>OZ010736.1:176249575-179039575 GCA_963932295.1 Tipula lateralis | reverse complement strand
TGTAACCACTCAACCATTAATTTCTGTGGCGGTTACTTAATTGATATGGGCATATTCGTTGAAGATGTTGTCTATGTATTTTAATAAATGCAACATCCATACCATTCACGTTTTAAATGGCCTATCCTTTAAGCCTGTGACAGTTTTTGTAGGATGCACAAGGATCTTCTATTATGGAGCAATCCAATTTCCATATGGTATATGCAAATTTAAGCACAACGTTTTGTTAATATGTAGTTGAAAGTGGTTCAGCCCCAAGACAGATAAAAAGAAACAGTTATATCTACATAAGAAATAGATATTTTTATACCTACATAAGCCATAGATTATGGTTTGGGCCTGAAATATTAAAATTCATGTTTTCATTGCTTTCTCTAATATTCCTGATGACGTTAAATATGCCCGTGAGATTGATGAGGAGAGTATTCCAAAATACTGAAAATGCGTATCCTTATTTTTTCAACAGCTATATACAAGCAAGCAAAATAAAATTTCAAAAAGTTCTAATAACCACTGTTTGTTTAGCCTAACAGCTAATTTGATAACCCAATATAGATGGATAACTGAACCTATTGTTATTAACACTATGACTCGATTTGCCCATTATGTGTCATCCTTTTCTGCAGATGTACACTCCTAGTCCCGAAATAGTTTTGCTGTTTTAATGAAGTCTAAAATCTCTGGTTTCTTCAAGGTCGTCATTTGATCCTCAAATGGGAATTGTAATCCAAAGCAGTGCAGTCTATGAGAAGAGTATAAATAACAGGAGCACAAGAACTGCTCAACAGTTTCTTCTTCTCCTCCCTCACACTGTTCGCAGTTTGCGATGTTTCAAATTTTCATTCGGAACATGTTATTATTCAGAAAACAATCTCCCGTGAGAATGCCAACCAAGATCCTCAAAGTGCATCTATCATAATTCAAGAAGAACTAAGATGTTCTTTTTACGTTTAGTTTTAATTGGGTGCAGGGCGGATTTTTAGACTGTCCTAGCTCCTTGTAACTGTCAGAGCTCCTGCACTAAACGCGTGATCCTTCAAGTAAAGGTTGATATAAGGCAGCTATCAACCTTGTCCATTTTATAGTCCAACGGAAACTGAAAACCGGCCAACAAATTCCACTTCTTAGATGTTTGATAAATAAATTCGCACGTTGCATCTTCAGTTCGAGGTTTCGGCAGCTTCACCGTAAACCTATGTGCATTACTGACCGTTATTTGTGTTACCCGTCCTGGCATTAACCATTTATTAATCTATAGAACACGCATAGTTCTGCAACATCTCTGCAGTGCTGTAGGCTGTCAAGATCTTTCGTAAATCTGAATTTCGTATTATTCGGATGGCACGTCTCTGAACTCTTTCCAACAACTGGAGAGCGGTGCCATATGCTCCAACCCAAACCAGACTGCAATATTTTATACAAGGTTTAATAAAGGTTTTATGTATCTGGAGAACCTGATGCGATCTAAAAAACCTTCTGCATCTATTTGAGAGTTTACGTGAAGCTTATTTGGCCAATGCTATAATGTGTTCATTCCATTTTAAATTGTTACTAATCTGAACAACAAGCAAACGAATTGAGTCACAGCCCATTAGAACGTGGCCTTTTACAAAAGGGTATTCGTTGTGACTTCTTTTACGTGAGAACGTGCATATTTGTGTTTTTTTCTCGTTAAGTTTGACCTGATTTTTTACTCCCCACTCAAATATTGTACTCAAATCGGAATTAAGCGAAGTGACAACTTCCAGGCATTTACCGTTTAACTCTGAAGGAGTAGGCCCGACCTCGAATGAAATAGAAGAGTGCAATGTTGTATCATCGGCAAAACTGTGGATAGGGTTAACAGTGCTATCCAACAAGTCATTAATGTATAACAAAAACAATGTTGGTGACAAAAGTGAACCCTGAGGGACTCCGGCATTTGGGGAGTGTGTCGTTGATGATCTCCCATTTAGTATAACGTTGATCTTTCGGTCTTTGAGAAAGCTTTTTATCCACTTGAAGGTCATCGAATCCAAGCCGTATGCCACAAGTTTACAAATGAAATTCTCAATTCTCAAATCGTTTCTAAAGCCTTGGATATATCCAAAACCATTGCAAAGGCTTCTCCGTATTACTCAAAGGCGAGATTTGTTTTCAGTATAAGTCAAGAGGTCGGTTGTGAAGTGGTTTTCGCGGAAGCCACATTGTTTATCTGAAATTATTTTATTTATATCTCAAGATAATTCACCAGTTCTTGGTTAATGCATGTCTCGAAAACGCAATTGATATTGGCCAGTAGTTTGAGGAGTGAGTTTTATCACAACCACGTTTAAGAACCGGTTGCAACATCGCACTCTTCCAGGCGTTCGGGTATTTACCTTGCTTATAAGAAAGGAGAAAGATTTTAGTTATATTTGGAGCCAAGCCACTGGAAAACTCCTTGATAGGGAATTGATGGAGGCGTAACTCCATCCGGGCCAACTAAGGTCGAGTTCGAAGTAAAGACGCTTGCCAGTAAGTCGGCCTGCAAATATGGATCCACCACCAAAGCACCATCTGCATTCTTTGGATCAATAAATCATTTGATGATTTATTGATCCAAAATAGTTTCTGGATAGTCGAGAAGAGATGAGGTGGTCCGATCTCTTGTGGTACAGATCGCCAAAGTGATATCCGATATCTCTTTTAAGAGATAATGATGTCACTCTGGGCTCAGATCACACAAAACTGAAAGCTGCACCCAATCGGGCCAAATCATCAGCCAATATCCAGTGAAGTCTAACTTTATTCAGACTGCCTAGTCGATTAAATGAAATTATCGTCTTCAAAACCAGTTTTTATGAATCAGTATTGGACACAATCGCCTTTAGAACAGCCTGATTACCAGAAAAGATGCAGACACACATACTTTATACAATAATCCGACACACTGTTCGAAACTAAAAAACATTTAACAAACAAATTGCATCGTAACTACACTTAGCGTTTTGATGGTATTATTTATTCTATTTCCACGGGAGAGAAACGTGCAACCTGTATATAATGTAAATAGAGGTCAATAGTATGAATAATAACTATACAGAGTATAAATACAGATTATTACTTCACATTTAATTCAGTTTCTTCACTAAAATGTATCAAGCAACATCTTACAGATTGCTTCTGATCGCAGTTATTTTTATCAGTTCATGTGCTTCGTGGCAGAATTTTGATAGTGATAACATAACTGAAAATAATCCGATAGTTCGAATCAGTTCGGGTAAAATAAGTGGATCGATTTTGTATACGAATCGGAATGAATCGTTCTACGGCTTTCGCGGTATACCGTACGGACAAGTGCCTGTACGATTTTTATCGCCCGAACCAGTTGAATCGTGGGGAGAAAAAGTTTTCGATGCATCGGAAGATGGACCGGTCTGTCCACAACCATTTGGAAATTCGAGTTTGATATCCGAGGATTGTTTACGCCTTAATGTGTATACCAAACAGTTGGGTCAATCTAGTCTAAAACCAGTCATTGTGTTCATCCATCCGGGTGGTTTTTATTCATTCAACAGCAGAAGTGATGTGTTTGGACCAGAATATTTATTAAATCGTGATGTTGTGTTGGTAACGATCAACTATCGTCTGGGAACATTAGGGTTTTTAAGTACGGGAACAAAAGAAAGTCCCGGTAATGCTGGATTCAAAGATCAGGTGTTAGCATTACGATGGATTCAACAAAATATCGCCACATTTGGAGGTGATCCAAATAGTGTAACATTAGTTGGATACAGTGCCGGTGCAATGAGTGCTACACTACATCTTATATCACCAATGTCACGAGGTCTATTTCATAAAATTGTAGCGATGAGTTGTGCTATTACGACACAATGGAAGGTTCAATTGCATCAAATCGATTTAGCTATTCGGCAAGCTAAACTATTAAACATTACAAGTAAGGATCCAGAAGAAATAGTTCGAGCACTTCGAGAAGTACCCTATAAACAAATTATGGCCACACAACATGATATGTTTGATATAACAGCAACATTTGGACATCCATTACTTTTATGGGCACCAGTTATCGAAGAAGATTTTGGTCAAGAACGATTTTTAACGGATGATCCAATTCGTCTATTTACATTGGGACATTTCGAAAAGGTGCCAATTATAACCGGAATTACAAAAGACGAATTTATTAGTGCTGCATACTACATTCTTAACGATACATCATCTCGCCAATCGTTGAACGAAGAGTTTGAGAGAGTTGCCCCAATTTATTTACTCTATGAGCGGGACACAAATAATTCGAAATACATAAGTAACGAGTTGCATGACAATTTCTTAAACAGAGAGATAGGAGATGATAATTTTAAAGAAAGTTATGAAGCGTTTAGTCCATTGATATCAGATGCAACTATTGGATTTGGTGTACATCGATTTGTCGATCTAGCATCGCGCCATACTCCAATATATTACTATAAGAATACGTATCAAGGACGTTACAGTTTCTTTACGCTTGACGGCAAACCACAAGGTGAGTTCTGAAACCTTTGTATGTAATCGGGTAACACGTATATTTTATTTTAGGGGTGGCACACCACGACGATTTACTTTATCTATTTACATTAAGTTTCATTTCCTCGCCATTTGATGTGAATGATCGAGAAAATAGTATGGTCGAAAAAATGACGAGAATGTGGTCAACATTTGCTAAAACTGGGTAATTACGATGCAACTTGGTGGTTAGTTTAATTTTATTGTATGATTTTGTACTGTTCCCGTTTTAGGAATCCAAATGATCCATCGGATGAGTACCTGAAAGATGTGAAATGGGAACCTGTTGAAGGACGAAAATTTAATTATTTAGAAATTGGAGATAACATTACTATGAAAGACGGGCTCTTTATCGAACGGTTCAGTGTTTGGGACCGATTATTTCCGTTGAATTGATTTAATAAACGGTAGATCAATTTAAGTTCTTGTAATTGATTAATAAATTTTTAAAGAAAGTCAGTTTTGATTTAATCGATTTATTTGGTGATTTGATATATAAATGGTTGACAGCTTGTTTCCGGTTAACAGATATGACGCTGTTGAACATTGAAGCACAATGTTCATATCTGGGTATTGTAGGGATTATAGGCCTCCACCTTCTGGTTTAACAATCATTCAGTTGTTCCAGGCTAATCTTCCAGGATAATAGAGCGACATCTGTGTTGCCTCTATTTTTAGTACTATGTGGCTAATTCTGGGTAGATTGTAGAGGAATTATGAAATATTAAATCATCATGGACTTCAATTTAGACAGCAAACAGTCCGTTATTAGGCGATCTAATGAGCGTCATTCACAGTAAAGTTCTAGCCTCATTTTTGAAAAAATACAACCGATGATTCCACCTGCTCATAAGCCACACTAAACCTATGTTTTGTATGCATATAATAGGATAGCACCTCTTGAATCTCTTCGGGTTGGTCTTCAGCCCAAGTACAGCAATTATGCTTATTAACGTAGTCATTAAGCCAGAAAAGAGCCTCAAAGACTTTTGTATCCCAAATTTTGTAAACCCATATCGTTACTTAAAATATATCATGTTTTGAACGGCATCGAATCGATCATCACGCGTTCACACTGGATGTGATTTTATTGGTCGTATATTGTCCAACAATAGAGATTGGTTTTCAATTTATTTGATGGTATACGGAATTGTGCGTTTAATAGGTCGATTATGTGGAGCATAGGTTGCTCTTTTGTATAATTTTTAGACGCTGTGTTGGGTTACGTCTTTCTATAATTAAATGTCACTGTAAATTATGCATAGATGTATGCATTAAAAACCGAAATTTTTTATGAAATTTTAGCCTTTATTGTGGAAAAATGTTACAAGATTTTTTATACAAAGTATTGCCCATCGCTACCCACTACTTTTTCCCATCTTTCTGGCAATTTATGGATTCCATCTCAGAAAAACTGAGCCTGCTTGGTGGCCAAAAGCGAATCGAGTCAATTTTTAATACCTTGAACTGAAGGGAAGCATATGATAGGGCATTCTGGATGGATCGAAATAGGTGGTAGTCAGAAAGAGCAAGTAATAAGGCGGGTGAGGCAGAATTTCCAATCCGTTATTCTCCACGTAATTTTTGACTGACATACGCTCTTTTGCGCTTGAGATTATCGTAATGGATCCACTTTTCATCGCCAGTGCCAATACGATGCATAAATGATTTCGTTTTTTGGCGCTCGAGCAGCATTTCGGACATGCGAAATCGTCTTTCCACGTCTTTTGTACGACACCCAATTGCATATCTTATGGATGAATCCTAAGGCTATCAAACGTCTGGAAATTGTTGCTTGATCAACTCCCAATGATTCTGCAAGTTCTTCTTGCATTTGACATGAATCTTGATCGAGTAAAGTCTTAAATTCTTAAATCACCACTTTTGATGCGACTAAAACATTCAAAGCACTGTGATTTTGTATAAGAGCATGGTTTAGGTTTAGGTTGTTGTGGCTGCTATCGCACACTTAGACCGGCGAGCGGTCCGTTGTGATACCACTCTATGTACAGCTATAGGTCCGAGTTTTTTTCGTAGTACCATCTGCGCATTGCATAGCTCCATGTCAGCCTATAGTACTGACATGGAAGATGGATCGGCCCATGGATTCTCAACACGACAGGGGATCCAGATATATGTTCAATTTTCACACCGATTTTACCCAACAAGAATGCTGTTTTTTCGCCAATTTGATAAATTTTACATCGTTGAAATCGGTTGGATGTGCACAATCAAAACAAAAACTTTTAGCTGATTTTGACAGTACATGATGTACTTTAACGCATTAACAAGTAATGACATCTAGTATAAAATTTCGGTTTGTAATGCGTACACCCAATAGAATTTATGGAACACCACAAGATGCCTTGACGGAAAACCACAAAGTGACTTGTGTAAGATGAATTATTTCTTAAACCTTTGTATAACTTTTGGTGAATATACACATTTTCTATTTTGGATGTGGCACACCACAATGATTTACTTTTTATACATATAGTAAATTTATTTTTCTAGGCATTTGGTGTTTCCATGTTTGTTAAGACTGGGTTGTTTTATTGTAACATTATGTTTGAGTGCCGTTGTCTCGATGTTTTACGAATTCAAATAACAAAACGGAATCGGGAACAATTGAACGATACAGCGTCAATTATTCAAAAATTTCAGGTAATGCAACTATTTCAAGTAGTTTAATGGTTGAAACCGATTATTTCCTTTGCTAGGATAAACATTGCATTTTAATCTCCCCCGAAATTGAGTCGTTTATTAAGTCAACGGTACCAATAATATATACGATCATTGGTTACACGATATACTGTGTTTGTTCGTTCTCTATCAATTCGCCTCTTATTAATAATTTAATTCAATTTAGGGATTAAATCCCAAACTATGCAACAATCACAAAAACATATTTTAGGGGTACAGTATATTTGATTTATGAGCATAACCAAAAAAATATTATATTTTGAGTGTTATTTTTACCAGCCACCAAACAAAAAAAAATTTGATACTATAACTAGAAGGGATGGTACTATATAGTAGTACTACTAGCATTGTAATTTAATGAGAGTTTTCATAATTCTGGTGTTCAAATGTAATCACATTAAATGCATCTCCGTTCCGCCCTCATTAGTTGCTTTTTTATGTTGCTATTATGTTTGTTATGTTGACAAACATTGAAAATAATAGCAGAAAGCATATTGAAAATATTATCGGATACATATTAGGACAAATAAATTAGGGCGTTTGTGTTTATCAGAAAATTAATAAGTGATAGGTGTGCAAATATTTAAGTTTGTATGCACAATTTGCATGAGTTTTTGCAATGGTATAAAAATTTGTCCTCGATACAAGTCATTAAAAAATGTTTTCAAGTACCACAATCTACATAACGTGTAATACAATCCTTTATACCATTCAAGACATTATGGTAAGTTTGAAACTCAGCATGAGCCGAAATACTATATATCGCGGGGCCTAAATTTTTATCGGTCAAATTTTTTTTTTGTTATTCCCACATTATATAATTTAGAAGGGGATATCTTAAAACAAAAACAAAATTTCCGATCCTTCGTGTGTAATATATTAACTTACCTTACTTTACCTTTATCTGAAGTCGTGTGCCCTTCTAATGACTATAAATTGATTTTTAAAATGTGATAAAACCGATTTAACTGAAGATATAAAATTAATCAAGCCTGTAAGCCGCATCTTGTAAGGATATTAACGCAATTCAAACACGCAAACAAGGTTTAGGTTAATCGTGTGAATATTTCGATTGTGGGAAAATGACTAATAATTTAAACATCATACTTACGAGAAAGTGAAGTCAAGTTACATAGTGAATCCTTTACACATTTCAAAATACGATATATCGAGAAGTTTGTGATATCCTTCCACTCCCCTTTTTGTATACTCATAAACACAATACACTCATTTATTTCGATTTAAACACACATCACAAAATTCCAATCAAAAGGACAACATATATTATAACATGATAACAATGATGATGATGACAATCGGATTACAATACGAAAATCCTTTTTATTGTCATTCAACTGAAATAGTTTTTACCTTCCTTCCAACTTGACCAGAGAATCGACAAAAGTTGATTGTTTTCGGATTTGTTCGAAATTAACAAAATTTTGAGACACAAAGGGCTCATTCTGATTGTTGTTCTTAATTATAGTTTTTGTACTGTATAGTCTTATCAATAAAACTTTTGTTGATAACAAGTAAATTTACAATATAAAAGGATTTGGTATATTGATGTAAAGGTCAATTAAGAAAATTTGAGAGAATGAGATAAGAAAATTTTCCTGTTAATCGTAGACCTTTTTGTTTTTTGTTTGTTTGCTGTTTGATGTTAATTGATGGTTAGGATTACATAGAAACAATATATTACATAAGATTATAGTATACTGTTATCAACCCAATTAATGGTTCAATAATTTTTTGCAAACATAGAAGTTACCTACTATATGTATATGCGTATACAGATAGAATCGTTAAAAAAACGATGTTTGTCTATATAGGTATAAAAGTATACTGTCTATAAAGGCAGATGTAAATATCAAATAACTTATTCTTTATCTACCAAAGGCATCTGCAGTTTAGTGGTCGATGTGTTGTGGTATAGATTTAACTAGAGGAAATATATGTGGTTTTACAATATAAGTATGAGAAGCTGTTAATTTCATAAACTTATTTATTTCAAGTCACGAGTTTTTATATCCGGTATTATTGACTCCTCAGACGCTGATCAAAGAGCTTTTTTTTGTTGTAGTGTTATCTGTCACTTATGCTATATTGGCTCATTGTGACTTCCCACTATATTACTTTACGTTCCGGCTGTAGGTCCGATTAACGTAGAAACCATCTGCACATTGCATAACTCCATGCCAGCCTATAGTGCTGACATGAGAGATAGGACGGCACACGGATTCTAACCTCAACTGGGTCTCATTTGACGAGTTCATTTGCACCACCGATCGTAATGCCAAAACTATCCATGATGAAAATCTCTTTTCGCGCCCTGCTCCTATCGGGATTCGAATCCGGTACCTCCCGCTCCACGCAGCAGCGTTTAAACCACTGCGCAACCTGAGGGGTTCCTTAGAGCTTATTCCAACTAATCACTTTATTTATATTTAAGTCAACTCACAAATTCACCATGTTGTATAGGACTTTAACCATATAGTGTACAAGGTATGGGAACATATTTTGTGCTATTATTGTTTTAAGCAAAATGACACCTATATGGTTCTGCAGAATGTCAAAGAGAAATATAATATAGTGTCCTAACAAGAGATGTTGTAATTTAGATCTGTAAATGGTTCAACTATGTTCTGCAGTTATAGATGACATAAGTTAACTCTGCGAAGGGGGTTATATTATTATCAAAAATTAAATATACAACTTAGTAGATGATCGACCAAACTTCGCCGTCCAAAAGCTAAGTTTACTTACTTTAAATTTCATTTCCTCCTTTCTATAGCAAATCAGAACCCTCAGGCATTAGTTAAGTAACTACATCACTGACCAAATTCCATTTTTTATCATTTAGCACCACATAACTCAATACAAATTGACACCAGTTTGTTTAATATATGTCATGGTTCACAGGTTTTCAACGGAACACTACTATTAAATTGCAGAATGGTATTTTTATTGCTTACGTTAAAAACTGCTGTTTTTTATCGGTATGAGCTTGCCATTCAAGGTCATGGTTAGCAATGCAATTATGGGCAGTAATACGTAAAAAAATAGAATTCTAAGTTGTCTTTTATCTCGATGCTAATATTATGTACATAGACGCTTCAATTGTAGTAGTCAGTGGTGTTCAACATGTCTTGTCGGATATGTGTAAATTGACGAACGATTGCCAACTCCAGTTTCCATGGTTGACTTAAAAATTGAACGAATTTTATTTTGTACCTATATTTCACACAAAACTATTGAAAGTTGTGTGAATGTGAGACAGTAAATTAAATCCAAGATAGTAATACGGATAAATGTAAATTAGATTATCCATTTAAATAAAATCGGTCAATGCCCACCATAGTCTCAAAGTTTTGTCATTTAGGTCAGTTTTTCGTAATTTATGGACGAAATTATTTTTTTATTCATACATATTTAGATATGCATTATATGCCGTTTTAGACCGTTGGAACTCAGAGATGCATACAAGAAACACCACTCGACGGTATATACCAAGTCCAAAGAATCACAATTATTTAAGAAACTATATAAAGGTATTTCCAATCATTTTCCTGGATGTAGTGAAAGAATTTGACCGAGTTTGGCATAAATGAATTGGAGTTCAAGTTAAAGCAAACCCTACCCAAACAATAATATAAAACAAAAAAATACTACATAATTGATAGACATTTCCGTGTAAAACATAAAGGAAAGAACTCGAACCTAAAGAAAATTTCAGCAGAGTATCACAAGGTAGCGTATTGCGATCTATGTTGTCTACTCGGGATATTTCACCAATGAAAGAAGCAACTAAAGCAACAAATGAAAATGATACTGTGAACTTGCTAGTAGAAATCAATGTATTAGAAGCTTCAAATAAACTCCAGCCGTCAATTAATTTAGGGTGTTTTCTTTTATTCATTCCAAACATTCCGGACGTCTCCAAATTGACATAAAACGTTCTTTAATTCATTTCATTCCAACTGCTATTTTTTCTATTTAATTCTTTTATTAATCGCAAACGTTCGGAGTGCATTCTATTTATTCTAGCTCAAAAGGTGGAATCATTGGAATAAATATCGTTATTTTGGTTTTGTGCAATACATCATATGTGCAATAATTTAACATAAATTATAATGAACCCAAATAAATCTGTACTAGAAAATATTATTGTATTTAAAAGTATGTGTACATAATTACTAAATAAAGTAAATTATTTGAATGTCTTTTTTGTAAAGGATAATTATTAAGGCAATGTAATGTGGGAAATTAAGTAATGTAATGTAATGTAATGTATTAAGTGGGATCGCTACTTTCATCATCGTTTACAGTTTGTATTTCGTTACAGTTTGTATTGTATTCTTTTTGTTCCAAGTTATTCTTTTATTACGTTTCGTTTGGAATATACCGAGCTCACTAGATCATTATACTAGTCTATTCCATTCCTTCTTTGGAATGAATAAAAGAAAACACCCTTAAGTGGCAACTATAGAAAAAATAAGAAATAATAAAAAATAAAAATAAGAAAAAATAAAACTGCGATAAATAGGCTTTGCTTACTTCCGGCCAAACAGAACATAAAAAAAATAAAAATTCTTCGTTAAATTTATCTGTCACTGTGCATCTTCACACTACGGTAACTTGTATCCGGTAACTACTTCGTTTTACCCCCTTTTTTTGCGGATTCATTTTTCAACCAAAATTTTCGTAGCTTCAAAAAATAGCAACACACCAATGCAAATAAAAATGAAATAGAAATATTCTCAAGGATATTTTGTTGTATTTTTTTAGTTTAATTTTGTTTTTGAGTTTTACTTGTGTTGGTAGAAAATTAAAAAAGTTACCGGGTACAAATAAAATGTTTGTGGACGTGAATGGTGTAAAAAAAAAGTTACGGATAGAAAAGTTACCTAAGTGTAAAGATGCTCACTTAATAAAAAATAATTGTCCGATAAAATTCGCGGAAAAAATAAGGAAAATAAAAACGAACAAAAAACGGCCTGCTTTTCTAGTTTTGCACTCGCACAATAATATTTTTTTAAAGTTTTCATGGCTCATGCGTCAAAAAAAAAAAAATAACAATTTTCGTTAAAATTTTATAGTTTCTTATTTTATTTTATTTCATGGATGGTTCTGCCTTTAGTCAGCAACTGGATAAAACATAGAGAATAAAACTCAACGAAACTGAATCAACTCCTAACAAGTAGCCTATCCCAAACCATCGAAGTATGACACTAGATGCCAAGTTGAGTAAAAAATATTTCAAAAATAATAGGGAAGAGCTGAACTAAAAATATAGGGTGGGCCATCTATCGGTTAAAATTTGAACCACCAGTTATTTCGAATCTGGCAATACTTATGTTATTCTATTCTGTTACAAAATTCAGTATATTAGCAGTATTTTGTTGGTCACTGGAATAGGAATAGGAATAGGAATGAAAATAATGCTTAATAAAACGACCCGGAATAGTTTATATAATTTGTGAACAGTTGTCATGAAAACAGCCAAAAATATTTAAAAAATATATCAAAATAATTTTATTATTTTATCCACTGAATTTAAACATTGCACCTAGTGGAATGAAATTATTCCAAAACCTACTGAAAGTTGAAATGAAACCATTCATTCTGAAATGAAATTATATGGCATTGTTGTTGTACAATTGATCGAAATGAATCGATTTAGGCTTGGGCAACGTTGGGATTAATTGAATGTTTATTTTCAATACTAAGAAAATCGAAAAATGAGACACCTATCGCATCATGTGAACCATGTGTATATTGATGTGAACAATGTTTGGTTTCAACAGGATGGTGCTACTGGCCACACATCTCATGCAACAATAGTTATTATTAGCCGAAATGGTGATGTCAATTGTGGGGCACCGTTAAAGACAAGTGTTATACCGACAAACCAGAGACAATTGAGTATTTGAAGATCAACATTCGTGATGCCATCGCCGAGATACGACCCCATACACTCGAATAAGTGCTCGAAAATTGGTCCGATCGAATGGGGTACTGGGAGGCCAGCCATGGCAGCCATATGTATGAAATAATATTCCATCTCTAACCGGAACAGTTGTACTTCACAACAAATAAATAAATTTACCAACATTTCAAATCGTTTTTGTTTGAACCTTTTGTTTCAAACCAATTATTTCGTAACATTGTAAATCCCCGTAATACATTCGAAATGAATAGCTCGATCGAGATTTAAAGATGAAATAGATCGATTAAGCTAAAAGGTTTTATGCTATCATGCTAAGTTCACGCAGTCAACAAAATGAAAACATCGAGATATGCTATAGAGAGTCGTTCTATGTTAAAGAACATAAAAATGGCCACAAGTGTTTAAATTTTATATCGAATTTTATTACGTTTATGGATCCACCGCTAATCTCATCCACTGTTAAATGGTCAGTATAATATATATTATATAGATTCAACTTTAACGTTGATTAAAATCCAATAGGTTTCACACATTAAATACACTCTTAAATTCTGTGGTGTTCTCATAATGAGCCCTTACAAATTATACAAAAGTGAACATTACATCGTATGCATGCGTCATACACGTACCATTTTCATTTATTTATAAAATTTTAATGTTTGACATGAATGGGTTATACATACGAGTATATGCTTTCCTCTGCCACACAACATAAACACAAATAAACATATTTTTTTTTTGAAAATATCAAATTTCTTAAATATCAATTGTCATGTCTTCCTATTGTAATCCGAGTTTGTGTTATTTGTTCTGTCTATATAGTGTATTTAGTCCTGTACTGTATAGTATATATATGCATACCGAGTACTCGAAAGGATCAGAACAAAATAAAAACATTTCAATCAAATTCATGGAGGTATCATAATCATCTCGATCATGACATGCATATATTCAGCATAAGGATAAAAAAGTGTTGGATCTCTCAAATTCTTACAGGAAATTATCATGTTGAACTCATTTCTGTATAGTGCTTGAATTAAATTAACCTCAAAGCTTCGTCATATATAATAATTAACTTGTATGCACGTTATCATATATCCAATACTCATATAGTACCAGCATCGTGCCATATATATACTGATGACGATGATGATGTAATGAACGAAATTAGGAGAATATATTATTATTCTGTGTAATAATAACATAATTATTTATACAAAATAATTTTAAGATTTATCAATTGTATATGTATGTAGTACTAAAAAACTGTAATTATATATAATCATAACTTATGTACTATATACCATATATAAAGTCATAATGCTCATCAACCCATGTTGGCTTTATCTATATAAGTGCATACGAATATCACGCGTTTCATGTCAAAAAATTGTTTTTTTTTTAATTATTTAGTGGGGAAACCTTATCGTCATACAATTACCATATGTTATGGCGAGGGTATCACACTTTGTATATATTGTAATATGTATAATTGTATTTTTACATTTCGATGACGACGGGTGCCAATTACATCAGGTGAATTTTAATTATAGCACACGATTTGTATAATAGACAATATATGGAGAGAGAGAGTTTTGGTACAGATGGCCCTATATCCTTCTAGAAACTTTATACAAATATCCCCTTGCGATACGATTTAGTTTTTCTCGCTTCTAAATACATCTGCTTTATTGATCTATGATTGATCATCATTATCGTATTCTCTCCCCAAAATAATAATTTATGCCAAAACTATATCGTCGATCCGCATAGATTATTAATATTGATCGACTGATGTGATGTTATTTCTCGAGTCACAATACAAAAGGGCTTGATTCTGTTATTATGTTTATCCCGACCAAGCAAAATTGCATTATCATGTTATTGTCTAACAAAATCAATACTGTATAATATGGAAGAGAGTCCCAATCTAGCCCTTGATCGTATATATGAAATGTAATGATAATCGAAGATGCACGAATGGTATGTTCAAATTTTGATGATCAATTTATATTTATAAACACGTGACCACTATTTCCAAGAATATAATTAAAGTTAATCAACGTTAACAATAAATAAAAAAAGTCACGCCAATAGATGATTAGTTTTCACATTTGGATTCGAAATTATGAAATTAAAAATATTTTATTTAATCTTAGGTCACTGTTTCTGACTCAAAAGTTATTTTTAAGTACACATAAAACCGCTTAATAATAATAATATAGTCTGTGATTACGTTATCTGATTTGTTTTATATAACCATATACACAAGATAAGAATAGACTATACGTATTTATCGCATGTGTATACTCGTATAGAGTTGACGCGCGACATTAATTTATATACGACTGTTTAATTATTACTCGATGGTCTGCAATAATTTAAAACTAATTAAATTATACTCTATTTAATCTAAAACCGCTGATAACGCTTTTTTTAAATTATCTAAAAACTTATCTTTCCATACAGCAAGTTATAATACAACAGTTATAATATAATATTTATTCGGCATCGTTCGTAACAATTAGAACTCTCGTCAAATTTGTAAAACATTTAAACGAAAGAGATACTTTATAAAGTAAAGAGTGATCCAATAGAAGGTACTTTTTCCAATTACAATTCTCATTGGGATGCATAGGTCACAACTTTCATGTTCATAGACATTTGTGTTCAGTATTCATTGACATTTCACCATGAATAGACTTACGCGAGAGCAACGTTTACAAAAATTGTTAAAAATTGTTAAAAATTGTGTTCATGCTCTTCGATATTTTATGGTGTTTATAATTGTCCAACTGAACACACTACTTTTTCATTACTTCCGATATTCATCACCCGACTACAGTGCGTGCAAGTCGATCTAATGTGAATATTGCTGCTGTAGCTGAAGATACGTAAAGAACGCAGTTAATCCGTCGTCAAGCGTATTTTAAAGAGGGAATACAAAATACAGCCTTGAGTTCAAGGATTGAAGCTTTCAAGATTCAAGGTTTATGGGAATTTGAGCAGCTCCGTTTTTTATCGAAAAACTAAGCAAAGTATAGGGGCAAGATGCAAAAAGGGATTTTTCACCATCGATCGTTTGGGCGGTGCGAACTGTGGTGTGAATGAAAACATCTGAATTCTCTGTTGAGTTTAGAATTCATGGGTCGTCCGATCGTCCATGTCAGTACTTTATCTGATATGGAGCTATGCAATGCGCAGATGGTTCTACGTAAATCGGACATATAGTCGTACATATAGTGGTATCACAACGGACCATCGTTGGTCTAAGTGTGCGGTAGCAGCCACCCAACAAAAAAAAAGAAATACATCCTGAAGATACCCTATTTGGTGCGGTTTATTGGCAGATGGCACCATCGGACATTATTTTTTTAAACGCGAAGGACAGCGTCTAAACGCCAATGGCGCAAACTACAGAGTAATAATTAATGAATTTTTATTGCAACGTTTTATGTGAAATCACTTGTTTATATCGATAAACACAATATCGGCCGAAATGTTCGAAGGAATGCTCGAAAATTGGTCCCATAGATTGATTGGATCATCTAAGACTTGCTCTCTCGGACGGAATTGATTTTAAATTGACTCATCAATTTTTATTTTTGGCTCAATAACTATCTCAACAAGCAAAACGCTCGGATTCACAATGAGTATCCGTTTATATATCATTTATACATCGAGTAAGGGTTGTTTGAGGAATACAACTAGTCCCTAGGGTGACCCATAGATGGCGTTACTAGAATTTTGTCAATATGACTTTTATTTAGTACTAACATTCAAACGATACGTGTATAAATTTGACAGAGATATAGAGTCTTTTCAAGTTGAGTGTAGTATGACATCTGTATATTCAATAATGTTGTCACGCTAGGCCAGTTTCAATCTTATGACGTCATTGAATAATTAAGGGGTCGTAAAGATTTAACCGAATCATCAGACATATGCGACTGAACTTGCTATTTGTTGCATTGTGCTCGTTGTCCTGAGTCGTGTGCAACAGTTCTAGTTTGTTACTTTCTACTGTGATCTAACTACCACGTGATGAATAAATTTTTTATTAAGTGTCTCTTAACAGGTATATAACAGCCAGAACAGATATATCCAAAACTGGTTGTGTATGCAAAACAAATATTGCGTCACATGACGCTCGTTGTTGTGTTTTTATTTATACATTTGGAGAAGATGTGTTTCTTTGTCTCATCAGTTTAAAACAAAGATTAACGAGTTCATCGGTTACATTGATAATTTGATTAATATAAAAATTTGATAAACCTGCGACTCCGTGAAAAGAAACGATGGGCTCCAGTCCTTCTTCATAGTTGTTTTGAACAAAGTTTGTGTCGACTTCCGTTTCTGTTAAGATAAGCCATTCACTGGACATCAGTGTCCTTTAGTTAGCTTCCTTTATCATACAAGCTACTAGTAAGCACTCGCCGGAAACTAGTTCAAAATTTTGGCAATGAGGAATATTTTACTGAGAGCTATTATGGTATAACATAAATCAATCAAACCGATTTAGAATTTTATCAAAACTCAACGCTTTGTCATAATTTCCCGCACTATACATTCCTTTACATTGTTCGCCCTATAATCATTATTAAAATTTATTCAAACTTTGCAGTACTTGGGATATTAAACTAACTCAATTACATAAAATTACAATAAGAAAATGAATAAAATAACTACTGTAACCACTAAAGTATACAATACACTTATGTTCCGATTTATTAGGGGTTATTTTGATAGTTTCATTGTTGCATATACACAAAAAGAACTATATATAATATAATACGTATTGTTGAAAATGTTGAATGATTTCTTAAGATGATCATTTTTCCAAATCCACTTAACAATTCTTTAATTGTTCATTTATGTAGCTTCGAGCGATATACATAAAAAACCATGAGAAACTAAATCCGGTGTTCACACTGCCATCTATGGATAATATACTCGCAATATCATGTTCATGCAATCATCCATCGCCTTGACTTTGAATGGCTTAATTATTTTTTATACTATAATTAGTTGTAATTATTGGAATAAACAATAAGCAGTTTTATGTTTCAAGAATCAATTAATTATTATTAGTTAATTTCTTATATAAACATCGAGATGGTTTAATGAAACCGACATGTTAAAGACCACCCACAAATCTCAATTGTCAGCAAAAATTCGGTGAACTATCAAAATTTATAAGGTGACCGAATATTTTGTTTCGTAACAAATAAACGTATCTAGTTTAGGCATAAACTATGTATTGTTTATGTGCTATGCATAAATTATTGCTATTATTTTTAAAGTGTCAATTTTTACGCTTTAGTGTATTGAACGTACAGTTCATAAAAAGTAATTATATTATAAAAAATATGATTAGGCAAACTACGCATATTTCTAACACTTACAAGGTTATATAGAAACCAACAGTAGCACCCTGTTCAAATAATTATATGCAATTAAATAGATATGCATGCATTTCAGCAATCGATGATATCATCTGCAACTAAAAATAAATAATCCATTAATATAATGTTTATTTTATATTTATTTATCAAAATCAATATTATTTTCAATTTCAACATCCGTTCCGTAGTCGTAAATATTTTCGAAGCGTTTATCCGAGTTAACCTCAAATTTACTTAAAATTAACGACATAAGTCGGCTCATTGCATTTGTTGAACCAAATTTACCACAATTCACTCTATACTTGATCAATATTCCGTCTATCTCTTCCTCCTCGATGCAACCAACTCCCACATAGTGTTCGACATTTTCACCAGTCAGCTGGGTCGAATGTTCATCATAGTCGATAACTACATAGTAATAGTCAAACGGTTTGATCAGCAACGGCTTCTCAAATATAATATCATACGTTTTTGATGTTCCTGTGTACTTAAATACCTCCTTCTTTATTTTAACCACTGATACTTCTGAATTTTGTAACGTCACTGTAACCACCTGTTCGGGCAGTAATTTAATCCCGTTCTCGGTTGGCCCTAGTATACCAAAACCATAACAATACACTTGCTCGTTCACCATAAAATACAAATCGGTGAATTTCTTGATCTTATTATTTATAGTGATATGCTGGATTCGTGTAAAACGTTGATAGTATTTCAATTCACACGCCAATTCATATCGCGTCTTGATAACTTTTTTCTCATTCCGATTACTTTTATTGTTTTTAAACAAATAGTTTTGGATCACAAAATTTTTATCGACAAAATTAGGACAACCATTAGTTAGGGCATGAAAGTTGATTAGGCCCAAGCACAATTCGTTGATATTATTAAATCGTATAAAATAAAAGAACTTTTGGATTATGTTGTAGTATTCGATCGAGTTGATTTTTATTTTATTCACCACACAGTATGTTTTCAGCCAACTCAATAGGCCAGCCAATATTTGATATTCGAAGCACTTGAAGTAGTTCGATTTCAATATGATCATCAATAGATCCTCATGCAAATTAAGAAATAAGTAGTCATTTGTTATTTTCGTGAAATTAAAACAAATGATATTCAAACATTTCTCCTTGATTGAATGCAACTTATATTCGATCGCCAAGTGTAAGAAATATAACGAATTTTGTAAGTATAAATTTTTCACTAGATACTCGACACATATGTCTCTCAGCTCCTCCATTTCATAATCAGATGATAGCTGCAGAATGTCTTTTATGATTTTTTGCGTCACGAATATTTCACTAAAGTAGATGTACTTTAAAAACTCAATAAACGAAAAATAATTTATATTTGTTATATAAATTTCATTATTACATATATTATTATTATTACCACTATTATTATTACCACTGTTATTATTGTTATTATTATTAGTATTATCAATAATACACTCAAGTAGATGTTCATTTTGATAAAACATTTTATAAAACACTGGACTTATTATCGAGAACAAAAATTTATGGCCCGGAATTATAGTTTGTGTTTGGCCCACAATAAAATTAAAGTCTGACATTTTTTTGTTTAAGTACAAATGACGAACGTGACTTTGAATCGGATGCTGATTATTGTGATGATGATGATGATTTGAAGACATTTTTTTTTATTTTATATTACTATTTTTTTAAGCCTCGTTCAGTTCTTGTGTCACACCAAACAAACGTCCACTTGATACTGAAAAATAAAATTGAAAATTATTTCATTAAATTTATTATGTAATTTTTATTAGTTTAAATTAGTGATTTATATTTATGGTGAGTGTACAGTAAAACGGAGTGTTGTGTGGATCTTCATACAGAGTGGACGTGTTTTTGTCTGCTCGGTGTTTCTTTAATTAAATTTAATAAAATAAATGCGTTGTGTGTGTATGTGTAGTTGAAAATCTAATTACAGATGAGTATCGTTATTATATTATATTATTATATTACATTTCATTATATATTATTACATAGTATTATATTTTATTTTATTATATTATATAGTCTGTTCTTGTTTCTCCGTTATATATTATAGTATATAACGTTTTGTCTTTGTATTCTATATACATCATTTTCATATCCACATCTCAATATTCCGTTGGAAACGATCGCATGCGATATGCCTTTCGTTCTGTCTCGTTTAATTACCTCATTCCCCATCCCATAATTCGCTCTTCATATTAAACGCTATGTATTCCCTTTCCTTTGAACAATTTTATTATGTATTTTGTTTTATGTATGTATCAAAGCATACAGTAAAAGAGATTTAAATTTAACGCGATCACTGCCATTGTGCGATCGTTGTAATTGCAACTATATATATATATATATATATATTCATATTAATTGGCGACTTACATTTTATTTTTATATACGTTGGTATTGTGTATTGTGTGTGTTGTATATACATCATTATTTGATGTTGAAAACGCAAATACATACATTACAGTCTACACTTGAACGTCCTATGTATTAATATTATGTATATAACATATTTTTCGTTTCGTCTATCAAAACTCCTATCCTTCTCTTTCCTATGGGTTAGAGAATTTTTGTTTGTTTTATTTTATATTTTGTGCAGGTGTTCACTTGCACGGGAAAAAAAGAACAAAAATTTTTTTTAAATATATATATATACAAGTATCCCTCGTTTAACGCGGTACTTATACAACGCGTTTTCGATATAACGCGATTTGAAATAAAAATCTGTTTCAGTACAATGTGAAATTTCTTCTTTTATAGCGCGAAGCTATTTAACGCCCAAACCACTTTTCATGAGATATAATGTTTGAAGACAGTGAAACAGATCAGTCCTGATCCTGAACAACAAAATGAAGTTTGTTAATTAACTTTTAATTTTTTCAGTTGGTTTTTAAATATTATAATACACATGTTAGTATGTACATACATTTATATCAGTAAATACAGAAAACCTTCCATATTGATGGATTTGCTATTCAAAAGTTTTTGAAATAATGCTTTCATATTTGTATCTTATATCAAATTTGAACTAAGATTATATCTAAAAGACTATTGAGGTTTTGATGTAGTGCCATGTATATTAATGGTAGAATTGACTGAAGATTGTTTTAACATGATCACTACCAATTTACGATCATTATATTGACGATAATATATATGGTCAGTAAATTACCTGTATTTTGGCAAGATTTGAATTGGCTAAAATGTTGAAGTTCGATTTAGCAGAAGCTCGTTCATATATTAGGATAATCGTGTTTTAAAGGAACGGTTAATATTCCTCTTGATTTTATTTTGTCAATAAAGTCCACAATTTTGCTCTTGGGTATGTACTTGAGACATACCTTGACTTATCTTCATATACCATGGTATGTTGTACTCTTAAATAACTTTTGTCTTTATTTCCATGGAAAATACTAAATTATTTTAATAATTTTGTTTTCTTTATTCATATAAGTGTAAATGGATAAGATTTCTTGAGTGACATTCTTAACATTAGATGGGGATCACTTGACCGGTGATCTTGACCAGAAAGTTTATTTTACTTTAATAAGCAGCTTCTTTTGCTGTATAATAATTCTATTACAAACTATTGAACTTTCTGAATCGGACGGCCGCTTTGGTGATTTCTTTCATTGGACTGTAGTGTGTTATACAAGAATTCTACTTTTGTGTATTGTGTGATTGTTTGTTGTAAAATCTTAAAACGGACATAAAGATAGAATGTGTGGAATGGAATGATCGATCAGGTTAGCTAAATATGACCGCACTAAACTATTTATTTATTTAAATAGTTTCCCTTACAAACGAATTGACAATGTATTAGATCATCATATTGTATATAGAAATGCTGTCGGGTCATTACGAAAATTTATATTCCCCACGCGTTAGATGGTGATGGATTGGGAATTATAGGGACACATCTTTAAATACAGCATATGATGAGATGACCCAAAGATGTTTTTTAAAATACTCCAGTTTAACTGTTGAGGCGATACGAATACATATGATGAATTTAGAATAATCCTTACCTATCCAACTAACAATAATAACAAACTCAAATCCAAATGTGAAAATGATTATACTAACAATATACAATAATTTACTAATATGTAGTTAGCAATGACTCTGCTGTGGATTATCACCTTAGTCGTTTCTGTGATTGTTTCCTTTTCCTAAACCTTATATGTTGAGATGCAAGCAGGGACTGGGCCCGCATAATTTTGGAGTAAAAATTCTCAGATATCTATTTGGAACTCTGCTGAATATACTCCAGGATTATGGTAACAATCTCAGATTCACCGTAACTGGTTGGCTTGTACTTCTCCTATCATATCATCATATCATATCATGGTGAGTGTACAGTAAAACGATGAGCATTCAGCATATAAAATGTTAATATTGCGAATTTATATATTTATTAATAGGTTGTTCCATAATATCGGACTGTAATTGATCTGCACAACTCGATCCTGAAGATTTCAATCGAATCCTGCTTTTCATTAATGTCAAAATTATATACAAAATTCGTCAAATTTATACCAGTCTTATGATGTTTATCGTATAATATGTACAGGATTTTCACATTCATCATATTAAATCATTATTTGACTAACTTAATTCTGATATTTGAAATTATTTGTTAATTATACAATCTTAGTAGGCTATGAAAATACATTACAATGACAATTAGGCCCGTTGCACATTTCAGTTAAGCTAAGCTACGCGATGTGAGCTATGTTCGTAGCTCTTACTTGTAAATAAAGAGTTTTATATAGAACGTTGCACCTTGAGCTAAACTATGCGAGCTACGTTTTTCTGTTTTGAGCGATGCAAACTAACTTAGCTCGAGTTGTCTTTGCATTGCAAATGTCAGCTATATCGCTCACACATACATTGATTTTATTTTTTTTCCTATACAAACTATTTTTATATACAATATTTTGACAGATAACTCGTAGCATTTTATTTACACATGAATGTATGTGTGAGCGATGTTATAGCTGAAGTGTACAGCGGTAGGAGCTAGGCGAGCTAAACTAAGCTAACGAGAACTATTATTCTCGCTTAGCTTAGCTGAAATGTGCAACGGGCCTTATACTCGTTTATAATTAAAATGCGAAGTGAACTTGTTTTAAAATTGCATCAGCGAGTTTTTTAAAAAGTTTTGAAATAGTAGGCATTCGTAAAAACAGGAAGTTAATTCAGGGGGGTTTAAAATAAGATGGTGTTCAACTTTTTAAATGTGCCGCCATTTGTATTTATTTACTCTAACAGCTGTCAAGTATAAACATTGCGGTTAGTAAGTATGGAGAAGTGAACGATTCAACAGCGCGTCTTTATCGTTCAAAATTATTTTATGTTTGGTAAAAAGTTATATGCAGAAGTTGGAAAAAATTTCGCACAAAATATGGAAAAAGAAATTGTCTAACAAACTCTACCATTGGCAAAATTGTGAATATCAAAAAAATTAAAAAAAAATCAAGATCAAAAATATTAAATTTACAGCCGTAGTGGTCGTTTCTTACAAAATATTGCTGCTGTCAGTGAAAGTGTTAGTGACGAGTCAAACACATCAATTCGTCATCGTTCACAGCATAAAACAGTACATTTGGTGCATATTGATGTGTTGAGTAAGTGGTTTCAACAGAACGGTGAAACATGTCATACAACAACAGACACAATCAATCTTTTGAAAGAAAAGTTTGATGATCGAATGAATTGAAGAGGAATTGTTAATTGGTCACCACGATCTTGTGATGCTTCACTATTAGATTTCTTTTTATGTGGTTTTTGAATAGCAAATTTTGCGCTTATTCTCAAACCTCTCAACATCTTAAAGAAACCCAAACCAAATTACTCAAATTGAATCACAATTATGTCAGTATGTGTTTAAAATTTATGCGTTTTATTAAAAAATTAAAAAGTTAATTCAAATTTGAACTCCCTAAATAAAGCGATATACAAAAGATAAAATATAAACCAGATGTTTTCAGAGCCTGCACACAAAAAATGCTCCAAAACGAGTTCGAAGAAATCAGTGATTCATATGAAAAAGTTAGCTGCTAGTCTTAACGTAGAACCATCATATATGTATAACAGACTCACAAGGATATCCACTAAATAATCTTACTCTTATAGCAATGCGTTCAGCGTCATTGATCAGCATTATCCATCAAATAAATTATTTTGGGTTTGGGGAAGCAATGGGAAGTTACTGTTGCTTTTTATCGAAAGAGGTGTTGAAACCAATACCGAATACTATATATAGAAAATGTTGTTTAAAACTCACCAATGTGCGATGTTTGAAAATGTATACATATTGATTTTAGTATGATGTTGTTCATTCATATAAAGCAAAACCCAATTAAGATTGGTGCCATGCTAGTTTGCTCGATTTTATACCATTGGAAGTCTGGTTTGGTGCAGTTTTGAACCTATACCATTTGGATCTTTCCTTGCAATGGAGAAATAATATTATGGTACAGCTTGCCTTTGATTATAGTGTTTTGTATCAGTGGATATACACATCAAAATTCAGAAGGTTTTTTTATATTAGGTCAATCAATTCTTCAACCGAATAGAAGTTAATAGATGTTTTTATTCATGGTTGATCAAAATCATAAAATGAATAATTCCATTGCAATATGCTGTTAAAGTAAGCCGAAAGTTTCCAGCCAAAAAAATGAAAAAATTGATAATGCAGATAGTGTCTTTACCGTTCCAGCCGAAAGTTAAAAATTTGATATTTTTTTGATTGATTTCCACCAAAAACTTTCCTCCGACATTTTCCAGCCAAACAAAAATTTAATGCTTCAAAAAATTATCAGGCTAACGGAAGAACACTTATATTAAAACTAATTAAAATACTCATTTGCAATAATGTTTAAATTCATAAATCTCTATAAAGTCAACCTTTAAAGGCTTGTAAGTTTATTTCAAGCAGTTTGTCAATGGCTATCACTGGAAAAAAATTTCCGTGGCCAGGCCGGGAAAATTCGATTCATTGAACCCGTAGTGCAAACTTCTAAAATCTCTATAAAATCAACCTTTATGAGTTATGTCTGGATAGAATTTTATTTTAAGCCGATTCCCCCAGCTCTGACAATATCAACCGTAATTATTTCATGCTAAGTGACTCTTTTTACAGTCGAAATTTGCCATAACAGAACAACCAAATGATCTCAACCGCATAAAAAAGAAAATTTATCATAACCTAATTTTAATTATATATTTTTCATAACTATATGATGATGCAAGTTGTTGATATGTATGTGAAATTTTCAACAAAACAAAGCTCTTTATGTAATTACACGTATGTATGTACATTGTGTATATGTATCATCCAAATATAATCGAATATAAACAACATACAAAAATTATGCTCTTATAAACATAAAAAGAACTTAATTTGTTTTTCATGGTTTGGAAAATTTTCAAAATCTACAACAATAAGAAGAAGATAATCCTATGTATGTGAATTTTCATATATGGAAAATAATTTTGTTTTGTTTTTCATCTACATGTAATTATGTACATGAATTATTATTATAAAAGATCTGTATCAGTTGCACATCAGTTTCTGTGGTTTTGTAAAATTTTACTTTTATGTATGTTTATATTCAGATCATATAATATGGTAATGACAAATTTTGTATTTTTAATTGGTTTGCGATAAGAAAATTAATTATAATTATTTGTCCATCAGTTTTCCTTTGTACATACATATATCTCCTGCTATACATACATACAATCGTTTGTGTTTACATATTTATACAGCGGTAATAATCTTCTTACCACATTCACGCAAATATGATCGCACATGAAGAGTTTTGTGTCACATTCCTGATAGTTAAGTAAGCGTACAACAAAGATAATAATATTATATTTATATATGTAACTGACAACCACCGTTTATATTGTTTAAACGTTGGATGTACAAAATGCCATGAAATCAAATTTGATATCAATCCTAAAGGATCTACCCTTCAGTATTATTAATATTGTTTTGTTTTTTTTTTTGCATATAAACAAATCCTTTTTGTCGTCTTCTATATACCATCCAAACATTAACTATGTATGAACTATATAATAAGGTGATACTTTTAACACGACCAACAATAAAATTGTACGAGCATTTCTGTTCCGATTTCTTATACTATACAATTTTAACAATACGCAAGAAGAAAATAGTTTTTCAATCTTGATATAGTTCCGTTCAACCAAAACTAAAAACTTATATTCAATGAATGTTAATAATAATAAGTTACAGTTTGATCTTGATAGTGTCGTACATGTTATTTATGATTATTATGTGATGTTTTTTACCTTTACGATTTTAACGGATTTTTATTATATTTGTTGTATATACATATAATTTTCTAAAACCTTTGCTTAAGGTGTGAAAATTACAGCTTCTTATTAAATCACAACCCTTAAATGTAGATGAGATCGTCATGATAAGAGACGTATGATCATTTATTGTACAATATTTACCATCGGGGTTGTTGTATATAAAGATGTCAAAATGCATACAATATGCTTTAAGATGATATCAGAATATGTTGCAGCGACGAAATCTTACATTTTTTAGTCAATTTAGCTCGAGAGAAAATTTTTATGTACCGAAATTCTTTATCTATAATAATGATGTGATTGCGCCGAAGTATAATTTTTCAGGTTTAATATATGCAAAATTAAGCCTAACGAATCATGCACATTTCCATTTCTTATCGGACCCGGTGCTTCTTATGTTTTGGTCAACGGCGCGGCCAATTCATATATTTAAATTATCTGAGAACCACTACCACTTTCTAGACGATATCATTTTCCAGTGGATATTTATATGTGACAGGTTCCTTTTAAAATAGTAACCGTTGACAGCATAATACCAAAGACTATATAAAATACAAAGACTTTCCATTTCATACAAAATACGAGTAAATTATTTTGGGTACGACCAATTTTATTTTGGGTACGATCGCATCAAAGAAACCTGAAATCCAAACCTTGTTATAATAGTAAAATAATTGTATGCATTTGTTTCTGATTTTAAAATTTTTTCGTTTTAGAAGTTGCACTGTAAAACATCAATTTGAAAATGTATACTTTTTTATGTTATTATGAGAAGTCTTTGTATATTTATAGTTTTTGATAATACTAATATAATTCCATTTCAACAAAATTATATCAACAAGGAAGGATAATTATGTGAGAAGTGCATACAGTAAAGAGCAAATACTCGTAGTAATCGATGAAAGCCAGATAAATATGAAGAATTTCATAGATGGGGAAGCCATTCAAAATTCAAACCATCTAATTTTGCCATCGTATCCAATGACTTTTATGGTTTTATCGCATTTGTTTTTTCGCAATTCCTCTTACTATCGCCTCAATGCCAAAATCAACTACTGATTAACTATATGACTCCGAAATAAATAGGTCGGTGAATGTTTCTGAAATTTTCACATACCAAAGTCTGATTAATACGGTGTATCACCTTCACTTCCCAGCAGTCATATCTCTTATAGATGTTCGATAAAAACTTATCTTAAAACATAATCTTTACTCTCGTCAAAGTAGTTGTGTAAAATATTTCAATATGTCTGATCATTTACCACACATTAGCGTTCATAGACATCGTACTTTGGTGTATAATTTGTTTGTTATTAAAAATAATTTGTATTTGGTATAGCCATTGTGAGAAACTGAAGCAAATTTAAAGAAAATTTTGAGGAAACTGAAGTAACCAAAACAGGTCACAATTTTTCAAGAAAGATCGATCCTATAGAAGAAACTATGAACCATTGATCTGCGACTACAGCAACTGCTTGTACTTTTCTGATGAATAACTTTAACTGGTAAAACATTTGTCTATATAACTATCTACTATCTCGAATTTTAATTCGTACCCAGTAGCTGACTGATATGTCTAGCAGTCTTACCTTTTTGGCATATAATATTATTCCGCTTAGCTCAACATCTTTATTCGGTTACCAATTTTATGGTTGCTTCAATACAATATTGTTGCTTTTTATTATATTCTAAAACGTAATATTTATTGTATATTGTCTTAGTTCTTTGAAGACAGACCACGTCATAATAAATGAAATTGTCAGAACTGTAAACGAAATGAATATGGCGTTACAGGAATATGGCATCCATGTATAGCACCTAAAATAATTGGAATGCCGCTTTTCTGTGCAAATCCCTCACTTATTGATAATAATAATAACGGCTTTGCAAAACAATTAAGGCATCTGTAGACCAAAGCCTTGTGTACTGCAAACTGATTAGCCACCATTCAGACCAGGGCGCTAACTTGTATAATGCTATTCCGACTTTTGTTTCGACATCTAACGGCTTTCGCACCCAATTTTGGTTATATTGTAGTTCCGGATATATATATATATATATATATATATATATATATATATATATATACATATATATATATATATATATATATATATATATATATATATATATATATATATATATATATATATATATATATATATATATATAGTGAAATGTAGGTTTATCGACACGAAAATTTGTGGTCCATTCATCGAAACTATCATTAACGATTACACATTAACGATTTTGTTCCATAAATTTTTAAATCGCGTCTTCATCCAAACTTTTGGGGCTTTTCTAGTTATACGTCAGTTATCAACTTTCTTTATGTAACCTGTTATTTTATTTAAAAGCATTGACATTCGGTCGAAGCCGCTTTAAAATTCTTTGTCGATAATTCTTCATTTTCTGGGCGTAAAACTGGCACATTAAATTAGATATTTCTTCTGTTTTTTTCATATGCACTAAACAAAATTTTAACTTTTTTATTTACTGTGATTTTCCCCATCATATAAAGAAATACAATTATTAAGTATTTATACACGGTTAAAATTATTAACTTTACTGATCTTCAGATGATAAACACAAGTATAATGACTAATTACAAACAAAAAATATAAAGCTGCGTTAACTCAACCTAACTCTGTTTTGTTTTCATGGAAACGTTCGAAGCCATATTGAATCTAACGTAATCCTAATTTCTCCTGAACCTAACTCTAAACTCTACATCCCAATTTGCCTTCGAAATATGCGAAAATAGTCGAAAGATAAATACCTTAGTAGTGGTGCGTATATGTATACGGCGTTGTGTTTAGAAACTGCGTATTATTTGAAGTATTTAAAATTTTGCTTGTTTAATTATATATTTGGAATTTCCAAAAAATGTGAAAATGGCAGAAAAAAATAGGTTCCGGCAGAACAACAATCAATATTGTTAATTCAGAAGATTTTATTGAACAATATTACACAAAAGCGGTTACAGAGGATGCGACATTAACGCATTATGATGCACAAACGTGGTTTACATAAGACTATACTTCGGAATTTATTGTTTAGTCAACGTCTGTTGGGGTGCAGACAGAATTGGTTCAAACGCAGCAAAACATTGACAACACGCAATTTCAACAAATACATACTATATACAAATACTACATTACAAATCATCTCGGTGATACAAAGTATCTCGTTGCTTGCGAAAATGCGAATTTCAGGTTGTCATTCAACGATATGGATTTTAATGGAAGATAAGGAATCGTTAAAATAACTGGTAATTTTCAAAACTGAGACTTAATTAAAAAAATTCATATTATTTGTACAATTACTAATTAATAAACAAATTATTTTATTGTTTCGACACCATTAATTTAACCGCCAAATATGAATTTGACATTTCACATATACATGCACAAAAATATTTGATAATTAATTAACCAATAATTAACCAATAATTTTATTTTTGACATTTGAACACACATACATTAGCACATTTTTATTATATTGAATTTCGTCTAGATTCAACTTATCGCGACACGTTTCATACGAAATCTTTTTCTAAGTCGAAAGCAAAACTAAGTCAAATTCGAAACTAAATATAAGTTTTTAGTTCGATATATGACGAAAAAGTCGAATTTTGTTATATTTGAGTATTGTTTACAATTAAGCTACTTATCTTGATTCTAAATGTCATCCTGCAACTTGAACAACTGAAAATGTAATGTTTAATAAAAATTATGAAATGCTCATGAATCAAATTTAGTATAGATATGCAGTTGCTAGCAAGTTGATATGTAAAATCCTCAAATTATGATCTGGTACGGTTACATTGTACAGGGCTCGCATTCTTATTTTTTTTATATCAAGTGAGCAAGTTACCGCTTGTTTTGTGGTTGTTTTCCTTTATCGATGAAAAGTAGCTCTTTCAAAATATATAGCCTTATCCAGAGCTAATATACGAACTTAATTTAAGCGACAGGGTAAGCCACGAGTTTTTAATCAAAGTGCAATGTCTGTTGAACACTTAGAGAATTGAAAGTGATTTCATTTTCATTTATCAACAACTTGACATACCAAAGTGGGTATTGATTCTATCACTACAGCTGGACAACAAACCCACAACATGTAAAGAAGTCAAATGATCAATGATTCGATTTCTAAAGTTATAAAAAGAATGTAATAAACGTCATTTACATGTAAAACCTCAACTATGCTTATCGTACAACGAAACTTATATCGTACAACGAAACGATTATTTTTTGTGGGGCTTACTGTAGGTATCATCATCTCAAAATAATATTATGCCCTTGTGAAAATTTTAGGTTTTTGCAATTTAGTTCAAACTATATAATATTATTATTTGTGGTTTAATGTTTTTTTTTATATACCTAGTACTTGTAATTCCATTTTTATAGTTCTAGCTTCACAAAAGAATAAGTGCAGTCCATATGGTTTTGTCATAATAACTTTATTTGTGGGTACAAGTAGTTATTAATCTCAATCAACGCGTATCGTTTTACATTATTTACTTTATGTCGGAGGTGTGACGACACCAATCTGACATAGATCTTTGAGAGATTCTTTCAAACTTCTTAGAGTTTTTATCTATTTATTTACTGTACCATTGTGCAAAAAGTATATGGTTTGCGAATTGAAGCATTTAACATTGGTATAAGCTGTAGTAGCCCAGTGGGTGGGTCGATCCTTGTTTCGTAAATATTTCACACGAAATATAAGACCTATACGGAATACCACAACAGTACCCAGAGCTTTTCGTAGCAGGTCAACAAAATCAAATTGCAAATGCGGAAAGTTGTCATGTATAAATGTGAGAGTTTGGCCTTGACGAGTAAGTACAAAAGATGGCTTCTAACATTTCGAAAATACATACCGAGTTCTTGACAATGACTAGATCAGGTATTTAATGCGAAAGAACAGCGAATACACTGGCACGTTCTGTGTGCTGATTCGGATCGAATGATACATACCGATCTTTAATGGGAAAACCACATTTTGTTAGGCGAAAAGGTTGCTGTGGGCAACTACGAATGCATTGTGTAGAGAGCGATCTGATATCTTATCATCAATATAAAGAGCTGGCTCGTGATCGAAACAATAATGTTTACTATACATTATAAGGCAAAGTAAAATATAGAAAATCAATTGACTAAGACAATATTGCAAGAGAATATATTTCTTTGATTTTACGAGTATATTGTTAGAAATGTAATACATTCATAGTTTAAAGCATAATTAATTTCGAAAACGGATATAAAAATTAATTTTTACAATAAATTATTTCTAAATTGTAGAACAATACCCCTTAGTCAACTGCATAATATATACTCGTACACCATATTATAATTTTCACAAAGCGCATCTCATCATTCATCATATAACATATTATTAAGTATATATGTAGAATTACCATTTGAGTTTTAAGAACCCAAACCATTTTTAAATAAATATATTATATATAAATTGAAATAAATTGAATAAAAGAATTTTTTTTGTTAGTTTTTATCTAGCAGCAGCTACAAAAAATTTAAAGGATTTTTTTTATTTGTTTATTAATTTAAGGATCTAAATAAAAATTGTGCTCTTGTTGGAGGGTTAAAAATAAAAATAAAATAAAATAAAAAAAAAAGTTTATTTATTTTTTATTTTGTTCTCGAACGACAAATAAATGCGGGTATTTTATTACTAATCTTTAATTGGTTTTAATTGTTATAACTTATATAAGTATACATACATCCAAATTTAAATCGTATACAAGAATTACAATATTATTTGAAGATGTCTAATTGAATTATACTCCATTGTATTATTGAGATCCGTGAATAAAACACCTTTAACACCTCTAACCTTTTCTATTATGTGTTTATATTGTAAGTTTGTGTCTTGTGGTTATTACATATATCTTTATATATTGTACAAAAAAGGAATTATAATAAATTGATCTTTGTAAACATCTCAATTAGAATAATCCATTAATTATTATTGTATAATTTAGGTAACAAGAAGGATGGGAGATGCATATAGTTAGTGAGCAACTTGTATAAATTGATTTGATAACAGGTTAACAATTGATTGAAGAATAGAATAAAATCTTAAGGGTTTGATTGAGCCAGCTGATCACATTGTGAGGATGATTAATATATATAATACTGGTAGTGATCAGATGACGCCTTGATCCTTGATCTTCAAGATATATGGTTCCACAAACAAAATATTTCTTAGAAAACGGAAACATTTAACTTATGCGATCTTGTCACCCCCAAATAAACAAATTGGTATGTTTTCGCATATATAATTTTCTCACGATATTGCCTAAAAACTATAAACTTCTAAAATCAGATAAATCTGCGGGTGGACCTATATATATATACTCTAATCGATCTCAATACCACACTCGCATATATAAAAATCAAAAGATCGATTGATCGTAATTAACAATTATATGGTTTAAATTTGCTCCTACTTGTATATACATAAATAAAACACCCTATATTCGTCTCTCATATGAGCAGACAACAAAAATATGTTTTTTTTATTCCATTTAAATTATACAATTTATAAATGTTTATCACTCGCCAGGAAAAAGGATCATCAACTCGAAATACTTCATTTCGATAAATATGTTTATGTGAGAATCGAAAACGTAAACCAATACCATGTACATGAACTAGAAAAAAACGACGGAATTACCATGCGGGTTAAGACAAGTTGCAATTATACTCTCTATGTGGTTGGGAAATTTTTATTTTCCATTTCTAAAAAGGATAATTCAGTTCGTTAATAGGATACAATTGAAATTTATTAAATTTTTATTGTGTTGTGTTTAAAAAAAATAACATTCGATTGATTGACAATAATCCTTTTAGTACTATATATTGTTTTAACTGTCTTAAAAACTGTGTTATTGTAGAATTTTCACACATATTACCACTTATACGAGTAGTTGAACAGAGAAAAGTTCTTGATTGCATTTTACAGATTGTTATCATTAAAGTGAATCAATTTTTGGGGTTCGGTTTGCGTTTAAGTTTTGTATACACATATCAAGACGAAATCTTTTAAACAACGGGTGGTCAACATATTATATACATTTTGTTAAATTAACAATGTTATAAATTTCGATAGAAATAAATCAGATATATACAAAAATGTTATCAGCCTAATAGATCAGATGGATATAAAGTACAGTATGTGAAAATAGTAAACTATTTTCGTTCTTCATAAACGGCCAAAAATATTTCATTCATGTTGTATGCATATAATAATCGTAATAATTTATAAACTGTGTCCACAGATGAATATTAAAAGGAAGGTGATCTAGTAATTTGTATACCCATACACTTAAATACGAAGAAAACGTTAAACGTAACAAGAGATTACACTTGAAATCGTTTTATGAATTTTAAAATCTTTCATAAAAAAATAACTACAAGCAGGTGATTACTGATTTGACTATATATATACATTCTTCAGATAAATCGCGCGCGCTCTTACTATAGTACAATAATAATAATGTTCACGTGACAAAACTTATGAATGTAGTCGAAGGTGGAAATACAATGTAATTTATTGCATTAAACTATTTTAAATTTAAATCAAGTATTTTAAAAAGTCAAACATAAGGTGCAGATGTTTTCTACCGCGTGCGTATATAGTATGTAATTATAGCAACATTGCTACACAGAAGACAGATTTAAAAAATTTACTCATTGATTCAAATCTTATGTCGATTTGCAATTTAAAACGACCACTAAACTATATTGACCATTATAAGAACCCGCACACATATCGATTACATCTTGCTCTCATCTTAGAAATATTTTCTGTGGTACCTCCTTCCGATTTATAAAATATTAAAATTGATTCAAACCTCGTAGACGTAAACTATTTAAGGGGCAGATGAAAAATTCTCAAAGGTCAGAAACGGTATGTGTATATATATAATCGTAGTTAACAAGAATTGTAACACCTGCCTGAACAAAGTGAATATATTTTATAATCAACAAGCTTAATCACCCGGAAATAAAATTTAAATGTCTTAAAGATTAAATAGGAGACGAATTAGCATGAGAACTTTTCTTAATTATATTTGTGAATTGACATGGATTCGTTGATTGAGTTTCTAACGTTATCTGTATGTATATCAAAGCTTAGAATGTTGGTTGTACGAAATTGTTATCTGTGTTGATCAATAAATTTATGTGAGAACTCAATGTTGTGTGAAAACGTGTAATAATTAATAATGATCTACCTATACCTATCTTATATACAGGTAAATGTCGATTAACGAACCCTCGCTTAACAAAACCTCGGCTCTACGAATATCAATTTTTGATAAAAGAAAACCTCATATAACGAATAAAAAACGATACTCAATATAATACTGTCAAAAACATTAAGATTTGCTTTTGCCATTTATTTTAGATTTACCAGTCTTATACGATGATGGACCAAATGGTTATAGCTGCGTTTAAATATAATTATTAACGAGAAGTTCCGCGATTTATTTTTAATGAGGATGATGAAAATGAAGAGTTATTACTTATATGAACATGGAAAATATACAATATGAGGCTTAAGGCTGTGGAGAACCAGATCAGAAATATCACAATGAATGCAGTTTGACCGTTATAAAGGATCGATTTAGTAGACGCAGTATCTGATGTAATAGATACTAGCAATATTGTGCTAATGGCAAGTTAACCCGATATTGAAGGAGTGGATGAAGAGGGCAGTCGACATTTGTTATATGAACAGCCGGCAGACATTTCTTTTAGCGATGTTCCAGAAATCCTGGTAGAAATCATCGTTCTAAAGCATAAACAATGGATGATGAGTCTAAACTTTCCAGGATCCGAATCCCTTCGTTAAGTGATGTTTAATATATATATATATATATATATATATATATATATATATATATATATATATATATATATATATATATATATATATATATATATATATATATATATATATACGTTGTTGTACCAGCCAAATTACACAAGACAGTACGATCACTTATTGACAGATTCATGACAGACATTCTGTTGTTAGCAGCCTATACAGACATATCGTTGCGTAAAGCAACTCAACAGTGTTATCGCTTTATATTTTTCTGGAAAATCACAACCAGTTGTTGTTCATGAGCTTTGATATTTGTTGTTCATGTGAAGAAAATGTTTGTTAATCGGACCACTACATACGTTACAATGAAACTCTGGTAGCATTAACAAATGCCATAGAGGTGGACATTCAAAAACAGCAACATCGTCAGAAATGGTTCCAAAGATGAACACCAAAATTCAACGTAAAATTAATGCACGAGAATCTCAATGTGTCTGCTCTTAGCATTGGGCGCATAATATTAAAAAATGAAATACAATTGAAGTCCTATACAAAATACTAAATTTAACATGTGCACAAAAGCAAGCGCATCAGTGATGGTTTCGGCCATGGTAACTGCCATAGTATAACTCACCACTCGTTTTCATTGAAGGTAAATCAACAAAACTATACAGTGAAAAGATTTAAAACGGTGCTTTATTTTCATGAGCATGTAAACTTTTAGGTAGAAACCAATGTACGTTTTTATAAGATTCAGCAAAATCTTAACAAGCGCCCGTGAAACCTAAAGTTTTTTACAAGAAAAATATCCCAGCTGAATTTCTTCAAAACAATAGCCACCATATTCTTCGGAATTTCCATATGGTCCATTCTGTAGGACAAATATTAACCAAAAAATATGAGACGGTCGAGACCTTCAAGATTGCTCTTCGCCAAGAATAGCAGTGTGTGAAGCCTTCTCGGATAGACTCAATGCTATTATTCGCGCTTAATGTGGCTATATCGAACAATAACATTTGCTGTTCAATTTGAAGTCTTTTTAACATATATTGAAGTTTTGAACTAATTTATAGCATTTTACTTCGGTAACACATCAACTCCGACCTCTGTATATATGTTTTTCCCTGTAATCCCTATATAATGTAGTTAGTAATTATTGAAGGGCTTCATTTGAGAAATGAACTGTCTTCATAATCGTTTTTGACAGTATATATTGTTCTAGTAGTCCATTTATTAGCCATGCTGTACTTGTTTACTTAAACCCTTTTAAGGGTTTTTTGTTCTGAATCTTACACCATACCATCTGAATGTTATGAGGACTATTAACTCAATTTGTCGAAACATTGGATATATTATTGAAAATGAGTTTCAAATAATAAAATATTGACGGTCATTTACAGGAAATATAATATGAATATCTTACTCAATCAATCGAAACGGACCTGCACAGAGTATGCCAGGTCTGCTGAGGTATTTCGCAAACATTTAGCATAAATTGAAACGCTCTAATTATTTGTTAGTTTTATCTCTAATATACATATTATGGGAATTAACTCTACAAATACAAACCCTTTCCCAGTTTCTTTTAAACTTACAAGTGCAGTTTGCGTATGTATAGTAAGTGTGTGACATGTAAGATGGTTCAGCTCATGAATTTTTGCACTCCAACTATCAAAGGAACTAAATGTATCAATTTAGCGAATTAGTTCAAAGCAAAACCCTTATTAATTTTTTTGAACAAATTCATAAAATAACTTTTAAAAGTCCCAAGTAGTCCTAAATTTCTAACATAAGCAATCATCTCGACCATAATTCGAAAAAATATTTGCTATATGGACTAAATGAAGAATCTAGATATATGGTATATAAATCTTTGTTAACCGACAGTATTGCAAAAATAATATTAAGAGGAACCAAACTGGACAAGAAGTCCACATAAATACTATCATTAGGCTCAAGCTTAACGATATAGTAGCAAACTTAATATAGTTTGAGCTTTTCAGCGCTTCTCCTACATATTTAGTACTTTTTGGTCAAAGTTGACATGATTTTGAAAGTCCAACATCTTATACCAATTTAATTTTATATAATGGGAATAAATGTCAATGGGGTGAAAGAGATGACTGGAACAAATGTAAGCTTTCATAATGTCTGTTACTTCTACTACTGAAAACTAAATATGAATCGTGCAAATTCGACTATCTGAAATTGTACAGAGTTTTGATCAGATTAATTGTTAATGTGTTAATTGAATCTTAGCAGGAGCCAATCGTTGGATGTTGATGATATACATACTGTAATTCATCATGACATCAAGGATTTAATTCTGGTATATAATGCATGTAATCAAAGGAGATAGAAACATGGCTTGCCCTCTTTCAGCTTTTTCCATGCTGATCGAAAGTGAATGGTATAAAGCTATTAATAACTTAACACTCAATATCTATACAATTTTAGCCATAATATCCAAACGGTGACCTAATCTCCAGCTACAAACAATAAAACATTTTCATATGGATTAAAATTTCAAGTGCCATTCGACACACATAAAATTTCGAACCCATATTTTAATTTTCAACATCGAAAAATGTTTTCCCGCTCCTTAAACTTCCTTTGGCGCAGAATCTCTGTTATGTAAATTTTGTATAGTATTGTAATCTAATCACCAAACAATAACACCAAAAATAATAAAACTATCAATTTAATCTCAATTAATCTTAATTTTAAATAGACGAGACTGAATAGTATATATAAGTTGCTTTTGTACAGAAAACTATTGTTCACATACATATGTAAATGTGTGTAGGGCTGCCCCAGGCTCATTCCTTTTCTGCACCTAATACAAATACAACAATTAATGTCTAATCTCATTTCTAATTGTTTATTTCGGTCGATATTACGCTTTTTCCACCAATGAAAACAGTTCGAAGTGGTAAGAAAATGAAGCTCAACGATTGGTTGAAATTCAATGAAAAAATAGGCGGAGAACTAAACATTACAAAGTTAAAATAGTTTAGGTATTAAGAATAGAGTAGTGTGTTGAAAAATAAAATTTTTAGTTTGAGTGTGGTAAGAGAGTTTTTACATTTCGATTTTTAGTTCTAGATGAGTAGCCGAGCTGAACGGTTTATAGAGTTAAAAAAGTAAAACAAAAAATAGAAATTAATTAAAATTATAATTTATAAAATTTCAATGTGAAGTGAATTATTAATTGGATTACTAAATTAAGACGTTTGTATTTAAGAACTTTATTTGGATTTTAAAGACTTTCTTTAGTGAATATATACAAAGTGAAAATTATTATAATTAGTACTAAGTGAATCGTTAATGCAGTGTTTTGTTTAATTTGGATTTTTAAATTAATTCATCGATTTATAAAAATGGTCATCATGTAAGTGTTTATACAATTTAAGAGATAATATTTGATCCATGTCTTAAGACCAAAATTCGTCAAATGTTTATAAACCGACGGAAAATATAATAAATTTTGAATTGAGTTTCTTCCTTTCACAAAAATTTGAACCATGAAATTAATTCAAGTTTTGTACTCCAGTTAGCAATTTGGTCATAGTTAAACTTTCAATTAATTCAATTCAACCTTTCATACAATTACCATGCAATTATTTATTCTTATTACAAGAATTTTTGAATATTTGATAACATTCCATTAAAATTAAATATTTTTGAATTAAATTAGCAATTATGGATTTGAATTAACCAAAACGGTTTTTGACTCGCGGCCTAATTTCTAATCGAGATTTGAATTTAAATTTATTTTTTGAGTAAATTTCAAAATCTGATTCATTGGTAATCCAAATCTATATGCATTACTAATAACAAAATTAAATTTATTGCCCTGTTTCGTGGACATTAATCCTACACAAATCAAATTTATATTCGATTTTTTATTTGTTATATTTACGTACATCTTATCGTTCCGGTTCTCTTCACACATCGAATTTTATAATGTATATAGTGACGCGGGGAAGATTAGAAAACCAAAAAAAAAATCCACAACAAAAAATTAAAATCAAAATTTTCAAGGTGTGGTGTGTATATCTTATATCTAATTTTTAAAAATTTCTAATAAATCTCTCAAAAGAGACCTTTAAATGCATTAGAAAAATTAACACTTTAAACTTGTTTTTTTGATAATTATTCTAGGAGATCTATTTCACCAACGACAATCAATAATCAGCTTGATGGAACTTTACTAAAAAGTCGTTTAGCTACAGAATGGGATATAAATGATACAAATGTACCAAAAGTAATGGACGGTGAATACGATGACTATTGTGAGTGGGCGAATGGACACTGCCGATTTGTTTATTCCGTTTACAACGAGGATGCAAAAAAACATTCGTCTGGTTGGGCGATGCGGAATACTAACAATCATAATGTCAATATACTCAAAAAAAGTTGTTTAGGGGTGATATTATGCTCGGAAAATTGTCATCTACCAAATGGTGATCGTATCCATTTAAGACCAGCAATTTGCGACAAGGCACGTAAAAAGCAGCAAGGCAAATCATGTCCAAATCGTAACTGTTGTGGAATATTAGAAATTCAACCATGCCGAGGACATTGTGGATATCCTGTGACACATTTTTGGCGACACACCGACCATGGAATATTTTTCCAAGCAAAAGGGGTACACGACCATCCGACACCAGAAGCAAAAGGATCAAGCGAATCGAGACGTATATTGGGCGCAAGTGGACGAAAAGCTCGATCGCTTAATATGCTTTTGTCGCGCAACTCGGCTGTTGAGTCTAAGGTATGTGTATATAATCTTGGAAAGGTTTTGTTTATCATAAATATATTAATTTATGTATGTATTTTCTAATTCCAGATATGTAAATTACGATTAAAACAAACAAAACATCAAACGACCATAAATTCATATGAAAATCCAATCTCATATATCAACTCTAATATGACACATAACAGTTTAGTAAATACATCGAGTAAAAAATCACAACAACCATCCACCGATTGGTATTATAATACAGCTGAAACTGTGACGTACAATAACAGCTATTCAAATCATAATGAAATGAATGCGTATAGTGAAAATGTCCAGCAAGATTATGTGCAGTATGACAATCATAATTATGGTCTGCAAAATCAACAAATGGCGAGTTACAACAATAACAATAATTTTTATACGAATACCGAGTATTTTTATCCTGAAGATATATTTCAATTGGATCAACCGCTTAATACAAAATCGAGTTGTGATCAAAATGGACCATTGAATACAACCACAACACCGACCCTATTGGATATGGAAAGTGGCACTATACAACAAAAGCTCCAGAATAATACAACAGCCTATACAGCATACCAACAAAATTGGTACGATGTCGATATGAAATACGAAAGCTGTGACGATACGGTAAGCCTGACAAGTGGATCGAGTCTAGTGGACGAACATTTCTATAAAAACAATGTTAAACCGGTCGCAAATCAGGGCATAACTGATTTTAATTCAATTAAAATTTTTAATCAAAATATTAGTGAAAATCCGATTAGCGAATACTATTACAATTGTAATCAAAATAATAATAATAATACATATAATTATGAGTATGTACAAAATAATAATAATACAAGTAATTGGGATGCCAACACCGAAAATTGCTATGGACAATTGGAAAATTTCGTGAACTCAAATCAAGTTTATTCGATGGCCCATTAAAATGTTCATGAAAATCCCCGTACTGTAAACTTTCAAAATCGTACCGAAATTTTAATTTCCACTTAGAACTGAAAAGACTGTATATAAATTAATTATTGTTTACGTATACTATATATAGGAGATATGTTTGTTATATTTTGTTTTTAAAATACTGTTTTCTAGTCATTAATTAGAAGAGAACTTAATTTCGTAGCATAATTGTTTGTTGTAAATTAGAATTTAATGAAAACTATTGTAACATTTTTTTTGTTAAAATAAAAAAATACTTGAACTGAATAATATGACTATATGTTTTATGAATACTTTTTTAATGTTCATATAAAGATCCCACTTCTTCCGAGTTACATAAAAGTCTAAACCTAAAATCACAGAACCGGAAATATTAAACTACTTAGACAAACAAATAATTAACCCATAAAATACTAATCATCTTTATCGAACAAAATTGTTTCTTTTGTAAAAAATCATTTGAGCCAACAAAACTGTACTAGAAAATGTAACGACATTTATATACATGTTATCAAGTGGCTTTTGCCATTCAATATGCTATACAGTAAAAAAAAAATCTCAAACAGTTTATCAAGAGGAGTGTTCATCCCCTAAATTATTAACTTTTGCACATTTGCCACAAAATATACCAAAAAATTACCGATAAATTCGTAAAATAAGAATAGAAAATTATTAAAAATATTATTTGTAATAAACTTTAATGTGTATAGTTTTTTGTATTAGTGTTATTAGGGTAGGTAGTTTTGGGGTAATTGTCTTGTCGAGAGTTTCCCAAAAACATGAAAAGTCATAAGTTTTTTTTACTGTCGATAACAATATAGGTTTTAACAATAGCAACATTGATTTTTTTAAAGAGATAACAATTTGTTTGGTTAACAATATGAAACAATGCATTGAATTGTTTGTGGCTAAATTTCCGTTGATAGAGTTCCGTAGTTGTTTGCATCTATAAAGTCAATCCAAAATAAAACATACTGTTTCTAACAAAATGTACTAGACATATAGACTGTATATACCCTCGACCTTTTGTTAAACGTTTGATTAATTCATAAACATAAATTTTCCTCCCCCTAATATTTAAATTATTTCGAGTGAACATCATTCAGAAGGTAGTTTAAGGGCGTGTGAATTTTAATATCGAACTCTAGCTAATATATAATTACGTTTGATTAATATTTTCAACGATCTTGAAGATATCTCGATCAGTAATGTTTTAAAAACCACCTAATCGTCAAAACATCTTATTGTCATTTGTTTAAAGAGGCAAACAATTTACAACACTATGATATGTAGTATAGTACCTTTTTGTGTGTAATGTTTTTGTTTTGACATGCACACGGCCGCATATTGTCATACACCATCTATTATATTCCAGGGATATATTGTTGTTTATAAAGTTTTCTCTTCTAAGCTGAAAAACTATACATAAAAAATAAATCAGAATACATAAAAAAAATATAAACATTTTATTGATGATAATAAAGGGTAGCATCCCTTTATATTCTGTAAACGAAGGTTTCACAAATATCATATTGCATCGAAATGGGTGATCTTTAGATCCATGGTTTAACTATCTAGTTCCAAACATATTGTTTATAGTTTTAACAACCACCCTCTTAATTTCAGAATAAAGCATTATTTATTAGATCACTATACTTAATACTACATTATCTTTTGATAAGTTTATTTTTATTTAGTAATTAGATATTTTAGTTATAATATTCCCTTTGCTGCTGTTTAAAATGCATATACCATCCATCGACCTCATACATATGATTCGCTTTACATTCATGCCACGCAGATGAACATCAGAACATCAAATAAAAATATTTATTTAGACAGCATTTATGTATGTACAACAGCTTACATTAGTTAAATAAAATTGTTCTAATTTTTAATCCCGAAGTCTAATTTCTTTTGTAAATATTAGAAAATTGAATTAATTTTTAATGTTTTCAATAAGAATTATATTAACACTTCACTAAATTGAAGGGGGAGTTTAATGGTATTTGATTGTGGAATATAAGTTGATCCGGCTATTATATATGTTTAATGCGGTGGTGTATGTGAGAAAGTTGATATAAAATATAGATTGCATTTATACTATTAGGCTTTGTCGACTCATAAAAAAAGTTTAAGAATTTGTTTTTACGATTCCAAAGCTTTAGATAATAATTTCGATTGTTCGCACATTGTCTGCCACAATGGTCATTGAAAAGCTTATATATAAGTAATATTTTGAACTTTAAGGAATTGTTCCTTTTCATAAAACGAAATCACCGAAAATGTAAAAAGTTTAATGAAACTCTTTGCCCACTATTTGCTTACTTGGTTATGGAGGAGCAGCACATCCAACACTTTCACAGTTCGCTGTTAACGTCTTTTTAGACCCCGTGAAATGGACGTTAGTGTTCGATTCTTCTCTAGTTGATACAGTTCTTTTAACGACTGCATCAAAAAAGTTTTTAATTTATAAAACACTGTCACTAAAGATATTTTGGAAAAGAAAACCATATTACTGAAAATAATAACAATAAAGAATCAAAACTATTTAAAATTTCAAAATATTTTATTTTCGATCTAAAATTATTAATTTCATATCTGTTATCTAACTAAGTCTTGCCATTACATCTGTTATCTTACCAAGCCTTACCCATTGGGCTAAAAATGGCGGAACTCTGCGGCGCTTTCGAATTTGAATTTTTATAACCTACCTAAAAACATTAAGTATGTATATCATATAGCATAACAATCCAATATATGTAGCACAAATAACAATCCAAGAGTAAGATTAAACATATAACATAAGAGTTCGGATTGTCACAGATAAAAGGTATTATACGTTTAGTCCAACGATGTAAATAACTAAGTAGGTCTGTATCTCATAAAATTAATATTGAAAACAACCAAATAATGGTAAAAACTTTTATTATAGTGGCACCACTCATTTTATAGTTGCCTCTCGCTCTTAAATTGTATTTCCGAAAAATAGATGAATTTAACAGCGGCAGTCAAAAGTATCTAACAGTGTTCTCAAATTTCGAGCTCGAAGAACAAAGTCAGAATAAAAGAAAATAAAAAGGTCGGAAGAACACAATTTTTATTATTATTTATTCATAATTAATATAATAATTTTTTTTTGACATATGAACTAAATAAGAACAATTTATGATTTACTTAACCGTCTCCCGAAACGTTTAAATTTGATTTTCGAAAATTCGAGTTGCAAAAAACAGAAAGAATATTTTCTCTTGCTACACACTAAATACTGTTTTTTGCTGCCATTTATTTTTTAAGATACCGTCTCCATAGTTATTGACCTCAATGGTTTAGTCAGTGAGAAACGAATTTAACTTCTTTAAAAGTTTATTAATTAACTTTGCGTGAAAATGTAAATACAATCTTGGACGCAAATTTTTAATGTCTGGGGCGCCCAAACTTGTTAAGGCGGCTCTGCTTGCCAAGTAACATCCAACTGTGATATTATTTTATATCGGACTTCATTCAGTAGTAGCTCGTTACCAATAATTTGTGCAACGGTGTAAGGTAATATTTCACAAGTACCTAATTATATTATAAAAGTCTAAAAGTCTACCATTATCAAAGAACTAAATTTTACGTATCATGATGTGCTATGTCGAAAGAATATATTCCTGATCCACTATTAGTCCATCATCGCTGATTCTCTTTAAAATTTATGAAACAAGTCGTGAAATAATATTGCATCATATACTAAAGCTCTAAAAAACCATTAGTTTTAAGTCAAGTTAGCTGCAATCGGATCAAAATCAAACTGGCCCCTTACCTGCAATACAAACGAATAAGACTATGCTTACTTTTCTGGTTGCACTTATGTCCTGCCACAACAAAGAGATTCTTGATGTGGTATAACTATTTAACGATATTAAAAATATGATTGTCAACCTAAGGCTACTTATGCGAGTAAGACAACACTCTTATCTCGCGATATCTATATCAATATTAAAACTCTCACGCCTTTATTATTTATAACTATCATCGTATTACACATATAATTATTAAATTAACTCTCATAAATCACAAAATTGATTTATAATTATCAAGGCGCTAATTTCGTATTCATATAATAAATTTTCTATCGTACCTACATCAAAACAAAAATTTAATTATTCATTTTCGACACATTGTGCAAAATGCTCAAACCCTTAAATTTCCCTAATATATCGGCAGTTAACAATTTATAATTCCTAATCGATCGCATACACACAATACAAAATCAATAAGTAAACCAATTTGCATAACATATGTAAATTATTCACAATATATGAAATTGATAGCTTTTGTACCAAACTCTCACTGGGATCAGATATTCTATTTGATGATCACATCGTTGGTAGCGGTGTGTGAATACAAAAAAGACTATTTATCACTATTCTGTTTAATGAATATGATTAATATTTTGGTACTCTCGTATACACACTTATGTATATAATATAAATAACAAAAAACATATTTGAATTTTCATAACAATTTCTATTGTACATTGTCACGAGGGGTTGTTGGATTTGAAAGATTTTTAATATTAATATATATTTTCTTCTATTGTTTATCAACCCTTCTAATATTTCAATTTAGTAACAAATATAACAATACTCCTTAGCAATTAAAACACTTTTGTATTTTGTCTTATAAATGTTAATTAATTTGTGATTAACTCCGTTTAAGTTTGTTAATTAGGTGTTTGATCTTTACTAATACGAGGCGGCAGTATGCGTATTTTTCTTTAAGAATATGATTTCTACACAACTTTCACCCCTTTTTCGTGTTTATAATCCACCCCAAATATTAAATGATAAATGACTAAATCCTTTTAAAAAATTTTAAATAATTTTAAAGAGTCCTCATTTTTTTGGTAATTTTAAACTGTTACAAAATAATTTCAAGGGCGTTAATGATGTCAAAAAGGAGAAAATTTATTTTGTGGAAATTTAATTGTCGATTGAAAATCAATTGTGTTCATTAATATCCGGTATAATCAGATTTATTATTTCCAAATTCATTTTTCATTTTTTGTTGTTTATGTAACACGACACACAAATATATTATGTCGATTGTTTGTTTACATTTTTGAATGGATAATCTGACAGTATTTGACAGGAAATGATCGTTGTCCTGATGTCAATTATTTAATGATGTTGAGAATAAAAAACTTTTAATTGATGCAATAACTGAGCATTGGAATTGTAAAACCGTTGCCAACAATTTTTTTTGTATCGATATATTCTGCTTAAACGTTTGGTAAAACGAATGAACACAAGATTCGGCTACAAATACCAGTTTCAGTCGAGAATCCGATCACAGTCCTTAAAACTTTTATTTATGCAAGTCCAAGGTTTTAGTAACACCGAAACCCACTGTTTTATTGATCAAATCACAACGCTTTAACTCCTCTTCCATTTCATCCTTAACACGATCAAATTCTTTGCTGAATAATTGGGTATTATAGGCTACCTAATAAAAATATCATCATGTTTGGTCAAAAACATGCTTTTATACTTGTTTCTTGAACTGGAATTCTTCTCGACAAAATTAACTGTAAAATTAACAAGATCTTTAAAAAAACCATCTGGGCGGTTCAAACAAATACATATTTTCCTGAAGATTTCAAGGCATTCTAGTAGTTTACGATTCCCACCGCTGATATTTTTTAGCGTCACTCGTTCTTGTACCATGTTTCCATGACAGAGTTAACCCAGGTTTACTCAGGTTTACGTCCATGGAAACGCAGATTAGGTTAGTTTCGTTAAACCCAAATTAACTCAACGAAACCAATACGTTTCAGTTAGGTTTGCTTGACATTTTATTTTATTTTGTTGTTGTTTGTTTAGTTGTGATCAAAACATGTCTAATTGAAATAAAAGAAAACTTCACTCATTGAAATACAACAAAACGTAATAAAAAATATATTGAATTGATTTTTATCCTTAAACTCATCTGTCAAATTAACTCTATTCTATACTTGTTCATGGAAACGATACGGATAAGCGCTGCCATGTTATTAACTCAACGAAACCTAAACCTAAATTAACTCGGTTCATGACAACATGGTAATAATATTTAATATTTTCTGGTTCATGTAAACGGAGTTTACAGTTTAGTTTTCGTTAAATTATTTTAAACTCGACGATTGAGTGGAATTGAAATAAGTTAAAATTAAAAATGGAATGATATTGTTTCTCGATTTTGATTCAACAGCCATTTTGAATTAACGAAAAATTAATTTTAGCAATACCCATTTAAAACATCGATCATGGAAACGTTTATTAGCATTATATAAAATAACTTATATTAAGTAGCATTATATAATAATTTATACTATAGAAATTATAATTTATTTGAGTAATTTTTGAGAACTTTATACATACATTTTATAGCTTCTCATTTTGTCCGCGTGTAGCGCTTAAGTAGCAATTTTCACATTGTCAATTCTATATATCAACAATTTTATGTTAGCTCATTGAAAGGCCTTTTCATCCTAAATCTTAAAATCGCTTCAATATGTTTAATTTAGTTCTGTTAACGCAATTCAAGCCATAAAGTTATAAAAAAATGTAACGTAATTTCTATTCGACTTATTTATTTTTAATATTTTCGTAATTAAATTTTAATTTCTTTAAAAAGTTTGAAAAGTGAATATTTTAATTAAAATGCCTCGTGTTTCGGTATGTATCAATGTTGTAACATTATTTGTTCATGTAGAAATTTGAGATACATTATGTTTGTTTTTATACCATCTGTTCTTGTGTCGAACTTGTTTGTTTTCCAGCCTAATTATAGACCAAATGCAAAGCTTCAAAAACTTTTGAACCATGGGCAAAATAAATCATTTATAAGTGAGAAAAATGTTTTATCTCAGGATAGAAAACTACGTGGACGTATATTAAAGCCAATAGAGTTTAAACCGACAAAGCGAGAGCCCAAACGGTTGAAGCAAAGTAGGAATACACCACTTCCGATTGTTGCAGAACATATAAAGTTTGAAGTATTGGCACCACAACATGTTCCTGTGGTTGTGACACCTTCGATAAAGCAGTCACAAAAAGTATTATTATATAAAACCATACAACGACTATGGTATGAAAATCTACAGGTTTTTATATATCATAGTGATTCCGTTGATTTTTCCAGTTTTATACATCCATTTCCTAATTTGATAGCAGTACAAATAAAAATTGTGCTTCCACCGAGCCCGGAATCAGAAATTGGCCAAATACTTTCGGCTAAAAATTTTATATTTCAAAAAAATTCGTTTTTAAAAATGGTCGATAGCACACGTCTTGATACATGTACACATAATATAATGTTTATGCTGCATGGTACTAATAATGAAGAACCGAGGACAGTACGATTTTCAACAAAGAGACCTGCAATTAACATGGAACTAGAGAGATCAACAAATGGATACGGAATGAGTAGATTCGATGCTGGGAATGATCAACCTAAACCATTCGATGATGGCAGTGATCAACCCAAACCATTGGATTTACGAACAATAATACCTCACGAGCTGCAACCAAAAACGGTGCTAAATCGAAATATTGTAAACAAGCTGCAACGACTTAATACAGTAATCAAGCGTTTGCCCGATAGTACAAGTTCTTTCAAAACTGTTGCTATTCCAAGCTTTAGTGTGGCTTACGGCAACTCGTTTTCGCAACCATTTTATTCAAATAAAAATTCTTTTCAAAGCGAGAATAATTATAAACGTAAAGCAAGATTAGTTGAACTAATCGAACCATCTAAGTGCGAAAATTGGCAAGACAAATGCTTGTACAACGATAAATTTATTAGATATGTCGATTCATATCAAAAACCAGTTATAAAGCCAGCATCATCATTGATTCAACATGAGCTAACGCCCGTTGCTAAGCTAAATAATATGAAAACCGATATGTGGATGTCATATACGTCAGTTATTGAATCGTTCGATCGCGATGTATCACTGGCTGAACTTGATTCCATACCGATTGAAACGATATACAATCCAGGCGAGGATATAAATCTTTGTGATTATCTCTAGACGAGTTCGATGCGAACAAATAGTTTAATTTTATGTTTTTTAATTTTACTTCTTTAAGAAATATGTTAAAAGTGAATTTAATGTTTATTTAATTTAAAAAATAAAATATTTTTATTTTGTTATATTTGATAAAAATAGTTAATGTGTCTAAGATAAATAACTACTTTATCGATATTTTATATTATATTATATATTCGAAAGATGGCAGTGAAGTCGAGAAAAAGTATTAAGGTTATTTTAAAATTTAAAATGAATCAAAAATTTTTAATATGAATAAACGGTTAAAAATTTCAAATGGATTTTTGAATTCTTATGCCTGCATATTGTTAGAAAATCAAAAAAATGTGTCCCCAATTGTTCAATTTGTTTTGTCAAACAACAATTATTGGCAATAAGAGAATACGCAAATAAATTTCCCAAAACTACAAATGAATTATGCAAAAAATATTTTTGTATAAACATTTGATAACCCACACTACGATACTTACTGCATGTATACAGTAAAAGTTTTCTTATCAATTACAATTTTATTTCTGTACAAGCGGCGTTTATCAATCCACAAATGAACGTTTCTGTAAATGGTTTTAAATTAACTTCGCATTTATAAATATTTATTCATAATATTAGTACATGTCCTACCCATGCACCAATCCCCAAATACAAAAAATTTTCCAAACGGCATTCAGTATGGTTGGAACCGATACAACGCATTTAGTGTATGCCGGTCGACGCAAGTGGAATAACTAAAGAGAAAATACAAAAAATTCGACAAAAAAAGAATTTTGCGTGCTTATAAATAGTTCTGTGAATATTGTGCCGTGCGCGGATGTATAAATAAAAAAAAAATATTTTGTTGTAGAATTAAATTCGGCAATAGAAGATATAAATAGAAATTTTTAAGCAATCGATCGATAGAAGAGAATATGATTAATTTTAGCGGTAAGTCTGTGTTTAGTTACGTTTTGACTATGGGAAAGTGGCAAATGTTTGATAGGGTGATTCTTTCAATTAATAACGCCAATATTGATAACAGAAAATCAGTTTTTTTTTATTCGGTTTCAGGTTATAAGCACAAGCTTTATTGATTAGAATTTGCTCTCTGAGCTGACCTTTTTTGTTTTTGTTATCATTTAATTGGAACCAAACTGGTTGTTTCTCTTAGAATTGTAGCCCCCTTATAAATAAATATTTCAAGTTTTATGTATCATATTGCTTAATCGTACCGGCAGTTTCAACTGAAATCCATATAATGAAAAACAACTTCGTATTCAATCTCGGACCTGCTTCAAGCTTCGAAGACAATTCTGGTTTCTAGTTCTGGTAACTAGTACTGACATCGATAGTTAGTTTGATGTACTAAAAGTATTAACTGAGTTCAAATTTATTTAAAAAAAATGTTCACTTAAGGTCTTCTTTATCGACGTTGAATTTCTCCTAAACTACCAATCAAAAATCGTTATTTTTGAGTAATGTCGGTTGAATTTGGAAAAATCTCTTTATGAATGTGAAAATATTCTGTTTTTACTCGGGATAAGTTTATTTGAAGCCAAAATTCGATAAATTCAGAATAAATTCGTTGCTATACCCATAGTTGATCTATGATTTCGTCGTGCAATCAACAAAATTTCTGTGATATGTTGTCTTGATGTTAAAGGTACAAATGAGTATATCTGCAGTTTCCTTCTAACTAATAGGGCTGTAAAAGTAATGCTAGTGATTGTTAATATATTATTACTTACAAGACATCGTTAGATACGTTTTATTTTCCTTGTATTTGTCTTAATTGTTCACTCATTCCGTTTCCAACTAATGTAAGAAATTTAACAAAATCTACTATGGGGTGACCATTTAGTTAAAGTTAACAGGAATACATTTGGTAGTGGTCTTTATAAAGTGGTTCGGTTTACGGATAGCCAGTATAAAAGAGAATGATAATGTTGTCTTATTTAGTATTTTTCAAGAGAATATGACTGTTGTAAAAATAGGAATAATACATGCACACGGTTAATTTTCGGAATTGGGAAATTTCTCCATATTTTTCCTATGTTTAACTTGTTTTTATGATTTTTGAGTTTGAACTTTTATTAGGAAGCTACTTAAAATCAAAGAACCAAATTATTATTTAAAAAGTTGATATTTAGCAGGGCGCGTTAAGGCCAATCTTCGATTGCTTCCTGCTCAGAATTCTTTTGAGTCTTTAAATTTCTCATTTTTATTAGATGTGTTACTCTATAGAATTCTGATTCATTCATTATTAGGAGTTTGAGATCTACCGAGTAAGTTTTTAATGTTGACTCATTGTCAATGAGCTTGTACTCAAAATAGGATGTGTGTTGATTTATTCAGAAAAACAATTTAGGATGCCTAATGGAAGTCATAATTTTTAGCATAAATAAATAAATATTATAAGTCGATCACACTTGAATATGTTGTTGACAATTGTATATTTTTTCAGTAGATCAACACTTCAGTACAAAAACATTAGTTCTCAAAACGATAATACACAGTCTACGAAAATATAACTGTATTTTACCGAGATGTTATAGAGGAGTGTTAATGAAATTCAAATCAATAATGATAAGTGATAATCGTCTTCCAAATTATATTTCACTATAACAATATCAATCTTATTTTTCATTTCAATTAACACCCATTAATTTAGCAACAAGGATAACGAGAATTGCATGTTGGTGGATCGGTTTATACTACCGATAGTGAACGTGGTGAATATGCTTCAATTTCTTGTAGTGTGTTGATATGCAGGCATTTTCACTTTATTCGGGTATTTAACATCATCATGGTTGTTTTATCGATGATCTGCTATGTTAGACAGGTATTTTTGAAAAACCTTCGGCATATTTGATCATAAATCTAACATTTGTTTACAAAATGTTTGTGGAAATTCCTTATTTGTGTTGTCTTAATGCAGAAAAGTCGGATTTAAAAGCTCAAGGTCAAGGCCAAACTTTAAATTTCTAAATTATATTATCTGATGCAAACAATTTCTCAAACCTCAAACACATGCTAATTGAAAGTATGCTAAACTTTATGTACGTATTTAGAATAATAAAACCACTGTAATGAAACATCGATACTAATCAAATTAAATAGAATATTTCGCATAACAAGTTATTTGTGTAGTGAAAATTCAATTAAACGTTTTTATTTGTATAATGCGAGGAAGATGCTTTATTAATGGCATATTGATATAAACGGTTAGCATTCACAACAATGCAAATTCAAAGATTAAACATATTTTTGGGTAAAATCAAAAAAATTGATTGGTTTCTTTTTATATATGTGAGATCATTGTGATTGTCGATACACAAATATATAACCTTGAGAAATTGTAAGATGAGATAACATATATGAATATTGTATTATTACCGGAAGACGTGAAAGTTTTGCGTATATCGATTTAAATATGGTTTATCCAATAATTCAACTCGATATTTATCCTTCGCACATATATATGTATACGAGTATATCAAGAAAGTCAAAACCAAAAATATGCTGTATAATCATTGTCAAGATTGCAACACCTTGAACGATTTATATATAATCATATGGAAGTATGGTTTTGCTTATCGAATTTCTCCGTACAGATATGGGTCGAGTTATGATTTATATATACAATATACAAATAAATACTATGTATTTATCCATTACTATGTATTTACTATTAATCAAACCGGGTTTAAGTAATTATATAACCGTGGGGGAACGTATTCATATAATTTAGATTATAACACGTTAATTTAATTTAAACTAATATGTTAAACAATTAGATTATTGCAAATTAAATAACAATGTGTTGGTAGACTTATTAGATAACAAGTTATGGTAATTGATACTGAAATTGTGTACGTCTGGTACAGAAGAAGAAAATCATAAACAACAACAATTTATAATTACCAACTAGTATAAGAATACCTTAGTAAGTGTAAATCTCTGAAATGTCTACTAAGTTTAATTATACGCTCAGATCAGTTATAATTAAATCTTATTAAAGCTGCTTCCAATGTGGTTGGAATCACAATCATTATAACCAATAAATATTATAGATCATCTTGTTGCTACCAGCACTCTCAAATGGATAATATTTGAAGTGAATGACAGTGGTTGAATCTTTTAGTCAGCTATGAGCTTATAAATATTTCATCTTACGGTTATTATGTCGATTTATGAATAAACATATGCGGCACATGTTGTTTTTTCGTTTTGGCTCGCTATACTGACCCCTGTCATATTGAATCTATAATCCGTTGAAGTGGTTGACTTTGGTTGCTGGAGTGGTTGACATCTTTATGTAACACTTAATAATTGTAATGTATTTACATTGTATACAATATCGATACCAGAACGAGTATACCACTCAACAGTCGGGCATTGTTAATTTTTACATTTTGGATAAGTTAAATAAAAACAACTGACCTTCACTAAGTTTGTGCGATCTTGTATTAGATTATTGATTTAATAAGCTTGGCTGATTAATTAATACATAAACGTAATAATTTCAACGAAAATAAATATAAGAATGTAGACACATTGTTAATAACTATAACATGTGAGCATCTGGATTAAAGTTTTTCGCAATAACAAACAATATTTATAACTATGTATTCTGTGGAATTGTTTTCAATATTTATGATATGAATATGGAAAGTTTTCTTATTCCAATGAACTTTGTTTCCGCGTGGTACATTGTAGATATTAAAAGTTTTATTACCAACCTGCAGTTAACTTCTTAATTAATTCAAATATATGTATATACGTATCTGTATATGATGAATTGGTGTAATGAGATTACTCATATTTCTAAGATGAATATTGCGCTTATCATCTTTTCACCTTGAGAAACTATCGTTGGAAATTTTAATGTATCGACATATTATAATTTATTGCCCATATAAGTAATCCCGAATAATTAACACCTCTTGAACTAACCTCCTTATAGGCACTAACTTAAAGATCTCTTGATCTGTATATGCATACTATTAACTCGGGTTTGTTTGTATAATATACTCTAGCTTTCGTATTTATTTTATACATTTTAGTGAAGAATTTTATTGAACAGAACTATACGTAGTCAAACAAACAGCAAATTAAAAAATTTAAATATTTGGTGAGAGTCAACATCAGCCTATATAGATCATAAAAACCTCGAGCTTTCTATAAGAATTAAGAAGTGTTTCGCAAGATAAAAATACTCAACATTCGGCGATCGCCCATTAATTTCTGTTTAAATTTAAAGTCTTAAATGATAAATTAATAAGTGATATATAGCAAGACGACACCTTAACAATATTAAGCCAAAGGTACACTTATACATACGGTGTTAATATATAAGTTTTATTTGGATCATCTCGGACACAAAAGCATCCCAAGTTTTAAATTATAAATTAAGCCAACGTGATCATCAAATGAAAGGTAGTTTTAGTACAAAACGAAGGCTTCAATAAAATGTTTGTTTGGTAATAGTTAGGCTTAGAAAACTTAATTATAAAAGCCTCTATACATGTCGCACCGATTTGGTCAGATAAGACGTAAAACAACTAGTCTATATGTTTATCATATAATTAAAGTGCTGTTGGGTTGGTCATTCAACTACCCAACGGCCATACTAGATCGGTCGTTATAGCGTTGTCAGTTGGTTGGGTTACCCAATATAATAAATTGTATTTTTTACTTAATCGAAGTTATAATAAAAATAATTTGAGATATCACACAAAGAAGTTAGCTCATATCAGGCGGTAAGTCGTCTCGTGTATGGAAACTAAATTTATCTTACTATAAAATTTATATACTGATACCTTAAGAATTACCCAACGCGATCACCAATTGTCAATCATCCTGAACAATAGGAATGAATTTATAATCAAGGCTGAAACAGATTATTGAAGACTCATTTCCGCTTCCAATAACTGATTAAACAGAAATAAAACTTATATATTATCAGAAATGCTTAAGCTTGACGTCAACATCATTATAAAAAGCTTTTTCTTGTTAAATAATTATTTTGCAATTACGTGTTAGTACATGATGCAAAACAATAGGAAAAACTCAAAAATTAACTCAGATTTACTTCATACAAAGAGTAAAAGCTGTTAAACATCTATATTGGTGTTGTTAACATTTGTTTAATAATTGTTTCAGGGTCAGATAAATAGCTAATAAACTAGGAGTGGTGCTCAATGGTAAAATGTTTAAATGCCAAAAATGAAATGAGTGCTAGTATCATTCTCTCATGTCACCCTATAGTACTGATATGGAATCATCCCGTCCTTATTGTTATTCGAATTCAGTATATCATTCTCACCAACTTAAATATATGTAGGTTTACCCACTACGTCATAATCTTTTAATTAAAACATTCTAATCGAACAAACCACTTTGCGATTAAATATTCCACCTTCAAATCAACCAATTATAATATTTAACTTTTAACTTAATTTAGTTTCGAGTTAAACACAGTAATTAACTATTACAGTCAGATTACAACATTTGATGATTAATAAAGTGGAAATAATCGATAAATGTTTATGACGTCAATTTGAATGTTTTGAATCGCTGAGATACCACAAATGCAAATTTATCATTAGTCAGCGGTTATTTTGCTTCTCTTAGAATATATTTCTAATATATTTGCACTTTGTCTGCTAAATATTGCCTATGAATGTTGAAGGTATTCCGAAATATATATGTTTGCAAGTCATTCGCATAATATCAGAAATGGTGGCTGATATAGAATATTTATTAATGTTTTGAAGGTTAAAATTTTGGTATAAAGTATGTTTGAATTCGATGCATTGGTAGGATAGATTATAAGCCACATTATGACATGGGCGAAAATTATGAACTATATTTCCTTCTAGCATCCATCTGCGACGAACGAGCAAAATTCAAAAGAAATAATAACAACTATTATGTCTCGCTTAATAACAGTTTCTGTATACTATTCATTTGATACGGATGAACCATTCATTGTTCTTATCTTATATATGTATATACACATATATATATATATATATATATATATATATATATATATATATATATATATATATATATATATATATATATATATATATATATATATATATATATATATGTATATACATACATCAAATTGCGCCATAAAATATATTATCAACTTCTGTTTGTGTCATTGGCACTTTGTTGTTTATACGAACTTTAGTATACTCTGAGTAATTTACTCAAAATAAATTAACCTTTGCTTTGACCCAAACAACATCTTATCTAATATAAAGACAATTTAGGTAGACTTAAGTCATAAAACGTAAGTTAACTGTACGATAGTAATATATTACTTGGGTCATTTAAAAGTTAACGTTTAACGAACTGAGTTACTATAGTTTATAGTAGCGACTCACCGTAACAGATTTTATCTTTAAACAAAATCTTTATGGACTGTTTGTACTCATACACCAATTTCCAACTCACAAATATGACAGCGGGTTTGATCATCTCGTCAAACATTAGTTACCAACACCACTGTTGGGATTTTACATGTAAAAAACGATTTTTACATTTTTTATGTAAATTATGTAAAAAAAACAGCGTAAACTATATAAAACGTAAATTACATGTAAAAAACGAAGACAACATCATTCGAAGTGCCATCTATTTTTAAATTACATAAATTTACCGCAACGCCCGCTTTCCTCATTATTAATGCATATATTAGTAAGTTTTTAAATCCACGTTATTTGTCGTGTTCCAATGGCATGAGTAAACTACTTACAAGTACTTGTTTCGACTGACATCTACTCATAGTCAAATGGTGGTGTAGATGATAAAAGTAGTTATGCATAAAATTAACGCTAGAGTATTTAGTTTAAAAAATATCTAACAGATGAATTTATGAACCACTAGGTTATGTTGAACTGTCGTTTTATGTTTATATTTGAGCTTGTCAGAGTATAAATTTTCATTAAAATAACCAATAAACAAATTTAATCGTCAAAATAGATGATAATTATAATTTTAATGCATTCCTTTCGTTATAACTCTAATCTTTAGTAGTTTTTTAGTTTTATTTAATTATTGTTTATAATTCTAATGTCATTTTTTGACAAATTGACAGCTATCACCATCAAATCATAAAACAACACAAACATATTTTAGCTTATGTTTTACTGCTGTCATATAAATTTGCGTTCCATAGACTATCTACTCACAAGTACTTGTAAGTAGTAAATGGTTTCCATTGGAACACAGTAATAAGTTGGAATGCGAATTTTTAACCATCACCTCAGCCAATTAAAATAATTTTTAACGAAATTAACATGTTAATAATTTTAATCTTAATCGAAAATTATTGTGACATTCAGTAGTCGAACATAATTGTAAACAGTTAATTATTTCACAAATTCTATTTATAAAATAGTAAGAAGATTTTTTAATAGATGGTGTTTTAGTTACAATTAGATTTAATAAGAGATGGCGTGTCAGTTTTTTTACATAAAATAGTTTTTTACGTGTTTTACATATGGTATGTAAAAAATTATCTTATGTAACTAAAACGTTTTTTACCTGTATAAAACCGTGTAAATTACATCGTGTATACGCCCCACAGTAACCAACACTAAAACCATACGTTCTTTAAACCAGAGACCAGATATTCAGGATTTTGAGTCAAACGTAAACTTAATATTGTCTCACTAGATCTAGTATTTTCTTTCATTGCCTTACCATTACTAGATGCCACTTGTATCGAGAAGCTTCAGAAAAAAATTTATCTGACATCCGTTTCATGATTGAAAGTCAAAATTAAATGTGGAATTTTTTGTCAGCCCAGAAAGGATAAAGAGACTACTAATAATTTTGGGAGGGTTGGACTCAAAATGGGTTATTGAATTCACAGTAAGAATCGTAAGTGCTTGTAAAAATGTAATACTATCGCAACCACCACTAATAAACAAGCAGACTGTTTAAGAGTATTGCTTACACGGATGTGGCTGTTTCTTATTTAAAACCCTTTTTAAACCTTCCAAGTAATTGAACGTAAAGTTACGGACTTATAAGTCACTAGCACTATAGTGTTAGTTTACTGAAACCCGAACTTATTCTTTTTTCTATGGAAGTAAGCTACGTTCTGATTTCTCTTTGAACGTCTTATCAATCTAGCATCAAACCGACTCGTCCACCTCTGTAATTGACTGAGATGTCTCTTTGTAATTGTTAAAATTCTGTTCTATAGTAGAGAAATCTATAAATGTGAGAATTGTTGGATTGCCAACCTCTACTCGTTTAACAGGGTGAAATTCTTATTCCATTAAGCAAAAATACCAGAACATAAGCACATTTTAAGATCAACGAAACTAGTAGTACCTATATGTCAACAAAAAAAGCAAAGAAATTCATCATATCCTTCTGATGGTTTGTTTCGTCTCCCTACTGTTTTGGGCCAAGCCCTCCGAAACTCTTTCGTAGTTTCTGTTTGATCCAAGTTAAATCGAGGATATACGGCTATAGGTCCGTATTGCGAAGACCATCTGCATAATGAATTGTGCCATGTTAGCCTATAGTACTGACATGTAAAAGAGGTCGGCCCATGAGTTCTGCACTCCAACAGAGCATCGTAAATGTATTGTGTTAAATCACCGATCGTAATTAAATGATGAAAATTCGATTTTCCATATCTACAGCCCCGATCGGAATTTGAGTTAGGTTCCACCCCCTCAAAATACCGCAGCTGTAACCACAATACAATTTTCTCATAGTTTTTCTTGTATGGTGAAGAACTATGAGAAACTTGATATTTGGATAATAATAATTTTATTTTTAAGTTTTGTAAATTGTGGTTAAAAAATCCCAGAATTACATCTAAAACCAATTAGACTTCGACATCAACTCTAGTTATTTAAATTCTTCCTCGTTTTGTATTGTACTGAAGAAAATGACGTGGTGGTTAAAGCTGTGGCATTTGGACACACCAGCGGTTAATGCGGTCGATTAAGTAAGATTTAAACCATGCCAAATGAGTATAACTGTTATAATGCTTTACAATGACCAATTGATGTCAAACGCTTTAGTAAAGTCGGTGTATACCACGTCAACTTGCTTCACTTTGTATAATTTTTATTGTGCTGCTTGTGAATTCAATGTGGGTTATAGATGTAGATCTCTGAATTGGAAATGAATTTTGATTAATTTTTAGACATAATTACAAATGATGTCCAGATCGTCTAAATAAGGCTACCATACTAAATATAAACCTCTAGTTAATGAGATTGTGAGCATCTCAACTAAGTAAACATGCCATTTAGTTGAGATGCTCACATTATCATCAACCTCTAAGCAGTTTATTATGGTATGGTAGCCTTATTTAGACGATCTGGACCTCATTCGTAATTATGTCTAAAACTTAATCAAAATCCTAAACACTCGTGATCATGTGACCAAGTGTTGGCAGAAAAAATTGTGAAATTATTATAAAAATTAGACAATAGCACACCCAACGCCTATATCATACAAAGAAACTCAAATAACTTGTCTTAAACCAAACATGTTATCACAACCAGTTTTCAACTATCATTCATCGTCTATAAACATAAACATAATTAGACGCGGTCAATTTCCGTGACTGATAATTTTATCATATTATCAGTTTAGTAGATGTTTTCATAAAATTTTTTTAAACTGTTGTCGATCAATGTGAAGGTCACACGTCGAACTATTTTGAAAATGTCGTGTCGAGTCGATTTTTGTTATAAAACAAGTAAATTAACATAATCGAATTGAATTAAATCGTGTTTTTGGTGACGATGAGTATATGTTTGGTGGTCTCTCACTCAGTTCGAATTGTTTGTATTGGATTACGTACGGTACTACAAGATTACGCGAACATTGAAATGTAAATATTTGAATGAGGCGCGCAATTTTCGGTTTTTTTGTGCGAATTTCATAATCTGTTGAATTTTGTATTATTATCCAATGATTATTGATGTTTTAGCGTTAAATTAGCGGTTTGGTCGCGTTAGAAGCAAATTACGAAATGTTGTGTTGTATATAAGAAATTTTTATTTTTTACTATTTAGGTTATTTTTTGGATGCGTCCGATTACTCAATCAATATGCATGTGGTCAAGGATTTGTTTTTTGTTTTAATTGACCATTCATCATCGCAAACACAGTTTAGATTTTATATGTAAACATTTTTTTACAATGTAATTTACATAACATGTAAAAAACACTATTTACAGTGCCAAATCTGTTGCGCTGTTCAAGCTTTTTTGAATTTTTTTAAATTTTTTTTTATCTATTTTATATTACGACTGAGTCTTTTACCCATTTAGTAATTTACATTGCATGATACGTATTTCATTAGTCGGAGTAATCACATGATTATCCCTAGTATCGTCTAACTCCTCCTCAGATTTTTGGTCTACTGACCTCCTGAACGCGAATAGTCCATGGGTTTGGTTCTTTACAGTCTTCTTGTTGGAGTGGTCATCATACAGCGTATGTTCAGATTTTTATACTGGTGCAGAGATAGATGTTTTGTTGCATGATGCTTAATTTCATCCACGACAAGCTCGATCTTTAGATCTCGTGAAAGGTTGTCGTTTCGAATGTCGTTAACGATACATAGCAGGAACTTATTCTGAACTGTTTGTATGATTTTGATATTTGTCTTTTTAGCATAACCCGAGAGTTGGCTGCCATATGTCCATACAAGTAGAATTTCTATGTATAACAACAGTTTGTTGTGGATCGCTAGTTCAGATTGTCTCCCTAAGTTCATCTTTCTTTTTTATGGGTTCCTTCCCTTAGATGGAAGCATCTAAAGTCATGCCGAGATATTTAGCAGTGTTTGCATGCGGTACTGCTATCGAGTTTATCGTTATTGTTATATGATTTACTCTGTAATTTACTACAGGCGAAAGTCGCCAATGTTGCTTCTGTAGTTGGTATATCTCTTGTATATAGGAGATAAAGGATTGGTCCGAGAACACTCCCTTGTAGTACTCCTGCGCTGTTATTCTTTTTAATTAGGAGTATTCATTATCATACCTTACTTTGGAGTGCTTCTCTGATATGTAAAGATCTCGGTGAAGTTTGAATTCTAGCCCCTGGTGCCATACTTTGTCAAATGCTTGCGGAACATCAAGGAATAAGGTTGAGCATCTTTATTTATTTTCTAGTGATTTATCAATAACATCAGTAATTTGATGCCCCTGTTCCATCGTAGAATGTTTTTCCCTAAATCCAATCTGATCCCTAAGAAGAACCTTTTCAAATAGTTTCAATAATGTTGGTATAGCAGAGAAATTGGCCTATATGAAGCTTTATCATTCGGAGCTTTTTTCGGCTTAAGTATCATAATTACTTCTGCAACATTACATTGTCTTGGTACATATCTCAGTCGAAATGATATATTAATTATATTCACTAGTTTTCTCAATGCTTTCTCTGGTAACGCTTTTACTATGTGACCCGTTGTAAGATCATACCCTGGAACCTTATACGCATTTAGATTATTTTTGATTTTCCAATTAGTTTCTTTCAATGTTGCAGATGTAATTTTTATTTCATCCTGTTTATATATAGAAGTAATATTTTCCTTTTCTGATGTTTCGGGTAAGGCTGAAATGTTTCTTCGAGGTGATTTCCAACCCAATTTTCTTTATTTTTAATTGCAGGAACCTAAAGTTTGGGTGTTTTAAGGTTTTTAGTTGCTTTCCATAATGAATAATCTGTACCTCTTTGCCCAGTTAGAGTGCTAAGGTATTTATTAACTGACTGATTTTTAATGTCTTTCAATAAAATCTTTCACATCTTCTGGATAGCTAACTTTGCGCGTCATTTCCTGGCTATAATTAGGAGTACTTTCCTACTTAGCACTTTGGATACCATTGATGGGCTTATCTAGTTCGTCTTCTATTTGGACTTGTGTTTGGAGGAAATCCCAATTGGTTTTGTAGTTGTTAATTTCGCGTTGCTCTCTTTCATAATCATTGTGTGGCTAAGTATCATAATAACTGGTGAATGATCTGATGAAAGACTTTCACTGTTCTCTATATGGATATAATTATCTGAAATCCCTCTTATAATAAAAAAAGTCTATATATGATCTGGAGTCTTGCTGATATCCGTAGACCAATAGGTTGGTGCACTGCCTGAGTGAAACTTGCATTTTATTTGTTCCCTGCTGCGAACAGTTTATTTCTTTTAACAGTCGTGATCCCCAATATAGGTATTTTTTGCGTTATAGTCACCTCCAAATAAAAAGACACTTCCTAGAGTTTGAAATAGATTAGTATAATCTATTTGTTTAAGGGTTGTATCTTGGGAGTCAATATATTACTGAGATACTACAGGTTTTAGTATTGTTTAATTGTATTTTTATTGTTGTGACTTGCATGCAGAACTTTTCGACTTTAAGTTCTTCGTTATTTTTTATATGATCTTTTACAAGAATAGTTGATCCACCTCTTTCTGCAGACTTCTTTCCTGCGTTATAAGTATTTCGTTTATGTTCTCTATGTTTATCAGTATATATCTTGTAGAAAGCGCCCTGCTTTAGACTGTTTCTGCTCTGTTTGCTAGACTATCTGCGCATAAGTTGTTTACTCGCTCTCTTTGCATGTTAGGAGTTGGTGGCTTTGGTTCCGTGTTTTTTTATAGATTGTGCATTTCTTATTGTATCTGGTTTGCGTGATTTATTCTAATTTTTTGTAGTTCTACTGCAACTTCACACCTTTACAAGCTATTTGAATGCCATTGGGGCTCATGAGTTCAGCACATACTGCAAAGTTCAGATTACAATTATATTTGATATTATCTGTTTCATTTGAGATGTGTTTAACACATCTTGAAACAATTTGTAAATTGTTTTCGGCGTTCGGTTTGGTCATTAATAATTAACATGGAGATAAATGCGTATTTTGCAAAATCTGTTAGTTTTCTTTAACACATTATTAGTATGGGAAACGGATTTTTTTTAACTAAACCCGACCAAGTTAGGATGACTTTTAACCACAGTTAGGCGTGAAAATTATATGATGTAATTTACACGAATTTTTACATGTAAAAATGTGCAATTTACATAAAGTTATTTTTTACATTCTACATTTAAAAATGATTCCATGTAAAAACTGACACGCCATCCCTTATCAAATCTAATTGTAAATAAAGTACCATCTGTTATATAATTTTCTTACTATTTTACGCCGCTGACCAAAAATTAACATGCCACCGGATGACATAAAATGCGTTTGTGTGTAAAAACATTCGTTGGGTTGACCACCTACAATGTGCACCAATCGTTAAAATTGGTTCGTAAGGTCTAATTTGAGACGCGGTAAGGGCCGTTTACGGCCTCTAAGCCATAGATTATTTACTATTTTACGAATAGAATTTGTGAAATAATTAACTGTGTAATTTTTTGACTATATACTGAATGTCATAATAATTTGTATTAGATTAGAATTATTAATAGATTGATTTAGTTAAACATCACCTAAACTGGCTCACCAGTGGAGGTAAAAATATCTCTTTCCAACTAATAACGTGAACCTGAAAACTAATTAATTTTGCAAATACGAATTTATCTATGTTAATGATGAAACCGAAAGTCAGTAGATTTTAGTCATTTAGGAAACAGATGGCTCTGCGAGTGGTGTTGTCATCGTTGTTCTAATCTAAAACAAACATCGTTGTTCTAATCAAAAATTTTGAGATTTACGCTGCGGGCCATACTCAAGGTAAATTGCAAAATTCGGTAAATCGTATTTTTAGTACAAATTTACTTCTCATGATGTGCCAAACTATGCAAGTAAATTTTTTAGTGAAAATGATATTAAGGGTTAAAATCACTGGATTATAGGTAATAAATGAAACGTCAAAATTTCGTATTATTTTTTCTGTATTTAAATGTAGACCATATATAGCTTTTTATTATTTGTATTATATTTATTATTTATTTTCTATTATATTTATTTTATATTATTATATCAATGGTTTTATTAATTTTAAATTACCTAAAACGTTTAGATTCTAAAGTAAAAATTTAAATGTCAAAAAAATAACAACAACAATCAATTATCTTTTTTTCAATTTATTTACCCTACTTTTTAGAACAGTATTTGAATTTACTAAAAAATTCACTAAAAATGTCATTTACCTTGAGATGGCACACAGCTTTAGTAAAAAATTGAACACAGTTAACTATTTCAAAAATTTTATTCGAAAAATAATAAGAATATTTTATAATAGATAGTACTTTCTTTACAATAAGATTTGAAAAGAGATGGTGTGTCAGTCAGTTTTTTTAGAGGAAATCGTCTACTACATTTTTACATATAAAATGTAAAACATAAACCGTAATGAATTACACGTTTTTTACACATAAAAAACTGTGTAACTTACACGCCCCACTGTGATCGCAAAGTACAAGAACTGAACTAACCTTAATCATCAGAAATTCTATATATTATTCTTTTATATATAAAGAATTCGAACATCGTTTCAAACTTTTGGGGTTTATCGGGCTTGACACGATTATATCACTTTGCGTAACATGCACATCAAATGGTGGAACAATTTCACATTCAAACTATATACACCAATGTCGACCGATTAACATAATCAACGATATAAAATCGATTCTCACACTTGATATATGATGAAAATGGTATATAATGTCGGATTGATATGTGTTTATCTCGTAACCTAAAACGCGATAAAACCTGAGGTCTATTACACTAAAGCGATTAAATTACTAAATACAATAAATGTTGTGATGGATATTGGTGTGTGGTAATAGTTTGGTGATTTGGTTAAGTGTCGTCGCTTTTTAATTAAAAAACTTCGATCGTTAATTTTTAATTAATTTCTCCGCCCTTTGTATATATGTGCATAAATATGCGTGTACGACGAACTTGAATTCCTGATCAATTCAATAATTAATCTTTGTACATCATACCTGCCTGTATATACAAGCATACATAAAACTTAAGGTTATAACAACCTTTGGCATTTTATTAAGTGATTTAAACAATTTTGGAATATTTAATTTGTGTTTTAATTTTTCTCAATTTTAATTACAAGATATCGATGTCTTTATTAAAAGGTATATAATTAGCGTATAGGTATACAATACAATTATTTCGTATATTTTTGCAGATGACAGTATAATTGTGCGAGGCATTTCCGCACTTCACGCGTATATCCGTAAAACTGTTGTGCAAAATGTAAAGATGCGATGTGCCGATTATCAAGTTCATGATACTCGTTTATGTGATCAATGTCGCGCGACTGTTGAGAATTTTAAAGTTTCAACAATCCCAAGGTGTTGGCCACACCTCACACACATAAAAACTTGGTTTGAATCGAGATTAGAAATGCGAAATATGTGTATTTACTTGCTAATCTGATTTATTAGCTTGTTTGACAGTTATGCCATTTAAATAAAAAGTTTATCAGGAATGTATAAATAAGTTGATGCTGCGTCTGTCTATATGTTTATAGATTGTGAGATAATATAAGAAATCCTACATCACGTGCTAGGGGTTTACAATAAAAATTTATTTATAAATATTAATGAATTCTTTATTATATTTAATTAACATTTAATTTAAATAAATGTATATGTGTTAAAAATTAGTGTGTTGTATAGTTATGAAATGTTTTTGTTTATTTAATTATAATTATTGATTATTTAATAAAGAGCGAGTTCACATTTTAGAAGTAGATTAAGCCTTAAAATAAGCCAAGGGTATATGCATGTATGTAATAGTTGACTGACTGTATGCCCTGATAAGAAAACTATTTTAGATTGTTGACTGACCCATAATATGATTTGCGCAACGATATTTGATAAGTAAATGTGATTCGCGTTAATTTATTTGCATACAACAGAAGGACTTGGGTCCAAGAAACACGTGCAGCTCTCGCAATTTGTTTTTTACCATGTCTATAAAAGATTAGAAATAGACAAGTTGTTATTTTTACAACACAAGGAGGTTATTTATATTTAATTCAAGTTGAAGTGCAAGTCGTGTTAAAATTAAAGTTAATCTGAAATTATATAATCGAGAGAATAAGAGCTTTAGTATAGATTTTAGTGTAATAAAAACACAGCTATGATTTACTTTAATCATTCTTTAATATGTCATCATAAATCACTCCAAAGTTTCTATCTGGATTTGGATTTTCATTTAAATATGATAATTTCGATCAATTCTAACATTTGACAAACCTGGTGTTGATTATGATAAAAATAATTCGTAAATTATGTGAGAGTTTTGGCCGACATGGACGCCTACGTTCGACATATGAACGCGTGCAATTGGCAAAATTATAAGACCGTATCAACATATTCCTGTTCTTATTCCTGATGCAGTAGCAGCCGTCTGTTAGTGAAAGTGTTTGTAATAAACCAAGAACATCAACCAGGCATCGTTCACAAGAACTAAACATTACTTAAGAAATGAAGTTTTTTCATCAAAAATCATCTTTAGCGATAAAGCTCATTTTCACCTTACCCAGGTGAAATTCGTACCTAGTCAGTGAGAAAAAAAATTTAGATTCACGAAGCAGAACTTCATCCTTCAAGTATGGCGACTGTATGGTGTGGTTTAAAGGCCGGTCTTATCATTATCCGTTTTTCTTTGCAAACGAACATCCCCTTCCAGTCAACGTTATCGTAACATATTAACTGGGTTTTGAGGACCAAATTGAATGAATTTGCAGATCACATAACTTCAATAAATTGTAGTTTCTTGGTCACCAAGAAGCCTGTATTTAACATCACTTGATTAGTTTTCGATGAGCCATTTGAAAGGTAAGCAGTTTTATAACCATCCACAAACAATTCAATAACTTAAAGACAACAGTCAAGCTGAAATTGAAAAAATATTTGTACTCAATTTTTATGTTCGGATGCAGGCTTGTAGAAGCCTGGGCGTATGAACGTAATTGCATTATCAATTAAAAAAAATTATCATCCCAAAATTTGTTTTTTATTTCCAATTAAAAAAAGTACAAGAGATGGATCTACCGCGTACAATGTCCGATGGAGCAGTCTTCTCAATATCAGAAATATCTTTCTTGGTTCTCATTAACTTCCCTTACTTTGTGGACTTTATGAACCTAACCAATAGACAAACAACCCAAACTATTGATTTAAATATGAAGAACCACTGTTAATACATTTAGAATTCAAAAAGATCTTGAATTGAAGATGTATCGGCATCAAAACAAAATTTCTGTTAATAAACAGACACTTGATCCAATATATCTTTTACCTTGTCAAAAATAGACAATCTTACCAGTCTTCATTTGATCAGATCCAATGAACGATAAAGGTTTTACTATTTTATATGATTTCAGATATACGACATTCGATTACGTATTATACTACTGTTCTTAAGTTCCTTGAATCATACTTAAAGTTCTTTCATTTTGATATTTTATGTTCAAGTGTGTTAATTATATTTTGTCTAAGGTTAATTTTGATAACATTAATTTTAATGGTAGAGATGATCCACAGTGATTTCAGATGAAAAATATTTATAATGCATATGTCGTTTTGTTGCATAAATATAGTTTTTCGAGTATATGGAAAACCAAAGTCCAAGTCATTCGAGTAATTAATAGATTTTAACTTCGGTTTGGTTTGTTTATATCAATATGCACATTTGCACCGTTATGGCATTCGAATTAGTTTATTTTGTGTTATCATGTTCAACCTTTTCTTGCCATGTATTTCCTTTTCGTTGATCTCTTGAACCTTTGAACTTTTTAAAAGTTTGCGTAGATTTAGCTACTAGTGTGAAAGCTACTCGTATCTGTGATTCTATGTAGGAACTATCTTCTTATCATTTTACTTCGTAGGAACAATTTTTATAAAGTTCAATATTTTTTATCGACCCTGTGTATATTGGTCTGAATTATTGACAGAATAAATTGATAGGACCGAATGATGAAAAATGAGGCATAATGAAATCGAAAGGGAAATTCATAAAAGATTCTTGCAAGAATAGTGAGAGGTGATTGCTGCACCAATATAAATAAATAAAGTGGTGTGCACTATTAATACTGAAGACAAACGTTCCATTTCGTTCGTTTTTTTAAATAGGTCAATCCGCGAGTGAACCTAAAGGACTGGTGATTATCTTTGATAAAATGCTATGGTATACTTAACATATTGGTCACTAAATCGAATTCCAAGTTGGAACTAAAGGTATCAATAATCTGAAACCAATCAAGATACTTTATATTGCCTATATGCAACTGATTGGATTTTGAATGTGCGCTCATTGATTTATATCCCTTTTACAACGAATATTATCAAAATATACTTCACGAAAAATTGGGGATGAGAAAGCTTTATAGACAAGATTGTATACCAGTGGTATACAAGTGCTCAGAAGTTCCATATGTTGGAGAGTTCAACAAATCATATTTCATGAATGTAACTTAAAAAATTTAAAGGTATAGTTGAACGAAATTTATAAAATTCTAAAATGATCTCGAACCAAAATTGACCGCGTGTGTTGACGTCTTATGGTTTTAACATAATAAATTAATTGCGTTGTATTGAAAACTTTGATTATTGCTAATACCATAGACACATATAGTTTCGTAACCATGATTATGAAATTATGATTGTTGAAATGAGAATACATGACATACTACAGTTATCATTTCATTCATTTGACAGTTTATGATAAAGGCTAGTACTCAGATTGATTTCGCGTGAAATTTCCATACGATTTTACCAAAGTGAACTCAGAAATGAAAAATTTCATTTCTGTTTTCACTAAGCACTCAGTTCATTGGCGCAAAAACTAAAGTTATTTCAATGCACCAAAGATGGCGCTCATAAACTCTACAAATTTGTTTCACGCGAAAATAATGATTCGAACCATTTTTTTCACGTGAAATTTGAACATTTGAACTGTTTGAACATTTGAATTCTCCAAAAAAATTAATTTCTATTTCACGTGAAAATAAATAAATTTTTGGAGACCGCGGTAAAATTTCACTTCACTTTGAACTGAGTACTAGCCTTTATTCATTAAAATTCTTACTTTAATTGTGTGGTTTGAAAATATTTTTGTTTCGCCCTCCACCCAAATTTTCCTATTTCTATTTTTAGTTTTATTTTCCGTTAATTTATTAAATTCTGTATTAATTTATTTTTTTTTAAACTTCAAATAGATGAAAAAACAATATTTTCGCTATTCACATACTGTATAAATTGGCATTGTCGTCACTAAAATGTTAGGGATGAGAAAAATAGCTCATTCAGAAACCATGTTTTAACCAAGTTGTGTTAGCAGTGACACATTACATCGAAATCATGGTTAATTCAAAACTATAGTTAGGAAACCAGATATGTGTTTATAGTATAACGCCCTACAGAATCTCGGTATATAGTGAATACTAAACCCAAAACTGGTTTCATTAGAAATGTTTATTAACTAAAATGGCAATGAAACACAAAGCAGTTCTTGACAAATGGACAGTTAAATGAAATTATTTATAAGTAAAAATTGAGAATTAAGAAAGATTGAAGTCTTAAAAGTATAACACAATCATCTCATTGAGTGTGGTTTCTTTGGAGAAGCTATGCCGAATCCAGATGATATCTGCGTGATTGGCTCAAACAGTCCGACCGAGTCCACTAGAATAGAATTTAATTCAGCCTTCATTGGTCTCAAAATTTATTTATTTATTTATTTATTTATATATTGCTTATAATTTTGATTAAGAAGGAAAAGCGCATATGGAAGTAACTTGTAAAAAAATTATTACTTCCATTAGGCATAAAAACCTCTTAAATTTTTTACTACAAAAGGTCAACACCAAGCACGCACATCCCATTTTGAGTACAAGCTCATTTACAATAGGATGAGCAGCAGGGATCAGACAATATATAAAAAAAAATCTTAATAATTAACTTAAACTAATTATATTGTCATTCAGACACGCCATTCAAGAAACCTCGATTTAAACGAATCGGCAGATCTCAAGCTCCTAATACTGTATGGAACAGAATTCCATAGAGAAATACCTCTAACAAAAAAAGATGAATTTAAAGACCTAGAAGAATTTCTCGCAGGAAGCAATCGTAGATTGGCGTAATGCGACCTGCTAAATAATAATTTTTTGAATAAATAATTTGGTTCTTTAGTTTTAAGTAGCTTCCTAATAAAAGCGCAAATCCGAAACTCATAAAAACTAGTTAAACTACAACCAAGAACAAGCCTAGTATAGGGTGATATATGGTCAAATTTCCTAATTCCGAAAATAAAACGAGTGCACGCATTAAAACATCTTTTTAGAATAGACATATTTTCCTGAAACATACCAAATAAGACAACATCACCATAAAGAAAATGCGGAAGGAGATAGGACATAAACATTCTCTTTTTAAACTGACTATCCGCAAACCCTACCACTTTATACAAACAACTAAGTAAACCAAAAACCTTTCTACTAACTTTTATTAAATGATCACCCCATGTAAGAGTTTTGTTAAAAACTATCCCCAAATTCCTAACAGTAGTTGAAAACGGAATGACTGACCCATTAAGATTAATAGAAGGAAACGAAAACGTATCTAACGATTTTTTGTAAATAACAATAGATTGCGATTTACTAGCATTTAAGACAAGTCCATTGGAAATAGACCAATTAAATACTCTATCTAAATCCTCGTTAACCAGAGAAATATTACTAACAATAGAATGCTGATCTAACTTACTATTTCTATAAATTTGGACATCATCAGCAAAAATGTGAAACGAACAATGGTGAAACGAGGATTCTATGTCATTAATGTACATAGAAAATAATAAAGGACCAAGTACCGAACCTTGAGGAACACCTGAAGTAACTGGAAGAAAATTAGAATAACAACTACCAAAAAAAACTGTCTGTGAACGGTCCGATAAATAATTTTTAACTAATCTAGCAGCTGAAAGGGGAAATTTAAATTGTGCGATAAGCTTGTTATACAGAATGTTGTGATTCAAAGAATCAAAGGCCTTTGAAAAATTTAACAAAGTGAGAGAAGTCAGTTCCCTGTTTTCCATACTACGCCGAATATCATCGCTGATATTCAATAATGCAGTATTTGTGCCATGACACTTTCTAAAACCAGATTGAAAGACATTAAGTAAACTATTATTAATTATATGGGACTGAATTTGGTTTTTCACTACAATCTCAAAGGCTTTGGAAATGGAACTTAAAATACTGACAGGTCTAAATTGGGATAACTCAACAGGATTGCTAATTTTTGGAATTGGAATTATTTTACTGAGTTTTCAAAACCAATTAGTCTCAAGCTTAATATCGTATCTTAGGGTTCAGAAAGTCATTGGATTTCATTATTAATAACGATATGTTTTAGAATAAAATGAGACAGAAGTATTTTTTGGAACGCCCACTTCTGAAATCGAAATAAAACTTTAATACGAATAAGCTGAAATTTTACATTGTTGTTCTAAAATTTGAGCATAGGTAATGCATGTTACTCAAAGTCGACAGCACTGACTGAATTTTATTGACCTCCAAGTACGTTAAACGTAACACGTCGATACAGATTTTTACACGAAAATTAATTTCAGTCCAAATGATTCTTTTTCAGCTGTGTAATTGTTGGACATAAACTTTACTTTTAAAAACCCTAATGAAATTAATGGCGTTAAATCGCATGATCAAGATGGTCATGAAAATAACAATACTCCGTATTGCTGTTGAAAATAACAATGATCCATGTTGCATCTTTCATTTGCATCTTCGAAGTAAAATGAACAAATAATTTCGCCAGCTCAAAAACCACATCAAACAGTATATTTTTGTGAATGTTATGATTTTTCTGAAATTATTCGAGGAGTTTCTTTTCTCCAGATACAATAATTTTATTTGTTGACGAAACCATCCAGATTCATCACTAAGATGAGTTTGTGTGAAAAACAAGCTTGAGTCTCCTAACAATCGATTAACGAAAGTTCTGCGTCCACTTTTTGGTTTCAAAAATGTTCGGTCATTGACGGATCCAGTATATCTTCAATATTTTTCCTTTGAATTGTTGACTCATTTGAACGATTATTTCCATAATAAGATTGAATAACTATGCGTTCTTTCAGCGTGTAAGTAAGTACCGTTAAAATTTTATAGGTTCAGATAGTAGGACGGACATGACCTTAGAGGTTATGAGAGTATTTATTTTCTAATTTTATCAATATGATGTAAAGTGAAATTCAAATTTTTTAGACTAACGTTGTCAAATGCAAAATTGAATAAACAAATTTGAAGAATTTTGAAAAGAGCGGTGAATTACAATACATAATAATCTAATTGTTTAATTATTAACAAAATGTAAAATTCGCGTAACTATTGCATGCAACTTGTATATATAAAAAATAATCATTCCGCTATAATAAACTCAACATTTTGAAACAATTGTATTTTCCATATAACTTTTAACCTATCACAAATTGTGGCAATATTTAAATCTAAACCAGCAAGTATTTAGTCTTTTGCATCGTAACATATATAGTAGATTCGAATTATGAAATATTATGCGACAAATTGTAGCAAAAAGCTACACTCTATATACGGTTCAGTTGTTTTGTTTTTAAATTTTTTATTAATTATACTTTGTTATTTCACTTGCCCGGTCGACTTTTGCAAGCAATTAAATTGTCATTTAAAATTTATAGTTTATTGTGCACACGCGGCCTAACACTTGACGATAATATAATTGTTGTATATCTTTTAGGAAATTATGAAATGTTGTCTAATTTCCATGTAAATGTAACCACAAGCTGGATAAAGAAGAAAGTTGAGATTATAGAATATTTGATTACATAATCTTACAGAATCGATTTGTATTCAAATTTATGTCGCTTGTGTTTCTTATTAACGTTTTAGATATTGTGGTTAGACCAATTGGCAACAGGATGAATAAATTGCTGTATATTGACCCGATGCGTATACTCGAGTAAACGAAGATTGATGATTTGACATTCAACAAGTGTAATTACATACATATATGAACAAGATTACAAGCAATAACGTTATGGCATTTATCATATATTTAAACAAAACATAGTTAACTCAATAATGACCTTTACTTACTTATAATTATATAGGCCCCACTCATCAACTTTGTATAAGTAAAACTGCGCAATTTCAATTTTCTTTCTTTCACAATTCTGGAAGTAAAATAAATATAAAAAAAAAAGATTAAAAACCCAAAATTAAATTCCATCGGCAATGCCAAATTTATAGTATACATATGTCTGCGTATACATTAAAAATATTACAAAATATTTCTTAAACTGTTCGGCGTCTGCTGCTTTTAAAAACATGTTTTCGAGGTTTACTAAAAGCGAGTTGAATAATCTTCTCAAATTCAAGGAATTTAGAAAAATTCTAGTCGATTTATATAGTGGAAACTTCTAGAAATGATGTTAAGCGAGAAAAAGCGAAACTACCGAGCTTTATATTTACATTTTGAATTCGCACATTTGCAGAGTAATAATACGATCATCTTCAGTATATATGTTCTATTTATTTATTTATCTATTTATGTTCTATTTAACTCTTATAGATTGAGCAAACGCGGTGTGGTGGTTTTTATTTTAAAAACGCGGTGTGGTGGTTTTTTATTTACTACTTCAATCTAACGCTAAGTTGTTAATATGTTAACATTTTTATATTTGCTATTTTATGTGATCTTGAAAATGTTTTTGCAATAAAGATGAAGAACTTTCGAGACGATAATAATATGAATCCAATAGATAACATGCTGTATTTAATCTTGTAATCGCGTGAGTATATATCAAAAAACCACTCATACGAAATCTTAATAACATATACAAATAAATTACTGTACCACATTTTGTTGTTGTCTTAATTTGCTAGCCGCGATTATTTAACATCTTGTGTATATACACGCGCAAATAAATTTTCCTCTCAACTTTTCTCATCCGAGAAACGAGTATACTTTATATACCGAACACACGATGTCTCGTTTGCTTATATATACACATAAAGTCGCGAAACACAACTTTTATATATAAATAAAACAAAAACAAAAGTAAGAGTAAAGCGTTTCTTGTCTATACACATTTTGAAAAATCGAATAAAGTTCAAAATAAGAAAACTAATGTGTAAAAGAAATATTTTTATACAAAAGCATAATAAAAAACTCAACCGATTATTTAACTTTTCCCATTTCAATTTGCACCGTGCTCAAGAACGGACGCGAAATAAAAAATTATTTTTACTACATAGTAAAATCGGGTTTGTCGCTTACTCTCGACTATAAAGGATTTTCGTATATGGAATTACATTGAAATCTTTCGTTATATTTTTTGTGATTATATTTTGTGTTTTTGTTTTTGGGGTTTTGTTGAGTGAATTTATATAATAAACTATTAAGTGATTTGATTTAATTTGGATTTTAATCTATATAATATACTGATTGAAAAATGAAGGAAATTGTTAAAATTTTAGGCCGACGCTATAGCTCGGTCAGTGTCAATGAAAATGTTCCAACAAGTGAAATCAATAGTCCTACGAATCATAAAAGCTTTCGTTCGACACGAACCGTTAGCCGTGGATTATCGATTGTCGATTCATTTTTTAATCAACGGTCAACTGGAAAAAGGACACGATCGCCAAAACGTAAGTAAATGTTCCTTCGATACATAATGTATCCTTTAGTATATGTGATTTTATATAGTTGATTGCATCGGTACGAAACTATTATAATGTATAAAGTATAATGTTACAATTTAATATATTCAAAAAAAAAACGAAATGATCGCTCACGGTCACTGCATTAGAAAACTATATGCTGTAGTAGAATATATATATAGTTAATACGGAATTCAGTAAATTTATTATTGAATGATTCAATGAGAACGGGAAAATTAATGTAAATTACGCTAATCTCGTTAGAAAATTAACAAAACAAAGGAATTCGAGAATACAACTAAATATTTGTATATGTTTCCATTCCTAATCTTAATCCATATAGTATAATGTCATAATCATTGTTTTGGCATAATACGATATAATTATATCAGCCACTTAACATTACAAGTGTTTTTCCATCATTTTATAAATTTATACATGGCAATTGAGTAATAAAATAATGGTAATAAAATTTAATTATTATATTGGTCAAATCAATCATTCATTACAACTCGATGAGTCATTAATATAAGTGCATCGCACACTTACAATTGTAAACAATTTATCTTTTATATTCAGCGGCAATTCTAAATGTTTAGTAAGTACTTAATTATGATTGGTATAATTATAGGTGTCAACGTAAAATGTTTATGTATATTGAAATAACAAAATGTCAGTTTCAAACTTCCGTAATTTGCCTTATGTGTTATATATATATATATATATATATATATATATATATATATATATATACATATATATATATATATATATATATATATATATATATATATATATATATATATATACCCTCTTACACCGCGTGCATGGTCAAGGAAAATGCAATATTTTAACGTTTAATATAGAATTATCTAAGGTTGCATTTGACGATTTCTATCTTGAAATAATTATATATTTATTGGTGTAATTGATGTTCTGATAAGTATTTAAAATTGGTAGGCTTATTAAGCAATTTATAATTTTGTAAAGTGAAGTTTATAGTTGTTTTTGTGTTACATAATTAGTTAGTATCTGTTTTACGTTTTCGTCACCCTGGTTGGCGGAAAAAAAAGCAGTAACAAATTACGATTGGATATTTTTAGTGTGTATGTATGTGTGTGAATGTGGATTGATCCATGGGCCGCAGTTTAGCATTGACAATTAGGTCTGGAATATTTCCCCCGTTCTTTTTAATTACTATTATTATTTTTATTAATACTAATGCCTTGGTCGATAGAACTTATAGAGAGCTTCTAATACTCAATAAACACTATTCGAGGCTTATTACTGGCTTCTTCACGGGTTAAATCGAATTGAGATTCCTTAACAAACTAGAACTAAGTAGGTCCGAAAGTTGTCATTTTTGCAATTCGGAAGTGGAATCTGTGAAACATGACATTGGAGGTAGAATAATAAAATCTAATGGACTGATGTCAATACGGACGAGGAAGACAGCTTTATTTAAAACTCCGAACACATAGCCTATAAACATAGTCATATTGTCCCCGCCTACATATAATAATAATAGCACATCTGTTAAAATCGAGCATCATAACATTAAAATTATGTGTAGGCCGAATGATATTTAATGCTAAATGAAGGTCCTTTAAAATGCAAAGATGTCGATTTTGATTACATATTTAAGATACATGTATCTGAGATCATTTTCTACTCAAATTCATTCTACTCATTCCTTTCATACAGTCTCCTTTAAACGTCTGCTTTCCAAAATCGAGTACGTAAGACGATAGGCTCGATTCATTGATGCGACTTGAGGTCAACGGATAGAAAACATAAACATGTATCAAGCTTTTTCATTCTATATTTATTCTATGTTATTGTAGATTGAGCTTTACGTAACAGAAGTCAATTCATATAAAATTTTGGGCGAGTGTTGGAACTCAAACAGGGTTTATAGTAGCATATGGAGACACAAATATAGTGTTAAATAAACATGCAGTCACTTGCTAAGCCCTAAGCATTAGTTATGGATTAATATTAATTGAGATGCTAAAAATTATATTTTATATTCTTTAACTGCTTCTTCAATGCTAACTATATTAGACCTTGAAGTAACAAACCTAATTACTTTCAAATGTTCAATATAAGTAAATACAAACTAATTAATTAATTACTAACAAGGTGATTTTCCATCTTTTTTTTCTGTACTATATGCAAATTGTAAATATTGCGTGTCTTGAATTTCGTGCTCATTATAGTTCATCCATCGTACATTTCCACAGAGATACATACCTCATCTATAACCTTCTAACTATAACTACATCACCAAGATCATTTCTTCTCAGTAAAATTGTTTACGTTACATTCAAGTAAATAAATATCTCATTGTAACAACTGTAGCAGTCGATTTTTTAATTGGAATTAGAATTTCATATGCATTTTTCCTATATATTCTAACCGCACAGCCAAACCGCAACGACGCAAAATTAACGACGAGTAATTAACATACTTGAATTTCCAACCATTTTCATTTCTATAATGTTAATTTATTGATATTGAATCTTATATATAGATTCATCATCACGTGAGTTTGCTACGCATAAGAATTAAATTATATGCGGATCACCTATATATTTTTCCAGTAATGTTAATCGACTTTGAAATAATAAACTTCTATAGTTGCTCTGTCCATATATATATCTGCGCTGTACGGTATATAGACCAAGTTTTAGTGACGCATAAAAAAAATAAGATTTCACTAAGGATGTGTTATATATATAAAAGAACATCCGATATAACTTTCTTGTATCTATATACACATGCACACATACAGGAAATACAACTTGCGTGTCTAATAGTTTGGCGACAAACTGTAATATGTGTAAAAACAAACATAACTCTAGAAGTCATTGATTCTTATATACTGTGACGATATCAGTTGACATCATTTTAATATCTTTATGGGTAATAAAAAAGCAGAACTCGAAACCAAATAAATATATATATAAAAACGATCACGCTATATGCGCGATACGGATTAAGAAGAAGAAAATACACATATTTTGGCTGAGTTTCTGGTTTTGTATAGTCGCGCCACTTTGTCTACCTGTTGTCAATGCGATATGTACATGTATGTATAGTTTTATTAATTCACATTTTGTTTTATATTTTACAGGAATATTTTTGCTCATGGCTGCCGGCATCATAGCGATATGCGGTGCAATTTTATCATATGTCTTCCAACCGTACGACATGATATTTAAATGGGTAAGATGATTTATTAATGTACCAAGGTCTTATCTCGAATTACTATGAAATTTTTATTTATCACAAAGTTGAATGAATCATTGAAATTCACAGACAATATATACATTTGTGCCATGACCTTAATGCTATTTTTTTTGTGAATCATCGAAAATGTCCTTGAAACTAACACGTCATATAATATATTATTTTTCGCCAACAGAAACTAATATTCGAAGAAGGTGGCGAGATTTTTGATCTGTGGGCCAAACCTCCGGTCGATTTGTACGTCAAAATTTACTTGTTCAATTGCACCAACGCCAAGGAGTTTATGAGCGGTAAAGCTGATAAATTAAAAGTTGAGGAAATTGGGCCGTACGTATACCGCGAGGAGCTCGAACACACAAATGTCACGTTTAACCCGAATGGCACACTAACAACAACACCAACGCATCCGCTGGTGTGGCAAGAACATTTATCGAAGGGGCGGGAAGACGATGTGTTGTATTTACCCAATATAGCACTGTTGGTGAGTACTCTACAATCATATCAAATATAATATACTTTATAACATTATCTCATTCGTGATGATTTGTGTATACATATTATTATATCTATCTATCTTATTATTAGATAATAATCGACCGTTAGCGCGACGCGATTATACAATATGATTATCAAAATATGCAAAATAGAATGTCAACGAACAATATTGCGAATTTTTATTATTAATTTTAGCTTTGTTTATACCACGTAATATAAGGAGGTTTGTTGTTTCAAACACCACGATTGGGGTTAAATATTATATTCAATGTTGGACTTAAATGGTGTTTAGCGAGCGCGCAGGCGGTCAAACGATAAATTGCAGTGCAAAAGTGCACAAAACACTGTACATATATAATTAACCAAATCTGGTTTAAATATTTGTCCACAATTCTTAGTCACCCACATTCATATATATATTGTATAATTATCTAACAACCAAAATTGCAATAACACTCTCGTTTAAATATGACCAAAACCGATGACCTACTTTTTTGGAATCTCGTATAAATACAAGTATTCACTTTCTTCATTTCATTTGAATTATGTATTTCAAATACAAAAAAAAAATTAAACTTTCCCGCATCTACCGCGTTTCAATTATCTTATAGACGTCGTCTTATTACTCAACAATATGTCAAAGATATAATTTGAATCAATCATATATAAATGGTCGAGCTTTGTTGGTCTTGGTACTATATATATAAATTTGGTATGATGTAATTGAAATTTAGCGAAAAGGTAAACAAAATCGGACAAGTGACCAATAATATACTTAACGACATTAATCATATAAATATCGATCATATGGTTCGATTGATTAAAACTAGGTCGTTATACTGGTACAACAACAAAAAAGTCTTAAAATTGTGGTCAATTATCACACCACTCCTATTATACTCGCGGTAAGTGTACATGTATGTGTATACTTATGTTGTAAAATAATCCATAATTTTATAGTTTTTTTATGGCTTGGTTTTATGCCGAGCTATGCAGCTAATTAAACGTAATTTACGAGTCTGTCGCGAGATTCTATATAATGTGAGCTCAGCAACTAATTTACATTTACATCAATTCCGCAACTAATTGCGATACCAATTACTATTGTAATCAATACGGCTTTATGTGGCCTTGACTTTTATATATATTTATATATGTACACAATAGGATCATCGAAATTACCACCGCATTTTCCCACCGACACTGTTAATTAATTAGTAATTATACAATATTTATGTATTATACTTCTAGCGCAGCTTACAACGACATATAAAGTGTGGTGAATGGTCTCAAATCATAATATTTTTTTTTATTATTGATTATAGTGATATTATTATAAAGTCTAAATGACACGATTGGCGCACAGCACATTGACTTTTGTACAGTATACTAATCAATCAAAATCAAAGCGAAATATGTGAATTTCGACTGTTGCAAAATTTTTGAATTGAAACGTCTAATTGCGTTATAATATATTCACCTTTAAGATTGCATATATATGGGGATGATCTTAATGTAGAGTATATAAAAGATAAAGTATAGTGAAAGTATATAAAAGATACATTCGTCTCGGAGAATTACGCAAGATCCTCGCGTTCTCTTAATTAAAATTAGTATTATAAAAATATTCTAATTATTGAATTTATACATATATAGTCAACCAGCGGGTACGGTGCCAATCCAACCGGCAAAAAACAAATTAATTTAAGATCTTAATGATAATGTCATGAGTCCACACCCTATAGTTAAATCTGACAACATATGTATACATAACTGGTAAATCTATATGTCTTGCAAACAAATATTCACCATAATTGCACCACAAATTATGTAATTCATCATTACTAATAATCACTTTCGCAAATGGTATATATATGGTTTGAAATCGACATCTTGTATAATCTACTTTTAATCAATTTAACAACCAGCCTGGTTCGGGCTGCACATAAGAAGATAAATGGAAATTTTATATAACCGGAAAAATTGTTAGATTTTATTTCAACTCTTATTCATTACATGGAGTTAAATACACCGCGCAGAGTGTATATATAGTAAATCCACATCTTATATAATTCCTTATACCACATTTACAACATACGATAGGATATATTTGTATTACATATAAAAGAGATAATTAGCTAAAAGTATGTATGAGAAACCTGTTAGACAAATAAATGTAATCCAAACGACATATATTTACCAAGCCGCGCGCTCTGCTTCAAATGGGAATTAGATAATCGGTTAAGTAAGTAGTTTGCGATTTTATTAATTACATAACGCGTAATATAATATAAATTTAAAATCGATTGAGCAATCGATAACCTTCAATATCGATCGATATTAAATAAAGGGTGATTTTTTAAGAGCTTGAGAACTTTTTTTTAAAAAAAAACGCATAAAATTTGCAAAATCTCATCGGTTCTTTATTTGAAACGTTAGTTTGGTCCATGACATTTACTTTTTGAAGATAATTTCATTTAAATGTTGACCGCGGCTGCGTCTTAGGTGGTCCATTCGGAAAGTCCAATTTTGGGCAACTTTTTCGAGCATTTCGGCCGGAATAGCCCGAATTTCTTCGGAAATGTTGTCTTCCAAAACTGGAATAGTTGCTGGCTTATTTCTGTAGACTTTAGACTTGACGTAGCCCCACAAAAAATAGTCTAAAGGCGTCAAATCGCATGATCTTGGTGGCCAACTTACCGGGCCATTTCTTGAGATGAAACCAAACAGTGCATTTTTCGGGATGCATGGGTAGTTCTTGAACGGCTTCTGGTTGCTCTTCACTCCAAATGCGGCAATTTTGCTTATTTACGTAGCCATTCAACCAGAAATGAGCCTCATCGCTGAACAAAATTTGTCGATAAAAAAGCGGATTTTCTGCCAACTTTTCTAGGGCCCATTCACTGAAAATTCGACGTTGTGGCAGATCAAATGATGAAATGTCAAAGCATACTGAGCATCTTTCTCTTTGACACCTTGTCTGAAATCCCGCGTGATCTGTCAAATACTAATGCATGAAAATCCTAACCACAAAAAAATCACCCGTTATATTATATCATGATGTTGCTCTATAAATGAACATCAGTAGAACATCAATTACAACGATTTTTTTAATTACCATTGAATAATTACACAGGCGCAGGTTGTGTATAACTATTTACATGCTTCAAGTCGGCCTATAGCCGTGCATCATCAATTCACCATAATGCAAAACATGACCACCATCATTATCAGTATACCGCCAAAATATCAATTATGTAGCATGTTGATCAAGACAACTCAGGCTCTGAAGTATATAGGTTGTATATAATGTAGAGCTTAAATGTGCAGTTACCCGCAATATTGACGAAATACGTCACATTTTCTGTTGTTCACCAGTTGACATTCGTTGCTTTTCCGAAAGTTTTTTGTTCTCCAACGTCTCAGACTCAGCTCTGGACATTAAAGGATTTAATCTAGTTCGGAAAGATAGGGTAGTTTACCCACTTGGCTATGGTGGGCTGTGTATAGATAAACACATGTCGTATGAACCTGTAAAGATACCTCCTTCTATTTCTCGAATGTTAGTTTCCGATCTAGAATTCGGATTTGTTTGTATTACCGGCTATTTTGGACTTCATCAGAAGAACAAACAGATTTCGGGACTGAAAGTGTACGTCTGGGAAGAGATGTCACAATGCGGCCAATTGAGCCTGGATGACTGGGGAAAGTTATAAAGGATTATTATAATAAACAATTATGTTACAATAAAATCAAAATGTTTGATGTTTGAATGGTTATAAAACTTCAATCGAAATGTACGTCGTTTCAATGATTAGACCGATGTCCTAGCAATTTTCAATTTTCCTTAAATGATGTAAAAATATTATTTTTCCAAAATTGTAAAACGCAGTTTGTATAATTTTTCTGTTATAGCTTCTTCGTTAGATTCCTTAGCTATCCGTTTTGTTCCCAAATGGTGATACTGACAGGCATGTCAATATCTTCTTCAACAGTACCTCCAAATAAAGCTTAGCCTTTGGCATCATTGCAAAAAATTATATCTGCTATGGGTGGTTGATATGCATATGCGGGTTGAAGGTACAAGGTTGCATTTTGTTAGTCAAAATCTTTTATTGGTTCTCCAAACAATATGTGCCAAAATTATTTGGAAGCAAAGTCAACATTGCGGCAAATCTTTATTATTTATAACTAAGCTCTTGAAGTTTGCAAATTTTCGTCCTGATATTGTCCTTCGTGTGTTTAAAATTTAACTTAAGAAACTTTATAAATACTATTGAGTTCCAAAACCGTGGTCTACCTCATACGCATATTTGGATCACTTTGGATAGGGATGATAGAATTAATAGAGTTGCTGATATTGATAAAATCGTGAGTAATGAAATAACTGACATTCAAGCTCATTTACAAATCACAGTATATATGAAACTGCTAGGCGTCATATGGTTCTTGGACCATGCGGTGAAGAGAAGAAAAATGCAACAAAAATGATGTTGTGATTGTACACGTGAACGGATATTCTATTCAAAAACGACGTGACAATAGATATTTTTGTGGACATTGTGTTGATAATCGATTCGTTCATACCCGATTGTCTTGCCCAACCGTCAAAACTGTGTTGTTTTTCGAGAAGATTCAGAGAATGAAGCTGTTGCAGATCTATCACGAACTAAATTTTATTGATGGAATGAACGAGACACATTTTGAAATTTTAACACGACCATTGTGAAGGTTGTACAAGCACAAGGAAGCTATATATAGCACTTCAGATGAAATGATACCTCTACTAAAGATCACTGGTTTATATAGCATATTTCTGAGAAGCAGTTTCCACCTGCCGAAGAATTGGTTAAATTGATTAGTTGTGAGCCTCGAAAATTCACTCTGTCTAAATTTGTAAGCTGTTCAATGGGATTGTAGTGAATATCAATTATTTTTTTAAATTCTTTATTTACAACATATCTCACTAGGTAAAACAGACAACATTCAGGTCGAAAGAGAAACGACAGTCTTAGGTTCTAATAGTATCAGGTTCACAAATACATTTATTTTTGACAAATGCGTTAGTAGATTTGTCCATGACTTAAAGAAACCAATGATGATTATGGGTGGATTATTCCTTTAGCTGTGTTCAACTATGTTAAAAAAAAATTGATACTGGTCATGGTTATAAACAGATTTAAACAGCCTTGTAAATGTTACTAGCGACAAAACTGTTTGGTTAAAGCGAGAACATTCTCTCGATCAGTTTGCTTCAATGAATGAATTTTTAAGTTCAAATATTTAATGGACTATTATTCTCCTCGAAGTTTTTTAACTTAAATTATTTCGTTTTATATTTCCAGAGTATTGCACAAGTGGCAGCAGAAAAATCGTACTTCTTTCGATTCCCGATAAATGTTGTAATCCGCCAATCAGAAGCACAACCATTGGTCAATATGACAGCAAAAGAGTTTATGTTCGGTTACGAAACAACACTCACAACTTTGGGCAACACGTTCATGCCCAATTGGATAACGTTCGATAAAGTCGGTCTTATCGATCGGGTAAGCTAATCGAAACCATATCTGAATCTGTTCTTTAACTTAATCTGGTTTTTATTATGTATATATATAGATGTATGATTTTAGTGGCGATTTTGAAACTATATTCACCGGTGAAACGGATCCTTCGATATCCGGACTGTACGATACATTCCATGGTTCATCTGATCTACCACAATGGGAAGGTGAACATTGTAGCAGCATAAAGTACTCATCGGACGGTACTAAATTTAAGAGTTTTATTGAACCAAACGAAACATTACTCTTCTTTCGAAAATCGATGTGTCGGCCACAGCGCATGGTAAGTCTTTCGATTAATTTATTATTTTGATGCTGTCTCAATTTCTTTATACTTATTACTTATACACAAAAGAAATATGCGCCAATTATACAAGCGTAATAAATAAAAAAAATTACAAAACATTGTATAAAAACAGGTAAAAAGAAAATCTCTGGAAATTATGAAATCGCGTAATGTTGTGAGTTGTGACAGATAAAACGTAAACAATAATATTGGTATAACTTGTCACCTTGATTTATGTTCCATATGAAGGTTATTTATTCGATGTTGGCCCTGTATTTTATCCTTATTTGTTCGAATATACCAAAATGTATTTACTTTAATTTTATTTCAGGTCAAAGTCGATGAAACCGAAGTGTCGGGATTAGATGCGTACAAATACATATTTGAGGATAATGCACTCGACAACGGTGCTATTGACGAGAAAAATAAATGTTTTTGCCGTAACGGAAACTGTTTACCAATTGGTTTGATTGATGTTAACGAGTGCTACTATGGCTTTCCGATCGTACTAAGCTATCCCCATTTTTTGGACGCGAATCCAACAATTGGCGAAAAAATTGAAGGTTTGGAGGCAAATCGTGAAAAACATCATAGCTACTTTATGATTCAACCGGTGAGTAAGATATATGTTTTTAATTGCAACATCGCAAATTCTGTATGAAAACATCAATTAAATCAATCAAGTTAAATTCGTAATTCATGTTTCAATGCTAGCCAGTTTTTATGATTTTAATTATGTTGTTTACGAACACCAAATGTGTAAATTGTTCTTTCTTGTGACAATTTTCGAGTACCGGCGTTGTCAAATGCTTTATGGATACTGCGAATGTGGGGATTAATTTTATGTTTCTTAACTACAATGTTTCATTTTATAATTGAATGCAGCAAATAGTTATAATTAATTGTAATCAAATTAAATTTAATTATAATATTTTTTTTATTAGATACACACTATCTAATGACATAACCAGAACAAAGGTGATATCTCATCTAGCGTATTAGTTTGACAAAGTGGCGATTCACTCCACCTCAAATATGTGCACGTCAATAGAGATTATATCCGTATCAATAAAAGCCAATAATTACACGTATAGTAAAAAAACATATTATTATTGTTTTGTCTAATCATATATTTAAACAAACCAATTATAATTAACTATTTAATTGCCATTTTTTATTTATAATTTAATTGCGACACGAAAATATTCTAAAAACCAGATGTTTATCATTTAATTGATTTGGAATTCTTTCCAAAAAAACTCGATGGACTAACTGTGAAGACCATTGTGTTCGGGAGCTATATATTGCTATCCAGTAAAGTCTGGGTTTCTTGGTGGAAGTCTAAATAGCAATCAAAATATATAACCAACCACATGATAAAAGCTCACAAGATTATTATAGTTTGGACACGAAGTCAGATTGATTATTGATTTTATTGTTTGAGCTTTTACAAATCTGTAATCCCACCAAGAAGCTACAACCGAAAATTGGGAAAGAATAATGCACTTTGCGATCGGTCATCTCAAAGTGACAAATATATTCTTTCCTATCAAGAACATACAATTGGAATCATGTAGACATGCACGTGAAACATCTCTAAGGTAAACTAATCATGTGTTGATTTGAAAAGTATGGACTCCATCAGAGAGAGTACTAGAATATTCACTAGCTCAATGTTTTAACAAAATGAGTATTCTTTTAAAAATTTGACGAATCTGAAGCGAAGTGAAAATATAAAGATCTTTTCAGCTGTAGCATTTTGCAAAATAGTAACAAATTTGGTGAAGTGAATTCTATTTGGAAAGTATTAAAAACTTCGATTACCGATGCCGCCTAGCAAAATCTCGGTATGCTGAAAACGTAATCCAATGATTGGTTTGGTGAGCAGTGTCGTCCTTCTATTGTGCAACGAACATAACTTATACTGTTCTTTTTAAAGTTCAGAATTCATTAACGTGAACAGTTTGAATGGACTGAAGTTTCAAGTGTGCAAAAACTGACCTTTGTACCAATATCCATGCGGTACTCGACATATATATTGCATAAACTTACTTAAAACTTAATTCACATATATAAAGGTTGTAATCAAATACAAATGTCAGATTCAAATAAAGACATTCTATGGGAAATTCAGAAAAGTCGAATACAGAGACTAAAGAAAACTCGTTCATTTGGAGTTGATACCATTAATTTAAAGCTCTCGATGTTTGGAGGGATAATTTTGGGAGCTCAATTCGATTTTTGTGGCTCAATAAATTTATAATCCAAATGCGACAACTATCGCAATGTAGCTCTGCTTTTTCCTTCATATACAAGTTGCTGCCTTACACACAACAAGTACACTGATTCGATCACGTTGCACTAGGTGATCGGCATTTAATAAAATGAAAGCCATCTTTCGGTATGAATAGCTCTTCATACTGTTTACACCAGTATGAAGAACTTATTCATGATCTAAAACGTTCAAGTCTAGTTCTTCATACAGTGTGAAGCTGTGAACCAACAAATGCCTACTAAAACTATTTGTGGTTGGAATCTCTATAAATTAAATAATAACGCACTGAGCTCATTTAAACCTGTATTGTTTTGAATAACAACAACCGACACTGAACTATTGTAAAATAAAATCAACCTCGACATCTTAGAAGCAATATACATTTCATTTTTATGTACCACCTACGTTTTGTTTACTTTCTTTAAATTACGAATTAATATATGTAACATTGAACATCATCATTGATTGGTGTGAAATTACTAATCTCACAATATTTATTTATATTTACAGACGTCAGGACTACCATTGAAACTCTCGGTTAAATTTCAAATCAATATGGCTCTAAACGACATCTCAAGCATGACCAATTGTGAACAATTTTCAAATATGAATATACCAATGTTATGGTTTGAAATTGTAAGTTTGTTGAACTTTTTAAAATAGTTTTTGAATTATTAATTTTTGATATATTGTTATTGTTTCCAGACAATGAATGAACTTCCCGAACCGCTAAAAAATCGTTTTAATTTATATTTAAATATATTGCCCGTCCTCGATAAAGTAGGATTTTGGTTGATGGCAATTGGTGGAGTAATACTTCTAGTTATCGCTATTTTACGTGCAGTACTCAGTGTTTCATCGAAACTATCAAAATCGCAGCAAATGACGAAATACAATAACAACAAAAACAGCATCAAAAATAAATCAAATCTTGTGTATTCACCATGTGAAGAAAAAATCGACGATCGCGACGATAATACATCGATGTTATTGGGTGATAACATCATTTCCTGCGATGCTGTTGATATGATAAATGAACGTAAATTTATGCTCGATCAAGAACCAGCGCTATCTGATAATGACGACAGTTCATCGGAGGACGATGGATCAGATGATTCGTTTGCAAATCAATCGAAAAACCAAAGTATGGAATATCAAATGGTGAGTTATTGTATCTACCTTGAAATATACCATTTAGACCAAGGAGTGTAATAAACAACAATCTAATTCCCTTATGGCTTGGGCCATATACAATATATGTATATAATAATTTCCAAGTTAATTTCGAAATTATGATAAATTGTGGTTTACATTGAGTTTTAGAATACTATTATTCGTTTACGGAAATCAATGTGCTCGGTCAAACTTCTCAATGAATTTTTATGCTAACTTTATATAAAAAAAAAAAACAAACAATTAATAAATAATTTGTATTTATTTGCAATTTTCAGGTAAACGATGACGACTTTCCAAATGAATTACAAATTTGTGAAGAAGGCAATAAACCTGATTCAACATATAACTTGGGACCAAGTTCATCTCTAATTATAGATATTGGGAATGATCAGTTTTATGCTGACGATGATGTATCAATATCACAACGTGACAGTATTAGTCATATATTAGACGGGGTCGATGGAAATACGCAGCACAGCACACTTAAGATATAGTTTGCGTGTATTGAACTGATCATCGAATGGCGACGTTAATATTTGTATAAAAAAATAATAAGTACCTGATAAGACATAATATTAAGATGTTGCCGTAACTATTCGCATTCACATAGTTCACTTCATCATATGTATTAGATTAAGAACAGCAGTAAAGTCACCCTCTGTGAGGTTTGATTTAAACAGCTAAATTATGTACCACTAATAAAATATATCGTAATCTCTATAATCTTCTAGGGTTGTAAAATCGTATAAATAATGTATTTGTAGAATAGACTGTTAATATTATTATTTTTTATGTTCCTCATCTGAAACATAACACATAGCATATATAATCAAATTAGTATATTAAATTGGAAAATACGCCGCCGAGATAACAGTTGAGATTGTATAGAATTTTCTCGTGTAATATTCCAATAACAATTCTGTGATCGCAAGGTGTAGTTATTAAGACCATAAATAGCTTTAAGTTAATTTTTATGAATACATTATTTTTAAATAATTATATTTTAATTCAGTTAAGTTATTAAGTGCAAATGAAATTAATTAAGTTGTAAAATTGAGCTAATTATCTTTTGAAAATTTAACTATAGTGTTGGCAGCTTGGTCTAATTCAAAAAGTTATTTTGTGTATACATGTAGAGAAATATTCAGTGGATAATTTTATAATAATTAATAAAGTTTAAATTAAAAATTAATTTTTTATTTTGCTATCATATTCCTATAAATTACTCCATAAAAAGGTTAATTAGATGTGGAATTAAACGTTATGGGTTGCACTCACGTTGAAGCAAACTAATATGGAAGACTCACTAACATTGGAACTGCGCTCAAGTTGTTCATTGCATGCCCACTTAAAAACAGCCCATAAAATACGTGCATTAAAAAGAACAACTACGAATACAAATTGGCCAGAACCCGGAGTTTTGTTATTTTGTTCATCTATGTAAACCTAAAATTAATTCTTTATTGATAACGTTTTTGACAGTGGTCGTGTATGAACGGGAAACGCAAAGGTAGAACTGAAGACGTCATTAAGTTCAAATATGCTGAGAAACCACAAATCAGCGAACGGTAAGGAAAGTAATTCATTCGAAAGCTTGAAGATTAATAAGCTTCACTATTGAGAAAGTATTCGCGGTTGTGACCGGATAAAAAGAAATCGATTGTAGCTTAATGGTTAAGCTCATCAGTCATCACGCCGCGATATCGGGTTCGATTCTCGCCGTTAACCAAAACTTAACATACACCGGATGACATAAAAACGTAGTGTGTGTTAAAACATTCGTTGGGCTGATTGATCACCGTAATGGTGTGTAAGGTCACGTTTGAGACGCGGTTAAGGTTATTTACGACCCTTAAGCCATAGGTAATTGAGAAAATATTATTTGACATGCAATCACATTCATATTATTGAAACGATTTCTGCATTGCCTCCAGTTAAATAGGCAATCGAAAAACAGAGTCATCAAAATATTATTCTGCATACAAAAAGTCGATTCGTAACCGCGATCAAGAATACATGAGAATTAAAAATCGAAGTAACTACACTAAGATTTCCCAGTATTATTAATATTTGGCAAATGATAAATTAAATTCTTCTGTCGTGTTTGAGTTGAACAAAATTAATTAGTAGCGTATTAATGACATAGATATCGAAGTTTAAGGAGAAGGATTCGAACAGGAATTCGAATCATTCAACAATAAAAGAAGTTGAGGGAGCGATTAGAATTGAGATTTTCATTCCAGGTAATGAGAAGGAAGCATTTTTGTTTAGAAAACATGCTGAGTTACGAATGTTGGAACTTATTGGGAATTTATGCGCAATACTATTCGGTTAACTATTTATTGATAGTTGAAAAACGATTATACTGAAAAATAATAATCAAAAACGAGGTTTATTTAATTTTGAATTTTGTAATCACTACATTCAGCTATAAGTGACATGGTAGTGTTTTTCTGGTCGATTCGCTTGAATAAATCGGATAAATCATGAACATATGAAATGGAAACATTTGCTGAACTCACCTCATCAACTAATTGTAAAATTTGATGAATTGTAGAAACATTCATATAGTAAGGAATTCTATTAGATTTATGTTGGTCCAAAGAGCGTACCGGTCAATCTTTTTTTAATTCTTTCTTGCGATAGATTTAAGATCTTAGTAATAGACCTCAAAATAAGAGTAACTATATGTAAGTTACGAATCCGTCACCAAATAACATCATTTAACAAATACTGCTTCTTGGTTTGAAGCAAGTAGCCTTTCTTCTACAACTCAATTGCTATTGTCTGTTTGAAGTCTTATTAATTGAAGATATGGACGGAGTTTCTGTATAATATGTATGTTACGAAATTAGAGTAACTATATATGTAATTTACGAAATAATGGTTTGCACTTCGGTAAAAATATTTTTGGTGCAATTATTTTGCGGAATGCTATTCAAGTTTCATCACAAATTAAATAAGTTGATTTGGGTAAATTGGTTCATTTCAAATATTTAAAAATTGAAAGTTTATTCAACCGGATCACCATTATTTCTAGTTATTAGTCAATTAAAATAATTATAATTAAAATGATGTTTCGATTATAAAAGTTATTTGAGTAACGGTGAAATTAATACATGTGAATATGTGATGTCTAGTTAATCAAGTGTAAACGCATTACTAAATATACATAACACCGTAATTTCTCGTAAAAATAAAATAACATAAATACCTCAGATTGATAATATTTAACACAGCAAATTTTGTTATTTAATACTTTTAAGTAGAAAGAGTTAAATATTTTAATCTTCGTTACCGAACAAATCTATGAGTTCACTGTCGTTATTTGGAACTTACCTCTTATCGAATGCAAATTATTACGTTTTATACAGGTTTTGTTTTTACAATCTCCCCGCCATCTCTCGTTCAAAAGCACAACCAATAATTAATCAATGAATAAAACCTTGATTACCAGTATTTGATAATCAATTGTTAAATATTGAACGTGCATTTATAATAACGTATCAGTTTCATCATGATTTTATATATGTATTTTCCATCAACCCAATAAATAGTACACACAAATTTTATCGTCATGTTTCTTTTATTATTTTCATCACATTTTATCGATCATTTCAATTTTCTTTCTTGATTTTTAATAAAAAGTTTTTAAAAGCCGCACGATTACATTTTTTGTTATATATTTTTTTAAGCTTAAAGCCAAACAAATCATCTTCCTAACTTTTTTCAATCAAACAAAAAAAAATTCACAATTTCGCTTCAATCTTTCACAAAAATCATTACCAACAAAAAATCGAATAAAAGATTAGAAGAAAAAAAAATAAAATCGGTTTCAAACAAGTTTATCATTTGTTTTTTTTTTTTTAATTTAAAAATATTTCATTTTATAAAACATAAATAATAGAATTTTATAATTTAACAATTCAAAAACGAAAAAAATGGTCATATATTATTAACTAAATTACTAAGATATAAAAATTAAAAAAAGATTCACCACATTTTTAAATTTAATTAAAAATTCGGATCAAATTTGTTAATTTTTATTTTACATTAAAACAATAATAAAAAGAAAATTAAACAATAAAAAATCATTATTTAATTAAAAATGTTTTGAGATTCATCAAGAATACAATGTTTTTATTGTTATTGTAATTTTATAATTATTTACTTGTTTAAATTATCATTTAATATTATATTTATAAATGGCATTATTTTAATTTATTTATATATGTATATAATTTAAATTAATTATTTATTTATATGTATATATATATATATTTATAAATTTGTTTGATTTTTTAACGCAGATTATTAGTTGTTTTCATTATATGTCAATTAAAATAAAATTGCACTACATAACTTTTCTTTGTTGTTACATAAATATGAAGAAGTATTTTTCAAATTTCGTTCCATTGCGACGTGTGGTTTTCGAAATTTTCGTTGAAAATTTGAAAATTAGTAGGTCTCGTTGATGCATTTCTTGTGAAAAATTTATCTGCAAAATAATGAAAAAAAAACTTTTATACAACACTGTACTTGCAATAGTGAAATATTTTCAAAGACTCAAACCATAAGTCTCCATAGTAGTCTAAACAAATAAAATATGTCAAGATAAATTGAAAAACTCACCGTAATTAGAAGGGTTTTTATATGATACATACAAAAATGCTATACATAATTTCTTTTATATTAAAATAACCAATAAATATTTAGAAATAGATCTGCGCGTTCATTCAAACAAAACAAATTATAGATTGAAATTTCATCCAAATTAATTATAATTAATTAGTAGTATAGTGTAATAAACATGATTAAAACTAATAATAACAAATCATTAATTATAAATACGATGATAATAAATATGCAATTAATAATATGATTGGTGATAAATAAATCAGAATCGTTACAATTGATTTATTCCTTAATTGGTTATAATTTGATTGCAATTTTATAATGTCCTCTCGTAATTTTAAATTTTCGTTTATCATTTCATTACATTTCTCCTTAAATATTATCAATTCTTCTTCGTTTTGTACTTTTGGATGGTTTAATATAACTAAATCGTCTTCGGATAAATGTAACTCTTCTTGTGTAACTAACGATGAGGAATCTACTACTAATTCGACTGGTTCTTGAGTTGAAGTTGCGTTCAGTAATGTCGTAGTCGTTGATGTCATTGTCGGCGATTGAATCATCATTAATTTATTTACATTGTTTATAACATTATTTTGATCATTGTTCAGTGAACTTAATAAATTATTATTATTTTTAGTATCTTTTGTATATGGCGGTGTCTCAATATTATCGATCAATTGATTTTTTTCATGTTGCATTTTGACTAATCCACCAGAATTATCGTTTTGTTCAAAATTGTTGTGTAAATTATCATTTTCTTTTCGCGAATTTAATAAATCGGTTTCTAATTGTTGTCTTATTAATTCTAATTTGTCTAATTCACCGCGTAATTCTTTTATTTCAATTTTAAGTAATATTATTTCATCCGATTGATTACTATTACTAATACTATTATTACTATTATTATTATTATTTAATTTAAGTGTTTCAACAATACTATCATTTTGATTTATTGTACTACTACTTTCTGTATCACTCTCTTCAATTTCACTTTCTGTATCATCGAGTTCATCGAGTGGTGTTAGCGACTTTGATAAAATCTAAAAATAAAAATAAACATTAATAATCGAAATTTTACAACCACATCTCTCCAAACTACTACCTTTTGTTCTAGTTCAGCTATCCGTGTCTTGTATTTATCTTCTATTTCAGCTATAATGCTATTCTCACTTTGTTTCAACGAATTATCACGCGCTTTGAGCTCCATAAATATCAGCCACGATAATGTTAGCACTTCTTTGATAATATTATTAGATTCATTGGCATCAATAATCGGACGATCTACATTTTGATTTCCATCACTTATAAGCTCTATGTTCTCCGAATCAATTTCAGCTAAAAACAGAGTACAATAATAATTAAACAAACGGGTTACTACATAACATTAATATAATCTATTACTTTTACTTGTTTTACTTTGCAAAATTTTTAATTTCTTCTTCAGTGTGTTCAATTGATCCTCAATTAAATGCTCTTTCACATAAAGATTATTCAGTTCGCTTATCTAAAATACAAAAGATTAAGATATTGTAAAAGAATTATAAATATCTAAATAAACTATTAGCTTACGTTATTTGTAATTTTACTGTCATCATCTTCTTCCATCGATACATCTTTTAAATCTGAATTTGACAGCATTTTCTTAACGCGGTTTAAAGTATCCGAATCGTCTTCTTCTTCTTCGACATATGAATTTGTCAGATTCTAACAAAATTAAACAAAAATTATTCATTAAAACGAATATAAGAATAAATAAGACTTTAATCAATATATGATAGTTCTATAAAACTTACTTCACAGTATTGATAAAGAGTAACTCGACTCAAAAGCTCTTCTTTTTCTTTTAATAAAATATCCATGCGATCTTTCATTTCATTACATTCGAGAATTTTTTCTTTGAGTTGTGCATACAAATTTTGTGTCTCTGTACCATCTTGTATTTTATCTTGTGCCATTTTTTCTTTAAGCACACTGTAATTTTCTTCAATTTGTCCGAGACGGCCAGTAGTTTCTTGTAGAGTTTGTTCTGTTTTACAAAGTTGATCTCTAAGCAGAGAACATTCATCTTCACTGCTGCACAAAGCTCGTTCCATTGTTGTTAATTTTTGAAGAGCTTCACTACGCTCTTGATACACACGTCGTAATGCTTCTTTGGCTGAATTCTGATAATCACTTTTATCATCATGCAATTTTATTATTTCCTCCCTTAATTTATCCTCTACGGTATTCTTTTGAAAACATTGTAACTTATTTTCAAGCAAATCTATCCGGCTTAGTAATCGATCCTCGTCAATCATGGCTTGCCAATTTGTGGCAGAGTTTTTTCTTGTAATTTCGATAATTCTTTGTAAATTTAATAATTTCGATTCTAACATTTGTTCTCTTTGTACTGCTTCTTGTATATATTGATTTAAACGACATAAATCTTCCGATGGTATATTAGTCGGACACATTCCAACAAATGAATGTGAACTAGCTTTTGTTTCACGCCCATCGGGCAAATATAACTTTAGCGTAGCAACAATACATCCATGTGTTTCTTTTCGACTATTTTCCATAACATCAACACCAAATTGTACAATATCATTTGAACAAACTTCAAACGGTTCAGATTGTACACATCCTTGGCTCAAACGTTGATTATTTATAAATGTACCGTTACTACTGCCAGTATCTTTGATAAAAAATTTACCATCACTATACCATATTACAGCATGGTTTCGAGATAATACTTTACAATCGAATATAGCATTATTTTCGGATACACGATTTCTAGCTAACGATCGTCCCACTTTTACTTGTTGATTTGGTTCTAAAACTAATGTACGAGTTTGAAATGGATGAGAATTTTGTCGTGATGTTAAAATGGCACAAGCCTGATTGGTTGTATTTGCTGGTGTTGTTTGTACTTTTGAAGTTGGTGTAGTATTCGTTAATGATTGTGTCCAATCGTTAACTATAGTTCCGCCACCACCTGGGACACCTCCGTTACCGCCACCACCTCCTCCATTACCACCATTACCTCCTCCACCTCCATTACCTCCACCCTGTTGTGTATTAACAGTTGGTGCATTTTGTTGATTTGCCATTATTAATCCATTCACACTCATGAAGGATTCTATATCTTTTGTTAATTCTAACCATTCGGGATTATTAATAACCATGTCTGGAATAAAAATAATTTTTTTTATTTTACTTTATGTATATTATATATATATATATATATATCAAGTGCATTTTAATTTAAAACAATTAATCAAAATAAAAATTACATTTTCAATTCAATTTCATTATTAGGCTGAATTATTTCAAGATGATTTTGAACTTAAGGTCAGTTACATATAAAGAACGAAACAGGGTACGTACACGAACGAAACAGGGTAGCCAAAATAGGACCCCATACGTTGTACAGTTCTTATTAAACATATTTTAATATCGTGTTAGTAAGCTTGCATTACTTGGTTTGTATTTAACTTTCTAACCACCCATTAAACATCATACAGTCGAAATGAAATAAATTCATATACTGTAGTAATGAATATATATTTAATTAAATCATTATAAGAGGTTAAATAACACAGTTATTTTCCTTATGTACGCATATATGATAGTATACAATTTTTATTAACCTAATTTTTGTTTGAATTCGAGTTACTATTTAACACAAACTTGTCACTATGATGTGAAGAAGATAGAAACCTGTATGTCTAATAAGAATAACAAATTTAGCAAAATGGTTTATTTGTTTTGGTTGACTTAATATTTTGTTTGGCAAGTCATTTTAACCCCCTTTAGCACAAATCGTCCAGTTATATCAAATGAAATAAAATAAATTACCATTTTTATTCCACCAATTATTTTGTTTCAAAATATTTAAGCGATATAGGCATTATACGTATAATAGTTTTAATGGCAACGATATTCACCTCAAATTATTTAAATAAACAGTTTGGTTACACACCAAAAATAACTAGATGGTAAAAATAAAAATTAATTTAAAATTCAAATTTGTTTTCGTGCAAAAAAAATGCCGAATAAAATAACAATGTGGCAGAAAATTGTCGTCACTATAACGCCGAAAATTGATCTAATCTTATATAAAAAGAAAAGTTTTTCTGAGAATGAAAATATTTAAACTTTTTGCTATCGAGATGGAGGTAGAATTTATATTTTTGTATCATTTTGATCTAAAATGTATTTGCAACTTTGATGAAATTAGTTCGGTTGATATAAATCGCGTATAAAGTTAAATAAATATATCGTGTTAAATACATATCTATTTATATAGTCATACATATATACGTTCATTTCAAAATGAAAATCAAAAGATCTCACAATTTTTGTTTTCTTTGGATTCACCTCATAAATTTTAAAATATTCAAAATTTTATACAAATTAATAATTAATGACTTGGAAAAATTTATGAAAATCATTTCAGAATCAACAAATTAAATTGAATAGGTTTGAATTTTTTAAATTCAATGTGTGTTAGCAATCTCACCGTTCCATCTTCAAATATAAATTCAACTTATTCAAATTTAAGAAGCTTATGAATGTTGATTTATTAAATTTAAATTTGTATTTGACTTTATTATTCTAACGATGAAAGTTAATTATTTAGGTAGTGACTAACGTGTTTACGAATGCATTCACGTACGTAGTGATGCTCAAGATGAGATAAACAGAAAACTCACAGTTTAACCAGTTTAGTAAATGGAGTTTTGGCAGTAACCACGATTTTCTTAGACCATCACTGCGTTAAGGTCTCAGCGTAATGTAAGAATTATTTCTTATGAAACTTAATATTCAGCTTCGGATATTTACTACCCCGATCTTGTAATATAGAACACATTCAAAATAAATCAAGTGAGAGCATTTATTAAATCATTGAGAACATGTATCTACTATAAACCACTACTATATTACAGCTAGTTATAGCTAACCCATATGTTCGAGGCAGCTTTGTTGCTAATTCTGCAACTAAATGATTCTAAATATATATTTTATCCTAGACAGCTTCCTAGCTATGTTCTGTACTTTACTGGTTCTGCATCTTTAGTTTACCATTAAATAAACTTATTATTATTCAACACTCATATAAATATAATTAATAATACTTGTTTGACTATAATATTACTTCAGACACCATTTCACATTTTACCCTATTATATTTGAAAACAAATCCAATAAAATGCACCACTTGCAATTTTTTTATCATTTATAAGACATAAATTAGATTTTTGGGGGAACATTTAAGAAATTTGCGTGACAAACAATTTCTTTTAACAACCAAGGGGTCAAAAATAAATGACGTGTGGAGTCTAATTTATACCAATTGTGTCATTTAATTGAATTTACAGGGTAAATTTAAATCTAAATAAGTATTTTTGATAATTTAAGCCAAATTATAAAGAAAAACTGTTCACCAATTTGAAATGGGTTTAACTATAATACCTAATGTATTTCTGCACCGATACAACAACAAAAACTGTTTGTAAATAATAAAATTATCTTTAATAGTTTTATAATAAGGATTACTTTATAGGTTTTGTGTAACCTGTTGGCTATTCAGCCATTCATTAAACTCATTGAATAGCTACAAGTCCAAATTATAGCTACAATAATTTAATTATAAATGTATTAAGTCTTTCGGCAGATCTTGTTTGATAATACACTTAAATCAATCAATTAAACAACTTATCCCATAAAGCAAAACTCTATCAAAAATTATATATTTAGAATTTTAGGTTAATGAAATATATGCTCGTTAATAAGACACATTATATAGACTATAGCTTTTATAGAGATTATAGCTTTAATTATGAGATGAATTAAAAAAAATTATAAAAAGAAAATCGTTGCATTTACATTGTGCAAAATAAACGCTATTTTGTTGCAGTTTAATAACGTTAAATAATTAGTTTTAACAATTGTACAACCGATTATATTTACTTTTCAATTTAAAATTACTATTTCTACTTTAATTTAAATTTATGGTAGTATATGAGAAAATACTAAACTAGAACACATTTAGGTGTTCTATAATTATTTGTATTATAACGGGTGATTTTTTTGTGGTTAGGATTTTCATGCATTAGTATTTGACAGATCACGCGGGATTTCAGACAAGGTGTCAAAGAGAAAGATGCTCAGTATGCTTTGACATTTCATAACTGAAGCCGAACGATCTGCCACAACGTCGAATTTTCAATGAATGGGCCCTAGAAAAGTTGGCAGAAAATCCGCTTTTTTATCGACAAATTTTGTTCAGCGATGAGGCTCATTTCTGGTTGAATGGCTACGTAAATAAGCAAAATTGCCGCATTTGGAGTGAAGAGCAACCAGAAGCCGTTCAAGAACTGCCCATGCATCCCGAAAAATGCACTGTTTGGTGTGGTTTGTACGCTGGTGGAATCATTGCTGTTGGACGCAACGTTACGGTGAATGGCGATCGCTATCGTTCGATGCTAACAAACTTTTTGTTGCCAAAAATGGAAGAACTGAACTTAGTTGACATGTGGTTTCAACAAGATGGCGCTACATGCCACACAGCTCGCGGTTCTATGGCCATTTTGAGGGAAAACTTCGGAGAACAATTCATCTCAAGAAATGGCCCGGTAAGTTGGCCACCAAGATCATGCGATTTGACGCCTTTAGACTATTTTTTGTGGGGCTACGTCAAGTCTAAAGTCTACAGAAATAAGCCAGCTAGTTGCTGGCTCCATTTCCAGTTTTGGAAGACAACATTTCCGAAGAAATTCGGGCTATTCCGGCCGAAATGCTCGAAAAAGTTGCCCAAAATTGGACTTTCCGAATGGACCACCTAAGACGCAGCCGCGGTCAACATTTAAATGAAATTATCTTCAAAAAGTAAATGTCATGGACCAATCTAACGTTTCAAATAAAGAACCGATGAGATTTTGCAAATTTTATGCGTTTTTTTTTAAAAAAAAGTTCTCAAGCTCTTAAAAAATCACCCGTTATATGATACAAATCCTATAAGGATGTTAAATTACATAGTGATAGGTATTATCGACATTAAATATTTATAAATAACCAACGAATATTTATAATTGTCTATTTCTCAATCATAGGGTAAGATTTCTAAAAACTAACGTATACAATATTAAAGCTTACTTTATCTGACTATGGATAATCGCACACACGTCAAAAATTTATTTATAGTTCTTCTAAGATACATTTAATTTGATATACATAAGATAAGAATATATGAAATACTTTTTCAAGTGCTGATTAAATAAATATAAAGTGTTTTACATTTAAGATTTACATTATATATTATCTCAAAAAACCAGACTTCTTTCAAACTAAAGAACATTAGTGGTTAGATTTCAAAATATTACAAAAGTAATAGCAAGTGTTTAAACTGTAACATAATTTTATGACTTAATTATAATATTAAATACTTTAAGAGGAAAAATAATTAGAAGTCGAAATAAATTTGGCGAATATTTAATATATTCGTGGTAGAGCAATCGAAGGTACTAATTTAAGCCTAAATCGATATTTGATCAATACTGAGTGCCAATCGAAGCACGAAAAAACCAGATTGTATCGAAAGTGGTTCTACGAGTCTTAAGAGAAAGACTGTCTTTACCACGAATTGTCACTCAAATGGATCATCCTTATGATGCAAGATCTTAGTTATGTACTTTAATAGCAAAGTAAATTGTTTCCAGATATAATTATGAAAACTACTACACGCCATACTAAATGCTGAAAATTTAACAATATTTTGAGTTTGAGTTTCGTTAACTTTGATGTTCATTTATAATACCTTCCAACTACCAGTTTTATTTTTATTTTGTAAACTAATATTAACAGAATTCCTTGTGTCATTTGGAAAAATATGGACAGTACAATTGATTTCTAAAAAAGTTGTGTTTATAATTATTTCCTCCAGTTTATTAGTACCGAGATTTAGCATAATACGAATACGTATATACAATCTTTAAATATCTTTTTTTAATTCGTTTTGAAAATCAAAAAATTATTTTATTTTATTAATTTATACTATTGATGAAATATATATATACACATATGTATACTTCATAGAATATATCTGTACATAAACAATATAAGAATGCATTAATGATCTAAATCCATTTGTTTCTGATCTATAATTAAATAAAAGTATACAATAATGTAATAATAATAATAAATCATTGTAATATTTTTATAATCAATGTAATCAATAACCATATTACATACACACTCTTTACTGAACCGCAACAAAATACAAAACGATTCAATTCATAAATATGTAAATCTATAATAACAAAAAGGTTTGTTTGGTTGTAAAATCGTATCCGTTTTTCATTCGTTCGATGTTTTAATTTTGTTTTTTAAATGATTTCAAGATTAAACGTAGTTTTTAAACCGATCATAAATTCCACTCGAGTAAAATTAATGAAAATTGTATTTAATATAGTAATACAGCAACACAAACAACACACTACACGTTATATGAGCAACTCACAGACAGAAAAATCGATTAGAAAATTAAATTCAATATTACAATACATACATATACAAAGAAACCAAAAAGGTTTATGTGTATGTGGTTCTTAATTATAAAAATGTAGGGAATTAATTCAAGTAAATAATTTAATTAAACAAAAAATTCGATGGAAAACCTTTTTTTTTGTCTTAAATTATTATCCGATAATCTGTATACTTAAACTGAAAGAGTTTAATAATTATGTATGTACGTTATGCCATTAACAGTTTATATACTTATATTTTATTTAAGTCGCGCGTACAGATCACATCTCATCATAATTAAGTTTAAGATTATAAATGTTTAGCATAAAAATTGGAACAATGACCTAGCAATATATTGTGTTTATTAAGTTAAATTTGAGATTAAAGGCACGTTCTATACAAAAAAGCAATTTTTACGCGGCGCTATTTTTTGTGGTCAGCAAGATTATTATACAACGTATGTATGCCCAACAAATATTACGCTGATCGTTATTTTTGTAGTCTTCGCGTTTTATATAATATTAGTGTTTGTATATAGTTTTTATAGGAAATAAATAAATTAAAGAGGTTAAAATTGTGTGTGGATGTATTACACAGAATGAATCTTGTATAATATAGAATGTAATGTAAAGAAACTATACATACAATACTAGTGTTTTCGTTACTAGTGTTAGCTACAATACTAGTGTTAGCTGAACAATTAATAATAATATATCGCACGTTTAGCAAAACACAAAAATAAACACAAAATAATTTATTTTCTGTGCATAATGTGTAGTGTAGACTCGTTATTTTGCATTTGTTTAAATTAAATTAATTTTTTTTATTGTTTTTAGACAAAAATAATAATTAAATTAAATTTAAAAACAATATATTAAAATTGAGGAGTTGGATAATACTAGTATGTATATGCATAGTTTAGCCGCTATATAAACGTCAACGATATTTAAATATATAAATAAATCGAGTTTGTAATTTAAATTTGCATCTGGTTAATTTTAGAAAAAACTTATTTTTAATTTAGAAAAACTTGTATATTTTAAGTTTTCTAATTAGCCCCATTTTCACTGTGAAATAAATTATGTGCAAATTGGCGAGACATTTTTGATTCCCTATTTTTGGAAAGATTATTTTTGCCGTTGAAAGAATTTTAAATATTTTAGATTCGATTAGATGAATCTAAAATAGAGTTACCGCATGACAAAAATAAAAGTGTGATGACAAGAAATCTGATTTACTATATCGTATCTTTATTTTTATATACCCTTTCATTCTAAAATAATATTGCACTTATCTAAAACATTATTATTTGGAGTGATTTTTGTGATTTGTAATTTTATATTTAAAATTTGAAAACCAACAAAAATTCGTTGAGCATTCTAAAACTAAAAGGACACGTGATCGATTTTAGTCGAACGGAACAGTTTGGTTGAAATTTTGTAGATGTGTAGGCATATTGGTTGCAATATATTGGTAAGATGTGTTCAAATGAAATTTTCATTCGACCAACTAAGTTAAATCATGTGAGTATATGCTTGATTTCGAGTCATATTTTGTTAAGTCTATAGTGAAATATCATATTAAACGGAAGTTAAAGAAAAATGTTAATTAATATAATTAAAGAAGGAATAATAATTATAAAATTGTATATCAACTGCAATAACACAACAGACAAAATATTCGTCAAAATATGTCGAACCAAACTATCTACCAACCAAGTAAAAGTGTGTGTATTACTTTGCACAACCGATAAAATTCGATTGGATTTAATATTGCAAAAGAATTTACGTTGTAGTCTATAAAACCGGGATGGATGCAAAAGGAGTTTATGATCCAGATCACATTTACGATGAACCTGGTTGAAATAAAAAAGGAAAAATTATATAAATAAACCAATTTCTTAACTTATTTTAGTAAGAGACCATCATATAGGTGTTTAAAACCTATATAAAATACAAATTAAGCATAATTCAGTAGCCATTTATTCACAAACAACTAACCTTAAGATATTTTATATCATAAAAGATGATATTATTTACAATAGTAAGTATGAAAATAGTTGGTTTCACGTGACGTCATCACGCCTGGTAAATCTTGTAATTCTACTTATTGTGAAAAGAAATATAAAATATATATTTGTCTTGTTTATTAAAAGATGTAAAACGCACAAGTTGTTTTACCTAAAACCGAAATATTAAACGCAAAGTGGTTACCAAATCTCTTGTGAACAATATACAAAGCGAAATACGAAAAAATTAAAAGTGTTTCAATGGTTTTTAAAACATTGTAATTTTTTTGTCTATAGTGTGCAACTGGTTACCAATCTCGGCATAGTTACTACATCCTCGGTGCTTCAATGAGTATATCAATCATATCGAGGCAGACACATAGTTCCTATGAAATGCAATTGTAAAAATAATTGTGATTTGGAGGGTTATAAAGAATCTTTAAAAACGTCTATAAGTTTAGAACCTTGAAACATTGATGTTAAACTGGTTGATTAAAAATAAACGTAAAAACTAAAAATCCAAGTATAACTAATTGAGTTTTATCGAAACCCTAAAATATTTTTCTAAAATCCATTTTTAATTATATTTATAATAATAAAACAAACCCAATTTGTACTAACTATGCCAATATTTGAAATACCTAACAATTAATCAAAATTTAATTATTATACTGAAAAATAAATATACAAAATAATTGAAAGTCGCCAGACGAACTTTCTCGTACAATTAATAATTTGTTTAATATTATGCAATACTATCTCTTCTATTATTGCAAGGTATATTTTTCTAATTACCCAATAAAATATATGTAATCAAACCTAACTAACAATATGCTTTAAAATATCAAATAATTTTGCTGACAAGCTGTGTCGCATGAAGTAGTGCGGTTTGATTAATTACATAAAAGATAATTAAATTTCAAATGAAAAAGAAATTTTTTTTTAAGATTAGTATGAACAAAATATATGTGTGTTAAATATTCGTACATAATCCTTTAATAATTTCTTATTAGCTTATCTTGGCGAAAAATTCTCAAACACAATTTCTAAATACTAATAAATTTATGCTGCGTACGTAAATATTAAAATAATTATTACATTTAAATAAAAACCATATGTTGTTTGCGAAAATGTTGTCTGGTTGTTATGAAAAACTATGAGGCAAAAAAAATGTTGCCAATCGATTATATTCAGAGGAAACGAAATTAAATAGATTTTTTGGTTATAGTGTTTTGTAGTATACATACCATCAAAACATATATGTAAAAGAATACACAAACTATATGGTACATTCCTATATATGTGTTGTTTTATACATATTCTAATAAAATTAAATCGATGAATTTCATGTTTTGTATATTTTTTATTTATCGATAATGTCACTCTTGTTATGTTGAATATGTAAAAACAACATATTCACATACCGTCTGAATAAATTGGCAGCGAACATTTGATAAAATTGTGGGTGATGATGAATAATAATTTTGTTGGGTTGTTCACATGGTACATTTGATCTTATTTAACTAGGTTTATTATTGGCCCACATGCTCTTTGGGATTCCTTCCCCAGTTAGAATTATGTATCATTACAAATTTTGTTCCATCCTCATAATTAATTATGATGAACAAAATAAATTTAAATATAGAAATTTTTGAGACCAATATAACTCTGTTATATATGCCTTATACCTAAAGCATAAAATTAATATACATATTTAAGTTTAATTTAGCATGCCTAAAATGTGTGAAAGGAGTAATTTTTTAATTAAATTCTGAATTGTTGATAACTGAATAAATAAAAAAACATATATATTATTTATGAAACCGAAACATTTCTCACGACTTTGAACTAACTTGTGATTGGGCAACTACAAAACTAGATAACATCAATATACATAATATGTTAATAAGATTAAGTGGTAAACTAGCAAACAAATAGCAATTAATATTTAATTTGATGTGAAGTGATAAGTAAGGTTTAAACTATAATTTTTTAAATTATCAGGTGATAAACATTCTTTAATATCTGTCCAACTATATTTGCTACCAAATAAAGTTCTTTCGAGTTTGTGAGAAACGAAGAAAGACGTTAGTTGTATCGATATAACAATACTGGGGCCAAAATACAAACATAAAAAAAACTGAAAAAGTTCTCTCAATCTTAACGTGACTCTAAAGACTTCGGCAGATTTTGTTGGAGTAGACAAAATTGATTGTAAAAATTCACCACAAACGGTGAATCTACTTCAAAACATGCCCGAACTACTAAATGTGCTAACAAGAATATAAAAGTAATATGACAATACGGCAACATAACTATATGTTAAAATAAAGATGAAATAATCTCAATAGCAAGTTGGCAATTACTGAATTCTTAAATTTAGTTCCTAAATCGAATCTTTCTATATACGAGGGCGTACAAAAATTCTATCACATGAATGCTGTTAAAAACTTTAAAATAAAAAATTATATTAGAAAGCTCATCATTTTATAAACACATAAAATTGTATTTCGATAAATCAGTAATCTAAATTACAAATAATTGGAAATATTTTGCATGAAGGATTACATATCAAATACTTTTGCTACAGCTATACTGAAAAATGCGAATTTCACAAACGTGCGAATTTCTCAAACGTTACATACTGTATACAACAATATTTATAAGAGCCAAAAGAACAGTCGTAAGACGATAAAAGTGCTTTTAAGATTCACCAAAAAATATGGTGTTTGAAATTACAAGTTTTAATAGGTTTTTGAGATTATAAAACTGTTTGATCGATAATCTTCAAAAACCTAATTATAATTCCTAAGAAAATACCTGTTGTTTCAAAGAAAAACAAATTATTTCCCATCAAGACAATGCACGTGTTCACACAAGTGTTTTGATGATTTCTAAATTCCACGAATTGCTTGAAAATTTGCTCATTACTTTTTTCAAAAATTGAAAAAAACTCCGACTGAACAGGTTATTACATTAAATGACGAAGCTATATCAGTTGTAGGACGGATAGTTTGGTGGCCTTATAGAATCATACTTTAATGATGATGAGAAAAAGTTGGATTTAATACATTTCAGTTTTATGATATGATATGATATGATAGGAGAAGTACAAGCCAACCAGTTACGGTGAATCTGAGATTGTTACCATAATCCTGGAGTATATTCAGCAGAGTTCCAAATAGATATCTGAGAATTTTAACTCCAAAATTATGCGGGCCCAGTCCCTGCTTGCATCTCAACATATAAGGTTTAGGAAAAGGAAACAATCACAGAAACGACTAAGGTGATAATCCACAGCAGAGTCATTGCTAACTACATATTAGTAAATTATTATATATTGTTAGTATAATCATTTTCACATTTGGATTTGAGTTTGTTATTATTGTTAGTTGGATAGGTAAGGACCATTCTAAATTCATCATATGTATTCGTATCGCCTCAACAGTTAAACTGGAGTATTTTAAAAAACATCTTTGGGTCATCTCATCATATGCTGTATTTAAAGATGTGTCCCTATAATTCCCAATCCATCACCATCTAACGCGTGGGGAATATAAATTTTCGTAATGACCCGACAGCATTTCTATATACAATATGATGATCTAATACATTGTCAATTCGTTTGTAAGGGAAACTATTTAAATAAATAAATAGTTTAGTGCGGTCATAATAAGCTAACCTGATCGATCATTCCATTCCACACATTCTATCTTTATGTCCGTTTTAAGATTTTACAACAAACAATCACACAGTACACAAAAGTAGAATTCTTGTATAACACACTACAGTTTAATGAAAAAAATCACCAAAGCGGCCGTCCGATTCAGAAAGTTTAATAGTTTGTAATAGAATTATTATACAGCTCAAAGAAGCTGCTTATTAAAGTAAAATAAACTCTCTGGTCGAGACCACCGGTCAAGTGATCCCCATCCAATTTTAAGAATGTCACTCAAGAAATCTTATTCATTTACACTTATATGAATAAAGAAAACAAAATTATTTAAATAAATTAGTGTTTTCCATAGAAATAAAGACAAAAGTTATTTAAGAGTACAACATACCGTGGTACATATATACACCCAAGAGCAAAATTGTGGACCTTATTGACAAAATAAAATCAAGAGAAATGTTAACCGTTCCTTTAAAACAAGATTATCCTAATATATGAATAAGCATCTGCTAAATCGAACTTCAACATTTTAGCCAATTCAAATCTCGCCAACAAATAGGTAATTTTACCGATCATATATATTATCGTCAATATAATGATCGTATAGTGGTAGTGATCGTAGATCGTATTTAAACAATCTTTAGTCCCCTTTACCATTAATATACATATGAGAAAAAGTTGGATTTAATACATTTCAGTTTTAGAACAAAAATCTTATTTAACATGAAAAAAATGTGTTACATAGATCGAGAAATTTTCAAACTACCAACGTAATTCACAGAAAAATTATAATTTAAAGTTAAAAATAAATTGAAACAACAAAATCTTACTGTAAACAAATAATTCGTATTACATTACAGTTTTCGAATCAGTTGAAGAAAGCTGATAATTTTTGAGTGAAATTTTGATTGAATCAGTATAAATTTACGATAGATTATATTCGTGTAATATACTTTAGGCATTAGTCTTAATAAACTGTATATCACAAATAATAGAATTTGATATTTATTGTTTTCAAATTATTTAAGAAGTTGAAGGTATCTTTTCAACATTAACTATAGGATCAATAAACGCTAAAAATTATATCAGTAGATTAAAAACATGTCTGTGGCTTGAAGCAAATTTCTGGATATACCATATTTAGTCTATATAATAAAATATTATTTAAATTAGATATGTACCATTGTAAAATATTCGCTCCTCTAAGTGTTGAAGATTTTCCGAACTAAAATACACATAGCATATTATACGTGTTTAATACTTGCAACGTAAGCCATCGTTTCAAAATTAGTCACGTTTATTGCTACTCATTTTGACAAAAATAAAAATCTGCATTTATGAAAAAAATACAGGTATTTAAAGAGGATTATTTACAGCTGTAAACAAACATATAAAATAAAAATTTAATAAACAATCAAATATATTTACTGTACACATTTTAGGACAGAAAACATAACAAACGTGTGTATTTAAGTTAAATAAAGTTTATAGCAAACAAACGATCTTAAAATTGGTGTTATCAAAATATAATATGCTATATCACATGCTATATTTTGAGATATATTAAGATGACACACCATCCGTATCTCTCTAATCTTTTCGCAAATAGCACACAAAAAATTAATCGCAACTCACAAAAAAGCACACAAATATTCAAGGCAATGTGTAAATCACTTCACATTTCTTTTGTTGAAATATTTAAAAAAAATAAAATTACGAAAAAAATTAATTTTTAACTCCGCCAAATTTTTTATTTTTTGTTTATAAAAAAAATAAATAATTCTTGTTATAAATATTCATGACACAATATTGGGTAATATTTATTATAATCTTAAATAATATAATTCTGTGAGACTAAACTTTACATATTTTCATATGCAACAAGAAAAATAATACTCAAATAACCATCGATCGTTATCTCACCTCAATTAAAATATAGACTATACACTTTCAAACTTAAGACAGTTTTACATACAGTAAAATAATTTATATATTTAACTTTTTGAACACACGGGCAGCAAATGAATTTTTCATTAACACACAATTATAAATTTATAATTTAATTATGAAAACGAATTAATAATTTTTTCTGCATTAAATCTTTTATAGAAAAGCTAATTATATATTTTAAAATATAAACATTCTTTTCGAGTGATACACTTGAAAAAGTAGATATAGTTATGTCCACTTATTGTACACAAACTGCGGAAGTATAAATCACTAAAAATATTTCGAGATAAATTTATTTTGTATATGCAACAGGATAAAGCATCGGTTAAGTTCTCGCAGTTAGGTAATAAATGTTTTTTTTTTGTTTTTCAATAATCTTGAATGTCAAGGTGAAAATTAATGTAATATTGTTTGTGTTTATTATTGACTCATGTAGATTTGACAACGTCATGTAATAAAATTACATAAATTGAATATATTATATTTTGACGTGAATAACAAGTGAGTATTTAAATGTTTTGTCTATATTTTAATTCTCAATCAATAGTTGAATGATACTACAACAAGTTACAGTCAAACTTGTTTGAAAGGAAATCGTTTTATTGTTTGGTTAGTGCAGCCATCAGTTAAATTATCGAGCAGAAAATATAATATCTTATTTTTTCTGTTATGAACTACGAAAGGAGTAACAAAATTTCACTTAGTAAACGACCATTAAATATTTTAAAAATACAGAACGATCGGTTAAAATTGAGACGAGAAAACGCAAAATAGCTGAATGTGTACCAGACGAAATTGTACCACCAACGTAAAAATGAATTCGTCGTGTGATTCTCTTCGAGGTTCAATTACACCGTCTCTACAGACTATTTCCAAGTGGGTTCGGAGATTTCAGACGAGATGTCTTTCTGTAGAGAAGGAGCCCTAACAAGATTGATAAAACTCTTCCACTGATGACGTTACTTTGGCTCTGGCTTTTTTATATGACGTCAGTTTGCATCACCTGATCAAAAATTAAAGCTGTTATTCCCCTGGAAAAGCATCAGACGGTTACTGCAAAATTGTATACCGAAGACTGCTTACCAAAAGTTTTCAAAAATTTGTTGGAAAACCGGAAGAAAAGGGATTTGCGGCGCTACTTTTTATATTATGATAACATCCCAGCTCATACTGCTGAAATAACGGGTTTCTTGCTTTTTCTGACATCGCAAAAATATGACCAGCACGAAATTCTCCGGATCTTACATTTCTGATTATTTCCAAAAATTAAAATAAATTTGAAAGAAAAAGTCTTTAACAGTACCGCGAAGATAATTGATGCGGCCAATGCTGAACTTGATAAACTTAAAAAGCACGATTTTAGATTTAAGACTGTTTTGTAAAGTAGATCTATAGGTTTAAGAAATGTATTGAAATCAATGGCGATTATGTAAGGAAGATAAAAGAAGACGACGATTAAAAATAAATACAAAAAGATTTTTTTATGGACAACTACGCGAGCTTTTGTTAATCTACTCGTAGTTTATCATTCTACAAACAGTATATAGCCGGTTTTTCTGCATATTATATACTAAGGATAGTGTAGTAATACTACTACTCAAAAATTTGCCAAGTAAATGTTATTTCTTTTATATGGTGACTTCCAGCTTTCAGGTTGATTATAATAATATAATAGAAATCATACTTCGAAGTGTTCTTGTTGTTCTATATAATATCGTAAACTTTGTAATTTATTACCTCTTACATTCATATATACATTTGTCAATATAATTTGTTCAACATTATGTAATACCTATAATAAATTGAAGTAAATATTTACAAAAGATGGTATTATTAAAAATATTTAAATTACATATTTTATGTTAAAGTAAATAAAAATTTTTGAATTAACGCATTTTTTTACATAATACCAATATAAGTATAAAAAATCATCTCATAATAAACATCCATTTAATACACAACATAATCTTCATTGATTTTTCTTTTACTACTCGTATGAACTGCTTCAAAATAAAAATTTTAACTTATGTTGAAGATGTAGAATATAAACATTGAATCTTGTGAAACAAAGTTTCAATGATCTTGTTGACAATAACCTTACTCATTGCAACGTTTGGTTGACACGGGAATAATAATAATTGTTAAAGATAATAAACTATTCTACTGTATATACTCATAAAACATAGTTTTTAAGAAGCAATTTTTCACAATGCGTTTTCTTTATTATTTTCACAGTGCTATGAATGTTTATTATGGTTGACACTTTTATATATAAAGTGAAGGAAATTGTCTATGATTTCACACGAACAAAAGTTAGTGCGATAAAAATTCTTATCGTTCTCATGAAACAAAAATCAATAAATATGTTAATCTTGGAACAATATAATTTGATTATCAATATTATATTCAAAATGTAAACAATTTTCTGTTTTATATTTAACAACCATTTATTTACTTAAATGTTTTTTGAATTAGAAATGATTTATTATAAAATTAAATTTAGCATTATTACTGACACAGTGTTATGAAGTACACAAAGTTACACAGTAGTTTTGAAATAATTACAATATTTTAAATTTTACATGTTTGATCGATTAGGCCTTAACTTACGATTTGATTAATATATTAATACATTTTATACAAATAATTAGATTGTTATTCTGCCAATAAAATATCACTCATTGGTTGTGTTGAAAATATTTGCAAATAATGTTGAAAATTAATACAGTGGCAATGTATATTAATATGTGGGTTATAGTGTCAAAATAAGTTGTATATATAGTAAAATTAAAATAAAAATTAAAAAAGATACAACAATGAAATAGAAAGAAATTTTAAAATAAGATACCGGAAGTACCACACTTTCATACCAAGTTAATTGCCCAGACAAACGAAAACGCAATTTGAAAAAAAAACTCATGCTAGTAATGGCCACAGAAAGTCAATAGCGTAACAAAAATATATGTATTTGAAGAAAGAAATATAAAATTAACGATGGAATGAGTTGCACCTGAAATCATCGCATATGTAGAACAGCATCGAATTGATGAATTGAAAAATTATCTCTTTGTTCTATCTATGGGTTCGATGTAGTAACCAAATATACTATATGATATTGAAAATAATTTGTTTGATATTAAGATTCAATCTTTTATTCATAACAATGTTTTACAAAAATTGTCGTGTGATTGAAGATCAATACAAGATGAAAAATCAAAAAATTAATAGAATAAATTTACATATCAAATGAATAAAATGCATTTTATTTATTTTTCTTCAAATAAAGTGAAATACAAGGGAAATGTTTTTTTTCCTTATTTATGCGGTTTGCTTAAACAAAATTAAGTTTAGTTAATCAAACAACCGAACACGTGAAATTTGAATAACTATGCAAAATAAATAATTTTACAAAATATTTTAAGTTAAATCAAACCAATTTGTTTTAAATATACATACTCGTTAAGCCTTTATCGTATAAATTCTTTGTCAATATTTTGAAGCCATAATATGTTTTAAGTGAAAATTAATTTTAATTTTTCATTTTTTATACTGTTATAGCACGAATAAAGCTTATATACTTAAATGTATTCATGTATAATTATATTGGTTTTTACAGTTACCTATTATTCAGACACAAAAGTTTGAAAATCTAAATGTTAAAATTGTTCGGCAGATGGTTTAGCATTATTTCAATAAACTTATCACTTTGGCTCTGTGATAATTGTTTGTTCTGGATTTTTATTTTAACTTTTATTGTTGAATTTCAAACATTCTAATAGTTAGAGAATCATCCACGTAAATAATGATTGATTTACGTATTTACAGAGTAATATTTGTGACAAATGAATACCAACTACTATTATAAGATATTAAACAATTACAGCCATGTTTTAAAAGTACTATAAATAATTTTTATTTACAAAAAATATTCAATTTTGTTAAAGGCTTTATACTTCAAATTAACTGCTTCTGATATTGAATAAAACTTATTTAGAAAGTGTATTCACTTTCCAACTGAAGGTTTCTGTGATTGATAAAACGTGCGCATAAAACTATCTCTCTATAGGATTAAATTTATATGTTCGTCTTTAATCAAAAATCAATTGTTAAATTGACATCGTCGTTAAATTCTTGGCAGAATCAATTATCTAATACAAATATAGTTTTGATTTACAAATTGATTAAATTTTCCCACACATATAAATATCTAGAGATAGATAAAGCTGAACGTTGATTCCAACGAATTTAACTAAAAATACGTTTAACTTGAAGATAATAAAAACTCGATTTGAGATTTTAATATTTTTTTTTAGTGATGCCAGATAAAATTTATATTATATTCTCTCCATTTGTATATTGATCTCTATCAATAATTAATACGTATATGTAATAACATGTAGTAAATATAATGACGTCATATAATTTACATAACACATATTATAATGTTTGTAGGTTTAAATATAACAACAAGAACATTCAGTATGTCATATTATTTATGGTGTACAGAAGATAGTATATATAACTTTTCATCAATATTGACGTTGAAAAGTTTATATGGATTTTTCATTTCAAATTTTTCATGACAACAATATGTAGAATACTGCGCCTAAAATCAATAACTTATATAAAAAATATTTCTTTGGTAAATATATAGAACTTACTTAACATTTCAAATTATTAGGTGCCATCATTTTATATTTATTCGTTCAATGTTTTTATTTGAAAATAGCCATAATTTAATAAATTACAAAGAATACATTTTAAGACTATTTAAATACAAATGAAAATTGAAAATAATACACAAAGAAGTACCTAAGGTCCGTGTAGTCATAAATAAATCAGTTACCGCTACTTTAATCAACTACTTGGGTCTCAATAATAAACAATAACTATAAAAAAATAACTTTCAAGAAAACGTGTATAACTGTTTCTTAGGTCATGATCAATTTTCTTATATCAAAATGATTCTGTTTTCTAGTTATTCGTTCATCGTATCTATAACGATAACGAACACATACACAAAAAATTTATTATTATTAATAATATTTTTCAATTTAAGTCGGATATTATTTGGTTCAATGAATCTAATATTTTATAAATGAAGACAAACACCCACCGAATTAACTTTCTCTTCTTGAATTTTCTTTCATCTACTACGAAAAGTATACATTGTAATCTTGGTTTGATAATATGTATATACATGTTCGTTATACAGTATAAGATATATTGTTTTTATGCGCGTGGAAATATACTTATTTTCATCTAATTTAGAAATGAGATTATACAAATCTATTAGAAATTTCAATTATAAACATTTTGATTCAGTTTATCGTGACGTGCTACTTAAACCACCTGGTGGCTAACATGGTTTGTGATTTATTATCGTTTTCTTGTATAAACAGATTAAATGTTATTTTTCATATATTAAATTATGATAAAAACTCAACTTATTTCCATTTAATTATGTATTTATGCGATGCATTTAACTTATGAGGTTTTAATGAATGAAAAATGATAAAAACTCAACTTATTTCCATTTAATTTTTTAACGATTTAGTATACGTTTTTACTATCAACAACTTAATCTTAAAAGGCACTCACCTTAATTACGCTCTTATTGATTATTTAGAATATGATGTATCATCATTATCTAAAATAGTTTATCCTGTTCCTGTTATACTTAATTGTCCGGAATTTAAAATGGCAGTGTTTTAGTAACGAGGCTGGTAATCCGGTTTAGATATTGTATGCTCTGAAAATGATAATAAACATAAATATTATTTCTGTTTAATGTGTTATCTAAAATTTAAGTAGCATATTTATATCAATATGTTTATTTATATTGTGTTGGTGCGCACCATAAGCACAGAGATCGAACTTTTTCCGAGTTGGCTTGTTTTTAAACAGTAGTACGGTTGCTACATTTTATTATTACTACTATGCCACTAGTTTCTAGTGATTATATTCCTGAGCCTCATCTAACATCAATCTATCTCGTTTAAACCCTATAATACGGCCTTTGTAGTCTTATTAGCAAATATTTTAAAAAATACCTGTAGAAATTATTTAAATATCTAAATTATACTGAATTTTGTGAAATGAACAATTGGTTCATACGTTCATGACACAGTGAATTACATTCATATCACACACAAAACAAATAAGCTTCAAATACGGATACAATTACTTAAATTACGAACTTGTTAAATTACGAACTTAATTCCTACTTAAATTACGAACTTCTAAAAAACAAATATAAAATTTCTGTCATCAAACAAATAATTGCATACATTATTCATTAACTTTGTTACAGAAACTTCTCAAATCTAAAATACACAAATTAAGTATCTATTCAAAATGCTATTATTTAGGAGATGGCACTACACGATTCTTCAGTTACTTCCTGTTCATAATGACCATCTCTTGCACGCCTACACTTATATTATTGCACTCTTTTATAAGAACCAATTACATTACCATAACCATAATCCACACGAAACATTGATTCGTTTTAGATGTACAGGTATTTCATGAATTATTCATGAATTTTCCCTACCCCAAATATGATAATTTTGTTTATTCATCAATAAACTTCATCAATTTGAAAATTTGTTTTATCAGAAAACATTATATTTAAGAAAATTTAGTTGGTTGTTTTATGATCCAATTGAGAAATACACAAGGTTTTAAATGATTGAAGGCTTTAATTCTTGTGTTATTTGAAAGCGGTCATCAATATACACCATATTGTGGTTTTACTAAGCCATATACTTGTTGGGAATTTGATTATTTCAGGGTCTTCAATAACACTTTTACGAACTAAATCAAAATATTGTAGGTTCGAGCTCTTCGACTGTATTTCGCTTCTCTTTTGTCTTCCATCGAACCCGTTTATTAAAATCTTGTAACAATTAAGATGTACGTCATTTTTAAAATGACACTTGTTAAGTGTGGCAAGATCTAGCCAAATTCGCAACCCAAAAAAATACGGCTTAGTCACTTAATTAATTTGCTTAACTAGGAGCAAACAAAAATTTAAATTTAGAAAATGTATGCTTTCGTAATTTTCTGTAATTTAATAGTTTTCACTTCAGGTGTTAAGATTGTTCAATTTTGGACTCTTCATAGTGATATCTCGTACAACTCTGTAGATGCATCCCAAAAAATTGAGCGTAATAGAAAACAGCGCTGTTACAGGCAAGAAATAAACTGAAATTTAGAGATAATGTTACTGTTTCTAAATAAATTCCATTTATTTATTTAGAATAAATCGTTAATTAGAGCGAACCTTACATCATGCATCACCTGCAATGTTTTTATAATGAATAATAATAATAAGAAAATAATAATAATAATAAGAAAATAAGTTTTGTTCCAAACATCTCGCATGCCTCATTTTAAACTTCATTTCAGGAGTCTTTTATATTTTCAATCGCATTCAGTAAGTCGAAATATTTACAAATATTGCAAAATTATTTCATTTGTAACACCAACTGTAGGTAAAAGTTGTTTAAAAGTATGCCGAAGATAATGAGCTTTAAAATTCACTATGACCCTTTAATCCATCGGCTGATTTTAAGAAGTCTTATTCAGAGGTGAAAATATAACTTCTACAGATATTAGATTTTTGCATGTTAAGATAAATTTTATGGATGCACTAGTTCATAGTCTATGATAAAAAGAGCTCTTAAATCCATGTTCTTACTCTGGCAATTAACTTTTTCTGCTGAGCAGAAATATTTCACCAACCATTGTTATAAAATGGTAGCTGTACTCAAGCTTTACGATTAGACATCCAAATCACTGTGAATTACCTGTGAATTTCCCTTATTTCCTAAAAGGTTTTCTGAGTAATACAGCAACCACGATTTGCATTTAAAATTTATTGTAAGCGTTCCACATAGTAAAAGGCCGATCTATGGATCTTTAGATCTATTAAAATGCTTATGTTCATTATAAATAAAAATTTTGGTGGGCATTCTTAACCAAACTAATTTTTTTTTTGGTTTACAAAAACGAGCGTTATAACAAAACAGTGTTGTAAGAGGGAGGGAGCGTTGTATGAGGCATTACTGTACAATGTATTAAATATAGTTCTAACATTTTTTATGGATTTTAAAATATTCTATAATTTATATAAAACTTTTACATTGAGTTTAAAATAATAGATTCAATTAACAAATTGTTTAACGTTAAATTTACACTTTGAAGTGTATGTATATGAACTCTGCATACAAAATAAATAGAATTTATTTATTTTTTATTAAAAAAACTACTATTTTTTTAATTAAAGCCATAAATTTAGATATAAGTTAAAAAAAAATTTTTTTTAACTTATAAGATCCTTATACCGCGCACACACCATTGAAAATTCCCGAAATTATAATAACACTAATCTATAGAAATCGCCATTTGTAGCTGAATGGTTAAGAGAGTTAATTTCGATTCTCATCTTTGACCAAAAATTAATATGCACCGCATGACATAAAAACGCGATTGTGTAAAAACATTCATTGGGCTAACCACCTACAATGTGCACCAATCGTTAAAATGGCTCGAAACGTCTCAGTTGAGACGCGAAAAGGGCCGTTTACGGCCTCTAAGCTATATATTATTAATCTATAAAAGTGAAGCTAACACCGAATTTCAGATGAAGATAAAGCATATATAGTATTTATATGTATAGTTATAATTAACTTTTTTGTTCAAATGTCAAAATCGGTATGAGCTTAATGATTAAAAGAGTTTCTCATCACGCCGCAGTATCGAGTTTGATTCTTCTAGTTGATCAAAAACTAACATGCACCGAATGACATAATGCGATTGTGTGTAAAACCATTTGTTGGGCTGACCATATAAAATGTGCACCGATACGTATTAATGGTTCGTAAGGTCTCAGTTTAAGCCATAGATTATTATAATTAACCACAATATAACAAATATGTAAGTTCTAAGACTTACGCACACATTAATGTATGGCTATATGTATGAAAATGTACAACTTCCTTGAGTATTTATTATGTAGTGTATACATGTTCATAGTCATTCCATAAGGAAGCCAATTGAGTAATAATAATTTAAAGATGTTCTTATTAATTATTTATTGATCTTAAAACGGAATGCTAATCTCATTTGTCTATAACGAATGTTTATAAACGAATAAATGTTTGAAACAAATTAAAAGTGTTTCATTCACTTACAATTTCAAAAAAGCAAATTATAATACACTTTGAACTTCCAAAGCACTTTTTCGCAATTTTTTCAGGATGATTCGTATCAAACAATAATGTACATTTTCAAACTATTGAACATCATTAGGTCTATTGAAAATGCAATAATTCAAAAATGCACAAAACTAGTGAATGGGTAGTGCGTTATATATATAAATATTTATATATATATATATATATATATATATATATATATATATATATATATATATATATATATATATATATATATATATATATATATATATATATATAAACATATTCATATATATTAAATTAATTATGTACATATGTCTTTCAATTATATTAAGATGTTAACAGTTTGATGTTACTAATTTATTTTTGCTTTTCTTGGAAACTATCGTCCAAAACCTTTATAATATTTGTTTTTGTTATAAATAATAAAACAATATTAAGGTAATACAAGGCATATATATTTCACTCTCAGGTTTATATATAAATATACAGATATACAAAATAAACTTTAGTTTGATTTACATTACATATACTTCTAATGTTGGTGAAAGATGATCCCGGAATTTAAAACATAAAATCTACTAAAACGGAAAATATAAATTTGTTAAATTATGTGACAGAAAAGAAAAAAAAATATGTCTTCTTACGCTTTTATTGTTTGAAATAAAATGAAGGATAAAGTGTTATTTATTTGTAATGTTCATAACTAATTAGTGTCGAAGATTAATTATGTTGTAATTATTATTGTTAATTTTAATAAAGGTGAATAATTAATTTTTCAGCAATATACAACACATTCTTCTTATATAACAAAAGGTATTCGTGATTATGCAGTAGTTTTGTTTATTTCTAAATCAGAATAACAAAAAATAGTATTAATATAGTTGGCGAGTTAATTAATCGTGTTGAATTATTTGCTTGTTATCAATAAACTATTAGGTTCGTTTTATTAATTTCAAAATCGCTATTTGATAGTATACTATTGGATAGAAATTATAAAACTTATGTCACACAGTTTCTATCACAACCATCCATGTAAATCAGGTTACAAATTAAAAAGTATGCTTAACTATACAAACGACACACCTAGTTTTACGAAATCAATTAAAGATAAATAATTTTTATCGTATTTGCATATGAGAAACTTATTTTATAAAAGCATGCACTTTAAGAACTATATGAACATTTAATATGTAATTTATATATGTACATCCTAAAAATTCAAAGAAGAAAAATATAAGCTGAATAACAGTGCAAGTCTCTATAATTATAGTGTCATTTCATATTAAACACTGTGAACTAACTTAACTATAATAATTTCCGGCTCGTATAGAATCATGTTGGAAATTGTCTTAGATTCATGTTAGAAATCTAAACGACGATCACAAAGAGAATTAATATATTGTTTAATTGATCTCAATTAATTTCTTTACACCCTTTACAACAAGATTTTACTGATTTCGAAATCTAGTGTATACTTCTATGTTAACATTTTCATTATCAAATGTAAAAAAACTCAGTAGATAGTTGAAGTTGATATGTACTTCAGCTACTTATAGATATAAATATACATTCATTATTATTGGTGTATATATAAGTTGATTAGTTTTTATGTGGATAGTTTGACAAGATAGTTATAATTTTATATATAGTTACAATTAAAAATAATAATTTTGCTATATAAGCGTTATAATGATGTTAAATTTCTGCCTGATCAACGTTCTTAAGTTATGACTTATGACTAATGTTGACAATATGTTTTTAAAAATAACAAAACATCCCACCTGAGAACTATTTATATTTAACATTAACATTCTGACAACAAATTAAGAGATGTCAAAATTTAATTTTAACCTAAACAATTACGTCGACAAATCGTCAAAATTGTAAACATACATGTCAGCCAAGGATAAAAGCTAGAAATAAAACTTAATGACCCCAAACAAACTATTTCCACAAATAATATAAATAAATACTTGTAATCTATATTTAGATAATAAAAATTTAAATAATTGATTGATTATAGTCTTTATTTCTAACTTTCTCAATTTTTCAACACTTGAATTACATTTCAAGGTTAGAATATCGTTGGAACCACAGCCAAATAGTAACATGTTTTTCTAAAAATATCATAAAACTTTCTAACAATAATTTTTTTGTATTTAGGTTGTTGTAATTAGGTAACACATTACACGTCATACTGTACGATCAAAAATTTGTTGACACCAAATAATCGAGGTGCGGTCCTTTTATACATTATTTAATTAATAACGCAAACATTTTAATTTTTTATTTTGATTAATTCGTTAAAAAAATAATTAGTTTGGCATTTTTTCATATTATAAACGAGACATTTATATTACAAAATGTAACTAAAAATTAATAAACTATTTTGCAAACATAACTTTTTCTTTATACGGGAAAATTATGTTAATAATTATAGGATATAATACTTAAGTACAGTTAATCAGATCAAATTCAGACAGTCATTGTACTTAAATTTAAAAAACATCTATTCCGCTATCTAAAGAAATAAAAATTGATTGCCTCATTGTGCTGATGTAATCATTTATCTTAACAAACATAACAAGAAATTTATTAAAACTTCAAACAGTAACTTGTATTTGTTTTATTATTTTGAAACAAAAACACAGACTTGCAATTTTACGATAAAACATACTTTTTGCTCGCTAATCGCGTATATTTCCTCGGCCTACACACCAAGAACAATAACATTTTTTATTACTAATACTATCTAACACACATTTTATATAAAATTATAATTTCTTGAAAATTTAGATTACCATGTATTAACAAAAAAACTGTGAATTATTTCTTAGTGTTACAACATGAGTAACATGAGGTCAATATAATATTGCAGACTTAGATAATTCCGCCTTTTATTACAAAACTTAATGGTTAAGAGAGTTTATCATCACGCCGTGGTCCTGAATTCGATTCTCGCCAAAAATTAACATTTACCGGATGGCAAAAAAAAAACAACGATTATGTGTAAAAATATTAAAGGTGCACCAATCGTCAAAATGGTTCGTAAGGTCTCAGTTGAACTTGAACACAGTAAGGGTTGTTTAACCGCCCAGGTTACGCAGTGGTTAAAAAAAGCTACGACGTCGAGCGGGAGGTACCGGGTTCGAATCCCGATAGAGGCATGATCCGAAAAGGGATTTTCACCATAGATCGTTTGGGCGGTGCGATCAGTGGTGCGAATGAAATCAAATGAGACCCAGTTGAGGTTAGAATCCGTGTACCGTCCCATTTTCCATGTCAGTACTAAGGGATGGGAGCTTTGCAATGTGCAGATGGTTTATACGTAATTCGGACCTATAGCCGATACGTAAAGTTATATAGTGGGATGTCACAATAGGCCAATATAGCCTGAGTGACGGATAACTCTACAAAAAAAGGGTCGTTTACGGTCTAAATTTATAAGCCATAAATTTATTAATACTAAGTATGTTTATCCTTCTGAATCAGGATAATTCCTTTATACTAAATATTTTATTATTCTTATTCTTATTTATATACGATCATTCTTATTTATATACGACTCACGAGTAAAAAAACAATAAAATAAACTATTGTTTGTTTCGGTGTGTGATTAATAATTAAATTAATTTCACATAATAAATTAAATTGAATAGCCCTCAAGGGAACACCTAGTTCAGGCATACTAGTTAGTATATTGTCATATAACTATAAATAATCTAAACAGAAAGAAACATTAACAATACTTGTAGCATATTCTTATTATTATTTTTAGTTCAAACGCATATATAATCGAACTGTACAATTTGCCTATAGTATTTATTTAATAAACTAATATACCAATATCGTTTTTATTTTGTAAGTCTGAATTATTTTATTAATTATTGTATGATAAGTTATAGAAATGCATATGCATATACATACTTAAGTATATAGCGAAAATTTAGGTTGAAAGCAGTTACAATACGATTACAATCATTGAGATATGAATTTCATTCTTCAGCTTTAGAGTCTTATCAAATATATGAATTAGGCCTAATTGATTTACTCTTTTAAATAAAATTAACTTTTTAAGAGAATAAAAACAATTTTCAAAACAATATTAGAAATATGTACACTCAAAACACTAATCTTTGCAGGATTTATATCTTTAAGTCTGAAATATTGATAAATTAAATCAATTAATGATTATTAAATTTTATGTTATAAATAAATTAATGGCCATGAAGATTTAGATGCACGTGTTGTTTGTGAGCCGACTACTTTGTTTCTAAACTTTGAATTTATCTTATCACGGGCAGGAGACTCTATTTGATTCAATTAAATTCACAATCTATAGTGAATATTAAGAGATTGTTTATTAAAAATAATGTTGTTATCTAGTTTTATAGGATTATATAGTGGACAAATAAACTACTGTTTTTTCTAACATTTGCCATATTTCTGGAAATTCAAGGCCCTCCCAATACTTTTGCGTCTCGTTTAACTCACGATATTATATCCACACGTAAGTTTTACGTAACATAGATGGGCGGCACATAAATTCTGCACTCTACTAAGAATTATGCAAATGATTTAAATATTATTATTTAGCGATAAATACCATCAATAGGACTTTAAATAAATTTGATTTATGTCTGATTCTTAGGTTTAATAATATTAATAACAAACGAGTAAAGCTCGGATAAACGTTAAAAGTGACAAGCAACGACATAAGATAGAGCATTGAAAATAAACCAAGAAAGAGTTGGGTGAGCTACAGTCACAGAACTAAAGGTTAAAATAAGAAACAAACTATTGTTTAACTAACAAATACCGTGTTACACAACAATTATAATTTTTAATTGTGTATTGATCTTTTATTTAAAGACGATAATAATTATATTTTTTGAAAACGAAAAGTTTCGCCACAACATTAAAACAAAAATCAATTAACGAATTCTGTTCAACTTAATATCGAATTACAAATTGAATCTTCTGATATAAGCAAAGCATCATCTTCAACATTTATCAAAATAAAAGAAATAATTCATGATTTCATTAACAATCATACTCTTCAACTATTAACATATGTATATCCAAAATGATAGTAAATTATTTAAAATTGGTTTACTCATAATCAAATTAAAGAATGTAAATAAATAAAAATCAGTAACAATAGAAAAATTTAATTTGCTTCATAAATTAATAAATAAAAATAAAACTGCAAAATTTAATTTAATATCGTATATTAACATAATTATATATATATATTAGTTTTTTATGTTCAACACTAACTACATAATTAATTTTTTATCAATACAACTGGAGAATGCGATTAGACAATGAAAAATATTATTAATATTAAATTCATATTTCTGATAATGGTGAATAAAGAAAATTAATTATCCGTGGCTATATAAATATGAAGTGAATGTAATAGGGTTTACTGTTTAATTTGTAGAATTTATTTTTAGAGACGATTAATAAATTATGAATCCACAGTGGTCAACAACCTGCCTATATATGGAATGTGTAGACGGTATACATACTAATTAGCAGTAGTATAAAACCTATCTACTATATTCTTAATTTTACACATACCTTCTAAATGTTTTTGCGTAATCCAAAAATTAATTGTAAGCTGAAAATAAATAAATTAATTATGAGTAAATAAAAGAAAATTCGAATTTATTATATTTCGTAAGAAGTTAAAAAAAATACACATAAGTAAGTAATGTACAAATATGAGTACATAAATAGATAATCTAAAAGTTATAATCAACTAATTTTTTATCATTTTGATAACAAAATTGATTATCTTTATGGCCGTATCGCAGACAGTAGTATTATATTTTATCGATTAGTCATATGATTATTGATGAAGTTTAATCGTACAGCGTCAGTTTAATCGCTCAAATAATAATCGTGCGCCCTGCACCCAAATTAAACTAAATTAAAAAAAAATTCAATGTTTAAGTTTGTTTTTATACAAAAACGAAATACTCCAATTCGTTGTCAAATTTTTAACAGTACTATTTTTAGTAATACAATAAAATATCAACTGCCAATAGTTGATAGTAAGAGATCTATCAGAGTCCGTTGAGATTTTTAAAGTCAAAGAATAATCAAGTAACTTCATTGAATATTTAAAAATAAATTTGAGTTATAACGCAGTAGAAAGTAGTTAAACATCCAATTTATACTTAACTTAGTTGTTAATATCCAGAAATAAAATCGATCTTTTAATATATTTCTGCTTTTTAATACTATTATGCATGCCATTAATATATATAAATTAACTTTACTTTTGCGTTACAAGTCCAACGATTACAAAACATGTATGAACTTCAACCATTTAAGATGATATATATTATAGTCAGATATATTTATAGAAAAATATCAAATTGACATTTATAAATTTGTATGTTTATATTTAATTAAGAAGTTCTAAATTAAAACAAAATATTCTTATAAGTAGTACCGTAAAAATGTATTGATGTAATATATGACAGTGAGTGATTCTGACATGTGTAACATTTTTATTTGTAAATATTTACGAAAAATAGGTCAACATTATAGTACTAAATATATTTTCTATAATTGGTATTAAAACTAAACACATATTCTTTCTGTTTCTCGTTTCAAACCAGAATCAAATTTTTGAATCAATCGCGTGTTTCAACTTTATTGTATCATACCGGCTAAAATTAGCATTAATAAAAGTGCTGACACATATGAAAGAAAAATTAAAAAGTCTAATAACCTTTTCCTCGCAATATGTCGCTTAGAGTAAGTCAATTCATATTCCAGAAAGTTTAAGATGCATATATTTTATGAATTGTATGAAGTACAAAACACCCATCAATATAACATATGGTCAATAAAGAAATTCATATGTATATATACTTATACATATAATAGTTGTCTGATAAGCTATGTCAACACAAAAAACGCAAACAAACCCTTTCAAACAGTAGAAAATTTAGCGGATGTAAAAATAAAACACATAAATCATAAAAATGTACATATACGACTAAGTATTTACGTACGCTAACAAAAAATATTTTATATATCACCTCACATGTGTGCTCGACAGTTTCGGTGAAATAAAATAAAATCCATGATTAAAATGTCACAAGCCTCTGAATTCGAATTTTATTTTTATATTTTACGCGGTCTAAGATAATTAATCATATTTAATAATAAAACTAAGTCAGATTTATTGAATAAATTAATTATATGATTATCAAAATTACATATTCGCAATAAATAAAATACAATTACTGTTGTTTGTCTCAGTACAAAAACAACATATTATTACTTAGATAAAAATAAATTTTATAAGAAACGAAATGAATTGTTGCATGTATTGTATATAACATATACTTTACATTACGAACATATAAAACATACGATCATGATGTTTAGATTATATATGTGAAAAATGGAAATTATGTATATTATAACGAATTCTGAGTAAGTTTACGTTTATTTATTTGTTGATTCAATAATATTTAAGATAACAACAGGAGTTAATATATGTATAAAGTATGTATATGAATTACTATCTTAACACATTTTTTTTATAAGTATCTGATTTAATCAAGATAAAGTATTTAACTAAAATACAAGATTGATAATATTCGAAAAATATAAGTACTTATTTAGACTAGATCGTTAGCAAATTTAAGAAGAATTTATATTTATACTAATCCAGATTTTTTTTTTTTAAGGTTTGACATAATTATATATGATTTGTAAAACACTACACATATCTAAATATAATCTGTATATATTAATATTAATAAAAAATCCCTCGAATTTAGTAAACCGTTAATCTAAAAATTTTCCAAAATTTGTTGATGTATTAAATATAACACAAAACTGATAAAATTAGCTCCAATCAAATGTTTAGTCCAAATTGTATGTTAAAATTATAGGTTGAATTGTAACTTTTTCAAGTTCTAACTTTAACAACCCAAATTTATTTATATATTTAACTAATATTATGTAAGTATATATGAAACACACGTATTACAGGTTTTGTCAAAAAATATATAACCTTATATATTGTGAAATATAAAAATAAAACGATTTAATCAACAATTGGTTAAATGTATTAGAGCCTATATTATTATTTTTAAATTTCTTAATCAATATATTGAGCACAAACGAAGGTGTTCATAGTCTAGTTAGATTAATAAGGAAATTATAAGAATGTTGTTTAAGATTTAATCAGAAAGTGTTTGTTGCCAATCACAAATTGCAACTTTATTGATTAATACATTTTCATTTTTTTCTAAATGTACGTGACTATTTCAAATTTGCAAAGAATTATGTCGCGATTATATTAAAACAAAATGGTTTTCCTTGATATATGTTATGTTTATATGAACGAATACTAATAAATTAATTACTGTACATTTATTAAGCCTTAAACTAGATTATTAATTTCATAAATGTACTATACGAACTCACATATTATGAACTCAACTCAAATAACGACTGTATATTTATATTTATTTATACTATAGGCGATTGATTTGGTTCATTAACCTTTGCTAGAAAATAGAATTTAAATTCTAACTAGAAATAATTAATTAACTGAAATTTAGGAAAATAAATTAGTGTACAGAGTGCTTCACAAGTCGCTGTCTTTATTTGTATCACTTGCCACTTACAGACCTTTATGTCAAGTTAAAATCGAAAAACAAAAGCCTTCGAAGTGTTAATACAGCACATTGTGTTAAACCAACTCTTTAATTTTTTTAAAAGTCATTCTGATAAAATTTTCGTTAGCTTCATTCAGTTCTTATAGGGATTCTAGAACTCGGTTATTTTAATTTTTTGTTTTTCGTTCAAATGTTTGTTTGAACTGAAGTTACACAAGGTATTGCATGGGAAAGCTTTTCTTTAATCATTTAAATTTAACATGGATACATAAATGAAATATAACACTTGTCAGGAAAATTAAGTCGATATTTACCTTTTTAACCAAAAATTAGAGTTAAGTTTTGAAATAGTTTTAAAATAACCGCCCAGATGGCGCAGTGTTTAAAGCTGTGGCAGTTGGAGCGGGAGGAACCGGGTTCGAATCCCGATAGGGGCGGAATGGTAAAGGGGGTTTTCACCGTACGATTACGATCGGTGGTGTGAATGAACACATCTATGACCCCCTGTTGAAGTGCAGAAATTCAGAAATTCAGAAGCCCAATTCATGGGCTAACCGATCTTCCATTTCAGTACTATAGGCTGACATGAAGCTATGCAATGTGCAGATTGTTCTACGTAAATCGAACCTAAAGTAAGGACGTAAATAAGCGAACCGCGAAAGAGTTGGAAGTGCCTCGAGCCCCAAAACAGATTGTAGAGATAAAAACAAACAAACAAACAATTGGTCTAAAATAAAGAAGTAACCATTTTCAATGAGTGACAATAAATAAAATATATTTTCTTCAAAATGTAAAATTAAAATTTGTATTTCAAATTAACACTATAGACTATCCAAATGTTACATTCAATAACCAAAAGTCAATACAGACGATTATTCTATGCTATCTTTTTTGGGGCTCAAGGCTCTCCCAGCTCTTTCGTGGTTCGCTTATTTACGTCCTACTTTACGCCTTAACGGCCAAATCGAGGACGTACGACTATAGGTCCGATTTTCGTAGAACCATCTGCGCATTGCATAGCTCCACGCCAGTCTATAGTACTGACATGGAAGATGGGTCGGCCCATGAGTTCTGCACTCCAACAGGGGGTCATAGATTTGTTCATTAACACCACCGATCGTAATCAGATGGTGGAAAATCCCTTTTGCATCCTGCCCCTATCGGGATTCGAACCCGGTACCTCCCCGGGCGGTAATCAGGAGCATTTTATTGTAAAATTATGCCATTTTGATATCAAAGCAATTATGTCATTGACTTTGAGATATTTAAAATAAAGCTTAAAGAAAGACGAAAATATTATATATGTATATGTATATGTATATATATATATATATATATATATATATATATATATATATATATATATATATATATATATATATATATATGTGTGTGTGTGTGTATATATATAATATATATATATATATATATATATATATATATATATATATATATATATATATATATATATATATATATATATATGTGTATATATATATATATATATATATATATATATATATATATATATATATATATATATATATATATAAAATCGTTGATTTAACAAAAATAAACGATTAACCATTCATAAATATTACTTAGTCCTGCTTTCTATTTTACAAGATGAATTTATAGAACACTCGAAACCTTATGCTAAACGAATTTTATTTATATTAATTTGTTAAATATTAACTTCTGGAGAAAAGGGAAAAGTTAAACTATCAATTTTGTACTCACAATTTCGGTTTTCTAAAACCACTTAAAAATCCACTTGTCATTTTTTAAATGATTCTTTTACAAAGTAGTAAATTCATTGCTTCAGGTAATTAAACTTCTTGTAAGTTCCACTCAACATCGAAACTTTAATAGGTAAAATTAAACTGCTATTAATCTCCGGCCCAGATAGTAAAAGATATGATCACACTCAATTAAGAACATCATTCAAATAAGCTGAATATAATATGACTAACCATCTATAAGATTTCAAATTTATCCTGTGTAAGAGCATAATATGTTTAAGGACAAAATTATAACTAACTAGATAATATGTAGGTATAATATGGTATATTGTAAGGAATCTATATTTATGTTTAATTAATAGAGTCTTTCAAACGTACCTAATATAAGCTGCATGAAATGAAGTTCGATCTTTTATGGTATGTCGAGTGTGAATTTACGAAAACTTTAATAATAAAATAAGAAAACTTATAAATGACCTTGCGTATTATATTGTGTACCTTTGATCAACAACTTTTTAAAGAAATTAAGAAACCGAAGAAAGTGTCGCTAGATGTTTACCGACCTTGATTTACATCAATAATCAGCCACGTATCTCGGACAAAACCGTTTTTTAGTGAATTTAAACATGAGAATAAAACTTAAGACATTTATAAACAGAAATATCAAAAGAAATTATAAGAATAACTATAAAAAAGCATAACCATCCAATAACATTCACTTTTAAATGCTCACGATAGGAGAACAACTGTAGTTGGACTACACCGTTTTTGTTCAACTTAAAAAAGAAAACCCATCAAAATTATTAGTCTAATGAGTTACAACAATAATTTAAGAAATACATATTTTTTTGTCTATAGATTTATCTATTTTACCATCAAAACGGTAAAATATCATTGATTGCTAAAAATAGATTTCATTTTTTATTTTTTACTCTTCGTTCAAGAAATACAGGAAAATAAATGTTTTTATTTTTTATCTTATTATATATGTAAATATACATAACTTTTTTTTATAAAATGGAAAAAAATATATAAATTAAAAATAATCCAGATAACTTGCACAAAAAAGAATGCGTTTGTTTATATCAATTTTCCTTTTAATTTGTGTGGAAACTTTATACACAACTCTACAATTGAAATGTCATTTTGGAATTTGGATAAAAATAAAATAAAATTTATGCAATTTTTATTTATTATTTTTTAAGGTACATACCGGGATTAAGTCATATATTTAATTTATATACACTAAATATAAACACTTATAATATCACTTTTCACAAAAATATATATATATTATTTATATTTAATATAATTTTTATATATACAAATTATATATTTTATAATTTTTTTCCACAATAGATTTTATTTTCCAATAATCTCCATATTATAGAGCACATACAACACATATGAGAATCACTTTTTTTTTAAACAAATAAAATGGATATGTTTATTCTATATAATTTATTTATATTTTAAATGGATCAATAATTTCGCATTAAATATAATTATACATACTAAAAACTTATGAAATAATAAAATTATAATAAAACTAAATAGTTATTTTATTGCAAATAAATTTTTTACTCGAAAGAACACAACTCAAGAAAGGAAAAAATCATTTTGTATTGTAAATTTTCTTATACATAAGGTACACTTGTGTAAACTTTAATCAAAGTTCAGTGGATTTCGTTATTCAATTTCGTTAGTGTTAAAATCGTTAATCATATCAAATAAGCGGATTATTTAAATAAAACACATAATAAATATTTTGAAATTTTATAGATTTTAATTATTTATAACATAGCCAACAAGTAGAAACCCACTATTTGCATTCATATTTACATCAGGATGAGTACGATTCGGCAATATTTGGTACATTCTCATCCAATTCGAAGTTAACCGAAGACCCGTCACCTCATTTAATGCTTTCAATTCGACATACATTTCCATTAACAATTCACGAGATAAACTAAATATCACAATTGGCCGACTAGACTTGACAAATGGTAGAAGTGCTTTTAAAATTTCACTTGGATTTTCTTTCGCAACAATAACAAGTCCATCAACTTTATCTTTTAACACAGCACAAGCTCGAGCATTTTCTAATTTCCATTTCGGTGTTTGATTTGTATTGTTTGATTCCGAAACTACTTTTACTGGTTCTTTATTATCAATTTTTAACTGCTTAGCAGGATTCTCCTCATCTATTATGTCACACGAATCTGAATGTTTTCGTTTTGTTGAATTTTCGATCATTTCAGAATTTTCTTTTTCTTCCACAAGTGGTTCGTCATTTTGATAATTCTCCCGTAAAACTGAATATAAATTAACAGATATACAACGATTTAGCTGCTCCTTGGTAAAATTGATCGCCTGCAGTGCTTGCTTTTGGGGAACATTTCCTGGATGCATGTGAATTAAAGTCCCATCAGTGTTTGCGCCTATTGAATTTAAAAGAGCTGCTGGTAATAATCCATTTGTTCCTGATTCATAAAGTAAGTAGCTACCATTGCCACAAACTCCAGAGTACGAAATTATTTGCGATAAAGTATCCATTCTAACTCCAAGAATTTTGTCTGGATCTTGCCGATAAAATATTTCAGTTAGCAGTCTTACAGTGGGCAGCTTTATTTGAATGTACTCGAAGTATTTTTTCTCCTTCTTGGCCAAATATTTCTCCTGGGCGTATTCGGTTTTTGAACCAAATGTCTTCGAATTTTCAACTAATTGTCCAACGATTTCTGTAGAACTAGTACAAGTTTCCCGAAGCTTTTCGATCTCTACAGAACTAAGTCCCTGGGATCGACCATCATCCAGAATATTACGATTGTCCGTTCCGCTCTCTTTAGTTTGAAGTAAATCTTTTAAATCAACACTATTCGTACACAACTCTAAACTGAATACCTTTTTTTTACGACTTTCTTGTGGTATCATTTTAAAAGTAGAACAATATGGGAGATCAACAATGTTACGAAGTTCGATCTGATCATTCCCGAGTGTAACTACTGCTTCTAAACTATTAAATTTAAATAGTTTAGTGTATTTTTGACGTTGAATAATAACATGGTCACCAAGTTGAATTACGCTTTTTTCTTCTTCAGAAATCATTTTTGATTATTTGATTTAATAAATTTGGTTTAAATTTAATATTATTAAACTAACAAACTTAACCTTACTAACAAATTATATTTACCACATGTCAAATGTTGATTTGATGGATAATTCCAGAGATGTATGCTGAAATGTATTTAACCGTTTCAACAATCCTGTCATTTATGCACATAGGGCTACGACTATATACTTTTTATTCCGGTAAATTAACGACCATGTACTCTGCCCAGTCGATTTGGCTGCAAACAAAGTATTATTATCGATACCTGTCAAATAGCAACTAAACCATAGAAATATATTATATTATATAGAATGAACATTATTAAACGTCAAGCGTTCCAAATTTGTGAAAAAAAAGAGAAAGAAATAGAAATATCATAGGCGTGCTTTTAATTCAAAAAAGGGATTTGCAATGAAGTTGCCGACTTTAACATATATTACAAATTTACAACCATTGATCACAATATTAATACTATATATATATATATATATATATATATATATATATATATATATATATATATATATATATATATATATATATATATAAATATATATATATATATATATATATATATATGTATATGTATATATATATATATATATATATATATATATATATATATATATTTATAATTTAATGTACTCGTTTCCACACCTCCCAAGAGGAAGAGTACTTGGTGCGTTTTTTTTCAAGTGGTGTCCCCGATAGGCCTAATCCACAAAATATAGTTTCTGGTGTAATTTCAATGGTGTTAATATTAGCATTTTTTTGATCAACATTTTCACAATTATTGTCCCAACGAAATAAGCTGGGAACGGCTGAATCCTTCAAAATTCTGCGTTTATATGCATCCTTCCGTGCCATAAAACAGGTTTCATCAAAATGTGCTGAACATACGAGCGACCGTTTATGAATCTGATTTTTCACTTCTTTTTCCAAAATGCTTAACCATTTTTCTTCCATATGTTTGCACTTTGGTAATCTGAAAGAAATTAAGCATAAAAAATCAAAAAAAAATCCAATTATTGTTTCACTATCAATATACAATCTAAAACTCATGAATTATTAAACTTTATTGTATTTAATTATAAAATGAAAAAATTAAATTTAAAACACAGCACTAAATCAATTATCGTACACACGCGCGCCATTTTGGGTGACCATATTATGTACTATCTTTCGTAATATTAAATCTACTGCACTGGTAAAACTAAATGTTTATATTCTATATGCACCAAAACAAACAATGTACAATTATAACAAAATCATTTTGCTAAATTTTAAATTAAAAATGATTATTTTTGGTAATTTATTAATATATTTGCACTATTAGGTTAGTTATGAGTCATAAAATATAAACAAACACGTACCTATGAAACGAAATTCCCAATTTTTTTTTGCCCTGATAATTTCGGTAATTTTTCATAATACACTTCATTATTAATTATAATATTACTTTTTAAAATAACACAATGTAAAGGTCATATATTGTTTAATTAAATTTAATTGAACACTTTATTATTTTTTATTTTTTAAAAATTTTACAATCACTTAAACATAGACTGGCTTGTAGCAATCCCAAAATTGAAAAAGTTTGTTTTGGTGTTTATGTGAAAAGAAGCAACCGCCATATTGAATTTTTATATATACCTCTCACTCATACTGATAACGCTTGAAACAAAAAATTTTGTATGGAAAAACAACAACAATTTTGCTTATGTTCATTCTATATAGTATTATATATTTCTATGAACTAAACTCGGCGCAGAAAAATGGCAAAGCATCATCCAGATTTAATTTTTTGCAGAAAACAACCCGGAGTTGGTAATTATAATAAAATTTTATCAAACTTCCATTTCACAATTGATTATCTATTTTAGCTATTGGACGTTTATGCGAAAAATGTGACGGTAAATGTGTAATTTGCGATTCTTATGTACGACCATGCACTTTGGTTAGAATTTGTGATGAATGTAATTATGGTTCGTACCAGGGAAGATGTGTTATTTGTGGTGGCCCAGGAGTTTCAGATGCATATTATTGCAAAGAATGTACAATCCAAGAAAAAGATGTGAGTACCAAATGAATTGCAAACTGTTATATAGTAATCTTACATACTTTTTTTATAGCGGGATGGTTGCCCTAAAATTGTTAATCTAGGAAGTTCTAAAACAGACTTGTTCTATGAACGGAAAAAATATGGTTTCAAACAACGTTAATTTATTGCGATATATATTAATTTTAATTTAACAATTTATAAAATAAATTTCAATTTTTAAAACCTTACAAATTCGAGTTTTATTTATGTATAATGCTGGATGTATCCAAATTTTACGATAAACAAAAGAACGTCAAATTCGCTGAATGTCAACTGTCACACTGGCATTGGTTTTCGCTGCAAACTGTTCAAGTTGATTTTGTTTGAGTTATCGCACATTTTAAATGTATCCAACAAGTTCACAAAAGCGATTTTATACGTTTAATAAAGAAACTCATTTGTCGTTCTACCGGCAAAAACATAATGAAGAATTTATTGCTGTTCATGGGGAACAAATTGAGGTAAATATATTAATATTCAAAGAGTGGCCTTGGTTAACTTTTATAAAATTGTAGGATGAACTTAAACCAACATATTTCCTGACCCCAGATGAAGAACGTATCATAATTAGAAATTATGAACTTCATTTAGTTGATTTCTGCAAACGTTTTGAACCACCAATGCCAAAAAGTGTGGTTGGGACAGCTATGCACTATTTCAAGCGATTCTATTTAAATCGCTCTGCAATGGATTATCATCCAAAAGAAATTCTAGTTACATGTGTGTATTTATCTTGTAAAGTTGAAGAATTTAATGTCTCCATTGGACAGTTTGTTGGGAATATAAAAGGCGATCGGCTAAAAGCTATGGATATAATTCTTTCGAACGAACTATTGTTGATGAAAGAATTGAATTACTATTTAACTGTACATAATCCTTATCGACCAATAGAAGGATTCCTTATCGATATAAAAACTCGGTGCAATCTTACAAATCCAGATCGCCTTCGGCAAGGTATTTACGAATTTGTAGAAAAAACATTTTTGACGGATGTTTGCCTACTGTATTCACCCTCACAAATAGCTTTGGCTGCTGTACTTCATGCCGCTAGTAAAGAACAAGAGAATCTTGATAGTTATGTAACTGAATGTTTGTTTCAGTCAGCTAAAGATAAATTGTTAATTTTGATCGAGGCTGTGAGAAAAATTCGATTTATGGTTAAAACCATTGAAATGCCACCAAAAGATAAAGTCAAGCATCTTGAAAAAAAATTAGAGAAATGTCGAAACCAAGAAAATAATCCAGACAGTCAAATGTAAGTTATTAATTAATATGCCATTTAAAATATTAATTTTGTATTAATATTTTCAGATATAAGCAACGGATGAAAAGACTGTTAGATGATGAAGATGACTTAGACATTGATCGCAGTAACATAATCGATATGAGCATAGATGAGTCATTGAATTTGTCTGGAATGGGATAATCTACATTCCTGTATATGGCTTTAAACTTATTTTTATTTTTGATACAATAAAATAATTTAAATTATTACTTAATAGTTTGGACTTATTTTTAATCGACCAATTGCTTTCGACACCTTTTGTTAATTTTTTAGCCAAAACTTATGGTTTAATCAATTCTGAATTGTATGGATCTTTATGTAGTGTATGAAATGAGTAAATCAACAACACCATTCAATAAGAACAATAACAATCAAGTCCGCTCATAAAACATATCATGGGGAAGGTATGTGCTAGGATTGGGATGAAGTTGATACAGATTTAAAAACCGTAAACGTTATATCTACACGTACACAACTCAATATTCCTAGGAATAAGATTTTTATATTTTACAGTACAATCGCACATAAATTTTGATAGTACTCAAAGTGGCTTAACATGCATGAAATTTTGGATTCGGATACCATTTTCTATACTATCACAGTTCTAACTGTAATAATAAAACTTAACGAAATAAAAAACTAGCAAACTCATCGATTAATGATTGTTCTATAAAGTACCTATATTACAGTATATTTTCCAGATCAATAATTTCGATAAATCCAGATCAATAATAAACTAGCAACTAAGAGCTTAGGTGTGAAACGAGATTCGTATATAATGAGTGACATTTAACGTTTTGTTTTTATTTCGAAATAGTTATTACAGATCTACTGAGCTAGGAATAACCAAGTTTCATCTTCAACAAATTTAAAAATATCAATAATGACCAACACAAATTATTTAATCAACACGAATTTCAATAAATCTTTGAATCTTTAAACAATTTTAAAATTTACCAATATCAACGAGATTAACAGGTAGCAATAAATTTTACAAAAACCAAAATTTTCTTTTACTATAATACATAAACAAAAATAACTGACAATAACTAACATTAAAACATATGTTATTCGAGCGCATTACTCGTGGAAAATACTCTCTCAAAAAAAGTCAAAACAAACGAATTTTCATAGTATTTTCATATTCTTCTATTGTTGTTTTTCTCTTAAAACTCAGTGAAATAAAAAAATTATCAAAATAAACCAAATTTTTCGGTTATTTTTCGTAGACACTATGCATAAAGAAAAAAACTAAACTTCAACCTAAAATGAAAATTCTATATTTTTCTCACATTTTCATCAGTTTATCAGCGAACGTATTAGCTTTTTCACTCGTATGCGCTTAAAGCCAAAAAAAAAGAAATAAAACAATTTTTAAATTTTCCAACCAAATCAATAACAATTTAAAAAATAAAATACTCAGAAGAAAATTTGCATTCAAAATTTAAATAAAATACATAAATTTTTTCTAAATAGTTTAATAATTTTCTTTTGTCGCAAAAAATTAAAAATAAATATTATTTTTATTTTTAGTATTTTTTAGTAAACGTCTTTGAGTTTTCCCGTGACAAAAAAAATAAAATTTTTTATACAAGTTGTGAAAAAACAAAATTATAAATTAAAATAAGACTATATTGTGTTAGAAGTTAAATGAAACAAACTAAAAACCAATGGAATAAATAATAATTAATGATATAATTAATTTTTATTTAATAATCATTTTGAAAAAATATTTTATTTTAGAAATTTACCGCATTGCAGATAGCCATCCATAGCCAGCAAAAAAAAAACTTATAAAATATAAATTAGTTTTATATTTTTAAGTTTTTTTTAATAAAATATTTAACAATCGCAATAAAAATGAATTAACAAAATCTAGTCAAATGTGTGATTTAAGTGTATAATTTTTATAAAATAAAAAAATTAATTACAATTAGTTTCTTCTGTAAAATAAAATTATTTTTGCTGCATTGAATAAAATTTTGACAGTGGCGTGAGCATGTAAAAGGACGCACATAAAGAATATTTTACCTCAGTGTAAAACTTTCTTGAATTTTTTAGTGAATGACCTAAATTTTTTAAATGCGATATATGAAATGCGGACTTACAATTTTATGATTTATTATGTTACATTTTGTTAAAAATTGTATTCAACAGTAACAATATTAAAGGCTTAGATTCTACCATTACATTACCTTCCCTCTGGTTTTAGTCTAGCTTACTATTTATGGATGTGAGCTAGTAGACTTAATGGCAACAAAAAATGGAGTGAAAAATCAATTGCTTGTGACACATAATGCAATATTTTCTTTCATATTAAAAATTAGTAATTTCGAAATTTTCGAAATTTTAGGTTGAAAAGTATAAAATAATGTTCTTATGTGGTTTGTAAATTTTACTTTCTAATTAAAGTTCTGGCAAAGGTTTAGCTAATTTATTTATATATATATATATATATATATATATATATATATATATATATATATATATATATATATATATATATATATATATATATATATATATATATATATATATATATATATATATATGTATGCATATATATATATGCATATATATATATATATATATATATATATATATATATATATATATATATATATATATATATATATATATATATATGCATATATATATATATATATATATATATATATATATATATATATATATATATATATATATATATATATATATATTTATTTATATATATATATATATATATATATATATATATATATATATATAAATATTTTATTAGTGTTCAAAAATCCTTTTTTCAACAGAATAATTTTCAGATATTCGTAATCGTTCAACTTCGACATAAACAACCTATTTTACTACGTGCATTATAAATTTATTTCAGTTAAAAAGCTTTATTAAATATGTAAAACCATTTTAACCGAAGAAGTTGAAGGCTATATATATTAGATATATAAGATATATATATATATATATATATATATATATATATATATATATATATATATATATATAAATATATAGGTATATATATATATATACAAATATATATATATATATATATATATATATATATATATATATATATATATATATATATATATATATATATATATATTTATATATATATATATATATATATATATATATATATATATATATATATATATATATATATATATATATATATATTAATATATATGTAACTATATTTGCTAACCACTTTTTATCAAATCTGTTCACATGAAATTAAGTTAATGTCCACACTCATTAAGTTTCATATTTTATGATCAAATAAACTATTTACTATATGATTTTAATTTTCAGTGTTTGTTTATAAACACATATGCATAATTGTAATATATTTACAACATATTATAAAACCATATAATCCATTTACTAATCGTGTTCGGATGTATTTATTAAATAGCAAATATAATAAATGAATTAGCCAAATTTTGAACAGCTTGAATGGTTTTACGACCGACTGTAAAATTTATTATTATTATTGATATTCTAAGTAAATTTTAGTAAATTTACCATACGTATCTCATTTTTATCATAATTACTAATGTGTTTCGCACGATATAATATTAATATTTTATAATTGTTCGGTTTTGAAATAATTTGCTATAATCAGTAATATGACGTTTATAAAACTAAAATATCCCACTTGTTGAGTAGATTATTTCCTAAAAATCAACCCCATATATCGCGCAAATCCTTTCTATTGTATGTATTACGCCACTGTCAATTATTAACAACTACAAAATAAAATCAATATTTTCACATTTTCTCGTCATATATTTTTATCCTTTTCAATACATTTCTCGTTTTTCATTTGTTCAATTTTCTTTTTATCTATCACATTTTATTTTGATTTCCATTCATACAATTTCCCCTATTTAACATATACATCCAGACGAAAAATGAATTTTCCGACTTTTCCGAATATATTTGCTGTTTTGTTGTGCTACTCAATTTTTCATTTAATTTTATTTTTCATCGTTCATTCATTTAAGTACAAAGAAATTGTGTTGTAGCTACACAAGCTACAGTGTTTGGTTGCCTCTGCACCAAATAATATATTTTCAATTGCTAGACTAAAAAAAATTTATTTAAACAATAATAATTATAATGAAAATGTGAAAAAACATAAATTAATAGATAATAATTATATTTCGTTATAATTTTTGGTTTTACTTGTGTATTTTTGTATATTAATGAAAATAAAAATTTTGGTGATTTTAATAAAGTATATCATATTATAATTAAAAAATTATAAATGAAAATTAAAACAGAATATATGTTTAATTCTTAGTGAATATATTATATTAGATTTAGTATAATAATAAATAATTAAATAATTATCAGTGATTCGTGTGATTCATTAATTTGACAATGATCATGAAAATTTGGATAGTCCTATCAATAGGTAATATATTTATATACAAGTATATGTACATATAAAATAGATTTAAATTATGAAGACGCCTTGTATTTTCATTTTGTAATTTTATAAAATTTAATTTTCTTTCATGACGAGTACATTTTCAATGTCAAGTACTTAACTGCAAATATTATAATAACATACATACTCGTACATATTTATAATGTGACATAGAAAATTTGCAACAGTTGTATGTTTTCATTTGATTGAAATGAAGTGGTTTTAAAATTATATTTTTAATTGAAGTGCATCTCGTATAGCTAAGAAGTAAGACAAATAATTTAACCCGTCGAAAGTGATAGTTACCATAAAGTTCATGTGTCTAGACGTTAATTTTTGTTTATGACTATATTTCTTGGGTTGTGTTTATTTAATTACTGAAATAATTTGAGAGATCGACTAGTTTTATTTACACGTACAAACTGTTTAAATCATAATATTTTAAAATGTATCTGGGGATGTTCACAGTTGGATTGAAGACATATCTATACCGTGAGAAGTTTAACATTTGGGTTTTATCATAAGAGTTATATAGGTAGTTATTGATATTTTTACTTGAGTTTTTTCTTAATTAAATTCAAATTTTTATATAATTTTTCCACTCAACTCTAATTACATTGGCCTAGGGTTTTGACATACAATTTTATAAATAGAAGAAAAAACTCTATAAGTAATGTGCAGCGGAAATCATATACATATATAATTAAGAAGAAATTAATTGATATTTGTATATTCACATCGCGTTTAATTCTGAAATAAATTTATTTCAACATAATTTAGATATTTGAGCTAGTTTAACATAGCCAAACAGTTATAGAATTTAAATAAGTTTTCCTAGCGCAATGCGTAAAACTAGTCACTAAAATGTGTCTGCAATACTGCAATTATTATAAATTCTTAGCTTAATATATATAAATATAAATATATATATATATATATATATATATATATATATATATATATATATATATATATATATATATATATATATATATATATATATAAATAATTTTTTTTTTTTTAAATACATTTATTTTACTTTAATGTAAAGACAATCGTTTCATACACCTAATAATTCCATTAAAGTATCGATATTTCATCAATACTGGAAGCTGTTTGATTATATTATCGATATGAATTAATCTGTTTGTGACCAAAATTTAGATTCCTTGTTTCAATTATCGATTAAATTATTCGTTATTTGTTATATCTATTCCATTTAAGATTCATTAATTTGCGATTCATTCTAAAGTTACTTAGTAAATATAATTGCAATGGTAAGATTGTAATGTAAAATCTAATTACAACCATAACAATCACAATATGCTTGAGTATCTAAGTTCGGTTTTTTTTTTTTTTATATTTTATTCTATGCTATCTTTTTTGGGGCTCAAGGCTCTCCCAGCTCTTTCTCGGTTCGCTTATTTACGTCCTACTTTACGCCTTAACGGCCAAATCGAGGACGTAGGCTATAGGTCCGATTTTCGTAGAACCATCTGCGCATTGCATAGCTCCATGCCAGCCTATAGTACTGACATGGAAGATGGGTCGGCCCATGAGTTCTGCACTCCAACAGGGGGTCATAGATGTGTTCATTAACACCACCGATCGTAATCAGATGGTGGAAAATCCCTTTTGCATCCTGCCCCTATCGGGATTCGAACCCGGTTCCTCCCGCTCCAACTGCCACATCTTTAACCACTGAGCCACCTGGGCGGTAGTGATTAAATCATACGCCAAATTTGAAGAATTGTAGAAATATTTCACTCTTAATCATATACTCGACATTATATTGGTCTAGCTTGGTCTGACAGTTTCTTTCCTCTGCTCATTATCTGATACATGTTATTATATCAATATAGTTTGACAAACTAAATAAATCAGATTCATTCTTGTAGATGATTAACAAGATTTGGTTTTAATTTAATATACACTGCATATTTGTTATCATTTTTTCCTAAGTGCAATAATCTTTGTCAGTAAATTTTCGTCATTTTAAACAAATATAGATTTACACATTGGTAATTTTATGACACCATCATTACACAATTTCAAAAAATGCTTTTCACATTAAATAATTTCCAACCAACAATTTTCCACATGGGGATAGGTCAAGTTTTTATTTATTTATGTTGGCAATATTAACACAAAAAATTAGCAAAATAAGCAAAACATTAAATACATAAATAAATAAATAATTGTTTATTTATTATTGTAAATTCGATTTACTTCGATCCGATTTTATACTAGAGTAGAAGTCTATATTCATCGATTTTATGTAGATGAACGTATGCATCACAACATCGTAAACAATTTTAAATCACTTCCTGTAGTAATTTTGTTTATATAATACAAAACTATAATATGACTTTTATTTAAAATATCATCTTTGATATTTTTAATTACGGTTACATGTACATCAAATGTAACCACCATCAAACGAGCACTGACTCCTAAAAATCTAAAGTAATTAAATAATCGATAAGACGATATAAATAAAATTTCATATCGTTGATGACGAACAATATAAAATAAACCGATTCTACAATAATAATCATGAATAAATTAAGTTGTTTTTCAATACGTCCTTGAAAGGATAAACCTTCAAAAACAAAAAAAAACTGTTTTTCCTATAACATATTTTCATGGTGTGTAAAAAATTTTATTCAATATTTTTTGACAAATATTTATCCTTAATAAATAATAAACCGCACATTGAATTTTTTTGGTTCGAGTACGAGTACCAAAAAAGCGGTTTGGTTTCTATTTCTTGAAAATATAAATTATTTTATGTGGCTCTTTACTTATATATGCGGCTAGCGTATATAATTTTATGTATATAAGGGCGATACCCACTTTGAAAATACACAAAAGAAAACTAAAAAATGTAATCCTATATTGACGAGTATAATAATAGGAAAAATAAAAATTTTGGGACTGGAGAGAGTTCTTAGGAAGATTTGTTGTTTTCAAAAACGAAAAGCATGTGTAATATTAATAAACGTTTATAGCCTTATGTACGGCGGTGGAAATTGGGATTGTCTGATGAAATACATACATATATTAAATTTATAATTTTAAGCCAATACATGTGTGCAATGTGAATTGGTGTTTTTATACATTTGTCTTATATCATTAGTAACACATGTTAGCCAATTTATGATTTTGTATATTTAATACAGGGAAAATTAAAAGTTTATTATAAGTTTATAACTGTGATGTAACATATTTTGCCTTAACGCACAATTGCAAATTCAGAAGCTTGAAATAGAATTGATTATACCTTCATCATACCTTGTTTCAATAAAACTACTCTACTTGGATAATATAAATATTAAAATGTTAAAAACCGATATTTTTTAATGGAATAGAAAAAGTAGCTAATTAGTGTGACAATTTAAGAAGATTCTAGTTTAATCCACATCCCATAAATATTATTCAGTTTTGCATTGTCTATATCTAATAATTATCGCTCATGATCTAAGAGTTTGCATGTGAATTGGCTAGATTTGTTCCATCTACACATTATACAATCTCGGCATATGTGACATAATTGTGCTGAGGGTAAGCAAACTTTTGCAATGAATTGTCTTCCGAAGCTTTTGTAAAGAGCAGTCAATATATCGTTCGTAACGTAAATGACATAAAATAATTTAAAATATAAAATCAAATCAAAATTTCCAGTCAAAATATATTATTGAAATTTTGGGACTAGTAATTATTATTAAATTATTTATTATGTTGTACAAACCTGTGAAGTTTCTTTCCCATTAAATTTATCTACTCGTATAGTATAGAGTGAACTACTTCGATTCAAAACAAGTAATTATTATTACATTAACTTAAAACGATACTATAGGTATTTAAACTTTGTAACTTTACAAGGTTTAAAGATTTGTAACTTTACAAGGTTTAAAGATTACGATGCAGTAAACTCTGATTAAATTAATTGGCAATTTCAATACTAAATTTCGGCTTAGTACCACCGAGAAAAGGCTATAGTACTAGCAATCGAAAACACTATTCTATTAAGCTTTCAAAGAAAACCCTTCTTCACATTATAGCATAGTTTTTTTCAACAACTGTATCAAAACTAGTTTACTACACTGCTCACAATAGCCTATTCACCTAGTTGATGTGCCAGAATTACGCTTAAAAATAAAATAACAAAAAATCAAAATCTACAAAATCATTACTAATTGTAATTGATGGATTATTTGGATATAATCCAAATTTCACATTATTTGTATGTTTCATTTTATTACAATTTTGTCATCAAGTACATAAATCAATTAACATTTCACAATGTATAAGAAAAACACTCAGAATTGATTAAAATTTAACTTTATAAGTTTATAATACGCAAGGAAGATGTATACGTCCGAAATTTCCTGCCAAATTCAATTATAGTTTCGACCAAGTTAACTGTCCGCGGGAATATATTGAGTGGAAAGTAAAATTCAATATAGGGTATGTACAATTTATTTGCTCAAATTCATGTTATTATTTCCAACCGATTAAATTTAATCAATATTATACACATTCGAATGGTAATCTTTGAAATCATCGGTATAAAATAAATTAGACTCCTTTCGAAATATTTCTGGCAAATTGATTAGAAATCTAGAACATTTAGTCAAAATACAAGGTGTCTTCCAATTATACTACAAATATGCTGTAGACCTTATTTATTTATTTTATGTATCATTAATTTATTTTAGTTACAATGAGTTTTGGTATTATTTTTAGTAAAAAATGTTTAGGATCATGTAAGTTTTTAAAATCATTACTTCTTATTTCTAATCCTCTATAAAATATAAATGAAAAGCAATTGAACGTGTGGGTCAATTCAATATAGTTGTATATATGTGTGTGTCTAATGTAACCTAATTAATTAATATCAGTCATTCTTCCTTCTGTTTGAAATGTTATGAAATTAAACCAAATTACTTCTTATAATATATGTTTTAATTTATTTAACGTAATACTTAAATTCTAAAATCATTTTTCGCATAAACTATAAGATTTTGGCGCCATGATTATTCCAATCATTCAGCATAATTCTTAGACTGTGAATATGTTTATATGTTTTTTTAATGTATTAACTAATGTAAAAACTAACAAAATAATTTTTTTAACTAAGTTGGTTTCCTTATGTTTTGGCATAGTATCAAATAATTTTTTAATACTAACCCAGGATATACAAAAAACATCTTCTAGCTAACATATCGTATACGATTTAAAAAAGATAACAATCATGAAAAAAAACTCTGAAAATCAAAATGTCATCGAAATGTGTTTATTCAACTTATGCAAAAATATAATCCCATATCATGTACAACACCCACCAACGAGTACATCAACTATAAGAGCTTGTAAAGGTATAAATGAAACATCGTCGTTATCCTTTTGAAATTAAGGAAAATTTTGGCTTCCGGCTAAAAGACGCCCATATGCCATTTACACAGACCAAATACGATATAAACTAGTAATCCACATATTCAATATTGAGTTCATATTCAATTAATCTTCGTTTCATTGGTATCGCACACAGTGTGGATGACTGGCCTTATTATTCTCGCTAATTGTTTATTTGAGTTATTTTTTTTTCATTTAAGACAACAGAATATATACAGACACGAAAAATACAACATTCGAGTCGAGTGGTTTTTTTAAATTTGAGTTTTTATCTTCTAAATGTTTATTTTTACAGTAGCAAAAAATTACATGTCGTAAATACATACTATGCGAGGAGTACATACTTGTGCTGTGAAAATTTAGATTTTTCACGTTTTATTAAGCGAATATTTATTTATACATAAATATGTGTATCATTTGAAGTGGAATATTTTAAACACTCGATAATTTTATCAACTTAAGTATATGTATTTTGTTTTGTATTAAGTGGTGGCGCCATAAAATCATTTACACGCGTGAGTGGCAATCAATCAATCAATTTTGGTGAATAACCTCTAAGCATTTCAGTTCATTAATAATATAAAACATGATATGATCGAAACAATTAATTGAGGTGTTAACATTATTTATTTTTATTTCAATAACAATCGTTAATTTTAATATCGAGAAAATGCTGTATAATAACATAAAAAGCGATATACCGCATCAAGATATCACGTCTTTAAACCTTTAATGAGATCAATCAATAAAATTATACGAAAAAGATTATCTTTTAATTAATAAAAAATCAACAAGTTGAAAATTTTATTAATAAATAAAAAAAAATTGCAGATGAGTTTTGTTGTTTCAATATGTACATACTTTGTATAAATCATAGTTTTCTTATTTATTTTACTTAAATGAAAATTGTATTTTTCTTATTTGCTTTTACGTACAATATTCTTACTGAAAAATTAAAAATATAATTAAAAAAAATTCGAACGGACAAAAAAAATGTGTGAAATAAATAGATCAAATGAAAATAAAATTATATAAAGTGGATAAATATATATAAATAGAAATTATTTTCGATTTTAGCGGGTAATCGCTGTGTTCATCGTGGCAATTTGATCGAGGCACTGAAAACTAGTCATTGCACGTGTAATTGATTGAAAGATTAGAAAAATCGTTACACAAGCCAAAAGGAAACGTATAATCAATTATTTCTTACGTCTTAACTGAAAATCACACGTTACACGCGTCAACTTTTCCTAATTGTATATGATTTAAAGTTTTTAATCGCGTGATTATTTATAACCATTTTCTTTAAATTAAAAATAAAATTTACTCAAATTCTTAGAAATTATTTTAATTATGTATCATGATGTTGACAAATTTAACTAGATTTAACCATAATATGATTTTTTCAAATAAATAATATCAGAAATATAACGTGCTACCGGAATCACTCCTAATTGTTTATAGAGCCACAACAGTTTGATTTTTCCATTTAAATAAATCTATTTTCATATTTTAATCTGTACATCTTAATATATTTGAAAGTTAATTGATATTCGAAGAAGAATACAGAGATTTCATTTGAAACAAAACACCTTGAATAACTTCCGAAATTTTTAATTTTGCATAAAATCATCTTGTTGAAATTAAGTTTTAAAGTATGTGCTATTATTTTCAAATGACACTGGGAGTCGTATTATGAATCATTTGAAATGTATATAAATTCTTTGGTATTTGGTTTTCGAAAATAAGCAACGGTTATAACCGTCCCATTGTGGAGCAAAAACGCTCGTTCAATAATGCACATACTAGCTGGTACAAACCAAAGAAGACTTATTTCATCCTCGATTATTTTTCATCACCCTCCTGTATATTCGTTATTACAGGATCACCGGCATTGGTTAATAGATCCAAATACATGTTCGCCAATTAGATTATCAGGAATGAGGAGTGAACGATATAAGCTAGGAAAACACTTGCCTAAACATAAGTTTAATGGAGTTTTTGAATAATGATACTCATCAACAATAACCCAGGATATCTGCTCATCAATTTAGAACTTGACGATTATCGAAAAAATCAATTAACTCCTGAAGACACTTGATCGAAAAAAACAAGACTCCACTTCAAGAAGTCCTAAACTGATTGGATAAAGTAACTGAAAAATTATAAATGATTGAAAATGTCAAAATTACTTATCGACGACACGAGTTTCCTAACAAGCTCAATCATAGATTGCGGTGAAACGTGCATCTTCCCAACAATGAAGTGTATAAATCTTAATAACAAATTTAGTTTGAATACTTACAATAAGTGGATCGCAAAATGGCGTTACTTCGTGCTTATTTGACTAACAATAAAATATCTATTCAATACTGTAATAAATATATTGTTAACAATTTTTCATACATTGCACATTGTGAAAAAATAAATGTAAAATTTTAGTGAATTTGCGTCGGAAGATGAAAGAAAATTATTTAGAAGTCAATTGAAGTATAAAATATTATAAGACTATAAATATAGACTATAAATTATAAAATATTGCAAATCGTGATTATTTATTGTTTGCTAATTTTAATTTTTATGTATATGTGATCTAATAAAAAACTACAAACGTGTATACACTCGGAACTCAAAATTGCCGACTCGGATATCCTAAAATATGAACTCGAGCTGTGAGTTTGCCAACTATTAATTTATAAAATTTTACAATTTTTTAAACTATTTGAATAAATAATACAGAACAATAATAGTCTAATTTAATTTTATAGTTAAATGTTTAAAAATTAATATAAAAGATGAAAATTTAGTAGTGGTGATTTTAAACCATGTAGTCAGGCATGTGGTCAAAAAACCATGTAGTAAGGCATGGACAATAGTCAAAACATATTCTTTACACATATTTCGATGTAAGAAGGCCGTACTCGATGTGTACTACCTAATCAGGTTATTAGAAAAATGAAGAATAAAATTTAGTATAATCAAGTTATAATAATAAGTGGACTATACGGCAGTTGTCTGAGTGTATATACTTATTTCAATGGCGTTCTCTTTTCGATAAATAAAGCACTCATTGACAAACTGGAACTATCAATCATCTTGGGATAGTGGTATTATATACTATTCCTTAGTCCATTTAAGAGTATCGAGAATGTTGTGAAAAGATGATTAAGATCAACAACAAGATATCTATCCATTGGAGATAAAAAGCTATGTAAACACCAATTAGTTTTTGGTAAGTTCAAATCCTCCACAAAAAAAATTTGCTGTTCTCAAAAATGTTATTATTCGAATTATATTTGTTGACATTTTCGAGCAGCAATAAAGTTAATGAATTTAAAATTTGTAGAATGCTTTAGTGTAACTTCTATTTTAATTTAAAAGAATGGTCAGTTTAATTAACTATGGCATTTGTTCTCTTTTTAAACAAAAATATCAAAGCTGTGGATACTGACCCAGCTATTGTTTATTTATTAAACATTATTTTAATTAATTCCAGTACATAATCTCAGCAATTCGTTGTATTTTAATAAATCTTTTTGTCGATAAAATGCCGTCAACCATGTTCTTTCCCTTCACACACCCAAAACAAACAACTCATTTTTTTCTATAATTATTTTGTTGTTGATTTATACTTCTTGTTATTTTTCTGGTTGATTTGGTTTCTTCAAAAACAAAAATTGGTATTTATTTATTTAAAAAAAAATTAATAACTTTATTATTATTTTTTTGGCTTTACAAATCTGGAAAATTTGGAAAACATATACATAAAATATTTTTATTTTTTTTCCTCCTTTTTGCCTTCTTCTTAATAATTATAAATATATTTTATTTAAAGAAAATTTTTAAATGATTTAATGTTATACAACTTATTAATATTATTTTTGGCCCGGAGGTCATCAATTTTTAGTAATTTCTTAAATACATCTACAAGATCTATTTGTATATATAAAAAATAAATACATATAAGAAAAGTATGTGATGCTATATTACGTAAATTTTCTTATATATTGTTTAAAAAAATGTCTTAATTTTAAGAAGAAAAGTGGTTTTATCTTTTAAATACACTTTTGTTGTCTTTTAAATAGATTTTTACTTAATCAAATTACGATCAAAAACCTGCGAAAACATATGGCGCAATTTTCGGCAGTTAATTTTAGAGAGACTTTACATACTAAACAGATATTAGTAGAGATTAATTAATTTAATTTTACTACTTTTCCGGAAATTGAATGATTAAATTTGCATTTGTTTGATGTTTGGGTTCCGATTTTTCATGTAGGTATATTATAATTGTGTCTCACATCATGTACTAAATTACCATGATTAATTAATAATAGATGTTAGTATGGTAAAGATAAATTCACACGACATTTGAAATTGTTATATATGTGTACCTTATTTGCATATAAATTATTTGTTTCCGTTGAATGAATCCTATTTAAGTATTTTATATTTTCACTTAGAATTAATTGGCGTTAATCAAAATAATACTATTTCTCAGAATTGAATCAGATCATTTCTGTATAAATTATAATCACTTATAAATACAAGAAATACAATGTGTGTACTTTATATTTAATTTAAACTGATCTTAATGCTGTACACAGCACAGTGTTCGGGTTCAAAATTGTAAAGTTTATTGGTTGAATATATCATCTTAGTATGAACATAATTGCTGTTATTAACGTAACTGGTATAACAAGTGACAAAAGAGTACAATCAGTTTAGATGTGTATTTATAGTGTTAAACAATAAATTTTATAATTATATTAAATTGATTTGGTTAATGTTCGTACGATTGGTAACTGAAAAGCGTAGTAATAAGTAAAGTCGAATGTTTTTAAGACTTGTTCGGTGGTACCTTGAGTACAAATGTGTAAATTTTATATTGTTCCTCATGAATAAAATGTATTCATTTTACAAATAAATACAAAAGTAGTTCAAACATACATGTACATATATTTTTGTGGTTTAACATTTTTTGATTATTTTAATATAAGACAAGCTTCAGTGATATTTATAAAAATGGATTTATTTTATATTGGTGAATATTTAAAATTTTGAATATGAGACACCACAGAATTCAGTTCACTTTCTTAACAACCTAATTTGAGAGCCAAAACCTAAATATCAACTTTGACGGATGCATTCTAATAAATCTCAACAATAAGCACTAAACACAACATATTGAATATGTAAACCCCAAAAGGTTGTCATTATGCAAGACATATATCTGATTAATCTACACATTAGCTCATTTACTTTTAAAATATAATATTTTTAAAATTGGGATATAGCAATATAGTATTCATTCCATACAAAAACAATTCGAACTCATAATAATTCAATCATGCTTTTATTTATCATAACTGTATAAATATTTCTTGATATATATTACTGTTGTCTTAAAATTATTTTATTAATTCATATTAAATATCGAAGAGTTAAATATTTTGAACTATAATATTTTGATTTAAAATTCATTGTAAACCACTTATATGTTTTTTGGCACTTATATTTATTTTGGTGATTAGAGCACCTTTAAGAAGGTTTGACTGTATCTTGAACTAGAAATTTAGGGGTCACGGTTTTCAAGTTTTCATAAACTCATTAAAATAACTTTGTATTTTAAAAAAAAATGTATATATTTAAAATAAACTACAACATTGTACAACTATTGATTCTTAATATTTTCGAAAACCGATGCTTACTTATTCAGATTGAAGACCGTCCAAAATAGCAAACAACAAATCGCAATATATATTTAACAAAGGTTTGTTTGGCATACTTGGACCAAACGTTAAGCAATGAATAACTTCTGAATACATAACCACCTGTGCAACACATACAACATATTATGTTTATTAACGATCTGATATCCTATCCTAATATATAATCCAATTAAAATCATGGTTTGTTTGTTAACAAATCAAACTCATTCATTGAATATTTTATGAATAAATTTCTGTCACTTTGTATACAATTTTGAATTAAACAAATAAATATTTTTTATTTATTAAAAAATATTTTAATGAAAAGTCTAATTTTAAAATGAAACTATAAATATTTACTATATTCTATTTCGGTATATGACAAAAATAAACTATTTATAATTTTTTTTTTTGTTCTTATGTTATAATAGTTTTTTAGTGTTTATATTATACTTATCTTCCTATAATTTAATAACAATTACTAATCATCAACTAACCGAAATATTTTTTTATTTTTTTTTTAATATTTTTGCAGTGTTTTTTGGTCTGGTTTGTTTTTGGATACCACAAATTTCAGCTGAATGCCAAAGTAAGATTAAATAATAATAATATTTTTTTTTGATAAAATTAATAAAAAATGCTTATATATGTATATTAAAACAAATAAATAAAGAATCACAAATGAAAAACAGAAATGGTGTAAGAAAATTTGCATGGATATTATTATAACTTAAGTACTGTGCATGTTATATAAAATCAAAATTTTCACTTTATATATACTTATATAATTCAGATAGTTTACATAATTTGAGATACATGTATATTATAAGTACAATAGAGATTTTTGTTTATTTATAAGAGCATGACTCTATAATATACAAAATACGAGTATGAAGTAGATTTCTTCATCTAACATACCTTTCGACTTAATTTAATGTACATATACAAATATATGCATTGTCCTTTGCTTCACATTTCTAGCAAATATATTATTATACATTTAGTTAATATACAAAATTTATGATCAAATCATCGCTTTCAACTGAGGGTGTTCTATATTTAATAAATTATGCATTGAACAGCACCAACTCCATATTTTAAATTAATTAATCAATCAAGCAGAAAATACATCAATCAATGTCTTAAATTGGTACATATAATATGGGACAAAAAGTATCACTGATACCGCCTCTTAATTATTTCACCTAATAATATATAGTGTCTATTTTCGACTTATGAGTCAATATAACATAAAAACCAAGAGTAACCATAAATAATTTAAGAGCGTGTCAATTTAACAAAATATGTATTATATATTTATATAAAACATAAAAGACACTCAACCATATCCCAAATTTCGCCCATTATGTGATTTTATAATATTTCGATGAGTATATTTAGAATTTCCATCCCTCATCTTCTGCTGTCATGCTATATATTAGAGTATATAGACACTCGATAGATTTAAAATCAATCAATTTATGAACGCGTGAAAATGATTATCGTGTAAAGTAATATAAATAAATTTTATATATAGCTATATCCCTCCGATGTCGGAACTGAAGTACACCAATTAAAGTAGTGAAGAATTAGGCCAAATAATATTGCATGTCGCATTGGAAACAAAACTATATGTATACATACTTAGGGATACTAGATTTTAGATTATAAAATACCATACTGTCTAGACCTGGAGTCGTTGCATATGCTATATTGTGTATATGTATATTGATATTGCTTACTAGGACACATGTGATATTAAATTAGTTTGTATTTCATGCATCTCATATAGTACGAGTATGTCCATTATAATTTACCAATCACAAACGAACAAACTATTTATTCTATCAACATCGTAAAATCCAACGCCTTTATTATTTTTTTAATCTCAAATGAATACATATGCAAACGTTAGGATCAATTCATCGAAAATGAATGATTACTGCTTAAACATTGAAACCAAACGTTCGTTTGCTCTACACGAGTATGAATTGAATGATGAATTGATGTTTTCTTTTGATCATTGGCTGACGAAAGAAAATTCTAATTAAAATAACATAAAAGAAAACGAGTAGGAAAATAAAAGTGAATTGAAATTGTATTTTCAATTTTTAAATAAATAGAAGAAATTGATTTACATTGAAAGAAACGATTCAAGTCGTTAAGAATGAATGGATTAGAGAAAAGCAAAAATTTATTTTTTTCGTGGCATATCAAATTTAATGCTACAGTAGAAAAATAATGAGTTTATCGTTGGTTACAAATAATTGTTTATTTGAAATTGATCTGTCTTATGGTGAAGTAGATTATTTTATTAGTACCAACTGGTTAATCGGATTATATATCAAATTTTTTGTATTAAACTTAAGAGATCAATTGTAAATTTTTATTAAAACAATGCTTAAGCGTGGAAGTTTTCGTATCTGTGCTTTTATTTACTTTTCGTCAGTTGATGGCTTAGTTGGAAAAATATTATTTATATATTTGCCACTAACGCTTCGATATAAAATCCAATCGTCAACTGCTTTATTGGTGGTTGCAAATTTCAATAGGATTAATCTTTGAAATTTTGTTTAGATTAGCTATATTAAGGCTTGTACAGAGTGTTGATCGAACCCTTTGTCATATATGGATGTGAGAGTTGGACTTTGATGGATGAGTACGAAAGATGGCTTCTACCATTCGAGAGAAGAATCATGCGTGTTTCTTCTCTCGAATGGTAGAAGCCGATATATGGCCCAAAACGTGACGTTGATGGCACATACCAAGTACTTTTCAATCACGAGATCAGGAATTTAATCCGAATTTCTGATATCGTTCATGAAATCAAAGGATTCAGGCTCGGTCACGTTCTGCGTGCTGATCCGAATGAGTAATGAATTACATATCACTTATACAAACTTATTGATATACATTTTGTATTTTTTATATTTAAAAAAACTTAAAATTTAAACGATATTTGTTCTGATTGATAACAAATAGATTTTAAATTAGTTGAAGCATTATATCATCATTCAGTTGCAAATTGAAGATCACTGAGAACTGTGCTAAATAATTTAAGAAGTTATACATTTTATTAATTGCAACAATTTTTGGGGTTGGATTCGATATTAATTTGCATGTGCATGTAAGCAATTATATTTACAAAATTTTTATTTCCTATCACTAAAAATAAAATTCACGAAACATTCAAAAATTAGAATTTCATTCTTTCTCTAAATTGAAATATTCCCATTCTAATATTACTCGAATCATACAAAATTATTAAATACATAATTATGTCATATTAAAACAAAAGTTTAGTTTATTAAGGTAATAATCGCTTGAAATAATAATAAATGTGATATGCATATAGATGATGCAGCTGCTTTAAAGTGAGATATTCACACGATGAATGATCTATAAGCAAAATTGGTATATAATTACCATTATAAGGTAAACGCATGCAATTTAGTAATAAATCTATATATCTAAAATTGAAGATACATATAAATTAGACCGTTCGTTGGTCTTAGCTCTTTATTACTAACATTTTCCAAATTAATAAAAACGTTAAAGCTTTTGAGCGTAAATACTAATACGTGAAATAAAAAATTGTAAAACATAAAAATGATTAAATATTTCAATAAAGCTTTTTATCCAAGCTGTTAACAGGCAACTAAAAGATTTACAATTACAATATAAAGATAACCTTATTTATTTTTACTGTATACTGCTGTGCAAAGCAAAGTAAAACTGAAGAAACGTTTTTTATTGTTCCTTTTTTATAACTATATTATCTGTAGCTGTTAAATAAAGCTAAACAAACAAAATAATAAATAAAAAACATTAATGAAAATTTTTATTTTCTATTTTTCAACCAATTTGTAGCACGATCAATATATTGCTATGAATGTGATTCGTGGACAGATGCAAGATGCAAAGATCCATTTAATTATACAGCGCTGCCTAGAGATCAACCACCATTAATGACATGCAATGGTTGTTGTGTTAAAATGGTGCGGCATTCAAGAACACGTAAGATATATATTTAATTTTAGTATAATTTATGTGATCTAAAATAATAAACATTTGTATTATAGCGTACGAAGTTGTTAGACGGATGTGTACATCCCAGTTACAAATAAATTTATTTATGGTCGATCATGTGTGTATGATGGAAAGTTCAGGCAATGGTCATATGTGTTTTTGTGAGGAAGATATGTGCAACAAAGGTTCTAATAATTTAACAAACAATTTCAATACAATAACACTATTAACATTTATATTTACATTACTATTCCGTTATTATTTTAATTATAATAATGTATTTATTTAATTATGAATTTATATTAATTAAAAATAAATATTTTATTATCATTTTTATTATTTTTATTAGTTTATTACTCTCAACAAATATAAACAAAACAGAACTATATTTATACATATAATATAATGTACAATAAGTATGTAAATAAACAAAGACGATTGTGAGTATTAAAGTTTACTTTAATATAAATCAATATCCACCCCACAACAAACGAAAACCTATAACGTATCCCGTATAAAAAAATATTTTCCATTTTCGTATGTTTATATGGCAAGTTAATATTTTATTTTATTGTTTATATATTATTATTATTTGTTATTATTATTATTATTAAACTTATATCAAAATAAATAAATACAAGTTTTACGTCCATTAATTTTAATTTAATTATAAAAATGTTTATAAAAAAAATATATTATATACATAAACCTTATAATTTATTTAATTTTTTTAATTCATTTATTTTAATTAGTTTTATTAAAATTAAAACTATAAATAAATAAAATAATAGTTTCAACCAAATTGCATGAGAAAAAAACAAAAAACACTATAATTTTACTTAATTTGATTTATTTTTTAACCCGAAAAAAATAAATAAATAAATTTTAAAAATATAAATAAATCAATAAAAAATTTATATTTTTATTTTTTTTTTAATAACTAATTTTATTGCATGTATTGTTTTAGAATATTTAATTTGTTTTATTTGTATTATTCATATAGTTTTAGAAAATAATTTAGATTAGATAATTTAAAACAACTTAAATTTAAAAGCATGTTTTCAAATTAATCAATCTAATTTTTACTAAAACGAAAACAATATAATATATTTAAAAATAATTTATAAAGAAATATAGAATTTAAACTTTTAATACGCTTAGGACAAATTAAAATGAATGAGAAATATTTAATAAAATTTAATTAACTTAGATCAAATATACTTGAGAATACTTTCAAATAAAATATTTAAAAAATTGAAAGCATTTTTAGAATATATGTAAACAGTAAAACCTTAATTATCAAACTAGAGTCTAAACTACTTTTGTACATATTAATGAATTTTCCTCTCCGTCTTCACGCAAACCCAAAACAAAAATATTTAAGTCAATTTATGTGATAACATTATTTTTAATCAGCTAGATCATTTTTATAGATGTAGGTATTATTAGATGACTGTATAGAAATGTTATAATTTTACTAGAAAGACTTGAGAAATTGATTCTGCAGCAAATTCATATCATTCGTGTGTAATCATACCAGAAAAACCATTCAACTAATCTAAACAAAACAAAATCATATCCATATAATTATTTTTGAATTTCTAATTAAATATTTTTACAAATAAATATCCTGCCATAATTAATTTATTTAAATTACTAATTTAAACACACACAACATTCCATACAATTTACAATAAAACGGGTTTTACTGTAAGGAAAATATTTTTTAAAAATCGCTTGGAAATCAAATTAATGCTTAATTAGTATCGAACGAATTTTAAATAAAGTTAATTTATTTTTAAATATAATAAACAAATTTAATAAAAGACAATAAATTATAATTTTTTTGTGTTTGCTCAATAAAAAATTTAATATTAATTATATTAGGAATTTGTGAATATTTTATGTTATTAATTAATTTACTATAATTTTATTAGTAATTTTTTTTAATGCAAGTCTGCGAAATATGTTTTATTATTGTTTTATTTGGAGTGCTTTAAAGACTGTAGAATGCTATATATGTATATATATACATACATACATAATATACATAATTTTTATTGATTGCATGTAATTTAATAAATAAAATAATAAAACAAATCATTAAATGTTGGTTTTATTTTTTTTTTCATTTTATTGTTTTGTAAAATATTGTTTTTGTTAAACTTGTTGTTTAATTTCTATATCCTTCCTTTCATAACTTAATTATTATAATTATGAAAAAAATTATAAAACGAATTTTTGTTTTAAAAAATTCATTTTATTATATATACAAAAAATTAATGTTTAAAAAAATTAGTAAATTATTTCAGGGGACACATATCAAAATTATTATTTAATTTAATTGAATTTGATTTTTACTTAATTTATTATAATAATTATTTTAAATAATTCCACATAAAATATTAAAATTAAGGGTGATGAAATTGTACGATTTGTGTATAAAATTAAATCTAATCTACACATAAAATATAAATATTTCGCATCAATTTAATCAATAATATATATATATATATATATATATATATATATATATATATATATATATATATATATATATATATATATATATATATATATATAAATATATATATATATATATATATATATATATATATATATATATATATATATATATATATATATATGTATATATATATATATATATATATATATATATATATATATATATATATATATATATATATATATTTATATATATATACCTCCATGCCATTTAAAATAATATTCAAATTAAATTTAAAAATAATAAAACTAGATGCAACATCGATTATTAATCCCAATCTCAAAACTACTAAATAAATTATCCATCTTCAGAACATACTAACGACACAAACTAATCAAAAACTAATTTTTAAAACAAGCCACACAAATACTACACAATATACCTAATCAAAAACTAACAAACCAACAATTTTCCAGAAAATATTATCGCACATATAATCCTCACAAATGAAAAAAGCTTGCCAAAAATTTTTTTACGAAACAAAAAAAATTACCTAAGTCTGTTAATGTTTTTCTTTACTTCAAAAAAAATTTCAAAATTTTTTTAAAAATTATTTAGCATAACAATATCCTAAATTTTCTAAATCACGTTCTCTCACTTCAATTATTATATACAATAATAACTTTTTTTTGATATTTAAGAAAATTATAAAAACAGAAAAAGCTTTTTCACATATGTTGCCACGGCCTTTATCTTTTTTTCATAAACACAACAAAAACATAAAAAAATATATAAGAAAAAAATAAAAATATTTAATAATTATCAAATAAAATTTTATGTAAATTTAACAAAAAACTCTAAATTAACTTTTTTTTAAAACAATAATATACAAAAATATTATAAATATTGTATAAATAAATAATTTTCAAAATTGCATTATTATTTATTTCGCTTTCTCATATTTATTTATTTTCTTTCATTTACAACAAAAATTTAAACAAATTAAAAAGTTTAAAAATAGTCATTTTATTTTATTTATTTAGTTTTATTTTTAACTTCTTAAAGACCTATTATATATTATAGAATTAAATCAAATCAATTAGTTAGAAAATTAAAATTATATAAAATCCAAAATAAACATAAATTTCTATTATATAAACAACACGAATAAATAATTTATTATAAATATATTATAAAATTATTGTAATGTTATTTAAAAAAAAAACAGACTAAACAAAAAACAAAAACTTGAGATGAAATATTCAACAAAAATAAATAATTAATTAATTTTATTTTGCAAAAAGCTTTTTCTTTTGTTTCATTTATAAAAATAAATAGCGTAATACATAAATGAGGCTTTTGACCAGCTTACCTGCAGTTTTTCTATGCATAATTTAATGATCAATGCGACTTGCGATTAAGGTAAGATATTTATGGATTACTGTTAGAGATCACTATACTTAAAATAAAAATTGGGAAATATTGTAAATTATAAAAATATAATAATTATTCATAATAAAAAAATCACTAACTTTGATGAAATTTATGCTTAGAAGATATATAGCTTAAGGCTTTTTAACCGTCTTAGAGGTTTTTATAGGTCGAACCATTTTAATTATTGGTTCTCATTGAATGAGATCAATTTGGTCGCCCAACAGTTGCTTTTGCGTCATCCGGAGTGTCATTTATTTTTTGACAATGCAATGCTAAGCTACAGATAACTACCAACGTCAAGGAAATATATGTATACCTTGTGGATTCATTGATAGAAGTTACACTAATGAAAAATAAATAATGAAAATTTTTTAAATCTTTCACCTCTAAGTCAAATAATATTTTTTATCGAATAAAAAGAGAGGAGTAATCAATTTAATAAAACTTTAGATATTCGAAAGATGCAATTATAGATGGGAATTATCTGAACAAATATCTGTATCTGTAATATTTGTAAAATCACCTAAAACAACCATTACGTTATAAGAATACTTATACATTTAGTTAATAGTGTTTTAAAAAGACTAACTACTTCTTAACTGAAGAAAAAAAAGAAAATAGTAAGAAAACAATACATTATCCCTTATTTATCTCAAAAGCTACAGTACAACTTGTACTCTACAAGTATAACTGAATTAATGTTTGATTCTAGCTAACTATATTAGTAAAATAAATTATTCAGAAATAAAATATCACTGTTGTTTGTTTTGATTTTAATTAGAGTTGGTATTACCTTGTGATAGGTATATTATTTTAAACATAAAATATTAAGCTTAATCTAACAATTCAAACTTTTATCCAACACATAACATGATAATGCAACCGAAAATATAGCAATTATTAGAATGGTATTTGTAGATTACGAAACAATTCAAATTTAAACTAATATAAATTAAGAGGTATAATACGAATATTTTAAATAGTTTTTTTACCTGTACCTTCATCGGTTTCGATCACGAGCTAACTATTCATACTGTTGTTAACAACTAGAAGATATCGAATTGCACTCTACTCCATGGAGCCTTCATCATTGACAGCGACCTCTTCGCCTACCGATTAAGCGGGCTCTCCCTTTCCCTATATCACTCGGTTCGGATCAGCACACATATAACTTGACTGTCCTTTGATTTCATGCACGATATCAGGAATTCTCATTAAATTCCTGATCTCGTGATTGAACATAACTCGGTTTGTGCTATCAACTTCGCGTTTGGGCCATATATAACTAACAAGCATAATATCTCTTAAAAATGTTAGAAGCTATCATAGAAGCTCGTCCGTCAAGATGCAACTCTCACATCCTGACATACTTGAATAATTTGATTATTTTCGTAATGACCGTAATACAAACTGGCAACGAACTGAATGCAACCAGAAATGTTGACAGTTCATTAAATCAAAATTATACAACTTTGGTAGTGCTGTCATATAGAGTTTGACCAAGTATTTTTATTTATTTTTAATCCATTTTTATTTAAAAACAAAATAATTAAAAATTAAGTGTAATAATAATAAGTTATAATGTCCATTTTAAAGCAGACATAATCAAACAACATTAAAGTTCTAAAATATATCAGGAAGTAAATAATTAAAAAAAACAACTATGGATACCGAAGCTCAAAAGCCGTTCGCATGTGAAGTAAGTGGTTGTGGTATGAGTTTCTCAAATGAAGATCATTTGAACGTACATACCAAAAAGCATGATATGAATTTAAATTTGGGTTCAAAGTCAAATGTTTTTGTGGGTAAGTTTTGAATTACACCAGTTATATTTATTGATCTAGTTCAATTATGATTATTACAGCGGATCAGACACCTACTCCCACACGATTTATACGAACATGTGATGAAGTTGGCCTTTTTGAGGAGCTCCTATCTAATCCATTCGAACAAACCTTTCGCCGTGCAGTTGAGTCAAAAACAAAATCCATCAGTGAAGATCAAACAAGCCCAGAAGAAATAATTTCAGTTGAATCAACAATTCTAGAAAAAAAATCTAACGATGATATGCTTCATACACCACATATATATCCTAATTATAATTTAGTTAGTGAAAATGATGCACAAAAGTCCAATGATTTAATTAATAGTGGACTCACTTTAAAATTGAATTTAAAACAAAAACGACAAAAGTCAGATGGAGATCATTCGGTGTCATCTCCGTTAGATAATAATGAACCTGGTAATTTAAACGTCTGTATAAAAGAAGAGCCAGAGGACGAACCAGTGATTGGAAAGAAACTTAAAAAAGAATCACCAACTCCAATGAAACCAATCAAAATTCTTCCTAAACCTAATAATATAATATTAAATTTATCAACGGAGAGTATAGTAACTACTCATCCAGTTGTGATTCCAATCAATCCCAATCATTATAATGATGATAATATTGTGAAACAAAAGCTTAAAGCATCCATTCTAAAATCCAACCCTACTATATTATCCACCACAACTTTACCTACACCGGCTTTAATACCCGTAACTGCTGTTCCATTAGAAAAGAAACAATCAGTCAAAATAAATGCATCACTATGTACCATTCAAATTCAAAAATCCAAGAAAAATACGACAAAACTCGAAAACGAAACGGATAAACCAAATAAAAACCAAAACTATGCGAACGCAAGTAACCGAGCTGCTGCTAAACGATATCGCAATCGCTTAAAACTAAAACAAGAAGGTTTAAAGTTGGAAAATACTAAATTGAAAGAAGAAAACAAGGTACTACACAATGAACTTGAACATTTAAAAATACTTCTGTCCAAGCACAAAGACTGCGATGTTACTCGTGAACTAAATAGTAACGGTTCCGTACAAAATGGAAATATCGTTCCTGTGTTGAATTTAAATAATTTACCAAAAATTGTTATAAACGATTCGTCACAACATGGCAGGCTACATATATCGTATCATGGGATGAGAAAATATTCCTCTAATACCCATTACAGTGTAAAATAATATTGACTATTTGTTATTTAGTTGCGTGTGATTTTTAATGAATGTTGGGTATGCAGAGCATCTCGGCCATTTCAACCGTCATTCAGACAGTATTAAATTTATTTTAAATAAAATAAAAATTATATTTTTCATAGATAAATTGTTTTTTTTACCACTACGTAACTCATAGTTAACCTGTATTGTACCACTAAACAATTATCGTGATCCAGAAATTTTTTCGATTTTTATAACAAAACCGGTTTTGCTTGGCGCTAAGTTTGTATTTTGTTTTATACAAAAATTGTTTGGTTTCTTCGGATTCTTCGCACTCACACAAACAAAAATAGATAAAAACAAATTCTCAAGGACATATTTTTTTACAGCATATAAAAAAAATCAAGAATTTTGTTGACTCGTCTAAACGATGAGGGAATTTTCGCTTTCAAGAATCTGAAATAAAATTTCCGTCTACACACACGCATTCAGTAACCACAATATGTTCACTTATATAGATATCAAAAAATTTAGCATAACATTAAGCATTATATAATGGTAATAAAATAAAATAATGTTGATTGAAAAATAAATTCTATTTGCAACAATGCTTATAAAACTTATTAATTTTTTGTAAGTCAAATAAATTGTTTGATGGTCTATAATCGGTTACGAGGGTAATCTTTTGCATCTAGAGAATCCATCTCCCGACTGACAAAATTGAACTCACAATCATAACAAGCAAATATAACATAAAAGTAAAAGAAATAAAATGGCAGGAATTAAAGGTTTGTTTTGGTGTTGAAATTTATTAATATATAATATAATTATGCACTAATCTAGATTTTCATTAAATCATTATAAGAACGGTACAAATTATTACGGATATTATGTTGAAAATACCGATATAGCTGGCGTGTTTTTGTGATTTGGGAATCAAACAATTGCAAAGATTTATGAAAACAATGAAAAATTGACATTGATTAGTCATAATATTGATTTTTTATAGGAAATTTTAATTTAATTAATAATATTTATACTTTCTGTTTTATTTTTTGGTATTTTGTTATGGGATTTTCATCATTTCGTGCATATTTTTTAGGGTAAGCAAGCGTGAAAATCTGTTTTCACGTATAGTAAGATGGATGATCAAGTATAATTTTTGATATGTCATTGTATCTATTACAGATTGGTACTTTTAGCATTCGCTGGTTCAATTGGTATGACATTAGTGATATTGGCTTGCGCATTGCAGAAGTAAGTTCAAACATCAATGATTACTCATGGAATTAAAATGTGACAAATCATTATTCAGTTGATTGTATTCACAACACTTAGATTTAAGTTTGAACAATGTATTAGCTACTATATCAAATCAAAATAATAATTGTATACATGGAAAGCGATTAAATACAATAATTATCACGTTGTATTATAAAGACTACGTTGTATTAAAGATACACTCTTGCCCTAAGCGGATCGAGAGTTGAATGTTTACTAATTAGAAATGATACAAAAATCCCGCTAAATTTTTCGGGATTAACATCATACTAAACATTCCAAACTAATAATAATTCGATCACCAATTGAATGGTTTAAGTTGTTACATTTTAAAAGATTAAATTCATAGTTCAACTAGTGTATTACTTGTAAATTTTAATTAACTCATGTTTTTTAGTATATGGTGGCCATTCTTTGTAGTTCTATTTTATGTATTGGCACCATTGCCGACAATGATAGCAAAGCGTTATAACTCAGTCGATGGGTCAAATTCGTGTCTTGAATCAGCTATATTTCTAACAATGGGTTTTGTGGTAAGCAGTTTCGCATTACCAATTGTATTAGCAAGAACTGAAGCGGTAAGATTAACGATAACTTCTATTATTCAAGTATTTACCTAAACCATTAATTATTTTCAGATTCTTCCAAGTTCGAGTTACCTAACCATTAGTGGTAATATAGTTGTTTATTTAACAATGTTCGGTTACTTTACAACATTTGATGCGGAAGATAGTGATTATAGTATGTGGTAGAATTAAAAACTTATACTAAATAGTATATTTTTGCAATAAATACATTTACTATATATAAATAATACTTCAATTACAAAAACAAAAAACTACTTAAGATCTCATCTCTAAAATTAAATTAAAAAAACACATTTTATTATTACGATATTCTTATGCTTATTATTTTATTTAAAAGTAAACATAAATTATTTAAAAGTAATTGAAATTTGTTAATATATACATACAATGAATTTAACGACTATAAAAAATCTAAACGCATTATTATTTGTAAACAATACATTAAAGGTTGATTTACATATCCGACGATTTTTCGGCGCGACCGACTGCCGCATGAAATTCGGCGGAAACTATTTTATCGATGATTTCCATATCCGAAGAATATCGGCGCAGTTTTTTGACACATACTTACAGAAATAATTCGACACAACGACAGAAACAATGTAAATTCCAAACAAGAATGAAAAAAAATGACGTTTAAATTTTTTCATTTGTATTTGTATCTAGTTAGCTGTGTCGTCGCGCCGAAAAAGATAAATTTTGTTCATGTCTTCGCCGTGCCGAAAATTCGGCGAAGAAATCGTTTCTAATTGGTTGAATGTGTCACGTGATGTTCGGCGCAGGAAAATCGGCGGATATGTAAATCGACCTTTACAGTATACTTTATAATTTATTAATTTCTGCCGAAATGGATATTATAAAACTTCCAAATGGTTTGCTACTTTTCTATTTATTTTTTCTCTATCAGTAAACGAATCAAATCATAATACATACATACAATTAAAAAATATGATTTCTAATTATAAATTAATATTCCCAAAATTTAAGTATTAGATAACATGTAATGTACCATATTATGATAATTTTGAATATATAATTAAAAGACTATTAAAAGTATTTCATTTGGTACAGCATTTATATTCACTTTCTTAGATGTGCTCGCATTACTTTAAAGAATACTTTGAAGAAGTAATGAGAATATAAATTAATTTCAGTGTTACCGAGATTCGATATATCTATCCGATGTGTTTAAATAGTTGGAATTTAGTAAGCATAATCCAAACATTTTGCACAACATTAAAAATTGAAATAGTTCGATATATGATTGACTATCAATGAACTATTTGGAAATCCATAGGTATGTTATAGATGAAATAACAAATATTTGTTGTTACTGAAATAGTGTAAGAGTTAACAAGAGGTATGTACTGTTTGAGACTCAAGTTTTTGTATTCTTCAATAAGACAACACGATCTTTGAATAAGAACAATAATGCTCACTCATTTAATATTTTATTAAGTAATAATTTCATATGCTCGAATATAAACATCGTACGACGATCAAGAACCAGATGGGATTTGCACAATAGTTATTCCAAAACGAACTTTTTATCTCCAATCGTGAAGCACAACACTTTATCAAGTCAACATACGGTTTGGTGTCGTAAGAGATAATACAAATTCGTTACTACTCTTTCTATATTTTGAACAAGTAAAAAACAGTTATTTCTATTTGATTATTTTAGAAACTTTGTCCAAAGTTTATGTATTTTATACTACTTAAAGCCAATTAGCAGTAATGAATATTTTTACTTAAAATGTTCCTTATTAAGAAGTGCTTCTTATTGTGAATATAATTATTAATTTATCTAAGATCGATTGAAGTAGTTTAACTCGTAATAATATAATTACAGCCCCGCTAATAAGTTAAGTCAATGCTATATGGTTTCAAAAATACAAACTAAGAAAGTAAGATTATAGATTTAAAATCTCTTATATCTCTGTTACATAATTAATTTGAACTGAAAAGGTAAAAAAACTTGAACATTTGAACTGATAAAGTGAAAAAACAGCGAGCAGGATAAATTTATTTAATGAATCGTCAAGCTCTTAAGCTTCAGATAAATCTGAAATTTAGTTATTAAAGTCTCGTCAATCGTGATGAAAGTCGTACTACATATTTACTTAGAGTTTCGTAAATTTTTTTTTTTTTTTTTTTTTTTTTTTTTTTTTTTTTTTTTTTTTTTTTAACGGCTTTTACAGGCCATTATTGGCCCGTACCGTGTCAACAATCTGACTCCATTGGTTTCGATCACGAGCCAGTTCTTCAAACCGTTGTAGGCAGTTTGAAGAAGCCAGATCGCTCTCTACGCCGTGGAGCCATCGTCGCCTACAGCGACCTCTTCGCCTACCGAAAGGCGGTTCACCCTTAAAGGTTCGCTGAATCATTCGGTTCGGATCAGCACGCAGAACGTGTCCGAGCCAGCGTACTCGCTGTCCTTTAATTTCATGCACGATATCAGGAATTTGCATTAAATTCCTGATCTCGTGATTGAAAAGAACTCGGTAAGTGCCATCGACGTCGCGTTTTGGACCATATATCACACGCATGATTCTTCTCTCGAATGTTAGAAGCCATCTTTCGTACTCATCCGTCAAGGTCCAACTCTCACATCCATACATGACAACGGGTCTGATCAACACTCTGTACAGTTTCAGCTTATCCGTATTTGCAAGATATTTTGATTTCAGCAGTGGACGTAGAGGATACAAAGCCCGATTGCCAGCGGCAAGGCGGACCTTGATATCCTCTCCCACACTATTATCGTGAGTGATGAGAGATCCAAGATACTTGAATCTCATCACTCCTTCAAACGTGTGGTTACCACTACTGAAATCAATTGCGTCTTGGTCTCTAAAACCCGAGATTAGGTATTTGGTTTTTGACTCGTTGATTTTGAGACCAACAGAAGCTGAACACTGTTCCAGTGGATCAAGTATCTCTTTCACTCCGTTGCCATTTAATCCAATCACACAGATATCATCTGCATAAGCAAGAAGTTGATTGGATTGTCGGAATAAGATGTTGTCCTGAGGTGTTTCACTTTTACGAAGGATGTATTCCAACATGAGATTAAAAAGTATCGGGGACAGCGCATCTCCTTGTCGAACACCGGAATTGATTGCAAAAGTTCTCGATAGCCTGTTCTCAACTTTGACACAGCATTGTGACTGCGTTACTGTCATTTTACACAGATGTACATATTTTTTCGGTATTCCTAGATATTCAAGCGCATACCATAATCTCTCTCGATTGATCGAGTCATAGGCTTGCTTGAAATCCAGGAATACCTGGTGTACATCGCGAGATGTTTCGTAGTACTTGGAAAGAATCATCCGTAGCGAAAAAACTTGATCAGTGACTGACCGATTTGGACGAAATCCTCCTTGGTAGTCACCGACAATTTCCTCCGCCAGAGGAGTAATTCTTCCCAAGATAATGTATGACAGTAACTTATATGCTGTGCAAAGGAGAGCTATACCGCGATAATTCTCACATTTCAAGCGATCACCCTTCTTGAAAATTGGGCATAACGCGGCCACTTTCCATTCTTCGGGCATAACTTCATTTCGCCATACCAATCGAATAAGGTCGAAAAGACAGTTCCACAAAGTTAGCCCTCCGAATATCAAGAGCTCTGAATTAATGCAATCAACTCCTGGTGAACGATTTTTCTTTAATTTCTGCATGGCCATTGTGAATTCCTCATAGGATGGATCCTCAATGAACATCTCCGCGGTCTGTATTTGAGGGTATTCAAACACAGCTTGTGATACATGTGGAACATTAAGTAGATCAGAGAAATGTTCACGCCATGTATCGAGTACCGCATCGACGTTAACACAGAGGTTTCCATCCTGGTCCCGAATGGCAGTTGACCGAGATCTTAAGGTATGGTGCAATTCGGTGATTCCTTTAAAGAAACCACGCGAATTGTGCTCATTGCTGAGTTGTTGTACTCTTAAGACCTTAGCCTTCCACCATTCTCGCTTCTTCAGTCTACAAATGCGTTTAGCTGTCCTTCTAGCGAGAACTGCTTTGTTTTTCCTTGCGATTGTAAACCGAGTCTGCGCTTCATTATAGGCTATATTTCGTTGCTCAACAGCAAGACGACACTCCTCATCAAACCAATCATTTTTGGGCTTAGTTTTCACTATACCGAGAGTGTGCTGGGCAGCATCGACAACCGAGGTTTTCAATACTTCCCAGACACTGTTCACATCATCAGATTGGTAATTGGATTGTATAATGCTATTGCTGACAAGATCTTGATATTTTCGTTGCGTTTCTTCATTTATCAGACCTTCACAGGAGAATCGCGTTGTATATTCTCCTGTCCTCCCTGACTTGTACGAAAATTTCCATCGTAGCTTTGCAGCAACCATAAAATGGTCACTGCCTACGAATTTTGTTGACGACCGATATGATCTCACATCTTGGACAACCCGAGCCCGCCCTTTTGAAATCAACACATGGTCAATTTGGCTTCGGGATGTTTTACGTGGGTGTGTCCATGTTTCTAAGTGGATGTTTTTATGAGGAAAGAATGTACTTGCTACTTTGAGATCATGAGCGATCGCAAAGTACATCATTCTTTCCCCATTCTCGGTCGCAGTTTCGTGTCGGGAGTACGGACCTATATTGTTACATAAGTCGGTCTGATTTCTGCCAGCTCTAGCATTAAAGTCACCAATCACCAATTTGACATCGTGCTCCGGAGTTTCGTAAATAGTAATAGTAATTTCATCATCAATATTTCTCAGTTAACTTAACATCGTCACTATTACACTTAACATCAGGTTCGCTAGATATATAAAACTTTTATTAGACCGTGTTTAGAATATTGCTGTCAGGTTTGGGGTGGAGCATCATGGAGTTCAGCGGCGTGGCATCCAAATAATACGAAACGCCAGACTTACGTAAGATCTAGACAGCCTACAGCACCGCAGAGATGTTGCAGAACTCTGCGCCTTCTATAGATTAATAAATGGTAAATGTTCTGCAGAATTAAAAGAGAAAATACCACCATTATTACGCCAGGACGGGTAACACAAGGAACGGTTAATGCGCATAGATTTACGGTGAAGCTGCCGAAACCTCGAACTGAAGATGCAAAGCGCGAATGCATTTATCGAACATCTAGGAAGTGGAATTCGTTATCCGGTTTTCAGTTTCCATTTGAGTATAAAATGCACAAGTTTAAGGCAGCTATCAACCTTTATTTGAAGGATCGGGTGTTGGGTGCAGGGACTCTGACATTTACAAGGAGCAAGGAAAGTCTAAAAGTCCACCCTACAATTAAAGTTAAATTTAAAAACGAGACTAAAATCCGTTGGTAAGAATAGTATAAGAAAATTGATTAAGAAAAAGATTTTGATATTGATTCTCATATACGTAGGTTTTAATATTGGGAACTGGTTTAATAAATAACCTTAAACACGGACCTTTTTTCTTACCTCTTTTTATGAAAAATTATTAGATCATGATAGGATTGCGATAATATTGAAATAAAGAATCGAATCGTCAAGTATGTAAATGATAATATACATTATGTAAAACCATAAAAATTATTTGTTTAACTGTGCCCGAATGTACCATTGCGATTTCATAGCGAGTTCAACAATATTACATATTATCATATCTTTGCTTTGTCCTTTTATGTGCTATATGCTCGTACGTATTTAGATGTACGCTCATCTGTGATTAAGTCTGCTAAATACAAAAAAATAAAGTTGAACACAAAACAAATAATTTTAATGTAATAAGCAGAAACTCTAGAACCTCATAAAATACGGTAATTAAAATTAGCAGTAATGAATATTTTTACAGTAAAATTTAGCAGTAATGAATATTTTTACTTAAAATGTTCCTTATTAAGAAGTGCTTCTTATTGTGAATATAATTATTAATTTATCTAAGATCGATTGAAGTAGTTTAACTCGTAATAATATAATTACAGCCCCGCTAATAAGTTAAGTCAATGCTATATGGTTTCAAAAATACAAACTAAGAAAGTAAGATTATAGATTTAAAATCTCTTATATCTCTGTTACATAATTAATTTGAACTGAAAAGGTAAAAAAACTTGAACATTTGAACTGATAAAGTGAAAAAACAGCGAGCAGGATAAATTTATTTAATGAATCGTCAAGCTCTTAAGCTTCAGATAAATCTGAAATTTAGTTATTAAAGTCTCGTCAATCGTGATGAAAGTCGTACTACATATTTACTTAGAGTTTCGTAAATAGTAATAGTAATTTCATCATCAATATTTCTCAGTTAACTTAACATCGTCACTATTACACTTAACATCAGGTTCGCTAGATATATAAAACTTTTATTAGACCGTGTTTAGAATATTGCTGTCAGGTTTGGGGTGGAGCATCATGGAGTTCAGCGGCGTGGCATCCAAATAATACGAAACGCCAGACTTACGTAAGATCTAGACAGCCTACAGCACCGCAGAGATGTTGCAGAACTCTGCGCCTTCTATAGATTAATAAATGGTAAATGTTCTGCAGAATTAAAAGAGAAAATACCACCATTATTACGCCAGGACGGGTAACACAAGGAACGGTTAATGCGCATAGATTTACGGTGAAGCTGCCGAAACCTCGAACTGAAGATGCAAAGCGCGAATGCATTTATCGAACATCTAGGAAGTGGAATTCGTTATCCGGTTTTCAGTTTCCATTTGAGTATAAAATGCACAAGTTTAAGGCAGCTATCAACCTTTATTTGAAGGATCGGGTGTTGGGTGCAGGGACTCTGACATTTACAAGGAGCAAGGAAAGTCTAAAAGTCCACCCTACAATTAAAGTTAAATTTAAAAACGAGACTAAAATCCGTTGGTAAGAATAGTATAAGAAAATTGATTAAGAAAAAGATTTTGATATTGATTCTCATATACGTAGGTTTTAATATTGGGAACTGGTTTAATAAATAACCTTAAACACGGACCTTTTTTCTTACCTCTTTTTATGAAAAATTATTAGATCATGATAGGATTGCGATAATATTGAAATAAAGAATCGAATCGTCAAGTATGTAAATGATAATATACATTATGTAAAACCATAAAAATTATTTGTTTAACTGTGCCCGAATGTACCATTGCGATTTTATAGCGAGTTCAACAATATTACATATTATCATATCTTTGCTTTGTCCTTTTATGTGCTATATGCTCGTACGTATTTAGATGTACGCTCATCTGTGATTAAGTCTGCTAAATACAAAAAAATAAAGTTGAACACAAAACAAATAATTTTAATGTAATAAGCAGAAACTCTAGAACCTCATAAAATACGGTAATTAGATAAACTTTATAGCAGTTTATGATATAGTCAAAGTTCACCACCGATTGGAGCTCAACATATATTTGTTACGAGTATATAAAAAGCAATTTACAATATGCTCACAACTATATACATTCTCGTATATTTTAAGGATAACTGAGAACAGATATATTTTATTCTATTTATTTTAACACAGACGACATTCAACAAGTGGCTTTTTTGTACTTCATTCAAAAATCTAAGAAAGGTATCGCTATTCTTCCAACGTTCCTTTTCTTTTATATACATACACGACACGATATTTTAGCTCCAAACAAGAAACGAAAAAATACAACCCAAATAAACATTTGGAGAAGGAAAAACTCAATTTTTATTTTTATATTGCATTTTATCTGTTTTATTTATCAGTTTTAATCTCCTAATGAAAATTAGAATTTTTTTTGTGTATTCTATTTCTTTCTCAATTTTCCATTTTCTACTTGTATATATTTTTCATGGATATGAAAAAAAATCTTTTCTGCGTTTCGAATTGAATGATATAGTGAATGTAATATTTATATACGATGGAATAAGTATAAATCGACATTCTTGATTATAATAAAAGCTTAAAGATTATTATTGTAAAATAATATCTCATCGACTATATTTAATTATAGTTAACGTATTTGATTGATATTCCATCACTGTATAATCATATGAATATTGTAACGAGTTTACTTCAACAGCTTAAAATAAAGAGCAAAAATAACGAGCGAATTTTCCATCCCTTATATATTTATGCATGTATGTATGTAGGGATTCACAAAAACGATATATTTACCATAATCACAACACAGAAAAACAAAAATACAAATAAAAAAGAGGAAAATTGTTCGTTACTCGGAAAAAGTTTTTCTATAAAAGGAGAGACAGATCTAAAAAAATTATCATTCCTTTACGACTTGTGGATATATTCAGAAAATTTAGCAAAAAATAAAATAATATACCAAACAACAGAATAATAAAAATTAAATTAAATTATGAAAATTTAAATTATATTTATATTTTTCTTTTGTTTTCTGGCAAGAAAAAAAACAAATTTCCGGGTCATTATAAATTTATATTAATTATGTAAAATAAAATTGGATTTGTGGTGAAAACAAATAATACAATTTAAAAAAAAAAAAAGTTTTTGTAACCGTTACATATTTTCGTTTTGTTAATTTATAAAGTGAAAATTGGTGTTTGGAACTTCATATAGTATAGAAATATGTTTTTAGTAAAATTTATATTAGTACTAAATTTAATTAATTTAAGTATACAAATGTATGGTGCTCATATAATAACAACAAGTGATGAATTAATTATAGATTTATATAGTGGTGATGTTATAAATGGTGATCTTAATAGTAATAATCTAAATAGTGTAGTTAATACGAGTTATAATAATAATAATAATTTAAATCAAAATGTATTAGAAAATCAAGTCATTGAATTAATTAAAAAACGCTCATTACAATTAGAGGACCAAACTGTTTATACTTATTACAATGTTGGTGTCTTGATGGCCTCACATCTTGATTCACCATTCGATTTGGAACGGTGTGGCCCTGCCGTTGATCTTGCACTCGAAACGGTGAATGAAGAATTTTTAAAATCACACAAAATTAAATTAAAAAAGGTTCAAGCGAGGTAAATGTTTTATTTGTGCGTCTGCTATTATGATTTTTTTTCAGTTCTAGCCGATCTAAAATAAGGGAAAACAAACTCGATTATAGATAGACTTTGATAATTATATATTAAAAAAAAAATATTAAGTTAAAAAGAAAAAATTATGAATTAAAAAAAAAATTATGAAAATTTACAATTTAACGAGAATAATGTTTATAAATATATATATATTTTTTTGCTATTTGGGAAATCATTTGGAAATTATTACAGTACAATTAAAGTTGATTTTTAATGTGGACATTTTAGCTGTTTTGTGATGAAATGATCGCATCTCAAGCTCATTCAGAACTTTTTATTCATTTTCTTTTCTTATAACTTTTTTATCTTTCATCATCTTTTTTAAAAAAAAAAAAAACTAATAAATATAATTTTCTGTAATGATAACAATATTTTCTAGAAAATGTTTCATTGTTACATAAACATACTCGTACATATATATACATACCTATATATATATATATATATATATATATATATATATATATATATATATATATATATATATATATATATATATATATATATATATATATTTATATATATATATATATATATATATATATATATATATATATATATATATATATATATATATATATATATATATATATATATATATATATATATATATATATATATATATATATATATATATATATATATATATATATATATATATATATATATATATATATATATATATATATATATATATATATATATATATATATATATATATATATATATATATATATATATATATATATATATATATATATATATATATATATATATATATATATATATATATATATATATATATATATATATATATATATATATATATATATATATATATATATATATATATATATATATATATATATATATATATATATATATATATATATATATGTATATATATATATATATATATATATATATATATATATATATATATATATATATATATATATATATATATATATATATATATATATATATATATATATATATATATATATATATATATATATATATATATATATATATATATATATATATATATATATATATATATATATATATATATATATATATATATATATATATATATATATATATATATATATATATATATATATATATATAAATATATATATTATTTATGTTTCAAATTGAGAAATTATTTTGTCACCTTGCAGGATGTTTTTTTATTATACCTTTAGGAGTTTCCTTCTTTTTATTTTATATTTTAGAGCATACATCTAGAATGATAACATCGATACATTGTTGTTTAATTATATGTATGTACATCGATAGAATTTTCTTTTGTTGAACATATTTCAAACGGCGAATCATTGATGCTTATTAAATTAATTGTATTCAATTTTCCTATTCTGCACATTACATGTATGGTGTATGCTTTTATGTTCGCAACGCTTTGAATCGTAAATAAAACAGCATCGAGACTAAAAAAACCATACTCAAATAAAAATTTTAACAATATATTCTAAAGTTCTTTAAATCGAAAATTTAAATAAATAACCTTTAACTTATAAGCATAAAAAATCCATTTCATTTCTATCCGCAACATGGTAAAATAAAGGATAAAATATTCAATTAAAGTTCCACCTAAATATTTACCTTTTAGCATATTCGTGAAGTACAATAAAACAATTGTAATTAATAATTTTTGTTAAAGATATCTTAACATTTTCACATAATATTTATTTTAATTAACTCTTCCTGATTTAAATATTTCATTTATATTTAAATATTATACATATAGGCTTAATTAGATTAATATTTTTATGTGATTGGATGTATTTTCGCAAAAGTCGTATCGTCCTACACCCACAACAAACAAGAAATTATAATTTTCGGGATTTTATGATTTAATCATGGTTAATGAAAATAAAGTCTGTGATGATATCAACAGAGTAAATATTAGTTTTTAAAAGAAAAAACCTCAATCGATTAAATAAATCTTTAAATAAAGAACATCTTAAACCATTTCTCGAAACCTTGTAATAAATACAGTTGATTTCAAATAAAGAAATTCAAATAGATTTGGCGGGTCTTATTATATAATCAACATCTTTATTACAAAGTTCAACAATGAGCTGACTTTAGGTTAGCACAATCGAAAACCAATTGATTAGTTTCCAGAACATATATTATGGAAATTTATGAAACCATGTCGAAGATTGGGCATAAATTATGCTTTGTCTGGTTTATATTGAATCATTATGATTGATAGGCATTTTCCACCACTTAAAATTATTAATGAAAATTGTTGAAATGTATTCTTTTGTTTGAAATCATTAAAATATTATACAATACGGAATCAACAATTATTTTCTTGTATAGTTATGAGGGGTATTTGCTCGTAAATGTAAAGACCATATTATAATTATTAAGTCTTACTAATAGATTTGACGTTCAATTATGTGTACTTTTAGAGTATAACTACATTTTTAAATTTAAATATTTAATTAATTAATCTTATATGACATATTTTTCTAATTTGCAAAAAACTGAATATTATTTCGAATACATTCACAGTGTGAAAAACTTGGATGGATCAAGTTCCATTGAAATATTTTTAGTATCCTAGCACCATAACTCACTAGATTTATCATATTAGGATTTTTTTAAAACATAAATCAAACGGAGAAATCTTAATTTTTCCAGAAAAAACTTAATTTTTCCAGAAAAATCTTAATTCAACTATTTTAAATATATATTTTATATATAATATATATAATATATAATTCTTTTTATATATAATTCTTTTTAAAATTGAATGTATTTTTCCCAATATATCAGATTGTTAGCTTCTAAAGAACAAATACATAGTGACCTAGCTTATGAAAAGAACTTTTACACTAAATAATTAAACTTTTGAAGTGGTTTGTTTACCGAATTATATATTCTCTCATCTATTTGTTGCCTTTAATAATTGAATTAGCCTATATTTTCTAGTAAGCTGTCAGTAACATTCACAGAAGTAAATGGTTATTTGATGCTTAAAGATAACCCTTCAACATATCTTACGTACATGAAGAATTTTTAATTCTATTGGACGTTTCTATAATTTTGTATATATAGTGGACAGACTATTTCAGTTTGTAGAAGAAAATAAATTTAAATACAGATTTATTTGTTATCAAATGTATATTATATGAAAAATTTCACATTATATTATATATTAATTGTACTTTGTGATAAACTTCAGAAACAGGTTGCGTGATTTTGGGTCAACTAAACATTAACCTTAAATTTACTTGCAAGCCATTTCATACTCTTTATATGAAATCTATGGTCCATCATTTCTTGAATGCAATTTCTTTTTTCTTTAAATTATTACCTGAAACAGTTAATTGGAAAAATCGAGAAACTCTTAATCAAATAGTTATGCTACCATATGACATAAAAACTCCCGTTGGGTGTCAAAACACTAGTAGATGTTAACACCCAGGGGAATCTAATGAACCAACACTATCATATGTTGCTGTAATATAGAATCTTGAGAATCAACATTAAGCTGCTCACCACCAAATAACGGTAATCTCTTTGAATTCTGACTTCAACTTTTGCGCTAATTAGCATAGCATGTCATCAGTTTCTCATAAGAGAAGTTCAAAGGCCGGTAGCATTATGACAACCTGTAGCAGAAGGACCTCTTTCTAGCTATATCGGAAGTGAAAACTTGATCGTCAAGGTCAGATGAGATCACCGCAAAGTTCAGATTTTAGTCTATACAAGCATATACTCGTACTTTGTAACTATACAGACATTCAAAATTAGGAAACAATATAAGGAAGCAGCAGGATTACTTACTTTGATAAAAAAAAAATCAAAATTATACATTCAAAAATACTCTCGAGTTCAATATATAGTATATACGAGTAAACTTCTGCTGCTGGAATTGCCCAATTTTGAAAATTATACACCCAAAATATTGCTATAGGATTACGCCAGAAGTTTTTCATTATACATAGTTGCTTCATGTTAAAACTATCTGTGTCTAAATTAACAATACATATAGGCAAAGGCTTAATAAATTTGGCGGGACTATTCTTTTATCTATGTGAAAAAGGATTACAAAATATTTTTGATTGTTCATAACATAGACTTAAACCGAGAATTGGAGATATTATGCAAAATACACAATAAATTATGTGAATATGTAATAGACCATCCACCAAATATAATATGTGTATTATCTTTGACGAACGTTGTGTTTGATAAACGAATTATCCTATCTTATCACATACTCGTACTTTAGAAACAAAACAGTAGAAAAAAAACGGGAAAAAATGGATAATCGATGCTCTAATAATTTATAATACTATTATATTATTTCCTATCAATATTCTAAAACGTGCCACCATTATCACATTGCTGACAGTCAATGTTATTACATATATCCAATCAGGATAGAGTAGGTACCAAAATTTTTATTAATAAATTATTTTCTTCGAACATATCACATATATGGATAAGCGCACAGACGACACATTGTAAAATGTTTATGCAGAGATCTTGAATTTTCTCGACATTCCTAGTGCTTATATATGAGATTGAAAAAGATTGTATACGTCACCCACTATATATTATATGTGTGTGTGTACTATGTACTTTGGAAAAACTTGATATCAGTATATTGTAAATATTTATTTCATGGAATATTTTAATATATTATATAGACAAATTAAATATTTATTTATTTATATTTTAAATTAAATGTAAACTGCATTATGCAGATGATTATAGTTTATATAATACAACAGTAGTTTACTAACATAATTTTTAATATTATATATTATCTACACTTATTATAGTTATCCATCATGTTCGGGTGCAAGAGCACCAGGATTAGCAGCCGATATGCATTTTCGTGACGATATCATTGGTTTTATAGGGCCAGCATGCGCATTCGCCTTAGAACCGGTAGCACGATTAGCAGCATACTGGAATACACCAATTATTACTGGAATGGGAGATCAGGTAATTTAAACAGTTTTTTATATATTAATTCATTAAAGTAAGATAATTCTTTTGTAACAACAGCAATACTAAAAAATAAACGTCTATAATTATAGAGATAGAAACTATTTTTAATGGAATCATTTAATTTAATGACCCATTTGAGATTTTCTTACCGTTATTTGTGTAAAAGAATTGAAATTTTCTTTTATATTTTCTTACTCTAAACATGTAGCATGTATATCTCAAAGTATTATCAGTATTGCATCATACAATTTCCAAATGAAAATCTTTCGCGTTGACAAAAGATTATTTAATTATGGATTTAAAATGAGTTTGTTACATTAAGCTTCACCATATACATATATGTGTAGTATATGTTCATATTTTTAATTATTAAGAATTTGCTGAAAAATTGTTTTAGTAATATTGGACAAACATTTTGAAAACGGATCCTTCCATATGTTCTTAAGTTTTAGAATTGGAAACCATTGATTTGACATTAGTTCCTAATAAAATATAATATTTTGATGCGTTCTGTTACTAATAAAGCTATACAGTCGCAAAAGGATTGAGCTTAAGTTAATTTATATTATATATCAAGCCGTATTCATGAGTTTGGCAATTTATATTCGTTATTATCTCGGTTATTTTATTGCGCATTTTTTAATATCAACAACAACTTTTCTGACAATAGGCCATAACGACAAATGACTCTCACTGTTTTCTTGTAGCTTTTTTTTCGTTGCTTTTCGATTTTTATGCGTCATATGGATAGTCAGGAATGTGCAAGTACAGAAATTGTACATTTTTCAAAACTAACAGTTAGTAATTAGATAATCAACACTTAATATATCCATTCTGACAGAGATTAAAGTTTAGTTAATCCATAAGATTTTTTTTTTTGATATTTATACTTAAGTTCTAGCCGGCATTAGCACCAATAGATAAGGTCATCTAAAAAAATACTGTGGAAATCAAAATATCATTTTTTTTCGTCACTCACGCCCTATTGGCCTATTAAGACATTATCTTCCAAACGTGTATTCTCAGTCCCGAAATCTATTTGATCTTCGAATGAAACCCAAGATATACGGTTTTCCGCAAGGTCGTCAGTTGATCTTGAAATAGAAATCATGATTCAAAGCAGTGTAGTCTATGAGGAAGTACGCAGAACATAAGGACAAGAAGTGCTCAACACTGTCTTCTCCTCCTCCCCAACACTGTTTGCAGTTTCGAATTCAAGAAACATGTTCCGTGAGACCCGCATTTTCTCAGCAAGATCCTCAAAGTTTGTTTATCACAATTCAATAAGGAATGAGATCTTCTATTGATTTATTGTTATAAAGAAGAAGTTCACCTACGTCTTGTTTCAGTTCCATCGTGCATGAGCCTGATTATTTTACCATGTAAAGGATTGCATCTATATTCTGTACAAATTGAAGGGTCAAGAGGAAGGTGTCTTATAAGTAGCTTCAAATTAAAATGGTAATAATTAGAATTGGGCTGGCGCTCTATATAAATATTTAGATTAATGGTTTTTATATTGCGATATAAACATTAGGTCATGAACACTTGAACATCCTTAAATTTAATTTTGCGATGCAAAAACTTATAGGAAAATACGTAATTCTACACGACAATCAGTTGTCTGTACAACAAACAGTTGTACCGAATTTATCTCTTTCAATGCCTTCCTGTTTATATGGGTATTTATTTGGAAAATTTTATTTATTATAAGATCTAATCGCTTTATATGAACAATAAACATACATATTAAAACCACTCATTTGACACCGCTATGATAATAATACACGTACAGTAATATTAATCACAGTTAATAATATAAAATAAGAAAAAACCCAATCCTCTTTGTATAATCCCTATCACGTTCAACTCATGCCATCATTCGCTTCAGATTTTCATGACGATCGTATCATAAACATTTTCTTCCCGAGAAGAAATCAAAACTCTAATTGAAATTTCCTTACTTTCTATCTAACTTCATCCATTTCGTTTTTTATATTCATTTTATTTTATTTTAATTTTTCAATAAATTAAAAGAACATTATTTTGACGTCATTTAATAACATGTAATAAAAATTAAATGGATGTGTATATAAGAAAAGATATACAACGGGGGCAAGAAGCAAATTAGTAACAATGATGTTGTGTACATAATTAGAAAATGTACAGTAGGATTTATATACGAGTATGTATTGTATGTATATATATATATTCTTGTATATATAGACAATAGATAAGTTCAAGTATAAGTTAGTTTGTATATTCAAAACCAAAATAAGAAAGATTTAAGATAAATATTCAGAAGCTTTGGATATTGTGAAAATGTATATTTTACATATACATATACACATAGACAAAATACTTAGGCACTCACAGTAAATTAATAGAAATAAAATCATTAAATCGAAAAGAAAATCTAATTTTGCATTTTCTTCTTTTTAAATTTTCCAGTAACATGAAACGGTTATAAAATTGATAATAATTAAAAGATAAAGTTTTCTTTATTTCATGTCGCTCTTTTGTGGTATGCGTATATACAACTTATACAATCGTATTGTAAAGATGTGTGATTCTGATGAATGTAATAAAATATGAAGGGATCTTTTAAATATGGGTCATTTTCTTCAGAAAAATTAATTTTTCTTAATATCATTTATTGGGTTATATGTTTTCTACTTCCGATTTTATACTTGCTAATGTTTTTTTATGAATACCTACACATTGTACAGATTTGTAGTATACAGATTCATATATGTCGTATACTTGGTATGTAGAAAAGCTTTTAAAAAAATTAAAATGTCTGTAAAAACATATTGATACAGTTTAGAACTAAGATATGGAATGATTGCAATTGCATGCAACTATATAGTTATCTTATATTACTCTTTGATAATTTTATTCCTTTGGATTTCATTAATATATTCTATAAAGATAAGGCTGAATGAACGTTAAAAACTATAATCACTAAACGATATAACAAACTTCCAATTTAAAAAAATGTTTTTAAGTTGATGCTACTACTTTTGACCCTCCCAACTTTAAACCATTTAATCAATGTCTTATCATATTATAATTAATTTTCTTAGATGCAACAGAGACATACGTCGATCGAAAACTGATTAATTTTAAAGCTTAATAATAATATAGTCGTAACATAATTTATGTAAACTTTTTTTGAGCATTAAAAATTATAAATTATTGTTTATAAAAATACTGCTTCACTTATTTTACATATCATGTCAAAAAATGTTACTTAAGATTTAAAAGGCTATGTTCATTCAATAAGTTCGTAGGATAAGTAAGAAAAAACCAAATTTTGACAAAACTCGATATTATAATTCAACATAGTTGCATTCGAGGGCGATACAACGATTTTCTAACTGTTCGATATCACTTTTATAGTACAATTTCTCTTTCTCGTCAAAATAGGCCACAGTTTCAGCGATTACTTCGTCATTGGACTTAAATTTCTTTCCAGCACGCATTCTCATGAGATCTGGAAACAGGATCACCAACTCGCTGAGGACTAAATCTTGAGGATATGATGGGTGGGTAAGCAATTCGAAGCCCAATTCATTCAATTTTGCTATCGTTTAATCGATCTGTGACACGTTGTCTTGGTGAAACAACAGTTTTTTTTCCTTTGAAAATGTGAGCCTTCAATCGATCCAAAAGTGCACAGTAATAGTAACTGCTGATGGTGGTTTCTTTTTGGAAATAGTCAATGAATATTATTCCGTTCGCATCCCAAAATACAGACGCCATCACCTTATCGGCCGACTGTTACGTCTTTCCTCGCTTTGGATTCGGTTGGTCGATTGCTGTCCACTCAGCTGACTGTCTTTTGGATTCTGGGATGTAATTGTGAAATTATGTCTCATCAATTGGCACATATCGACGATAGAATTCCATTCAATTTGTGGATTTTTTTATATTTTCTGGAATAACAGCCTCATTTGAGCGTCATCTGCGCTTTGCATCATTTGTGCTGGTACGACCACATTTAAATTCAGTAATCCACTTCTCTACCATTTGTCTCGATGGAGCAGAGTTTGGTTAATGTTTATCAAGCCATTGTTTGGTTTCCGCACTGTATTCACTTTTCCATTTTTATTTTTTTCAAAAACTTTAGTTGATTCAAATGCTATAACTAACGAATCAACAGTCCGATTGCTGCCAAATTTACACGCTTATCGTTTGACGGTTAGTACTAAATAAAAATCATATAGAAAAAATTCTCTTAATGCCAAATATAAGTCATCCTATACGGACTTATTGAATGCCCCTGTATTTATATATTGCCTTTGATTAATGCAGGATACATTTATATGTTAGCAGAAAATTATCAATAAAAGCTACAGCTATTGAAAATTATATGGTGACGAACGAGGTTAAGTATGTCAAGGTTTTTTTCATAATAATAGTCAAGATTTTTTTTATAATAATCTCTGAGCTCTTGGCATAACCCAATGATTTAACGAAGTTTCATAAAAAAAAGTCTAGAGTTGCTTACTTACACGTTCATCGTATTTAGATTTCAAGAAGTCAATTGTTAGACAACCGTCTTGTTGAATCCACATATCATTTATGTCTAGCTATGCAGTTAACCAAAGAAATAACGTTGCAATATGCCTCTGCAGCGATCTCGATTGACTGTAACGTGACGGTCATTTTTATCAACGAAACGTCGATTCAATGAAATCACCAGCAAGAAAACCACACCCCATACAATTATTTGTTGTACATGAAGAGGTGTTTCTTGAAGTACATGTGAGTTTTCAACTGAATAATATAACGTATATTCTATTTGTTGACATTGCCGTTTAGCCAAAAATGTGCTCATCACTGAATATGATTTTGTAATGAAATTAGTCATCTTCTTCCAACATTTCTAAAACCCAATACGAGATGGAATAGAGAGAAATTTCCAAATTTTATTGTCGGCCACGGTGTTCTTCGAGTTTGTGCCTTACCGTTTAATGATTTGGTATCATTATATACATATGGCCATTATCTAGAAAACATTTTTAAAAACAATAGCTGATTGATAATATATTATGAACTCATACCAATAACACCTAAACCCACCAGATTAATCCTATTAAATTCTCTTATTTTCTACAATTCTATAATCGAAATGCAATATTAATGCACACAATATTATTTAGTCCTACATACCATATATGGTATGTCTGTTTATAATCCTACAAATCCATTTAATACAACGAATTTCTATTATCAATTAAAACATTTGACAATAAAAATATATAAAATAAAGTCAAACAATTTTAATTGAATTTAAAAAAAACTTTTAAATTAAAAAATTGAAATTGTAAATTGATTTTGCAATAGTTATTTGTGCATCTAGCAGAGTTATTTATCACTTACTTATATCTACGACGTTCAGTTGATAATGAGGAAAATTCCCAACACCGATAGCAATAATTTCTGGTTGAACGTTTATATACACAAACATTATATATTCTCTTATTTCAGCCACCTTCCGAAGGCGAACTATCGGTAACATCTGGAATTTTAGGGAAAATACATAAGTGGAAAAATGAGAGTACGGTAAGAATTTACACCTTAAATACATTGAAAATAAAACCTAATCATTCAATTTTTATACTAACGATTATTTTCAAATTCTATATATTATGTTAATTTCCTCAGGGAACCGTAGTTTTATTATTTGGCATACGAATAAAGACATACATTTTTACTCTTTTTCATTTCCAGGGAATTTTTAAGGATAAATCGAAATATCCTACATTAACGCGTATGTCATATTGCCAATGTCGTTTGAAACTCGTGTTCTCTAGTATATTTCGTCAATTCAATTGGAAACACGTTGCCTTGTTGTTAGATCGATCAGATTTATTTTCATTAACTGTAGGTAAGTAATTTCAATAAAAAATTATTATTAGCTAGTTGGATCAAAAACAATAATTCTAATTCCATGATATAGGAAAAAATTTAGAATATGGATTGAAAGAGGAAGGATTGTTGGCATTTGTCCGAGAGCTAAATGGTAATGAAGAGGAACAATACGATAGTTATTTAAAAGATGCTAGCATGTACGCTAGAGTTGTAATTTTATCAGTTCGAGGACGACTTGTACGGAAATTTATGCTAGCTGCACATAGATTGGATATGACAAAAGGCGATTGGACGTTTTTAGATGTGGAAATATTCCAGGTAGCTTTAATAATAAACACATCGAATAGATTATCCTAACAGATATTTTTTATCCGTAACGATATATAGAGTTCGTATTGGGGTGATCACCACTGGGAAATGGACGATGCTGATGATGAAACTGCACGTATAGCGTACGAGGCACTCTTACGTGTTTCTTTATTACAACCGACAAGTCCGAAATTTCAAGATTTTGCTGAACAAGTAAAGGAGCGAGCAAATCGAACCTACAACTATACATTTTCGGATAATGAGGAAGTAAACTTTTTTATTGGAGCATTTTATGATGGCGTATATCTTTTGGGTATGGCCTTGAACGAAACTTTATCCGAGGGAGGTGATATTCGCGATGGATTAGCTATAACACGAAAAATGTGGGGTCGTGATTTTCATGGTAAGCTAATCCATTACATCATAAATCATATCACTATAATAACATTTAGATCGTCGCTTTTCATTATGTCAATATTAAGACGTTTTTATTCAAATATGAAAGAATGTGTGACTTTTATTTGTGATTCTAGATTATTTGTCTTTCATACCCTTGTGTTCCCCAACCACAGTTTAGCATATTATTATTATACATACTCGTATTGTTTGAAGATGATGAATGAATTTTATGTTTTATGAAATGATTGTTTTTCATTTTTGTTCTTCGTCATATAAATATCGCAATGAATAGGAAGCAAACTGAAACTATTAAATTAATATATTTAGTGTGTTTGGTCAAGAGAATAATATTTTATATATTGATTTTTATATTTGAAAAAAAAACGATTGTAAACTTGACTCCAATCAATTTAATATGTATATTTGTTTAAATATATAGGTATAACCGGACATGTTAGGATTGATGATAGCGGCGATCGTGATGCAGATTATTCAATTCTAGATTTAGATCCAATTACAGGACGCTTTGAAGTAGTTGCACACTATTATGGCTTAGACAAGTATACAAGCTTACAAATAATGTATTAGTTATTTAATATACAGCTATTGTTGCGACTTTATTTTTACAGACGATATGTTCCCGTAAATAATAAAAAAATTCACTGGCCTGGTGGAAGAGAAGGTCCACCACCAGATATACCAAAGTGTGGCTATTTAGGAACGTCACCGAACTGCCATGGATTCGGTAAAATCAAATCCAATTTACCTACAATTAATGTACCTATAATTTTCATCTTTCTTAGAATATATCATACTGTATGGAACATTTGCCATTGGGATATTTATAACCTTGGGATCTCTAGTGACATACCTGTTTTGCAAGTATGCTTACTTACATCTTAAATATTAAATACACAACACTAAAACTTTTTAATTGGTTAATAAGGCAATTACGATTGAACAATGAACTGAATAATATGTCATGGCGTGTCCGTCCCGATGAAGTATTACTAATTGGGAAACTGTTTGGCAGCAAAATGGGGATACAAAAACTAAACGCTGATGTAATTTTGCCAAAAATATTTATACTGTTAACATTGAATAATATAATTGTATACATATACATTTCAGCATTTTGGTGTTAATTCGGGACGAGCATCGATAACAAGTTGCACATCATTACCACCAACCCAAGTTTTTACAACTATTGGAATCTACAAAGGTGAACGTGTGGCAATAAAAAAAGTTGCCAAAAAGAAAGTAAGATTTTAAACTTTTCTGTATTAATAGTCATGTCTATATGTTTTACTATTAATTTACATATTTCTGTATACAAACGTATAAATAGATCAAAAAAGTTTCGAAACATGTATATTGCTGGACCCTCGAGGGAGTTGCATCAAAGTTGTTTTTTGTGTTATTGCGAGACGTGTTATATTTAAATGAACTTTTATATATTGATTTTTTGTCCTTTTGTTACTAATTTGGTATTTTGTGGTTTATTGATTTAATAAAGATGATAGTAGAAAAATTAGCCAAATATGTCAACAGGGCTAACTGATTTGAAGACGAAAGTAAAAGAGGCAAAGTTGTTCTTAACAATCTATAAAATAAAACAAGTTCCTATTGATTTTTTTTGTAAATCATTTAGTTAAGAAAGGGCTAAAGCACAGAAAAAATAACATACAGAAGGAAACCTACGAATAAAAAATGATCGTTTTTTTCTGGGGTTATGTCGTTAGTTTGGGGTTATCTCAGAAAATACGAGAGTAAAAATTTAAAACAATAATTTTACACTCTCGAAATTGCAAAAAAATGAGACTATATTATCAAAGCCTACTCATGGTGTATGTATTTTAGAATATGCCTAATATTGAATTTGTGTGTTAAAATTCAAAACAAAATAAATACACACAAACAAATTATAATTTTTAAACAGAGAATTTGAGCTATACATTGCAGTATTTTATTCTCTTCAAATTGTTGTTTTTGTAAAGAGACAATTTCAAAAATCATAAATTTTGTTGTTCGTAGGTTTCCTTCTGTATATATTACTTTTCTCTGTGGCTAAAGTTTATAACGCTAAAGTTTATACTATATAACCAAAGTCAAATCTACATATCAATTACAAATTTAGATCTTTTGAAGAACACAATCTAATATCATCATAAATGTATATGGCTATCAACAATAGTTAAACGGAATACTAGAGCTTCGTTTGATCACTCTACTACCGACAGTAGTTGTTCTAGGGATTAGCTCAAAAATTGTATTTAATTCATATTCATATTTAATTCAACCAAATTATGTCACTCATATATAAAATAAAACAATACACTTTATAAATAATAAATTAATCATATAAACTACTTATGTTTGGATAATTCATAAATTTTGGTTAAATCCTTTACGTTTTACAACAAACTGATTACCAGTTTTAGATAAGATAATTCTTTTAATGTTCTTCTTTTTGGAATAGTGATTATGAAGTTGATCCAAATAAACAAAAACCGTAGGGTTTCACAATACTTTTTAATACAGTTTGAATGCAAAGTATACTTTATAGAAGCTATAACATGACAATCTAAAAGTTTAAATTTAAAAATTTGTCTAATAAGCCTTCTATATGTATAGGTTGACATCACATCAGTTCTTTTGTGGGAGATCAAACAAGCACGTGATGTAAATCATGAAAATACTGTTCGATTTGTTGGTGCTTGTATCGATTTGCCGAGACCAACAGTTTTAATACTAACCGAATACTGTCCAAAGGGTAGCCTTAAAGATGTGTTAGAAAATGAAGCCATCAAGCTTGACTGGAATTTTCGAATGTCCCTGATACACGACGTCGTTAAAGGAATGACATATTTGCACAATAGTGATGTTGCGGTACACGGCAAACTTCGATCGTGCAATTGTTTAATAGATGGTCGATTTGTTCTTAAAATATCAGATTTCGGATTACGCACACTCACTACACCGTCAGAGTTTATAAAAGACCAAAACTATTATAACAGTTAGTACCTTAATAAATATTTATCATATGTTTGTATATATAGCAATTTTAAACAATTTAAAATATTTTAGAATTGCTATGGGTAGCACCAGAACTGCTTCCAATGACAATAATTCCTGGAACACCAGCTACACAAAAAGGCGATGTTTATTCGTTTGCTGTAATTTTAGAAGAAATTGTGACAAGAAGTGGACCATATGAAACAGCTCGCCAATTTATGGATATACAAACTATAATCGATCGTGTTGAACGACATGAAACTCCACCATTTCGTCCATTTGTTGGCCAACGTGAATGTCCATCGGATGTACTCGATCTGATGGAAAAATGTTGGGCTGATAGTCCAGATGATCGTCCAACATTTTCTAATATTCGAACAACTGTTCGATTTATAATGAAGTATACATTACGCAATTAATCGACTAAAGTCCACGTATATAATCTATTTTCTTAATATTTCAAGGGGTTTTTCTGAAAACTTAATGGACGACCTTCTTCGACGAATGGAACAGTATGCTAACAATTTAGAAAGTCTTGTCGAAGAGAAAACAGAGCAACTCAGTATGGAGAAGCGTAAAACTGAAGAACTACTTTATCAAGTACTACCACGTCCTGTTGCACAACAATTACTTATAGGTGAAATGGTCCAACCCGAACAATTTGAATGTGTCACCATTTATTTTAGTGATATTGTTGGATTCACCGCTCTTTGTGCTCAAAGTAGACCAATCGAAGTAGTTGATTTTTTAAACGATTTATATAGCACATTCGATCGAATTATTGGATTTTATGATGTCTATAAAGTAGAAACTATTGGTGATGCATACATGGTAGTATCAGGCTTGCCAGAACGCAATGAGCATGATCATGCTAGAGAAATCGGACTAATGTCACTTTCGATTTTGGATGCGGTCAAAAGTTTTACAATCAAACATAAACCAGAATATCAATTAAAAATACGAATTGGAATACATTCCGGTCCGGTATGTGCTGGTGTGGTTGGTAAAAAAATGCCACACTATTGTCTATTTGGTGATACGGTTAATACCGCATCTCGGATGGAATCAACTGGATTACGTAAATAATTCTATAAATTAATCAAAAATTGTTTATAAAAACTAATTTTGTTGATTATTAATTTACATGTATAGCACTCAAAATTCACGTGTCGGATGCGGCAAAAGATATTCTTGAGATATTTGGTACTTTCCGTCTAGAGCTACGAGGAGAAGTAGAATTAAAGGGAAAAGGTAATGTAACCACATACTGGTTATTGGGATGTTCTGAACCCGACTTAAGACCTCAAACTCCAATGAAGGCGCATAGTGATGATGAATCCTTGCCATTCCCGATTTTATTTCCCGGTATTGGAAAATAAATTATTATGTACTTGTTCTTGACATTGAGTAAAAATACCATATGTTTATTGTAAAAATAAAATAAAATTGAATGTAATATTGATATTGTTTTATATTATTCTGAGATATAACTAAACAATTTGTAATTCTTATCATTTTCTAAATTCTTAACTACACATACCAAACTGTAGAAAAATTTAAAATTGTTTCATGAACACTAACTTGTTACATTTTAGTATCCAAATTTATATCAGTGTCAATTTTCATGGTCAGTTAAAGTCTTTGTTTATTTGCATTTTTTCCAAATATTCCACAATATTTATGTTATATATAATTTGGTTGGCTTTTGAAGAAATTCCAAGGTAAAAAAGCTATTAGTATGCAGAATTGTCACATATATAAACTATACAGATATTTTAATAAAAATTATAAACAAACAAATGAGACAAAAATGTTAACTGTAATTTAGTAAAAGCTGGACCATCTATAATTTTCACTTCGATATGGATGAGATCTCTGGGATGACAATGTAGTGGTTTTTAAAAACTAATTATAAAAACTATATCAAGTTCAATCCATTTGATGAGATCGGTTTTCTTAAAAAATGTTGTTTATTTGATTTTCGTTGGCCCATTTAAGGCTACAACGATTCTGATGTTCCCTCGTATAGTAAACAATATTATTTTCGTTGTCAAGTTGTGATTGTGATTCTGATAATATAAAATTGATTAAATTCTTAATTTTGGAGTTAAACTACTCATACATACCTACATATTGGTGCAAATTGTCATCACTATTAAATGTAGTTTGTAGAACTTGATTAGATGAACCAGAATGATTTAAGCATTAAAGTTTTAAGTTAGATTCAATCCAGCATCATACCTACTATCCATAATGTGTACAGCAATGTTTTGTTATAGAATTCATCCCGTTTCTTCATAAATGTTTGCAACGCAGTTTAAGCTCAGCAGTAATTGATGATTTAAAAATGAATTAATCGTCGAAGAAACTTTAATTTCTATCTGTCTGTCACTATCTTTTAATCTGTTTTGAGATCAAGGACGTACGGCAATAGGTCCGACTTACGTAGAAACATCTGCACATTAAATAGCTCCATCTCAGCCTATAGTACTGATATGGAAGATGGGTTGGCTCATGAATTCTGCATTTCGGGTCTTAGATGTCTTCGTTCACACCACCAATCGTAATCACCACTCAGATGCTGAAAATTCTCTTTTCCATCCTGCCCCAATCGGGATTTGAATCTCCCGGTCCAATTACCGCAGCTTTAACCATTTGGTCGGTAGTTTAATTTCTTAATGATATATTTCTTAAAATAGATTGGAAAACAATGAAAAAAATGTATATTAAGCAATAAAGATTTAAGTTAAATTCAATACAGCATCATACCTACTATCCATGATGTGTACAGCAATGTTTTGTTATAGAATTTCTTGATAAATAATTGCAACGCAGTTTAAGCTCAGCAGTAATTGATGATTTAAAAATGAATTAATCATCGAAGAAACTTTAATTTCTATTTGTCTGTCACTATCTTTTAATCTGTTTTGAGATAAAGGACATACGGCAATAGGTCCGACTTACGTAGAAACATCTGCACATTAAATAGCTCCATCTCAGCCTATAGTACTGATATGGAAGATGGGTTGGCTCATAAATTCTGCATTTCGGGTCTTAGATGTCTTCGTTCACACCACCAATCGTAATCACCACTCAGATGGTGAAAATTCTCTTTTCCATCCTGCCCCAATCGGGATTTGAATCTCCCGGTCCAATTACCGCAGCTTTAACCATTTGGTCGGTAGTTTAATTTCTTAATGAAATATTTCTTATAATAGATTGGAAAACAATGAAAAAAATGTATATCACAGCAGATTCCAACTAGACGGTTGGAGTGTGCAACAATAAACCGTTTAAATTGCACTTAAATTTTATATTCACCACTAGTTTTAAATAGACCGCCCGGTGTAAATCTTATATACAATTCAAAATAGAATACTTTTACAATACTACAATATTGTTAAATTTTTAACATACAAACTATATATGTATTGTAAATTGGGCTGTCCTTAAATTAACTAAATAATTTAATTTTAATTACAATGAAATAATTATGGCTGATGCATTGTTCTAAAGCAATACAAAAATCAATATAATAGGGGCACACGTATTATTGATCAATAATAAAATAAGAATTAATAAATAAATAAATCGAATGTATGAACAACTATAAAAATTCACCACTTCACCGATTGTGAACTATCCAAATGATAATAAAATAAAATATGTATATTACTGTATGCAACCAAAAATGTAGAAAAAAAACAACACAATTTTGACATTCGCTCGATTTTATAAAATGTCTTTCTATTTATTCACCCAGTGTTGTTCAATCCGTCAAACTTATAGTATATGTTATTAGTGCATTTCTTTACATTTATATATTTTTAATATTTTGTCTACCCTTAAAAAAAATTGCACAAATTAACTAAAGTTATTTGTACGAAAAATGAATTTACTAATAAATATACGATTTTTATATGTCTATTTAAATACAATAATTTATTTAAATTTATAGAACTCTATTATTTTTTTTATTCCCTGTGTTTATAATTTATATTGTGATTGTTTTTGTGTTATTTTTTGTAATTATAAAATAAGGAAACAAGTATATTTTATATATAATAATGTGTTATATTGCTATTATTGGTTTTAAAATAAAATATTAGTTATTAATATTTTGATTATTGATGTAAAAAATAAAATTTGTATTGTGTTTTTGTGCAATTTTGATTTGGTGAAGTGGAAGAAACTCGAGATTGGGAAGAAAAAGTGAATAAAAATGTCACGACGAATAAATGTCATAAGCATAACCGCGATTGGTGCATTTTTCTTGTTGTTTCTGTACGCGAGCAATTCATTTAACCCGTCAAATAGTACTAAAACGATTTACTATGGAAATCACGAAACAACCAGTAGATTAAAATTCAATTACTTAAAAAATCGATTAAAATATTTAAGCGATCCTACGTGGAGCGGTGCATCGTTGCCTTATAATGTGACTGAAATCGATGAAATTCTGAAACAGCAACGCGATCGTATTGTCGATGAGATGCAAAATTTTGAATTTCCAGGCGGACGATTTTATGTCGATGCTGAAAAATTGTCGGATTTAACTATGGAAACACAGGGTAACCCGTATCGAAGTGTAATTATAACGACCTGGCGGTCAGGATCAACATTTTTAGGGGATATATTAAATGCTATGCCAGCAAATTTTTATCATTACGAACCTTTACTAAACTATAATATAGTACAAGTGCGAGGACCACCGCACGATAATTATCATACGCGGGCCATACGAAATTTAAAACAATTACTCAGCTGTAATTTTACCGACATGGATGAATATTTCGACTATGGTAAAACCCATAATTGGCTATTTATACACAATCATAGATTGTGGAATTGGTGTAAATTGTATCCACAATATTGTTTTGAACCGAAATTTGTTACAAAATTTTGTAGATTATTCCCACTTCAGAGTATGAAAGTGGTCAGGCTGCGAGCAGCTCTAGCCGAACAATTACTTGAGGATGAAAGGTAGGTGAACAATTTTTTTTATAAATTTTATCCGATGAGTAGAATAGCTTAATGTGAGCCGAAACAAAAAAGTTTAGCTAATGTGTTCTTAAAAATATAATCTAAAGTTATAAGCCCCAACACACACTGTGTATTAATGTTTTTAATAATTATTAGCTGTTATTACATTAATCGGCAGTACGTATAAATCTTTACATTACGTTAAACACTATACCTCTCATATAAACCACATTAAATATTTTATTATATACATAGCTAATAGCAAAAATAGATAACAAACTAAATATAATGGCAATCCTTAAAAATCTTTGCTCTCGAGAGACTTATGTATATCAGTAAATACTTTTATGTTCTTAGTGTTTTAGTAAGGTAATTATTTTATGTACATATACTTAAGCATACATGTAAAAATGATATGGAGTATAGTAGTTTTCGACATTAATAAATGTTGTTAATAAGTATAATGTTGTACAATTAATTAGAATTATTGTATGTTAATTAAGTATACCATGTTTTGATCGATAAATTGTTTAATCACTAACCTAACTATACTCGCATCGAAATATGAGTCGCATTCTGTTCTCCTACCTCTTTTCATAATACCGAATGAACGTTTAAAATATCCAAATTAACAAAAACTTATCTAAATTAAAAAGATACACTTGTGAATAACTAAGAAATTAAATAAAAACGAAGGCTACATATGTTAATTATCCGTTATTACTATGCATGTGTATACATATGAAAAAGAAAGTTAATATATTGCATTAGCAAATAATTACCTACTAGTACGATTTCTCAATATTATCTAAACCTGAAATTAGATTAAAAGTCTACTTAAATATTCCAACCTGAAAATTGGAATTTAATAATACTATGCAATGCATCAAGATTACACGAATAGTGATTCTAGAAAATTTACCTTTGCAAACGGTCCTTGGTTTTTAATGAAATCAACCATAAAAAAATATAATTTACGCTTATCGTGATATTTCATCACGAGAGGTGTGTCTCTAGAATCATTATAGTACATATCTAGAAACAACACTATAACAACAGTAATATACTTCATAATGTGCAGTGTTTATAAATTTTTTTTATATAAGAGTTTCCATTTCAGTGAATTATAACCGTATTTCTACAATTATGTATATGAATTAACTTATCTTATTCTTTGTATCTAGTTAGATAAGCATGTACATAATATATGTATTACATATACACATTCGCTAAATTAATCGGAAATCCATTCTATTTAAAAATATGAGTGCTGCTCGAATTGAAACAAGTGTAATACATTATATTTCTCGTATAAAAAACAAAACTTCTCATCCGCTAATTAAAAAACTCAACGTGATTTATTATTATAATACGGGAAACTAATGAAATCAGCGTCTATTTGCAAGACGTTGTGTATCGATAGTAATTGTTTCATATATTAATTAAACATAGCTATGCTCAACCTAAATGTTGTTGATTGGTGTTCAGTTTTACCAAATCACCATGATTTTAATTAATCAAAACACATTGCATATGTGACATACAATTGAAACAATAAATCTTTTATTTCGTCATGAGACGTTACTAGCATAAATACTATGTATGATTATTTATTAAATTGATTTTGTGGAATAAACAATATAAATTGCGGAAAAGAGGTTTATAACCTCTTGTCGTTTATATAATTTTCTAAATATTCAATCTATACCGTGTATTTAAACGAATTAATTAATATTCTAAAATAGTATGTACATATATAAATATTAAATTATTACATTATGTACATTTGTGTATTGTAATTTGTTCGTGTATCTAAAATGTCTATCATCGGCTGTCAACACAATAATAATAGTTAAAGAATATAAATTATTTGCTTTGTTCGTCAGCTAATTTAAAAAATTGCATTTAAATTATTTTCTTAAACTTAAAGGTATTACCTGGATTCTTACTAAGTTCAGGAATATATATAATAACATTTAGTGGAAGAATAATGACAATACCATTTCGATTAAGTTCAGCAGAAGATAACATATGTTTATACATAACATTACCAATTTTGCCATATTTGAGTTTTTTAGTCTAGCTCTAGCAGGTGTACCTACGTTTTCTAAATTGTTTCTTAAGGTATGTGTTGTTACAAACGCGGTTGGTTTTCTAATCAGACAATAAATTTGGTAGTGATATTGATCATAACAGCTTGTAATTTACTTCAATCGAACCAATAAATTAATAACACCACTTTGAATCGATAATGCGATTATCCCAAACCAACTCCAAATATATTTTAATAGACATAAAAACATCTTTACGAGTGTTTATATAAAAATCATATACTCATCGTTGATGTTATCAAATTGATGGGATTCATGAGAATAGTATTGCGTGCTATAATATAATTTGTCATCATATTTAATATTATAAAAGTTCTAAAATTATTTCAAAACTAACTAAAATTAAAAGAATTAAATGAAACTTTAATTAAATTGCATAATTTTTTAAGATTATCAGGTATATAACTATTAAGTTTATAAATGTTCGAGCTCAAAAGAGGAGGTAGATATTACTTGTTTTCAGCGGCTATGTTTGTTATTCATTGGGGCTGAAAAAAGTTACGTGATGTGTCCCACATCTTACACATTTTGTTGCGTTTACATAAAATGTATATGTACATATATATTGTTATGTGTACTTCTAATGCACACTTATATACTTCACCACGTAGTAGATATTCTTTAGTAAAGTCTGTTGACTGAAAATAAAACATTTTTATAGCAATAATCTTATAACTTCATAATTTTGTTCGAAATGCTTATAGCTTCAAAATATATTTACAGTTTTATTATATTTTTGGAAGCTTAATCAACAAGGCCAAATTTTTGACAAGTTCATTGGAAAACTCACTTTTAAGAACAATTTTTGCTACAACCTTTCATCTGTCGCAGCCATGCTCTAACGATGCTTATAGTTTTGGCATTGGCGTGTCACTGTTAAAAATCCATTAGGACCTTAAATTTCAAAATTTCCTAGTTGTAACTGGCTAATCAGAGAATTCCCCTAAAAGAGCATTGCATCATAAACGCCATGTACTTAATTATAAAAATTAGCATTGCAATTTTATTCATTATTAATATTTTTATTATTTTTATAGTCTCGGTACAATTAAACGTCTCTATATAAAAATTGTTTTGTATATACAAAACTTTCTTTTGTATTTTAGTTCAAGAATGGAATAAACTTCTTTCGTTTTTCTTACAGCATTCGTAAGATTTTAAATTTTGTATACATATAGAATAAAGAAATGTTATACTGTTGCCGTTGCAATTGTTGTTGTATTACGATTAACCTATATATTAGAAAGAATATAATTTAAGTCATTTTATAGCGGTTTTTCTTCGTTTTTTGTATGTTTCTTGTATTTATTCGAACGTATGCATAAATCTATAAAAACGTTCCTATATAAAACAATTGTTGAGAAATTGTAAATTAATTTCTAGTTTTTGCTTGAAAAGATTTGTGTGGATTGTAATGCATAAGACAGTACATAAAACAGGTTATGTTGTGTGTACACTGGTTTGAAATCTCCCTGTTACGATATGTTTCTGAATACAATGTAGTATTGCTTAGATTTTTGAATAATGTTGTGCTAATGCTAGGACAATAATATATCAAATTAAAACAGTTTGCTCTCGTACATCATTTAAACGACTTAGATACAAAGGAAATTCTAAAGAAAGGTATATAGATTTTTTGAATTTTTGTCAAAATTAAAGGTAATTTTAATTTTCTTTTTAACAAAACAAAAATGTTTTAAAATTTATGTAAATATTTTTTTTTATTATCATTATTATTTTTTGTACAAATTTCACCAATATGTTGCATAGCATATAAAGTATATACAGCACAAAAAATTTAAACATAAATTGTCTTCATTTTTTGTTTGGTTTATAATACTTGTATACGAGTAATATGAAGGTATAAAATGAGATCCGCCTTCACAAAAATTTCATGTGTCTTTCGTATTGCTCTTTTGATGAAAATTTGTTTTTGTTTTGTTTGAGATGAAATACTCGTAGAAATCCTTTATATGTACTTATTTTTTTTTGCTCCACGTTTGCTAAATTTAGATTTATGAAATCTGGATTCACTTTAATTTTTTATAAGGAAGTAGACCTAAGTTGATATAAAGAACATTATTATATTAAGTCGTGTGTATTGTAAGAAAAGGATATGCACTTCCTGCGTGAAACGTTTCATACATATTAATATTATGTCATATTACATAATTTATTTTTATATAGGAATTACATACAGCATAAATTGGAGACAAAATATTTATTAAAATTAGACGATTATATATTCATCGTGCGGGCGCTTCAATACATATTTCTTCTACCAAAGTTAAAGTGAATAAAAACTATACCGAACTGAAGTATGAGAACAAGAATTACAATAGCAATTCACTTAGAGTATAATATGGCAAGTAAACAAATGTAAAATATGAAAATAAATATTTTAGCGGATGGAAATTTTATGTTTTTCAACTCTCTGTCTCATCCTCTGCATCTCTCTCTCTCTCTGTTTACTTACGCAAAAAAAAATCTATAATTTTCATTTTAATAATTTAACACAAGTGTTTTATTCATCCCAGTGTTCATTTTTATCGAAGAACAATTTATATATGAAGAAAACCAAAACGACAATAATAAGTACATTGTTATATTAAGAAGAAGACATAAACAATAACAACAAAAACAACCAAAAGAAAAATCTTCTTTTTCGGTTGACATTGAATTTTAATAGAAAAATTATGATTGTTTTATGTGTTATTCGTTTGGCTTTTGATCTTTTGTTCATTTGGTATTTGGTTTTAATCCCGAGCTTTATTTACAAGGATGTAGATAAGTTAAATGACATTGTTTTATATATGTATTAGTATTACCTTAATTGATTCTGAATTCGGGTTTGCTAAGTGTTTGGCACCTACCCACGGAATAATTGTTGATCAGGTTTTGATCAAGGTGTATTCATATAGGCTTTTTAGAAGCTTTCTCACATTTAAAAGTTGATAAAGTTAAATTATTTATTATAATTAATTGTATGTTTTCTATTACCTGGAAATTTTATTGAAGTTGTTTTGATGTCGGTAATACTTAAATTTTTAGTTACAGTTTTAATTAGAATTTTAACTGTACTCGTAATTAAAAATAAAAATTAATTTTTTAAGAAGAGAATAAATAAAACTTAAGGTTGTAGAGTTTGTATTTAAATCTTTAAATAATAAAATGTAACATGCAAGTATAACACATTTCATTCTGTAAAATAAATGCTGTACAGAATTAAATCTGTTCAACTTAATATTTTTATAATATAAAACTGTTTTTTATTTCTATTCAGTAAACTTTTGCTATACCACACGATTATCGTTGTATAAAAAATGATATCTTTTGTTACACCATGCTACCATACAAGTGTTATTTTCTTTTATATATATTATGTTTAAACAATAATCACGTGATTCATTTGTAATTAAATATATTATAGTATATGGTATTATAATCTATCCAATATAGGGTCATAATGTATGTACTATGTAACTGGTATAGGCTTGGAAAGTTTCAATATACATATACCAAAGAGGAAATGTATACGGTGAGCATTAAGCAGGATCGATATGAGTACATGACAACATCCTAAAATAGTTTCATTAGATCGATAATAATACACTGATTGGTTTTGTTCAAACATCAAATCAACTGTACATTAGAGATAAACCTAAAATTGTTAATACCGGGTAAATTTGTTTGGTAAAATTGTATTGTTTTATTTACAACTACACATAACAAACTTATATTCCTACTATTTAAGTTTGTTAGCGATTAGGTTCTCAGGCTCCAAACGTTATATATTATACATAGCAGGCACATTGGAGAACTCTATCTACGTTTTATCCAGATCATGTCAAATATTGATGTGGCTTTGTCTTCCAAATGTTAGAGGTTATATTGTTCGCGATGATTTTACAGAACATTAATATACAATGCGACGATATAATGCACTGATAACTCGTTTATAGGAGAAATTGTGTCATTAGCATCCATTCTATTTTACTTCATATCGCCTTATATACGTTTTTATATTTCATAGCAAACATTCTCATAATAATACACCTAAAAGTCAGACTTCTTGTATAGATTCAATCAAAACAATCACTAAAACGACCATACTTTTGAAACAATTTTAATTGTTTATTTAATTTATACAAAACAATCATTTAATAAACAATTCTTGGTGATTGTACATAAACAAATCCTTATACACGAATATAAAATATGTACTTATACTTGTATGAGAAATATATTTACGTGCTAATGAACTTAAAAATTGCATGTTGACATAAAATATTATTATATATTATGTAAACAGGGACAGTGGAGATAGGCATTGGGGTGGTGCAAACTACCTTTTTATTAATTATTGATTAGAAAGTTCGTGATGGTTCGTTTAACCGCAGATAGATTAGGGTCAAAATGTAATCATGAGCATAAAAACTCATTCTATATACTTTGTAGATAATGGGTCGTTATCTATTAAATGAGCAATATAAATCTGTTTTTGAGACTATACATCATATGTATTAGTTAGAAGTTTACAATACAAATTTTGTAAATATATTTTTTCCAAAATTATTAAAAATTAGAACACCAAGCTTAGTTATCGATAAAATTATATATTTAAATTATATCTAATCTCTGGTTTTAAAAACCAAAACGTCATTTATTTCAGTTGTGGTAACCACACGTTTGAAGGAGTGACGAGATTTAAATATCTTGGATCTCTCATTACTCACGATAATAGTGTGAGAGAAGATATCAAGGTTCGCCTTGCCGCTGAAAATCGGGCGTTATATCCTCTACGCCCACTACTGAAATCGAAATATCTTGGAAATGCGGATAATTTGAAATTGTACAGAGTACTAGTCAGACCCGTTGTCATATAGTTGTGAGAGTTGGACGTTGACGGATCAGTACGAAAGATAGCTTCTAACATTCGAGAGAAGAATCATGCGTGTGATATATAGCCCAAAACGTGATTTAATGTGAATTCCTGATATCGTACATGAAATCAAAATACAGCCAGTGCACTGGCTCGGTCACGTTCTGTGTGCTGATCCGAACCGAATCCGTTCGCTGTCGAGAGCGCTCTGGTATCTTCTAATTGTATGTAATCGAAACCGAAGGAATTAGACTGTTGACACGATTTTGGCCAACAATGGCCTGTAAAAGCTGTCAAAAAAGTTTTCTGTCAATAATTTATTTAACTAAAGTCAATCCATATGAAAAAACTAGTTTGGTTCAGATTGTATGTTTAACATATAACTGTGGGCCTTTTACTTGTAGAAAACGTCAAAAAACGCTTAAACAGAAAATATTAAGTTACGAAGAGGGGTAAAAAAACAAGGTAGGTGATGATCTGGAAAACCATAATAGAATAAGTGCTGAAGAGTATACAAAAGATCATATGATGTGACATTACAGTACTCATAATCATATGCTACAGGGTATGTTGACATAAAAGACATCTTTATAGCATAACCGAAATTGTGTCAAAACCTAATATTTGCAGCTATCTTTAAGTTGGAAGCATCAGTTTATATTTTATAAAGATATAGGTGTGTAAAAATCAAAAACAATTTGCAGAGATTGGTTACAATCAAAGGTATGAAATAAGTATTTTACACCGTTGCGAAAAGAAAACATTATTTTACGTTAAGTGAAATCAATAAGATGTGACGTAAGTGTGACCGTTTAAAACCTGGTGAAATTGTTAATACTACGATCACAAGATATCATCTTTTAATATTTTGCCTGCGGATGTATTAACCCACCTTAAGTATTTTTCACGTCTTATACTTTTATTATATTATACGGCTTGTTTCGATAGATGGCTTAAACATTTCTCGAGCAACATCTTAATAAAATAACATTTAAATAAGTTTAAATTCATTTTATACGTTATCGCTTGATAACAAATAATACATCATACTTGTAAACTTTCCGATGACGTAAAACTGATGTTTTATTTTATAAATGAGTTTTGTTTGTTTAAATGTAAATTATGTTTATACAGTTGTATACCTTACTTTATAGTTCTTCTTAAAAGGATTCAAAATATAGTAAGTTCCCATAAGTACTCATTTGATTCGTTGAATTAATAATGTCAATCCAAAACCACATTGAAAAATTTTTTGTTTAAACTGATCAAAATTACGGTCACATGGAAAAATTCTTTATCAATATATAACTGATAAAGATTCGTATCAATAAGATTATTGAACTTATCACCAGCTAAATAGTTTAACAAATACTTTATATATCAATAAAAAAAGTGAATTTTTCTTTTGAAATATTTTATATTTTAACTAAAAATATATAATTATCATAATTTAAAATTAATGAATAACAATTAAACTTTTTTAACAAATTTCAGTTAAAGCAATTTATAAATTTAATTTTAATAGGCAAAACTTTGTAGACATAAATAAGCTTTCTTAAATTTGGTCCGTTCGGTGCATTTTGAACTTTCTTAAACCCAAGTTATACTGAATGGTAGGCTTTGGAGGTTTATTCTTAATCTAAACCTATATATGATGTAGTTATTATTATTTGTATAGTATTTTATTTTTGAGTGAGTTGTTATTCGATTGTTGCTTTGTATGTTGTAATTCGCTAGACCGGTTTCGATCTGATGATGACGTCATTAAATGACTTGGGATCGAAAAGATCAACATCAATTTTATTTTATGAGGCATACCATATACTAAAATAATCTATGGCTTAGAGGCCGTAAATGGCCCTTACCGCGTCTCAACTGAGACCTTATGAACCATTTTAAGGATTTATGCACATTGTGCCCAACGAATGTTTTTATACACAATCGCGTTTTTATGTCATCCGGTTGCATGTTAATTTTTGGTCAACGGCGGGAATCGAACTCGAGACCGCGGCGTGATGAGAAACTCTCTTAACCATTAAGCTACATCCGGCGACATACCATATACTACCGGACTTGATGTTCGTATTGTGTGATTCTTATATGTACGTTCAGTCGTGTCGCAACAGTGCCAGCGAATTACAAGAACATAACTTGAATTATCGATTTTATTAATTGATTTGATTGTGGCAAATTTACATTTTTGCAAATTTATATTTTCTTATCGATCTAGATTTATCTCTACTTTAAAAGTATATAAATACATTTTATCATATAAATACATTTATGGAAAAAGGTTATTTTAATGGAACAACTTAATTTATTTACAATAATTAAAGTTATACTTTTGTTTAAAAAGTTAAATGAAGATATAACTGTAATATTCTAATTGAAACTGAAAAATAAATTATTAGAATAAAATAATTTTGTCCAAAAAACAATAAAAATACTGGAAAATATTTATCCATTTTTTAGTCGCTGCAATTTGTCATATTGAGTGCTGCTCGTGGTTCAGTGCATGCAACTAAAACTCTTGTAAATTCTTGAATGTAGAAAAATCAAAATTAACTTGTACTTGAAATGATATGTATATCGCGACTGATTAAATTGTAGTTATGATAGTTTCATCTATGGTATATTAACACTAGGTTTTATTATTGATTGTTTGATAGTATATTATGATTTTCCTCTTGTATTTTTCCTATAAGTGATCATAATTAAAGAACCGACATAATAAATGCAACAATTCAAATAATGTAAAATAAATCTACATAATATATAAACAAAAGCTGATTGATGGTCACAGTTTGAAACCGCAAATGATTTCAAATATGATGTATCATATATTAATATATACAAACCCATAATGGTCTGCCTTCTCGCTTTTCGACGACATAATATACATTCACATTTTATAACCAAGATTACCTACATAAAAATTAATTTTAAACGATTTTTTTTTGCAATAACCGCTCGAGTATGTATCGCTCTTCTCTCAAAGTCATGTTAAATAAAAGATGATAAAAGTAAAAATAACGATTGTAAGCTGGTTTTGTTGCTATATACAACAAGTCTTGATTTGACCTTCTTACAAGAAATTAAATTCATTAACAAAATTAAATATCCATTCGAATTGTATTATTGCATTTTGATTAAAAATAGAACTGTGCATTGTATCGGAGTCTGTGTAATTTAAGAACATTTCAGTGTCAATTGGTTGAATATTGTGGAAACATGTTTCCTTTTCCAAATGGATCTTTTTTCTACTTTAGTTTTGTGTTTTTGTGAATGCAATTCAACCTTCTTTGAAATTTTTTGTTAATACTCTTAGTGAATACGTATTATCTTATAATGATTGAGGTCGCGATAGGTCAATGTTAATTTTTAGTTTAAGTATAGCTTTTTGAATCGATCAATCTTAGACTTTCGTTAGAAATAACGTTTTAATACAAACAAAACCGAACATTTTATTTAAAAGGATAACCATTATGTTCATTTGTGTATTATCGTTATCTACTACTGAAAATCAAAGTTTCCAACAAATTATATTTTTCCGTTTTGGCGCAAGGTCTCAGCAATAAAGTACAATAAATTCTAAAAATAAATTAAGTTTGTCTTTGCGATATACTCGTATATAAATTCTTTTTATATAATCGAATACATTAGGTAATATATTGTGTATGATATTTATATATATATATATATATATATATATATATATATATATATATATATATATATATATATATATATATATATATCCTATACCTGTATCTGTATGTAATATAATAATTTACATTTTCCGGTTAATTATATTAAAACCGCAAATCGGTTCAAAAATTGTATTTACATAACACAAACAAATCGGGTATACATTTCTCTGAACATATTGTATATATTCGTTTATGCAGTTTGTATATGTTAAGAATTTGTTGTTGTTATAAAACAATATTAGATTTTTTATGATATTTTATATGTACATAACACACATCCATAAACTACAGTTTTCACTCAGTTTACGTAAAATATAATATGTTGACAAAAATCTTAAGCAAATGAAAAATTTAGTAGTATAAGGGATCATATTTCGAATCGAATTTTATCGATATGACAAAGTAAATAATCTAATATTAATTTTTCGTCCAGTATTTTTCTTTCGAGTTTGAATTTCATTTCATTGTTTTGGTTTCTTTGCAATATATTATATTAAGATTAAACACAGTATTGCTTTTATCTGTCTTCATTTTAAAAATATTGAAACGATATTCACAAAAAAGTATTTTGATTTCAATAAAAATTTTAATATATTGAACTATGCAGTTTGACGGGTTTAAAGCTTTTATATTTGTTTGTATATAGTTTAAAATAATAAGAGCATGTATGTTCGATTCAATTTCAAATTTCAAAAATTTATATTAAACCATCTTATGTAGAAATATTCGCCGGTTGTAGCTTACTGGTTAAGAGAGTTTCTCATCATGCCGCGTCTCGAGTACGATTCCCGCCGTTTACCAAAAATTAACATGCAACCGGATGACATAAAATCGCGTTTCTGTGTAAAAACATTCGTTCGGCCGACCACCTACATTGTGCACCAATTGTTAGGAAACTGGTTCGTAAGGTCTCAGTTGCCGTTTACAGCCCCTAAGCCAGCGTTATTGATTATCAGCGTTATTGGTTATTAATTATCGATGATATTTGATGTTGTACCGAATAAAGGCAGCACTTCTAAAATAACAATATTTTGCAAATGTAGATAATTTCAAATTATACAGATCGTTGATGAGACCCGTTGTCATGCATGGAAGTGAGAATTGGACCTTGACGGATGATTATGAGAGATGGCTTCTAACATTCAAAAGAAGAATCATGCGTGTGCAAATGCTGTGAAAAGTTTTTGAAAATTGGTGTTCCAGATTGCGCCTTGTACGCGCCAGCCGTGGTGACCACATGGCCAAAATCATATTTAAACATTAATGTCATAAAATTTTCTATCCAATGAAACATTAAAAATATATTTCTTTGTTTTTTTATGATTTAAACTTGTATAACTGTCGCCGGTTGTAGCTTAATGGTTAAGAGAGTTTCTCATCACCCCGAGGTCTCGAGTTCAATTTCTTGCCGTTGACCAAAAATTAACATGTACCGGATGGCATAAAATGCGATTGTGTGTAAAAACATTCGTTGGGCTGACCTGACCATCTACAATTCGCACCAATCGTTAGGAAACTGGTTCGTAAGGTCTCAGTTGAGACGCGGCGCCGTAAGCCATAGATTTTTATAACTCTATAAAAACACTTTATATAAATAATTCGTCTATAATGGAGATACTAGAGCGAGTAAGCTACATAATAGAAGAAAATTCACTACTTTCGTTTCCTTTTCTTGAATTTTATCTTAAACGCTCACTCATTTCGTGTTCAACTATTCAAGGGTTAGTGTTTACCATTTATTTAGTACGACCCCTCAATTTTAAAAGTAGGCATTTTCGAGAGTATATTAGAATAAATTAACCAAATTTGAACATAATATCAACACAATCCCGTTTGAGAAGCTCTATGGAGGAATGATTTTATAAATGTACATATTATGTATTATATGTAAAACTCAGTATAACGAATAAATTGAATATGGTTCAAAATATTAAGTGACTCACTAAGTATACTCAAAAAGAGATTTGTAATTCACAATATGATGGTAATTAAATAAATTTACGCTAATGATTAAATTGAGGCGTTAAAAAATTATTTTGCTGATTGATTCACAATCTGAAGTGTAAACCGATGGTTATCTGTTTGCTATTACACTAATAATAGTATATAAAACTATTTTATGTAATTATCGAATAATCATCAAAACAAAAACTAATATAATAAAACTAGTAATTTGTATCGTCCACTAATTTCACAACTACTATAACCAATATCGAACTGCCTACTATTACCATCGAGGTTATTGGTCTAAATTTTAATATAGAAAAGTCACTAGAAAATCGATATACCATTTAGTTGTTATTATGTATTTCGATTTTCATTGTGTGCTGCTATAAGTCTACAACAAAAAATTGATTTTATTATTAAATACTGGCCTCTAATTGGACTGAGATTGGACTATCGAAAACAACAGTGATGTCCAAAAGTCATTTTTGTTATAAAAAGCATAACAATTATGTACCTTAGTAACATTAGGATGCAGTTGAAGTATTGAGACCGGTTTTATTTATTTTTTATTTATTCTGCTTAATACATAAATTAATTATTAACAATGTTATTAAAAACAAAATTGTATGAAAGACTATTTATATAAATGTAACCAACGTCTTGTAGGCATTTTATATACATATGTATACACTCGTACAATGTCTTAGCAAGGTACTCGTATATATTCTGCGTTGAGATAATTATTATAGGTAATTTCTTTCCCAACGTATGTGTATATAGTATAAATTGCATGATCGAGGAGTTGATATACGATGCAAACAAGGTAATTTAATTGCAAATTATGAAAATTTTTCTGTGTGTTATATAGAGCATATTATGTATATAGTTGTTATACATATATATTATTATATATAGAATTGTGCGCAAGTGTAGGAAGGAAAATCGTTAGGAAACAAAATATGTATATTCTGAAAATTTATTATAATTATGAATAATTTGTTTTTCATTTTTTTGTTGATATAATTTATATATAATACAATTTCGTTATATTATGATAACAGAGATATGGAATTATGATTATGTAATTCGTATATTAATTCAGAGTAAAATAAAACAACAAGAAATGGAATATCGGTCAGGAATAAATGTGATTAGCTTGGATTATATGAACAAAATATATAATGGGGGGCAGGTGTGTAAACCTCAATCAATGGTACATTAAAATAAAATATTATATACTGTCCACTTTGAGCACACCACGATTTAGAAATGGAATGGATACATGTTATATTATAAGGTATACGACCGGAAAACGTGTAATTTTATTTACATGCCAGGTTAGATACAAATATATGTATGTGTATATGCATAGACATATAAATAAATTTAAAACATGATTTTGCACAGTACATTGATTTATCTTAATATCTCATCGCCATCAGCGAAAAAAATTACCATTTAATGGATTTTACTTTCTACTAATAGATGAATTAATATAACATCAATTAGTTATGTTGTTGTTTTAATTATTACAACTTAGATTATCATTGTATAAGTTTTTAGTTGTTTTTACAGGCCATTATTGACCAACGTCTTGTAGGCATTTTATATACATATGTAAACACTCATATACATATGAAAAATGTGACCGACCCAGCGTATCAAGGTTTCGTTTTGGGCCATATATCACACGCATGATTCTTCTCTCGAATGTTAGAAGCCATCTTTCGCACTCATCCGTCAAGGTCCAACTCTCACATCCATAAATGACAACGGGTATAACCAACACTCGGTACAATTTCAACTTATCTGTTTTTGCACGATTCTCGTGACCAGATAATGGTCACTACCTGCATGTTTTGTTGACGACCGATAAGATCTCATGTCTTGGACATTACCCGAGCCCGCCCTTTTGAAGTCAACACATGGTCAATTTGGCGTCGGGATGTTTTATGTATGAATGTTTCCAAATGAATGTTTTTATGAGGAAAGAATGTATACTTGCCACTTTGAGATCATGAGCGATCGCAAAGTACATCACGCTTCCCAGTTTTGTGTCGGGAGTACTGACCTATTTTATTACATAAGTCGGTCTGATTTCTGTCAGCTAGCATTCAAGTCACCAATCTAACATCGTGTTCAGGTATAGGTAAAATGAGTTTTAATCTTGGGATTGGCTTACATCAGTGGGCGCATGTACACAGACAATTGGCAACTTGGCTAATCTCATGTGCAAGCGAACCTTACACATTCGATTATCGACAACTTGGAAGCCCAACACAGCCTTTTTTACCTCAATACAATCTCGTTTCCGCTGGGGGTTATTGTTGTTTTGGCGGTATCCGATTTTTTTGTGTTTGTTGACATTTTGAATATTTGTTATTTTTTACGGATGCGGGTCGTCGGCACAGCTTTTCAACCAGATTCGGTCGCCTACTATACGACAAACTTAGTATACTGTGGGTATTCTATGGGTCTTACGTTTTGTTCGAAATCTTTACGAAACATGGATGCCCCTACACACAGGGTTAAATTGTATATACAATAAAAATAAAATACATTACAATTTTTATTATACATAAGACAACTTAAATGACAGGACATGATTTTAGGCCACATATTATGCATTGATATGGCAAATAATTAAACTTTCATTAAAGACAAGTCATTTTACAGTATATAAGGTAAATTCTTAAATGTCTATTATTAAATTGGTTAACATTGGAACAAAAAAAAATTTAATGTTTGAGTAATTCGAGCCCGGATGAAAACAAATATACGAAATTTAATAAAAACAAACGCACTTGTAAAATGAATCTAATTTTAATTTATTTCGTCAAGGTTTTTTACTTAAGCAAAGATATAATTTTCAAGAATTTTATTAATTTAATTATGTATTATAATGATTGTTTATATTTTAATTAAATAACTAATATAAAAAGTATTTAAACAATTATTTTAACACAGCATAAGTATAATAAGGTTGTTTGTTTATAAAAGTTGTCATAATTTTGAGACGATTATGTAACAAATCTGACATCTTGTTATATTTTATTTTGTATAGTGTGAAATTGTTTTCAATTTAACGTGTTAATTATTTTAGATTATATTCGGCTTTTGTTTTTATATATTTACGTTGTCTAAGTTGTAATTTTTTCAATTGTATATGCTTTATCGAATATCTATAGTACATAAGAAAAGAGATATTTCATCAACTGATAACGATCAATATGTGATTGATCGTACTTATGTGAAATAGCACAGTGGTTGAAGTTTGGAGCGAGAGGTAGCTGGTTTGGATGACTCTATATATATGTTATATATGTATACTTCTGTCGGAATGCTAAATGCATGGACCCTATCATTTTTGTCAGTATTATAATAGGCTGGCATGAACCTATAGCGTCAGATAAGGAAGGAACTCAAAATAGTACGAATCCAAAGCAGATAGCAAAGATAAAAAACAAACAAACATAATTATGTGGTTTGAATAGAGAATAATTTCTAAACCCACCTGAGATGGTACAATGTAATGTACAATAATATACGAAGGAAGTAACAAAAGTTCGCTTAGTCGTCCAGAAAAATACAAATAATTTTTCTCGTATTTACTCTTAATCTTCGTCACTTTTCTTCTTCTCTATAAATCAATGTATTTCTAATCCTATTGACCCACTTCTCAAAACAATCTTCAAAATCTTACTTTTAAAGCTTATCAAGGAAAGCATTAACCGCATTAATTATCTGTTAAATATTCTTTTCCCTCAAATGTGTGTTAATTTTTGGAAATAAACAGAAAGCGCTAGATCCGGATAATATGGCGCTGGTCGTATTTGTTCGATGTCAGAGATTCTCTTTCTTCCGGTTTCCAACAAATTTTTGAAAAGTTTTGATAAAAGTCTTCGGTATACCATTTTGCGGTTATCGTCTAAAATCAATACTGTTCTTCTTATACTGTTCTTCTTATTGTACACTTTACCTTAACCTGTTTAAATAAAATGATCTTATTTAAGTATCGCAAATATAATGTGTTCTGTGCTAATCTCGAACTCTATAGTGATAAAGTAATTTACCACTTTTAAATTATCTACAATATATAGAATAGTCACATTTAGTTTTGTTCATCAAATATAACTTAACGCTACCCAACTTAAGAGCACTGGCTGTAGTCTTTGATTACAATATTGATCAATTTAGTTCGAAAATTATAACTTATGTATATGTGTTTAATATAGGAAAGATTATGTTTAACATAATATATCTGTGAATGCTTACTAATAACTCATACAAGCTTCAATTGATTTGAATTATCTGGACACTGACTAAATTATTAATTTCCAATTATAAACGTAACTGACATGAATCATCTAGACCATTCGGATTCCGACCAAAAATAACTTTTATCAAACTCTGTTCCTTAATAGTACCTCAAATATACTTTATAGATTATTTAGATTTATTTTTTATTGCTTATTAATAACCCTTTCCAACATTAACCGATTTTTCAAATATATGTGACCGTGATTGGTGTAAATGGTGTCCTATAACATTTGCCAGATAGAGACATGAACAACTGATTGCACTCCTCCAAACTCTTTTCAAATCAACCCTCGTTAAGTAGTTTCAAATTTTTGGTAATAATTTAAAAACATTTCCCAAACGACTACGAGAGTTTTTATTTACTAACAATACGTGAATCTTTATATATTATTTACCTTTGAAGAACTTTCGAAATGTGCATTGGTTCGTTAAATTTTTAGTTATTTGTAAGCAAATTTAGCTATAGATTTAAATAAGCTTTAATTAATTTATATATGTAACAATAAGATTTAAAAGCTTTTAGATTATTATCGATGTACCACTATAAATTATATAGATGATTTGTTAGTGCAAACATATTAATACTTTTAAGAATTTATGATTCGTTGAAAATTATTGAAACAATTTTGTATATTTTATCCACAAAATCGTTTCCTTATAACTACATTTTAACCTCTAAAGTAAGACTACTCTTTGTCGTGAACGATACAAAATTGAAAGGCTATCACAATCTCCATTTTGTAGAGAAGGTACATACATCGAAATTGACACAGTAAAAGTATAAAGATGAAACGTTGAAAATTTATAAGAGGTGGTTTATAAGAAATGAAGACATTTCCTGGAAGACAATTTTCTGGCGATTCGATAAAAAATCTTAAATGATAATTTTCCAACAACGGATTATTTATAATTAACACTATCCTCATTGCGATACGATGTAAGTGTCCATCAACTGGGGATGAATATAGCTAATTAACAGCATATCCCGAATATCTATAACAATCTCTGTGAAAAACGAAACAGTCAAAGAAAATCATTTTCCGTATTTCCATATAGTATAACGACATCAGGACGAGTCTTTTTATATAGCACATGAGGTTACTGGCCATAATATGAAACTGAATATAACGTTATTTTAATAAATATAATTAAAACTTGACAATGTTTAAAGCAATTATTTAAAGCTCTATTGATGGGATGGTAATTTATCTATTAGTTTTGCTCTCCGGCTTTGTTGTCACATTAAGTAGCGAAATTACCAATTTTTAATATATAGATTTCGGCTTAAGTTCACATCTGTGTTTCACTACTTCGTTTTAATTAAAGATGATCAGTTAATCAATTAGAATTGCATTCGAAAATTAATGGATTTATATATTGAAAATAGATTGCAAATTACTATTTTTATATGTAACATCGATAAAAAAAATCGATTTACACTTTCAAGTGTAAGCTATTTTTTTAAGCTTAACGATTTATAATTTTCGTATCTTACTTAATTGCATTTAAAAAGCTATAACATCAACAACAATGTAATTAAATCAAAATCTAATTCTCTAACTTAATAACCATTTTAATTGCTTATAACCATTTCAAGTTTAATTTCACTACCGGCTCAAAAACATAATAATAATAAAAAGTAAAAATTTGCTAAAAGTTATAACAGTTTTTTGTATTTTGATTATACGTTTAAGACCATCTAATACGTTAATCCATCAACCATCATGTTTATACACATATGTACACATAATTCCATCATGTTTGAGCACATATTGTAATATATAATATACGAAACTGAATTTTGCATGTTTTTTTAGCGTGTTCCATTAAGACTGTCTATTATAAATTGCTCTTCTGCACTTCCAATTTGTCATCAAAATAACTGTCATTTTTAGAGCTAGAACCACAAGAATAAGCGAACTTAAAAATCGTTGCAAAATTAATGAACATTTCTCGCACAGAAAGTTCTTAAATTGTGCAACTATATATAGTGAATTAAATCAGCAACTTTGAAACTGACTAAAACTTTAAATTTTCTATTTGTCTGTATTTTGCTATCTTTGTTATCTGTTTAAGGATCAAGGCTCTTCCAACTATTTCGCGGTTTGCTTAATTACGTCCTATACTTAACGCCATTACATAGCAATATCGAGGATGTACCATAAATTCTGCACTTTAATAGAGGCTCATAGAGGTGTTCATTCACACCACCATCGTAATCAGATAATGAAATTTCCTTTTGCATCCTGCCCCTATCGGTATTCGAGAACCTGGTACCTTTCCCGCTCCAATTGTAACACTGTGCCAAACTTAACATTTTTAATGATTAATTTTTATTTAAATGCGTGAATTCAAAAATAATTGTTAAACATCTCAAACCCCAAATCAGTGGAATAATTCAATAGATTTGAATTACCCATCGCTCGCTTAACCACAATATTTATACTTCACTCACTCAGAAAAAAACTTGGGTCAGAAATATCAAAAAACTAGGCCAATTTAACCAAAATCTTAGTATTTTTCAGCCAACCAAATGCCTTAGTAAAATAAATAACTAAAATCTTGGTTGAAATAATTTTTATTTTAAATAACCAAACTTTGATTATTAACACAAAACATTTAGTTACTTTAACCAAAAGTATTTGGTTATTTTTTAAATGCTAGTATATTTAGTCTATATTTAATAAAATAAATTTTTATTACATTCTTTTACAGCTTCAGTGTATTGTCAAGTGTGCAGCCAATATATGGAAATTATATTATTTGGCGAAAATTTAACAAACGAACCCGGTCAATTATCATCATCAATCAGTGTTTTTAAATACTGTCCACTTGCTGTATCCCATATTCGACATAAACTATCGTAACTAGACGAAACAATTGTGTGATGGAAGTTTTCATGATTTAAATGCACCTCCAAAACACGATCTGAATCCGTTCGTACATTCCATATTCGTACCGACTCGTCGAAACTGCCCGTAACATTTAAAATTACAACAAAATACATAGTTACTGTGCCTCTCTAGTGTCTTAAGCCATTTATCAGAGCTTAGTTACCATATTTTAGTGTTTTGTCATCACTCGCCGATACAAGTTGCCGACTGTCAGTTGACCATACAACATCGCTTATGCCCAATTAGTGTGCTTCCCACATTTTTTTTTATTTATCCGCTGACGAGCTAGCCAACCATTCACCGTTGGGGCTTAATGCAACCACCGAAACGGCGTTTTCGTATGACAGGCTAATGTAAATTTGAGTGTACTATCCTATTCATATATGTATATTTGTGCAGTATACATTTTTATTGCAACGCCACACAAACTTCTTTAAAATTGATAAAAACAAAAATCTTTTCGAAACTATTACTTTTTATTTAGTTATCTTAATTATTTTGCTTTATAATTCAATAAAGGAAGATATTTAATTTTACAAAAATACTAAAAAAAATTAATTTATAATAATTAAATCAGTTATATTTTAATTCAGAATAGACAAAAACACATTAACCAACAAACCCATATGACGTATTTACTCCTTTTGACTTCAGAATTTCTGCGAGCCGTCTGGGCATAGAGTCGATTAAAAATCTATGTGCATGGTGCTCCACGCATGCATATTATGGCACTCCAAGTGGCTTCGTCAGTTCTACCAACAATAGAAAGAATTTGTCTTTTTATGTACGCTCATATATTCTCAATGACATTAAGATCCGGGCTCTGAGGCAGCATAACCAAATAATTGGTGTTAAAGTAACCAAATTATATTACTAAGTCTCTGGTCATAATAATTTTTCTGAGTATATAAATAAAAATAAATAAGTTGTTAAATTATGCGGTTTTAATGGGACACTCTCCATATCTAGGTAATTTCAACTAACAACAACCGCAATAACAAAATTCGAATAAATAAAATTTAATTTAATTGATTTTGGATTATAAATTTCTGTTTCGCGAAATCAGTTAGAAGTTTTCATTAATCAAAATAAAATTTACATTTGTGATAAATGAGTTTAGTCTGCGTACTGTTATTGCATTTAAGATATGGTATGTTTATAAATATTTTCAACGGTATTGTAGGTTTTTGTTATAAGATAAATCTTTAAATGGTGTTAAGAGGTTGATCTTTAAATGTTATACTTAAGTCTATATTTCATTATGTCTGCACTAAATACATAGGGTTAAGTTTTAAATAAACCATATAACAATATGATATTTTTCCATAATATAAATAAAACAAATCTTTAAGATATAATTAATCAAAATAAGACGTTGATGACATTTCATATGTTTTCGATAAAAAAAAATATTCTTATATATGTTTTTGACGTCTTGAAAATGTATATCAACCACGAAACACACGTCACATAATATATAAATATATAAGACGTTTTATACGATTTATTTATACTGTGAGAATTAAAATTAAGAATTGAAACAAAATAGTGTTAAAAATATAAATAAATTAAGTAGCTTTCATTTTTTATAATAAACGGTAAATTACTGTTCGCTTTGTGAATTATAATGTCGAGTACCTTTTGGCCAACTCACCTCTATAAAACATGTACACATAAAAATATAATAATCTTCCTAATAATAATAGCTATTTGATTTTTAATTATAAGTTTGTTATCGCAGCATGAAAATTTGATTTGTGTATCGCTGTCATGTTTGTGATTCACTGAAATTGATAAACAACAGCAAAAAATGACATTCGATATACGACCCAGTTTTGTATTTCTTCTTATAAATTTACTGATAGTTTTTATATCTATCAATAAAACTAACAACATATTTGAAAGTACTTCTTTTTAAGAATGTTGACTATGATTGGATGCAATGTGTATAGCTTAATTGATTTTGTACGAATATACATATATATGGTATACAATAATTGTTTTAAGCTAAATCGAAATTTTACGGACTTAATTTGAAATTTTATATACTTAGCTGGTGTATTGCAGTATTTCCCACGGAATTGATCTGTATTGCTTACCGACTTTTTGGCTTAAGATATATCATATAGGAATTGGGTCGTGGCTTGGGAAACCCGGGACCACATTTAAACTATATACAGTGATATGGTTATCAATGAAAGGTTATCAAACCTACTTCCGATGATCTTTAAGAATCATAAATTTGACTGTGATGTTACAAAACATTAAATGTTTGTTGGCGATGTACAGATGTACGCTATTAAAAAGATGAGTGACACAAAAAGTTTAAAAGAAATAATTCCATCGCAAAAAGAAACTCACAAACTCAATACTTATAATATGAATAACACTATAAGCGTACTTAGGGATCATGTTTAATTACAAATATGTGTTTTAACAAATATCGCCGGTTGTAGCCTAATGGTTAAGAGAATTTTTCATCACGCCGCGGTCTCGAGTTCGATTTTCGCCGTTGACGATTGTGTATTTAATATGCTTCAATACGTATTTAATGGTTCATAAGGTCTCAGTTGAATTACGGTAGGAGCCGTTTACGCCCGATCAATAAATCCTATATCAATAGAGGAAGTATAATATATTGTTATAAAGAATACAAAACTAAATTGGAAAAACCATTGGAGCTATAACCATGATCGTCTTCATTTGCACCATCGTCTTCATCGACTGTCTTCATATGCACCAAGACGTTAAGAGTATGGCTCATAACCAATTCCGATAGTAAACCTCATTATTTGGCATAAGCTTAATAAAAAAACTGTTATCACAGACTCAAATTGCTGGCGAACATTTTAAACTGTTCACATGTTGTTAGAGTGTTGACGTACACCGTCTCTTTATGATATTCTTAAAGAATGCAAGCAGATAGCAATAGGTCACATAATCTTAGTGACCCATCAATGATACCTTTATACACGAGACCAGAGTTATGCATGTCTTACAATTTGTTACTCAATGAGATTTTGAAGAGTACTTTTTTGTCAAGTGTCAATAGTATGACTGCTGATCCGTTGACAGATCGTGATATAAGCCAGATGCTGACAGATATTAACATGATGATGAAAGTACTCTATATACATATTAAAACATTTCAATTTACTTGTGGATATGATACAATAAAAACCATAAATTCATATTCAGTTTAGTCTAGACTTACTTGTATTTTAAATGGCCACTTATAATATTGATCCCACCTAATTATAATAAATAAAACCGAAATTAATAGGTTAATTTGTAATCTATCAGTGACCATCGTCGCATTTGCATTTTGTTTATTTTATATCATACTTATAATTGGTTTCACTTCCACTTTTGGTGAATATATAAATTAATTTTGATAACCACTATATCGTATTAGGTTTCTTAACACTGTTTCGAATAATTTCCCAGTTTCTTTCAAACTACATCGCTATCCTTAATTTACGAATAAATGAAATTAGTGTTTGTATCATTGTGAAGATGGGTTGGTCCATACAAACTAACAGGAGGTCACAGGTTTGTTCATTCACACCACCGATCGTACCCGTTGCATCTATCAGGATTTGAATCTGGATTCTTCCCGGTCCAACTGCCGCAGCTTGAGCGGTACTAAATGTAATAATATGATTAAGAGAAGAGTCTATAGTAAGTCGCACTTGATTCAGAATTGGAAAGTTTTGCTAACTATTTACACACAATAAATAACTTCGCATCTTTATTCCAAATACATACATATATGGTTAGCAAAATGCGCGAACATAAATTTAAGCAGACACCAAAAAAAAAATTGTTTTCAAACGAAATCAAAAACGCGAAAAGCAAACATGAAACTTTTTTAAATTATGTCAATTTGTTTTAACCTTGGAACCAAATAAATCTTATACGATTTTCTGGAATATTGTATACAAAAGCATGTGAATTCGCAGATAAACGAGTCTGCTTGTGGTAAACACAATAAAAATGAAAATTGCAATACCTCGAGAGGTATTCTTGTTTGTTATTTTTAGATTGTACAAATTTTATGTACATGCATACTACTCATATAATGCATGTATTGTATATAAAATTCTTGAAACATAAATTATGTATTTCATTGGTATATATAGTGAGTATATCAAGTTTCTTGAATACCATATAATATTTAATATGCTTGAACTAAGATTTTACATACTATATAATCAGCCACACAATCAATCATAACATAATATTTTTTTTTAATAATATGACCAAAATAATTTAATAAATCAAAAATAATTTTAACGAAATAATTATTTTCTAGCAACCTACTGTATATATAGATTTTCGAATTTTATCACATCACAATCTTTAGATGTGAATGAAAGATAATAAGAACTCATAAATTATACTATTACATTGAACATGTAAACATGCAAAATTTTGTATATAGAAATACCACGTTGAACGTTGGCTGGTTTAAAATGCCCATACACATATACACATTCAAGTAAACGACCAAATGTCGCAGTAGTAATTGGAGCGGGAGTACCGTATTCGAATCCCAATAGAGGCAGGATGCAAAGGAAATTTTCACCATCTGTATATAACTATTATAGTGATAGAACGCATCTATGACAACCAAATTGTTGAAATCTTAAGTAAGGCATTTGGGCCATAAATCGCATCTTTATGTTTCAAAAATTTGGTGGAATATGGTAAGAAAATGGATGAAAATATCGTCAAAATTATGTTTCTAACAATATTTAGTGCATGATAGTGTATGCAAGTTGAGGAACCAAAATTCGCTTAGAAGCGTGTTGTAATTATTTTTTTAAAACACCAAAAATATCAAATCCGATCGTTTCAAATGAAGACGAAGAAACGCAAAATAGCTGAGGATGCATCTGATGAATTTCCACCACCAACACAAACAAAAATTTGCTATGTGATGCTACTACAATATATATAAACGATTGCACTGTCTCTACACTAAAATCTAGATACAAGAAATTATTGGTAATTGGCTTTGAATGCCATGACTGTATCGCGAATATTAAATAATAATCTGGGATACACGAAGACATTTATTCGATGGGTTCCACTAATTTTAAATAAGGTTCGAGTTCATTTTGCTAAATTTTTTCTAAATAAATTTGAAAATCTAGCCACATTAGTAAAGTTGTTACGTATGGCGAATTTTGGTTCAATAAGTACGATTTGGAAACCAAACAACAGTTTATGGTATTGAGCCACACAGGAGCAAGCCCACCCGTAAAAACTAAACCACAAATATAATCATGTCAGTTTACTTCGCCTGATCAAAGAATATGGCTGCTATTTCCTTGGAGAAAGGTCAGACAGTAACTGCCAAATGGTGCAATATCCATAGCGATCAGTGAAGTCTGCTTACCAAAAAATCTTGCACCATGTGATTACTGATTATTTCCAAAAATTATTTTTAAAAAAATGATGCGAAGCTCTTTAACAGTAACGCGGAGATAATTGATGCGGTTAATGCTGCACTTGATAATCTTATAAAGCAAGATTTTGAAAATTGTTTTGAGAAGTGGATCTACTGGCTTAAGAAATGCATTGAAATCAATGGCGTTTACGGAAAGAATTGTTTTTTTTCTGGCCAACTAAGCAAACTTTTGTTGCTCCCCTTGTACAGGTGTGAGTAAAAATTATTAGTCAGGAGTTGGTGCATATATCAAATGTAAATATAGAAAGGATTTAAAACACGAGATTATAACATCTGTAATTATGAACACAAAACTGATTGGATTAAATGATAAATATTTTGACTGCTTATTTGAAAACGATGGTGGTAACCAAGGAAATGTCTGTGTGGATTCAAATTTTGTCGTCTCTTCGAATAATCACTTCGAACAATGGATTTCGTCTTAGAAATAGATCGAGTTAAATGAATATGTAGTTCAATATGAGCGAAATCTGTAGCTCATTGTACTTCAGACTTGTAAATCATGGTCATTGTAAAGAGTTTCAGTAATAATGCCGATTTAGCGAAGATAGAGCCGTACGGTAAGCAGTGTGATATATGATGAATTGAGCTCAAAATATAAACAATGCAGAATTAAGTACAATGCCCTTTAGAATATTATAAATTAATTAACTTAATAAAAGAAGGACGAATAGCGTATATGAACAAGTAAATGTATGAATTTACTATAACAAGAGGTGTAATAGGACGAGTATAAAAGGAACCCATGACAAAACAAATAGGAAACAAAATTTTTCTATTTATTTATTTATTGCTTATATTCTTCATACAAAAGAAGGGAAAGCATATATGGAAGTAAACTGTACAAATTATTACTTCCATTAGGCATAAACCTCTTAATTTGTTTACTAACTAAATCAATACACCATATGCACGCACATCCCATTTTCAGTACAAGCTAATTCACGATAGGATGATAATGTATAGAGCAGATAATGTGTGTCGGTGACATAATCTGTTATGAGCTAAGTCATAAGAAATAGACAAACTGGCATGACAAGATACTGGTGATAGTTTTGCACCGGATAGAACCATATACTGATAATATTCGACTTGTTGTGCAGCATTACAAATTATTTCCTTTTACACGATGAATTTATTTTTAGACTGTTTGACAAGACAGAGTTTTTGTCTTAAATGTGTTAAGCCTTTTATTGTTGTTATTATGTATATTCTTCAACGAATTTCTAGTCCACCAATATTTCATCTTTCAACTGATTGTTTAACTATGAAATGTGAAGCAAAATAGGTAATGAGCAGAAAACTCAATTATATCTCAATAAACATCTTTCTCGATTCACTCATGCTTGAGGTTTTAATTTCGAAGACAATTTTCAATTTATTTTCTTCGAACTATGTATCTAATGATTAAAAATACCTGATATATATGGGTGATATGTGATTTAAACTCGGATGTTGTATACGTTTACAACAAATTGGTTACACTAATTGGCTTAAATCTACTATGAAATTTCAAAAACAATTGTTTTTCCGCCACCTACTTACCCTATGCCACTAAAATCATCAAAACACACCTTTATAAGTAGATCTAATCGATATACGAGTAGAAGCAGAAAATCACATCACATTTTGGCATGCAAGATTATTATTAAATAAATAATTAACCGGATTATTCATTGTGGAGTTATGCAGCAGTTCTTTGAGAAGGCAGTATTAGACTATGTCTATGACTGTTCAAACCTCACCTTAGTTCCAAACATGATGGCGAATACATGCCACTACTCACCTTTAACCTAGAAAAGATAGGTCAATGATTTACTAAGATACATTTTTTAAAGCTAAAGCCGCTGAGACGTCGCTTAAAAGTATGCTGAATATGGAAGTAATTCGTTAAAAAATTTAATCATGATAACTATACACGTGTGAACTGTATCGTTGACAAAAAATGTGTTCGTCAATGCGTAAATTTTCTTCCTAAAAAAATCTTTGGTTCGGTTAATAATGTAGTATAATTAATTTACGTATTCATCAATTCTACCAACGATTTTCAATGATGTATAGATCAATCTGCGCATTGTTTTGCTTCATCTAAAATATGTAAATGTGCTCATCTACAGTTCCTATCGTGAATCGAATTCAGTATGGTTCACTCGAACTGTGGCTGTGCTTTAATGGCTTAAATCGTCACTTATTTATCATTGCAATACACAAAAAGTCAATCACTCCTCGTAAAGAACGTGGTGGTATTCCTTATAATGAACAAAAACAATCTGGACATTATAGGCAATATCTAATTGAAATTGTGCATATATTAGAACGATATATCAACTATAAAAAAGGGCTCTACACGACGTGTGATCTGTTTACAAATTGGCGATATGATTACATTTGTCACATCGTCTAATTGAGTTTTATTATATTGAAGCTGCAAAAAGCTGAAGCGGAAGATATACCGCTGGAATTTTTCATTATATGAAATAAGCGAACCGCAAAAGAATTGGAAATGTCTTGAGGCAAAAAAAAGATTACAAAGATTAGAAACAAACAAACTTATCTTTGTGGCTCACATTAGGTCGTGGCTTGACGTATGAATAGTAAAAAAGAAATAACATCTAGTCTAAACAGATACAATAACCTGCGAAGCGATTCATTTACCTGAAAAAGTGGCGCAACGAATAGTGATGACATTTGGACTAGCGGTGGATTTTTTAAAATACTTCATATTTAAATAGATACAACAATTAAATTAACCTTTTAATGTAGTTAAATAAAAATAATTAAACAATAATTAATTTGACAATTTAGTTAAGTTCGACTAATATAATTTACACTACGTAATACAGTCTCACGATATTTTACACCAACATTTATTCTTTTTATTAAGTTATGACACTTCAGTTTATTGAAGTATAGGACTTATAGACCAAACCATCTCCCAGCATCGAGTAAATCACTAGTATGAGCATACAATAATTCACGCATAACGTTATAATTGGGATTGAAGGCAATTACAAGTTTAGTCGTCTTTAAAGTAGCTTTACATTTATGATTGTGGTTTCACTGTAAAACTAATAACTAATAACTTTTTAATAACGATTTAATTTATTTATTGTAGAATTCGGCTCTGCCCACCGGCATTTCTCAAGGGGCATTAATTAATAGATATCTAAAAATTCTATTATAAAACAGGGCCGAAGTTATATTTGCATGGTTCAAGATTTGTTGAAGTTTATTCGCGATAATATTATATGGAATTTATATACGAAGTACGAGTATATATTGTAAATATATATATATATATATATATATATATATATATATATATATATATATATATATATATATATATATATATATATATATATATATATATCGTGATAGAGCTGATTAGATATCATATCGTTTCAGCTCTCTCATGATATACCCACATTCAATGAAATGCAAAAAATACATTATATGTACATAGTTAACTGCATTCATCATCATAATCAATTTGATTGATTGTGTAATTTTAACAAGCAATTAAATGTTCGGTTAAGTAAAGTCAAGGTTGTGCTAAATAAGTTTTGAAGAAGTATGGTACGAGAATCATCAAATGCTTCGTAGCTAATTAATCCTTTCAGCCGATTATTTTATTAATTATTACACAATCTCTTTGTATAAAATATGCAACATTACATATAATCGTCGTATACATTTGCACATACGTGTAATTATTTTGCTTTTTTACTCAACGGTGGTTTTTAACTATATGACACCGAAAAAAATTATATTCATTCAAGACAAATTTTGTTTTTAATTAAAATGATATTAAACTGAATTAAAAATTGAATAATAAATTAATTTCATTATTTTGTTTTGTTAGTCAGGCATCCCATTTAAATCTAATCAATTTCATATTTAATCATAGGATGTGTTCCAAAATTAGAAAATAAATGAGCCCTTACCACTTTGAATATATAAATATGATGGTATACTCGTACATATTTATGGTAATTAACCATGAAATTTCTTTGGGATTTTATTTACATTCATGTGTTATAAACACATACAGTGCTGGGACTAAAAATTTGGCTAAACATATTTTATTCCAGATTGGAGTCTTTTTTTGCTATTGGCTTATTGGCTAAGAAGCAAAACCCTGAAAAACGGCAAAATATTCAAAATACGTTGATTGGAGTTAAAGTAGTGGAATAAATCAAACACTTATTTTATTTTTATTTATTTTTTATTTTTATTAATTTATGGAAGTTCTATCTTTAATATTAATATTTAAAATGCGAGAGATGGGCAGTACACAAAGAAAGAAAGGGTCTGGAAGGCCCAGAAAGATAACGCCAATAGAAGATCGTTTCATAATATTACAATGTCATCAGAACCGTTTTAAAACAGTATCGTTGTGTTAAGTATCGATGTGGCCCCGTACAGTCCTGACTAGAATCACATTTAAAATATTTGGCCTATAATGAAGCTAAAAAAAGTTAAGTTAAGTTGATGTGGCTGCTATCGCACACTTAGACCAAATTTGATCCGTTGTGATACCACTCTATACGGCTATAGGTCCGAGTCTTTCCGTAGAGCCATCTGCGCATTGCATAGCTCCATGTCAGTCCTATAGTACTGACATGGAAGATGGGTCGGCCCAAGGATTCTAAACACGACAGAGGATCCAGATTATGTTTATTTTTCACCACCGATCGCACCGCCCAAACGATCGAAGGTGAAAAACCCATTTTGCATCCTGCCTCGATTCGGATTCGAACCCGGTACCTCCCGCTCCAACTGCCGCAGCTTTTAACCACCGCGCCACCTGGGCGGTTATAATGAAGCTAGAAATAGCAAGAAAGCACCTAGAATCGGGGATTCCATACGTCCTACAACTTTGAAAAATTTATCAAATTCAATGAATTCGAAGTCTATCGCTGTAATCAAAGCAAACGGCTCGAACAAAATATTAATATTAAGGATAGAACTATAAATCAAAAAAAAAAAAAAAAAAAAAATAAGTGTTTAATTTATTCCATTACTTTAACTCCCATCAACGTATTTTGAATATTTTGGCATTTTTCGGTAATTACAGGTAAATTACGTCATACATGTATTTAAAATGAACCATATATCACCAATTGATTACTGACCAATATCGATTTCACGAGACATCATTTGATTTCTGATAAATTGCCACTCCTGCTGATCTAACATTTTTACGCTTAAATTTCGCAATACAATCAAAATTCGGGCTATAAACATTTTCATCGATTTGACCAGGTTTCTGATAGAAACATAATGTTGCTTAAATCAATTACGGAATTGGTCAAGTCCGACACGTGTTTTCTGAGACTTTGGAAAACTTTTTTTTGTCATTCATGAAATCAAAAATCCTTCTTCCTATTATTCACAATGTACTATCGGCGATAGTCGGCGAAATTCATCTTGTAAAGATATGATTGATGTATCATTTTTTCGACCATCAAAAAATCTATTATCATTGTCTTTTGGCACTATGTACGTACAGTCCTTCAGTACTGTTGACTGGTGATAGAGTAACATATAGTGATGGTTAAGAATGATTTCTTTGATATTCATAAACAACTTCATTGAATGTTCCACCTTGGGATTTATAAATTGTCATGGCTCATCCTGATACTAAAAAAGCATGATTTCGTTTTGCGTTGATTGTTTTGTTATTATTCATGGCAATGGTAGATCGTTCGATCATACTTTTCGTAATACTCTCGTCACGCATTCACCAGCTTACCCCCCAAGTCAAGAGTGCGTAAAGAAGTTTTACTTCAAAAATTTATAATTTCTGCAATAAACGATTCCAATTTCTTTCCCCAGTACTGTATATGTGCCAGTTAATTCGAAATTTTTTAATTATTGAATTCGGTTATAATTTTTGGTTTTGCTTAACGCCAACAATAGCCGCGTTTCATGACTCCAACTGATTCAGATCAGATCACATTTTCCATGCAAACCAAAGACAAATTTTGATCCAAATTTCATTTTGGTTTGCATAGAAAATGTGATCTGATCTGAACCAGTTAGAGTCAAGAAACGCGGTTAATATGTTATCATATTGTATAAATATTATTGATAAAATGATTTATTGGACCCGTATTATAAAAATGTTTTATTAATCAATTTATAATTGACAATTTACAGTCCTAATAAATATTGTGTAATTTGATATCGCTATTCGCTATCCGTTGGAATTTACTTTTACTGTCACGACAATCTGGACGATATGTCCAGATAAGGTGTAAAATATTGATTAGCCATATATAACAATAACTAATAAATTAAATAATTTTCGTTAGCCATTGATTAAAAGTGGCGCGACTTAATAATTTCAATTTATTTACTTACAATTATGTGTTTTGAAATTTATACTTTATACATTTACTCGTATCCAATTGTTGATAAAATTCTATATTTGGTTTAGTATATTTTGGAGGAAGTCATATTATTTATGTACTATTCTCCATGTTATAGAACAAAACATTAATGAACAAGTGATAAAACATTATGTACATAAAAGGAAGTATAAGGCTGATATAATTTTACTTATTTTATCTAAATAAGTAATAATGTTTGCGAACTTATAATTCTATATAGTGTGTATAGAACGCGCGCGACGATTGAAAGTAACTTTTCGTTCTCATTAAAATTCGAATAGCACATCTATTATGTAAATTATGAGATATTATTTCCCATACGACTCGTATATAGCCCGAAATCGAAAATAATATATATGTTATATATGAGTCATATATATACTGATAGAAGGTCATTTTCAACCAGACATGCAATGTGTGAAATAGCCGATAGTAATCGTTTCCAAAGCAATTATAAAATGTACAATAAACTGTTGAAATTTCACTTTTATTTAAATGAAAGTTAAATTAAGATAATTTCTTTGTGTTTATTGAAACATTTTACTTTTTAATTATAACATTAACTTTATAGTAAAATACTCTCATTTATTTTAATATTTACTAGTATTAACAGTGATTTTGTCTTAGAAGAGGAACTCACTGTACATTTATATGTAGGTAATCCAAAATAGACAAAGCAAGTTAAATTTTTTCGCATCCCAGAATTTTGCTTTATTTTATAAACTGATCCCAGTTATAGTTTTATCGAACTTTCGTACCAGGTAAAATAGACCAATCAAAAAACCAACGACAAAAAGTGACTGTTTGAGCCATCAAAACCATCATGAGGCCATATTTTTCAGAGAAAATGAAGTCGACGGTAATCGATATCGGTGGATGTTGGCTCATTATGTCTACCCACAAATGCATTAAAAAAGGCATGACACGGTTACTGGTTTCAACAAGACAGTAAACTAAGCCACAAACAATTCAGTTTCTGCAACGAATTGGCATTGATTGGCCATCCAGATCTACATATTTCATTAAAAAAAGGGCACATTTTTCTTCGGTCAATTAAGGCAGCCACGTAATTGATTAGTATTGCCTGATGTTATTTATTTTATGTGATTAAATTAGAAATAGCTTGTTTGTATATAGATGCCAAGCATCGTCAGCTCATCTTAAGTAGTTTTTTAGAAGTCTGAGCCCAGTCAAGTTGAAGACCGAATTTATAAGTAGCTAAAGTTCAATTGTAATCCCCGCAAATACTATGGTAGCACTAAAAAAAATACTATCATGATATTTTACTCTCTCAACCTCAAAACAATCTACTGTCATGATAGTATAATAGGTATAATTCAACTTTAATCCTAATATTTTTTACTATGACGATACTTTTTAACTATGTTTTCTATACTCAGTCTCGATGAAACTTGTCACAAAGTTTAAATGTCAATAATATTAAAACATATTTAATGTACTTGTACTAAATACAAAATTTAAATTGTCTAACCAACGATTCTGTTAACAGAGTCAACTTATAGAGGTGACCAACTATCGAAAGATCTTGAATAAAAATTAAGAACAAGCTTTTCTGCAATCAATTTGGTATTTAAAATTTCACGCAACTTACCAATACGCTCCAATGAACAGGTTGAAACAGACAGAGGCATGGGTTGGCCAGAACTCAAAAGGGTCGTATCGTCGCCGCGGTCAGCATTTCGTATAAAGTCCAATTAACACAAAGAAATAGAATATTGCCGATAGACCATCCATCTACGTCGTAGCACGGCCAAACAGTCGCTCGAATGGTTGCCACAGTACCCGAATTTCGAATTTAAATGACCGACGAGACTCATTTTACACTCTTTCGCGACGTTAAAATAAACACGAGATTCATAAAAGCCATTGCATAACCATAAAGTGAAAGTTTGGGTCGGCGTTTGTGCCAAAACCATCGTTGAGCCATGTTCTTCAGAGAAAAGATAACAATCGTTAGAAATCGATATAATTGGATATTGGCTCATTTTCTCTGAAAAAATCTTAACAAATACTGCGACACCGCAAATAAAACAATTTAGTTTCTGCTACGAAAATTACCTGAACGTTTGATGTCAAAAAAAGCCGACATTGACTGGTCACCCAGATCTCCAGATATGACCCCTCGGACTTCTTTTTGTGGAATTATTCGAAAATCAAAGTGTACGCCAGCAAGCCGTAGATTATTGACAAACTCAAGGAAAACACACGTACCGCTATACCGCCAAGGTGCTCGAAAAGGTTTACTTTGGCCAACAAATGTGGCCACTTAATTGATGTTGAATTCAAAAACTAGCCCAAATAAGTTGCAAAGGACCAAATTGAATAAAAAATACCTCATATATAGAGTTGTTTGTCTTTTTTTACATAATAAAATAAAAGATGGCGCACCAAATTACCAACACAGTGCGGTATTCGAATAAATCATCATACTGAAAGGATCGTTTTGTATGAAAAAATTTAAAATTTTATAGAATGAAATAAGCCCTAGTTAAAAAGGTGGTGGCCAACTTAACAGGTTTAACTGCACAAATACGAAAAATCATTGTTTAATATATTTTATAAATTGTCAACAAATAATTATTGGCCCATTGAACGAATAATCGAATTAAAAATAACTCAAAGCATTTAAATTTACCGATCAATTGGCCAGTGAGTAAAGCTGCGGCAGTTGGATCGGAAGGGACCGGGTTCAGGTCTCGATAGAGGGTGGATGCAAAAGCGAGTATTTATCATTCGATTAGGATGGACTAATCTACACCATCATCTATATTTTATCAACTGATGATACTGGTATTTTCACTACTCAATTTCATTGATCTTACGCTATTTGACTTTATATTCATTATTCCTTGCGGAGTTCATGATAGTTTGGATTTTTGAGAAGTTAGTCACTCCTACTTGTCGGTAGTGACAGTTACTCTTTTGGTTGAACAAGTATTTGGTGTTTTCGCTTGTTCGTTCCTGCTCTGGTCAGGAATTGAGATTTCTCTTCTTGGAGTTTCCCACTTTACTATTTTGTTACAGAATTGTGTTTTACACAAATAACGAGAAGTGTTAGTTTTGTTTATATCTTCTCGCAAAGTAAACGATATACTAATTGTTTATCATAAGCTAGATTAACATATGAAGAAAGACATAAAACGTTTGTACCTCGTTTTGAAAATTATAAATCTCATCACGTTTTATTTTTAGAACATAGATAATTGGTATTTGACCACTGTTTTATAAATATTAGTAGTTTATTTATAAAAATTTCAACTTAATACACATAGTTTTATAAATATAAAACATCTAAATATTATTATTCAAAATTGAACTTTATTTTTATTTTAGTTGAGTTCAAAAATATTTAGTCGATCATAATGTTTTAACCGTGTATTTATCATTAAAATTCCACCAATTAACTTTGTAAGTAAACAGATGCCCACATATTTAAATTATGATATTTGGTTAATCGGTTAACCTTTTTCAAGACAGATGTAGTTTGAGAAATCAGTGAACTTGTTCAAATTTCTCCCAAAATTATGAAACAGTTTTCGTGCTTGACTAACTTCCCATCAAAACCATTAAAATCGTCATACTATGGCGAAAATATTTTACTTTCAAAATGTGAACGGGTTGGGTACTAGAAAACTAAAAAGATGTTATTTATAAAATATTGTATCTAGAAAAAGGTTAAAATAATGTATAATCTAAATTAATTACTTTTATATTAAGCATTGTACTTCAATCTTTTATTTTTATTATTATTATGTAAACAATCAATTCTTAATCTTTTATTATGTTACCAGTTCAACATTTGTAATAATCTCGGAATTATTGAATCACGAAATAATCTTAAAGTAGCTAAAGGGATTTGATCACGCTCGACGACATATTATGTCATCAATGACATTGAAAATATAACATTGGATTGTTTCCTATCATGATTAATGGTGTTAGCGAGCGACCTCATTTTGATCCTCATTTATAATATTAAATGGAATTGTTCATTGACTTATTGGTTTGTATCAGCCTAGACATGAAAACTACAGTATAAATTGGTTAAGATTCTTGCACATAAACTTGATCAGTTTCTCTAGCACATAAACTTGATCTGCGCCGTTTATATTGGATAAATCGCTTTGTGTACCATAATTGATAGGTTACATTCTTCGATCAACTGTCTCATTAATCTTCACAAATCTCTATATGATGTCATCTACAAAAAAATTAAACGATGAACGGAATTTGAATAATCAAAACAAACATAAGATCGATAGAAATTAATTTAATAGAAGATAAAAAATGTAGGTATATATATATATATATATATATATATATATATATATATATATATATATATATATATATATATATATATATATATATATATATATATATATATATATATATATATATATATATAATACATATATATCTTCTATGTATCTAAAGGTTATTAAAAATATTCTGCTCACAACCGACAGCGAAACATTAATTGGTTGCATCGATAAGTTCCGCTTTGATTGTTTATACAGACATGGGCAAACTATTATTTTTTTCATATTTTGTGTTAAATTATTTAATTTGTTATTTAAAGGTCATTAAGAAAAAAAACTTGAAGACTTTACGAAGATGCTGCACACATGTATTACGAACATAATCATATAACTACTTATGTACGTGTATGATAAATTATTAGTTTTTTGCTCAAATAAAAGACTAACTACATATGTAGTATAATTGACTTAAAGGGTCATAAACAATTTAATGTTTAATTTATGTTTTATAATTTTCAGTTTGAACGTTCGAATGCTGTTATTAGTACGAGATCCACGAGCTGTACTACAATCAAGAAAACATCGAGACTGGTGTCCGGGCCAACCAGATTGTGATGATCCACGACGTTTATGCAGTGACATGGTATCAGATTTCAATGCCGCTGTGGAATTAGTTAAGAAATATCCATTAAAATTTAGGTAAGATCTCAAACCAAATAAAACGATGATTTATTATGTGTAATTAGCAAAAACAAAAAATTTTTATAGTAAAAATAATATTCATGATAACCTTCATTTGATATTGTCATTTGACATTTTAACATGGGTGTGGATATAATTAATCAAAAACATAATATTGTTGATGTTTAAGATTTTGTTATGTATTGTTGATGCATAATGTTTTGCAGGTCACAATAATTTCAGAACATATTTCTAAAGAATATTGTTTGACCAAACATTTAGCTTTTAATTTAATTCCAGTTTTATTGAATCGAATCTTAAATAGTTCCATCCTACAAGTAACATATCATATTCCTTCCACTCTAACCTAAATATTTAACTTATTCTTTTGTTGCACCTCTAATAAATTCGCAAAGTTTTATCCTGGAAATAAGGAGTAAGGACCAAAGTTAATAACACTTAGTTAAATGTCCTTTCACACGTACGAAGTAACAATGCTTAACAGCGTTAAAGTTTAGAACATGCGATCGTAAATTTCATATGCAAATTTTGTCTGTGTAATTCGATTAAGTGCCTGGATAAGTATTCAGCTTCCCTCAGTTTCTCAAAATTAATGAGTCTAAACCATATATTTGATCTCCAGTATTTTATAAGTAACCACACGCTTAACGGGATAGTAATATCTTGAATCTCTCATAATAATAATGAAGGCAACTGTGAAACCTACTTTATATTCTCTCCATTCCCTTCTAAAGTTGAAACATCGGTTGCAACCGATTTATACGCTGAAATTTTATATAGTGTTGATAAAATCCGTTGTTATTATGGATGTGAAAGTTGGATATTAAAAGTGTCTAACGTTCGAAATAATGATGATGTGTGAGATATACAGTCCAGAAATCTACTTTAAATTAATCATAATTAATTCACGTAGTATCTAATTTCGTTGTGATTTCCTAAGTGGTCGTCGTTTAACTACGTCACATTATTGTAGAGTTACAAACCATACGTAAACTATGGGATTATTATTGAGAAAGCCTTTAAAGATTCACCCAATTATTATTTTATTGAATTATTATTATTATTTTACTGAAACGTTTGGTGCCTATTCCCAGACATGCAGACCTTAGTTGCTGAGATAAAAAGGAAAAAAAAATAGATTGTACTGAAGAGTAAATGGATTTAGTTAATAATTCTGAGCAAATCTCATTGCGGTCTTGTTTAGTTAGTTTGATTCCATGAATTTAATATTGCTTAAGCAAGGCAAACGTTTCTTTAGCTGGACCTTATATAGTCCTTGTATGTACTTGAATTCGATGATTTTAATTATCATATAATTTAAATTGAAATGTATTGAATTTTAACTACTTTTAAGGTGTTAAAGCTATTAAGAAAGGCGTGACATAGTTTATGAACGATCCCTAATGTTGTAGTATTCCAACCAACAGCAAAATTAATAATTGTGGTAAATTAAGCTATCTCGTTATCATGAGATCGTGATCTATGCGTTCACAAATACGACGAATAGTCACGCCACAATAGTAAAGTATAACAAAATTATCGGAAAAAAAATTTCGATTCAAAAACTCTGAAATTCGCTAGAACTGTTGCAACATAGCCTCACAACATATACATATGTGCCGGTCGCATATGCCTGATGAAATGGATTTGATCTTTTCGATCACACAACAAATCAATAATGACGTCGTCAGATCGAAACCGGCCTAGCGAACGAACATCACAGGTCACATATAAAGATGCCATACATTTCAAGACAAATGACTTCATCGGCTGGTTGATTCAGCGCTCTACAGCTGTCAATCAATGCCACTCTGTAGAGTTCTGGTTTAACTCACAACAACTCATCAATATCATTAGCTGTCACGATTACAGCAACCAGCATCATTATCATATTCTACAATATCAAAAAGTTTGATTTATTTGTTTAGAAGACTTCACCATTTTAAAAGACTACACCATCTTTCGATGCGCCTTCGGCATGTTATTAATTTATCTATTTTAATATAATTATATGCTGCTTTTGCATTTTTGATGAACACGATTCAATATACTACTGAAATTTTATAGTTTTACTGTTAAATTTTGACGACAAAATCATAAGACTCCAGAACCGGTTAAATTCTTTTCCGGCAATAAAAGGGTATGAAAACATGGCAGCTTCCTATCAATAGTGGCTAATGTTCTAATTACACATCTATAATGCTTGTTTGATGTATGCAAATTAAAAGTCAATTTAAATAATCCCCTTTATTCTTTTATTTCCAGAGTATTACGTTACGAGGATCTGGCTCTCAATGTTTACGATCAAACACAAGAAATACTTCAATTCTATGGTCTACCATTTGATCAAATGGTCGAAGAATTTCTCGATTCGCATACAACCGAAAATAAAGGCGATGTTAGTTCAACGTATCGCGATTCAAAAACAGCACCATTACATTGGATGAAAGAATTGCCGTACGAAGAGATTCAATACATCCAAGATGAGTGTACAGAGGCCATGAATCTTTGGGGTTATAAAAAAATTGCCCACGAGGATGATTTAAATACAACATTTAAAGTGTTACTACCGTCAAAGTTTTCATGAAAACGTATCAAAGTATTGTTGTAATAGATGAAACTAGGAACTTATAGTTTATAAAAAATTTTATGTTTTATCTTAATCGCGCATATCATGACATGAAAATAACGAAGTGTACATTTTTATTTTATAAGACATGTTTATTTTTTTTTTTTTGTGTATTTGGAATAATGGAATGGTAAACAAAAATTTTGTGACGGGAAAATAACGTTGACGCAGTAATTATTTTTACGAATTATTAATCCCACCCAATATAATAAGATAGAGGTACTCGACGATAAAACATGTACGAGTAAACCACTCATTCGAGCGTTTGTTAAATTTTTATTTTATATATGATTTTGTAGATAATATACTTTATATTTTGAGAATATATAATTAAATTTGTTGTATTTATTATGTAATAATTTATTTAATTGATAAATAAACATTTTATATGGGAACAAACTTTATTAAGCAATATAATATTATATTATAAACTATTGGTTGTAGATTATATTATTGTTGTTCGCAGTTACGATTAATCTGTATTTATTATGAGATGTTTACGTATTTTAACTAACTCGTTTACTTAAAAATTTAGATATGTTATTATATTAAAACAAAAAAAATTTAGATAAGTTTTTATCTAAATTTTTAATCCACAGCTTGTTTACTATACATACTACAAGTATTTTTAGTGATATTCTTCTCAAAACACTCGTTAAATTAGTCAACGAATAATAATTTCTACAACCATGATTTCCACAACGTTATGTTTTTATTATTATTTATTATTATAACAAATATACGTATTAAAAGATATTTAATTAATTTTTAAACATCTTAGGTTAATCATTTAATTTTTAAAATTTTAAGAAATATAAATAAATAAAAAGATAATTTTTAATTAAGTTAAAATTAATAAATGTGATTTAAAAAATGAGCAAGTAAAACGAAAAACAAATATTAATCTATGGTATTTAATTTATTTCTAATTAATTAAATTTATAAACTTATGGTTAAAAAACAAAACATAAATATGGGAATATATGTAGTTGAACAACAAAACATTAAAAATAAATACGACTGATAACTTTATTTTAGTTTTGTTATAATTTCTTTATTCATTAAAATGAACAAAAGCACGGTAAAAAATCAAAATCCCTTAAATATTACTAAATATGAGTTACTTTCCAATGGTTTATGCATATTCACCAACGAATTTTCACGAATTAAAAAAAAATCAGAGCTTCATCATACTCTTATAGTCATAAAAAGAAGCATACGAACAAAAATATAAATTCTATTTTCCTATTATTTTATAAATATGTATACATACAATTATTATAATCTAGAAACTTATAATTATTATTATACTATTATTAATATAACAAAACTATTAATAAAAATTACAAAAAATAGTTAGAAATTTAAATTAAATACAATAAATATGAATAATAAATATTATTATGTTAATTTTTTGTGCCTTTAAATTTAAATAAATATAATAAATGAACAAAAATTTTAAATAATATTTATTTGCAATAGAACAAAAATCAAACACATAAATTAGTTTTTCATGAATAGAAATAAACAAAAATACTTAACCATAAAAAACATAATTTTAAAATAATATCGTTCAATTATATTTACTGGAAATATATTAAAAATGGAAAAAGCTCAAATAAAATATATTATTATTATTATAAAAATGGTTTTTATTATTTTAAGCCAAATAACTACCTTTTATCATCACTAAAACCCAATACGAAGAGGTAAAGGTAACATATAGCTAACTAGAAGCCAAAACAACTTGATACTACAATTATTGAACTATTGACTGATATCCATTAAGACTCTTATATTATACCTGAGGAAAATGTGAAAATCGTTTTGATTTCGATACACCTACGAGTATATTTAATTAACGTATGTCTGTTGAGATAGAAACTTTAAATCAGAAAGTAAATTACGACGTACTAGTTGACGTTAAAGAAAATTTTATTGCAAAGGTAATAATTAAGTTAGTTTATACACGTTGATCAAGTTAATATGTATAGTAACGAAAGAAAGCACCTAATTGGACAAATATTTTTTTTTTTTTTTGCGGTTTTTACAGGCCATTATTGGCCCGTACCGTGTCAACAATTTGACTCCATCGGTTTCGATCACGAGCCAGCTCTTCAAACCGTTGTAGGCAGTTTGAAGATGCCAGATCGCTCTCTACGCCGTGGAGCCATCGTCGCCGACAGCGACCTCTTCGCCTACCGAAAGGCGGTTCTCCCTTAAAGGTGCGCTGTATCATTCGGTTCGGATCTGCACGCAGAACGTGTCCGAGTCAGCGTACTCGCTGTCCTTTAATTTCATGCACGATATCAGGAATTTGCATTAAATTCCTGATCTCGTGATTGAAAAGAACTCGGTAAGTGCCATCGACGTCGCGTTTTGGACCATATATCACACGCATGATTCTTCTCTCGAATGTTAGAAGCCATCTTTCGTACTCATCCGTCAAGGTCCAACTCTCACATCCATACATGACAACGGGTCTGATCAACACTCTGTACAGTTTCAGCTTGTCCGTATTTGCAAGATATTTTGATTTCAGCAGTGGACGTAGAGGATACAAAGCCCGATTGCCAGCGGCAAGGCGGACCTTGATATCCTCGCCCACACTATTATCGTGAGTGATGAGAGATCCAAGATACTTGAATCTCATCACTCCTTCAAACGTGTGGTTATCACTACTGAAATCAATTGCGTCTTGGTCTCTAAAACCCGAGATTAGATATTTGGTTTTTGACTCGTTGATTTTGAGACCAACAGAAGCTGAACACTGTTTCAGTGGTTCAAGTATCGCTTTCACTCCGTTGCCATTTAATCCAATCACACAGATATCATCTGCATAGGCAAGAAATTGATTGGATTGTCGGAATAAGATGTTGTCTTGAGGTGTTTCACTTTTACGAAAGATGTATTCCAACATGAGATTAAAAAGTATCGGGGACAGCGCATCTCCTTGTCGAACACCGGAATTGATTGCAAAAGTTCTCGATAGCCTGTTCTCAACTTTAACACAGCATTGTGACTGCGTTACTGTCATTTTACAGAGATGTACATATTTTTTCGGTATTCCTAAATATTCAAGCGCGTACCATAATCTCTCTCGATTGATCAAGTCATAGGCTTGCTTGAAATCTAGGAATACCAGGTGTACATCGCGAGATGTTTCGTAGTACTTGGAAAGAATCATCCGTAGCGAAAAAACTTGATCCGTGACTGACCGATTTGGACGGAATCCTCCTTGGTAGTCACCGACAATTTCCTCCGCTAGAGGAGTAATTCTTCCCAAAATAATGTATGACAGTAACTTATATGCTGTGCAAAGGAGAGCTATACCGCGATAATTCTCACATTTCAAGCGATCACCCTTCTTGAAAATTGGGCATAACGCGGCCACTTTCCATTCTTCGGGCATAACTTCATTTCGCCATACCAATCGAACAAGGTCGAAAAGACAGTTCCACAAAGTTAGCCCTCCGAATATCAAGAGTTCTGAATTAATGCAATCAACTCCTGGTGAACGATTTTTCTTTAATTTCTGCATGGCCATTGTGAATTCCTCATAGGATGGATCCTCAATGAACATCTCTGCGGTCTGTATTTGAGGGTATTCAAACACAGCTTGTGATACATGTGGAACATTAAGTAAATCAGAGAAATGTTCACGCCATGTATCGAGTACCGCATCGACGTTAACACAGAGGTTTCCATCCTGGTCCCGAATGGCAGTTGACCGAGATCTTAAGGTATGGTGCAATTCGGTGATTCCTTTAAAGAAACCACGCGAATTGCGCTCATTGCTGAGTTGTTGTACTCTTAAGACCTTAGCCTTCCACCATTCTCGCTTCTTCAGTCTACAAATTCTTTTAGCTGTCCTCCTAGCAAGAACTGCTTTGTTTTTCCTTGCGATTGTAAACCGAGTCTGCGCTTCATTGTGGGCTATATTTCGTTGCTCAACAGCAAGACGACACTCCTCATCAAACCAATCATTTTTGGGCTTAGTTTTCACTATACCGAGAGTGTGCTGGGCAGCATCGACAACAGAGGTTTTCAATACTTCACAGACACTGTTCACATCATCAGATTGGTAATTGGATTGCATAATGCTATTGCTGACAAGATCTTGATATTTTCGTTGCGTTTCTTCATTTATCAGACCTTCACAGGAGAATCGCGTTGTATATTCTCCTGTCCTCCCTGACTTGTACGAAAATTTCCATCGTAGCTTTGCAGCAACCATAAAATGGTCACTGCCTACGAATTTTGTTGACGACCGATACGATCTCACGTCTTGGACAACCCGAGCCCGCCCTTTTGAAATCAACACATGGTCAATTTGGCTTCGAGATGTTTTACGTGGATGTGTCCATGTTTCTAAGTGGATGTTTTTATGAGGAAAGAATGTACTTGCTACTTTGAGATCATGAGCGATCGCAAAGTACATCATTCTTTCCCCATTCTCGGTCGCAGTTTCGTGTCGGGAGTACGGACCTATATTGTTACATAAGTCGGTCTGATTTCTGCCAGCTCTAGCATTAAAGTCACCAATCACCAATTTGACATCGTGCTCAGGTATAGAACCCATCAGATTATCCAGATTATTGTAAAATGAGTCTTTATCTTGGGATTGGCTTACATCAGTGGGCGCATGTATACAAATAATTTAGAGGTTGGCTAATCTCATGTGCAAGCGAAGCTTACACATTCGATTATAGGTTTTACGGATGCGGGTCGTCAGCCCAGCGATCCAACCAGATTTAGTCGCCTCCTACGACAAGCTCTGGATACTGTGGTGGTATTCTATGGGTCTCATGTTTCGTTCGTAATATTTACGAAACACGAATGCCCCCAACCACAGGGCACTAATTTGGACAAATAATACGCATAGGTTAATGCGCATAGAAGTGGAATTCGTTATCCGGTTTTCGTTAGAGTATAAAATGCACAAGTTTAAGGCAGCTATCAACCTTTACTTGAAGGATCGTCCGTTGGGTGCAGGAGCTCTGACAGTTACAAGGAGCTAGGACAATCAAAAAATCCGCCCTGCACCCAATTAAAACTAAATTTAAAAAAAGAAAATAAATAAATAAATAAAGATTTCATTTAATAATAGAAATTTCTTATATTAATTGAAATGCAAGGTGCAGCACAAGAAATTTCGAAGCAGGTGGTCTGTTTAAATATAAGCCAAGCATAGCTTATTGCTTAAGTATTTGAAACTTAGAATATAAGTTGAGTTTGAATCTCGGTAAGTTATCTGTGATGAGATAAAATTAAAATTATAAAAGTGGTAAAGTGTATTGATGAAGTATTACGAGTATGTCTAGGAAAACAAGGTGAGTATGACAGAACAATATCTTGTATCTGAAAATAATTTACCATTACAGCGAAAGCAAATAGTAATTTCATTTTCCAGGATAATTAGAATGTCTCGTTATTTTTATGTTAAAAGTTGAAATCAGCCAAATGATAAATATGTATGTTATTAAAGATGTTATGTATCATGTCATGTAAATAACATTTATAAGTTGCATCAGCAGCAAAATTCTTTGTCACTATGGCAAAAAAATCAGATGTCATTAATGAAGATTATTTGTTTGATTCTTACATTCATTATTACAATAATTATTGAGGACGTACAGTTGCCTCTTAATTCGATTTATGTTGAACCATCTATATTGCATAGCTTTAGGACAACATATGAAAGTTACGAAGACCGTGAATTCTGGACACAAACATATCTAAATAATATATATAAATATAATTGCCTCATTTTTTTTAACAATTTTTATAGGTCATTGTTGGCTCGTACCGTAGTCAACAATCTGACTCCATCGGTTTCGATTACGAGGCAGTTCTTCATACTGTTGCGAGCAATCAGAAGATGCCTGATCGCTCTCTACGCCGTAATGCATAAAAACTTGATCAATGCTGACCGATTTGGACGGAACCGACAATTTCCTCCGCCAGAGGAGTAATTCTTCCCAAGATAATGTATGACAGTAATTTGTATACTGTCCAAAGGAGAGCTTGACCGCGATAATTCTCATACTTCAAGCGATCACCCTTCTTGAATATTGGGCATAACACGGCCACTTTCCATTCTTCAGGCATAACTTCATTTCGCCATACCATTGTTCGATTGGTTACCATTGATTGTTTCGATTACCATTGCTCGAAATGACAGTTTCCTAAGTTAGCAAGAGCTCTTAATTAATGCAATCAAGTCCTGGTGAACGATTTTTCTTTAGTCTCTGCATGGCCATGGTGATTTACTCATAGGATGGAACCTCAATTGACATCTCCGCTGCCTGTATTTAAGGGTATTCAAATACAGCTTGTGATACATGTGAAACATTCAGTAAGGCAGAAAAATATTTACGCCATATATTGAGTGCCGCATCAACGTTAACACAGAGTTTCCATCCTGGTCCCGAATGACAGTTGACCGAAATCTTAAGGTATGGTGGAAGTTATTTTACTCTTTAGACCTTAGTCTTCCACCATTCGCACTTCTTTTGACTACAAATGCGATTAGCTGTCCTCCTAGCAAGAACTGCTTTGTTTCCTCTTGCAATTGTAAACCGAGTCTGCGCTTCATTGTGGGCTTTATTTCGTTGTTTAACCGCAAGACGACTTTTTTTATACCGAGAATGTGCTGGGCAGCATCGACAACAACCGAGGGTTTTAATACTTCCCAGACACTGTTCACTTCATCAAATTGGTAATTAGATCGCAAAATGCTATTGCTGACAAGATCTTGATATTTTCGTTGCGTTTCTTCATTTATCAGACTTACACTGGAGAACCGCGTTGTATATTCCCCTGTCCTCCCTTGTACGAAAATATCCAACGTAGCCTTGCAGTAGCCTGACAATGGTCACTGCCTACGAACTCTGTTGATAATGGTCACTGCCTACGAACTTTGATAAGATCTCAAGACTTGGACAACCCGCGCCCGCCTTTTAGAAATCAATACATGGTCAATTTGGTTTCGGGATGTTTTACATGGATGTGTCCATGTTTCCAAATGCATGTTTTTGTGAGGAAAGAATGTACTTTTACCACTTTGAGATCATGAGCGATCGCAAAGTACATCATTCTTTCCCCATTTTCGGTCGCAGTTTCGTATCGGGGGTACGGACCTATATTATTAAATAAGTCAATCTGTTTTCTGCCAGATCTAGCATTAAAGTCATCAATCACCAATCTGACATCATGCTCAGGTAAACAGCCCATCAGATTATCCAAATTATTGTAAAATGTAAATCTTTATCTTGGGGCTGGCTAACATTAGTGGGCGCATGTACGTATATAATTGACAAATTGTTTAATATTATCTGCAAGCGAAGCTTACACAAGCTTACACATTCAATTATAACTGCCTGAAAACCCAGTAAAGCCTTTTTTACTTGTGACCCAATGAGAAATCCAACTCCAAGATTTCCGAGGCCATCTCCACTGTGTAGCAACGTATAGCTTTGGGACACATGGTCTCCACTTTTACGCCATCGATTTTCTTGGAGCGCTACGTGTTCCAGTCGATACTCTTTCGTAAGGCCCAAACGCACCAGGTTTTCTTAATGACTGCACGTTACAAGTACCGATTCTCGTTCTCGTTTCCGGATCATTATTATTTTGGTAGTATCCGATTTTTTTTCGTTTGTTGACAATTTTAACATTTTTGGCCTCATAATTTTAACAATTCAATATTAATTTTTTAATAAACGTAGTTTTAACCGATTTAAAATTGATTTTTAAATACGTTTTGAAACCCGGCTTTATACTTAGTATGTTCAACACCGCTTTACAAAACAGCGCTATATACTGTCCGAAATATTTCGAAAATAATCGCTTCTACTTTTATTTTCGACCAAAAATTCTATATATTTTGTATTGGCGCTGATGCTATCTAATTTTGACGTTTTGACAAAAATCAATAGATATTGTATTTGTTTAGATAAATTGAGCTACTCGACGACAAACAGAAAACAACAAATACTCAAAACTAATAATAAATAATTTATTTATAAAATAAAATGGATACTACCATTGTTAATATACCGGGTGAAGATTTTCTAGGGATTGTGATTCGGTATGGCCTATTCTTGGGTGCAATTTTCCAAATAATATGCTTGGGAGCGTGTATTTTCCTTCCGGACGCAGCAAGTGATGCAACAAATAATTGGAATAATTCAAAGGTAAGTGATAATATTTATGGTTTGCTGATTCTGATACCACAAAGCCATCGGTCTCGATCAGTTTTACTATATTTGCAATTCATGTTTTTAACACTTTCATACAATTTTAGGTCGGAGACAGTGACGACTCAAGTTCAGAGCATTCATCACCACAAAATACTCCTCGTCGTCCATATCATCGGAGTCGTAAACAAGATAAAAAGAAAAGACGTTAATTTAAATTATATATGTATTTATATATTTGTTTTTATTAATTATTGCAATTTAATAATAATATATATTTAAACGATATTACTTTATATAAAAGAAATGAATCTCATTCAAATAAACATCAACGTGATCTTATTGAAAAATTATACTTCTTTTTATTATTTTTTATAGTTTTTTATTATTCTAATTTATGTATGTATTATATTTTAATCTTACAAGTAAATAGATATTCAATATATACAGATATTATGAAAATTTGGAAATTTTAATATTTTTTTTATTTCATTAAGTCTTTCAAAAAATTATAAAACTAATTTATTTAAAAAATAAAATAAAAAAGATGTTTAAATTGTATAATAAACTATCGTTTTTAATTATTTTGTTGTATTTTAATTGAAAACAAATTAAAATGTTTACGAACAACTTCGAATCTCAATATACACACAAATTGAATAAAACTAAGAGGAATATATATGTATATATAAGAAAGTGAAGCCCTTAACAATGATAGGAGGAATTATTTACAAGTATAATAAAACGATTAAATTATAAAAAGGTGATCTAGAATTTTGCGCAGGCAATGAAATAATGAAGTATCAAAATTGCTCTTCACAAGGTTCTAACGAACGCGACACATAATAACAGACTTATATTGTGATCACCGGTGCAAAATTCTAGTAGTGGTTAAACTTATTTTTAAAAACTGTCAGCACATTATATAATTTAGTTATTTTAGCCTATAAATATTTACTTAATAATTCTTATTTATCCTTTTCTTTAATTTATATACCTAAAATGTGATAATTAACAAATTCTTATTAATATGTGTAAAATCATAACAAAATACAAAAAGAAAACCGGAAATCTTTTGGCTATAACATTTTAAATTTAGATAGTTATTCATTAAATAAAAACACAAACATTTTTTAAATTAATATAAAAAAATTCAGGACAATCATGTAGAGACTAACTTAGAGATTAATTTTAATTTAATTTTGTTTCTGTGTACGGTTAAATATAATATAGTTCACAAAGCAAATTATCACTACAATTTTTTTATTAATATTTTATTTGTTTATTTAATTTTAAGTTATTTTTGTATTATTAATTTATTTTTAGAAGTTAACAAATACAAATTTTAATGTGACGAATATTAAACGAAAAACAATAATATAATTAATTAAAATACATACATCTAATAGTTTTTTATATTGATAGAATTATACAAATCATAGTAAATAGGTAGTAGTGTTGTTAAATTTGTTCCATTTATCCTCTAGAAAATGCACGCTCTTTGATGTTTTCATCTATGGAATCATTCTTGTTCTTGGTTTCTGTAAACATTATAAATTAAGATACATTTTAATAGGACATCAAATTATGAAGAATATAGTTTTGCAGTTTCAATATATGTATTGTTTGTGGTGCTGATAATCCCACCCCGTTACGTTCTCTTCCTTCTTATCTGCCTTATTGTGTCCATTTCATTAACAATAGTAAAAACTTTACGATGCAACCAAATATTCATTATTGACACATTTCTTTCTTAACTTAACTAGAAATTAAGAACCAACTTTTCCTGATCTCAGATTTTATATTTTCTAAAATTATCATCTTCATTTGAAATGATACACACCACTAAATTGCACTTTCTCTTTAAACATTTTCTCGGTTACATAAATATTTACTTACGTTTTTTCGGTCTACCCCGTCCCTTTCTTTTAACTGTTGTCGTCTGTTTTGAATTTGTTGTTGCATTCGAATGCAATTTATTTAAATTATTATCACTGACTTCATTATCACATAAATCTATGACTGATACATGACTACCACACGATGTCTCATCAGCACTCGATATTACATACGTTGAACTATACTTGCGTTTGCGTTGCCGCATTATCCTATTGTAGTGTAAACTTTTCTTGGTTGGTGTAATAAATTTACGTAGACCAACATGTCGACGACGACGAATCGGACCAAAATCACTACTTTCATCGTGATCTGACGACGAATAATCAGACATATCTATTATTGATGTATTTGATTGAACGTTGGCCGGTGGTGATGGTATTTCTTTTATAGTTTCTAATGATCCACTTGTTCCACTTTGTCGCTTTTTTACTATTTTTATCATAGATTTTGTATAGCCTTTTAATATAAGATCCATATTTTCATCGTCACTTTCTTTTTGGATTACTTGCTCCAATCGATCTTTAAACTTAATTTTTTGTTCCATTCGAAGAATAGCATATGTTGGGCGACCAGTATATTTAGACGAAACAGGTGTCTGTTGTGCTTGATCACGTTCAAATTCTTTTTCGGCTCGTTGTCTGGCAATTTGATCGGGATCCGTATTCAAAATTTCGGTCCATGAAAACTTTTTACCTTTCTTATGTTTACTATCGGTTTTTGATCGTAAATTTTTTGGTGATATTTTATTTGAACCATTTGAATCACGGAACGGAAGCATCATACTTAATTTCATAATGGATTTTATATTTTTTATATTTGTTAAATTTTCTGGAATTACTTGTTTCAATTTTTTTGAACTTTGTTTCAAATCGTTAATATTTAAACTCATATCATTTGGATTATAACCGTATGATGTAAATGCTTTTTCAAATATATATTTACAGAATCCATAATCGGGCCTTTCATCGTACGCCAAATTACCAACATATAACATAAATTCGGCCAAAAATTTTGGCACATTTGGACCATAGATCTGGCGCAACATATATTCAACGTCTGTCATAAAGTATTCCTTCATATGGTGGACTTGTTCCGGTTGTTGTAACAACTTTTCATCCTTCCATGGTAGTGTACCTTCACACCAATAAATTAAATTATAACCCAGACATTCTAAATCGCTGCGACGAGAATGCGCACCCATATGAGCATCGCGTGATGTAAATTCGAGTGTACCGTCATGTGCCCTTCTTTGATCCATACAAAATGGTCGATGTTTACCAGATCGTTCAACAAATTTCGAAGCAAGCCCAAAATCTATCAGGAATATACGATCCTCCGATACTTCTCTTTTATTTTCCAAATCATCTTGACGTGGAGTTAGACGAATCTCTTTACGTTTATTAATACCATTCTGCGAATTGCAAAGTCTTTTGATAACGTAATCGTCATCGAATACATCACATAACTCTTCATCGTAGTTTATTTTCTTTGAGGGTCGTAAATAATGACTTTTTAACATTTCGGCATATATCGATGAATGTAGACTGCCCTTGCCGCGGCATTGTCGCATCGGATTAGATCCACTAAATTCAATGCGTGGTGTACCAGTTTTGCGAATCGAATCCTCATTATTGTATATCCGTTGATTATACATATTTTCATAATCCGTGCGATTATTATTATCGTAGCTGCTACGACTATTATTCAGACTGTTTGGTTTACTTTTCATAAATTTACAACTACCAATCATCAAATTTTCTGCTTTAATATCAGAATGGGCATAACCCTTATCATGGAAATGCTCGAGTATGTCAATTATTTGACTAGCAATTATTAAGACGTGTTTCGGGTCCACACGGCGATTTTTAATTAATGAATGCAAATCACATTCATACCTATGGAGTATTAGAAAACGATATCGTTTATCACCAAAGTGATGTGTACCCGAAGCTATATACTCGGGCATACCAGATGGTAATGGTACCTCTTCTGAAAAAATAATAAAACGAAACAAAATTATTAGAATTTCTCAATTAATCAAATTCTATTTAAGATTTCCATATATAAAATCATCCAAAACAACGAATAGACATCCTACCAGTATTTAGAATTCAATTTACCTGGTACGGAATACATTATTAATAAAAATGATAAGGAATTTCATAAAACTATATCGAGTGGTTTCACAAAAATGACCTAAGACATATGAGTAACGATAAATATATTCATTACAAGATAAGATATTTGTTGTTTATGAAAATTGATCTATAGCCTAGTGAATTGTTGTTACTGATACCTTTGTTTGTCCAAGCGTTAAAATTTCTGGACCGTGCCCTTATATTGGCATTACTTTTCTGTTAAACAATATAGTTAGTATAAGTCACATATTGTGTTTACAAATAATTCTTCAAGTTCTAAAAATAATACCCGAGATGTATTTCAGATGATATCATGAATGAATATTGTCATGTTCCAAAATATTTACATCCTATTTAAATTGAAAAGAATATTGTAATATTCTGTATTACTTCATCCATTCCCAAGGTTGGCAAACAATGATAGTATAGAGACAATGATTAGACCACTATTGATTATGTGCAATAGTCACCGGGCGTATAAGGTGATACAGGTTGACGTATTGTATTCACATGCTATAGTTGACAGCTAATATAATTATTGTTCATTAATTATGCAAGATTAACGCAAATTTCGGTCTAATTCTGTTTTACATTCGTTCCATATTGAACCCCATCTAATCTATGCATCACTTCACGGCATAAAACTAGTATTTTCGGGAAGTGTCTTATTTTATATTATAAAGTTTTGTTAACTCAGAAATTCGTTTTTTTGATTCTTTTTTTTTTATAAAAAACTAAATGCAAAAACAAAATTCAAAATAAATTTCATCACGATAAAATAAGAAAAAGCAAAAAGAAAACGAAAACAAGAATAAGAAGACAATTTTTTCAGCCATTTAATTTTTTTACCTTTTTTTGTCGTGATATGTATTATGTATTTTTATTAAGAATATGGATTTTATATCGGATTTTGATTTAAATGTAATTTGTATAATTATAAGCATAGTTACCTGTTGATTTGCCCGTATTGATAAGACAATGAATTTCGACGAACAGTGGACCACTTAAATGGGGCTCAATTTTAACAACATAATCAGCATTATTAGCTGTTACTGGTCTTGATATATTATCTGAGGCTAAGAATATTTCCCCAAAACTTCCTTTACCTAAAATTGAATATAAATTTTCATTCAAGTTTATAAACTTTCCAAACTTTTTATGTTTGAGGCAAAAATAAAAATCAATAATCTTTTTCGATTTTTTTTTTTTACGTCACTTACCAATAGGTTTACCAATTCTCCATGGTTTTTTTGTTTTATCTCGCAAAATTGCATTTTCAACTACGTCCCTAGATAATACAAAGTCTTGACCAAAATCACTTACATTTAAATCAATTTTATGCTTTTTATTTAAACCATTAATTTGATAATCTTCATCGGCATTTTTTCTTTTAGCCATTGTCAAAACTCACTTCTCACATATACAAAACATAAAACATTTCTTCAACACTCCACAATACAAGAAAAAAAATAAAAATCGTCTAATGTCGAAAATATATAATGAGCAACTGTCATTTTTAGGTTATGTTTTTATGGCGTTTTCGAATTTTCGGTTTATTACGGGGTTTCTATGTTTCCAAAATCGAATTTTTCAAATATTCTATATTTTCGAAAATCAATTTCGATTAATTTTCTTTTTGTTGGCGTGACATACATTTCTTGGTAGGTTGGTAATCATGTCGGATACAGACAGCGATGGTAGTGTGCAAAGTGAGGATGAATTAAATAATTCCTTAGAAAACAAAGATGAACAAAATGGATCAAATTCAGAAGGTGATGGAGAAGCTGTTGATATTAAAGAACCGAATGAAGAAAAGGAGACTAATTTAACTTTTAAAGATTTGGTAAGTATCACTTAAAGTATTGTCTAAGACACGTGTTTTTCAATGTTTGGTTTTTCTGTGATTTAGGGATTGATCGACATTTTATGTGAAGCTTGTACAGAATTAAAATGGAAAACTCCGTCTAAAATTCAAAAAGAAGCAATCCCGGTTGCTCTGCAAGGCAAAGATATAATTGGATTGGCTGAAACAGGATCCGGCAAAACAGGAGCATTCGCTTTACCAATTCTACAAGAATTACTTGCTAATCCTCAACGCTATTTTGCACTGGTTTTAACCCCAACTCGTGAATTAGCATTTCAGATATCAGAACAATTTGAAGCGTTAGGTAAGTTCAAAATATTTTTCTAACATTCTATACTCAGATTCTATGATGTTATTATTTGCGTATGAATTATTTTATGATTTAAACTTATGTTTTATTCGTCACTACCACTGAGAATTTTGTTATTTAACTTGATTTCAACATCAAATATTTGTTTCGATCGAATTATTAATTTATAAATATTTATTTGCAGGATCATCCATTGGTGTAAAATGTGCTGTAATTGTAGGTGGTATGGATATGGTTTCTCAATCATTACAACTAGCGAAAAAGCCGCATATCATTATCGCTACTCCAGGTCGTCTTGTCGATCATTTAGAAAACACAAAAGGTTTTAATCTGAAAGCTATCAAATATCTAGTGATGGATGAAGCAGATCGTATCCTAAATATGGATTTTGAAGTAGAATTGGATAAAATTTTGCGAGTTATACCAAGAGAAAGACGAACATATTTATTTAGTGCCACAATGACGAAAAAAGTTAAAAAATTACAAAGAGCATCTCTCAAAGATCCGGTCAAAGTAGAAGTTTCAAATAAATATCAAACAGCTGAAAAATTGATACAGTATTACATATTCATCCCTGTGAAGTATAAAGACGTATATCTAGTACATATACTAAATGAATTAGCAGGCAATAGTTTTATGATATTTTGTAGTACGTGTAATAATACTGTGCGTACAGCATTAATGTTGCGAGCTCTAGGAATGGCCGCCGTACCATTACATGGTCAAATGTCTCAAAATAAAAGATTAGCAGCCCTAAACAAATTTAAATCCAAAAATCGTCAGATTTTAATTTCAACAGATGTTGCATCACGTGGTTTAGATATTCCGCATGTTGATGTAGTTCTTAATTTTGATATTCCAACACATAGTAAAGATTACATTCATCGAGTTGGTCGAACAGCACGAGCTGGTCGTGCAGGTAAAGCTGTAACATTTGTTACTCAATATGATGTAGAATTGTATCAAAGGATAGAACATTTATTGGGTAAACAACTTCCTCTATATCAATGTGAGGAAGATGAAGTAATGGCACTCCAGGAACGAGTTAGTGAAGCACAAAGAACTGCTAAAATGGTAAATATATTCGTTTTTTTTTTTTTTTTTGGAAAAATCAGGAAGGGTATTTCCATATCCGTGAAATGCTCTTTAGTTCAATTTTCCTAAATCAATTTTGAAACAACATCTGAAATATAAGACCATTCTAATATTTCTGATTGGTTCAAAAACATTTTAATTTAAGATTTGTATAACATTTAATTATTAATTTCGTATTATTGTTTATTCATAGGAATTAAAAGATATCGACGATAGGAAAGGAGGGAAAGGTGCTGGTGGTAAACGCAAATTGGATGCGGACGATGATGATACAGAACAGTTTGTAGGCGCCAGAAATCGTTTTAAAAAAGATGTTAAGTCAAGACCAAAATTTAAAAAGAAATAAAAACATTGTATTTTGTCTTGTTATTAAATAAAAATTGTCTATTTCAAATAATTTGTTTTATATTGATAAAATTTCATATAAATCGGGGAATGTCAAACAATTCACATAATCCCTCTGATGTGTCTAGTGAAAACGAGTACCCATTGTGAACAGGTGGTGAAACTGGAATAAGAGGAGGTGGTTTTTCTGTAATATATTTTTCAAAACATGGAAAAATCTTCAACTAATTTGTTATATAAAACTTACCTTCATATATAGGAGTATCATCGTTTACGCCTTGTGTTCGTCGATTATCTCCATTTATCTGTTTGGGAAATTTCATTCCTCGCAGTAGTACATTAGCTATTAATTGATTTTCATAATCAGTCATGTCCTCGTCTGGTAGGTTTTTCAATGTAGTTTTTCGCTTAGAGCGTACTCGACGAGATGAGGACGGTGGTGGCAATTCTGGTGATGGTTCTTGTTTTATTCTATTGGATTGTATGGGCATTGATGATTCACCATTGTCAGTGACTAGGCGAACATCGACTGCAGAAAATTTTGATTTCACTCGAAGAAAGTTATTTACTGGAACTTCGTCTTCATTCTCATCATGGCACGAACTCTCGATAGAGTCATAATTCTTAATGGTTAGTATCACGTCATCGCCGAAGCAGTCTCTTAAGTCATCTCTAGTTATGTAGAGATATTTACGATTTTCCGGATCTTCCAAAATATTTTTAATATTTTGTTTTATATATTTAAATCTTCTGTCTAAAGTTTCTTCTTCATCTATAAGCAGTGATTGTTTCAAAAACAATTTTTCAGATTTATCTTCTGTTTCCCGAATGCTAAATCCCTGCGAAGTTCCACTGAAATGGAGACAAAAATTTGAATTCTATGTCTTTAAATAGTTTATTAAGCACAGACCTCCATTGAATACTATTTTTACTCTTCTTTTCAATGATTCCTATTCCTTCAAGTACATTTGTGATGTCATAAATTCGTCTTTTTTGCTTCACATTCAGCACATCGGCCGCCTTTAAATAAAAAAAGCTATAAGCACCCTTCAACTATTTTTGTCTACACGGCGTTACTGTTCACAAGTAAAAATGATTACGCGCGTAATATAAAATTAAACTTTTACAAGAATTTTATTCGAATGGAGATTACATTGTAACACAAAGTTGGATTTTATATTATTCTGAATGCAATGATATAATACATATTAACTAAACTATCTCAATTGTCTTACCACTTTCAGATCTAAAGTTCCATCTTTAGCACTTTTCAATAAAGAAACAAATTTTCTGGTCAATAATCCCAATGATTTTTCTACACGTTTGTTATCATAATGATCTTGATCATTGTCACTCATTGTTACGTTTTTAATTAGTTTAATTCATAATAAAATATATATAAAATTTCAATTTATTGGTTTGATTGCACTTAATAAATTTCTTTTCTATTTCAACACTGCCGCCATGAAATTAATGGAAAGAAGTTGTCAATAAATTTTACTTGATAAAATGAGAAGATATAAAGTGTTCACGGATAGATGGCTCATTTTACATTTTAGATAGAAATGACGGTTAATTTATGATTCAATTTTTTTTTTCAATATATAATATATTTGTTCAATATATAATATATTTAATATATATATATATATATATATATATATATATATATATATATATATATATATATATATATATATATATATATACATATATATATATATATATATATATATATATATATATATATATATATATATATATATATATATATATATATATATATATATATATATATATATATATATTAATTTTGGAGTTTTTATTACTTTTTTGAAACCAAAAAATAAAACAATGCAACTAAAGGTACAGTTACAGAAGATCTATGTTAGGTTGAGGATTGGGTAACTTTTAAGTATTATAATAACGATGTTTACTTCTGTAAAGCTTCTAGATATATTTAATGCATATGTAATGCATTTAGAAGCGAATCTGATTTCATTGGTTAACGTTTTGCTATTAATACGAATGTGCATTCTATTTAAGAACTCATATAGAATGTAGCCACCGGATAGATAAATTAATATTTGCAATGGTAACCACTGAAAATTGGAATAATAAATTGAAACCCAAATTCGATAAATAATTGTCGAACAATTTAAATGAAACACCATTGCCAAATGTGAAGAAAATATTAATTGGAATAACGACCGGAATATTTTCAAATACTGCGGATTTTTTATATTGAGACTATTATGTTCCTTGTTACCTTAATTCATTTTATGTCCAGGAAACTTACATTTTGCATTTCATAAAGTTTAATCATAAGAAAACAATTTTCATAACATATCCCTGTTTTTTATTGTACAAAAAAATGAAAAATTTATGTTTCTAACAACAATGACTTAAAAATTAGTCTTAATGGAAGAAAAATGAATATGTATGTACTTAAATAAAAGCGTTAAACAACGAAACGGAAGATCATTATAATGAAATTAAGAATTTACTGCTTTTACCATTTATAGTTGATATGAATTCAATTTATAAATATAAATTATAAGGCTAACATTTTATAAAGCACTATGCGGTTAATCTTCGTCTCTTCCATTTTTCGCGCACATACATATACTTTTTCAATAACTCGAATTAATTAACAAAAAAAATATTATTAATCACTTATCGTTGCATTTATTATAACATCATTATAGTTTGTAACAACAAAATCGTGATAGTACATCATAATGCAGAGTGGTTGACCTAAAATAATAGATGCCCAAACTATGATATTTCCCCATCGTGGTCCACAATTTATTTCCATAAATCTCGAAACCCATGAGAGTGGTACTTGACCCATCATACCCATGAATGCCCATATCTTAAATGTTTTGAGAGGAACACTAACTAAATATTCGTGGAAAAATGCACTTATAAAGAAGACAGTTAGGGCGGCAATCGTTTTATTATAGCCCATGTCAACTACAGGAATATACAAATGTCGTACACACCATCTATGGACTGGCATATTCCAAGTTCGCCAAAATGTGTCAATATTGTTTGCGTTCCACCAATCGCAATAGAAATTTCGATCGGCAAAATGTAGTAACTCACCCATTAAATTCAAAAATGAGTGAAATATTAAATAGAAGAAACATAACCATACGAAATGATTTGGTATGGCAAGCTTAAGTAGCCGTTCAGTTGCTTTAGCTACATCCATATTTGAGAATGGAATTAATGAATTTCGTACCGATGGTATCATCCATTGTTGGAACAAACCCATCACAACATTGACACCAATAAGAACTTCCAACATTCTTTTTAATAAAAATCGTTTTCGTATACGTGTTGTTCGTGGAAAATTTAGTTCATAGCATAGTGTTGGCGCAAGTAAAAAGTACGATAAATCTCTGATGTGTAAATTATCTGGATACTGTATTAATTTCTTAAAATCTTTTTTAACGTCCTCTTGGTCATGATGATTTTGATGTGTTGTACCATTTTTCTCGTCATTTTGAATTTCTGCAATTGAAACACTTTGTCGGCGCACTCGCGATTTATGAACAGTTTTACTTTTTTGACTTCGCCGACACCACATATTCACTTGTATATAGCTCCATAGCTTCATAAACAGTATTGAGTATAAAAAGCACACAGTCATTGCTCCAACTAAACAGATAAAAATAATCTTTGATAAATTGTTTTTCATTAAATGTAGTTCGTAACTTACTCAAACTAAATGCTTCGCCATTTACGTGTATCACAACCATTGGAATTAGTACCAGAATTACTAAATTAATCGTGTGTATTATCATACCAAATGATTCTGAAATTATTTCGACCGATAGCCCTTTCTCGAGAAGCAGACAAAATATTACAGGTACACATGCATCTATAAACAACAAAAGTTAGTTGTAATTATTTTATTGTACAAATTCGAATACAACATACTTACATACAATAAGAATAATGGATGGAAATCCCTCTCCTTCATCTTTTCCCGATAGTACAATGAACCATTGTATAGGATCAATTCGTATACCATACTTAATGAAATTTTCTAAGAGTAATCGAAATCCACCCATTGTCAGTAGTAGAAATCCCCAATTCACCAATCCAGTGAAATTATCGAAACCTGAACTCCATGAGAATAGGGAATCGCGCGGCCTGTGGACTCTATAAATAATGAAAATAAAATAAAACACAATTTAAATGCACTGATTTATCTAACTCACAACACAAAATCATAAAAATTTCTTAACGTATCACAAGTCCGTGCAAATAACTTAATCATATCTTGTTGGAGTCCAGCTCACAAATGAAATTGCTTTTCGCACAAAAGGTATGTTGCACAACTTGCAACATACCTGAATAAACTCATAACTATAAAAGAATACGAAAAGTCTTGAACGGTTCTCAACAACATAGAAGAAATAATTTTATGGGTCTGACCTTTAAGCTTTAGTACGTTGTGTAAGAAACCTTATACACAAAAATGCACATGAGAAAGGAATAAATAAAGGTATACATATTTATACAAACGAGTGCATTTATGCTAACAATCCTATCACAATTCTGTATGTAATCCAAAATGTAACCGTTAGGCTATAGACAGATTCTTCGTAATATTGGATATCTTCAACGACTAATCCATTCATTTATCAAATATAGGTAAATCATGCTTCGAGCCAAATACATAGACTCGATTAGTGTCAGTTACGATATCAGTTACAATTTGGATATAGCAAATTGTTGATCATATTGATAAGAGTTGTAAGTTAATTACATATAATTTGTGTTTTATTGAAAATCACTCAATTGACAACAGTAACACGCCGTAGTAGATATTAAGCTAAATACTAAGCAAACAGTCTACTCAAGTAATTAATTGTATTATTTTCAGCTGATAGGCAATTTGAGATAAGTAGATATTTACTATCGTATTATCTATGTGATGACTGGGAGAATGGAACAAGTGTTTAAATAATATATAGGCCATATGCTGATCAACATTTATCATGGCCATTAAATCATGAAATCATTTTTATGATTGGAATTTCATATATGGACTCATTTAAATAGACTTTATTCTTGTTTTGGAATTTAACTAGTCAACCTTCTTATCTTGGCGGTGTGGATGTATCGTTATCAAGCTTTCTAGCATATTGATAAGGTTTCGAATTTTAATTTTTGAAGTATTTTTTTATTAAATAATCTTAAGACATATTCATAAAGGGTGTTTTAGAAATATCGTCTATCAGTCATGCATATGACACACGACGCACATTGAACTTAAAAATAAAACGTGTTTAAAGCAATTCTTGTTGCAGTGAAACAAATTAAAAATACTTCAATGACGAAAAGAGTAGTTCATTAGTAATACACATATGTGAATATATTAAAGCAAATTACTTACGGCTTATCTGGTTGTGATTTTCTTTGTTTGGTTTCATAATCTGTAATCTCTTCGGCTCGCGTTACACTTTGTGCACGCCGATATTTAACTTTTTTGTCTTCTGTGTCTTGTTGCATCTGGAAATAATATAAAATATTATTGAGTAAACGTTTAGAATTTAAAACTTTTCATTATTTTCTCAATTCGTTAAAATAATCTTTCTAGATTTTCTTAAGTTTTAGGCATGATGATATGCGTACTTGAAATTTGCAGTAAACAAAGAACTTGTTTTTAAAACCATTAATACTAATAATCTACTAATTTTCATTTTGTAAGATCACATTCTTATAAGAAATTTGCGCTGGAGTAGGGTAATTGTGAGCTTAATGAATGTTCTAGATATCCGAAAGGTATAAAACTTAATCAATAATTGCAAGAATTCAAAAAGTCTATAGATTAGTTTTGAAACATAGTGACTGATCACACATAAAAGAAAAAGTATAAAATCGACTACATCACATTCAGCTCTTTACTATACTTATTACAATTTGTAACGTTTTTGCATTGCAGGATACATTCTGTCGTTTAGATTTTTTCAATCTGTTATGCGTGAAGTTAAACCAAAATTCGAAATTTTTACAGAAAATAAACGAATATGTGAAATACTCTTACTTAGTAAGGCTACCAAAACCCCCTGACGGCTTCAATAACTACTGTTATAGTAGTCGATTAAACATTACAAAATAGCCGACGAAAATTTCATATGCGTCAGTGTGAGGGGACCTTGTTTGTGAAAAAGGAATATAGAACCAATACAAAAATTTTATGCAGGATATACAAAATCATATCGATTCACATTTTCGACTTTGTGAAGTTCACACTGAATTTTCAAAATAATATTTTTCATAAGATCAAAACTGTTCTTCCGATTAGAACAACTCGTGAAAAGCTAAAATATGACGAAGGTTTCGTAATGTGTAAGAAAGAATCCAAACATTAATAGTTGGTATTTTCTTCTCATCGGTTAAAAGTGTTTTCCGAAGGAATTAGAAGTTTGAATCTTACCGATTATACCGATTATTATAACTAAATCGACCATTTTAGTTATTTGCTTAATGATGGCCTTGTTTGGTATAAGATAGGTAACTAAATACTCTTCAATAGCTTTCGTGGATAACATGCACGTAGCAGAAGCGTGTATGAAACGCAATTAAATGGAAGATGCTTATTTCATGGCCTGTCCGGTGTCGACATTAACAATAGAGAAATATTATACGGAGTGTAAAATATTACATTAACTTTACCGACATAAGATATCGGCTGTCGAAAAGCCAGCCGATATCTTAACAAACTAATTTGTAGTCAATGAACGTTACAAATATGAGAGGCGCTTATGACACATAACTCATGTTACAAACTTATTTCAAGGATATTATGAGTGAGGTTTTTTTTAAACAAGATGAGAATGTATAAAAAACATCTAACCAATTTCATGTAATTTTCAAGGTTTTCAAACTATGGTAATACGTAAGACATAAACTATATGCTTCGTTTGTGTTAAAAAACGAACCATGGTTTAGTCTTAACAATTTAATCTGCATTGTTATGTGCAATTGGTTTCACTGTTTATAAAGTAGCAATAAAGTCATTACAAATTATCATGAGTTAAAAATCGAATAGTTGTATATGCAAAGTATATGATGATTACTTAAATCATGAGTATATGGTTTAGTTTTGCGGTTCAATAAATTATTTACAGAGGGGAAGAATAATTTTAATTGAATAAATTTACGTTATTGCAATTAATTTGTTTATCACAGAATTTAACTTAAAGCTACATATATGGATTCCAACAACATGTACGAGCTTTATACTTTAGTAATTCCAATGAAAATAAAATTCATGCATATATGTATGTACTTTTAAAGCACATTTCAATACGCTTGTTATACGTATCACTTTTATATTATTATCAGTGCCATATGTTCCCCGACAGTCACATATTCACATATTACAGTTGAATATATTTTAAATAATCACAAAGAGACTCAACTATATGAAATTATTTTTAACCGCTTAATGAGAAATGTCATTTATTTAATAATGCAGTTCAAGGTGGTTGAATAGTCAAGTAGTTTTATTTTATCATATAAGATTGTTCTCAATAATGCAATTCAAAAATAGACTACATGCACCCCAAACAAACGACGTAAATGTGCTTCTTATCTATCTTTATAATTTGATGATGTAACACTGTTCTACAGTCTGTAGAGTATGACGTCCATATCATATCAACATAACTAACGCAAAATTGCCAATTTCATTAAATTGTGTTTATAAGATAATTATAACTCTGACCTCCGTTTTAAATATACAAGTGTACTCCATAAAAATGATATACTTAATGCAAATTGAAATTTTAAAGCTTGTATACGTGTAGATAAGAGATATTAAACCGAAAAATTTCATAAGTAAATATCCAAATTGTTCTACATATGTCTCGACTCAAATACCGGATCCGTACTAGATATAATTACAAATTTTACATGACTGGCCATAACAACTGAGTTAAGATCATCTTCGTGTAAAAGGAAACTTTGCGTATAGCAATAAGTAAAGTAATAGTTTATAATACCCAGATGGCACAGTGGTTAAAGCGGTACCGGGTTCGAATCCCGATTCGGGGCAAAAATGGGTTTTTCACCTTCGATCGTTTGGGCGGTGCGATCGGTGTGAAAAATGACCATATATCTGGATCCCCTGTCGTGTTTAGAATCCATGGGCCGACCCATCTTCCATGTCAGTACTATAGGCTGGCATGGAATGGAGCTATACAATGCGCAGATGGTACTACGAAAAAAAAAACTCGGACCTATAGCCGTACATAGAGTGGTATCACAACCGACCGATCGCCGGTTGAAGTGTGCGATAGCAGCCACAACAACCTTACCTAACCTATTTAATAATAAAAGAAGAAACTATTAATTCACCGATCCCATAGTTACACTTACTAAACTAGGTAAAGTTGTTGATCAATTCATCAATTCCTGATAGAATAAAACAACTCAGATCAGTTTTCTAATTTAAAAATTGTCAAATCAAACAGAAATTATACTTCGACCAAGACTTTTTCCGTCACTCAGGCTCGATTAGCCCATTGTGACATCCCTTCCCAGCTGTACACTATCGATTCGGAAATCTATTTGTTCTTCTAATGAAGTTCAAGATATCATCATGGTCGTCATTTGATCCTCAAAAAAGGGATCAGAATCCATAGCAGTCCAGTCTATGGGAAAAATATGAAGGACAGCAGCAGAAGCAGTGCTCGACAGTTTAAAAGTACTAGACTTCAAAAAGTACTAGTATCTTTGTTAATTTATTGATCCAAAGAAGATTTTGAATAGGCGACAAGAGATGAGGCTATCCCATATTTTCACGTGCAGATCGCTAAAGTGATAGTCGACAGATAATGGCGTCACTTCTAGAGAGGGCTCAAGTCCATTAAAAGTGGAAGTAGCACACAGACGAGCCAATTTATCTAACTTCATTCAGACTGCCTTGTCGATGAAGGGCAGTTATCGTCTCCAAACATGTTTCGTTAAAACAGTATTGTAAACAATCGACTTAAAAAAAAACAATCGCCTTTAGAGCAGCTTGGCTGTCAGAAAGGATTTTGTATGTAAAACCCGGTAAAAAGCTTTGTGCTTGGTGGTAATAACTACACGAAATAATTTCGCGAAAACGTTCTTCGACAACATAGTGTACGAGGGCATGTGGGCAGTTATGTGCCGACCCACCTCTCACCTTACTTCATAGTACCCAGAACCGCTGCACACCTAATTCTAAAATAAAACGGCAGCAGAGATACAGCCATCTCAAGTGCTGCAATGGATGTGGTGTGTATAGCCCTATAATACCCAGACAAACTTGTGTTGAAGGCGGTTTAGCGGTTTAGAGGTCTCTCTCTCTCACTCTCTAACCCCATACATTGGTCTCGCACTTATTATGGGTCTGATAACCGAAACGTACGATAAGCCAATACACGCGCCTGGCTTTCAGGCCCCATGATTTATCAAATGACTGTTTGCATTTTCAATAAATGCAACATGGTTTATTGCATTTCTCTTCTACATGTTTTTGCCAAGCAATCTTTGGCTCTAACCAGGATCCCCAGATTTTTAACTTCTCAAGGGAGTGGGCTTGTATGATTCCCAAATTTTGGAAAACTAAAGTTTCCTTGAATCTTGCGTCTAGTTGATCAGAACCATCTCAGTTTTCCTAGGTTCGACTTATAGACCCTGATCACTACACCAGACTACAACCATTCGTATATTTACCAACCAATATTAAGACGATGTTATCATGATAAATCCTGGCAGTAAAATCCGTTGTCGTTTGATTGGACTAGAAATTAGTTGACCAAAAGAGCGGAACAGAACTCCACACGGAAGATCTCTTTCGGGTGGTCATCGTAGTCGTATTATTGACATTAAAAGAATGAAATGTTTATCAACACCCGCATGTGTCCACGTCAAGCTTGATTAATGTTAGAATTAAATGAAATTTCACTTACACATGGTTAGTACATACATATATCATTTTCAGTAGATATTTGGTGAAAAATAAAACAAATTTAATGAAATATTTGGCAATTGAGTATCGCATATAGACATGCCTAACTAAACATAAATATCTTAATATAAATATATGGATAGATTTGTGAATTTAAGGACGGCAAGCAATTTTGGCCGTTTTTTGAATGATCTACAACAATAAAAGTTTTCGGTTAAAACGTTAACTCTACACAGCTTGTTAAATCAGTTGCAGACTCGTACTGTGTCAGCAATCTGAAAACAACCAAAGCATGCAAGATACTTCCTTAAGGAAAATGACGGTTTAAAGGAAGTTTATCACCATTTGCTCTTGATCAGTAAGTCAGAACGGACTGTTTAGTGCAGAGTAGTTGTAATTTGTAGTAGAAAGCTTAAAATTAAATTATTTTTCTATTTTAAATGAAAATCAAAATAATCGTGTATGATTGCAACATAGATTATTTATTAAACATTCTGGTCTAGAATATTGTTAAAGAACAACGTACAAAGGGACCTAAGTACCTCGTATTATAGTAGCTTTGAATGCTGAAACGTATCAAGAAATCAGTAATATATTGAGATCAAGATAGTAACCATACTAATGTTTTTTAAGGTCAATATGCGGAATACTTGGAAACGGAACAGAAGGTACCATTCGTGACTGACCAGTAATTCAGTAGTAACGAATAGTCGAGTAGCAACTTAAAATAAGACAGAACTAAGACAACCGGCGTTACATACATTAATTATACAATATTTTCTTTTCTACAACTAAATTATTCTACATATTAATTAAAACATGGCAACCATGAACGGCGACACAATCATGATGATAAGTAAATACACTGTATTTGAGTAATTCCATTGTAGACCAACAACAAAAAGTTAAAGAAAACAACATTCAAAGGTCACTCTCACTCTCAATTCATATAAGAAAATTATACTACATAAAAAAATCCAATTCGATAAATTTTTCGGGTTCATTTAATTTTAAATAAATTTCAATTAATATAAATTAAATAATACATTTGAACTTGAATTTTGCCTTAAATAGTATATTTACAAACTATAAACACAACACTAACCTTATTTATTGATATATTTTATCACTTTATTATTTTAACCACAAAATAATTTTATTGATTTTTGTATAAACTCATTTTATGTATTATAATATTGCTGTTGTATCTATATCTTTATTTATCACTATTTATTAATGTAATACAATCTTCCGAAAACTAAATAATATATACACAACATACACTACTTTTAAATTGATTTTGGTATCAAAATTCCAACTTAAATTTGTATGGCACAAAACGAATAATGCGCTAATGACGGGAGACACAAGAATACTATTTTTATTTTGTTTTGACTGTATATTTTTTTCATAAATAATATGTTCTCCTCAAGAAATGAGAGCCGAGCCTCAGCAAATCATATATGTAGATGTACAATATTCCATTTCCAATACAACTATGAAAAGAGATAATTAGATGTAACCAACTGTCACAATTTTAAATTCAATGCAAAGGAAATAAAATGCATATTTAACGGAAATGCATTGTAAAATCAAATTTGTTCTTTTTTTTCGTAAACTGTATCTGTTTGTAAATATATATGTATTAAATATACTACAAAAATTTACAAACACATCTTGGTGATACTAATCTGCATTATCGATTGAAACGTCAAACATCAACAAAAATTGAGGTTAGTAAATTTCAAAATAAGAACACAACAAAAAAATATATTAAAAATAATTCTGATTTAATTTTTAACTAAAATTGCACATGATATTTTAATATATCGATACGCGGGCGTGTATACACCATATTTTACGTAATACGTAAACAACATATGGTTTACTTCTTGTTTTTTTTGTATAAATATTTTGGATTTAAAATTAAATCGATCGGCCAAGTTTATTTTTATTAAAAATCAAATTTTTTTGTCAATAAATAAAGAAATGTACAATTGTATAATAAGTTTAAATCGAGCTATAACAAAAGTTAATTTGCGTAAAATATGTGGAATATCGCATGTAGTTCATGAAAATTCATCGAGTTATTTTCGAGGGGTTATTTTCAATCGAAGTTGTGTTTTTTTCTTTAAGTTAATAGTTTGTTTCTGGTTTACAGCTTTTCAGTAGTAACATGTCAATTCATTTCTCGGGATGTAGTGGGACAATATCAAATAAAGCTACTCGTAAGTAGGATCAATAAATTTTAATACCGGTTTGTTTTGATTTTTTTTAATTATTTTTATAGGGGGAGGAGGAACAAACCGATTCCGGCATCAGGACTTTACACAACCTGTACAATTAATGAATATAGCGATGCCACCACCTCCTCCACCGCCTGTCGTTGTTAACTGTGGAGAATTACGTGAACGACATCATGGTTCTCTTGTCGAACTATATGGGCGAGTGGCAAAACAGCGAATGGGACGATTTATCGAACTAAAAGATCCCTATGGCATTACCCAACTAGTTGCACCCGAAAATGTAATTAAAATGTGATTTAATTCCATAAATTTTGCTAATCCGACATATTTTAGGATCCAAACCTATGCAAACGGTTTGCGAACATGCCAATTGATTCAATGATATCAGTTCTTGGATATGTACAAAGAAGACCACCAGCGTCACGAAATTCTTCACTTTCGACGGGTAGTATAGAGGTTCATGTCGAGGCTATAAATATGGTACGAACTCCTGATAAACAGTTTCGTGATCGCGGCAAAAAAAGGCCATATAGTGTATTGCAATCGAAGGATGCGAAAGGAATACACCGAGGCATTACATCCCGAGAATACAAACGAGCGAATTCAGAAAATATATTAAAATATTTTGAAAACCGTGAGATCACTTGTGGCGAGCTTCGAGTGGAAGACGTTGGTCGTTCTGTTACTCTAGTTGGATGGCTTGATCCCAAAAAACGAGGTAAATTCATGGAAATTCACGATGGATATGGACATACACAAATAGTAAATGATAAATCAGAAACGGATGCTGAACTATCTTATCGAATACTTTCGGCTACCGATGATGATGTTGTGGTCGTGATTGGTCGCGTTATGGCCCGTCCATGGGTTAACACATTTTCGAAATCGGAAACTGGTGAAATCGAAGTGTTCATCGAGAGTTTTAATGTGATCAATCCTAGTGAACCATACGAAGGTCCCATTCTAAAATTAAAATCTAGTGCTAATGCTGAGCGTGCAAGTGCTGATAACAGTGAACCTCTACCACCGGGTACCGGAGGCAGTGACGATGGCGATTCGAGTGATCGGCCTTCACCAAATATAATGCCTGATATAAGTAAATATACAGAAAGAACACACAATTGCGGTGAGCTGAATGAATCTCACATTGGAAAAGACGTTGAACTTTTCGGGTGGCTAGAATATCAAAGAATGCGAAAATTTCTAACACTTCGTGATGGATATGGAAGTACACAAATAATAATTCCGGATGATCTAGAAAATTCATCAGAAATTGAAAATGCTCCATACGAGTCGATTCTTAAATGCAAAGGTATTGTCATGGCTCGCCCTCCTGGAATGAGGAATGAGAATTTATCGACTGGAGGAATAGAAGTGGTTGCCAAAAGTGTAGAAATTATTAATTCTTCTAAAAAAAATTTACCTGTCGAATTACGAGAATTTAATCGTGCCAAAGAATCACTGAGACTGGAATATCGATACTTAGATTTGCGCTTCCAAAATATGCAGTCAAATTTGCGAATGAGATCAAAAATTTTAATGAAAATGCGTGAATATTTGATCAATCATGCTGGATTTGTCGAGGTTGAAACCCCAACACTATTTCGACGTACACCGGGAGGAGCACAAGAATTTGTTGTCCCTACTCGAAAACCGGGTTGTTTTTATTCGTTAGTTCAAAGTCCTCAACAATTTAAACAAATGTTGATGGTTGGAGCAATAGACCGCTACTTCCAAATAGCCCGTTGTTATCGTGATGAAGCGACTCGTCCTGATCGACAACCAGAATTCACACAATTGGATATCGAACTGTCGTTTACAAATCGAGAGCATGTTATGAAATTAATTGAAGATTTAGTTTTACACTCATTTCCGAATACAGTCGAACTATCATCTCCTTTTCCAAAAATAACGTACGAGGAAGCTATGGAAAATTATGGAATAGACAAACCGGATACTAGATTTGGATTGATGCTCCAAAACATCTCAAACGCATTTAATAATAGTGCCGAACTTCGCAGTGAATACAATGATTTTGCTGCTTACGCTATTCGAATAAAAAATCCCAATGGTGCACTTCCCCGTCAGTTGAAAGAAACGTTAAACAAATTAGCACAAGAAAACAGTAAAGCGGTATTCTATGCAACCCGAGTGAATCGAGGTCTAGATGAATGGTATACAAACGGACTGGGAGTTAAATTAGCAGATGTGGCAAAATCAATTGGTAATGAGGTGTCTCTCCAACCTCATGATTTGTTACTCTTTGCCTACGGTAATAAGTATGATGCACAAACAATTATGGGAAAAGTTCGATTAGCAATGGTCGAGAGTCTAGAATCGCGAAATTTAATCCCTCCCCGACATAATGTTCCTTATAAATTCCTCTGGGTCATTGATTTTCCAATGTTTATTCAGAACGACGAAACTGGCCAGTTGGAAAGCGTTCATCATCCGTTCACTTCCCCTCATCCAGATGATATGGAGATGCTAAAAGAAAATCGTGATTTAAATATGATTCGATCGCAGGCTTATGATCTGGTGTTAAATGGACAGGAGATTGGTGGTGGATCCATTCGAATTCATGATCCTATTATTCAGAAGTCTGTTTTAAACGATGTCCTTAAAATTGAATACAAACACTTACGACATATGATTGAGGCTTTGGGATCTGGTTGTCCGCCCCATGGTGGTATTGCACTAGGTATCGATCGATTAATGTCGATTATTTGTGATACACCATCGATACGGGATGTTATAGCCTTTCCTAAATCTTTAGACGGAAAAGACCCTCTTTCAAAGGCTCCGTGCGAAATATCCGATGAGGAGAAACAAATGTATCACATTGCAATAGTTGAGAAACCATCGGCATCTGTTAGTACGCAGACAACTGAGGAGGAAAACACTAAGGCAGATGCAAATTAAATTTATGTAATTTTTGCCATGATTTCAACGTTGTAATTTGGACATTCCTTCATGCAAAACATGTATATGAAAAGTGCTATGGCACTGTAGTATATGTAGTAGACATTAATCCTTCATAAGTCCGCTAATTTTTTAGTCTTCTTGTACTTTATTATTGTTAAATTTGTTTTTAAGGTTGTAATTTATTAATAAAATGCTAAAAATTTAAATTTTCATTGTCGTTCTCCTACGCAAAATCACAAAATCGTGGCCAACAGAATAGACCATTAAAATATAAATTTTATATGAAACATTGAAATGGTTAATTCATTTATTCCATTTATAATTCAAAGAATTATTTCTTTATATATAAAAGATACTACAAATTAGAAAAACATCACAAATGAAATTTTTCTAAAAGGAGCAACAACCCGTGTATATTAAAATTTACGTAGGGCCGACACTCGATAACTTATACAAAAATAAAATACTTAATTTTCAAATTATTCGGTTTTAAACACAATTGTTTTGGCGGGAATAACAGTAACCTTTTCTTCGATAGACATTTTATTGGGGATCACCGACTGTTGGTAGCCAAAATGCCATGTTTGCACAAGCAGACGCGAGCAGCATAAATTTAGGGCTAAATTGAACACATTGTACAGGTCCTGGATGATTTCCATTTAATACGCATACTTTGTAACCGCTATCAGCATTCCATACATGGACATTGCCATCAGTACTACCAGAAAATATAAATTGTGAATCTGGACTGAACGAAGCTTCCAACGGGATACCTTTGTTATTTAAATGTCCTGAAAATTAAAAATATTTAAATACAGTATTTATTTAATGATGTTATTTATTTACCAGTAAATGTTTGCAACGGAGTGCCATGAAAAGCGTCTACGAGCCGGATGATTGAACCATTTGTGCTTATCAAAATGGTTTTTCCATCCCTAGAGAATTTTAATCCAGTCCAATCACATTCCTTCTCTTGATTCAATTTAAATGTCACGAACGGTCCCTTATCAAATGATCGTAAATCATACAGCTTAATACTCTCTGAATTTACACCAGCTGCAAAAACTAGGCCTTCGGGATCGTATGCCGCAATTGGTCGCCCTGATAAGTGCATTAATCCTTGACAATTAGGAGATCGCAAGTCCCACAATCTCAATGTTTTATCTAACGAGCCGGACAAAAATGTATCTTCGATTGGTGATATGCATAGTGATATAACCTTTTTAGTATGTCCTGGAAAGTACCTCAAGTATTTGTTGTCATGTAAGCTTAAATATCTGATCGTATCATCGACTTTAGTCGAACTGTGTATTGCTGTATTACTGCCGTGTGTAAAGTGTATTAAATCAACACCGTATTTCTTTGAATTTACTACACGCATTTGGGTGGCCTTTTCACAATCGTATATAACAATTTGATCGTCTTCACTACAGGTAATAAGTTGCTCGCCATTTGGTGAAAAATCAATGGCGCTTATTTGATCAGAATTTTCTCGAAATACTTTAGCGACCTTAAAACTTCGTACTACGGAATCAATTAGTTTTAATCTCATTATGATTTATTGATGTATTTATAACCAAGATAATAATCCTTTAAAAATTTAATAATTCTGAGGTTTTCTTGAATTCTCTCGGCGTAGTTAGTTGCTGAACACAGAGAAGATTTTTTTGTTTCGTAGTTCACTTGACAGATCGTTTATTTTTTTTTTATAAAACATGGCTGATGCGTGGAGAAGCCAATTTTACACGCTAACCGTAAATAAATTTATTATATTTATCGATTTACGTATTGATTATCATAAAATGTACTATATAAGAATAATTTATGTCAAGACTATTAAAATAAATGCAAAACGACTCATTAAATATTCTTATATATCCAGAAAATATCAATTAAATAATGTTGTTTTGGTTTGCGTTGTAAAACTTGACTAATTACACTGAGTATACGAGCATAATGACCAAATTTTATGAAATATTTATAAATTTTGATAAAGTTAAAATTTGATTTATTTAAAGTACCTTAATTTCAATCTGGAAAATTATTTAAGAGAGTTCTCAACAATATGTTTATTTATATCGTATAATTTTAATTCATGAATTTTAAAAATAAACAAATTTACAGTTGAAATAAAAAGTATTGTAACTATGTCACCACTCGCCATTAAATTTAATATTTTTTTTGTTATTTGCTGTTCAGTCGTGTGTCATTGCAGACGTAAAACAAAAACGTGTTGAAGAATTAGTGAGATAAAAATTTCGTTAAGAATTACACAATTTAAGTGGAATATTGCATATCATTAAGGTACAAGATACTTAATTTAATTAGTTTTTTATTAAATATTTATGTTGTTTAGTTATGTTCATAGTGCAACGTGTGCACAGTTTTTATTTTTGGTTAGAAATGTAAATCAATTTTCAATTATTTTATATTAGGAAGTGAAAGTAAATTGATTGCTTTGATAGTGTTATATATGTCTTGAATGTCAATTAATCACCCACTTTGTTTAATCTACTTCTAGCCACGTTCACGAATTCAATCATGGATACGTCATTAACTGCTAAACAAATTCGTAATATCTTTTTGGATTTCTTTAAAGAAAAAGAACATCTATATGTTCATTCGTCATCTACTATACCACACGATGATCCAACCTTACTTTTCGCCAATGCTGGAATGAATCAGTTTAAACCAATTTTTTTGGGAACCGCTGATCCCAATAGTGATATGGCGAAATGGGTTCGAACCGCAAATACTCAAAAATGTATTCGTGCTGGTGGCAAACACAATGATTTGGATGATGTAGGTAAAGACGTTTATCATCATACATTTTTTGAAATGCTGGGAAATTGGTCGTTTGGAGACTATTTTAAACGAGAAATTTGTACATGGGCCTGGGAACTACTTACTGATCGTTTAAAATTACCATCAGAACGATTATATGTAACGTACTTTGGAGGTGATGCAGCTTCTGGCTTAGAACCGGATTTAGAATGCAAACAAATTTGGTTGGAACTTGGTGTTAAACCCGAACATATTCTACCTGGTAGCATGAAGGATAATTTCTGGGAAATGGGAGAAACTGGACCTTGTGGACCCTGCTCTGAATTGCATTTTGATCGCATCGGCGGAGGACGCAGTGTTCCTGAATTAGTAAATCAAGATGATCCCGATGTACTAGAAATTTGGAATCTTGTGTTTATTCAATTCAATCGGGAACCAGATAGTAGTCTCAGACTTTTGCCTAAAAAGCATATTGACTGTGGTATGGGATATGAAAGATTGGTATCCGTCATCCAAGATAAACGTTCAAATTATGATACGGATTTGTTTGTACCGATATTCGATGCAATTCAAAAGGGAACAGGAGCTCCTTTATACCAAGGTCGCGTTGGTGCTGAAGATGCTGATGGAATTGATATGGCATACCGTGTGCTCGCCGATCATGCTCGTACTTTAACAATCGCTCTATCAGATGGAGGATACCCAGACAATACTGGTCGTGGTTATGTACTTCGAAGAATTTTAAGACGTGCAGTCCGATATGCTACCGAGAAACTTAATGCTAAACCGGGATTCTTTTCAACACTAGTAAATACTGTCGTTGATTTATTAGGCGAAACCTTCCCAGAAGTAAAGAAAGATCCACAACAGGTGATCGATATCATTAACGAAGAGGAGCAACAATTTTTAAAGACGCTAACAAGAGGTCGTAACCTACTAAACCGCACAATTTCGAAATTGGGTGATGTAAAATTAATTCCTGGAGATGTAGCTTGGCGTTTATACGATACTTACGGATTCCCAATCGATTTGACAAAGCTCATGGCTGAAGAGAAGAACCTTGAAATCGATATGGTTGGATATGAGGAAGCCAAACAAGCCTCATATATTTTATCACAAGGCAAAGGCTCAAGCAAAACGGATACCGTGAATTTGGATGTCCATGCAATTTCCGAACTTCAAGAAAAATCCATTCCAGTTACTGACGATAAGTTCAAATATCATTACCGACCTGTCTCGGAGGATAGGAATGCTGAGTACGAATTTGATGCATGCTCAGGAAAGATTGTTGCTTTACGTTATGATAATAAGTTTGTAGATGAAGTTACATCAGGCCAGATTTGCGGCCTTATATTAGATAAAACAAATTTTTACGCTGAAAGTGGTGGGCAAATTTTTGATCAAGGCGTACTAGTTAAAGTCTTAGATGAAGGAAATGAATTTTTAGTCGATACAGTTTACAATCGTGGTGGTTATATCCTTCATATCGGGGTTGTTGAAGGCGTACTTAGAGTTGGTGATGAACTAAGTCTTCATGTAGATACTGTACGCAGAAGGTTAACAATGAACAATCATTCGGCTACACATGCCTTAAATCATTCGTTATTAAAAGTACTTGGAAGTGATACTGATCAAAAAGGATCTTTAGTTGTTCCAGAAAAACTGCGATTTGATTTTAACAGCAAAGCTGCTATGACCATTGAACAAGTAGCCGAGACCGAAAGAATTACCAAAGAAATCTCTCGCAAAAATATGAAAATTTATGCAAAGGAGACTTCTCTTAAAATTGCAAAACAAATACAAGGATTACGTTCTGTGTTCGATGAAGTTTATCCTGATCCAGTTCGTGTAATTTCTTTCGGCGTTGATGTAGCCGACTTAGAAAAGAATCCAGAAGGTCCAGCTGGAGTAGAAACATCAGTTGAATTTTGTGGTGGAACCCATTTACATTATTCCGGACATATTGGAGAATTTGTGATTAGTAGTGAAGAAGCCATTGCTAAGGGTATTCGAAGAATTGTGGCTTTAACCGGTCCCGAAGCGCAAAAGGCGTTGAAGAAGACAGAACTCTTTGAGAATGAATTAAATAAATTGAAGTCGATTATTGATGCTGACCAAAGTGGAAAAGATTCAAAGGAGCATGTTAAGAAGATTGTTGATCTTTCTGATGATATTTCACATGCTGTAATACCATACGTTAAAAAAGATGAGATGCGCAATATACTTAAGAATCTTAAAAAAAGTTTGGATGATAAGGATCGTGCACTTAAGGCTGCAGTCGCAACAACCGTTGTCGAAAAGGCGAAAGAAATTTGTCTTGAAAATCCAAATGCAGCTTTCCTTGTTCGAAAATTGGATGCTTATAACAACACCAAAGCTTTGGATGCAGCTTTGAAGCAAGTAAGGACATTAAATCCCCAAACATCTGCAATGTTCATTTCAGTCGATGAGGAATCAAAAAAAATTTTTTGCTTGACTGCTGTACCAAAAGATGCTGTCGAGCAGGGACTAAAAGCGAACGAATGGGTACAATCAATATCGGCAGTAATGGGAGGAAAAGGAGGTGGTAAACCAGAATCTGCTCAAGCTTCTGGTACTAACTATGATAAAGTTAATGAAATCATCGAACTTGCAACCAAATTTGCTGAATCTAAATTAACATAGACTGGTTCTGAAAGATACGGGTACCAATCCTGCATTTTGCATTTAGACGAACTTTTTACACTTTACATTAAATTATTGCCTTAAGTAAACTAGTTTTGGTTTTGGTTCTCAATAAAGATAAAATGCCATTAATTGTGAAATATTTATTCTTCTAGGATGGATTTGTCGTATATATTTCGAATTTCTATTAGCAGCATTTCTAAATTTGATCCTAATTTTGCGCTGATCGGTATGACTGGACAGTCAACCTTTTCTTTTAGAATTTGTAGGTTTCCTTCTGCTTCGGGTAAATCAAGCTTATTGGCAATTACTAATCTTGGTCTGGACACCATCTCTGGACTAAATTGCTTGAGCTCATACATTAGCGTTTCATAATGGTTCCAAGGTTCTTCACATGATACATCTAACACAAATAATAGTACACTGCATCGTTCTGCATGTTTCAAAAACTGAATGCCTAATCCTTTATTTTGGTGTGATCCGGGAATAAGACCAGGAAGATCAGCAACTGAAATTTGCTCATAATCGCTATACTGGATAATTCCTAAATGAGGTTTTAACGTAGTAAAGGGATATGATGCAACTTTCGGTCGAGCTCTAGAAATTGCTTGTAGGAGTGTACTTTTTCCTGCGTTTGGGAATCCAATCTAAAAGGATATTATTTATTAATTCAAATTCTCATTCGAAACTCGAATAATTACCAGTCCAATATTAGCCATAGATTTCAATTCTAAAATATATGAAAATTCTTCTCCATTTGCTCCGAGTTCAGCGATTTGTGGTGATTGTTCTGTGTCCGATTTAAAAAATTGATTACCCTTTCCACCCGCACCTCCTCTAGCCGCAATAAACATAAAACCTTCATTCTCTAAGTCACCTACAATTTTGCCTCTACTATCGCGAATAATAGTGCCTACCGGAACTTTAATCATATTGTGATTTGCATTCTTGCCATGACAATCTTTATTTCCTCCTTTAACACCCGAATCACCTTTTAAAATTGAGGTTATGTGATTTAAATTGTTCACCTCACTAGTTGCCTTAAAAACGACATGACCACCATTTCCTCCATCGCCACCGTCTGGGCCAGCATTTTCATTACACCATAAACTTAAAAACGATATACAACCATCACCTCCTTTTCCAGCAATTACTCGAACAGTTTTCGAGTCTAAAAAATATTTTGTGACAGGCCTTTCAGATTTCGGTTTTTTACTTCGCAATGCTACACCAGCTCTTTGTGAATAATTTGCTGAACTATTTATTATTTTAAAATTATTTATATAGCGTATTTGGGTAAAGTGTTTTATTATTGATCCAAACATTTTTATTTATTTGAAATATGAAGTTAAATGTTTACATAATTGAAATTATTGCAGCACAAAATATGAGGTTATATACGTCAGTTTGTTTATTAATTTTTATGACATTTATCGTTATCGGTATTTGTATACTGGCGTAAAATAAATGTTCGTACACTGTTAAACAGATTTTTTTGTTGAAATTTTATACGTTGGATAATACAGCCATTTTACTAGTAAAAAATACTTTATGATTGTAAATTGTGCCTCGAGCCTCGAAACAGATTGTAGAGATAGATTGTAAATTATACAATAAAAATGTACACTACATGATTATAATTGACATCATGATTATACCGTGATTAATTAGAATAAATGTGATTAAGATTATTATGCTGCTAGTATCATGATAATAATCAATGGTACTACTACTTAATAAGATGACAATCTGAATGTTGTCCTCGTATTAGAATAAAAACAATTTTAATCTTTTAATTAACATTATTAGTTATAATTATATACTACAAAAATGTCCATCCAAATAAAGATTTACTGAATTATAAATGTTGTTATAATTTTTCATGTTAAGTGAAAATATTTATGTTAACGCTTTAATGGTGCCATTATTCAATATTTTCATTGTAGACTTCAAAATCGTGTGCATATAGTGAAATTATTAGAGAGGAAATGTAGTTTAATTGTGTATCTGTCATATCGAAAACATTATCCTACCAAAAAATCTAACTTCATAATTCTCCTGTTTTTGCAGTGAGGGGGATTATGAGTTTTGATTATTCGTAAATTAAATTAGTGTAATTTGGTGCACATGCAATCGACAACTGAAAATTATATTGAGTCAATGATGTCATTGAGAATTAATGACAGGATTGAATTACTCAGTGATTTGAATAACCCAAGGGTTTCTAACTAACTTAAGATTGTGGTCTAATAATCTCCAATCTGAAAATTTACTCTTTGTTCAACTAACTCAAAATACATTATAGAGCTAAACCTTATCTTATCTTAATCAAAGAAAAGAAATATTTACTCCTCAGCTTATGTTAGCATCTTATGTTTTAATTCGCGCACATATAGAAATCAAGGCGGTTGGTTACGTATGAGTCATTCGACACGTCGTGTGAATATGGTATTTGAGAAATGTGTACTAATCGAGTGCAATTCATCTATTTGTCGATTATCCAACTATAATTAAACAATATTCTATTCAACTAGATATACCAATTAGAGGATAAAGTAATGGTTGGAGTAAATAAAACTTTAAACTTAATACACTATACGTCGTATATAATACTTTATGACTTTCGGATATAATAATTTACGATCTTCCTTAAATTGAAAATATAAAACACAAAGACACCCACCAAGAATAGAAAATAGCTATACTTACTTAACAATTAAAGGGAATAATTCCCCTACTGTTTGTGCCAGTTGTCTTGTAAACAAAACAGTGATCTATAAAATTGTCGCCATGAAATCTATACAAATCTATTGAAAAAGGAATACAGGAAAACACTATAAATTATCCTTTAATGCTACATACTTATAAGGGAAATGTATCGCTTTCCCGTTTACAGTTTAATTCTTATTGATCGGAAAAGCTTTATAAACTTACTGTTTGCGTGTAATATACTCATAGTATATTGTCTAGCTCGATTTTTGCATTACAAATTTCAATTGGCATGCTGCCAAATTTGTTAATGGCAGACACCAATAAAGGAAGGGTATATAGATTCAATTATAATTCTACGTTACTGATATGACATGAGTTGTCTATCAAACATGATTTTTCTTATCAATATGTAATGTGAACTATTTATTATACACAAACATATATTTTTTAGTTTCATGAACTTTTAACAATCGATTTATATTATAATGTATATACGAAACCATGTTACAATTAAGGCAGGTCATTACATGCTAAATTGTATAAAGTATGTTTACATACACGAGAAGTAATTATATTTTCTCAACTTAGATATTTTTACAGTCCCAGATGTACAAAATTTCTGAAATGAATATTATAGTGCGGTAAATGAAAGAATTATGACGTCTACAATATGTAGAAGCATTTCTATTTTCAACCCCAAATTCATTTCAATCGAATATTTATTAGTTTTTCGTGGAAAACTTTTAAAGAAATTGGGGACTTTGATAAAAATCAAAACACATAAAAACGCAAACGTTATAATAATAACGTGAAAAGGAATGAAACACGGACAATTGGAAAATGTATTTTGCTAACCGTCGTTTCAATTTTGTTGTGTATTTTTCAAATAAAATTGACAATAAATAGCATTCTACTGTATAACGTATTTTCTGATACATAAAAATATGCCCAATATATTTCGTGGTTTGATAAAATTGCATTTTTAAGTACAATATGGTATATAAAATAACCTTTGAGCCATAAAATTTGATCTCATAGGTCAAACTTAGTTCGAGACCTATACTTTATTTGGAACCAATTTGCTGTAGAATTAATTAGTTTTTATATATGTATATTTGTATTTAAATATTCATTACAAAATAGACGATTAATAATAACAATTTTATATTAACACCAAACACCACCAATAATATTTTTCTAACAATAAAAACTAATCCATCATCATTACATCGCTTTGGGTAACTGCCCTTTTGTTGCTGACGAAGTATATACCCAGTACAATATGTACATAGAGTTGAACCATGCAGTAAAACTATTTTTGGTATCACACAAATCGATCGGCCAACCGAAATAAAAATAATCATTTTCATGTAAGAAAATAGTTTTTCATTACAAATTTCCTTTTGTTTTATTTGTTTTGTGTGATAATAAAACCAAAAGTGGATTCTAATGTCGAACGCGATTCTGTTTTTAAACACATAATCGTTTTGACATTCTATTACTTGTGTTTTTGGAAATTAAAAATGGTTTGAAGATTGACGATTACGTGCCATGAATGGTTTTATTGATTTTATTTTTTGTTTTAAAATTTCTAAGTGTTCATTATTACTCGTATACATACCAAGAACGTCATTAATTTTAACGTCGTTGTGGGTGGTTAATTTATAGTTTTTGTTTCATGTTGACAAATTTTGAAATTTCGTTTGAATTATTTTTATTTTTTTTTATGTTTCTGAAAGTGTTACGACTAACGTAAATTCATGACGTTACCGTTTCTAAGTAAATCGAAACTTTATAAGGGGATGAACTCTATAAAATAAACTAAAGAAACACTTGTAATAATTTAAATTTGAAACTAATTTTTAATATATTCAAAATCTATTAGTTATGAATGAATAATAATATAGATATATATTATATGACATCATTGATTAAATCATCGTACAATATTAACATTACACAGAGAAGAAATAAGATAATTCGACAATGCACAAACATAAATTTACAAGTTAGTATTGTTCCATAAAGTTTAACTTCAATGGTCTATATTCCTAAACTTTAAAGAAAATTAGCCGAATACATTAAGAATGACCCAATTTCGATTTTACAAAACTAAATAATACTGGTTATATCTTAGCTAGTAATTAATTATATCGCATTTTTATTAAACCCGATTTGTCACTCAACTATATATAGTTTATCAACACCTGACAAATGAATTTGGTTTTCATTTATGAAATTCTCAGTCTCAAGTTCAATAAAACAAATGAAGAAGAAATGAATAACAAATTAATTCTCTCTTTAATGAAAAATTCGACTGTTCAAAAATCATTGCGGCAAATCGTGACAACAGTATTCTTCCATTCTCTCCCCCTCATTATTTATTTTGTGTTCAAACAGTCATTCTCATTCATAAAATTTGAATTAAAATATAGAATCGCCAAAATATAGTTTTTATTTATTCTATATATTATGTATATTGAATTAGAAGTTTTTCTCTTTAAACATTGTCACTCTCGCGATGAAATATTTCTCCTACTCATGCAAGAAAATTTAAAATATTTTTTTCGACTTTTTCATAATATTCAGTTATACGTTGACCGTCGTAGTAATTAAATTAAAATCATAATAGAAATAAGTTGGAGACTTAATAATAAACACAAATAATATTGTTTTATTATTGTTAATACGTGAATTTTATAGTTTTTTATGGTTGTGTTTCTAATTGTGTGTGAATTGTTTTTATTGTGATTTTTAATACGAATTGTTATTGTTTTGAGAAATCATTCAGAAAATATAATAAATAATTATTATATACATACAGTGTAGTGTGGTTGTGTAGTGTTTTCTACGAGATAAGAGTAAAGTAATATTTATTTGCTACTTATAGTGATTAAAATCATAAAATATAAATCTTAAAGAATATATTCTTACATTTCTACAAATCATTTGTTTTATAAACCGGTCGCAGGTCACAACACAATTTTTCTTTGAACGTAAAATTCTTTCGTTTCGTTTGTGTGATGATGATAAGCAAAAGCAAGAATCAAAAATGAGTTCTTGAAGTTTAATGTAAGTTTATCTCAAATTTCATAATAAACAAAATGAAAAAAGAAATTAAAAATAAGAATTATTTTTAATTCTTATAAGAAACAATGGGATTGGTTTGATCATTTAAACTTATCATTGGATGGGTAAAGGTCTGTTTTGTGTGAGTATATAATTGCACATATTATGAATTCGAAGTACATGGATAGACCTCCAGCTAAGTATAAATAATCAAACATATAACTTCATAGTCCCACAACTAATGGCTAAACGTGTGGTTCATATATTTTTTCACAAGTTGGAAAGTCATAAGGCCTCCACATACATAATATGATTGCGGTTTTATAGTGAAGTTGATAACCTGTAAGTCAGCAGTTTCAAAATTTATCAGTTGATTATTCTGTTATAATTGTATGTTAATACATATATTAAAATGGGCTTCTTGAAATGATTATAAATAGGATGTCAATTTTAGTATGCTGATTATCTCGACTTTATTATTATAGTCATACTACTGTAATTCAAAACAATTATACTTGTATACATACATACATTAGTCAATGATCTTGATCATTTTATAAAACGTTTTCAAAAATTTAAAGTATTTTTTCAAAATTAATATTGTTTTACTCGGAATTCTTATTCTTACCGTAGCCATTATATGACACAACTTTATATTATAAAATATTAAATAAGCGCAGAGACTTTTGTCATGATATACAATATAAATTGTATGCCAAAAGTGTTAAGATGTTTACATATTATATAGTATATTTGTCTGTATTGCAAGTTAAATTTATAATTAACTTAACCAATTTATATTATTTAAATTTATTCATTGCGAATCTCGAATCGCAATAAGATAGTTTTAGTGTTTATTTGGCATACGCGTCGCCCAGTCTAGATAACAACATATACGAGTATTGAGTGTATAATTTATATTCGATCAGAAATATTTTATTTAACGAAACTTATAATCAATTAAAGTTTGTGTAGATTTAGTTTTTACAACACAAAATTGTTTTACTAAACTGAAATATAGAATTTGATATCAATCAATCTATTCGATATATATCTATTAAGACAATAATTTATATTTCTAAGTCACGAAGCATATACATATATATATATATATATATATATATATATATATATATATATATATATATATATATATATATATATATATATATATATATATATATATATATATATATATATATATATATATATATATATATATATATTCGATAAACATTGACCCTGACTATTTTGTTTCTATTTTGTCTGCTTTATACTATACTTTACGCGATAAAGCAGTTTAGTCTGCACTACGGGCAGAAGTAATTTAATTATCAGTTGGCGGTAAATATACAATTGATTTAACTGGTTTTATATACCGGATAATTCCATTACGATATCAAATCACCAACGTGATATCTTCGGTTTAAAATGTTCTTGCCTTTATCATACTGATGTTAATCTTCGACACTATATCTTCAATAGATTAGAATTTTCCAAATTAAACAAGTTTACAGTTGTAAGAAATGCTAGTGTGAACAATCATTTCGCAAAAACCGCATAAAAAGCATTTCATTTTAGTCGATAATTAGTTTTGTCTGACTGTGTATTTTGAATTTATGTCTAATGTTTATTTAAGATAAGATAAGGGAAATTGATATCATTTCCTATATATTTATATATACATGTCCGATTCGTCATTATACTTAGAAAAAAGATCGTGAAAATTTATCACTTTATTATATATTAGTTATTTTCGTTAATACACACAAATTTCTATTATTAACCACACGTATACTTTAATGATTGTATCTACTCGTATATGAATGAGAAAAACAAATTGTGTGGGTGGTTGAAAGAAAAGCGCCGAAAATGAACATAAAAAAATAAAATAAATAAATTTTACTTTCAAAAATATCACATTTTTTTTAATAATAAGGCCACGATTTTACTTCTCTATATGCTGATTCTTGATCTGTAACTCGTGACGTACGATAAGATGAATCTGCCAAATTCTTTAATTCATTTATAGACAATATTTCATTTATAGGTGCTTCTCGACCAAAGTATAATATACTTGTTTATTGATAGACAAATTATCTTAAAATTAGATGGGTTATTATTCTCAACCAATAACAAATAAATATTTCTTCGAATGAAATTTAATAAAACCGATAGATTTAAGAAACGTTTTCATAAAACGAAACAAAGAAAAAAAATTGTACCAAATGAATTTTTCTTTAAGTAAACAAAATTTTGTTGCCAATATAAGAAAGCGTATTGGCACAATCTAACAAATAATGTAAATTATTAGTCAATAAAGCTCTATGATAAACGTTAATTATACAATTTAAGTCGAAGAAGTGTTCACATACTAGATAATAAATCTTTAATCGTGTACGCATACGATTAATGAATAAAGATCACACATTTTCTTATTTTATTTAAAATAAATAATATACATTATCAGTACTGAGACTGTGATTACTGTTTGTCAAATATACAACAAACGGTGTCAAATTTGACAATCTATATATTATCACTGTGTCAAAGGACTGACCGCGGAAATGGAATATATACTTACGCATAAATCATAAATTCCACTTTAAAGTCAGTATATACTGACATATTGCCACACATTTTATAAAAACGTTAAGATCGAACAAATAATTGCATTTACATAACAATTCGTTTTGGTCTGAAAGTTTGTGTATATAATTTAATTCTCCTTCCTTATATAATAAATACGCGCATATACAACCGCAAGACAACTCTAATAATTAAAAACGTAAACGCATCAAACCATGACGTAGTATATATTATACATATACAATTATTTGGTGCTGATTATCAAAAATAAGTAAATAATATAGTAAATGACATTATATTAACCGCCCTTTGTCATATCCGTTACTAAACAACAGCTATCTATTGTCATTCAATAAAACCATTTTAACCTTATGTTCCCACAGTGAAAAGAAATTAGAATAATTTAAGACACTCGAAAGCTTTTCACATCTTTTAACTTACTTCCATTTAATAATTTTTGTCTCGCATCTACGCAATATTCATGTATTTATTATTAATTGTGACTAATTGACGACCAACTGACTAACCGATATTAAACTGTGGTTTCGTTGAGAAATTACATAAGTCAGTATATAACTTGTACATAAAACAGAGTTTATAGAAAATATAAAAGTTTAGACCCCAAAAATAAAACACTATATGGAGGTAGTACAAAGTAAGAAAACAAAACTGGTTTCATTCAATTCTTTTCTTAAACAAAACTTTCGTTTATTTTTTTTATGTACATATATAAGACAGACTTTATTATATTATTTTATAGCACGTCTTTTCGATCTTTTCGATACAGCAGCATAATATAAGAATATAAATAAATACCGTTATTTTGAGACACTATGATATTTAGATTTTTAATTTAAGTAAATTAATTTAATGTAAGTACATAAAAATTACTTGTTGTTCTTTCGCGCTTTATAATATACTTACTGTATGTAGGTGGATCAAATCTTATTTGGTAAAGCGTATACTTAATTGGTTTTAAATCGAAAGGGTCATCAATTAATTAATATTATCTTCTAATAAAAATGAAGGATCCTACTTTGTTTAAAGATTTAGAACTATAGGAGTACTAACGAAATGGGTTGTGTATCCTGTTGTGAGGTTCCAAGGCTATTAACCTTTCGTCCTTATATCTGGTTAAATTAATTTTTTAAATATTATATTCTTAGAAATTTGTATTCTTGTGTTAAACTATAGACTCGTTTTGATTTTAAATAATTGGTGATTATATAGCCACGGAGAATATCGATTTACTTTTGTAAACCTCTTTAACTCGTTTTTTATTTGATTATGAGACACAAGAACATCTAGTGTATGTACTATGGTGTTTTCTAATTTTAAAATTGATTTAAATATTGCGTGATGGTTGTCTCAAAATTATAAACAAAAACATGTTTGTTATTGATTCATGTAATTAGTTTGAACCTGATACAACATTGGACAGCCATGCATATACATTTTTATACACATTTGGTTGTGCTGAACCAACGGGTTAAGAAACTTAGAGTAGTAATAAAGGTTAAAGGTCATAACAATATTGACAATATTAAAATTGAAATTATGTCGTTCAATTTATTTGTAACTTATGTCGATATTACATTATTTTTAAAATTGTTATTGTTTAGACAGAAATTTAATGTTCAATACAATTTCAATACTTATATATGATTTAATTACGTCAAATGTAAAGATGCTTTAAATTATTTAAAATTTTATATGGGTAGTCCACTTAGTTTATGCACCTTCTATGAATCTCACTTATGTACGTGTCATCGAGTGACGCGACGTCACTGAAATTAAAATTTTGGTATTACGATTGTGACGGTGAGCGAGTATTATGTCACTTGCCGTCACCTACAATTTGTTGGCGACGTCAAGTGATGTTTTTTAGTCATATTAAAGCAAAACAATATTAAAATAAAATGTCAAATATGATAAGGAAGCAAAAGGATAATATCTATCAACATAACATTTCCAAAATATAGTATACTTATATCAAACGAGAATCATAATACTAAAATATGACTCGAGCGATAATATGATGGTGACGAGTGAGGTAAGGTGACAATCATAATAGGGATATAAACCGAGATAAACCGCTTATACGTTTTATATTACCAGTATGTTTATTTAAATCTTATAACTTATCCTTGCTTAAATATCCTGGACCAAAATTATTCTTAGACAATGCCAATCAGTTTCGCAATAATTTTAAAAAACCAAATGGTTGTCTTGATCAACAAAAGTAATTTATACACAAATAATCAATCGATGTATGAAAGTATACGTCGTAATACTTATGGCAGTGGTTGGTTAACAGTTCTTGTTCTACTGGACTTTTTCTACTCAAGTTCTTGTTCTAACCAAACTTTCACTTCCAAGCATTAATATTATTTCTTCATAAGTTATTGATCGCCGTTACAGTGCTTATTTTGATAATATGAGGAAACCAAGCACTGTGGTAATTGGTATTTGTTGGTATATCCTATTTGATATATTTTACCAATTTTCCCCAAATTATGTTAGTTTATTATGTATACTCCAATATTATTGAAAGTACCATTATAGGATAAATAATTTGATGCCATTAATGTTTAAATATGATATCAGCCATGTAGTCGTCGTATACCGTTCACCATTGACGGTAACATTTCGACCATCATTGTTTTAAAAGATATATGGACCAATGATTCCACTGGTTCATAAAGTCCAGCGAACAGTGTTTTACTGTGGGTGTAATGGTATTTTGGCAAAGGCTTTGTGCTTCATATCATTTCCATAATTTGACGGCTTGGGCGATGATCGGATGGCTTTAATTCCTGCACAAGTTTATAAGCACCTCAATGCCACGCTGTACAATGTCTTTCGCTTATTCGGCACGCATTATTTGATTTCTTATACTGTATGCGTATTATCGTGCTTAAACGATCTATATAGGTAACCGAGTTACCCTTTACGATTGACGATTATGACGACCGTTTAATAGACGTTGCTCTGTAGTGACTATATATATTCATTATATGAAATGGCAAATCAAACAAAGCAAATGTCATCTGTTAAATCCGTTATCAAACAAAACAGTGTTGCCAACTTAAAGATGTGAATTTTAAAAAAACACACTTGAAGAATGATTTGTAGATGTATTAACAACATTTTTTTATTAAATTTTAATTCATGCAGACTAATTATGAGTACCTTACTAATTTTTTCTTTTCTATTTACTTTCAGTGTTTTAATTGTAAAATTAAACCATCATTCATCATGTTAATATAGTGGAAATGTGACAACATTCTAATTTGTTTCTTTTATTTCATTTTTTTTAAAAATTGAAAATAAAAAATATTTTAAAAATAAATTTGAAGAATAAAATATACGTATGTGTATTATGTATATATGTAATTATAGAAAAATTTAATAAAAAATAAAATAAAAAAAAGTCCAAGAAGTGATTTGTGCCTGTGCTATTTACTAAACCAAATGTAAAATTTTTATAATTAATAGTAAATAATAATATTGATAATTCCTTATTTATTATTTTAATTTAATTTAAAATTTGTAATCACTGAGTATATATATATATGTATATACGTACATATATATAAATAATATAGTCAAAAATCAAGTGTGATAATCTATATATAATATAATATTATAGAAAGCTGAGCTTTTATATTTTTACACAAATTAATTTTAAATTATGGATTTAATATCACTGCCACCTTGTTCAAGACGAATAGAAACAGGCAAAATGCAAGAACCACAATGTTTATCGCCAACGCCAACCCCGGGACCAGCTATTAAAATATCAGCAACATTTTTAGCAACGGTAAGTTTTAGTCGTAGATACGATTACTGAAAATTATATACTTTACTATAGGTGATAGTCATTTCATCTAAGGGCTATTCAGGTCTAGAGGGGATATAGGGTAACGTGACGATTTGTGATGTTCGGGGGGAAGACAATTATAAAATGTGACGTCACATAGTTAAAACGGGGGAAAAAAAATATAAAATTCAGTCATCTTTGCTGGCCAAACTTAAGCTAGTCTTAGACCATCGATCGAGCCAATATTTGACACAGGTTGTAAAATGTTTAAACAAACATTGCTGCATATAGGGCTTCGGGCACCAGAATAACCATTGAAAGATAATTCGCTCAACTACCCTTCTCTTTTTGTATTATTAAATTTACATGAAAAGAATGTTCTTCCTATAAAGTTTTGCTGAAAATGGTTCCATAGGACTTGGTTTGTCTTTCAGTGCAATTAGTTTTAAAAAATAGAGTTTGCAATAACACGTTTCCACCACCCACAAAAAAGATGAAGAGCTCATTAAACGTATAAGACCAATCCGGATAGCTTGATTTTATAATATATAAAATATTTGGATCTTGTGATTTTATTTATCATTAATAAAGTACTAAGATTGCCTAACCAACATAAGTTGGAATGAACGCATTTTAATTTTTAATTTTAAGGATTTTCTAGAGTTAGTGATGGTGGAGGAGGTGTGTGTGTGCATTTCTGACAGAGTTTTGTGACGAGTCGCGACAAACGAGGGAGTAGGTAAAAATCATTCAAAACTGGCTTGATGTAGTTTATCGATGGCCTTTAAGACGGTATTTAACAAATAACTCATTTGTTATATATATATATATATATATATATATATATATATATATATATATATATATATATATATATATATATATATATATATATATATATATATATATATATATATATTATATGTGAGGCTGCTATTCTATTTATATATCATAGTGGCATATAGCAGGTAATTGTGATTTAAAAATTTATAGATTAGATTAGATATGCGGAAAGACACAAATTAGAATTCATATATTATATTTTTGTTGTTAATGCTATTTTTTGCGATACACGATAAGTTTCGATACAACCTATACTATGTGCATGTTACACTACATACTGTATATATGATTATAATAAAACCATTACACAGTAAAACAATAACAAAAACTAGTTTACGCTATTTTGGGCGCGTATGTTGATTGATAACATTGTCATGTACATCTACATGTATATTATATAATCATGTAGTATTTACGGAAAGAGACATCTAAGTTTATAATGTTCATTAAAGAATTTATTTTATTTATTCAAACCGAAATTAAAATGAAACTCGCAATTTATTACATCACCATCATAAAACTTATAAAAAGTATTTGTGTGTATTACGTCATGTTTTTTATCAAATACAAATACAAATTGGTTTTATTGTATTCAAAATCCTCTTTAATGGTTCCATGGGCGGTGAACGGTTTGACTATTTTCGATTAGGTCAGAACTAGATTATGACGAATATTTCCTATACCGAGCAATACGAGTATCAGCTGGTTTGTTAATATTTTTGTTTATCAAAATGTTTTATCTGTTTAATTAAAGTTAAAGAATACTAAAAAAAACACCGCAGTAATATATAAGTTTAACATTGAGCTGGTCAAATATAGATAATTTATGCTTGTTTCTTGGTTTGATTTAATAAACATATTGGCTACTCACTGTACTTTCTAATGGCATTAATTAGTACAGCCAATAATAAACGAAAATATAAATTGCATTATGCTTGAGTTTCGTTATCAAACAGAAAATGTATACATTTATCATTTTGAAGTCTTTATCTTTATAGTAATTAATACACTTCACGAAATATCTATAGTTTTCGACAACCTGTTTTTAATCAAAATATTAAGATGCTCAAATCGCACGATTTTGTAACAATAATAATTAGTAGATAACAAAAAAATAACACTTAATTGTTAATTTCGTTAAAAATTGTATACCTACATATAATAGAAAAACAAACAGTTGCCCTCAAGATAATCCTCTGCTAGATAATGTTAAAGTACACATGTAGTAACTATACATATATGATTTAAATAAATAATTGAATTAGATCACTCTGGCTCACAGATATCTCCATTGATGAAATTCACAAAAGAAATATAACCGTCCTAAATGATTGGACTGATTTAATATAACCTCTTTATATTGGGAGTAGTAATTTTATTTAACTACCGTTTTAACCTTATTTGATTGGTATGGGAAGTGAAGTTATTGCTAGGGGATAGAAATGGTTATGTGTTTTTAAAATTATAATTATTTAAGAACGACTACTATCGATATTTACTACAGTATACAAATTATATCCTACATTATTTCAAGAGTAATAATGTGGACCAAATTATCGAATAAAGCGCCACGTGATCTACAGCACAACTATGTATTTCAGTCAAGCAAAAGCTATATTGCGTGAGTTTGGACAAGGCATGTGATTTAATATCGAAGAATATAACAACAAATATATACGACTTTGTGAAATAAGAATAATGAACTCACAATGCTGTTTTCAATATAACAGTATTGGGTTTTATGGTGGTTGTTTTCTACGACACTAACATTCAATCTCCTCGCTTTTGTTTTTTTTTCAATGTAATTTTTGATTTGGCTTCAACAACGTGTTTTGACTTCTGTCTGTCTGTTTCTATCTTTGCAATCTGTTTAAGACTCAAGATTCTTCCAACACTTTCGCAGTTTACTTATTTACCTCCTACTAAACGCCATTACATAGCGAAATCGAGGACGTACGGCTATAGCTCCGATTTACATAGAACCATCTGTACATTGCATAGCGCCAAACCAGCCTATAGTACTGATATCGTAGGTGGGTTGACCCATGAATTTTGCACTCCAACAGTAGATCATATAGATGTGTTCATTCACATCTCCGATCGTAATCAGGCAATAACCATTTTGCATTTTACCCCTATCGGATTTCGAACCCGGTACCTCACGCTTCAATTCACAATTCATATATGATACTGAGTTTGGCCAATCTTGTACAGTTTCAGCTTCTTCGTATTTCCAAGACATAGTAGTAGACATTGATGTTGCAAATAACGATTGAAACGAATACATAATGTAGTATTATATTAAGGTGACAAACAAACACAAGAACACTTTTAATAGAAAAATCGTAAATATAAGTCCACAGTTAAATGTATGAGCTTCTCAACTATAATTTTTTATTTTTTTATTTTTATTTTTTTATATTTTATTACTATGCAATCTGTTTTGGGGCTCAAGGCACTTCCAACTCTTTCGCGGTTCGCTTAGTTACGTCCTTACCTTACGCTTTACAGTTAAATCGAGGACGTACGGCTATAGGTCCGATTTATCTAACCATGTGCACATTGCATAGCACTATGCCAGCCTATGTATAGCTTTGAGCACTTTTTTTCCTTCAAACTTGGTTCCTCTCACAGACATTTAATCTTCTCCGCCATTCACAATTTATCGTCAATAAACCCATGCATCTGTATTTCGAGACAAAAATTCCTTAATGCTATTGCTGTACAAGCAATTGTTTTTTAGCTTATGTCGTAATGGTCGGGTACGAATATCAACCGAGGTATAATGATACCCTAATTTTCCAATAATAATTTGATTGTAGTCGTCCATAAAATAAAATGGAGTTATGGGCACCCTATGGATTTTCATAGCCATTGTTTTAGTTAGTGATTAACTGTCATAAATTTTTTTTATAACTTTTAAGTTATTTGTATATAAAATAAAACGTTTGATTATATTTTTTGTGTTTATTATATATTTGGTGACAATTTTTTTGAATATTTTCTCATCCAAAGCCAGAATTATTAGTTATGTCTATACCATTGGTAAGTCAAAATTAATTTAGGTTTTCCTTTTGAATGAAATAAAACGAAAGTCTTTTATTATACTTGTCCTTTCTGGACATTTGAACATCTTTAGACATGATTCGATCCATTTAGAGTTTACCATTTAGAGGCGTTATGTAATTTTGATGACTTTCAATTCTTGACTTATCTGAAACTGACACATTCTAAGACCAATCATAAATGTCATCTCAAAATACACTCTCATCATACACTTTTTTTATTAATTAGAACCGATATATTCTACCATACATAATCAATTAAATAACACACATTTATGTGTTTAGATTGTACATTCAAAAATGTCACAGATTAATTTGACAAAATAAAACTACTTGCGAGTTACAAATCGTGCATACAATTCGATGTGCTGAAATTCTTGCATGTTATTAATATGTGGCCTGGGAAAAGATCTGTACATATACAAAATGAAAATCAGTTTTCAGTTCGAGTATGTGTGTCATCAAAAAAGGATGCTATACTGCATATAAATTATATTGTCACATCATGTGTTTGTGTATTCAGGTGCTTAATACACAATAATAATGACATGGAAATGGTGTGCTATTAGTTTAAAATGGTTAAATCACGCGAGAATCACATGCAGTGTTAAATATTATTATGGCGCATGTTTTAAATCATATAGTTGGGAATATGTTTATCGATTCGAAGAACACCAACTAAATTGCGAGAGCTATATAGTTTTACGCAATGCATATATTCAAGAATATAATAAACAGGTATACAATGTCGACGTAAATGCGTGATGCAATAAAAATTAAATAAAAGTACACAAATAAATTCCATAGATAAGATTCCAAAGATAAGATTATATCACATTCATTACAACATAATGAAACTGTAGCGTACATTTACCCGGTGTGTGTTTCCATGTAATCAAAGCATTAACTTGATAACATTTTTACGCATTACATGTAAAAGTTACATAAATAATAATTTTTTTTATAAACTCATAAATTGGCAAATATTGGTAAAATAAATTGGCGAAGTTTTAGAATGAAGGAATAAAAAGCATCTTTTGCCATAAAGTACGTTAAATCTGAAAGTAAATAGAATCTGCACCACAGAGCTTTAGGCAGCAGTTTAGAAAACATGCTTATGTATAGCTGAGCTAACGATATACCACTGACAGACTAGTGACTAGAGATTAGCTAAGTGTGATTAGTGATTTAGTTTGTTTACAATTTTTTGAAGTGCACACCCTACTTTGAACTATAAGCTCATTCGTAGCAAGGTGTTTGACTCATAGATTACAGAAATATTTACGAAGATTATTTTGAATCGGCCCCGTTTTCACTCAATATTACATATTCCAATGGTGATCATATTTTTTTCTATGCTTTACTTGTACTAAATCCGCGATCGGATGCGGCTATTTTTATGAGGATACAAGAACTGTAATTTTTATATTTTTAAATGTTATATTTTATTGTGGGCTTTTACAGGCCAGTGTTGGCCCGTACCGTGTCAACAATCTGACTCCATCGGTTGCAAGCAATTACAAGATGCAAGATAGCTCTCTATATCGTTTCGGTCCATATATCACACGCATGACTCTTCTCTAGAATGTTAGAAGCCATCTTTCGTACTCATTAACACTCTGTTCAATCTCAGCTTATCCGCATTTGATATCCTCTCACATACTATTGTCGTGAGGAATGAGAGATCCAAGATACTTAAATCTCATCACTCTTTCAAACGTGTGGTTACTAGTACTGAAATCAATTGCGTTTTGGTCACGAAAACCAGAGATCAGATATTTAATTGATTTTGAGACCAACGTAAGCTGAACACTGTTCCAGTGGATCAAGCATCTCTTTTACTCCGTTGCCATTTAATCCAATCACACAGATATCATCTGCATATGCTAACAATTGGATTGTCGGAATAATATATTGTCTTGAGGTGTTTCACTTTTACGAAGGATGTATTAAAACATGATATTAAAAAGTTTCGGGGACAGCGCATCCTTGTCGAATATCAGAAGTTATTGCAAAAGTCCAAATAGCCTGTTCTCAACTTTAACACTGCATTGTGATTGCGTTACTGTTATTTTACACAGATGTACGTATTTGTTTGGTATTAATAGTTCTTGCATTTCAAATGATCACCCTTCTTGTTTGTTTGCCATAACGCGGCCCCTGAAGCGCCATCACTATAACTTCAAAGCTCCATACAAATCGAACAAAGCCAAAAAGACAGTTCCACAAAATTTGCCCTCCGAATATCAAGAACTCTGAATTAATACAATCAACTTCTAGAGAACGATTTTTCTTTAATCTCTGGATGGCCACGGTGAATTGCTCAGATGATGGATCCTCAATGGACAACTCTGCGGTCTATATTTGAGGGTATCCAAATATAACTTGTGCTACATGTGGAACATTAAGTAGGTCAGAAAAATGTTCACGTCATGTATCGAGTACCGCATCGACGTTAACACTGACGTTTCCATCCTGGTACCGAATGGCAGTTGATCGAGATTTTAAGGTATGGTGCAATTCGGTGATTCCTTTAAAGAAACCACGCGGGTTGCGTTCATTGCTGAGTTCTTGTGCTCTTAAGACTTTAACCTTCCACCATTGCTTCTTCTGTCTACAAATTCGGTTAGCTGTTCTATAGTGATAAAGTAATATAGAGAAAAAGGACTCGAATAATCTGATATTATTTCTCATTAATAAGCGGGTTAACAGTTCTCACATTTATCCAGTCTGAAATTCAGTGGCTTTGTTAATGGCTAAATTCTGAACACACACACATTGATATTTTCACTGAAGCACAAATGAAACAAATTATGAGTGTAATGCTTTATTTGGGAACATTTATAATACCAACCGAAACGTAAAGAATACAAACTAAAGGTGTGCGATATAAACCTTGGGTGCAAAAATTATAGACCAATCCATCCTTCTTATTCGTAATATGATCTGTTCACTGTATAAGTTTTGACATGTCAGCAATTTAATTTTAATTATACACTCCATCCGTTACCTACATCTCGTTCATATTGATTCACTACATTTTTTTGTCATTGTACGATTATTTTGAAGCATAGTTACCATGCGAATTACATAATTCCACTTTAAAGCTAGCTAAACAATAATTCCACATTAAAGCTAGCTAGGTTAGCTTTTTTTTTGACAGATAAAGTTTATAAATGCAATTCTTTAATTCATCAAATTTAGAAATGCTAATTATACTTTCTATATACTATCTTTCCAGACACCTATAAAATCTGATCAACAAATATTAGAAAATTCAATGCTTGAAGATGATCCAAATGCAAACACCGAAGTTAGTAGTAATAAAATAAATGATAAAAGCAAATTAGTAGATCATAAGCGACCGCGATGGGGTCCGCAACACAAGGGGGCACAGGAATTAGCAAATTTATATAGTTCAGGTAAGCAAAAATAATAATTTTTTTTTTGGTATAATTATGATCCGCGCTCGAGAAAATGTCTTTGTACCTATATAATCAATATTTTACATATAATTTAGTATGTGTGTGTACTGTAATGTGTTATAATAAATAATAGAAAATTCGATTGGAAAATCGGGGGTATGATGTACTTATATGGGTGATATGGTAGATAGATATATTCATAGATACGAAGGATAAATACCCAACCGAAAAAATTTCAGAATAAAAAAATTATATCCACCTTTTCAATCAATTAAATGGAAAATTTATAAATAATTGTTATCGTTTTTGTTGAATCGTGTGTAATTGTGTGTGTGTGTGTGTGTATGCGCATACTATATATTATTGATGTACATATATATGTGTGTGTGGGTAAAATGTATTGTTTCACATAATAATTTATTTAAATTAAACTATTGTTGTTATAATATTATTTGTAGTTTTCGTAGTTTAATAGGATGACTTATTACTATGGGTGGCTCTTCAGCGGTTATGGTATAGCTAATATGAGGGATATTCGATTAAAAGGCTATTAATTTAGTTTTTGGTCAAGTGGACTTTGAATTATAAATGTATTGTTTGTTTGGTTAATAAGTTTGTTTTGTATTTAAAAATAATTTTGCTGCATAGCGCGTATATAAATGTTGTCTTGAGAATACATACTTAACCGTTTCACATATGGTGTTGTTTTATGTTATTATATTTTGTCAGATGATATATACGATTATATGAATTTGAAATTAGGTTAGATTAATAAACTTTATATCATAAAGTTTTTCGTGTTTAAAGACGAATGACGTCTCCTTTTTACTAACTTTATTTTTATTATTACTATATTTGTATAACAAAACAATCATGCCATTGATATTTTCTTTGTTCAGACTTTTCTTTTTTCAAATACATACACATTTATATACGCATACAATGAAATACAAGAAAATCATTAGTTTAACGACCAAATTCTTATAGTTTTATCGAAAGCTCTTTTTTTATACCATTTTTTTATAATTGTCTAAGAATATTATAGCCATTTATTGGGTGTTAAGTTCGTATATGGAGATGACCTCTCGATAATTAAGGTACACAAACTATTCCAGTCGTTTAGTTTCGTTTGTAATCAGTCTATTGTTCCACTTATCATAATATAGTGTGATTTGCACAGTGATTTATTGGTTTGAATTTTTGACCGGTGGGTATTATCGGGTAATAAAGTTTTTTTGCTGCAATCGTATTTTATCATTTAATCAGCAGATAAGTCATTCTTATCTATTTACGATATATAGTTAGGGATTTTGTTTGTGTCTAGACTTATGTACCTCATATAAATATACCTATACCTACCGTATATAAATATGTCCACCGATTATACGAGTATATATTATAGAATTTATTTATTTATGAATTTAAATTGACGTAATAGTCGGACACAAAAAAACTGTACTGATTAATATTTAAAATCAAACAGGTGATATTTGTCTTGAGGTCTACTAGGTACTATTATTTGAAAATTTAACAGTAATGATGGTGCGTCAATGTTGATCAATGTGACCTAAAAAGATTTTACGGACAAACGAATGCTTTAAAAGCTCGCGTCATTCCAGGGTTGCTATGTTGTAGGCTTACAGCCATCCGTACTATGAAAACCTGCACCATTTATGGTGGTAAATGGTGCAGGTTTTCATAGTACGGTTTACAGATGTTTGTGACCATAAAACGGACATCAAACGATAACCGCATATTCCAAATATGACCGTACAGGATCTTGATTATCTTGAGGTAATATAATAAATCTCCCATCCATCGTTTAATAAATGTTTAATATGCGTTTGTAACTGCCCACATTTTTCACGAAAATAACACCTAGGTGTTTGATACTCTCTATATAGAGGCATATTGTTTATAGCATTTTATTCTATCCGGATCAGGTTTATTATTGGTAAACGGCGAGAACAGTCTCGAGGACTCGAGACCACTACTAAGTACTTCCATGATAATCTTTAGTATACTGATATAGAAAGTGGTTTGTCTTATTATTTTTGTCTTGTTAACGCGTCAAGTTTTATCTTTGAAGATTAGTTTAGACGGGGTTTGTACTATGCTGTCATACACAATATACATAGTCTGAGTTATGTGACCAAACACATGTTTGATATTCCATCAATTTTTAATCAGTTATTGTAATAAAGTTGCTCTGATATGACTTAGTCATCTAACTTGGTTTGGTTTAATGATTAAGTTTTGCAGACTGTTCATCATTCACTTGCAGAAAAGTACGTGATTACCGTGTTCGTTCTTTGGAAAGTGTTATTTTTATGTCAATGTGGCAGTTTGAGATTAATATAATTTTAACTGTATGAAAAATTTGTCGCCGGTTGTAGCTTAATGGTTAATAGAGTTTCCCATCGCGTCGCGGTCTCGAGTTCGATTCGGCCAAAAATTAACATGCATCGGATGACATAAAAAACGATTGTGTGTAAAAAACAATACGTTTAAATGCTTCGTAAGGTCTCAGTAAGGGCCGTTATAAAAATTTTATAACATATTTTATGAAATTTATTATCATTTTTTGGTGGTCTGTCCACTCCAAATAGTAATTCCACTTCTCATGAAAATTCAAAACATAGTGACCTCATGCATTAATTGGCTTGGCATATTATTTTTGAATGAGATTTCGGTATTTAATTTTTTTTCTAATGTTTTGTCTGATAAGGCATCGCCTGATAAGAACTGATTTGCTGAACAAATATTCTACTCTACTATTGTCTTGCATCGCGATCTTAAAATAAATGTTAAATTTATGATCTTGCACTGATCGTCGATCAATCGGTCAGCAATTTAAGGTCTGGCTTTGCTAAAGCATACATTTTATTTGTATACTTAAATTTTTGACCTTTTCTTACTGCTCTCTCTCTCTTTTTATTTAATTCATCTAATAACTTAAATTAAAATATTTTGTTCATTAAACCCAAAAAGGAAGTTCGTTGTTTTGATATTTCAATTAAAATAGTAATAATATACAATTTATAAAATTAACAACATAATTAACAACTATCGCATACCAACATTAATAATAAGTATATGGACGAGACAGGTCAGTTCTTATCGATAAAACTATTTCATGGTGGGTGATAAATTATAATATTATATGATATGTAAAAGGAAATTGTTGGGAAAACGTATACATATACATACATATGAGTTTGATTGATGACTCAGCATTAATACATTAACTACAGGAACGTTAAAAAATTTAACGGAAATTATTTTACCGAAAAATATGTCCTGTATAGATTGAAACAGTTCGACAAAACAAAACTATTTACATAAAGTTATTCGAGTTCAAAAAATCTTTCTGGGTTATCATAGCTATCATTTATAATTTTATATATGCGACCATCACCCACTCAAAACTTTAAAATGTTATAAAAATAACTTGTGTATATGAACTAAAAATACACGCAAAATTTTAATTAAGTTACTTAAAATTTTTTCTTGGAAATGCTAATCGGTTATTAAATATAAAATCCAACAAAAACAAACATTAACCACTTAAGTACCTACACACAAGTACCATGTATGTTGGCTAACGTAATTATACTCTATATATACAGTCGCTATGCTATGTATATATGGCACACCGGCGCATGCAACAGATTTGATTGCATGAGTTTTCTTAATTTATTGTATAACGCGACAATCGGTTCCTGTGAATAACGAATGAGGTACATAACTATAAATATGTACATACTGGTATAGTGTATTGTGTACACCTATATACCTCATAAATAAATAACTCTATTGTTATACAAAAACAAATTATTTTACTTATCCATAATGAAAATCTTAATATATTTATCGAAAAGAAAATATTGTTTTCTTATATTATTTTACGAGTACGATGGCAAATTGCATGTCATGAAATATGATCGACAATATTTTAATTTTTATACTTTAATCGATTGTGTGTTGCTATCGTTTGTTATTTCATATACGAGTATGGTTTATTATAGCATTCAATCAATTTCTTAGAAAATAAAATATGTATTGATACGTTGTTCTAGTTCTAATAACCGTGCGAGAAAATATAAACATAAGTACATATTACATATATATATATATATATATATATATATATATATATATATATATAATATATATATATACACATATATATATATATATATATATATATATATATATATATATATATATATATATATATATATATATATATATATTTATATTATTGTATATGAACCTGTTAATTTATCAATCAATCGCAGCATTATTGAGAGTATAGTATTGAGACTACAGTGATTCGTTTGATAAATTGAAATCACATGTTTTGTATATGATTACTTTCCGAGAGTTACTGTTAATATTTGATAATTACTTGAATGTAAGTGTTTATTCCGATTGTTATGCAAAACCTGTCGCGGCACGAAAACAATTTCATAGACATCTATGACATAGAACGACTCATGGATTGGTCAGCAATTCCACTAGCAAGTTATTTTGACGTATAGTAGGCAGGGAGAATGTAGTACCGAAACCAGTTATTGTGTCTGATGGTTTTGACGTTTAATGACCTTGTGGTCACCAATTTTGAAGTTTTTCGATTTTCCATCTCACCGGACATTATGCTCCTGGACTTGATGTTTAAGACTGTGTTATTTGTATTTGTATAGTGACTAATCGCATTGCAACAATACTCTATAGTGAATAATAGATGGTTTACTTTAAATATTTTTTATTTGTTATATTCCATTATGACTGGACGATTATTATATTTGTGAACAAAGACGTATTAATTATGTATTCGAATTTATAGAAAAGTATACATTTTGTAAATTTCACTGTGTAAATGTGAATATTGATTTTTATAAGCTTACAAAAAGACGTAGATTGTGATCTGTAAGTTCGGCAGGAAAACTGCATAACACTTTCTATGTATAAAGAGAGTTATAATCAAAAGTTTGCTTTTGAATTAAGCCGGTCGGTTGTTGTGATTTTGATCGATTTTCGGGTGGTATATGACTCCGGTTGTAGCTTTATGGTTAAGAGAGTTTCTTATCACGCCGCGGTCTCGAGTTCGATTCCCGTTGACCAAAATGTTAACATGCAACCAGATGACATAAAAAACGCGTTTGTGTGTAAAAACATTCGTTGGACTGACCACCTAAAATGTGCACCAATCGTTAAATCTGGTTCGTAATGTCTCAGTTGAGACGCGGTAAGAGCAATAGATATGACTCCCAACAGTGTGATATGCGGTATCAATTTTGATATGCGATACAAATAGCAGAGCATATATGTGTGACATTTCTCTGTATCGAAATATGAAGCTAAATTTTCAAAATAAGAGCTATATCGAATTTGATTTTAATATAATTTACATCGTTATGTGAGGTGAGACTAAAAATTGCTTCAGAATAAAAGATTATTAGCTATTAACATTGTAAAGATCGATTAGAAGCGAAGTTTTATGCTGGTTATATTCAAGAAAGATATGCGAATCAATTAAAAAATATAACAGAAGAACTTTCGTGTATAATGTAACCTGTAAGTGCACGACTATTTCCTCGTTGTCTCGATGCCTCGATGCAGGGCTTACATCTTAAAACACTCCAAATTGATAAGAGTGAGATAGATTATTTTGCATAATAGTCAATATAAACTTAATAATCTCTAAGTTTACTGTAGTTTGTTCTGGAATTAATGATGGTTCTTGGTCTGGGTTTTTTTAATTAATTCCTCAATGACAGTTTTTTAGCAATGAAAATAACTAAAAATGATGTAATAACATAACAACAGTAGATAATGCTCTTGATATGCTTGAGATAAGCCAACAAACAATAATCTCAAAAATTTCTTAAACGGAAAACTACGATATTTTTCAGAAAAATGACGCATTTGGGTGTAGTTTTGGGCTTAATTACAAAATTCGTTAATACAAAAGTTTAACATTCTATTGAAATTCGATGTTGCAAAATATTTTCTTAATCTGCATAGTTTTAAAAGTGACTAATAATCCAATTTGGAATTGAATAAAATGAATTACTCTTTTTCAATCGTTGTAAAATCGCTAATTTTGTCTGACTGTTGGATAGACATAAATTTGTTGCTTCAAAATTTGCCAGTCAAAACTTAAATGGTTCAATTGGCATTTCTGGGCTTCTTACAAATTTTGAAATTTATGTTTTGGTGAAATTATCCGAGGTATGAATTTCATTTATATGATCACATTTAAAACTCATGTCTAAGCTTAATTTTTTTTTTTTTTTTTTTTTTATTATTTTGCTTAGCTCCTAAGTTAATTAGAGCCATATCGCATGTCTAAGCTTAATACTTGTTTGAATGTTTATCATTGTAATTTAAATTTCTAACAAAAACAGGATATTCGATAGTAATTAAAACAGAAAATATTAAATATGTAAGAAAGATTTAATACACTCCCGAGCAACGAAATCGACTCAAACTTCCGCGCTCGAGACGATAAAGTGGCCTGACCTAAGTCTATGCACGAATCCAACTGAGCATTTATGGCACGAATTGAGACGAGTCAGAAATTTGGTAGCATCTAGCTTCCGTGACCTCTACATTGCATTACATGAGGATTGGAGTGCGATTTCCGAAGTCGGCGTTAAAACCTTAATAAGGCCAAAGGGAGAACTACATGAGAACCGTTCTAAAACGTAAGGGCACACATAAATTCAAAAATTCGTTATAAAAATCCACCTTTCTGTTTTCGCTGAAAGTTTAATTGGTCAGGAGTGTAGTTTAATCGCGTTTCACCTCGCAGATGTTTCATGCTTAACAGCAATGATGTTTTAAGTCGTTAATAAAATTAATCTAACCATTTTTATAATTGACATAATAAATCATATAATTTTTATCAATTTGATAATAAACAGTTTTTAATATAAAATAATTGGTTTCGTCAATTCCATTTGTCAACAAAACAATTTAATATGCAAAATATTATCTTCTAACTTAAATATATTCGTAAATTTGATACGAAAAGTCTATATGTAGTACTTTGCAATAGTTAAGTTTAGTTTCTTAAGCAATGTTTCTCGATTAATGGGAATATTGGCGTTAAGATTATGTATGAATACATTAGACATTGATATACCTGGGTGGGTTACAATTTCATAGATGTGAATGAATTGAAACAACCATCTCGCTTAGTTTATAAATCCTTACATGATTTCACTAAGTAATCTTTACATGATTTCACTAAGTAATCTTTACATGATTTCACTAAGGAGTTAAATTTTCGATGTACTTAGGCTTCTTGTTAGAATAAATATATCATTTATCAAAATTTATATTGATTAGGTGGCATACTGCAGGCGTTTTTGTATTCTTAACACAGAATTGTTTGTTGACAATCTTTTTTCGTTGTCGATTATGTTTTATCACTGTAGTTTTCGAAAGTTAACGGTTTGGTGGTTGAATGATATTTTCATCACACCGCGTTCGTTGCGCGAAGTTGACCAAAAATGAGCATGCTTCGGATGACGTGTGAAAAGCTTTCGTTGGGTGTACCATATAAGGTGGACCATAATATATAACGTTCCCTTTGCCTCTTACACCATCGATTATTATTAGTTTTCGAAAGTATAAAAAATTATAAAAGTACTGTAAATACTACTACAGGTTATCTATCATGGGCTTTAACCAGATACGGAATATTTTATGTATTTTTGAGTGTGATCCAGGTTTTATTTGATTTTAAGTTAATGGATAGAATCACACTTTACTCAATTATGACATTCAGAGCACGAGAGTTCTAGTTGTACTTTTTGTGCTTTGGAGATTATATTATGTATGTAGTCGAAGCGAGTTTCGTGATCTAGCCTATATCACCGACCACTATATGTGTTTGTCCTAAATATGCTTGAATTTTGGTGATAATTTAAGTAATTAAAGCCTGCGATTATCCTGGATTCAACCACAACCTTTTTCATTTTTAAAATTATAAGCAAATTAAATTGAAAATAAATTGTTGATCGAGTGTGGAATATTTATATTTTGGACTCAATAGATCGTTGTATGAGGCTAAAATGTTAGTATCTTCCCGAGTTTTGCATTAAAATGCTACAAACCTGCTCCAATGACAGTATTTATCCCATCATGTTGAAAAGTTGATTTGTTTATAATTTTGTAGGATGAAAATTGTTTGTATTAGACTTTGATTCGCATGGCAGAATACCTTGAACTGGCCAACTGATTAAATTGTAAATTAATTCTAGTGTAGTTTGTAAAGTAAATATCCTTAAGTCTGGAAGTACGACTTATACCCACGTAGCATTATTATATTCAGAAATAAATATGTGGGTGTAGAAAATATTTGCACAATGCATACAACATATGTACTTAATCACCCAAACCCAGTATATATGTAAATAAAAATAATTCTTTCATAAAAAATAACTTCCTTATTATTTATGTGCTATGTCCTTTTCGTGTATTTATTGTACATATAATATATCATTGTTATTTTACATATATAACATATGCTCGAGATATAATTACTAGGCAACATATAAATTTATATCTAAAGTTTTTGTCAAAATAGACATAAATATGAAGTTGTAAAAATATAAAATTAACCTAATTTATATGTAAATTTATGTATGTATACATATATGCTTATACATACTTATGTATATATATACTGACGATATAAATATATAATCATTTAAATTGGGCAAAGTTTCGGTTTATTTGAGAAATGCGCGTGTAATGGAAAACGGTTTGACAAATGTTGAAAATATTCTTACCACAAGTTTAAGAAATTTTTCAAATTTGTTACGTGCTATAGCATATATAAATATTTAGATTATTTTTCAGTAATCCACTCGTCCTTGATATTATATCATCGCTAAAATCTTATATACCAAGGTGTTTTCCACTATAATAGTTTTTACTTGTACATTTATCCAGCCAAATCATTAAATAGCTTAATTTATATTAAAATATACATTCTTCGTTTGTTTGTTAGTGTTTCTGTTCATCTGACTGGCAGATGGCCAAAATACTTCCAAAAAAAAAAAATATTGTTGAAAATCTACATTGGATTATCGAGTATGTAATATTATGGTTGTTGGTCGCCAGCTCTACTACAAATTTAAGATTAAATTGTTGCCATCACATGTGACATTTGGTTCATCGATTGTTTATACTGACACTTCGTAGAATAAGTCGAAGCTCTCCTGTTTATATTAGCCGGCCTACATATATAATGTATATGTTCCGTCATTTTGACGCGACTTAATATGTGGTTTCCTTTATTATCTTAATACCACCTGGTCCACTTCAGTATTTTCATGTATATTATAGCAAGCAAATTTTTACCAAAAATAATTTATAAAAAATTATCAATGAAATTTTTTTTATGTTTAGCCGCCGTCTAGTAAAAAAAAAATTTATAAAAAGTCTCATAGATCATCTCAATTTATTTTTGGTAATTTGGCGAAAATATATAAATAAACAAGTGTGTGTTGTAAATTTGTCTATAAGGTTTTGCTGTACCGCGCACATATCATAATGTTATTTTTGGCAAAATTCTGCCTCTATATATGCTATAGCGGAAACGATTAAGTTGGATAACACTTGTGGTGTTGTCCTTAATGAAATGTGTGAATAGGAAGCTGATATGGATACATTCTAGAAGTGTATACTTCTATTAATTGACAATATTTTTTACAGCTAACCATACATATATGTACGTATATGTGATATTAATTTAATTTATATTTATTTCATTCATAAACGATTTCGATTTTACTGAACAAGTGTTTAGTTACTAAAGCAATTGTATACTTAAAATAATTAGTCGATGAGCTCATAACACGATGATCGTATATAACGATGTAAATAGGTGTACTCAAGCAACAAGTTGCATTTTTATAAATTACAGTGTGGCCCAAAAGTTTCTCCCAATTTTTTAAAACAATTTGTTTAGTTTACATTGAAATTACATTATTTTACACCTACCTATGGTGCTAACGTGAAGTGTAGGTCTGAAGATGATTCAATTAAAAAATTAAAAAATTAAGGATTAAAAAATTCAATTTTATCGAGTAATTATGTGAGTGGTATTTGGCCAATGTTGCGAGTAATGTTGATTTCTTATTCCTAAATCCTAACCATTCTAAGGTGTGATATCACATAATCTATAGGCGACCCAGCTTACTGTTTCGAAGCGTGAAATTAATTGGGAAGCTATTATGAAAAGTTCGATATCGGATCCGAAAGCGGATTTTGTTATTATAAAAAACAAAATAGACAAACAACTAAAAGACAACTAAAAAGACAAACGAATTTCACGAAAATCGAATGTCAAAATCCGACTGCTATTTAGTAGACGTTTATAGAGTTTTATTTTGTGTTATCGAATTTGTTTGTTTTTAATGCTCCACAGTGTAAGGAGCTATTAGTTATTAGTTAATTACTAGTATTAAAAGTTGTTAGTTAATTTTAAAATAAGATTTGGGAACTTCAAGTGAATTAAAAATCGCATTACTGCTAACTTCATGCTTATATTTGACAAACTCGACCAAATAATTTCATAATAGGAAAATTCGCGGATTATTTTTCGTTATCGAAAGAAATCCGATATCGAATCTTCCTAATCTTATTCTGAAACGGTTTTGGTCGAATTTGTCAAATGTAAATATGAAGTTAGCAATAATGATTGTAATTCACTTGAAGTTGCTAAATTTTATTTTGTTGTTGTGTTTTAACTGACTTATAACTTGTCAGATAAAATCTATTAATGAAATTTTGCTCCTTATACTGTGGAGCATTCAAAACAAACAAATTCGATAACACAAAATAAAACTCTATAAACGTCTACTAACTAGCAGTCGGATTTTGACACTCGATTTTCAGAAAATCCGCTTTCCCTTCGAAGGGGATTTTCCGAAAAATCCGCCCCTCTATTCATAGAATTGTTCTCACAATAAAGCCAAGGTTTACGAGCTGTGTGATCAGTAGCGTCGTTTTGTTGGAACCACATATCGTCTAGATCACAGGGTTCAATTTTAGGTAAACTTCTTCGGGTTTCTCATCAGCCCAAAAACGGTAATTTTGCATATTATCGTAGCCATGTTAAGCCATAAATGAGCTTCATCGTTGAACAAAATTTTGATCGAAAACAATGAAACTTCTTCAAGCATACCATATATCGAAATAATTGTAGACGCTGTGTCGGAATAAGTTTTGCCATGATGAAATGTCAAACAAAACTGAACAAAAATACCATAACTGTTTGACATGAATCACACGTGTTCTATCATAAAATTTAGCTCTAACTAAATCATATTATAGTTAAGTTTATCCAAGTCACTGATATAAGATGTTATAACGAGGTACCTTGGCATTCACCCATTGTTGAGAGTTGAAAAGCATCCAATAATATTAAGAAGAGTATTTATTTACTGATCAGGGATTATCGAAAACAATGTTTGTTACAGTGTACTAACTCAGTGTTTGGTCCAACCTCAATAATATAATTTTACTGGATCTACTTAAATTAGTAAGTATGTATATACGTGGAGCTCGCAGCATGAACAGTAGACCAACTGTGATGACATAATTTCAATTAATTTAATTCTAAAACTTATGTGATTGTTTTATCCCATTCATGGCAGAGAAAGAAGCGTGCTTGATCTGCTATTCGGGCATCTCGGGTTTGTCCCGGTGGTAACTAAAAATCACAATTGGGTGTTTTTAATGTGTATGTAGGTTGAACCGTGGGCCTTCAGTGTGGCATTGAGGTCTGTGTGAAGAGAGAAACTTTTGCACCACCCTCTATATATTTACATACTTTCAATATATTTTCCCAAACTTATGACGCATATACTTCTTGTCTGTAAACAAAAGATTAATTATATTGAATGTGTCACCCGCGCACATAACAAACATAATTTTTATAACATATTCTAACGTGAAACTATTCCGGGCACATTTTATCGCGTTCGTGAAATTTGTTGCCATCTATCATAAAAATTGTATGTATAGAGACGAGTATAATACATTCCGCGAACCGTGCGAAATTGAAAAATTTATTGGTCTAAAAAAAAAAAGATTTTAAATTCTATTTATACTCGTATACAACAAATTCCGCTGAAATATAAATATTTTTTAATCATTACGTTTTTTTGTCAAAAAATTAAATGTTATCAATTGAACACATAATATTATAAAAGGGTTTGAAGGTTTTGCGGACGACTATATACGAAACAAGTTTTGTTTTTTAAATATTAAGATGAAAAACTTTGAAAATCGTTAAAACAAAGTTCTTAATATACGAGTACGTATCAAATTCTAACTTTATATTACATGTATATATTGTATACGAGAATAGATATTAAAATTTTTTTTGTCCAAGGGCGCATAAAACTATATATGTTTGTGGCGATTATAATTAATTGGTGTTGTATATTTTATTTTTGGCGCCTAATTTAATTATAAAATTTTCGGATTATAATATACGAGTAGTATACATACAAATATAATATAGGTCAACCTCGATAGTATTTTGTGTGTGTCTTCTTTAACACACGAGCTTATACATTAATTCCTGTCTCAATGTTGAATACATATAATGGTAAATACAAGTTAAAAAACATCTATGCTCCGTTGTCTAAAATAATGATCGTTAAGCTCAGCTTAAAGTTTAATTATTCATTCAATCATGCAAAATGTTTGTTCAGAAAACGCACGAACACGATTTATTTGTACAAAAGAGTTTAATGGTCGATGCTAATTTCTATGAATAGCATTTACATTATTGTTCATCTCGTCGTGTTTGCTTGGCATTATGATATTTGTTATTATACTTATAAAATAAAAAAGTGTACTTGGCAATATTGTGTGTTGGCTAAGTGTGTTTAATACAGAAAATGACAGTAACGCAGTCACAATGCTCTGTTAAAATTTGAAGTTAGGTTATCGAGATTTCTGCAATTCAAACTAGGAGGTGGGTTGTCACCGTTTCTTTTAAATCTCATATATATCTTTTGTAAAAGTGAAACATCTTATTCTGATTAAGTGGCAACGGAATAAAAGAAATTCTTGTATTCTGATTAAGTGGCAACGGAATAAAAGAAATTCTTGATTCTCTAGAAGAATATTCAGCATTATTTTGTTGGTCTCAAAATTCACTCTCTATATCAACTATGATTTCAAAACTAAATATTTGATCTTTGGTTCTAGAGGCAATGGATTTCAGTAATCACTTTTTTGAAGGAGTGATGAAATTCTTGGTTATCTCACGATATCAAAATCTGATATCAAGATCTGAATCGTGAGTACGGGAGATGGCTTATAACATTCGAGAGAAGAATCATGCGTTTCTCAAATTTGTTTTAATTTATAGCCCAAAACTCGACATTAAGGCCCATACCGAGTTCTTTTCAATCACGAGATCAGTAATTAACATATAATACTTTTACAGTATATGGATATTACGATTCCGTTTTCTCGAACCTGCGATTTCAGTGTATGTTTTATAACATATGGCAGGTTTCACTTGCTTTTTAACGTAGACTTCCTTAGATAGCTGTTTGAGCACATGCTGTAAATACTGTCAGATTAATAATACAATAATAGTCATTCATATATACTTTACCTGTGTCCAAATATTATTTTTTCAGTTTTTTGACTACTCGAACTGAATGACAAAATGTTCTTAAAATGTTCTTCACATATATTACATAACTTCATCTTACTACTTTTTCTCTATTATAAAAGATAGGATTTCTGATAGTCTATCTATTTTTGTTATAAAATCTGTCCATCCGGAAGATTAACAATTTTTTTGAGGTGAATATTAATAGACTTAGATTTAATAGACAGTTCATACTTCAGTATTTGACTCTTGTGAAGTACATACGTTATAAATTTGAATCAGAATTGTCTGCCAATGTTTTGATGAACATGTAATTCCAACAAGACGGTGTCAGATACCATACTGCTAGCAAAACCATGGAATTGTTACAAGAAATGTTTTCATAACAGTTTTGTTCTGATGATATGATCATCCTTTTTGACTGCTCCCGACTTTTGATGGGGTTACTGATATACAATAATCCAAATAATATTGAATAACATCAAAGAAACATTAGTGGAGAAATTATTATAACATTTGTATGATAAAGTGAAAAAATGCAATCAAAAGAGTTCGGATGTGTAAAAAGTATTGGTCAGATACATAATTGTCATTTGTATCATCATACGGTCTATACTCTGTTGGTTCAGAAACTAGTCATTAAATGATTGCGCTTTAAGAGATGAAACATAAAAGACAAAAGCCGCGTAGCAGTACATTTTATCTAAAATACAATTTTTCGCGGTTCGCTTATTTTCGTCCTACCTTACGCCATTACAGCCAAATTGAGGACGTACGGATAAAGGTCCGATTTACGTAGAACCAACTGCACATTGCATAGCTCCATACCTATAGTACTGACATGGAAGATGGGTTGGCTCATGAGTTTTGCATTCCAACAGGGTGTAATAGATGTATTCATTCACACTACCGATCGTGATCGATGGTGGTGAAAAAAACCTTTTGCATCCCGCCACTATATGGGGATTCGCAGCCGATACCTCCCGCTCCAACTGTCGCTGCTTTAACCACTGCGCCATTTGGTCGGAAATTTTTCTCTATACTGATCTCTCCGACTGTATAATTTTGCTTACAGCACCAAAAAATATAGTAATCTCAAATTTATTATTGTTTGGCTTGACTATTACTAGGTTTGGCTTAACATCTATTGCATCTATTGATACCTTCAATCTCTTACGGTATTAGTTACAGTCTACTCCACTTATTATTCAAGGAAAATTCGTATAAAATTTCGATTTCGGACAATAATTCGACCAAACTATAGTATAAATAAGACTACGAACTACGAACAAACAATTTTTCGAATTTTTGAAATTGTCTCTTAATAAAAACACAGTTGGAAGAGAATAAAACACTGCGATGTATAACTCAAACTCTCTGTTTAAAAATTTTAATTTGTTTGTGTGTAATGTGTATATATTTTGCTTTGAATTTATCTGTTGTTTTCATTTTGGATAGTTTTTATGCATATTCTAAAATACATACGGCATGAGTAGACTTTGATAAAAGATTCTCATTTGTTTGCTATTTCGAGAGTGTAAAATTTATTTATATATATAATGACATAACCCCAGAAAAAAACGACGATTTTGTATTAGTAGATTTCCTTCTATATGTTATTATTTTCTGTGCTTTAACTGTTCCCCAACATTATCTTTCAATTCAAAACACTAGACATATAAAGCTCGGTAGCATATCATAGTGTTACACTTAGTAATTTTTAAGACAATTCAAGGTTCATAATGCTATTAAACATTGTGATATAATATAATAAAATTTTCACAGAATAAAATTCGAATGCAATATATTATAGAACTGTCAATCTGTGCGATTTCTTTCACGAACGTTTAAGAATTTTAATATAAATTATAATTTGTCCTTGGATCTAAAACTGTGATTGTATCAATTCATTTCTAACAATCCCCTATTAGAAATCGTACCTTCAAATTGGTAATTTGAGCAATATGGATTATTGATTTAGGATATCTAATCGATACTACGGATGATCGAAATCAATATAATTCGTAAGACACAGAAACCCCTGTGATTTTTGTTCTATAAGTTTAGTATATTACCAGAGAAAAGATTAAAATTTCTCAGTGGTTTTAATCGTTTTATAATTCCGTTTAATTACGCATAGCTGAACTAACTCATACTCCTTATATTGGTAGTGATTTCCTTTTACTTCGCTATTGAATTTCTTGTGGTAATCCAATAAATCAATAAACAAAAAACACTCAATACTCATAATATATTGAAACGAAATAAAGTTTTACGTTTGGGCCATCATATTGAACCAAATCCAACACACGACATGAGTACGTACGTCGTATATATATATAGTTAATACAATTAGGTGATGATATATGTATGTATGTATATACGAAAGTTCATTATCACAATAAAATAGTACATCGTCTTCGTATTAATCAAAACGATATTTCTATTTGTTATGATACATAAACATACCTACATATATGTACATATATATACGAGTACTTAGTGATGTTTGTATGTGCATATTATATTTTGTTTATTGAACTAAAGAACAACAACATAACAATCAAACAACATAAATTATCCAAACAAACAAAGTTGTTATTGAAATTTCTTTTTGTTGTCGTACGACTTAAATCTTTTTTGTGGTTTTAAATTATTCATTAAAAGGACAAAACTGTTCAATGGATTTGAACAACTGTGGCACGGATTGTGGCAAAATTGTTGTTATGTATTCATTTATAATATGTATATGTGCAATTATATACACTCGTACCATGGGAGTTGTTATCATATTGTCAGAGCAAATACTCTTGAAATATGTGCAAGAAAAGTTGAATGAAAATTTAACTGTGGGCGGTTTATGTCCATGTATACGAGGAGTGTGCTTAATTGATTAGAACAATAAACAAACAATATTCTTTTCGTATTTTTCTGAATCGTCTTATCAAGCTTATCAAGTTCATCGTTAGACTCATCAATTATCTCTGCGTTACTGTTAAAGACCTTTCCTCTCAAATTTATTTTAATTTTTGGAAATAACCAAAGCAAGATGATATATTCCTGGCAACATGGTGCTGCTTGTATTTCTTCGATGCCAGAGATCGCAATAAAGCTACTCGTTATTTCAACAGTTTGAGCTAGCGCATTGTCTTGATATAAAAATTATATATTAGTACGTAGTTATATAAAAGTACACCTCAAATCCACTTTCCTCCGTTTTTTGTGCGGATTAGTGAACCCTTTCCCAGGCGAACAGCAGCTACAATTTTTGATCGGGTGAAATAAACTGACATTACTTTTATTGCTTAGTTTTTACTAGTGGATTTGCTCCTGTTGGGTTCCATACCATGGACTGCTGTTTGAATTTTGGATCGTACTTATAGAATCAGTAAAGACTTTACTAAAGATTGCCTATTTTTCAATTGATTTAAGGAAAAATGTAGCAAAATGCATTCTAGTTTCTTTTTGGGTCTCATTTAAAACCGTGGCACCAATTGATAGCTATACAGCCATGGCTTTCAAGGCCAATTCATTATTCAGCAATAATTTCTTGTGTCAGTCGTGAATCTTCGTCAACTTTGAATTTTACCAGAGCCGCAGTAACGTCATCAGTGAAAGATTTGGAATCTTCGGAACCACTTGAATATAGGCAATCGTTCCATATGCATTCCATATCAAATTTTTGAATATTTGTAGTTGCTTTAGTTAACACCGAAAACCGTTAAGCCATAACGAATTTCTATTTGCGTTTGTGGTGGAATTTCGTGCATATTCAGCTATTTTGCATTTTCTCGTCTCCATTTTAACCGATCATTCTGAATAAGAAAAACAAACTCTCATAAAACAATTGCAGAGGATTTGTTAATTTAAAAAAATATTTAAGAGTCGTCTACTAAGCGAACTTTTGTTACTCCCCTCTTATATATGTACAACTCACTCCGAATATTTGTAAGGTATTTCGTCTATGTATACACATTGTAAATTTTGATATTTAGGCGAGGTTATACGATTAACTTTTATAACCATCCCTTATATACCAATAAATTAATCACTTACAATCTACATACGAGTATATACCAATAAATACAATCATTGTTTGTTAATAAATTATTATGTATTTTGTTTATTAAAATACGTTTGTGTGATATATACCATGCCTTGAAGTAAATCACATCTAAAACGTAAAAACCTAATCAATTTATTTACAACCTACGTTACCTTAATACTTATATACAATACCATTTTGTCAATCAGCTTAAGTTTTTCTTATAATGTTTATTGATTAGTTTGTGTTTACGCAAACTTTGTAAGAAGCAAAACAATTAAATAACCAAATGTTCTTCATAAATAGACGATTTTATATGATTTCATCTATATGGATATGTATGTACATAAGTACATATATACAATTATACATACAATTAAAAAATTAATTTTTGGTATAAATTAAGTTATCATTTATGTAAACGGTTCAAGCTTTGCTCAATTATAACTACATTTGGTCTTGGGTGTAAAACCTGGCTATAAAACAGACTGATTATGAATGAAGTGTCTTGACAACTAATATTCGTATTGCCTTTTTCTCAACCGGATCTTAACCGCCCGGGTGGCGCAGTGGTTAAAGCTGCGGCAGTTGGAGCGGGAGGTATCGGTTTCGAATCCCGATAGGGGCGGGATGAAAAAAGGATTTTTCACCACTTGATTACGATCGGTGGTGTAAATGAACACAATTATCACCCACTGTTGGAGTGCAGAATCTATGGGCCGACCCATCTTCCATGTCAGTACTATAGGCTGGCATGGGGCTATGCAATGTGCAGATGGTTAGGTAAATCGGACCTAGAAAAATGTGTGACCGACTTTTAAGGTTAAGTCATTAAATAGTTTGTTATGTGACAATAATACTGAAGGACGTGTTTTGGCATGGTCCATATATCAATAGAGGTTGACGAATCCCGTATTCGAATTATTGACGTTTCCGACGCGGATAAAAATTAAAACGAGCAGAGTTTAATCAAACTCATTTTTATTTATTTCATACAGTAAATTGTTAAAGATTAACCGCTTGCCATTGGTGGAAGCTATGACACTAGTCTTCCACTTCACTATACTTAAATACTTTACTGGTTAAATCAAACTTGTCCGCATACGGTGTTTTTTTCGAGTTGACGAGAACTGCAGATCTTTGACGTACATCCATTCGAAGTTTGAGGTAAACTTTCTGAAATTTGTTTAATTCGATTAAATAATATAAGTATCCGCAGAGTCATTGCTTACACAGGGTACGTACGCGGTTAATATGTATTCATTTCGCTCTCAATGTATTAATTCTCTACCTATCAGTACCAGAGCGAATTAGGTACTAAAATTTCAAAATCACAATCGGTAATTTAATGTAGTAATATGAGACTGGGCTACACTACAACATAAAAAGGGTAACAAATGTACACTTGAAAATATTAGTTTACTCCAGCTGAGAGTAGAAAGTTGGTGTAATTCGGTTGCGGTTCGCTTTACTCACCAACTCGCACAGCCCATTGGTATTCAGTTGGCTGTTAGTAGTAAGTACTTTATTGCGGTTTCTATATTTACATTAATGACATAAAATTGATTCACCATTATGATGGATGATATACAAAATTTGGTTAGATCAGCATTTCATTATTTATAATATATTTATCTCGTTAATGAGAATTTTAAATAGTATTGAAAATGACTAAAATGTTTATAGTTATCAGTCTATATTAATGGTTTACTGATTTTATTTTCAAATACTGTTGAATAATAAGCAGATTTTTAACTGAACTGGTCACTATAGTTAAAGCTTGAAAGAGGATTTTAGGTTTACTTTGTTTGTACAAGGGGTTTTTATAGATAATATTGATTCGGAATATTTTATATTGTGATTGATTTTATTCGGCCTTACGATTCATACAACAGCATGACTTTAATCTTAAAAACTTTCTAATGGAGGGTGGTGTCGCCGTTATGACTAGTGTTTTTTATTTTCCTACTTGTTTTATAACGATGTCGTAATTTTACCGAAAATTGTATGCTGTAGTGTGTTGCAAACAGAAGTCATTCTTTTACGATATTAAATTTTATTTGGAAACTCCTGATGCATATATAAATACGTTGAAGAAGAAAGTAGTAGAACTGTATAATAACTTTTTCTTGCTAAATTCGAGTAACTACCAAATTATTGCACCAGAAAACCCATTAAAAATTTTATATTACTCCAAAAGCTGTGTATTGCTATACACTGGTTGTAGCACAATGGTGACGAGGTCCGGATTCGGTTCTCGCTATGTGTACAAAAAGACCGTTTATAAAGTTCCGCTATAAGTGGTTGTTACGGTTTCGAAAGTTTTCAGTTTAAACAAGGTTTGGGTCGGTAAGTGCCTCTTAGCTATAGATATTTGGCTTTTTGTAGTTTTTCACATTACTTGAATTTGTATACCTGTAGCTATAATCGTTACTGTTGAGTTTTTGGTATCAAATGTGTTGTGCACTTCAAAGTAACCTTGACTTATACGTTGATTTATTGATTCAAACATTCACTAAGTCGAAATGTTTTTTATCACTAGTCTATGTGAAGAAGTGACTATAGAATTGCAGTTGTTTGCAATATTTTGAGTTCTGGTAACATAACTTTTTAGACTTCAGACCAATAACTCTGTCATCCTTTCTATTAAAAACCTTGGAAAGGTTGCTGGATATCTACATACGCTCAAAAATAAAGCCTATAGTGACTGGGCCTAGACACAGCATGCTTACTGTAAAGGGAAATCTGTGGACACAGCTCTGCACGCGCTAGTAGGTACAATTGAGAAATCTATATTCTCACAAGAATTTTGTAAGGTGGTGGTCCTTGATATTGAGGGCGTCTTAAACAATGTAAAGACGAAAGTAATTCTGGAGGGATTGTCGTTACTAGGGATCAACTACCTTGTAAGTGAATTAATTAATCACATGCTGGTGTGCAAGATGGTTAACGGTGCAGGAGGTGCTCCAAAATGCTCTCTAAATCATTACGAGTTGCGCCATCAGATGTGGACTGGCAATTAGCTCGTTCAAAAGTGAACTGGTACTCTTTACTAGGAAATATAAAATCCCGGTAGTAGATCCACCTCTATTAAATGGCAAGACTAGTCTCTTGCTCTTTTCTTCTTTTACTGACAAGGAAAGATTTCTAGGCGTAATCTTAGACAGTAAGTTAAGTTGGAAGCCCAACATTTGGGAAAGAGTAAACAAGACTTATACAGCCATGTACTCGTGTAGAAACGCCATCGGAAAGAGATGGGGCTCGAAAGCGGAGCTGGTACACTGGCTATTCACTTTCGTAGTAAGGCCTGTACTTATGTATGGGGTATGTGTGGGGGCCAGCTTTTGATAAAGAAACGTACAAAAAAGCGACCGAGAAGGTGCAAAGACCGGCCTGCATGCTTATAAGCGGGGCGCTGAGGACAACATCAACACGTGTCGTGGAGGTCATGTTTCAACTTCTCCCCGTTGATATTTATGGTAAGAAGATGGTGGCGATTAAGGCCACCCAACTATCAGCCTTATCTCAGTGGCAATGTCTTTAGACAGGACACTCGATGTCGTTAGACCAACTTTATGCTTCGAGAAAAGGTTCCAAACTTCCTCTTCTTCAAGAGAATCTTGGAGGAGCGGTTCGGTTGCCGAAATGGAAGTATTGCAGTTGTTCACGGATGGCTCCAGGCTACACGGTAAAGTAGGAGCTGTGGAGTCTTCTGTGATAATTAATAAGTAGATATAGAAGTTCGTCTCCCTGATTACTGCAGCGTATACCAGGCAGAGGTGATAGCGATTGAGGAGGTCCTGAATTGGTTGAGACATAATGTGCTATCCTCGACTGATATCGCAATTTATGTAGAGAGTCAGGCGGCAATCAAGTCACTGGACTCTATTTCTCTGACGTATAAAGTGACGTGTGGCTACCGCTCGTCTCTAAATGAGATGAGTGAGCATTTCGATAGTCATTCGAACATTCAGATAGCCTGGGTTCCCGGCCACTCGAATGTTAAGGGAAACTACAGGGCGGACGAACTGGCGAGGCGTGTATAACTCTCTAACTGCTACCGGAAAGGGCAGAGTTGGAGAGACTCATAAAGGCATTCAAGACTGTGCTTAAAAAGGAGGCAATAGCATCAGCGAACGAAGGGTGAATGAACACCCTCTCATGTAGAGTAGCAAGGCAAGTCTTGCCCAAGCTCTGGACTTGAAACGCTCAAAGACACTAATTTCCCTACGAAGACGTGAAGTAAAAACGGTCACTGCGGGATACTCACAGAACACTGCCTACTTGGAGAACATGTGAGGAGGCTATAGGTCTAGAAGTTAATGACTTTTGCAGAAGCTGTATGTACGAGGAAGAGGAAGAGACGGTAGTTCACTTCCTATGCTCATGCCCGGCACACAAAAGACATGAATATTTGGGTCAGTTCTTAATGGGCTACCAGTCAGTAGCTCAAACTAGCTCTCATTAGGGTAAGAAAGAAGTAAGATCCTGTTGTATCGCAACAGACCGTCATCGGTCTAAGTTTGCTGAAGAAGCCAATCAACCTAACCTAACATAACTTTTCTATTATTAATATTACGTATATGTAGGCGATATATACATTGTGGGATAGTTCATTATGTCATTTACTATCCATTTGCTCATAATGGTACAGTCATCTTTCGATTCTTCTTCTTAATGTTTTTAATTACATATATATATCTATTACATTACAGTCATCTAATTTTAAATGAGCGTCACATAAATGCTTAATCGAAAACTCGATTTTAATGCCAATTGTGATGCATATACAATTTCGGTAGTGCTCCATGATACGATGGTGTCGAAAGAAATTCAACTCCAGTTTTGTTAATAATACGGCTGTGGCAGTTGGACCGGGTGTTGCGATAGGGGCAGGATGCAAAATGGATTTCTCACCATTGGATTATGATCGGAATCCATCTGCTGGCATGAAACATATGCAATATGCCGATGATTATATGTAAATGGTCAAAACCCCCCTATAAATTTGGCTTTGTAATGGCGTAAAGTAGGACGTAACTAAGTGCACCGCGAAAGAGTTGGGAGTGTCTTGAGCCCAAACACAGATAGAAACAAACTTTATATGGTAAGCCTAATTAAAACCACCCACGTTGCGCGTGGTTAAAGACCCAGTTGAGGTTAGAATCCGTGTGCCGTCCCATCTTCCATGTCAGTACTATAGGCTGGCATGGAGCTATGCAATTAGCAGATGGTTTCTACGTAAATCGGACCTATAGCCGTAACGTAAAGTAATATAGTGGGAAGTCATAATGGGCCAATATGGCCTGAATGACAGATAACCCTACAGCAAAACAAAAAACAAAAAAACCTTAATTATATATGCATAGGATCGAAAGCTGCATGTTTCTGGATAATATTATAAAAGTTGGCGTATAACCCTGTAACTTCACTTAACCTATAGTTTAACAAAAAACTTGGTGGTGGATTTATCGGAGATGTAGATGTATGTATAGTGTCACATTAATTGAATTGTAAGTTAATTTGTTTAACTATTCGATCAGGCAGGTGTGGACAGTACAATGCTGTTCGAAATTACTGATTATATTCAATGGATGTGATCCCATATCTCTAAGTGTTGTTGAATTGACTAAATTATTTTATGTGTACTAGTTTTATATAATTTTTAAAATTATAGTGTACGAGTATAAACAACCCACATGTAAGCCAATAATTTAGATAACGTAATGATTTTCATCTATATTATGTAGACGAGTATATGTATACAAAAGATCTGTACCAAGTGAGATAATATTTTTTGTAAATTTAAATTTAAATTGATTAAAACAATTATCATATTCAATTACTTGTCATCTTGATGACATGCCGAGATTTTATAGTTTGATGTCACCTCTATGCAAGTACATACATATTTGTATGGATGTTATTTGTTGTGTGGTCAATTTATATATGTACATTGTACATAATATAATGTGCATGTTTTGAATACATAAAATTTATACAGCATTTTACTACCATATTATTTATGCGACACATTTTGTTAATTAGTAATTAAGTAATTTTAATAATTAACATTGTTGACTGAATTTCAGCATGAAATTTAACAATTTTGACTTTTTGGCTCGCTAATTATACAAGTATTGTGCGGGTTCTCTAATCTTAACTGTCGAATTGTATACACACATATACATATAATATATTTTATGGATCGTCTAGTATATATCGATGGCACGTGGTCCACATGTTGCAACAGTTGTGAAATAATATATTAAAACAACGAAGTGGGACAATTTGTATAGGCATTGCTATGCAATCATAATGATTTATGATAATCTGATTTGATTTTTTATTGCTAACTTGTTGGTTCGGTTTTCGATTCGTTTATCTGTACAATTATGTATAGACCACGATATAATGGTTAGTTATATGTGATCTAAGAAGCAAATTAATGTTGAAAATTAATTAGTCATAGGTAACGGTTTACCATTAGTAAATAGATTCTAAGTATCAAGACCTGAACGCATTTTGTGTCGTTTCCAGATTTTTCGTTTATATAAATCGAACACAGATTATCAGTTGGATTCAAACGTACATATTCAATGACGAATATTACAACTAAGTTGTAACGAATTCAATATTTTACGTGATGATCTGTTGAGTTGTGTGTAAAAGCCAACACCTATATGTCAGACACTATGAATAGAGTTAGGCTTTCCAAACGTACTGCTATACTGTAATATACACAATTTTGTGTTTATACAAATCATGTTACTATATTTTTGTATTTGATGATCAGTTTTAGATATTGTGAACTGATCGAATAATGTACAAAACGAATTCAACAGACGAGTTAAACTAGTATGAATGGTTAACAATGTTGGATATTAAAGAATATAATGAAGCTCATATCATAATAAACGTATTGGGGTACTATGGGTCGACGCTTCCATGTTTCATAAATATTTCGCACGAAACATTACACTCAAGGAATACCACCAGAGTAAACAGAACTTGTCGTAAGACGCGACTTAATCTGGTTAGATCGTAAGGCTGGCGAACCGCATCCGTTAAAAACTCGAGTGTTAAAAATGTCAACAAAACTAATCGTATACCACCAACATAACAATGAACCTCCCACGACCTTTGGTTTCAACAAGATGGAGTGACATACCAGACAAGTCGTGCACAAAAAAAGGACTAATATAGATGCCATTTCAGTATAACAAACAATATTCACTGTTGCACTTTCAACTTGCTTTGGCGTAGTTTCAAAATGCAATGCTTTTATGGTCGATTGTAATAATTTATCTAAAGACGCGATAGCACATAAGTCCATTGTTATCGTTAATATGGGAGATATCACATAAACCGATATTGCTGTAATCATTTTCAGCTGTATGTTGCTATTTGGTAGAACTACTCTTCCGTACAGAACAGCCAAGTATATTTATTGTTGATGCATCAAACAAAATGTGAAGGGCTGCCTATACGCCATCATTTATTCATTCATATCAAATTAATTCAGGCAGCTCGTCATCATATTTAAGACCCTTTAATGTTCTAATTATTAGGCCGGTTATTTTATCAATAAGGTTCTTTGACATTCTACATCTAATCAGATAACTTCTATTTGGCGCAATAGATATTGTGTTGGATTCTTTAATCAGTCTATCATGGAAGAATGTAATATATTTGGTTGACATCTTTAGTATCGGCTCCATAAGACTAGTTTTGTGTAGCCGTGCAGAAATTCTATATATTGCATTTGGTATATGTGAGAAAACGTAAGAATATCGAGAGCAGCTGAGAACAAGGTTGGCTTGAACATTAGTAAATCAGACTTTTACGATGAACAAAACGAAATGTTTTTGTGAGTTGTGTCAAGAAATTGTTTAAAAACTTCGGTCTGAACGTTCTAAATGATAAGCTTATAAAACTGCGACTCTTTGATCCGAACCGAACGGTTCGACAGAACACCATTCAGCTCAGTCGATTTTAGTAGTAGAAATTATACGTTTGAGAGAGTTATACAGCCAATCGTAGAGAGTGATCTTGTAATTGTTTACAGCAGTATGAATAGCTGGTTCGGGATCGAAACCATCATGCAGCCCTGAACTTTTGTCTTATATTGAATAAGCTGATATTTATAATATTTGAACAGGTGTTCTGAGCTTGTAAACTTATCTATCTGGGTTTAACGTCATTCCCTGGTGCCTTATTGTCTTATCAGTGTTCAAACAGTTTTTATCCTGAGTTGGCTAACATTACGGTCAGAGCGTCTATACATGAGTTGACTAATATCATTCGAAACGTATAATTATTCAAAATCATTAATATGCTCGTTGGTTTGAAATCGAACAATTTTATTTGCAACAAAACTAATTAAAGTAATACTGATGTGATCATATGTCCATTTGAAAATGTATGCAGGTGTAGTAGCATCACTTCTATAATCCACAATTTCGGTACTTCAAAAATTATATGTTCAATATGTATCAATATGCTATATATGTATATGCGCTTTAACTAGTGGATATGAGAGAAAAACAAAATTGTTATTTTCCTTTAATGATGATGTCATCATGAAAGATTTTTCTTAATGGATGTTTCGTTTTTTTTTCGTTTACAGGAAAACGTACACAAGAAATAGTATGCGTATGCTGTTGTATAGGACTTATGATATTAAATTTAATTTTAATTGTAAAACATTTTCGACTGGAGCGAATAAGTGTTGTGATAGTAGCAGCAGCATGTGGTATTATAACAGCTGATTTTGGATCAGGTTTAGTCCATTGGGCGGCGGATACATGGGGCTCTATAGAATTACCAATATTAGGAAAAGTATGTATGATTGATATTATCTATTGAAGCGAAATGTCTGTTTTGTATAATAGTTTATAATTATATTATTAATTAATTTGCAGAATTTTCTTCGACCATTCCGGGAACATCACATAGATCCGACATCAATAACTCGTCACGATTTTATTGAAACAAATGGTGATAATTTCATGGTCGCCCTGCCTATACTCGGCAAGCTGGCGTGGAATTTTTTAACCCGAACCAGTATAGAAATACAACATGATTATGCATTTAGTGCATACCTATTTTTGTGTTCGATATTTGTGGCAATGACAAATCAGGTATGTAACCATTATTACATTCTATTTGCGTTTATAATAATAGAACTGGAGTAATAAATTTTATAGTTTTTGGCATTTTTATTTACACACGCCAGTTATAAAGTGAAAGTAGTTCGTTTTTTATTATATTTGATCCATATAACAAAACTAGTTCCATATATAAGGTTTTCCAATAAGAGCTTTCATTTTGAATAGCCCGCAATATTGCAACTAAAGCAACTCGTGGGCGTCGTGAAGCATCTTCTCGGCTGGTGGAAAATTTTTAACTGGGAACAAGTTAGTGATGTGAAGAATCGAAACCGTGTGTGTTGCTCAAGAACAACTGAGAATATTGTTGATCTAGCCCGTAGTGTTGAAGAAAACCCAGGTTTGTCGATCTTGGAAGTTACAAACGACATTACACTGTATTTTGCATGGGTCTTAAGGCTTTTAAAGGTTAGCTAACACAAGAACTCAAGCCAGTCGATCACCATTAACGTCGTATCTTCGCTGATTGGGTCCTTCAAATGCATCAAAATTATCCGAATTTCCAACTAAAAATCATCTTCACGGTGGCTACGTTAATCCAAGAATGATTGTTGAAAAGCGTCTTCATCTTCAACGTATCACAGTTTGGTGCGGTTTTTGGGCTGGCGGTATAATTGAACCTTACTTTTTCGAAAATGAGGCTGGTGCAATTGTTACGGTGAATTAATTTCGCTATCGAGCTATGATTGATGTTTTTATGGCCGTAATTCGAAGGTATTGGATGTGAACGACCTTTATTTTCAGCAAGACGGCGCTACGTGATACACAATTAGCGAAACAATTGCAATTTTGCAAGAAAAGTTTCCTGACCGTGTTATTTCTTCAAAAAGGAGATGAGCCCAATTGGTCACCGAGATCTTGTGATTTAGCACCTATAGAGTTTTCTTTGGAGCCACGTGAAAGATAAGGTCGATGCCAATGATATCCAATCCATTCAAGACCTAAAAGATGGAATTCGTGAAGTTATTGAGGACACCTAGCCGCAAATATTCGTTTTAGTCATGGAAAATTTTATGAAAACGATATGGTGCTGCAAGCGTAGCCGTGGCGGCCATTAAGCTAAACATTCATTGATATCTCCAAAAATACTTCTTTTTTTTAAATATCAAAATGATAACCTCTTATTGAATAACCCTTTATAAGTACACATATAACGTTTATAATAAAATTTTGTTATATATTACAGATTCACAAATGGTCGCACACATATTGGGGCCTTCCGAAATGGGTATTATTTTTACAAAACCATCATATTATATTACCAAGACGCCATCATCGGATACATCATGTTGCACCGCACGAAACATATTTCTGTATTACAACAGGTTGGCTAAATTGGCCATTGGAAAAAATTAAATTTTGGCCAGCACTCGAATCTGTGATTGAGTTTGTAACGGGTTGTAAGCCGCGTGCTGACGACATGAAGTGGGCGCAAAAGACCGAATAAAAACCAGAACCCAAGTAATAATCATATTTAAAATGAAACTTTAAATGCCTTAAAGGTGCTACACACTAATACAAAATTACAAATTAACAAATATTAAATTAATGAATATTAAATAAATAAAAAAATACAAAACAATATTAATAATGATATAAATAATATATATATTTAGAAGATTAGTAATGAGAATAAAAACAAAAATTATTTTTAAGACATTTTCTAAGAATTATATTTAAACAACCTCAACAAAATCCTAATATATATACAGCGAGGCGCTTCGTGATTAAAATATTTTAAACCCCGTAACAAACAAACAAAAAAATGTATAAGCTTACGATAGTGCATTTATATAATGAACAAGAAAGTAACTGATTAAAAACAAAAATTGTAAATTAAATTAAGCAAAACAAACAAAAATATTTACAAATATATAATTTTATATAATTACAAAATATAAATACACAAATATGATAAAGACGTTTTTTTGGAAGTGTTTCTAAATGCATGTGCACATATATAGGCTACATAACCGTTCCAACATAATGTTGAGGTGAGTAGACAAATATGACTTCTGTGTATACCGGCAGTCTGCGCTAATGTTGATAAATGGCATTGTAATTTGTTGATTAGACACGCTTTATCGCATAACATCAACCAGATACCCAACACAATATGTTTCCTCGGGTACCTTACAATACCTATGGGAAAATTTTGTTTAAGCTTTATAACGTCACTTAAAATACATAGTTATTATTGGCTGCGAAATTAACCGGACGTTATTTCTGTCTCGTCCTTTGTGTATACATAATTGCAGTGAAAATGAACAAAATGAGGTAAAGTGATTTAAGAGTCTAAAAGCACTTTTAGAATAAAATATTTTTGTTTTTTGTTAGAAACACGATTAATTGTTATTGAAGTCACAGCTTATATACCCCCCTCTTTAACCTTATGACGTTTACGTTAGATACTGTGATTTGTGATGCTTGTGATTTTATTTATTAAATGCTTGTATTAATAAGGGAAAGCACATGGGAGTAATCAGTAAAAATTATAACTTCCATTAGGCTTAAAAACCTCTTTAATTTTTTGCTGAAAAATTAACACCATGCACACACAACCCATTTTGAGTACAAGCTCATTTACAATGGGATGATCAGCATGGAGGAGACAATATTAAAACAATCGTAAAATTAAGTTTAAACTACCTGTATTGTCATTATAGCACGCCATTCAAGAAATTTTGATTTAAACGTCTGGGCAAATCTCAAACTCCTAAAAAATTGTGAAATGGAACAGAATTTATAGAGAACTCTAACAAAAAATGAGGAATTTTAAGACCTATATAGTTAAAAACTTAATAGTTTCGATCTGGGAGCGTTCGAATTCTGAGTAGCTTCCTAATAAAAGCGCAAATCCGAAACTCATAAAAACTAGTTAAACTACAACCAAGAACGAGCCTAGTATTGGGTGAAATATGATCAAATTTCCTAATTCCGAAAATACACCAAAGCGTGAAAAATATCAAAAATACCATTAGAGTGACAGAGATCGTTTTATTATTTTTTTGTAGTGGATATATTTTGACAGATGGTTGTAACATAACCAATAAATTTCAAATTTTTTTTTGTTATTAAAAAAAAAGACAAAAAACACTTTGAATCTATAAATTTAAAAAAAAAAACTTAACATAATTATTCATTATATTAATTATTTCCACTATGACACAAAACAAAATTTTAAAATTATGAATTGACCATAAAAAATCATCCATATACATTTTTTCTATAAAAACTTTCTCCAATACTGAATAAAAATACTTCTCTTGATATAATATCTCAGTAACCATAAAAAATTATTCGGTACTGAATAAATTTTTTTATACTGGAAATGGTTTTTATTTCTCTCGCACTTTAAGAAAAATTATATATTTATCCTACTTTGACTACAGTATAGTTTTCATAATGGAAATCAGGTTCAAAGGCCCTATTCCATGAGAAAAATTGACTGTTAGTAAATATTAAAATGGAACAATAATATAGATTTTATAGTAGTGTAAGTGAAACAGAAAGCTATCTCAGTCAAACTTGACTGGAAAAATATTTGTGTTTGAGGTAGTGTGACTGCCATAAAAAGTATAAAATTGAATACTTTTTATTGCAGTCACACTCAGCCTTCTACATAAAATTTGTGTAAGACAAGATAATATTTTCGCACACAACCAATTTTATAGTCAAGGATCAAAAAGTCCATATATTATTTTGGTAAAATTATAATTGAATTGAAATAAAAATCATATTTGTCTAGCATTGTGATACTTAATACAAAATTTTAATTCACACAATTCATTAAAAAAACTCCAAGAATGAATAATTAATGTTTTTTTGGTTATGGTTTCTTAAATAGCGTTCATATTTCGGCCATAATTTGCTATAAATAAATAAATAAATAATAACGTTGTCTTTGCCTTTTAGTTGGAGTTTTATAATTATTTTCTCTTTTCGTCTCTTTTGACAGTCAGTCAAATTTTCCCATGGAATAGAGCCTTTATACATACATATTGTTAAGTTTAGCAAGTAAATACAGTGTAGTCGCTAGTTACCTTAGGTAGTCATTCCAATTAATTGTGTTTTCTAATTGATGTCCGTTTTAATAATTTTTCTACTTAACATAAATATTGTAAAAAACCAGAACTCTTGGTATCAAAATTTAATGGTGGCTATTGTTTTAAGCTTATTAATTTAATCTGATGTACAAGTGATCAAATATTTCGATCTATTTCGATGCACACTAATCATACATAATCAAGCATAATCCTAGTACGGAATGGTTACATAGTATTAAATCTATTTTAATTCTCGTCATTAACCTTCTTAAGTGACTGGCAACCCCAATCTTATTTATCTGTTAAATAAGTGCAGCAAACTTTTTTGACTTTAGTCTTCATCTATTTGAAATTTACTTTGTGTGTCGCGATCTGGACATTTGAAAAACTTCTATTTCAAGTTGGCGAAGTTAAGAAAGTTTAGGTAGGCTATTATGAAAATACTATATCGAAAAATTCGCTTATATGAAACTAGACGAAATCAGATTTTCCGAAAATCGTAAGTCAAAATCCGACTGCTTTTTGGTAGACGAATCCATTTGGTTTTATCGAAATTTGACAAATTCGACCAAACAATTTCACAATCGGAAAATTTGCAGCGGATCGGATTTTTATAAGTTCGAGTATATCGACTTTAAGCGTATGGCGCAGTTCCGATTCTCTCAGTGGTCCGTATACAGCCTGTTAGCAATACGCACTTAGTTCAGTTATCGATCGGTATATAAATATACGAATCACCACCAGTTTGAAATCATCGAAAATCATATTTTTCATTCATGAAAATGTCATGAAAATGAATCGAACTTTTTTCTATTTTCCGATTAAAGCCAACCAAAAAATTCTTGTGTCAGGCATGCATGCATATAACGAGTGACGCGTTAAATTTAATTTTTATCTACACACCTTGAAAATAAAATATAATTCTTCTACCTGGGCATAAATTTTCACTGCCACACATATACGACTGTACATATTAGGGTGTTGATGATAACGATGGTAATGAATTAGTGACACACATTATTTTAGCGCACACACAAAATGATATCATTTTCCATGGCTAAACACTTCATACAGTTTTTGTTGTTTTTAACCAGATTTTTTTCCAACTTGTTAATATACAGTTTGGGTTTGGTTTTCATGTTTGATTAAATTATTTATGGAAAATTCTTGGAAAAATTTAAACAACATACGAGAACTAACTGATGTTAATGCTTTAATATGTAATATGGGGAACATAAAATGTGTTTTTAATAACAACGATAATACCTAAATAAATTATACATGCATATGCCTATAGTATAGTATACTACATTAGTATGTAAGTAGTAATCGTGACCTTCAATATATTCGAAATACTTTTGATATCTAATTGTCGCATTAGTCACAAATTTTCCGGTTTTTTTGGATATAACAAGTAAGTAGACTTTGAACGAGAACAAAAACCGTAAACATTTAACCTGTACAAAACAAAATATATTATACTAATTGATTAAGATAAGAATGTAAGATATGATAAATAAGAAATTTTTGGCATGGTTAATCCATCAGAGTTTTTGACTCGTGCTCATATGCATGTACACATAAATCGCAGTCACAATACTGTGTTAAAGTTGTGAACAGGCGATCAACATCCTTCGTAAAAATGGAGCACCTCAAGACAATATCTTATTCCGACAATCCAACCAATTTTTTGCATATGAAGATGATATTTGTGTGATTGAATTAAATGGCAACGGAGTGAAAGAGATGCTTGAGCTACTGGGACAGTGTTCAGCAAAATCAACGAGGCCAAACCAAATATTTGATCTCTGGTTTTCGAGACCAAGACGCTATTGATTTCAGGAGTGGTAACCACACATTTGAAGGAGTGATGAGATTAAAGTATCTTGGATTTGTCATTACTCACGATAAAAGTTTGGGAGAGAATATCAAGGTTCGCCCGCTGGCAATCGGGCTTTATATCATCTATCCACTTCTGTAATCAAAATATCTTGTAAATACGGATAAGCTGAAATGGAGTCGTGATCAGACCCGTTAGATGTGAGAGTTGAACCTTGACGGATGAGCACGAAAGATGGCTTCTAACATTCGAGAAAAGAATCATGCGTGTGATATATGGCCCAAAACGTGAAGTTGATGGCGCACATACCGAGTTCGTTTCAACCACGAGATCACGAATTTAATGCAAATTCCTGATATCGTGCATGAAATCAAAGGACAGCGAGTAGTTGACTTGGTTACGTTCTGCGTGCCGGTCCGAACCGAATAATACCGTGATCATTGAAGGGAGATCCGCCTTTCGGTTGGCGAAGAGGTCGCTGTCGGTGAAGATGGCTTCACGGCATAGAGAGCGATTTGGTATCTTCTAATTGGTTTCAACAGTATGCAAGAGCTGGCTCGTAAAAAAACGTAAAAAAAAATACATACAGATCCATTTAAATACGGCATTTTCCAACCCATAACTGCCAAATGATTAAAATTAATTGCGATCACGAAATTGTATTTCTAATTTATTTCGCCTTGTTATATTTTAATTAGGTTACGCACAATACGCATCACGAATAGTTTGTGTCTGAAATAAAAAATTGCATGACATGTGCGTCCCAGCATAATTTAATTATAGAATTAAGGTTTGACCTCTATATACGAGTACATATGCAGTGAAAAATGGGTTACACCTAACAGAGTTTTGTAATCAATTCTTCCGATTGAAAATTGTATGGATAACCTTTACAATAGTTTCCCACAATTATCTATTACGTTGGGTATTGTTTTCAATGCAATTATGATATTGGGTAGTTGCAAAACTACACTTAAAGCTATATTGGACATGTAATGCCACCCAATATACATGTTACACTATAAATAATACTTTAATTAAATTAAGTTATATAAAATTGGAAAACAAGTCGAAAACATCGACAGTTTTCGATGATATTCATTGCGATGAGCCGCTATGCTAAGCCAAATACAATGTTTCGCAAGCCAATAATCAGTGTCAACAGTGAAAGAGTATCGGACGCCGATGACGACAGTGATTATGATATTGTTTCGAATTCGGATAGTGAAAAAATTTCGAAAGGATACGAAAGGTTGTGTGACGATGTAGAAACTGTGCTTATCCATCATTACGATACTGATAATAATGAACCGGATATCAACGATAATAACAACAGTAACCATAATGATAGTGATGAAAATGTTAAAGTTGAAAATTTAAATAATTTTTCGAAATTGAATAACGAGAAAATAATTTTAAATTTATCGCACGAGAAAATATTCGGGAACACCAAAGAGTTTAAAATTAATAATTTATTGTGTGAACCGGTGCAAGTGAAAAAATCCCATTCGGCTAATTTTCCATCGTATCCGACATCATCAACACAACACGAATTGCAATCGCCTAGTTTAATTAAGAATTTGGCCAAATCTGAATCAAAAACCTATTTAGATATTAGCTCGGTGATATATGATGTACCGCGACGACGTGTCTCAGTACCAGCGTTTCCATCGAATCATCAACCGGCAACGTCTAGCCAGTGCAGTAACACGAATCCAATTGAAAAAAATCCAATTAACCTAAATTCATCGACAAACAGTAAAAATCGATACGTTTTAGTTTTGGTTTTTTATTTATTTTTCCAATGGTATTTCCCGTTTTTCATTTTCAACATTTTCATTTTGGAATTTACGATTAAGAAAATCGTGATTAATTGCATGCGATTTCTAGTGACGTCGTATAAAAAAATTGTTTTATATAGTCTTTTCATGCGGTATTTTCGTTAGTGACGTGTTTCTTAGAAATTCTTGAATCAACATCATCCTACTTTATGTATACGAGTCCATGACATTATATATTCATTTCATCTGTTGCCTTTTGTTATAAATGTAGTTACAAAAATCAATAGTTAGACAAAATAATAACTTAATTTCATTGCTATGAGCATATGCAGTACTTTTGAATGCGGATTTCCATACTGTGCATGCAACTTGTAAATTTTTGATGAATGCGATATATAGTTTTGACTTTGTAATAAATTATCGTTATAACAGTACAAAGTTAGCCAAACGATCGATATTGTATTAAATTAATCTCGAGAACATAATCTGGAGAGCTCATGCTCAAAATTAATTTAAAAAATTAAGATTAGCCAATTAAATTTGAACTCTGTGGCATTTGAACTCTGGTAAGATTGTGATTGGCCGCCCAGGTGGCGCAGTGGTTAAAGGTGCGGCAGTTGGAGTCGGAGATACCGGGTTCGAATCCCGATATGGGCAGGATGAAAAAGGTGAATTTTTCACCAAGAGATTATGATCTGTGGTATGAATGAACACAACTATGACCCCCTGTTGGAATGCAGAACTCATGGGCCGACCCATCTTCCATGTCAGCACTATAGGTTGGCATGGAGCTATGCAATGTGCAGATGGTTATGAAAATCAGACCTATAGCCGTACGTCCTCGAATTGGCTGTAATGGCGTAAAAGCAAGGAAGTAAATAAGCGAATCGCGAACAAGTAGGGAGTCCCTTGAGCCCCAAAACAGATTAGAAATAATAAATAAAATAAAAAAGATTGAGATGGAAAATACATGCCTTTTGACTACTATCGGTGGTATCAATGAACTCAAACTATATTTAAACTTTTATGATTACTCCAAAATCCGAACTTATTTTCTTTCTCATTTATTGTAATGGCCATTATGTATTGAGGTAGGTTGGACTTCTCCATATGACCCTTTATGCTTCACTCAAAATGATGCAATCACAGCCTCCCTTAGTTAGTGTTTAATGCACTTCTTCAAAATCATCTGATGATCTGTTATCGTTATTTTGTCAGCTTCCTATCAAATATGTATTTTTACACGACTCAAACCTGAGCCAAATTTGCCAAATACAAAATGGCTTAGATAGAACTCTTAACTTAATTTTTACAAATGAACGAAGTGCATTTAAGGTAAATCAATCACCAACGCCTTTTTTGTTACCGATGTTCATCATAAACCCATTGAAATCATATTGGAAATCTAGAATATATAAACAAAAATCTAGTCATATACTCAAAGCCTTTTTACATCTTCAGGAAGGCAGAAACTATTAATCTCCATCATAACTTTGAGAGGAAAGAACTAAGTATATGTCCCTATAGCTATGGTAAAACTTGATAAATATCCACCATGGTATGGCGATAAACTAATCAATTTGAAGAATAAGAAGGACAAAGCCTATAAAGAAACATTAAAAGAATATTCCGAGACTAGTAAGCTTAAATATAGAATGTAACCAACATTTCAAGAACTATTTTGAGACTAAATACAAGACTTACATAACTTGTATTAAAGACAAAATTAAAAATGATCCAAAGCACTTTTGGAGCTTTTTTAAGACAAAACGTGAAATCAACGGTTTTCCTGCATATATGACGTAAATAAGTACGAAAATCCCCATGTCGTAGGGGACCTGTTCATTGAAGTACCACGTATCACAATAGAAGCTATAAAAAGGCCTCAAAACATTCAGCGATGGTTGCGGTCCTGACCAAACACCTGCTTCTGTTTTGAAAGATTACACCAGTTTGGAACTAACTCTTTGCATAAGATTGGGAGAGTTTCCTAAAAAATGGAAGATAACCAGAATAACCGTATTATATAAAACGGGATAGAAGTGATTGAACCCAAATTATTTGAACTTGTAATATGTAACTCCTTCAAAAAAGTGGTGCCTCGACATGTTTTACAGTACCAACATGGGTTCATGTCTAAGACATCAACATCTACAAACCTTATTGAATTCACCAGCAGCACAATCAAAGTTATTGAAAGCAACAAGCAAGTTGACGTGGTGAACACAGACTTTGCCCATGTCTATGTACACCACGTTTGACTCCATTAACAATTGTAAAGCACTAGAACGATTATACTCATTTGAGTTCTCAAACAACTTTGTGGCTTGATTTAGATCTTACCTAAGCAACCGCAGCTAATACATCGAAATTTGTTAAAAGCAGGTCCGAACCAATTCAAGCTACATCGGATTTTCCACAAGGTTCATATCTTGGCCCTTGGATTTTTTTCTATTTTCATCGACGCAATCACTGAAGTTATTCTACACTCAAAATATACAGAACTGGCCCCTCCCTTTCCTTTCGTGGTCTGCTTTGTAGAAAGGTTCAAATTGCTTAATAATTTCCATCAATAAAATCACAAATTTTAAAACAATTTCAGTACTTCAAGTCCTTCATCATCACTACAAACGGTGATTACCCAGATTAACACTCTTCCAGTGCCTGAATCACCAAAGTTGACTACACTTAAACCAATCGATAATTTAATGCCATCAACATCAGCATCATCCATGGCATCACACATAAGTAACGTAACGGTAAATGGGATCGCAAAATTTATGGAGGATAGATTTAAGTGTACCATTTGTCATAACCCGTACAATGATCCAAGAGTTTTGGATTGTTTGCATTCGTTTTGCTATCACTGTTTGGAGGAACTTGAATCTGAACATTATACGAATGAGACATGGCAACCGAAACTAAGCGGCGACGGAAGCGAAATTGAATGGAACTGTAAGGATATTTTATTCCACTGATTTCAAATAAATATATTTTTGTGTTTTTATTTAGTTAATAGTAAGCCTGAAAATTCGTATTCTGGTTCAATTTCTGGAGCCTCGACACATGACAATGGAAATAGTGAATTTGTGGACTCAAGATCATCATTGGCAAATGTTCGGATATTTGGACGACGTCATCGACAAGTAAACATTACCGTAATTATATCATTATTATTATAACCTATTTTTGTCCTTTAGAGCAGCCCAAAAGTTTCCATCCGTGGACGAAATTCTAGCACGATATCATTCGTTAACAAACCAAAAGTTATAACTTGCCCGGAATGTAACACAACTACTGAAATTCCTGTTAGTGGAATCAATCGTTTACCATCAAATTTTATTCTTGCTAGACAAACGGAAACCGCTTTGAATAAAATGGGTACCGATATTGTTCCGCTTGAAAATTGTAAACTTTGTAATACCGTTATTCAAACTGCATTCTACTGTGTAGCTTGTAAAATATATATTTGCGAATTTTGTCAAGAAGCCCACGTGAGACAAAATAGTCCAGCAAAACACGAAATTCGACCTTTAAGCGAAATTAGAGTAAGTGAAAAATCTTCTGGATCAGGCAAAAGGCGAGTGCTAAAATGTCAAATACATCGGTCCAACGATCTAAAGCTATTTTGCACGTCATGTAATCAAATCGTGTGCAGCGATTGCACTATTTTAATCCACCGTGGCCATAAATGTGAATCGATTAGTAAAGCGTCGAAAATTTACTTAAAGTTGATCAAAAATTCACTAGAAAAGACTCGCCCACTTACGGATTACGCCAATCATACGATTTCGAAATTGAACAGTCTATCGAGCCGTATTAATGTGAAGTGTGACCAAGTCGAAAAAGATGTGAATACATTTTTAGCGCAATATTTTGAAGCTTTACAAATTCATCAAACCACTTTGCTACAACAAATTGTTCGTGCCAAAGAAAATAAAATGGATGTGATTAAAACACAAAAAGAGGATTTAGTAAAACGCTCGCAAGAAGCGAAACTGGCTATTAAATTCGCAGAGGATTTGCTGTTTGATGGGAATGAGGCCGAGATTTTAACATTCGTTGGTTTGTTGCAGAAACGATTTGAGCATTGCCAGAAGTCGGATAAAAATTTTGATTTCAAAATTACTGAGTCGCTTCAATTTTTACCCGAAATTCGTGCTCCCGTTTCGGCACTTGGTCACAACAAAATACCGATTTACGGAATAATCACAACACAAACTGCCGTTTCAAAATATTGCACACTCGAAACAAAAGAATTGATGAATTTGAGGGTACACCGCAAGGCTGAATTGGTCGTCGTGGCAAAAGATAATTCCGAACGACCACTATGCCATGGTGGTTTATCGATTGTTGCTGAGCTACGATACAATAAAGATGCATCAGGTAGATTAATACCACTTCATATAACCGACAAACGAGATGGTACGTATATTCTGACTTTTACACCGGACTCGTCGGGTCTTTTGAAATTGGCGGTGTTCATACAAAATAAACCGATTAAAGATAGCCCATTCACATTGTGTGCACGATCATTACGTCCACATTGTGGTATTTATCATTGCTGTACATTTTGTTCGAGTGGCGGTTTGAAAACGGTATCGTGCGCGTGCGGTGGTGTTATGGACGGTGGATATAAAGGATGTGGCCATGGACATGAAGGACATCCCGGCCGCAGACATTGGTCGTGTTGTGCAAATATACTTGAAAATTCTGAATGTTCCAAGGCAAATGTAATTACATATCCTACACAATAAAAATGAATTAAAATTATAAAAACCAAGATAGTTTATTTTCTTTTTACCATATACTGTGCCATCTATTGATAAGCACAATATTATTTGTGTATTCGGCTAGTCTGATTTCGACCATAAAATTATACGACCTTATGATTTAATGCTCGTCATTGCACTACTAACGTCAGTTTGACAGTTGTTTTTGCAAAATACACGAATTATATTCTACAAGTTTTATAAATTGTTTATTTTATATAATACAGGCTATAAAATGGTAATTAAATCATACAGTTTATGAATATATATATTTTATAGTTATATTTATTGTAGCATGGTCGATTAAAAGTGCGTACTAGCGCGGAAGAAGCAGCCCGTAAGAAAAAGGAACAGGAACAAAAATTGAAACTGTTTCGTGCGGCTCAAACCCGAATATTCGAAAAGCGTATCCTAGGTGAATACGATCAGGAAATGTTGGAATTAACTGGAAAAATATTAATCGCTAATCCAGATGTCTATACAATGTGGAATATACGAAAGGAATGTATACTTAAGTTCTTCGAAGAGCAAAACACGAATGAAGTATTCGACCGGGATTTAAATTTCAGTGAAAATTGTTTGCAAGCCAATCCTAAATCGTATGGTGCTTGGCATCATCGATGCTGGATATTAGAAAATATGCCAGAACCAAATTTCCAGAAAGAGGTTGATTTATGTACAAAATACTTAAAATTTGATGAAAGAAATTTTCATTGTTGGGATTATCGCCGGTTTGTTACAGAAAAAGCTAACATTGCACCAGAAAAAGAACTTGAATTCTGTACCGAGAAAATACAAAAGAATTTTTCAAACTATTCATCATGGCATTATCGCAGCAAATTGTTACCAATTTTGTTCCCCCACGAATTGGAAAAATCACGTCCGATTTCCGAAGAAAAACTACAAAGTGAATTGGAGCTCGTACTTACCGCTGCATTTACTGATCCCAACGATAGTAGTGCATGGTTTTATCAAAGATGGTTGTTAGGCTACTCAAATCCACCGTTAGATATTGCAGCTTTTAAACTCACACCGCAATTCGCTTTGATTGCATTCACCAAGGCTGTAAATTTGAATAAAGATTACGTTGTCACCGCCAATTTTACGTCCGAGCTACAATTCAAACCGTGGAAAACGGTATCAGACGAGGAAGTGATTAGTGAGGTCTGGATATTAAATGATAATTTTGAAGTTCTTGATAATTTGGCTGAGCCACCGAAAGTAACCGTAAAAGAAATTGAAACGGGAATTGAGTATGATTTAAATGTTGAAAATATTTGGAGCTACTGGATTGGATTTAAACTACCAAAATTCGAGTATGAATTTGGAGCGGCCGTTATTGATGTGCTTAAAGAACAGTTGGAATCATGCAATCAACTTTTAGAGTTTGAACCGGACAGTAAGTGGACTCTACTTACTGCAGCATTATTAATGCGTGCTATTGATCGCAAAACGAATCATTCCAAAACATTAGAATTCCTTGATAAACTACAAAAGGTAGATGAATTACGTAAAGGTTATTATTCAGATTTAGCGAGTAAATGGTCAATACAGAATGCACTTGAGCAATGGTTTGAAAGCAACAAGCTTGAACCAATGTCATCTATAGACTTGTCGGGATTAAATTTAACCGCTCTCTTCTATGAAAATTATCTTGTTGTTTTCTACGAAATAGATTTGAGCAAGAATAAACTAACAAATCGAAATATATCGAAATTTAAATATTTACAATATTTACAGTGCCTGAATATCGAAAAAAATGAAATTACATCATTGGATAATTGGCCCAAAATGAGATTTTTGGGTCGATTTTTATTTGATGATATTGATTATGATACGAGTGGTTTAATGGAGCGGTGTCAAAATTTGAGCCATATATCGCAGGACGGTAAAGTACTACTTAGATGTTTTATGGGACCACCATCTCATGAGTAAGTAGATACGAGTCGTAGTTTATAAAAATTTCATAGATCGCCTATAAAATTGTAATTTACAATTAGCATAACCCCCAAAAGTGTTTGTAAGTTAGTTTTTTTAAAAATGTATTTGTATACATACATTCACATGCAACTTAAGTTTTTTTTGATAATTTATTTTTATTAAGCGCAAATATATTAATAAAAACTATCAAAATGTACATTAACGCTGTTTTAATATTGCTTACAATCGATTTTAAAAATTATCTTCCAAACGATGTGCGACACAAATGATCAATAGAATAACATAGTTCGTATTTTATTGAGGTGAGTTTCCAATTTTCAAATGTTAAAAATAATAAATTTTTGGAAATTAAATGGAATAGCTAGTTATTTGGAATTTTTCTTAAATTTAAACCGTTAAATAAAGACTTATTAAAACTTTTAATAATCCGAAAATTTATGTGGGTGTAATTCTAAACAGCTTTCAATTACTTTTTTCCATCAGCAGAGTGAGTATGTCCCAAGTACAAATAATTTCCAAATATTGTCTTTCAAGTTAAAATAGATTTTCTGTGGTTTAGAATCTGTCTTAACCACTTAGCTATAATCGACGTTTTGCTTTACATGGATGTACCATAATAGCACCAGAAGTGAAAGAATCCATGAACTTCCTGTTGAGGTTATACTAATTGGAATTAGCCAAATGTGTGAATCTCTATGAGGGTTCTACCTTAATTCACGATTATTTCCAATTCCATACCAAAGTACAAAATTAATATCCTCAGCCTATATATCAATTAAATACTAATTTCAAGTTTATATTTGACATTCAAAGAAGTTTAAAAATATTAATACCTATAAAAACCTTCAAACGCAACATAATCAATCAAAAAATAAATTTTTTATAAAACTTTCGATCAATATGAAATTGAACTTAAATGTTATATAAACCATAGTATCATATTTATACACTCAAGATAGGGGGGGGTAGTTTTTCAATTAACAAGTTTATTCCACTTCTTTAACATGATAACAGCTTTTTATTGTTTCAAAAGACGTGAAATACTTTAAACGAAATATCTCTGTCAAATCATCAATTGATAACGGTTTTAATTAAACTATCAGACTGTTATTGCCAAATTTGTGAGGAAATATCTTATACTGAGGTATACGTACGGCTATTAAAGGTTACCAATTTTATTGCTGGCTCGAATCATGGTTCTTTAAAGGAAGAACGACCTTTTCATAGGTGAAGAGGTTGCTGTGGGCGTTGATGGTTCCACGGCGTAGAGAGTATTTTGGCATTTCCTAATAGTCTACAATATTATATGAAGAGCTGACTCGTGATCAAAACCGATGGAGTCAGACTGTTGACACGATACGAACCAATAATGTTCTGTAAAAGCTGTCAAAAAAATTCATTCATCTAAGCCGTTTAATTATTATAATTATCTCTGATCAGAAATAAGTGTGATCAAGTAAACGTACTGATCCAGTTTCAAATATATTATTGTTAGTATATAAGTTTATTGAAATAATTTAAGCTGTATTTTATAAATGATTTTAGTGAATGCATTCAAGAGATAATAAATATAATTCGTTGCTCCTAGCACTTAAGTTTGATTAACAAAAATTAGATTTTCCATTTTAATAGATTAGTTGTGCTTAGTTTTATCAATTATTCAATTAAACTGTTTGCATTAAAATGGAAAAACTTTAGCATACATATGAACAAATGCTAATTTATGATTTGAATATTGTAACTGGCGGCTTAATCACCTGGCTCAGAGTTAAATTACGCAGACCCGACATATAAGTGCTAACGGAAACAAAATATCTCATAACATCTACGAGAACGAATTCTACTTCAAGCGCTACCAGTTCGAACAAGCATTCGAGTTGCAACGTGGAGTGTGTATATTCATTCAAGACCACATACTGTACGGTCGACATCAGAAGTACGAAATTTTCTCAAAGACCGCTCAAACTATTGTACTTAAAATATCCCTATCTAATAAAATCTTTTTGTTAATTAGTTTATATAGATCCCCCAATTAAACGGATTCAGAAACCATGAATTTCTTCGAAGTTTTATCAGACAATGAGATGAAATTCGAAATCAAGATCCCTACTGCGAATTAATTATGGTTGGTCATTTTAATGTCCACCATATGGAATGCTTGTATCACCAAAATACGAACTGTGCTAAGCGTCAGACGGAGTGGCTTGCTATTTCGCATGACCTTACGCAGATTGTTAGTGATTCCACATTTGAATGTCAAAATTCTACAAGCAGTCAAATTCTGGATCTTTGTCTTACAACAATTCCGCATTCCATGGAAGCACGTGTCGAGGCTAGAATTAGAATTCTGACCACAACCTGATAACCGTAAAAATATCTGTCGAAACACCACCAGAATTTAGACAGCAACCAAGGCATCTTTGGCATTTTAACGAGGCTGACAATGATGGGTAACGGTAATTTTTTCAACATTCTAATAGTTTTTATAACAATCTAATGACGACGCCGTTTCCAATTTCACCGAAACCGTTCTACATGGAATGAATAAATATAATATATAAATATCATCCTTTTCCAATCCCAATCCTAATTTTAAAATCTTTTCAAAAGAAACCGCCAAAGCAGACAGAAAAAATAAATCTGCTCACAAGAAATATAAGTGAAACGAAATTTCGTTTGAAGAATATAAGACCACATGTACGTAACACCTGTAAAAAATATGGGCTAAGGAAGTGAAAACAGCCGACAACAAAAAAGCCGCTAAGGCTTCCAAGTTGAAAATCTTCGATCGCAACTTTTACCAGATGGTCGCATCGGTTGCCATTGTTTCTAAAACATCCATTATAGCACTGAAATGTGCACCTGGTGCTTTGGTGGTACTTACTGGCAAACGTCTTCACTTCGAAATCGACCTCAGTGGTCCCCGATGGAGTTACGCTTCCGTCAAATTCGTATTGGGATTCCAAAATGGATCTTGTCAATATCTCGGAGAAAATTGTGTTCAGGAACCTGAAGGCAATGGACATAAATAAGGCCACCGGACCTGTCGGAATTCCTGTTCGAATATTGCGAGTGACTTGGCTCCAATATTAACTAAAATTTTTCTGCTTTCTTATAACCAAGGTAATTACCCGAACGCCTGGAAGAGTGCGATGGTCAACCGGTTCTTAAACGTGGTTGTGATAAAACTGACCACTCAAACTACCGACCGATATCAATTGCGTGGCTACAGTTTTTGAGAAGTGCATCAACTGGTGAATTATCTAGAGATTAATAAAATCATTTCTGATAAACAATATGGCTTCCGCGAAAAACGCTCCACAACCGATCTCTTGACGTTACAAACAAATGGAATCTCGCCCTTGAGAACCACGGAGAAACCTTTGTAATAGCTTTAGATATATCCAAAGCTTTTGACTGTGTTTCACAGCATGAGAATCACATTTGTAAACTTGTAGCATACGACTTGGATACGATAATTAAAGTGGATAAAAAGCTTTCTCAAAGACCGAAAGATCAACATTGTGCTAAATGGGAGATCATCAACGACACACTTCCCAAATGCCGGAGTCTCTCAGGGACCAGTTTTGTCACCAACTTTGTTTTTGTTATACATTAATGACTAGTTGTATAGCACAGTAAAGGCCTGGAAGTTGTCACCGCTTAATTCCGAATTGAGTACAATATTTGAGTGGGGAGTAAAAAACCAGGTCTCAACGAATACCCGTTTGTGGTAAAACCCACGTTCTCGTGGGTTACTCAATTCGTCTGCTTGGTGTTCAGATTAGTAACAATTTAAAATGGAATGAACATATTATAGAATTGGCCTTCACGTAGACTCAGGTTCCTCAATAGATGCGGCTGGTTTGTTAGATCGCATCAGGTTCTCCAGATATATAAAATCTTTATTAGACCGTGTATATAATATTGCTATCAGGTTTGGGGTGGAGCATAAGACATTGCTCTCCAGTTGCTGGATAGAGTTAAGCGACGTGCCATCCGAATAATATGAAGAACGTTCCAGAACTCTGCGTGTTCTATAGATTAATAAATGGTAAATGTTCTGCAGAATTAAAGGAGAAAATACCACCATTTGTTACGCCAGGAAGGATTACAAGAGGAAAGGTTAATGCGCATAGGTTTACGGTGAAGCTGCCAAAACCTCCTTCCGTTTGAGTATAAAATGCACAAATTTAAGGCAGCTATCAACCCTTACTCGCGCGTTGGGTGCAGGAGTTCTAGGACAGTCTAAAAGTCCACCCTGCACCCAATCAAAGCTTCCCATAAAAAAAAGATTATATTATAATCTATTATTATTGGGTAGCAACGAAGTAGTATAGTTTTTTGAATATAAACCTGAAAATTGTTTCTGATGAGTCGTCGTGGTTTGTAAATAAGATGATAGAAATGTATGATAAAATAATCGTAATGGAGTAACTCACCTAATGTTACTATACACCAATGTAAAAACCTATATTTATAGATAACAATTTGAGTCATAAACTGTCACATTTCTAAATTTTTCTATATGAGTCACTGTTCGAATCGAACCCCGATTATTTTAAACCTAATCTTTAAAAATAAGATTATCAAATAAACCTAAATATTAAAAATAAATTTTAACTATAAAATTGTACGTAACTTTTACCAAATTAGAGACTAGTTTTTTGTTGTTAAATCCGGTAAACAGGAAGACCCTCTCAAATACGTGTATTTACATATGCATTACGAATTGTGTTTTATCTTTTTCCAACAGACTTCCATAATGTGTAATGGCGGCGGCTTCATGATATTGTATAGTTTCAATGACATAATGTACTGCACTAAGTTTTTATTTAAATTATCAACACGTATTTAATGATAACAAAATATATACCATTTGCGTAAATAAAAGAATTTTTGTTTTATTTAGGATTTGTGCCCCTTGATAAAATTCTTAAGAATGGAAATCAATTAAAATACGTACAATACTTAAAATTATAACGGTATTAGTCAAAAGAACTTCTGTTTGTTAATCAATCGGTCATAAAAAAAATTCAATTACAACATTGTTTGGTTCGATGATAACAGTTTTAGATCGATTAGCTTGTTTCAACTATTATTATTATCGTTAATGATCTTAATTTATGAGGTCATTTTCGTTATTTTTAATTGTTCCCGGTAATCTTAGAAGCGATATAATCAGTACGTAACTACTTGATATAATTTTCGATAATTACGTCAAACAATATTCAGTTAGCTTCCTAATTATCTTGATCGAACAAATTTGATTGATTATGACGAACTGAATGTGACGCAAGTTAGTGTACAAAATAACTTCCAATTAACTGATTAGAATGTAACTAACTTGCGTAGTAACTAATGTTATTTTGCGATAGTTTTAACGTAATTATAGCAATTAACGTAATTTTCCACCAATTAAATGTCTTACCTTTGTCGAAATCATAAATGTATGCGCTTATCTTATTGATGAGGTACTGTTGCTAATTTTGAATTATTGTGAAATTGTCTTGGCCCATCTTTTCAGTTTTGGTATATGAGCCTGGAAAATAATTTATCTTAGATATGGTGCGAACAATAATTAATAAATAATACGAGATTTCGTTTGTATTCTAATTTGTTTTTATTTAATTTATATTTTCTATATAATTTAATTTACAATTATTCTATGAAATTTTTTAAAATATTATTAAATTAAATTTTATTATTATTAAAATTAATTAAATAATAATTAATCGACATATTTATTAATCAACAATTTATTGACTTCTTCATTGCGCATTATCTTCGCTTTTTAAGTAAATTTTATTTTATGCATAAACAACATTTTATTAAATAATTTAAATTTTTATTTAACAAAAATAAATAAAAAATTTAAATTATTTTGATATACTCGTATATATAACTAAATATTAAATACAAATAATAATAATTATTACAAGGAAACATTAAAATAATATTAACAAAACATATTTTTATTCTTTACATAACAGGGCTTTGTGTTGGTTTTGGGAGGGATTATACGATGGAAGGTTGATAGACGCGTTTTGTAATTTCTATTCTGTTTATTTCTCTATAGCCAACTCAATGAGCACAGATCCTCGGCGATCTCGCATTGATCCGCTGAAGATAATATTCTTCGCCCATGCACGACATTCAATTTGTACTAGTTTGTTTTCAGTGATTTGTGTTGCTGTGAATTGCCAAAAAAAGGTGTCAGTAATTTATCTAATACTAAAATTTTACTCTATACTCACGTTCAAGATGGATTTGTACAGGAATTAATGGACTTTGGTATCCATCAAGATTCATGAATGGATAGAAATAACCTGGAAAACCACGACCACCGGTATAATCAAAACTTCGGACTGTATCTGGATGTCGACCTCTACACGATACCCAAATTTGGTCTAATGCTAATGTATCATTTATGCCTTGTATATATTGAACTAAATCACTGGGCATATCACTTGGGAGATCGGTTGGATCGTTGTAATATTCGGGAACCCATCCAAAAATCTACATAAAATATAAATCAGATATCAACTGATATTGCTATACATATACAATCGTGGACACAATTACCTTATTCAGTTTAAGGAATACACATGGCACCGATTTATCAAAACCAAATGATGAATTATCTGCACAGTCACCAAACGATGGAACAATTTCAAATTTACAAACTTCACCTTTTTTCGGTGGTTTATCGAAATCACATGGTACACGTTTCGATCGAATTGGCGTGGTCGTATTTGTATAGGCTGTGTATAAAAAATATTACATTAAAATAAATATTTTGTATGAACATCGTACAAGACATACGTTGTAAAAATGTATTTATTAAATTAACCCATTCTTTTACATCTTTATCCGACGATGATTTATATCTGATTATGGTGTTTCGATCTTCGGTCTCTGATAGTGGCCGGAAGCTCATACCAGGACTAGAACCAATAAGTGATTGATCTAGCTGCCATTTGGGATATTCTTCGCTTAGGGTGGCAAATAATCCTTGCAGGCAGATGGCAAACATTGACGAAAGCACAATATAGAATATTATGTAAAATACTGTTAATTTACCTGTAATTAGAAATAAAATAAAAAAAATACAATTGATTAGATATCGTGTATAAAGATATCGTGTATATTGTGTATATACGTAAATTGATTTATTTACGCCATCGTTATCTCAAGACATTATTTAATATTTCGATGTCATTCCGAGTAATATAAAATTATAGATTGTTTAATTAAGACTTTATATTATAGTCTTTTTCGTGTTATCAACGTGTAAATTATAGTTTTATAGTATATAGCATGATTGTCAAGACCTGCGAGATTTCATATTGGTACAATAAAACAATTTTTATTGTGGTTCGTGCAAATATTATAAAAATAGCAAAACGAATGTCATCAGTGCTTTGATATTTACTCGAAGCGGTTTAAAATTCATTTCAATTTAATCTGAATCGTACTTTTTTCATTAGTACATTTTATTCTATATCGTGTATATAAATTTAGACGACACCAATATAATCATAATCCATTTGAATATAGTCTGTTATTAATTACATTTAACAAACGTAATAGTTTTCTCACCTTTTAGTTGTTATAGATATACCCAGTGAATATATTATATGTATTGCTAATTTTGTAAGTACACCTGTGGGAAATATATGGCTAAATGATATTCAATTCGCGTGTGTACACCACGTTAGGTTATATAAACAAAAAATGCAATCGTCATGGCCAGAATGTGACAGATTAAATTAAAGCAAAATTCGTATTTTTTTATATAAATTTTTGCATGAAAATGTGTTATCCGCCTACAACTTCTAAAATTTAATTTCGGACTTTATTTTTTTAATTATTGTTTTGTCTGACAAAGCCACGACGATGGTCGAGACAAGTCGGCCAAACGAGTGCCCGGGTGCCAAAATAAAAGTTATTAATTAATTCACACTTTTCAACTGTCAATGGGAAAATATCCGATGCTGGTCAGACGCATGTTCGTTTTATATACATCCAATTATTTTAAAACATGATACATTTTGGGTTAGACACAGTTTCAAGGTGAATTTAGAGTTTAATTATAAGTTTTTTGTTTTATTAATTTCCAACGAAAATAACATTTTTGTTTTAACATAAATTTTTTTAATGAAAATACAAACAAAAAAATGATTTATGGAATTCAGGCGCGGGATGATAATTTATGAAACCACTAAAGTACATTTATTATAAACACGCCGCGAGTGAAAATACAATCAATTTTGTTTTTATCGTGATCATATGAACGAACATCCTGTTTCAGTCTATATTCAAACTTTACTCAGCTGAGACCTTACGAACCATTAATGAGTAGATTATAGGTGGTCAGCTCAAAGAATGCTCCTACACACAATCGCTTTTTATGTCATATTGATTTTTAGTCAACGACGAGAATCGAGCTCCTGGTCGTGGCGTAAAAAGAAACTTTCTTAACCACTAAGCTATAACTATAACCGGACTAGAAAATTAATATATAAGTCAATTCAAGCCCATTCGATTTCGTTTGATAGAAGGTAGAATATTATTCCTATAGTTTACATAAAATAAGGACATGACTCCTAGTTAGATCCACAAATTTTTCTTGAACAAGATGCAGAATTTAATAAGTTAACAGATGTTCCAATCATAAATGAAAAATAATTGTATAACACAACAACTACGAGTAAGTTAGTTTATAAATCTGAGTTTCATTTGCACCCCGTACCGATTCAGGAAATTTCTTAATTTGCAATTAATTCGGTTTAAATTATTCAAAATAAATAAATAAACGAGAAAACCCATTCGAGGAAAAACAAGAAAATTAAATAAGCAAATATTTATATTCCGAAATGACGAACACAAACAGTTTGCTTAAAATTAGAAAAATCAAATTTATTCAATTTTAATTAATCTAAAAAAAAAAAAATATTAATTGGATGATTGGGATGAAAGAGATATAAACGAAAACGAATAATCGCTATTATACATAATATGCTAAATCTATACAGATTCCAAAAAGCTAATATTTATCAGCGCGTTACAAATAAATTATAAACTTCTAAATTCTGTGTCATAATGAATGAGAATACCAGAAACATCCAGTTTACTTACATGACCTACGATATAACAATTTGCTAAATTTTGTATCGCCCACACTGTAAAGACGATAAGCCGGAGCATATTCGAGTTCAGGTTTATACCAGATTTAGAAAAGCGTGTCGTCTCTGCATTATATATCACACCTTAAAATAAAAAACTAAATAGTATTTAAGCCACGGAAATAAGCCGACACAAAAAAAAAAAAATTCTGTTGCAGTGCTGATAAAGTAACGTGGAATTAGTAACCGAATTGATAAGACAAACGGAGTGTATATAGATAACGATTCGAAACTCATTTTAATTATAAACACGTGTTACGTCGTTCGATTACACAATTACAATTAGTGTTCAGTGAATTAGAATTTACACTTTAATAATACGAATACTAATCGAATATGTGTTAATCACATGCTTATTTTATTGGTTTATAAAATTTGGTTCGTTACCCAAATTTGAACATTTTTTTGTGATAATCTTCAAATGGAATTGAATCGAACAATGTTTATTGTATCGAGTTTGTTAATAAAATCACGTGTGTGATTTATGATTGTATTTCGCGCTATTTACAGTGGGTCATAAAATGTTGAACGACACGTACATGTAGAAATAGGACATGCCTATATACCATATATTATAATCTAGATAAGCGCAATGCCGCATCAAAAAGAAATTTCGCTTTCATGTCTTATTGATGTTCTCAACGTTTTATCATAATATTTATAATATTTGTTTTGAAGATATTAGATCTGTTGTGGTGACCTTGAGACTTGTTTATAATATGTATCAACATTGTGTACAATATTTATTAGTATATTGAATAAACTGTAAAAAGACGCGACTGGGCAACATTGTTTTTGAGTCAATGGACGATTAATAATTTCTAAATGTTGAATTTATGATATTTGGAAAATGTAGGAACATTATATCGACCCATCATATATACATACACTGCAGTTCACTTGAATAGGAACGGCCGTTTTTTTGAAATATTTTAAAATCGGTCCAACTGTTCCAAGATTAACTTTTACAGGATTAGCACTTGTTTAAAATTACATAATTTTTAAATAAAAATAAATTTGTAGCCCAGAAGAATTTTATTTTATTTTGTTTTTTTTTTTTTTTTGAAATTGTGATTTTTGTTTGTTTCACTTAATAGAAACGACCATATTATCAATAAATTTGAAGTGCTATAGCAACTTAAACTTAAATTAAATTAATTTTTTTAAAAAAGATTACCAATTTAACATAAAAAAAAATTTAAATATGGGTCGAGGAAAAAAACTTAGTAAGGAAGAAATAGTCCAAATTCAAGTACTACACAGTCAAAATTATTCCCTACAAGCAATTGCAAATAAAATAGGGAGAAGTAAGACTGTTATCTTCAATTTTTTCAAGAGAATATGGCTCAAACAATAAAGGCCGAACTGTTGAGGCCACATCTGCAGCCGACAAAAATTAAAACTAGAGTTGGTGTGGAGGCCAGCCGAATAACAGTATGGATAGTGATTAAAAAAGCAGATCACCTTATTCGAAGAAAGCACCAAATGAAACCACCTCTAAACCAGGAAAGGAAACAGAAAAGGTTAGATTTTTCGAGGCAGCATATGACATGGGCTGGAAAATGGAAACGTGTCGTTTTTTCTGATGAGAAGAAATTTAACCTCGACGGGGCATCGAGGTTAAATTTCTATGGGTTTAATTATTATTTTCACGACCTTCGGAAAGAGGAAAAGTTTTTAGCAAAACACCACAGCCGGGAAGGAGGCGTTATGGTGTGAGGGTCTATATCATTTTATGGTCCGGGAGATTCGTAATTTCCAACCGGAAAAATGACCGCACCAACTTACAAGGGCATCTTCGCAGAAGTATTTCTCCGCTTCAATGATACTTTTGGGTCATTGCCATGGATATATCAGCAAGATAATGCTGTCCTCTATCCATACAGCTAACATAATCAAATCATGGATATCGCAGCACAATGTAGAGCTTTTGGCATGGCCTCCGTATTCTCCTAATCTCAATATCATGGAAAACGTGTGGGGTTGGCTGTCTCGGAAAGTTTACGAAGGTGGTCGACAATTCGACAGTAAAGAAACCCTTATTAAGGCGATAAATGAAGCAATTAAATTTTTAGTCAATAAAATAACTTTTTATTCATATTAGTTAATCGTTCTTATTCAAGTGAACATTCAAATTTACCATTATTTTAGAAAAAAACAAGAAAGCAAAATTAATCATGAAAAAATAAATTCTGTAAAAAAAATATTGAAAAAGTTGGATCGATTTCGAAATATTCCCAAAAAACTGTAGTGGCTATTTAAGTGAACTGCAGTGTACAATAAAAGTTGCATTAGTGGCATTCGTGTTCGTATTAATTGAGACAATCATAATCAAAATTGTGGATTGATCAAGTTTTGTTTGGTTTCGCTCAGAATATGACAAAAAAAATGTTATAAAAACAAGGTATAAGACATAGTATTTACCTGTTGGTATACCAACCGATATATAAGTCGAAGAACGCATATAAACGTTATCCCATCGTATATATTAGCTATAGTATATATTGAAATGTTATACTTAAAATTAATTGAACCAGGTTTGCTGATGAACATAAATAAAAGTATAAGGTGAAGAGACGAGTCTTTATTGACAAAATTTGGTTTTGACTGGATTTGACTGAATTTTATCGAAGACATACAGAAATTTCATTTTTTGTTTTCTTCTGAGAAATAATCTTATCTTTGAATACAGAAGACAGTGTTTTTTTTAATATACGCCTAATCGACCAGTCCAATATTTTGATTTTTTTTTCAACTTTCGAAAACCTTTTATCTTCGAAGTTATATTAATTCATATAATTAAGAGAAACTATCAAGAATTATGTAAGATGCTGGATTTGTTTTGTAATTAGAAGTAAAATGTAAACAAAATTAAAATTTGTATAAGGTATATAGTGGAAAATTTTATATTTATAAAACAACCGAAACACGCGTAGTCACGTGATCGAATTATATATTATTAATTGACAGTAAAAAAAATGTTAATTGAAATGGAATATAGACTCATTAGGGCATTGACCTAAATACAAAACTCTTTAATAATTAAAAACCTTGTCATTGACCTAATAATATACAATAACATATAAAAAAAACACGTCTGTATAAAAAAATACGTATATCGTCGAAAATTATTTCTAATTCAATAAGCGCAAATTGGATTTCCAAAATCGAATTATTTACTATATGAGTTTTCGATTTAGTTACGCATTTTTCATCAAAATAAATAATACGAAAAGAATTCACGTTCATCAACACAATTATTTTGAAATAAAAGTTTTTGAGAACTAGATAGTGATGAGCGATAATAATCTGTATTGTAAATTTTTTTGTTAACTAGGACCGAGTTGATGCGTAACAACACCAATGTAAACAGAATCACGTAGGTCTTATCTAAATCGTACAGTAGTCACATACTATTACACTAATTATTCCTACAAATTCAAATATATATATATATTTTTTTTCCTAGTATGTGTGATAACAAATGTATATAAATACATTTTCAAAACCAAATGGAAATTTTTAATTTCTAATTTTAATTTAAAAAAAAAACGATTTTGCTCCGTTTCATATTTTCATATAACATTTCGGAGTCAATTATTTACGTCAATTAGGTAATGTTTTGATTTTAATTTATTAAACTACAGCCTTGGATGGATGGTGGAATGCCAAAAAATTCGGAATGATGTTTATGTATGCGTGTTTTGGACTATCTTGTTACAAGAAATAGTAAAAGATGAAATTCGCTTAGAATTTGATATAAAATATATGTTGGTGCACGCGCGGTATATGTCTTGTCTTTTGATTTTCCGCCAATTTTCTATTCACATAATATGTGTACTCAACTCTTCCACAAATTGCGTACGGAACTCATAAAATGATATCATTTCCTCCAAATGTGTGTCTCACAGACCAAATAATTAAAGCAAAATGAAAAATTAGAATATATATTTTTTTACATGTAACATAATCATTGCAATGTATTAAATTGAAAATAATTAATTTTAATTTAAATGGAGAGCAAACAAATATTTAATTGTTTTTTCAATGATTATTTTGCATACTTTATTACTTAAAGTGGAAACAGTGGATTTATACAATATAAATTTATTACATAACGAAGATTTTTTTAAAATCAAATATGAAATCGAGCACGACCACCAGCTCTGTCCAAACTGTTCGAATTTTATACCATATATCGAAGATGGACTAGAATAGTTGGTGCAGTACTCGAATCCATCTAAAAACGTTATGTTTTGACTTTTGAAACATTCGTTTGTTACTAACTCACTCAATCGTATTTATTATTTGCATACAAAATAATTTATTTGTTTACAGATGTTTATACCCAAAATAAAAGGTGATTAAAAAAAATTAATTCGTTCACAATTAATTCTATTTACATATTTTAAATTTTAAGATGTTGGATTGCATCAAAAGAGTGTCCTATCACTGAAATCCATTGCCAAAAAATTATCAATAATACAGAAAAAATCTTACCACAAATGATATGGAATAAATAATCTTAATTTTGATATTGTCACCGCAACAAATATCGCCACAAATGTTATGACTATACATAAATACAAGACACAAATGTTGTGTTCCAATCGATCTAATACAAAAGACATTGTATACCACCAAAGACAATCAATCAATTGGCAAATAATTTAACGTTTTCCAATTTTATATTTTTATTACATTTTAAATAGAGTGTAAATAAAATTGACTCATATTTTATAAGGTCTCGAAATGTATACACATAATATAATCGTTCTTTATTGAACTTGACCTTATGTATTTCTTATTTTTTTGTGCCTCAATATAATTTATGTAATTCAAACTATAGTGCAAGTATAAATGCACAAGAATATGAGAGTAAAGAAATATAATTCAATTTGAATTGGAAATAAATTAAGAGAGCTTGCGAATTGTACCGAGTTGATATACAGATTAAGATGAACATGATAAAGAGTAATTATTATTGTTTTCTTGTTATTAAGATTAAATTACACTTCACTAGGAATGAGTGAGGAGTTTTAAAATTTCTATCAACAGTTTTTGTAAATAATATGATATGTTTACTGTGACTTCAGTCTTGATGATGAGATTATTATAAATAAAAGACAAATTAAATCTTGTAAAAGGCTAGACAGACAGTTTTAATCTAATATTAAATATGCCAGGTGAATTTAGAGATTCGGGTAATATTTATGAATATACACTTTTGAAGCGTGCGAATAATATGTATATAAATGTGTCTATATACTATTATATGTACAATTTGATAAGAATATTTAAAAAAATGATTTTGTAAAGACTTTGTTCCATTAATATCTTATTTATGTCTCGTTATAATATTATGTATATAGACCAATAAGCCTCGATCTTTCTACAATACAAATAAATTTGAGTTACTTAGCGATAAGATAATACAGTACAGTACATAAATATTATAGAAAACTTTAGTTTCGATTCGAATACTACACTAAAATTCCACTCGCACTCGAAATATATTTATAACGTGAATTGATAAAATTTGGATTTCTATATGACTTATTTATGCTGAAAGCTATTTATACATCTAATAGTTATTATCATTTACGCTCAAGTGTAAATGTGATGTTGTTTTACGTTCTCAATGTAAAATGAACTAACATTGTTTACCGTGAAGTGGAGTACCTTGGCCTATTTTATATTTTTATTAATATTCGTTATATTTATATATAAAAGCAATTATAATAGGTTTGAACATTTATTTTGGCTGGACAATTTATCACTGGCACATTTTATTATAAAGCTTATCTATACCAGACCTATATACAAAATGTTCACTATTACCGAATATTATCAAATTCTTAAGTGAATTTAATACTTAAATATTGATATATGAAATAGAAAAAATGGGTAGCAGAGATTGTAAATATTTATATTTTGATAAAAAAACTTACCCCAATTTTTAAGTGTTCTGCCTAAAATTGTTTTATTTTTTCTATCATAAAGAAATTGGCTAAATGGTCGGGGTTCGGGCCTCCTTGGGAATTCATAAGTTACCGCAACCTTTTCCCCATTATTAACATTATACGTTTGTTTATGTGACATTTTCTAATTTAAGTTGTTTTTATTAACGGACTAAAATATCACTTTTAATTTTAACTTAAAAAATATAAATTAAAAATTTAAATCACTTGTTTATATTATAAAAAAAAATAAATAAAATATTTTTTTTTTCACTATTCGTAATTAAAATAAAATTATATAATATAAAACTCACACAATAAATTTAAATTATTTTGCACAAATTATTTTTTTTTTAAGAATTTTAAAAAAATAATTTACTATACAATCATTTTTGTTGTAGTCAAAAAAAAAATTAAGTATAATTTCTGTTATTAATATTTTATAAACTGATTCGGTTGTTGTCTCGAACTCAACTAAAAAATAAAATAGAAATAAAAAAATATTTTTTATATTTTGAAAAATAAAATAAAAATTCAAAGTGTAAAACCGTCAATTGCAACACTCACAATTGTGGAGATATACTATAACTAGTTAATATTTTCATTACTGAAATTATTTACATATAGTTTAAAATGTGTAAATTTTCTTTTTTAAATACAGAACTAACCAATACATCGAAAATAATTAATGAAACATTAATATAAAAATTTATTTGTATATAAATATAAATTTTGTTATCACAAACTTTTATTTTCGTGAAAATTGATAATAAAATGTTTGTATATATTATATACACATGTATACTAAAAGATATAAAAAAAACTGTGAGCGAATTTAAAAATTTCTCTTGCACACTGAATTCCTGTGTATTGTATCTTGAGTTGTGATAAGTAAGAAAAAATATTGTATATAAATACATACATACATATACACTACATCCACAAGATGATTACAATAGTGACTTCGAAATGAAACTAAAAACATTTTTTTCGTGTTTAGTATACTATGCGATTAGTATCTATGGAAAATTTCAAAACGAAGAAGAAGATTTACTATCTGTTGAATGAAAACGAAAAAATAAGAAAGCTGATGAGTTCACATATATTGGAAAGAAGATATCGACTATAACAATACTAGTTACATTTTTAATTCCACTTTTTGATAGTAGTATTTTAAAAACAGTCGTGTAGAAAACTGTTGCTGCGATCAAATGGAGAAGTGATGATACATAGAAATATGATATAGCAATTCCAAGCAGGTGTTAAAATTATTTAATTTTAGAAGTTGTGTTTATACTATCCGTTGTGTAAATACAGATTATAGTTCTTACTTATTTAAAATATTATTTAGAACCAAAAGTTCATCTGATTGATTATAATTGATTTAAACTTATATGACTGATATATAGTTCGATGTTGATTAATCTCAACTTATCAAGAAGCAAATTTAAAGATTATCACCATCAATATCTATGGCTAAAATACGTAAATGGGTTCTAACCGTGTCCTTACGAATCAATTGAACTTATTGGTGCACATTGTAGGTGGTCAGCCCAACGAAACCACAATCCTTTTTTTATCTTTAATGCCATTATTTTGGATCTTAATTATTTTAACAATTTTGCTTTAAACTCTAACTTAATTTCATTAGCTAAAAAAATTAGTGTGAGTTTAGTAAATTACATATAATAAGGATGCAATTGCAAATGGTTGTTAAGGTCTATTTATATTATCAATTCAGTTCAGCGCAGACACGTAGTTTACAACATGGAGGTATATGTAGATGTCACTTTTTATTTTCTTTCTCTGTCTGTCTGTTTCCGTTTTTTAGTTTTTGTGGAGATTATAAGCACTCCTAACTCTTTCGCGCTTATTTTATTTACGTTCTACTTTATGCCATTACATAGCCAAATCGAGGAACTATGGCTGGCTATAAGTCCAATTTACATAGAACCATCTACAGATGGCACAGCTTCATGCCAGCATATAGATCTGACACGAAATTGTGCACTCTAACCGCAAGTCATAGCACATTTTGTATAAGATTGTGAAAATTCTTTTAACATTGGGATTCGAATCCTGCTCCTCCTTCACCAACTGTTGCAGTTTTAAGCACTGCGCCAGTTGGTTACAAGTTTTTACTTTTTTTACGTTTATTTACGAAAATGTACAAAATATTTGTTAACGTGTAATTGCACAACACTGAGTGGAAATCAGCATACAGTGTATGTCCAGATTTGCATTTTCAGGAAGCGTTGTAGGTGTTTTTTGCATGATGCTTAGTTTCACAACGGAGGTTGTCGTTTCGATAATTCAGATTGTCGCTTTTTTAATTTTATGTTTAGTTCTTCTCTTTTCTTTTTTATGTGTTCCCTCAATGGAAATGGTAGAAAAATTGTTGAATGCATTTGCTGTGAATTAGTTATAATTCACAGCAAATGCATTCATTATAGTCTGTCACCAAGACAGACTGTGGTTTAGCTTAACTAGTTGATTGAATTTTTAATGATAGTATTTAAGAGAAAACCGATGTTTTGAATAAACCGAATTTATTAAACCAGTATATAATTTTTATGGGGTTTTTTGACCATTCAACCTATAAAGTTGGTTCAATCATTCATCTTTCATAATAATCGAAAGATATTATATTATATACATGTGTAATTAATCCAATTAGCATGTTTGAAGAAACCGATTCAGCAAATCTGAGAATAAAACGCTAAGTTGACAGTCAAGTGATAATGAAATAGCAATTTTTTCATTCAAGCTGTACCAAAGTTTGTAGAGTTCGTTAAATATCCAAAATCAGTTAAATCTAGTTTTGGTTTACATGTTGCTATTCGTTTGAATAGATTATTTAAAATTATTTTAAACCCCAATTTTATTTCGACGAATATATGTATATTTGATATTGGTGGTTCATTTATATCGGAGGACCTATGACAAGTTATATTATATTGGGTTAGTCTAGATTTTAATACTTGTAAGATAAAAATAAAAATGAACTTAATTTGGTAAATACTGTTACTTTAGAATTATATCTTATCGCAGATTAGGTTCCTATATAAAGTGATAGTGACAGTTTATTATCTAACAATAAATAATTGCAATAAAAATAATTTATATCATTCCCATTCCAGACTATACCAAAATATGTACTTTATATAATGTTATTCACGCCATTTGTAGGAAGCTATTTACTTTCACATTCAATATATTATACTTACATATTGTTGTTCGAAAACTCTTAAAATGAAAAAATAATAAAATCCTATTTTATTTTTAAGTAAATTTATAAACGGTAACATAATATAGGTTTTGATAATTTAAATTTTCCTTAAACAAAACTAAATAACCTAAATTATTTTTTATTGAGTCTATACTTAAAACTTAGCAAATATATAAATACAACAGGAGCATGTGTGCATTTTGGAGGGACTTTGATGTTGGATGGCTTTAGGATTGAACTTAACCAATATTTAATCTTTTTATATTGCTATAGTTAAATCTATGAGAACGGAACCTGCCCGGGTGAGTTTAGACCCACTATATTTAATATTCTTTGCCCATGCACGACATTCAATTTGTACTAGATTTTTGTCTTCAATTTGATTTGCTGTAACGAATAAAAAATTAAACTAACAAAATAAAAATTTAACAAATTTTGATACTCACGTTCTAGTCGTATTTGAATTGGAACTAATGGACTTTGGTATCCATCACGATTTAAGAATGGATAAAAATAACCTGGAAACCCTCGACTTCCAACAAATTTAATATCCCGTACTGTATCTGGTTTTTGTTCTTTACATGATACCCAAATTTGATTAAGCTCTAATGAATCTTTTATGCTGTTTATATGTTTGACTAAATCGTCTGGCATATCAGAATCAAGATTAGCTGGGTCATTGAAGTACTCGGGAATCCACCCAAAAATCTATACATTTACGTAAAAATTAAAAATAATTACGATAATTGAGATTCGAGAAAAATATTTACTTTGTTCAGTTTCAGGAATACACATGGTGCCGATTTATTAAAACCAAATGATGTATAATCTGCACAATCGCCAAATGAGGGGTCGATTTCAAATTTACAAACCTCATCTGCTTTTGGTGGCTTATCAAAATCACATGGTACACGCTTTGTTTTAATTGGCGTGCTGGTATCTTTGTAGGCTATATGTATAAAATATCACATTATAATATTAGAATAGATTTCTTATAATTACCACACTATCCACGTACGTTGTAAAAACTCGTTTAGTGAGCGAACAAATTGTTTTACTTCATTTTTTGATGATGTGCTGAATTTGATTATGGCCTGGCCACTCCATGGATTTAAAATGGGACGAAAGCTCATCCCAGGATTATCACTAATTCTTGAACTATCTAATTGCCATTTGGGAAATTCATCACTCAGGGAAGCAAATAATCCTTGCATGCAAATCGCAAAAAATGCTGCCAGCAGAGTATAAAATATTAGATAAAATATTAACAATTGGACTGGAATGAGAAATAAAATATAAATAGTTTAGAGTGGACAGTAAACTAACTTGCTCTCGTTATACGAAATTCGTATAACATATATAGTTTAAGTGTTAAATTAATAACTGTTTAGAGTATTAATTCAGTTTGTTGTTAATTTTAAAAAAATTGAACTTAAATTATAGCTAAATATAAAAATATGATACAATACAATTCAGAAATTCAGGCATGATGATTTTCGTGGATTCAATTTGGCGTTAACGTTTATTATTTATCTTGTAGAAAAAAATGCTGATGTAAGAAAATATATAAAAAATTTAAAACCCAAACGTCATATAGCGGAATAAAACGAAAGTAGCTATGATATGATTATTTGATGTCAAAAGTTAGAGTACAAAAATTTGTCTTTAAAATTCAAACTACGTTGGTTGACATCAATAATAATTGTAAAACGAAATATAGATCTTATCTCTTTCGGCACTTTCTATATATGAAACTAATGAATATCAAAGACGTCTTCTCAACACGCATCAATTTTTATTAAAGGTATTTTTATCCAATTTAACACTGATATCGTTTTTAATATTAATTTATTAAAATACTTTGCCTGTTTATATAACTGACGTATATCCAATTTTTGATTACATATTTAAAGACGTTTTTATTAATTAATTAAAATGTTTTGGCGGCAGATGGGGTACAAAATTTCAACATGGGTCAGTAAGATACTCCGACTTTCTCTTTCTCATTGATAAATTTCATGTGATTTTAATCAAATTTTAACCTGTTATTGGGCCACATGATGAGCGCACAATTATTAAGATGAGCATAGAACAGTATTATAGAATATACATATTTAATACTAAAGTTGTAACACGGAATAAGTGTATGAATTCGAATAGCTGGGCTCAAGCATATAATAATAATTAAATTTTTAAATCTTGGATTATAAGGGAGCACTTGAGCAATTCAATAAACTTTTATAGAAACAGAAAAAACATAAACTTACTCCACTGTTTTGGTGTTCGTCCGAAAATTGATCCACTTTCCTTGTCATAAGCAAACTGTGCAAATGTCTGAGGTTCTGGTTTTAGTGGGTTTTCAGCGACCATCATAAATTCGTCTTTATACTCAATATTATGTTTTTGTTGTTTATTTGGCATCTTCTTAACGGACTTTAATTTTAAATTTGATATATAGTTAATTAGAAATACAAATCAATTCAAAATGTTGACTAAAAAGTAAAATAAAAAAATTAATTACAATAAATAAAAGTGTTCATCAAAAATTAACCAATAGAGTTTGAATTGTATTAACGAAAGCTAACTCCATTAGGATTTTAAATCAAATAAGAACGTGCTGCATAATTAATGAAATAATTCACTTAACAGGATAGATTATGTTGAATGTGATTAAATGTAGAAGTTACTTAGCAAGAGTTTTATTCGTGTATTTGTTATTAAAAGTTTGGTATAATAGTCGATAATTATAGTTGGTGCTTATCCTGAATTGGAATTAAGTAAATCTTCGTCGGATGTAAATAACCGTGATGTCGAACTTCATATATGTTGAAATTATAGTTTTTACTCGTTAAGTAAATTTACAACTTTAATTAAGATTGAATATGACATTGTGCTTTGTAACAAAATGAATAATCAAAGTTGTTTACTTCATAACCCATATAAATAATATTCAGAACATAGACGTGAAAATGAAAAAAATGTTTATTAAACAGTACGTTAATCACAATTACTGAATTTGGACATAACTGCATGTCAAACTTGTTGTAAAACAGAATTTGATTGAATTTATCTTCGAAAGCTTAAAGCTTAAAATTGTGTTTAATGTGCAATCATTGTCAATTTTTGATTGACAAAGGTGGTTTCTAGCTTTTTGGAGAAAGTCGATGATATCGTTCATTAACAGAATTTTTCGAAGACTGGTTTACTTTAAGACAGAACTCAGAATTGACTTCTTTATCACCAACAGATAAAATAAACCTGAAATATTGCATAAATATGATTTAAAGAATAAAATAACTAAAGGAGAAATAAGAATAATAAAAGACCGAATTACGGAAGTACGACTCAAGCCGGAAAAATCAATTAGTATCGTGGATGCTTTATTCTGGTTTATACATAAAACTGTGGTCTTTATATAAAAGGGCATAAATCGAGTAATGACCAATTCCACATTTTGAAATATTTGAATTCCCTGTAAAAATCTACATAAGTCATCAATTTGTTGTCGTTTTAATAAGGTCCCGGGATGCAATATTGTAACTCGGTCGAAATTCTTTTCAACATTATATAATGAAATCATGACATTTCATTATTAAGACCCTTATAATAAATCTTTAGCAATGATAATTATATTTCTACTCCGTATTCTTCTCGTAACGCATTACTAATTTATGCCAAATATTTAAATACATAGTTCCTAATGATGCCAAAATAATATATCTGAGTGATATGAATACAATTATTAAAGCAAACTATACGGTAGACATCTAACTTCCAGCAAGGATTTAATGTTTTTGTTACTTGAAAACCACAAATTTTATTCAGAAGAATATAGTATTTTATTCGTCATATAGACGAAAACACAAGATAATGAAATTTCTACTGTATTATAATAATTATTGTTTCGATTTTATATAGGCTTAACCTGCAACTTCAACTTAGATAGACCATTGTCGAAAATTGATTAGTACTTAATAAATTGCATTAATGAAATTGTTCATTTTACCACTGTATACAGAAGGAATGAACAAAGAAAATTTAAATTGATAAAAAAGTATACTGAGAAAATACTAACAACTTCCGAAATGTCTAATTTGAATTTACTCTAAATTACAGACTGAATGTGCTCAGTATACAATGAATTTCACTCATATTTGATTTATATATATTATATTCTCGTATATAAACAAACACACACACACAAACACTAAATATTTATTTGTATATACCAATACAATTTTATTTAAAACACATACAACAAAATAAACATTAGTTTTTACATAGTGTTTATCTTATTACTAATCTTTTTATCACAAACCAAAAAATATGAGTATATAAAATCGTTATCACCACATACTATCAATAACAATATATCTAATTATATTCACGTGTTGCCGTGCATGTTTTTGAACGATAACACGGTTAACATCAATTTTTTTTTTGTTTAACATAAGTGTGTGTGTGTACTATATACACTTATTATTTTGAATATTAATAGCCGCACAACGCTTTAGCAACAATTCCACATTATATAGTTTTGTATTACTTAGTGTAGTACATCAGAACGAAAGCAACGTACTGAAACTACTGAAATATCACAGAATAAATTACTGTTCTAAAAATGAGAACAAAAAAAAAATTGTATCTTTAAATTAATTTAATGATTTGTTATCGAGCATACTTAGATTTTACATATGCATACTAGCAAACGTCATGATCTTTTAAACAAAATGTCATAATTTTTGATTTTTGTTTGTGATTAAATCGGAATCACAGTAGTCTCTTTGCCACGGATACCAATTAGTCTAATTAAAATGCTGGATGCGTTAACCAAGTCGCTGACAATGATGTTGTTTTTGTGTGTTCAGTAATTTTTTGTTTTTGATATTTTGACCACTTTAAATTTTCGATGATGGTGTATCAGCGGAAATACCAATTATTATCTGGACAAATTATAATATACTTTGATATATACTCGTACTATTTGATATTATTATGAGTTTTGGTTTTGTTTCTTTGTTAAATTGATGCACAACCCTTGTTCTCTTTTTTTTTATTTAAAATCCGATTCACGACCAACATTTTGAATGGTATAATTATGCGTGATTTTTGAAACAAAATAACAAGAATTTCTTGGAAAATGATTGATGCACAAATAAATTTCGGCAATATAATATAATCTTTCAACTGCTCGAAACTGGATTTATCCAACCAATTAATATATGGATATGGCTTGCTATAATTTTATTTCATATATTTTTGCGTTTTTTGTGTACACTTAACAACTTAACTTTTTAAAGTTAAGGTTGTTTAAACTTCAAAATTTATGACTACAAAAAAAATGACATCATTTAAATTAAATTGAAATAATTAAAGTATTTTACTTAGATAATAATGAGAGTGTGATCTTTAAATGTCGCTTAATATATATTGTTTTACTACAAAGTTCAAGTATAGTAACAAACTATAAATTAGTAAGAGTGATTGTTTATCAGGATAAAAATAATTGCTATCACTCTAGTTTCTCTTATACCAATTCCCTTAGGTGAACTATTGAAAGTAAACTTACCTATAATATTGAAAGGTTATAACTGATGAATCTTGAACAGGTAATAACTAGCAGGTCGCTTAGAAACCGAGTTTGATATTACCACACAGAAAATGTAACTATATAAGATATTGTGTATAATTAAGCAACTTATGAGCTGGCGAGAAATTATTTTATATAGACTGTTAGTTTCTTAACACTTTTTGTTAGTAACACCTCTCCATATTTCGGTAGAGTTTAATAAGATTGTCTGAAAATTATTGGTTGTCTTTTGCAACGAATCCGATTTATATTGCTCTTGACTTAAAGTGTACTTTCGGCTCTTGTACGTACCGCACTTGTCTTGTTTTTTCTGTAAAGATATAGATTTGTTAATATAAATATAAATTAATACGTTTTTTTTAGTGAAATGCTTAAGATCAAGAGGTGTCGCTTGACAGGTGGTCTTGATCAGTAAGTTTATTTACAGTAACCATCTTCTTCACTGTGTAATCCAAACGCTTACAAACTAAAGACTTTCTGAAAAGGTTGGCCACTTAGTGATTTCTTTAAATTTGAATATACAGTAAAACAGTAGTTGATTTAACGGAGTATTTGTGATCGAACAGTCTGGTATTACCGATTGTCCGTTAATTGTTTATCTGAATGAGTTTTAAATGAGAGTGTTAAAACCGACAAATTTACTGTTGGTTCTCCTTCTGCTTTGTCTGCTTTGATCGTGTTCAACTTCTAGTAGCACTTGCTCAATTATTTCATTAGGTATTTCTGCTTTATAAGCTTAGTTAATTGTATCGAAAATTAAAATTGATCTAATATCTTATGATGGTATGTTAAACCTATTATTTTCAAGAACCGCGGTTGCTAACTATGAACCACGTTTTCTCGAACTTGCGGACTGTTAAAATATTCATGCTAACTATAGTGGTAGTTATCCGATGTGATCCATCTGCATTGGTACAAAGTAGGGGCGATACTCGTCCTTCGCAATTTTTTTTCTGGTGTTGCGAAAGCATCAAAATTAGCCAGTGCTTAAATTTTCATCTTTTATCATGTTTCGAATTTATTCACGAAGTGGTGCAATTTCATTGGCTTTTTAAATTTTATTTTCATATGATCTGCCAAAGATTAGATGTTTATTATAGGGACACATTTTTAAATAAAGCGTATATGAAGAGATGACCCAACGACGTTTTTAATTACTCCAGTTTTAACTGTTGTGGCGATACGAATACATAATGAATTTAGGATGCTCCTAACTTTTCTAATTAACAAAAATAAGAATATCTAACAATTTCAAATACTTAGTGTAAAAATTATATATAATTTACTAAAAGATAATATTTAGTTAAAACTAATTGTGAAGTTAGGGGATATCTTTGCTGCAGATTATCGCACTAGTTGTTTCTAGTTAACTTCTATTCCTTATCCTTATAACCTTCAATATTGAGATGCAGGCAGGGCTTGGGTCGCTTAACTTTGTGGACCCAAGCCTTGTCTGCATCTCAATATTGAAATTTTACCACCAGCTCGTATCAAATCCGTTCCTTTACTAAAGGTAATCATCAAGAACCAGTGGCACAGAGCAAAGAACAGCTATGACGCCACAAAATCGATCGAGGAACAACTAAAATTTGGTTGATAACAATCCTGACGAAAGAAGCCGCACAGATGAAGAAAATCAAGTCGAAGAAACATTGCAAACAACAATGAAACGGCATGATGATGGACGATTTATAGTGAAAATTCCATTCAAGGATAATCTCATCAAGCTTGAAGAGTCTAGAAGAAAAGCATCAGCCAGACTTCTGCAGATCGAGAAAAGATTTATTAAGGGCCCAGAATTTAAACAATTCATGCAAGAATATAGATTTAAACCACATGGAGCTAACACAAGAAAAGCCGAAGATGAACTTGAAGCAAATATATACTACATCATCATGGTGTTTTCATGGGTTATCATCATTCATGGATCATCATCATAGTGATGTCTCATTAAACGACATTATGATGAATGGTTCCACACTTCAAGAGGATTTGGCCGACATACTACTACGATGGAGACAGCACAAGTTTGTGATAACAGTCGATATCGAAAACATGTTTCGCCAAGTCTGGCTCAATACAAAAGATCAAAACTACCACCGCATATTGTGGAGAAAAGATCCTTCTGAGCATATTAAGGCGTACACATTAAAAAACTGTAACATACGGAATCACCGGTGTCAACTATCTAGCGGTAAGGTCACTGATTCAGTAAGCCAAGGAAGGAACAAAAACGCATCTCTTAGTGGTAAATAATGATAACTGACTTTTATGTAAATGACTTACTCACTGGGGCAGATACCATTGAGGAGATACTCGTGATAACACAAGAGCTACAAGTCCTCACAGCACAGGGTAGATTTAATCGAAGAAGATGGGCATTCAACTCACCCCAAATTTTACAAAACATTTCTGGCGCTTACCAAACTTATGTACGTACTAAATGAATGTATTAAAACTTTAGGTATATAATACAACCCGACAGAAGATGTGTTTGAATTCGAATTAAATTTTTAAATTACATATAAAAAACGAAGACAACATTTGCAGTGCCATCTGTTTTAAAATGCCAAAAATTTACCTACGTTCGCTTTGCTCATTAAAATAGATAAATGTGTGTTAGAAAAATCAGTTATTATTCAAGTCGATATCATTAGTTGGAACAATTTAAACTGTTAATAATTTTAATTAAAATCAAAATTTATTGTGACATTCAGTATGTTGTCAAAAATAATGGTATACGTAAAGTATTTTATAAATTCTATTCGTAAAATAGTATAAGAAGGTTTTTTAACAGATGGTGCTTTAGTTACAATTCGATTTAATAAGAGATGGAGCGTCAGTTATTTACATAAAATGATATATTACGTGTTTTACATATAGAATATAAAAAAGAACGTTATGTAAAGTACACGTTTTTTACATGTAAAACACCGTCTAAATTATATCGTGTAATTTACACGCCCATGCCCAACAATTGATATTGATATGATTCGATGTTCCTTGAAATGCCATGCCAGAAATGTAATGTAAACAATTTTCTCGCATTTTACCATTTATATGAATTTACAAACAAAAATACTTTAATACTCAGTTAAACCCCGATTGAGTATATCATGACAAACAATAATTAAGGTATATAGTTAAATTAATTAAAATGAAACTCCATGAACATGATTAAATAAATATGACAAAGTAAATCTATAATGTTATATTTGTATTATGTCATATATTCATAAATCTATGAATGTGTATCTATATAGAATTATTCTTGACATGAATTCTTAAGAATTTAAATGAAAATTGTGTCTTATACCCGCAGTATTATAAAAGGCTTATATTTAAATTTGTTTACTTATATAAAAAGATCATTTATAAACAAATCACAGAAAAATAGTGGCGTCAATAATATAACAACAACACAAACTTAATATTAATTTCCACGTCACTTAATTGACCACAACAAACTATATCTTTGTATATGCGTCTTTATACTCGACTCGTATATTGTTTGAGCTTTTTGTTGGTGGACGAAAACGAGCACAACAAAAAAGTTTGCTATGTCCTGATTTAATTAAATCTAATATTTATTTATTGACTTAGCTAAAGTGGAAAAGAAAATCTTTCTCGTTTAAGATGTGTGTATATGTCTGAGTTGCCGCTTTTTATCATTTTATTATTTGTTATATACGTGGACGTGTCAAATAGCTCGAATAGTAATTTATATAGTTTGTCTCGACAGTATATCTATGCACAGGATAATTAAATATAGTTTTTCTTTATTTCTGGTCGTAGTTTATGCACTATGTCACCTCTTATTTTGATAAGATGTCAGGACATATATATATATATATATATATATATATATATATATATATATATATATATATACATATATATATATATATATATATATATATATATATATATATATATATATATGTATATATATATATATATATATATATATATATATATATATATATATATATATATACATATTTATCTATATATATATATATATATATATATATATATATATATATATATATATATATATATATATATATATATATATATATATACATTCATATATATATATATAAAGGGTTTTCTAATATGAGGTTTCATTTTCTAATTGGAAAATATGAAATTTTTGGTCGTCGTGAAGCATCTTCTCGGGCAGCAATAGTGAAACTGGTGGACAATTTTGAGCTGTTGGGAGATGCAAGTGGTGTGAAGAATCGAAACCGTGTATGTCGCTCAAGAACAATTGAGAATATTGCTACTGTTGCCTCCTTTAGTGTTGAAGTAACCGAAGGTTTATCAAATTCTAGTCGATCTTTGAAATTAGACATTCGACAAACGACATTACAACGTATTTTCAAGTTCAGTTAACACAAAAACTCAAGCCGATCGAACAATATAAACGTCGTATCTTCGCTGATCGCGGGTTTTGAAGAATTGTAGCATTTGGGGCTCAGAAAATCCAAGAACGATTGGTTAAAAGGCTCTTCATGCTCAACTTGTCACTGTTTGATACGGTTATGATTAATGAGTTTTATTGCCGGAAATGGACGATATTGATGTGGACGAAGTTTAGTTTCAGCAAGACAATGCTACGTGCCATACAACCAACGAAATAATCGCAATTTGGGAATAAACGTTTCCTGAAGGGGTTTGGCCACAATTGGCCAAGAAAAATTTGATTAAAAGGATATGATGGCGTAAACAGCATGGCCATTCGGCTGATATTGTTTTTAAATGTTAATGGCATACCTATAGCTTTTTACAATGAGATAAACATTCAATAATTTTTCTTAAAAAATACTCCTTTTTTGAAATATCAAAATGAAACCTCTTATTGAAAAACCCGACACAAGAAATTTTATCTTCGATATATATGAACGATAACCGAACATTTATATTTGTTATGAAAGTAAATATAGATGGATAGGTATTATGTAAATGAAACTAGTTGAGTATAAGGAAATAGATTATAACACTGATTTTGCCCTTATTCTCTAAGATTACAAATTTGAAAATGGATACAGGTATACTCAATAATATGTTTCAAATGTTATTAACAGACGAGATAATTTTGGATTTGCATGAGTTGCGTTAAGAGAACTTAAGCACACCTTCTCGAAAAAATCTGTGTTGATTGTTGCCTACACTTGAAATCTATGATGACTATACGTTAACGTCAAAAGTCAAGCAAAGAATATTTTCTTAGGACCAGGGAACCAGAAAAACGATTTCTTGAATTAACATTAATTTTTAGAACTTGGTTATTATTATTGGCCAAATAACTTATAATACTATAAGGGAAATCGTGTAACTTATAGTACTATAAGGGGCCAAGTAACTTATAATACTATAAGGGAAATTACTAAGTAACGTAGTAAAATTGCAATAGAGGGCGCCACAATAGTCAAATTGTAATTTTCAGATAGATCCGTTCAGTTTTGAAACCATTGAAAACAGACAACACATTGTTTTTTACAAATGGAAAAAAGTGAATTTCATGTGTTAAAATAATTTTTGGCGTGTAAAACCCATTGCGCAAACCAAAACAAAGCTTGATAAATATTATATTGACTCTTTTGTGTGACCATCTATTAAAATGAATCTTAATTGGTTTATTGATTTTTGTTGTTTAACTGAATTTGTTGTGTGGCATGCTTACAATCGACCAAAAACGCACCCGTATAGCAACTTCAGAGGCAGGTTAAGCGATATTCAATCGAAATAAAAAAGAGCTTTTGTGTAGTTTCATAACTGTGGATGATATATGGATCCATCACTATTCACTGAAGATCAAAGAACAGTCTAAATTGTGAATATCTACTGGCGAAGCTGTGCCGAAGAAGGCTAGGTGGTTTTATCGTCCAACAGGGTCATGTTCAAAGTTTTCGGGATGTACGTAATCCTCATCGATTACCGTGAAAAAGGAAGAACAGTCAATGGCGAATAGTACTGCAACTTATTGGACCGTTTCAATGACGTTTTGAAAGAAAAACGATCGCATTTAACGCAGATAAAAGTTATCTTCCATCAAGACTATGCACGGATACACGAGTGAATAGTTCCCATGGTAAAATCCATGGATTACGCTTCATTGAAAAATAAGTAATCGAAAATATTATTCCTTTTTTCATTTTTACCAGACCTCCCACTCCACCTTTGTATGTTGATAAAGCAGAGGTTTTTCAGTTGAAGTTTTCTTCTATCTACCCTTAGGTACTGTAAATTTAACTTTGGCAAATTTCTCGAAACCGAGAAAGTGTACAGGGTTCCCCTTTTTAATGATGACATGTACGAGCAGATTTATTTTTGGTCTTAAATTCTAAAAATTATTATAGAATATTAACATAAAGCTGTTGTAAGGTTGTTATAAACCTACATTAGTTAAGCAACTTAAATTTATGGAAAATTTGGGTTTTATTTTACTATCGTTATCAATTATATGGGGTTGTTATCGGGTTTGTTTGTTATGATAATTTAATTCAGGTGTAGGTGGAAGTCTTTTTGGATAATGCGGCATAGAGAGCAACACCAAATCCGATCGCCAATGAATCGATTATTCTTGGTGTTTGGCGAAAATTCCATTTGAGCCACTATTATTTTATGCTGAATCACCTCATGCTGATGTACAAGTATTTCTTTATTTTAAATGATTTCTTTACACTGTGCTTTTTACACTACGTTGAGAATTGTTCAATCAATACGATTATGTAGGATCATTCAATTAACCATATAGTGTTCTCGTAAAATTCGATACACTAATTTAGTTAATGCCTTCATGCAGTTATAACATTACTTTGCATATTTCAGGTAGTAGTATCATGAAGAGACATCACTGGTTGATAACTGCAGTAAATTTTCTTTAAGCCAACAAGTGACTGGAAGCGTTTCGATAATGAGATTAAATCATTGTTAAAGTTAAGTTATGTTCAACAATTACCACTACCAGATTTGGTATTTATTAGGCAGAACCGATTAATTCGATCCAACAATTTCCCTAAAGTTTAAAATGTTGGTGGTGCGTTAATTTTGCGTTCGCAGTGTATATTACTATAGTATGAGCAAAAATAGATAAACGGTGTTACTATCCCATTTCTATTAAATTGATTTGTATTGATTAATTTTCTCTCTATATATTACACAAAATGTGTTTACATTATAAATGTAAATATAGTATTATACATTTTAACAACACCACCAAAAATCTATTATAAATAAAGTATTTTGGTGGTCATATCAAACATCAACAAATTATTTATTATAAATTTGACAATGATTAATTTATTCACACACCTATCACTTACATTTCTAAATATAACATAATATAGTGCCATCACACTATAGAGAATTTAATTAATTTCAATATTTTAGTAAAATAGTAGATAGTAGAAATTTTCAGCAACATCCAATATTTAGTTAGATTTAAGTTGACATAATGGAACTCTCTGTTGACGCAGTTGGTACGTTTATTTTTAGAAAATTTCTTTCAAATATTTAACTAACTGACTGAAATTATGCGATGATATCCACATTGTCAAGTAATATCGAACCAGTCTTGTTTCATTATACCGTTTCTAAATATTTATTTGTATTTCATGAGTTGATTTATACAATTGGGTGACTAACTGACTAAATAACTATATATGGTATATAAGAGACAGTCTTAATGGAAGTTTCCACAGCTTGATTCCATTTTTATTCTCCTGGCGTAATCATTAATTTCGAAATTGAGCTGAAGCGTTTCATTGGATGTTTTTCCATTTCTGTATTTATTGCTTTCGTTGAAAGTAGTTTAGTGGTAAAGATCTGTGGTCTCAACTTGGATTGATCAAAAATTATGACAAATATTAAAAGGACATGTGTAAAAGCTTTCGTTGCGCTTGATTTGTTGACCTGTATTCAAAAGTTAATACGAAAAAAAATTATCTTGGCAAAGTAGTTAATAATTTTGCAGTTGAATCTCGAAGAACTGAGTTTCAAATCTTGATGTATTAGGATCACAGATTTCGGGTTCACATCCCGATAGAATCGTGTGTATTATATTTTACGGAAATCTGTGCCACATTTCATCTTCAAATTTCTAATATATTTTTATAGTTTGGATGATTACTAACAAAATGTGTTTTCAATACAATCTTTAATTTGTGTTAATTAACTTTTTTTAAAGTTGCTAAAATCAAATTAATTATTGTTGTGATATGAAATTCGGAAGAATTATCGTGACTCATTCAAATATTATACAATTTCGTAACAAACTTTCTTTAAAGTGTTGTTGTACCAGTTAGTGCTAATCGTATACTATGTTGAAGTGAAACTCATTCAAGCCCAAATCATTTCAACTTATTAGAATACTGTGTATACATTCACCTTCAATCTTGATTTTAATGTTTTTTTTCAATTATCTGTTACCGACGAAATGGCGCAGTGGGAGGTACCGGGTTCGAATCCCGATAGCGGCGGGATTGATTTTTCATCATCTTATTACGATGGTATACAGATGGTTCTACGTAAATCGGACCTATAGCCGTACGTCCTCGATTTGGCTGTAATGCCTCGATCTCATACCATAATAGATTATCTATTCTATATCTTTTAAAGAGATGGAGGGGTTTGTCCGCCAAAACTGACGTGATTTTATTATATATTTTGGACGTTAGTTCCCGAGTTTCTTATTATAGAAGTAAACGTTAAGAAAGTTCCTTAAATGGTTTGATGGTTCCTTAAATCTCAGAATTTAAAACAGACATCCTTAACAAACAATTTTTATGCATCAAATTTACTAAAATAAGTACCATGAATTACTGAAAAACTTTTGCCTTCTATTTTAACAAAGATAATATAAGTGCAACATAAGTACTGGTCACCATATTTAAAGTGAAAAATCATCTACTGATTGAAACAAATGAGCAATGAATTATGAACAAAACTACACTGAACCAAATGTACCACTCAATATAACAAATTTTAGCGACAAAAAAATTGATAAATATTTGTCAGTATTTTTATTGTTTTTTTGAAAAAATTATTGCATTCTGATAATTTATTTTCATTTCGAATTAGAATATTACAGTTATATCTTCATTTATATTTTTCAACAAAAATATAATATTTATATTCTTTACAATATTTAATCACTATGATAAAAATATATTCTATATGATAAATTTATCAGTTTTTCTTAAACACAAACTGAACACAAACTGATTAGCTAGTTTGTGTTTAAAGTGAACATCATTCTAGATCGATAAGAAAATAGAAATTTGCGAAAATGGGCGATATTTCGCGTAAGTTCTTGTAATTCGCTAGCACTGAACGTACTCGACTGAACGTATATATAAGACAACATCAAGGTAGCATACGCCTGAACAGATGGATTTGATCTGTTCGATCGCACCATTTAATATGACGTCATCCAACACATCGAAACCGGACAAAGTAGAATTCATTGGATAGATTTTAGAAATAAATGCAAAATCCCTACTCCGAAAACAACCTTTAAAAACAAAATGAGAAACTTCAGGAATAATAACTGAGGGAGAAGAGAGGTGATTATGGAGCGGAGAAGTTCAAAATATGTGTACACTGCCACTCGAATGAATGTTCCAAATTAAGAAAACTTTTTCTTTCAAATATATAAACTTTAAGCATGTATTTTTATGTATAATTCAAATATTGTTATAACGTATTTATGTGCATTTACTGAAACATATGAAGTTAATTTAACGGAATTATTTAATAAGAAATTTATTAAAATCAAAATACAAAATATTCCAATCGATAAATTCATTTTTCTTAATGATAATATATTTGTTGAACTTTTAAGTTGGTGATAAATCGTAAATCTCATTGATAGGAATCTTTATCGGTTGTATATTGATAACGAATTTTTCAATGGGATCGTAATTTTTTATCAGTTTGAACAATTATTTTTTTCAGTGTATGATCCTATGATGTCGTCAAGAAACAAGAACAAATTGTCCGAACAATGCAATGTTGGTATAATGCTGTTTACGTGGGAAAAGATAAAACAACGGACGAATCGAGCCTAAGTAACGAGTTGAAACAAATCTGGTCACCACCGGAAATCAATCTCATACAATCAACTTTAAGCTAGAAGTATGGAGAGAAAATATACATAATTTGTAATCAAAAAACGTTTGACTTATTTACTTTATTTCGAGGGTTCAGTATTCTGCTAAGAGTCAACTCAAAACTTTTTTTAACCTCAACTATAATTAAGCTTGTTTTAAGTTGATAAGTAAATACCTCGAACGCATATAATTAGTTGTTTATATCAAATGCCCGCAAACTTATAAACTTATATACTGTGCTTTCTGTAATATACAGTATTACCAAGATTTAAACTCTTAAAGTTGTTAACAGAATATCGCAGCTGGAAGATAAACAACTGCGTTTAAGCTCCATCTTATAGTCATAGAAAAAGTTTGTTAATGTCAATATCTGTCAAGTGCAAAAAGGAATAATCTCATTACTTATGGATTTCGTTTTGACAACATTTAATGAAGCATGTCTATGTCATTATAAACTATATGTTCACCGCCAGGTGGTGCAGTGGTTAAAGCTGCGGCAGTTGGAGTGGGAGGTACGGGGATCGAATTCCGATAAGGGGCAGGATGCAAAAGGGATTTTTCACCACACGATTACGATCGGTGGTGTAAATGATCACATCTAAGACCCCCTGTTGGAGTGCAGAATTCATGGGCCAACCCGGCTGTCATGGAGCTATGCAATGAGCAGATGGTTTTACGTTAATCGGACCTATAGCCGTACGTCCTCGATTTGGCTGTAATGGCGTAATGTAAGGACGTAAATAAGCAAAGCGAAAGAGTTGGAAGTGCCTCGAGCCCCGAAACAGACTGTACTGTAGAGATAAAAACAAACAAACCAACAAGACGACCATATAGTCTTGTTGTATAAAGCAAATATATTATACAAAAAAAAACATTTGGCAATCAATGCCCATATAAAACCGATTCACACTATAAAATGTAAGATTTGTAATTCAATTATGGAGTAATCCATAACATCTCAAAATATACTTTGACGTGATCAAAACTAATAAAATTATTTTGATCAATGAGTACGCTTATATAAAAACTATCAACACTATTTACTAAAACACGTTGGTATTTTCTGTTAATTAAAACTCTTCAGTATTTTCGCACTTCTATAGTGCTAATTTTGAGAATAACAGCTATCTAAGAGTACATGCGTCAGCAAATTTCTTATATGAACTACCATAAAATGCTTATTACACCATAATAAACACAGCGTAAATCAGCTCGAAAGTGAATACCTTTATTAGTCAATTTAATGTAAATGCCACGCGATACAAATTAATCGATCACTAAAGTGTTTAATTGATTACTTATTGTTAAACAACACCTTGCCATTCAATAACAAATTATATTTATAGATTATTTAATTATGTATGTAGGTATTATAATTTAAATACATATTAGATCGATTAATATGATTTAACTGACATGTAATTATTATGTGCCTCATTAAATATTACTATAAAATTCTATAATTACGTGACCAATTAATTAAACTGTATAAGAAGTCAATATTATTTAAAGCACAGTCGTGAAATAATTTCGCGTCCAGTAATCCATACCATATACCCAGAAATGTGCATTTAGCCGAAAATTATGTCGTTCTCCTATTACCTTTTTATGTACCACTGGGTTCTCAAAAATCCGCGAAGTACATGTACAAGTACAGTCATGCATACCAGATGAATCTGATTCCATCGGCCTTACAGATAATGGTATATCGAGGTTGAAGTGGTGACTAAACTAAAGGAATAAGAATTCGAAATCTGTAAGAGAACAATAACTGGGGTTTCTCAGTTAGGCTAAAATTGACTGAGCTTCCAAAACCGCATCAAGTAATAGTATGTTACTACTGATAACAGCTTAAAATTCAAGAAGCTTATAAATATAAAAAATAATTTATGGCTTAGAGGCCGTAAACGGTCCTTACCGCGTCTCAGCTGAGACCTTACGAATCAGTTTTTTGTAGGTGGTCAGCCCAATGTAGGTGGTCAGCCCAACGAATGTTTTTACACACAAATGCGTTTTTATGTCATTCGGTTGCATGTTAATTTTTGGCGGGAATTGAACTCGAGACCGCGGCGTGATGAGAAACTCTCCTAACTATTTAGCTACAACCGGCTTAAATCTCCGACGAGATTTTTAATATGTAACACTTAAGCAGTGATACGGAGTGCTCCAGATAGAGGATTGTGTATATAATTGAAGAAAGGAAGTTTGATCGATACATAACTATGACCGACTGACAAATTTAATGGAGCCAATTAATAAAATGCAAATGGACTCATCATTTAATTTTACAGCTTAAAGTTAGGAGAAAAAAGATAAGTATAGGGTAGGACAAAAGTCCCGCTGTCATTTTCATTGTGCGCCATCTTGGTTATGTGTAGTTTAACTCAGTTTCGCTTTAACCATTGTGTTGTGTAGATGCTCTAATTTTATAATTAATAAATGTACGCCACAAGAACGAGCAAAAATAGTGACAATTTTTTTAAAAATAATCGTTCACTCAGCGGAAATTACGTCACAAAACCGCAATTTATCGTTTACATGCAAATTTTCGATAGTACGATACGACAGCAAATATACCTCGTTCTGGAAGCAACAGATGTCTCGTAACGCTGAAAATGTGGCTCATTAGGATAGTGTTGCAGAGTTTCCAGAAACATCAATTGTGAAAACTGATTTGAAAATGTTCCCGTACAAAATTCAATTACTCCAAAAATTGCTACCGAGTGGTCTTGATCAACGAGTTGAGTATACAGTAATGCAATCCTAAGGCGGTCTGGTGAAATTTAAGATTTTTCGTCTAAATTGATAATGAGCGATGAAGCCCATTTTCATCTCAGTGGCCACGTCAATAAACCGAACAGTCGGGTTTGGGGAACACAGAATCCTCAATTAATTCATCAAACATTATTATTTCCACTTAAAACAACTGGTATGGTGTTGTAATCATGGTGGAAACATCATTGGACCCTATTTTTTTGAAAATGACCAAGGTGTTGAAGTTACAGTTACTGCCGAACGGATAATTCGAAATTGTCTTGTGCATGAAATGGAAGAGCAAGTACTAAAGGATATATGGTTTCAACAAGATGGGGCCACAGCACACACAGCTCGTTCAAAAATTCAATTATTGAATGACGTTTTTCCACGAAGATTTATTTCGTCAAATGGCGATTTAGCATGGCTCGCCAGATCTCCGGATCTAACAGCTCCAGACTTTTTCTATGGCGTTTTTTAAAATCAAAAGTTTATGTGAATAAGCTTCAAAAGATTCAACATCTTAAAGACAATATTCGTCACGGAAATTGAAGAAATTCAGCCTGAGATGTTGCAGGATGTCATGAAAATTGCCTTAAAAAGAGCCGAAAGTTGCATAGTGAATCGCAGTCACTATTTAGCCGATATAATTTTCCAATTATATATAACGGAAAAAAATCTAAAGACCAAATAAACTTTTTATGAAAACCAAACCTACTTATCTTTCCTTTGAACAAAGTTATAGACAATCAAAATGGTAGCGGGACTTTTGGATCACTCTGTATACTACCGTCTTCCTGTCGAAGTTCTTGACGTTTCCGAGGTAACTTGTTTAAATATAAACACAGAACTTACATTTTCCATTCACCCGTGAGTATAACACAAAGGTTTCAATTTAGGTCACGAGGTGGAATTCTAGAGTAGCCTAGAGGATGGTGTAATGTGGTAAATCATATCAGTTGTACTCATTGATTTTTGGGTCTATTAATTTTAGGATTCCACTAATTCAACTTATTGTGCTCAACCTACAGTTAACAATATGTATGAGTAGGATCAACATTTTCAGTTATCAACTGATTGAAAATTAAGTTTCGTGAATTTTGATGAGGCCCAATGAGAAAATCAACTGTAAGATTGTCGAACTTCAGTGTTAGTTCATTTCCCTCTAAAGTATGTTTCAGTATTGTTCAATTCGCTGAAGTACAAACAACATATTTTTTATGTGCGCTCATAATTTCAGCTTTGTGCCAAAAAACACAATTTGCGGAAAGACGCTGAGTTGGATGTGTTATTGAACCAATATTCATGCCAAACTCAGGAGAAACTCACTAGAACTTTGGAATTTACTCAACAAGCCATTGCAAACCGTTTCTCCTATCTTAGTTTAAAAGTTACCCCCGCCCCACCTACAAAGCGGGGGATGGGAGACTATTGTTTTTGCACTCATGTATTTCCCCCGCGGTATGATTAAATTTTGATTGTGGACATTTTTCCGTAGAGTGGCTATTTTTCGAGATATTTGATCGTCTCAGTTTAAAAGAAACACCCGGTATACATACATATACGAATCGCACAGTACCTATTTTAAGTCTGGCAGCATATTCCTATCCCTGATGAGAGGCGTTTTCATCTTTTTTTCGGTGAATCGGGCATTCAACGACGTGACCACCATTAGAACGAAAACAAGCTTCACGCTATATATGCATATACATGCTTATGAAGTAGCAAATCTCAAAATGTCAGAAAAGACGTAACTCTGCTAATGATTGGGGGAGAAAAAAACATTTGTACATTAGGAGTACAAATGTTTTTTCTAATTAAGAGTAAGAGCATTTTTCGGATGCTGCAATGGACCAGGTTTAGTCTAGGTGAAATTTGCTTCATAATAAAGACTAGTAAATTTTCGTTTTTTCATAACCCCAGGCATGAGACCAAAGAGCCCTTTTTTTACAAACCAACTTATGTATGTAGATTTCAATAAACAGCATGGAAGTTTAAATCGCATGAACTTCAGGCAGTGTTTGCAACACTCTGTATAATATTCGGTCCCCTGGTCGTGGGACTCAAAACAGAAGTCAGCTTTAAAAGCTGCTCGATTATATTTGTTATATTGTATACGTACTTGCTAAATGTACACGGCGGTTATAAAATACGCTAATGGAATTAAATGTACTTTGTTTATTAACAAATTTAGCACATTTTAATTATGTATATCCTCTAGCACATTTGCACTAAATTATAAATCAATAAAAAACATTATATTACAATGGTATACTCTTGTGCAATTGAGCTGCTAATTCGTTGTGTCGATAAACGCGCCGACATGTTTAACAAACAATGTTGTTAGCAAAATTTTTTTACGTTACGTCGTCTATTATATGTATCTGGTATCTCATCTGGACAGCAGAGCGCCACGACTTGTAAATCTATCAACACGACATTACTATATACTATATACATAGAATATGCTAATTTAATTATGACAAAACTGAAACAATCAAAATCAAATCATAAATTGTGCTGACAGACGTCTAGTGGTCATCATTGTATACACGTAATCGAAACATAAACAACTTAAGACAATAATAACCAGTTTAAACTGATACTAGTCGGTGTATCGTGACTTTTATTTCGCGATCATGTAATAAAAATTTTAAACTACATTTATTCGCCTGATATATTTGCTGTACGACAGTTGGGAAGTATAAAAGAATGAAACTGTTACGCATCTCTAACAAACATCAACGCATATTGAGTTGACTGCACTACTGTGCGGTGCGGTGTGTGTTCAATTAATGTTGGTCATTTATATATGAATGAAAATTTGCCGATTATTATGATCATGATCATCAACATGTTAGATGATTTTACCTTGAATAATTGTATTAATATCATTTATGACGTATGCTGCAACGAAACACGTATGTACTATATGCGCAACTAAGCGTTGGTTGTGTCTTGATCACATACGGAGAAGTGTTGTTGTAATATTTGCATGTAAATTACATTATATTTATTCTATATAAATAGTTCTTTGTCTAATGAATTGACGTTGTGCTAAACATTGCAAACCACATGATTTGTAAGCAGTTCAAACTGAATGTAAGCAGCTCACACTGAATTTTAACTCGAAACTTCGACTACTATTGAATAATTTTCATACAAGCAATGTAATCAGGTTTTGTTTAAGAGGAATAAGTATACGTTGTACACGGTGATTGAGTATTTCAATAGCACTCGCACGTCAAAATTAAATTACATATCTGATTGAATATACATACTTTTAATAGATATATGTGCTATCAACTTTTAAAGAGTTATTAATAAAATGGACACACTTTGCACGGTAATAAAGAGAAATTTGATGGCATATTTACTAAGTATTTTGTTATCGATGAAAAATTCCGTGCCTGACCTATAATATATAATGACTCATTAGTTGGAAATTTTTTACTACTACTTGGTTGTTTGACTGTCGTCATTACTGACAGTCGTGTCAAAACACCTCCGGTTAGATTAAGCCTTTTTAAAATAAATTCCATTATCTTGGTTAGCGATTGTCACTATCACGTGTGAATATCACACGTGACACGTCATGCGGCTTCTAATTTTCGGATTGTTTTTATAATTTCAAACAAATATCAACTTAACCATAACCACAACTTAACCATAAAACATATTGGTCGTATACAAGTTAGAGTATGACGTACATTCAGCTCTGCAATGAAGAAAAGAGATAACACTATAATACGAGTTGCACATAGAAGCAGATGGTTATTAGGTCGTGAGGATTGAGGGAAGTAAATTAGCCAGATCACGTTTTGGGTGAATTCGTCATATTGAAGTATTACTCTTGATATTTTTGCCCAAAAATCAGAGAGTTTCGAACAATTGTATTCGTGATAAGCAGAAATTTTTTTTTCCTTTTTTTTTCGTTGGGTGGCTGCGCTACCGCACACTTAGACCGGCGATGGTCCGTTGTGATACCACTATTTGTACGGCTTATGGTCCAATTTACGTTGAACCGTCAGCGGATTGCATAGCTCCATGTCAGCCTATATAGTATGACATGGACGATGGGACGGCCTATGGATTCTAAACTCAACAAGGCATCCAGATGTGTTTATTCACACCACCAAACGTTCCGCCCAAACGATCGATGGTGAAAAATCTCTTTTTGCATCTTGCCTCTATCGTGATTTGAACCCGTTAGGTTAAACCTAAGCGCCACCTGGGCGGTTCAGATGATTGTAAAGAAGTAATTAATTCAGCACAAGGTAGTTTTAGGCCTTAAATTTGCAATATGTGATTTATTTATAAATAGTCGACATTTTCTTATCAGGTAAGCCCTTTCAGCTGCAGCTTGGGTTTTAATTGATGATATCAGACATCTAAAGTTACAAGATACATGTTTTGGCAAACCTGTTTTGGATGGTTGTCAAAAACTTATCTTCTCTGCCACAACTCCATTGAAATACAGTAAAACATACGACTACACTGCGGTTCAAAATAAAGAAGCTCGTAAGCCCGAAGGTTTCGATTTAAAATAAGTGAATTGGCAAGCCTATAATTACAATTTCAGGCCAAATGTTGTTCTTAAGTTTTTGAATTGTTTGTGGCTCATTGCGGTAAACTTTACTATACTCGAACGGTGCCGAATAACGTGTTCCAATGACATCGTCGAGCGTTTATGTTTTACAATTTGTGCGGCACCATGTTGTTGAGACTAACCATCATTTACATTAATTTCATCCAAATATGGCCACAAAAAGTCAGTTAACATGCCATAATGTTATAAAATGAGGATTTTCAGTCTCCCATATAGGACAGATTTTTTTTGTTGAGTGGTTGCTACCGCACACCTACCTATACGATGGTCCGTTGTGATACCACTATATTGACGGCTATTATAGGTTCGATTTACGTAGAACCATTGCATAGCCCCATATAAGCCTATAGTACTGACATAGACGATGGGATCGCCCATGGATTCTAAAACTCGACAGGGGATGACTTTTTAGTTATGGCAAAGTTATGATTTTTCATATTTCGAAAGATTTCCGGGTTGCCACCAAACAATAATTCGGTTTTAAAAGTTGAACAAGAAGTTCTCGTTGATCTTGATTTAATTTGTGCTGCTTTATAGTTGACCAATTATATAGTCTCATCATCAACAACGTCCAACTTAATGCCATCTTTTTTCGTCATAGCATTTTTAGACGATATAAGAATTTATAATTATTCATGTTTTAAATTTTCTACTTAAAACTGGGCACGCGATTATCTGCAACGTATGTCCTGTTATCAAATGCGCAAGAAAGAGTATCGGATGCTTTCCAAGAAGCTCAATTCAACAGTGAATATGACTGGTTTACTCAATGGAAGAAAGTTCAAAAGACTGTACGGGACTTACCTAAACAGATGGCAATCGTTTCTAACCATAGCAGCTCTGCTGTAGTGTTTCTTGTGGCACAGTTAGGACGCTTTATTATTGCATTTACTTCCTCCATAATCTGAGTTTTATAAATACAAGTTGATTTTTAGGTGTTCTAGGTTGTTCGGTGTCATAGATTATAAGAACGAAAGTTGCCATCTTTTGTTGCTTGCAATTGAGAGCTTTCGTTTTATGTTACCTTTGAAAGAGTAATTTCGGTGGTGGATAAACATACCGATGACTATAAAGTCGAATTCCGTTAAATTATAAAAAGACTGCTATGTTACAGCTGATACTTTAAATCATAATAAAACAAAAAAATTGTTTATTTTAATATCAATGAAACGAGCTTTATTGGATAGAAAATTTTATGACATTAATGTTTAAATATGATTTCGACCATGTGACCACCACGGATAGAGCGTAAAAGGCGCTATTTGGAACACCAATTTCCACAAACTTTTCGCAGAATTTGCGGCCGTATTTTGCCAATAATTCTTCAAATGTTGATTTCCAGGTGTTCAATTGCCTCTGGTTTATCGACGCAGAAAATTGATTTTAGATACAGAAAATAATCCAATGAGGTTAAATCATCCGATCTTGGTGGCCAATTAGTTGAGCCATTATACGCGAAATTATTCTTTCATCAAAAGTTTCTTTGAATAAATCAATTGTAGCGCGTGCTGTGTGGCATGTGGCTCGGTCTGCTCACCATTGACAGTATAACATTCTGACCATCATTGTTTTTGAAGACATATGGACCACTGGCTCCGCTATCCCATAAAAGCGCACCAAACACTATTTTTCTGTGAATGTAATGGTGTTTCGACAAAAGCTTGTGTATTATTCTCACTCCAAATGCGACAAATCTGCTTATTCAAGCAAAACTGGGCTTCATCGGAGAACTTAATTTTGAATGGAAATTCAACACAATATCAATTTGTGCTTCAGCCCATTCGCCGAATTGACGGTGCATACGATGGTTGTTTGGCTTTAATTCCTGCATGAGTTGACGTTTAATCTTGAAAGCTTTTAACCCAAGATCCTTTCTTAAAATCTTTCATAAAGTGGAATAACACAACCTTAGTTGCTGAAAACGGCGACGAATTGATTGATATTGATCTTGTGTACATACAGTGGCTAATTCGATATTGTTATTCGAATTAGCCACTGTATGTACACAATATTTGTTGAGCGCCGCAACAGGTGAAACAAGTTCTTTTTACGACAAAAACGATCAATGTATAGGTTCGAGTTGGAAACAGCAAATTCATCGGATTATAGCATCAGATGCAGTTTGAACGATAAATCACCAGCTTATCTAAAAACCGATATAATATGTTAAAGATGATTGTAAATTCAGATGACAGAGTCGATGAGTGATGAAGATCATGTACATCCATATGACAACATATATGATTTTTTCAAAAATGATACAATATAAAACATATTATGTTCTTATATTACTGACCAATAATTGGTATGAACCTATTGAATGCCTATAAATCGAATGATGTTTGATAGCCATCGAACTGTGGTTTATTCAATAAAGTCTAAAATGTATTAGGCTTTCGTTCACAAATTATCAAACGTTTAGCATTTATTTACTCGCAATAATTGTGAAAAGTTTGCTTCTGGTTTGTTAAGCTAGCATATATCGGATTTATAAGTGACATTTCGGCCATATCATGATCTGTCATTTTTGGTTTCATTGTATTCAGTAATGTTTATAAATTTAATCATGGTGAGATATACACAAGAAAAACGTTTACGTCAGTATTATTTTCAAAATAATAGTTCTCCAATTGCAACTTTTTGTGCGCTTTTTCCATCTGAGTGATGCGGTAAATAAACAAAACTGTCGACTCTGGTGCGAAGCAAATCCACAAATTAGTCATGAAAAACCATTATATTCACCTTAATTGACAGTTTGGAGTAGTTTGTGGTCTGGTGCAATTATCGGTCCGTATTTTTTCGAAATGAAGCTGGTAACACCGTTACTGTCAATGGATATCGGTATAGATCGATGATAACCAGTTTTTTATGGCTGAAATTGTAAGAAGTTGATCTTGACAACATTTGGTTCCAACAAGACCGGGCTACGTGCCACACAGCAAATGCAGCAATTGAATTATTGCGAGAAAAATTTTGAGATTCGATTATTTCAAGAAAAAACGTATCAACCCTATTCAACTATGTGGCATAAAGTCCTACGACTAGTATGACTTTATGATAGCTACATAAAAGCTAATTTCTAATGCTACGTGTATCTGCGAAGTTAAGATAATCGAAATGTCGTTTAAAAAATATTAAATTATTCAATTATATATTTACGTTCATAAATAATGAGAGACACACGATTATAAGTTCGAACTTGAATAATTATGTTATTACGAGTATTAAGGCCGTTACAATCGCATATTCATAACTAAATCATAATTCAAGAAAATGACATTCATCTTTCTGTTACTGTTTGTATATAAAGTTGGTATTGATTGTTTTGTTTTGCCTGATCAAACCTGAAAAATAAGACAATTTAATGTAGGGCGGATTTGGTAATCAACCAAAACACGATTTGAAGAGAAACTTCAAAACTTATATAAAATGAAAATAATGCCAATCGCTACAGCAGCATATTCCGTCTTAACTGTGGTTGGCAAATTAAATGCCCAAATTAAGTTCAAAACTGTTTCTCAGACATGTGTGCCATCAATTAGATCAGGTAGTAATCTGAAGGAGCAAAGTAAATACAGTGAATATGGATGGATTAACGCTTTCCATAAGCAACGTCTTTTAATCTGCCTCCTTTTAACCGTCCGGTTTCGGAATGTACATAATATTATTATTATTAAGTAAAATTAATTTACCGTTTTTAATGGATTCGGGATGTTTTACCATTTTTTTCTCGGTTATATAAACAGATTCAGGTTATATATGGAATCAAACACATAAGTGACATTAATTTTTGAAATACAGAATCTGCAATCATTTTCATCACGCAAAAACAGTTTTTTGACAAATACACAAATACATTGATAAGTAGTAGCAAGTACTAAACTTTACAGTAAATTTGTCGATAAGCTATTTTTAACACGAGACAGTTCGATAGAAAATGGTTACTTTAGCTATCCATTGAATTATGTAATCACATTAAATAAAATAATACTTAAAAGCGACTACAAGATCATAGCTGATCGAACTACTGGCACAAAGGATTAAACTACGCCACTTAGAACGGAAGGTATAACGGAGTTAAATTACAAAAAAGAACACATCTAAGATATTGCTTTCTTAGAACGCCAAACTCAGAGATACATCGTCACTTAAATTGATTTCACCGATTTGATTTCACAACCTTAATTTTATCAAATTGAAGTACTCACATGTTGAGTGGATAGCATTGCAACGAAAAAACCGATTTATACTTTAAATTTCAATTTAAATGATTTCAAGATAATTATCTGAAGTTGCAATAGCAGACTAATTAATCAATATGTATTTGTGGTCGGTCGATTAAATTGTACAACATATTAATTTTGAAGCTATTCTCGGGTTATTTACCATCTTTGGTTTCACACAGTAATTTAACGGGTCTGATCAACATAGAAGCCACATACAATAGTACAATACAAGCCACACACAAATCTCTATAATCCCTCAATATTTGTTCGTATATTAGTACGTATATACATTGCGTTTGTTTGTTTTGAGCTCTATAATCATCTGTTTCGGAGCTCGAGGCACTTCAAGCTCTTTCGCGGTTCGCTTATTAACGTCCTTACCTTACTGCCATGCAAGATGGGTTGGCCCATGAATTCTGCGCTCTAACAGAGGGTCATAGATTTGTTCATTTACACTACCGGATTTTAATCGTACGGTGAAAGATCCCTTTTGCATCCTGCCACCATCGGGATGCGAACCCGGTACCTCCCGCTCCAACTGACGCAACTTAAACCATTGCGCCACCTGGGCGGTTACATTGCGTTGTAGTCTATAAAATTAGAAGTCAAATATTCAGATTTGAACTTATTGATTTTGAGACCAATAAAAGCCAGGTATTGTTCCAGAATTTTCATCTCATAGTGTTCATCACGAAATGTGTTACAGAATAATGCTTCCTATCGATATCACTGAATGATAGTTACCGATAATTTCATACAACTGAGACACGATTATAAAGATTCATTACGTATCGTATATAGCAACACGCATCGTTCATTATTTGAAACAAAAACATGTCACCTTCGATCGACGTAATAATATTGGTTTTATTGTAAATTATTATTAATTAGTTACACGCTAATTACAAACATTTAGAATAATTATTATACTTCAATATTTGAGACCACAAACTATAAAGTAAGTGTCGCATTTCATATTCAATGCTACGAGTATTGAAACACTAAATTATAACCCTCAGTGGAGCAGGCGAATGTGCAATGCAATTGGGTGACAAGCAAGTTGAATAACATAATCATGGCCATTATACATAATGATTTAAGAAACAACACAAAATCTTAATAATAAAACGTGATTGGTTTGTTATAAAATCGTTTCTTCGTATTACCATTTCTATTCCACCAGATAAAACTGTCTATATAGTCTATACAATTTTTCGGTTAAAACAAGATGAAACTAAAAGATTGTTGTTTTCTGTTTAACAACGAACAAATTTGTGCAATTTAAAATTTTAATTATTGATTTGTATATTTGATTTGATTTTTAATTTCGAATAATCAAAAAAAAAATATGAAGATAATATGCGAATGACGTTATTTAATGTCTCGATTTTTGTGGATAGTGGTTAGTAAAATGTAGTTTCAACCGGAAATTATAATCGCATATAAGTATTAATTTACTGTGCATAGTATTAATTGATTGTGCCCATCGTAACCGAACGATATTTCGATTATACAATATTAAAATAAAATTTAAAAAAAAAATATAAAAATTAATCAAACATAAATCAGATAGATACCAAAATACGAATATATCGACCAATAGGGATGAATTATGACAACAACTATGACCCCTATACATGCTTGTAGAAATGAACCGAACCATCGTTCAGCTATCAAGGCGCATTTGGGAATACTGTTAGTCTCAATTTGTCATATGAGTGACGGGAATAATTCTAGAAAGGCGCGATTTTGCATTAAAATATCGAAATTAACTCAATTGCTGTTTTTGGAAAAAAGCTGATATTTGTTGACGAAATCAAGTTCAACATCTTTCATAATGATGGTATACAGCAAAATTACGTTAGATGTTGAACAGCTAAGAGTGTAGAGAATCGATAACGAAACTCAGGGGTAGAAAATAATGATTTGAGATGCAATAGGTACAGCAATGAAATATTGCAACGTCTATTCCACGTATAGGCTACAAGTTGTGCTGGATAAATTAATACAAATTTTCAAATTACAAAGATATTAAACTTATAATTTAACTGTAAAATAATTCTGTGGTGTGAACAAAATTTCCATTTTTGGTGGATTAATTCAACATAAGAAGCTTTGATAAACAGCTTTGTTACGTTACAGTTTATGTTTCTAGAAGTGAGCTTATATTCGAAAAATTGTTTGCATGACTGTATTTGTATATCGATAATTAAGAATGAATATATAATTTTTACTTATTTTGTATTATATTGTATATTATGCGTTAATTAATTTAGTACGATAGTAATAAAAACATATATGTATCACGATTGAAACTATTGATACACCCTCAAAGGTTATAAATAATATTTTATAACAATTATTACAAATCGTTATTGTGGATCTGAAATTTTCATTGGAACGTGTCTATTTTATAATTATATTTCTTTTATCAAAATACTAGTTTTGTTTATATCACGTTTAATAACTACTACTAGTTACATTACATGACATTGGAATGTGAATTTTATTGTTATTTAATTTTTCATATAGTAAAATTATTAAGTTATTTCACGTTTCGGAAATAACGAATAATTCTTGTGTTATGTAGTTGAAATTTCATAAGAATAGTGACATCTGTTGATATTTGTTTAATACATTTGTATATATTACCATTTAGAAAGTAATTCCCTATAGTATCGACTCAAAATAGCCTGAATGAATGCTTTATAGTTCATAGGTTTAAATATGTGGTTTAGATTTAATATAGAAAAATAAAGTTCTATCTTTAATATCGACATAAAAAAACTCGAATATGTGGATTATAATAATTTGGTTTGAGTATATGGTGTAATATTTGAGCTTCTATGTGTCAAACTAAAGGGATCGCTGTAAGAATTTGCGAATAGAATTAAAATTTTTAACTCAAAATTAGCGTTTATTCATAATATTATCGCAAAATTTATTTTGATTTTTGCTTATAATCCCGTAATGCTGAGTTATTTTTCTATTTAAACGCTGACCAGAGAATGTCTATTTCCTCAATACTTTTAATTTAAATAACAATATACATATAAATACTTTAGAGAATCCCTTTGAAACTTTTCAACTGATACACCTGTGTCGACTTTACGTATCAGTTGTTCATTGTTGTAAATATCTTGTTTGAGATCCTGTATATGCTAATTTAAGTTTTCATGGTGATAATATGATCCATAAGTAACTGTTAAACAGTTTTACCATTTGGCCGATCATCAAACACTATCTACAATTCCTCTTTGGTTAGTATAGCCTTTGAACGAAACAACATCGAATTCGATCTTCCAAAACTGTTGTAACGACTGACATATGTATATCCAGTTGCAGACTGACTGAAACCTCATTATTTCCTCTTACATTTTGTATCTACGTTCCACCTATCACCTATGCTAATCTACTGCTGGGTGCAATATTTATCGATTAATAAATATACATTTGTCATCAAATATTATTTTTAACACTTTATCCAATAAGTCAATTTTGTTTTTACTATCATTATCGTTTTTTTATCGATTTTCTGTGCAAAGCAGACACCTTTCATTTTGTATTTTGTGACAACTGAGAAGATATTTTAATATATCCAGAATATTTTAATGATAAAGTATATTCTTAGTACCACTCTTATTGTCTAGGATTACCATCAACGAGTATTTCCGTAGCTGAGTGACTTCTCAATATAAGCATATATACCAGCGTGTGAAAAGTTCTATCTACAAATATTCTCTTCCAGTACGGATGTTGAGATCGCGCCAAGTATACTTTTCATCCATACAAAACATTCAATTTTTTTCAGTGATATATATATACAACGAAACTTACTTTATATACGCATGCGCTATAGAGAAAAGATAAGATAAGACGCGCAAGATAACAATTGAAATTACGATTTAAGTTAGATTTACTTGCAAACCCAATCAAACAAAATCGTGCAACAATCAAGACCTAAAACTTAAAAATGTGAATTTTGAGGAATATTTTTGACAAAATGTATTTAAAATTTTATATCCTAGCTATAGTTTATTTATATTTCTTAAGTAGTAGTAGTGTAGTGCTAAGTGAACGCGTTAAAACCAAACTAATATGTCCGGCTATGTGTAATTGCTACATTGATGAGTATTCCAAATTGAAAAAAGTCGAATGTGATGGCCGCAAACTAATCAATCCAAATATTGAGGCACCGATTAAAACGGAATACTTGGATTTAAGCAATAATATGATTACGACACTGGATAAAGGATCGTTTGAGGTATATGAATATGTGTAATGTGATGATTGACGATGATTCAAATTATATGAAATTTTCTTATCTCGCGTCTATATTATATATATACCTTCTTCTGTATGTGATTACTAATTTGTTTTGTTTACCCAATAATATTTTTTCAATTTTCAGGGCCTTTTTTACCTAATAAAAATACATATGTATTCAAATGCTATTGATACTGTGTATTCGGACACCTTTCTTCGACTTCGAAAATTAACCTATGTCGATTTGAGCGATAATCGAATCGAAGAAATTGACGAAGGATTGTTCGAGACCAATAATCTTTTAAAAACTGTGATTTTGTCGTATAATAAGTTTTCAAATTTAGCAAACCGACCATTTTTAATAAGTGACTCGTTGGAAATTTTAAATCTTAAAAAATGTCAGATAAGTCATGTTTATTCGGAAACATTTAAACGCCTACCGAAATTGCAGGCATTAGATTTGTCGGCGAATTTATTGGCGTCGGTAAGTGCGGTACACATGAAACCACTAAAAGCACTGAATTGGTTGGATTTGAATGGCAACCCATGGAAATGTGATAAAAGTATTGAAATGGTGCGACAATGGGCTAAATCGAATGATATTATGATATTTTTGGTGGAGTGTGCACCCAAAAATAGTGAGATGTTTGAAAAAATTATCCTGGCACCAGACGATAAACCCACCTCTGAGCTTATTGAAAGTGACGATGATAGTGGAATTAATGAAGACTGGTTAATCGATAACGAGGACAATAATCCAAAATCACGAGACTATGAGGATCCAAAACACATTCATGAAATGTTAACAGAATGTCAGGAACGACTTATGATTTTGTCCAAAGAAAATAAAATATTGACCACGGAAAGTAGACAAAGTTTCACTAAATCGATTATATTCTTTCTGTTAGGAATTATTATTGGTGTACTTCTAAGCACAACATTCTTTTTCATAATCGCATCTCGAAAGGCAAAACGAAAATGGGCTCAACGTGAATACGCACGTGAAAGTTGTATTGTAGGTGATGAAATAGATGAGGCAGGCAATATACAAATTATATCGAATCAAATCGACGAATCGCAATCGTCACAAAGACAACGAGAACATCATAGAAGACGACAACCACGGCGCCCAAAAAAATCATTTTTAGCCAGTTTATTTGAAAGACGCCGTGTTTACCGCCATCTCCATCCACCGACACTAATTCGCCGCTTAAGTAGAAGTAACCTATTTAGCTCGACATTTGGTTTGAACCGCAGTGAATCGCGACCACGTTTAGACCGGCAATGTTCGCGCAGACAGAATATGAGTCAAATACAAACGGCCCGTAATGATATAGAGCAGCGTCGTCTTTTAACCAACACGGAGCCAGGTGTACAAAATCCTGGACCATCTACACAACGGGATCATCCTCGGCGTTGTCCAAATCAACAAAATACAACTGTGATGACAGAATCGAATGTTGCAATAGCTCCGGTAGCTGTAATTCATGCAAAGCCAGAAACACCACCGCCCACCTACACCGATTGTATGATTACCTTTGAATCATGAATTACAACGTCGTTCGTTAATATTTTCTTCTTTATATACTGTGGCCGTCTTATTTTTGTAAGATTTGATATGAAAGACGGTGGAAATACAAAAGAATTAAATTAAATTATAATTGAAATTTCAATTTATAAATTTTTATTTTTTTTTTATTTTTTGATCGGAAATTTGATTTGAGAGATGAAAGGAATTGGATAGAATTGAAATTATTACTTTCTGTGTATGTGTGTGTGTGTTCGGTGTGAGGCGATGTGTGCAATTTGGTTAAAAAATTTAACGATTTAATATACATATTTAAAAAGTTTGTTGTTGTTGTGCATTTTACTTTGTATTAACCGATTTTTCTGTAATTTAATCAATCTCGCTCTGGAGTAAATCAACCAGAACCGCAACAAGGTAAACTATACGATACACGGTTAAAGCAACCAATTTAATGTTCTTAAATGTTGATTACTAGTGAATAAGAAATAACCAGACTTTTAATTAAGTTCATGCTTCATTTTAATATAAGATAGTAGAGAATGCGAAGGTAATATCATTTATCATAAATATATTGCATTACCTTGAGTACTGTTTAGCTTAAACTGGAAAATAAAATGTGCCAATTCGTTACTCATCCATATGTTGCCGTAATTTCTTGATAGCTATCTTATTAATTTCGTTTTGTATTTTGTAGATTACCACTTACACCGTATTAGTAAGCCCACCCCAAAAAAACTTGAATCCATCTCAAACAATCAGTATTGGATTTATTAATGCGATATTACCATTAGCCATGTGCGGCGAAACATCTCATAATCATCGTAACATTAATAATCAGCATTTCCACACAACAAATAAGGATACTTTGTGGAGGTTTCACTGCGGGTTTCGATCACTTACCTCATACATCTATAAAGCCGATACCAATTTAAATTATCGTGTGCCAAGTACGACTCTTTGTCAGAATTTTTGAAACTATGCGCCAACCGTATATTTCATCAGTTTACTAACAACAATTTGTCTATGCTATGTGTTTTATGTCAACCCTTCTACAAGTCAGCCGTTTCATATCTCAAATTTGTTTGTTAAGTATGTTATTTCGGATTACAAGTCATCTTAAGACTATTTCTAATTTTGGTCGTTTTGGAATGGTGAGAATTTAGATGAATAAGTTTGTCCTCGACTGTCACCATTGTAATATTATGCTATACAGTTTGAAAAAAAATTTAAAATTCAGCATTTAGTCGCATCGAATTGCCTAAACCCATTAAAATGTAAATCCTCAAATTCACTTGCGTCAAACCATGCAGCGAAATCTATACAGTTTGGTATTCAGTCGTGTCCAAATGAGCAACTGCATAAAAATGTTCAAAACTAAACCTTCATGAAAAATATTTCAAATGGATAAACATGTATGCACTAGCTCTGTGGGTATCAATGACTCGAATTCCAAACGAATCATATAGGGTATAGCATATTGCTTCACGAGTACTACCGATTTAATTAATTTCCAGGGCTGGATTATTTTTCGGACCTTATATTTGTTTTTGACTGGGCCAAACGTTTGTGAGACCTATTTTCTGAAAGAATTACATTACGTTGGGCTTAATATAGTATACTGGTCTAACGAATGGGTTCTTAAAGTTTTGGCAAGAATTTAATTATGATTTAGTGATTTTGACGGGTTAATTTAGTGACGGATTAATTAGCTCCAGAGGGTAGAAAATAGAGATAGAGGTGTATTTGCCAAATATTGACGTACCTAGACATACTAAAGACGATCATTCACGATTTATTCTAAGAGGAATTGTCAAAATTGGGAATCAAAATTGGATCTTTTATTTTGAATATATGAATATATATGTAGTAATAGCGTTCTTAAAAGCCAGAAACGGCCCTAACCGTGTCTCAACTGAAAACTTACGAACCATTAAATACGTATTGGTGCAGATTGCAGCTGGACAGCCCACCGAATTGTTTTATACACAATCGCTTTTTAATGTCATTTGGAGCATGTTACTTTTTGGTCAGCTATACGAGAATCCAACCGCTGGGTGAAACCGCTGCGCAATGAGAAATTCTCTGAATCGGCATTACTCATGATAATATAGTCGGCTTGTTTGTTTTTTTCGTTATTATTTTTACTGTACTTTCAATTTTTTCGCAGTTTCTTTTTAACGGTCTACCTTACGTTGAAAACAAATCGAGATCGGACGGCTTTAGTACTGACATGGAAAATGGGACTGGCCCTTTAAATTTGCATACTCCAATAATAGGTCGTAGATGAGTTCAACCACGCTTCATCGATTATAATCGAATAATGAAAAATCGATTTCGGCCCTTTCGTGATTGCAACCCGATGCCTTATTATACCATCACCTCACTATACGTCCATTTCTGAAATCTTAATACGAGAGGGAACAATAATCTTTTGCGTTGTTGTATACTGCCAAAATTCAATGTCATAAATCGATTCCGATTTTATTAAATAATATTTAAGCTATCCAAAGTTACTGATTGACCTGTATGAGTCAGCTGAGTAAACACTTACTTATCGTGTATGGTGTACACAGACTTTGCCAAGGCGTTTGACTTCATATTAGCCATTGTAAAGCACTAGAACGATTATACTCATTTGGGTTCTCAAACCACTATGTGGCTTGGTTTAAATCTTACCTAAGCAACCGCATCCAATACATCGACATTGGTAACAGCAGGTCCAAGCCTATTCAAGCTACATCGGGTTTTCTTGGCCCTTAGATTTTTACCATTTTCATCGACGCAATCACTGAAGTCATTCTACACTCAAACATTTTAATGTTTGCTGACGATCTCGAAAAATACAGAAATGTCGAGAACTTAAGCGATGTCGAGAAACTTTAAGAGCACAATGACAATTTAGCGATATGGTGTGAGTCAAATCTGCTTAGTCTGAACATCAATAAGTGTAAGACTTTCAGATCAGAGATCATAGACCTCGGTGTTATTTTCGTGGAAAATATGAACAGTAACAAACATATATAGAACAATGTGTTGCTAAATCTAATTCTATGTGGGGTTTTATTAAATGTGGGGAGACAATCGAGATTCTGTATTTCGCATACGTGCGGTCGCAATTGGAATATGATGTTACTGTTTGGTGTCCATTATGTTACAAAAATCAGTAAACTAGAAAGTATTCAGAAAAATTTTACTCGTCACTTAACTTGGAAAAGCGATTGGAACTATGATCACGAAAAACCACGAGAACCTGCAGCGTTCACCATCATATCTGGATGGCTGCAAAACAAAGAACATAGCAACTCTGAAAAATAGTGAGCTTTTCAAGGGTTCGTTTGTTGGTTATATTTTATTAGGTCACATTGCGCACCATCAATACTGGAAAATTTACAAATTAAAGTACCCAGTAGACATCTAAGAAAAAATGAGTTCTTGTAGGTTGATGTCCATAGAACCAACTATGGTTCTAATAAACCGTAATCAGATAAATCACCTGTTCGATTTTACTTCTAGCCAGAATACCTTAAAACGAAGATTGAAGCAACACTTTGCTTCTTCCTGATTTTAATTATTATTAATTAATATTTTAATTATTATTAATTATTATGTCTGACTATTACGTCATTTTTAATGTCAAGTCGTATTTGTGGACCTTAGATTAACTATAGATAGATCAGCAAAATGTTTATTGTGAAGCACTTTTTTTTTGTTTACATCGAAAAAGAGAAAGAAATAATGAAATAACAATATTTAAAATTTCATAAAAAATATAGTGGAGTAGAAAATATAATTCCATAGAAACAAATAAAATTCCGCTTACATTTTGTAGTGCCACTGTTGCAATCGCATGTAAAACATAGAACAAACGAAAGTTTTTGTTTTTGTAATTTCTTTGTTTTTTGACATAGAATTGCATATTTGATCCAAATATTTTCATTTAAAGGATTACTAAGAATGTTGGCACATAAATTATATTAATTATTGATATCCATATTAACTATTATTTTTTATAACCTTTAAGGAAGAAAATTATTCCACCGTTAAAACAGAGCAAATAAAATAATTAGTTGACATGGTCAAAAACTTATTAAACGAAATTTACTCGTTTTTCAATTAATTTAGTTTTTCACGCAACGAAACTCTACACTTTGTCATTGTACATAAAACAAAGCACTTTACTATAATTTATATTTCGTTTAAGACCCTATTCCATGAGAAAAATTGACTGTAAGTAAAAATTAAAATGGGACAATAATATAGATTTTATAGTAGTGTAAGTGAAACAGAAAGCTATCTCAGTCAAACTTGACTGGAAAAATATCTGTTTCTAAACAAATATGATTTGTATTTCATTTCAATTATAATTTTACCAAAATAATATTTTTGACTATAAAATTAGTTGTGTGCGAAAATAATTTCTTGTCTTACACAAAGTTTATGTAGAAGGCTAATTGAGACTGCAATAAAAAGTATTTAATTTTATACGTTTTATGGCAGTCACACTACCACAAGCACAAATATTTTTAGAGTCAAGTTTGACTGAGATGGCTGTTTGTTTCGTTTGCACTACTATTTAATATATATTTTTGTCTCATTTTAATTTTTACTGACAGTCAATTTTTCTCATGGAATAGAAGCTTTATGATAAACTTTTGATTAATATTTTTATCAAATTAAACAAAACTTTAAAATGAGTTAGATTTTCCGTTAATGATCTCATCGTTGCTTCTCATCTGATTTTATACGTCATTTTTGCATGCTTCACTTTGTATTTTCGTTTTGTATGGATTTTTTGTTTGGTGTTCTATCTATAGGTAATCTAAGTTGTAGACTTATTTATAAATAAATAAATCATGATTTAAATATAAAATTTACCAGTCGTGTGCGTTTAATTAAACACACAAGACTGGTAAGCGATTTCGTATATCGATGCGAAATCAAATACATTTGATGATGTGTAACAAAATGTTTTTGTCTCCGAAGCATAAAAAGCAGTCAACGACTTTTTACATACATATATCGTATACCCCCAATATAGCATTGAATTTCATAACCGAAAATCGAAATATATGTGTTATATACTGAGTGTGAAGATCAAGACACCTTGAAGTTTTTTTTTCGAAATTAATTTTTTAAAAGTTATTAATTAAAGTATAAAGAAGTTGAATAAGATGAAGATGAAGATGAAGAAATCGGAGTAATAAAAGTTATTAAGTTATTAAAGTCTGAATTCGCGCCTTTGATCTTTATATTTTCTTTGATTTTAACAGTTTTGTGTGAATTTTTTTCTTTTCAATTTTATTAATTTTGTTTTTTAAATTATCCACGTTTATTGGTAAGCGAATTTCGGTAAGATCTATAGAATCGTTTACCTACCGCATATCCCATTGATGTTAATTTAATTTACGAAACGAAATTTATTATATATATATATAGATACGCGCAGGGGCAAAGGTAAATGAGTTTTATGTGTGACCCAAATTTTAGTACAGTTTTACGCATATTAAAACACCGGATGTTGCAGCGATGGATGTGCTATGCTCTGGGCGGCGATAACAATCAAACTAATTTTCTACATTTCCCGCATATACGTATATACACGCACAAATTGTTCGATGTTACATCTTTGCCGCCACGTTGTTAACTATATATTCATTCGTTCCATATTATACCAATATATTTTCCATTCTGGCAATCAAACACACAAAACGAATATATTTACGAGTAGATACACATAAAAATTAGACATTATCTTATCCAATGATCTTAAGAAAGTTTATTATTTTTCGTACCAAGAATTTGAATATCTTTGGCGATATTTCTATTTCGATTCGAAATTTGAATTCTTAATTTTTGATTTTTCGAAAAATAGTTTTGTATATACACAAACGAAGAAGCTACAACAGAATACCCATTGAAGTGTCAAACCACTAAATTAGATAAAAATCTCGACATATCGATAAAGAGAGAGGGAACAGATATGAATTTATAATGCGGATTTTACGTTATGTCATCATAATCTGGTGAGTCGTTCGTTGGGTTGAAAACAAATACTCAATTCTGGGAAAAAAAATTATGATATTTATGCTGTATACTCGTATGTATAGTATATATAGTTGACAATATTTTTATGTTTTCGGTTTATGATTTAGGTCTGTGCGATGAGATTTCATTTCGTTTATAAGTGAATATATACGTATTTATTCGAGTTCATTCCACTTGAGATAGATAATTTTTATCACTGCTGAAAAAGGAATTTGGGATTTTCGGTTTTTGAATTATTATTATTATTCAGGCAATGTTATATAAATAAAATTAGTTTTGGGGATTTCTGTTGAATAAACACTTAATATGCGGTTGTGGCATAGAAGAGGGAGGCAAACAATTTTTGTACGCATAACTTTATTTAGGGATAGAATATCAATTAAAAATTTAGATTTTGCTAACGTAGTTGAAATAAACTCAAGTCACGAATTTATAGTAATTGTAAAATTTTGACACCAATAATCAAAATATTTAAAATCATTACAATTTTGAACGAAGCGTTTCGAGTAGTGGTTGAACTTGTACAAGCTCACGCGATAGACATGGATTTTGAATTACTCGGTGACAGTAAAATACGAAAACTGGTTAAATTCCAAATATATCCAAATATTTTAAACCAAATCACACAATTGTTGAGTTAAAATATCGAAAAATTGCCAAAGCAGCCGCAGACACAATAAATCTGCTCACAAGAAATATAAGCGCAACGAAATTTCGTTTGAAAAATATAAGGCCACACGTAACATCTGTAAAAAAATCAGTGCTAAGGAAGCGAAAAGGGCCGACAGTAAAAAAGCTTCCGAGTTGAAAATCTCCGATCGCAACTTGTACCAGAAGGTCGCATCGGTTGCTCGAACGTTCTTCCCGGTGGAATTACGTCTCCGTCAATTCCGTATTGTGGTTCCAAAATGGATCCTGTCAACATCTCGAAGAAAATTGTCTTCATGAACCTGAAGGCAATGAACATAAATAAGGCAACCGGACCTGACGGAATTTCTGTTCGAATATTGAAGGAGTTTGCCACTGACTTGGCTCAAATATTAACTAAAAATGTTCTCCTTTCTTATAAGCAAGGTAAATACCCGAACGCGTGGAAGAGTGCGATGCTGCAATCGTTTCTTAAACGTGGTTGTGATCAAATTGATCCCTCAAACTACCGGACCATATATGAATGGTGTTAGCAGTGGCTAAAATTTTTGGAAAATGTATTAACCAACAACTGGTGAATTATCTTGAGATTAACAAAATAATTTTAGATAAACAATATGGCTTCCGCAAAAGCCGCTCCACAACCGATCTCTTGATGTATGTTGTAAACAAATGGAATCTCATCCTTGAGCAACACGGAGAAGCCTTTGCAATCGCTTTGGATATATCCAAGGCTATATTGACAAGGTTTGTAAACTTGTGGCATACGGCTTGGATTCGATGACCATCAAGTGGATAAAAAGCTTTCTCAAAGGTCGAAAGATCAACGTTGTGTTAAATGGGAGATCATCAACGACACACTCCCTGAATGCCGGAGTCCCTCAGGGATTAGTTTTGTCACCAACTTTGTTTTTTTTATACATGAATGACTTGTTGGATAGCACTATGAACCCTATCCACAGTTTTTCTGCTGATGCAACATTGCACTCTTCTATTTCACTTTGAACCTACTCTCTTTAAAGTTTGAACCTACTTCTTCACTTCTTCAGAGTTAAACGGTAAACGGCTGGAAGTTGTCATTTCGCTTAATTCCGATTTGAATACAATATTTGAGTTGGGAGTAATAAATCAGGTCAAATTTAACTAGAAAAAACACAAATATGCACGTTCTCGCGTAAAAGTAGTAATCGAGGGTATTCGTTTGTGGTAAAATGCCACGTTCTTATGGGTTGTGATTTAATTCGTCTATGCTTGGTGTTCAGATTAGCAACAATTTGAAATACATATATAGCATTGGCCAAATCAGCTTCATGTAAACTCGGGTTCCTCAATAGATGCAGACGGTTTTTTAGATCGGATCAGGTTCTCCACGATTACATAGGTTTACGTTGAAGTTGCCAAAACCTCGAACTGAAGGTGTAAAGCGCGAATTTATTTATCTAACAAATAATAATTGTTTTAATGATGTTCTCAAGTCCAGGAAAGAAATATTTACGTTCGAAAAATTTCTTGCTATAAAATCGCCATGACCTAAAACTGGGCTTTGATGGACGCAATCGATTTCTATTCAATCACAAAATCACAAATTAAAGACCAGGTAGCTAGAATACTGTTGAACTCTAAAACGTGATCCACTTTTCGGAAGCGTGATTTGTTCCCTCCAATGTTATTAATTGCTTTCGGTTCTTATCTTTGCTAAATAAACCATAGAAAACTAAGCAAAGATAGGAACCGAACTATAGAGGTTCACTAGCAAGTATACTAGCAGTTGGTCGTTTGGAAAGCAACTATTTATGAAAAGTGATCTGACCTCATTGAGTTGTTTACACCAGTTAAAAAATCGCGAAGAATTCTGAAAAACGTATATAATGTAGTTATGAAAATTGCATCATTTTGAGTAGCATATAACCCGATTTAAATCTGTGACTTTGATTGACACATCATGACTTATAGAAAATTGGGAAGACTTTGGTCTTAAAATAAAATTGCTAACTGCATATAGGTTGCTAGTCAAACGACCACTTTACCATAGATAGGCAAAATCTTAAGCAGAAATATTACTATAGTTAGGTATTCCAAATTGATCTGTATAGTCATCTAATTGCATAGTCAGTCCAAGTGATATTTCAGAGATACGTAATGGTTCATTGGTCTCGAAAATGTGATATATATCCAATAAAAGAACTTTACAACAATAATATTGTTTCACGTTCGCCAAATAATGTTAATGAGAAATGTTGGTTATCTTAACGTACTGTTAAAATTTTAGAAGTTGGAATTTCTAATCACCTTTAAAAGATGGTTGCCTGGTTATTGTTTCACACCACACACGTCACTATATTTGGAAATAGCCTGGAATAGAGTAACAAATCATTTACACGGAATAAACTGTATGTTTTTCGAGGCGGTAAAGTATGGTCAAGTATACCTGAGAATCATTTTAGAAACATTCCTCGGAAAAATTTCAAAGCAAACAATTATATTTGGTTATATGTAATGTATGGTGTATTTTAAATTGTATATATTGGTAACGAGTTGGAATGTCGAATCATGTCCGTTTGCAGGTTTTAAGCTTTTTCTTACATGACTCGTTTCTTATAGCATATTTTAGGCTGGATCTGCAGATCAGATATTATGAGCAGCAGAAGAAAATTGGTAGTGACATTTCAAATAAAACCACCCATTTACGGAAATAGTTTGCTCCCCACAAATGTACATGTCATCAATATGTTGAGTTGTTGTGTGAACTATAAGCTGGATTCGATTTTCGTTAGTCGACTAATTATTGTGGTTTTTCTTGAATTATGACGCACTATGAGAATCTAATGCTAGATATTCTCTCGGGAGATTGTTGCCTGAATAATCACATGTTCCGAATGAAAATCGGAACAACGTGTACTGCGAATAGTGGGTAGAGAAGAAAAAGAAACTGTTGGGCACTTCTTGTACTCCTGTGCTTCATGTAGACTGCACTGCTATGGATCAGGGTTCCTATTTGAGGATCAACTGACAATCTTGATGATATCGAATATCTTAGGCTTTAATCAAGTGTACGTCTGGGAGATGATGTCTCAATGGAATAGTGTGACGGCCTTTCGAGTTAAGCGTTACTCTAACGAGCCAAGCCATTTGAACAATTTTCTCCTCATCCAAATAATTAATGACAACGTTGTAATGCAACTATACATAATTTGCTAAACAGTCAACGATATACCGGTCGGCAGTTATGGGAGGTCCGTACAGGTACAGATCTCAGGCATACTATTTCAAGTCCAATACGCAAACAACGCGCAATTACTCGAGAAACGGATATTTCTGAAAATATCAAGTGTCCAAAGGCTAATCCAGAGAGTGTAGTGTGCATGCTTATAACATGTCCATATATAATGGTAGAGTGCTTATCGAATATTCACGCTTACGTACTAAGATCTAATATTCACGCTTCTGTTACTAAAAACCTGATTATAAAAATGAAATACTCGTATATTTATCCTATCTCGCTATTGAAAATAAAATCCGATATCATCTGTTCTAAATTAAATGTCTTCGATTCAATTTATAATAATTTCTATCAATACCATCTGGAATAGATACACCATTATCGATTTTCTGTAACTTCAACTGTCCCGCCATTAATTAGTTTCTGTTCTTTATACTTAATTTCATTGGTTACAGACGTTTCCCGTACACAGTATATTATATGTCGCACATATATATGTAGTCTCTTATCATGTGAAGATCCATTTGAACTTTCCTTTTTTGTTGTATCCCGTTTCCCTCTATTCTTTTTACGGTTGATTAAATTAGAAATCCAAAAAAAAAAATTATAATGTCCTTTGTATCCTTTCTATCCGACAATTTTGTGTACTCGTCGGATACATTCATGATGTGAATGTACATACAAGGATGCTAAGGACAAAAACATTAAAACAACTGAATCATGTGAAACAAATTTTGAAATATCCTTTTTATGTTAGTCTTTGCGTTGACATAATAATGGCATCGAGTATGATTGATTGAAAGTTTGTTAGAATGCATGAGGCGAGGGCTGATTTTTTTTTTATCTAGAAGCGAAATTCTATTATATATTTATGGGTATCACGTAACACATTTGTGCACTTAATATGCCAACTTACATCTCGACATAATTTTCCGATCTTTAAAATCCAATTATACGTATTTGATTTTTAATTCCCGTTTATTTATTTCTTTTATTAATTCCCCATAGGCAATTTTCTAATTTTTTTTGTTATCTTCTTCGTTTTGAGAAGGTAATATACATACATATATGTACGTTATATACACATATGCGTATCAAATATATACAGAATCCGTCACGTCTTGAGTTCGTTTATGTTTTTCTTCAGTTCTTTCTCAAAAAATTGTTCTTCTTATTTCATATCAATTTCTTTAATAATACCACATTGCGGCCATTATTTAAGAGTTTTTTTTTTAAATTTTATTTCGTTTCGTTTTTTTTCATTGGCATTACATCTAACACCTGTTCGTAAATAACAGACCTTAAAGTCAATTTAATAATCTTTGAATTCCAAGAAAGTGTATTTCTTCTCTCGATATTCTGTTTCGATTTTTTTTTGGTTCTTCATCGCTTTGTTGTTTATGATGCTCTACGTATTACGATGTTTTTGGTTTGATATTTGTAAGATGCTGTTGAATTTTTTGTTTTTTTTCTGTTTTGATATGTATCAATGTGCTACCTATAAAAATCGTTTTTACAGATACACTCTTTGTACACATCTATAGACAAAATCTACAAATATCACTCACTGGGTAAAAAACAGTTGCACATTTGTCAGTTTTAATTGGGGCGTTAAATACGAGACATACACGCGCCTTGCAAACTATCTGGCAATTGATCAGAGAATCTGAAACCTTGAGACTTGATTTGTCTTTGTCTTCACTATATCTGGTTTATGCTTCAAAAGTTGTTTTGAAATAACATTATCTTCTCGAGAATAATGTAGGGGTGGTCTGCATCTGAAACCGATACTGTTCCATTCGATACCTTTCAAAACTGTTGGATGAAAGGTGAACAAATATACGTTTTTATGAAATATGGCAAAACAAGCTAAGTATAAAATGTAGAAAACTGTGTAGAAGTTTATAAGATTAGACTTTTTGTCCACTTGCTTTTAAATGCTCGGGTAAACGATGACTCATGGAAGTCGAAAACATGTAGCTATTTGAAAATATTGTACACTTCATTAAACACGTGTGCTTGATGAGCCCCTTCAACCTAAGCTAAAGTTCCTTTATTTCCGTTATAAACAGTGGCACATTTCCGGCCTTGACACCCTTTAATAATCAAATAATTCAATCAGGAATGGCACAACTATGAAGACTATATTAACCTAACCTCAAAAAATCTTAATATCAAAATAAAATTTTATGTTCGCATGTTTAATACATTGGAGTCATTGAGATAATGTGAAGTTGATTGAATTAATACGGAGGCATCATTTACTTTAATTAGTACATTAACTACATGCTATATTGAAATTCTATATATTTTGAAAATAAGAAAAAAAATATATTTTTATGTTGATCAAACCCAAGTGTTGTTCGATTCTATATCGTTACGAATATTATTAATAAATGACGACCTTTATTAACATAAGGCTTTTTAAAGACCAAAACTCCACTCACCAAATTACTCCAAGGGATTAATTTCTCTACACAATGAATTTTACTGGTACAGGTATCGTTTCGTTGAGGTATGTACGCCATTTCTTCGCCCAACACCTAATCAAGGATACAAGTTTACTTTCCGATACTGTCGGCTGCTACTAAATTTTGTCTAGATTAAGAACTGGGTGGATGTCAAAACTCGTAAAGGGATCCTAGCTTGACTCTTTAATTCTTTCACCTGATTTTTTTTCAATAAAATGACTCTTCTAGTTTCTCCACATAGGTTCACCTAAAACATACAAAGTACATTTTTCATTCATACAACCTCTTTTTGCAAGCATATCCGCTCTTTCGTTACCCGCAATCCTTATGTGTGCGATTCCATGTTAAACGTCAAAATCATTCTTCACCACTGATCATAGTCATGTGATGAAAATCCCCTTTTTGCACCTCGCTTCTGTTGGCATTCGAACCTGGGACTTTTTGCTATATAAACAAATACATAGTTTTAAACACTCGACGACTGAAAATAGGTCATTTCCCGTTATTACCCATTCCATACTTTTATCGTATTCCGTCATCAATGGATAAACAAAATCTTGTTGATATTCAAAGTCGATCGTAGATTTCTAACATCATGCTCTTTTTACAACTTTTTTATGTAAGCCAGCCGCATAGGTGTATAGCTTGGATGAACGAAAAATCTGAGTCGGCATACGACACCAAGTAAACCTATATCAAACATAAAAAAACTGCAGTTTCACTTTATCACGAGTAAATAATGAACGTGTAAAAATTATCCAAATGAGTGGAATAAACTTAAAATCAAAACACTCATAATGAACGATGTTTATACAAAATTTTTACCGATTAAGTGAACGAAAAGATTTTCCATGTTTTTTTTCGATTAATTTTCCCTCTCGCTCAACTAACTAAATTGGTAGAAATACCGCGCAAAATCCGATTGATCAAGCAGTGAGGGAGTCAGATCAGAGTGAGTTGCGGGAGTCAAAACACAGTGAGATCAGACGAGATCAAACGGACTTGATCAGACAAGAGGGTGTCAAGCCGACTTGAGGCGATTTTGACTAGCGGACTTCAACCTATTACTGGAAATAAATAAATTAAAGATAAACTTGTTTGGTCTATAGTTACTAAAACCAGTAAAAATGAAACCTCTAACTAACACTTTGGCACCGGTGGTACTGGGTCTACCGATCGTCTCGTAAGGGGCGGGAGACACTAGGACATTACTGTTTCGTTTCTCTTTCTGTCAGTAACGTAGTACCATCTAAAAATACTTATACTAACCGACACCGAGTATTTTTTTCTCAATTACGTTTTTTTAACAATGATGCGGCCCTATGCATACCATCCAACTACAGGGAATGATACCCCGACCGTTTCCTACCGAACAGAGCTACGAAAAACCATGTCGCACGGGATGTGATATTTCTAGAGGCGATTTTGAGAAATCGGATGAGCCTTGCGTAAGCACAGGCTAACCCGTTTCATGTGTTTTATACTTTCATGTATCCTCACTTTTTTCAAGAACTGGGACACCTTCAAAACCAGTTCTCACATTTCTACTGGACGGCTAATACTCTTTGGTTGTAGTGAGTTTAGAATTTGGAACGAATTTGAATGAAGACCAACGGCGAGAAGATTCATATTACCAAAGCTACATATAAATTTGCTATGTCTTTGGTATACTTGTTCATACATTAAACTTATATTTTTTTAAGTTTCCTATAATGTTCCCACTTATACTCGTTATAAAACTCTTTTTTCTGATCCCAATAAAAGTTATTTTGGGAAGAATGCTTTTCAAGACGTTTATTTCTAAAGAAGAGAAGCGTTCTCCTGAATTTAAATGAGTCAAAAATCGACTTACCCTTTTATAAGAAACGCTTTTAGCGACTTTAAATTAAACCTATCTTTGTTTTATCACTCGAAAACCCCTCGGGCAGTTGAAAGTAATTTACCAGTGATTTGAAAAAATCTTACTTGTGGAAGATATATTTTTACTTTCGAATACGACATCTTAAATTCAGACGATAGATCAACCAGTTATAGCGAATTTTAAAACGTATTATGTAAAAAAATTATACAATTTTACAATTTTGGAAAGATTTTAACATAATGAATGGTACGGAAAATATTAGAGACTCCTTACAGTCTGCCGAAATTCTGACAGATGCTAACGTCTATTTAATCTTAAGATCAAACCCTACACATCAACACATTCCTATAAACTTTATAGTTTATAATCATGATTTCACATTTTCCCGTTAAAAGCACTATAAAACAACAACACGATACCGGCAACAGCATTAGAGGCACGAAACTATAAGTTAATAAAAAAAAACTAAAAAATGTAATAAAAAAAATTAAATAGGAATTATATCGACACAAAGTCGGCAATTTTAAAGAATTAATTAAAGAGTGAGTTCCTGGGGCGAGAATCATGATTATTATCGTTATTATTTTGTAATTTGTTCGTATGTATCATTATATATCGGTCTGTCTATATCACACATAATATGTATATGGTATATAAGAGAAGACACAGCACAATTTTTTTTTTATAAAGACTAATCTTGTATCTATAAAGATGAGACAAAACGTATAAGCCGCGTGATAAGACGAGGCGCATTAATTAAATTTATTGAATTTTTAATATTAAAACAAAGGTTCAAAGTGGCATGTAACGGGCATACAGTTAGTTAGTTGAGTTTTCTAATCTTTATGAAATTTGTTGCATTACGATTCGCTTGTTATGCATCTGAAATAAGAGTTCGTATGAATAAAGCTCTTGCGGCATTACTCTTTCATAATATACTGCAACAGATGCGCACTCTGGCAGATGTTTAACAAATCTGCGCGTAATTCCAATACATCAAAATTACCGTTCAAATATCGTATCAAGATACGAAATGGTATAATATATATCAGCTAAACAACAGACAACTCTAAGACAAGACAATCATTCATCCTCTCTGTTATCTTGAAAATATATATATTTTTTTTAACTCAACCGATGAATAAAACAACAACACAAATCAAGTTCGGCTGCATTATAATTTTTGTTGTTGTGTGTTGGGAAGATAAAAAAGAAGTGCCGCTCCGGTAAAAAGGAGGGAATTCACGATATCTTTGCTGTGGGGTTATATGTGTATGTACTCTATATACATTTGTATGTGTGTGTTTATAGCAAGGAAAACAAAAAATTTAATGTATGTATGTATAATAAAAAACAAAAGAATCGAGCATTTTTCCTTGGTCGCGGTTTTATTTTTATTTTTCGCGGTGCAACATCAAAGCGCCGCTTATGCGAAGCAAAAAGCTAAAAACGAAGAAACATTAAATACACACAAACGTTAAATTTTAGTTTTGTTTTTGTTTTTTTTTTGTGAATATTGCATTTCATTTGTCTGTGCCCGTTTGAACCTCGCGCTAAATTGTGCAACGAAATTGTTATACATGCATATATGTACATATACACACATCAAAAAGATTGTGTTAGAAACAATTTTTGTGTTCGAGTGTGCCGAGGCACTCAAACTCATGGCCATGGTTGTTTTATTTTAAGTTTAATGATGTTTATGTGACTAGTCGAGCACGATGAATAAATTCAAAGTGCATCAATAAATCAAATGCGCAATTGAAAATTTTGAAGAGGTTAAGTGGCCATAAATATCATCATAAACATATAAACATGTCGATTACAGATTAAGACAAAAAAATGTTGAACATAAAAATGTACTTATCCCTTTCTAAATACTCAGACTTAAACCAACTACCTTATACATACAAATCTGTATACACATGCAGAAATATAATACAAGAAGCCAAATAAAAATGACATTTGCGTGACCGCCCAAAAGCAACAACAATCATTTGTTGTTGTTGTATAAACTTTACCTTTTGAATTTTCGACAAATTTAATCTTCACAAATCCAATCTATTGAGAGACTTTTATACTTATGTACATATTAAATTGTATTCGGCACTATTTGATCTTTTGATGGTTTTTTAAGATAAAAGACATATAATAAAAACGATATATGTATATACAGAAATAATTTGAGACAAGGTGTAAATTTTTAATAACCAAATATGAATATAGTGCGGGAGGTAATTGTTGTCTGCTTGCGGCTTTGTTGGAGCTTTATTGCATATATATGAACTAATGAGTAGCAATATACTATCTTATACGGTAAGGACGGCAATGACTTTTATATAAATTTAAATATTATTTTAAGAGTGAAATAAACTTATGATGAACTTCGTCTTTTCATCAGCCATGTGATTATTAAAGCAAAACTATTATTAAGGTTTTATACCTCCAGGCCTTTATTGTATACAAACGATATATTGAGTCTTCGAGATTAAATTTTTCAAAATATCGTTTTTGCTTATAAAAGTGATGGGTTGAGTCGTCTTAGGGTATTATGGAAAGTAACGTGTAAAGGTTTATAGAAGATACATGTTGTAATACCTGAAGTGCCACTAGCATGTTTCCCATCCGTAACGAAAAAACAAAATCATTCGTAACGAAAAAACACAGATCAGTGACTGACTGATTTGGACGGAATCTTCCTTTGTAGTCACTGATTATTTCCTCCGCCAGAGGAATAATCCTTTCCAAGATAATGTACGACAGTAACTTTTATGATGCGCAAAGGAGAGCACATACCGCTATAATTCTCACATTTCAAGCGATCACTTTTCTTGAATATTGGGCATAACGCGGCCACTTTCCACTCTTCAGGCATAACTTCATTGCACCATACCGATCGAACAAGGTCGAAAAGACCTAGTTCCACAAAGTTAGTCTCCGAATATCACGAGCGAATTGGGTTCATTACTGAGTTGTTGTACTCTTAATGCAAAATACTATTTCTGACAAGATCTTGATATTTTAATAGCGTTTCTTCATTTATCAGACCTTCACAGAGAATCGCGTTGTATATTTCCCTGACCTACTTACCTTGCACGAAAATTTCCATCGAAGCTGTGCAGTGACCAGATAATGGTCACTGCCTACGAATTTTGTTGACAACCGATAAGATACACGTCTTTCAACAAAATAATACCTCTACTCTCTATTTTGTGTTGCTATCATATAGTCAATCAGACTTTATACCAATATAAACGAAGCATAATTTATTCATCTTTTAAGTACACCAAAAGTGTTATTCTCGTATATAAACCTCAGTATTATTAAAAATGATTTTCCATCGTAAAGGTTGAATAAATAGCTCTCGTGCCGATATTTCGTCAGTCTGAGAATTAATAATGCACATTTTGTGAAATGGAACCTCCCTTGTGGATAGATTACTTTCTTATTGAGTATCGTATTGGATGACTTATCGTAGTATATGTCACAGTACCTTTAACGAGTGTTTTACTCTGAATTTTATTATTGACAATATAACATTTAAATAGGTCCCAAATGGCAACTCAAAATATATTTTTATATTAGATTAAAATCATCATCACTTATCTTGTTTTCCAAATGTAACAAATCCGTCTACAATGAATGAGTTAAATAATTTGCAGATCATGAAACATCGAACTTGCACGATGAACGATGGTGAAGAATATTTTTTTATATAGACTTTATCGACTATACGTACATATAGATAAGGATTGTATGCTATTTGAAACAGTTGATATCTATGGATTTGTGTAAAAAGAACCTCTACAGAACGAATGCCAAATTGTACTTTTATCGATTCTTTTTTTTCATAATTAAAAATACATAGATTATTAATAGATTTAAACTTTGAGTTAAATAATAAATGTTTCGCGCACTGTAAAATTTACAACATAATAAGCATACATAAGTATTTAAACCTTATAACATTTGTCTTTTGTAGATATCGATCTTTAAATATTTTATCGTATATGTGTATATATTTTCTTTATATATCATCCATCTTATTTCGTCTCTCATCTGTATGGCAAACGATACAAATACAGTATATTACATTAAGACAACTTCAAAGTGGTTAAAAAACAAAAGATGATCGAATTAAGCTGAAATTAATGCCGTGGCGGTATTTTTCTGTTGTCTTATGTTCACACAAAACAAAAACCGACTTAAATATTTCATTCGTCTTCCTCGGTCTTAAGCACATTAAACATGTATTTTAAATTTGTTGCATATGTTTGATATTTTATGCAGAGTATATATAATACTGGACGATTATCTAAGATTATCCTTTTAGTATTATATAGGTTGGTATTTGGCTTCGGTGTAAGGAACGACGTTAAAAGGAAACTGCAGAATAATTTGGAGTGTTTCGGACCCAACAGATAATAGAGACAGAAACAAACAAAACATAGTATATTGTTTATATATAAACCAACTTAGCATTTCGAAGAATTCGGCACAACTATTGTATGCTTATAGCTCAAACCATTTATCATAACAGTGGCATTTCCTAATATAATTAACAAAATTAATAAGAACTATTTGTCACCTAAATTGTTATTAACGGTATATTATTATTATTATTAATATAAAAAATCTTCTACATACTCGTATATGGCAATGTTGAGTAATAAAAAATTATTCGAAACCCCTTTCTATGTAATTTACCGCATAAGTGCCGACAAATAGCGATCGGTAATTTTCAAAACCCATTTTCAGATAATTGATATTTAATCTTTCAGCAAACAAAAAGAATATTAAAAGTAAAAACTGTGTAAATAGAATGGTTGGATTATATATATCCATATGTACATATATACTTTATATAAACGATTTACAATATGAGTAGATATCTTTATATATGACAAAAGAGACGACTTAACTTGAATATAATGTATGTGGACGTACATATGATATTTCGGCGCATTTGATACAAAACATCAAATACACATCAAACAAACGTCTTGTCGTTTTATATATATTATCAACAATAATCGTTCATCATCTTATACATTATATATACATATGTATGTACGAGTATATGTATATATGGAAAAGATGAATTGTTTTCTTTCGTGTGTAAGCGTTGCGGCTGTCGCCTCAGAAACGAATCGATCATGTTGAATTATATTATATAAAATATGTATAATATATGTATAGTATTATATGTATAATATAATATAATTAATTTCTTTATATATAGCGGAAACGGTTTTTACAATGAATGGTTCCTTTGACGGTTTATTTTATCCAAAATAACGAGAGTATCTCAATTAGATACATAATTTTTACAAAGCAATTTATCGTCATTCGTTTGACATTTGCCGACTGCATTTTTAGTGTTTCAGTGACTATCGCTTATACTAAAAGTATAATTTAAATTTAATAGTCGAATAAACTCACCAAAATGGAAGGGTTGAGTCCTTACATTTCTATCGTACGAAAGAGGAAGGAAGATACTCTTCTAATCTAACGTCTCCTCCAAGAAAACCAACCTTGAGATGTTTTTTTCTAATGCTTTCAAATTTTAATCATTTTTCAAAATTTTCAGATAATTTCCTTAACCGGTGAGTGAGCTCCATGTAGACTTTATACTGAAACCATATTTTTGGTACTTATACCAGCTTATACCATGCTGTGATAAACTAGGATAGCCCCATCCAACAGTTCAAGTATATTAGTGAGGTTTAAAATAAATATGCATGTGTTTCGCATATACTTCAAGTTATCCTTTATCTTTAAATGTGACCGGTACGAATCAATTATTGACAGAACGGGTTCCCTTAATAAATTTGTTTGAGATAGTTTAAAAAGTATGCTACCAATGTAACAAATTTTTAAAGTTTACAAAACAATTCATTTATTTATGCTAGAAATAGAGTTAAAAATAGAGCTTTCAGAATCTTGTAAGCTTTCAGAATCCACTATAAAAACCGGCTCAGTTCCTCACTTTAAATGATATTGTGGCGCATTAATACTGACCAAATTCCATCAATGTACAAGACATATTCACATGGTTTCGACCAATATTTTGGTTAATGAAGATTGAGTACTAGCCTCTCGTTTTATAGAAAAACAATATCAATACTCTCAAACAATGATACTCTCGAAACTACGACATATTAAATATAAAGTATTTTCACGCCACTATAGCTGAATTTTGATTTAAATAAATTTTCAACACAATGGAGTTTTTGTGAGCCCTAATGATTTAAGCTGTTGTCTGTGATATAGTAGCAGCTCCGTTTCATAGGCTTCTGGTGGAATAGTTATAGTGAATTTAATATATATGATGGATCGACGAGTAAACTATCTTGGAGCTTGAAGCAGTTTAAGTTTTATGACCTCATGAGTTTTTTTATAAACGAACTATAATACTAACAACTTACATTGCTCATTGATGTATTTAACAAGTTTTAATTAAATTACTTATACGACGAGATCACTTGTAGCATCAAACGTTAAACATGCCTATAGAGTTGGTTAATTATTCTTCAAGAAATTCTCTTAAAGTGAGGCTTTTCAAAGTAAGTGTGCATATTACTAACAAATACGTCATACTTTGTCAATTTACATTAGTAGTCATAATCAGTCGATTTATTACATCTCTTATGGCAATCTAATAAATATTAGTGTTACATATAGGGAATTCCAAAATATCTCATTATTTAAAAGAAACCATTTATGGGACAAATTAAAGAACCCGCATGTATCCAAGTGACTAACGAATCAACAATTATAAATGGTATCCTTCCTTAGAAGAACCATTCTTATTATAAATTTTAAACAATTAAACAACTAATCTTAACATTAAAGGCAGCAACGTCGGTACCAAAACTAAAACTGTTATTACCTCCTGGGTTTTCCATTCACTCACCATAAAATTTTAGTGTAACACAAAAGACCATAATAATGAAAAGGACTAATTTTTCCCTTAATCATGCTGATTCCAGACTTTTCTATTTGTTTTATAACATTTTGGCAGATGTCCCATCTGGAAAACAACTAATCTTTTATAATAATGTCTCTGCAAATAACTAATTATATGACTCATAAGATAAATTGGTTGGACGGACGTCATTAAAATAAGTTACTACTGTGACGTTTCAATTAATTGAACTCAATAAATAAATCGACTATAGTACGCGTTCCTATGGTAAGAAAATTTAATGATAGTATTTTGTTTGTATGTTGGTGTTGGTGAGTAGTAATTTTTGAATATCGCAAATCAATGTGAAAGAAAAGGACAGAGATATACCTTAAAATTCTCAGTGTTTTGTTGATTATTAAATTCCATACAAATGTAATAGATTATTGTTAGTACATTGTTTTCACTGTTAATAATATGATTATGTCTGTTCGTAATAGCTATACATGTTTCTATTAAGTACAATAACATAAGCTTTCGCAACAAAATCATAAATAATTATCTCTACCACCCATTCAAATTGCACTTTAATTTAATATTTTTTTTAAAATTCGACACGATTAAAAGATTTTCTTAATCTTTCTATTCGATTTATGTACTGATGTGTACATATTTCTAATCCACAAGATTAATAGCAATAATAATAACACCAACAATAATCGCGGCAATAGAGTAATAGCAGTAATAATAATCATAAAATTATAAATTAATATAATTTTTATTATTATTATACACGGATATATCTTATATGTGCTTTGGCGGTATAATCAAACAGATGAAAAGGTACTTTACTTATGTAGAAAGAGAATGGACCAGAAGATGAAAAAATAAAAAAACGTAAGAAATAACCGACAGAAAACCAAAGCAACAACAACCTTAAGATCATGGAGAAGTAGAAGAAGAAATATAGTAATAATATAAAAGAATTGAACGCATATTATAATTATTATATAAGAATATATGTATATATATATATACAAACTTTAACTATTTAAGACTGTCTATATAATCTGTCTTCCATACCATCAAAGAGAACACTATACATTTGTTAAACTCCATTCCTGCATATGACTGGTTAAAGTATCTTGTAAGCATAATAAAACTTTAAAATCCCTAACCTTCCATTATCTAAAATACTTCCACTATATATGGTGTTGGTAAACCGGAAAATAGAAATCTTTTTTTATTTATTGAGAAAATAATATACATACATACATTAAGTCAAGACCGCAACGAATTTTGAAGACCGGTGCTTGCTTTTGATTTAATTTTTTTTATACAACTCATTATTGTTGTTGTAAGATATTTCTGTGTATGTATATGTATATTTGAAATTCATTTTAACAAAAGTGTTACTGAAACATAAAAATAAGAATTACTTAAGAAATTAAATTCGAAACCAACAAAAAAAAATTAATTTGTAACATTTTTGGGTTTTACTCTCCTTTAAGAAGTGATACATTGAATTACTTAAAGAATATTACAGTTTGTTTTTGTTGCTTTGGCTTGATTAAAATTAATTCGTTTTATATCTGCGTGGTGTGAGGATTGTCGAGTGGTCATGTGAAGTAAATTATTATTTTTTTACTTGTTCGAGTTCCTTTTTGGTATTACGTACAACACATGATAGATCGATATGAGATTAGATCTATGATGGATGGAATAATATGTGTACGTTGATTTGTTAAACGAGACATAACGGCGAGAATTTGAAAAATAGTGTTAAATAGCTTTTAGCAACCAACTGTCATTGTGAAATCGGAAAATATTTCGTCGAATTTTACTGGCTCAGTTGCAGAATAATAAACTTACTAAAAGCATATTGATTAGTTTGATCTGACTCATTGAACGTCAATTCTTATAGTGCATTAAGAATAAAATATTTAAATTTTAATTGAGTTGTACTCTCAGGAGTTTTAATATTTAGTAATTGTAAATGGGTTTTAATTGAATATTCATATTCAGACTGGAAGTGTATATATCGATCACATAAGTTTTAAAATATTCATGTCAGCACTACCATCGGATCACCTTGAAATGCTGGATCAACTTAAACACGAGAATTAGGCTAACATTTTGCTATAAATATCAAACGAATTATAGATTCTATAAATTCTATTAGTTTCTATTCTTAAGTTGAGAATGTACCAATTTTGTACTTTAATCTATCAACAACGACATATTCTAAGAATCAGAGCATAAATATGAGCAGCTTAGACAATACCAGATCGTATACATACAAAAACGTATTTAAAAGGCATTAATAAGTACTAATGTTTCTTAAGAACGGTAACCCACCAGTACATGATATGGATAAGGGCAGCTCTACCCAATAAAATTGAATCGACTGTTGAGTGTGTCAATTACAAAATGTACAATTGTTTACATGTAAAAAGCGTGTAATTTACAAATTATTTTATGTAAAAAAGGTTTTTTTTGTATTTGACCCGCCATCTCTTATCAAATATAAAAGCACCATCTGTTAAAAAAAATTCTAACTATTTTAATAGAATTTTGAAATAATTAAAGAACAGGTCAGAGAGTGATACAATGGCTGTGTTTGGAAAGTCAAATGAAACTACCAGAATCTAGTGGTTAGGTATGCCCGAACTAAATATAATGGAGTAAATATGCAGTTACTAGAAAGTTGATGTGTAAAGTCCTGGATATGTGGTACTGGATAGCGTTCAGCAATTTTATAAGTCATTAAATGCCCGCAACCCCGTCAAGGTTCCTATTGTTAATTCTATTTTCGTACTTAGTTTAATGGAGTATAGACTACGCGCTCATATTCTAAAATAACTTCGAACAATAATAATCTGCAGTTTTTAAACAAAGTTATTAGGATCTATCAGATTTAAGATAAACAAAATGAAATACACGTTTGATTGAATTTTAAAATAGATGGCACTGCGAATGATGTTGCCTTCGGTTTTTACATGTTATATATACTTTATTTTAAGCTGGTAACATAATTTACATAAAAAATGGAAAACATGTTACATAGTGATAACTGTTCATGTTGTCACGAACATGGATGTAATCCTGAGGTTTTAATAATTAAATATGATACATAGCCTATTATCGTAGTGTTTTCAATGGTACTCTACAGGCATAAACAATTAAATGCCTTGGAAGATTTTACATTTCCATACGTGCAGGTTATAGGAATAGAGTACTTATGAAGTGATTCATTTGTCTACAAACTTGACAATAATGATTTTATTCTTAAATTATATAATATTAGTGGAGATGATTCTTCCAAAATAATTATCCAAAATACCATGCATCACTAATGTATTGTAAGTGACCATTTCCAAAAGTTTTTCGAGATTATGGAATATGGTCTTTCCCACAAAGTGCGCTGAGTATAAAGTTAACTCAAATGGTTTAACCTTCTTAGGTTTTCTTACTAATAAATTGGTTGGAGATTTTAATAACTCTTTGAATATTTGATTTACGTGGATATCGTGGATATAGTCTTATCTCAATTCGAGCTTAGATGCTACATTATTATCATATTCTAACAACATTCTACTTGTATGTCTTTTGCTTCGTTTGTCACTGTAGACAGACTCTTAATTCGACGAGGTGTACCTCGTTATGAAATGTAGTCGTTTAACTATGAAATGTATCCTATGTTAGCGTGAACATCGATCAATAAAGGAGTTTATCGATTTTTTTTCGACATTTAGGTGAATTCTTTTATTTAAATAGTTTTCGTAAGTAATTCTAGTTTTATATTTTTGCTGACAGGATGCATTTATTCTTTGCACTAACTTTTATTGGTCTAGACTGTTTGTCCTCATACGAGTTCTACGTATTTCCATTATAACCAAGAGAACGGGATAGTTTCGTGCAGCTTTCTACATCTGGGTTATTACCTTTACAATTTATATTTTGAGCATCAGTGTTTGGTATTTTATTTGATTTGAATTTATGATTTATGTATCTTACGTCATGGTATGTATAGCTTAGTATTTATATTTTTTATGTTTTGCTTGTAATAAAACACTTTTCTCGGCTACTGTTTAATGATAATGAGGTATAGCTTAGTATCAGTCAAATCCATAGTCTTGTACAGAGTGAATTCCTGTTCTGTAACAAATTCATTCTAAGTGGCTTTTCCTATAATCATTGAAGCCTTCCTTCTTTGAGTAAAGTCAAATTTATAGTCAGTTGGCGTCAATGGTTATGTATGTATGTAATTACCTATTTTCGATTTCAATTCAAAACTTTAACGTTTGGTTCATTCCATTTGGTGTTTGGTGTCTGTCGGTTCCACATCGGACAACAAAGAAATTATCGAACTACTTCATTGAAACGTACATACAAATGTTAACCAGACACGATGTACATTTACAACCTTACAATCGAATTATCTTTCTGTTTCGAGTTTTAAAAAGTTTTAAAGTTTTAATACCAAAAGCATTACAGATTTGATTTAGTTTCGGTTCTAATTTTTTTTTATTTTTTTACCTTTTGAAAGTTTGTTTTTGTGTTTTGTAACAAAATTAATAAGTTTTTGTTGTTGTTGCTGCTATTTAGTTCAAGACTTTTTTCTTGTATACAAGTAAATTATTTATTTTGTTAGAGACTTGTGGTACAAAATAATTATATATTTTGTACGGCGGTATACGATATTCGTGTATATATACGACTACATGTACATATATGTTGATTTAATTTACGTTACTTTTACGTTCTTAACGTGAGATGAAACTTTATTTCTATATACTCGTATACACATACCATATGCTTTTAAAGGTTTGACTTTAATAACGAATGGATTAAAGTTGGTTCGTGTTTTGTAAGATTGACATTTAATTCTATTTTACTAGGTTACGATGAAGTTATTATACATAATAAGTTGTATAAATACCTGATGTTTACCCGCAACAGTTCATATCAATGACAGCATTTTTCGTTGTACGTATATCATTCATAGATTGTTTGTTACACAATACTGTGCGGCAAATTTTCCTTATTTTCCTTTATAATATATATATATATATATATATATATATATATATATATATATATATATATATATATATATATATATATATATATATATATATATATACATGTACATACGTATATTAACTAACAAGTGACGACGATTGTATGATAATAATAATAATAATGATGATGATGATGAGTATATGAAATTTTATGTCAGTTTAAACATCCACATCCTGAGTGGCAAGAAACAAAAGATGCAAACACAAAGAACTTAACACAAATAAATGATGACAATTGACTTGGCTTTTTGATAAAAGGAATTAAAAGAAAACTTTCTGCTTGTAATATAAAAGATAAATTTAAGAACAATGTAAATAAGACAATAGCAACAATACACATAAAGATAAAGATGGCAAAGAACATTTTTAATTATTATCAAACAACAGATTTGTTTTATATTCGTTTAGCTTTGGAGACAATTTTGTACTGTTTTCAAAGGCAAAGTTTATACACTTTTATGTATGAAGTAATTTTCTGATAAAACTTTATTAAACCATAAACGATTTGCAGGGTTCGAATAGCTTATATGCTTTGGGTATCAATGTATGTATGATTAGAGATGTTAAACCGTATGAGTGGCCAGTGGCCATCCAACCGAAGATGTCATTCAAAATCAATAGTAGCAAATTTAAGGTCTTAATAAAAAGGTATCGTTTCTGTAACGCAATTGCTTTAACTATGGCATTAGCATCATCTACAAAAAGTGATCTACTCACAAACGACCAGTTGCCATTTCACAGTCCAACACAGTCAGAGAAGTGAAAATGAGCTTCGACGATGAAACCGACATTTTTTGACAAAGTTGAGAACATCTTGATGAATTTCCAAGACCCGGAAGCCTATATTTGAATTTTGTAAATATTTAGCCAAAGTTTTTTCAATTTTGAATATATAGTTAATAGCGTTGGTTAACGAAAATGACGTGGACTGTCAATGTTTGACAGTTATTAAATGAAGTTTTAAAAATGACATTTTGTCAACTGTAGTTCGTCAACGCTGCTAGATTCATACATGCATAACTAGATTCATGCATGAATCAACATTCATTGAATATTTTGCCATAATGTTGGAATGGTGGCATTTCTGATATTTCGTGACGAAAAATAAGCAATAAACGACCATTTGAACTGTAGAAGCATCGTTGAATAAAAAATTAAATTTTACAGACTCTTTAAAAAATGTAATCTATTCTGTGATTTGGCTGATGGTAGAAATATGACTATCATCACAGATATCATCACTATCACAGTATAGAATTAACAGTTTACGCTTTCCTTATGTAAGTAGGGTCTCTATAATACCCTTTCGATGCTATACCTTTAAAAGTAGGTTATTCTGATTATTTCAAACCTATTTCGGTTGATTGAATCGAACTAAATTTCTATTGAAACGCAAAAGTGTTTTATCTGTATGACATCTTTAGAATCTGTTGGGACCGCTTCAACAATTAAATTTTTTTTTCTATCCTATAAAATTCGCATAGAGTTTCGAATACGGTAGTTTGCCTAACCCTCGCCACACGACAGCTTATGAGCACTTTCGTAATATGTGATATAGATTTAGCTAATAGATTAAGTTACAAACAATCAAAAGTTCTTAAATCTCTATTCACGTTCACATAACTACCAATAAATTTTGTGTTTAACTATGGAAAAGCTCCACCAATTTCCATATGACCTCATTCTAACTCGCCTGAGAACTTTGGTCAATACAATTAACCTTTTGATACAGCTTGAATTTGTGGATATACATTCCGAAGAGGTTTTGTATTCCGGTATGACTAAACATTTGGCGAGTACTGAAGTTGAATTATACTAAAACATTTGATCGGTAATGAAAAAGAGCCTCTGCAGGGATTGTGTTTTCGTTATTTATTATAAAAATTCAACTATACCTTACAATTGGAATAACAAAATATAAATAAAGATGCTAATGGTAAAACGATAAGAGATGGACAAATTATATCACAAAATAAAACAGAATCAGAAAACGAAAGAAGATGCGATAATAATAAAGAAAATACTAAAATGATCAAAACGAATCTTTAAGAGATAAATATAAATTACAAAATATAAAAAACCGTCAATCGTCATGTAATAATTCTACATACATGTTCGAGCAACTACTAGTTTTTAGTTTGGTTATCTTGCTGAAAATATTTGATTGGACTGGGGCTGGCTTACGTTAGCTAATGATTTAAACTGAAATAGACATTTCGTGATACAAAACATATAACCATAAGCCAATACTTATTATTTGTGTGATCTAAGTGCTATCCATTCATCTCACGCAGTACATAATCAATTCCACTCTTTTACCGATATAACAGCAACTAATTACGGTTTTGTTTCCAAGTTAAACGATATTAAACGTACTAACCAATTTTTAATCTACCGACAGAGATAAAGTCTGATACTATAGTGTCAGAAACTTATAAAAATATCTAAATAATCAACATATTTATAATGATTATTTGAAATGAAATTATATTTGTCAACGTTTGTGTCAAACATTAAATCATCTGTGTGGCTTATAAAATACTACTCTACGTGTACTGGTATTAGAATTTGACTGCATGGAAAATAGCTCCGTTATTAATAAAAGTCTTTACATCGAGGCAAGGCCATCAAACCTTATAAAAAAGATTCTGTCACATGGAATTGTTTGAGCAACTGATTTTATTCATTGTAAATGATGATTTTCTTCAAAAACCCAGAACTATCAATTGAATTACTAACAAATTAGTTATACAAGTGTACAGAAAACAGAAATTTAATTTACAAATTGGATTTATAAGGAGTGAGACTTTCTTATATCTTTTGGCAAGTGATGATAATAAAATAAGTTGAAAATTAGCTCTTACAACACCGATTGCACAATCTATAAATTTCATCGATCGATGAAATTTGAAAATATTGTAGTGAGTTGAGATATATGATTATAAATCGAGAGGTCTTTCTGTTTTTAAATATTTATTTTATTTATGTTAACTAATTTACAATTTTGCATGTTATCTTCTATCTGATCTGCAAAACATATCGTGCATATATACCATATATCGTATCCCAGCCATCCAATATCTTACTGACAAGTACATTATTTGACCAAAAACAACATGCACGTACTAACAAAATAATCTAGTACAACATTTTATAAAATATTTTCAATTCTATTCTCACTCTCCCATTTTATTTTTTTTATGAATTTCTCTCTCGTTCGGATAATCGTATAAAAACAATCTGAAAATATTTTGAATGAATTTTTATTTTACTTGTTTTTATTATTTTTTTTAAATTTATAAAATCTACAATTTTGAAATTAGTTTAAAATAAGCTTTCGTTGTGAAAAGATGTGTTTACGAAGTCAACGTAAAATTTAACTAAGAAAACCAAACCAAAATATATCGTGAACATTTATAATTATAATTTTGGATAAATTATATAGAAATTAATATCAAAAAGTAATTAAAAACCAAAAAAAATCATTTCCGCGTTTTATTAGGCTTTTTATTGTTTTTTTTAACTTATTATTTATATTTAAATGTGAAATTAAATACAAAAATAATTTATTTTGTTGTGTGTGGATGAAAATATCAGAAATAAGTTATATAAAATTTTACAAAGTTTTTCATTTATAATTTTCATCGTATTGTATATAATATTATATAGTATTATGCAATAATCAAGTTTTTGTTTTCTGATTTTTCATTTGTTTGGAGGAAATTTTTACGAAAAATCTAATATAAAATAAATGTGGGTGTTTTTTATTTATAAATATCAGCAAAAAAAATCATTTGTATTATATAGAGTGATTTGCTTATTTTTTTTTGTTAATTAAAAAAGAAAATTATTTGGAAAATTTAAAGTAAATAAAAAAATAAAAAAACGTTTTCATCAAAGTGTTATTTATATATAAATATTATTATTGTATTTGTGTGTATAAAACGTCATGGAAGTCAAAAAAAATAATACAAAAATGTGTTCACTGTGCTAGTAGTAGTAGTGTATACATATATTACGTTTGATAGTAGTGTTTGTTGTTGAAACTTTATAAACAACAACTTTATGTACAAAATAGAAGCGGAAAAATGTTTTTCAATTAAAAACATTTTATATAAAATAAATAAAATTTTTCCGAATTAAATAACAAAACAAATCGTTTTAGATTGATAATTGTTTATCTAAGTAAAATGGCGGGAAATATAGTAAAATGGTGGCGACATAAAATTCTTGGAGGATATAAACATTTTTCAGGTAAAAATACAACAAATACAAATTACTATATTTTTGTTTACTTTTTTCTTCTCTTGTATATGAAAGACAAATTATTTCTTAAGATGGAATAGGTATATGTACATATATATATATATATATATATATATATATATATATATATATATATATATATATATATATATATATATATATATATATATATATATATATATATATATATATATATATATATATATATATTGTTATGAACGTGTGTGTTTTGAGATATATAAAATAAGAATATGTTCTAGGAATGTATGTAAGAAAGAATAAAGACGACATGAATTGAATGATGAAGATGATGAATTTTTTTTACTTGTTTTCGGTCGGCTATTGTTTGGAGTTTTGTTTAGTGAATACAGGGAAAATGGGAATTTTTCTTAAGAAAAAATGAACGGTATGAAATTGATCTAATTTCAGGGTAGAAGAACTTAAAAAAGGATCTAAGAATTTTTGTCTCTAGAAACATAAAGTATTTGAGAATTTTAACCAATGTTTATTAATGGTATCTACTAAGACTGTCATTTTCTGGCTGCTTCAAGACAGTAATTTGCTATTCAATTGAATGATAACAATGGCAAGTTTTAAACTTTAAAAAAGTGGTGTACGTATTCTGTGTAAGGTTGGTTTAGTTCAGTTAGTTTGATAAACCTTTTGTCTTAGTAAAATTAATCAAAGGCAAAGTGAAATAATATTAAATAAGATTCTGAAAACATTAGTTAAAAACTGGACGTTGTTTTTTTCTAAAACTTAGCCTTAATTATAAATCGAACTGCAAGTGGTGTTATCTTATTGAATATTTTTCAGGCTATATCACAGCAATGATCAAAACTAGGGTATTCGTTTTGAATATATAATTCTAAAATGAAGGATCGGAAGATCTACATAGTTATTATTTTATAAAATATAGCCGGGTTTTATGAAATAAAACCTTTAGGCTTTCGAGGAGTCGATTAGGTCGATTGTGCCACCAGTCACCACATAATATTGTCATACCTAGTACAAGTTGATGACCTATAGGATGAGAATGAGTTTCAACACATATTGCTCGGTATATTCTTAAGAAGTTAACTACCACCTCGTGATTCGAGTAACAGTTGTTTAATATTGTTGTGTAATTGATTTTGGATGATCTAACACCAATAAATTATCATCAGTTCCTAATGGATCCTTCACTTTCCACTGTTAAAAACTAGTACAATGTCCAATCTGATCATAAAAGCTTAAAAATGAGACATGCCATGGCGAAAATTGACCATTGTTTATATAGCTGTTGCTAAAACTTACACAATTACTATACACCACAGCAAAAAGAACAGTCACAACAAAGACTTAATGCAGATGGAAGTGTAATGGAAGATGGAAGTGATGGAAGTGTCTTCATCAAATTTGACTTTCTCGAAAATCCTAGATTTAATTATTACATTCATACTATCATTCTAAGTTAAACCTATTAGAACTAGGTTTTTAAGGTCTCGTATTTAACTCAAAGTATTCTTATAGCAAATGTATACTTAAAAATTTAGATACACGATATAAACACAATTGATACTACTAGCATTTGGTTCGTTCAGAAATTTCATAACAATTTCTAATAGCCTCCATATACACATATTTTTTTTTATTACAAGATATCGTCTAAACACATCGTTACTATTTAAGCTGACATATATCTGAAAAAATAGGTACGTTAAATTTGAATACAATCAACTAAGAAAGTAACAATCAGTGTATATATTTAATATATTTAACTTCCAATCGAAACCATTTACCACATTCCACCATGCCGGCACAAACCGACTTAAAAACCGTTGTAACAACAATACAAAACTAGTAAAAATCCCAACAAAACCATTGACTATAAATTTCTATTTTTAACAAAAAATAAAATAATAATAAAAACTAAATTGTAGGCGTACTTCTTTCCTTTCTATAATTTCTTCGTCGAATTTTTCTTTTTTTCTCTCAAGATTTTATTCCAAGAAAATATAAATTTCATTTGTATTTTTCATTGAAATAAAACAATCACTTTGTGGTTATGTTTTTATGTATATGTATGTAGAATCATACATTTGTATGTGCACATATATACATAATTTTCTTTACAATTTCTTTTCTTTTATTCAAATTCAAGACGGTGTTGAAACCAACAAAATCTACATAACAAGTGGTAGTACTCGTATATAGTACATATACAGTTTCCAGTGTTTTTATTACTATACGATGTAGTATTTTTTACTATACACAATTAATTAAAAATTATACGTATATTATTTTGATATACCCAAGATAAAAATATATAAAAATTCTTGAGATTTTTAATTAAGACAAACATCTGTTTTATGATTGACTTCATATGTACGGATATCTTAGCACATAGCATTCCGTTTTATAACTACTCTTCATTTTGTTTCATATATAAGTAGTAGTTTTTCATGTGATTTGGTTAGAAAGAATTTCGAATTACATACCAGCATAAATAATATACAGTTTCAATGTGTTGCGTCGTACTATTAAGTATGTACGTAGAAAATTTTGTTGGATATAGAAACTTCAAAGATTTTCTTCAAAGCAATAATAACAATACAAAGTACCAGGATAAATTTCTGAATTTTTGATTAACAATTAAAGGTTTTATATCTATCTGTATATAGTTGTGTGTACACAACATAAGGGTCTCTCATTTGAATTGAGTGTGTGTGTGTATGTGTGTTTGTGTGTATCATAGATCAAAAGATGGATTAATAGACTTAAATTGAAAAAAATTGTGTAAAGATCTCCAGTTAGTTTGAAGAGGGGATTTAAAATTATTTGATGAGTTTATATTTTATAGAAGGGCGGATGTGTTGATATTTTTGAAGAGATTTTGAAGAGGCAGGAAGTCTTTCACGATTATATTATAGACATATATATCTATACGTATAAACATTATATATATATATATATATATATATATATATATATATATATATATATATATATATATATATATATATATATATATATATATATATATATATATATATACGTTTCTTATTTAAGGTTGTAACTGTACGATTAATTTTATTTGCGTGCAACGCCACTAACAAGTGTTTTTCTTATATAAAAACAATAACAGTTTATATACCTAAATGTTTAATAATTAATTAAGTAAAATGTGTTATGTCTATTTACCGCAGACCCTGACTTAATGTGCTGTTTAACAAAACCAATATTATTTTTTTTAAGCAACTGTCCTTGGTTTTTTATCTTAAACTCAATTATTTAGAACAATTTGACTAGACATTCAACTCTTTTTCGTATTTTTATTTTGGTTTTTTCAGCTTCAAAGTGGTCGCCGCCATCAATCGAAATAATAAAAACTTAAAAATCATTGAAAAATTTTATTCAACTTCTTTTTCTTACATACATACTTACATATTTATATGTATATATACATTTTTGTCTTATATATTTTTGTATTTTCTTTAACAAATATTTTATATAAAATATGCTTGTTTTAGAGGTATACAGTCGCACCCTCGGATGGTCTTGTTCACCATATCGTTATTTCGTTATATAGCAATGTCTAATTTTATTTCTCAAATTTAAATTTCTAGATTTAAATCTTCGTTGTCTGAAATTTGAAACATTGAATTTTAAATTGTATAAATTTGCTTATAGACTCATATCTTTTGATGATCGTGTAACACTGTTTTTATATAATTTTGGGAGCGGGCGCAGTACATCAAGTTGAAACCCTCTCGTATAATAACTAAACAAAAGGGTGGTTAATGTTATTAAATCCTCACACTTCTATTTATTTTGCACAATATATACAAACAAACGCGTTTCTATACTTTGAATTTTGAAACCCTCCCTAAATATACAAAACGAGATTTTGTCACTTTTGTGTGTCGAAGACACAAAGGGGAACTTTATACTGTCGTAACACATTTCGAACTAAATCAACATTATATACATATAGTTTTGTAAAGTTAAAATTAAAAACATTTTAGTTTTGTATTTGATTAAAATTTAATTTATGTTAATTAACTTAGCATATTTTTTGTATACATAAAAGTTTAGGGATTTTTGCGTAAACAATATTTATAGCCAAGTGTTAATATTTGAATCACGAATTCAACTGTAATTTTAATGGATATTTAATTTGAATTGTTCAGACCACACCATATATACTACATACACGTATACACACATGACTCAAATCATAAAAAAGTCTTAATGGATTGTTTCTTAATTTAAACGAATTCATAAAAAATACGAATCGGCGACTAAAAAGCAAAAGTATGTGCCCTAATTGCCGTATTTAAATATTTTATAAAGGTTGACCACCTCACACATTTAAAAGAGAAAAAAAACATTTTCTTCATTCTTTTTGTTATTTCAAATCAAATTCAATCCATTATACTTAAAGAATACGTATATATATATATAAAAAAAACCCTATATAGAGATCTGTCGGTAAATAGCTATACGTTTATTTCTTTAAAGCGATATATAAAAGAGAACCAACTTTGTTGCTATAAAAGTATTACTTACACATTGAATTTTACAATTACTTGTGAAAAGGAAATACAACCGTAAAAACATTGAATCGATATATATACGGTGCACGACGTGGTATGAGGCAGATTCGATTCTCCTCACCATATATGAATTTTTCATTTTTGTCACCAGGTGGTTTAATGTGTATGTGAGGTATAATTCGCTAATATCGAAAATATATGTTTTGCAAAGTAGTTTTGAAGCTTCAAAAATTCAGAATTTTAATCAATCAATTTTTTTGCTTATATTTTCAGGTAATTTAATCGCAAATGGTCTACCGAAGATAATGCGCACTTGGATTATATAAAATTTATCTTGTAAATCGTAAGTAACAAAAAATACTTAATCTTGGATGCTCAACTTGGGCCTTAGATTATCTTGTCTGCGCTGTTCTTATAACTCATATTTTATTTATATTATAAACACATAAAATAAATTAGTTCAAGGCTGTTTCAAAAATATTAACCAGTTATTGTGAATTTTTGTTTTTGTTGGTTGGTCAGTTTAGCACCATCTAAAATTTCTTGTAAGTACATACGCATTTGAAAAGTCAGCATTGTGAGTGATTACATGTGACAGATTATTACAGAACAACAACACGAGTGTAACACTCATAACTGGAAATAACGTAATTTTTGTATGTGTTTCGTACAGCACAGCACATACAGTCTTAACAAACCACGAACTATATATATATAGATATAAGTATATTATATATACACATAAAATACATTTAAGGCCGAAATACTACACAGTATCTATATACCGAGTAACGTATTTCTTAAAGATTATATTGTAGTTTTTCGTTTCTTTTGATGAACATTATAAAAAAACTTAAGAAAAATAAAAGTTTTTTTCTTTTTACCTCTATCTCATTTCGGCATCTTACGTCTCTCGCTTCACTGCCGCGCGGTCGCCTTTTTTCTTTTGAAATATTATTATTTTTTTTCTTTAAGAAATAACAATAATACAACCAAAACGAAGAAGAAATAAAAATGTATTGTCGGCAAAACAATTTTTTTTCTTTATCTTTTAATAGTTCCCTTATATACTATACAGTTGTATTCATTTCTAGAGGGTGTATATACACAAAAAGATACGAAAATCCTATGGATGGGCGCATGCATATATGTATACTCACAAATAAAAGAAAACAGTTCCAAATTCTAAAATGAAATTGCGATATTTTTAAGACAACAATTTACATACTATTGGTTTTTCTAATATAAACTTCCTACTACACATATATAGATATACATATAAAATCACACACCAAAATCAACATTATAAGATATTTAAACATCTTAAAACTTTTTGAATATGTATATAAACATCCTTTGTTATATATTTATTCGAAATTAATCTTTATTAATTTCTTATTATTTAAAAATAATAAAAAAGTAAAATCGCGAAAAAATACCGATATATTAAAACCTTAGATCTTATTATTTATTTGCAAATCTTTAAGAAAACGAAAAAGAATTTAAATAATTTCATTTAGTCAATATTTATTATTTAATTTTTTTTATTAAGAAAACACTTTTTAATTATACATACTCTTTAGATACATACGAAGAAATAAAAAAATAATATTATGTCGGTATTTTGTTTCTTTCATTTTCTTTAAGAAAGAATAAAAAATAAAATAAAACGAATAAAAGTCTTTGATTGCCCGACAAAACGTCTACCAGTACATTTACACAATAATTCTGTTTTATTTTGTTTGATAATAAAAATATGTACTAATATATGTATGTATATAAGAATGGTATAGTGCGCGAAGTGATCACGATAAGGTGTCTGCGATGTGCGTAAATTTAGCATAGACATGTGTCATCAAATATCGGTGAGACAAAAATTGAAAAAGATATATCATGTGAATAAGTCAATGAGGTTGAATAGTTTTGTAAGATTACAAATACGAGTTAATTTGCGAGGTTAGGATGTTTTTGGCATTAGTTATGGTATGTTCTAACTGGGATCTGAAAAGTAGTAAAGGCTCCAACCAAACCGCAATTGTAACATCACTAAAATGTTTTTATTAAGATCGATAAAGGCTGGATCTATAGATGATTTTAATTGAGTTAAAATAAAATTAACGAATATCACTGTTTTGGGGGATTAACTAAGTATGTATATCTATTCATTAATCTATTCGATTTTTGATCAATGAAATAGAACAAATTGAGCTTAAATGTCTATTTTTAAATTTATTCAGTGGGTATGGAAATGAATAATCACGAACACCGAATAGATGATAACTGCGGATTGGAGTGACTGTCGACAAAGATCATACGAATTGCTCGAGATAATTTTAATGTAAATTTTTTGTTAGAATTTAATAACACAGACTATAGGGATTATGGAAATGATCGTGATAAGTGCATTTTCTATAGAATGATGACAGCAAGGAAAACATAAAAGAGTCTCGACTAATCCGGATTTACAACTCCGCTCTCTCTATCTATAGGGTATCAATCAATCAAACGAATAGGGATGGTAATTTTGAATATACAAATTCAAATCATGTGAATATTTGGTCTGTTCTGTCTTTTGTATGTTACATACACACCATTTTCGATAGCTTAATATCGAAGCCTTATTGTACTCGATGTCATAATGGCCAACATTTCTAAATCATAGTCCCCTGTAAAAAATTATTATTCAAGCAGATATAAATTACGGTCAGATTGAAAAATTCTTTATCAATATAAAACCGATAAAGATTCCTACCAATGAGATTTACGAATTTATCACCAGCTAAATAGTTCAACAAATATATTATCAATAAGAAAAGTGAATTAATCTATTGGAATATTTTATATTTTGATTTTAATAGATTTTTTATTTAATAATGTCGTTAAATTTACTTGTTTTGTTTCAGTAAATACACATATATATTTTGAAAAATTACTGAGATGTTTCCCATTTTGTTTTTGAGGCCGGTTTAGAAGTAGGGTTTTGGGCTTATTTCTAAAATCCTATATATATGATATAAATTTCATTTTTCCGGATGTGGAAGACCTTATTTGAAGATAGGTGGAGTTGTAGTTGTAAAGCGTGTTTAAAGTTTATAAAATTTGAATAGTATATATTTTTGAGTGAAGTTGTATTTTTTTGAGTTCAAGTTGTTGTTTTTGTGTATGTTGTAATTCGGTAAGGCCTGTTTCGATTTACTGATGACGTCATATTAAATGGCTGTGTGATCAAAAAGATCAAATCTATCTCTTCAGGCTGTTTCTTAACGATCTGAATTATGTTTACTTTGAAAGCACACTGATCAGTAAGAACATTTAAGAAAAACTGAGTAATTTATCTTAAAGAATACATTTCATCGCTATGGTAAAATATTGTATGGGAAAAGGCAATTTTAATTGAAAATTTTAATCGAAACATACAGCACAATTCATTATGATTTACCAATTATATGTATATAGAGAACTGGAGTTTAATTGCTCTTTCATTACTCAAATCCTAATATAATTTATTCATTCAAAATTCTCAAACCATAAACTCCCTTTAACGACCTCCCAATTCTAATTTAATTCACATGCCGTATATGTATAAGAACCAAATGAAAAGACGAAGATCAGCCAAAAGGAAAAAAAACTGTTTGTTGTATAATCGCGATGTTATCAACTCGCTGGTAGACGACAAACAAAAACTTTGTTTTTGTCGTATAGTATATATGTACATATGATATTCGAAAATAATTCCAGTCACATTCATGCCACCATATTATACTTATTAACATATTAACATAATTCATTATTAAAAATACATTTTTTTTTGTTTTGTTTGATACAATTATAATTTTTTTCCACTTTGGGGATTACGAAATGTGGAAGAAGAAAAGACAACCAACTAAACCAAACCAAACTGAAACGAAAAAAAACATAATAATAATAAAAACTGAAAGACGTGAATCTCATTCGTAAAGGCGCGCACATAGAATAAAATTATTCAAATAACATAAAAAACCGCGAACATAAATTATTATTACATTTCGAAATTGTATTTTCAGTTGAATAATAATATTTAAATTTGGTGTATGTGTGTGTAGTTGTACGTCGTGCCATATCCAGTAGTTTATATTTGTGTGTCGAAATGATTGAGTGCTGAATGATGAGACCTTGAGGAGACAACATCTGTACGTGTACAGCACCCTCGTTTAAAATAATACATAATATAATTTATATCCTCAATACCTACTTTATGCTAAAGAATTTTTCCATTTTATTACATTTTGAGAGGAAAGTGTTTTGAAATTTAATTTATGAATTTTCTTCTTTTCCAGTACATACATACATACTTCAATGTCTATATATACTCGTAATATAATTTTCAATTTTTTTTTTTTTATTTTTATTTTTCATCTTTTCACAAACACAAAATAACAATCAACCCCTCGTTTCGAATATTCGTTTATATTTATAATATAATTTTCTCTGTTATTGACAGAAAATTTCCAATGAAATGGAAAATGGAAAAATGTATAGGAAAAATAAATAAAAATTCTCTACCCATCGTTACGTGATAAATTGTTTGACTTTTCATTTATATATGTGTATTTATATTGAAAATTGAAAAAAAAATGGGAAATGAATTTTCTATACACAAAAACAAAATTTAACGGAAGGAAATTTAAATGAAATGAGAATAACAACAAAATTGAAAAAACATATTTCCTTGTAAAAGTTATGTACGTATATGTTTGATGAATCGAGGTTTGAACAATATACATTTATCACACTTAGAAAATCGACTTATCTTTCATCGCACACTACTCATCGTATATTTGGCCCACCAAAGAATATTATTTTGGCATTCTTGAACAACATGAGATTTGAATTTTATTTTATTTTATATATTTTTTTTTGTTCAAGGAAAAAACTAAACTCTATAAACAAAAATAAAAAGAAAATTATTATTGAATCAAAAGAAAAACTTATTTTTCATTTATCTCTAAAAATAATTTATTATGTTTTTTTTTTTGATCATACGAGATCGTATTTATATTGCGATCATATGTTTTTTTTATTATAAAATGATGTTTTGATTTTGTATATAAATTATAAAAAATCTGAAAGAAGACGATTCATCCGCGCACGGACAAAGATAAATGGAAATATAATATACAATGGTTTGAGAAAATACATAGGAAGATCATTGCACCCTAAATTATATGATCATGATTATGAACAATCTCATGATTATCATCATCTTATTTTGTTTTTATAATCATAACTTCCTCGTTCGACCGGTTTTGATTGATATATATATATCTATATAATCTATATATAATATACGTAAGATAGAATTAAGAACTTTATATATATATATATATATATATATATATATATATATATATATATATATATATATATATATATATATAAATATATATATATATATATATATATATATATATATATATATATATATATATATATATATATATATATATATAATATATAAGAGGAAAAGGTGTACACACCAATCATTTTGCTTTGATTTGATTGATTACCGGATGTTAACGATTATATAAAGATATGCGCGCCGCCTCTGTAACTTGTCTTAATGAATGGTGGTATTTAAGTATATATATTTATATAGTTACGAGCAGCTTTAAATTGTACAATAATTGGATCAATCTTGCACAAGACCCATTTCCCGGATCTCGACACATATTAAAATCTGTCTATTTATATAAAATTCCATTTCCTGCTATATCAACTACAGCATAATGTACATTTATATTAGTTATATGGTACGAGTACAAATTGAAATCGTAGATTTGTTTTTATGTATTTGGTGGACCCACCATGGTTTCATTTTATATTAGTTTTGTTTTTATAAATTTTATAATGTAAACTAAAATGGGCACTACCGCAACAGTAACAAACAACACAAAAACCAAATAAAATGATTTATAGGCATTTTGGCGATGAATCATCAGCCGGAGTGAAATTATTAACGCACATATACGCGCACGCACTATAAGCCCCCTTCTTAAAAAATATTATTCTTAAATATATTTCTTTTCTATACAAAATATAAAATATAAAAAAAACAACATAAAACCCATAAAAATAAAAGTATCAAAACGAGATTGTTGTTTTCAACTTATATATATTAAAGTGTCAGTCAATGTAACTAAAAATTTCAAGAAAATAATAAGAAAAGAATGTATCTTTTTATATTTTTACATGTAGTATTTATTTTGACCTATGTATGTCTATCTGTCATGTTATTTCCCGTTTTATGTATCTTAGAAGCGAACTCATTTATACATACATCCATATAGAACTGTTTATATACTACATATATGTATATATATATATATATATATATATATATATATATATATATATATATATATATATATATATATATATATATATATATATATATACATATAGTGTGTATAATATAAAAACCATTAGAGTTTGGTTATATATACGCTAGTATTATGTACAAATATACATATAGGCATACACATATGTACAACATAGTGTATTCCCTTTGAAGTACTTTTGCCCATTAATGGGAAACAAATGGAATTTCCCTCTTAGTTTGTATGTACAATGTAGATAGATGCTTGTACATATTATATGCTGTTGTTATTATTGTTGTTGCTTTTGTTATTAAGTAAATTAATGTTACATTCATTGAAGCGAGAAATAAGTGATTTGATTTTTAAAACTTTATATAGCATTATGTGTATTGTTTTTAGACGATTTGTGGTTACAAAATAGTTACATTATGTATTTTTAGATTGTTAAAGAAAAGTAGAATGAACTGTGTAATTGACGATTTTTATTTTGTTTTATTTGGGTGGAATGTTGAAAGTGATCGGTTAACCATCTGTTCGAACTTTTTCTTAAGTAGGAACCAATTACTTAATTTCATGTTTTTATATATTGAATGTCGCAATGATAATTTATTTTACAAAACATTATAGTTTTTGGTCGTTTCGGTTTATTACTAAATTTTTGTTAAGATTTATCGAAACCAAATGTTATGATTTGGGTTGAATTGATTTGAATTAATATCAATTGATAAACATATCGTCATTGAATTAATATTTCTTCACTGTACTTTCAAAACTGTCCGTCTTATTTTATTTATATATAAAAGCTACACCATATGTGTTGAACTATTTTATTTATAATAAATTGTATCAGCTTGAATTAATAAAGAAGAATCGTAGTGCATGATCTAGTTAAGCTCTTAGTTCTAGCAACAGTTTAGCTACGAATTTTTCTTTTTTAAATTAGAATCAAATTAGACAAAACCATTCCTAATGATAGTATTCGTTCTCTGGTATAACTTCTTTGCCAGTCGACTTATAGTTTAGAAGATTTTAATAAATTGAATATCTTTAATTAAACGCTAAAAAAGTTAATCAATATCATTAAATTTTCTCCATTCGAGGCTAAATATTCATGATTAAATATCAGCAATACCAACAGGACCATAGAACTTCGCGATTTGCCTATTTACCATATATCAACCAAACGACAAAATGTTGCTGTCTTAGAATTCAATTGTTTTGTCGAAACATTAATATTATAAAACTTGAGAAATCAAAATATATTAAGGCAAGAACTTTTATAGATTAATGATGTTGAAACTTGTTGGAGCTTCTGATAAATTATGTTTGGTTTTTGAATATTTAAAGGAAGAGGAAACCAATTAAAATCGGTGATTTTATGTTAATGAAGTTATTTCAGTCTTACTATGTCTTAAAAATATCTCAATGCAATTAATAATAATTCAATGCTAATGAATTAGTATAGGTTATAGAAAAGGGCTAAAGTCCTCAACAAACATAGTCAATCGTAGACAAAAAGACTTAAGGTATTCGTAAAACAAACTGAACACCCTCCGCATGATTAGATTCCTGTCTCTCAAAACCAAAACCACATTGCTCGCAATCCACAAATCAAAGTGGTAAGTACGTTCAGTAAAATTTCAGTAGAGGCCACTCTTATCGGTTATACCATGATTATTATCAAAATAGTAAATAGCGTACCAACTCAAAAACAATATGTTAAAACCCCTCAATTAATTATAAATTGATTGCTTGTCTTAGTGGATTAAGTAGCATGTGTTTTAAAATCATCATATTACTCGATTTCTACCATTAAAATCAGAAACATGAAATATTTCGCTAAAACCCCAAATTTATGGATACCCAATTAATCAAATGTTATTCAACCCTTCCCATAGCCGACGACAATACTCAATACCGATTAACCATATGTCAATCACATCATGGTTAGGCTATACCGCACTAAATCTAATCGATGATATAAATTTTCTTATCTAAACAATTTTTTTTTAAATTATTAATGAATTAAAAATTTATTTATTCGTTCTTTATCTGTAAGTATATATTTGAATGAGATTTAAAAAACAGATCGTTGAATAGTAGTAAATTATTAGATTATTTACATTTGTAGTAATAACTGGTTTTTTTTTATAATCTTCTTATATATATATACATACATGTGTTTTATAATAAGAAATTATTATCATAACTATTGAAATTAGTGATCTTATTTAATCCCAAATTAACTATATGGTGCGGTGGTGTATGTATACGATATGAGTTATATCAAACTAAACAAAAAATTAATATCGATATAGTTTTGTAGGAAGTTAATCCGAGATTACTGGCAGTTTTATACATAAATTTTAGGTTAATACTTACAAATCTTCGAACAGGCAATATAAAGATACGCCTTACCATCCGCCGACGAATGTGATTTACATCAGTAACGCTGGATGCCAAATCATCATCTCGTTTACCGGAAAAAAAAATTTTAAATATTTTTTGTGTATATTCATTCGTCTTCTTAAGAAATTAATCGATAAAAGAATCTCAACACACAGACTTTAATTCTTTTAATTTTTTTTTTTTTGTTGAATAAATATTTTTTTTATATACATATTTTATTTAAGGTACATTAAGCCGATAACATATAGAAAATACCGCCATGAAATAAAAAAAAATTGTATTTAGATTATAATATTGTATAATATTGAAATAAAATAACACAATCACATAAAAGGCCACGACAATATTATTTTACTATCAGTTAGCCGCCGACTCGACTCCATTAGTCCTATCAACAACACAATTTTTTTTTTAAATAATAATATCGCTGCTTTGCTTTTTTTTATGATGGCGCTCCTTTTATCAGTCAATAGTAATAATAAGAAAAAAATGTGATAAGAGTAAACTAAAGTACTTATATAAACAAAATGTGTGTTGATATATATTGTATATATACATAATTGAATTTATATACACTATATGGATTATATATATATATATATATATATATATATATATATATATATATATATATATATATATATATATATATATATATATATATATATATATATTTATTTATTTATTTATAAGAAATTGGTGAGATGAAAATGTACGAATGTATATACGAAATCAAAATGGAAAAGATTTGGTTAATGGAATAGCTATTAGTCATTGTGAGATAAGCACTGTTTGTGCACGAGATGAAAAATAGGACATAGACGACATGTGTGGTGAAAATAGTTATTTTTTATATCAAACTTTGCGCTATTAAATATAACGATAGGATGTTATAACAAATTGTGTATTCCGGTTCTAACAAATTGATTTCGTGATGGTATATAATGTTGTTTTATCATATTATCGGTAATGCTCTCATATTAGTTGTTAAGAAGTTTTGTTACTGACGGAAGATATAATTATAAATACTTTATAATTAACTTAAGACATTAAGATATTAACTTTTGCATATTCGACTAAATGGTGTCTTAACTATTGCAGCATAACTGGATAGCTGACATTTTGCTCCTCAGTAGCTGCAAAATTGTTATGGTATGTAGAGTAATAGCAAGTGGCAAGTTGTGCAATGTGCATACATCCCATTTTGAGTACAAGCTCATTTACAATGAGGCACGAAGCAAACAATACTTAAAAAATGTATCTAATGATGTATATAAGACGAGCATATTGGAAATCGAACTACTATATTTGCTATCTTAACCCTCGTTAACCAAATATTATACTAACAATAGAATCTTACTTAGTATTTTTATAAATTTCGACATTGTCAGAGATTTTGTGAAACCAACAATGGTGGAACGATAAATCTACCTCATTAATGTACAGAGAAAGTAATAAAGGACCAAGTACTGAACCTTGAGGAACGCCCGCAGTAACTGGAAGAACTTAATGGAATAATAAGTACCAAAAAACAATTAACTATTATTTATTATATGGGACTGAATTTGGTTTTTTACTACTATCTCAAAGGCCTTGAAAATGAAATTATTTTACTGAGTAGTAATTATTTTCCATTGCTAGCTAAAGGAGGTTAAGATAAAATTAAAAATGTGTAGGTAATAAGTATTTTGAGACTACAGAAAAAATTAGTTTCACTAATTTTCAAACTAACTCTATAAGGACCAGAAGGTTCCGGCTTAACTTTCCAAATAGTAAACTGTAACTTCTCAAAGGAAATATTTGAAAATGGATTAGAACACTCTTCAGATATAAGATCAACAATTGGACTCACCAAAGTTAGATTCGAGCCAATAATTCATGTTTACACCTGCGTTAAGACCAGCCATGTACGAATTTGTGTTAGAAAATATAACTCAAAAAACTGTTTGTCTTGTATGTTTTTAAAAAATCTTACTCTTGGACTTTTGTAAGTCTTTGTAAACAACTTTGTTACATCTTATTTTTTAATTGTTATGGTTTGTTAGAAATGCCTTCAAAAAGTCACTCATTACTGACGCTACATTCATCTATATCATATTTTTAAAATTATTTTAATAATTTTTAAAACTTTTCTTGTTCGTTTTGATTAGTCCAATTTTCCGTTTTTACATTTAACCTTTTGCTAAGTTTGATTAATATATGTATCTTTTGTAACTCTTGAGGTGTATCCACCTGGCTCAACCCTGTCCCAATTGTAAGTATAAAATGCATGGTTTGGATTTTCAGTAAGCACATTTCGACTATCTTTTGATTTGTGTTTTTTTTTGGTAATTTATTTACAAATATTTCGAAGGCCATACAAAGAACTAATTTTATTACACAGGTTTAATGTGACCTTAAGCCTCCGTGTTGAAAATTATGATTATACAATATGTAGTGATGATGTATTTTGAAAACCTACTAAACTCAAACCACACCTATGTCGTTCATCGAAACAATTAGCTGATTTCATTTTTATAATTTATTCTACCTTCTTTCCTACCTGAAGTTTTACTATTTTGTATTTCTTTACGATTTTATTTAATAATATATACGATAATACAAAAGAATGCCGATTTTAAATGATTCAATTGTTATACTATACTCTAAAGGTAATTTACTTAAGCACAACAGTAATAATAATAAAAACGTGTTTTCTATTCAAGTTGTTTAACAATTTTTCTACGGAAATCTCAACCCAAAGTCGAGTCGAACAATAGCACACAACATATACGTACTGTTATGTAGATGAAAAAGTGAAAAATCACCTAATCATTTATATACATACACTCGTACTGATAATTGAAGAAAGGCGCGGGAAAAAGATAGAACACTGATTCGCCTTAATACGAACGTCGAACCAAACCACATATTTATGTATTTTAAAACTATGCTAGTTATATAGATAGTTCGTTCGAAACACCAGACCTCCTACAAAGTTGTGTTATTATTTTAGAATTTTTGTTTTCTGTATTTAATTTTCTCGGTAAGGTAAAATGTATAGCAACAACAAAAATATATGTGGAGGTATTCTTTTGAAGAGGATTAAATGTTGTTGTATATATGTCTATAAAACTATGTATTCTAGAAAAAAGGGCACGATCTACAAAAACGGGAAGTTACGTACATAATAAGTTCGTATAATCACTATAAAATTTTCTTAGAAATTAATGTTTATAAGTATATATTGTCTAGGGTGAAGAAGGAAAGAGAATTTAAGTTCGTATAAAAAAAGGATGTTGAAGATTCCAAAAAAGAAAAATAAACTTAAACAAACTCAAGATAACGATTATTTTGTATATAAACAGTACTACCATCACCTGAAATACCGCGCGCCAATCTCATTTCCATTCATAAAAACTAAAAAATTTATTTAAGTATGTTTACATTATACGATTTTTTTTTATTGTACGTATATATAAATATAAATAAGTAAGCAATTTTAATATCAGTCACGTGACATTTCTTTAAGATATATAAATTTCATAAAAAAAACAAACAAACAAATATGATTAATGTATTTTTCATGTTAATGGCAAAAAAGAATAATAGTAAATATAAATAGACACACAGTGCAATCGTAATCATAAACTATAAAAATTATTATTGTTTGATGAATTTTTTTAATATAATGTTTATCAGGGTTTCAAAACATTTTATTTCTTAAATTTGGGTCGTTGATTTATATGCAACTTCATTTGGATAGCATTTTATTGCTTTTCTGGTGCAAGGTTGAATAGAATAGTTTCAACAGAAGGTGCCCGAATTATTTGAACAGTCCTGTATTATACTAGCTATTTGTTGTCAATTGGCAATCGCGTGAAACTAGTACTAATTCCCTGCTACATCTTTTTCGATATACCATGAATGCAATTAAATAATTATTGATTTAAACAGCAAACTGCGGACAGTATGCGCATCGATTACAAATAAGGATGTAAATCCTACTATATAATACGGTCTTGAATTACTCAAATTAATATGCGATATAATAATTTTTTATTTATAATCGTCGATCGATTTTGATTTATTTTCTACCGCTGATCATATATATTATTTTAAAATCATTTTTGTCAGAGTTGTGTGAAGATCATAAGTGCGAAAATAATTCAATATTTACTTCAATAAATGACAATTATAACGAAAAAGTGATAAGATTGGTATAACTTTTAATAATGAGATCCCTCTATGTGAGTCACAAACATGCTACGATAATTTGAATAAAACTAATTAGTAACATGCCTACTTTTTACAAAAAAAAACATGCCTATAGATATTTCGAATATACTATATTGGTGAATTTTCGAGGACCGTAAATCATCATCAAATGTAGCAATAGATAAGTTAGTATTAACGTAAAATAACCGAATGCAATATGTATTATTAAGAACAAGAATTTATTAAATCTGATATCTACACCATATATCCGTCAATAGAACTGAACAATAACTACATCAGGACACATCTTTAACAAGCAGCTTCATTTGCAGTCGAGCAACTTCTGTTATAGAAAATTATATATAAGCCAACAACCTAATCTAATCACAAAGTTCACAAATAATGTAGAATTTTATTGGAAAATCAGAACTACATCAGTTAAATTTTTTTTAGAACAATCACTATTAATGGAGTATACTCTGTATCTAATAATCCTATGCTATGATTACGCTATATATATATATATATATATATATATATATATATATATATATATATATATATATATATATATATATATATATATATATATATATATATATATATATATATATATATATATATATATATATATATATATATATATATATATATATATATATATATATATATATATATATATATGTATATATATATATATATATATATATATATATATATATATGTATATATATATATATATATATATATATATATATATATATATATATATATATATATATATATATATATATATATATATATATATATATATATATATATATATATATATATATATATATATATATATATATATATATATATATATATATATATATATATATAAATATATATATATATATATATATATATATATATATATATATATATATATATATATATATATATATATATATATATATATATATATATATCTATATATATATCTATATATATATCTATATATATATCTATATATATATCTATATATATATCTATATATATATCTATATATATATCTATATATATATATATATATATATATATATATATATATATATATATATATATATATATAAATATATATATATATATATATATATATATATATATATATATATATATATATATATATTTATATATATATTTATATATATATATATATTTATATATATATTTATATATATATATATATTTATATATATATATATATATATATATATATATATATATATATATATATATATATATATATATATATATATATATATATATATATATATATATATATATATATATATATATATACATATATATATATATATATATGTATATATATATATATATATATATATATATATATATATATATATATATATATATATATATATAACGGGTGATTTTTTAAGAGCTTGAGAACTTTTTTTTTAAAAAAAAACGCATAAAATTTGCAAAATCTCATCGGTTCTTTATTTGAAACGTTAGATTGGTCCATGACATTTACTTTTTGAAGATAATTTCATTTAAATGTTGACCGTGGCTGCGTCTTAGGTGGTCCATTCGGAAAGTCCAATTTTGGGCAACTTTTTCGAGCATTTCGGCCGGAATAGCCCGAATTTCTTCGGAAATGTTGTCTTCCAAAACTGGAATAGTTGCTGGCTTATTTCTGTAGACTTTAGACTTGACGTAGCCCCACAAAAAATAGTCTAAAGGCGTCAAATCACATGATCTTGGTGGCCAACTTACCGGGCCATTTCTTGAGATGAATTGTTCTCCGAAGTTTTCCCTCAAAATGGCCATAGAATCGCGAGCTGTGTGGCATGTAGCGCCATCTTGTTGAAACCACATGTCAACTAAGTTCAGTTCTTCCATTTTTGGCAACAAAAAGTTGGTTAGCATCGAACGATAGCGATCGCCATTCACCGTAACGTTGCGTCCAACAGCATCTTTGAAAAAATACGGTCCAATGATTCCACCAGCGTACAAACCACACCAAACAGTGCATTTTTCGGGATGCATGGGCAGTTCTTGAACGGCTTCTGGTTGCTCTTCACTCCAAATGCGGCAATTTTGCTTATTTACAGCCATTCAACCAGAAATGAGCCTCATCGCTGAACAAAATTTGTCGATAAAAAAGCGGATTTTCTGCCAACTTTTCTAGGGCCCATTCACTGAAAATTTAAATGAAATTATCTTCAAAAAGTAAATATCATGGACCAATCTAACGTTTCAAATAAAGAACCGATGAGATTTTGCAAATTTTATGCGTTTTTTTTAAAAAAAAGTTCTCAAGCTCTTAAAAAATCACCCTATATATATATATATATATTTCTTGTCGTAGGAGGCGACTAAATCTGGTTGGATCGCTGGGCTGACGACCCGCATCCGTAAAACCGTGAAAATGTTAAAAATGTCAACAAAACTAAAAAAATCGGATATCGCCAAAACAACAAAAAAAACGAACCCCCGCTTAAGTACCCGGACACGAGATTGAAGATCGGCACGTGGAACGTGCAGTCATTAAGAAAACCTGGCGCGTTGGACGGCCTTATCACATGCATGAAAGAGTATCGGCTGGAACTCGTAGCTCTCCAAGAAACTCGATGGCCTAAAAGTGGAGACCATGTGTCCCAAGGCTATACGTTGCTACACAGTGGAGATGACCTCGGAAATCTTGGGGTTGGATTTCTCATTGGGCCACAGGTAAAAAAGGCTGTCTTGGACTTTCAAGCAGTCGATAATCGAATGTGTAAGCTTCGCTTGCACATGAGATTAGCCAACCTGTCAATTGTCTGTATACATGCGCCCACTGATGTAAGCCAATCCCAGGATAAAGACTCATTTTACAATAATCTAGATAATCTGATGGGTTCTATACCGGAGCACGATGTCAAATTGGTGATTGGTGACTTTAATGCTAGAGCTGGCAGAAATCAGACCGACTTATGTAACAACATAGGTCCGTACTCCCGACACGAAACTGCGACCGAGAATGGGGAAAGAATGATGTACTTTGCGATCGCTCATGATCTCAAAGTAGCAAGTACATTCTTTCCTCATAAAAACATCCACTTAGAAACATGGACACACCCACGTAAAACATCCCGAAGCCAAATTGACCATGTGTTGATTTCAAAAGGGCGGGCTCGGGTTGTCCAAGATGTGAGATCGTATCGGTCGTCAACAAAATTCGTAGGCAGTGACCATTTTATGGTTGCTGCAAAGCTACGATGGAAATTTTCGTACAAGTCAGGGAGTACAGGAGAATATACAACGCGATTCTCCTGTGAAGGTCTGATAAATGAAGAAACGCAACGAAAATATCAAGATCTTGTCAGCAATAGCATTATACAATCCAATTACCAATCTGTTGATGTGAACAGTGTCTGGGAAGTATTGAAAACCTCGGTTGTCGATGCTGCCCAGCACACTCTCGGTATAGTGAAAACTAAGCCCAAAAATGATTGGTTTGATGAGGAGTGTCGTCTTGCTGTTGAGCAACGAAATATAGCCTATAATGAAGCGCAGACTCGGTTTACAATCGCAAGGAAAAACAAAGCAGTTCTCGCTAGGAGGACAGCTAAACGCATTTGTAGACTGAAGAAGCGAGAATGGTGGAAGGCTAAGGTCTTAAGAGTACAACAACTCAGCAATGAGCACAATTCGCGTGGTTTCTTTAAAGGAATCAACGAATTGCACCATACCTTAAGATCTCGGTCAACTGCCATTCGGGACCAGGATGGAAACCTCTGTGTTAACGTCGATGCGGTACTCGATACATGGCGTGAACATTTCTCTGATTTACTTAATGTTCCACATGTATCACAAGCTGTGTTTGAATACCCTCAAATACAGACCGCGGAGATGTTCATTGAGGATCCATCCTATGAGGAATTCACAATGGCCATGCAGAAATTAAAGAAAAATCGTTCACCAGGAGTTGATTGCATTAATTCAGAGCTCTTGATATTCGGAGGGCTAACTTTGTGGAACTGTCTTTTCGACCTTGTTCGATTGGTATGGCGAAATGAAGTTATGCCCGAAGAATGGAAAGTGGCCGCGTTATGCCCAATTTTCAAGAAGGGTGATCGCTTGAAATGTGAGAATTATCGCGGTATAGCTCTCCTTTGCACAGCATATAAGTTACTGTCATACATTATCTTGGGAAGAATTACTCCTCTAGCGGAGGAAATTGTCGGTGACTACCAAGGAGGATTCCGTCCAAATCGGTCAGTCACTGATCAAGTTTTTTCGCTGCGGATGATTCTTTCCAAGTACTACGAAACATCTCGCGATGTACACCAGGTGTTCCTAGATTTCAAGCAAGCCTATGACTCGATCAATCGAGAGATATTATGGTATGCGCTTGAATATTTAGGAATACCGAAAAAATATGTACATCTGTGTAAAATGACAGTAACGCAGTCACAATGCTGTGTCAAAGTTGAGAACAGGCTATCGAGAACTTTTGCAATCAATTCCGGTGTTCGACAAGGAGATGCGCTGTCCCCGATACTTTTTAATCTCATGTTGGAATACATCCTTCGTAAAAGTGAAACACCTCAGGACAACATCTTATTCCGACAATCCAATCAACTTCTTGCTTATGCAGATGATATCTGTGTGATTGGATTAAATGGCAACGGAGTGAAAGAGATACTTGATCCACTGGAACAGTGTTCAGCTTCTGTTGGTCTCAAAATCAACGAGTCAAAAACCAAATATCTAATCTCGGGTTTTAGAGACCAAGACGCAATTGATTTCAGTAGTGGTAACCACACGTTTGAAGGAGTGATGAGATTCAAGTATCTTGGATCTCTCATCACTCACGATAATAGTGTGGGAGAGGATATCAAGGTCCGCCTTGCCGCTGGCAATCGGGCTTTGTACCCTCTACGTCCACTGCTGAAATCAAAATATCTTGCAAATACGGATATGCTGAAACTGTACAGAGTGTTGATCAGACCCGTTGTCATGTATGGATGTGAGAGTTGGACCTTGACGGATGAGTACGAAAGATGGCTTCTAACATTCGAGAGAAGAATCATGCGTGTGATATATGGTCCAAAACGCGACGTCGATGGCACTTACCGAGTTCTTTTCAATCACGAGATCAGGAATTTAATGCAAATTCCTGATATCGTGCATGAAATTAAAGGACAGCGAGTACGCTGGCTCGGACACGTTCTGCGTGCTGATCCGAACCGAATGATACAGCGAACCTTTAAGGGAGAACCGCCTTTCGGTAGGCGAAGAGGTCGCTGTCGGCGACGATGGCTCCACGGCGTAGAGAGCGATCTGGCATCTTCAAACTGCCTACAACGGTTTGAAGAGCTGGCTCGTGATCGAAACCGATGGAGTCAGATTGTTGACACGGTACGGGCCAATAATGGCCTGTAAAAACCGTAAAAAAAAAAAAAAAAAAAATATATATATATATATATATATATATATATATATATATATATATATATATATATTTATATATATATATATATATATATATATATATATATATATATATATATATATATATATTTATATATATATATATATATATATATATATATATATATATATATATATATATATATATATATATATATATATATATATATATATTTTATATATATATATATATATATATATATATATATATATATATATATATATATATATATATATATATATATAATATATATATATATATATATATATATATATATATATATATATATAAATATATATATAAATAAATATATATATATATATATATATATATATATATATATATATATATATATATATATATATTTATATATATATATATAAATATATACATATATATATATATATATATATATATATATATATATATATATATATATATATATATATATATATATATATATATTTATATATATATAAATATGTAGTAATAAAATGTCCATTTTCAAAGTTACTATATTCGAGACATCATTTGATTTCTGATAAATTGCCACTCCTGCTGATCTAATATTTTTACGCTTAAATTTCGCAATACAATCAAAATTCGTGAAGTCAACATTTTCATTGTCATTTGACCAGGTTTCTGATATAGAAACAAAATATTGCTTGAATCAATTACGGTTCGCTCAAGTCCGAATCAATTACGGGTTCGCTCAAGTCCGACATGTGTTTTCTGAGACTTTGGGAATTGAAAGTAACCATATAGACAACTTTTTTCTGTCATTCATGAAATCAAGAATCGTTCTTCTAGTAATGATATGATTGATGTATAATTTTTTCAACTACTATGATAAAATCTATTATACTTGTATTTTTTAACACTTCCTTCAATACTGTTGACTGGTGATAGAGCGACATATAGTAATGGTAAAGAATGAGTCCTTTGATATTCACAAACAACTTTATTGAATGGTACACCTTGAGATTTATGAATTGTCATGGCACATCCTGATACTAAAGGAAAATAATTTTGTTTTGTGTTTATTGTTCTGTTACTATTCATGGCAATGGTAGATCATTAGATCGCTTTTGTAACGCTTTCGTCACACATTCACCAACTTACTCCCCAAGTCAAGCGTTCTTAAAGAAGTTTTACTCCAACATTAAGGATAAAGAAAGCTACAATGTTCAAAGTAAAATATTAAAAACCGTACTCTCCGTAATAGTACTAACACGCGGGGACAACATCTATGACTGCTAATTGTCGTTCAAAGATCGTGAAGTAACGTAATGTCACGAATATTCAAACTGGTTTATTGTTGTTTACGAATGGTTGTAATTTTAATTAACGTAAAAACTTACCACACGAGCCTCTTTAGTATATAGAAAATAAATTGGAACTCTTCTAAATTTCCGGCATCAACTATCTTATTTTTGAATCTCTCATTATAACGAAAACATAATTTGTTCAAAGTAGCAAACAACTTTAATTAGAAAAACTTTTCATGTTTACGTGTCGACTACTTGAACGATATATTTTCTACCTCACATATACTCATTTTTCCAAGCTTTGTGAGACATGGTTAAACAACTATGTATGTATATGTATATAATGAAGCAAAAAGCGGGAGAAAACACGTAAAATTATAATTAACAAAATTTTCATTTTCATCATCGTATTTGAAAAATGAAAAGCTTTTTTATGTGTGTGTGTATCAGAGAAATGCCACTCTAAAATGAAATCACTGAAAAACCTAATATATACGAAAAAGTATTTATATACAATCTTATATCTGATTCGGTACGATTACCAAAGGGTTAAATTTTGCACTGTGCTTGTTCGTATAATATTGTTGTGATTGGATTAAATTTATAAAACGTCAAGTCGTAAAAAAAATTTTTTTTTCCTTTAAGGAATAACACTATATACTACTTAGAATCTAGAGAATTAATATCGGTTGGATGTGATGTGTTAAGAAAAAGGGATTTATTTTATGAGGATAATAAATGAAGTGTTTCGTTATTTTTGGCCTCTCTCCGTTCATCCTCTTTTTTATAGTGTTTTATTCGGGTTAGGCCTATAAATACATACACACACACACAGATACATTATACATATATAGCCATTGTAGATTGTGGTAATAAGAAATATTACTTTTTGGGTTAGGATATCTTATTCATCATAAATTTTAACAGCTCTACCCAGTTTCGTGTTGTAAAATATTTATTTAAAAAAACAAAAATCGTAAGATAAGACGAAGGATACGTTTAGTTTAGACATGAAAAGGAAACGCTTGTAATAAACTAAAATTTCTATAATGTTAGTTTGTGGTTATAAAAGAAATTTGTTACCTTTCAACATGTATACAAGATAAATGGATACCATAATTTTGACTTATACGGCAAACTGTTATAATTCTTGGCGCATCTTTTTCTTTTATCATCCTTCGTATACACATATTTGAACTTCACTAAACAAAAGAGGAAACATTCTTATTGTTTGTGTATATTATCTATTTTGCTTTATACATCAAAACAATTGACGCGGCATTGATGCCAGCACATACATATATAAGATGAGGATCAAAAGAATAAATGTTTTCTTCTCATTCGCGTTGACATTTATTTATTTTCTTCTTTCAGCCAAAATAACGATAAAATAAGGTTTATAAACATTTACTCGTATCGCAAAGAATATAATAGGTTTTTTGTTTGAAGTTAGTTATTGCATTACATCAACGTTGTACTTGTATATATATGTACATATAGTCAGGATTGTTTGAAGTTCTTGATTGCTCATAGATTCAATTACACAAGAAAATGTTATTTTTTTCTTCATTTAATCGTAAAAGAATATGGGGAGATAAATCCACTTAAGAAAATTATATATGCATGTGTGTGTGTATATGTATATTAAGTGCCAGCGAATGTGTTTATATAAGAATATTTTTAGAATATAAATAAGTAGAATTTCTGGTTCAAGGTCGCGAATAAATATATGTATATACTCCGCGAATTTTAATTTATTTTATTATATTCATAACCACGTTCTAGATGAGCTTTTTTATACAAACAAGTAGACGGCCTTGAGATTCTTGTGCAAATTAGTTTATGTCCCGCTCTAATTTCACACGCACACAAAAGTTCTAATTTTTTAACCGACTGTAATTATGTTAATAAAATCAAAGAAAACTAAACGACATTGAGAATCATAACATCTCAACCGCACGTTATAAGAAACAGAATACAAAAGCAAAAACAATTTTTATGTCTTAAGTCGCTGTTTTAGTTCCGAACTAAATAATTTATAAATACCAAAGAAAAAATACTTTACCGCTCGCGTCATTGAAGCTGTTTTTTAGAGGGGTCCGGATATTGTCCAGAAGAATATTATTTTTTTTTTTTTCAGAAATAATAAAAAAGCGACTTGAATCAAATAGATGGCGCCTAATATTCAATAAATTTTTTTTTATTGATATTGCCAAATTGTTTATAAATTGAGATTATAAATTTTATTTTGTGTTTTTGTCTTAAAAATAAACGAAAAAAAAATCGCGATACATCGCGCGAACTAGAAGCAAGGTGAAATATCAAAGCGGCTTTACATAAAAAGAAATATCGTCGTTTTAGATATACATTTTTTTTTGTAATTAAAATTATAAAATTAAGAGTAAACTTTATGTGTATGTATGCTGTCTGTACATATTATATAGATTCATATTTCTATATGGCGCCACTCGATATACACCTCGCGCAGCCACCAGGAAGTATAATAATTACGCATATTTACAACAATAAACACACATTCACAAATTAGTTTAATTTATATGAGACAACAACTACATATATACATTTCTTAATTAATTAGTGCTGTCTCTCACCTGTTGATTATATATACATATATATGTGCTTAACTAGATCTTGTTGAGAAAAATATGAACAAGTTTTTTTAACCGTGTGCAACGAGCAACACATGTATGTTGTGCAACAAAGTTAAAGTAATCTAAACTTTTTCTTTTCAATTTATTTTCTTGAAATTTAACTGACTACCTATATACCACCACCTGACCCTGAAGTAATGAAACATACATAAACTTTATTTTTTATTTAATTTTTTTTCTAATTTTCTAATTTCATTTCTTGGCATTCATCTAACATGAAAAAAATTAAATTATTATTGTTTTTGAAGTGGCTCAAAAAGTTTTTTTTTATTTTGAATTTTATTTTATAAGTTTAATTTTCTTTGATAATTCTTTGTAGTTTTTCAATTCAGTTCTCCTTTGATTCTTTGATTACAAAAAAAAATTTAAAAAAAACGGAAAAATTAAAGATCAGAGGAAGATTAAAAGAAAAGAAATTTTTCTTCATTTCTTTTAATGTATATATATATACGTTTCTCTATATCTATATGAGATGTGGATGTATACAGTTTTGTTTTTTATGTTAAATCAATTTTTTTTAATTAGTTACTTTTTTATAGTAGTTTTAGACTTTAATTTTTTTTTTGAATGTTAATTGGTTCATAAATTTAAAAGTGTTTTGTTGTTGTTTTTTGTTCTATTAAGAAGATGAAATTCGTTTGAATCGCGGGTCTTTTTTTAAGTTCAGTGAGAAAGAAACGAAGAAAACATTTGGCGGATATTTTAAAAATTATAATTAATTATTTTTGTAGAGCATAGATTTTAATTCAGTTTTTCCGGGTCAGAACACAGCGAGATATTATGTCGTTTTGGGCTTGAATGTTGGTAATTTTATACAAATTTCTCAATCAATAATTGGTGATCGAATCATTTCATCTCCACCAATTGCGATGGCACGCAAATCAAATGTCAAGGTGGTTTCTTTATGCTCATATGTTTCAGTAACAGACGTCTTAACATTAACTTTTTATCGGTTTTAACAATGTAGGTTTTGATTTAAAAGATACTTTTTGAAAAATCATGCTCGATGAGGGATCAGTGATATCCGATTCATTCTCAAATCTTTTTTGTAACATTTCTTCCAAAAGTTATAAGGATTATACTTCTAGTTCTGTTATATTGCATATATAGGATTAAGCATATTTTTAGTGATATATGGTGTGCATTGGAAGGCACAAAAAATGTAAAGTGATTCGCGAAGGGTTAGAAGTGCTGTATATATTTAATGAGCTAAGTGTTATCAATCATCACTCGATTGAAGAATCTTAATTTATCGATTTTACTGATCGCATTAAACTGATGCGCATACTTGTGTTGAAATCGATTTTAAATTAATTCTATATTAATTCTTTCATTTCATTGCAATTGAACCGTACTTATATTATTAAATAAACAACATCTGACCGATTATCTCAGTCAATGTGCACAATCCATATTATTTACTTACTATACGATGCTCCATGACTAATTGGTTATATTTCTTTGTATTAATATCTTGAATAATAAATTAAAAATAATTTTTAATAATTAATTACATTAATTGAAATCGATTAGTGGATGACATCGTATATACGATCGGCGAGACGCCAGCCTTGATTAGCATATACTTAGAGTAAATTGCGAAAAATTTTCAATTCAATCAACACGTTTTGTGATACGTTTTTTATACGCATACAATAATAGACAATTAATTGTTCCATGCCAAATATTTGTTCAGTCTGTATTCGTATCGCGCGGCAAAAAACTTGTCACAATATAACATATATAAGTTTCTCTACATCTTATAATTCATCCGATTTTTGGTTTCTTGTAATTCAATCAATCATTTATGTTTTGTTTAATTACAATTCAAGTTTTAGTTAATGTGTTACAAAACTATGTATGTAGCATAAAAAAACAAAATATTAAATTACTTTTGAATATCAAAATGACGTAAGCATTTTAATGATAGAAATCGACAAACAAATCTAACAACAATTACTCTTCACAGTCGCGCACAGCCTATGGGTATGGCCTGAAAGAACGTTTCGTTTTGATATGGTTTTATAATATAATCAGAAATGCTATAAAAATTGAATAAATATAGTATAAAAGAAATTCCATTCGGCGGTATAAAAGTATAAATGGGGGTATACAGTTGGTTAAAAAAAAATATTTATCGTTTTCAAATACACGCACATATCGATATATGATTATTTATCTAATTTTATTTCTATTTTATTTCGATTACAGGTTTTCATGAATGTCCAACTGATACCGAGGAATTAATATATCCAATACGGGCACCATCATCGTGTAGTGCACCACCCGATTTATTATTGACCAGTGATCGGGAACAAATTCATATAAGATGTCCAACGCCACAAAGTCACCAACATCAACATCATCATCATAGTAATCATCATCACCAAAATAGTAAAAATGAAAAAAATCATCATTACCATAATAATCAAGTACAAACAACTACAGCCACATCGCCGCATGTGATTCAAGAGACTGATAAGGATTCAACTCAAGTTGGTAGTAAAAAATTGGATAAGAAAAATTTAAGTAAAACACCGGTGACAGTTAACACGATCAACAATGGTGGTATTAACATTAACAACAACAACAGTCCGGATCGTGTGCATTTAGAAGTAAGTACATGTAACTATTTTAAACTATCCATCAACGTACAAATGACAATTTTTTCAAAATAAATGAATAAGATCATTTTAAGGAGTTTTCATGTAGGATGACACTACAGTTTTTTAAAAAAAAAAAATTTTTTGAAAATATACCAAAACCAAAAATAAAATGTAGGAGTTTGTTTAGTCTCTGTCGTGATTTATTTGAAAATATTTAAATTTTTTCTTAAATGTTTTTTCATTCAACATTTCTTTTTTTTTATAAATTTCAAAAACCCAAAAAAATAATTTAAAATGAAAAATGTATAAAAAATTAATTAATCTTCGTGTTTTTTGTTTTTACTTTTGAAGAAAAGTAAAATTATCGTAATATATGTATTTGAAGAACCAGTAGGAAAAATAATGGCGCCATCTGTAAACGTATTTGTTAATAAATATATATATTGGGTTCGGGAGGCCCCCAAAAAGTAAATGTTGAAAGTGACATCTGTCAACGCACAATTTTTTTTCAGTCACTTTTTCTAACAGTTTTGTAATTTATTAACCGCAATTATCGTATTCGACATGTCTACATTCTACATGTATATAGCGAGATCACCAGCAATAAGTCAGTGAATATTATATATTCTATCAGCTGTTTAGTTTGGAGATGAAGTGTGAATGAACGATTTTAGAAAATATAAGGGATACATATACCTCATGTCCATTAACTGTATGATAAATTGTTGTTTCAAATTGATGATGACAACGATAGATTTGGGTTCAATGATGCACAGGAGATGGTATTTAATTGCGATCACGGTGGTATATGATGGTATAGTGTTAAATTATAATGCATAAATTTGTGTTTCATAGTTTTTTGTTAAAATAGGTTTCACTCATCTCTAGGCACAGCTAAAATGTAGTATTTAATACAATATTAACTGAGGTAGAGATATTTAATTATGTTATTAGTATGTTATAGGTGGTGAGCTTAGTAGATTGAAAGGTTCGAGAGGTTGACATTTACTAATGTCGTCTTTTCACTCTAACTTCTTCCATGGTTTATCTTTATTGATTTCTCTAATTAAAGAGTGGGTTGCTTCATCGGTTGAATCACACTGTATAAAATACAGTTTTCATTATCAATTAAACCACCACGAAGGTTTTAGTATGATTTGTCTGATGTGTTCTAATATAAGCGATTTCAGAACAATTGGCTTCATCAAATCTTATAACCTGTATGCACCTACCGATTAGTTTTGAGTTAGCAGACATGTTTTCTTTATAGCGCATATTCAACTGGCCAATTCCATAGGTCGTCCAAGAGTTTTTGTAAATAGTTTTGATGATTCGGATGCTTGACTTGTTTAAAATAATGTTAAAATAATAAAATGATATATGTGGTAAAGTGACATAAACTTAGATGATTGTGAATGAAATTTCGGGGTTCCAGTCATTTTCTTAATTTTGATAATTATTTGAATTGTAGTTGTAGACGAATAGGGTACCAACGATTAGGCTCTATAGTTTTTAGACGATTTGCAATCATCGGATTATAATTCAATTAATATAATTTCATTAAATTTATGATAATATTCATTAATGGAAACATTTACGAGCATAAACTTATCTGGATAGTTCTCTAAAGCATGATTGTCTAATTACCTTCGTGATGACTAATTCTCTAGGTATTTCTTTCCTAGAATTTCGTAATACAAACTGACTAAATGGATTATAATTTTTTGAAAAACGAATTGTAAATAAAATTGCAAGTCATTATTTCCTGCTCATACATTCCTCAATGTTCAAGAGGTTAGTATGTTACAGACGTGAATTACATATCTAAATATACGCCTTCAGATTGATATAATTAAGCCTTTAAGTCGATGCCGCTCTACTTAGATGTATATAGTTTCTCAAGTCTCGATACATATATTTAAAATGTTAATTACTTTTATTCCAAAGCTCATGGCTGTCGTAGACTTAATGGCAATACATATTAGAAACTAATTAATGTTTTTTCTTTCATTTAACTATACGTATGTATGAATTTATATTGACATCTAAGCCAATTTTATAGAAATTTGATCACCGTTCACCATACTTTATTATTTCTATATACAATTAGCATAAAATAGCGATTATTTAAAAAACTACAAACCGTAAAAAACTATAAAAAAATGAAATTTGTTATTTCTAGTAAATTAACTTGACTTTTTGTATAGTTAAATGGTCTAATGCTTGCAATTTATTTAATTACTTTATTAGCGCGGAATATTTCAAAGGAAAATGAGTGGTTTACAAACAATTCCTTCAGTTATGTGAATTGCTGTGCCATTAAACAGATTACCACATCATCGAACAATCATCAACATGACAAACATCCGATGTAATTATGTTTTAGATATATAACATACAGTTACTGTGTGTATTAAGTAAGCTTCACATATATTATACATATATGCGGTGTATATAGATGGGCGGTATAAGTTCTTTTATCTGTAACAGCTTGAGATTAATTTATGTTTGACGAATTTATTTTAATAAATTCAGTTTTATTCAAAACTAGCCTTGAGCCATTTTTATTATAAATCTATAATTTTAGCTTCCAAATCATTATATATGTACGTATAGAAACGTTCTAATGACATACAGTGATTTGCAAACGTGACATGTGGTCGAATTTATAATTTTCACAAAGGGATCGAGATGTAGGGTTAAAAAACTCTGAAGAGGGGAGACAAATTTCACCAACATATAAAATGTTGACTAATTATGAATATTATTTATGGCCCATTAAAGATGCGATCGGCATACATTATCGTATATATATACAATAGGTAAGACTCCGCACAAGATCAATGGATCATCAATCAAAAAATAACACGATTAGCATTTATTTTTTGTCGTTTTCTTTAGAAATCTTATATTTCATTATTTTTCAATGAATATTAATTTATAAATATATGTATGTATGTACATAAGTTATGTATAAAGAAAAAGAAAGGTGGATAAATAATGAGATGAATTGAGGTAAAAAAAGAAAAATTTATGCAACCAACAAAAAGAAAACAATAATAATGAACGCACATAAAAATGTCTTAGAAAGATTGATAGATCATAAATTTTTATTCGTGTGGTATGATGATAGAAAATAAGATATAGCGCAGAGTTTGTATCTATCATAAATATATAGTTTTGTTGTAACGTATAATTAAATACCGGTAACTGTGGATAGTTTTTACGGTTAATTTAAATACATATGTATGTAAAGTTGAATTGGTACATGCAATATGTTCCAATGGTCACATGGCCACATTATGCCTCACATACAAACAATCAACTTTGATTGATTATTGGAATGCATTTTGATAAATCATCGATCTATTCTTTTAAGTAATTTCCGAATACTGAGAAATACAATTTGTTTCGTATTTTTTTCTTCAATATAAAATAATAATCTTTTTGATGAACGCCTTTTTTATTTTAATCTTATAATTTTGATTTTTACACTATACTTTGTACAAGGGTCGTTCGAGAAGTTCAATGTTTAAAAACCATTTCGAAATTTCGTGAAGGTGAAAGTCATTTATAATCTAACACAACATCTTACTAAAGCTGGGTGTTTTATAGTGATACCGTCTTCGTAAGTTGATATCGGTTTATTGAACGCAGTCAATTTACCAACCGATTGCCATAAACTACTTTATATATCGATCACGATTATGTATAATTTAACGTAAATTATTCTTTCATCTAAGCAAATCATATAATCATAATGTAAAGTAAAAAATTGGTAAACATGCTCAACCAAACTAATCTCGATAGCGCATTTTTATAAAGTAGTTTCAGAATAAATGAAATGAAATAACAAGTCTGTCGGTATTAATTTAATTTAAATTAAATTAATTTACTCTGGTTGCGTGAAACGAAAAACAATGTATTTTTCGAGTTGGTGTGTTGTTGTAATTTCTAATCTCTATACTATACTCAACAGGAAAACACTATAAACCAAAAAAATCCAATCAAAGCGCGATTAATGGTTGAATAGATTTTCGGTTAATATTTAATGTGATTTTAATTAGATAATTTTTTGTGTGTATTGATCGGTTGGTCGCAAATGTTTTTATATATGTATGTATGTGGGACGTGAATTAACGTTTCGTTTAAAGCTTTGTATATTAAAAGAGAAGTGTGGGACGAGTCTTTGATTGCGTAAACCTTAATGTTTTATTAGTCGCAACATCATTAGGAAATATAATTGTGCATGGCGTGATTGAGATATAGTCAAGCGACGTTTCGCCATTATGTAACAATGAAACAATAGTTTCACTCACTCATCATTTGTTGTCAGTTATTAAAGTATTATTAGTGTATATAGACAATTACTTATACTATAAATCATTATTCATCAACGATACAGCTTCCTTGAAAAGTTGAAACTCCATTGTCGATAGAACATGAAATTTTAAGCTTCACCTGCACATTCAAAATTTACAAAAAAAAGTAGAAAATACGCCACTGCTTATTAGTGCACGAACGGTGGAATAAATCTTACTTGTTCTTATATGTAACACTTTATTAATGTTTAGTGGAACAATTATGAAGAAATTATTAAAATTTCTTCAGTTTTCATAATTGCTCCAACAATCTTTCTTAATCAGGTAGACTATTAGCCCGATTTTTAACGATCTTAGAATGGTTTCAGATAACAAGATACATTTGTATATAGTCTTGAAAGAATTCATCTTGAAAGAATTTTATATATATGTAATCATTCATATCGGTAAACTAATAACCATATCTGGAAGAATATTTCAGAACACTGTTCCGTTCAACGGGTTAGCTATGCCAATAAATATCAATAAATCGTTTCTGGCTGTTTATTCTTTTCTCGTTTTATCTGGTAAATAGTAATGGTTAAATACGAATGATACGAATTTCAGTTTCAATTCGTGCTCGTAAGACGACTGTCGTGTTCAACAGTCACTTATGGCGAGCCACGGAATCACTTATCAGAGGTAATCTCGCGTTTGTAATGTTTTCGTGAAGAACTAGATAGTTTTTCACAACTTATCCATTGAGATCTAAATATGATGGTTAATGGACATCTCTTAATTTGTTCTTTCTTCAATAATATATTTATTACGGATTTCAGTGTTATCATAAGCTCAAAGACATTGATTTTCTCAGTGATATCGAAATTCCGCCAAAAGCATATACAAGGAAATGTAATCGCATATTATTTATACTCAATACGATAAGACTACAGACAATATTGTTAATAAACCGGAATTTATTAGATACTCGCACTTATCATTATACAATTTTTAAAACATTCCGATCGAGCATATGCAAACGCTAGTATAGTTGTGTGTATGAAATAGTTGAGTACTTTAGAAACATCACTTGCCAAGATTTATTGTTATATATTCGACCCAAAAATCAAATAGAAACATTTTAAGGTCATGACCTTAGAATTTTAAACACCTTTTAGTCGCGCACAAATGTATAATGCATATACATTAAGCATTTATATATATATATCAAGATTCAAAGTGTGACAAATGTTTAAACAACTCACTTAATTTATGATCTTATTGTTTATATTTAAAAAGAATTTGTTTTTATTTTTACGTTGGTTTCGTTTTATTATTTAAGTGGTTAAATATTTTGAATGGCATATCGGACATCTCCGCGATTAAAAAAAAACAATATCGATTAACACACGAAATACTTATAGCTTGTTTGTTTATTTATCTTTCTAGGAATTTACATGCGATGTATCAGTTGAAGGTGGCGGTAAAACACCTCAACCATTACAGTTTTCATTTACACTGTATGATTTTGATGGGCACGGAAAAATAACCAAAGATGATATCGCTGGAATTGTATCAACTATTTACGAATCGATTGGTAAAACGGTCGTGGTACCACATTATGGTAGTAAAACAATAAATGTACGTCTTACAGTGAGTCCGGATGGCAAAAAAGTGAAAGAACGTGAACGTACATCGTCGGTTACAAAGAAAGGTGTTATTACACCGCGACGACGTGTTCGACAACGTAAATTAATCTCAGACGATGATGGTAGCGATACGTCGAACGATTGTGTCGAACGTCGACGTAATTTATCTCAATCGATTGCTGCTCGCAATATATCAGGAAGCGGCCGAAATAGTACGGTATGTGCGGCTACAACAAAAGAAAATGTAAATCGAATATCAAAAGACTGTTCAACGACGACAGGCACAACAACGACAACAACCGAATCAACAAATTCTAATAAGCAACCACAATTGGCGACGGCAGTAACACAAGTTCAACAAGTAATTTTAAATGAGAATCAAAGTCATAATATTTACGATAGTATACAGAATTTAAAATTTTATTCAAATCAAAAGCCAACATCAGTGGTACAGCAACAACAATCGAATGATGCGAATAGTACGAACGTAATTAATTTGCATATAAAAGAAAATAATGAGATTTCATGTCAAGATTGTAAATTCGATAATGTTGTTGTTGCGCATAAATATAACTTGCGAAAAAAGTTGTTGAGAAAATCACGGTCACGGCATAAGCAACACAAAGTCATAAATAACAATAATAATACCGATAAAATTGATAAGCCGGAGCCACGTGTGCGCAGCCTATCGGTGGGCAATGAAAATTGCTACAATCAAATAGATGATGATGGCAATGATGAAAATTTTTGGAAAAGTTCGTTGCGACGACACGAACTATTTGAAATAATCAGGGAAAGTATGGAGAAAAATCGTTTGTGTTTTCAAGTCAATAGGTAGGTGGTGTTTATTTAATTCTCAAAGGAAGTCTGTTTGTATAACAAGATTTTTTAATCATTTCTAGAAAACCTGTACCTGATACAAGTCCATCGAATTTTCATCGTCATCGCCACCGATCGCATACGATTACCAAAATGATTGATGAGAATAGTTTGGTGGTGTCGGCCGCAACAAACGATCCAAATGTTATTAATCATCCGTTGCCAGAGACCAATTTATGCGGTTACGATTCATTTTTGCACGCAACGATTTGTGCCAATGGCAATAATAATGCAGTGCCGAATACTACATCGACTCCAGTCCGTATTAGCGGACATCAACATCACAATAGCAGTAATATTAATAACAACATAATAAATAACAATATAAGTAGCAGTGCGAATAATAAGAAAGGACTTAAATTAAAAAATCATCATCATCACCATCATCACGGTACTAGTAATAATACTGTCGGCAATGTTTATACTCGTTTGAATCCAGCTAGTACGGAGACCGGACCGAAATTGAATACATCAATTTTAAGCCAATTAAATCCTAATCTCACGTCGGAGCAAAAATTTAATCGCACCATTAATCACGTTGAAAAATGGTTAACCGATCGGGACCATCAAATTCAAGTGCCCAGTCTCGACATTAGCAATAATATAAATAACAATAATATAAGTAGTAAATTACATAAACCAAAATTGGTTCGATCGAAATCGAAAGAAGATATTAATTTACTCAAGGATAATACACCATCACCAAAAAAAGTTGAGAATTTGATTAGTTTTGAAAAGCTAAAAATTACCGAGGACACAACTAGCAGCATTGGAAGTTGTGGAAATGCCAAAAAATCATCGTCCAATAAATTACAACAACATCATCATCATCATGTACATAATAGTCCGGTGAAAAGTATTGGTGGTAGTAACAATGCTGTTGGCGAAACTCTAAATAAAACCAAAACAGGATTAATTATGGAATATGCATCGATACCGGTAAATGCTGAACCGTCTGAATGTGAAAATTTACTTCGCTGCTCCGACGAGGATACAAACAATCCTGCTAGCAGTAGTGTAACACCATCAACTGTACATCGATATGTCCACGAGCACATTCATCATCACTATCATCATTTCGAAAATGACGAAACATAATTTAATAATTTAAATTATTATTAATTTAACGACTGATTAATTTATTTTAGTTACGATATTATTAATTCTAGTTTCCAATTCGAAATTTTCGGTTTGTTTTACTTTTTAAATACTCATTTTTATAATTTAATCATTGGAGGTTATATAATATACTTTTTGGCTAGGCTATAAATTAAATAAACTAAATTTAAGATACAAGAATACGAATTTAAACGAAAAAATACATAAATTATGTTATGAATATTGCCAATTTTATAATATGTATGTACATATAAATAATATATCGATAATGCAGTTTTTATTCATCGTTTATAAACTCGACTTAATAGTATACATATTTATATATTTTCTAGATAGTAAATTGCTTGATTTTTATTTATTTAATTTATTAATTTAATTAATTAATATCGTTTGTTTTTGTCATTTTAATTATTTTATTGTTTTCTTGCAACATAAAAGACTGATTCGTGAAAGTTAATATACTATTATAATTTTAGAATTTTTTTTGTTATACATAAATAAATAATTTATTTTATTCGATCAGACAGAAATAAATAAATAAAGTAGCAAAAATACAAACGTGTTCTACCTATTTTATTTAAATAAATTTGTACTTATATAATTTATTAACTTCAAATTTTATTCATTCGCTGCTTTTCAACTCTATATAGTATCATCCCTACACTTTTTGTAAATTTTATAGTAAAAAAATATAATTGTTATGTAAAATAAATATCAAAAATTAAATAAATAATGAAATATTTATAAAAATTTATAATAATAAAGAATTAAAATTTATTTAAATAAAATTTTGTTTTACATCGAACAACATACGTTGTACTAAATTTCGAATGGTTTGACTATTGGATAAATGATGTACTAAAATTTGTTAATTTTATGTTTGATCCTAGAGGTAGTTAACGACCACAAATTAATAAAAACTCAGAAATTATATGTTTTCTGTGTGAAATGATATGATATTTTAAAATTTATTGGTACCAAATTATATTATTTACGTGAATAAATATGTATACAAACTTTTTATGCAAACTAATAATAAGAAAAAGTAAAAAACATAACCGTACATGTAGAACATAACAAACAAGTGTCTTGTTGACATTCATCTGTCAAATTTGTATTGGACAAAGTCTGTAAATTCGAAAAATCTGTGAAGGCAAACAAATTATTTAGAAAAATTAATAATTTAGTTCAAACATTGTAAGAATATTGTTGCGTGAATGATATGATGAAAAAAATAACAAAATTATGGAAAAATTCAGCCAGTCTTATAGTTTTGGTGAAAAATTCGGGCAAACAAAAATCAGACTACAATTATGATGTAACGTTTATTGGCACTAAAGATAAGGTTTGTACTTGAGACGATGATTTTAGTTATTTTCTTATTCTAGTGTCTTATGTTCAGGAGAACCGAAAAAACATCAACGTTCCAAAAAACATACGTATTTCCGGGCGGTATCATAGATAAGACAGACGAATCCCAAGAATGGTTGAAACTATACCAAAGTTTGGGTATACCAATGGAATGGTTTTATGTGCTGACCAACATAACAGGGCCACGTCCGTTTATATTTCAAAGAGAAACACAAAATGCAATTCCAAGAGAAATTTCGCTTCGTATAACTGCGTTTCGTGAGACATTCGAAGAGATGGGCATTCTAATTTGTAAGAATAAAGAACAGTTCCACAATAAGACACAAAGCACATATGCAAATTATTTCGATAAGTTCGATGTAATTGAATGGCAAAAGCTAGTCCATAATGATGCATCACAATTTCTTAAACTATGTCAAATTTTAAAAGTCGCTCCTGATTTGTGGAATAGTTACGAATGGTCAGATTGGTTAACACCGGCTTCGTTTCGACCACGACGCTTCGAAACCGTTTTTTATATTACAGCAATTGATTCACTGCCCAAGACCATCCATGGTGAGGCACATGAAGTCGAGAGTTACGATTTGAAGGATCCAAAATCATTTATGAATTTATTTCACAAAGGTGATGTATGGCTTGCACCACCTCAAATGTATGAGCTAGCTAGGCTACAGCAAAAGAAAAAAGTTGAAACAATTATTGATTTTGCTCGGAAGCGGCAACCTAGAGGCGTAACAATGTTCTTTCCAATATTATATCAAACCAAAGATAAAATAGTACATATATATCCGGGCGACGATCTGTACCCAAAAGAACCGGACTATGAAAAGCAATACGATTTCGATCGATTTATGGAGAAAACCGCGGAACAATTGCGCGAAGGACTTGAGCATATTCATCGCGCGGAAACGGAATCACTTCATGATAGTAAATTATATATGAATATCGAAGCTCCAAATAATCACTTGGTGCCTGATAATGAACTGTATCTTGCTAGTAAATTGTAAATATGTATTTAAAGAAATATATTTTGTTGATATTATATAAATTTTTGTTGGAACTCGGTCTAATTATTTGGAATACCTTAACAAATCACACCATAATCATTCGATTCACATTCGATTATTTACTTAACGAACACACTCTAAATTCGATCAGCATAAATAATGCTAAAAAAATTATTACATTTTTTATATACACAAAATACACACACATGTATGTATTATTTATTTGAAATTTAAATTATAAACTGCATTATCAGTCTGAGAGCCAAAACCAATGTTAGAGAGATGGCTGGCAAGAGCGACACCGCTTATATACAAGATACAACAACAAAATACGCTAAAAAGCAACCAAAAAGAGAAAAAGACAATATAGTTTTTTTTATTTTGTTATATACTTTCAGTTCGCTTTTGAAAGCGAAACGATAAAGTTGGCTGGTAGTGACAGTACATAAACAACGATAGATTCAAAATAGTACATTAATTCTATATAATACATTTTTGTGTGCAAAATAAAATAGTTGAGTGAATTATTAAAACATATATTTTCTAGTAAATGCATATATAGTGAATATTTAATACATTTGTGTAAATTATACAAAAAATTTGTAATCAAAAAAAAATATTTATATAAGTTTTGTTTTTGTTTTATTATTTTTATATACATAAAAGTGTGTATATATAAATAAAAATTGCTAAAATCACATACATATACAGTTTTTTATACAGACATTTAAAAAAAATGGCAGCTACAAGTGTTGTTGTTTTAGATCGGGGAAATAACACGACATGTACAATTAATTTACATGGTAAGGTCAACCCATAAATTCTCTATAACATAATAATATATTATATGCAATGTAGATATTTAAGTCAATAACTTGGCAGTTTATAAATTTTGTGGTGTGCAACTGTATAAATCTAGACCGCTTAATTAAAACCAATTTTAAATAGATAAAAATCAGGCTTTCACTTGTTTCTATTAATTATGTAAATAACTCGGTAAGACAAGAAATGTATGTACACTTTTTGTGCAAAAACATCGCTTATATACAAATTATATATGTACATACATGTATCTTATTTTTTTCTTGTGTTTTATGAGCGCGCCTTCTCTTTGCATAAAATTTGTATTCGCGAAAATGCTATATACATATGTACGATTTGGTTATACGCGAAATAGATAGTTAGCTAGGCGACGTGAGGTAGTTTTTCTCGTCCTCATCTTTAAATAAAATATATGTGTATGTACATTTCCAGTGCTAAATAACCTTTTGAAATTTTGCCGGTTCAATAAAAATATAATGGGATAGGTTATTATTGTGTTTTTATTTTTCTTCTGCTCGCTCCGGCTGCTGCTGCTGCTCATGTATGTTACTTGTGTATGTGTTGAATTGCTACTTACTGTGTGTTTGAAGGATGTACATGGTTTTTTAATTTTATTGTATGCTCGGTTATATTTTTGGAGTAATACAGTCGAACGACTAACTTTAGTTAAGGGAGATATTCTGCAGATGTTTTATGTATCAAAATTATATTTAATTTATGTAATTTAACAAAATTTCAGTAATGCTAAAATCATTTAAATGAGATTACGAATTTCACCACCCAACTCTCCTGAAAACGTAGAGATCTATTGTATAATAATTTCTTAGAGAATACTATTTTACAGATTGTTTACACTGTTGTATTATGAAGTATGGTTATATTATTTCAATCCACAAACGTATCAAATTCAGGAACAGAATGACAAAATCAATCTCAAAAATTGCGGATGTTCTAAAAAAAAATTGAAATACAGTATGTGAATATACTCCAGTTTCATAAGACTATCAGTGATCTCTCTAATTTCTCTGACGTATTTTTCATATTTTAGCTTAAGATTTTGAAATCCATAAACGTTAATCAAACGGTTTGAATGATTTTTAAGTAATTTTTTATACATATAATACCCACTCAGAGATGGCTCTAATGTCATTGTTCATAATTTTACTAAGCAATATAAGGTTTTAGTGGTATCAACTTCTTGTCGATTAGAAAGAATTTATTATAATTTAAGGGACTGTAATTCGTGATCGGCTGAAATGAAAATACTGCAATTATCTTTCTTATCCAAATTGCAACGAAAATCGTCCCTAATATTAAGGGACGAAAACCGTCCCTAAACGTAGGTTTAAATTTACATAGTCTCGCATTATGAGTATTAATTTTCAGAATTTAGGTGGGTTACCATTTAATTTGGTATTTCGTAGACTCGTGTAAGTACCCAAATTAAAATTAACACCACTCGAATTATTATAGGCCTAAATTTTAAGCTCATTCAAGGTAATGCTATAATCATTGCAATTAGTTCTCACTCAAACCCAATTTGGTTAATTCTCTCCACATACTAGCTTGATTTAGGCATTTTATTCCTTACTGAATTACTTGTTTGGTCGTTATTTGTATAACTGCTTTAACGGCACAAATAATTGTAAAAACGTAAAGCTCAAGAAGATTTCTATTTGTATAATAGTTAACGTATTTATTTGAATTCCTTTTATTATTTACTTACTTCAATTAAAGAAGCGATCTATAAGTTGTGCCGGTTTCTTAATAAAATTTATAAATTAAATACTCGCTTAACCGTGAATCTTGATTGAATATAACATTCTGAATATAAACTTCTGAATGGTGATGAATACCCCGTGGTGTAGGTTAGATTAAATGAAATATAGGTTTGAATATGAAAAATATGACGCAGGCGGTTGAAAAACCTTAAATTAAGAGCCCAGTAGACGGAATCGAAGTAAGAATTGTTGACGGAAACGTTAAAATATAAAGGAAATCTTAGAAATCATACAAAAAGTACATTATACATTTGTGATATAATTCTGCTAAAAAATGTTTATACATTTATGAAAAACAAAATTCTCTGAAACAGAAAATTGTATACAATCCTTTTTGTGCCTATAATTTCCAATTATCGATATATTCCGAATTTCTCAGATTTTGAAATATTATCTCAATCAGTTTTGCACATTTTAATCAGTTTTGCACATTTTAATCAGTTTTGCATCACCCATCGACCACACAACAAGCATAACTTTTGTATTTTCAATCATTATTTAGTATATTATTATGCATGGATAACCGTAGAAAAGAATCAGATTTTAAGTTTAATTGAAGCTAAATACCCACTATGTATATCTATGTATACTATATAAAGTATAATATAATATTTCCTTGAAAAGTTTTCTATATATAGACTATATTATTTTAGTAATGAACATCACTAAAATAATTATTTAAATATAGAAATTTTATTAAACTTATCATTCCAAAAATGTTTACATATCTAAGACTTACCTATAAATTTTCTCGAAAATACACGTTTTTTATAATTGTATTTGATAATTTTTTGAACTTTATAGAATAGTTGAGAGTTAGTTAACTAACACTTTTCTGAATTCAGTTCGAATAGTTTGTAACTCCGTGTTGGTTTATTTATTCTGATTAATTTCATTCAACTGTAGCAATAAATAATCTATGGTTTGAGGTCTGTAAACGGCCCTAATTGCGTCTCTACTGAGACCTTACGAATTATTAATACGTATTGGTGCACATGGTAGGTGGTCAACCCAACAATCGGATTTTATGTCATCCGTTGCATGTTAATTTTTTGGTCAAACAGCGAGAATCGAAATCAAGATCGCGGCGTGATTAGAAACTCTTAACCATTAAGCTACAACTGGTGACTAAAGCAATACAGATGGAAATACAAGAATATGTAACTTAATTTTTAAAAAAGCGTTCCAAGTGCTTTCCAATTGAAGCGCATAATGTATATTATATCAAAGTTCATAAAAAACACCTCCATAAAACAGTAGAGAGAATATTTATTTAGGACACCACTTCTTGCGACTTATTTAAGTGAACGGGTGATTGGGCGATTGGGCGATGCTTTCGGTGGTGTGAATGAACACATCTTGCCCCCCCCCCCCCTCTCTGTTGAGTTCAGAAACCATCGTCCTTGTCAGAACTATAGGCTGACATGGAACTATGCAATGCACAAATGGTTCTATACGTAAATTAAACCTATAGCCGTACATAAAGTGGTATCACAACGGACCGGTCAAAGTGTGCGCTTAAAGTGCCACCAAACAAAAAAATAATGATTAATGCCAGAATCATTATTATACTATACCTACCAATATCCTACTAACCAAGTTACAATTTTATTGTTGTAAATTATAAATATAGTACTATAATGAAACCATATAAATTGCATAATTGTATCGTTTAAATCGATATTTATTTATATTTTGCTCACCTTTATTATTCCTTATTCATTGTCAAGGGCACTGTAAACGCGTAAAAGTAGGTTATAAATAATGTACTCTAGTTGATATTACCTATCGGAGGCCAACTTGTTAATTGAAAGACAAAAGGTTATACATTTTACGGTGCTAACTTTATATGATATTAGTTTATAAATTCTATCTAAGCCAATATAGTTAAGATTAAATCATCTACATATATAAATTAATTTATAAACAAAGATTATTCATGTACACCAACATTTGAACATATATATATTCTAATATAACAATCAAACAATTTAAAACCGCCAAATAAATCTAAGAGCAATTAATTAAACTAATAAATTGATGTCATGGGTTTGTGTTTAAAAGCTCTAACACAAGACAAAATCTCGATTACATCGAACGTTGCTCGTTTAATTTTTGTAAATCTAAGCAAATATAATATTTCAATTAAGTTGTAAATCAATTAATTAAAAACAAATAAAAGTCAGCGAATCAACAAACCGAAAAAACATACGAGTATGTGCTGCGTTATATGATTAATGTATGTATGTAAATAACCTTGGTAGGTTTGAAACCACTGATCTCTTCTTATATAAACTATCTTAAATATCTATGTGTATACACAAAAATACTATTATATATATACAACCATCATCATCTCAATGCCGAATCTTTAATGCTTTGTAATTAATGAATATACGATATATTAAAATTACATGCAAGTTTTTTGTTTGTTGGTTAGCATTTTTTATTTGGTTTTGATAAAAAAAAATAAACTCGCGTTTTCGTGTTGTTATAGAACAAGAAATATGTGTGTTTAGAATATGGTGGTTTCATGTACATAATATAGCTAAAAATAATCGCGAACGGTGATTTTTTTCGCTGGTGTTGTTATATTTGATTATTTCTCATATTAATCGGTTGAATTATTATGGAATTAGGCGAATAGGTGAAGTGGTAGAAAAGGTGCCCCCTCTCCTATACCTAATTACATATTTCCATATTATATAAAATTTGTCATTATTATCGAATTAGAATTTGTATAAGTTATATATAGTGTAAACACAAAATATAAACTATGATTGTAATTATAGTTTGATGATGGTTAACATATGTATATATTATAATATATGTAAGGTTCATGCATTCGAAGGTAAGTGAACTGTAGATATCGCGCATTGAGGAAAAGTTAACACCTCTTCAATAATTCCTCTCATTTTATAATTTTAAAAGTTATATTATGTTCAATGTGCAATAAGTATATCTGAAAACATTTTTAAATGAGGATGTCTATACATAGATATACATACTCGTATAAAAAACTTAAATTGGGAAGAAAAAATTAATCAATAATAACTTAAGAGAGAAAAAATGAATTTTCTGTTCATCGAACCTTTTTTTACATTATAGACAAGAGTGTTTTTTTTCGTGTTTTTCCTCATTGATAAAATTCTAGTTTTTGAATTGGTTTTATCCGTTTCTTTCGAAAAATTTAACTTTACAAAAATATAAAATTGGGTTTGATTGGAAAAATAATCTTTTTTTTTGTTTGATATCACCAAGTTTCCAATCAAATCTGGATATGTCAAAATATATTAAATGAAACATGGGTCGACTTAATATGAGACTGGTGTAGAAGTTTCTGTTAAGTACCCTTATATACCTTTATACTTTACATATTAGCGGCTTGTTAAATTTACGTAAACGTTATTTTAGCCTCCAATTACAAGTAATTGTTTATTATTGAATTTGAAAGCCAAATATTTTTATTACGTCAAATTATGTTAGTTTGTTATACAACTCCCAATGGCTTTATTCTTGGATCTCTCTATACAGTAGAACAGAATAAGAAATATGAAAATCTAACAAACTTAAAAATTCTTATCCATTGTACTATAAAGACTGGATGGTGTATCATATCTTATTATCCTAGTTTTTTCAGCATTATTGCATTTTGCGGAAAAACTAGCTTTTTGCTTGAACTGTCTTTGCTTGAAAAGTGCTGTCAAAATTCAACGTATAGTGTCTATGGAGTTTAATATTCTTTCTTTAATATATTCTAGTTTTGAAGCTTAAAAAAAAATGACTTTAGCACGAATAACGAAGCTTTCACATTAACCTATAGAAAAAATAATAATTACGATTTAGATTCTATATAACTTAATCAAGACCAGAGTGCAAAATGAACTTGCAGAATCATGAAATTTTGATTAATTTACAATGAAGGGTACAATACGAGTTGAAGCCGCACGGTGGTGTCTCAATCATAAACCGACAGAAATTATAGTGCAGGCAAAGCCGAATATTCATGTTGTCAAGTTTATGCTTTTGATTTAGTTGGATTATCTGGATGTGGTGTATAATAAGTTGCTTAAACGTAACGAAACCATTACTGAAAAATGCTATTTACAGCATGTGATGCAATTAAACGATTGAAGCATAATCTACTAGATTATTCGACACGATAAACATTTGGTTGTGATTTTTCAGTAAAACTCATTGCCAGATCCGTTTTCTCCAGATACAGTTTTTCGTTAGATGCAGTTTTATTTGCCTGATTTAGTGACTTTTGTACGGCTCGAAATATCTGATTTCACATATGTAAATGTTGATACTAACTATAACCTTGTTGATAGTTATAACTAAATTTGATCTATCCAAGCACGCTCTTCTGTAGGTTGCCTTTGAATAAAATAGTTCTATAGAATTTTATGCTTGTGGATTTGGAGGCATGTACAATTATATGTACTAACTTATAGATTGGATGTTCGTTTCGGAACCCATATGATGTTTGGTGTGCTATGCTTCAAGTACGATGAGATTTGTATCTTAATTTTTTTAGACTTTTGATCATTATATTTATCAAGTTAGATGAATATGCCCACAATTGGAATATATATATAGATGTAAGTTGTTGATTTTATAAAATTTTCTGTTTATTTTCTTATCAATTTGTTGGTAATAAGATATACTTATTTGTTCTTTTTTAAACTTATTATTCCACTCAATTTTATGGGATTTGAATTCGAGTTATTTATAGTTTGATCTGGTGTTAGTTAGGTACTTCATGCGGTGAAAACATCATCCTTATATACAGCAGGGAATTGATTGGCTTTCATGTCATCCCTACTCATCAAATTCCCATTTTCTAATAAAATAGGCATGTTGTTTCCCACTTACTCACTGATCTTAATGTTACAATCAAATTATAGAATTTCAGAATTTGAATGAGTTCGTACTTAGGCAAATACAAATTGTATGAATTCTTCTGTCTTAAATTATGTAAACAAATATAATCACGATTGATTAAAATTGAATGATTTAAAACGTTCAGTCTGAGTAGTTAAAATTTAAAGTCGTATTCGTTGTAATTTATTTATTTTATTTTGACTGAATTCAGACATTTTCCGAAATTCAAATAGAAGAAGTCATTCTTTCAAAGAATTTGATTTAATGTAATATTATAATTTCTTCAAGATTACTTATACAAATCGGAATACAGCGTAGAACTTTTCTATCAAAACGTGTCAAATATGGGTAATGATTAAAGCTTCGGCAATTAAAGCGGTATGGGCAGGATGCAAATGGGGCTTATTACCATTTGATTATGATCGGTGGTGTGAATGAATATATTTATGACCCATTGTTGGAGTGCAGAACTCATGGACCAACCCATCGTCCATATTATAGGCTGGCATGAAGCATATGTAATGTGCAGATGATTCATACGTCCTCTATTTAGCTACATATGTAATGGCGTAAAGTATGACGTAAATAAGCAAATCGTAAAAGAGTTGGGAGAGCCGAAACAGATTGCTAAAATAGAAACAGACAGACAAAGTCAAATATGTAGATATAGAAACAGAAAAAATTAAACGTAAATGATAACAGAATGCCAATAATCCCACAGACTTCGGAGGTCCATTGTAATAGGTGTCCGATAGTTCAAAAATTTATATACAGGTAAATATATAAACTGTGGGATAAGGAACTGTTGACTGCTATATAGAGATTTACGAATTAAAACACATAAGAAAATATCTACCGCATCAACGTGTTGTTCACCCATTTTAAACCATGCTTCGATTATAGAATATTAATCGTATTAAAGCTTCTGTTTTAACCAATAATCTTTAAGTTATCATAACCATATAAAATCAACCATAACGAAATTAAAATTAACAAAAAATATTAATTTTAAAAGTTTCGCTTTTATAGATTCATATTATGTCACACACATATACAAATACCCACACATTCGTTGTCGTATGTACTTTGCTACAGCTAAAAATTAACTTGAATTAAAATAATGCCAGTCATTTTCTTATAACAAAAATAAAATTAAACTATAATTATTTCTTTTTGAACTGTATACTAAGTAATGTATGTATATACTCTTATACTCGACTACATATCATCTTTGCTACTCGTATATACGCGACTATACATATCATCTTTGAAATTCTCTCTATGGCAATAGTAGTAATGCTACTAGTAATAACAATTTTTTATTGATTTTTATAGTAAACTACTAGAATAATCTCGTTCAGTGTCTCGTTAATACATTAATCGCTTTTTTATTAGCTTTAGTTCACAGAGGAAGGTATCTAAAACTTTTTTTGTATAAACCAACCCTAAAGCTAAGTTGTAATAAATTCAATTCAAATCGTCTTTATAATTATTTTTATGTCTAGCATTATTTTTACTATACAAGTGTATGTATAATGTATATATTGTCAAGTATATGTATGTACACTTAAGTTGTCTATGTCGCATAAAAAAGTGCGAGCAAGGATAATAAAAGAAAATGAAGACAAAGTATTAAAAGAAAATTTTTTTTCGGAAAGGTAATAGGAAAACATTGATGCATGTATTTTGAAATTTTAAACTTTCTATGTATTGTGGTGAGATTTTTTACATTTTGATACGTATTGATTTTATACAAGGTGTTGAAATTAAACAGCTACTACTAAGTATAAATATTAGATTTCTTCTGTAGAAATTATTGTCAAAGCCATTTGTTGTTGAATGATCATTTCGACAAATTTATGATTCTATATAGACTTATGTACTAAGTCTTCTTAAATGATTTTTGTTTATAAATCTCATCTCTAAATCCCTCTCCGTGTGTGTTTAAAAATTACATCACTTATTTATACTTGTGCTTTGAGGTTCAGGCTCTCCCAACTCTTTTGCAGTACTCTGCATATTACTTCATCACTCATTGCAATTTTTTTTATAGAACCTATAGCATAGAACTTATCGAATGATAAAATACCACTTTTTTCATCCAGCCTTTATCGTGATTCAAACCGATATTTTGTATCATCAATACTATCATCAATATACTTTCTATACTACACTTAGTAATACTAGTGTTTTTCAAAGCCAATCTCAGGCAAAAAGTGTAAAATTTTTGGAGATTATGTTTCTCAGAAGTCATCAGTAGATTGCATCGCAACATTGTTTTTTATTTACTTGAAAAATTGAATTCAATTACACTTATCGCGTGAAAATTTTCTTGTGATGATTTTTTACGATTTCCGAAAGGAGCTAATTCAATAACAGTGTTTCGAATCACTTCAATCAAATTTTGGCAACGAAGCATCATCCATGGTTAGTGTTGATAATTGGTACAGTGAATTTAAACGTGAACGACGTTCACTCAAAGACACAAGTCGTCGTTGGAAGACATAGCTGTTGCATAAAACATCGATGCTGTGAGAAAACTGATAGAGAGCACCGTCATGTGACTTAACGTGAAATCGAGACATGCTTAGGCATTAGAAATACCAGCTTACATACGATCTAACGTGAACATTAAAGGTGGGAAAGCTATGTGCACGTTGTGTTCCACATTTGTTGACAGATACACAATAAAAGGTTCGTTTGAATTGGCGCCGCTAAATGTAGTTCATACATAGACAATCATACATAGTTTCAAAAACTTATGTAAGATTGTCACAGGTGACGAGTCATGAATGTGTGAGTATGAGCCGTATAGAAAGAGACATTCAATTGTTTGGGTCATGTGGCTATTGTAGCTCTTGAGAATCAAAAGATAGTCGATTCTGGTTGGTAAACGACCATTTGTTATCCACGGTTTTCAATAAATTGAGAGAAAATAACCCAAAATGGTGAATCATTTTGCATCACGCGAGCTCACACACATGACATCAAATAATCGAGTATTTGAGCACTCAAACGATCTAATTGATAGGCCGGATCCGCCTTACAGTCCCGACTTGACACCCAATGAATTTTTCCTGTTTACAAACGATCAAAAATAAGATGAGTGTACAACATTTTTGTCGCCTGAAGAAGCGGTTGATGCGTTCAAAGACCATGTTTTGGAGCTATCGTCTTTTAATTTTATTTTTTATTGCTTTCCCTAAAAAATTTTACGTCAACCCTGGTATCTAAGACTTCAATTAATTATTTTATATGCATTTTTAATTTTGTTAACTATTCACTGCCTATAATTTAAGCTTAAAGCTCATTTATATTGAAATGTATCAATCATGCATTTCAAATGTTAACGAATGCTTAAAATGTAAATTTTACTCATCATGTAACTAAGGATACTATTGTTAACGCATTCTCTAAGTACTTGTTACCATATTAATTTTGAAATTATTCTAAAAAAATTCAAATTATTTCAAATTTCATATAGAAAATAAAAATAAATTTATAATTAAATTCGAATCCGTGATTAAATGTCAAAATTGAATTAACCTCTCATCGATTTTCATGGTAAGCTCAAGTCAAATTTACATTTCAAATAATTATTTTTTTCTTGTGAATAATGTCATTTCCTAAGGCTCTCGTTTTATTATTAATATTTATTATCAATCCAAACACCGCCTAAAAACATGTTAAATTAAAGCCAGGCAAAAATTGTATCACATTGGTTGCAATTTATTTATTAATAAAACATTACAAAATTTAAAATAATTTTTTTTTTGTGGAATTGATTTTTTTTGTTGCTATTTGCGAATTTAATACTGTTTTGCTCCTTTTTTTATCTAAATTAAAAAATTTTATTTGGCGAATTAATTATAAAGCATATTGATTTTACATACAACTTTTTATTCCACGAGCAGGAAAGTTTGTAACTATGTACATTCATGGTGCACTATGCAATAACATCAATTCGATTAATTAGAATATTTTTAATGCATGTTTATTGATCGATTATTTGTTGTACAAGCACAAATAATTACTACAGATAGCCAAACTATATGGAGAAATCATGTATATAAACTGAAATAAGGGGAAATAATTGTACCCTGGATGAAAAGGCTATATTTGAGTTTTATTTTCTCTTTCATTCCTTTACCTTTGATATTACGATAAATAAAATACAATCAAATCTATATAAAACTAAGTTCAAATACATACATGAAAGCAAATTAATGTTTCAAGCCACTGCGATTAGTTTGATTCAGGACAGTAAATGAGTTCATCATATTTTATACAAAATTTATATACAAACATTTATTTATCGTAATATCAATGCTAAAGGAATGAAAGAGACGATAAAATTCAAATATAGCCTTTTCGTTCAGGGTACAATTTTTTCCCCTTATTTCAGTCTATATACATGATTTCTCCTTATAGTTTGGCTATCTGTAGTAGTTATTTGTGGTACAAGGGTGAAGTGAGAAGTCTGATAAAAATGGACCAATGAATAATATTTTCAGCAAAAGCAAATGTGAAGAATATAACGGCTGTGGAAGCAATTCGAAGCGTAACTCATGAATTTTGGCATTGCAACTACACAAGTATACACCAGTGGATTTTGTTGATGAAAACATTTTTTTTACACCAAATGCGGTCGCTTTTCTTTCAAAACGTCGTTGAAACGATCCAAATAAGTAGCAGTATATTCGCTGTTGACTGCTCTCCTATTTTAAAGGTAATCGATGTGAGTTATGCGGCGTCCATCCTCAAAAACTGTGGCCATGACCTTGATGATTAACCCGCTTTAACCCTCTTCGGCGCAGATTCGCCAGTAGAAATCTACTGTTTAGGCTGTTATTTGGTCTTGTCGCTTGAACATCGCAAATCTGCCTATTAAGTTGTCACACGTGTACGTTTCAAGTCGATTGTAAGCAAACGTGACACCGAAGGCGCGGATAGCTTTCTTATATTCAAATGTTCGTGTATTATATTGCGCACACTGAATGAAATGCCTACTATCTCAGATATCTCGCACACTTTCACTTTGCGGTCTTGCAATCCCGATTTTGTCAACCATTTTTGGTATGGTGTTCAGTTGTGCTTTTACGACCACAACGAAAATCAGTAACCACTTGTGAATAATTGTAATCGATGGTTAACAGTTCCCATAATATTTATCATGCTATGTTTTCAAAAAAAAAAAAACAATGGGTTGTCTGGTTTCTATGGCTGTCAAAACGGAACTAAATGATAAATCTGGATGAAAATTAATTTGGTGTACTGGCAAATTGTATTGACAGATGACATCTGGAATTTGCGATTGTGGCGCCATCTTTTGCAATTTACCCAAACTTGTCACTCCGTCCTCGTATATATATTTCATTAAGAATTCACGACAATTCCAAAATTGCTAAACGGGCCATAAAAAATATTGAATTTATATTCGTTTTTGGTTGCAAGAATTTTAAGATCCATGCCGCACAAATAATGATACCGATGATGAAATATATAAAAACATAAAACCGATAAAAAATCTATCAAAAACCAGCATGCCCGTGTACGTGTATATATATATATATAGGAGAGAAAAATATTGATTAAGCGATTTTCATTATATTATCCATCCACCAAAAATTAGTAAAATTAAATGAAAACTTATTTTGCCCGAAACAGGTTTGTCTCTCGCTATCATTGAAATAATGATTGATGCGATAGTTTTTTATGCGATTGCTAAATAAATGGCGGTTTATAAACGATGGCATTTTATTGTCAACTATATATCTAACACAAGAAGACAAAATATTATAAACTATTATCAGGTTTTTGTAAATACATACAACATACCTATGTATATAAGAATATATTGACTTAAGAATTTTTGTTAAATATTTATAGAAATATCGTCGTACCTTCCAGACATTAAATAAAAAATTTGGGATGTACAATATATTCGATAAATGCACCAACTATATAGCAGCAACACAGAATGATGATGGTTTAAATTTTTTTTTTGTGGAATTTAAATTTTTTTTTAGCATTTTTTGATAAAATTATAGTGTTTTTTCTATTTTAATTTATAGTTGAACTATTTTTTATTCTGTATGTGTAGTTTTTTGTGTGCTGGGTGAGAATACATATAAAAAATGCATATACATTTAATGATTTAGTTATTGAAACGAATCTATTGCGCAGAATGGTGATTATTAGTATATGAGATCTATAGAGCTTTCACACCAAATACAATATATATATATATATATATATATATATATATATATATATATATATATATATATATATATATATATATATATATATATATATATATATATATATATATATATATATATATATATATATATATATATATATATGTATATATATATATATATATATATATATATATATATATATATATAATTCTGATTTTGAATATAATCCTAAATGAACTCGTATCTCTAAATTAAAATATGCGCGATTATAAGTATTAAAGAGGAACTATGACTGGAGGTAGTATACATATATCAAATTCCCAGACGAAATTCTATTTTATGACGCTATATAAAGTGAAATAACAAGCCGCGTGCTAATTGGCAATTTAAACGAATTATGCTCGCACACAAAGCACAATTTATATACGCCATTTTTCGTCTTGGGTTAAATAGATAGTTTAAAATCTAATTATTTTCTCGTATAATTGATAATAATAATGATATGTACTATTTATATTTACTCGAACACAAATCGTATTTGCATGTTGATAAGAATGTGATAAGCAGACGGGTTTGCAAACCATATACACAAAATGTATAGTCACTGTGTATATATATGCTATATTTATTTTGAAGATGTAATATTTTTCCAGTTGCATTATTATTTTTTAAAAAAAAGCTTTATACATTTTTAATATTGACTTGTCCCAAAAACCAAACAAATAATTTTTTTTTATCTACAATCGATATCTGCGTGTCATTTTTATTTATTTCTTTAAAATAAAATACGTTTTTATATTGATGATCGGCAATAAATAAATGTATCCATTTATTTAATATTTACCGGATATTGTAAGAAATACAAATAATTTGACTAGAATTAAAATTGTTATCTATATAGAAAATATTTTGACGGCAAACCCGATAGATAAGTTAAAACGCCGGGTCTATAAATTTTATTGATTGATTTGTTTTATTTTTTTTTAGAGTAATGAATCGAGTTTATTATAAGTATAGATGGTGTAAATAAGATAAAACTAATTTGTATAGTATTATATGAACCAAATATGGCACATTTAACAGCAGGGATGACATTTGAAATAGTAACACCAAACGACAGGTTTGAAGAGTGCAAAAATTATACGCAATTTTGTATAAGCTGTATTTATAAACTCAAATATTAGTTTTATACAGCTGTTAAAATAACAACTGGTCGTTATATCTATATATATAAGACACCAAATGAGTGGCGTCTTAATATATTTTTATAGTACCGCAATAATAATTTATGGCTTAGAGCCGTTTACGGCCACACAATCGTTTTTATGTCATCCGGTGCATGTTAATTTTTGATCAGCGAAAATCGAACTCTTTTAACCATTAAGCTACAATCAGTGACACCACAATATATTGACATGGTTATCAATAAAAGAATGGTTAGCTCGATTTCCGCAATTCTTGATCATGGTTCCTGATAAATGGTATTTTAACTTGTTTTGGCTGACAGATTTACAAGATGAGCCAACATAAGCCAAAACGCATTCGATAAGTCATCATAAATACTAAATCAATACTGAATCTTAAAGCTTATATGTGTTCTTTTCTTTTGATGTTAAATCAAGTTTAAGTAGATTATTTAAAGCATATGTAAATGTATAGCAACACCATATGTTTTTTTCCCTTTCCTGTATTTCATTATAACTGACTTTAATTATATCGATGCATTTATTATCCTTAGAAATTCTTACTTTACCTCCGATGATTTGGAAGCATTATACGAATGTCCAATAAGAGTTGGTAGCAGCGATATGTGCAGTTCAACCTATAGTGGCTTAATTCTTTCCGGTTACCTCAACGTGCTCACCTAATTCAGACATGTTCTATCTGCAGTAACATGAAATTATTTTTAATTAATGATAGAAAAATTCATATATTCTAAAGGAGTGTTTCTAATGCATAGATTAGCTACGCATAAGAACTACTCTCGTCTGTGATCAAATCATGGCGTCAAAAGTCATAAATCGATGTTCTTAGACACAATTTTGTTTGGTGATGATTTATTTGCAGTAGAAGCCCGTTTTCCGGAATATGGGATATCTGAACACGGTTTTTTACAGTACACTCACTTAATACGCATCTCAATTCTATTATAGAGGATTATTGGTTTGAATTGGTTGAGGATTAGATATTGGAGTCAATGTCCAACTCTTATATTTATATCCACAACTACCACTTTTTTTAATACTCTGTATATATAATCGCATCTTAACTTATTGAAATTAACTATTTACATTACTATACTGAAAACTTAAGAAGTAAACTAACTTCTCAAATTACCATTTCTCATATTTTAGTTGGATTACGTTTTCATAATCTACTCAACTTAGTTTATTTCCCAAATTTTAGTGGTTTTCATCGCCTTTAACAAATTTGAGATCTTGAAAAATATTTGTACATATGGAATATCCGCAGTCTAGGATCTAATCTCGTTTAAATGTGTAAACAATTGAAAAGTTCAAGACATTCACAAATTTCTGTACACATGCCACTTTATTGCTAACTTGCCAACACACCCATTGGTTGATATCTATAAGCACCTTGCTGAATTTGTTAATGTCGCGAAATATTTTATTTTTACGAGATATAAATCAGATTACCTCGATTCGTTTCTAATGTGACAATTGAAAATGTTGAAACTTATTTCAATCTTATTGTCTTGAGCCAAATTATTGTAAACTCGTATAGAGACTTTATTTTCAGCTAAATATTTTTGATTCACTAAACCTAAAAAAATGTATATGGAACGTTCAGACCTTAGTGTCTATAAATAAATTAGTCAATTCATTCACATTCTAGACATTAAACCCCAGCGGACGTTAAAGGTTAATAAATTCTAATTTGTATTTAGTGCGCCTCAAAACCGCGCGCATTCTGATAAGTTGTTTTGACATTGGAACAATTATAGAGGAGAATTCAAAACACATAAAAACTTACATACATTTCAATTTTGGTTTATTTTCAGTTCAAAATTGATAAACGTTGTTTAATGTACTTATATTTGTTTATGAGTGTTTAGGTCATCATTGCGATTATCGCGCAATGTTTGATTTGAGGGGTCAATCAAATTTTATATATACAAGTTTTATACGCAAATAATTTTATGAATGAATTTTTTTTAATTCGATCGACGATTTTCATTAAATTTACTTTTTAAGATTTTGTTCAAGTGCGAATACGTTGTTGGATGTTTATACTGCAAGCTTGTTTTTAATTTAAAGGCTAATAGGTCAAATATAATTTAAATTAAATACATATACGAATATTTATATATAATGAGTGTGAACATGTTTTTGATGCACATATAAATTATCTTTTTTGATTTAATGCATGCGTTTGCAACATGTTTTTTGCATATTTTCGATTATTTTGATTCACCTTGTCCATGTCTTATAACCAAATCTCTAATATATAAATAACGTACAAATGATTCCCTATATTAGGGATTTGATTAGAAATGCTTATTTTTCCAATTTATCCGATATACTTACTATAGTCTAGTCGTCATATGCAAATGGTTTTTGTTACGTTATCATAATCATTACCAAAGACTGTTAAAATAATGTCCCTCGTTTGTAGTTTGTTTCATATAAGCGAAAGGAAGTATGAAAATTGTTTCCCATGCAATTCCAAAAATAACAATCAATTTCTTAATATAACACATATTTTTCTTACAAATATACATACAGACACTTATTATATTCAAATAATAATCGTAAGAAGAAGATTGAGAATTAGTTTCTTATTTGTCACATCTGTGAAACACTGTGATATTATATATTTTTTTTAGATGGTAGATTTACGTAGAAATCATTAAGCAAAATATAAGTTTAGACATACATATTCTGTTACTGTAATTCATCATTCGTATAACTAATTTTTTTTTGTTTATTTCCGTTTCAGGAGCAACTGTTGTCTCATGGAGGGTTAACAATCAAGAGCAGCTATTTGTAAGGTAATCATCAGACTATAAAGACAAATAGAATGAAAATATCTATTTCCTTTGCAATAAAGATGAATGTGGGAAATGTTTATAACATTTATAAAGCAAATTTTGAACCACTCTCTAACGAAGTCGATCAATTTAATAATTTGCAAGTTATTTATGCATAATATTAACTTATTTTAAATAAGATCATTAGTGTTTAAGATGTGGCAATAAGTATGTTAAACTATTGCAAAATAGTATTGAGAATAAGTTGATTGGAGAACTTTCAAGATAGTAGGCATGAAGCTAGTCGAGCCTAGATATTAAAAACAGTAATTCATGTATTTTGCCACTGGTCTAATGTCTCTATCGTAAATTTAATATTGATTTCCTAAATTCATTTGATTTTTCAACAAAATAGTTTGTCATTTTTTTTGATAAATTTTGTTAGTCCGAAGTTTGACAATTATTTCAACATAAGTAAATATTAAATAATTACGTTTAATCACTTTATATGATTTGATGAAAGTGATTGACGCATCTCCGGGAATACAACCATCCATGGTATATAATAAGTCTACAGATCACTACTAGATTACAACTGCATATGGTATATATATTCCATATGGTAATCCAAAAACCGTACAGTACAATGGTTCTATTTCACATTCCGATTGAGGAACCGCTTTTCGTCAACCATTTGTATTGTTAGGACATTTATTTCTTTTAGAAATAAATACGGATGCCCAATGTAAACTATATATCAAATATATAATGTTATAATTGGTGATATTCACCACTAATTTTTATTGAATGCACCGTGATTCAATTATATTTAATAAAATCGAAAACAGAATTGATTGATTAAGCAAACAACAATCTGGTGTTATATTAACACTTAAAATAAAATTTCAATATCTTGGACGCGCAAAACAAGTCGATCGATACCAAATTAGGTGACTTATTAATCACCCACTGTATGATCAAACACATATGCCCAATCGGATGTTTCTGAAACAAGGTTTGATTTGCAGAACACGTAGCAATAACAACAAATCAATATTGACTTCAAATTGTATTAAACGTGAGATACAATAAGAGTATTAGATGTGAGATAAGAGTAAAAAGGTTGTTATATCTAATTTGAATCGAATATTATGATTACAAAGCATATGCTCTTCGAAATTGTTTAGCATAATTGGTGTTTGCAATATATAATTAGGAAAACCCCCAACAAATTTGTAATGGCCACACTCATACCTATGACTCGTTTAGACAATATATATTCTCATCGGTCGATATTACTGATAAGTATGGCCAACGTAATTTTAATAAAAACGAAAGGATCAAATATTAAAAAATTTATTTTTATTTTTTTTTAATTTTTTTATTAGTACTGTTTTGGGGCTGAAGGCACTCCCAACACTTTCGCGGTTCGCTTATTTACGTCCTTACCTTACGCTTTGCAGCCAAATCGAGGTTCGGCTATAGGTCCGATTTACCTAATCATCTGCACATTGCATAGCTCCATGCCAGTCTTATAGTACTGACATGGAAGATGGGTCGGCCCATGGATTCTGCACTCCAATAGGGTGTCATAGTTGTGTTCATTCACACCACCGATCGTAATCAAGTGGTGAAAAATCCCTTTTACATCCTGCCCGTTTCGAGATTCGAACCCAGTACCTCCCGCTCCAACTACCGCAGCTTTAACCACGGGCAGTCAAAAAATTTAGTTGATGTCTGTTTATATTCGATCTCCGCGCTAAACAAGTCCCTAGTGTCAAATTAATAAAAAAAATGTAAATTCGTGCTCGTAGATCACATTGTCGAGATAGTTTCGTTTTAATTGGTAAACATATAAGTGATAAACTTGAAAAGTAATAAAAAATTTTAAATTAGAAGAAGAGAGAACCCGTTCACAATTATATTTTGTTACAAAACTTTTTTAAGTAACCAAAAAACTAAAGCTATATAAGAAGTATATAAGAATCTTGAGACGTTTTGTGTAAAACTTTTTTTAATTTTTGATTATTTTAAGAAAAATATGTTATTCAACGAACGACGTATAACAAGACTTTGTTCTTAACCATATGTCTGTCGGCTTCATTTTGTTTTTTAAACACTAATTCTAACTACCATTAAAAATGTTAGCTAGTTTTCAAAATTGCATTAAAATTATTTCGCGTTTTATTCACTCTACATACTACAAATACATACACATACCACTTTTATAGTGATTAGACATTTGTTTTGCGAATATTAATTTTACTGTGCCCCGGGTTAAACTAGTTTTGTCTTAATGATGTTTTAATTATCAAATAAAGAATTCGCACACAGTAATTTGCAATCTTATTGGCTATTTAAAATAATCGCCAAAATAAAATTAGTTAAAAATTTCTTAAACATTGTCTTGTTCTTCTATTCGTGTATGTAATGCACTTAATTTTAATAAAAGTTCATTGAAACATGAATTTTTGATAGTTTTACTCTATCGATTAAAAACTATTTACTGATATAACTTATAAAAAGCTACCAAATCTTAAATAAATTTAAAATAATCGGATTTTCCCGATTGTTTATATAAAATATACATTCGTATATATACGAGAACGAGAACGGTGTGTGGGTTGGGTATATATAAGATATCGCGCTAATTAAAAACCTGTAGGGTTAACTAGACTATGTAGTATGAGTGTGCGATGATCATTCAGTGACTAATACATATTTTTGTGAATGTGTGTTCTATAATTAATTATAGTTTCTCTATATACATGGCATATGTATATGCATGGCATAAATTATAATTCGATAGTTAAATCATCTGCTGGCAAATTACAACACATTTACTAGATTATACTGGATTTGACCATTTAGCATATATAGCTATACGAGGATGTATTATAATAATCTGGTTAATTTGAAAATTATACGATTTTTTTTACACCATCGTAAATTATAATTATTGTGCACGCATTAAAATTAAGGAATTTATGAATTAGTTAAACAAAAGCCCAACCTTATGGTTTCTTAACATATGAAGCCATAGTACGGTATATACGATGAAAAAGTTACACAGGAACAATAGTCACATTTATGTATACTGGAAATATTTATATACTCGGTATGTATGTCGATCGTATGTTTTGGAATTTGATGAGGTCTTTCTCTTGTATATGCCAACATGTTTAGATGATAATTATTTGAAGCAATTGTTAAGATTTTATAAATTTCTAATATAAATATTTTACCACTTTAAAAGCAAGAGTTTGAATTAAAATATAATCCTATACTCATGTTTTCCAAAATTTTATAACAAATATCATAGTTTGAGGAAGCCTCACTTCGAATATTTTTTTGTGTCCTCCCGTCACTCATTGACATGGAAGATCCGGCCCATGGGTTCTAAACTCAACAAGAGGTCACAGATGTATTTATTCACAGTACCGATCGTAAAATCGGATGGTAAAAATCCTTTTTGCATCCTGCCTCTATCGGGATTGGAACCTAGTGCCACGCGCTTTAACTGCTCCAGATTTTACCTCTTTTACAGTAGAAACGTTTTTAATGTAGTTTTCGTGGGAAATTCACAAATGAATACCATTTGGGCGGATTATTAGTTAGTATTGCTTTCAACTAATTTGCAGGTTTATTGACATGATTTATTGATAATGTTTGATGAGAACACATATAATTTTCCACAAGAATCTCGCGTAAAATGGTCAAATAGCTGCTTCAGTTAGTTTGTGTTTTGAAAGTTATTGAAAGCAAGCAAGTTTATTTACGATAAAAATTACTTCTACATTAACCATATTGCAGATTAGAAACCAATTTTATAGAGAAGGACGGAAAGAAATGCTCCATCCTCGAGACTTTCATTTTCTAAAGGTCTTTGAGTACGAATGGACATTATTACATATACAATAATAAAGCTTATTGAAATTATCAAAATTATTCAAAATGGTGGATACAAAATTGAAACATTTTTCAGTCGGTAGGCGTATCTGTAATTCGTTTATGTTTTATTGTTAAGTCCGATTATATTTGAATTAATTTTATTCAAATATCAAATATTTTCGTCTCCAATTATATTTGAATTAATTTTAGTTTATCTTGGTAAGAAATTTTGTGATACATATTATATATACCATATATCATACTCGTAATATGCTTATTTTAGCATATACAAGTTGCATTATATTTAACTTTTATCAAATTTGCTGAATAGTTGCCTTATTTTGTGTGATCACCGAATTCACCAACAAACGGGTAGATTCAGCAGTTTAATAATAGTTTCATAGAATTTTGGCAATCAGTGTTGATTAAGTTTTTTTTTCGCCAGTCACTCAGGCTCGGTTGGCTCATTGTGATATCCCTTCCCAGACGTACACTCTCAGTCCCGAAATCTCTTTGTTCTTCTAATGAAGTCCAACGTATCTGGTACCCTCAAGGACGTCAGTTGATCCTCAAATAGAAATTGTGATCCAAATCAGTGCAGTATATGGGAAGAGTATAAAGAACTGGTGTACAAGAAGTGCTCAACAGTTTCTTCTTCTACTCCTCCACGCTGTTCGCAGTTTACGATGTTCCGAATTTTCATTCGAAACATGATATTCAGGGTTAGATGCTCAGCAAGATCTTTAAAGTGCGTCTATCATAATTTAAAGAATGGGATCTTTGCTGATTTATTAATCGAAAGAAGATTTTGGATAGCAACAAGAGATAAGGTTATCCCATATGTCTTGGTGCTGATTTAAGTTAAAAAATTAAAAATTCATCGCACAACTTTAGGTTGGTCTAATAATTTGTATAGTCGATCGTGAGCAACTAACGTTGAATTATCAATTAATGTTTTTATATGTTGTAAATTTATTATGTAAGATAAAAATAAGGCTCGCTATAACTATACTATTTAACATTTATTAATGCTTTGTCTCGAGAATCTTCTTATGTTTCGATATAAGAATGAAAGGCATTTCAACAGCGATATCATGTTTTAGATTTCTTGTACCAAGTAGCATCGAAACTGCATTATCTCACATGATAGCGTTATGGGTGTTATTTCTATCAATTCACTCATTCACACATTGTTGATTTCATGCTGTTTCTGAATCCGATGTTAAATACTTTATCTAACACTATTTAGACTTAATGTACCATGTTAATGAACCTTAATGTACCAGGATTGCGTTGTATTGCAGAGTCAAAATGTATTTTAAACTAGTACGGTACATTAGTACTAGTTTAAAGTACATTTTGACTCTGCAATACAACGCAATCCTTCAACTAGTTCATAAAGCAAAACTTAAAAAAAAGTTGGTGGTCAATGCGTTCGGATTTAACAGTGAGATGATCATTGAAATGAAACATTAATTTATGCAAAGTTTCTTAAATTGAATGAGTTCTAATATCATCTTTGCTTTCGAGTATATTATATTTATTTTAAAACTATTCGATCAACACTCAAACTAAATTAGCGATATGTTCCTAGCATTTCGTCTAATTTTACGCTACCGCAAAATTTGCTTCATGATATGATCTGTTCTTCGTTTTTTATTTTGGTTTCAAGTCAAAATTGTGTAGTTCTCAATTCGAAACTTATATGCTTTCAAAAAGTATTTCACTATAAGTATTCGTTATAGTATTGCTTGTAAGGTGTAACATATACCCATGTTATTGGTTCCAAATATTTTATAAAATTTATCCGAGAACTAAGGTACTTACCTATATTGATAAACACAGTAAGCCATTTAAACTAGATTGGTATTGTTTTTACAAGTCAAGCAATCGATAAGAAATGGGCCTTCCTGGAAACACGATAAGACGGGAGTCAGTAATTAAAATTTTATCTAAAAATTACAACAAATAAAGTTTATGGCCAATTCTTTAACATATATATTACCAAGATAACATTCAGAGTATGTTGTTAGATTGTTTTTTGAACATTATAAGCTTAAACCAGCACAAATTTATTTCAGTCATAGAAAACATTATAACTAACACATTCTTAACAAACTCGGATATTTTTATTTGAATTGGTCCAGATTATTCAAAATGTGTGTTGTTAAAAATGTGAGATCTTATAGATCCGCAATGTTTATTTTATTTCATATAATTTTCCAGAAAAAACAAATTAGTCTGGTATAAAAACCATGATAATATCGCCAATATATCCCGTTTTACAATTCTTTCAAAATATTTTTTGTAACAATCTTTAAGAAGTTGATTTTTTAGCATTCAGAATTTCAAGTAAATCGTTCGCTTGGAGTTAATTCTTAGAGATAAGAACTAATATCATTTATTGTTTTGTGTCCCTGAGAAATGTTTTTCTTATTAATAAGGAAATGTGAATACCAATTTCAAATATTTAAGAGTATTAACTAAGATCAAGGAAAATACAATAAATACATAATAATATATTTTATTTCATTGAATTTGTTTTTTCCAATTTTTTTTTGATATTTCATTTTTTATTGCATTGAATTTTTCCAAAGGTAGCAAAAACTTAAATTTAGTTTTTAACAATAAACATTTTATTAAATTTCCGATGACCACAGAATATCCGTACACGTGCTAAGAATCATTAACTCAAATTGAATAATTTATATATATATATATATATATATATATATATATATATATATATATATATATATATATATATATATATATATATATATATATATATATATATATATATATATATATATATATATATATATATATATATATATATATATATTAATGTATATTACATAAAATACTAAAATTAAAAGTTTAGTATTACATTTCCACGACACTGTGAGAATAAGAATACTTATTATAGTTTGATATAGTTCCTGTAATTGAATCATTATTAATAACAAACAAACATTGTTTTAAAGTTCATTTATGTTTTCTAAAAAATTTCGTTTCCTCTCGCTTCAATACACATATAATATAAACACCAAGCATCAAAAGCAATAAAATTACTAACTAGAATGAGAACCCGTGCAAAATTATATTTTGTTATAGAAACTTTTTTAAGTAACCAAAAAACTTATTTATTGCGTAAAACTTTTGTGTTTTAGATTATAAAAATATATTTCACATTTTTATTTTATTTAACAAACGTTGTATAACAAATATGTCGTCGGTTGTAGCTTATTGGTCTACAGAGAGTTTCTCACCACGCCGCGGTCTCGAGTTCGATTCTCGCCTTTACCCAAAAATTAACATGCCACCCGATGACATAAAATGCGGTTGTGTGTAAAAATATTCGTTCGGGTGTCCACCTACAATGTGCACTAATCGTTAAAATGGTTCGTAAGGCTTGCGAAATGGATTCAATTTTAAATGTTGAAATGAATTCAAATAAATAATTACAATTTGTATTCAATATTCCATAATTTGGTTAATTTTTTTCGAGATATCATATTTAATTATGTTAATGTTCCCGATCAAAGAACCAATTATGATAATATATTGGCGAAATGAAGCTTTAATTTTTTATACGAACGAGTGAATACGATATGTGTAAGCACTTTTTTCCAATGTAATTTTTAGTTGTTGTATTTATGCATTCGAGTACCGGGTTAGAGTACCGAAAGAGGCTAAATATAAAAAAATGGTTTTCATCGTTCGATTACGAGTGCAGAAGTCATCTCGCCCATCTACCATATCAGTGAAAAATAGGACATTAAAAAAATGGAAAGATTTGGTAGTGCTTCTGCCCCAAGTTACACTACAGACAAAATATAAAATATTTCTGAATTATATCTCTAGACCAGTTTTATTAGTAAATAATTGTAAAATTTAAAATACTTCTTGACTATAAGCTTACCGATAAAAAGCTGTAGTGTTAGAGAAATATTTAGAGAGAGTAATTTTGTTATTGAAACAAATCTCCCAGTAATTCTTTAAAATTTCTTCAGTTTACATATCTCACCATACTGCCATTTTTTATGGATACAAAGGTGATTGATGAATAAAATAAGGATTTTCTACTGCCCAAAACCAATTATTTTGTTTATTAACTTTTAAATGAAAATGAGCTACATCAATCATTTTCTCATGAGTATAAGTCTTATAATAATCAAGCTTTAAAATAGTATTTGCTTATATAAAACGTTCTGAATGTGTTAAACAATATGGGATAAATTATTAAATGTTGTTCAAAATTTTAGATCAGTATCATAAGAAAAAAGATACAGATCCAAATGTCACAAATTATCTTATTAATTATGCTGCCTGGGCGTTGAATTAATCTAAAACTATCCCTTGCATAATTAACAAAATTGTTTTTACAAATGATATAGAAAATTCGTTATATCTTAAAAAGCTTTTTGTATATAGCCTCTAAGGAGCACACTATTCTTATAAATGTTCTGTCTTGATAAGAAAGCGAAGTATACAATTTCTATGTTAAACTGTGGACAGTACAAAATATACAATTTTATATATAAAAGCTTATATCCATATTTTAAAACCTCAATATGTGCCAGTTGAAAAAAATTATCATTCTTTTTATCAAGATAACAAGATAACGATACCCATCAGTCAGTTTTCTCCAGAATCATCATTATAACTTAACTTCTAGATTTTTGTCCATCCAAGCTCTCTGTAATTTATTTTAGGTGACACTCATTTCATTTTGCATTATTTAATATAATGATAAGTTATAAAACTTCCATTAACAAAGCCTTGTGCAATGCTTACATTAATCAGCAAAACATTACTTAATTTACTTTTGAATTTTGTTACCTGAGTTGGATCATTTAAATAGGATTGCAGCCATTTGTGGATCATACAATTGAAGACTTTGGATATATGGATAATGCGCATAACACTAATTACGAAGTAAGAAAGCTGGATGCAAAACAGTTCTGTCTTGTAACATATGGCTTAAAGTTCATATTTTTTGAATTCGTATGTCGTGAATTGAAAATAGTTTTTAAAAGTATTGACAACTTATTTATCTGGGTCGTGATCTTATCTGGGTCAATTTCTATTCAAACCACATTCTATTGTAACAAAGAAATTCGAATAATTAGCAATTTTGTATGTAATATATAAAGATTGTGGCAAATTTTATTTTTTATTTGGACTATTAATATAAGAATTATAAAACCCAACTCATCCGTCTGTATGTTTCGTCAAATCATACAAATGTGCAATAAAAGCTTTAATGATTTCGTCTTATATTTAAGTGATACCAACTTATTATTTTATAAGTCGGGAATTTGTTATAATTTAATAAGTTAATAGATTTATTCCACGCCTGTGACTATTCCGCAATTCTTCCACACGTATATGTATACGTCCAATTACTAATTTACTAATACTAGCAGTTACTAATTCTGATTGCTTTCATTTGTAGTGGTAATTTACACTGTTATAATTTATGAATCGTATATTTTTTAGTAAAAATTGTATTTTAATCAAAACTTTTGAAAATCAATGTAGTAAATACAAGATTAATGTAATTAATTATACAACTGGACTTGTTTAAATTATAATAAAATAAATGTCTTATTAAATTAAATTAAATCTGGTAAATAAAATCAAACTGGCATTAAAACCATATAATCACAATTCCAATTGGAATATTCCACAAATCTATGTTTTTGTTCCAAAATGATTTAAAAATTTTGGAGGTCTCAGACAATTCCAATATCTAAAATAAACAACTTGAGTTTACATCTATAGTGTAGCCATGGCGTGTTAATGAATTGTGTGTGTTTCGTTATTTGTGGAAATAATTTCATCGGTACAAAAGAGCTACATATATTATATATTTAGATAAAATTTATTTTTATTATTTAACATAATCTTCTCCAACATTAATGCATTTATTACATCTTTTAAATAATTTATTTTAAAAAAGTGTTGTTTGGTCTTTAAAATAATCTTCACTAGCAGACATAACTTCATCATTATTTGAAAATTTTCGTCCCCTTAATTGTTTTTCTAAAATTGTTCAGAAAAAAATCACTAGGGGCCAAATCTGGACTATAGGGTGGATGAGGGATTTCTTCAAAGCCGCATTCACGTAGAGCAGTTTGTGCAATTTTAGCATTATGCGTTTTTTTCTGTTTCGGGGTTAGTAAACGGGGAATCCATCTTGCACTAACTTTTGAAAGATGAAGGTAATCATGGAGAATTGTAAATGTGGTACCAAACAAAAGTCTGAAATTTCTCGATATTTCACGGCATCCTCTATAATTCAATTTTTTTTTTGCCAAAATAACGTTTTTATGTGTGATGGCGCCCTGTGGTCTTCCCTGGCGCTCATCATCATCTAGCGATTCTCCACCCCTTTTAAATAATTTAACCCAGTTCGTTTCTATAGAATATTTTCTATAGAATATAAACTTTTCACTCCATAATTACATATACCGATGCTACGAATATTTTGATTTGCCCTCGTATTTTCACAAATAACGAATCAAATTCAATTGTTTCACGTTCCATGATCATTATCGGCCATCCCTATAGATGTTGACTCAAGTCTAGCTTCTGTTTTGTACAAATATTGGAATTATCTGACTATCTAAATGCAAAAGGTTTGAGTGTTCAAATAGTTTGCTATATGAAATTATTTCCACAAACAACAAATCAATCTCATATTTTCCTAGATTTTCATTTTTAATTCTAATTTGAGGTAAAATGAAATAGAGTGTTTTGGTCCTTGTGAAAATATAAATATTTCAAGTACCAAATATTTAATTTTTTAGACAAGATCCAGTTAGCTATCTCATAATTTTTAATTTTAGTCATTATTATAATATTTATTATTGAACTATTTTAAAATAATTTTTAAGAGATTTTTAGATTCTTTAAAATGATTACTCAAATAAATAAAATCTACTCACAAAATAATAAATAATTTTTCTTATTGAAATTACCTTTAACAGTATTCACATCCGCTGTAAAAAATGTGTCGCTTTGATTAACTCTAATTCAAAATCAGCCTGCGTTAAAACAGGGCTATGCAAATATTTAAGTAATTTAGTAAAAGAAATAAAAATGACTATTGGGCTGTCAATTAAAAACTAAATTTTGTTTATTTTAATTCATATTTTTTGAGTTAGGAAATAATAAAACGTCATTTCAAATAAGGTATAAACAAGTCGATAAAACTATATCCTTATATATGTAACGAGCATATGTCGACATCTATAGTTTAGAATCTGAATTATATGAAATATGTGCAGCAGCTTTTTTCTATATATACGAACCGATGTCTGAATCCGGTTTTTTCCACTTGACTTATTATTCCAATACAACATTCATAGCCCTTATACAGTATATAATTTTTTTTTATAATTTCAAAACTTAATTAAAGCATTAAAATAGAAATACTAACTTAAAGTTTTTTATATACGTATTATTATTATATACATGTATATTATGTATATATAAATTTATATATAATTTTATTGATCCCAACAAAATATGTACATATATACAAGTAATACAGCAAAAAAAACGAAAAAAAACCTTCCATTCTCTTTTTAAATATTCAGCTTTTTTATGCTTAGCTTAAAACCATAAGAAAAAAACTTACATCAAAATTAAAGACCATTTTTTCTAAATAGATAATTTCACGTTATGAAAAAATTATATGTATATATAGGAAAAAAAACGTAGAACAAAAAACTGAATAAAATAAAAATACAATGCTAAAGCTTAAAATTATACCACACTCTAGAAGCTATGTAATACATGGTTAAGAGTGTATATGAAAAGAACTAGGAAACTATAAAAGAAAATTCTCCGTGTCTGTATACTATACGAATATATTCATTCACTGAACTTTGGATAAGTATACAGAACACATATATAGCCGTTTCGGGCGGGCATATACCCGTTTTACCTATCACTGTTTTTGCTATATATTCTGTGCTTTTATTATTCCCTCTGTATACAATATTCGTATATGTTATTCTTCAGAATGCTGGCGGCAAAATTATTTGAAAAAAAAAAATTAACAAAAACTAAAGCAAAAAAAATTAAAACTTAAAGAATGAGAACTTATAGTAAAAAAATTTAAATTAAAACAGAATGGAATAAAATATATATTATGTATATACAGTGGAAAATATAATGCTGCTACTTGCTAGCACAAAAAACCAACTGAAAAAAAATTCACGAAAAACGCACAGTTCAAATTCTCGTGGATTTTTTTCAAATATGATTTTCTTTGGGAGAGAAAAGAAAATGAAAAATTGGGAAAAGACGATGAGAAGATAAAAATGATGTGAAAAAGAAATGTAGAAAATACAACAACAACTATACAAATGTATGAACGCACAAAAAATAATTCCATAATACAGATGGTGTAGTTTCACGTCTTCTGGTTCTGTGAGTTTTTTTCTGCTTCGATTTTTTTTTCTTATGCTTTTCGTATAGAAGAAAAAAACTGTGTGTTGTGCTAGATATTATAATGATGATGGTGTGTTTCTAAGATATAAACGTTTTTTCTACATAAGAAAATTCCGTTGAAAAAAAACTTTTTTTTATAAACTGATTTTCACTGTACTTCGTCGTATATTATATACAAGTATATACATATTATGTTCTGTGTATTATATACAAAATTTAGATTGGCAAAAAACCCAAAAAAATGTGGAATAAAAAAAATGAAAAATGAGATCTTATATATCTGTACTTTGTGGATGTCAAACGATTGGAATTCTAGAACAATTTTGTAATTAATTTTCTAGTAAAGAACCCAAATGTAATGTATAATTGATTTTATCGTCGGTCGTTGTCTAGAATTTTGTATATAAGTTTTATAGATGGCGTTCATGTTTTTAAGAGTGCAAAGACCACGTTTTAAGCTTTTTTTTTATTGTACATAAGAAACATTGTGAAAAATGTGCTACGAATATAAAACTTTAGACGATTTAATATTTTAGTATAAGAAAAATTTATTATATTTCCTTTTAGAAACATTTGATAAAATTATAACATTGGAAAACTTCTAAATTATCAAGTTGGGTTTGTTTCAAAATTAACAAAAATTTGATTTAACAAAAATTTGACATCTAAATTATATTTTGCTTCTTAATTATGTGCTTCTAGTTTAAAAATTTATATGTTATCGAGAAAATTGTACACTGAAATTTTATATAAGTCATAACTTTTTTTTCAAAAGTTGCTGTAGCTTTGTAAGTAGAACAAAGCTATCAATATTATTATAATGAACATCAACATTAGTTTTGTTCCATCAGAGTTAGTTTGCTTATTTTTATCTCTAATTTGTTTTGAGGCTCGAGAACCCTTTTACTCTTTCGCGGTTCGTTTTTTTACGTTTTATTACGCTATTACACATACAAATCGATGACGTACGGCTAAACTCTACCCCAGTTTGCCATGGATGTATTTATTTATACCACCGATGGTAATCCGTTTTGCATCTATTGAAGTTCGAACCCGGTACATGCTCCATTTTCCATGAACGTACTTACCTTCAGATATGTTACTTATTTTGAAGTCACATCTTTAATTTGTCATTTAAAAATTTGCCATATCCAGTGAGGATCAAGCATTATAGCGGTGTTATTTTGGTTTAAACATATACGAACAAAGAGCGGAGATGAAAGAGGTGGTTTACTATAGTTGTATTATAGTTTTCCTGATTGGAGAATCCATATTTCTTAATCCATCGATGTTCAATTTTCTCCTATTCGGTTGTTTGTATATGTTTTTCCAGCAGCTGATTTAATTTTGAATAATAATTTATTGTGCACATCTACATAGCTCTTCTTAGTTAACCTTAGAAGATAGAAATTTCTTGTTAACTAGTACGTGATAAATTTAATTCTTGATTTTGCCATTCGGTGACAACTTAGTGCATTATTGTGTGAAACTTACTGCCTCATATAAATAGATGATTTTTAACACAACAATCGACGAGTTTATCTCCATTGTCATTTCATGTCTGTTCCAATTTTAGAATTAAAATCACCCACCACATTAGAATCAACTTGGCCGATACACCTCTACGTACCAAGTGATACTTCTATAAAAATCTGATGATCTATCTTTCTGTCTTTAGGACTCGTATTGAGGACGTAAGTACAGTTCTCTTGTTACGTTGCAGTTGACTAATATACAACTTGAATAGTCGCAATAATTCGTAGATCACATATTAAATCCGCAGCCTAGTTTTGTAATATGAAACTATGTTTATTATGCGGGTATGGTTTGAAATTTATTTCTACAAAGTATACATAATAAATGGATAAGCTATAAAATGATTACTTGGCGATGATGTTTTAACGAGTTCCAACCTAAGCAGTTTTCACGCTGTCTATTATTCATCATCGCTGTATACGTGGTAGGTCCATCAAACGATTTCATTATCTAATGAGAAAGGCAAATATGTTTTCATTTGTCGTCGATTTATTAAGCTGTTATTTTAAATGGATAGTAGAAACGCCGTTTTGAACTAGGCTATCTAACTAAAATATTCAGTCACCATTAGAATATAAACATTTTTCCTACTTTTTACAAGAGATTTTAAACCTCTCTTAATATAATAACCTGAATTAATTTTTGTCTCAAAATCAATAAAAGCTCTATTGTTGTGAGTTAAAAAATTGATATTTTCTATATATGTATGAATGAAATATGCTACTCAGTATTCACAACTCAAAAGTTCTGTACTTTAAGCTTTTTTTTTAATGAATAAAGTGAGGAAATTTTTAAGAAGACGAAACTTCGATGGGCAAACATCTCAGCAACATTGACGGATTTTTACCATCTAAAACCACATTCATCCTCTATGCGGAACTATATCGTAAGACATTACTTCGCATGGAGGTAACTAGTTATTAAACACTTTATTCTCCCCAGCGTCTCAACCTTAGATTGAGATTGCCACCGGTAGTCATATATTACGATGTTCTTCTTATAAGCCCGCTCTAAGCACCTCAGCTCCTTCAGTACTATAGCTGTCGTGTAACTCATAGCATTCCACTTTTCTTCAGACACAATCATCAGTTCAACTATGTTGTCGGATCGCGGGACATTCTGAAGTGTCGACAGGTTTAAATCTGTAAAGTTATGCACCAAAACAGCCATGTCAGCACTTAGCAGCTGTGTCAGGTTATAGTAATTAACTTCGCCATGTTGCCTATTTATCCACTTTTTGATGGATGGTATCATACGATAAGTCCACCGGCCTTTTTCCGAGCAATCCCAGCTTTGACAAGCTCTGAAGTTTAGGCTGGGTATTAACATTGGTTAGATATGTGCATGTTTCATCAACCGTAATATGTTTGTACAATTGTACAACATTTTTATAAGTGACGCCAAAATTTACGGCATCAAAATTTTATTATTTAACCAAATAATACTATTCGTATAGATAATACAATTATCATATTATCATAATCACACCACAAATAATTAATAAATCCAAATGTCGAGTAAAGTATCTTATAATTTACTAGCATTGTCGCGACACGATTGAGCAAGTACGGTAGCAATTAGTATATGACCGATGAGTTAATTTGATCAATAATGTCACCGTCAGATCGAAACCGGCCTAGCGAATTAACATACGAGTACAAGCAATAATAATTCAAATCAACATCATACAGCTTTTTCACGCTTTACAATTTCTTTTATGTTTGTTCAAAATATTAAATTAATTTTGATTTTAAATTAATATGATGTAAAAGTATCGAAGCATAAATAATTTGATGCATTGACTAATTTAACTCGTGTCGTTTATGTTGGATCAAGAGGCATAAGCGTGTTTGTTTTAACTTCGATGTCAGAACTGATACCTCTGAATTTAATACCAAAAGTGATTAAGCCTATTAAAAGCTCGTATGAAAGTAATAATTTCCAAGTTTTAAATAAATTATGAAATTAAGATGTTCGACTTTACTTGCATTATATATAGCCAAGTGTTCAATCTAACTATATGGTACAGTAAAACGATTTAGAAACAGGTGTATCAGATAATATAATTCTGACGAACTTAATAAAAATTGCCATAGTAAATTACACAATTAAACCAAATTAAATTCTCTTCGTCCATATAATAATCAAACAAATTTAAAATTTATTGACCCCACGATTGCGAATAGCACGTAGCCAATTTAATATTTATGATTATTGGCTTTATGTTGTATAAACAGACATTAAGTTGTTCTTCGCTGTTATCTATATGCTCTTATATTATTTATGTGTGATTATGTATTGTTTATAGTTTTGATTTGTTGATCGGCCTAATGCTAATTTATGTTTATTGGCTAAACAATTAAATTAATTAAGAAATCTATTCAACATAAATTTAAATTTTGATGTATATTTGTCTTATTACGTTGGTCTCAAATTCGATTGTGCGAGGACAAGTCACCGGATCTCAAGTGCTCAACTTTCCAATTTGACGCTACTGTTTATTTAATTAGTACACTATTTTTCTTTTTTAAACCAGGGTGTCGAATGTTGTCATTTCCAGCAAATAGTTCTCTTATTTTAATTTCATATTTTTGTTGTGTGTGTGTGTGTGCCGTTTGGATATAAGAAAACTTAATTAATAAAAATTTACTTTTTTTTCTTCTAGATTTAATTAAATAAAATTATAAATGTGTGTAAATTTGTATGTTTAAAAACTAAACTAGAATGTATAAGCATTCGGGTTTGTGATTTTTTTCGGTTTGGGAATTTTTTGCTTAAATAAACTATTAATCTTATTTAACCTAATCAAGTGGCAGTTAAAAGCGTGTTTTAAACTCTAAAAATAGATCTGCACAAATATAAATTTCTCTGATAGACAAGAACATATAATAAAAATATTCTAATGATGATGAGCTAATGTATATAGTTGTGCATGTGTGTAGTTGGATATGTACGTCTTGTAATTAAAAATTTTGGATATGAATTTAAATGGTTTTGGCCAAATTTCTGTAGAATTTGTTTTTCTGTAGACTCGTAAAATAATTTGTTGTCTTTATCTAGCGTTTAAGTAATGCATAATTTCTAAATCTTATTTAAACGACTACTCACTGTGTTAACTCGGTCAACGAAATTTTAAACACAAGTCTGTCGTTTTTAGACTAGAAATTTCAAAGACGTCGCACTATTTAAGCATTTTAAACGTTAAACGCGATAAAACACATAGAATTAAACTTATCTATTATATGTCTGTAAGCCTCGCCGTAATAGAAAACCCTTATAATGAAACTGTTAATATATGCATTTTAATAACAAAATGGTCATAAATCGATATAAATAAAAAACAGAGTGGACAATTTTAAATGATCATGTACCATCATACGCGTTTAAACCAGATAAGGATATGTTAAAACATCTTGTTTATCTGGAAATAAGCCACCCGCCATATTCCTTCAGATTACCACCTAATCGGATTGATTCGTGGCACAGACATTTCTTGAGCAGTTCTTAAAAACGGTAGATAAAGTAATAAATTTCTTTGCCAAACGTGCTATAATATCGTCACATCCTGAATAGTCATTCCTGAAATAATTCTTAACCAAAAGAATCAAAAACTAATTTTTTTTTCAACACATTTTTATCCACATTTTATTTTGTCGCTCTCGTAGCAGAGAAGGTAGCGTACTTGGTCTGTCATTCGGGGGTCTCGGGTTTGATTCCCGGTGTGGTGACGATTCATCAATGACGTTTGGGTGTTTTTAATCTGTACGTGTATGTGGGTTGAACCGTGGGCCCCTAGTGGCATTGAGTTCTGGAATTATTTCCGCCTTCTTTTATTATTAATTACTATTATCCATGCATTTATCACACCTCTTTTCGAATCATTAAGAACTATCATTTAAGATGTCGCATTAAATACTCAACTATAAATCTTCGTCCACGTTAGTATGAATTAAATCTATTATTTTGCAGCCTGATGCGATCACATACATATTAGAATGCATTAATTTGTTGGTCGATTTTTTCGGGTTAAAATATGGGAAAATACGAAACAAACGTATACTGGTTTATTATAGAACATTTATGTTTAACCAGCATTCGGTATTGTTCAGCATTTCTGATAAATTATTATTAATTGCTAGTAACACGGCATGTTTTGCCATGGGCAACATGGGCATGTTTTCCACAGTTGATACCGCAATCTATAGCGACAATTATAAGCGGTAATTTGAGTCTAAGGTGACGTTGAGTTGTCACTCATCTCTTAACGAGAAAGATTAGCATATCAACATCCAGATAATTGGATGTCTTAGGATAGACCAACTAGTCAAGGCAGGTGTAGGATGGTCGATTGCAACGCTATCTGTTGAGAAGAAACACTTTATCTTTGCTCCATGCACAATGAATGCATTTGGGATAACTGGAAGCGTGGTGGCAATAATATAAGGTGAAAAAAATTCAAAGAAGGAACCAAACAACTAAAAGTATATTTAAAGTGTTTTTGCGTCCATACAGATGCTATATAAAGTGTGTGTACTTATTTCTCCATTGCTATATAAAGGAGGCTGTATGTTCTAGGATAATTCTACTCCTGAATCGTAGGTTTAAACGGCCCAATAGTGTCATATTAAATATATTTTGCCTGTACAGTGAGTAACTTTAATATTCGGTTTTTCAATTATCTTAAGGTTTCGAATGATTTGTGGTATTTAAATAACAAAAATATTTGTTTAAATGGTCAAAAATTAAACTTTCTTTAATTTTCAGTAAAATTTAAACATTTGCATATTAAATAAAAAAATAATATTTGTAATAAGAATATTAAAAGAAAATACACTTCTATTTTGACGCTACTTTAATATTCGGTTTTTTCTATTGTTATACATTTATTTGTTAAATTACGGTACAGTTTTTTGATAATTTGAAAGATTTTATTTATTATTATACTAATTTTTGTCACAGTTGGCCGTGATATTGTTAAAGTCAATGTTTTAGTTATAAAAAATAAAATGGGACGTAAAGGAAGAAATACGACATTAGAGCAACGGAAGATAATAGTTAGCCAGTACGCTAAAGGTCGTACTTATGCGGAGATAGGAGAAATGCTCAATATGCCTAAAAGTACAGTTGGTGATATAGTGCGGAGGTACAAAAATGAAGGAAGGATAACTTTAAAGCAGCAAACGGGCCAACCTAAAAAACTAACTGAATGTGATGAACGATTGATCGTAAGAAAAATTAAAAAAAATCCACGGTTAAGTGCGCCGAAAATTGCTACTGAGGTTTTGGTGGAACTGGGAAAAGCAGTACATCCACAAACCATAAGGAGAACATTAAAACGACAAGGATTTAATGGTCGCGTAGCCAGAAAAAAACCTATGATCAATGAGCGAAACCGAAAAAAACGAATCCAGTTTGCGAAGAAATATATTGGACAAGATTCTAGTTTCTGGAATGACGTAATATTTGCTGACGAGAGCAAATATAACGTATTTGGCTCAGATGGACGAACAATGGTGTGGCGTAGGTGTAATGAGGAGCTTAAGCCATGTAATATAACGCCAACTTTAAAACATGGTGGCGGACATGTTATGGTGTGGGGATGTATATCTTCCAATGGAGTTGGAGAGTTAGTGTTCATCGAAGGAAATATGAATAAAGAAATGTATTTAGACATTTTAAAAAAAAATCTGAAGAAAAGCACTGACAACATGGGAATATTGCCCACTTTTAAATTTTACCAGGACAATGATCCTAAACATAAATCATATTTGGTTAGAGAATGGTTGTTATATAACTGTCCAAGAGTGATGGAAACTCCTCCGCAATCACCTGACTTAAACCCCATCGAAAATTTATGGGATGCGCTAGACCGACGAATTCGAAAGACGTCGATTGCTTCAGCAGTGGAGTTAAAAATTAGACTGAAACAGGAATGGACTAAAATCAGTCAAGATTACTGTAAAAAAATTATTCAGAATATGCCAAATCGCTTACATCACGTTTTGAAGCAGAGAGGATATCCCACAAAATATTGATTTAAAATATTTTACTTTTCAAAATTGTTTGTTTTATATTAAACGAATATTAAAGTAACGCTGAAATAGTTGTTCATTTTGTTGTAACGTTAATAATAAAGTAATAAAGTAACATTCCTCTTCCCAAACCTTACATGTCGGGATGCAAGCAGGGACTGGGCCCGCATAATTTTGGAATAAAAATTCTCAGATATCTATTTGGAACTCTGCTGAATATACTCCAGGATTATGGTAACAATCTCAGATTCACCGTAACTGGTTGGCTTGTACTTCTCCTATCATATCATATCATATCATATCAAAAATCATTCGAAACCTTAAGATAATTGAAAAACCGAATATTAAAGTTACTCACTGTATATAAATGAGTGGCAACATAAACATGCTGAATCGAATCAGAGGTATTCTGTTCAAATAATTTTTGGTCGCTAACTATAATTCTTCTTTAGTTTATGCGCTCGGCTTCATATTTTTTGTGTGTAATGCGGCACATTTGTTGTAATTTTATTTTCAAACAGAATTTTATTTTTTGCGTGAAAATTTTACTTTTTTTTACACTAAATTTATTGTTGTTTTATAATTTAGTTGTTTTTTTTTTGTACATAGACGACTATATGGACGAATAATATACACAGAATATAAATTCTAAATGAATTTTTGTTAAGTTTTTTTGTTCAATTTTATAATATTATTTTTATATTTAACGAACAAAAAATGAGTAATTTAAAGGGAAATGACTGATTATCATCAATGTAATGGCGTGATTAAACATAAAATAGAAATTAATGAAAAATACAACACAAAAGTTTCTTCCAATATTAATGAGGTTATTGTTCTGTTTTTTTTTCGTTGCAGTAAATTAGCTGCATTCGATGGCAAAAAAGCAATTCGTGGCGGGATTCCATTTGTTTTTCGTAAGTTATTGACTTTAACCGTGTTTAAGATACTCTAAGTAACGAAATTTAACATTGATTTGTTCTCGATTTGCACAGCTCAATTTGGACAATGGAATTATGGGCCACAGCATGGTTTTGCACGGATAACGAGATGGACACTTGAACGATCCCCTGAACGATTACCCAATAGTGATATTGAGGCTGTATTTAGTCTAATGGATAATGAGTTTACACGATCGATGTGGAATTATCCGTAAGATAAATATATAAATTATATAGATTTATTAATTATAATTTTGGTTAACTTCTAGATTCCGAATAACCTATCGTCTTATTTTACGCGAAAAAGAATTACATTTCCACATTGGAATCTATAATCCAAGTAAGGATTTAACATTTTCGTTCAACCTATTGTTACATACATATTTAAAAGTGCCAGATGTTCGACGTTGCCAAATAACTGGTCTACACGGTTGTACGTTTATTGATAAAACGCGAGATGGTGCACTATATCAAGAGGGTCGCGATGTTGTAACAATCGGTGAATGGACGGATAGAATTTATCAGCACACCGCCCAAGAGCACATTATAACAAATGTTGTGTCCGGACGTAAAATGAGAATACAAAAATACAATTTTCCCGATACAGTTATATGGAATCCATGGATCGATAAGGCAAGAGAGATTGCAGATTTTGGCGATGATGAATATCCAAATATGTTATGTGTTGAGGCTGGCCACGTTTCGAGCCCTGTCATTTTATTACCTGGCACAGCTTTCGAAGCGAGTCAAATACTTCAAGTAATTTTTTTTATTATACTATCATTTTAAGTTCATAATTATTATTTAATCAATTAAAATTTAGCATTATTCTAAATAATTAACAAAAAATTAGGTGATGTGAGTGGAAAGTTCTGGGACCGGGTCATCAAGTCGTAGTAGATCACAACGAAAGTTGCATTCAGCAAGTGGTTCGTCATCAACAGCAACGACTGCAACAACAGCAACATCGAGTAGCAGTAGTACATCATCTGGTCCAACATCGGCAAATGTATCTGCACTAACCGCTACAGCTGCACTAGCATCAACATTATGGCAATTCCCTCCACCACCTCCACCTCCACAACCACCACCCGCCCATTCAACACCATCGGTTTGGACAAATTACAATTATCAATTATTTAAAATGACAACACAACCAAATTCGTGTGGTGGTTTATGCGGTCCATACAATAATTGCGATTTATGTTCGTTAAATATTTGAGACGAGGATAAAAGTAAAAGAAATTGAAGAGTTTATTGATTTTTTAATTTCTTTTCAAATCAAACTAAAAACACACACACATACACAAAAATGTATTAATTATTATTATTATAATTTTTTAAAAATCTTTTTTTTTTATATTTGTTAATTATTTGTTACGTATCCTCGAAATTTTGGGTACATGGTATACTATTTTTTACATTAATTTACGTTTGTATATAATATACATTTAATTTTGAGTTTTATAAAACTATAATTATTCCGAACCTAGAAATTTGGAAGAAATAATTCTTAGTTATTTTCGTTTTAAAAAAATTATATTATTTCGTTTAGGTAGCTTTATAAATTTATAAAAAAAGGAAAATTTAAAATTTATACTTCCCCAGAAAAACATTTTAAAAATTGGGGTTGTGAATATAATAACATAATAATAATAATAACTACATATATTATATAATAATTATTTGGTATACGATTAATTTTTAAGAAAAACAAATAAATAAAATTATTATTTTTTAATTACTTTGTTATTTTATTTTTACATAATTGATTATGTAAATAAAAAAAAAATAGATATTATTAAAACAAAAATTCAAATAATAATAAATATTTTTGGGTAAGTTTTAGTTTTTTGAATTTTTTTAGAATAGGTTTAATTAATAAAAAAAAACTTTATTAATTGACAACTGTAAAAATAATATATGCATACATATAAATATATTAAAAATACGCAATAAATAATATTAACAAATTCGTGTGTGCTTTGAAAGCCAAATTCCAAAATAATTCCAGCGCGCGCAAATGCAAGAGCACAAATTGTAAAAAAATGTTAATTTGAAACTAAAAGCATTAAAATCAACCAGTAATAATATATTATTATATAAATAAATAGAAAAACAAAAAAATTATATTAGCAATTATGAATAAATAAATAATCAACTTTTTAATAAATTTAGAATTGTATGATGAAGTTAATTAAAATTAATTTGTTTGCTGAACATTTTTTATAAAAATAATTATTTTTTTCACATAAACAGGGATTTTTAACTCTTAATAAAAACATAAATGTTATCGTTAAACAATTTAAACAAATAATGAAAATAAAATATTTTCAAAATGGTGTATACGATTTAGAGAACTATAAAACAATTTATCATATATAATTTGCTAATTAAAATAAATAAGAGAAATGATTAAATGTAATTTAAATTAAAAAACAAAAAGGAAAACAAAAACTGAATTTTAAAGGTTTAATTAATTTTAAATACATTTGTTTTATTTATAATGTTAATTGTGATAATCGTCTGATGTAACTAACCTATGTAGTGGTCGTTTCTCAGAGCTATCTAGTTTATTCCGGGCGCTTAAATGTTTAAATAGTTTTATTGTCTCAATTTTTAGAAATACAAAAAATGAAACAACTCGTTCTGAATTTAGGAAATTAGATTATGAGATGCTCTTAAACAAATTTATTGGTGGTATCGAAATATTTTTCACTTGTTATTTTTGTATTAGTATAATATTTTCAGACAAATCCATAGTGGTTCTACAATACTGTTTTCCGGTTCTTATAATTATAAGGCAATTTTGATAAGGCTTATACGTTAACCACTTACACGTTTATAGTAAACAACTTCTAATTGGTTTCTTAGTAAGAAATGTTATAAGCAGTCAGTAGGTTGTTAGCTCTTCTTAGAACCCTGTAAAGCGATCTGGGCCTCGTCTATTATACGAATTTGAAAATTTAATCTTATTTTGCTAATTTCCTATCTTATTGTTCAGTAGAAACAGAAAAAATGGTCTCACCTTGCTCGATCGTATGTCTGGACTGTAAGTTCATAAGCGTATAAACTTTACCTACAGTAAATCTACTCATCATATTATCTTTTTGAATAAGTTAATATTATAACAAAAATTGTATTTAAGGCATCATTTGATCTTTTCAACAGAATTATTAGGGGTTTCTTGAATTTCAAAATAACAAATCTTTACCTTATTGACATATTTAAGTAAATTATTAAGGTTCCTATAAAAATAAGGTTCCTATAAAAACATGAGAAATAGGTAGCATAAAAAAGATCAAAAGTTAGATCGGCTTTCAACACCATTCGACTATGGTTCTAAACACTACGGGCCGATCAGAATCTTTCCTTTTATCATCTTGCTTTACATGGCCTATTTAAATTATTTCCATTGTATACATATTTGCTAAATCTCTTTTCGAAACTTATCAAACTAGGTAATTCTAATCAGTTGGAAAATAAGGTACCCGGTTAAAATCCCACTAGAAGTTGAATCCAAATACGATTTTTCATCATTTGGTTGTAATTGAAGATGTGAATGAACACGTCTACGACAAAACTGGACCCACCCACCAGCACCTATATCAGCACTATAGAATGTAATGGAACAATGAATTGAGTGTAGATGGTCAACCCAAATTGGGTTTATAGCTGTACATCCTTAATTTAGGTTCCGCGTATCATAACGTTAAAATACAACTGGAAAAGGGTTACAAGTGCTTCCCAAACTAAATCAAACTAATTAGGGCAATGCTCATAATATTAATTTTTATTTTTACTTTACAAGTTTGTTGATTATTTGACTTCAATTTCTTCGATCTTTTCCAGTAGATAAATCTTTATAAATCTTAAGTTATAAATGTCTTTTCAATTGCTATAAGAAAATATAATTATGCCCAAAATATGACCGTTTGCGAAAACTACTACGATACACATTTGTTTCATCTACTGCAACACTATTCCGCTTCCGTTGCTCTAAAGATCATTAAAAATCAAATTTGATTTCCTCTAACATCGGATTATGGATAAGGTGGATAGTTGGCCCATGGCGGATTAGTAAAAGGGATAGTATCAAACATTATAAAGAAACATCTTGTCTTTGATATATAGTTTAAAACACGATGTTTTAATCATTCAAGAGATATAAAATGCTTATTCATGAATATCTAACAAATTCTAATATCTAATAAAAATCTGGACTACCAAATTAACGATGGCCAACTAAAATTAAGACAAATATATCTTGATTGATGACAAAACAGTGTTTATAAATGTTATTTAATTAAAAACATATGAGATAAAGGGTTAAATTGTATAGGTTGCCATCTAGTGCAGAACTCTCAAGTTAAGAAATTTTGAGAACAAAAAACAACACAGAACTGGATGTCTCGATGAAGAACGCACTTAAAACAACACAGATATTACCAAATTAAAATTTAATAATATATATTGTTCGAAATTCTTAATAATTTCAATTTTTTTTACTTTTACTACAAATATCCTCCAAATCTAGTACAATTAAAATTACGTTTGGACACTTATTTGCTCAAAATAGAATAATCTCGGTTTCATAGGAGAGAACGAGACACACCTACTTTCGTATACAGTATTTTACTAGAAAAACCGAAACAACATAACTGAACTGAAAAAATAGTTGCAAATTTTTTTTTATTCGCTTTGTTATTCATTTTATAAAATTTTCGTCGTGATACTCCAACATATATAATACGAAAAATTTTAGTAATATTTTATTTCATCGAACCGATTCAATTAACAAAACTAGTTATTGTTAAATAACAATATAAATCTTCAATTAAATTTGAAGTGAATATATCTTAAAATTATAGTTTTTTAAGCACAGAAAATGACTCGTAAGTACCAATGAACTTGGTGATATCATTTTGTTTTGAAATTTTGTGTTAATTTATTCGCGGCTGTACTTGTGATATTTTAAATAGTTTTGATAAAATTATTTATTATTTAAATAAGTAATTAGTGTATTGTGATGTGTTAAAAATTAGATCGAGAAAAATTTGTCCTTCAAAATAATGAAGATGAAGTTAAATTCGTTTCCTCTGTAGATGATATACTATCTCACTCTATATATATTGAATTAGATTTGTTGTAGAATAGTCAGGTTAAAAATTTAATTAAAACGGAAATGTAATTATTTAAAATTACTTTTCGTAATTTAACAATCACTATAATATGTAATAATTGGTTAGTGCCAAATTTGACCAATGTGACAACTACACTTCAAACACATAGCTGTATAGTTATCTCGCCCTAATTTCTAGATTGTGTTTTGATTTTGTACGAACAAAAATTTTATATTTTTAGGTTAAATAGAAAGTTTTGCGTAATTTAAAAACAATTATCTGACTCATATCCTACTCGCTATAATGTATGCTAAAAATACGACTTTTGGATTTCGAGAAAGAAATTGGAGAAAATAATACAGAAATACTGCCATAATTGTTCGACGTGAGTAATTGATACATGAATCTGCATTATCGACCACCATTTAGGAAATTCTCACGTTTTTTATGACTGACCGTTGATATATAAATTTTATTAGCCGTTTCGAATTTTGAAGTAGGTAAGATAACAAAATCATTTATGATGACCAGTGGTAAGCAATTAGTGCCGAAATACTTTGATTTGTTTTTGTATATTTATATTTAGAAACTTGAAAATACACCTTCGATAATGTTATCTGGAAGGCTTAATCATTATCTGTTGATTACTCGTTGGTGATTTTTGATTTCATGGTCAAATAAAAACATTGGTCGCATTTCTAAATTATCGAAGAAAGAGTCTTAAAACTAATTATTAATTATTGTAAAATTCCGGTTTATAGTTAAATGGGAATGTTACATTTTGTATTTCTAATGCCTAAATGGACATTTCTAAGAAACAGGTTAATTTTTATAGTCATCCCCATTTTACATGGACTACAATAAATCAAATAAGTATTTTTGATATTTCATAAGATTGGTTAATTATGTGGAATCAATTTCTGAACTTACTCGAACCTACGTTTTAAAACTAGTTTTATATTCGTATTCGATTGCCCTTTTAAAACTATAGTTATATATTAAGGGAGTTATTGTAAACAACTTCAATTAGATGAAATCTATCTCTGTATATCTGTTATAGGACGAAAACAATCCTACTTAGACAGTCTCGTTAATGTCTAACGCTTTATGGCTATATGTCCAATTTAGACAGACATCTGGAAGATGGACCGGCTTATAAGTTCGAAATAGAATGAACACAATTGTCAGTTGTCATGTCACATCCATTTTTATATTCTCTTAGTTAATTTTATGGACTAATATCACTTCATAATACGTTTTGTGTCTCGGTTTTTAAAGTGACAATACTTTATTTTAATTAATTAATTTTAATTGTTTATTAGTTGATTCCGTATGTCAAAACCATGATTTGACTTCGAAAGTTCAATTTCGTTGCAAAGTGAATACGTGTCAAAATCGTCATATGACACACAATTACCACAGTCGTATCACTTCATCTGATGTGAAGATTGTCCCATCACTTCACAACAGAAATGATACAACTAAGGGGAAATTGATTGTTTATCTATATAGTTCTTGTAAATTATCTCAATTTAATTTATGTATGATTGTTCTTCACTTTTAGGTGGAAATCAACGAGAATTAGCACGTGCTAAAAACTTAAAAAAACAAGACGGCGGCGGCAAGAAAAACGGCAAAGATGATGGATTAACTTTTGAACAAAGGCGTTTACGAGACATGCAAGCGCTGCAAGAAAAACAGAAAAAGAAACAGGAACAGGGTGGCGAATCGAGTCAATCGACAAAAAAATAATAAATAATAACTATTTGCAGAAGAGACGTAACTCAAATAATTAAATAATACTTATTGATTTTAAAAAAAACACACATTTGTTTGTTATTTGATCGTCTTGAAAATGTATAGAACCTTTCGCTCCTTCTGCCACAGATACACAATCACTTACAAACTATTTTGTTTCGTGTTTTAGATTTTCATAATATTTCTGGAATCTTCATGATTTTCCTCTGATTATTATACTTCCTATTATTAATAAATTGTAAATGTACTTTTTAATATAAACAAAAAAAAATCTAATTTTTAAGTAATAACAAAAGCAAATAAACAAAATAAATATACAATAAGAATATATAAAGAATTTAAAACAAGAAAATCCTCTTAATGTTAAAAATAAAATTTATTAAAAATTAAATAAAAAAACAAAACTTTATATATTTTTTTTATTTAGTTTTTAGTTGTTTTATTTAAATTTTTTTATTAACGTTGACTATAAAAGTATAAATATATACATATATAAATAATAAATGCATAAAAATAATTATAATAATTTTATAAATAAAAAATATATACAATACATATAAATTAAAAAAAAATAATTTAAATTATTACAACTATCTTTTGTTTTATCTGTAATAATAATCATAAAATTTAAGGTTTGTATAGTTATTTTTTTTAGTTTTTATAAAAACTTTCTTTTGAATATTAAATTAAGTATTGAGTTTTAAAACTAAACAAAAAATTATTAAAATAAAATAATGAAAATATGTAAAATTAAATGAGTTTTATTCATTTAAATTACAATTTGTTGAAATGCAAAGTATAAACTAATCTTAGCCGTATTGCATGTACGTTTGCAGTTAAAAAATTATCCAAATAGATAAAAGTAAGAAGGAATGTGAATTTTAGATGAAAGATGTTGCGATTTACAGGTACATAGTTTGAAAATAACCTATTGGTAAGTTTTAAGGTAATCGCAGTTCTAAATTGGTTTTAGTTGACGCCTTTTATTGAATAGGTACATCCGATTGGATGAAATCAGCATCCGAAGAAAATCAGATTAAAATTGTTGTTTTAATCTTAACCAAGTATATACCTTTTTTATTTCTGCTGATGCAACTAACTATGCTTATTTGGCGCTTAACGAGTGGCTTCTGTTTTCAGTGGTATGTTGTATTTTCAAAATATTCCAACGTAATATCTCAAAATTGCACTGGGTTTCATCAGAAAGAATAGAAAGTAGAAACTTATCAATCACAATCGATTCCTCTGATGTGATACATGTATTGTTCCATTACATTTTATACTAGGATTACAGAAAATCATTATTTTCTTTTTAAATACAACCAGTGAAGAATAGTTAGGTCAACTTTCTTTTAATTTTAATTTAGGTACTGAAAGTCCTCTTTGTTTTGGCTATATAAAATTACTTGCACTATGGTGACATTTTCATGAAATCATGTGATATTCCACTTTCCTCAGTGATTGTTATAATTTTAAATTCAGCGTATATTAATAATAATATTTAATCTGGATTAGTTTATCTGGGTTGAACAACTTCTGAGTAATGCAGCTTTATCTCCTGCGATACTTTGGTTAATCGCTATGACGCAAACTAACGATAAGACTTAGAAGCTACCACAATTCTTCTAAATGGTCAGTTGCAGATTGGCTAAAGAAAGGTGTATCACAAAATCGTCACATTATATAAACCTCTCAACTCAAAAGTCACACATCGTCCCATCAGCTTATTTTTGTCGATGTAATCGAATTAGTTGCTTACTTCTGCAAATAAGTCTAGATCATAATTTCTGAATCGAAACATAAATTTGTAGCATCTGAATTGAAAATTAATTTACAGTTAAAAGTAAGCCAACACTTTTCAGCCCACTTTCTTAAATTATAAATAGACGCTAGAATATCTACGAATACATATATGTATACAACATAGTAGAATCACAGCAATCGGTCACAATCATGTGTTAAAGTTGACGATAGGCTTCAAGCATTTTCAACCAATTTGTTAATGTTATATAAGAAGATGCGCTGCCCATTAATACCTTATAGTGCTAATAAAATCAAATGATATATGTAATCACTATCTAAGTGGCGTAAATCGCAATGGAGATTAAGAAATACCTTATCGACAGAGAAAAATAGAGCAACTATTAATCTGAATTGACACTCGTCTATCTATTATTTCAAAAAATAGAAAATAATCGGCACCTCTAAATTATTATTTTCAAATCTGGCTCTAATTCGGGTGTAATGTATAAGCGAAAATTTTTTTTATGTTGTATCTTTAAATTTCTTTTACATCCATAAATTATAATGCAACATAATATATCAAGCAGATAAGGATTGGAATAAAATATTTATATATAAATGGAAGGAGGAAGGAGTTTAAATTTACTTTTCTCTAAGAATAATTTAACCACATTTTAAATTTTTCAAGGGGTTACACAATTTATAGTAGATTTCTAAGACAATTTATTTCATTAAGGTGGAAAACAAAACTGTGTTAGTATTCTAGTATATATGATAGATAATCTTGTTTGATGCTTTGATTAGCTGTGATTGTGAACGTGACAGCTGATGGAAGCTATACCAGAACTTCGATGTGGCGGCACAGAATTAGAGCGCGACTGAATCAATCAGCCGTTGAGACGTTGTCCCTTTGAAGTGTATGGTAATATTTTTTTGTATTCTGGTGACGTTAATGAATGTCTATGTGATCGAAAAAATCCATCTCGTCGCGTCTCTATCTTGTTTAGACTACATGCAACACTTCCTGTAAGCTTTTGTTAATGGGCCCCAAAAATAGATGCTGACAAACCTATTAATTTAAAAGTTCAATAACAGTTAAGGTTTTCCCATAGCCAAATTACATACATTTTCAACTCGACAGTAGATAATGGTCTTATATAATCGATATTTATTATATCAAGGGCATCCGTAAAATATGTTTTCGTAAAATATGTGTTGTTTAGTATTTCTATGACCAAAACTCGGTGAACCATTTCATCGTCTAATATTGTGCATTAAATAATGTTTTACTGCAAGGCGAAAATCACTTTTGCCCATGTTTTGTAAAGTTCACTGGTTATATCATATATGCTTTCAAATATTGTAAGCACTTAAAAACGGGTTAAGTGATAGTTCCACTTAAAATCTATTCCATACTAAGTTAATAGCTACCTACATATTAAGTGAAAAATTCTCAACAATGTTTACGTGTTATTTAAAATTATACAAAATGATTAGAATCGTTACCTCGTTATTCGATTACTTAAAGTCCGATACGCAATCCGTTTGAAAACTATGATTTTACAAATTTAACGTTGGGAATGTTTAAATATTAGGACCTTAAATGTTATGGATCGTATCTTATAATGACCAGCGGTTGAAGGTGGAGAGATCAATAGAGTTTCTAACTGGTGAAATGTTTTCATCATGACCAACAAATCCCTCTATCACTTTATAAATTCAGAAGAAATTCCTTACAGTTGGTAAAGTGTTCCGCATTGTTCGACTACCAACTTTTGTAGGTAGTGCAGGGTTATTAAAACGAATGGTAAAATATTTACTATAGTTAGATAAAAATATTTACAATACAGCTTCGACTTGTATATTACCTTTATAAAAATAAAGAACCGACTATTTAGCTATGGTTCTACTAAACTTTAACAATTATATAAATAAGTTCTCTCATTAAACTTGTGTACGAAATATCCAAACTCCAAACCAAAACTTCACAATACAAACACACATAAAATTAAAACCCGAGACACAAAGTTTTTTACAATTCTTTTTCAAAACATAATTAAGTTGATATTTATTTGTTTTATGTTCTTTTAAATATATTATATATTTATTTTATTTACTTACAATATTTATGATTTTGAATCAATTGATTTTTTTAAGCTGATATAACATTTTCATTTTTAATTATAACAAAAATAAAATAAATATGTTTTTGATTTTATATAAATTTGTAAAAACATAAATAAAAATAAATAAAATAAATAATTTGTTTTTAATTTTAATATAATATTTTATGTATTTTTGTTTTGATTATATTCTACGCCATTTATAATAAATATATAATTTATATTTGGATTTAATTAATTTACATATTTCTTGTTGTGAAGGAGAAAATATATATTTATATATTAATTAATAGAGAAATATAATATATATTTAAATTTACAAATATAGTTAATTTATTATATAGCTTTTCTTTACATTATTATAAATGTATAATATAATATTTATTTAATATATGTATCTATAAAATAACAAAAAACTAGTAATGTAAACTTACCTATAAATAATCAGAATTATACAGAGATTGGGGAAATAAAGGTGTTATAATTTTAACTAAAGCATAAGAAAAACTGTTCTAAATAAAACAATGTGATTGATAATCGTTTTTTTTTCTTTTCTGTGTGTTTATTTAAAATAAATAATTAAACGATAAAAATATAAATAATACGATAAAAATCAAAAACGAAACAAATAAATAAAATATTGTTTTTGTTTTAATTAAATTATTACATAAAAATATAGAAGATAATAATTATATATATATATATTTTATTATAAATATATGTATTGTATGTATATAGGAAAATTATTTTTTTGTTTGGTTTTTAGTGTGTTATATAACATTTTTTTTAAATTGAATTTTCTTTTATTTTAATTATATTGATACATAATTAAATATTTTATTATTAATAGTTTAGGTTTTTGTATTATTTAAATAATTTATGCTTCGCTATTGTTTGATCGTCGTTTGCGTCCTGGGCCACCAGCATAATTGGCTGCAGCAATACCCATGCGATGTTTTGCTTCTTGTAAACCAGAATATCCTCGTGCCAAACCAAAGTCAACGGTTCTTTTTTCACTGAAAAAAAACAAACATTTTAATAAGATAATTGGTTATTTTATGAAACATATATTTTAATTAGAGGACGAATTCATATTTTATTACGGCTCGGGATCTATTTCTACTTTGCAACAAAGGCAAGGGTTTTAGTGAAATAAGAGTGCCAAATAGAGTTGCCATTATAATAAATTGCAAATGGTGGTCTCTTTATACATTTTCATGTACGAAATTATGTCCAATCTAATCAGGATAAACGGACTATTTCTGAAGCCAGCTTTCGAATGCAATTTAAGAAAAAATATTCTGAGTGATTTAATTATGATTCACCAGAGTAGATTGTTCATTTCTATGGTTGTTTTAGTTGGTTTGTTTATTCAGTCCTTATAAATTGATTAGTGATTAATGTTAGAATTATTTATTATTATATAAATATTTTTGAAAAAATATCAGTAGTCTGCCTAGAAGCAGTAACAATACCGTAATATATAGCCTATAAATTTAATAAATATTTAAAAGGCTATAATTTGACGGCCAAAAGATGGCACAGTTCTTACCTAAAAGAGAGTGAATGTTTGGATTGAAATTATCTAGAAAAATCTCATTGGACTATTTATACAATAAAAATTTATTGGTTGTGTTATAAGAATCTGTCAAAATATATCCATTTAGTTTAACTATAAAAAAAAAGTGAAAAATGATCTCTGTCACTCTAATTGTATTTATGATTTTTTTCTCCCTTTGGTTTTTTCAGTAAAAAATATTGGCAGTATTTTTTTCATAATGGAAATCAGACAAATCATACTATTGTCACACAGAGCGACCAAATTAGCAACACCGGTGTGTCAAAATAATTTAAGTTTTAAAAAAGAAAGAAATTTAAAGTTTTGTACTTTATTTTATTTTAATAATTAAATTTTTCCAAAATTCGAATACTGAGCAATATCTGGATTATTTTTCATTTCTTCAACAAATTTTGGAAACTGACTGCCGTTTGTAATTTTGCAAACTGACGTCCGTTTATTTCATTTAAAAAAGACAATTATTATTTATAAATATGTGTTTCGGCTCTCCATTTTAATTTTTATTTGTCAGAAACAATATTTTCAGTTGCTGTGGCCAACAAATTATAAGTGACGCTAAATGACAAATTCCTCTCACACCGTGACATTCATAATACCAAAATGTATTTTGGTGACATTCATGATAGGGGTATAAATTTTGTTGAATAAGGTATCTGACTGTCTATCTCTTTCTTGCAAAAAATATTAAATAATTGTCTAAATATGTGAATGTCTAGTCGACTAGTGGTCTAGTCGTTTCTGCGACTATAGCCAAAAAAAATTACTTCTGTCATAACAAGACACGTCAAAAAGAAATGAATTGGAATGGGTTTGCTATAATTTTAATATCACACGACACCAAATTTATTTGGCACTTGACTTTAAAATTGTTTGTGTGCGAAAACGATTCCTCGTATTACACAAATTTGATGTAGAAATGTGAGTGCGACTGCAATAAAAAGTATTTAGATGACACTTTTCATGGCCGTCACGCTACCACAAACACAAAATTTATCCAGTCAAGTTTGACTGAGATAGCTTTTTGTGTCGTTAAAGCTGAATTCATACTTCAATTTCTTCGTTCATTCATTCATTCAAACAATTTTTTCGGCCAATCGTAGTAATCCAAAATGACAATTTTTTGTTCCTTCATTTTGTCGCAAGAGATAAAAGTTTAATTTTAACTTTTTGTCTGAACGAACATTGAGTAAAAGAGACAACATGACAACAAAATGAAAAAGAAGCAAATAACAGCCATGTTATTCGGAAACAAAATACATAAATTGTGTACGAATAGGATTAATTTATTCTAGTTACTGACAAAATCGTCTCGATTATTCATCTGATTTTTCATTCTTTATAAAACTGACTAGAAATACAAATATGTATTAGGAAAAATATCCGGGATGAAAATCTCAAACTACTTTTGAGTATTTTGATTGTCTGTGTTCGATATTCGAATCCAGTGCCTTTCGCTAATAGGCTTGCGTTAATCACTATACACCATTTGATCGGTAAATTTATGTTTATTTTTTACGAGTATAAGGAGCATTGGTGTATAAGCAAATTTTTTAATATCTACGCCTTAAAGACGAAAATATTATCGTGAACAATTAAATTCAAATAATTGTGTTTGCGTTTGATAGATCGTAAAATGATTGGTAGATTCGATTACACTTTCCGAAATGATCATGGCAGGATAATGGTCTTTAATTAGTATGTTACTAAATATTTCGATTTATTACTGGTTGTACAGTGTAATAATGTACATATTCGTTTACTGGTTTATATTTTATGTTAATAATAGCCGCATTTCATGACTCCAACTGATTCAGATCAGATCACATTTTCCATGCAAACCAAAGACACAATTTCAGCCAAATTGAAATTTTCATTAAAATGTGTCCTTGGTATGCATGGAAAATGTGATCTGATCTGAATCAGGTGGAGTCATGAAATGCAGCTAATGTTAAAGTTATATTACTCGAGGTGATATTAGAACATTAATCTATAGAATAAGCGATTTGATTACATCGGTAAAGGTATGGACTGATTACAAAAGAAGGAGTATTAAAAATGTCAATCTTCGCTTGATGATTTTTCAGGAACCTTATTAACCGTCTGTCAACGGTTTTTATAGCGAACTATAAAAAGATATCCGCGTCTGTTCTGCTTCCTAAATCCATATCCTAAATACATAATAACGACACAGTAATAATACGTAGAACATGTAAATGTTCCAATGTAACAAGGACTTATTCGGCAACCAAGCAGAAAAAAACCCAAAACTGATGAAAATATTCGTATAATTGGAAATTTGTATAATTTGCCCTCGAGAAACTACTTGTGCGGTTGAGTTATATATGTAGAGTACAAATATATATATATTCAATATATAGAAGACGCTAATATTTCGGTTTCTATTCTAATCAAACGAAATTTCTTCTTTGTGCTTTTATGATGTACGGTTTGGAGAAATAGTTTCAATGCTTATTTTACATATTGTTATAAAGTTTTTGTATTTATTTGTGGCTATGGTGCGGAATTATAAATCAACTATATCATTAGTTCTATTTACTAAACCAAAGTTTTGTCTATTCAAAAAAACTTTGTCCTAGTTTGTTGTTTATATATTCGTACATACAACATAATTGTATATGCACAATTAAGAACTTTGTCGGAAACGTCGTCGTACTACATATCATACGATCAACAAGTCGTCTTGTAACCGGTGTTTCCTTTCGTTTGCCATTAACATATTTAAACATAATTTAAATTCCTAATGAAAAACAAGATAACGCGTTAATCAGAGATTATGAAATGAATTTTATGTGTGAAAAAGGTAGCAGAGAGACTTGAAAATAGGATTAATTAAGTGGAAACAACTTGTTTTTTTGTTGTGGAATTTGACCCTTCGCAACTCATTTACATCTACTGAGAAAAAAATGTTATAAAAGCTCCACCCCAAAAAATGTTAATTAGCGTGTAATTAAGTTAAAAAGTTTGGTATAATCTGTAGTGTTTGTGGGTGTGAATATGTACGTAAAAGGAATGTGGTGTTCAAATCAAATTCCAGCTGAAATTCAATTATGTTCATCAAATCTATTTGGACGGTTAACACAAATCACAATTTTTTGTTTATTCCCGTAACAGGTAATAATGTATCGAACGATCGAATCAATACTTTACTATACAGGGTGTTCTAAATTACGATGACTTGAATGTAATGCCGTTAGATTTCTCCGTGATACGCAACGAGATTGTATTTAGCACAAGCTACGATGCTGATGAAGGGTATCCTATGGAGTTGTTTATTATTATAAAAACATATGAAGACCAAACATGACAATTTTGTAACTTCAAAATCATCACGCTGGCCTGTTACTAGTCTCAAATCCGCATACAAAATACGCTTGGGGAAGCAAAACTCGTTGTTTTCAGTTCATTCATATAAAAAATATTATTTTGTAACCATAAAAAAAAACTTATATTCTGAGGTGGTAGAACTATAGTCATGTTGAATTTAGGCATACCCTGTATATATTGTACAAAAAATATCATAAAATGAAACATGTATAAAAAATGGTTTAAAATATGTTTGAAAATCGGAAAACTGCAATAAATTATTCATGAATATGTTCCACAGAGTTTGGTTTTGATTTTTAATTTGATTTTTTCACTTTGAATGATGTTAACGAGTATATAGAATATTCACAGCCTCAATGGCGCGGATATTTGGATAACGATACGCAAAGATTTATAGTAAATAATTCTATAAAAATATGGAAATATTTTTTTATAAAATATGTATGTGCGTTCTCGTACATTTAAATCAATCCTGAATAATATGACGTGGGAATGAAACAATCTGCACTATACATATATTTGATAGGAGATTCTACAGACGACAGTTTTCCTGGAAATTATACCATACATATGATATAAAATGAATTTAGCAATTTATTGATTTAGCCAGGAATCATCTTAATAAAACTTTAATATTGTTTGTGTTGTTTTAGGTATGATAACCTCATCAGTTATAAATTATTTCACATCGTCCCTTAAAGGTATCATTTCTAAAAATAATATTCTACATAAAATTTCTAAATTTAATTATGGGCTCTACCTGCAAACATGATTTAAGGTGTTACAAATGAATATTTTAAAGGGATTGTAAATATGATTAATCTATTTTATTTATTTATTTAATCCTTGTAGTTTGTATATTGATAAGGAAAATCACATATGGAAAATGTACAAATTATTACTTTAAAATCTTTTAAATTTTTTACTGAATCAAATTAACGCTTTCTATTATATTTTGGGAATGCCTTTGACATTTTTGTTATTCTCACTCTAGACAAGAAGTTTTGATTTAAACGTCTCTGCAGACCTGAAGCTCCTTATATCGAATGAAACCGAATTCCATAAAAAAATACTTTTAAAATAAGGGATTTCAAGAGCTAGAATAATTTGAGCAGGGAGCAGTCGAAGATTGGGTAATTCCAACCTCTTAAATAGATAATTAGGTTTTTTATCATTATAAGTGGTTCCAAGTTCTAGTCTGACTTCAGTTTTGCAAAAGGCAAGTTTAAATTTATTGTGGAATTTTTTAAAAAACGAAAACCAATTATAAGAAGGTCTCTGTCATTAAGTCGATTCATAATTCAACATATTGATTAATTTTGAAGAGTTCACAGAAAGATTTAATCGTGTATGGTTCAGTTTATTAATCATATTTAGCTAATCAACCATAAGTTGATTTGACTCTCAATTGTATTGCAGCTTTTTATGTACATTATAAAGCTAGATTCTGACCTCTTATTCATTGATGTCAAGCTCGGTTACAATTTAAACTAATTAACGTCTGTGGACCGAATAGTTCAAACCACGTATAACAATACAAATACAACTTACCTAAATAAGATAAATCACATGGGTCTAAAAGATTACTAGGTAGCTGTGTAATATTGAAAATTAATTCTAAATGGAAATAATATGAACGAAAATTTTTATGAAATCATATACTTTGCTATCTGCTTGCCCATTTTTGACGTCCTAACTTAGATCGAAGCCAAATCGAGGACGTACGGAAATAGGTCCAATTTGTATAGACATATCATTGTTAAATGCCAGACCTATAGTACTGACATGACAAATGGGTTGGTACCACTCGCACTAACAGTCGACGCTTTAACCACTGCGAGATTTGACCGGTTAACGATTATTATTCATCCTCCCTATATGGTTCGATGACACGCTTAAAACTATCCTTTCTATATTTCAGTAATGAATTTGATTTATAAATCTTGATATTTTATTTTGAAGTACAAATTAAATTTGGGCGGCACTTAGAAAAAAATTAATATTAGAAACACTTAAGAATGAAACGTGAAACTGAATCAAATGTCAAAGAGATAATGGACATATTTGCAACATTTTTCAATCCGTTTATAGGCCAAAGATTAATTGTTCAATTCATTGGAGATGGTTTAAGGCCGGATAATCAGATCATCTTCTAGCTTTAAAATAAATGGTAGTATTTTGGTATTCTGGTTGTGCCACTGCTATGATTTTCGACAGATAAGAAATCTCAAAGATAAGATCAAACAGTAAATGAGATTACTGATATCGTTTTAAAACAACATTTTTTGACGCAGTGGTTAAAAGCTGCGGCAATTTGAGCCGAAAGGTATACCGGGTTCGAATCCCGATAGGGGCAAAATGCAAAAGGGTGCTTTTATCATCTGATTACGATCGGTGGTAAGAACGAGCATATCTATAAACCCCTGTTGGAGTGCAGAACTCATGGGCTTACCCATCTTCCATGTCAGTACTATAGGCTGGCATTGAGCTATGCAATGTGCAGGTGGTTCCACGTAAATCGAACCTCGATTTGTCTATATATTGGCGTAAAGAAGGACGTAAATAAATGAACCGCAAAAAAGTTGCCAGAGCCTTGAGCCTTAAAATAAATTGCAAAGATAGAAACAGAAAGACAGACAAACAAAATTTTTAACAAATATATTGATAGATGTGATGCAGGTGAATATGCTGTACTAACTGGAATCCTTAAAGATCAAGTACACACCAAAAGAAACGAAAGCGTACAAATTAGATTTTTGGTAGTTTTATTAAGAAGAACTGACTGGGACTATGATCATAAATACCATTTTGTTTAGATTTAGCTCGCCTACCTCCATATTTATTGAAGTGTAAAGAATACAAAATATACATCCTTGAAAATCGGCGATATACTATTTGGCTGCATCGATTATTCATCACTGGAAAAAACTTAATGAATGTCTCAAGCAGACTATTGCAAAATCATGGATTTTAAATCCAGACGGGTCATAAACTATATAAGTTGTTAACGATCTGAATATTTCTTGTTTATCATGTTGAGATCATAAAAGCTCATAATCAAGCAACATACTGAAAAAGAGGTAATTTTGACAACTTCACTCCAATGAAAAACCTACTTCCTTTTGGTTGTAGAAATGAATCAAAAATATTTTAAGAAAATAAGTTTTTTGCTTGTCAGGTTGGTAAAAAATTAACCAACTTTATGCTTAGATTGAAGTTGACTACATTTATTGTTGGTTCTGACAGCTGTATTTTAAAGAAGGGAAAAATAATTCTATACAAATGTAAGAGTGAGTGTATAAACCATAGGCATGTCAAAAAATGTAAAACGTAAAAAAAAGTAGTAGCTCAATTTTTCTAGGAGCTATAATCGACCAATTTAAGCAAAAAAGGAATTTAATTCTTTTTTTTACAATGATACTTTTTCTGACATTGTACCCGTTCATCTGTGCAGAAAAGTGTATTTTGATTATGCTTGCATGTGTACGGTCGAGTATTTGTTAAAAAAATAATAATAATTTTATTCTATTTTTTTTCCCGAAATGTCTAAATATCTACATTGTGTTGTCTCACTGAGGTTCTTAATAACCATGGAGACGGGTTCTTATAAAATTAACATTGAAAACAACCCATAATGGTAAAGACTTTTAGTGTAAATGACGTTTTCGTGCAATTTCCGACCAATTGTCTTTCTTTTGAAAATAAATTTCCAATAAATCCCAACGTTGTTCAAGCGTAAATCGATTCATTTCGTTCAGTGGAGATAATATACTGAATGTTGTGACAGAATAGAATGACATAAGTATTGCCAGATTCGAAATAACCAGTGGTTCTAACCATTTACCCGAAATAACCATTTATTTTATATATGCCGCTCGCTCCTAAATTGTATTACCGAAAAATTTATGAATTAACAGCGTCAGTGTTCTCAAGTTTCGAGCTCGAAGAATTAAACGTCAAAAATGACGTTTAATTGACATATAAAAATGAACTAAATAATTACAATTTATGATACAACGTTTTAACTAAATTTAAATTTGATTTTCGAAAATTTTTGTTTCAAGAAAAAGAAACAAAATTTTTCTCCCTCTCTCTCTCTCTGTTTTACACTAAAAAAAAATTTTCTGCTTCTACTAATTTTTAAAGATACCGCCTACATAGTTATTTAACGTCAGTATGTTGTCTACACCAAAGCCGGCGCAAGTGTGTGTGTTTACACTAGCCTGTTAATTTTTTTGCACGAGCATAATCTTCAGAAAATATCAACCTTTAAGTGTATTGGTAAACGAAAAAATCCATATAAAAAAATTAAAAGTTACTCGTTTCTATTTAACATTACTTAAGGTCTATTTTGAAAGACAAACGCACACTAAAAAAGGTTTAGTACCATTTCAGCATTGGTGGTTTTGGTCTACACTATTAATCATAGTCTTTCTCTTTTTCTCTTTACTTTTTACAGCACTTTATAACCAGTATCATACAATATTAATCACTATAAATTATTATAATTAACTGTAATTAAATGTATGATAATTACAATAGTAAAATTAATTTTGTGGTTTAATTTAACTAGATATTGAAAATTATTAACTATACTGATTTTTTATCACCTGTTTTTATATAAAAAACAAGCAAAACGATTAAACAGTTTTAAAATTAGTAGGTGTTACATATTTGTTTGGTGAGGCAGTTAATTAAATTTAACGGCAGTAAAATTATATATTAATAAAATAATTTTTTATATATTTTTTATTAGATTTATGTTTTAAGCAAACGTATTTAATATTTATAATAAATAATTTGCTGAATACTCAATTGAAATTCCAATTATTTTTCTATTAAGTATATGGCATACATACATGCCACATTTATCAACCATAAAATTATTTACATAAATAAATAAATATAATAATAAAATTTTATTTTTATTTTTTGTGAACAAAAAAACATTTAAAAATATAAAATAATTTATATACGTACAAACATATATACAACAATATGGAGATTTATTACTGTATCTACAAATACATAAAGTCTTACTCTTAACAAATGTTTGTTATCACTTTTGTGTGTGTGCCTTGTATCAGCACTTGTATATCGTATTTACTTAGCGTATATAAAATCTACCAAAAAAAAAACATCAAATTTTGTAATAAAATTATGGTTGTTGGTTGGTTTTATTGGGCCTGATGGAACTCAACGTTTAGCCACATATTCCTAACGTATATTTACTTGGATGTTAAAAAATATTTTTTATTGTTGGTAAATGTTATTTTATTTTTTTATTAATGAATGATAAACATCAGGTATATTATGTTGGTTTTATGATTTGGCATCATGACCTTTTATATATGTATATTGTTGTACCACTATATACAATTCAAGAAGTGTGTATAATAACCACGAACATCAGACTTAGGTAAATATTGTCAAACCATAATTGAAAATTTTGTTTTTTCGCTAACGACAATCTGTAATTTTATTTTCTAAAACCACAAATTGCGATTTTTCCAATTTAATTTTAATTAAAAGTATATAATCAAAACAAAAATTATTAAATTTATTTATTTATCTATTGTCCATTATTTATTAAAAATCAGATATATTTAATTTTTTTTATTAATTTCAAACAAATATTAAACAATTTTGAATATGCATGTACATACATATGTACTTGTGTACCTGTAAAATTATAACGACCTCGTTCAAACTGATGTTAAGTAGGATAAAAAATTAATTATCGGCGAACTATCGTTTTTAACAGTTTAACTAATTAAAATGAGCTTGTTGATTTAAATACGACAAATGCCAAAAATAATGTTTAATTAAATCATTAAAAAAAAATTAAAAATGTTTTTAAACAGTGACATTGATTAAATTATTATACAATTTTAATTGATACTGCGTTTAACAATTGTTTAAGAGGTATAAGAGTTTTAAGGTTCAATGCTATTGTGCAACAATCTCGAACGAATCATTTTCAGGCGAATAATTTAAATTTTATCGATAAAAAAATCTGAATCGATTTTAATTATAAAACGTGGAATTAAAACAAAAAACCACAAAAATAAATTATAAAATTTATGTCGTGTATTTATTAGTGGTTTCGTCGGTTCGGTCCCCTGTGGTTTATAAATTAACGGCAGGTGGGTTAAACAGTTTACAAGTTGAAAATGCAAACTTTGTCATACTGATTTGTACTATATTTGTGGTGGCTGCTTATGCAAACTCTTGTGATTACGCTCGTCCTATCCAATGTGTATTATGTAATTATGTAAAACCCCAGGCCAAGTTTCGACGAAACTTTTATCACACGTTGCACTTAAGTGTAATTCTGTCGTTGGTCAATGCTTTTACCTGTTTCTGAAGCTAGTTCCTACCTCTAAATAAAATCGTTTGGTTGTTTACTTAAACTGTACTATGGACTTTAGAAATTTCCTAAAACTGTTTAAATCGCTATCACCTTAGCTTGATATATAATACAGTCTTCGAGGAAACAAACATAAATGCAGACAAAATCGGACAGGTCACCTTTATCGAATCGATTAGGAAAGTTGTGCTTTTAAATTTATAATATTATCTGGGTTACAGCATTTTTTTGCAGTATCTTCAAATTTAGAAACATAGGGCGTCTATTAGGCTTGACTACCTTGGTCCGTTGAAACTACAGCTTTTATCTCTTACTATATGATTTGTCAAGCTATTTCGGTTCAGATATCATTATTCTCTGTCATGTCATCGCTGGTTTTTTTATTTTTTTTCCATTGTGGGTTCCAGTCTAATAATTGTAATAGACAATTCCAAATCAAAAATTCAAATTGAAAATTATAATAGCATAACGCTTCAACATGTTTACCTTGAGCCCAACTTTGTTAGTTAGATCTGATAGTTGTTTTGACTGTTTGTGACAGATTAATAAGCATATGTCATCTGCATCTCCTCTGTTTTTGTTTTATACATTATCCAATATAACAGCATTTTGATCAGGAACAGCATTGGTGAGTGTGTAAGCTTATTTGCCTTATTATTCCTAGAGTGTAATATAGTTTTATTCATATTTACGGGTTGTGTTGATGTGATCTGTGCAACTTCTTCCTGGACTAAATCCAGCTACTTCCTTTCTGAATTCTGCATTGGTTGTAGGTGAGGTTCTGTCTAGAAAGATCAGTGTGGATAATATTTATTGTTGTGTTGAGAAGAGAGATACCTCGCTTATTTTTATATTCTCTTAGGTCACCTTTCTTAGGGATTGTAGTTATCAAGTCTTCCTTCTATTTATATGGTATTCTGCCAGAATTCCACACTTCTTCGATTATTGGTGTATTGTGTTTGTAGCTCTGGATGAATCTTATTTGTATATTTCGACTGCTATACTTTTTGGCACAGTAGCTTTATTGTTCTTAAGCTTTTCAATGAAACTTTTAACTACCCGCTATGTTGGTGAATGGTTGATACTAATTATTGGTATCAATTGGCGCTTTGCAATTGGTGACCAGAGTTTTGTGGTGTTGTTTATAACGTCTTCTTCGAAATATTGTTTCCATCACTTTAACTGTGTTTGATGTTATACGAGGTATATGTTTTCAATTTTTCCAGTGAATTTCCTTATTCGAATAATTTTGCATTGCTGCTGTCTCTTCAGCAACCTTGAGAATGCTTTCTACACATTACCTTCAATCATTCTTCGCCATCTTTTTTACTGTCTCCTCATATCTGCGTATTTTGTTGATACATTGATTGATGACGTTTCTCAATTTTTTTGTATCATCACTAATCCAAGATTTCCGATTGTATTCTTGGTCGTTCAGTACACCCGTGGCAGTCTTGATGTAGGCTTCTTCAATTTTGTTCCAGTTTTGTTCTATACTGATTGCTTAATTTCGATGGAGATTGAGTTAGCACGTTTCATTGAAGATGTTTCTTGTTAGATATCTTTTGCCAGTTGGTGATTGCTGTGTTTCGAGAAAAACTTGGAATTGTAAAACGGTCATGTAAAACGTGAAAACAACTGTAAGTTTCGAAGAAAGCATGGCCAAACACTTCGACAACCTCAATCTGTCATTGCACACTATTCGAACTACAGATAATTTGTTGCGGTATATATTACCAGTTGAAAGTATTAACAAGAAAATGGTCCCATTGGCATTGAAGGAAAAACCAATACATCTAAACGTGTCACTGTTTGAAGGAATTCTTTAAGCTGATTATTAATACAATCGGATCGGGCTTTTTCGAATGACGCCGTAAGCACTGTTACGCTGAACATTGTTGTGAAACGAGACAAAACATTAAAGGCCAAATTTAGAATACAAGGAATAGGATAATATGTGATTTCAGTATAGGACAGTATCACACAGTAAAACGAAGCATGAATAAATTGCCGAGACTTAATGATTTAATTCATCGAAATTGGCTGGAACTTGTTGATTAATCTTTTCTCAAAACTGATTCCACAAACATTGGGCTGTATTGTATGGGAATCTACATACAATACAGACACTAAAGAATTAGATACGAATCAATGTATAAAAATATATAATGCTGTTGGTGCACATCTTGATTTTATCCACACGCCACTCATTTCAAAATACTAGATATATTATTGCGTTATCGTATCAGATCACAAAACATTTTATGGGTGCTATAAGCCAACCCCAAAGTTTAAAATTTAAGGTATCATTAAATACGTCAAAATCCAATAATGTTGTTAAAAGCCCAATAAACCATAAAAAAAATCCGCTTATTGATGATGGTTTAATAGATTTTATATTCATTCGAAAAAAAATTCCACCTATCATGCCCTATTTATAAAATATTCAAATCACATAAACTATTGATATCCTTCGATAAAGTATTTTTTATATAATAAACATTTACCAAAATCTAACGTAAACAGAAAATCTACCTCTTTTCTGTATGTACGTACATACGAGATGCGTAAACAAAGTTTCACTTTTCTTCAGACAAACAACAATACAAAAACCCACATTGATTTAATAATCAATTGACATTGATATCATGACATAATATGTACATGGCGAATTGTACATAAGCAAAGTTCGTTCGTTATAAATTGAAAACCACCCTTTATAGCCAACCAGAATATTGGTTTCCCTACTTTGCAGACATAAGCATATAAATTTGAGTTTATATCCGTGAAAAGTGCTTTCGATTTAATGAGTTTCTATATATAGTTATTGCCAATATATTTTAAATATTTGCATATGCTTCAACAGTAAATCGAGTCGCAGCATCATTTTCACGTCCATTAATAATGCCACAGTATAAAACAGATGTTAAGTGTGTTTAGCCAGTTGCTCCAGTAAAATGTATATCGTCTATATACGATTCAATTTTGTTGTATACAGTATATGAATTATTTTATATGTGTACGGACGTAACAGAGATAAAAAATCTTGTATATTGATTAAAGAAAGATCCATGTACTTAAAAACAAATACAAATTATCATCAATTTAATTTCAGTGGCGTAAATAATCTCGCATCTTAAAGGAAATTCAATTTAACATTTGTTTTGTTATATGCGTATCCAAATATAGGCACTTAAGATATTCTAATCCAAATCTAATTTAAAACTTTTGTCTTCATTTCGGTTGTTGGTATATACACAAACAAACATATGTATACACATTCTCGTGCATATTCTCGGTGCGTGGCTTGAAGTTGATTTTAGATTATAAAAAATTATTTTTGGTTTACTCACTTTTCTAAATCATCTCGAGCTCGTAGAACTGATCGGCCAAGTCGTGCAATCAAATCCATTAACATTTCTTCGGTTGGTTCTTCCATATCCATATTATAATATCCGGGACCATTGTTATATGCTAAACGGCTGTGTGCAGAAAAAAAAATGAAATAAAAATGTAAAATTATTTATTATACAAAACTCGATATGAATAAAACATACACAGACACATATACACATAAATAAAATAAATAAAGTGACGTTTTTCGTGAAAATGTATAAAAAAAAAAGAAAATTGTATTGTATATAAAACCAAAAAGAACATTTATTGTTCGATGTTGGTGGTGTTGTACAGTTTTTTCCGTTTGCAAGTTTTTTTATGCTAATTTTCATTTTTGTTGGATTTTTCCGCATATATTTTCAATTTTCTCAACCATGTAAATACACACTGATCGCGTTTTAACGGTACGTATACATACACATACATATATTAGGTTTGTCAGGAAGTTATATTGGTCGGAATAGGCAGTTGGCAGATTAGACATAATCGTTTTGTCCCCCTTACGAGTTATTTATGAACTGAATTGTTCATTAAATATTTCGATTAGTAATGTTAACATATATTTATGTATTTTAATAATGACTGCACGTTTGTAGTGCCAAAATTTCAACAGAAGTGTTATATAACTTCGAGATACTCATCGATATTACCCATCCATCCATACAACGTCCCGAAAACACTATGCCTCTTTTGACGATTTTGAACAGATAACAAGTATCCATAATCGTTAAGGTAACACCATTTCATATAGATCTAAAATAGAATTCAGTTTAATATTTATAAAACGATTTTAACAGTTTTTATGCAAATTATGTAAAATACAGCACCAACATTTGCAATGCCATCTGTTGGTTTGTTCGAATTCTTTTTGAATGACATTTCACGAATCCAGCAAAATCTTTTCAGCAAATAATGCATAAAGTGTAGTTCGGATTACAATTCTTTTTTATTATTCAGAAGATATCTTTATATTATCTGCTACATTTGAGTAGTATTTAACACATCTTGAAACAATTTTTAAATGGCTGTCCACGATATTAGTTGGAAAGGGATTATTTTTATCTCCTAACAGAATTAAATTAATAATAATTCTTATCTTAAAAAAAAATTATTTTGACATAAAATCAGAAAAATTTGTACACAGTTAATGGTTTCACAAAAATATAGTCGTAAAATAATACAAAGATTCTTCAATAGATGGTGCTTTAGTTACAATTAGATCTGATGCGAGATGGCGCGTTAGTTATCAGTAAAATATTTTACATAAAATCATTTTTTACATATAGAATGTAAAAAATAACCTTATAAATTACACCTATAAATTACATTATGTAATTTACACGCCCAACTGTGGCTATAACACGCCCATATTGTTATAAAGATTAGGTGTTTAATATGATCATGATTTGCATGAACATGATACTACGGGCTGTATTATAAGTATTGGATCAGGCTTAACATGGTATAGAGGTGATACCCGAATGCTTTGCTCAACTAGTCTTCCTTTGATGAAATATCAGTTAAACACCTGTCCAAATAATATCGGGATGGTATAAAGTCGATTATAGTCGGAGTTACCTGTTGGTTAAGTAATTGATTAAATGTATGTACTCCCAAGAAGACTATGTAGTTGTACACAAGAAGATAACGGATAACTGATTTAATCATTTTACTTCTGTTAACTATATAAATAGGTGTTTCTAACAAAATTTAATTTATTGCACAACGATTTGTTCTCGTTACGTGATTCGTTACAGCAGGTACTTAAATATTATTATTCGAAAATTTTTGCAAACTTTAATCGGACACTTCCACTGCATGAGCTTAAGATGGAACTCCGAACAATAAACTAATCACACAAAGCGTAAGAAACATAAAAGGGATTATGCTGCGATATTTAGCGACGCTAAAAGCTTGGCTAATAAGATGCAAGGTGTAACGAGAAAGCTTAACTATTCCGCAATAATTATAGAGTAGCCCCTACAACTAAACTAAAACAATATGATTTAGTCAAAGAGGTTGTATCCTAAATAAATACAACAGCTTTAGTCATTAGTAAAATAATAAAGCTGCTCAGTGAATTTCAGGCTGAAATAAGATATTTTGGATAACTGACACACAAGTTGGAACAATAGTAATATAATTCTTCACCACTTCACTAAATGAATAAAAGAGATGTAATATACGTACAATACGGCTCCTATACATTTACTCTGTCAGCGATAAACCATAGAGCTGCTGAATATGTAGGGCCATTTACTGCCCACTAAAAATATTATTGTCAACATGTCAACATTTATAATAAACGAAGATTCAATTTATGTGGTCAATATCGTTAAGTGTGATATTCAAAACCTAATATTTTAGTGGAATAAAATGTTAGGTTGTGCATATCACACTTTACCGAAACCAAACTATTGACCTACAGAAATGCATATGGTTCCTGACTTTTGAATCTCGAAAGGAATGGACCAGTATGTTGGAAGGATTGTATTTGGATTGTATGCACAAGTATTAATGACTTTGTGACTGAGTGTTTCAAGATTTCACAGTGATAAATATCTTGACATACCAACTACAGATTATTAACTTGACAAGATAAGTCAAGAATTTGAAATCAAAATTAAAAACAACTTTCTTTCAAGATTTTGGCTCTTACGTATAGGTAATTTAGGTTGATCAGACGAAATAGAAAATTTGGATTTTACTGTTGGTGTCGACATGTCGTTGATTCTCAAGGTGACATGGTTGATAAGTTATTTTGTATTTACCGGAAGAATTTAGCCATTTTGGCAAGCTATACAATTTTAAGCCACTATCTGAACGTCTTTATTAATGAGCGCCGAAATGACACATTGAGTCTTAACCCCGCAAGATGAGATAAATTGTGAAAGACAATTGAAGAATTGTTTTTGAAAGTTTAGCAGAATGAATGGTCTATGCGTTATAGTGGAACATCGCAATAGATAGGAGTTTACACATGATTAAATGAACCACTAGATTGACTATCAGAGTACATAGAATGATTGAGAGTACATCAGATTTGGGACGTGTTAAAGCGGGTGAAGAGAAAATTAGTGTCATGCTCGCACGACCGTCATCATAGCTCATCATACAATTCAGTTTCAGAACATTATTTAATTTTCGATCCTATGTTCGGTGTCAAAAGTACGGATACAGACCGTCCGAGAGACATAATAAGATTATAAAGTGAATAATAATAAATTAAATCTTTTAGTACTACCTGATATATAAATAATAACTTTAGCTGTAGTGATATATATATATATATATATATATATATATATATATATATATATATATATATATAATATATATATATATATATATACATATATATACATATATATACATATGTATAACTATAAAATTTCTCAATTTGCATATAAAAGTAAATTTTTAATGCTTTCCGCACGATAATTTCGCAGCATATATACTGTGCGAGTAGCACGAGTAAATACCTGTACGTTTGTAAATATTTTTAAATAGCTCCCTCATAAATGTAGCTTCTGATTTTTAATTTAAAATACAACACGTGGATTAAAGTATTCGATTAATTTATTACTATATAATCCTAAAATATTTATATTTCAATTAAAAATTCAATAAAATTGAAAGCTCGATAGAAAAGCTTTAAAATCTGCGATATAATCCAAATCAATAAATTGTCGGGATATACGAATTGTATAATGTATCGATACAGTATGTTTGTTATGTCTTGATGTCTTCATTATCCATTACGAGTGTTATAAGTTCAATTGAACAGGTTCGATAAGGTTTATTTTATACTATCGGTTACAGTATCAATCATAAATAAAATATTTCATGATATTCATGAATTATTTATGAAATAAAAAAATGTTACATATTATTGATCACATATATGTATTCCCGAAACAACTGTTGACTATCTCAAACGAATTTTTTCCCATTTCATTTATGCTGTCATAATTCTTGTGCTTTACTATATTCATGTAAATTGCATTAATTTACCTTAGTCGTTTAATTCTTTTCAACACAATTCCAACATTTCCAACGATAACTGTTTGGATTACGGATATGGGAGATATATTTACAGAACTTTGGAATTTTTATTTTGTTCTTGTACTGAAAACAACATGAGCACGAAACAACACCCGTACCAATCTTAAAACACACACAGACGACAATTTTATATATAAACATGTGAATTGAATATGATTCGTTTTTCCGGTGGAAATGTATTAAAAGTTTTTCGAAAATGAATTTCGCAAACAAAAAAAAATAATTTAAAGATTAGAAAAGGAAAATTTTTATTTTGTATGAAATGGAAATAATCTGAAAAATTGTGAGGGTGTAGATTAAACGAACGATAACGAACGAATTATTTATATAATATTATAATAATCATAAAACTAACCTTGGCATAGGTACTGCCTCCGCCACTGATAATAGTGCAAAGCTCATACTCAACACGAACGCTAGTGTGCACCAATATTTTACTGAACTCATTTTTGTGTTGTGTTTGGTTGTGGGAGGATTTCCGGTTTCGACAAAAATATAACGCCTTCGTCTATGTATGTAACCGTGATCTGGAATAAAACAGAAATTTAATTAATAAATTTATAATTAAAGTGCATATACACAGCGAATATAGTTATGGTGAAATTAACTCAAGCGAAAAAACCTGATGTTGACTGTCACATTGGAGTAAAATAAATGAAATTTAATGATCCCATAGGATAAATTTTCGTTTTATTTACTTTTGCAGTTTTTCTTCTAAGCACTCATTTTTATTTTAAAGATTTATTATTCTATGTTTTTTGTTATTTATATCTGTACAACATAAACCAGGTGAATTATAAAAATTTTATCCAATATAAAAACTTTTTTTGTTCGGATTTCATTTAGATAAATTATTTTTAAGAACTTTCTAGGGTTTCGGTACAAAAACAAACACAACCGATGGATTAAGATATATTAGAATTATTCTCGAGTTAATAATAAAAATGAGATTTGTTTACGGGTAATTAAGAACCATATAATATTATAAATACATACATATATACGCGGATAAATAAAATATTTGGGAGCGATATACACATATATGAAATCATACATGTATTGCTGATAACATAAATAAAGGGGTTTGTTCAAATCTTTAGAATTTATGGTCGGGATTTATTTGCGAGTAAGACAGATTTTATGTGCGGATTAATCAATAAATTCGATTACTTTATGTTTCTTTAAGAATTGTTATTTATGTTCGCCGAAATTTATCCATTAACGTATGTTGAGTTAACCTTTTTCAATTTTACGTGAGAACAATTTTTATATATACCACACATGTCTGTAGTGTTAAGTGAATAACCACCGAAAACATAAAATAGGCAAATAAACATCATTTCAAGCACTATTCCTATACATAACAAGAAGTGTTTAAAATTTAAATCACTTAAAACGTGCGATTCTTGTGATAACTCTGAGAGTGATTTGCTTATGATTAAAAATCGAAGTCGTAATCATAAAATTGGTGATAAAAACATTTCTCTTGCCTTAACTGTTTTCAATATATTTACCTTGCGGACAAAACGTGCTTTTTCGATGTTATGGCATTTTTTAAACAAACTCAAATAGGTAATAAATGACCTATAACAATTTATGTTAATTTCCATTCCTTATCATTTATTAATATATATATATATATATATATATATATATATATATATATATATATATATATATATATATAAACATATGTATATATATATATATATATATATATATATATATATATATATATATATATATATATATATATATATATATATATATATATATATATATATATATATTTATTTATTTATATAATGAACTGGTATGGTAAATCTTTCCAAATATTTCAATTAGTAATGTTTTACCTACCTCTTATAACCTACTTAAATTATTCAATTTTCAAGCGCTATTGTCAAGAATTGTAACTTTCGAATAGACATGTTTTACCAGAGAATTTATCAATATTATTAATCAAACCTACGATTTCCAAATTTTACATAATAATCTTGTATTGTACAGAAACATAAAATAATTTATGATCGTCAACTAAACACTAACAATAATAATAAATTGGGAGAGCTTGATAAACTGATCAATCCTGTGATGAATATTTTGCCAATTTCAAAATAATTCTAATTATAAATCTATTTATATGATAGAGAGACCTAAAAGGTCAAACTGATGCCTTAAAAGTTAAATCACAATTCTACTGTTAGTATAAGTTCTTTCAAAATTTCGAAATTCTAACGAAACTGATAGTTTATCACTCATATGCATATTTCGGTATCAAATTACCTCAATAAAATAAACTTTTAGGCAAATTAATTATAAAGTTCCAAAACATATCAATTGATCCGCCTAAATGTTTACAATATTTTATTTTATGTGTTTACAATGTTTACAATATTTTATTACTTATTCAACTGAGACAAAGTAAGTAAACATTTAGGCGACATTAATTTTCTAATATTGTCGAGTGAAGATTGATTTAAATTTTGCAACAAATGTATTTTTACGTAGTTTGTACACTCAAAGCCCTCAACATCGCTTTGGTACAGTAAAGAACCAAATTAACTGTAACATATAGGATGATGAACTTTAAATGGTGCGAGAATTTATGAAATTTATATTCATTAAGAATTCAAGCTGAATTTTTTTATATTTTTTTTTTTCGTTTTGTTTTAGTTGGGTGCAGGGCGGACCTAGTTCCTGTAACTGTCAGAGCTCCTGCACCCTACGCGCGATCCTTCAAGTAAAGGTTGATAGCTGCCTTAAACTTGTGCATTTTATACTTCAACGGAAATTGTATATATAGAAATAGAATATATAGAAACTAAAGAACACATTTTTAACTACAAGATAATAATCTTAGTTTTAACGGCCCTAACCGCGTCTCAACTGAATCCTTAAGAGCTATTTATACGTATTAGTGCACATTGTATGAGGTCAACCCAACAACGAATGTTTCATACATAATCGCTTTGTTTTTATGTCATCCAGAGCATGTTAATTTTTTGGTCAACGGCAAGAATTGAACTCTAGACCGCGGCACAATAAGCAACTATCTTAACCATTAAGCTAAATCTGGCGATGAAACAAGATTTTTGTAGCAAATATAGTAATGTAGATCACAAGTTGAAAGAGGTTATTGAGCTTTTAGTTGCCTTTTTGGAAAAAAAGTTAATATAAAAGCCTCAGTGATCTCAATATTTTTTTACATTAGCAAAATGTACTAAAGAACTAAATTCAAAGATGTGATTTTTGGATGCGAATTAGACGGCTGCATCTTGTTTTGGTCAAAAAATGTATTCTCTATTAACTTCAACTTTATTAACTTCAAATTTATTAACAACTAAAAGATTCTTTATCATGGTTATATCCAGCCAGTTTAAGCTTAGTGGTTACGAGTTACGAGAGCTTTCATCACGCCATGGTTTTGATATCGATTCTCGTCGTTGATCGGCAAATCTTAACATACTCTCGGATGACATGAAAAAGCGTTTGTGTGTGTAAAAGCATTCAACAAGTAACTTTTTAGATTATTATTCACTCTGGTTTATCTGAGGAATATTTACGGTATAAATGGCTAGAAAAAGAATAATCACATATATTAGGTAAATGAGTTCGTTCTTTGTACAATTAAAACGTAAATTTTGGATTAGCATGATCAATATATCTCATCAGTAATTTCAGTTGATTTTGAAGAATTTCTCCGATTATACGAGTATATCTGTGACAACGAAATCAACTGTTACGTTCATAACTATAATGAGACCCATTTCATTTGAAAATATTCGTTAGACGGTATCCGGGAAATCAGTGAAAATGTCATATTTTATTATTTATGATTTGGTACAACAAACGATTTATTATGAGTATACGAATCCAACAAAATATATCTTTTATTAAATATATTGTTTATTCCACAAATACAAAAAGTAACCCCAAACCAAATTGTATGTAAAACTGAAACTTACAATTTTTTTAATTTCGTAGTAACCATGAAACACCCAAAAGGTTGATAACACAACAAAAATTAAAACTAAATTAAAAAATAACCTGCGAAGACACTTTTCGATAATCGGCTGCTGGCGGGTAGCATAATGCTATATTGAAAGGAAAAGTTGATAAACTAAAAACCAAACAGTATTTATACATAAAAGAAGCGAAATTGAGCAAGCATATAGAATAATTGTGTTGAAAAGCTTTAACTATTTAACGGCACAATTTCAATAAGTATTGAAGCACAATCGTAATACAACCAGACGAACCATTGGGAAGGAAAGTTTAGCCCAATTTCTACTACATACTTGGGAAACCCAACATAAAAATGATAAATTTTTTTACTATTGCCATCTATTTATACATAGCAGAAACATCAATAAAATCTTTTATAAACTAAAAATATGTCAAACGGTTCCTCTTGCATCCAAACAAATATTTCAATTGTTTGATTTATTTTTGGTTATTCCAAATAAATTTTTTTTAGTTTATGCAAGATTTTAATAGTGTTTCTACTTTATAGAAATAGATGGCAATAGTAAATAATTTATCATTTTTATATTAGGTTCTCCGAATATAATACGAAAGTATACCAAAAACTTCCTTCCCAATGGTTCGTCTGGATATATTGTATTTGTGGTTTGCTTTAGCTCTATGCTTTTAAACGACACTTCTATAAATAAAAAGTCAATGAACAAAGCTAGTTTTCGATGACTTTTCATTTTGTATAATGGAAAATATTATCATGTATTATATATTCAGACATTTTAAAGAAAATATCTTCATTAATCTAAGAAAAATATAAATTGAATCATAAAGTTTACACAGCTAAACACAATGTAACTCTTATGACATCTATTTAAATATTTATGAACTATTAGTCTTACAATATAGTTTAAAAAGTCATCTGAGACACACGGTATGAAGTTTGATTGGCTCATCTAGAGACACATGTAATTTAACACACTAGTGCCAACTATCAATGTTTTTGTTTATTGCTTTAGCGCTAGAACCACACTAAAGTGTGTAAATCGGTGGCAAGCATACTCGTATTAGCTAAAAATATATTAATAAATATAAAACTAATATTTATAAATTACGAATATGTAGAATAGAATTTGTCAAAATATGTGAAAGGTATTATGTATGCGACAACAAAATTATTCATTAATTAGTCATTTTTAATAAATTCATAAAATAATTTTACTATTTATTTATTTTCAAAACTTGTATTGTTCCTAAACATAAATTTTTATCCAAAATGTAAAGTAACAACAAAAACAAACTAATTAAAACTGTTGTAACTTTATTTTGCGTATAGAACAAAAAATCGTTATATAAAATTTATTCTAATTTAATTAATTAATTTATTATTTAAGTAAACACAAAACGAACAACTGTGCGCCAGAGTAAGAGGAATATCACAACATTAAGACGCTAAAATGGGAGGTTTAATTAGAAATATGGTTAATTGTAGCATAAACGATACAGCGCGTAGTATGAAAAATTCTAACTCAACTCTACACAAGCAGACAGTTAAGTAGTTTTGGATAAATATTTTATTATATTTCTGAAAAATCAAAGCAAATTTGTATTAAATTATTCATGAATTGATTAAGACGATGAGATGTATAGTCAATTTGATAGTACGGTGGCTCTAGAGCATGCTCGTCATATAAATCGAAACGGGCGATTACCAAACTAATTTCTAACACGTCTACCAAGAAATTATATTATGTTTTTTGTATCATCTATAATTACGTTACAATTTTATTTGAATTTGTTATGTTTATGTACGAGTATGTATACATTAAAAATATTATTTATTATGAGTTTTGATGAAAATAAATGAGATATTTTCCATGTAAAAAAAAGTTTTCCATTTTCCACCTTTACACGTTCGTTTTATGTAGGGATTAATGATTTTATAATTTGTTATATTTAAATCGTTTAAAAAAGGTAAAACTAAAAAAACGAACGAATTAAATATAATTATAATCAATGATGAATATGTTTTTCGTTAATAAGGTGCGAAAAATATAGAAATTGGGAAGTGACTTAATTTATCTCAATTTATAATATAAAATACAACAGATGTCCATAATTTTAGTTTGCGACAGCATCTGTTCGATAATTTAAACATGGAAATGTGCCGAACATAAATTACGATGTAACTTAGATAAATTATCTTACTGGATGGATTTAAAATGTTGTTTCCAATTTTAGAGGAAAAAAGGTGATTCTAGGATTCACCTATACCTATACCAACACGTACGTATAGTAAAGTGGATAGAAATTCTTTTTATACGAATATTGAAACCATTTTAGTATAAAATAAAACATAAAAACAATTTAAAAAATAATTAGAAGTGTTTTGTTGTGGGCAACACTCAACTTAGAAAAATAAAAAAATATGTTTATACCAATTATTATTGTTTACACACTTAAATAAAATAATTTATGTAAAATAAAAGGTAAAATATGGTTTTAGATAAAAAAGAGGTAGGTTAACCGTTACGTTTACAGAAAATGTCAGCATTCATTAAATGTGGATACGAAAATTTGGCAGAGTGCTCTAGATTAGAAAATAGATCCATTGGTTTTCCAAGATACATTTTTTTCAATTGTTAATTACTGTGTATTGTATACTACGAAATACTATGCCACTATTATAATATACTATCATAAGATAATACTATCTATAATAATCCATAAATGTCTGTCAGCAAAATAAGTTTAACTAGGAAAATACGACTAGAATTAGTCAGCTTCTATAAATGTCGTTGCTGTATTGTGTTCAATTTGATAAGTTTTGGTATTGAAATTCGCCTAAATGTTATACTATTAAGCTTCGTATTACATCAAGGTGACCAAATCTCACGTTGTTAATATTGGCATGATTTTAAGTACGCTTATTCGAACATAAAATCTAGAACTGAACAACCAATGATACAATTATTTAATATTTCTCAAAAGTTCATTTATAAGCCCGCGCTCTATTTACTCAATCAGTTTGTAGATGGGTGTGACTGTATTATTTCAATTTATTAAAAAACTTCGAATTACATCAACTACGGTCTTTCCATTATACTATGACTGTAAAATCCATTACAAAAAAATATAAATGTTTCGTTTCGTTTTATCGCCTGAATGTTGAACGAATTGTTAAAACTACAAAATAGTATACATTTAGGTAGTTGTTACTAACGTGATAAACGTATAAATTTAGGTTATTGTTATAAAATTTTGTTTTAACAAAATAAAAAAGCCCAAATGTAGATACGATTTTTAGGAATCTCGGAAGCCTCCTGGTTGGCAAAGACCCAACACTGACCTCGGCTAATTGATAACAAGCAATATGTGAGATATATGGAATATGGCCATAATCGACAATACAAACATATGGCCGACGTCAGGAATCTCATTTGGTTATGATGTTTTGGTACAATAAAATAATTACCCAAAAATAGAGTGATTTCGACCTTTAAGATCGTCATTTCGTAAGTAAGACTAATCATAATGTAACCCACCAAAAGCTTATCACCGGAACGACAACCATTTTGAACAGTGCTGTGTTTTACAAGAAATTTAATGTATTCATTTAATTTTAAGGCCGTTTGCCACATTTTATATAATACAAGGAACTAATTTATGTTAATTTAAATGCAAAATAACAGCACAAACAAATTCGTAAGAAATATATTATTAAACTTAAAGGCACACAAATAGAAAGAGAGTGTACTCGTATTATAAACAAAAGCTTAAATTACATTTTATTTCTGTATATATACAACAACAGTTCAACTAATGGCTGTGTAATTTAATATTTTTTCTCGTCAGCTTTTGGAGAAAACAATTAAATTCGATAAATAAAATAACTGTAATCGAAATACATATCTATATTGTTTATATATAGACAAGTGTTTTGATATAAGGACCAAAACGTAGACGATGAATATCACAACCAAATCAAATTTATAATCAGACCTCATTTACTATATGGAAGAAGATACGACATTCAATAAAGAAAATATTCGAATATAATTTAAGAAAAAAAATTATTTTAAAATTTTACATTTGGATACGATTTTTAAACCACGCAACAGAAGATGTTTCTACAAAAAATACTGTTATGTAACCATTAGTACGGATTTTCCTTTTAGCTATAACATTGCTATATAAGATGTTGTTTGCATTCTTTTAAGAAATAATCCAGACCGAAAGGCACTGATATTAAAATTAAACATTTATAATTCATGTAACATTTTCTTTTTGTGTGTGTGTGGTAGATGGAAAGTATCGAAAAGAAAATCGTTGAATAATCTCGTTTGTGCTAACTTATAAATATACATAACTACGAGTATATAAGTTTTATAAGCTTAAGATGAACTATCCAACAAAAAAATGTATAAAAAGTCGAACTTATGAACTAGAGTAGAATTTGGCAGAATTGAGTTGTTGTCATTTTTATACATCAAATTATTGATCGTTTTGTTAATTTAAAACTTTATGAGTTAAAGCTTGTCACAAAATCGTTTAAAACTTTATTATTTGTATATTTGTATATATTTTATATATATAAAGGTAGAACTTGTCATTCACCTGGTATTCAAACTATCAAACACAAACGGTTATATTTCGCTATAAAATATACGTTAACACAGATGTCAAACGAATTTGATTGTATACGTATAATGAAGACGTAATTTTTGTAATAAATAATAACAAAGTAATAACTTTTTCAAAACTTTGTAATAAAAACATATAAATTAATGAAATATATGAAATCACATTTATTGACATTTGATAATGTTTCTATTTATAATATTTTTGTTTTGCTTATTTAGAATTAATTTTAAAAATGTAGAATGTCTGTTAGAACTGTGAGGTTTCATATAACAGTTGTGTTTATAAGGAACGAATTTCTTTAAGTCTCGTTGCTACTTTTTGATTTTGATAAAATTTCATTGTTATAATAAACATATGTTACGATAATGTACAGATTATAATCAATATATAATTTTAACATTATTCAAATTAAGCTACAGAGAAGTATCAGTGTCGACTTTTCGTCCAGTACACCAATACACATCTCAGGAATTACTGAATATACAACGGGAAATCATAATTAGGGTCCATTGCACACTTAATCTTATTTGGCTGTACTTCACGAGCTAAGTGTAAAATAAGAGAAACCAAGAACAAGTATCGCTCAAAAATATCGTCACTGAAAAGCTCTGTCTATACCAAAACAAAATATCGTAAGAAATCAATATTTTTAATAAACTTGGACCAAGGTTATTATGGGAGGTGAATACAACGTCAAACACACTGCTTGAAATGTCAAGTTGTGAATATCACTCATCACGTAAACGAACCTAATGGCCTTCAGACATCAATGTTCCTGATATGATTAACTTTCATTTTACAAGGCGATTACTGCCTCAAATTACATTGAAGTCAAAGACATTGACGACCTTACTTCCGATCACACGCCGGTCTTAATGACTCTTAGTATACATCAGTCATAAAAAAGAAAACTGTAACTCACTCAACCTTATTAATAAATTTACTGTTTGGGAATTATTTAGAGAGAAACTGGATAGTATTTTCAAGTGCCACCTATTAGGAACATATATGGAGGATGGGTGTGACGTAATAAAGAAAAAGCACATCTGGCATGAGTCAATCACACGACATACAATCTGAGATTGATCCTAAACCAGTCTATAGATCTCCATCAAATACCAGAGGTGTCACCCCATTAGAAATTGCACAAGAAATAGATATGAATTTAAATACCGAAAAGTCACCTGGAATTAATGAAATTTCAAGGTTGTTTAAGGAGTTTTCAAAGAGAGCAGTCACTATATATATATATATACTATATATATATATATATATATATATATATATATATATATATATATATATATATATATATATATATATATATATATATATATATATATATATATATATAGTATTACACTATACATATATATATATATATATATATATATATATATATATATATATATATATATATATATATTTATATATATATATATATATATATATATATATATATATATATATATATATATATATATATATATATATATATGCATACTCATAGTAGCGTATTATAGCCCATCCTATACCTACTTTACACTTCCGATATACCGACAGCGGAAACTACCCTTATCGGAACAATTTGCCGATGATACAGCCGTATTGGCATCAAGCGAATCACAGAATCAAGCAGTTGAATACCCTCAGCAAGCACTCGATAAAATCGAGTTAAAATCAGTATATGCAGCATATACACATTGCGGCGCAAAAAGAGCAACTTGATTCAAGATTGAACTGGAAATACCACGTTAGATGAAAAGCAGATCAAATTAAAATAAAACAACTCGAGATGTACTGGCTAAAAGGACAACATTCTAAGCTTAACCTGTACTGTAAACTCTGTATCCAACTCTGGGACTGCACTAAACAAGCAAAACCTTTAATTATACAACGCTGCCAAAACAAATTTTTACGTGCAATAACGAATGGTGGTAACGGAAACCAACAAGAAATTACAAACTACCACAATATTAAATGGATTGATGATGTGGTTCAGGAATTTGCCATCAAACATGAAAGAAGATTATATCAACAAACCAAAAGTGAAAGCTATACAACTTTTGAGCTTTTTAACACTGATATTATCGAGTGCTGAACAAGTAGCTTTTTTGGGTAAATTCATAGCTGCCATTTTGCCATTTGAATATATGGTATTATAAAGAATGTGTCGAAATATGCTATGTTTTCATCTGGTAGATCTGAAACGTAATTTAATACGTTTCAAAATTGGAATCTTTCACTATTGCCTCATAGATGATGTAGATCAAAAGAAAACTTTACGAGGATACTTTTCGATGACCTTCTATTTTCTATGATTAAAAATAATGTTAAGATGTATTGTTACTATTAGATATTTTAAAGGAAACACGAATGGTTTTAAACAGTTAGCGCACAGGTAAATATTTTTATCTTGCGACTTCTATTTCAATATATAGCAACTAATGAGCTTTTCCAATGTTTAGTTTCAAATTCGTTTGTATGGAAATTTGCACACTAATTTTCTATGATAATTTAGTTTACGGTGTTTATATAGACGGTGCCAGTGCCAATAGATTGTGACCCTTGTGCCCAGGGTAGAATTTCTAAAAATTCTTCTTTACGCTGCCAATACGAAAAATAACATAATTAAAAAGTAGCGTAACTAGGAAACTTGTTCTTAACCACCTGGTGGAGAAATTGATGTCAACGATTGTGCAAGCTAGAACAATAAATTACGTTCCTTACAATAAGGTTGACACTTTCGATTTGTTTGTGCAGTTACATACTATCGACTTTGATATCTAAACACTATATATAATAATAATATTCGATTATTATAAACAAAAATATTCGATGACTCAACAAAGCATTGATAAATCTATGATTCTCAACATTATTACCAAATTTCAAAGAGACTTTAAGTTTTTGCCACAAAGACTTTTTTATTAGAGAGCCAAATTAGAAAACTGGAATAAATGAAAGCACACCTTGATGTAAATTATTTTACCTAATACTACTTCAAATGACTGGCAACGCATTTTCATTTAAGACACCAACAACTATTATCTGATATAGTGAATAAACTCCCTGTTATAAGTAGATATATACGCACGATGGATCCTTAACGAAATAATTAAGAAAACATAAATTACTAGAATTTACATTTCAATTCTCACCTTAAGTGTATATTTGGTTTAAATTATCCTCACATACATTGTAGCTAGCGGATATTTATAAGAACCTAGCACAAAGATAAAATATTTTTAAGGATAAAAAAATATATTATGCCATATGCTCGAGGCTGTGTAGCATTGGAATTATTTTACGTGTATATACACGGTTCGTTTCGACAGAATCACATGTGCACAATGTAAATCAAATATCACGAATGTCAACCTAATTTCCAATTTTATTTACAAAGAACCTTTAAAAAGTAGTTAATTCAATTTAAATTAGAATATCCAATATTTCTATATGTATCCTGTATATCCTATATGATACTATTTATCATCAAATATTAAAATACAAAAGAAAACAACTTGTTGTCTAATAAATATTGACAATACAATAGAAACAGAAAATAAATAAAAAAAAATTCCAACCAAACGATACGCAATCAATTTTCTTCTAAAGAAGAAGAAAAACACACAAAATCCTTTTGATTTCATGACATTTTGCCTTCTTCACATTTATTGTGTTGTTGCTCGAACTTTGGTTGTTCTATATTTGTATACAGTATACCATATACTCATAACAAGCTTCTTTATACCATTTTTAGATCCAAAGATATTGTGTAAAAAGCGAGTAAGCTTTCGGGCTAAATTTGACAATTTAATTTATGGGGATTGAATACCCCCCCATCTATCGGCCGACAACGAGTTTCAAAGTTTTATTTCTTTTCATTATATGTTTAAGATTTTATACGTTCTCTCATGTTAACTTAAAGCTCATAGCATCCGATAAAATCCGAAGAAAAAGTTTTGTACAATTTATTAATTTATTGAAATACAGAATTCAAAAAAAAAACTAAAGTTGGTGTACCAGTTTGAAGGATAAATTTAAATACTCGAACAAAAAACAGTTTTTTTTCCAGTACCAAGCTTATTTATAAAACTAAACTTTATTAAATTATGACCAAGACATGATGTAGCTTATACGTATAAAATAGTTAATGAATTTTGACAGTGTATATATACATATTTCAGTTATGTACTGTTACAAATTGAAACGTTTAAGTTTTATTTAAGTTAAAATAAACTAACAACTTCAGTACGATAATAATTAACGAGTTGGAAAATTACCTCGTAATTAAAAACTTCCACCTACGTTGGAAAATGAGAAGTTACTAACCATCATAACCGATTAAAATCTTCATCGTCAAGTAGCAAAAACCATAGATTCTTAAGTAATTCAATACACAAACGAAACAAAACTAATTAAACAAATTAAGTTAATTTATTCCTAAGACGAGAAGTTAACAAAAAAATATTTACAATTGTTGAAGATAAAAAAGTACAAGGGGTGGGAGTTTTTTTTTTGTTTCCGTATAATTTTATTAATTTTCATCTCGTTCCGTTGACAATTTGTACTATCACGATGAGTTACAAAGATGTATGTGTGCATTGTCGTCAGAAATAGGTACGTATAATCAATTTTTACACGAGAATATCACTTGACAATTACAACTCGTAAAATAAATCAAATTAAAACATTTGGTAAATTGATGTTTAATAAGTTATTGTATTTAAGCGAAGAGCCAGTTGTAAATTGCCAACACATGTTCATAATCAAATGATAAACATTTCTACCAATTTTTTTTTTAACTGCTTTTACACACCATTGTTGCCTAGTACCGTGTCATCTATATGACTCCATTGGTTTCGATCACGAGCCAGTTTTTCATACTTTTACAAGCAATTAGAATATGCCGCTTCTACGTGGAGGGGCCATCGTCACAGCGACCTCTTGGCCTAAAGAAAGGTACCTTTCAAATAGCCAGCGTATACTCGCTGTTCTTTGATTTCATGCATGATATAGGGAATTCGCGCTAAATTCCTGATCTCATGATTGAAAAGAATGTGTGCCATCACACGCATGATTCTTCTCTCGATTGTTAGAAGCCATCTTTCGTACTCATTCATCAAGATCCAACTCTCACATCCTCACATGACAACGGGTCTGATCAATACTTTGTACAATTTTAGCTTTCCTGTATTTGCAAGATATTTTGGTTTTTAAAAGTGAACGTAGAGGATATAAAGCTTGATATCCTCTCTCACACTATTATCGTGAGTAATGAGAGATTCAAGATACTTTAATATCATCACTCCTTCAAACGTGTGGCTACCACTACTATGAAATCAATTGCGTCTTGGTCAAACCAGAGATCAGATATTTGGTTTGGGACTCGTTGATTTTGAGACACAGAAGCTGAACACTGTTCCAGTGGAATCAAGTATTTCTTTCACTACGTTGCCATTTAATCCAATCACACAGATATCATATGCATACGCAAAAAGTTGGTTGGATTGTTGAAATAAGATATTGTCTTGAGGTGTTTCACTTCTACGTAGGATGTATTCCAACATGAGATGAAGAAGTATTGGGGACAGTGCATCTATACTTGTCGAACACCAGAAGTAATTGTAAAAGTTATAGATAGCTTGTCCTCAACATTAACACAGCATTGTGACTGCCTTACTGTCATGTTACAGAGATGTACATATTTGTTTTCTATTCCTAAATACTGAAACACACACCATGGCCTCTTTTGATCGATCGAATCATAGGCTAAATACTTCACAATTATTTTTATCACGGTTTGAGACACATTTTGATCCAAACACAAATTTTGGTATGCATAGAAAATGTGATTTGATCAGAATCACTTTGGGTATGATAAAATTAGTCTTGAAAACAAGGAGGTTACCTTCAAAGCCGAATAGTACAATGATAAGTTTGATACAGATTTGATTATACTACTAAAATCGTACTAGGAAGAATTGTTTGTTTTTTTAATGTCTAAGTAAATCAGCTCCATCTTTCATTATTTGTAAAATGACGCCAGTATTTGTTATTGTTCACATAAAAAATGTTCACAAGTCCATGTACCTAGGAGAAAAACCTCTTCCAGATGGTGTCCTATTTTGATGAAGTGAAACTGTTTCAGTAAGTTCAGAAAAACTACCTAGTTGGCAGACTGCATACTATATGGCTGAGTGGTGGTGAGTCCAAGCAACTATTCTCGTCTGTAGGATCATCACTGACCTTTTCGAAAGTATTGATTTCGATTTTGTCGAATGTGCATCGTCAACTGCTATCACTAGACAACCAGTAACCAGTTGTTTCATTAAACTGCGGCGATACAATAAATATCAATGACATCTGTCTTCCTGAGATCCATCAGGTTGTGGAGAAAGTGTGTAAAAAGTAAAAAAAGGTAAAGTTTTCTATTCCTTTGTGTCTTTAAAGCTTCAGAGAAAACGCCAGATTTAATTACATGATTACCAGAGAGTATCCGAGTGGTAATAGTATGCAGTATATATAGTAGTGGCCAAAAGAGATCAGGTTCGAATCCAATTGGAGGCTATGAACTATTTCGGTTTCGGCTTTGGAAAGCAAGAGATATTATCTTTTTCGCACTAATGATAGTTACTTTGAGCTTCAGGGTAAAAACGAGATGGCGAAAGAGATAACTATAAACAAGTAAGTGAGTCAATATCATCGTACCGCAGTGAATGATTTTAAACCAGCTATATACACTACTAAAATGACGTATGGTCGATTTCGAAATGTAAGGCACTGGAATTTAGACACTACTACACATTGACTGTTTTAAGCAGAATGGAATCTCAAACAGTGCTAAATCACCGTATTTAATGTAATCACGTCCGTCCCATGGACAGGTCTTACTTTAAGCAGTGAAGTGATTAGTGTTCAAAGCCCCCACCAGTGACAAACGTCTAATCTTACACCATTTATTGTCTTTGTTGTGTGAAATAAATAAAGTTGTAAGTATGACTAGGAGTCTAGTGGTTTTAATTTTTACCTGCGTCTGAGATGTCAGTAATCTGGATATGCACCGAGGAGAGTTGTAATAATATTGTTACATGATCTTTTCCTGTTTAGGGCAATTTGCTCATTAGTATACCCTATGGGATATATTTTGACACAGCCAGTGAAATTTCTGTACCAATATTGCTTGATGTATGAATTATTGATCTCTATGTGATGATTTTTTTTTTTCGGTTTTTACAGGCCATTATTGGCCCGTACCGTGTCAACAATCTGACTCCATCGGTTTCGATCACGAGCCAGCTCTTCAAACCGTTGTAAGCAGTTTGAAGATGCCAGATCGCTCTCTACGCCGTGGAGCCATCGTCGCTGACAGCGACCTCTTCGCCTACCGAAAGGCGGTTCTCCCTTAAAGGTTCGCTGTATCATTCGGTTCGGATCAGCACGCAGCACGTGTCCGAGTCAGCGTACTCGCTGTTTTTTAATTTCATGCACGATATCAGGAATTTGCATTAAATTCTTGATCTCGTCATTAAAAAGAACTCGGTTAGTGCCATCGACGTCGCGTTTTGGACCATATATCACACGCATGATTCTTCTCTCGAATGTTAGAAGCCATCTATCGTACTCATCAGTCAAGATCCAACTCTCACATCCATACATGACAACGGGTCTGATCAACACTCTGTACAGCTTCAGCTTATCCGCATTTGCAAGATATTTTGATTTCAGCAGTGGACGTAGAGGATACAAAGCCCGATTGCCAGAGGCAAGGCGGACCTTGATATCCTCGCCCACACTATTATCGTGAGTGATGAGAGATCCAAGATACTTGAATATCATCACTCCTTCAAACGTGTGGTTACCACTACTGAAATCAATTGCGTCTTGGTCTCTACAACCCGAGAATAGATATTTGGTTTTGGACTCATTGATTTTGAGACCAACGGAAGCTGAACACTGTTCCAGTGGATCAAGTATCTCTTTCACTCCGTTGCCATTTAATCCAATCACACAGATATCATCTGTATAAGCAAGAAGTTGATTGGATTGTCGGAATAAGATGTTGTCCTGAGGTGTTTCACTTTTACGAAGGATGTATTCCAACATGAGATTAAAAAGTATCGGGGACAGCGCATCTCCTTGTCGAACACCGGAATTGATTGCAAAAGTTCTCGATAGCCTGTTCTCAACTTTAACACAGCATTGTGACTGCGTTACTGTCATTTTACAGAGATGTACATATTTTTTCGGTATTCCTAAATATTCAAGCGCATACCATAATCTCTTTCGATTGATCGAGTCATAGGCTTGCTTGAAATCTAGGAATACCTGGTGTACATCGCGAGATGTTTCGTAGTACTTGGAATGAATCATCCGCAGCGAAAAAACTTGATCAGTGACTGACCGATTTGGACGGAATCCTCTTTGGTAGTCACCGACAATTTCCTCTGCTATAGGAGTAATTCTTCTCAAGATGATGTATGACATTAACTTATATGCTGTGCAAAGGAGAGCTATGCCGCGATAGTTCTCGCATTTCAAGCGATCAGCCTTCTTGAAAATTGGGCATAACGCGGCCACTTTCCATTCTTCGGGCATAACTTCATTTCGCCATACCAATCGAACAAGGTCGAAAAGATAGTTCCACGAAGTTAGCCCTCCAAATATCAAGAGCTCTGAATTAATGCAATCAACTCCTGGTGAACGATTTTTCTTGTGATGATATTATATAGAATTGTACTTTTCATAATTTAAATCTTGATAACTTCAACTGGTACAGTTAAAACTGTACGACTGCTGTTGACGGTCGTATAAACTTTAGGATATTTTTTATTAGATCCAGATAACATACAAGCTTATAGTAATAAAATGTTGCCTTTTATAACAACATTTAAATCAACAGGGCCATTAATGTTATAATGGAGACCCGAACACATTTTTCACAAACGATAATACTCATAATGAATATGAGGACGTTAATTAAGCAAAATATTATATGATGATGATATGCAAAACTTGAAAAAAAAAATATAAATTTTTAATTAGTTAACAATTTAGATTGTTTGTATAATAATATATAAAAACAAATTATACAAAATATAATATTGAAGTTTGCACAAGACGCAAAAGACACGTCTGCAACGAAATGTTAATCGAATAATCAGGCTTCAAAAAATTAAAATTAATTACAAGCATAACGAAAGATGAGGAGGTTACAACGTAAGAAAATTCGCTAAAAAATATCTTTAATCTACTTAAAAAAAGGAATTAATTTATATACTATATAGATGTTCATCTTCATCCACTCTTTTATTTAATTATATTTTGTTTCTTCTCCGTGTTTGTGTTGCTTATTATGTTTATTTTATTTATGTTTTGCCATAGATTAAATTAACCCATGATTAGATTATATTAGATTAGAGAAATTAAAATTATGTACTTTTATTCGAAATTGTTAATAAATTATTTGAAATTTTCTTTTATGTGGTTTCCCTGCGTTTCAATGTGTGGAAATATTTACGGCAACACCAACAAAATATAAACATCTGATCTCGTTTTTAACTATAAGATATAGAACTTTTACGGTGCTTTTTCGTACATAAAAGTGTCAAATAAGTGGTAAGTTTATGGAGGATTTGCCAATCAAACCACTTAGCAGAATGTATGAGCTTTCATAATCTTTATCAAGTGTCATCTTTAAAAACAATTTCCATTTGCGTGATATGTATTACGTTTTCGACTAGCACACACAAAATCTCTAATTAAAATTACATTTTACCCTGGTGAACGCGAAAACATACCATACACAACACACAAACACATACACAAAATATTTTAAAGCTTTTCAATATAGTAAAACGTAATTTAAAATAAAAGCCCCACGAGATTGAAAAATTTAAGTCTTTTCCTTTTTATCTCCATTGTAATTCTGTTGTTGTATTCACTGAAAAAAAATATTTCATTCATTAACCAAAAATTATGTTTTTTATGTATTTAATTATGTGAACGTGCTGAATCATAATTCGATTTATAAATGAACCATAAAATTATTGAAATTTATAGTGAAACCTAAAATTCATCCGTATATCTACGATAGACCGAAATTGACGATAACAAAATGTGTGTATAATCTAGAAACTTATCTTAGAAATGTGTAGCGATTTTTGAGACATCTCGTATCTTAACACAAACCGTATTAAATACCAAATCAAAACGTTTTTAGTACTTGCACATTCCATTTACTGTTGGTTGTACTATACTGAGTGTTAATTAAATTTGTGTACTTACTCGTATATATATTTCGTTATTTCATCATCATTGCTCGTGGTATTGCAGTTTTCACTGCGTGCGGATACTTTTCACATTTCAGTTTATTTTCCTTTTATATGAGTTCTGTGAATTTTTTTTGTGTTTCATATTTTCATGAATTATTAATAAAACAGAAAATGACTGTATATACTTTGGGTGTATACGAAGATTTTCATTTTTTGATTAAACTGCTCGTTTTATTATTATGGGGGCAAAATTATTAAAGCTTATTTGGCCAGTGGAAAATTTACATTTTTTCTATGTTCATTTCAGTGGAAATATAATAAATTTTTAAGTTCATATTTATGTAATAGTATTGTTATTTTGATAACTGTCTAAGAAAAGCTAATAAGCTAAGTAAAGCTTAATCCGAAATGTTTTGTTTAGTCTATTGAAATGAATTTATGTATACTTTAGGTATGTATAGAGTTTTGCAATAACTCTCTGAAAGAGGAGTTCAACAAAATTTCTTATCATTTGAAAATTTGAATAAACTTATAATTCTTTACAATCGACAAGAACATCAGTTAGTGATATGCAGGTGGTGGATCTAGTCCAAATTCCAGTTTAAGTTGAGTTAAGAAGTTTCTTACGTTTGAGGTCTTACAAAAAATGTTCGTAAAAGTAGTAATTACAAATTTGCAGCCAAACTTTAGAAAGCCGATATCAATCTAACATTCAAGTTCAAAAAGAGCCGATAGAATGAAACGCATGCAATCGATAAAACCTAACGCCCTTAGGCGATGGTAAATAATAAGTAGAAAATGTACCGTAGCCTTAACATTAAAACCAGAACTAGTAGTCTATAAGGGGCAAACGTTTGTTTTTCAAATAAATCGTTTGATTTAGCCAACTTTACGGCGAAAAGTGGTTGATACGAAAATATTTGGAATAAACTTGTTATAAACAGCTTCAATGTTAACAGTCTTAAATCTGTATGATAATCAATAATATACAAGTACTTTAGATAAATGATTCAAATGTCCAATTGACTTATACCATATAATATTATTTATCAACTATCTTATGATGACGCATTTTCTTTCGGTCCGAATATGGCTAAAACATTTAGCTTTGTAGAAAAACAGAGCTTTTGTTTTTGCCAAAATATATTTAAGAATAATTTATGGCTCATTTATGCTATCAGTAGTTTGTGCAGCTAACCAAATGCCTCCGTTTATGGTGTTGGTGGTAAACAAAACCAGCATAGTAACTGCAATTTCTTTCATTGGAAAAACTGATTTATTTGGCCTTGATAAAAGTTTCGCTTAAACTTGAATAGATTTTGGATGGTTGGTGAATGATAAAACATTATCCAATGTTATTTTAATTGATTCTGTATTGTTTCATTAGTTGACATAGAAGATAATTGGGTTTATCTAAATTATTTGCATATACAGTTTACTAAATTTGGACGGTATACACACAACCTACCACATGAAGAACATTTACATTATCTTCTTGTTGATTCGACTTGATTCTTTTTATTCTCATTTAAACTATTTACGTGATTTTGATCCCAGAAATATCACGAAAAAAAGATGGCAACACTTAAACATAAATATCGCGACAAAAATTTTTTCCGAGACTATTTTTCTATCACGACCGTTTTAGTATCAGGATAGTTTAAGTCATCCCGAAAAAATTCTATCACGATATTTGATTGTCTAAAATTATAAAGTAATGGTTCGTATAGTAGTTTGAAGTCGTACTAGATACTGATTACCAAGATCCGGTTGGTATAGGTTTTATATGTAAATGAGTCTACTTTTCGTCTGACAAACTTTCGCGCGACTTTTCAACGGATCTTTGACTAATAAAAATGCCCAATAGAACAATGGTAGCTCCAAAGATCACCTACTCTTAAATCAGGGTTAAATAAAGCGATTAAAACCCTGAAAACCAACGTTTACTGAAGCAACAGATTTCTCATTATGGAAAGCCAAACGTAAGCTAAAACGACCAATACTCTTATTCCCACCAATACGACTCTCTGACGTAACCTGAGCAAGTGGTAATGTATAGAAAGCAAATATATTTGCTAGACACATTAACGCAGTGTTAAACTTAACGAGCAAACTGGAAGTTAGGAAAATTCTAATGAATTCTGCAAATACGTCTGAAAACAAGTCAATCAAATACAGGTAGCGCAATGTCAAACTTAAATTCGAACTTAAATTATTATAATTGTTCCGAAACCGTGACAAGGTCAAACAAAAGTTAACTGATATCGTGTAATCAGTTTATTACCCACTTTCTCAAAGCTGTTCTAGAGGAGAAAAATATCATTCGGATTTATATACCAATATACCAATTTGGATTTAGAGAAGAACACGGAACCGAGCAACAGGTACGCAGAGTATTATCTGAAATCAGAAATTCACTTGAACAAAAAAAACTACTGTTTCTTAGTGGTTCTAGATATCGTCCAAGTTTTAGATAAAGTATAACATAAAGAACTTCTACATAAAATTAGAGCACAATTACCGACAAGTTTCTGTAAAACTATTTACTCAATCGATATATAAGACCACATCGACAGATTTGTATGATATTCATGCAGGGGTAGCTCAAGGCAGTGTACTGAGGCTAGAGTTGTACTTGATCTACACAGCAGACCTACCAACCTCATATTGCGTGAAAGTCTTTACATACGCGGATGATACTGCAATCCTAGCTGCGCACCAATAAACATAATACCAACAAGAATTCTACAAGAACATTTAGACAAAACTAACAATTATGGACAGTTAAGGCCAATGAGCGTACCTGATCACCTGTGAGACTAAATAAAATCATTCTGCCACAATATACGAAAGCGTAAAATATCTTAGACTACAACAAATCTGTAAAATATCTTAGACTAAAACAAATCTGTAAGATCTGTAAATTTAACAACAACAAAATACTTAGAACTAAACACAACTTTGGAGTTTTTAAATGTTATTCAAATCTTTTTTTTTGATTATCAAAGCAATAATCTAATTTTAAATGAACTTTAATAAAAACAATTTTTTATTTGATAACAAATTTGATTTTTGTAATATGTTTTGTAATTTTGTAATTTTCCTTATCAAAAGACGGCTTCAAAGAATTTAACGTATTTTTTTTATTTTTAGAACAAATTAAACTTATCAGGCTGAAATGTTTATATTATATAATGTTCAATATATACGAGTATTTTGTTCTTAATTTAAATTGTGCTTTTCCAAAAAACTAAACTGATAAATGTTAACACCATGTTGATTGAATAAGCGTTGTTTGGACTTTCTCAGCAAAAATGAAATTTATAACGGAATGTCATTGTCGAACATAGTCTAATATTTAAATGTCAAATTATGTCATCATATTCAGTTGTTTCGCTTTCTTTAATACTTCACTGGTGTCGCAAACGATTAAATTGCATGCAAAGTGGATGAGAATGGATGATTATTTAACATCTTATTGATATCAAAATGGGAGAAGGTAACATTTTATGACGTTTTATGACGTGGTCATAAAAAAACTGGTAGGCAGAGAAAATTTATTAATGAATAATTGTGACGTAACCAGTCCTAATGTGGTATTGAAATGTTTAGTACTTAATATCAATTCAATTAAAGTGTTACTACACAAAACCTTAAAAAGTTGTAAAATCGTTAAAAAAGGAAATTGAATCTTCAAAGAATCTTTCACAGGAATTGACAACCCGAATGGCTATACTTGGAGTATTAAACCATGAGATTAACTTTACTAAAAGAGACTCACAGCTATACTAAAAGCCATACGCATGCTGGAATGCCTTGTACTTTTCTCTTTCTTTTGATAGACGAACTTTCAACGAAGATAGGCAAAAAGTAATGTAAGCACAGCTGATTTTTTAAGCTACCAGATAATAAACATACGAATCAAATATGAGGGGCTTATTGTAAAAAAATGATTAAGGAGAACACAGACACAAAATTTTATGAAGCAGTGATATAAATATAAATCTTCCGGGAAAAATGTATTTTTACTGTTATGAATATATGAGGAGGATTTAAAAGAAATTGAGATAAAACGACTACATTTTCAATACATTATAGAAAAGATAAAGTTGTTTCGTATCTTTAACCCTATTCGCGGAAGGTTACTCTTAAAATTTTGAGCTTTTCTACACTGATTGAACTAAATTCGATTAAATATATATTTATCCTCGCCCAATATTTAATTTGATTTTATATTCATGTACAAAACTGTAGTATCAAGCTTGGAATACATTAACCCATTTAAAAGTCGATTCTCAATTGAAACTCTGTATAAGGTATAGAACAACCGAAGAAACATCTATTGGATATAAAAAATATTATAGCTCAGCATCTATGAGTACGACCGTACGGCAAATCCAAATAGCAGTGTTAAACAGTGTGATGGTTTTAAAATTTTTATATTTTAAAAAATAATCTTTTCTATAATCAATAATATATTTTATATTTATTATAGTGTTATGGCAATCTTCTAGACTATTACTTTTATAATAAAAAGCAATATAAATTTTGATGAGTCTATTATTTCGAGAAAATCATTTAACACTATGGATCATATTTATAGTATTAACTTTTTATATTAGTTTAAACTTTTATTAACTACTGTTGAGATACGTCACGATGTGTTCTATTAATATCACATGAAGTGTGAAGAATGGGGTGCATTTATTATACTTGTATGTTATAGATAGTCATCACTGTATAAGATGATTTTTCACGATGCACATCTACCAGTTTTTTGTGAGCAGCATATTGTTCCTTCAACTAACTGAACCAACTTTAATTTTGTTTTAGCATTTCTCTTAAGTGGTTCAACTCAACCTACATCAACCTATATACGAATATAATTCGAAAACATAAGCCGGTTCTTATGGTTTTGGTAAAATATTTTTTTCCCCGAGGCAAGTTGAATGAAAATCTCGTTCGTAAATGTTTTAACTGAAATTTCTTTATAAAAGTTGAATGGTGTTGCATCGCAACATAAAGGAGTTTGCTTTACTAATTGATAATCATAATAGTCAAAAATGACAGTCAATTTTTTGTCGGCTTTTACAGGTCATTGTTGGCCTGTAGTGTCAAAAATCTGACTTCATATGTTTCGATCAAGAGCCAGTTCTTAATACTGTTGCAAGCAATTAGAAGATGCTAGATCGCTCTTTACGCAATGGATCCATCGTCGCCGACAGTGACTTCTTTGCCTACCGAAAGGTGGCTCTTCCTTCAAAGTTCACTGTATCACGCATATCATATCAGCGTACCCACTGTCCTTTGATTTCATGCACTATATCAGGGATTTGCAATAAATTCTTGATCTTGCGATTGAAAAAATCTCGGCTTGTAACATCAGCGTCGCGTTTTGGGCCATATATCACATCTTCTCTCGAATGTTAGAGGCTAGCTTTGGTACTCATCTGCCAAGGTTCAACACTCACATCCGTACATGACTACGGGTCTGATCAACACTGTGTACAATTTCAGTTTATCCGCATTTGGAATATATATTACACCAGGGGAGTAATTCTTCCCAAGATAATGTATGACATTAAATTGTATGCTGTGCAAAGTACAGTTATACCGCGATAATTCTCGCATTTCAAGCGATCACCCTTCAATCTCAGTTAATAAATTATATGATTAACTTGAAGAACTTTCAAGACTCCTTGGCGCTGTTTGAGAACAATCATAAAATCAACGTAGTCAATTTAAATATTATTGAAGAAACACTCGTGAACTGTGTCTCACAGTTGAAAAACGTTTTTTACATTTTTTCATGTAAATTAGGTAAAAAAAGAGCGTAGATTACATAAAATGTAAATAACATGTAAGCAACGAAGACAACACCATTCGCAATGCCATCGGCTTTAAAATGTCAAAAATTTACCGACATTCGGTTTAAATGCGTATTTCCGAAATCATTTAGTTTTTAGGTCCATGTTATTAGTTCGAGAGCGAACATTTGAAAACGATTTTTTTACCATCTCCCGAGACAGTCAAGGTGATTTTTAACGAAACTATACACAGTCAAAAAAAATTATACACAGTCGAAAACAATTGTACACAGTTAATTATTTCACAAATTCTATTGGTAAAATAGTAAAAACATATTTTAACAGATGGTGCTTTAGTTACAATTAGATTTGATAAGAGATGGCGCGGCGCGTCAGTTTCTTTTTACATAAAATCATTTTTTTCATTTATGGAATGTTAATAACCTTATCTAAATTACGTTTTTTTACAAAACATTGTAAATTACATCGTGTAAATTATTTACAATCTGTTTACCTAATCTTAAACTCCTCGTAATGTCGTTTGTTGTAATAATCCAAGATTTTTGAAAAGTATGTTTTTAATTTTCGATTGGAGCCTTAGTAATAATATACAATTCTACTTCATCGGTTTTGCCTATGACTGCTTAGCAGTTTCTGAATTTTCAAACAATTGGATGCCGCCCACAAAGCAAATACATTTCATGAGAACATCTGACAATTGTGATAAATTACCCTCGCATTAACATGCATTCTCTTTTGTTATTTAGTGATTGATGGAAAATTTTGAAGCCAGAAGTCCAAATGGATACTTAACACTACATATTAAAATTGAACAGAATTGTTTCCATATAACTCTTCTGATATTTTATTCAACAGGTTGGAATTGTTCATCTTCACTGTTTACGGCCTAAGTGAAAATACAGCTTATGGGGGCTCACATTGTTTTTTTAAATAGTTTCACAACTCGGCACATGTAAGTCCCAAATAAAAAATAACTTTCTACTGATATTCGGTGTAAAGCTTTGAATACTAGATATGACGTACTCTTATATAATTTACTGTGAGAAAAGCTCGAAACAAAAGTTCATCAATATAATTAGCTGACACTCTTCAGAAATGTGAAGGTGAAAATTTGCATAATAAATTTTGAGTTTATTAAATTTTTGGCAGTTATGAATTTCAAAGAGATGTAGGTACAGCGGAATTAATTTTTATATTTTACTTTCCTGTAAAGTCTATTCTATGATTTATGTATTTTTCTTATATTTAAATAATATTATTGGATATTTTTTTAATTAGAAAATGTATTATTTTCTTCGAACCAAATTTAATAAACATTTTTCAATTTTCTTGTTGTTTTCGTTATATTATATTGTTGTTTGTGTGAGATGAACAAAACGTTGAATACAGTATAGTCATCGTCGGAACAAAAGCATGGTACTTCATTTTCCGCACAAAACAGTAAAAAGGTAAATTCATTTGAGATGAAAATTTTAAAATAAAATCCGATTGATTTTAATAATGGGTATATATAGAAATTTGGGAAAACAAAAATTGGGCTCGTATTTTAACATTAAAATTTAATTAAACAAAATCTCTGTACCACATTTAGTCTACTCTACACCAATCGTCTAACCTACACATTTTTGGCTTCATATATACGTAATTGGTGTGGTTAGTGGTGGTCAACTTTTTTTTAAATTGTTTCTGAATAATTAATGATGCCTGGTTGAACCCTATGTTTTGGCCACATGTTGCTTAAATTTTTAGGAATTTATAACAATCATACTATACCTGTATATATATCTACATATGGTTGTATTGTAATTTATAATTAATTTAAAAGACTATTATATATAAATTGAACAGAGAAAAAGAGAAAACCTAATAATGAAAGACATTTATCAAAAATGTTGAGATAATTAATTGATAGATATAAATCGAATGTAAAACGTGTACTTATACATGTCAATACCAGGCAAAGTTTTTAAGGATGTTACGTCTAGAGTATGGGGTATATGATGTATGTTAAAATTTTTTAAAGAAACTAAATATAATTTAAGATAAAATTAAAGATGCTGAATCTCAGGTGGTATTGACCAATATATTAATTAATTAGGTCAGCACTGTAATTGGTACTAGACATTAACGTTAAACGCCTTATTTCTAGACAGTATTTATTGATAAAAATATTTATTTATCCAGAAGGTATATACATCTGATTTCAAGAATAAATATAACAGATCTTCTATAGTAGAATATATCCCAAGGTGGAGTTAAAATTTCATTGAAAAAATAATACATTTACTATATACCAAAGTTAAATCAAGTGATGGTGCATGATTATAAGTATAGACCATCAGTAGCGGTCCGTGGGTTTCAAACATGGGTGGGCAAAATTATATAAAACTTCATGAAAAATTAAATTAAAAATAGAAGTGTTATCGATACAGAACTCTGCCATTAAAATTGTCTATTTCATTGATCAGGGTTCTTTAATTGAATATACAGCTAATTTCTTCAATCATTCGTCCCTCATTGTGCTTCTTTAATAAGATTTTACAGTTTTCAGCGTTTAAAAAACATCGTTTTGATACTGCGGTCGACATCGGTATGGTTATTGTTATTATCGAAAGGCGAATAACTTCTTCGAGTATTTTTTCTAAATTGTTATTATAAATAGTTTTGACTAGCTCACAAATAGTTTTGCGGGCTGAAAAATCATTGTTTGCTGATAAACTACTTGTAGTTTAGATTTCAAGAGTGCTTTATCTAAAAATGGATATAAATTGGCTATTGTAATTAGCAACTGGTAAGAAAAGTTTAAAGCATAAAGCTTAATCTTTGTGCAATCTAAAAGTACTGATTACTAAATATTCTGCGTTGCTAGACCTATCGTTAACAAGCTCTCGTATTACGTCATACGCTTCTTTTAAAATAAATTTAATTGTTTAATGAGAAAAAAATCTTTCAAACGTAATAAACTTTAAATCGTTTAGTAATAAAATAAAACCACACGCTTCGCAAATCGTTCTTGTATCCGAAGTTGTGCCGTTCTGAATGGTTGCCATGCAATTTTTTTATCTCTTGCACTTTTTCATACACTACGTTAATTGTACGACTGGAAATTCCCGAGATGAAATTTGGTCGTGGTAGCTTTTTGTCACAGATTTGCAATAACTTACTTATTTTTTAAGAGATACACAAAAAAATGGTGATATCCTAAATATAAATTGGCAAAAAATACGCAGTTCTGATATTTGTTTGGCGCACACGGCCTGAAGGACTAAATTTGAAACATAACAGTAGACAAAATATACGTTAGGAAAATCCTGTTTTAATATGATTTGCACTCCACCTTTATTTCCACTCATAACTGTAACACCGTCGTAAGTTTGAGTAGTATTTTTGTCACTGGTAATATTCTATTTGTACACCTTATCCATTAGCTGAACGATCTTGGATTTCTACAAAAGAAATAAATCTTTAGACGACTTCTCCTGTTTAAATACGTTCTGTAGAAACTAATCAAAATATAAACACAAATTAACTTTTGTTTGAGACATCAGTAGTTTCTGCTTGAATGGAAATGTAAAGAATAACTTGAATTTCTGCATAAACGAAGTCGTTATATACGGTATTGATACATTTGAGAACATCATGTTGAATGTGCTTAAAAGTTCCGTTAAAAATTGGAGTAGTAGCATAATATGCTTTTAGAGTAACCTAATTTCTGCAAAATGATTCGAATATGGCTCTGAACACTCCCGGTCGATCTGAATCAGTTTTTTCATTATGGCCACATAAGGTCAGTTCGCAACTGCCACAAATTATAACTACTAACCGATATCATATTGAAAATCTATAATTATATAAAATCACGTAAGTTGAGGGAATCTAGTATTATTTAAAAACAGCAAAAGTAAACACGAATTAAAACTACATTCTTTGCTAGTAACAGCTCAAAAATATAAATTTTCTCCAAAGTAACTAGCCAGCCTTTGATCCTTACTAAAAACATCAATAATTAAATTGATTGACGATCTTATGTAAATCGGATCACCACAACTGGAGGTCAATAATATTATTAAGACTTTATTAAAAGTGGCTCGAACACAAAAAGGTTCCGCCTCAATGCGACAAAGTCCCATGAATAGCTTAATTATACATAAATAGCTGAACCGTACCAATTAGTGAATATCTGTATAACCTTTATGAACACCAACATTTTTCCAATAACTTATAATCCATAAGAGAATGAGTAAAGAGTCTCGGGACAGAACCGATAAGTTGAACATAACTGTTCTGAGATTAGAAATATATAATATAAATTTTGCATGCATTTTATGAAATTAAACATATTAAATTGACTTCCAGTGGAATGTAGAGATAGTCTCGGTAACAATTCGAAAGATATCTGTAAAGGAATCCGTAATGCGATTTAAATGAAACGCACAGCTAGCAATAGGTTCTAAATTTCTTAGGATATTTGTATTTGTTTTTTTTTGCAAATACAACGCATAGGCTACAAATACGTCTTGAAATATAAATTGACGTAATAGTCAGACACATAAAACAGTAATGAATAATAGTTAAAATCAGGAAGAACTAAAATGTTGCTTCAAGCTATACGCCTTAAGCTATCCTTGCTTAAATTAAAATCGAACAGGTGATTTATCTGGTAAAAGCTTTTAAACAACATATTAATCGGCCGTTACAACCATATTTAGTTCTATGTACATCAAGTTGCAAGAACTCATTTCTTTTTAGAAATCTACTGGGTATACATACTTTAATTTGAAAATCTCCCAGTTATCAACAATTGAACACTTTAAAAGTTCGTGCTTATTTTTCCATAGTGATTATGTTCATCCAGATAAGGTGGTAAAAGCTGACAGTTTTCATAGCACGATTAGTGATCATACTCCCAATCACCTTAAACAATGATAAAATGTGTGGAATGATAAAGTCATATACTTATTGATGTTCCGGTTAAGAAAATTTGACTCAGACCAATTCGCTAAATTGCCAATGCTCGCTTTGAGTTTCTCAAGGACCAAGGTGGGAACCTTGTGGAAAACCCGATGTAGGTTGAATTCACTTGGACCTGCTGTTTCAATATCGATAAACCATGCTACAAAGTTAATGGGAGATCCCAAATGAGTATAACCGTTCTAGTGCTTTACAATGGCTAATGGAGTCGCAAAGTCGGTGTAAGATGCTTATTTTGATTCGAAAATATTTTTATGACTATAGATGTAGTTACATACACATGTGAACGAGTAATGTTGTGGTACATAAGTAACATGTGACTAATGTACTAACGAGCTTTTAAGCTAAAAAACAGTATACATTTAAACTCCAAGAAGATAATTTAAAATGATATTTTAAGTCCAATTTAGCTTAATAATTATAATGGCTTTTAAATATATTAGAATAATGATTTTACTTTATGGTAAGTTTCAAAACTTTATTATTTTATTAATGAGTTGGGAAACATTTTAATTGAGAACCAAAAACATCATGGTATAGAAACGTGGCAACAATTAAAATGGAAAAGCTTTCATATAATATCAGATTTCAAAAATATTATCTGATGGTGATATAACAGCGGTTAAACTATTAATCAACCAATTTAATCCACTTATATATGTACATAAAATGATATACTTTTATTATATACAATAAAATAGTCTTACTATATATGTAATATAATTCTGGAATAAATAATTATAACGATGACAGTTATTAAATTCCAAGAGTTAAGACAGTATAAATTTATATATTGGATATATAGGTTGAGCACGTGTTGAGATAGAAAAAATATTTGAACGTCTTCTACAGTGGTGAATCGAACTATATTTTGGATGTCACGTATTTATGACAAATAATTAACTTATATATTTTAATACATTTAATTACAATAATTTTAAAGTTCCGTAGGGAATTTCATTATTTTATATCGTTTAAGACATTTGAACGATGATTTTATGCTGGGGTTAATATATAACAGCTTAACCTAATAAACTCTTTAAAATAATTAATTAAGATATATGAGAATATTTTTATCGTCCTTCTTGTCTCATATCTTGATGTATCTTTTATTATAGATATTTATAGTATGTATGAAGATTTTTATCTCTTAATATACATCTTCAGATATTTTCTTATAAAAACCCTATTAAAAGCCCAAATTTTTATATTTCATCCTTCAATAATTAGTAGAGTATAAAATATTGTTTTTAATTTAAATGAGGGGGTGGTGAGAAAATCAAATATTAAATTAAATTTTAAACCAATAAAAACTTTATTATAGCACTAAATCTATATATATATGTTTAGTGTATTCTCGAACACACTTCGATATATGTACACCCCATGCTTATTAAACAACTCGTTCAACTTAATAAATTTTTGGAAAACTTCTCAAGATTCCTTTACAGCAAAAAATTAAGAAATTTAAATAGATCAAAGTGAAAATCTTTTGTCGTTATCTTAAGCAAACATAATGTTTGTCTAAATAAAATGAAAAAATCTTTAAGAATGTTCATCATCTTCTTAACATGTTCCTTTTTATCGTTTGTTTTTTTTATATTTAATTTTTTCTATATATTGTATCTACTCCTCGTACAGTACATATACATAAAGAGAGATAACATAACTTCTTGACGCATAACAAATTTTTTTTTTAATCAAATTGTAAATCAAACACGAGTTATGTAAATTTAGACATAATCCGTAGAAAAGTCAAAAGTAATGAGTAAAATCAAACATGAAATTGCACCTCCCCCGTTTTCAGTGTATGGTGTAACAAAATCTATACGTCTAATCAACTTCGACTCAGTGGTTAATGCAATCATATTATATCACATATATTTATATTTTTGTTGAAACAACAACAAAAACAAACATCAGGTATTTTAATTTGGCCGGGAGCTTGAATAATTTAAATGGAGGAAAATTGAAAAGATCAAAATAAACGTGTGTCTTGTATATGATGTAACAAACGACATGAACATTAATAATCCAAAAACCCAACATAATTGTTATTCAACTCGACATGTCGCTCCTGTAAAATCAACTTGTAACTTTAATACTTTAGTAATAAAAACAATTATAATTATACTTTTCAAAAGTATAAAGACAAAACATCTGGTTTTATCATCGAGCTTTAAGTAATTGTGGTAGCATATGGTAGCGTTGATAATTACCATGAGATAATGATGTTATACGATAAATAAAAAATTGTTAAACGAAATATTGAAATAATCAATCAATCTCAATTCTTGAACATACATACACTGGATGAGTATGTTATACTGGTATATATTGTACAAAAATTTGATTTATGTTTATAGGTGGAAAATACGTCTAGGATGCGTGACAAAAGAGTACAACAGTGTGGTTCTTAACATAGAGTGTTCGATGGAACACTAATTCGAAATTAATCAATGATTTTCTAGGATGGTAGATACCGTTTTGTGCGTTACTCAAACTCGATTAGCCCATTTGGCATCCATAAAAACACTTTCAGTCACAAAATCTGTTTAATGAAGAGCAAGATATCCGATATTTCCAAGGTTGTTATATGATATTAAAATAGGGACAGTGATACACTGCCCGCAGTATGAATTGTTCCGAATTTTCATTCGGAGGTGTGATTAGTGTATAATAATTGGGATCTATGCTCGAAGGAAGGATTTAGATATCCGAAATGAAATAACGTTACGTTGATATTCATATTACTATGTGGATATTCTGATTTCATTCAGGTTATGTTCTGAGTCTTCATTATTGTTTCTGAGAAAATAAGAAGAGTATTAGAATTTTAAAGCTTGGCTGTATAAATTGCACCAATTTCCATCTATATAGAACAATGGCATACTTACCATTAGTAACAGGTAATTTAAGCTCAGGATAAAACATATATATAGCCCGACACTAACCAGATTATAATATTTTAATTCATCCGTAAAGACATTTCGGTGATAATGATACTCACACTGAATAAATTTTTGATAAAGTGCTTCGACACCATTATGTTCGAGTGAATCAGTCACCTCCTGCAAGCGAGTGGCTGTTTAAGATTTAAAGATTAAACGATAGCAAATTCACAATACCTAGACAAACGAGAGATTTTCGTTCAACCTCATTCATATTTATAGACCCCTAGATACATGAGGTAAAAGAGACTATGTGTGTTATAACCAAAACATATAACCAAAACTTTTAGCCAGATTTCCATTAGCCCCATTTGACAAGAGCGAAATGGCCTAACTTTTAAGTTTATAATACTCAAATATCTTTGGTCTAGTGCAAAGGAGTAGCTTAGTTTTCCTAGAGTTAAATGATAAGGACTGATCATAGCACTGAAGAGAGCGTATTCAAATTCAAATCCAAAAAAAAACTTAATTTTCGTGTAGATTTTCAATTCGTTCTTCGACCTTATGAGGTACTGTTTTAACAGATTTACTATTCAGATGAACATGTTATTTGGAATCATTTTAATTTCTCTTATCATTCAAGAAAGAAATAAGACATAGTATAGGTTGAAAAGTATAAGCCTGATATGCATATCTAAGCTTTTCATCGTAATTCGGTCAGGGTAGTATTCGGAATGAATACTACCCTGACTTTACTGCTTGATTTTCGAACATATCCCATGGTGTAATACGATTTCCAGTTCAGCAAGAAAAACTCTTGCTCGACCTAGTCCGGTTTCAATTGCTGAAATTTGCCAGTTAGTTCAGCAGGAGGGTTTCTTAATGTTTTTCTAAAGATCCGAATAATAAAATATAATTTTCGTATACCGAGGAACGAAGAACGAAAGGATAAGAAATATCTTCAATATCGTATAGTTTGAATAAAGTAAAAGAAAATTTAATTTCACTATACAAGAACAAGAAGGCGATGCCATATATTCAATTATATATATATTATATACATATACAGGGTGTCCCCGATTGGGATGCTGATCCGTTACGGGCTGATTCCTTGGTTCATTTCATGAAAAAAATCGTATGGCAGGGGGGGGGGGGTCAATTTTTGATATTCTTTGAGATACAGCGCGTTTAAAAAATTTGGTTCGGAAAAAAAGTACAAGCGGATATTAAGCTGTAACTTACAAAATTTTTACTGTAACTTATAAAATGAGTTTTTCTCAAAAAAATGCCCTAATAAATTTTTTTTTTTTTACTTCATTTTAATCCGCTATGATCTCCTCTACAATCCCCCAATACATTATTTGTACCCATGTGTTATAGTTTTTTACTTATGAGACGAAGAATGAAAACACTACCCACAAATATTTTCTGTTAAAAGATAATGGTAGTGTAAAAATTGTAACAATTTTTTTTCGTTAGTAAAATAAAAGGCGACGATTAGCAACTCATTTGTTTAAATGTTTCATTCTTTTGAGAAAAACTCAAATTTAGTTTTTTGAGAAAAACTCAAATTTATGAAAAAAAATATCATTTTTTTTTTTTAACTTTAAAACGCCATAGCTCTTAAATGGATACAGATGCGAGATAGCCAATGAGATCTTAAATATAGCCTATTTAGTTGTCCGTCAAATGAGACTTTGTTAGTTGCTGTCCGATAAAAATTTTGTAAGTTACAGCTTAATATCCGCTTGTACTTTTTTTCCGAACCAAATTTTTTAAACGCGCTGTATCTCAAAGAATATCAAAAATTGACCCCCCCCTGCCATACGATTTTTTTCATGAAATGAACCAAGGAATCAGCCCGTAACGGATCAGCATCCCAATCGGGGACACCCTGTATATATATATATATATATATATATATATATATATATATATATATATATATATATATATATATATATATATATATATCAATATAATATATATGTACATATATATATATATATATATATATATATATATATATATATATATATATATATATATATATATATATATATATATATATATATATATATATATATATATATATATATATCCTACGTCTTTTCGCACCTCAATTCAAACTTAAGGTTTGATGTGCTATTTTTATAAATATTATTTTATTTTAACATTAAAACAACACATTTTTTACATCAATGATAATTATATAACATTTTGGGATGACTAAAAATAAAGAAATTTTGTGCTAACTTTTTTCGACTTCGCGTTCACCCAAAAACTTTCATTATAGAACAAAATATTTTTTACTACCCAAATTGCATAAGGCACCTACTCACGAAATGTTTTTTGTTCTGTTTCAAAATAAGTATAAACTATTATTTCTAAAATGAGGCAATATAAAATAAACTTTTTAATTAATGTATGATAAACAGAGCTCTAATCAACTGTACATGCATTTATGTATGAACAATTTTGTTCCTTCTTTAGTGCAGCTGCAGACAATTTAGACTACGTCAAAAGTTACGTAGAAAATATTGAAAATCATGTCATTTCATTTTCAATGAAAATATTTTTATAAATTGAAAATTAAAAAAATATGAGAGTTTAAGTAGAAAAAAATATGAGAGTTTGAACAAACATCCTAACACTACTTTTACGAGCAAATCGATACGCTTTAAATATACCAAAATCCCATCGGCCGGAACACTCTAACTATTTTGGAAGGAGAGAGTTCGAATAAATTCAATAATTTCCGTCAAGATACTCTAATAAATATCTTTAATTTGGATCAATATATTTTTGCAGCAATTGATCTGGTCTGGATGAAAAGCTGGTTGTCAATATTATAGCAAATAAATTGTATTTTGCAATTGGAATATGGATCGTACTTTGTACATAATTGGTAATTGAGCAAATATTCAAAACACATTGGTATATAGTAACTTAATGAGTTATCATAAATAGAAACAGAAATCGAAATGCCACAACTTCAGTTCTAACTCTAGAAATTGCATATCATCGCGAACTACCACCGCACTTCTCTGCAACGTATTTTTTACTGTGTGGCACTCAAGAATATAAAGTACAATGCTAGCTATCTAGGAGGAATGAGAGAACTTCTTCATAAAATAAGAGCAGCACGAAAGAATTGGCAAAACCCCAGAAAATGAAAAGAAACCCAGAAAATGAGAAGGTATTTTACCAAACTACACCTGTAACATTGAAAGAACTAAAATAGGAAATCAAGAATAATCTGAAAGCGCATAAGGCGCTAGGATATGACCTTATAATGGGTCCGATAATAAAAGCGTTACCGGCGAAACCGTTGAGGAAACTATTCTACCAAGATATGTACCAAGACAACGGAAAGTTGAGGAGGTAATTATGATACTTAAGCCAAACAAAGCTCCGAATGATAAAACTTCGTATACAGACCAATTCTTAACTAACTATTTGAAAAGGTTCTTCTAAAAAGATTAAAACCAACTATCGAAGAAAAAAATCTTATTCCCTTACAACAGTTTGGATTAAGGAAAAAATAGTCTAGAAATCACTAGAAAGTAAACTAATATGTTCAACTACTTGATGTAGCGCAAGCATTTGACAAAGTATGGTATCAGGGACTAGAATTCAAACTTCACCGAGATCTTCCGGAGCAATGTTTTTAAATTTTAAAATCATACATATCAGAGGGGCACATCTGAGTAAGATATGAGCATGAATATTCCCAATTAAAAATAATAACAGCAGAAGTACCGCAAATGAGTGCTCTTGGTCCAATCGTTTCGTTTCTATATACAATATATATATATATATATATATATATATATATATATATATATATATATATATATATATATATATATATATATATATATATATATATATATATATATATATATATATATATATATATATATATTTATAGATAATATATATTATAGATATACCAATTACAGAAGCAAAGAACACCAATGACTCCACTTGATAAATTTGGTCTAAACGAAAAACCTGGTGGTTAGAAGCGAAATTTATTGCACGAGGCAAACATCATACGGACAATTAAAGAACAAACTAAATAATTTTTCAAATCTTATCTCAGTAATTAAATAACAACAGACTTACATTAAATGTATATGTTTCTAGGTCATGTACGTTTCTCATGGCCAAACAAAAACAAACTATTTGATAGGGCGCGGACGTTTTCGCAACGTATTTGTTTTCATTCTATAAATTTGTATTTATTTATTTTTTATATTACGACTGAGTCTTGTACCCATCTAGTCACTTATATTGCACAATAATGTATTCGATTAGTCGGAGTAATCACATAAGATTTCTCGCCAAAATAGGTATACTGACCTCGTGGTTGTGAGTAGTTCAGTGGTTTGGTTCTTTGCAGTCTTGTTGTTGAAGTGGAAGACATTATACATCGTATGTCCAGATTTTCATGCTAGTGCAGGCGTTGTACGTGTTTTGTTGCATGATGCTTAGTTTCATTAGCGACTTATGAAACTTAGTTTCGGTACGTTAACAATGCTTCGCAGAATTTTATTTTGAACTGTTTGTATGATTTTGATATTTATCTTTTTGGCATACCTCCATCTTTTTGGCATACGTTGGCTGCAAGATGCCCAAACAGGTTTCAGAATTTGTTTAAGTAAACACCTTAAGTCTTGCCGAGATATTTAGCGGGGATTGCATGCGGTACTACTATCAAATATAGTATTAACTTTTACATTTGTAAAGTTCACTTGGATTGATTTTGCTTCATTTAATTTAATTCTCCATTTCTTTGTCCAATTACATATTAGGTTAGTAGCCTTCTATAATTTACAAGTGGAGTCATTGGTGTTCTTTGCTTCTGTAATTGGTATATCTATAATATATATTATCTATAAATATATATATATATATATATATATATATATATATATATATATATATATATATATATATATATATATATATATATATATATATATATATATATATATATATATATATATATATATATATATATATATATATATATATATATATATATATATATATATATATATATATATATATATATATATATATATATATATATATATTTATAGATAATATATATTATAGATATACCAATTACAGAAGCAAAGAACACCAATGACTCCACTTGTAAATTATAGAAGGCTACTAACCTAATATGTAATTGGACAAAGAAATGGAGAATTAAATTAAATGAAGCAAAATCAATCCAAGTGAACTTTACAAATGTAAAAGTTAATACTATATTTGATAGTAGTACCGCATGCAATCCCCGCTAAATATCTCGGCAAGACTTAAGGTGTTTACTTAAACAAATTCTGAAACCTGTTTGGGCATCTTGCAGCCAACGTATGCCAAAAAGATGGAGGTATGCCAAAAAGATAAATATCAAAATCATACAAACAGTTCAAAATAAAATTCTGCGAAGCATTGTTAACGTACCGAAACTAAGTTTCATAAGTCGCTAATGAAACTAAGCATCATGCAACAAAACACGTACAACGCCTGCACTAGCATGAAAATCTGGACATACGATGTATAATGTCTTCCACTTCAACAACAAGACTGCAAAGAACCAAACCACTGAACTACTCACAACCACGAGGTCAGTATACCTATTTTGGCGAGAAATCTTATGTGATTACTCCGACTAATCGAATACATTATTGTGCAATATAAGTGACTAGATGGGTACAAGACTCAGTCGTAATATAAAAAATAAATAAATACAAATTTATAGAATGAAAACAAATACGTTGCGAAAACGTCCGCGCCCTATCAAATAGTTTGTTTTTGTTTGGCCATGAGAAACGTACATGACCTAGAAACATATACATTTAATGTAAGTCTGTTGTTATTTAATTACTGAGATAAGATTTGAAAAATTATTTAGTTTGTTCTTTAATTGTCCGTATGATGTTTGCCTCGTGCAATAAATTTCGCTTCTAACCACCAGGTTTTTCGTTTAGACCAAATTTATCAACTTGGTTCACAGTTTTTGTGTTTTGTCAATGCTTGCTACGAAGTTTTAACAAATAAGAACCTATCAGTTTTTTTGACAACATATTCAGTGCTATCTATGAAGAACTAGTAAGAATTTTATGTAAGCGATTTATTGATTATCAAAATTTGTGGGAATTTTATCAACATTGTCGACGTCATATGTTCAATTGTCTACATACATTGTCTACACGTGTAGACAATTGTGTAACTGAGCCATGTAGATTACGTGGCACAATCCTGTGTGCGAGATTCAAACCAGATGTAATAAGCTTCCGAAATAATAAAAAATTACATACCTTTATAATCTCGTGTCACGATTTGATAAGATCCTGCAACGAAAGCAAATAAAAAAAAATATTATAAATTATTTGTTATACATATCCCTCACGCATTTTACCTATTAATCAATAAATCAACCATAAATCATATACAAAAGTATACTGTTATTTGTACACATGTAATGAGGAAGCAGAAGCTGCATTAATAATAAATTAAATTAAATGGAATAAACAATTTCTATTCGTATGAGACCTGCATAATGAAAACTCTTCTAAACAATTTGTAAAAAGTTTATAGATATTTAGAATAAAAGTAATTAAAAAATATATTTGTAAATCGAGAAAATCGAACGTTTTTGACAGCACTTCGAAAATACACATAATCTAATTTACATGGTACAATAGTCGCTTAGAAAATCCTCTTCTGTACATACCCCATTCATTTTGTCTAAATATCACAAAACAATATACATATCGAAGTAGAAAACAATTTCAAAGCAAATATAAATTAAAATTAAAAAAAAAACGTCTGTTATTAAAGTTTTCTTGTTGTTCTTATTTGTATTCCTTATCAATTGATTATTGACCCATAAAATTTTGCTTTACATTTTCCGTTTACTCATCTATATATACTCTAAATAAAACTGGTTTTCGAATTTTATTATGCAAATAAATATTTTATCTTTCGATTATTATTGTTTTCGCATTCCTTTATATAATATAATATAATATTAGAAACTTATTTTGCTCAAAAACAATAATTTATTATTTTCAAAGCAAATAAAAGCTCAAAAAGCTTTATTCTCATACACATGTGTGTATACATTTTTTCTTATTATGTATATCGAGATTGTTTATCGTATAGAGAACCCGTGTTTAAAATTCGTATGAACATATATGTCCTTCGAATAATATTGTACTAAAATTTTATATATTAGCATTTAGCTCGTTTCCAGGTGATTTTATTCTGCACACAATATTAACTCTTGGTGGTAAATATTTAAATTGAATTGTGTGACAACCAAAAATATAGGTGGGTATATACTGTGATGTTTTAAAAGGTGGACAAAAATTAATTCGATATTCAAACACAGGAGACGACAAAAAAAATGTTTAAGTTTTGATTTTAAATGAAAATTAAAAGAACCGTGGAAAATATGCAAATATATAAAACTCTTCGTTTGCTCTTTTTGCTATCATTATCGCTTTAATTAACATTTGATTGATATATTTTGGGTGGGAATGTATAATTAAAAATAGCTACCCTTCACAATTTTAGTTAATTTGGTTAAAGCAGACACCCAAATATAGATTATATATAAATAAATATATATATATATATATATATATATATATATATATATATATATATATATATACAATATATATATATATATATATATATATATATATATATATATATATATATATATATATATATATATATATATATATATATATATATATTCTTTTAGTGATTGTTAAATAAATAATAAATAAATATATATATATATATATATATATATATATATATATATATATATATATATATATATATTTAGATATATAAACTTTAATTAAAAAACGAGTATTTCAGAAAACGGGTATCAAATTTCCATACAAATATGTTATTTTTGCACATATTTTTCCACCAGGATTTGTGTGAAGTAAATTAAGTGTCTCTTCTGTGTGGTTCACACATAATATTGTCTGGTGCATTTGAATGGATAAAATCACTTATACAGGGTGGGGCAAAAGTTCCGCTACCATTTTGATTGCCTATAACTTTGTTTAAATGAAAGATAAGTAGGTTTGGTTTTTATAAAAAGTTTATTTGGTATTTACATTTTTTTTTCGTTATGATTGGAAAATTATACCGCTGAAATGGTGATCGCGATTCACTATGCAACTTTCGGCTCTTTCTAAGGAATTTTTCACGACTTCCTGCAACATCTCAGGCTGAATTTCTTCAATTTCGTGACGAATATTGTCTTTAAGATGTTGAATCTTTTCTGGCTTATTCACATAAAATAATTAAAGAAAGAACTCAATGCCACTAGAGGCCCACGGTTCAACTCACATACACATACTGATTAAAAACACCCAATCGTGATTGATGAATTGTCACCACCCCGGTAATCGAGCCCGAGACCTCCGAATGACAGAGCAAATACGCTACCTTCTCTGCCACGAGAGCGATATAATTATTCACATAAACTTTTCATTCAAAATCTGGTGGTGTTAAATTCTATCTATAAATTCTAAATTGAGATCTATCTGGCTATGCTAAATCGCCATTTCGCGAAATTAGTCTTCGTGGAAAAACCTCATTCAATAATTTAATTGTTGAACTGACTGTGTGTGCTGTGCCCCATCTTGCTGAAACCATAGGTCCTCTAGTCTTTGCTCTTCCATTTCAGGCTCAAGAAAATTTCGAATTATGTCTTGGTACCGTAACAGCAGTAACAGTAACTTTAACTCGATTATTTTCAATAAATATTGTCACTATTTCTGCTCGTTCTTGTGGCGTATATTTATTCATTATAAAATTTGGGCGTCTACAGAACACAATGATTAAAGCGAAACTGAGCTAAAAGTCAAATAACCAAGATGGCTCGCAATTTTAATGGTAGCGGGACTTTTGCCCCACTCTAGTTAATAGGGTAACCAGACGTCCTCGAAGGTTTTCTAGGACGATTTGGAAATTCATACTTTTTCAAATCAATTACACTTCTTCGACACATTCAATTGTTGGAACGAGTCAATTTTTGGATCACTAAGAGAAACGGGTCCAAAAGGTTTTGGATCACTAAGAGCAACGAGTCCAAAAGGTTAGAGCTAAAATTATTCGTTAATGATCTTTTAAACTGTTACATTATACGTTTTCACAATTTTCAAATTAGTCAAAAAGCTCTCTTTGGTTTACTTCGGCTAGTATAAATAAACTATATATCTCAATTACATTTATTTTTGAGAAGTAGTAATAAATTCCACGAACACTTTGACATAATCTCACCTATGATCAATGCAAAGTTAAGAAACGAACAAGTTGGCTTTAGAACAGGAAGAAGTTGCACTAAACACATCAAATCAATCCATATTATCACTCAACACTTCTGCACTGCATCGCTGGAATGCTGGGAATGCAGATCAATATAAAGGTAAACAAAGTTAAAAAAAACTTTAACACACGAGAAGTAACATAAGGATGCGTACTCTCTATTCCTGATCATATTGGATAATGTAACGTGGAAATTAAATGATACGTCTCCTAATGGCATACAATTGAGATTAATACGAACACTCAAAAATTCAGCAAAAAGTACAACAGCTATCAACATCAGCAGCTATCTAGCTACAACGAGTTTGGTCTCAAGATAAACATCAGAAAACCAAGACAATGAGACAACACAAATATAACCACGCCGATGCATATCAACAATATACAAATTGAAGATAACAACATATAATATACAAATTGACATGCAAGATTAATATATAGAAAACGTGAGAAAGGAACTACAGGTGTTCGTATACAAGTACCTACCTTCGACGAATACTGATATGCTTCTGGCGTAATACCATTACTAACTTTGAACTGCATAGAAAAACAAATTAGTCAGACAAAGAGACAAAAGTGGAGATGGATTGCACACACACTGAAGAAATTGCCAAGTGAAATAAAACAAAGGGTAAGGAAAATAGGAAGACCAGCGGTGACATGAAAAATAACAATTATAAGATATAAAATAAGTAGCCTGCAACAGAGTAAGATGGTCCAGCCTAGTAAACGCCCCTTTATTCTAAAATTTAAGATACAGATAAAAAATGAACATTGTGAACCTTTCAACAAATCATATAAGATATGAATTAAAATTGTACTTATGTCAAAATTACCATTTGTGTTCAGTTTTGTTCTTTAAAATGATTGATTATCAATTCTGTAATTTGAAACCAAATTATAAAAAAACAAAATTATATGGATGCAATAAACGGTGACCATAGTGAATTTGGTCATGAGGTTATTACTGAATTTTTTGGCTTTGCCGGATATATTGAATAAAAACGGTTTAGTAAAAATCACAACTGTATTGACTTTCAGAATGAATCATTTCAAAAATTTAAACTAATGTGCGATATGTGAACGTTAAGTTGTCAATTGACACAAAAAGCTGTTCACAGCATATGATGATCAAACAGATAAAAACTAGAATAAAAATTCTTAATCAATTCATTTTTTACCGAAAATGATTCAGAACATCTAAATCACACCCCACATCACAGTGGTGATCTGGCTGGAGAAGTTCTCGAGCCGCGTTTATATATGGGTAAAATGTTAAATTTCACCGAACAAATTGGGTGACACTAATTCAAGTTATTAAGTTGGTAAGTTGCTTTGGTGCATGTGTACTCGTATATGTTTTTATGCATATTCTCAATACCACCTAAGTAATCGAATTGGATCAAAACACTCAAAACTATTGATTTACTTGTAAAGTTAACAACTGATATATTATTGATATCCACTTAATCACCTTTGATTCACTTCTTTCTAACTCACTTTCTAATAGATATTTAACAAACACATTCAATTCCACAAACCAGTTTTTTGAGTAGGCTATCTTTTTTATATAAGGAAACAGCCCTTTAATAACTTGTATCTCAAAAAGTGTGACGTAAACCGCTTGGGATGTAAAAATAATATTTCCAAACAGATTTTGCCCACCACCGTACATCGAAATATATCAAATTAAATATTATAAAATTATTACCATTTAAATTAATTTAATTTTCACATGAAGCTGTTTCTAAATAAACCTAATTTAATTTACTACCCCGTCATGAGAGACTTGTTGATTATAACAAATTTATGTACTCGTACATAAAAAAAAATCTACATTTTTTCACGTTTTTCTGTTGATTTTACACTTATTTTGTTCACTGTGCAAAACATCTTGCCAACCAAAAAGTGAGAATGCGACATTTGGGAATGGTGAAGGATGTCTTCGAAAGCTATTTGAAGTTGTTTTTATGTACGAGTATATCGTTGTCTGCTATACATCGAACCCAACAATTCATAAAGTGGTTATTTGATATTTATCTTCGTAATCAATCCATGAACCACTAAAATTAACATATAGGCGGACACACAATAAAACGTACTAACTAAACATCAGTTTGTACAAACATACATACGAGTAAGGTTTCGAAATAGGTTATATTGGTGGTGTGAAAAAATAAAACTGGAAAATATTTGTGTGCGGTATTTTTTTTTATGTTTTGGTTATCCGCGGCCAAATTCAATATGTATTTTGGGTGTATGTTGTTCAGTTTTTAATATTTTTTTCCACCCTCGCGAATCAAAAGTGTAATTAATTTTATTTTTTGTGCAAACTTACACAGTCTATGCGATGAGCGTATACACTTTCACTCAAAGTATTGGAATTTAACACACTTTTTTATATACACCTTGATTTTAACTTTACTGCTAACAGTTAAGATGTTTGTCACAGTTACGATATTACTAAACAAGTTTTTTTTTAAATTATAAAATTTTTATTAATATTTAAATGTAAGATGGAAATTAAAGAAAAAGACAGTGATGATAAATTATATACACGCGCATTGTGTTTATTGGATAATGTAATATTATATAGGTGAGAGATAAATCATGCCACTTTTTTCATTGGGGTGTTGTGAAGATGACTAATTTTGTTTTATTGGATCACAAGAGTATATTGAATAGTGACTTATCAGTTTTCATTTTATATTCTAGACTCGTATAGTGTGGTAAATTTATTTCTTTTTGAGTATTTATCAATAGGCGTTTTCTTAAAGATAAATGGTGTGGAAATATGCTTTTGAAATGTGAAATTTGTTCTGAAATTTCAGTTCATACCGGGTTTGAATCTCGATATAGGGACAGGATACAAAAGAGTTTTTTCACCATCTGATTTCGATCGGTGGTGTGACATGATCTCCTTTTGTAGTGGGCCTTCTCATCTGCCATATAATATGCAGATGGTTCTACGTAAATCGGACATTTTATAGCCATATATCCTCGATTCGACTGTGTAATGGCGTAAAGAAGGACATGTAATCACCTAACCGTAAAAGAGTTGGGTGAATCAAATAACACTTTCGTGATTCGCTTTTAATTATACGACACTGTTTAAGAATTTAAATAGAAGATTGTGACTTACAACAAATTTTTATTCTTCCACAATTTAGTAACGACATTCCAAACGTCTATTTCACTAAAGATCATACTCTGCTTCCGTTGCATATTCCATTTTGAATCACTGACCTCCACAATTTAGTATATGCGTTACACTGTTGTGACGTTTGAGTTGATCATTAGTACTGTAGTGCTAGTGACCAATTTTGTATGCCGACGAAAAGTTCTACCGATGATATCACAGACCACGTCACTTTAATTGAGTGAAGCTGAGATGTTTACATCTCGTATCCATGCCATAAATATCTTTATGATGACTTATCTTATATATAGAAACCATTTTGATATTATTTCTTTCCTCATGAATCGGATCATTTACATTTAAACGAAGTATTAGTGGGAATGTGTCCCGCCAAGTTGCAAAATTCAATATCACTCAAAAACTATTTCGGCATATCATTTAAAAAATGTAAATATTAGCCAAAAGTTAAAGGATAGTTTATATTAAAACGATGTGGTTCTTCTGAATTCCTAATTCATTTCTAAGTTAATCTTTTGGCATTGGCATACGTATATGAACAAAATATCGAAGAGAAGAAATATATGCAGTTTCAAATCGTCGAGATGATAATTAGACACCAAAAATATAATTTGAATTGACGATGTAACTATAGCAACCCTAATGGACTAGTGGTAAAAAGTGCAGCAATTTGATGCGAAAATATCGCGTGTGAATTGAGACTGTAAGGAAAATGAATTTTTCATTATTTTACTAAGATTGATAGTGTATATGATTTATGACTCCCCTGTTAAGGTGTAGAATTCATCGGACGACCTATTCATATCATTTCTAAATCATATTATACTATACAAAAAGAATAGAATTAATCACTTCAACGTACAACAGATCGTCTACGCAAATCAATACGTCTTTGGAAAATAACTTTGGAAACGTTAAAACGTCTAAAAATTATTGAAATTTTATTATGTTTCTGGACGACAACTTGTTACAATATCCCAGTGTAAACATGATCAGAAGCTTTATGATTCGTTTTGGCAATCGAAGTAACGTAGGCGATGAATCACGAACAAATGTTTCTCGACCAGTTCGCACTGCGCAAGTTGTGGATGCTATACGAGAAAGTTGCTACACTCATCCATCTGTATCTTCTCGTTGATGTGCTACTTAATTGGACATTTTCCGAACATCCATATAAAAACTTCATAAAATTCAATTAACCCAAAGAATTAGAGAAAATGTCAATTTTATGAATATAATCTTATCTTATTATTAATTGATAACCCATTTTCAAATGTCAAAACAGAACTGCCGAGTTTGGGGTATGGAGCTATCCAAGAGCAGTGCATCAGCGACAACACCACCCTCTATATAGATGTTCTGTTTGGTCTGGAATTATGGTCGATACGGTGCAAATTGTTTCAAAAATGTAAATGAGAATCCGTCTGTGAGGCAATATACCGGACCATGTTGAAAAATTGTTAACGTCCGGTAGTTCACAATAACCGTGGTATATGGTTCCAACAAGATTGAACTACATGTAATACTCCGAAAGGAACAATAGCGATTGTGATAGCGACCTCGATCCTTAGATTTGACGACCCTTGACTTTTCTAGAGTTTAAAGTTTTTAAAAGGGCCATTAAATGCCAATAGGAAAATGGAAGTCATTTAAAGGGTGACATTATTCACTCTTTGCTTTAAAAAAGTTAATAATTTGTACTCTCATTTAAAGAAAAGAAAATAATCATATTTTAACTCTTGAAGTTCTGTAATAGTTCTGGAAACAACTATTATTTTACTCTTGAAGTTCTAAATATTTTTGTAATAAAAAGTATTTTGATAAAAACCGATTGTTTTAGTTTGCAGTCAATTTCATAAATATTTAGGCGAAATAGCGATTCTATAGAGGTCATAGAAGAGACTATCGTACCATATACACGACATAATATTCAAACAACATTAAGATGATTTAAATTCACGATATATATTCATACCTACTTCAAGATTTTCTTAAAATGAAATAGATGATACCTATACATTAAGGACATTAAGGACATATTCGCACCCAGATGACAATACACAAAAATTATTTTTACGCCCGACTTAATGAAACAAAATCTTCTGTCTCAAGGCCATAAATGATTTTCGCAGATGAGAATGTAAAATAATATTCTTCCACCCCAAGACATACCGCCAAACTGAAACTATATCGAATAAGTTTTTCAACAATCAGTATGTATTAGTAATAATAATCATAAGAATGTATGTATTCAAAACTGCGGTACACGAGATGCATACTATTATTTTGTCTTACGAAATAAATTTAATAAGAAAATAAATAAAAAAAAATTGTATTTGCTTATTTTTTTTAATTAAAATTATTTATTTTATTCATTCTTGAAATTTATGTTTTGTACACATTATATATATTGTAGCATTGCTGTATACTAACCATAAAAAGGTGTTTGGTTAGTTTGTACATCTGAATGACCCACTTACAACAAAACCCACTTACTAAAAAGCTGCATTAGAATAGTTTACCTCATCAGACTGCAGATGAATAAGTAAATCCAATTAAGACAATCGATTGTATAAAAAAAAAATTTGTGGGCGGTTTCTTGGTTTCTTACATAATTTCACCTAATAATCATGGACCAAAACTTATTATTTAAGATTATACAATATAAAAATCAATTAAGATTGAAATACAATATATACGCATTGCGTTAACGTAATTCTGAGAAAACAGTCACCTAACAAAACATATAATATCACCAGTCACAGGACAATGCCATATGGTTAGTCATGTAAACAAATTTACATAAATATATAGTTTGTAAAAATCCCCCTTTGCTCATTCAGCGCACACACCTGTCCACGTGGTTAATCAGTATTTGTTGTTTCAACCACTCGAAAATCTTAAATTTACGATGGCTCGGCATTCATATATTTTCGCTATATAAACAATAATAATAACACTATTTGCATGTTAACACATTTCTTATTATTTATTGTTATTGCTGTCGTATTATAATGATTGTCAAGTAGTTAGCTAAGTAATTCCAAGAATATATAATTTTTATTTATTTATTTACAATTTATGTTATTATTACGTTTACAAGTAGCGAGAAAATACTCTTCTTATATTTTTGTTATCTTTCTTATCATAAATAGTCGTATATAGGTGTGAGATTCAATTGTTTTCTTAAACTTTTAATTTTTTTTTTTTTTTTGGTACATATACATGCGTATGTGAAAATGTTTTGAGATCTTGATGATGTGCATTTATCATTGTTTGATGTTGTGATAAGCATAAAATTAACATAAATTTGTTATTTGATCTGTACGAAATAATGTATATATGTATGTTATGGTAATGTGAAGACATTTCGAATGACATCACGAAAAAACTCCTTTGCATGTCTTGCTAAAAGGATTTTGCCGCCAAATAAATTGATTAAATATGAGTTTATATACATACACAAAGACGTATTTTCCAAATTATTTTCTTTGACAAAAAATGTGCTTTCGTCTGTTAACATTTGGAAAATTATCGTATCAGTTATGTGATTCCGAAGTAGGTAGGATATTAAAACAGAATTATGAGTGTGGAAAATCTACTTGAAATATTATAATTGCAATGTAATATAAATGATTATATTTAGCTGGTTGAATTTTTCATAAGAGCACGTGCTTAGCCGAAAGCTCAACGAAGTTTCTCAAAGGGTGAATGTTGACTCAATTTGAACTATATTTGGACTACCAGAATAACAATCGATAGCAAAAAACTTAAAAATGTATGTGGTATGGAATCATTTCGAACTTTCGTAGAGTTCAGTGGGTGTATGTAAAGCTCAAATTGATCTTTAGCCATATTAACTATAAATATACCTATATCAATACAGGAAGTCAACCCTGTAATAGTCGAGTGGTTAGAGTACGCGGAGTATGTAGAGCGAGAGATGGTGTCTCTTGGACAATTCAGATGGCAATGCTAGTCAATTTCAGCTTGAGAACTAGTTACAAGATGAAGAAAGAGATAACACTATACAACAAAGGAATCAACATCATGAGAATAGAGAAGAGTAGTGTCATAACCCTTCCAGTGGCAAGGTGGTAATCTTTCACTATTTATTGTGTGAAATAAATTAAATAATTAGTTTCCCTAAACTCTTGTCGTTTTAGTTTTGACCAGCGTCTGAGGCGTCATTAATGCGAGACAAACCTAAGAGAGACGTAACAATATATAAGAGTGCATCTCTTCTTTGCAAATTTTGTAGTAAAACTCACTTCATTTATCCAAACAGGCTTTAAACCCCAGCGAACACCGTCTATAATAGTAATCAATGGCACCGAACAACGATGGACATTTATTGGACCGAACTGTTTTTCGAAGTCATTAAGTCAGCAGCAGTAGATTATGGTGAGTTTAATTAAAGGAGAGTTATCACAAACAAGTTAACAATAAACTTTTGAAACATTGAACTGGCTTGATAATGTACATTCTGCTAGTTTTTTGTGGCTTGTAATAACTACTTTAAATTTGAGGTAAATTTTCCCATAGTATTGATTTGCTTTTGTTAACATGTTTGTTTGATAACCTAAACTATCGAAACTTTTCTAAACTAAAGTACTAAATTTTCTATTCAAAAAGTTAGTCTCAGGTTTTGAAATCCCTTAGTTTATAAAATCTTTTCCATTAAGTATTAAGGGTTTGAGATCTGACGAGACGATCTTATAACTTTAGCAATTTGTCGCACCAATTGATTGGTGTTGCTAGATCGATTCTCTTATATGTAATTTCAAGCTCTGTGACATTCATTAGGTGATCCGCGGTTTTTTACAATCAGATGCTTTGTAATCTATTGATTGAATGAACTCTCGTTGTAATTATTAGGTTTAATCAAATCACGTCAGGTATTGTTCAATTCGTAGCACATAGAACTGAACATATCGTAAATCGGAAAATATTTTTCGATATCAAATTATTTTTTCGGAATCGAATTAAATTTAATAAGTTTAATTGCTAAGTAGTACAATAAATTGTATAACAATTACTGAGAATGTTAACGTTATCTACTTAAATTAAAAATGCTGTTTTTGCAACAGATTCCAGGAATTTCGGATAACATTGTCAGAATTGAATACTAATTGTAAAAAATGAAACATTGTCTGTTAATTTTTCTATAGTCCCGTCCAAAGAGAAATGACCTTTCATGATCATGGTTCATCATTCAATGGAGATATCGTTTCAGTATGATAAAGTTTCACCATTCTCATTTCAAAAATATGTCAAGCTTGACAGGATTACTTAGATTTAGAATATTTTAATATAGTTTTCGTAACCCAGCTTGATTAATTTTTTTGGGCACTATTCATGATCGAAACAAATTTTTACTGGCGATTATGTGTTCGTTTCACGCTGTGGTGTGGTATCATTTGACGAAAATCGCATACCAGCCGAGTCTTCCTTCCGCAAATACGTTTTATCACTTGTTTTTTTACATTCAAACCCAGGACATTCGTTCATACATTTGACTCAGTGAATCTCGATCGTACACTTGTTCTCGTTGCAATTTACGATTAAGGGCATCAAGTAAGTATCGAGCGAATTGGCATGCTCAGTGAACAATTTGTTCATTTCAAGCACATAATTGGGTGTTGCAGTGTGAACAGTATTTCGAGATTTCGATGCAAAATATCGCCAGCCATCTCGTCTTTCTATTTGTTGCACAGTTCCAATATAAGTTCGATAGATGACACGTCGCAATGATGATCGCGAACAATGTACGAATTTGATTTTCCGGTGCAGAAACAGTGACATCGGCGAGTGTTGAAACAAAATGTGAACCGTTTTCCAACAAATTAAGACGTTGAATCTTTCTGCTCCTTGTAATGCAATAGCTTGCGTGAAATAGACACGCTTTCTATTCTCCAAGTGCATCCACAAATTTTGAACAGTAGAATGACGTTCCTGTTACGCAAATGAGAAAATACGTCAAAGCACCTCATTTCAACTGACAGAACGGCTCAATTGGAATTTTAAAATTTGGATCAGGGGCAGCAATGCCGCAAAGACAGTCCGGTCACTACCTTTGTGCGTGTATTTGCAGACATATTAAATGAACTTAATGGAATTATAGCACTGAAAAATGCAGTGTAATGCAAATATTGTCGATAGAAATTAGAAGCTTGCAATACGGTATTTCTTATTTAATAGCGGCAACAAAAATAACACGTTTGCACAATCGAAAATGCAATGCGAAAAGATCACCTGTCAATGTACATCATTTACTGGGGTATAGCATAACTGATCATACCTCAGCACTTATTTCACGATTTTCTAACAGTCTAAGATCATTACATTATTTTATAAAAAAAATTCAACTTTCTTCGTAATTTTCCAGAAGTTTCTAAATTTTCCACTCCAATTTTTTTCTTCTAACAGACCATCTGGATCAGATACGCGTGAAATCACGAAAATACAAAGTACTTACAATAAACATTCTAGAAAACCTACTCACATAGTAACTTTTAGAGTTCTGTTGAACAGATTTGATGCAATATGCCATAATATTTTGGTGAAACATGTCAAAGATATGACATCAGTTTTCTATATTGTCGAACTCTGTGGTTCGCTATTTGAATATTTTTTTACAAAGCTCATAAATTTAGTGTTATAAATTTTACTCACTTCCTAATTTTTAATTAGTAAATGTTTGATATTTTTTAGAATTTCTATGCAACATTTATGGAGCAATAGTTTGCCTAAATGAGCCCTATTTTATAAACATTTACTCATATTCATTTATTGTGATTTAGAAAATATTTCACTTGGGTCAAATATGCGATGATTTTTTTTACCAAAAAGGATAATGTTTTAAGAGCTTTACAATAAGACTCAACATTCACTCTGCAATATCTCAAAATAATATCTGTTGACTCTTCCAATTAATTTTTGTTAAATCAACTCGTAGTTTTCTAATTTGGCTAATAGATTCCCTCTCAACATGCCATTTCCTACCCCCTATAGAATTTATTTACAATAAAGAAGTTTTTCTGGCTCCAAAACTGTCATTGTCATATTAGTAAATAATATCGTTGTTCTAATGAATATGACTATGAAATATTCTACCTGTTTTTTCTGCTAGTACCATATGTGTGCCGGGGAAAACAATGAAAAACTAATTTATTTATTTATTAATAAATACCATTTGAACCGAAATTTGTATTGTTCCCAAATATCGAATTTATGTCGACTTAAAAATTGGATTGATAATGCCACGTGATTCTGTTTGTTTAGAACAAGTGTCACTATATACGAGTATCTATGTCTAATCGCTAAATAAACACAATTCCCGCTCATCTGAACTGTCAAATAAATTTGCCAATAATTCTATTTATTATCGCATAACAATACACACTTACTTTTCTTAGATGCAGGATTATGATGCTGTTAAATTTTCCCAATAATATGAGAATATAAACGATAAAAATTCAATAGAAAATTCAATTGATTTTTCAGTTATTTTTTGCGTTTTATCTTCAAAAATGACAACAACAAAAAAATAGTTTATCCCGAGTATACATAATATCAAGTATTATGCTCTACATTTCGCTATACACACTCACTTATATGTGTACGATGAGGTGCTTAACAATTTTTTTTTTATTTTACAATTTCATTTTGTTATTAAATTTTTATGATTTTTCATAAAAAAAATGAATTAATTTTTTGGTGCGGCTGAATTTACCGTTTTGGGGGAAATTGACAAAACCATGTGGAAAATTAAGAATTTCTTGATAAGAAATTTGAAATATGTATAACACGAAGAAAAAAAAACAATTAAGTTATATTTATGTACGGTTAGTTGACGTCAATTCGTTCACACAATTTGGGTGAGAAATTCTGACGAATGCGTGATTGAATAACAACTATGAAAGTATGTGCAAATTATGTCATCTACACTCCCGAGCAACTAAATTGACTAATTTTTTTTGGCTTCATAAAAACGATTTTTACAAAACATTATCACTTTTTTTATAACACCTGCTTTTCTCTCAATCGATATGCCCAACCATGCACGAAACGCCGACGTACAAGACTGTTTCAGACAAACATTACTAAGAAAATATTCCGGTCTCTCCTATCACTATACAATGCAGACATTTTGCACTCGTTAATGATTCGTGAATAGAACGGACCTTCATTCATTGGTAGATGCTCCAATTGATGTATTCGCAAGCTAATTCGAATTTTAATTTTTCTGTAGTCTTGTCCTTTCTGATTTCCTTGGTATTTTTCTTAAAACTTAACTTTCTTGAAAGTTTTATCTGGATTTTAAACTACAAAACGCCACTGCTTTTTTATCAATACCCAAGATCTTATGGGTATTCTGAGCGATTGTTCTCAAAATGCTTTCTTTTATTTACAAATCAATTGTTCTACCAACACAGTAAAACCATAATATCACTTGTCGAGTTGGAACTAGAGCCCTGTTCTTCGACTTCTCTCCTAGCCATCCACCTCATTTTCTCACTACACCAGTTACAGTCCTTCATTCTCGGTATAGCTTGTTAAAACGCGTTTCACTTAAGGTGGGCTGGGGCGTGAAACAATTCGTATGCGAGTTATGCCTTAAATCGACATGTTCATTGATAAGCTTCTTGCCGTTTTTAATTTCCACAAATCATTTGAGGTGGTTTATCTATCCAGGGATATGTGGTTCTCACCAGATTTGCTCAATTTGATTTCCAGATCACTTGTATTCTTTTCATTTGGTTCTTTTACTCACTCTCTGAACAGGGTTCTGTGTTTGGTATCTTTTCGTATCATATAATCTTCATCTGATATTCTCTCGAGGTGTTGTGGTCTTGCGGTTACCTTCTGCGTGAGTTCAGCTTTTCATCTCGTTGCCTATATTTTGTACTGATAGTCAAACTGTCCTTAACCCTTTGTCCTTTAATAGCAAGTCAACGGTTGTGTGTGTTGCTGTGACTGTTTTGCTAAAACTGGTTCTACCGTTTGATTCATAGTACCTGAACCAGCAGCTTTTTGCGTTTAGCTCTTTTTTGTTCACATAGTTAAAAAAACAAATAAAAACTTTACCTTAATTAATTTAGAGCTGATGTGAAATAGCCTAAGGTGAAATACTTTGTCAGAGGGTTTAACTAGCAGCCGATCAATAATAATCTTCTATGGCAAAGAACAACTTGATAATATTGGTTTTAATACTTACTGGCCATTGCCGTTTAAAATGTCATATTCATCATATGAGACTTGTTAGTGATGCCGTGTGCGACGAATGCATTGAGAATGTTGATGATAGCTTGTCGGACTTTGTGTTCTAATCCTATAGAATATTCCTGTAAAATAACTATCTTCTGTGCTTTAGTTCAAACTACTCCAGTTTGTTAAGTATAAGGAACGCGTCTGATGAAATTCGAGTTTTGCTACATGAGCCCTTTGTAGCATTTGGTGGAAGAGGTTTAGCCAACTTTAATAATAAAAATAGTATTTGTCCCTCTCATATGTATACCAATACCGACTAGTATGTGATCTCCGATTGAAATCTTCTGTACTCTTAAGTTTGGGTCGATTTAGTTGCTCGAGAGTGTATATATTATACCTTCTGTGTGAACAACTTTATAGAATTTCTAAGTTGCAACACAAAACAAAATAGTTATTTCAAGTACAATTTGTGTGTGTGTATTTAGTGATAAGTGACAGTGAAATGACATCACATCGTAAATAAAATCGTAAAAACAATAACAAACAAAAATAAATATTAATATTCTTGTAATACTGTCAATATTGATATCATTGGATTAGACCGTCGATCAATAATTGAATCACATTATTCAATATTACACAAAGTTGTTTAAATTTTGCGTCTTGCGGAGAATATATTATATATACTTGAAACGTAAACCAATTTATTGCTATATACGTGTATAAAACGAATTGTAAAGTTTTATACCTATTTTTCACCTGTTAAGACAACATCATTTTCAGACGTAACAAAAATAAAAAATCTAATGTTTGTGTGTTCTTGTTGAACTCCTTCATGATAGTTGAGCCACTTACTTGTTTATCTTTTATATATTTTGATAGAAATAAATTATTTATTATTATTATATGTGCCATTGTTTCCTTAACAAGATATACAATAACGAATAAGATAAATAGTAGTTTTATTGATTATTGAAAGTAGCAAGACAAAAAAAATCTTAAGTTGATTTTTATAAATTGAATTTTGCGCGTTCTGCTGAACGTTATTAAAACACATACACACACATAAAAACGATTCTAATTTGGTTTATGTTTAATCGATGGAAATTTTAAAAGAATTCCTCCTCATGGTAAAGTTTCTTTTATTGGATGGAGTTCATTGAATTGAAATTGTGTTCGGTATTGCACGGGAGACAGGTGTGATATTTATTTTTTCTTATCAAAGTTTAATTTAAAATATGTACATACATATACGATTGCTGACATTTTACTGTGTTGAATATTAAATGAAAAGTTTTTTAATATTACAAAATAATTAATTATTTGATTTAAACCTTTATTAAATTTATATTATAAAACTTTGTCTTTCAAATAACAAGATATGAATTTGAAACTCGATTATTCGAAATTCAACTTTTTCTATTTTATTTCAACTGATGTACATGCATCACCTAAACACATGGTCCGTGTATCACAGCTGATACGCTACTTTTATGCTTTTACTAAAGTATACTAAAAAGTGAGTCAGAACTGACTGTTTCTTGTCAACTAAACACGATATTATGTCGTGTATTTATACGGGAGGGAGATTCTCCAGGCGGTTATGTTCCGACAAACCGAGAGGTCATTGAATCGCAAATTCAATGACCATAGTTTTGTGAAATTCACATCTTTATCGACTATTGGAAAAACGGATAAGCCAAAGCCACCCTCACAGTTGGGATTTTACATGTAAAAAACGTTTTTTACATTTTAATGGAAATTATGTAAAAAATAATGTTAATTACATAGAACGTAAATTGTATGTAAAAAACGAAGACAACATCATTTTCAGTGCCGTCTATTTTAAAATGTTAAAACTTTTCGGACGAACTCAATTCCTACTAAAATATGAAAGTAATGAAATAAATATGGCAGTTTTTGGCATTTTCATTATTGAACACTACTGAATGTCCTTACCTATGCAGAGAATGTATCACCAGTTTTCAAACGTCAGATAAACAACTCGTTCACAAAGAATTTATACCGGCTAACGACGTTATGTGTTTTCATGGTTCAAACGACATTCAAAAATATGTATATACATGTCCCTAAATGCATCATAAAATTCCACACCAGTGACAAGCTACCTGTTAATAATTGTAATCTAAAGTCTGATTTCCATTATGAAAAAAATGTTGTCAGTATTTTTTACTGAAAAAGCCAAAAAAAAACAAAGCGAGAAAAAAATCAAAAATACCATTAGAGTGACAGAGATCGACTTTTACTTTTTTTATAGTGGATACATTTTGACAGATGCTTATAATATAACCAATAAATTTCAATTTTTTTTTTTGTTTTTTATAAAAAAAACAAAAACACTTTGAATCTACAAACAATAAATTAAAAAAAAAATAAAGTTAACATAATAATTCATAATTGGAATTATTTTCACAATGAATTAAGATGAATGACACAAAACGAAATATTAAAATTATCAATTGGCCATAAAAGAACTTCTATAAAATGCTTCATAATGACGTCATACAAACGATTTCTCATCCATATACATTTTTCCTATAAAATATTTTTCCAGTACTGAATGAAAATACTTCTCTTGATATATTTTGTCAGTACTGCTATAATAATTTTCTCAGTAACCTTTGAAATTTATTCAGTACTGAATAAATTTTTTATACTGGAAATATTGTTTATTTCTCTCGCACTTTAAGAATAATTATATTCTTATCCTACTTTGATTATTTTGTCAGTATATTTTTCATAATGGAAATCAGGCTTAACCCAAAAATTAATTTAACATTCAGTATATAGTCGAAAAAAATTGTTCAAAGTTAATAATATTTCACAAATTCTATTCCTAAAATAAGAAGATTTTTTTTAACAGATTAGATTTATAAGAGATTGCACTTGAATTACAAAAAAACTGTTTTTTACGTAAAAACATTTTAACATATACTTGTAGAAAGTAAAAAAATAACCTAATAGCTTCTGGAATAGATTTTCCCTTTTATCTCAATATTGTAGAAGTTTGCTCGATCGTCTTACACAAAGATTCATGTCAAATTCATAAGCGATTGATGAATTTTTCATACTTTGAGAAGTCGTTAAGGAAGTGGATAATTATTGAACATCATCATTTTGTAGATAGCTTCAACCATTAAAGCTAATGAACTGGCATATGAAGAACAGTCACAGCTCATAAAAACTAATTAAGAAGAATTACAAAATACTGCAAAACAAATATAATTTTCTGACAATTATTAAGACCATAAGTCCCGTTGCCAAGTTTGGGTTGGGAAGCATGTTTATAAACGTCTTAATGTCAAACATTCGTTTAAATAGCCGCAAAACGGCAAAGAATTAAAAAGGGGTTGAACACAAGTTGGTCTAGTAAGATATGACCGGTTTTATACAAACACAGTTTTCGGGGTTTACCTATTTCGGAGGGAATTCTTATCAAAAAGTAATGTTAAAAGTAAAAAAAGTTAAGTTAAGTTGTTGTGGCTGCTATCGCACACTTAGACCAATTTTGATCCGTTTTGATACCACTCTATACGGCTATAGGTCCGAGTCTTTTCGTAGAACCATCTGCGCATTGCATAGCTCCATGTCAGGCCTATAGTACTGACATGGAAGATGGGTCAGCTCAAGGATTCTAAACACGACAGAGGATCCAGATATGTTCATTTTTCACCACCGATCGCACCGCTCAAACGATCGAAGGTGAAAAACCCATTTTACATCGAGCCTCGAATCGGATTCAAACCCGGTACCTCCCGCTCCAACTGCCGCAACTTTAACCACTGCGCCACCTGGGCAGTTCATGTTAAAAGTAACGTTAAACACTAAAACATTCACAAGGCCCGTTGAGAAGTTTTAATGTTGCAATTTTATTCTATGACGAAGTTTATCGAGATAACAATTTTTTGTTTGACTTTATCCGAGAAAAACGAAAAACAACTATCTGCCCTTGATTGTTTTAACGCTGCTGCACTTTTAATAATTACAAAAGTTTTGAGAACGCATTAGCAAATAGTTTATGTCAGTGAAACTAAAATAAATTGGAAAACTTTTGAACTGGTGGACGATGGTTTAATTCAGATATCGATATAGATCATGATCCGAAGAAGATACAAGTGAAGTAATTTTATCTCTAATTTAATAAAACAACGAAACTGCTATACAACAAACATGCAGATGATTTTAGATTATCGATTTGACTGACAACTGTGTAAGAAGAATTATACATGATTCGTGTCATGTTTAGCACATATCAATCAATTCTTAATTAAAAAGTGATCTACGAGTTTTTAACTAGAAAATATATTTTTACAGTGGGTATAGGCCACTCCGTTAAAGCTGTTTTAATACAGGTTTAATTTCAGAAATTTTTTTGAGAATAGAGAGCTCGAACTACCCTCTTTGTTATGATTAATGTTTTTATGTTATCTGGTTGCCTCTTTTTACCTGAGAGAAGATTTTGTTTCCAGACTTAGCCCGGGGTTAATTGGTTCTAGCATTTAATGCTCCAAAACGACTTCAACATTAATTTGAATGATTATTTATTAAATCATTTAAAGTTTGGAAGCATACAAGGAAAGGACTTATTATTATTTTGTGTATCTTATGAGTATTTTGTGTTTCGAGAGTTTGTATAAGGACCAAATATAGTGCAATATAATGCTCCAAATAACCATTAATTATTATAAGTATAAAATAAGAGATGGCAATAAAATGAAGTAATAAAATGAAAGTTCAAGCTAAACATAATAAATTTTCGTAAATTCATAAATTGATTAAGAGCTAGTTTTGTCTCACAACAGAAACAACATTATCTACTATTAATAAATACTATTAATGATCCATCACAATTAAAAAAAATATGGATCTTGAAAAAGTATTCTTGAGAAACCAATTATTTTGAAATTTCAAGCAAATTTACTTTTCCAGCTTATTTAATTTTAATTTATCTCGAATTCTCAAGAATAACAAATTGAATATACATATTCAAATTTATGAGATCCAAACATTATTACACCGCTCTAGTAAGTATACGAGTAAATATAAAATTCAACGAAATCATTGAGGTGTTTTACTTAAAAAGTAATTTATAAGTATAAATATGAACATAAAGGTTGTGAGAGTTTATTAATAAATGTGGTCCCAAACCACAACAACATATAGAATTTTTAGCAAAACGGTTCTTAATATAGCCAACACAAACTACTTCTCATTTCAAACATGTCCCTACAAAAAATTCAGATTTAATGTGATAAAAAAAACCAATATCTTCAAGATATGGCCACAAAACAAATATTAACATGTAGGTAGTTGACTTCAATGGATGTATTGGCTACATATCCTTATGGATTTTCCGATCCTCCAATGCGATAGTTTTGTTTGTTTACGAACCCACCGAGAAGGAAATGCGCCTCGTCCAAAAAGATGTGTTTTTGAGCAAAATCCTCATCAATTTCGAGTTTATCGTAGGCACACACAGCGAATCGATATCGAAGCGGATGGCCACGAGGCTCCAATTACTGGACCGATTGACGTTTATGAACGTAACGACGAGCACGGGTACACGTTGGATTATCGACTGTAAGGTAGCCCGTATATTACACACTTTATGAACAAACTTCTTGATACCGTTGAGTGTGAGTCCCGCGTTGACCAAATTTTGTACGACATTTTCTTGTGAATTCCCACTTTTATTGAAGCATAAAGCGACTTATTTCCTCAACTAGAAATAATAAACCGAGTTTCTATCACAGGGAGAATGACATTAGAAAAGCCAGTTCCAAAATAACCGATATTTGAACCGGTTATTGGGACACCCTATAATTAGATTGGGAAATTAAAAACCAATATTCTAACTTGTGTAGGTTATTTATATATATTCTTCGAGACTATCGGAATATCTTCAAAATATTTTTAAGCCTGTAAAACTATAATTAAACAAATTCCATAAATTTATTGGCCTGTCTATAAATCAGTGACATTTTAGGTTTATAAACTAATTTAAAATTATAAAATTAGAGTTGAGGCTTATAATAAATTAATCATTCAACTATAATTAAAAATTACTACAGTTTTAACCCTGATCTCATTTTAACTCTAAAAAATAGTCTTTTAGTCAGAAACAACTATATATAGATGGTTTGCCCAAATAACCACATTCTGTCCCATTTTAAGATTCTTCCACTGTATAATAAAAATTGTCCGAAAATAATATTTTCCAAAACTTTTCATTTTATACTATCTCGAAAAATACCGACTGTAAAAAATATTTAATATGTTCGTAATTTGATGGGTTTTTCCAGATGATTAAACTGGGTGAAAAAATCAACAAGCAGAATATTTTACTTTTAATTGTTGGATGTTATGTTTATTGTTACTGTGGTACTACACATGTGGTACAAATTCACTATTCTCTATAAAGCGAATTTAATTGCATATCAAACGTTGAAAAGTTCATTATGTATATACAGCATGTACATACAACAAATTTCATACTCATACATCAAATCAGTTTATTGGAAATATTTGAAAATTAATTTATTTTTCAGAATACCTAACAAAAGGTACTTTTCAATTTTGTGTACCAAAACCAAAAATATGACGTATAAAAATATAATTAATATATAGAAAGCATCACAACGACTACATATGTATATACAAAAACACCGATTTGACAGGTAAATAAATCCAATGATGTTGCAAGAAACTGTGAAAGACTAGGTTAGTTTCTATAAATTTAATCGAAATAGGTATACATGCATATGGTGCCAGCGAATTCGACGCCTTAGCTTAATACTCTAATAAATCAACATTTTGAAAATCATAGTTATGTAAATTGAAAATTATGTTCTTATCATATCACCTTATCTCGATATATACATACATAAAATTTAATCCATTAAAAAATTAACATCTTAATCCAATATCCATTTGTAAGTGCGTGTACATCGAACAAACATAAATTCCCCTATGATATTTTGCATATAACAAATATGTATGTAGCTACGTGTACATACTCGTACTCGTATCTCTATATATGGTATGTAATCGTATTCTTTACCGCAAAAGCTATTAATTGCATTTAAAACATAATATTTGTTATGTGGACAGGTATTTCGAAAATACTTATAGTCAAATAATCGATAACTTATTTATAAACCAATATAATGGCCAATTTACAATTTAAAAATTCAATGAGGCAAATTGAAAATCTATTAAATATTGATCGGATTTCAATGAAGACTACTAAAGAATTGAGTTTTCATTTAGATCGAAAATTTTACAAATGTTAATTCATCCCATTTGCATATTATATGTTAAACTATAAAACCCGATAATACGAGTATATGGCATCCACACATGTATTGTTGTTCAAATTATCTAACCCTACATAGTAGACGTAACTTATCATGTGATATGTTATTTGTGCACCACATAACTCGATTCAATCAACCAAACCATCTCAGAAATGTTTCCCGTAAAATAAACAATATTTTGTTGATTTTTCACGGTTTGCTTAATGAAAATTAACATAGGTATGTAAAAATTGAATTAAAATTGATTGATTAGAATGAAATTAGATATAAATAGGTAGGTGGCTGCGGTTGACAATATATTATATATGAAAAACAGGTAATCATTCGTTAATCAATTTTCGGTATACATACATAAATGTGTATTTCGTATATAGACAAATGAAATACGGAAACGGATTTAGCGCTCTCTACCTATATGAATTGAGAGTGCATCGCATCCTATATACACCAACCTATGGTCGAGCTCGATGAGGCAGCACTTCTCTCTTTTAGCGGTTTCAGGGATATATAAATTTAGCCTTCCTTCCGAGTGATTTTCCATGTACTCTAATTTTGACTCATAATTTTACGTCTGGAACTCTCATAAGGAGACCCTCACTTAATTAGCACTAGAGGTTCTTGTTCGATAAAACAACTGTAACTTAGAAGAATAGAAATAAATTTTTTTTTCATTGTCAGTTTCAAAAGATTCAGTAAATAATACAAAATTTTCATCAAGTTTGTAAAGAATTAAAAAAATTTCGAGTCAATGTCTCTAACTTCAAGACCGCTAATTCCAATTTTTAGTCGTAATTATCGTCCCAGTAGACAAACAATCAATACTACAGTTAAAAAATTTGATTCTAAATATTCACTGCTGGATGTTCCCGTGCTACTAACACAACGGGTTGCTCGAAGTGCCGAGAGTATTGCTGTTGTTCAAACCAAAACAGTCGATTCCACTGTGTTCTCAAAAATTGGGCATCGCTCAGACTACACTTTTTTAACAAAAGAACTAAAATCAGTCGATTACATGATGCGACGTCCGTTCTCGGATTGGGCTCTGAAAATGTTGGAAGAAGATGACCAATTCAATCGCAAGATAATATTCAAAAATTTTCGTCAACAGATAGAATAAGCGTTATTGGTCACGTGAAAACCCTCATGTGCTTCTAACCACTTCAGGCACAAAAATTAACCGTATAGTTTTATTTTCATGCTTGTAATGTCATTGGACCGTTTTTCTCGTTTGTACAATTATATGAACTAGATATGAAAGATATTATGTGGTCTCAACAAGCCGGTACGACATGCCATATAGCGGGTCTAAAAATCGACTAATTGAAATCTATATTAGATGAGCGTGTCACATCCAGAAATGGCCCATTCGACTGTCCGCCTTGATCGTGTGATTAAACACCACTTTAGTCTATTTTAATACGTTTAATCATTGGTCTATGCTAACCAGCCGGCGTCGTTAGAGAAGCTCAGAGCCAACATTGAACGTCGAAATATGTGCCGAGTCATCGAAAATTAGATTCAATGAATTTATACCTGTAACGAATTGACATCTGCAGAGTTTGTTAAACAAACTCTAGGTATCGAATCAGTGCGAGTATTATAGATTTTGTATAGACACACTTTAGTGATGATTAATTATAATGATGTAAACACTTCGAAACCTTTTCTATGACTTCCAACGTTTTGTTCATAGTTCTACTGGTTTTAGACATTTAAACAAGACAACGTAATGTTTAAGACATGAACTATAGTGAAAATCGAGCAGAAAGTGAAATTATGTCTACTTCAGTAACCGTTTTGAAACGAACACATAGTTGAACTCTTTACGTTACTCGAAAGTGTTTATTTTGGATATTTATAACATCTGAGATTTTTATCTGACAAAACTTGTAGCTGCCCGTTATACTGGAATCGTGTTCAATAGAAAAACACCTCTAATAAAAACAAGAATTTAACTAGAAGAATTAGACGAGAAAATAACTGGAGGTTGAGGTCATGAGACTAACTATACTTTGGGTTTGAAATGTTAGATTATCTGTAAGCCCTATCAATTAATACTGAATGCTTAAAGATGAAGTTCAGAAAACAAGATTCAGTCTTATTTATATCTTATTTTCGTTATTATGGCTTAGATCATGTTTAGTCAGCCATGCGTCGGTTTAAGTCAATACAATAAAAATACCCGATATTTAAAAGTGCATGCACTTAGCAAAATACTTTGTTTGTTTTAAGATTAAAAAAACAAGGCTTGATTTCAAAATTTTACCATATACCGAAATAGCGATCGTTACCATAAAAGGCTATTTCACTGTCAGCCCAACGAATAGTTTTACTCTAGACTGCCTTATGATATTTTGAAGTTGAAATCAAAATCATGAAATAGAATATCATACTCACAGGTGACATGACGAATATTCATATACGGGCTACATAAGACTAGAACGTTGGTTGTTCATCACATCTAATACGGAATAATATTTTATAACATTTTTTTTTACAAAATATATAGTTTTAAAAATGTCTTCGGTTCGTCGTAATAAAATATTTTTAATTTGTTTTATAAGTAAACATTATACTGAAAAACATTAAAACAATATTAATATTTATTTATCTTTATGTACTTATTTCAACAAATTAAGGAAAAATTTCCTTTTTCTGCTGTACAGTTGGGTACTTTATTTATCTGTTAAAAACATTTTCCAAATGAGTTATTTGAAAATTTTAATTTCTTTACTGTATATGGTATACCTTAGAAAATCTTTGTGATTTACAATTTTAAAGATTATGTAAATTATGTTTAAGCAAATAGTTACTAGGTGAAATAATCTTTATATAATGTGGCCTGACCTTTGAAATCAAAAAATGTAATGGTATATATATATATATATATATATATATATATATATATATATATATATAGGTATATATATATATATATATATATATATATATATATATATATATATATATATATATATATATCATTGTTTAAAGCTTTTCCTTAATAAAGCTCACTAAAAAGATTAAATTTAATTTTTTATAGAACATACCTAGAACAATTTTTGAATATTGAACCATTTATACATTGTGACATTGTGTAAATGTATATGACAGATGGTGAAACGAGTTAATAAATATTTCCACGAAGAATCGATTTGTATCAAAATCTTTATCATGATCTTTCTATAAAATCATCATTTTTCTCACTTATTACTTGCGATAATTTTTCATTTATTTTCAACACACACTTGATTACCGCAAAATTTCAAAAAAAATAACACACAATACTTCGAAAAACCATCTCAAGCGTCTAATAAATTTTTGTTTAATGTATTCAACAAGTTGTTCTATAGAAACACGAAAATAACATCACATCACCACCAAACCAACAAGTAGAAAATTGTTAGGCAACAACAAAAACACCAAATTAGAAAATAATTTCATGCGGCCCTCCACTGTTTCAATCTTAATAGATTTTAAAAATTCAAAAGGAAAAACGAAAATAAAAATTAACCAAAATATTTCCACGGGATAATTTTCCCTAAATACATGTATATAAATCAAAATGTATATAATAATGAAAATACTTTAACTTTTTATAGAGATTCACAACACTTTTCATTTTGGTACGTATAACTGAAAATCGATTTCGTGTTTTCATAAAAATATTTTTGTGTTACATTTTGCCGACGTAAACGAAAGATGAAATCGAGAAAAATGGAACTTCCTCTATTTCTGAGCTGTTTGTGATATTTTATATATATTTTTGTACAGTCATTGGGGAATTGCTATACTTGTACATACATATACGGAGAAATGGAAAATTAGTTATTTTGCAAGTTCTTAAAAATTTATAAAAATAAAAGATATGTTGATTTTCCAACGGTTTTTTTTATAAAAATTTTCTTTAATAAGATATCCGGAGATTATTGATGGAATATTAGATAAGCTGTCAAGGAAATCCTGTTAAGTAATCTGCGGTGGATTATGTATATAATAAATGTGGGAAAATATTAAAGAGACTTAACTACTTTATCTACACTTCGTGGGCTTCGAATTCTATTCCATCAACAGAAGCGCATTCTGGAAAGCACTGTGTCAAATAAGCATCCCGAGAAAAATAACCGAACTTATCCGAGAAATGTACCGGCATGCTGGAAATAAAGTACAACACAAAGGAAAACAGAATAGTACATACTATACAATACACGAGGAGTTAGACAAGGATGTGTACTATCTCCACTACTGTTCCTCATAGTGCTAGATAATGTCATGCGCAAGCTACACATCACCCAACGGTATTCAGTGGGATCCAATTAGAAAACTTAATAATCTCGACTACGCAGATGATATATGCCTGCTAACACACAAATACACAGATATTCAGCAAAAGCTCCATAAGTTATAGAAATAGCAGAAGATGTCGAGCTCAAGATAAACATTAGAAAGACAAATGCCCTGAAACTGAATACAAGCATTAGTACACCACTTCGCATCAACCAAAACACAATAGAAGATGTCGAAAGATTCGTATACCTTGACTGTACCTATGAAGACCACGCGGAACGATATAAGACAATTGCCAACGCATCAACAAAGCGAGAAACACGTTCAACATGCTCCATAATGCAATGCATCCGTCCTGTCAAGAAACACCAAGGTGCCTGTATAAAATCAGTACTGCTGTATGGCTGTGAAACGTGGAAACATACGCAGAAAATCACAAGAAAAGTTGATCAAATGCTTTTGGCCGAATAATATCACAAATGAAGAATTACTGCGACAAACAAACCAAGTGGACATTGAGAAGCAGATCAGGAAGCGGAAATGAAGATGAATATGATGCACGCTGAGAAAGACACCAAATGACATAATCAGGATGTTATAAGAATGGAATCCGCAAAGAAAAAGAAAAGTTGGAAGCCTAGCAGTGACTTGGAAAAGAACGATGCTAACTGAAGCAAAACATCTTGGGAAACATGGAAGGAACTAAAGAGAGTAGTCCTAAACAGAGTTCGATGGTCCAGTCTAGTAGACGCCCTATGCTTCTAAGAATGGAAATAAAGGGAAAAAATCGAAAATTGCATTCAATTATTTTAAACTATTGTAAACTAAAATGAGTAGGTAGAATGATAATAGTTATCAGAAATATAAATTCAATTACATTTTTAACATAACATATTTTTTATCTATCGAAACAACTCCGTTAATCAATTTACACCACACAATGTACCTATAAATGTAAACACGACAATGCTTAGATAAAAGATAAAACAGACTACAACCATTGTGTGTGCGGTTGGTTTTATTAAAATGTTTTTACTAAACTAACAACTAACTATTATTTCCCAGATAAATCTTATAAAAACAGTCGAGCATTTGTAAACAAGTAAAGGACAGTAGATATACATTGTGGGTGTTATATCTATTTAGGGAAAGCGATGGAAATACAATAGAAAACAATTCATAATCATAATAAAATTTATGGCTGCTAGTAGTTCCTCGTATATGCTGTATAGTTATATCCACTATGAATTTTTAATGGATTATACAACGCAGACAAAATAGGTGGATACCATTTAAATGAGATGAAGATTTACGAGTTTACTTTATAGCTTCCATAGCGTTAAAAATAATTTTTCAAAAAAACCTATCCAAATTGAATCATATTTAATTCCCAGCACAAGACCTAAAATGTGTTAAACAAATTAAAGGTTACGAACCATAAACTGACCGGTTGACATATTAAAATCACTTTTATATTACAAAAATTTACTGATGTGAGAACTGATGTTCGTCCCAAGATGATTGCCAAAATATAAAACAAGAAAACTTTTCAATACTTGAATTATGTGTTAACGAAATCAACATCTTCGTACATATTATGTATATATAGAGCAAACTAGTTAATGTTAGTTGCTTACGGGCAAATTACTAGAATAATTTTGTTATACGATAAATCAGCGAATATATCAAATTTACAAATAAAATCAATTTGGATTTTTTATTTAAAATTTATAACAAACTAACAATTTGTTGTTTTGAATTCTAATGTTACAATTCGAAATGGAATATTGATTTAAATTTATCATTGTGCTTCACTCCGGGAATCATAATTTTGAACTGATATTCGATTTACATTGTGTCTACTATTTGTAGGTTACGTGTAGGTGATGACATATATTATAGATATCTAGGCCAAAAATTATGTAATTCTTAAATAATAAATATAATATTATTTTCAGAACCATCATTGTAATATAATTGATTTAGGAGATTGTCAGCACTAATCGGGTCAAAATAAACGAAAATATGATTGTGATGCGTTCAAGAAATAAGGCAAAAAATAGATATATTCAACTTGCTATTTCGGTATGATCAAATTAAGAATTGAAAAAATCTTGAATGCAAGTTATTTACTGCCCGAAACCATCTTTGGGTTCCGTGGACAAGTTTGTGTGGGAAGTACGAAAAAAAATAAGAAAATTGTGGCAGTATTTTAGGACATTGAAAGGGTGTATGATTTTGTGGTCCCAGGGACAATTACAATTTATTTTGAACTTCGGTTTTCAAAAAAATTGTGATGGGTGTATGATTTTATTAATGGACAGAAATTAGTTATGTATTAAAAAGATTACAAATTGGAGGGAGAGGTGGATATTGGACTCTTCAATCTTTATACAAGCTCGATTCATAAAACTATAGGAAAATCAAGTCATTATGCAATTTAAAAATAATTTTGTTATAATGGTTAAAGGTCCAAACATTGAAACAGCGTGCTATTCGAGCTCAGGAATGTGTGGATCAGGTAATCAACTGTTTGGCTGATTAAAATCTATACGTGTAAATACGAGAGAACGTTTTTTATTTTTTATTTTATACTATGCAATCCCCTAACGCCACCGATCGTAATCAGATGGTGAAATATCCCTTTTGCATCCTGCCCCTATCGGGATTCGAACCTGGAACTTCCCGCTCCAACTGCCACAGCTTTAACCACTGAGCCACCTGGGCGGTCGAGAAAATGTTATTGTATGTCTTTTTGAACGCAACACAGAATTGATGTGTAAGTATGTAGCAAAATTATTGAATATATGACTTTGATTAGGTATTAGGGGATCAACGGTTCTGGATCAACGTTTAAGTTTTAAAGCGAGAAACTAACTGATAACTGTAAGAGTAGACTGAATCTTTTCTAAAGGATGAGAAATCGAAATGGGTAGCTCATCCCAGTGTGAGTGACATTTTACGAAAAGCACTAGTGTCCTTCAAAATTACATATGGAAGAGATTGTATGGTGATGGTTCTAAGATTGGGTTTAGCGCGTTAATGAAAGTTGAAACTTCATGTGTTATAGTGGTATTGTGTAAATGATTATGAAAGACAACGTGGTACTGAATGAAATGATAACGAGGTTGCAGGCAAAGACATACTTTAAGAAAACTCAAGGAGTCCGCTTGATTTTGAAAAATATGACCATATTCGAAAAGATCCTAAGAGATCCCAACTGTTTCGCCTGCAAATCTGGTGTTATGCCTCCCACACCAAAAAATAAAAATTGTTAAGATTAAAGATACCATCTGTATAATGAATTCCAAATTCATTAGGATTGTGGAATGAAACAAGTTGGTAATGACTGACTGCTTTAGAATTAATCAGTAAGGGAAGGGTTACTCAAGGCAACGTAAAGTGAATAAGTTATTTGATTTCCTTTGGTATCTTCACATGGAGGTAAATGAATGTGATTTTATGGATGCTAAAGATGTATTTCGTATGTTACTAGTGAATCTGTAGAGAAAATGGGAGAGCGAATTTATTTAAGGAAATAAAATGAGACACTACAACGAGTCCAACAATGGCGCGAGTGAGAGTAAATTATGGAAATTGGAAGAAATGTCTGCATATTGCGTAAACGTCATTTGAGAGACAAAAATGCGTGTGATACTTGTATGGTTATAGAGGACATTGAATATTTGCTTCTGAAGTGCACCAAATATGATCATAACAGAATAAACTGTGATGTAATCATGAGTACAAGGAGTGTGACTGAAATATTAAAAGGGTGTATAAGAGGCTATAAGGCTATGTATGAGTTTATTAAAATGAGTGGTATTGAAGTATGAAAGCGGGTCGATGCGTGAAAGATTAGTAATTTTATTATTATTTTAAATTTGTAGAAAACGGGTCAAATGGCTTCTATTACTGCCAATAAACCAAATAAATTAAAAACATGTGTATTCCTGCTGCGTAAGTTAGACAATGTGAAAAATTCGAAATAGCAGATTTGGGAGAGATACTACAATTAATTTTTGATTTCAATTTTCTTTCCTCTGTAAATTATTCTAGTTTATGTAGTATGCATTGAAATGTGTACTAGTTTGATCATCTGTACAAATATAATCTGGGCAATAGCCTAAATGTTGATTATCTACCAAGCAATATAAATTAGTACTATATCAAATTGTATAATCGAAGTTAGTAAATTTGGAATAAAACGATTTCAAATAAAACCACATATAAAATCAAATTTCGAACTCACTCCAATTTTAAAGTCAACATCGGATAAATCGTTCCCTTTCCTACTTTTCAACAACGTACTTTAGACTCGTGAAATTAATTCAAATACTGTACTAAACAAAAGAATGAGGAAATTGAAAAAAAAAGAAAAATTAATTGTTTTAGTTGGTTTTTGGCGTTTAGATATTCTTTGTTGAGTTTTAGAACTAAATTATTACGAAAGTCGTTCATTAAGGATAATAAATGCAATAGATGACTTTCAATATTTATGTAGGCCTGGTTTTCAATACCAAACAGTGATTGTATATTTTAAAGAGTTACAGGGTAGTAGGATTTTTATGGAAAGTTCGGAAAAGTGATAAATATTAAATTAAGTTCAACACTGAAATGAGGTTTAGTAAAAAAACAATGGCTCGTACATGTATCCTTAATAATGGCGAGAAACACCAACATATTGGTAAAATAAATTAAAAAATATTTTTTTAATCATAAAAATTGGACTGCGTCTGAAATTAATTAAAATAAATGACCAAAGAAAAATAAAATATTTAATTAATTTTTTATTATTTATTTTATTTAAAAAGTCGCACGTTTTATGAAAACCTTCGGCATTATATGACACGCTTATTATATTTTATTATATACTCAATAAATTACCCAAAATCCTGTACAATGAAGTATCCTGTATAAAGAACCTCCATTATTTTTATATATAGTTTTGTATTCAAGTGGCGCCAGCTTTCAGTTCAGGTCCAATTGACTATTAACGGAATGAACCACAAAGGGGGGAAACGATCACACAAGTCACTGTCAAAATCTTAATCTTAGTCAATGGGAAACCACATGCAAACTATTGTAGGCAGAAGAGGGTACAATTAGAATAAAATTTGTTTTTGGTTGCTTGAATTTTTTGTTGAACTTAAACTTAATATCTTCCATCAGGCTTTCAAAAAATAAGCGTTTGTAGGCTTAAGTTGAATTAGTTGCTCGAGAGTGTAAAATAGTTAAGAAATTGTCTACAACGTTTATTTTAACAACGATTACTTTATATCATTAATATTTTCTAAATCTGATGTAGTATTGTTCGCAGTTATTAAAACTGCTGAACCTGAAAAAGTTATGATTTATCAGAAAATCATTAGATGAATCATTTCTTGTAAACAAAAAAAATGCTAACATTGCGGCGAATTACATATGAGAATTTAAACAATGTGTCGGATTGTAAGCACAATAGCAGCAGATACTCTTTGGCTTGTGGGTGGTGGCATTTGTTTTAATAACGATATACGAAATATAATAATGATTTAATCACATAAGAATTCTTAGAAATGAAGAATTCCTAAGAAATGATCTTAACCAATTCTAATATAACACAACACCCAACGAATTTCATCTTGAATATGGATAACGAAAGAAAAGATACGCCTGTAAAAAACTAAAACCTTTGGTGTGTTAATTAACTCGACTCGGTAAGATCATATTCTAAAAAATGTTGAAACATATATTCTTGATGAACGTGAAAAATGCTTAGTCAGAATTGCTTATCAAAATTTAATACTATTTTATGGAACACCATATGTACCCAAATAGCTCCGTTGTAGAACATTCGACGTCACGCTAATCATTCGAGGTTTGTAATTACTAATCCTAACCAACTGAGTAGGTACTGTAATCACTTACTCAATTACCAGGTAAACAACCTTTCTAAAACATGAGATGTTGTCGGTGGTTATAAAAAACAAATAAGTTGATCTGCCAGGGAAAACCCTGTAATACTTAGACGAAAGAAATCAAAAAGCTTACAAGTTTCACATTTCGATTAAATAAATTATTGTGATAACTGAACTGGCTGCGTCATTATGAGAACCAAAATGGGGTAAAATTAAAACCCTCAGTTTCATTTGTCAAATGAAGGTTTTTACAACAGTCAATTATTAAAATTGGAAGTTGGATTGTCTTATCTTTCCATTATAACTAACAATACCAAACAACAGTGCATTTGATACAATTTTAATCGAAATAACTCCATTTTAATAATTTAACTTACACAATCAATATTTTTGAAAATTGATTAAAAGAAATGGGTGACCATTGCTACTTTATAGTTTAACAAAAAACTGTGGTTCGAATTCCGATAGAGACACCCACATAAGAGTGCAAAATACATGAGTCGACCATATGGATTGGTATGGAGCTATGCAATGTGCTGATGGTTGGACCTTGACTTGCCTGTTCTCTAGTTTAAATCTAAATCGGATACATCCACGATAAAACTGTTCCAGGCATGGTATTTCAATTTACAAGAAAATTCAATTGAACCAATTGTATATATACGATTAAATTAAACTGAAACGATAACTTTTTATTACCTTGTACATTTTTCAATTTCCATCCATCGACAAGTATATAATCGAATAATGTATTTCATTTTTTTAAGTTCAATAAAAATGTACACTTTTCATCAATTTGGCAAAACCAATTATACGTAAACAGATTTAATTGTAGTTTTTCATTTGACAAATTTGTCTAAAAAAGTTTAACGTAAGATTTATGATCTTAAAAAAAGATTAAAAGCCAACATAATGACTACCTATAACAATACAAAATATTGAAATCACATTAAAAATAAATTTACGGTTTAAGTCACTGCAAGTATTCATTATAATATATTCATGACAAGACGTTAAAAAATGGTAAATGGAAATTAAATTATTTTTAAGAAATATACTTCCCACATTAAAAAGTTTCATCAACTTGTTAGACGGGACTTGGAAATACAAAAAATGAATATTTAAAATAACACAAATGCAAAAATGATTTCGATGAAAAGACGAAGATATATGAGTAAACTAAAATGTTGAATGAATTTGGAGAAAATTTCTAAATTACAATTTAGCATATATGTATATTATGATTGTCTTAGTAAAAGTAATTATATATCACTAAACATTATATACGTATAACCACATGAGCTTTATGGTGAACAAGATACATATATTATAATATAGTACAGAATTTATTGAATCCCAAATTCATTAAAATTCAACAAAATATTACATGTCGAACCTTTTTCATCTAACATACGCACATTATATCCATATTTCGTATATATACTAAGACCATATAATATGTCTTAGAAATAATTACAGATGAATATTTTGCCAACCTTTTTTAATATGTTTTCGTGTCGGTGTGATATATCTACATGTATCGTGTATATCCTTATTATACATTTTGAGAACATTAAAAATAATTTCTTTTGTTTATATTATAAATAAATAAAATTTTATTATTTCACGAAACACAATTTGTCTAATAATTATGACCGTTTTGGTATATATGATTAGGAAAACGTCTTATGCTTCAAGCTATTTGAGCTTTAACTCACGAGTTAAAAGAATGCTACTTATATATCATTTTATGTGCTTGGTGATTTTATTGTAACTCTAAGCGATATTTTGTTTATCCCATAACTATGATATATAATAATTACATAATATTTAGTTGGAAAAATATGTTTTTCTTATATTTTGCAACCTTTCTAATGTTTTATGTTACATAGTTATTTTTTTGTTGTTATTTGTATGTATCTCCTTATTAAATTCTTAAGAATAAACTTAACTTCCTTTTTCCTATATATATTATACTTTATCTATCCCTTACGTGAAAACAAAATATCCAAGAAAGCCAGCAACAATTAATAAATAATCATAATATATTCAATTTCTGTTATCGTTTTTAAAAGAATATAAAATATTTAATTTCTTGTATTTTTTTATTTTGCTTATCTTCAAGAACGAAAAAAAAAATTAGAATTTTCATACCTGGTTTTTATCTATAACAATTATACGACTAGTATATATAGTCTGAAGGATTAAGTATAATACCTGTACGAGTAATTTATTATGTTTTTCCGAAAATAAAAGGAAACCAAAAAACAAATTATAATAATTTTAAAATAATTTAAATAACAAACTATATACAATTATTCACTGAAAACACAATTTCCACACAACAAAAAAATTTATATATAATTTAAATAACAAAAATAATCGTTAATATTCACCTCAAAATGTTCTAAGCTTTAAAAAAAACTTTACAGTTCAATATAAACACAAAACTTGATTTTATTTTAATTATTTTATAAATTTAAATTTTATTATTTAACACTAAACACAATTTTATATTTTTAAATATTTTATGTTTATTACACAAATCAATTTTTAATAATTTCGCTGTCTAACAATTTTCTTTGCTCTCTTAATATTTGAAAAGCACGTGACAAATTCACAAGCAACAGTGATTTCATTCAAAAGAAATCAACGAATTTATATAAATTTTTCTTGTGCGATAATATCGTGATAGAAGATTTTTTTTTGTTTTATTTGGAGAATTTTCCAATTTTTTTTTGTAATTGGGGAAATTTTGTAGAACGCAGAATGTGTTTAACAATTTTGTTTTTATTTTATTTCGAACGGACGTAATGGTTATTTTAATCATATATCGTTTATACAATATTGTTTTGTTTTTATATATTATAAAAAAGCACTAATATTTTTGTGCAGGGGAAAATCTCTACAAAACGAACATACAAAACTACATCGAATGGAAATTATGAATATTCATTGCTCCCCAATTCTCCACAAACCAATACACGCGAAATGAAAATGGGCGGTCTCAAAATGCGCAAACTTCGATATACAATTAAATATCTTTTGGATTAAATATAACAAAAAACAGAAGAAGAGCTTTTTGTTAATAACAAAAATTTGTTGCTATTTAAGAAATAAACTTTTTATACTCTCGTATAAAGAACGGGAAAAAAAATTTATGAATTTTCATCTATTTTAGGCGTCGATTATTAATATATTTTATTTCGACTGGTTGTGTGTGAAATCACCAGTATTCATCTCGTATATTGTTAGTTTGGGAAATTTTACGTTTGTCGTGATAAATAAATAAATAAACACGAAATATTTTTTTAAAGCTTTTGTTTAATAAATATTATTTGTTGTTATATTTGATGTCGTGTTAAGAACAAGAAGACATATTGGTGTAGCAAAAAAGCGTCTATGATTTGAGTAGATTTGTTTTCGGTAGTAGTTGGTGTGCTTTTTCATTGACGTCATTCGATTTGATATTTGAAATTCTATATCGAATTTTGGAGAACATATTATGTAAGATGAATTGAATTATAGTGCGTCAATCAAATAATTAATTAATAATTATTCATATACACATTGCCTTTAACGTAACTGAATTAACACATATATTTCATTCATGTTCACCATTTTGTGTATTTTAATTCTTAAGGACCTAAAATTGAATGACTTTTAGAGGTTAGAAGAATCTTAATTTCAATTTCATATTAATTAACATAAAATTCTAAAGTATCATACAACTACTGAAAGGTAACATATGCATATGTGCAATCTGATAACAATCTCAAGAGAATCGTACGAACGATGGTGATTGAACTCATAATTCTTGATACTTCCGTAATATATTGATGTTGAGTCAACTAGCGAGGAAAAATCAAGAAATCTTTGAAATTAGTTTAAACTAGATGTGATATCTATATTGATAACAGCATTCAGAAAAAGTTAAGAGATTTAAACCATTCTCAAATCACTCGATATGAATATATATATATATCGATAGTAATGTGAAATATTTTTTTCAATATCGTTCATTTTATTCTCATATATAGTCTTATACCTTTTTATACCAATGTTGAATATTTCATTCACACTCCTAGCACTCATGAGGACTAGCAAATTTTCAATATTGTCTACAACCGCATACAAGAATCACACACGTTTTCTTCACTCAAATGACGTTTATGCAAACGTTCTTTCCAATTTCCATGATTAAATCTCACTCGCTCCATTGTTCGAATCGTTGTTGTGTTCCTTTTCAAAGGGACTCTATACCATTCAAAGTACTTTAATTTAACATTTTTGCACAAATCTGAAGATATCCATTAAAAAAAAACTTCACTTCCAAAAGATCGAAGGTACTCAAAAGATATATTCACATACAAGTTGCTCTGTGTATCCTGAGTTTATAATGAGTATGAAAAAAACGCATTAGTGAATGAAATGATAACCAGATTGCATGTAGGAACAGATTTGAGGAAAACTAAAAGCACCCGCATTTGGAGACTATGAACTGTTCTTTGTGCAAATCTGGTGAAATGCTTAACCTTTAGAGATACGACAAAAGCTTTAATAGATGAGTTATCATAAGAGATAATGTGGTGAGATGCAAATATTTACTTTGCTCATATTTTTTATTTTTATTTAAGCTTTAATAAAGTGCAGGGTGGACTTTTAGGCAGTCCTAGCTCTTTGTAACAGTCAGAGCTCCTTCACGCAACACGCGGTCCTTCAAGTAAAGATTGATAGCTGCCTTAAACTTGTGCATTTTATACTCTAACGGAAACTGAAAACCGAATAACGATTTCCACTTCCTGGATGTTCGATAAATGAATTCGCGCTTTGCTTCTTCAGTTCGAGGTTTCGACAGCTTCACCGTTAACCTATGCGCATTGACCGTTCCTCGTTTTACCTGTTATGGCGTAACAAATGGTGGTATTTTTTCCTTTAATTCTGCAGAACATTTACCATTTATTAGTCTATAGAATATGCAGAGTTCTGCAACATCTCTGCGGTGCTGTAAGCTGTCTAGATCTTTCGTAAGTCTGGAGTTTCGTATTATTCGGATGGCACGCCGCTGAACTCTATCAAGCAACTGGAGAGCAGTGCCATATGCTCCACCCCAAACTTGACAGCAATATTCTATACACGGTCTAATAAAGGTTTTATATATCTGGAGAACCAGATGCGATTTAAAAATTTGGACGTCTATATACAGATGCTAGTCTAAATGATGATCGAGAGAATAGTTACATTGATTAAATTAAAGAAGCTGACCGAATATGTAATGTATTGTTAATATACTTTCGTCACCCTCGTGTCAGAGAAAATTGCATGTTTGCTATGCCATTCGGTGATATCGAGTTTGATTCTTCTTGGTGACCAAAAATCACGATTAGATGCGTTAAATGTGTGAGTATGTGTAAACCATGAATTCTGCCCTATACCCTATTTTGCTTTTTAGTGTTAGAAAAATGCAATGAAGCATTGATAAACTGTACAAACAGAACATTTTACTACCACTATAACCTACTATGTTAATTTTTTTACCCAAGAAAAATTCTTGGACCCCATTCTTGAACTAGTACGAAAATAAATGTTATGCTTTTTCTTGTGTTATTTTTATTTTGTTTTATTTTTTTTTTTTTTGTTCTGAAGATTACGATTGTTTTTTTCTTTCAAATATCAAAATTAAATAAAACTGAACGGATTGCTATACTGTCGTTCAGCAACTGATTCATATGATGATTGCTCTGAATTATCTGACATACAATTTCATTTTAATAATATTTTATCAATTCATGAAAGACCAACTGAAGTTGTGTCTGTTTATTGTTAAGTTTTTCTTCATGACACAAAACTTCTCGTTTTGTGTTAACTATCTAAAAAAACACACATATATTATTGAATGTATGAAGCATTATTTAATTGTTTAGGTCAGCAGTGAGATTCGAGATCTATCCCTAAACTTTTCAAAATTAGCATTGAAAAATTTTACATTAAGAAGAGAAGCCGCTTTCAATAATGTCAAACCTGAGACGATCTGGTAAGCAATTTCAAACTTAAAAGTAGACAAGTCATTTGGATTCTGGTAATAATGTTGTTTTGGTGAGCATTTCACTATAATAAATTTATAAGTAGAAATACACTGCAAGATGGTGTATTTTGTCTTGACCCTTTCAATGTATAGTCAAAAGAAACCTGTGCGTGACTTTACAATGATTACTTACTCGGGCGATATGTCTTAACCCACTTAAAACTGAACTGGTTCTGTTTTTAAGAAGTATTCATTTTCTTGGTTTCTATGTCCTACTTTCAACGAAGATCATAGACAATTCGTCCGTCCCAATCTTGGATATCGAACTTAATCTTGATATCGAACTTAATTAGTTTTAAAAAGAGTGAAATGAGGTAGAGTGCTGAGTTCTTGTAAATATGCTATTGGGAAGAAGAGAACTATATCAGGGAACAATATCAGAGTTTCACATGGTTCACTGGCTGTACAGATCAAAACTATAATGGCCTAAACGTTTTCCCAATAGTAAGCTAAAAAAATATTGGTTACAATAAAGCTGATATCAATGAAACAATATATTTATACGATATAGTCAGTTTGCGTGAATCCTCTACCTATACCTTCTTAGGACAGTCAGACGGCTATTATCATCTCTCATGATCGTTGCATACCACCATCCTTCATCCATTGCTATACCTACCCATAAAAAAAGATGACATGAATGTCGAAAATTATTAGCGTGATTCTCCTATTCACAGATTATCCTTCACCATTAAGTTATGCTTATTTTTAACCTCGAACGTACTTGTCATTAATATTAGTTTATTGCTTACTCACTTTTTGTACCTTAGTGCTAAAAATACTTGTCCAATTACGGCACATCTGTATGGTCCTCATCATTGTATTAATTAGTTAAAACAGTAGGACTGTTGGTTTAAGAGCAACCATACGCTTTGGGGTGTTGATACTTTTTTCCTCACTGATCGCATTAACAAAGCGAATATTTAATATGATTGAAAGCGCATATAAAAATTTTTAGATGTGTAATAGCACATCGCACTAGACCATAGTAAATCAGCTTAGCTATATCAATTGGTTTGCGATTTATTTATGTAGTTTCGAACTTGAAGCAGATCGTTTAGCCCAACGTGTACGAGGTTTACATAACAATGGATACATTTTATACCAATGGTCGTACCAAACATACTTTAAAAATGGCAAAAAATATTGATGAAGCTATTAAAGCACGTTCTTGTTAAGAGAGGTGTTCATATGAGGAAACACAATATTATATATTTATTTAATGACATAGGGACTACTTCACGCTCAAGCTAATCCCTCGAGAGTTGTTATGCCTGCGGAGAAAGCGATAAAGAATATACTAAACAACTTCATAGGACAGGCAATAGAGCTATAAAAAACTATACAACCAATGGAGGTAAGTATTTATGTATTTGTGCAGGAGCATATTATGAATCTAAATTTGTAGAATTTGATAAATTATAAAAACTGTTGATAAATATTCAGAGCATATAGCCCTATTGTGTATTAGTGATGCTTTTGAGATCTTAGCCAAACATTGTTTAATTTGAGACAATCGAACTGAAAGAACAATGTAATTATTAAGAATTCCAACTCGCTTGTTTAGAAGAGAAAACCGTTATGGATGCGGTCTCTTAGGCATATTAGCATTTTTTAGGACTGTAAGATTGCAATTAAATTTTTATAATTAGACTTAATCACGACATTTTCAATCAAATCACAACAATTTTCATCTCTTATTGAGATTGGGCCATTTCAATACTACATAAAACAATTATTTATAAAAGTACTAATAACAGATGCGTTTAAATTGTGCCTCATGGGGCTCTACTACGCAGATCTCTCTAAAACGACTAAGATCTACTCAGTTTATATCTACATACAACGTCTACTCAAGTTATATCTACATCAGGCTTATATCGGCAAAATAGTTGATAAATCATTACTGGCAACACTGTCCAATTGGCAAGCATGCTAGCAAATTCCGCGTTTGCTCATCTAATCAGTGTCGATCATGTGAAAACGAGAAGAAGAGAATACTAGTCCTAGGCTTACTCGAAATATTTTGAATCATTCGTATCTATAATAATTCATTTCTACAAACAAGTATGTAATATCCTAACTTTAACCTCTGTAAGATTCCCACCTTATATATGTAATAATGGAATATCGTACTGAAAGAGGTCATTTATAGATTTCATTCATACCAACTCCCACTCCAGCTGACGTATATTGAGCACGTGGTTAAACAATTCATTCCACCCAAATGTATACCAACACCTAAATAAAAATCACAACAACTAACAACTACTAAAAGTCACAGGCACAACAAATCGTATATATAGCAACAATATACAACTTTAATACTTTTTTGGCTCAAACAAACTTTGTTTTCATTTCGCATAAAAAACAGCGCACCATAACAATTTTCAATACAACTACGCAAAACGCTTTAAAAACTATAGTAATTGCCTGATCCACTCAATAAAGATATACAAGAATTTCCAAAAAAAAACTGGGTAAGAGAAAATGGGATGACTTTAAGAAAATATTAAAATAACTCAACAAAATGTTGACCTCATTTTCATCTATATACGTCTTATGTGCATACATACATACACACAATATATAACAAATTTTATAGAGCTGCATTTCACAATTAAATATACGGCAAACACAAAATAAGTGTTTTAGTGTTATAATGTTTTGTTCCGTTTAAGATTTTTTCGTTCAAACTGCATGACCTAGCACAAACACTGTACACATACTCGTACATACCGGCAACTGAAAACAATGTTTCCCATGTACCAGTCAATAAATGACGTATAGGGATATATGTATATGCTTGTATATAAACACCATCAGTGTTATGTTTCGTTTCTGAACATAAGTCGGTAACTTGTTACATTATTATTCCGTATACATGTGATGATATGAGTTAGGCGAGAAGAAAATGCATGCAAGATGAAAATACATAATTGTACATGCAGTAATAAGAAAAACAAACAGTTTATATTATTATACATACAATAATCAAGAGATGGAAAAACATACTTTTTTTTTATTAGCGCATTGGAAAAAATGGGAAGAGGAGTAAAATGTGAACAAGCAACAGAATAAGCTGTGGGTGAGATTATTATCATTATGACTTTTTATTTTTTATCGACGCCATAACTCTCTTATCAAGCCAAGTATAATATTAGACACAGCTACAGCAATAGTTATTACTTTAATCATAAATTGTAATTGATATAATAGCATGTTAAACTGGCTCAATGGGACAGTAGAAGTATCAATCAGTGTTGATTTTTTAACTTTTGTTTGCGACACGATAATCTTATATACAAGGGGAGTAACTAAATTTCGCTAAGTTCACTAGAAAAAAAAACAAAAAATTTTTTTTATTACTTTTTAATATTTTCAAGTTCAGCCACAGATCACACTAAAGTTACTAGTTTTTTCAGCAGTGTAAGTTGGCGTGTTGTCATGATCTAAAAAGTAGCACCACCAAATTTTTTTGAAAATTTTTGGCAAGTTCCATTTTGCAAGTACCGTCTGACCATATTTTTCAGCGGAATAGTAGCTACAATTTTTGATTGAGTGAAGTAAACTGATATAATGTTTTTTGACAGATTTTACAGGCCATTTTTGTTCCGTACCGCGTGTCAACAATCTGACTCCATCGGTTTCGATCACGAGCCAACTCTTCATACTATTGCAAACAATTAGAAGATGCCAGATCGCTCTCTACGCCGTGGAGCCATTGTCGCCGACAGAGACCTATTGAAAGGTTGCTCTTCCTTCAAAGATCGCTGTATCATTCGGTTCGGATCAAAACGCAGAACGTGGCCGAGCCAGTGTACTCGCCCTGTCCTTTGATTTCATGCACGATATCTTGATCTCGTGATTGAAAAGATCTCAATATATCATTATAGTGTCATAAACGTCGCGTTTTAGGCCATATATCACACGCATGATTCTTATCTCGGATGTTAGAAGCCATCTTTCGTACTCAGCCGCCAAGGTCCAACTATCACATCCATGCATGACAACGAATCTGATCAACACTCTGTTCAATTTCGGCTTATCCGTATTTGCAAGATATTTTGATTTTAAGAGTGGGTAGAGGATATAAAACCCAATTGCCAGCTGCAAAGCGAACCTTGATATCCTCTCTCACACTATTATCGTCAGTAATGAGATATCCAAGATAGTTGAATCTCATCAATCAATTGCGTCTTGGTCTCGAAAACCAGAGATCAGATATTTAGTTTGAACTCGTTTGTTTTGAGACCATTGGAAGTAAAACACTATTCCAGTGGATCCAATCACACAATCATCTGCATATGCTTAAAGTTGATTGGACTGTCGGAATAAGATATTGTCTTGCAGTAGTGTTTCACTTTTACGAAGAATGTATTCCAACATGACATTAAAAAGTATCGGGAAAAGCGCATCTCCTTGTCGAACACCAGAAGTAATTGTAAAAGTTCTGGATCGCCTGTTCTCAAATTTAACACAGCATTGTTACTATACTTTTATACTTCGTTACTATAATTTTACACAAATGTACGTATTTGTTTGGTATTCCTTTATATTCCATCACATGTCTCTCTCGATTGATCTTGTCATAGGCGTGCTTGAAATCTAGGAATACCTGACGTACATCGCGAGATGTTTCGTAGTACTTGGAATGAATCATCCGTAATGAAAAAACTTGAACAGTGACCTTATTGAATATTGGGCATAACGCAGCCACTTTCCATTGTTTAGGAATAACTTCATTTGGCCATACCAATCGAACAAGATCGAAAAGACAGTTCCACAAAGTTAACCCTCAGAATATGAAAGGCTCTGAATTAATGCAATCAACTCCTGATGAACGATTTTGCTTTAATCTCTGCATAGCGAGAGTACCACATCGATGTTAACACAGAGGTTTCCATCCTGGTCCCCAATGCCAGTTGACCAACATCTTAAGGTATGGTACAATTCGGTAGGAATCATTAAAGAAACCACGTGAACTGAGCTAATTGTGGAGTTGTACTCTCAAGACCATAGCCTTCCACCATTCGCGCTAGCAACAACTGCTTTATTTCTTCTTCCAATTGTAAACCGAGTCTGCGCTTCATTGTGGACTTTATTTCGTTGCTTAACAGCAAGACGACACTCCTCATCAAACCAATAATTTTTGGGCTTAGTTTTCACTATACCGAAAATTTGTAATTAGATCAGACTGGTAATTAGATCTCAAAGTGCTATTGCTGAAATGATCTTGATATTTTCGTAGCGTTTCTTCATTTATCATACAAAGGAGAATCGCGTTGTATTTTTCTAGGTCCTCCTTGACTAGTACAAAAATTTCCATCTTAGCTTTGCAGTGACCAGATAATGGTCACTGTCTACGAATTTTGTTGACAACTGATAAAATCTCACATCTTGGACTAAAATCATTACTTTTGTTGCTTAGCTTTTACGAGGGGAATTGCTTCTGTTGGGCTCCATACTATGGACTGTTGTTTGGTTTTTGGATCGTACTTATAGACCCCAGATTCGTCACTAGTATCGACTTTACTAATGTTGCTAGACTAACCCATTTTCGAATTGATTTATCAAAATGCACTCGAGCCTCTTTGTAAGACTCATTTAAAATTCGTGAAACCTATCGATCCGATTTCTTTATCAGAATTAATTTCTTGTGTCAATCGTAAATCTTCGTCACCTTTAGACTTCACCAGAGCCGCAGTAGAAGATTTTGGTCCACCTTCTCGGGACTCGTCATCTATATCTGGTGCATCCTCAGCTATTTTGCGTTTTCTCGTCTCCATTTTAACCGATCGTTCTGAAGTCTCATAAAACAATAATTGCACATGAGTTGGTATTTTTTTTTTAAATATTTAAGAGTCGTCTACTAAGCGAACTTGGTATTCGAGAATTTTTATAATTGATGGAATAAGGTAAAGAAGATACTTGCGTATTGTTAAGTTAACTAATTGTACAACATAACGTAATAAAATTATTTATGACAGCATTAAATCAATAATTTGTTTAATTAAAAATCATAAATCATTTAATTAAGCACATTATACTTAATCCCGCATTGACAATGAAAAAACCTCTAAAATCGATAATTTTAAGTATGTGTACGCCAATTAAATCTAATTGCAACAATAAACGATAATTCTCTTGAAAATTCTAAACATTCTGTTTAAACTAAAAACATGCCAACCTCGTAATCGATGTACTTTACAATACATATATGTGTACATACTGTCAATCGTTATCGCGGTACGCGATTATAAATTTGAATAAGTTTTAGTTAAATAAAAAAAATTTTATGTTTAATAATTTAATTAATTATTATTTATGATTTAATATTATAATAATATAATAATAATATATTATCAAAGTCATTCGACAATAGAAGAGCGGCAATAAACATAAGGTATTTGATCATTGATAGATTAAATTGTCGATTACTGGGTGTAATTTTTATGTTTCGTCGTTTGATTGATTTCTGAGGTAGAGAATTTCCGGTTATAAATTAGAAGCGACAACACACGATAACATGTTTTTTTTGTACCACGAATTTATTTGCGTTAAACCATCGTGGTGTCGACTCCCACTAAAATTGTCGCATGCAAACTGTGGAATTTAATTCATATTTTAGTCTGTATACTCGACATACGCATATATGTACACAATCAATTTATTGTTATCATGGAAGTTAACCGAAAATATAGAATTTTCTATAAATAACATTAATTTTATTAGTATTATACATAATTACTAAAATTAAATTAAATAAAATTTGTACTTTTATAAATAGAAAAAGATGATGTCATCAAAGCTTATTCTCTTATCAATTCACGTTCATATATGTATCTACCGTATAGATACATATATAAATTCCATCTTTATAAAATTTTCTTTTAATTACATTTAAATTTAAATTCTGCCGATGATTTATGTTTTGTTTTATATGTGATAATATATCACGACTAAACATATTTCTACCTACATACGTCCTTTATATTTTATTACGTATATGAAATTATATGTTACAGAAACATGTGGTATGATATGGTATAATATTTACAATGCATGGCAGGTGTTAAACTATGGTACCCTATAAGATACTACATTCAATTTGTGATATCCTTCCTCAGAGGCAGCATCAGCTGACCATAGTCTAATCCGATAATCAATTAACCATCCAAACCACATATTATTGTTGGCTGAAAACCTTTAAGATTCTGTACTCAATACCACAAGGATTTCATTTCAGGCACAGACAGAAATGTAAGCTATTATCAACATCATCAAGATATTCATAACATACGTCATCAATGAAAAGTCCCATGCGACAAAGCTGACTCAAGTTGTCCTTTTTTGTGGAAAGATCGTAATTGTTCAGTTTCGGGTTAAACCCTTTGACAAATTATTTATCCTTTTAACTATGTAATGCGACCAAGGAGCAGCTGGTTCAGGTCCAATGAAACACTAGTGAAAATCGGTGTTAGTCAAACAGTCTGCAATTTCATTGCTTTCAATGCCATAGTGGGCAGGCACCCACATAACTGTGACCTTGTTGCTACAATCAAAGAGGTTGAAATATTTCTTATAAGCCCTTACCTATTTAAAGTTGATTAGAGGACTTTTTAGAGTTGATTGTAGACAGTCTCAATTCCTATGCTTTGGCAGTCACAAAAAAGCTACGATCCGCAGATGTTTGCTCTGACTGGACTATAAAGTCTTTTAGTTAAATCAATCTTCGCACACATCGTGTAAAATCAATTGAAATTTATCGCATGTAATTAATAGAAATTTTATTTTTTTATTTATTTTTTTTCCGTTCGATTAAGAAATTACAAAGTCATGTCCAAAAATTCCTACCCCTATCCTGTCATCTTTTTTATCACCCGCCTTTATACTAGATCGTTGTTCATTAATAGGCTTGTTGAATTCTCTTTTGTTCATCATATAGTGAGAAGTTGAGACAGTGGGTTCAATATCAGCATTTTAGATGGCTCTCTAAACTGTCTGTTTTCAGTTTCCTTATTAATATACAGATACATTCTTAACTTAGCCTGTATAGCTACAATCACACATGTTTGCATTGATCCAGTTATTTCAATGCAAGTTCTGCGTCCAAATATGACCAGTTAAGGAGAGTTTTACTACCCGCGTACAAAATATAATATGTTTATCGTGGGCAACGAGAGTAAAAGCTGTAATCACACCGTGGGTAAATTAGATCCGCTTAATAAATAGTACTGTATGTTTCTAAACTTCCAGAGGTTCTCACTTTCTCAAGTGATTCGATCGACAATAGATAAATCAAGTACAGACAGAGAGCTCCATCTGAATAGAATACAATCGTTTCAGATAACTGAGTAAGCAAATCTGGTGAGAACCATATGTAACTGGAGAGATAAACTATCTCAAAAGATTTGTGGAAATTTAAACAGTCAGAAACCATGTCGATTTCTGGCACAGCTCATTTAAATTTATTAAGAGTTCATCTATGGCATGCAGTTGTGCCGATAACGTTCCACGCTATAGCACTCCTCAAACGAAAGGCAATTGAACAAGCTGTACTGAGATTGACTTTGAGCGATGAAACAAGACTCATAAAGAACATAATAAGTTCATCGATGACCAGAAGCAATAACACGAGTTGGATTCGATACCAAATATAGTATACATGCATTCGTACTCGATACGAATGTTGTCTTATCAAAACCTCTTGTAATATTCAGAAAAGTGCCCACAAGAAACTGACTGTTGTGCGTAGATCTCTCAATACTATAGTTACGAGTTCATGTAATGCGGTCTCTAAGATTTGCCCACTCTGTATCAACAATCATTCCTAAGATTGCAAAAATTTGAGATAAATAGGCTGAAACGATTTGGAGTCAGTATAATCCGACTTGTCTTACAAACATTAAAATTTAAACATTGAAAATTAATACTTGCACTATGTGGGATGTACTAAAAACTAAAAAGAAAATTTTGCTGGAACAGATGTACTCCAACATGATATCCAACTAATTCCAAAAGATCTCGATAGATTATTCTCAGCATTGTGTCTGCGTTACTGTCATTTAACACAGATGAACGTATATGTTTGTTATTACTAAATATTTCAGCGCATTCTATAGTCTATAATCTAGGAATACCTATAAGGCGTTTATCGCGAGATGGTTTATAGTACTTTGAAAAAATTATCCGTAGTGAAAAAACTTGATCAGTTGACTATCAGATTTGGATGGAATTCTTTGACAGTCACTGATTGTTTCTTCGGCCAGAAGAGTAATTCTTCTCAAATACGACAGTAAAAATTAAATCTCTATAGATGATCATGGTGGATTCCTCATAGTATGAATCTCCAATGAACATCTCTCCGGTCAATATTTGAGGATATATTTAGGGCAGAAAAATGTTCACGCCAAGTATAGAGATACAGAGACACAGAGGTTACCATCCCGATCCTGAATGGCAGTTAACCAAGATCTTAAAGTATGATGCCCTCATTGCTCAGTTGTTGTAACCTTAAGACCTTAGTTTTCTACCATTCGCGCTTCTTCAGTCTATAAAAATTCATCTAACAACAAGAACTGCTTTATTTCTCTTTGCAATTGTAAACCTCGTTATGGGCTATATTTGGTTGCTCAACAGCAAGGTAACATTCTTCATCAAACTAATTATTTTTCGGTTTTATTTTCACTATACAGAGAGTCTACTGAGTCTTGAAAAGCGATAGGATTTCACGTCTTGTGCAACCCGAGCCCACTCTTTTAAAACCAACTTGGCTTCGCGGGATATTTTACGTGGATGTGGCCACGTCTCTGCTCTAGCATTAAAGTCAACAATCCTCAATCTTACATCGTGCTCAGGTAAGGAATCCATCAGATTATTCAAATTATTGTATAATTAGTCTCTATCCTGAGGTTGACTTTCATCACTCATATAATAGACAACGTATTTTAAATATTTGTACATATTCAAGATTCAACACCTGTTAGAAATCATGATAGGCATAACCTTTCCAATTCAAAACAAACTGTACATGATATCTAATATTTACTCTTCCAGCCAAATCGTAATAATAAAATTTATCTTTAACAATATTTGTTTACTTGTGTTTATAGTTTTCCACCCTCTGCACTCTATCTTCAAATACATAAAGTTGGAAATCTTAAGAAAGCTATTAATGATAAATCTTAAATACAAACACTAGATTTACAGTAATTTCTCTATACTATACGAGCGACTATTGACTTTAAATTTAAAGTACATATTGTGAAACCAACAACAGATTTGCTCTTATCATTTTACATGCTGTGTATATAGTACGAGTAATAGTTGCATTCATCGAATCGTACAAGAATATTGAATATTATTAACGAAGACTATATGTATATCGAGAGTTCGTTGTATGTACACAAGACCAAATAAGAAATCATCAGGCTATGAAATAAATTTATAGAAAAATTAAAGATTTATGACTTATGTAAACTGTTTATTATGGCTATATAGAATAAATGTGGTATAAAAGCAAGCCATAGGGTATATAAAACATAATTTTTATTGTATTGAATGCAAATTTATTTATCGTTTTAGTAAATCAGCCCACCAGACTATTACTACTCGTAATACTCGTATAGTTTTATATTATGTACTAATTCCAAATTATAGTTGAACGATTTTATATTCAGTGAAACGCCGTAGACTGTAAAATTAGATTATTTGTACATTCTGGCGCTTACAAGGAAATAATCAATTGATTTACTACAATGATATAGTTCATAGATACTGGCTTAAACACTTAAGCTGCTTAATCTCATTTTCGTATCGACTTAAAACAATATAGTATATAGAAATTATATTTCTACACCTTATTATAGGTACGAAACACTTAAAAGCGTCAGCTTGTTAATGTCATTCTATTGTTTTCCCGCGCTTATACAAGTTGACATTGTTTCGTAACGTTTGACATTTTCCTTAGCATAACACGAGTATTAATAGATGAGTCGGTACTTGAACTGTTAACAACTATAAATACAAAAGGTAAATTTCATTGTTTTTCTATAACACGCATAATAGATTCGAGTCTGTCCGTGAGACTATCTCGGTGATATAATGATCCATTCTCGGTGAAGAGTCATATTTTTAGTTAATACTTTAGTCCGTACAATAGACCATGTTGAAAAAGCGGTTAAGATACATGGTGGCCATTGTAGTAAAGAAATTAGCCTGGAAATTTTTTCTTGTATATACCGTTGAGTTTTACGGGCATAATGGGATGAATCTTATTCAAACGATCAATGGTTTCTACTCAATTGTTTTCGTACTTAAGGTAACAGAACATTGTTTAAAATCGTTGCACGATAGGTTTGTTGATTAATCTTCAATGAAAACAAGTGGTTGAAACGCATTATGATTTTTAACCATTTCAACTGCACTTTGTCGTGATTGCGTTGAATTCTGGCCTTCACCTTTCGAACCAATTCTGGCGATGTTGATGTTTTTGACTGTCCACCATTATTAATCCCACTTTAAGGAATATTTTAAATAAAACCAAAAATATTATTATAATATTTTTATTTTATTCAAAATGCATACTCTAAGAACAATTTCAACTGCATTGTAATATAACATCAAAAGTTGACATTGTATATGAAATAATTAACTTAAACCATAACAATATCTCAAGAGAATAACTTAAAGAAACGTTATAAAGTTTAACAGAAATAAATAATTAAGAATTATAGAAAATAGTGTGTTAATGTCATACGTTTCGCTCCAAATAACAACGACGTTTTAATTGAATTAAAAAATGCTAAGCACTTTGCTTCTATTTTTGTCATTAAGTTTATGATTCAATTACTAACTATAAAAAGTTGACTCAGGTCTTGATTTATCATCTAGCGTATAGGTCATCAACTAACGAATTTTTACTTGTTAAAAGTACTCGTACAATAATTAAATCGCCAATTCGAATCCACAACCAAAAAATAAAACAAATCGATTGATTTGGATTAATTTGATTAGAATTTTAAACGTTTGGTTATTGATAAAAAAATATTTATAAATCAATACAATAAATCAACCAGAACTAAATCATAAAAGGGGGAGCGAATATATTATATTATTTCTAATTCGAAATGATAAAAAATTATGTTGTTAGTTTAATAATAAATTATAGATCCATTATATGCGAGTGATAAGATTATATAATAAATTAAACCGATCAAAGAAATAATATATATGCGTGCGAATGTGATAAAAGCCTTTTAATTGCATTAACATTAAATGATGCATTAAATCCTTACAATACTTAATATTAGTGTTACCATATGATTTCATTGTAAGATACCCGCATGTATATTATAGAACAAACAACATTTATCGTTATAACAAAAAGATATTCATTTTTATTACATTGCATAATAGTTTTATATTGATTTAATAGCCTTACGAATGAATAGCTATCAAATAAAATCTTCTATAAATTGATATAGATAGAGTAATAGTTTTTATAGTGAGTACCTCCTTATATTTGGTTATATAGCATTGTATCGCCCACATTTTTTTATAAACATCGTCCAGCTGAAAATGAAACAATTGCATCTCATTTAATAATTAAATCAAATAGTAAATTGATTGGAAATAGCATAACATCAAATTAAGCATTTTCGCATATTAAATAATTATGAAAAACTTAAATTTTATATCATATGTCAATTCTCTAACGTTTAAAACGAGCGAATATTATTTTGGTCATGGTGTATTACTTTTGCTATTGAACAATAGATCGCTCTACAAAAAGCTTTTTCTTTTATAAACAATCAATATGCATGAAACTTCATTATCGACATTTTTGTATGAAATTAAGCAGAAAATTACATTTTTATTTAATTATACGTATTTTGATGATAATATGTTATATTAAAAATTAATGAAGTGGAAAATTTCGTTAGTTTTCTTTTATTACATGTAGAATGTTATTGGCGTTGTTAATTTATCATCTTATTTATACATATGTAGATTGTAGATTTGAATTTATTTTTATGTTGAATTATTTGTTTATTTTTATATAGGCCAAAATCAACACAATGACCTTAAAGCATCCAATATTGAAGTGTAATAATTACCGTAGTGTGATATTTTCTTAAGATAAACGGGTTTCCTTTGTGATGAACTACCGCATCCCCTAAATGTTTAACAGTAACTTTTTTTAGTATAATGATATGATCGACATCCCAATTGGAGTTCTTTATTCACTTTCATAAATACTATAGTGCATCTTATGTATAAAAGAATTAGGAGTAAGCAATGCATTTAAACTATGATATAATGAGGCTAATGGCGAAATTATTCTAGCATGCAAGTATAAGCGACAAAAATATTTCCAAAGGGTCATCCGGTGAAATTCTTCCGGAAAGTGTTGGCATCCGGCTTTCTTGACGTATTAAAATGCACGAATAAATGAAAACGAAAAGTACACAAACATCCAGAATTCTGCAAATGTATGTTAGTTTATAGTTTTCAAAAAGTAAGAGTGATAACATCTGGAATTCCATCAATAACGTCATAATAATTTCTATGTATTTGTTTTATGTTGCAGGATATGATAACTGATGAAAACGTTATCGTTATATTATTTTTATATTGAAGAAAATACTTTGCTTGAGAAGAAAATAAAAACCAAAGCATTTTATGCAAAAAATGCATTTCAATCAGAAAAGTGAAAACGAAAAGCAGAATTGAAAACAATTCTAATGTTGTGTATGGGAACAAGAAAAAAAATTACTTTCCGGAAGTCGATCAAAAATGCCGGATGCTTTCACTTTCTGAATGTCGGACAAGAATGCCAGTAGCTTTCACTTTTCGGAAGTTGGTCACCGGATGTTTTGACGGAAGTAGGCCAAATAAATAGGTCACCCCAGGTGTCCGGACTGCTACTCATGAGCAAAATTGTATTTACATTTTATGTTAAAATGAGTTAACTAAGCTAGATGTCATATATTATATGGGTTAAAATTTTACTGGTTTGAATGTCACTGAAATTATTACAGAGTATTTAGTTACCGTATGATATTGTCATTTGAGAAATATTAATTTCAATACCTTTATAACTAAACACTATAAAAGTTTATTTATCAACAATTCTATGCATCTCGTTTTCCCTTCATAAAACAATGCTTTTGAAATGTTCGCCCTTATATTATCCTTCACGAAGAGCTTTAATACATGAGAGAGTACCACAAAATATGATTGCCCTATAGTACAATTGACCAACTTGTTCACAAGTTTTTACTTGTTGTCAAATCTGTCATGAAATTGCACTTATCACTTTGTCTTTCTTTAATAGCATCGAAACTGCCTATTTCGGAAAGAGGACATTAATGTCAATCGTATTACATAGAGGATTCTGTACAGATATTTTACTAAGACCATAAACTTTTCTCCAGGAGATAAATCCTAGATTTCTTAAGCTCTCTATAATGTTCAAGTTTTTCAAAAAGTTATTATCAAGCAGGTCGAATTATTTCCATGTTCGATTCCTCCCTGCTTCTAATTTTTCTAGGTCTCTAAATTCATTTTTTGTCAATGAAATTCTATTCCATTCAGTATTAGAAGTTTGAGATCTGCGGAGACGTTTAAATCAAAATTTTTTGAATGGCGTGCTAGAGAAATATAGGTATTGTTTAAACTTAATTGTAAGTTTTTTTTTAATGTTGTCTGCTCCATGCTGTTCATCCTACACAAGATGTCATGTATGTATACATTGTGTTGATCTAATCAGTCAAAATTTAGTCAAATTTTTATGCCTAATGGATGTTATAATTTCGACATGCTGTGTTTTCCCTTTTTAATACAAATTATAAGCATTAAAAAAATGAATCAATTATTGAACTAATTGGTTGGAAGTATTAAACCTTTTTTCGCTCTTCATCTGGAATCAAGCAAACTTCATTCTTTATCAGAAAAGATGATCGATCTCCTAATACCAATATACCATATATCGAAATGATTAAAATCTCACAAAACTATCATGTCATCTTCTGGTTGAAATATATTATCATTTTTCTGCACACAAATGCATGGCAGTTTGAGTATGTATCAAAAAGTTGTATTGAGGCATATAAACCTGACATAAGTTTATGTCCAAGTCACGATTAGAGAGTTAGATCTCTTTGCTTGTAATTATATTGTGAACAGCAAAAAACAGTCACCTCCAACAATCTTTTTCCTAATATTTACAACCTGTTTGTGGGTCGTCGCACCGCTTTATGTTTAATCGGGCAAATTTCTTTTCCATACCTTCCATACCTTCCATATTGGAATATCTAACAGAATATACCTTTTGCTATTGCTGTTGTACAATGAGTTATACAAACATACCAATGATTAAAATAAAACGACATACTAGTACGTTTATTAATACTACTTATCAATGTTTATCAAACAATCGTTAACCATGCAATAATATAGACTTCAAATTTACATTTCAACAGGCCATTGAGATAACAAGTTATCTATAATTGAACACGTATAAGTCGACTGGACAACACGAATTAAACTTAATCAAGTATGTACTTAAATAATACTCGTATATATTGAACCATATATGATATACGATATGGATTGGTATTGAGATTGGTGTATTACTATGTCATATACAATTTCAATAAGTCGTAGCATTTATTTGTGTAAATATTAAAATTTATTATTTACATTTAAGACCATATAATAACCAATACATTTAATCATGTGTTTTATGAGGTAAACCGCGCCTATAACATTAATATATAATATATTTATTAGAAGAAGTATGTTATAATTAAACATTTCGATGGCATTAAAAGTTTTCAAGCACATAATGCTGAAATTTCTAAGTACATTGGGATGCAAAATTCATACAAAGGACAGATTGTCTACATAAAGCAAGATTATTCACGTACTTCGTAAAGGATGTTAAAAATAAACTGCAATAGAGTTTCGTGTGAGTTGCCTTTCAAAACGACTACAAAGATAAACCGACATGTTTCTTTTTAATGTCATTGCTAGACCTCACACACAATCAACGTTACGCCAAGTGACATTGCATCGCATGACATTAGTTATGACCTATAAGTCTCTACATCATATCACTCTAAAACAGCCTTGTATGTTATTAAAGTGTGTGATTTACTTTTTAAATTTTAAAACAGAAATGTTTTATTTAAACCTATAAGCCTTAAGACAAATTAATCTTATAATATTAATCTTAAAACAATATAGAAATCTGTTATTGTGTCCAACGGTTTTGCGCACAGATGGTTTATGACTGAGTTGTATTTTATTAATATTCCATTAACGTAATTCATAGCTACGAATTGCGTCATTTCGAAAGCAAGTTCGAAAAAACACAGAATTCTATTCGTGATTGAAATCACAATCAGCTCAACTTCTTCATCTAGACATATATATGTAACGGAAATGAATTTTAATTCGCTTATAAGAGCAGGAACTTGTGGATGTTGAGTCACAAATCACTGAGAAATTAAAAATGTTTTGTGCTATAAGGTGTAGCGAACCTTCTCTTTGTGGAATTCGCTATAGTAATTCCGCAAAAAGGTGCCAATCCAACAAAAATTGCATGTTTCAATTTCCTCAATTCTAGTACACCCGGCACCTCAATACATAAGAGTTATATTATTTATATTTGTCAGTTGATTTATTGAGTTAAGACAGTTTCAAACGAGCTTAAATCCATAAATGCCTTTACAGCTCCATGGCTGTTCGTTAAAATATAGATATTTGCACGATTAAGACCTCGTACATATCATCTCTATCATACATTTGTGTTTAAAACGTTGAGATGTGATCCAGACCGCATAAAAGAACTTATAAAGATCTTTTAATGCTTACAGGTGAATTCAAAGAATTTACAAACTATTGATGATATCGTTACGATCACTGCTAAAGAAATTCATCCTAGTTTGAGTTCAACTTGCTCTCTCTATGCAAACGGAACCTTATTTGGATGTAACATATTACATAAACATATGCTTCGAAGCCTATATATTCTATTGGACGGTCGATATTCATGATTTAGAGAACAAACAGGAACTAATATATAGCCTCCATCATATGGTTCAGGGTTAGACATGGATGCTTAATCTTCACATGGATGTAAAATATTAATACGAAAAGATATTATATTGATTGATTGAAACTTAATATACCTATAACTAAAATCTTATCACTAATAAGAATATATATTACTAATATGTACACATTTATATCGTTTTACAACCGATTAAATAAATCAACCGTACCCTGTGTGTCATTTTACACTTATATATTTAATCTTATCTTCAAATATTTATCAAATACTTTTTATTTATATTTAAATAAATTGTAGCTTGTTGTTCTAATTAATACTATAAATATATTTTAATTATACATGCATTATTAATTTTGTTGTATATAAATTTTAATTTAAAACTCTGTTTTCCATTTTTAATTTAAAATTTTAACTTTGCAAACATTTGTCGGGTTCTTTGATAATTTTGCGTGATGCAATAGAGATGGCATGATAATCGGCACGTACGTCAAACATAAAATTTGAAAAATTCTAACCTAACATATTTTTTTTTAGTTCGGTGTTGTGCTTTTGAATGAAACAGTCGCGCATAAATAAAATAGAAATCGTGTGACATTTTGTGATTGTAAATTATACATACATACACCCAAACGCAAAATTAGTTTAATTAATTGATCGTGCTTGTAATCAATTTATACAGTGTTTTTGTGATAAATTGTGAATGTTTTCTAGAGAATACGAATAAAAAACATAGAATATATAAAATAAAATATTAATTAATTGGCAATGGGGCAACATGTTTCTAGAACAGACTTCGAATGGACGTACACGGACGAGCCACATGCAACGCGACGCAAAGAAATGCTAGCCAAATATCCACAAATAAAAAAATTATTTGGTTACGATCCACAATTTAAGTATGTGGCTGGTGGAATGGTGCTGACACAATTTGTTATGTTATTTGTTATGAAGGGGCAATCATGGCCGGTGACGTTGTTAGCTGCATATTGCTTTGGTGGCGTTATAAATCATTCACTTTCGTTAGCTGTACACGAAATATCACATAATTTAGCGTTTGGACATTCGCGGCCACTAGCAAATAGGATATTTGGATTTTTTTGTAATTTACCACTTGGTGTGCCTATGTCGATATCGTTTAAAAAGTATCATCTAGAGCATCATCGATATCAAGGTGATGAAATTTTGGATACCGATATTCCGACCGAATTGGAAGCCAAACTATTTTGTACATCGTTTGGTAAATTGATCTGGGTATTTTTACAACCGTTCTTTTATTCGTTTCGACCATTTTTTGTAAATCCAAAACCACCCACTAAAATGGAGCTAATCAACACCGCAATTCAACTTGTATTTGACGTGATCGTTGTGTACTTTTTTGGGACACGAGTACTATTTGGATATTTAATATTAGGTACAGTTATGGCGATGGGCTTCCATCCAGTTGCCGGTCACTTTATATCCGAACATTATATGTTCTCGAAAGGATATGAAACTTACTCATATTATGGTCCGCTAAATTTTATAACATTCAATGTTGGATATCACAACGAACATCATGATTTTCCAGCTGTGCCCGGAAGTCGTTTGCCCGAGGTAAAGAAAATAGCGCCCGAATACTACGACACCATACCACAGCACAATTCATGGACTAAAGTTTTATACGATTTCATCACCGATCCATCGATTGGACCGTACGCCCGGATCAAGAGAAAGCATAAGAAACAAAACATGGCAAAAAACTAAGTTATAGTTTAAGTATACTAAATAATTATATATTTGATCGTTTTTTTGTCTTTATAAACAAATTAATTTATCTTTATAATTAAGAAACTAATTTTGTCTCAGATAAAATGATAAAAATATTATGACGAGTCTTAAGTGTCTGAATATGTAAATTGCAGCACAAGACAAGAATAAAATTCTTTTTTTTTTTTTTTGATATTACAAATAATATATCTAAATATATTTTTCTACTAAATTGTAAAAAATAATTCATTTTATCTCAGAAAACATTCAAGGCCAATTAAATAATTACTGTTCTTATCAATTTTATTGTAATCAAAAAATATATATTTTGGTATAAAATGCGCTATTCTACAAGGTACGAACTTATTCTATTATGTGATAATTGTGAATTTATAATTAGAATATTATCTCATTTTCCATAAAAGGGCGTACCCCCATTAAATTGAGACAATAAATTACCAAAACTATTTACTTGTTGGAATTTTGAGTTAACAATTTCTTTTGGCATTACAATAAACAGCTGATTTATATTTGTACTAGCCTCAATTAAATTAATTCGATGTTGTGATAAAATTGCGGGTTTTTATATTATATTTATGTAGGTTAAATTATTAAATATGAATCAGCTGATATATTGATTCATATTATCTATTAAATAAGGTGATTGGATATTTCACAGTCGAGACGGATAGAGAGATAAGATAACACAAACGTGTACATCATTTTGTACTTCATATACAAGTTTTCTAGTAATTCTAATTCAATGGAAGGTTATAATCTTACAAGATTAAAAGTATCCAAAATTAATTAATTTTTATTAGTGACTTGACAACACAAAACTAATAACAATTATTCGATTGTGTGGCTTAATCTATTTTGTATATAAAGTAAATTATCGGTCAGCTGATTGCCTTATTCATCCAGGTGTTATTATTTAAATAAGGCGATTGGATATTTATCATTCAAACCGAACAAAGATAAGATAAAAAATCAATATGTACATACGTATATTGAAATTAATTCAAATATTGAAACACGTCAAGTTTGATTTTGTGCTTGACGATTCACTATTCTTCCCGTTAAAGTATTCCATTTTGCATTGTGGCATAACTTCTTCCAAAAACTTCCTGTTGCCATATTTGTAAAAGTCATCATCGTACCAAGTATATTTATGCACTCTTATAAGTATCAAAGTGTCTGAACATATAGCAAACCAAGTCTTATCTCGTCAATCGATCAATAGTTTGGGCAATATAATAGTTGTAAATATTATGTTGGTAGTTCGGTTTAACCTCGACATTAAATTAATGGCTTGCGTGCCATCACTCACCAGTCGCAATTTAAAATTTATTGATTTTTATCTTTAATTGCAGTACTTGAATATTAAAATAAACCAAATACATATATTTCCCTGATAACACGTGTTGATTGTATGAAAAATATTACAACTAAATAAAAAGCTATCAGATAACGAAATCAAATCGTTACCAATTTCGATAAACAGTATAATGTGGTAATTAGTCATAATATTTGTCACATCGTAATCGGGTATGACTTATTGTTACGGTGCCTTATTGTCTCTCCTACCATATTATTAACGGATTTAGTTTATCACTAATATAAATATTCATAGAATTATGCTTGAAAGTTTATCGCAGGTTGTTATCAATCATACCATTTTCATTAACAAAACCAAAAACCTTTGATAATACGTTGAAATAAATTATATTATACTGAATATGTGGCCATTCATTAACCATAATAAATATATAGGTGCATTATATAAATTATATATTTTATATTATATTATATACTTAAAAATATATGTAAATAAAAAATTTTATAAAACCAAAAAGAGATCTGAACCTAAATCAAATCTAACTACCTAATCTAATTTAAATTATGTTGTGCAAGGCATCTATATATGTAAAATAAAACGAACAATTTAAATAATAATTAGTGTGTACCTATAATTAATTATCTATAATTAATACTAGAATATGAAAATCTACATAAATATGGTAATTAAATATTACTTATATGTGAGAAGTATCGCATTAACTATCTGTGTGTGATCTAGAGGCACATCTTCCTATATTATATATATGTGTAACCGACCTTTCATTCAAATATCTATTATTTGTTGTTATTTCAAACTAAACATATATATGTTTTCAAAGAACGTTTTAATATATAATTAATAAACTATTTATATGATTTTATTATTGTATAGTTTATAAGTTACACTATTTAATTAATAAATTTACAACCGCTTTAATATTTGTCTTCAGTTTAAACGATAGTAATTTTTATTTTAAAATATATAATTTAATTCTGGAGTGGTGTCGAAATGAAAACAAATTGGTTGGTAAGTAAATTTAATTTGGAACAAAATCTTAAATTTTATTACTGCACAAACATAATGAATGCCGATTTTATTGGGATAATGGAAGGAATCAAGTTAGTAATAAATGATGGGAGAAGGAGAGTTCTTTAAATATCCGACTCTCTGGCTGGTTAAGAATTAATAAGTAAGGAGGGAGTTCTCAGGGCAACGTGATAAGTGTTTGAGTGCCTCCGATCGTGTGATAGTGAAGTTGTTATTCAATGGATATCTTCACACCTATAGAGCCGATATGATTGCATAAAGGAGTTACATGAATGAGGAAATAAATGATTATGATTTTATGGGTGCTAGAGATGTACTTCGTATGTTCCAGGTGAATCTGTGGAGAAATAGTAGAGTGAATTTATGCAAAAATGTCAAATAAAAGGCAGAAGTACTTTGAATACTATAGTGTCTCTTTTAAAAAAAAGTTTCTTTAAAAAATCAAAGGAGACACACAATAATTTGAGTGAGATTGAACAGTGGAAATTGGAAGGAATGGCTGCATATTTTCAATACTGGACAAATATAAAAAAATGCCGAATCGATTAAGTATAAGAAGGAATCAGGTTGGCAATGGATGATGGGAGAAGCAAACTTCTTTTTTATTTTTAATACAGCACAGGTATAATAAATACTGAATTGATTGGGATTATGGAAGAAATCAAGTTGATATTGAATGATGGGAAAAGGAGAGTTCTTTAACTATTCGACTGGCTGGTTTAGAAGTTATAAATAAGGAGAAAGTACTCAGGGCAACATGATAAGTAGTTTGAGTACGTTCGATCTTGTTGTAGTTTAGTTGTTCTTCGAGGGATATTTTCATACCTACAGATCAACGGTAATGAGAGAGTCGATATGATTGCAAAAAAGAGTTACTTGAATGAGGGGATAAATGATAATGATTTTATAATGGTGCTAGAGATGTATTTCGTATGTTCCAGGTGAATCTGTAGAGAAAATTGAAATGCATTTGTGCAAAAATATCAAATAAAAGGCAAGTTCTTTGAATTCTATACTGTCTCTGTGAAAAAACCTTTCCTTAAAGAAGTCAAACGAGACACTACAATATTTTGAATAATAGAAATTGGAAGGAATGTCTGCATAATCGTGATTTGAGTACAGAAAATGTGAGTTACACTTGTATGATTGTCGAGGACGTTGAAGATTTCCTTCTAAACTGTTACTGCAATTAAGAACAAACTCTTTACTGCAATTAAGAACAAAATCTTTATTTCTAATACTGGTCAAACATAATGAATGCCGAATTGATTGGGATTATAGAAGGAATCAAGTTGGCAATGGTGGGAGAAGGAGAGTTCGTCTAGTATTCGACTCTCTGGTTGTTTTAGAATTAATAAGAAAGGAAGAAGTACTCAGGGCAAACTGATAAGTCGATATTGCAGTAGTGAGTTCTTCAATGAATACCTTCCCTACAGATCAAAGGTAATGAAATATTCGATATGATTGCAAAAAGGAGTTACATGAATGAGGAGGTAAATGATTATGATTTTATGGATGCTAGAGATAGATGTTAGAACTTGGTATGTTCCAGGTGAATCTGTAGAGAAAAAAGCAGAGTGCATTTGTGTAAAAATGTCAAATAAAAGGCTAGAAGTACTTTGAATGCTATATTGTTTACTGCTATAAGTGATACTCGTATGGTTGTGAGGACATTGAACATTTGCTTGTAAAGTGCACCAAATATGGTTAATTAATTATTTATATTTTTTTTATTGGAGCAAGTTCTATTAAATAAATTGTAAAATAAAATAAAGAATTCACAAACATTAAAAAATTATTATTTATTAAAAATTCTAGCGCATACTCGCTAGAAATCGCAAAAACTAAACTAATGAAACAGGAAAATTTTCAAAAATGAAATACAACTGATAAATGGTTAACTGGAAACTATCACATAATAGCATTTATCGATTATCAAGTACATATACTATACAGTAAATTCAGATAAGACTGCTTACTACAGTAGTGGTGGTATAATAGGTTAAACAATATAAAACATAACGAACGGAAAATATGAAATCGAAATATGTACAAGCAGAAATGAAATCCAAGAATATACCAGCGTGGAACCAAAAATTCAGTTACAGAAACTAATCGTTACAGAAATATATATCGCCCACGCTTAAAGATCTTAAAATTCCTTAAAAGCTCAAACTTAGTTGCATTAGAAAATCTAGAAGCAACTTCAAGCAAATTGACCCTTCTTAAAAGCAACATACTTGCCTAGGCAAATGAGAAAATAACAGATTTGCTTGTATTGTTCGTAAGTATATAGGCAATTATCGATAACCTACGTAATCCTGAAGAGGATTAGAATTTGAACAGTCAGTGTGTAATAATAGAATTGAGATAAAATAACATTGGGAACAATAACAAAAAACTACTGGAGCAATGTCCAAAAAGTAATAGCATTCCTCATCATCTAGAGTATTTTTTCCGGCTGAACAGGGATATATCGATATGACTGTTATCTATCTGTCTGTCCGTTTCTATCTTTGCAATCTGTTTTGGAGTTCAAGAATTCACTCTTTCGCGGTTCGCTTATTTACGTCCTACTTTACTCTATTACCAAGCCAGATCAAGGATATACGACTATAGATCCGATGTAGAACCATCTGCACCTTGCTACCTCCATGCCAGCCTATAGTAGGTACTGACATAAAAGATGCACTTCAACAGGTGATCATAGAAATGTTCATTCACACCACGATCATAATCAGATGGTGAAAAATTCTTTTTTCTTTTGCCCCTATCGGGATTCAAATCAGGTACCTCCCGCTCCAATTGACTGTAGTAATTTCAGAAATCATCACGAAATAAAATCTGATCGAGCAAATATTACTATATTATAGAAAAACTATTTGGTGAACAGGAGGAACCAATTGTGATATCCTAATGAATATTAGTAACAACTACATAGACTAGAACCCTGCTTCTAGAAAAATATTTTGTCTTCAAAAGACAAAGTTTGATTACCAAACGACCACAGTAAAAGTTCCAAAGTCATAGTACGAAGACTTTCCGCAAAGTTTTACACGTTTATTCATAAATATCATCCATTAACACCAAATGCGTAAACATTAAGCTCTTTAAAATAGTATTCTACAGTTGCATCCTAATCATTATAAGAAAACCTCTTGTTTATTCATGAAGTTAACCCATAAAAATTGTGTGCGTAAGTAGTTCCTCGTTTATTATCTGCCGTTGAGCTGTATACTTTCCTTACATTGTTTTACCTCTTTGAAGATTTTCAATGAACCCACGGACATTTCAAATACTAACGTCATGTTCGGGCCACCGATGGAATCATTTTAATTTTTGGTTGTATAGAACCACATTTTAAGCACTGTGCCTTATTAGTTGTATCTTCTTTCAACCAATTACATTGATTTCGTACTCGTAAATTATCTACAGTTTGCACAATATGGAATCGGGTAGTTCCAAACAAATCAGAAAACTATTTTGTAAATATTGAAATGTATTTTCAAACCCCCACAAATAATTATCAACAAATCACAATAAAAAATTATAATAATTTGGATTCCACCAATCTAACACTTTTATGTTTTTGATAGGCTCATAAATTACCGAGCCAAGTGCATTTTGACTTCGGTCTGAAAAACTTAACGTTAATTTGTATTGTGTAAAGCCTTGCGCCAACGACAGTACTATGTTGGACAGAAGGGAGTGTTGTCCATAGAATACTGGAAGCGGTCGAAAACTCGTTGTTGTTATCTATGAATAAATAATAATTTAAAGATATAATAAATTTTTGGGAATCGTTTAGCACTTACCACTAATAATTGACAACCCTCTTCAGGGTTCATATAAATATCAGTAAAATACTCGATTTTCCGATTATTTTTTATTTTTCGCTCCGATAATTCGCATCGACTGCCTTTCAACATTTTCTGTTTGAATTTATAACAAAATATCCAGTCACTTTTATCCTGTTTGCACCACATTCCAACACACTCCCGTTTCAATAAGCATAAGTAGTCTTGATCGACTAACGATTTAAGTCTCCTTGCAAACGGTTCATATGTATAAAATAAGGAACGTATAACACAAGCTCGCAATCCACCCAGGCGAACCATACAATCTGGACGAAAACGCATCGGTAAATCAATCCGTTCGTCATAGTGTCGTTTATACAGGTGAAACCAAAATTTAGCCGAAGAAACTACATCCGCAGTTTTGGTACAAATCATAGCAAATGTTCCCGCATCCTCGGGATCAATATGTTCCGAAATTAAAAACCATATATCAATATGATAATCATTATACACATGATTCGGATCATTCTCACTTTTCCACCTTCGCCGATTCCGTTTTCGAACGCCATTCTCTTCCAGTTCATCACCTAACACTTCAAACGATTTCTCACGGTTTATCACATTACCCTTTTTTAATCGTAGTGCTTTTTTATCACTATTTGCATGGTCATATAATGTTACATCTGTAAATCATATTGTTCGGTGATTTACTGCATGTCCAAATCTTAAAATAAAAGGCCACTCACCACCAAATTTTTGATGACTTCGAGACGCAGCTCCTTTTTTCTTATTCGACATAATGTCTTATCAGCCAATTGGGGAAATTTTTGTATTTAATAAACAAATTAAAAGAAAATTAACAAAATAGTAAATTAAATTAAATTTTTATTACATTTTGAATTCATTTTATTAACAAAAATAAAATCGGGTGCCATTATTCGAGACCCAAGATTACGAACGAATGTCAACAAATGTCTAACGTCAAAATTGAGCAAAATTTGGAAAAAAGTGCTAACATTCGACCATTTAATACAGAATGTCAAAATTGACGTATTCTTATATGTCAAAATATCGCGCACATGGATTTGTTGTTTATTCGAACTTGTTTCATTTTTATTCTATAAAATGTTTGTTACCGAAGTAAATGACTTAAAAATATATAATTTAAGTGCTGGAAAATCAATACCTGATGTAAGTATTCTATTGATGTAATATATAAGTTAGTATGAAGCATATTGGTTTCTATTCTAGTGGATCAGTGATCGAAAGCGGCGAACCCTACAAAATAAAAATGCTGATATACGGAAACGTATCGAGCTTATACAGGATTTTAATATGCCTGGGGTAGCTACCTGTATACGAATATCGCGCGATGGACAGTTTATCTTAGCTGCAGGCACGTACAAACCTCGGGTTAAATGTTTTGAGGTGAACAATTTGTCAATCAAATTTGAACGATGTTTTGATTCTGAGGTTACAGCTTTTGAAATTTTGAGCGATGACTACAGTAAACTAGTATTCTTGCACTGTGATCGTTATATTGAAGTGCATGCAGCACACGGTCGTCACTATCGACTGAGAATACCACGATTTGGGCGAGATATGAGCTATCATGTACCAACGTGTGATTTATTCATAGCGGGAACATCGAGTGATATATACCGGCTAAATTTAGAAAGAGGTCAATTTTTATTGCCATACCAGTCGGAGGGAACCTGCCTAAATGCAATAGAAGTAAATCCAGAACATCATTTAGTATGCGTTGGTACACAAGAGGGCACGGTTGAAGCTTGGGATCCTCGAGAAAAGAAACGATGTGGTGTTCTTGATGTAGCTATGAAAATAGACAATTACAAGGATTTCCCATCCGTGTCGGCACTCACGTTTAAGAATGGATTGCAAATCGGCGTTGGTACAAGCACTGGTCAAGTATTGGTGTACGATATACGAGCCCGTGAACCTCTAATTATTAAAGACCATTACAATAAATTACCAATCAAAAAAATTGGATTTAATTCCAGTCAAAATACGGTTTACTCAATGGATGGGGGTATATTTAAAGTGTGGGATGAAAGCGATGGGAAACAATTAGCATACATTGAATCATCTTCGACGTTTAACGACTTCGCTTCAATTCCAAATACGGGTATGTTCTTCTTTGCCCAAGAAGAAATGAAAATGTTAACGTATTACATCCCAGCTATGGGCCCAGCACCTCGTTGGTGTTCGTTCCTTGACAATTTAACAGAAGAAATGGAATCGGATCAAATCGAGAATATTTATGATGATTACAAATTCTTAACAAAACATGAACTTGGCGAATTAGGATTGGATCATTTGATTGGAACGAACTTACTGCGAGCCTATATGCATGGATACTTTATCGATATGAGGTTGTATAAAAAAGCAAAGACCGCAATAGAACCATTCGAATTCGAAAAATATCGAAGAGAAAAAATTCGACAACAAATTGAAGAACAACGACCGAATCGGTTACAAATTAAGACTAATTTGCCTAAAGTTAATCAAGAGATGGCAATTAAATTGCTGGAAGATAAAAAATCTAAGAAAAAGGCGTCCGCCGCATCCAATCTACTTGACGATAATCGATTTAAGGCCATGTTTGAGAATCCTGATTTTGAAATTGATAAAAGTGCGGAACAGTATAAAATGTTGGCTCCTGTTATAAATCGACTTGATAATTCAAAAATGAAAGAGCTTAAGAAACGGGCTCAAATGGAGCAGTTAAATGAGTTGTTGAACGAGGATGGTAATGACAAGCAAGATTCAGATAACGATGATGATTTGTTCTCAGAAAAATCAAGTGAAGCCGACGACGATGAAAACGAACAAGCTGATGATAGTTCAGATGAGGAAGGCAAACGAGAATTTGCCAAGGAAATGAAGAAACAGTATCGTTCCGTACAAAAAGACCGCAAAATACAGGAAAGGGCAGAGGAACAGGAAATTGCGGAAAGAGAAACTCAAATGTTCGAAATTGACGGAGATACAACTGATTTTAAATTAGAAAATATTCGTAGAGGTAAAAACAGAGTTCCACTGGGTGAACGTTTGTCCCGTGAACATGATTCGAGTTTCGGAACTTTTGATAAGCGTTCTGGTAATCGTTCGATGGTATTCTCAACACACAAGTCAAAGGATTTCAAAACAAGGCAAGAACAGTTACGGAAGCATAAGGAAGAACGAAGAAAGGTGGTTAGATCAACAAAGTCTCTAAAATTGAAACGAGCTCCATTTAAATAAAATTTTTGAATAAAATAGTTTGATTTATTTAAATGAAATCTAAAGGTGGATGTCTCTACTAAACTTAGTCGGTGGATCATTGGAGTTCAGAGATCAGTTCGCTGCACAAACGAATGATTTTAGCTAAAAATGTATAATTTTTCGTTTTTAAATTTTTATTTCAAATATCCTAACTGTAAATTATCCTGAAACCCTATTAAAATTCCATCGCTCGGCCTCGGTGCCCACTTAATACAATTAATATCACTTTTCTTATGTCTGTCCTTTTTTATGTGGACCACATTGATCTTTCTTGTATAAATATTTAAGATATACGCGTATATATGTTCGGATCGTACACCAATCATTAAATAATTATTTGACGCACTAAACGATATCGACAAAGTTTTTAAACAGTTCAGATCGTATTTAAATAGACAATCGCCTAAATTCGAATATGCCAGACTATGGATTGTGATTGTTGTTTTGAAATTATTTGGACTGAGAACTTCGGTAAACGAGCAAAGCATTTTTCCACAACACGATATAGCCAATGTGGAATCGTTCAGTATATAGCTCGATGTAATTGTATTGCGCCAGTTCTGCTTCAAATCGGGCACATTGTCTGGATCATCGAAATCCCAAATTTGGAGCACATAATTATTGTTAGCCATCACAATTGTATTGACTTCGCTTATTTGCCATGGATTTTCATAATTTTTCTCCTCGATCTCTTTTATGAAATGATTCAGTTCGTCCATTATCTTGTGTAGAACTGTTACATTTATTCGACCATGACTAGTTAATTGCAGCTCAATTACACACTCGTAATTCTCATAGTAATTGGATGATTTGATTATGAACTTTAATCGATTATTGATTATTTCCAGTGATTTGTTGATTTCGTTTAGATTCGATTTGGTATAATTGCATCCCAAAGCCTCATCAGACATATGCGATTTGATAAATATTTTCCACAGCTTCGCGAGACAATCGAATTTTCGTCGTAATCGGACAGCATCATTTTCACAATTCGCCTCCAAATCAAAAATGAAATTGTTCACTAAATTTAGAATGAAACTCAATTTGTCCGTTGCATTGGCCATTTCTTTTGTTAATGTACTCATTTCGCCTAAATTCAGAGATTGAAATTCAATACCGGTGATGAGCTTATTAGAAAATGGAATCGATTTTATATATCGGACATACAGCCTCGGGTTTGATTCAAATTTGAACAGATTCACATTGTTTTCCCAATCCCAGATCGTTACCGAATTCTTTTGAGCGTACAAAATAAAAAACTTAACAGGATGAAATGTTAGCGACGATATAGGCGATAATCCCGTCACTTCGTCTGCTGCTATACGATATAATTCCAAATTTTTAAATACATTCACCTGTCCGCCAAAACATCCAAACGCTATAATTCCACTATCCACCGGATGGAAAGCCATAGTCCAGGCGGTTCGCTCGAAGTTTTTAATCTGCCCAATTTTTGTCATTCGATGCAAATTAATGAAACTTACAGACCGTTGAGTATCCGAAACCGAGGCCAGTGCACCATTTGAACTAAAATCCAGATTATAAATTGATCCAAATTCATTTGAAAATCCAGCTACAGGCTGTAATGGAATCAAAACAAATGAAAATTTCCCGCCAAAACCCCAAAATGATATTATACTTAGACTATCAACAACTTACCTTATATTCCGGGGGTTTATTAATATTATCTAGCGAGTTGAGAAGCATTTTATCGGTTAAATTATATCCATAACTAATTAACATATATTTATTTAATATTTTTCTATTTACATAACCTAACTCACGATCATACAGTAAATTTAATACGTTTCTCACATTTTTCGATCGAGTTTTCCTATCGCTTAAGTTCATTTTTGAATAAAATCCTTATTTCGCTGTTATACATCAATTAATTTTGTAATTTTAATTTATAAAATTGGTTTTTTATTAAATGCTGACGATTAATTTAAGAAACGTCAACAACGTATTTTCAAATACTATGTAATTCCGAATTATTTTGTAATAGTTTAGTTCGATTCAAATCTATGATATCCTAAATTATAACGCATTTCTGATAGACAAGATTCAGGGGCGGCATAATGAGCTACACAAATTTGTTTCGGTTTGATGCATATCTTGACTATGAACAAATATATTGTATTATAAATTGATTACAGATAAGAAAAAATTCCAAACTGGACAGTTTATAATAATGTTGACATTGACAACGATTAAAAAACAATAATTTATTAATAGGTTATTCATTGTTCGTAGATAAGATAGCTTTGAAATTTTTTTCAATTATTTTGTAATCATGTCTCATTCAAAATATTAGTATTGTTTGAATATTCATCGATAATTGTAAAAATTTATAGTTGACTGACATTTCTAATGTGTATTTTGAAATAAAGATGGCAAGTACAACGCAGGAACAACTGCCAGGGCCATCTGATCACTGCAGCCAAACCATCCACAATGAGATGCCAATAGTGCATATAGATCGTGATCCAGAGTTGATGACGTGCCCAAATTGTCTAAACTCGATACAAACTAAAAAATCGTATAAAATGGGATTTCGAACGAAATTAAATATTGTATTACTTGTGCCATTTTTGTTATGTTTAATCCCGATATATTTGAAATCTTGTCAGGGTGTGTACCATTATTGTCCCATGTGTGGAATTGCACTTGGTGTTACAAAGTACTAATATTTTGTATTATAGCAAAAATTATGCATTTAACTTAGACCTATACCAATGCATAATATATGTGTGTTGTTGCTCAATTGTTGTGAGGTTATGTTTTATTAGTTTGACAACGATTTTATTATAAAGACCGGGAATATTATAAATTTTATAAATTCAACAAATATTATTTCGATTTAATAATAATGTCACAGCAACTAACACACATACGTATCCTGCTATACCAAGAAAATATTAGTAATATACAAAATCTATCGCACTTGTTAAAGAATAATTCGTACCATGGAGCGATTACTTCCATCGTGCACAAGAACTATATGCGTGAATTCGAAGTTGAACCAATGAAAACTAAGCACCTGTGTTTCAGCCGTTCGGATTTATTACTGTCCTCGAACGATTGGTACTCCAAAGTAATTTCAATAATGAGTGATTATGGAGATTGTGATTCGGAAGTTGACGAGATACGGAAGGCAAGTGAAAAGGCATTAATACAGGAGATATCGTTTTCGGATCACTTGGTACAAGCGTGGGGTGGTCTATTAGTTAAAGTGAAATCGAAAAACTGTGTTAATTTGGCTCGAGTTCTAATGGCACATTCCAAAAGTAAAATTTTTGCAGAGATACCAATGGTCGATCCCAAGTCTCTGGCGTCACAGTATCGAATCGATAAACTCAACGAGAACGATGATTATGAGGATACATGGACATGGTGGAATAGTTTTCGAACTTATGCCGACTATAATCCAAAAATTAAATTAGCACTCGAACTATCATCTGACATTCCAACGAGCGAAGAACTGCACAGATGGTTGGGCGAACCAATTCATATACTCATCATTCCGTCTAACGTATTCATAATGAATAGTAGCAACTGTCCAGTATTGTCGCGTGCCCATCAAGAAGTTCTGTTACAGTTTATACGACACAACATTAATTTTGCGATTAAGGCGAATGTGAAAGATGGATACCTGAATTTCTACTCTAGTTATGTAAAATATTTGGTCGATAAGTTCCAACAAGTTGATCCAATGAAAGGATTTGATGATGTACTCGAATATCCATTACAACCATTGTACGATAATTTGGACTCGTATACTTACGAAACATTTGAACGAGATCCTGTAAAATATAAAAAATATCAGGAGGCGATCGAAGCTGCTCTTCTGGATCGAGTACCCCAAGACCAGATTGAAACGAAAATCGTATGTTAGATTTATTATGATTTATAGCCACTATATATTAATTCTTTATATATTTTCAGAGTGTGATTATGGTGCTTGGAGCAGGACGTGGTCCATTAGTTCGAGCCGCTTTGAATGCTTCGCAAAACACAAATCGAAAAATCAAAATTTTTGTTATCGAAAAAAATCCAAACGCAATAATTACACTTCAAGCGCTCATCGATGAAATGTGGTTTGATCGTGATGTGCGACTGTTTAAATGTGACATGCGAGATTTTGATCCACCAGAGAAAGCCGATATTTTGGTGTCCGAACTGCTGGGCGCATTTGGCGACAATGAGCTATCTCCCGAATGTTTGGACGGTGCTCAGAAACATTTAAAAGCCGATGGAATCTCCATACCAAGTAAATCTACTTCGTATATCAATCCAACAATGTCGACGAAAGTATTTAATGCGGTGCGATATGTTGAACGGCCGTCGAATGCACGCGAGCGTATGAATTGTTATTCGACTCAGGCGGAGAGTACTTATGTGTTGTATATAAAAAATTGTTATCACATAAACAAGCCGAAAAAGGTGTTCGAATTTGTTCATCCCAATTTAAGTTCGATTATTGATAATTCACGATTTGCCTCGCTTGATTTCGAAGCGAAAGTGGATTGTGTTCTAACCGGATTTACGGGATACTTTGATTCGGTATTGTACAAGGATATCACAATAAGTACACATCCTGAAGCGCATACACCCGGTATGGCGTCATGGTTTACGCTGTTCTTACCGATTGCGGAGCCGCAACATTTAAAGGCGGGCGATAAAATTGTTTTGAACATTTGGCGTTGCGTCGGTGCACACAAAGTTTGGTATGAATGGTGTACTGTTGCACCATTTATAACTCATGTACATAATCATATGGGCCGATCATCTTTTATATCTATGTAGTTAAGGAACTTAGGAATAGTACGGAGTTGCCTTTTAGGAACAGCTTTAGTGTATGTCACTCACAATATCGAAGTAAAATAGCAGTTACTTCAAATTAAAACAGTAATGTGAGTGACCTACACCATAAAGCTTAACCCCGTTTAATTATTGTATGCAAGGAAATTGGAGTAAATTTGTTAATAAATTAAGTTTTTCAATAAATTTTGTTGCTGTTTCATTGTTAATCAACAAACACTTTTGTTTTAATATATTAATTGTTGACCCTCTGTTTGGTGTTGAACGAGTGCGTGCTTTAAAATGAATTGCATTTATACGAGAATGAATAAAATTCGTTAAAATTGTTGTTTTTGCTTTTGGATGATAGATGCCACTGAGGTGAGTTCCTTAATGGTATAATATGGAGAATTCGTTTGCTCTCGTGAGATGACTTTCTTTCCCCTATACTCATTAATCAATTTCAATTTGTTAGTATAAAAGACAGAAACGTGGGCGTACGGCCAAATGAATACCGACCAAATGGTGCAATGATTAAAGCTGCGGCAGTTGGAGCGGGAGATACTAGTTTGAAACCGAAAGGCGTAAGATGCAAATCTCTTTTGGTGTGCAGAATAAACCGTACGTCCTAGATATAGCTTTAACGTAATGGCGTTAAGTAGGATATAAATAAGCAATCAACAGAGAATTGTGAATGTGTTTCCAGCCTTTTTCCAATCGAAGCACACCTCAGGCGAAAGGAGCCGAGCAAGCTGTTTAAGGTTCAGTTTGTTGGGCTGCTGAAGGATTGTAATTGGGGTACGGAGAGTATCACTAGGAACTGTAGCAGACATGGCTCCAGTTACAGCCCTTCAAGCGATATTTTGCAAATAGTTGAGTTTACTAATTGTAGATTTTACTTTAACCACTGTCCACAAAACAACAGGTGCACAAGTTACCATTGGTAGAACCAGTGATTTTTAGATAAAATTTAGCGTTTTGGGGGATAATCCCCAGGAATTATTAAAGCATTGCCAAAATATAGCAATGTTTTTTTGTAGTTTATAATCCAGATAATACTTCCAAGAATGTTTTTTATCCAGGAAAACACCAAGGTATTTGACCAAGAGCTATTAACTTTACATCCGAAAAGGTACATAAAATGCTGCAATGTTCCTACGCCTTGTTAATATAACCAAATCGGGTTTAGACGGATTGACATGTAAACCCTTATCCAGACACCACTGTTCTATAATAAGAAAAGCGTGTTGAGTTAAATCTGATAAGAAATTCAGTTGCTTGCCCGAAACTGTCAGAATCAGACCGTCAGAATAATTTTGATCAACAAAACCGGACACACGAAAAATAACAAGAAGATCGTCAATGCTCAATGAGCAGAAGCCACAACAGGGTTGAAAGCACATCTTATTGCGGGTATACTCGGGAAGCTTTGACCGAAGTAAAGGTGTCCTCAACCTCACATATCACTATGCGAGATTCAAGCATACATTCAATCCATTTGATGATATTGGGTTCGATACCAAATTTAATACAAGCATTCGTAATCGAAACGAGTGTAGTATTTTCAATGGCTCTGGCAATATCCAGAAAAGTGCCCACCGATGAACCTATCAACAATCCTTTCTATAAACTTCAGAAAAGTTGATGACATATATATAGGCCTAAACGATTTGGGGTCGGTGTAGTCCGGCTTGGCAATTTTTGAAATAAAACTTACTTCTGCTCCAAGATTGAGGAACAAAACTAAAAGCGATACATGGCTGGAACAGATATAGTAAATGTGCCTTAAAGAGTGGATATCCATGCTGTAATACAGCAGGAAATATGCCATCAGGACCGGCAGATTTGTTCGAAAGAGTACAAGCTCCAACGTAAGACCTCATGATTGGTTTATCTGCAGACAAAATCCCAATTGCGAATAACATCCAATTCGTTGGGGACTACAGCAGTATAGTCAAGCCACCTACTTCCGTTTTATTATTTAACTATTATTTCTGCTCAGCGACTTGTTAAGTCTAAGTACCGCAGGTAAGCTATTTATTTCCTCACAGAAGATTACCCAAGAGGAACACTGTGATGTTCTTAATTCTAATTTGTTTACCTTTTGTGCAGCTATAGCACTAGCCCAATCAGACTGAAGAGTATATCTTCTGGCCTTATTCTTTAGCTTTCTAGTCGCTTTCATAAATCGTTTTAGAGGTAAGTGGACACGAAATCTTATACGCAGTTATGATTGCTTTAGATAGTGCAGAAGCCTGCAGCACTATGTCCACGCGACTGGGTTCTGATGTTTTCAAAACAGTAAATGACCAATCTTGAACATTTATCTCGACATATTTTATGTAGTCACTACTGTATCTATAACAACGTATCTATATACACTCACGCACTTAATCTGAAAATTTTCTTCGTTCGAACTACTATAAACTTATACCTCCAGGGACTAGTATTCATATAAAAAATGACAAATGACAATAGTTTTGCTTCATTTAAACTGTGGAACTGCTACGATAAGATTAATTTTCTCAAATTTATCATCAACTTCCACCAAAAAAGAAGAAAATGTAACTTTCTGCGTATAATAATGGCTCGTGTCGCGTCTTCTCCAATGTTTAGTATATTCTTGTCAATTAAATGAAGCGCATGAATATATAACGAACAATTTTCGTATGAATGAAAAGATTTTTCCCATTTTTCATGTTTTTTGTTTTTATTCAAATGTGGGAGAAAAACAAGAGAAATTTTCTTGTCTTCATGTACACACACAAACAAGAATATTATTTTTGTATGAGTTTTCGTGAATGAATGATCTAAACATTTATATATAAGATATATAAAAATTATGCGTATATGTGTGGGACAAGGAATACTGAAGAAGCTGTAGGGCGTAAAATAACATCTGATAGCATCATTCAACTTTTACGTATATCAATTATAATTAATACTTTATCCAACTTTGATACCCTATCAATACTTTGAGCACATATATAGTTCGAACTAATTTCCACTTCAAATACCTTAGAGAGATTTCCTATTACACATTTCATTCCAGATATAATTTTTTTTTCTTAGAACTTACGTTATAAAAAATTTTCTATTGACTTCTCAGTATTTGTAGTTGCCTTGTCATAGGTGTGGGTATTTATACATACTGTCTCGTAGCTAGTAATAACCTCTTTATGTTGATAAACAAAACATGGAGAATTTATTATAATGGTTAATTGACCCATAATTACCTTATCTCGTTAATTAAAATAATTGTTTAGTGTATGTATATCACCTAGATCAAATCAATAATACACTAGGTGCTTTCAAAATTCTTAGAACTCAGCCTAGATCTTTGTACTAGATATTGTGTAGTTAATTACTGTTGGATGCTGATGAATATCTACATACGTTCAAAAATAAAGCCTGGTGAATGGGCTCAGTTTCATCATGTTTACTGTAAAGGGAAATCTGTGCTCTGCACGTCCCGGTAAGTACAATTGAGAAATAAATATTCTCGCAAGAGTTTTGTATGGTGGCTTTCCTTTATATTGAGTGCGCCTTTAACAATGTAAAGACGGGGGCAATTCTGGAAGAATTGTCGTTTCTAGGAGTGCAATCAATGGGTTACTGTTAGAGCTGGAGAGAAAGGGGATCGGAATAATTGCTTATGCAGATGACGTAGCGATAGCTGTCTCTGGAAAATATTTAAGCACGATGAAGGAGGTAATCCAAAATGCCGACCTAATCATTATACGGGGTGGGCCATCAGATGTGGACTGGCAATTAGCACGTCCAAAACTGAGCTTCTACTGTCTACTAGGAAATATAAAATCCCGGTTGTAGATACACATCTCTCAAATGGCAGAAGACTAGCTTTTTAGCAAGATTTCAAGACGTTATCTTGGACTACTAATCTATAGTTGAAAGCCCAACATTTTGGAAAGAGTAAACAAGGCTAATATAGCCATGTACTCGTGCAAGAACGCCATCGGAAAGAGGGACCGAATCCGGAGTTGGTACAATGGGTATTCACTTCCGTAGTAGATCTGTACTTATGTATGGAGTTAGCGTGTGGTGGCCAACTATTGATAAAGTAACGTAGAAAAAGGGGATCGAGACGGTGCAAAGAACTGTATGCTTATAATTGAGGGGCTGAAAACAACATCTACATGTGCCTTGGAGGTCATTTTTCACCTTCTTCCCGTCGATATTTATGATAAGCCGATGGTGGCGATTACTGCTACCCGACTATCAGCCATTTCTTATTGTAAATGTATTCAGACAGGACACTCGACGATAATTAGATCGCTTAGGAAGGAACTTGTGCTTCGAGAAAAAGGTTCCGAACTTCAAATCCCTCAAGGGAATCGTGGAGGAGTGGGTCAGTTGCGGAAATGGAAGCACTGCAGTTCTTTACAGATGGCTCGAAACTACACTGTAAAGTAGGAGCTGGAGTCTTCTGTGATAAATTGAAAGTAAATATATTAGTTCCTCTCACTGATCACTGCAGCGTGTACCAGGCAGAGATGATAGCGAGAAAAGCTCCTAAATTGGTTCAGACATAATGTGGTATCCTCGACTGATATAGCAATTTATGTGGACAGTCAGGCAACAATCAAGTCGCTCGACTCTGTTTCTCTGACGTCTAGAGTGGTGTTGGGTTGCCACTTGTCTCTAGGTCCTCGGCCACTCGGACGTCATGGGAAACTACAGGGTGGATGGACTAGCGAGGCTAGGCACACCTCTCCAACTGCTACCGGAAAGGGCAAAGTTGGGAAGTCCCATTAAGGCACTCAAGACTATGTTAAATAAAGAGGCAGTATCCTCAGCGAATGAAAGGTGGACGAACAGTCTCTCATGCAGGATAGTAAGGAAAGTCCGGCCAATGCTGGACTTGGAACGCTCAAAGACGCTTATCTCCCTACGAACTAGAAATGATCGTGGAAATACTCATAGGAGGAAGAGGCAGTAGTCCACCTCATAGCTACATAAGTAGCTCAAACTGGTTCTCATAAGGGTAATAGGGAAGTAAGATCCTGTAATGTCACAATGGACTGTTGCCGGTCTAAGTGTGTTGTAGCAGCCACTCAACCTAACCTAACCTAGTTACTGTTGTGAACATCAATAATAAATAATCAATAATAAATAACTCTTCCCCTTTACCCTCCAATAAAAAATGTAGTGATTCTGGATCAACTATCTCTTCAATGCATTCATAGATACGAGAGGTGTGATTGATTGTAGTAGAAATTTTGCGTCACAACGATTATGATTTATTCTAGTTATACACAATTAATCAAATATTGTAAATAATTATGTCATTAATTTGTATATGCCGTATCTGTATAATTTATTGGATGAATGTGGGGTTGATAAAAATAACAAATTGATATTCGGAACATTGATGTAGTTCCTGATTAAATCTAATTGAAATTGATTGAGTTACAAGTTTTATTGTATGTATAGCTATACTCGTATCTACGGCGTTCGTTGCTCTTTTCTTTAAATGTCGCGAGGTATAAGGTTATGACAATTTGTGGTCGTACGAGTATGATATTATGCTATGTTGATAATGTTGACTGAATCTGATAAAAATATTGATTTTTTTACATTTGCATTTCGGAACATTTCGGATATGTTATCTATAGCTGTATGATACATTTATGTTATAAAATTGGAAAAGCATTAAAGTGAACGCTGGAAGTTCTCTGGCAAGGCAAAATTACAGATAGTGCAATATGTATAGTTCAGTTATTCCAACCCTAGTCTCAAACGATAGGTGTCGCATTGTCTTACTTGGAGCAAAATCGAGTTGCATTATTATTACGAAACTGGTTTTTCACCTGGCCTAGACCAATATATGTTTATAGTTTGAATTTTATCGAAACACCTTTTTTTCTTACCCAATTCTATAGTACAAGTTTAAAGATTCGATTTAACCCATTCACCGACGAGCAATAGTAAATCTCAAAATTTATTGTTAAGAGTTGGATTGATATCATTATGATCAAGCCAATAAACCAAAAACTGCTAAAAGTTGATGACTATACCTATACAGCTAAATTAGCTAGACAAAATTATTGCCTAAACGGTATAGCTACTCTGTAAAGCTATGTTAATATCACGTAGCTGCATTCTCAATTGAACTAAGTAAAATGGACGCTTCTTTATACATACAGAACTGGATGAACATATATGTTATATATATAATGTTATATATATATATATATATATATATATATATATATATATATATATATATATATATATATATATATATATATATAATGCCTATATATGTTATATATAATCAATGATCATCAAAGTTCTTCATAGTATATCCTTCATTAAGCAGCTATCTTACTCGTATATTAAAGGGAACTATGAGTTAATGAACCAAAATAATCCAAAAATGAAATCCATGTTCGAAAATATTTTATTATCAGGTTATACTTCTCAATGTCGCCAGCCTATATAGAACTGAGATGAATGATAGATCGGGCCATATTTGTTTTACACATCGATATAGGCTCATAGGGTCCGATAACATCATGACGAATCCTTTTTGCAATATGCTACTTTCAATGCCTCAAACCATTTATAAAGAAGATTAGAACATGAGACTGAAAAACTACTTCCAAAAATAATGGTTACATGAGATGATTCTATTGCGTATAGGATAGATAAGTAATTTTTGTTAAACATGTCCTCAGAAAAATGGCATTAAGGCTTATCGTTACTATCTACTTACTTAGAATATCTATAGGAGAGTCAGATGAAAAATGATCTTCAGTAGGTGTGCTCCTTTCACAGACAAAGCCAACTATATGCTATCCTATATGTGTTAAATGACTGTGTTATATAGACGACCGAAGTGGGATTCGAAAACTTCCATATGTTGCCAATGCCGTTCTTAGTTTGCTATCCCTGATAAGAGGCTGATATTTTGATTTATCTCATAAGGCCAAGTTAACACCATTTAAAACGGAAGGACCCGCATATATGAAGAAGTTTAGATTTGTTAGGGAATAGGATCAATTCAGTTTAATATGGATTCACATTTAATCCACAACTACTGACCCAGGAGCCTGTGACGTTCAGAGAGCAACTCAAATAAATCGCAAATTTAGTTCACGCCAAAATTAATTAATAAAATCGATATTTCGAGTTCAGTTCTTGTAATTCACTAGACTGGACGTATATATACGAATCGCACACTATGAACATCAAGTCCGGTAGCATATGACTGATGAAATGGAATGATCTTTTCCACTGCACAGTTATTCAATGACATCAGCATCAGATCGTAACCGGCGGAGTGAATTACTACAAGATACAAGCAAACAACTAGGATTAACAATTCAATACACATTCAAATTACATAAAGCTACACGCTTCAAGCCCAATAAAATTCGTATAAGTTACCACCTTTTTTTAAAGCCCCGTAATAATCAAATTCAACAGAAATGGGGGACAAAGTCCAATTTATAGTAGTCCCCTCCCTATGGTTATTCCTGCCTCTATTACTTACTCCATCATGGGGTTATTTGAGAGAAGGGATAAATTGCCCTATAAATATATTTCAGATGACTAGTTCATTGCACTTGAAGAATTGAAGAAAGCGATGTCTCTCTGTAACATTATATATTATATATTTTTTCCATTAGTTTTATTCATTGGTGACCCCAACGACCCTGTTTAGGGCATAGTACGTCAATAACCTTCTGATACGGACTGCCCAGAATTTCCAAGTGCCACGATAACAAACACACTCTCTCCTGCCAAAAAAAACACGCATTTTAAAGTTACAGAAGCCTGTACCCATTTACCCAATACATTAATAATCGCAGTCGAAGAGGGGAAATCACACTCGCTAATGTGGCGTTCACAAATACGACGCATAGTCCCGCCACAATAGTGAAGTAATAACAAAATAATCGAAAAAAGATTTCGATTAAAAAAAAACTCTGTAATTCGCTAGCACTGTTGCAACATAGCCTCACAACATATATACAAACGAAATGGAACATACATCAAGTCCGGTCACATATGCCTGATGTCACAACGAGTCAATGACATCATCAGATCAAAAAAGGCCTAACGAACGAATATTACAGATCACATATACAAGATGCCATATATTTCATAAGACAAACGTCTTCATCGGCTGGTTGATTCAGCTGTCATTCAATGCCACTCTGTGGAGTTCAAGTTTAACTCCCAAGCATCATTATCACTATTCTATAAATATACCTGCATACTTCATGGGCGAACTCATTTTGCATGTCACTAACATTGAACTAAGCAATGATAGATGGTCCTTCGTAAATTAGACCTATTTCAGTACTTCCTTGATTTGGCTATAATGTCGTAAAGTATAAGACGTAAATAAGCGAACAGCGTGTCCGGACCGCAATCGTGCCAAATATAGGTATCCAAAAACATATAATTTGATGACTGTTGATAATTTGATGGAATATTTTTGTAGTACCTAGAATTATTATTTTTTAATCAATTTTTAAATATGTTCGGAACCTGAATACATTTCTAAGCCTAACATTTCTTTGCTAAATATAAGCGTAAAAAATAATTTCTGATTGGTTGGCATCAAATCGTAAAATAAAAACATAATTTCAAAAATTTGCTAACATTTTTTGTTTACAGTTTCACAAATCTTAAAGGACTCTACATATATATAAAATTCTAGGAATTCGCCTCGAGTACGGTTTCCATAATGCCTGACCTCGACCAACTTACTTTTTATTTCATCTCAGTTTTGTTTTTTTTTGTTCGAAACCAACTACAGTACCACACAATATATATTATATACACTCACATCTCGTCTCGTGTATCGAAACGACTATAGCAGCATACAAAAAAAAGTACTAACACGTTATTGAGAGAAAATGTTTTTCCCTCACATACAGATTTCTTCTTCGTTTATTTTCCTACATTGCTTTTCGTTTCTATTTAATCAAAATCAACATCAAAATAAAATAGAAAATTCACTGTTGAAATTCTGTGTTTTCTTTTATTTTTTTAACGAACAAAATAAACAAAAAATAAAAAAACAAAACACACACAGGAAAATTGGAAAAACAAGAAGAATTTTCTCACACAACATAAAATATATTAAAACAGTTTTCTATCAGTTTCAATTGAACGTTAGACGGTGTTAGTTCGGTGATTACCGCCACCATATGTATACACATATATTTCGACCGCTTAGATGGATTTGATTTATTATTAATTTAAATTAATAATAATTAATTTATTTTATTTCGTTATCAATTTAATTACTTTTATTTTATTTATTTATTTTTTTTTTGGTTTAATTAAAAATCATTAAATGTGAAATTGGTTTAGTATAATGTACTGTGTGTGGTTCACCGACTATATCATATAGTAAAACAAATATATTTTTATTAATTAAATTAGTTTTAAAATATAGATAGTTTGATAATAAACAAAAGTATAGTTTATAGTGTTTGTGTTAAACAAAAAAATTTTAAATTTAATATTAGTTAGCGCACTCAATCTATTTATTATATGCAAAGTTATTATTTTATATCATGATAAAAATTAATTTAGTGAAAATTTATGATAAAAATAAATAAATAAGAAGAAAATAAAAATTAATTAAGTTATTTCTATTTAACAAAATACAAGAAAAAAAAATAAATAAATATTATTTTAAGTGGAAAGTTAAGTGTAGAAAATTGAAAAATCAAATTAAGTCTTTGGATAACATTAACGACTTTTCTTTCTTTTGTTAAGTAAACATTTACAAACAAAAATAAATGAATGTTTGCTGTGTTACTTAATTCTGGTTTAAGTATTTACTAACGAAAAGAAGCGAAAAAAATTAGGTAATTAAATTTTAAGATTTGTTCCTTAATTAAGTGTCTATATACTGTTCGGCGACATAAATCAAAAATGACTATCCCAAAGTGACGCGACTCTATATATAAATCCTGAATAGACTAAATTTCGATTTTGTTGAATATTTATATAGAGTATATATATGTGTGGATATAGCTTGAGGGGCTCGAATGAATTTGGGCCGAAATAATCAAGATGATTTGTTTATATTAGGCGACGTGGAAAATTAAATATTTTATGGCTTTCGGTTGTGAGGACAGATTTTCTTGAAAAAAAATAAATTTTTTTTTTGGAGCCCCGATTTTCATCTAATTTGAATATAAATTATATAAATATACAAAGTAATGTAAATATCCAAAAGCTAAGTATAAAACGGTATTATTTTGATATGGTGTATTTGTTGAGTGCAATCATAAGTTGGTGGAGTGATTTTTGTCGATTATTCGACATTTTTTTTTTTAGATTTTTAACTTGGGCAGGAATTGATCGCATGTAACTGCTTATTTATTTGTACAGGAATTTATAAGAGCTTTCGCCAGAATATCCAAACGTTATAGTCGAGCTTCTGGCTGGCAATTCCATCTTATAATTGTATCATCCAAGAAAGTATCACAATTCTTAAAATTTGGTTTACTTAACGAACTATTATTAGTGTACTCAAGCTTAATAATACATATATATGGCAAAATAGTTTTAAAAAAGCTCGAGGAGTTCCTACCTGATTCAAAATCACAGTTAATATTTTGCTGGTCAAAAATCGAGCCAAACATCAGACTCTATCCTCCATAGCGACAATGTCCCTCGATATGTATAGTTTGAAATCGTGTCGCGATTTTATTTGCCATGACTATTTTTCCCCCTTATTGGCATGAGAGGAACCTGATTGCATGCTGTATTTATCGCGGTTTTTACTTTGTTGCTCCATGAAATGAACTTCCCGGAAATATCTGTATCATAAGAAGTGCGAACCGAGCTTACATCATATTGAGAGAAGGCAGACAATTCCATTGGGAGAAGACAATTTTACCGTGTTAAGTTAGTCAAGAGGTACTATGAAATTATGGGAAGTTGTTTCAGAAGGTATTGTGATGTGTATTGAATTGCCATAAATAGGGCCGTTGGGTTCACTAATGTAAGTTGTTTTGATAATTGACTGTATTCTGTGTAGTACAATGAACGCCACAGATACCTGTGTGGCGCTGAAATTTAGTGGTGCTATTTAAATTATCGAACAGCTTATTGAGCCAACCAATAAATGTAGATGTTGCTGTAGCAGTACTGTTCGGCAAAAATGCCCATAGACATATTTCGGCTGAATACTTGAGTTGCTTATTTTACGGATAATCTCAAATGAAATTTAATGGTATCTTCATCAAAGTCAAACAATTTCTCCAAAACTTTCCAAGAAACTCTTCCAAAGTGTGTTATTATATCAGGATCCATTAATCGGTTTCTAATACTTTTGATCAAGTGTGGCACGTCATATAACAGAAATATTTATCTTTCATTGAAGGAAAAATATGGCTTAGATACAGATGCACCCAAATTTTTATAACAACTTCTGTTATTACTTCCTCGGTCACAGTTTACAGAACACATCTCAAACCCGTGTTATTTCAAAAGGCAGTTTAAAATAATTTTATCCAGTTCATTGCCTATGATATTCCCAATTCAAATTTCCACTTGCTGTTTAATCCTCGTAGAATAATAATAACAACTAAAAATCCTAAAATTATATCTGTAGGCGAGCTGTATTCTATGAGCTGTTGGGTACTTCTGATTTGAAGCATATCTGTCACACTCTTCATTACTCGTGAGAAAATAATATTTGAATACCATCTTTGAATGGTTGACACTGCAGGCATTGAAAATCCTAATTCTAAGAGGTATTTGTACAGTGAAGAAGATTTGTAGTAAAATTTCAAGTACGCATCTCGTTCGTCATTATTTGCCAGTGGAAATGTGTTTGTGATGTGTAATGTATTGTCATAAATAGGGTCGTTGGGGTCACCAATATTTGTTGTTATGACAATTGACTGTATTATGTGTATATAGGTTCTGTAAGACAGTATAAGCACAACTCCAGGTGACATTGATTGATAGCTAAGGGGCTAAATCAAGCAACCGAATTAAATGTGTTAAGCGTATAAATTACAAATACCTGTCACTGCAAACGCAACAGTTTGTACATTTTATACGATCACCTTTCTGAAAGAGAAAACACGGGTATCTTATATTCTTCGTGTGTAACGAAGAGACAATTCAAAAAAGTTATCGTTTCGAATATCAATAGATCTAAACTAATACAAATTCCAGCTAAATGATTTTTTTTAATCTCTTGGATACCGCATAAATGTACACATATAAGTTCCAATCCAGGAATTTATGAACAATCATCTGTTAAAAGAAATTTTACGGAAACATGCCACCCAATAACTTCTTTAAAGAAATAAAATTCGATTTGCTGTCCTCCTATGTGGTTTATTTTGCCATGCGATTGTAAACTTAAGCTGAATTCATACTTCAATTTTTTCGTTCATTCATTCATTCAAACAATTTTTTCGGCCAATCGTAGTAATCCAAAATGACAATTTTTTGTTACATTTTGTCGCAAGAGATAGTTTAATTTTAACTTTTTGTCTGAACGAACATTGAGTAAAAGAGACAACATGACACCAACATGAAAAAGAAGCAAATAAAAGCAATGTTATTCGGATACAAAATACATAAATTGTGTACGGGCATGCCAATGGGATTAATTTATTTTAGTTAGTGACAAAATCGTTCTGAAATGTTTACATAGAATGAATCGTCAAAACAAAATTACCGAACGAATGAATGAATGAATGAACGAAGAAATCGAAGTATGAACTCAGCTTTAAAGGCAGAACCACCCATGAAATAAAATAAAATAAGAAAATATAAAATTTTAATGAAAATTGTGACGAATGTGAACTCGTGCTTAGGTATAAAGTCACTATAGTTTTATTCTTTAGGTATAAGACATAAGAAATTGACCCAATTCAACTTTAAATATGTTAATGTCAAATGAACTGTGTATACCTCTGCTAAGCCTTTAGATACATGCTATAAATTTTAAAGCGAGTTTCTTGAAAATCAACGATCCTCAATCTCGTGTTTGAGTTTTCGATTTAATTTATTTTTAATAAAGGAGATTCGTTTACGTCAGATTTAGACTAGCTCTTGATACAGTGGTGGTATTCTCATGCAGAATGGGCGAAATTACAAAAAATATCATCATCGAGTTGTATTTAAAAAATTAAAATTCTGTCGCCTGATTAAGGATAGTCTAAGCCTCTCATAGCAAATATAGTCCCAACAATCTGTATATCAAACTCAAAAACATGATTGCTTCATGATTTCCGGTAAACGATAAAGAGAATTTCGAACGGCATGAAACTTTATCCACCTTTAATTTAACTCAACTGCTTATCATCATAAAAGGGCTATGCACAGCTATAATTCTCTCAAAATGGGAGATTGAACGTCAAAAGTTAATTTGACATTAATTTAAGCGTGTTAACCGCTATCTCAGTTAGAGTTTATTTGGCTTATTTACAAATTTAAGGTTCAACCTTGTTTGTTTTTATATTAACTCACAGGATGGAACTGAAGGTTAAATCCAATGAGCTCATATAGAAACTAAGAAAAATATATTGCAATGGGTAACGTTATGACATTGTCTTCGATTCTATTTGAATATGCTGAAATAAGGTTAGCCCCAAGAAACAGGAAATGGCAGGGTTGTGCTCTAAATACTTTCCTATAAGCGCCTGGTAGCTTATTTAAATATATTGCACTTATAGGATTAAGAGAACAACGCTCTCATTTTCTGTTTCTTAGGTTCAACCTCATCTAACCATATTAAAACCAAAGACTCTACCCTCCTGAATTTAATTACTTTTGTTATTACATAAACCTTAGGATTGAACCCTGTCAGACGGGAGATAATTTTGTCAGAGGTGTAGGATTTATAATTTTGTATCCAGATGATTAGGCCATAAGGCATCAGTTCATTGCGATTTATAAATAAAGGTATCCAGCACTGTCGATACTAGCCAGAATTTGGTGAGATTTTGGATGATGGTGCCACCTGTACGTATAAATATTTACATGAAGGTCACGTCTAAAATAATAATTCCAATCTAAATCCGTTCATCTCAGAACAGAAACACATAAAAATGCACGTGCACTTTATTTTTAGTTTTAATATGATAGCACCGCAAATCCTTAGTTGTTATGTATACATGTTTGTCGCCCCATTCATAGATGGTATAACGCCAATACATAAAATTAATTTCAAAAAAGTTCAAGAATCATGAAATCTAATAATCTCCAGTTTATATATAAACGAGGATACATGTATATAAAACTATGTATCGTATGTTGTACCTGTTTAGCAAAATGTAATTAAACAAAACTTAATTTTTTTTTTGCTGTTGGTACTGTGTTGGCATTCGTTTGCAGTCATTTTCTTGAACTTTTTACCTTTTAGTCGAATATCAAATAGATTCATTAAAAACTAAACATATACATATAACAGTAATAATCCAAACAAGGCTTAACACATATTGAACAAAATATTACCTGGTGTTAACACTTTACATATATGGGTGGGGCATCCCAACAGATGAGTCGATATATAGTTTTAATAATCATAAACAAAACCACATACTGGCAGATTAAAAATATTTGTGTTGTGTCGCCTGACTATAATGACAGTCGTGTGTTGTTTGTGATAATAGAACATATACTACTATAAATTTAGGGATCCTGCTGATAATATTATCTCAGTTTTTTTTTCAGCATGAATATAATTACCCCAAAAATAAGAACAAACAAAAGAAATATTTCTTTAATATTTTCTTTAATATAAATTCGGCATCAAATCATTAGTTTAATTGAAAAAAAATACAGAAATATAATATTTAAGATGTTGTGTTTCGTTTTCAAACGATTCCGCCATCACCAGCGAAACCTCCATCCCTTTTATCCTCTTATACAAATTTTGTTTTCGACGAAAAACACAGAACACACAGACAGACAAAAATTGTGTTTTTAGTCGTTGCGCGAGTTTAAGATGATTTTCCGGGAAATATTGGAAAATGGTTAAAGTTGGGAAGATTAATTCTTGTTTTTTAATGAACGGTGTACGATTGTCGATATATATTGTACCTTTGTATACAGATAAACATTTTGTTTACATTTTGTTTGATTATGAGTTTGTTCTAGAATTATCGTTTTATGGTCGCATAAAGCGCACACGCATTGCTGGAAATATGTATCAGACGTCGAACGGTAACCGAATAACTTATTAAAATTAAATAAGATTTCCGTGGAAACAAAACGGTACTGGGAAGTATTGGTTTCGTTGAAATTAGTGAAAATAAAGTTTCTATATATAGTATATACATAGCTCCATCCGCCACTAGAGGTTTGTTGTAATGACATAATAGAATGCTTCAATCGCTCACCAATTATACTGACCTCTGTCTCTAAATCAGGTTCGTCAGGAAGTGTACTCCCAAAATATTGAGTCTGCTTTGAACCAGATTAGTGCAGAGCAAACGGAGTATAGTTTTTTTGAAATTGAAGATACCTCATGGATATAAGCTTTTTGTTAACGGCTGATTATTATAATGGACAAGTCTTCCAAATTATTATTGGTTACACCACTCTGTTTTAGCTACTACATTAGAGCACTCCTTATATAAAGTCAATGACATTTTCACTATCCGTTCTAAAACCCAATCAATGCAGCAATGAAGGAAATTAGGAAAGATAAAAAAATTACCAACTTGCGGTATATGGCAGTGGCGATTACAACAAAGTACAAATTAATCATTCATTCACAAAAACCGTAAACACGACATTCCACAATAGAAAATTAACAAAACCCGGAAACATTTCGATTCAACTATCTGTATAATTCGCTAGAACTGTAGCAATACAATACCAACATGACGAAATCAAAATTACAGAATACACCAGAAAAAATAAGAAACTATGTTTTTGAACTGCTGGTCGATTTGTGAATCAATCCCTTCTTTTTTTGGAGTTCAAACATAACTCCAATCGTTGTCATGTTTTTTGCAGCCTAGCATCTCATATCATATATTTTACATCTCCTACTTAGATTTATAAGAGAACGAATGTGATTATAACTCTTGGTCTTTCTTCACACATTTGATCAATCCAGCATTCAAAGTCCATCTTCGAGCGCATCGTTGATTTCCAAAGGCTCTTTAAGTGCATATCAGAGATTGTAAATATTGAGAGAGCCGTTTCCAAAGTTTGTTTTTGTCCAACATGTTGAAATCTGGAAATTTCTAGTAGAAAAGCTCTCTAGATATTCCTCACAAGTTGTGGATACGTTTCGTCATCCAACCGTTGTAGAGATAACTAGTGACATAATGGACGGGTAGATTCAACTTTGTGTAACCTCCGACAACACTTTTATTTTATCACAGTCGAGTCTCCAAAATTTGGTACTGGTATTTTTTTTTTTTGAGAAATTCGTTATAAGAGGACTGGGAGTCCTTATCCTCATAGTTCTGAGGGTATCCTAGTTACTTTTAGTAGAGATAATGTCCATTTTATATTACAGACAACCATTATTGACACGTATTGAGTCAAAAATCTGACTCCATTGTTTTTGATCACAAGTTAGCTCTTCATACTGTTGCAGGCAATTAGAAGATGCCAGATGCGCTTACCACCGCTTCGCCTACCAGGCGGCTCTCCCTTCATCATTGTATCATTCGGTTCGGAACAGCACGTAGAACGTGACCGAGCCAGCGTACATCAGAAATTTGCATTAAATTCCTGATCACCGTTGCATTTTGGGCCATATATCACTCGCACGAGTGTTAACACAGAGGTTTCTATCCTGGTCCAGAATGGCAGTTGACTGAGATCTTATCATCATACCCTTTAAAGAAATCACGCGAATTGAGGTCATTTCTGAGTTGTTGTACTCTTAAGACCTAAGCCTTCATCCATTCGCGTTTCTTTTATCTACAAATGCGTTTGGCTGTCCTTCTAGCAAGAACTGCTTTATTTCTTCGTGCAATTGTAAACCAAGTCGTTTTTGGCTGTATTTCGTTGCTCAACAGCAAGACTTCTCTTCAAGCCAATCATTGTTGGGCTTAGTGTTTGCAATACCGAGAATGTGCTGGGCAGCATCGACAACCGAGGTAATCAATACTTTCCAGACACTGTTCACTTCATCAGATAGGCCTACGAATTTTGTTGACGACCAATAAGATCTCATCTTCTTTGACAACTCGAGCTCGCTCTTTTGAAATCAACACATGGTCAATCTGGCTACGGGATGTTTTACGTGGATATGTCCATGTTTCCAAATGGATGTGTTTATGAGTAATGAATGTAATCCCCATTTTCGATCGCAGTTTCGTGTCGGGAGTACGGACCTAAATTATTACATAATCGGTTTGATTTCTGCCAGCTCTAGCATTAAACCCACCACACACCAATGTAACATCGTGCTCAGGTATAGAGCCCATCAGATTATCAAATTTATTGTAAAATGAGTCTTTATCTTGCGGGGTTGGCTTACAGCGCATGTATACAGACAATTGGTAAGCGATGCTTACACATTCGATTATCGACTGCTTGAAAGTCCAAGACAGCCTTTTAAACCTGTGGCCTGAGAATGAGAAATCCAACTCCAAGATTTCCGAGGTCATCTCTACTGTGTAGTGATGTATAGCCTTGGGACATATAGTCTCCACTTTTAGGCCATCGAGTTTCTTGGAGCGCTACGAGTTCCAGCCGATACTCTTTCATACATGTGATAAGGTCTTGTTTTCTAAGTGACTGCACGTTCTTCAATCACGTTTCCGGGTACTTAAGTGAGGGTCATTGTTTTGGTGGTATCCGATTTTTTTTTATTGTTGTCATTTTTAACATTTGTTTTTTTTCCGGATTCGGGACGTCAGCCCAGCGATCCAACAAGATTTAGTCCTACAACAAGCTCTTGATACTGTGGTGGTATTCTATTCCTCTTATGTTTCGTTTGAAACCCTCATCGGTATTACATCTGATTTACCATCTGATATTCTGTGAAAATGATCCACAATATGTATATTGCCCATACCTGATATTCAATGTCATTATTTATTATGATACACTTATAATATGATTTGTCTATATTTAAATCGATTAATTTAATTGATAACAACAATAATGGGAACAAACAAATACAGTAGTTTTCTACACAGTTCTTAAAAGAATCAGTCGATATTTATAGAAAATGCATTCAATCGTTGCATTTGTTGTATTATATTTAGGTAAGTGTTAAGCGTATAAATCCAATAAGCTGCCATAAATTAAATTTGTACACCTACCTTACAGTTCTGCAATTGAATACGGTTAGCACAACCGAATGTGAAGATTCATATTCAAAACTAGGCACTTCACTAAACAAGTGTATGACAGCTGTTCGGTTACCTACCAAACGTACTCTGAGAAATAGGTTTGCTGGAGCATTTCTAGTACAGGATCCAGATATTAATAAACAAAAACTATTTGTACAATCAGTGTGCTACCACATCAAAGTCTCACTCGACTGTCACCTAGACTACCATACTGCACTAATAACCGCGTGTCCCGATATGGATGAGAATCGAGTAATTGAAATATTTTCGCTACAAATTGTTATAAATCTGCATGAATATTTGTGCGGCAATAATATGTCAAAAATTTTAGACATTTTCGAAAATGATGGCGTTCGTTTTATACACAACAATGATCAATTGAGCGCGTGCGCATATAATGTTCCGAATATCAATACAATTACGCTTGTCGATGATCTGGTGATAAATAATACAGAGTTTTGCATGTAAGTTAGAGCATATCGGTTTATAGCATTCCTGACGTTTCAGTTACTTAATGTAAATACTTATTGCTTATAGGAGTCTAAGAAGTGGTTTTGAGTGCGTTCACATTGCTTTCGAAACAGCATTAAATAAAAAATTAAAACCTATGATCGAAGACATTTATAATATGATTCGTGATGTGGTGCAGTGTAACAATGGAACAACGAGTAGCTAATTATATCGTCTAGGTAAGTGGTGAGAGCTGTATATTCGAACCCGTGAGCTTAGAAAATATAGAAGTGTGTCGTATGTACACTGTCATTATTTCTAAATTTCAGTTAATAATTATTTCCAATAAATTATTATTATTACTACGGTTTTATGGACTATTGTTGGTTTTTATTATGTCCACAATTAGAAGGCGTTGTATTGTCCTCTGCATATATTCACCTACTGTAAGCAGGTTTTTTTAAAAGATCGCTGCATTCATTCGCTCTCGGTTAGTAGGCAATAGTCTATCGAACCAGCATTTAATTCCATGATAAAGTGATTGAACATTAGCCACATTAACCTCAACAACATGTCCAGTGAGAAAACGCAAGATTCATAAAGTGCGTCTATAATAATTCAAGAATGACTAAGATCTTTCTTGATTTATTTAGGTGACAAGAGGTTATCTCATCTCTTGTGGTGCAGATCACCCAGTGATAGTCGATATTTCTCTTAAGGGATAATAACGTCACTCATAAAGTGAACTAATGTTCATTAAGTGGTAGCTACATCCAAACGGGCCAATTTTTCAGCCAGTTTTCCTTTTACATCCATATATGACTTGGATACCCAATCATATATGGATGTGAAGAATGAAGTCTAAACATATAAATTTCGGTGAAATATTACAATATTACAATACAGTATTGGAAACAATCATCGTTGGAGCAGCCTGAAAGGATGTAGATACGACGATATCTGCAAATTATGCTGCTCTCAAAATTGCAACAATTTCCACCTTAAAGACAGTAGCGTATACCTATTAGGAAGATAGATAATTTGATCTCAGGATTTTGTATGTATACCCGGCACCAGCCAGATTACAATATTCTGATTCATAAGGATGGGCTGTTGTAGTCCCATTTGTACTTTTCGGTAATAATTAAATGAAATAATTTCCCGAAAACATGCTTCGAAACCAAAGTGTTCGAAGACATGTGGACAGTTATGTGTCCGGCCTACCCCTTTCCATATTTAGCTTGTTCAGCAGGGCAAAATAGATTGTATTTGCCTTGTAGGCCAGTGGTTGCTGGCACTCCAAACTTTTTGATCCAAAGTACAAGCGGCAGCAGACCCACATTCATATCAAGAGTTGTAGTGGGTGTGGTGTGCATAGCTCCTACCATACCCAGACAAACAAGACTTTGAAAGCGTTTAGGAGGTCTTCCTCCAGCCCTACTCATTTTTCTAGACCACCAAATAAGGCCAACGTGATTATGAGTCTGATACAAGCGGCTCGGTTCAGCCTCCATGATTTACAAAATGTCAGTAGAGTCCTGAGTCTAGTGAAATTAACCATCTCAGTTTCCTAGGATTGAGTGTTAGACCCTGATCAGTACACCAGGCTATAAGAATATTAATCGCAATTTGCCTGTGATCCCATAGTAATGTCATTGACATAACTTTGCCAGTAAAATCCGTTGCCCTTTAATTGGACTAGGAGTGATTTAACCACAATACACCATAATAGCAGGGACAGAACGTCCACTCTGAGGAAGTCCATTTCGGTTATTCGCTGTGGTAGTCGTATCACTGTCTTAGTCTGCAGTAATTTTCCTCAACCCAAGCATGGTATTAAACTATCGAACAAGTGTGGTCTCCATGCGTTTTCTTCTTCAGCTGTCGAGATCATGGCACACAAGGAAGGGATATCAATCGCACCATCGATGTCCAGAAACGATTTGAAGGCAGATTCCTAGTTGTCTAGTGATTTTTCAATCCATCAAACGTCTTCAAGGAGTGCCGTTTCAACAGATTTATCTTTCTGGTATGGGAGTTGTTTGGAGTGAAGATATGTACAAGGTGGTCTAAGATAATTTCCAGGTAGAAATAAAATTTCGGTTTGTGGATATTACGTCGCATCGTGATTAACGATGAATTTAAGAGCATTGTTGTCCAGTTTTTTAACGACATTGTACGTTGACTCGAGTTTTGCGTTCGAGTGGTTATAATGCATCTAACGCATACACAGAAATTTGGAAAATTCTTCCATGGAAAATCAATGTTTGTTAAAAAAATAAACTCTGATTAAAACCAAATTTCTATATATACAATACAGCACGATTCAAACAGCATCATTTTAAAGACAAAATGCAAAACAATTGACATCTGTTTGCAGAATTGAAGAATATTTACAATGTATAGACAACTTTACGAAATATGTCTAATGGAAAAGTTTCAACAAAATACCAAGAATTAAAGAAGTTAAATTAAAGAAGTTGAAAATAGGTAAATGTTGTCATGGCTGTAAGAGTTGAGTTAAAATTTACTTTATATGTTTTTATATTTCAGTGGTAGACACTCTTTAAAGTGTCATTCATAAATATATGTAAGAAGCTTTACTATAATTTCATGACATTGCTTTGAGCTCATTTTGTAACACTGATACCGGTCGAACATAACAGATTGTTGTCGACCTAGATAACTTTTAATTAATATTACACCCGCATACGAACTCAGGAACAGTAGTATAAGTTGTCCGTTAAGCCTTTATCAATGTTATCAAAAATGTTTTGCCAATCAAGAAATACAACACCAATCGATTCATTATATAACGACCAAAAGCTGAATGTATTGTATATCTCCCTAGACAACTTTTCAAGAGAAACCATTCTGTTTACTGGGTGACCCACATTCAGAAAAGGTAATCTATCCATTCCTTAATGACGAGTAGCTAAGAAAGTATTAAAGATTTAGAGGTTTCAGGAATCTATGTGAAGTTTTCTACGCGTTAGTGATGAGGATCGCATTGATTGGGAATATATATCAGCTATAGACCGATTGAAGGGAAGAATTGTACTGATTTATTATTATCACCAAAGTGATAGTCAATAGCTTTCTTAAGATATAATGACGACACTCCTTCGACGTTCTTTAAAAGTGGAATCTGCACTGAACCAGCCAATACCTTTCCTTGATATCCATGTAATTGGGTATCCATAGTGATGTCTAACTTCATTCAGACTGCCTAGTCAATTTAGAACAATTATCGTCTCCAAAATAAGTTTTAATAAAACAATATTGGAGACAATCGCCTTCAGAGCAACATGAATATCAGAAATGATGACGATCTCTGAAATTCATCTCCTTTGCGAAGAGTGCTGCTCTCAAAATTGCAGCAATTGAAAGACAGTTGCGTATCTAAGAGAATTGATAGTTTGACCTCAAGAGTTTGTATGGAGAACCCGGCACCACATTGATCTATCAGTACAGATCATCATGTTGTCACCGAAGAGGAAGGATAAGTTGTCACATTTGTTGTTTCACATGATTCATTGCTTGCTTATTTGTCTTGGAGACAGTTATTTCTGGTTATGGTCGTTAGTCAGCTATCCCACTCTTTTGGTTTTAACTTGTCGAGTTTTTCTAGGCAGCAGTATGCATATCATCAAATTGGGGAAAAATCCTCGATAAGCACCATTTCCCGGAGAAGAATCTGAAGCGTGTCTGCCTGCTGTAAATTTTGAATGTAATTGTAAATTCGAGTTGTTGCTTGTATCCACTAGGCCGGTTTCGATTTGATGATGATGATGTCATTGAATGACCGTGTGATCGAAAAGATCAAATCCATCTCATCAGGCATATGCTATACTGTGCGATTCGTATATATACGTTTAGTTCTGACGCGACAGTACTAGTGAATTGCAAGAACTTAACTCGAAATATATTTTATTAGTTAATTGTGGCGTGAGATAATTTAATTGTATTTGTTGGAGTTGCTCAGAACGCCACAAATCTGTTTTAATCAAGTGACTGGGTTGGATTTTTGAACCAAATTTGAGACATAAGCCTCGAACATTCCTTTCATATTATCACGAAAGTGACTACAAAACCCGCTTTTTACATTCCATAATTCTTTTGGTATTATGTGCTACATACTTTCAGAAACGTACCTAGTTCCGATTACCCTCAAACTGGTATAGGCTTTCCTCTAAGCGATAAATAAATATTACCATTTACCATCGCCTAAATAGTAAGTGCGAAACAATGGGGTGGAGTAAAAGTTTTGGGTAATCACATGGAAATAAAAATCTTAATAGGAAAACTCAAACTTTCCATCTTAAAATTAAATTAAACCGATGCTCATGAACAAGAATATGAGGAAATGGGAAGTATCGGGTTTCATTCGGTGACCAGTTGTAGACCTGACTCTCGGTCCGTCAATATCAAATCGATAATAATCTCCAAGTAGTTTTGGTTCGAACTAATATATAGAGTATCTTCCATTCCAACTGCCTTCAACCATCAATATAAATCTTAGCCGACGTTCGAGAACCAATTTTCCATATCCTGTATTAATTTCGAGGATTAAATAAGGTAGCCATTAAGTAAAATAAAAACAAATATTTTGTCATAATGTAGATTAGGAAAGCGTCTTCTGCCTATCCTTCGTACACACACAATTATTAAGCAAACAGTTTGTGGTGCTCCAACCAAAACATAAACCAAACATAACAACAGCGACAACGATAACAAAAACATTACACTGGATAAAAAGGAAATTATTATGTTGTATATAAGATGCTAAAGTACTTTCGGATGAAAATAAAGAAGATGAAAAGATGAAAATTAACATTAGTGATAGACATTTTAATTATAGGACCAACAAAAGATAAGAAAAATAATGATCATTGCGATAAGGAATACAAAGAACCAAAAAAAAAATATAATTTCCCATCGAATATTGCCGATATGTATCAGGTCACCCAATAAGTCCGTAGGATAAGTAAGAAAAAAAAATGTTTTTGACAAAACTCGATTTAACATAGTTGCCTTCGAGGGCGATACAACGAGTACAGTACGATTTCTCTTTCTTGTCAAAATAGGCCTCAGTTTCAGCGAACAGATCTGAAAACATGTAAAAGTCGCTGGGGGCTAAATCTGGAGAATATGGTGGGTGGGTAATCCATTCGAAGCCCAATTACACGGTGAATTGTCTTGGTGAAACAACACTTTTTTTTTCTTTTGCAAATCTTCTTTTGCGTTTCTATGCGATTTCAGCCGTCAATCGATCCATAAGTGCTCAGTAATTGTCGCTGTTGGACAGTAATAGACGCCATCACCTTGTTGCGTCTTTGTTCGCTTTGGTTTCGGTTCGTCGACTGCTGTCCGCTCAGTTGACTGTCTTTTGGATTCTGATGTGTAAGTGTGAAGCGATGTCTCATCCATTGTCACATATTGACGATAGAATTTCATTTTATTGCGGTTTAACAGCGCCAAACACTCCTCTGGCTCTGAAGCTCTCGCGGCACCCACTTTGCACAGAGCTTTTGCATACCCAATTATTCGTGTAAAATGATAAAAAACACTACACCATCTGATATGTTTACAATGTAAGCTAGCTCGTGCACCTTCAGTTTGTGATCGTTCAAAACCAATTTGTTGATGTTTTTATGTTTTCTGGAATAACAGCCTCATTTTGGCGTTCACTACGCTCTGAATCGTTTGTGCTGGTACGACCGCATTTAAATTAAACAATCTACTTCTCTACCATTTGTCTTGATGGAGCAGAGTTTGGATAATGTTTATCAAGCCATTGTTTGGTTTCCACTGTATTTTTTTATCAAAAAGTAAAATTCGAGGACCTATGGCTATAGGTCCTAATTCGTAGAATCATGTGCGCATTGCATAGTTCCATACCAGCCTGTAGTACTGACATGGAAGATAGGTATTCCCATGAAACTGCACTTCAATCGGTGAAAAATCCCTTTTGCATCCTTCCCATATCGGGATTCGAACTCGGTACCTCCCGCTCCAACTGCCACAGCTTTAACCACTGAGCCACCTGGCCGGTTAAAAAACAAAAGTTGCTTTACACAAAATGCTATAACTCACGAATCAATAGTCAGACTGCTGTCAAATGTGTACACGTATCGTTTGAAGGTTAATACTAAATAAAAATCATATGGAAAAAATTCTAGTAATGCCATCTATGAGTCATCCTACGAACTTATTGAATCATCCTGTATGCATATTTTGTAACGACACGGGCCGGGGGAACAATTCAATGAATTTGCCAAATTATGTTATCATATTGTTATATATGTTACATGTTGATATCGCTCAGGTGGCACATCTAATATTCTAAATATAGATCGAACTGATGTTTATCCCCACATTTTTTTCTGTTCGACTATATACATAATAGTCAATTCACCTTAAGCTTTTTAGTATTTTCGACAAATTCATTATAAATTTCCAGCCGAATGGATCTATCGAATTCCTCTATATAAATATACACACACGTTTACATATTATACAGATTACAACATCCTGTTCGGTGTACATGATATAGCTGAAAAAATTGTTTATATTCCCAGGGTGATAATATCGAACGATGATTGAACGATTTTAGGGTGCGTGCATATATGATAAACATCAAACCGGTAATGTCTATATACATATACGATAAGCCAGCATAAAACAAAGCACGACCTACATAAACCGCGCGATAATCCAATTAAATAATTTAATTTATAAATTTACATATTTAATTGTCGGTATGTATTATTGTAAATTATATCCGAATACGTATTCGAATTGAGATCATACGGGATGAAAGATACTTTATGCTGGTTGAAGTGAGGTATTGGAATATCTGTCCTTCTTTTAAATTTCCAGTTGAAAACATACGTTTTTCTGTTATATTTGTGTGTTAAGGGACTGGTGGACGTGGTACGAGTGTGGGTTCGAAAAGGTTGAATTTCGTAATTCAACCGTAGTTTGTTAAAACAATCGTTCAAGTGAAGCGAAATCAATTATTTTTTGTGTCCAGTGGTTTTTAAACAATAATGTCCGAGATGGTTACAGAACACTAAATGGATATAGATTTTAATTTTAATAGTATAATATACTTTTGAAGGATTGGATAAGGTTCAAAATTAAAGAATCGAATTCTTCAGCAGTTGTTAAACCTGCAGAACTTGAAGTGGAAGGCACAGTGTTCGAAGCTGAATGAAAAAGCAAGTTTCCATATGATTCGATTATGCTCAGTAATCATTTTCTAAAGATGAAACTGCGAAAGAGTTGGGAGTACTTCGACCCTAAAATATATGGAAAAGATAGGAACAAACAAACAAACCATATTTTAAAGAAGGTGATTTGATATAAAGGGTAAAAGGGTTTTCCAATAAAAAATTACATTTTGAATAGCCTGCTATTTGAGCAGCTGTCAATTTTGAAGTTGTCATCTTTTGACATTTGACCAGTAAAAACAACGCCATTACTAAAAATGGAACGATACACGCTTCAACAACACATTGACATTGTTAAAATTCACTACAACAATGGTGAAACTTTTGTCACAGTTCCCAAAATAGTGAAAATGGTTGAAAAATTTGAGCTGTTGGGACAAGTTAGTGATGTGAAGAAATAAAACCGAGCGCGTTACTTAAGAATAATTGAGGATATTGCTGCTGTAGTAGTTTTGAAGAAAAGCCAGGTTTGTTGAGTTCTTTTCAATCTTTGGAATTAAACATTCCACAAACGGCATTAAATCGTATTTTGCATAAAGACTAATGTTTAAAGGCTTTTAAATGATTTTATGATTGGGTCCTTCAAATGCATCAAAATGATCCGGATTTTCATGGAACGATCATCTTCAGTGATGAGGCATATTTTCACCTCTACGTTAATAAGCATAATTGTCAAATTTGGGACTTAAAAAATCCAAGAATGATTGTTCAAAAGCCTTTTGATCCTCATCGTGTCACTGTTTGGTGCGGTTTTTGGACTGGCGATGTGATTGGACATTAGTTTTTCGAAAATGAGACTAGTGCAGCTGTTACGGTGAATGAATTGCGCTACCAAACTATGGTAAAGATTTTTATGTGGACGAATTAACTTTCAGCAAGACGGTACTACGTGACACACAAGCAACGAAACAATCGTAAGTTTGCAAGATAAGTTTCCTGACCGTGTTATTTCTCGAAGAGATGATCTCAATTGACCACAGAGATCTTGAGATTTAACACCTTTAGACTTTTTTCTTTGAAATTTGCAGACCTGCCTATCAAAGTATTTCTTCGATGTTCCATTTCGTTCGTTTTACAATCAGAGCTGGTGATAGTTTCAACTGTCATCGATAACCTTGTCCATATAGTTGTACTCTGTTTCATGAGCTGGACTAAGAAGGCTAGACGATATTCAAATGCCTTGACCGATAAAAGTTTGCCTACCGTGGCTTTTTACATCAAATGCCGCAAAAACTTGGTATTTTCTAATACAAATATAGCATTTTTATATTCATTCACGCTGGTTTGACATTTATATCAACTAACTACAATCTCACTTGGTGTTCTGGTGTTCCATTCTTTAATGCATGTGGTATTCAAGTTCTCCGTTTCTGAATAAATTATATTGCATGTGTATGTGTATGTTGCGAGACAAAATGTTGAAAAATCTTCGTTCAGTTATGTTTTCCAATCACACATCTTCAAATTTTGTTGGACTGCCAATAAATGGATATAATTGTTGTTTACGCTTTGAATATATTCCACGAGAAATTATTAAAGCTTGACATCTTACCATTAAAGTCATATACATTGCCTGACAAACAATTTCTAAGTATAGAAAGGTTTGAAATATATTTTTGTACACCTACAGTATTATTTTTTTATCAATATGTGCAGAGAAACAAAGAACCATTTCCCTTGTTCAGTTTTCACTAAAAATTTCTCACTAAAATAATGTTGGCAGTTCAATAATTTATTTTAAAAAATCATTTAAACCCCTGACTTCCTAATTTAAGGTTTTCTTGTAATCGGAGATAACTGAGACAGTCTTAGTTCCTCGAATCATAACAATATTAAATTTTGTACGTGTTCTTGTACGTTCGTTAGAATTCTTCGGTTTTAATGGATTCTAATCTTGAACAGAAATTTCAGGGATCACTGTTTGAGCTAAAGTGAAGCATTGGAACATTAAAATTTGATCCCTTTCGAAAAGGGAAATAGTCGCTCTGGGCTAAGTCTGGCGAGTATCGCAGATGTGGAAGCAATTCGAATTTCCATGATTTTTTTGGCCATGGCAACTACACACCTATGCACCGGTGCATCGTCTTGATGCAAGAACACTTTTTTCTTCGCATGGTCGTTTTTCTTTCGAAACATCGTTGAGACGATCCATAAAGTATTATTCACCGTTGACTGTTCTGCCATTGTGAAACTAATGTATATGTGGATTATGGCGCGTGCAGTATACCAAAAAACTGTGGCCATGATCCTATTCACCGATAATATCGCCTAAGCCTTCTTCGGCAGTACAAATCCACTGTTTAGACTGTTCTTTAGTTTTCGATGTAAGGTGATGGATCTATGTTTCATCCACAGTTATGAAAGGGGACGCAATAACTCCTTTTCGTTGGAAAATCAACATACTTGCCTCCGAAGGTACCCAACGCGCATTTTTTTGGGTGGAAAAACCATTACGCAAATAAAAAAAACGTGATTTTCACTATAGAGACTCTTCACCATCGATTTAGATGATTCAAGATTTGAGATGCCTCATATCTCAGCTATCTCACACACTTTCATTCTGCGGTTTTGCAATACCGTATCATGGATTTTGCCAACCATTTTTAAAGTGGTGACTTCATTTGGGTTGACTGAATGCTCTGCATCAGTTATGCATGTACGGCTACAACGCAAATCAGTAAACCACTTTTGAATCATTCTAATCGATGGTGAACAGTCTCCATAATACATGTTAAGCTTTGTTTTGGTTCGTGTAATGTGGGTTTCCACGCAAAAACTAATGTGTGAATTTGGTCTAGTGACAGTATTGATACATCACATCTGGGGTTTGTGATTGTGGCGCCCTTGTTGCTAATTTACCAGACTTCTCACTTCGCCCTTGTAAATATACTAAAGCAGCTATACATTTTAGAACTTCATTGACCTCAAGCATCCAAAAAAGCATCTTATTCAAGTATCCGCAGCAGAATTTTTCATGTTTGAATTGAAAAAATCAACAACAGAAATTTTATCATCCTGTTGATCCAAATACTAAGCTTTCCAAGTATTCTCGTAGACATGTAAAATATTTTCAACAAAAAAATCGTAAAATATTTAATAAGATATTTACATCTTACTTATTTCATAATAATATGAGTAATCCAGAAAGTTGAAAATAAATGAATTTATAAGGTAAATCTGTCGCAGTTATCACTCACCACATTAAACGAGTTCTAATGTCCCAAAGTTTTTAGTCAATTTACTAAAGAGACTTAGGAGTCTTGCTGAGCACTGTGTTTAGCCATTAACGTAATAGGTGGCATGCTAGCTATTATGTAGGCTGCCCCTTTCGAGATTGTACTATAATTGTACCAGTTGATCACGGGCCTTGGCAGTGTCCAATGCTCGAATCCATACAATATTATTGATGTGACTACAGTTGTTGTTCTATTCGTCTTTACCACCGCTTGTCCAAATTCATGCGACTGTAGAACTTATGTTACGTTCGTTCGTGAAGCGGGTAAAACTCATTAACTATGGTAGCGATAGTTTCTGTAGCAATGGTGGGCACTATTCGGCTAAATTTCTTGGTAACAAATTTACAGGCGTCTCTCCATTGAGCTGCAGAGTTTTTGCTAGCTTTTCTTCTTGATTTCAGTATAGCCGTCCTCATGTTGTTCCTCGCATATTACAGTTGTAATTGGATATGTATATAAATATATATATATATATATATATATATATATATATATATATATATATATATATATATATATATATATATATATATATATATATACATATATATGTGTGTGTGTGTGTGTGTATATATCAATTTGATCCAATTGAAATAATCTACGCAGAAATGTTTCTTATCAAACAGTGTTACCAAACCAACGAGATTATATTTTTATTATGTCTATTATTAAATTTTCATAATATAACAATAAAACCACTCAAATAACATTTTCATTCAATTCTTAAAGTTAATTTTGGAAAATTACATTAAGCCTGGTATTTCGAAATAAATCAACTTTTGTGCTACGGTTTTCATATACATACATACAATAAAGTTTGTGCTTCTGTTGTTTTTCACTATGCTGCTGTATGTTCAATGTACCAATTGATAAAATTTGTGCTTCTGTTGCCAATAGGTTAAAATGAAAACTAAAATTTTATAATCACACTTAAATGTTTTTATGTATTTTCGGTTTGGAGTCTTATACGAGACGAGTATCCAATATACGAGCATGTGCATGTGAATGCCACATAGGAAAATTGTATTGTGCGCTTTTCCAATTGGTATGTGCTTTTGTTTTATTTAATTTATCTTAACCATGTGTATAATATCACCATATACAGATACACGGATAAAAAATTAAAGTATTGATTTTGGTATACACAATTAGACTGCATCGTTCAACCACGTGAAATATATGGAATGAGGTATTTATGAGTGCGATATTTATTAATTGAATCAATATTTGTTTTTGGAACTCATCCATATAAAGGCGATGTACAAGTGTCGCCGTCTTAAGTATCATCGAAAAGTAAATTTTATGTTTTTTTTCAAGGGAATTACATTTTAATTAAATTTATTTATATGTACATTTATTTATATGTCATTTGCAGGGGAGGTGAAAAAACGTTTAATTTATTTTTTTATATAAATATGTACGAAGATTTGCCACCAATCTTTTATTATGTTACCTGCTTTTATGGAAATTTATTTAATAAAAACATCCATGAAATACCGACATTAAATCCCACTAACCTATTTAGAATAAAATATTTTTTTTGCGAGATTTACAACTCTATTCTCTATCATATGCACAAACTTGGAAAAATTCCCTGTTGTCATATTTTCATTTTATATAAACTTGATTTTTTTTAAATAAAAATCAATATTATGAGCATTTTCTATTTATTACTATTATTTTTATCACGAGCAAAAAATCACATTTATGTAGGAAATTATTTTTCTCGGGAAAATTTTTTTTTCGCATAAAACTGCTGTTATCCTTCATTTTCACAATAGCATAAAAAACTGATCCTGTAAAATATATTTTGTTATAAAATCGTAATTACCAAAGATGTAAAACTATATAAAAGTATAACAGCCATGAACTCAAACATTAAAATCCACTAGATTCAGTTTCGGCTGCTCTTCCAATTTGTTTTTTTTTATTACGGTCAAGTTTTGCAATTCAGAGTAAGTGTATGTATACGAGATAGATTATCGTTAACTTTATACTTTTTTGTATACAAAGTGAAATAATGGTTAGAGACTGAGAGATCTTTGTTCATTTCGAGACTATCTATGTGTGAGCCTTTATTCAATAAAACGTTTCGGAATGTGCTCACTTTTTCATTTCAATTCACGGATAATTTGTTAGAAAAACACTTTCATTAAATAAAATAGATACATCACATAGCAACCAATTTGTTGCTATATGCAGACCGAAACAAGGTATCATTTTGTCAAAATAATTGTCTCGTAAAATTGAAAACCATCATAGAAGGCGAGATATTGTTTTTCTGAATTTTTAATTAGTCTGAACTCTGACTTTGTTTTTTTTCTTCATAAAACTTTGTCTTTATAAGTATTTCGCATTGAAAAGATTTAGTGTTAAATAGTTTTATAAAATTCGATTAATTTTATTGCATAGTTGGATGTCATTGGATTATTATTGAAACTAGTTTTTCAAATCCGTCCAAGAGTCGTAACAGTTTGTGTCAGAAATGGGATTATTTACAATAATGGTGAAAATTAATACAACTCGCCGGATTTACTGCGGCGGGAGTTTAATCGATCCGCATTCGATTCGCAATTATTTTTTTTTTTGCATTATAGAAACAGAAGGAAGACTGTAATGCTGATCCGCAATACAACTGCAATTTCTTTCATTAGCTGTCAAAGTTTTATATTGGACAGCAGAAAAGCGATGAAAAACGTGCATGAAAATAAATTTCAGCTGTCGAACACCCAGTAAGCAAAGATATTTCTGAATTTGTGATTGTGATTCCTATTAAAATATTTATTTTGTATAGATCCGATGTGTGGATCCTACATATCCGTGAGCGAGTAGGGATATTTCACTGCGTGTTTAATAATGAGAATAGAAACCATAGATTACTTGGTAAAGATACATTTTTTGTCTTACTCGTATAAATTGATTTTCTTTCTAAACGTATAATTAATCATTAAAAGGCGACGCAGTGGGTATCCAATTGTTACCATGGCTTACTATCCCATTTAAAGTTAAATAATATATACACCAAAAACTAACTTTAATAAGAGACGGTCGAAACATCATCGAGCGTACAATGCATGCAGATATCTTCTTGTTGTAGCCCGCATTTAATAGTCCACATCCGTATGTAATCCCCATTCAATTTAATGCGGATATCAAATGACATAATTTATATGGATACTGTTTCACTTGCGAACACAATAACACATATTTTACACACTGCATTGCCGTCAATCGTTCACTTTATCTCTGGCGTTTTCTATAATACGAAAACTATCAAAATCGAATTAAAATCCCGCCTCAGGGGCGCTATTCTGAAAAATTCGATATCGGATCCGAAAGCGAATTTTGCTATTATGAAAATTCGATATCGAAAAATCCGCTATTATGAAACTATAAAGTCAAAACGAAATCGGATTTTCCGAAAATCCAATGTCAAAATTCGACTGCTAAAAAGTAGACGAATTTCATTTGTGTTATCGAATGTGCTCAATTATTTCAATCAACATAATATTTTTACGGCATATAAAAGAAAAAATTAAATTTAACATTATTTAAAATATAAGTATAATATATTTAAAATATTTATATTTAAATCATAATTATAATTTAATTATTTATTTTGAATTTATTAGGGCAACAACTACTAGCGAACAATTTGAGTTGCTTTGAAAAATTCGACCAAACAGTTTCATAATAGGAAAATTCGCAACGGATCGGATTTTATGAAAAAATCCGATATCGGAAAAAATCCGATATCGGATTATTTCAGAATAGCCCCCCAGCAATAAGGTTCAGTTGAGAAATAGATAGTTCGGAAAATGGAAGTTCATACATATGGTTTAAAGACAGAATTTGTGATGCGGTTACAAATTTATCTAGAGGCGAAAGATAAAAATATTCACTTAGTAGCTTAAGATTACCGAGGAAATACCTTAAGAGGAGGTACAAGGACAGGATAAGCAGTGTAGTATAGTATAGCTACTAAATAAACTCCTGAATAGAAAATAATTATTATATAATATTAAAATAATATATTTAAAATATCAATAAAATTTTAATTTTAGAAATATTATTTTAAAAATGTATGGTATCGATAATGGTATGAATAAGTCGTTTTTACAGCTAAACACATCCGTTCGGATTATACACTATAATTTAATCATTTACTGAGTTTTGAATTTTAAGCCGTAATAAAGTCATAAAATAGATGGAATTATTAAAGATTAACTGAGGCATTAAGTATATATATCACTGCAAAAGTGTCGTCGAGTTGCATAGAGATTACCCATTTAGACTTTTTCTACACAACCAACTCTCCTTCCAATTAAAGTCATTATTCAAAGATGACTTTTAGAAAAGTTTCATCCATTCCATATAAAGTATTTAAAAACATTAATCAAAATTTATACACCCCGATTCCCTTAGTCGTGTCACTTAATTCGCCGCGACAGTTGTCGTGTCACTTCATCTATAAATTTGTATTCTGCTAGTCGATTGAAGTGGCCTGATGCAACGAACGTCAATCGCTGAATTATTCAAGGAATACTAATAATTTCAACAGAATATGTCGACTGAAATTTTCACGCGTCTATAAATGTCGTTCCAAGTGACAAGAAATTTTTTAAACGACTATTAGAATAAAAAGTTTGTCACTTCAATTAATAATTGACGAACAAATCGAGTAAGAGAATACCAATATTTGTCTGTCGCTACAAGTGCCAAGTGACACGACTAAGGGAATCGGGGTGATAGACTGAACTGGTCACAGTCATGTGGTGATTAAATTTAATTTTTGATTAGTTAAAATTGGTGTCTGCAGACATTTCACTTATTTTTAAATGAAGTTTGGAAATATACTTTCATACGGTGATTTTGTTTCTATTTAATATACAACAGCGACAAAATTCATCGATACCGTCGAAACCATAAATAACCAGTACTTTATGTACTAGGGCATTTTACGGTATTTTACAGCATTTTTAAATAACCAGAATCATTTGAGGTACTGGGAATTATTTTTGGTATCTGAAAAATTGTTTTAATTAATTCTCAGAATAATATACGCTAAGAAGTTAGAAGAGGACAGGATTCTAAGAAAAACAATTAAAAGTTCTTGGAATGTTGATAATGAAAGGTTTTTCTTCGTGGGCTACAAAATTATGTAATAACATCAAAAAAATAAGCAACTGTATATCTGCAAATATATATTTAGGTTATGACTATTTAAGGGCGTACTATCATTATTTTTAAAGATTGATTAACCTTTTACTAACCTTTTGAAAATTGATTCACCTTTCATTAATTACTTTTCCCACTACGAGTAATTTTAAATTGTCTTTTTTAAATTTTTCACACGACACCAATTGATATTTATAGTTGAATTAGAATATTAGATAGAACATTGAACTATTTAGAAATATAATTAGAATATAATTAGATGTGTTCTACTCTAAATATGTTTAGATGTGTTCTACTCTAAATATTATTAATATAGTTCGATGTCGACAAAGATAGATATTCACTTTGTTATCAGCGATCCACCCCAGGTTGAAAAATCCGATCCACCGCGAATTTTCGTAATATAAAATTGTTTGGTCGAATTTGTTTAATATCAGCATGAAGTTAGCAATTATGCGTTTTGTAATTCGCTTGAAATTGTTAAATTTCAATAATACAAAATAAAATTCGCCTACCGAATAGCAGTCGAATTTTGACATACGATTTTCAGAAAATCCGTTTGTTTTTTTAGTTTCATTAAAGCGGATTTTTCTATATCGGATTTTCATAATAGCAAAATCAACTTTCGGATCCATTGTTATCCTCGTGTCAGAAAAAAAGCGTGCTGATTCTGTCATTCGAGAGCATCGGGTTCTATACCCGGTAATGACCAAAACTCACGATTGGGTGTTTTTAATTAAGACTGATTTCCATTATGAAAAAAAATTTGTCAGTATTTTTTACTGAAAAAACGAAAGCGAGAAAAAAATCAAAAATACTATTAGAGTGACAGAGATCATTTTTACTTTTTTCTTTTTTTTATAATGGATATATTTTGACAGATGCTTGTAACCAATTTCAAATTTTTTTTGTTATTGAAAAAAGACAAAAAATCTACAAATAAATCTACAAATAAGTACTGAATCAATTTTTTTATACTGGAAATGTTTTTTACTCAGAAAAATTATATTTTTATCCTACTTTGACTATTTTGTCAGTATATTTTTCATAATGGAAATCAGGCTTTACTGTGTTCCAATGCAAACCATTTACTACTCACAAGTACTTGTTTCTTTTTTAGATTTTTTAGATTTTTTTTAAACTAAATACTCTAGCTACACCACCATTTGAGTTTGAGTAGATGCCAGTAGATACAAGTTCTTGTAAATAGTTTACTCATGACATTGGAACACGACTAATGTATAAGTGTATTTAGGTTGAACCGTGGGCTCTAGTGGCATTGAGTTCTTGAATTATTACCGCCTTTTATTTTTTTTACCCTAGCGTGCATCAACAAATAACGTCGCTTAGATTGACAAAGAGTTAGTTAAAATTGTACATTGCTTCTGTTATTTTATCATTAATCGATTGATATTATCACATGTCAAAAATAACGTTAAAAGCATTGTGACTGACTGATACGGACATCCGTAATATTGTTACTGTTATACTATCAGCATAGACGTATAAATCTGTTTGAACGAATCAGTACGTACTCATAAATATGCTTAAATCTGTAAGCATTAAAATAATCTCGACTCAGTTGTTTACATTATTAATCTCAATATATGCATATACTCGTACGTACAAGATTTTTCTATTATTGGCAATAATCAAATAAATTCAAGTGCCTGATGAATACTGATTAAATACGAATAGTAAAACCGAAAACACAATAACTCTATTATATCGATACGTGTCGAAACTCGAAACTGATAACACACATAGACACAAAACATATAATCTAATGCCAAATCAATAATAATTAAAATGGAATTGATACATACATATATGTATAATTGTTTACACACAGACTCTTACATATATACGAACATTTATTTTTTCCCAATTTACTATACATATTTGATAGTCCCGCTCGTCTTTATTGTTACTGCTGTCCATTTCAATTCAATTATGTTGATATTAAAATCAATTAAATTGAAATAAATATAATTTGGTAATTTTTCAAGGTTAGACGATCTTCACAGAATGGGTCACAAAACCATAAATATTAATTAGCTAATTTCATTTTATAGAACTGATGGATCCGTATATTTTGAGACCGTTCAAAATTTAAACTACCAAGAAGGTAAAAAGGAGTATACGTATGGATAAAGATTGGTTACAATTGTCCTGCATTCTGTGGCTTATTTTCAGAAAGTTACTGATTGGATACAGCCCTCAGAATATCACGTTAAGTTCAGCCTTTCGCTATCTGTCTTTCTCAACAATCCCTTCTTAATCTAATCGATTTAGTTACTAACCATGAAGCCAAAACCAAGTGAACTTATGAATATTTTGAGAGAAAATTTTATCTCAAATCATTCGGATTCGATCTGAACATAACGATCCACAAACTTTACTCCAATCATTACTATCGGTATTTATGATATTCTTCGTATTGCCAATAGAGAGCTCCACACCATTTGAATGATATTCTCCTGAAGCAAGTTTACCTATTTTGTGGTATTTAAATTGTGGTTAGTAATACCAGTTCAATTTTGTGGGTGTTTTTGATTTCAAAAATATTTATTTCAGTTGATTAGTGATTGGCCGACCTTAATCAAGATTTGGCATAAAAATTGAGTTAATTGAGTACATCTCTCTCTCTTTCCCCAGTTAGCCTCGAATCAAGCTACTACACGTCTGATTGTACAGTGAATTTGTGCTCTTGATTTGATCGAGCTTCCGGGAGCCATGCCTTGTTTGATTAATATAATTAGTGGTTTCTTTATTTTCACAATTAAGAGTACCTTTTTATACACTATTTGTTCCCTCTAAAATATCGATATTTTGACTTAATTTCATTTGTTCTTTATAAGTGATAATTTCAAATAAATAAAAGTGCTATTCTGTTATAAATCTTGGACTGTCAATCAACACATATGAAAAAATCTATAATATATTAATATTCGAGAAGTTTCATCTGATTGGTATTATTGTAGGACCAAGCGCTAGACATCATTTTAAAACATTTACACAAATAAACTAGTCGGATTAGTCAAGCAAAACATTAATACCAGATACTTGTAATAGCAAAGGAGCTGTAGAACTCTACGAGATAATGCATCTTCCTCCCACCAACATTTTTCACCATCCAATTCGAGATAATACACATCGCTGTACAGTATCGTATAATACAACACGATCATCCAGTAAACCACCATTTTGTACATAAGTAAACCAGCAGTCATTCCCAAATAATCTGAGCAACACATCACGATCAACCTTTCCACGTCAGATTGACACAATAAACTGAACGAACATAATATAAACTATCATGACCGCCGAAAAAACAGAACCCGTATCCAAACACAAGCACGTCAACAAAAAACCCATCAATTTGTTACGTCCTACAAAAACAGTTAGATAACAGTTGATGAAAAAGTTTTCAATTCTGAAACAGGATAAAATGGAAAATCAAAATCTTAGATGCCATCAGCGTATATTAAAAAACTCAATCCATCTGGTAATGATAGTATATCAGATATTACACAGAACATAATGGAAAAACCCCCAACATCGAATAGATACGAAACCAGTTCAATCATGTACGATCACTTGTGTCAACAGTTCATAGCGTATACAAAAAAAAAACAAACTAAATAGAATAAAGTCGACAATGTTGTACACGAACCACGAACGAAACGAAACAGAAGGGAGACAAATATATAAAAAATATGCAAAACGGTACTCATCTGCGTATTTACATACCATCGTCAATTTTATTTTTCACTAATTTAATTTTATTTTACTTTAATTAAAATATATGTATGTATTCATCACAAATAAAAGAAATAAAGACATATTTCTCCTATACATATGTGCTACTTTTGATTAAACCAAATTGAACCCGGCAAAAGTGCGTGTGTTAGTGTTTGCACAGCCTGCTTATTGTTTTCGTACGAGTACAATCAAATGAAAATATCAATCTTATGGTGTATTGGTAATCGAAAAATTCCATATAAAAAATACTCGTTTCTCATTACGAAACGTTTAGTATTTACCAATTGCGAATTTTTATTCTCTCTTCCATCCCTACTAAAGATCGATTGTGTCAAAATGACATTACGTCAAAATGTATTTGATGCAATGTACATTTTTTTGACTAATAAAAAGTAAAGAACCAAATTAACCCGGTTTGATAGATTTATCCAGTCAAACAATTACATATGTACCTACAACTATCTTGTAAGACAAAATGTCTCTTTTCTCCTTTTAACCAGACTGACACAACATTTTCTGTTAATGGAATATATGCACTGTTTGATTTTCCTATATATCCAACTGAATAGGCCCTGAATGGAATGAAAGAAGGATAAGGATATACATATATTTTGAGGACCTCCTTCTCTGATTCTCGCTATAGCTACGAACACATAGCTTTAAGCTCTAATTGAATCTCCTGCCGATAAAATAAATCTTTACAAATGAAAAACGCTTTTTAATTTTGTTGTTGTTTATGTACTCGAGAAAAAAGCAAATTCAATTTTTCACCTTTGAAATTTCCTACCTATACAAATTTTCAATGAAAATTTATTTTTTTTATTTATCTTAGGAAGCTGATCCTTTAAGTAACTAAAGTAAGAAAATATAATAACTGTTTTTGTTACGCTCCTATATATATGTATATATATATAAATTTATAACTTTTGTCTAATTAACATTCATTAATTTTGGAATTAAACGGGGGAGAAAAATTTTTTCTTAAGGAAAATGTAAAAAAAAAATATTTTTGTTTTATTTCATTTGTAAAAACTTTTACTTGTTTAGATTTAAAAAAAAAACAAAATATTTTTGGATGTGTATAGAAATTTGTTTTTGTAAATTGGTGGTGGTGTGTGGCTTTGATGATTTTTTTGTTTTGTTTGGTAAAACTTTGAACACAAATTTATTTTTGTTTTGTTTAAAATGAAAATTATTCGAATGTAAAATAGAACATTTTGTGTTGTACGAGTGTATCACGATTATTTGAGAATAGGTCTATGAAAAAGCGTTGAGGTTTATGATTGAGTTGGTTGGATGGATGCATACGTTTAAAGCGAAACAATTAAATTATTTTATTTCTAAAATTTCTAAATTAAGTGTGGGTTGAGGTAATATAGTTTTTCTAAATGTTGGTGGCAGTTATTAATTGAAATGTTTTATGCCATTCATAATTTGGTTTATTTTTATGCCAATGATCGTACGAATAGACGACTATTGTATTAAATGTATGACTTAACCAGAAGAGAAAACGCAATATAGTACAATCACACAGTAATCTATGATAAACGAGAGGAAAACTGTGTTTGTTCCATGAGTATCCGCTTAAGTCTGAACGTGGTGTACTCGTATACATATTTCTATTAACCAATGAACAATTAAATTGTATATTCCACCAATGTGACAGAGATAGCGAATTTGTTATACGAACAATAGTTGGAGTTTGTATTAAGTTTGTCCCATGAATTTCATTGAATGTTTTTTACCAATTTTACAAAGTTCGCCATTTAGAATACACTTTCCTCGTTACAATGATGTTAATTTTTATCTGCAACTCTTTTTATCTGTAGCATGAGAAAGCCTTGCATGAAATTATTATAAATCTGTTGTTGCACATTTAATTTTATCTAAGAGCAGCATTTTGTTTATGAAAAGTTTTAGTTTTAGATACGAATTTGATCTATGTGGTTAACTCTAACCTTCTTAACTTTATTTCTTCTGGTCCAACTCAGATTGCATCGAATTAAATGTAAGTGTCGGTTCTTCCACCTCTATGAGTGGTTTTTCACAAATAGAAATTAAAACAGTAGTTGCGAGATCATTGAGATAATTTTGAGCCTCTTTAGAATTTGGGTTCGTTATCTATGTTTTTCCATTTTTAGAAAACAAATACAGAAATCGAAACGTATACATGATATATACGGCAGAACGTATACATGGTATATTTTTTTCATATATTCACAGTAGTTTTCCCATCAAAGCTATTAATCTTGATCTCGATTAAATTGTATGATGTCTCAGTGGGCCAATAAAATGACAAATATGGTGCATATATTCTTGTCATTTCACGGCAGCAGTTCTATTCGGTGCTTCATCCACTTGTATCATGTGGTGATTCATTCACGTTAAATGAGATTTCGACGAGAACATCATTCCCTTAATAAAACTCACATTTATCTCCATTATTTAAATAATTTTATTCTTTGTCGATACTTATCATCTTATTTTCCTTTCGCTAATATTGTTCTTTTAGTGTAGCCAGCAACAATTTCCGTTTAAACTCTTTTATAGTGTTTACTATTCGGTAGACGTATAAAAAAATTCGTTAAGTATAGGTATCTCTTCAGCTTATCTTCTTTTTTTCGTTATCACCTTCCTAAACGCTACAATACGGTTACCATATAATATTCTGGTTTATATCAGGATATTGATAAAAAAATAATTCGAAATGACATCAATCAATTTCAAAAATCTCGTATTATCTTCCATCGTACTATCAATACTCTGATTAGCATTATTTAAAACCATGGCTTCATTTATTATTTCAGGTTTAGTTTATATTATGTGACATTCCGGATCAAGTTGATTTTCATTCAACCATATCCTCCTATACATTTTCTCCATTATTTTATGGTACAGAAATTTAACCATAACAATAGACGACAACTTATTCTAAGCATGTTCCGACAACCAATCGACTTGGAGACTTTTTCGTCACTTTTTTAACTGTAGATATTTGTTTATTAAGTCTTGTCGTTCTTGTCATTTATCTTGTTCTTAATACAGTTTCTTTTCTTATTTCAATCTTACATATATCTGAATATTTTTTAAAATGAAATTAAGGTTGAGTTAGAATTGCTAGTTTAGCCTGTTCTCATAAATCGATTTCATAAATCGATTAAAAAAATTTAATAATTCCCTTTATCAGTAATCTCGTTATGTATATACAATTAAAAAAGTATTTTTTTATAATTAATTTCAATTTAATTCATTTTAATATAAAAAATTATTTTTATCAGCGTATTTTGTGATAAGCCACAACACATATCTAAATACACACGGAACCGATATAATTGATAAGAGGTTTTCATATTGTCATATGGCAATTGCGGTTTTATGTACTCGTAGGTGGCTTTCGATGTTAATTAACCGGAAAATTACACTGTACCTAATCGATTTTCAATTGAAAATAGTTGGACGAATCATAAAACCTTGAAAATAGCAAATGATTATTTATGATGCTGGAATATATGAGAGATGTTTGTTATTAGAACGCTTAAAAAGATATCTATACGTTTTGTGTGTTATCAAAATGTCAATATTGTAAAAAATTATTTTTATTTGTCTTGGAAAAATTATTATTTTTTGAAAAACATCAGAAAATAAATTTTACTAATTGTTTGTTTGTTTGGAGTAATAAAATTGTATATATAAATGAAGATAATAAAATACTGGCATTATTTACATGTTTATGAACATATATGAATATTGTAGAAGTTGTAAATATGAACTCCTATGTACATACATTTATATCGGTTTGATGTTCATTTTTGAGATAGTATGACAGTACGATTAACTTTGCGAGGCTATAAATTATAATCTAACTACTCAACGAAAACGAGCTTAATTCGATTCGAAGGTGTTCAAGTATATTTGTATAACGAAATATATGTCATGAAATTCGTCAGAAATCACCCACTTGCCAATTTATTCGTTTAACGTTTACGTCATATCTAAATGAAATCCGTAAAATAATATATTTCTTTGCCCTTGTGTCGGTTAAATATAAAATTTCAAAAACAAAATTATTTAAATTTCTAAGAAAATTAAATTAGGTTAGAGCCTGAAAAATCAAAAAAAAAAAATCGATGCATTCACCGGAATTGCCTATACTGCGTGTGTTCTAAGGATGTACCAAAGCGTATTCTATAAAAAAATCGGTTTAAAGCGATATTTTGGAAAAGCATGGCACTGATTTGAAAATGTTTCAAAGTTAAAAATTCGATGAATAAAATTATTATTCGATTTAACTTTTTAATTTAATTGTTTATATCCGTTTTTCAAAATATTTTTATTTCGATGTATATAGAGTGGATTTAACGACGGTCGTAATTACTTAGAATTGGCTCTAATACCGCTGAAACTGTCATGTGTCAGTAAAATCCTGCACCGTGACGATTTGATATTAGTTTCGTGCTCAAGTATACTGGATTATAATAAGATTTGAATTGGTCAAAGCCGTAAAAGGATTATAATATAGTCCTTGGTGGTTATCGTAACTCTAACTAGACTGATCATGGAATTATTGATTTAATATCCAGGCTTGATGGAATTATCTGGGTTTAAACCTTATCGGATTTAAGCCAACATAGTGTTACAATAGTTTATACAGTAGGATCTTAAGTTAGACTCAATTATAAAACAGTACCAGTGCCATACACAATGAGAACGAAGCCATTGGTTTAAAGTGCCATGTTGAATTGCACTTACAACTTAATATTTCCAAAGAGGTTAAATATTTTGAAATGTTTTATATTAAAAATTAAGTTCAAGTCAACAAATACCCAAGGATTATAATAAAATTTTAGGTGCTTTCAGAGTCTGCCTATGGTAGTTCTTTGGAATTGGAGCAATATGTGATGTTTAACCATATTCTTTAATATCGTGGGGGCAGTCGAAACTGATTTAAAATATGACCTTGAAAATTTTAATGTAAGTTCTAAAACCGAGTCTAGTTAAATGACTTTTTCTAAATGGTAACGAGAAATATTTTGACATTTTTAATTGAAAATATAAATCTAATCCCTAAGTTCAGGCTGGTTTTAAAAAAGAACCTTATATTGGCACAGTGTTCGTTGTCTTAAGCAATCTAAGAAATTGATTGCCCTATGGCCCCTATAACCAACTAGCTTCTACATTAATAAGCAGATTAGACAATTTCAATAGTTAATTAAATTTGCAACTTTCCTCTTTTATTTAAAGATCAAAACTACACCCAAAAGTTCATTGCTGAGTAAAACTTTCGGATTTTGTTTTTAATTAAGCTTTTGGTATTGCCCAATGCGACAGTTTTGGTATGTACAATTTTTGGTTTATCAATTAACAAACTTTTAATGTTTTAGTTACTTCCAAGAAGGAAGAAATGTTTTTCCAGTTTAACTATATAAACAGATTTAATTATTTATAATTGAAAGTTTTTTGCAACAGTAATGTTAAATTATAAGAATTCAGATCTTAACTTCGATTATGTACATACATAAATTTGTACGATGAACATGTCTGTGAAAACCAACGGAGAATTAGCCAAAAATCAAACTAATGTTGATAAAAAGTGCAAATGGAGCATAGTGTTATTTATTTATTCTTAAATCGAAACTCAAACTCCAACATAAATAAATACATAGTTCCAACTTAAATACATAGTTCCAACTCGTTTGTGGATGTTCGAGACATTGCCGATATACAAAACGATTCAATTATGATTTGTTATGCTTTCATATCTAGTTATCCTATCTGTTCAATGAAGTACATAGTCTGCAGCTTATTCCAATTATATAGGTTACATTTATGTCTTGATTTCGTTTTGTAATTTAGTTCAAATGGTTTCATCCTTGTATTTTTTGTCCTTCGTGCCAAATAGGTAGGATATACTGTGTTCGATTCATTTATATATATTATAGTTTTGGTAAAGCTAGTTTATGTGATGAGGAATTGGGAGCTACTGTATACATACCATATTATAAAAGCTTTAGTTGGTCTTTGAGTTTGTTTCAAGATTTTGGAATGTTGCCAATTTAAATTGATGATTTTTCGTTACAATTTAAACTTTTTTTTATATATCAAAGATATTAAACGAAATAAAATGAGATTAAAATACAGAGTTTTTCAATCATTAGAAATATATTGAGAGATTGATTCGCTATATATAAAGTATTTCTGAGCGTTGATTTATACCATTAAATGTTATGTAATTTCTAATTAATTATTTGTATAGTCTAAATTGTATTAAATTTATTAAAGTTGACACAAATAGCTGAAAATATATATTTGGTTATAAAGGGTCTATTAACTTATTTTTCATCTGATTGAGCTAGTGAGCTCCAAATATATGACAGCGACCAAATATATGACAGCGACCTCGTTCAACTGAAAATATTACGAGTACTACAGCGTCTAAAGTGTTACAAAGAACTCATGTTCACAACGACATGGCAATTTTTTTAAATGTATTTCAAAGACTTATGTAAATCCTTGATTTAGGAGCCATATTGACAATTAATGCATACAAAGTTTTTAAAATTTATAATAAATTAATAACAAATAATAATAAGTATTTAACAAAATAATATTAATAAAAGGTATTTTTAAAAATTACAATATTTTGAAACAAAAAGAGTTTAGCCGAAAAAGGGGTAATAGGTATAATTGAAGCTTAGTTCCTTGATTATATTAAAACACTATTCATACTTCTCCTCTATTGATTGTTATAAATTCATACATTTCCTTGTATACATATCCACCTGCTTTCATTTACAATCAGTCAGATTCGATGCGTTATCCTAAGAATATTGTAATCTGCTGTATTTGGTACAGTTTAGCACGATGTGCTCGATATCGTCAGCTACGCTGCACATTTCACATTCATTATTTTCAATCAAATGACGTTTAAACAAACACTCCTTCCCATTACCATGATTCAGTTTGATTCCTCAATAGTCCTTAAGCTACTTATAAAAAAAGCGTTTTTCAGGCAGCACACTACACATATAATTGTACTCCTTTACTTTTATTTTGCTCAAGCTCTCATATTCATTTATTCCACACATTCTCTTGGAACATACCAAGTACATCTCTTGCATCCATCTTCTCATACCTTTTAATACTTTCAAATTCAAGTACCTCTTTCGTAAGCATATCGGCTCTGTTATTCCCTTCGATATTTTTATATGATGGAATCCATCGAATGATTACATCGACATTAAAATATCGAATCCATTTTAAAAATTTATCTACATACACGTTGCCATCTCTGCCATTATTTAACATTAAAACGTCGCACTCTGGGAGTCGGTAAATATAATCCTTCATTCGTGCCCAACTTAATGTATTCATACATTGCAATCAATTTACTCTCTCAAATATCCGTTTTATAATAATTTCATTCATGATCTTGGAATAATCCTCCAATTCTATACACAAAGTAAGATTATTAGGTAATGGGTTCGGACCAGTGTTTCCAATGTTTAAAATAACATCAATGCTATCAGATACAACACTAAGTTGGTTTATTTATACACACCACCTCACCTCTTTGTAATCTACTTTTCATAATTCACTCAAAAGATCATTCTTTCTTATCACCATTCGTACAGTTTCTTTCTTTGTAATCCACTCACTCTTAAAATGAAGAGGTAGATTATACCTAACTCAGAATATAGGGTGTGTATTGGCATTTAGCCCAATACCACCCGCTCTAACAGCCGTAGCTTTAGCAGTGGTTAAAGCTGTGGATGTTGGTGCGGGAGGTACCGGATTCGAATCCCGATATAGGGGCGGGATACAAAAGGGACTTTTCACAATCTGATTACGATCTGAGGTGTGAATGAACACATCTATGACATACTGTTGGAGTGTAGAACTCATGGACCAACCCATCTTCCATGTCAATATTATAGGCTTGCATGAAGCTATGCAATGTGCAGATGGTTCTACGTAATTCGGATCTATAGCCGTACGCCCTCGGTTTAGCTGTAATGGCGTAAGATAGGACGTAAATAAGCGAACCACGAAAAAGTTTGGAGTTGATTCACAAAACAGATTGGAAAGATAAAAGCAAACAAATAAATTTATTTCTGCTCAATACCGCCGCATTTGGGCTTCTGAACATCTAAGGGCAGTTGTTGGCCATGTATTTTTATCGTGATACATATTTTTATGATCTTTGATGAATTTGATGAATTTTGATGGTATTTGATCATCAAAAACTTGTGGTTTGAAGCAAAGCATTCTAAATATAGAAGCAGCAAGCATCGAAAACGAACTTAAAAATGTATATCCCATATTTACTAACACATCAATAAGTTGAGACGTCATAAGAAAATAATAAAATCGCCATACAGTTCAAATTTATTACTAAACAAATTTCGATCAGTGTACAGCAAAGTCAAAATAATAAAATATTTTTTATTTTTGTTTTCTTTGCTGTCAAAAATTGTTTACAAAATTTTGAAAGGTATAACCGTAGACAATAATAAATTATTTATTATAATAGAACGTTTATATTATAATTATTAATTAATATTGTATCTAAATAAATGAATTTTAATAAAAAAACAATTCAAATACTTAAAATTGTTTTAAAAAAATCGTTACGATTTTTATAATGCCATCTTGTATCCGGTATAACAATTGAATGGAAATAAAAAAATTTAAATAATTTTTGAAGTATTCACTTTCATTAACATGTTTGTGTATTTTAATTGTGCACTTCGTATTATCGCATTAACAATATGCTTTAAAATATCAATAAAAACGATTTATATTATTAAAGTTATTAAGTGCCATCTCTCATCCAATATTTGAAGTATATGTTTGTTTTTCGTAGTTCATACGCCATTGATCTCGTTTTATATATTTTTATACGGCGTTTAGAACCAATTATAACATTTACATGTATAAAAATTGAATAAATCAAACCGTTTTTATTTTTATCATAATTATTAAAATAATTCGTATTTTCATTTGGTTTCCATATATGTTATATGGAAATGTTTGATTTAAATTTTGATATAAAAATAATTTTCGCTTTCAGTATTTTTCATTCATTAAAATTGAGCCAAAAATCTTCAATTTTACATTAGTACTTATATGGAGTGTATGAAAATCTATACCCCATAAATAAGCTCGATAAATTTAAAGAGTCAAGCATTGCTGCTTGTATATTTAGAATGCTATGTTTGAAGAGACATTATTACATTTTAAAAGCTTGTTTTAACAAGGGGATGCTAATTGGCCACCAAAAACGTATTATCTATTTTATGTTAATCAAGTGATTACATAATTAATTAATATAATTTAACAAAATTGCTTTAAATCAGAAAGTTACTAGGCTCTCAAGTTAGGATTGATCTCAAATTCTTATAAAACGATTTCTGAAAAGTATGATATTACAGCCATAGTACAATACATGAGTTCAATGGTCTTAAAATAGATCTTGAGTTTAATACATTCACCTGAATATTTACTGCACGATATCGAAAACGCTTGTGACCAATCTTAGACTATATTTTAAATGAGCCCAGGAATCCTTTTATTCCGTCACTCAGGCTCGATTACTCACTCCATTATGATATCTGAGAATCCTAAGAATTGTGTTTTGCTATGTATAGGTTCACGGAGCAAATGATGCAGATTCTGCTCCTCTTTTCAATAAAGAATCAATTGTTTGTTACAGATTTTGTTCAGCAGATATTATTTTCATTATTCTGTCAAATTAGAGAATATTCTTCATTCGGAAATTGCCTGAAATATTTATACCAACTTTCCTCCAATTTATTCCTCAATGTCAAAAATTTTGACGTTACCACCAAGTAGAAGGTCTCATTTTGATGTTGTCTAAATTGTTTCGATTTTGGAATCGATGAAACCAGCGTCTACTCCTATAAAACTGAACCAACTTTATCATTTTGGTATCTGATTTCAAATGTTTGAAATTACTTTTACATCTTTCCTGTATAAGCTTCATTCATTGTCATTTTTTTTTATCATTACTACCCGTCGTCAGTTTCTTTGTCTAGTTAGGGTTTTGTCTAGTAAACCCTTAATGACAGGTATCTACGTCATATCTCGATTTAGCATATTAAGTAGAAAATCGCATTTGAATTGAATGTGCTTTGGTCTTAAAGTTTATGAATGATGTAAACATAGGTAACATTTTGAAATAAGTCGCGTTCACCGGTTAAATCTTCTGTAAACAAAACTTCGCGTGCTTCAGATTTTAGATTACGCGTTATCAATCGATGAGTTCAATATACATATTCCAAGATCCCATATAGCAGTAACAAATATATTTCTTTCATTCATTTCCAATTTAAAATCATATTGTGTCATAACACCTATAGCTAGGTGACGTTATTCTATACATTGTATCTTGCATGTAAACATTAATTATATTCATGAATACAAAAATTATAAATTTTCAATTTACATAAATTTTGCTCAACAATTCCACGAAATTTTTATATTTCGTCTTAAAATAAGTTTATCCGGATTTTTTGTTAAATATAAAGCTTTTGCACTCGCTGCTGCTTCAATATATACTTACACACACGTACAATTTGTAATTAAATTATATAAAATTATTATTTTCATTTCCATCTTGCGCGATCATTGATGAAAAACCAGCGACAATTTGTTTATACACGCGTGTATATAGTATAGATGGGTGGTGGGTTTGAATAATGTTGGTGTATTTACATATTATAAGTAAGGGGGGAAATTAAGTAGAATTTTATAATATTTAAAATTGACAGTCTAGATTTATAGCACGTACGCATATATGCTTATTTTATATAGTACAACACATAAAGTATTATGTCATTTCATGTTAGTATATGGCTGTGTATACGCAGCTTTAACAATTCCCTTCATCAATGAAAATGATTTTGTGTATAACAAATTTTTTTTTGATTTTGATTTACATCCAACCGACAAATTTGATATATGATTCATAAAATTATCGTCAACAAGTAAATTATTCATAAGATGTAAAATAATGAACCTACATAAATCCATATTTTGAATCTAAAACCGAATCAAATTCAGACGTAATATAAATACCACGCAGCCATACATCAACCCAAGTTTATCACCCGCGTTCAATGAATTTCCCTAGTAAATGAACGAACGACAAGAAATAGAAAAATTGAATCAGTCGTTTTGCTACATAATTTAGAATTTAGCATAAAATTTAAAATTTATTTTATTCTCATATTTCTTCTGACAGGTTTTCTTATCGAATCTTGCTATATACCTGCGTATATACCTATACATACGTTGTGCAACATGCTCACATATTGTGTACACTTTACGTATATGTTCATTGGCGTAAGCACATTGAAATTTATTTCCTCGCCAAAAACTAGTGTATCGAACGTAATAAATATTGATTTTATCTCAAATTTTATAATTTTTAAACCCGTCAGTGGTTTTTATATGTACGCCCGACATTGTACATTATATATGTATGCTAATGTAATATTCTTATATTGAAACGAGTTCATACATACATATAAATTCAACACGCGCTTTCAATTAGAAATTTAATCCAGCCTTTATAATATAAAAGCACAACACCTGGATATTTACGGTATGTTTCCGTATCTGATCAGAAGGTACAAATGAAATTGAATAAACCACACTCGAATTGAGTGGAAAATATTCCAAAAAAATATATATTGTTATTGTTGAAATGGTTTGCCATACTCATCTACATGCATATTCAATATTCACAGCACCACAATGCAGAAACAAAGCCGAATAGATACAAAATTGATAAGTAAAGAGAATAATCAAGTTTATCCAACCTTTACACAATATCCTAAACATTATGTACTCATATATGTATACATTCGTACGATTTGTCTCCACTTTTCCATAAAGACAAATATAAAAGAAAACACTAGCTGGGGTAAACCATAAAAAGATGAAAATGTCGATTTTATCAATAAACCGAGTTTTCTCTTATATAGTTTTGCAAAAAAGTTTACAAAAGTATTGTTAGCTTTTAGTTTTTATCAATTAATCAATATAATGTATAGTTGGTGAACTTGAATGTGGGATTTTAGTGTGGTGAAAATGTTTCTTATAATAAAGATTTTCAATTTTATGCTCGCATTGTCAATTAGATTTGTGATGCTGTCGTATGTGGTATATATACACTCGTGTTCGATCTATTTACTTGGACATAATTAAATTGGATTGATTAATTATATCGATGGATGTAGCATATCCGATACCTGATCCATTGTTTGTTACTTGTTAGAATTTTTGCTGTCCATATATACATATTATAGTATTATTGTGGCTGTTTACACGAGTTGTAGATGCAGCAACATTTTTTCCTTAGAAATTTTACTCGTGTGACATTGAATCAATGAAAATGATGACCTTGACCCAACGTGTGCATAAAGGAGCCGATGGTTAGTAAAAAAAAGGGGAACATCATTAATCAATACGTACTGACCTAGTTTGATAGCATCTACCGCAGCAGGATAATCTCCAAACTTAGCCAACATCTATGCATGTAACGTCAGTTTCAGCACAGAAACTGGACTAGAACTTCGGAGTAGGTAGAATATTCTTCAGGCTTAAACAATATTTGTTTATAATTTGGATAAATGAGTTTTTTAATTAATGTGAGTGTCTCGATATACTTAAAGAAGTTAATAGACTCAATCTTTAAAACACTCATCATTGTGAGAGTCAGTGGTAAATAATACAGAGCTCATTTGATTTTGAATAAAATACAAATTATTTACGAAATTACTGTCAATTCTTTTTACTATGATAATGTTCAATTATGTATGGAACAAAACATCGGCCAAATGGCCGCCGCACTCTGGGCGGCACACATCCACCCGATGGTCCAAATTTTCAATGATGCTTAGGCATAATTGAGGTTCTATGCCGTTAATGTGCCGAATTATCTCATGATTTAGCTCTTGAATTGTTGCTGGCTTATAGACGAACACCAATTTTTCAAATAACCCCACAGAAAGAAGTCCAACGGTATCAAATCATATGATCTTGGCGGCCAATTGACATCGCCACCACGTAAGATAACACGGCCATTGAATTTTTCGCGCATAAGAGCCATTGTTTCGTTAGCTGTGTGGCAAGTGGCACCGTCCTGTTGAAACCACATATCGTTTACATCCATATCTTCCAATTCGGGCCATAAAAAGTTCGTTATCATCTCACGACAGCGAACACCACTTACAATAACTGCCTGACCGGCTTCATTTTGAAAAAAATACGGCCCGATGATGCCGCCAGCCCATAAACCGCACCAAACAGTCACTCTTTGTGGGTGCATTGGTTTTTCGACATGTACTCTTGTCGCGGCAACTCTGCTTATTGACGAATCCACTGAAGTGAAAATGTGCCTCATCACTGAAGATGATTTTCTTCGAAAATTGATCATCCACTGTTGCCATTTCTTGTCACCATTCTGACCAGTGACGACGTTTGGAATCGTCAAGAGGCTTTAGTTCTTGAGTCAATTGCACCTTATAAGCGTGTAAATGCGAGTCTTTATGCATAATGTTCATCAACGACGAGCGTGAGAGGTGCAATTGTTGGGCAAGACGACGAGTTGGTGTGGACAGCTCTTCAGTCACACTATCGCGAACAGCAGCAGTATTTTCTGCAGTACGAGCTGTACGAGCATGCACTGGTGTTTTAAAATTTCCTACAGATCCGGTTTGCTTAAATTTTTGCACGATTTTTCCGATTGTACGCACATTTGGACGATTAAATTGACCGAAAAAATCACAAAGTGCAAGATATGCATTTTGATTTGAACGCCCATTTTCATAATATGCCTGAATAACTTTAACGCATTGCTCGATTGATGTATCTTTCCATGGTTCAAATTGAGTTAGTCTGAAATTGAGAAGCGTCAAATTAAATGCAGAAAAAAACTTGACGTTTAGGTGTGGTTCACATTCAACTTCGGCCCTTAAAATTTAACCACCCCTTAGACAATGCAAGTTAAATCTTTTATGTAAAACCTTTAGGATAAAATTTACCAAAGAAATACCTTCAATTGAGGAACTACCGGTATAGGCCAAATCAACAGTAAAACCGGTACTGTTCCCATTTAATTATTAAGTTTTTTTTTTGTTTTTTAATGCGCCACTAGGAACGTACTAGGGTTACATCTCAAAAATTTCAAAAAACATTTATGTATGGAACTCGACATTTTTTATAAGCCCATGACGGGAACGTTGACCCCTGCAAACGTTAAACCCAATTTTCGAATGACTCGACCACACATTTCACTATTTCTCGTTCAATATTGACTCTGAGCTCCTTTAACGATACCGATTTGCTAGCATTATGCAATGATTTAACGTAGAGTCCCTGGTTTTGTCATGAAATTGGTCATCTTCTTCCAACATTTCAAGAGCCCAAACGAGTGGCTTTAGTTCTTGTGTAAATTAGATCTTATAAGGGTACAAATCAAGATCCTTTCGCAAAATTCGCCAAAGTGTGACAATAGTTTTGACTCTTTGACCAATCCGATGTCTCACTACCACAGAAACAACCAGCAGCGAATATTTATACTCAAATTTTTTAACTAGTCTATATGAACTACTTGTCTACTTGGACGATAATGACTACTAAAAATAGGAATTAATGCTCTTGAAGTTGCAGTTACCGACTCGGAATTTTTGTAATAAATTTCTATTATTATATGTTCCACACTGTCGTTAATTACCACACTTTCAGGGTAAATTTTGTTTGTTAGCAGTCAGTGCCACGACTTTGGTGTTACTCATGTTTTTCTTTATTCTGAATTCTTGTGAGTTACAACACGTTAGTCCAATAATAGAAAAATGTATGAGCTCATCCATTTTAGAAGATATTGGATATTGCATATGTAAGTCGGGAGACGAGGAATGAGTCAACATGTAACAGTGATAATCCGAGGGGCGAGGGTCTGGCGAATAAAGCAGGTGCGATAGCAGATGATCGCAGATGGTGTCCTAGACATTAAGGGTGCGTTGGCATGGAGTGTTGTTGTGCTGCAATTTCACTGGTTCGTGTGTCGTGTCCCATTCTGCCTGTTTTTAAAGCATTGCATTGTTTAGTATTTGCGGTTCTTAAACAGGATCCACTTCTCATCTCCCGTAACAATTAGTTGCAAGAACTGTTTATTTCATGACATAAAAGCAAATAATCGGAAGTGGCTCTTTGATTTTTAATCTATCTCTCAGTAAACACATACGCCAACCCACTGATTTTCCCTCCTTTTCAGGTTTTTCCAGAGCAATTAAAAGTTCAGAAATACCATGGCGAAACAAGTTTAATGGCTCCGCAAGTTGATCTTGTGTTTGCTTATTATCTTCACTCCATAACGCTTGTAGCTTCAAATGATTTTGTTCTTCCGGAGCCCGATTGTATCGCCTATACTTGCCGTCTCGTCCTACGTGCAGACTTAGATCATATTGATTAATATTATCTTGATTAATATTGTTAAACTGCCATCGCAGCTGTTGCTTGATAATATCACAGTTGATTCGTTGTACATCTTATAAAATTGAAGATAAATTGTATCGGTTTTGGCAATATTGTCAAAGTACATATATGCCCGAGTGGTTTCATGTGGTGAATTTGGTGGATGGATTCAACAATTCTGATTCTTTAAACCATAAGCTACCAGATACCAAGCTGATTATACTCTGTAAAAGGCAGGTGTGTTGAATTACTCGCTTTGTATAGTCGAAAATTGACTATCTGTTTGTTTAGCCTTTCGACTGTGCTGTTGCCGTCTCTTTAACTTTGTGGCTGCGTTGTCATCTGCTAGGTCTCCTTTTTCTTGATGGGTTTCATTTTCTTTCATGGGCTCTTGGCTGGTCATAGGGGCTTATTTGCTTATCCATCTTTTGACGTTTGGATTGTTTGCTGTTTTGTACCTCTATAACTCGACCGAGTTTCCATCTCGTTGCGGTGGTTAAAGTTCGTCTCAAAAAAGGACAATGTCTCCTATCTTTAGATTTTATTTTGCTTGTTGCCACTTGGCAATATTCTGGATTAGTATATTTCTTTTGTAATTGCACGAGTAATACATCTCCAGTCAGGAAGTGTCCTGGCGTGAGTGCGTTTAGTGCTTCTGGTTTCTCAGTTATAGAAAAAATGTCCTCTGCTTCCCACAGTCAGCATAAAACAGAAATGGGCTGATGCTGTTTTTTTTAAATTTAAGCTTTAATTGGATGCAAGGCGGACTTTAAGACTGTCCTAGCTCGATCCCTAACCTGACGTGAAGCTGATCTGGCCAATGCTATAATGTGTTCATTCCATTTTAAATTGTTGCTGATCTGAACACCAAGCAGACGAATTGAGTCACAACCCACGAGAACGTGGCCTTTTACCACAAAATGGTATTCGTTGTGGGTATTCCGATTTGAGTACAATATTAGAAATATTGTACTCAAATCGGAATTAAGCGAGGTGACAATTTCAAGCCATTTACCATTTAACTCTGAAGGAGTAGGTTCGACCTCGCATGAAATAGAAGAGTGCAATGTTGCATCATCGGCAAAACTGTAGATAGGTTTCACAGTGCTATCCAACAAGTCAGTAATGTATAACAAAAACAAAGTTGGTGACAAAACTGATCCCTGAGGGACTCGGGAATTTGGGGAGTATGTCGTTGATGTTCTCCCATTTAGCACAATGTTGATCTTTCGATCTTTGAGATAGCTTTTAATTCACTAGATGGTCATCGAATCCAAGCCGTATGCCACAAGTTTACAAATGAGATTCTCATGCTTTGGATATATCCAAAGCGATTGCAAAGGCTCTTTCGTGCTGCTCAAGGGTGAGATTTCATTTGTTTGAACATTTTATTAATTTCAAGATAATGCACCAATTGTTAGTTAATGTATTTCTCAAAAACTTTAGTCACGGCTGACACAATTGATATTGGCCGATATTTTGAGGGGTCACTTTTATCACAACCACGTTTAAGGACCGGTTGCACCATTGTACTATTCCAGGCGTTCGAGTATTTACTTTGCTTATAAGATGGGAGAAATTGTTTTGTTAATTTTAGAGCCCAGCCACTGGCAAACTCCTTCAATATTCGAACAGGAATTCTATCAGGTCCAGTGGCCTTATTTATATACATTGCCTTTAGGTTCCTGAAGACAATTTCCTCCGAGATGTAGACAGGATCTATTTTGGAACAACAATTTTGACGGAGGCGAAACTGCATCGGGGACAACTAAGGTCGAGTTTGAAGTGAAAACGTTTGCCAATAAGTCAACCTGCAAATTATGGATCCACCACCAAAGCACCGCTTGCACATTTCAATGCTGAAATAGATGTCTTAGAAATATTGTCAACTGATGCGACCATCTGGTAAAAGTTGCGATCTTAAATTTTCAACTCGGAAGCCTTAGTGGCTTTTATGTTGTCGGCTAATTTCGGTTCCTCTAGCACAGATTTTTTAACAGATTCGTGTGGCCTTATGTTCTTCAAATGAATTTGTCCGATTTTGTCTGGCTGCTTTGGCGGCTTCTTTTGAAAAGGTTTTGAAATTAGGATTAGGATTGGAAAAGAATGATGGGATATATTGATTCTGTCAATTAAGAACGGTTTCGGTGAAATTAGAAACGGCGTCGTCTATTTGATTGTTATAAAAACAATGGCTCTCCTACGGGAAATGTTGAAAAAATGACCGTTACCCACCATTGTCAGCCTCGTTAAAATGGCATAGACACCTACTGTCTAAATTATGGTGGTGTTCCGACAGATATTTTTATGGTTATCAGGTTGTGGTCAGAATTTTCAATTTCAGCCTCGACACGCACTTCCATGGAATACGGAATTGTTGTAAGGCAACGATCCAATGACTGATTGCAGAATTTTGATATTAAAATGTGGAATCACTAACAATCTGCGTAAAGTCAAGTTAAACAGTCCGTCTGACGACCAGCACAGTTCGTATTTTGGTAATTCAACCATTCTTTATAGTGAGCATTAAAGTCACCAACCATTATTAATTCTCAGTAGGGATGTTGATTGCGAATGTCATCACATTTGTCCAACAAAACTTCTAAGAAATTCATAGTTTCTGAATCCGTTTGGTTGGGGGATCTACGAGTATATAAACTAAAAAAAGATTTTATTATAGGAAATGGTATTTTAAGTACAATAGTTTGAGAAAGTTTCGTACTTCTGATGTCGAGCGTACGGTATGTAGTCTTAAATGACTATGTACACTCCACGTTGCAACTCGAAAGCTTGTTCGAACTGGTAGCCCTTGAAGTAGAATTCATTCTCGTAGATGTTATGAGATACCTTTGTTTCCATAAACACTAATATGTCGGGTCGGCGTGATTCGAAATGTTAATGTGCGCAATTTTTATTGGTCACGAGTCTACGGAAATTGGCAAAATGAATGGTAAATCTATCAATTTTATTTTAACGAGGATTATGCCTCGCCCCGCGATCGAAGTGACATTTTTCTGGGTTTTTTAAATTCTAATACTCATTGTAAAAGTTAACATTTTTGTACGCAAAAATGCGAAAAACCGCCCAACAAAAAATAAAAAATGTAATAATAAAAGCAAAACTACCAAATTAAAATAAATGAACGCGGGCGAAATAATAAATTAACGTTTATAACGAGTAAAAATTATAAATAGTAAATAAAAATAAAACAAAATAAAAATTTTTATGCGGATGTGGGTGAATCCCAACAATCCAACCATTTTAGGTGCCTCTTACGACAAGCAGTGGGTACTGTGGTGGAATTCTAAGCGTTCGCCCCAACCACAGGGGTAACTAAAAGTTGAATGAAATGATTCCAGCAGCTCCTTCCAGCGAACAGTACACTATATAGCAATCCATTATCAATTTTGGAATTAGAATGCGTTGAGAGTATAACACTCTCACTTCGTCGTTATACATCACATTAATATTGTTTTTATGTTCACTTCGAAAACATATCTATACAAAATAATAATTTCCTGATATTGTATCATCATTATTATGTTGTGTACATAAAAAAAATTCAATCAACTTGTACATTTTCGAAAACACAATTTCATACATATCGAATCGTCGCTATATATATGCACGTATATCGAGATTTCTATTTTATATGTTTTATGAAAATGACAATCTATATATATATGTGTATACTGGCATGGTGGAAAGGCGCAATAATAAAACTAAAGGACGAATCGCATTAATATACATATATATGAATGGGAAAAGTACACAAATGGACAAATAAATACAAAATATGTTGAAATAGGTCAAGAAAATAGGAAGAAAATACGAGTAGATATTGACGAGAGAGAGCATATATATGTACATAATCATATTTTGTTCGTTTCAATTACGAATCAAATATATGTATATATGTATGTAGTAGAGAAGCTGGGATTTCGTTTTCCTGATATTTATATGTTTTCCTAATGAAAATATATTTTCCAATGAAGAAAATAAAACAAAACAAAACGAAAATGCTAATCCTTTCCAATAGTAGATTGGTATTAATGCGAATGTTTGTTTATACATTGACTATTTCGCTATATATTTCGATATTTAATTGAAAAGTTAAATAGATTTGAAGAAAATCTACTTGTTGTTTGATAACCGAAGAAAAACTGCCAGACAATACATACATATACAGTCTCAAGAAATATGCGACAGCGAATGCTGTAAATATATATAGTTGATGCATTAAAGTTGTGTCCCAAATCCCGCGAAAATAATAAACTTTTATAGATACAATATAATATAATAACGTATAAAGCTATATCACAAACTAGATAAAATAAATGAAAAAAGCTTTATGAAGAGTAAACAAAAAGTTTATTTTAAATACTTTTATGGTTTTTTGAAGAGAAACTGGTGTGTGATTCATACACACATATAGTATATAGATTGTGTTACGTGCCAAATTTTTTTTATCTACTTTTAACTTTGCTATATAACAATTCTAAATAAGGTTTGATTTTTCTGCTTTGGAAGTTCGATTTTATGCTTTATTTAATTTTAGAGATGATGCGACGTAGATGAGCTTTTAAAACTTTGATTTTCTGTCTATAGTAGCTATACACTTTACACATTATATACTATGAATATAAATAATCAATACTTGCTATAATATAGTGTATGTCGAAACTATTAGATATAATCTGAGGATTAATATACGGAAAATGAAATTTATCTTAGTTTTTCCATGGGTGTTGTACTTAAACGATAATTTAGAAGATGAATATATGTAATGGTTGGAAATATTACGAAAATTTATTTTTAATGCCTATATGATCAAAATGGAGTCAAGGAGTATGAGTTGAGAGTTCTCACTCATCCAATAAAGAGTCAAGAGTTTTCGTTTATGTACTGATGGTATACTAAAATATCGTGCCATATTCATTCCTTGGTAGACGTTGGGTCATAGATAAAACAATTTTTGTCGTTATTTTGTAACAATTTTATTCAAGACAATCATTTCGTCGATCAGTTGTTTTAATATTCTGGAAGACTATGACAATCACTTTAATATGCTTTAATTTAAAACATTGTTTTTGCCAAAATCACTTCATTTTTATCCCGATGAGAAATTTGATACAGATTTTGCTTTTGTGAAACAGCACCCTAGTTGGCGTTTAGAAATAATTACACTGAAAAAAAAATATAGTGCCTACAAAAATGTTTTAAGAGGAACATATTATGTTTGGGTTTTTTATTGCAACAATCATATAAATTCGTTGTATAGTGGTTTTGACAACTAACTATTTTGTTCGAGCGAACATGTTACAAATGATTAGAATTTGTTCCAGCAAACATATTATGTTTGTTGTAGTTATATTTTTGTTGTAACGAACATGATGATCGTAAACAACTTTTGTTGCAATGATCATAATATGGTCCTTGATATCATATTATTTCGTTTACCTTATTGGTAGTGAACACTAAATGTTTGCTACTACAAAGGATTGAATTATGAAATGATTTTAGTAAAAATGTTATAAAAATTAATCTTGAAATAATACAAACAATTAAATTATTTTTAATTAATTTTTTATTGAATAATTATATAAATATTAATTTATCTAATAATATAATAAATATAAATTTGTTCCACAAAACTACATAGATTCTGAAAAAAAAATTATAATTCTAATTACTTATAAAAATATGTATTTGTAAAAATTAAATATTTAGTAACAGACAAATTTCACGATAATGAGTCGACTTTACTTAATGTTAACACAATTCTGGGGCTACAAATAAACTGGACATCAAATGTCGAAAACTTTCAGATTTCTCATTAAAAAATACACCAATTTCATAATTTGATAACTTTTAACTGGAAAACGAAAAAAGAAAAATAATTTTACATAATTAGTGTCAGAAAATGAATATTGGCTGTAAATTATGTATACTTACTTGTACTATTAGATTAAAATCATCTTCACGATCGCCAATCACTTACAAACTATACTTTCGCACACTCAAAATCACGTCTGTTATATTTATTATAAAACAGACGGATATTAGCCACTTTGACACTGAATACTAGAACGTCTTAGGTCACAATGAAATGAAATACTTAAAGTTAAATAATTCAGAGTGAAGGAGCAGCAACATAATTGTACCAACCAGAACAATGGTTGATACAATTAGATTAATTTTCCCACCATTGAATTCAGTATTGATACAATTATAAATATGATTCCCTAAATATATGACTTGTTTTAATATTACAATAAACATGTATGGCACAATTATAAATATAGTTCGTACAAACATAAAGATGGTTCTGAAGAAATAAAAAATGTTTTATGCAACTATTACACGATCACTGAAACTATTAACATTTTATGATATAGAACAATCTTATTATCATTACAACCATGTTTTGTTCCAGCAACTTTAACCTGACAAAATTGTTTTGAAAAAAGCGATATCATTACAGCAACCATAATCCAGCACAAAATATTTGCCTTAAGCATAAATAACGGCCGATTAATCGTTTACCACAATTATATTTATTTTGTAGGAACTAATAGTTGTAGGAACTATATTCATTTTTACATTTTAACAATAAAATGGTTTCAACAATTATTTTATTATCACTCCTATCATTTGGAAAATTATGACATTGTGACGAATAACAAAAATTTTCACACTAACAATATTATTATGTTTAGAAGCACACTATATTTGCTGTAATTATGCTACAACCATATCTTTTCTCTGCGTGTAGTGGGCTCAACTAGGCCAGATACATGGAAATGTAAGTCAAAGAAATGTATTATGGATACTTTACTCCAATCGCTGCCTAGAAGTGTTCTGCTCTGTTGTTTAAATAAACGAGCAACGTATACAATCAATATAGTGCTCCTCAATAGTGGAAACCTATCAGAAAATTAGTATAAGAAAGCCTTCAATAGAATCATGATCATTGGAGAGCTTAAAGACTGGAACCAAACAAGGAAAGCTTTCAGTTAGACAAACAGAGTAACGGCAGGCACAAGGAGGTTCTAAAAACGATTATGTGACAGTATGAAAATAATTCATTTTGTAAATAATTCATAGGTGGCGATTCAAAGTTCTTGTCCAAATGAGGTCAAGATGGAAGAACTTTTAGCAATTCAAACAAGCAAGTACAGCATTTCTTAGCATTGCCAATTATCGATTAATTCAACTATTGTTGTGGTCTCATTCAACTACTTTTCTTGTTCATGGTTTATTTAACATTGATACCGATGCCTATAGTGTTGCTGTCAGTACTTTGGAAGATCTATAGACGCATGATAGAAATATAAAACCGTAGATATTTAAGATGATTTTCTTTCCTAAAACATTCTTTTTGCCAAAGGTTGAATATTTCATACCAATATAGATCGCAAGACCTCTAATAACTAAAGAAAAGTCCAAATCGAACGTTGTACGCGTCCGAGTCGCCACCTCGACTGAATAATGTCAATTAAACATTCCTTCTGGTAGTTTTGAATACGTTTGCGTTGGCCTGGTGGCTATACTCAATAAACGAAAGTTATTATATGATGGTCAGAAGCTGTATTTCTAGACATATAGGAATTCTTTTATGAACCAGTATATATTAAACATTACACTAGATGTGATGCCTTTCCAGCTGATACGAACAGTTGCTTAAAGTGTATGGAAAGTTAGTAAATAAGTAAAGTTAGTAACTTCATTAGTTAATAAATTCCAAAAGTCAATGGATAACGTAGCTATACCAAAAATATTCGTCATAGACCTCGATGACAATGCGCATTTATGTAAATATATACCAAAAGATCTCACGGAACCGTCTATTATTAATTCTTCTTCCAACTTTCTCTGAAGCAAGCGACTTTAATTCAATTTTAACAATGCTAGGTGAAAAGCAGCTCTGAAAAGCTGCTTTACCATACCCCACCAAACAGAAATGCTTTAACACAGGTGACAGGTAAAGTGTGATTGGAGAATTTTAATGATAGTCTGGCTGTCGGTAAAAATCAATATATCCTTTGCGGCTATCACCTTTATTATATTAATTAGTTCAGCTTGTTTGCCTATAAGATGGAGGGATATGTAAGGGACTCAGAAAAAAACGGCTGAGTGATCCTATCCACAAACTCTAATTGACTACTGCGGAGCGAGATTATTAAAGTATTAAAGTATAAAGTCCACGATACCATAATGATGCCTATTACATGTTAAACTTTCTGGTATGAAATAAATCCAACAAACTGCTCATATAGAGCATACATACGCTTCATATTAATAAATATGACAAATACGTTTTGAATTCCAGTTTCTGTGTAGTTTCTATTCCACAAATTTAATTCTATCACCAGGCAATGAGCTCGATGCACAATAAAATCTAATGTAATCTAGGACATACAACAACAATATCATAAAATATTTAACAAAATAATACTTTCGGGAGTTTTCTGATTTTCATGAACACACCTGTAACCGATATACACCTGTAGACATTAAAATTTTCCGAAAAATTAACGGAAAACTCATAACATACTTAAAACAACAATCAGGCACTCTATAAATCATCGTCATACCAAAATCGTTTACAATTGGTATTACATACCACCAAATCTAGATGGTATACCATCACACAGTGCTTGATTCAATATTTTTGTTGTTTCACACAAAAGTTAATTGATTTAATCCGAGTGTATATAATATATATAATAGACAACGGTAAATCGTTTTTCGTAAATTTTTCGTTTTCGATGTAATTTTTGTTTCAATATACCTGAAAACAATTTTCTTCATTTCCATTCATTGTTTTATATCCCGTCAAAATGTAATCGAAATAATTCCACCCCTCTTAAATTATTATACTACACCAAATCAATACTCAAACCATTCTATATCGCGGGCGGGCACACCTACATCACATTGGTGTTCATTCAACAGACGAATTATTAGACGAGAGCGAAACAATTTTTATCGTGTTGTGTAAGAAAATGTAATTTTCTTCTGAATTTTACACAAATTAAATTTTAATTTTTTCACCATTTTGATACAATTATTACTGTTGTTGTTATTTTCCAATTTTCATCTCAATTTTTTTTCGCGCTTTTGATGTTTTCATTTTTTTTGTTGTTCTTGTTGTTGTTCAGGTTTACAAGATTTTATCTAGGAAAAATGTTAATTTAAATTTTTCGCTTTATTCCCACAAATAGTGTCGGTTTGGAATGGGAAAGTATTGTATGAGTAAAATTTTTGAGTGTTTCTAATTGTAGTGATATTTTTCAAGGTACCCTCATAAAAAAATTTGCGATATTTATACTTATAATATTGTGGAAAGTATCATCCGGGGAATAGAATAAACCAAATATTTGATTTATTTTTGCATTCTTATCACGACAAAATGTTGAGTGAATAACTAAGGAGGTGACGTGGATCATGTTGTTATGTACGTATATTATAATGAAGGCATCATAATTTATTTTTTAAAAAGTAACTATGGAACAAAAGACGTCTGGCTAGATCACAAACAAATTTTTGAAGTTTGGGACAAGATTTTTTTCATTGATAGCAACAGAACCGTTGTTAGGAAGATCGCCTCTTTCACATAAGTTACTAATTGAAGTTTGTTTATTGAGGCAGCACTGGATTTTTATGCCATCAAATTTTCCATGTAGGTGTTCTTCTCCAAACATCTTGATTTAATTGATTCCACGAATATAGTTACTTTGCCAAAACGACGATAGCATATGAAGAAGGAACTTTTAATAAGATGCTATGAACGAATATAAAATATTTACGTATTGATAAAATGTTAGTTAAAACCAATACCACTACCTCCGTGCTTTTCAACAAAATGACTGGCTGACTGTTGAGTATAATTTATTGAAATTCTTGTTCGAATTCATCCATTTTCTGTAATATAAATCTGCAATGTCTTTTTATATTCTTATATAATATATCCTGAATTGTATACGTTGGTAATAGGATTTATTTCGGAATCTGAGAATTCATACTCCGCCCTAAGGTACATCCAAAATAGATGAGTAGAAAAATAAAAATATTGTGGCATACAAATTGTTTAATTCTAATGTTGTTTTGATTTTTAAGTTTGAGGAACACAAGCATTACAGGTCACGCTGCTCAAACCGTCTTTATTGAGAAATTCACATTTGGTGCATTTAGTTTTGTCATAATTGAATAAATCCAATGTGATAACAGTTCAAATCCATGAATTGTTCAACTAATATTTTAATTTCGATTCTGAATAATATCATTCAGGGGTTACTCATTAAATCTTTTATAATGACGTTATTTATTCAAATCGTCATTTAGGCGATTTTCATTGCAATTAATATCTATTATTGAAGAAAAAGTTTCTGAATTGGTACCATAGATTGTAGTCAACTAATACATTAATTAGCAGATGACCTTAATAAAGTCGTTGTTTTAGGGACATAAGGCTTAAATTCATTATTCCATCGATGTAGAACTTCTGTGATTTATGGCCGAAAACTTAGCAAAGTGGTTTTCAGCGGCTCTTCGGTCTGCCAATTTTTTACCATCAACAGAGTTTTGCAGGGACTGAAACTATACGAAGTCCGAGCTATACGATAAACGCATCAAAACTTCCAACTCATGCGCTGCCAATTTGTTCCGAGTCATAAAAGACGTGTGTCGCCGCGCATTGTCATAATGGAACTCACATCCCTTTTTGGTGGCCAATTCTGCTCGCTTTTCTGGATTGTAGAGTTGTATACAGTACTGGACCGAATTGATGGTTTCGCCACGTTGCGGCGGCTCATAACGGATAATCACCCTTTCAATCCTATCAAATACTTAATCTTATCTGGTTTGCCGTCCATCCAGGCTTTGAAGTTGTTATGGGAGGGTCACCAGCCTTTGTGTACGAGCGCTTACGTTTTATATTCCATCTTTTTTACATCACCTGTAATGATTAGCTTCAAAAAAGGCAATGCTGTTTAATGCTTTTTGCTCCACCAATTGTATAATTTCATCGACTTTTTAAGTGACCGGCCGACCAGAGCGATGTGCATATTTCCGAGACGGAATCGAGTAAATCACTCCTGGGTTTTTCGTTCACTCTCAGCAAAAAAACTTCGGTATGTTTTTGCAGCATTTTTATCGTACGAGTGTTGCCCAATATATGAAGGCATCAATTCCACCTAGTGGCAAAACCGCGAGAATTTTTTTTAATCTGTAAAAAGAGTTATATAACTAGTCACCGATTCGATCGGAACCATCCACTTCATCGGAAAATAAACTGAAAGTTTCTTCCAATGGAATATCTAAATTTTGATGGATCAATAAATTTGTAAAAGTTTGAAAATATATTCAGCTACAGTATAAAGTTGTTAAGAAAACATGTTTTTACCATTCCAAAATTCCTTAACAATTTTTACCAAATTATTCTTTTTACAAATATTTACTACATATACGTATAAGACATAGTAATTCAAAACTAAAAGATTTCAACAAAATAACATATTTCGGATAATTGAGATCTTTCAATAAAGGAAAAATCCTTGGGCAACGCATATATGTATATATACATAAAAGCAATGTTTTGTTCGAAAAAACGACTTTGGTTGTTTGTACACATATATTTATGCTATATTTTCATCACATATGGTTAATCCTAATATAGTATTCTAAAAAATATAATCATAACACAAATATGTTGCTATCGTACAAAACTCGATTTCATTGAACTTGTTTCGGTCATGGCTTTTGCAATAAACATTATTTTTGTACACAATGACACGTGTGTTTCAATGCCCGAGAGTTAAATTTAAAGTTTTGAAGCTGAACCTACAACGATCACTTTGAAACCAAAATGATACAAAAGATCTCAATACATACGGTTTCGGTCAACGATCTTGTAACGGCCTCTAAATCTGAAATTGAAGCAAAATAACGTACTGTTAACATGAACTCAGTGCCTAGCAATATTAATTCCCCTTTAATGTTGATTTATGTTATCGACGAGTTTTTTTTAACGACTGCAACGTCCAGGAGAAAAATTCCAAATCTTTATGTTTGTATAGGAATATAAGTCATATTTTGATTTTTTCAACAAGCAAATTGAATTAATGCCGGAAATATTTTTTCACTATAAGTATCCATATAAAATAAAGTATAATGTGTAACAATGGTCTGTCGAATCGATGGCAATAATTCTATAATGAAAACACTAAAATAAATAGTGATAATACCGCAGTAATAACAATAATAATAATTTTATATTGTGTAGGTATATGAATGACGTTAATCCTCTATATAGAGAGATATAAGTATAACAGAATAGTATACCTGAAAATATTTCACTATGATTTATATACATTACATATATGTATATGGATGTGTATAAATATATACGGGATGTAATCACGTAGAAGTATAATCTTCTAAAACTATATCTAGCGATTACACACCAAATACCATTCAAGTATTACTATTATATTCGGGAAAAAAATACGAAATACATTCGAAAACAAACTTCAACTATTTACTCGTACCTTCGAAAATAAATAATCCACCTTTTCGTAACATTTTCCCATATCTAACCCATAATAATCCTTCATACTAAACACAACAAACATAAATGATAAAACGCTGAGTAACGACTAAATTGATTTTTCTTCAACGGCAAGTAAGATGGAATGATTAGTTTTTATAATTAAACATGCTGAATAAATTTGCATAAAATAAAATTCCATAAATTTTTCATAAAATTGTTCGAAAACATATATCTCCAATAAATAATTTATTTCTACCTTACCAAAAACTATACCAACGTCAATCAAACCCGATTTAAAGTATGATACACACACACACATACAAATTAATTCTATAACCAAACCACTATCGAATATTTACAGTCACATCAAATACACATTAAGAAATGTAAAAGTTCATCTACTTTGGTTCATCTTACAAAAACAAAATGTTCTTAATCAAAAACAAAACAAAATATTTAAATAAATTAAAAAATAAAAAATAAATAAAATGTAAATTAATCTGATAGAAACGGTTAATTACTTTGCTTATTTAACTGCGTTGAGTTCATAATTAAGAAATCGACAACAAAATTAAGTTTCCATCCTCGTCGCCCCCTTTCTTGTACATCCTCTTTTGTTTTTTGTATGTGTGTGTTTGTCGACAATGTTCATTGTTTTACTTAAATGATTTTTGTTATTTCTTACATCATCATTAGACGATTTGAAAGCTTAATGAGATTCAGATTTAATATTTATACAATACATGACGTGAAAGCATGGATTGAAATATAACGATGAACTTTAATTGGATCTAAATGTCCGGACCGATCACAAGATGCGGAGAAGCAAGCAGTGTGAAGATCCCGGATTCGGTCGAGTTTGCCCTAATAATTATTCTCCAACCTAAAAACATTCAATCAATGTTGGGATTTTACATGTAAAAAACTTTTTTACATTTATATGTAAATTATGTAAAAAACAGCGTAAACTACATAAAACGTGATTCAAATGTACAAACGAAGACAACACCATTCGCAGTGCCATCTGTTTTAAAAAATCAAAAATTTACCAACGTGCTGATTATTAATTAACATAAATAAATGTACATATTTGCAAAATCAGTTAGTTTTCAGTTCTACGTTATTAGTCGGAAACCAATTTTTCACCATCAACCGAGCCGGCATCAGATAAGATGATTTTTAAGAAAATTAACCTGTTAGTGATTTTAATCTAAATCAAAAATTATTGTGACATTCAGTATGTAGTCGATAAAATGGCACACAGTTAATTAATTCACAAATTCTATTAGTAAAATAGTAAAAAGATTTTTTAACAGATGGTGCTTTAGTTACAATAAGATTTAATAAGAGATGGCGCGTAAGTTTTTTCAGCTGGTCTTAATCCAATTTAATAGAATTGGACAGTTTTAAAGTTTATTCTTAGAATTAATACAGAGTCCAGCCCGTTGTGATTTTACATGTCAACAACATTTTTTATCTAAATTATACATAATACATTATCTGCCTTGGAGCATTTCTCGACGTCGAAGGCGCGTTTGATAATGCTTCCGTCAGTGGGTTGATCTCTGAAGCTGAAAGACATGGCATGGAGACGACACTTTTTCGGTGGTTTACTGTCGTTAGAAACTCTGACTAAGGCAGTGATAGGACTGCCAGATGTCCTCAGGCTAGAGTTCTGTCTCCTCAGGCTAGAGTTGTAGCATAATGTAAAAATCATTAGCTAATACAAGGAAAACAGATAAAGCTTTAGAGGAATTAGGAAAACTTTATAGTCTTTCAAAATTTAGGACTGATATACCATCCCGATTACTTTAGAAGTTAAGTATCTGGGATTAGATCGGAATATTACCTGTCAAAAATACACAGAAGAAAAATGTAATGCATGTAACATTTACTGAAAATGCAAACGGTCATGAGTGGAGTTGGAAGGAAAGCTCTGAAACGACTAGACAGTCTGAATTTAGTAAGACTTCACTGGATACCCAATCGCAAGGATATCAAATGAAACGTAATGATTAATAGTTTGGCTTATTTGGGTGCAACAGTGTTGTAGGACCACAGCCTGCTCGAGGGGCGACGTTATTATCTCTTAAGACAGATATTGGCTATCACCAGAAGAGATGGGACAACCTCATCTCTTTTCGCCCTTTCAAAATGTTTGGAACAATATATCAGCACAGATCTCAGTTTTTCTTGATTTATGATAGACACACATTTGAGGATTCTGCTGGGCATTCTCAAGAGATAATGTTGCCAGAATATTTGCATGTTCCAAACAAAAATGTCGGAACAACGTAAACTACGAACAGAACGGAGGAGGAGAGGAAGAAACTGCTGAGTACTTCATACTCTCCCTGCTGACAAAGACTGCACTGCTTTCGATAACGATTCCTGTTTAAGGATCAACTCATACTTTATTTGAAGAATAAAAAGATTTCGGTACTGAGAGTGTACGTTTAAGAGAGCGTGTTACAATGGGCCAATCAAGCCTGAGTGATAATTGTTTATGCAACCAGTTGTTTACGTCACTGTGAAACAGTTTAATTATGGAGATCGTCTTGAAATCAATTAACACACTTTCTCGCATTGTAAAAAGCAATATTTTTAGTTAAACGGCCTGCACGAGCACGTATTGCTCTCTGTATGTTTGTACTGAACTAAATTTTTATATACGGGCTTAAATGGGCAATTTTGTCTATACCATTGTTTATTTAAATGTTAGGTTTTAATTATTTTAATATTATAATATTTTCTTTCAAGCAAAAGTGAATTCATTTTATTATAAGGTCATAATATTTTCTTAAAAACTCGGTCATCATCTTCACCGTACTACTCGTTTTATTTATGATTATACTTTGACATAAGTGTGAAAATAAACTAGAGATTATCGTAGGATGCAATTAAATCGGGTTGGATCCTTGGGTTGACGACCAGTATTTGTAATAACCTAGATTGTTAAAAATACAAAACCTAAACAAATCATTATCGTTAACATTTAACAATAAACCCTCGCTTAAATACCCGGACACGTGATTAAAGTTCAGCAAAATTTGCAGTCAAATATATGAATAAGTATTAGCACATAGAACTCGAAGCTCTCCAAGACACTTGAAAGCCTAAAAGTGGAATCAAGTCTATGTATTGCCACACAGTGGCGATGACCACGAAAATCTTGAAGTTCGATTTCTCATTGAGCCATAGGTAAAAAAAGCTGTTGGACTTCCAAGCAATCGAAAATTGAATGTCTAAGCAAAGCTAACTTGTCAATCGTCTGTGTACATGTAAGCCAACTCCATTAAAAACTCACATGTAAAAAACAAAGACATTGCCATTCGTAGTGCCATCTATTTTAAAATATCAAAACTGTTCGATTTGGTCATTAATAAGTAAAATGGATAAATGAGTATTTGCTAAATCTGTTAGTTGTCTTGTCCATGTTATTCCGTGTGTTTACACTTGATATCATGATATCGATGTTTTTTTCGTTCCTCTCCCTTTTTACCTACGAAACCAGTTTTGGCATGATTTCTTTTTTCGACGACAACTTTTTGTGATTCTTTGATATCACACACAAATACAAACAAAATTAAATTTCAAGGACACATTATTGTTTTGTTATTTTATGGTTTACTTTGGTTTTGAATTTTGAAGAGAAATAAATAGAAATAAAATACTTACACACACAGATACAATTATTTTGATATCGATATCATGATGCGTAGTGTAAACGATAGTTGATTTCTGGATATCACAGAAATCGATTTCTTGATATCAAGTGTAAACACACTGATTAGTTTGAAAGTGAGTTTTTTACCTTCATCCGACCCAGACGGAATTAACCTATGAATCGTAACAAAAATTATTTTGACATTCAGTATATAGTCGAAAAAACTGTACATCCCAAATTATATTCGTAAAATAGTAATACGATTTTTTAATAGATGGCGCTTTAGTTACCATTAGATTTGAGAAGAGATGGCGCGTCATTTACAAAAAATCGTCTTTTGCATAAAAGAATTTTAAATATATAGAATGTATTGCATGTAAAAAACTGTGTAATTTCCACGGCTAACTATGATTCCACCCCACAGCTATATATTTCAATTGCAATAGCTTTGAAATGGGTCCGAGTCGAATTGACGTGTTTCATATGTTTAAAAACATGTTTATTGATTTTATTGGCGGAAGCGTTTTTGAATGTTCATGTAAAGCTTTTTCATTTGCAAGTTCACCAATTCAAACTTATTATCAAGGTTTAGTGCTATTTGCAGGTGATACAGGTAAAATTTCTCTTAAATTTCAAATGAACGTGAATAAATTTTGCATCGAACAGTTTACGATTTTATCCTCTGAATATGCAAGAAGATTAACAGAATAACATGTTATCTTGATATGTTTCACTTTTAAAGGTGATATCTTTCACTATCAGATTTAAAGGTTCAAGAACCTCTTCTTATCGAACCTAGAATTTATTGCAAAATATTTTGTTAACCTGACTACAGTTAAATTAAATTATACATAAAACGTATAATATATGAAAAACAAAGACAACGCCATTCGCAGTGCCATCTGTTATAAAATGTTGTAAAACACTCATCGTAGCACTGTTTTTTGTTGTTCAAGTTTTTTTTAACTACATTTGCACCCCAATTCCCTTAGTCGTGTCAACTCATTCGTCGTGACAGTTGTCGTGTCACTTCATCAATAAATTTGTATTCTGCTAGTCGATTGAAGTGACCTGATGCAACGAACTCAATCACTGAATTAATCGGAGAATACTAATAATCTCTACTGAATATGTCGACTGAAATTTTCACGCGCCTATAAATGTCGTTACAAGTGACAAGAAATCTTTTAAACGACTACTAGAATATAAAGTTTGTCGCTTCCACTCATAATTGACGAACAAATCGACTAAGGGAATACCAATATTTGTCTATCGCTACAAGTGACAAGTGACACGACTAAGGGAATCGGGGTGTTAAACTCGGGAATGCAGCAAAATCTTTTCAGCAAATAATACAGAAAGTCTAATTCGGATTACAATTCTTTTAGTATTAAGACGATAATTTGTAAAAGGTTAATGGCATCCGGCTTAGTCATTAACAACTAACATGAATAATATTGTCGAAAATAAATTGATCACAGTTAATTATTTCACAAATTTTATTCGTAACGTAGTAAGAAAATTTTTTAACAGGTGGGTTTATAATAATGTTTGATAAGAGATGGCGCGTCAGGTAAAAAAATATTTTTTAGGATGTAAAAATAGACCGAGATGTGCATATATGTTAGTTTGATATTCTCAAATATTCAAGTTGATAAAAACCCAATAACTGCCGCTATCTTTAGTTTTAATTATGAAGATCGTGTTTTTCAATTATCTACCAGATCCAGTCATCTTTTATTTGTAGTTAGTTATCGTTCTTAGCGAGATGATGATTATGATTGGACAAATAATATGAAAAGTGGGCTAAATTTCAGAATATTATTGTTGTATAATTAAAAAAAATTAATGACTTAAGTGGGCTTAAGTAGGATTTTCAAGTAAATTGTATTTAATCTACTGGCGATCTTATATTTCAATCTTAATCTACTCTGTAAAAAACTATTTACAGAATGTTAGGTTGTATCGAAATGTCATCGGCAATAACAACTGTTTTAATTTGATGAGTAATTTTTAGCTCTATGTGCTCTTATGTGTTTAAGATGTATCAAATTTTGTATTTTTATTGAAATGGACCTGGGAAGTCCCTTTATTCCGAAAGAAGCTTGCATATGGTTCGAGTATATAGAATTTATTTGTTAGTTTTAGAGAGATAAGTTCATACATTCCTTAATATTTATTGCTATTATCTGAGATTTTTTGGTAGGACTTTCATCTTATGCATAATGCAGTATTTCGTATGTTAAAGATTAATTATGTTAGTTCGTTCTGTAGTTGTGATTTTGCGGCATCATTATAAGCGCAATTCAAAAAAGTTTTGTAGGATTAACAGTCAAAACAGAGTTCGAAAACTTTCTTCGGTGATTCGGTTCAACGACAGTCATGACTGCGTATCTATGATTTGTTCAGCATATTTTTATTAAATAAATATTTAGAAAAAAGGAAGATAATCTCAATTGATAAGGCAATACTATACTGATTTATTAGGTCACTTCTACGCTGATTTATTAAAATATAATTCATTTGGGAAATATAATTGCTCTTTCATTATGACAAAGGACTAGTTCATCCGTTCAAAGTCGCCATGGTAAAACTAATCGTTTTCTTTAAATTCATCTGAAGATAACTCTACACGTCCTGACAGGTTATATCTCTCTAGTCCTGATAGGTTTTTGGACCAACCTTTTTTATAATTCATACTGCATCTTGAACATTTGGAGAAAATGAGCAAACATCGAAGTTCAGTACTCGATTAAGTAAGGTTGGGTTCTTATGCCATCTTATTCTTTGGATTATCTCTATTCTTTGGTTTATCTTAAATTTTAAATAAAGGTTAAGCTAGTCTATTATTTTAAAAGGCCAAACTTTGAAATTTGAGGTTTGTTTCCTGGATCCTTCAACTTTGTCTCTTAAGGTATATTATATCCATTCTGCATAATTTTTTATTTTTGCCCTTTCTCAATTCTAGGATTCAGCCTGCTAGTCCTAATACATTTTATAGACCGGGCAAGTATACCGTTTTTTTTCCAGCACAAAGAAAACACTCGTCGAATATACTGATTGACATCATACATTCTTTTCTACTTTGCCAATCTAAACAAATCGATTGTTAAAATGCACAGCATTTCTATTAACGAACAACCAACAGTAATTTGGCGAAAATGCATTTTCTCATTCATTTCGATTAAAATTTTTACGATTCCCATAAACAAAACTCGAGTACGAATTTGATTTGATTTTTACAACAGTTATTTATTTACTTAAATCTACTTAAGAAAATTGAAAATAATATACATAAGTACATACATACATATGCACTCGTGCACATATGTAATACATAATTTGCAACGATTTCGAAATGAATGAAAATTGATTGATTTCCCGTTGATTGAATTTCATTTATATGGTTATGCATTTGGTAAACTAACAAATCCGCGCGCAGCACTTAGATTTAAGATTGTGCTTGCCATTAAATATGTTTTATGTAAATCAGATAAATTTGAAATCAATCAAATTTCTCAGATGCTGTTATATATTTTCTTGACCCATATGTGTACAATTTATATGGTATGTACACATGCACGTAATCGACAGTGTTGGCTCAGTGCTCGGATAATTTTAAAACGAATTTTGGTTATTGTTTATTCTGTGTTAAAAGCAACAAACCAGAAAATCTTATTAGCTTTTAAGTAAGTAAATCATAAAATCAAGCATATACATACAAAATAAGAAGAACAAACCCGGTTTAGGTATAAAATTACATATACATACATACATACATACAAACATATGTATTTTGAAGAGGAACAAAAAGGACATTTTTTTCTAAGAAAAAGGAATTTAATAAAATTTTAAGATTTCACAATTTAATGATTTTGATGTCTTGCTTTTGTGTTTTGTCGAAATATATGAGCTTTGTAAAGAAGGTTAGATATATCCATGTTAGTTACGTCCAGCACTGTATACGATGTATAAAATACATCATGTACACAAGAGCATAATCGAAATGGTCAGGTGAACTAAATTTTCGGTTTGTATTTTTGATGAAATTTGTGCGTTGATAAGGGTAAAACATATAACGAAATAGCATAATCCTTTTTGATTTCGGTTTTTGGGTAGTTGTACATATGTATTTATATATACGGCGATAAAATTTAAAGAATTTTATTAGATTTTCTCGTTAGTTAAATTGTTATTTATAACCGTATGTGGTATACGATTACTTTATCGCTTGTTACACGAAATTAGTCTCATCGCTTGTAAATTAAATCGTCCACTGTGCTATAATGTGCCAAAATGTTATTATTTCACTTTTAATCATTATGTATACATGTAATATGTATGGTGGAGCAGTTAAAAATATAGCCCAAAAAATCCTATGGTAACGGTCCTAAAGGACCGGGACTCTTTCAGTCCGTGGTCAGATCCCTAAAGTTTGTGTTACTTTTCCTATTCGAATCATTATGAGCTATTTACGAAGCGCTGAATATCCCTGACGTCATCCCTACTAAGATCCTTCAGGAGGGCTATTATGAAAAATTGCTATTACAAAACTAAAGAGATGGTAATTTCCGAAAATCGAATGTCAAAATCTGATCAAGATTTCATCAATAGATTTCATTTGACAAGTCATTGGTCACAATAAAACACAACAAAAAAATAAAATTTAGCAGCTTCAAGTGAATTAACAAACACATTATTGCTAACTTTATGCTTACATTTGACACATTCGACCAATAAAATTAATAATAGGAAAATTTGCAGCGGATCGGATTTTTATTATCGAAAAAATCCGACCACGGATTATTTCATAAAAGCCTCGTAACAGGATTCTTACTGATGCACGGAAGATTGGTACAAACAAATGAAGACTCCAACTCTGTCCGAATGGTTACCTATAAGACAATGACTCATAAAAATTATTAGATTCACTTCGTCTAAGCGAAAACAGCTGCCCGGATCGGCATTCTTTTTATTTTGATCTGATTTGCCTATCCATCTACCTTTCACAGATCTTCAAGCTTCGACTAAAAGCGAGTGAGGTGAACGGTATTTCGATGTTCACTCTGCTTGGTTTCTAGAAGACAGTATATTTTACCCTACGAGCAAGTTCGTTTGTTTTTAGAAAATATTCCTGATGGATTTTACATTATAACTCAATCAGTTCAAAACTTTCATAATCGCAATTAATTCGACTTGAAATATACTACAGTAGTCAGCGATACAGAGACTTGCTTTCAACGCTTCACCGAAAATAAAAATTAAATTTGAGATTAACCAGAAGAATAAAACTTTTAAAATAAAATTTTTAACGCACAAATCCTTAACATTTATTCCAACTAATTGATTTGACACCGACTTAAATCAAGTGAACGATTCACTTCCGGTGTGGTAGCGCGACTTTGACACATAAAATAATATTCAAATGTACAGTTTAAATTGTGCCATTTCAAACCATGTTGATCATTCAATATTACACAATCGTTGGATAAATCCGGTCGTACTCGTCCGCCTACCGGATGACCGGCCAACCAATTTGTGTAAATAAAAGGATGTCCTGTTGTGGTCCAGTAGAATTCGTTCGTTAAATAGCCCATATCTGTTCCACTTGTGTATACATGAATATGGTGCTGACTCGTGATGTTGTATTTTGTTTTAAATTGATTTATGACTGATAAAATTGTTTGCTCCTCTTCAGACGAATGGATAGATATTAAATGAAGGCCATAATAGCTGCAGGTGCGTTGTGCTACAAACCAATTTTTACGCTATTTTTAAAAAAAAATAATATTTTTGTAATAGTTTACACAAAATTATGTCAATATAGTAGAGGCACATTACCATCGGATAACTGAAATAGTAATCCATTGTTTTGGTGTGGAAAAATTCTCCAGCTTCGAGGATCGAAACTCCACACACGAATAACACAATTAATGTTACCAATTTCATTGTATATTTGAACTAATTGTGAATAGAATTTTGCTGTTCAATTTATATATAGTTTTGCATCCAATGATAAAATGGTACATATTGTGAGGGAGCATTGAGATAAAATTATAGAATTTGAAATTAAATTCATTACCAGCTTATGCAGACTCGATAAGTGCTAAGAAATAAAATATAAGTTGGAATATAAATCATCCGAACCTCGCCCTATGTCGCTTTGAGATATGAAGTAGTCTTCGGGCAGCCGATTTAAACGATTTTAGCAACATAACTAACCTAGTTAGTTCCACCCTTAAATATATTTTTCTCGTCGCTCTTTCGATAGTCCGTTTTAATAAGGTTTTGGTGGAACTTACGTTTGAAATATTAAAATGTGGCTAATTTGTCGTTTACATCTCACTTTTACGAGCATCGCCGAAACCAATAAACTTAAGTTGTTCTAATGTTTTAAGAGATAAAGGCAATGTAGTACATCCTAACCTCCTAGGTATAAAATATTTCGGTTCTTTTGGAATTTAAGGTTTCTTTGAACAATGTAATTGATGAGCTAATGAGAAAATCCAGGCATTGTGTATACTTCAAAAGGAATACAAGACAAGTTCAGCGCAATTAGAATATGCAGTCTATTTTTGGTTGAATTTTTACTCTTAACAAGGTAAAATCAGCTTTTTACTTATTCAACCCATTAAAATCTCTTAAGAGAGATAGTATTCTACCATTCCCCTCCAAAAAGGTATTGAGAAGGTTTTCCCAGTCTAGTCCAAATTATGAGAACATGCTATGCCTTTTAATACATTCCTTAACTATGGATATCTTCATATCGATCAATCAGCTTCATGTCGTTTCTCTGTGCTTTTGTCGATATTCATGGTGTGTTTGACAATGTGTTATAAGGTGGATTCGCTCGATGTTGGAAATAAAATTATTAGAGCCAGGTTAGGTGGTGAGGCGGTAACCTCTGTTGTGGTCTTTGAATTTCGAGTCAATACTGAGTGTGTTGAATATCCGAGGATATAATCACAAAGATATGTTTAATCGGATGACTCTTTTGATAAATTAAATTATATGGTTGGTGGCTTGACTCTATTCTCATTTGTATAGTAACCGATATGGTATATGTCAGACAGATAGTTTTTCAGTTAATTATACTGAATATAAGCCTGGATTATATGGTTGGTATAAAGCGATCCGATAATTCGAGATCATAATTTCGTTTCGACGATGTTGATACAATGATTTACAACCAAGTCACGAATAGCAGTTAAACTTCAAAACTCATCCTTCCACCATTCATCAACATCAAAACCATATTTTTGGGTTAAGGTTTTATTTGAGGGACTGCGCATACGACGGATTTGACTGTAACAGTTTTTTCACAATGGCCAGGTAATGGATGACTGGTTTCGCATTTGGTTGAGTATCGATATGATCGTACAACTCGGGAACAACCCGATCCTGTTCTTTTGAAATTGACATTTGGTCCATTAAGTTTTAGGATATTTTAGGTGGTTGTATATTTGCAGTACTGTGAAATCATGTAGGTGGTATGGACTCGAGTAAAGTATGACTTATGTATAAAAGTCTGCATCACACAAAATCCATTAAAACTATTAACTTCATTTTATAAATTAATAAAAATTTTAAATTTAGTTGGTTTTTTAATTGAATTGAAATAAAAACTTTTAAGTCTGTAAAATAAGTTTGTCGTTGTACAATAGTAGAGAGAAAATAATTCGTTCTATTCAATTATAAATAACAAGCACCTGTTAAGTATCAAAACCAAAGTGCTTGGTCGTCTCAATTTGATTAAAAACTATAATTTGCTACATACTTGGCCGTAATGATTTTTTAACGTCAATCTAGATATATTAATGTACCCCTATTTACCACCCAAAATTTGATTTTAGATTTCCATCTCGATAATAAAATCCAAATCCGAACACCCATAGCAATAATAAAACTTCTATTAATCTTAGTCTCGATTTTGGTGTTGTTGGTATATGTATCTGTAATCTTATAGATAAATTGAAAATAATTTGCTTTTTGTAATTTTCATTTGCTATAAAGGAAATTGGTACAAAAACTAAACAAGATGAAGTGTATAGACAACGATAAATATCCAAAATAATAAATTTCGTTTAGACATGCGAACTACTCATAGTAAATGGAGAGCAAAGCAGCACTTCAAGTCTTTTACACCCATAAAACCATAAAATCTTGAACTATTGTTCTTAATTACTTATTGAACATTTAATTTAAATGTAATTAAAATTTATAAAATCGCTATACCATCCAAAAATTATATAATCAACGCGTTTGACAACATCGCCCTTCGCTGACGTGTACCATCGTACAACTAAGCCAACCAAAAATCAATAAAACTTTTACTAAAGGAAGATATAATTTTCCCAATAATTACGATCCCGATTTTACCTCTGTGTAGTGTGTATATAGCATTTCCATCCTCAACGATATGCCGAGAAATAATATTTTTTCATTCCATCGAGTATCCAATCAAAATTAAAATAACAAAACGTCGACGAAGAAAATGTGTACAACAACAAAGATTTACCTTCATTAAAAAAAAAATAGAAATTATCTCAACCTTAACTACTCTATATATATATATATATCGTTGCTAATCCAACACCTTGTTAGGCAATCGAACAACATAACGAATCTTTCATGAGACAAAAGGCAAAATTTTTGTTGTCTGTATACTCTTGTGCGCCTTCCCAAATCAAAACCCATCAGATAATTTTTCCTTTATTATTGTTTTGGAACAAAAGCTTTACAAAAATTACCTGAATATCACCGACACTCAAGGTGATGGAAAACTTTTATATAAAATATATTTTGTTGTAGATATTTCCTCCGCACTTGTATCTATACGAGTATCTTCTTCCTTTCGTGAAACGATTTTACTATATACATGTATATAAAGTTGTTGTTGTATTGTTATGATTAAGGTGAAAATAGCATGATTTTATGAAGATGATATAGAAACAACCGAAAGAATAAATATTAAGGTATATAGTTCGGAAAATGCTTTGGGCCCGGTGGCATGGATGGTGGGTGAGTTATATGGCTAACGCAAACATTGAACAAATCCATCCTATTTATTTACTTTGTCCAAGACATGCCGGTTGGCGCAACAAAAAACGAGTTAATGACAAATCGAAAATTATTATATATATTGATCATAAATTTTCTGATGGCCGTTCCAACGGTCGACCAAATCGATTTTGTTTTTATGTTCCGATGATGGGAAATTAATGATTCGGGATTATTTGGACAAAACATATATAATTTTATGAAATTTGATTGATTATAATGATGATGTTAGTTTAGATGTGTTCATATATACATATACGCAGATAGATATACATAAACTGTGTGTGCGTGTGTGGTGGATAATAATTTTTTCGGTTGTTCTTTATTATGACGTGTGATAAATCTTACTTCGAAATTTGCTAGAACTTCATCAATATAGAATTAATTTGCAACAATGACACTTTCCATTTTAGAAGATTCAAGCCGTTCGAATAATTTATAGGCTTAGACTATGGCTGGTGTGTTTGCCTCGTGTACCATAGAAAGTTTTAATTTATCATGTGGTGGTTACCGGTTGGTAAAATTTAATTCAATAATAGCCTCACCATATAGGTTAGGTTACGTTGTTGTCGCTGCTATCGCACACTTAGACCAGCGATTGTGATACCGTTGTGATACCACTCTATCGCATTGCATAGCTCCATCCTATGTACGCATTGCATAGCTCCACATGGAAGATGGGTTGGCCCATGGATTCTATACACAACAGGGGATCCAGATATATGGGATCCAGATATCAAAGGTGAAAAACTCATTTGCATCTTGCCCCGAATCGTGATTCGAACCCGGTACTTCCTGCTCCAACTGCCACAGCTTTAACCACTGCGCCACCTAGGCGGTTAGACTCACCATAAAAAGAATTGATTGATAATAATGTATATAATGTTTGCATTATTCGTACAGATATGAGTTTGTTTAGTTAGCAACAGTTGAGTGGTACCTTACATGAAATAGACATATCACTATTGCCTATAAACCACAGAACATATGAAGTTAGAACTTTTATTGATATTTTTCATAAAAAAGACCATTCAGGACCATAACGTATCTATTGAGCTAAAAAAAGTTCTTGGGACACCAGTACATGAGCACCTTCAATTTGATCAAATAGATCACCTATTTTACTAACTTTAGAATCTATTTGTACTAACCAGTATTAATTATTGGCATTTAGGGGTATTTAATGTATTAATAATAGCGGACATTAAGGGGTATTGATTGAATTCCGGTTCTTATCGATTATATATTTAAAATATTGATGGGAGGCATTAATTAGTGTCATTGGTAATATCATGACATTAAGTTTATAAATTTTTTAATGAAATCTTATATTTCCTTTCGCACTAGATTTGGCCTCATCTTAATAAAATTATTGAAAGAAGGAATCGTAGCTTCAATAAAGGCGAGTATTTACATGTCTCGGGTTATAAGCGTGCAAGCCTCACAGCCAAAGGTTATATTTGTACTTATGAGCACCTTGGGGTCTTCGATATTCAAAGAAACAGAATTGCCCCTCTGTTGTTCTCAAGGTTATATTTAAAATACTTTATATGCCATCTCGAAAGATTTTTGAAAATTTAACTTCAGTTACCAGCTGTGATTGGTTGAAGATCAGCAAAATTCAAGTCAACTGGTAATCTCATATATTTTCACGGAGATAGGAAGTAGCTGTTTCCTCAAGACTGTTATAGTTTCTAGACTGTCATGGTTTTTAGTACACGTAACTTAAGCCTACATTTATTACGTAACAGTTTCTAGTGGTCGCAACCAAAGAGGCAGTCTAAGTACTTGTTGCACTTTGTCTTTATCTCTCTGTCTATAAAACAACCTGCACAACCACAAGTATAATATATATTTGGTTCTATTTTACAAAAATAATCTATGGCTTACCGCGTCTCAACTAAGACCGTACGAACCATTTTAACGTATTGGTCAGCCCAAAGGATGTTTTTACACACGGAGTATCGAACTCGAGATCGTGGCGTGATGAGAAACTCTCTTAACCATTAAGATTCAACCGGCGAACCTATTTTACTATCGAATCCTCTTAGCCAGAGACTACAAGTGTGTCGCTTGTTCAATGCTGATCTATAAGGTGGACTCTATATGTTGACTGCACGGTTCGATATATATAAATTCATTTGCCAAATCGAATAAATATTCCGGGTATTAATCGATCCAATACTGTCGGCTACCCGACCGACTAGAATATAGTTCAACATTTAGGACACCAAAAAACGTTTTGTTCTGTTTTTGAACAAAATGAAATTAAAACTGCCAAAATGTTTATCTTTTTCATGACAACTTACGTGTTATTGTTGGATTCAACATATTTTTGTTCGCATCATTGTTCAGCGTTTTGTTCGTGTTTTGTATTTTTCATTCTGGTTGTCTGTTCAGACAATTTAACGAAAATTGATTTATTACACAAAACACATAGATTTCTTCAAGTTTTGTGAAACATTACGTTAGTATAATTCTTGGCTGCACCACACTAATGGTTTTTCGATACGGTTTGTTGTTTCTATATAGTTTTAGTAAATTTAAAATATAAAATCCAGAGTTTATTGTCTCACCCGACATATTGGCGCTCGCTTTGTGAACATTTTAATGTATATACAGATGCACAAAAAAACGAGTTCTTATATTCACTTCGTGTAGCTTACTACATTGTTTATATATACCGTCAAAAATTCATAAAATTATATACATATATATTATATGCCAACATGTCTTGGCATTTTATATTCCTAACATTTTCCCGGAAATCTTCAAATCTTATCGATTTTCATCACAATATGAACAAGTAAAGTCTCAACATAAACAAAATAGATTTTCGTAAACTGTGTACCCAGAATTAGTTTATATTCTCGACTCTCGATGTGTACTGCTATAAACATATATGTTCATTGTATACATATATACCTTCTCAACATAACTTTATGTATCAACCATATATACATAATATATTTTATTCTATTCATGAATTTTTATGATTTACGAATGAAAATTTATGCCTGAATTATCGATTTCCACTTTTCACTTTGTATATGATGTATTTTGTTTCATCTCTATTATATAGTACGATATATAGGGACGATCATATAGAGTTGATTATTCTGTTCGTTCACAAAATGTGTATGTGTGAAAATTTTGATTATCGAATCGGTAAGGGAATAATAAAGTCGTACACACATATATGTATTTTGCTGTATGGTGGATAATGGGAAATGATATAAAGACCACTTATTGGGAGAGTAAAGTGTTTAGCTTTAAATTTGAATCACACATTGAAATCAATTTATTCTTTTGTCATCGGAAGACATATACAAACCATAAATATCTATTAAGGCCAAACCAAACTAAATCGATTTCATTTAGAGATGTATCCAGCACATACTTTAATTGAAAAACATCAACCAACAAAACAGAAAAAAAAAGAAATTTTCGACGTGCCAGAAAAGGCAACATTAAGAAGAATATCAAAAGCTCTCTATACCATATACAGTATATTTATATGTATGTACTCGTATGTATATGTATATAACGATAACTTCGTACAATATAATACAAATAGAAAATTGATAATAAAAAAAACAAAAGAAAAATGAAAACTTATCTATAATAAAATAACAAAAAAAATCGTTATTAGACAAGATTTTTTTTTTGTGTTTAGTCTCTTCTACGTGCCAATGAAAAATTTATAAGTATGAACAACGAATCGGGTGTTAGAAATGGTTTCAAACATGATACATAAACCAAAAATCATTATTTTGTGACATTTTAGGTCGATTATGAACATAATTGGAATGACAAGTATTTGCAGACTTTGTGATTAGGTTTTAAGCTCAAAATATTGCTTTTATTTTTAAAATAATTAATAATCATTTTGAAAAGTCTTTTCAAAGCCTTTGGCTAGAGGGACTGCTTATCGTTTAAAAGCCTATATAGTGCCAAAATTCACTCACCATAATAAGAGATGGTAGGAAATCCCATTGTGAGAAGTTATTTTTGATGTGAGGAACCACGTCGTCGAAGATCACCAATTTAGAAGCCTATTGCTTGGTAATGCAATCATGTCTATAAAAAACACATGATTGTGTCATGTTTGCGCTGTTTTATAATCCGATATTTTATCCTTACTTCAGATATATTTCATTATTGTTTAACCCATGGAATAAATACTGTCCAATCTCACACAGTAAACATTAGGTTTACCAAAAACTAATCTCATTTCTCTTAAAAGCCAACCTACTGGCCTACGGACCCAAATAAAATTCTAGAAGATCAGGAATATTATATATTAAGAGGTATTTCAAAAAACTACCTAGAAGTCGAAAATGAAGAAGGACTATCATCGGATCATTCTCCAATCTTGATGACAATAAGTTCGACGGCAATAAGGAAAGCAAGCGCTCCAAAACTAAAAACCAACAAAAAAAACTTCGACAGCTAGTCGAAGAAAGCGTCAATCTACAAGTGCCAATCTCGAACTCTTATATATGATAGAAGGAGACTTGAAAAATCTCATTGAAAGTATATCCATAAGCATGGGAAAGTACCCCCATCCAGCAAGATATATTACAGAAAAGTATAAGCTACCCAGTTAATGAAAAAAGACGATCGACTTGGCAGAGAACTAGAGCACTTGAAATACAACAATCCTAAACAATTTGTGCAACAAACTTAAACTCCTTATAAACGAGATTAAGCATGAGCCAGTAGCTACCTTTCTAATTAACCTGACAGGTAAACCTGACACAGACTATTCGTTGTGGAAGGCCACTAAAAAAGTTTAGCGGTTTACCGAACATCTAGAAATTACCTTCAAACCGCCAACTGGGCAGGCAGAGAATGAATATTTACCATCGGTAAACAATATAGACGAGGTACTAGTTCTACCAGTCACTGCAAAGAAATCAAACAAGAAGTAAAAAATCTACAAGATAAAAAAGTACCCGGATACGACCTGATAACAGAGAAAATAATCAAAGCACTACCATAAAAAGCACTACGGAAACTTCAGCACATTAATATTGCTGTCCTTAGACAAAGTTATGTTCCGAGTGGAAAATAGCGGAAATCATAATGATTCCTAGGCCTAATAAACCGTAAAATGAACAAACATCATACAGGCCAATCTCTTTATTAAGAACATCAAAATTTTCGAAAGATTGTTTCTCAAGAGACTTAAGCCAACTATAGAGAATAGAAAACTGATCAGTTTCGAGAAGGCCACTCAACAATCAAACAAGTAGGCGCTGGGGAAAATAAGGTATGTTCAGCAGTATTCCTAGACGTAACCGAATCATTTGATAAGGTTGGGTATCATGGTTTGATGTATTTAAGCTTCAACGAGATCTAACAAAACAATATATTGAATTGCTAAAGTCTTACATAAATGACCGTTACTTTCGGGGAAGACTCGAATTCGAAAAAAATATTAGCATGAGTCTCGCCTTCTGCATACAAATGATTTACCAAATATAGTAGAAGCCAGAATAGGGACATTTGCTGATGACACTGCAGTTATGACCACTGATACTAGTATTGTCGAGTCAACACGGAAACTACAAAATGCTATTAATCCAGTGAACACTTGGAATAAAACATGGGGAATAACGCTAAACGAAACAAAATCAACACACATCAACTTCACAAACAAGAAAGTAGAATACATTACGATTTTGCTGAATTCCCAACAAATTCCGTACTCTGACAATGCGAAACACCTTGACATGACACTAGACACTAAGCCCAGATGGAAAGCGTATGTTAAAATGAAAAGGCAAGAATTGAATTTTAAATTCAGAAAAATGCAGTGGCTTATTGGAAGAAACTCTGAGCTGACCAAACTACTGTTATATAAAAAAATCCTAAAAAATTATATTATAGACACATTCTACAGGTTTCGTATCTACTGTTAGGTTTCGTATCTACAGTTTCGACTTAACCATGATTTCGTTGTAATGTGTCACTGCTAACCACGGTTTGTAACTTGGTTTAAACATGGTTTCGGAATGAGCTATTTTTTCTCATCCCATGGCATTTTAGTGACGACAGAGCCAAGTTATACAGTCAGTGAATAGTGAAAACTATAAATATTGGTTTTTTCATATATTTGTTTATTTTACAGAAATTAATTAACGGAAAATTTGGGTGGAGGGCGAAACAAACATATTTTTAAACCACACAGCTAACGTAAGAATTTTAATGAATTATGATTAACTGTCAAATGAAATGAGAACTGTAGTGTGTCATGTATTCTCATTTCGAAAATCATACAAACCTAGTTTCATAATCATGGTTACGAAACTAGATATGTGTCTGTGGTATAAGATCATAAAAATATTTCAAAACAAAGTACTATTCGTTGAATTGTGAATGTTTCATGGTATATTAGAAATGACAACCTCCATGACCTTAACATGGAGTACGTCCGCGATGAAATACTTAAATTTTCAAGGAGTCATGAGACTGAAACAACAGGAGCTGCGGAACCTACTGGATACACCAATTTACCAAACCGCCTAAAAAGATCAAAGCCTTTAGAATTAGTGGTTCTGTTGTCTGAAATCAAAGGACTGAACGAACCGGGACGAAACAATTTTTCTCATCCTTTAAGATGCTACACTGCTTAAAAATTCAGAACATTTACTATAAGATAAAATAATCAACCGATTCTAACTCTCAACTCTTTGAAGGGCTAACTAGAAAGTGAGGGTCACCATATTTATGGATTGATTTTAGAACTGCTGCATACAAGATGTTTTTGTATGCCTGTTCGTTCGACGATCTACAAGCTCAATATTATGTATTTTGAGGATTATATCACCCTATTCGGCCACGCTTTTCTTCATTGATCCACAAAACACACTTATCCATTATAATTTATGTGAACGAAAGAGTGTTAGAAACTATCCATTGAAAACACGAATACAGATCACAGCCACTTCTGTTATAATACTTGCCGTTCAGTTTGAGTATTTCTAGTAAAATGTTTGAAAATCCCAATTTATTTAAGACTTTATGGCGGAAAACTCATTCGGCAGTATAGACGGTTAGCTCTTCAATCGATTTCGATTGCTCGATAAATTTTGCAAATTTTGGAGTATTTAAAGAGTACTCTTATTTTTTTCAACCAATAACAAATACATTTATTATACATAATCATTTATTTTTATTCTTAACATTGATCTAATCTGTTTCGATCCACATCCGGCACCGTAATCCGATTTTGACATATAAACGCAAATCTAAGCGTACAATTAATATTATGCCATTTAAATTCCAATCCCCCATTGAGCAGTAAACAATCCTCTGTTGGTAAATCAGGTCGTAGTGGATTATTTGTCGGATAGTCTTTACTAATCCAATTGTGATAGATTATCGGATATCCGGTTGTTGTCCAATAAAAATCGTTCACCGGTTGACCCAAATCAATTCCGCTCGTATAAAAATGTATATGTGGCGATTTGGTTATATTGTGCTTGGCCAAAAATCGCCCAATCACATCGAGTACAATTTGATTTTCTTCAAGCGAGTGTATCGATATAAGGTGCATACCGTAGAATGCACAATAGCGCTGTGCTTGAAACCAGTTTTTTTCCAATGGATAACTAACAAAATATTTAGTGCCATTCGATTCGAAATAATCACCAGCCTCGAGACTGCCAACTAGGCAAAGCAACAGTATAACACAAAATTTATTTAGCTTCATTGTGCTCAGGTCAAATGTTTACTAATCACTAAGTTGTTTTGGTCGCAACTATTTATACTCAAATTGACTCGTCGATTGGGTACAAAATAATCTTAATGTCGTAACGGTTTCGTAATTTAATACTTTGGTTTTATCTTAAAAAATCGAAACAAAGACAACGTGAACATCTAAAGATGAAATAAAATGATGTATATCGGATGTTTTATTTATTAATTCGATTCTTTCATCAATTGATTTCCTTTTGTTAGCATTTTTATATTTTCTTTTGAATTATTTTCTTTATTTTATTTTTTTGTATTTATTTAATTATTTATCAGTTGGAAAAATAAAAGAAAATCTCTTTGTGTAACAGATCACAAAGCCAATTCATTTCAATTCCAAATATAATTTGTATTTAACGATGCTTCCAAACCATTTATACAATTTCATTGTTTTCTAGTATGTTGATAAATAATATGTTTGTGGTTTTTGTATAAAGCGGAAAGGAAGTTGCAAATTTTTACCCGCGTATACTAACAACTGTTTGTGTTATCAAAAATTATGCATACAGTAGATTTTGTAAATAAATTCCCGCCAAATACATCATTGCCGATAAAAACATGTATCACAACATGACAATAACAATCCCAACTTATATATGTATGTCGTATCAACATGTGGTCGATTAGTTCCGTTTTATAGAATCTAAATAATCGTTATTGAAGACAAATTAATATAATTCATCCATGGTTTGGTTGTTTGTTCTGTCTACTTCCCCTTTAGACAAATGAAAATCATTTTTTGATAAATTTCCGATCCATTTACTTTCCATCATCATTTATATATCCAGGGTCAGATATATATAACGGAGATATTTGTTAGGATTAGATCGCTCGTTTGACCTGATTGTAGAACTTTAATAGCTATAAGATTCCGTACAAATATTATGTTATGATACAGGATCCTGTCTGTGGTTTCTTTTGTTGGAGTCAGCTTAGATTCAAAGACATTTCGGAGATGGAGATGAGAGGAAACTGATTGTCTGCTTTGTTTCAACTTGATCGCCTATGGCTCTATGAATCAAGAGAGAAAGTAGTGCAATCACAATGCTGTGTCAAAGTGTTGAAAACAAGCAACCGAGAACTTTTGTCATTAGTTCTGGTGTTCGACAAGAAGATAGTGTCTCCAATACTTTAAAAGTAAAACACCTCAAGCATCTTATTCCGATAGTCCAATCAACGTTTCGCATATGCAGATAACATCTGTCATCTGATTGAAATGGCAACGGAGTGACGCATATACTTGATCCACTAGAACAGGATGCAGCTTTCGTTGGTCTCAAAATTAACGAGTCCAAAGCCAAATATCTAATTATTGATTTTAAAGACCAAGAAGCAACTGATTTCACTATTGGTAACCACACGTTTGAAGGAGTCCTGAGATTCAAGTATCTTGGGTCTCTCATTACTCACGATAATAGTGTGGGAAATGATATCAAGATTCGAGGAATTATTCGTGTGATATATGGCCCAAACCGTATATTGATGGCACATATCTAGTTCTGATCAATCACGAGATCAGGAATTTAATATGAATTCCTAATATCGTGCAAGTAAAGGAACAGAGTATTCGACGTGAGATTCTAGTCATCTCTGCTTATTTCCCATATGATTCGGAATTTCATTCTCCTACTCCAGAGCCATAGAGTACGCAAACCGTATTGATATCCCCAATCATTGCCGAATGTGATGCAAACTCCCATCACGTTTATGCTGAGGCAGCACCGATACTAACCCTAGAGGGACATCCCTCTTGAAATAACCATCTGGATGGAACTATCTGGATGGTCTTAGATGACGTTACTCTCTCTCTCTCTCTCTGACTATCGCTACATCTCATTCTCTCTAACCGCTGATAAACCTGAAATTATTAAATTTGGGAACCCAAGAAACGCTGATTGGAAACATAGACTACATCTCAACCAGTCACTTCTATCTTCAGTAATGAAAATCAGAAAGTGCGGAAGAATGGAAAGGGAAACTGACAAACTTGAAGACGCACTAATTAGCGCCTACGAGAAGAGATGTAAACGTAAAAGAACTGGGATACCATGGTGGACTAGGAAATTTTGTAGACTGAGGAAGTAGACAAAAAATCCGGTACAACAGAAGATTGGGACTTGTACAAATCTTCACAAAGAGAGTACAAGAAATGTATCCGAAGTGAAAAAACATCGAAATGGAGATCTTTCTATGAAGAAGTGGATAGTCTTTCGGCAACCGCTAAACTCAAGAATATTCTCTGTGTAGTAACATGAAGATCACTATCGGAACTATAGTGATGGAACTTATAGGAGTACAGATCAGGAAGCTTAAGATGTACTAATGAAAACACATTTTCCCGGAAGTGAGAATTCCAATGTAATAGATGGAAATCCTTCACCAACTGCCAAGTTTCAGAGATTGGAGCTTGGTGGTGAAGGTGTTGACAAAGATAGAATCCGAAGAGGCATCGGTTTTTTTCTCAAAATTTAAACACCAGGTCTAGACGGGATAATTCCGGGTCTCCTACAGGAAGGAACATCATGGAAAAAAGTCAGGGTAGTGTTCATCCCGAAGGATGGGAAGGCTAGATATGATCAGGCAAAAAGTTTTCGACCTATCAGCCTTCTTTTCTTCTTAAATGCTTAGAGCGACTTGTTGACAGGTACGTTAGTGGACAATGAATGCACTATTAGAAAATAACATACCTTCCAAACAACACGCATACCAGAAAGGCAGATCTGTTGAAACAGCACTCGATGAAGTCGTTGGACGGATTAAGAAATAGTTGGACAACGGAATTTGAATTGGGAGCGTTTCTGGGCATTGAAGGCGCGTTTGACAATGCTTCCTTCAGTGCAATGCTCTACAGTCGAAAGGCAGGGCATGGAAACCACACTTGTTCGGTGGTTTAGCGCCATGCTTAGGTCAAGGAGAATTACTGCAGACTTATAGGTGGTGGTAAGACAAAGATGACCACCCGAAAGTAAATATACGGATGTAATATGTGATCACATGCAAACTGCGATCAACATAGTTGTAGCCTAGTGTAGTGATCAGGGTCTATCAGTTAACCTTGGAAAAACTGAGATTGTTATTTTCACTATAGACGCAGTACGTTGGGAGTCTTCCAAAAATTGGGGCTCATACGATCTCGCTCTCTTCAGAAGTCAAGTAGCTGGGGATCTGGTTCGATCGGAGGATTACTTGGCATATAGAAATGCAACAAAGTAAGCAATATTAACTTCAAATGCAAACAGTAAAATGCAAATCATAGGATCTGAAACCCAGCCTATATGCGTCTATACGAAATGTATATCTGGCTATACATTTCGGTGATCAGACCCATACTCTCGTTTACCGCACTTATTTGGTGGCCTAGAACAAAGAGTGGAGTTAGAGGGAAACCTCTAAACCGCCTTCAAAGACTTATTTGTCTGGCTATTGTAGAGACTATGTACACCACTCCTACTGCAGCGCTTGAGATGGATCAGAAGATGTGCAGCGCAAACAGCGACTCGCCTACAATGCAAAGACAATTTTTCTAGCTCTTCTGGGCATTGTCAAATATGGAGGCCGGTGCACTACTGCCCACATGCCAGTGGACGCTATGGTGATGAAGCACGCCTTCGGGAAATTATTTTGGGTAGCTATAACCGGAAATCACACTTGGGACTATATAATGGTCCACCCTACCCCTCTTATAAAATTGTATAAATTACAGTGCTCCCCAAATGTTTTAATCACTTTATCATAAGATTAAGAATCGTATAAATATCGATCTTAATTACATTTAACATTAGTATACATAAAGTAAACGAAATGAAATTACAAGTGGTTCTGATTCTGCTCGTTTGTGCCATATCGGTTTTGGAAGCTGGTGAATTTATAAATTCAAATGGAACAAACTATTACGTTAGCTATCCCTCGGTAAGTTGATTGATACATTGATTGTGTAGAGTGAATGTTATAAACAATTTGTCTATGTATAGAGCTTAAATTGGTTTAAGGCACAGCGATACTGTACCTTCTACGGGATGCATTTAATATCGATTCATTCATATGAAGAAGGACAAATCATATTGGAAATTATCGAACGGTTTAAGGCACGAAATAATCTCACTAAACAACCTCATATTCATTTCTATACGAGCGGAATTGATATGGGTCATACAACATACGAGTTCTATTGGACGTCGACCGGATATCCTGTAATATATAGTGACTGGATATCACATGAATATCCCACTGTTTCCAGTATATCAGGAAATTGTTTACTTTTGGACGGTGACCAGAATAATAAATGGCACAATGTCAATTGTACACGTCCATATAATTTTATATGCCAAAATCGGATAACAGTGCCCGAGATCAATCGGGCGATGGACTGTAACAATTAGATGTATACACAACAATACAATCTTTAAGCTAATTATATCATTTTAAACGTAAAACATCTTAACATAATAAAAGAAAAACTTGGTAGTTAATTAATCTTATTCACCATGTCTTCTCGTTCATGTTTAGCAGAATATGAATTAGTATAATAATAACCATCATCATAGAAATGCCATTATTCAAACACAAGAAACGTGTAGAAGACGAAATTGTAATTTCTGTCGAAATTTTTTTTTATTAATGGATTTTCCATTTTCATTAAAATTGACTTATGGCTTGTGTTTGGTTGTGGTGTGTGTATAACACATAATGGTCGTTAACACCTCAGATCGTCTTTATGTCTTTAGAACATCAATAATATTTATCTTATATATATATATATATATATATATATATATATATATATATATATATATATGTATATATACATATATATATATATATAAATATATAAATATATATATATATATATATATATATATATATATATATATATATATATATATATATATATATATATATATATATATATATATATATATATATATATATATATATATATACATAAATTTCAAATAACGTGGCCACCGAGATGAAAGGAGCTGCATCGCTCATTAGCAATTTAGACGAAAAATCTTCAATTTCACCAGACAGTCTTAGGATTTCCTTACTGTCCTTAACTCGTTGATCACGAACACTCGGTAGCAATTGTTGAACTAATTGAATTTTGTACGAGAACATTTTCAAATAAGTTTTCAAAGTTCATCTGCGTGCAGAAATGTGTAACTGGGAAACACAAATTCGAATTGATGTTTCTGGAGACTCTGCAACATTAACACTATTTGTCTACTGTCGTACCGTGATGTAGAAAATTTACATGTAAACGATAAATTGTGGTTTTGTGAGGCAATGGACGATTAGGATATTATTGTCACTATTTCTGCTCGTTCTTATTTATTATAAAATTGGGGCCTCTGCACAACACAATGGTTAAAGCGAAACTGAGCTAAATGTCACATAACCAAGATGGCGCACAATTAAAATGGTGGCGGGCCTTTTGTTATGCTGTATATATTGGATGTACAAATAAATTTTCGATCTTTTTAGATAGGTTCAACGACAACAAAGGAAGGATGGTTCTCCTCGGATGCCCATCGTTTATATTACTCGGTATATTACTTCAATGATTTTCGTAATCACCTTATATATAGTCCTTCCTGGCCACGTTGCAGTTTTGACGATAAGCCTCTCTTCCGTCGTAAGTTTTGAAACCAGAGTAACTGCCCTTCTTTAAATCCTCTATAATTTGCACGGATGACATTGGGCTTCATCCTATTGTTTAGAATTCGTACCCTTTCTCTGACAAATTTGTGTATCTCGTCGATATCTTCTTTCAATTTATCGACATACGCTTGTCCAAACAAAGCTGTTGTAGGAATTGCCCCAAACTTCAAGTCCCCAGGTAATCTTAAATTGTGTCCAAATTGTGTCCCAATTACGTTGGTTTCTATCCACGGTTTTCTTTAGAAATTCTTCTAACGTAACGTTAAACTGTTCAACCATGCCGTCTGACTGAGAATGAAAAGGTCATTGTTTTGTTGATCCCAATAATTGATAAATTTTCTGGGATACCACTTATTCAAAATTGCGCCCTTGATCTGAATGCAGTTCCATAGGTACCCTAAATCGACTTGTTCAATTATTTACCACGGCGTTAATGATTTTTGTTGTTTCTTGGTTCGGTATTAGATAGACTTCAGGCAATTTACTGAAATAATCAATCACCAATAAAATATACTTGTTTCTGCTTTCGCTGATAGGAAATGACCTGCAATATCCGCATAGCGATCCGCACAAATGGTGCTCCGCTGTTATACTGCTGCATTTTTCAATGGCTTCGTTTTGCAGGACCTTTAACTGCCATGCACTGGTCACATTTTTGAGACACCATTCTGCAATCGATTGTCTGTATCCTGCCCAGTAAAATCTTTTTCGGACTTTTGCCAAAGTCTACCACTTGTTTCTTCGTGATATTCCCTCAAAATGTCTGGAATTCGAATCCTTGGTATACCATACCACTAATGATTGTTTATTTCTACCATCGGAACTAACAAACTATCCCATTGAGCCCAATATACCTTAACTATAGGACTCTGGTCAGCAATCTCCTTCCATAATGGTCTGTGCTGGTCTTCTACGAATTTTAATATGATCGATAAATCGGGATCTTCTGAGTGCTGCTTTCTAATTTATTCGTTGATCCCCTCATCGAATGGTAACACTTGCATAAGACTTACGTCAACGACATGTTCATTACTCTCCACTCGACCACAATGTTTGCAATCAACGAGACATGGCCGTTTTGACAGAACATCTGCATTACCGTGACAAATTACTTTCCGATGTTGAGTGGTATAATCGAAGCAACGCGATCTCTAGTTTAATGCCTGCGATCTTACAGGACTCACCTTCTCTTCTAATCTTCTCTTGTCTCCATTTTTTTACGATATATGACCTAGTTCATCGCACGCCCAACATCTGAGTCTATGGACTATCCCGAAACCTCGTCGATGTTTCATTTAGTGGTCGTTTCTCATTATTTCTCGAATTATAGTTCTTTGGCTCTAATTCGACTCGTCGCATTTTTGCTGCTGGTTTGATAATGTTATAGGCAGTTTCGTTTGTTAAGGCACAAGCGATGGTTTCCGCAAATGTTGTTTTTGATGCTAACACTGCCGCTCGTCTTGCTTCTGCATCACGAATACCATTAGTAAACGCATCAATCTTTATTCTTTCTGTGTATTCGGGAGCCATAGTAAAGTGTGTGAGATGAACAATCACTCTGTGTCTGCAGCAAACTCTTGAAGTGCTTCTCCTATTCTTTGAGAATGACTTTTGAGCTCCATCCTGTTTAACTCCACTATAAGAACTTCGACTTGGTCTTTCTTGCCCCAAGTAATTTGAAAATGTTAAACGACGTTGTTCCGTCGAATATTGCTTAGACATTAATAGTACGAGTATACTACTTATTGATGCTGTACCCACATGAGAAATACTATTTTGGTTTATTGAACGATCCAAATTTTGTCTAGACATATTACGAAAATAGAACGATTACATTTATAATTTAAATCTCATTATATTTTAAAATGAGGAAACAAATATTTTTCAACCCAATCGTATTGTTACCTCAACAATATTGTTTGTCGAATATGAAACATTTATTCATCTCGCCCATCGTTCAAATGTCAATAATAAATTGCTTTTAGTTGACATTTATTATTCCATTTATGCAATATATAGATACAACTCTTTTAACGACGATGGTGAACGATGATAACCGCATGAAATCTGTTTATGACCTGCAGTTAAAACGCATTAATCATGGATCGTCATATATTAGCTAATGCAGCTTTCGAATTTTCTGTGACACAAGTTCTGGAATGCGATTAGGATATGTAAATGCGAGTCTCCCGATTTTATTTCTCTTTATTTAACTAATCGCACATATACATGTGAACATAAATCGACATATATTTTTGTAAGGACCTTCGTCGTTATAAGATAAACGATATAGTAAATACCATGGTGTGCTCGCATTGATAGCTGATTTAAATTTTAAGTCACGTCTATTTTAAATCAATATGCTGGAAAATTCCACAATACGCGAACTTCGATTTATCTATTTAATTGGAAAATATATTTTGCTTCATATTGGTGGGAACGACAGTAGATTTTGTTCGTTAAAATAAATTTTGTTAAGAACAGAAAAAAGGAGAATATCTTAGGTGTCGCCTCTATTTTATGGATCTTGTACCAGTTTTTTTTGTTCACTCCACAATTCCAGTATAAAGTAGCAATTATGTATAGTTAAAATATTTTATGGTATGATTTAATTTTTTTTATTGTTATCTTGCATTACTGGAACTTGAACACTTTTTGATAAATAGAATAACAGATTCACACCAGGTAGAAGAATTTACCTCAGGTCTAACTCAATAGGTAATAGTTCCATTTTTCATATATTATATAGTACATATTGTAGAACTCTTAGGTAGTTCTTAATTAGTGATGGACGGAATCGATGCTCTTTAATATCAAGATCGATTGATTCTTTTTTGGTATTAACCTGATACTTTTAACCTAATCTTTTTGATCAATTGATTCTTTTTTTTCAAAACGGAATAAATAAATTATTATAAAAAAATATTTTTCATCCATTTTCTAGCTAAAAATAATTACAAATAAATTAATATGTAGCTCATAAAAATATTTTTTAAAATAGTTTTATTTATATAATTAATCTATTTTAAAACATAAATATCATCCAATATATTAACAAAAAATAAGCAAAATTATTTCTATTAAAACTTCAATCAATCTTTTTCGCAATCAATTCGTTCAAAAGAATCAGTTCGCTTCATTCAAAAGAATCATATCGCCTAGTTATTTCAAAATTAATTTCGTATAAAAGAATCAATTCATACAAAAGATTCATATGAATCAAAAGATTAATTCGTTTAAACGAATCATTTCGTATTAAAAGATCAATTCGATCAAAAGAATCAAATCGGTTCGATTGAAAAAACGAGACGAATAGACAAAACGAGTTGTGATAAAAGTTGTTTGTTGTGATAAAAAAAATACTGACAAAATAGTCAAAGTAGGATAAAAATATAATTTTTCTTAAAGTGCGAGAGAAATAAAAAAATACTTCCAGTACAAAAAATTTATTCAGTACTGAATAAATTTTTATGGTTACTGAGAAATAATTATAGCACTACTGGCAAAATATATCAAGAGAACTATTTTTATTTAGTAATAGAGAAAAAAAAAATATGGATGATTTTTTATAGTCAATTTTAGCATTTCGTTTTGTGTCATTTATCTTAATAATTTTAGCATTTCGTTTTGTGTCATTTATCTTAATTCATTGTGAAAATAATTAAAATAATGAATAATTATGTTAAGTTTATTTTTTTTTTCAATTTATTGTTGTAGATTCAAAGTGTTTTTTGTCTTTCTTTTCAAAACCAAAAAAAATTTGAAATTTGATGGTTATGTTACACGCATCTGTCAAAATATATCCACTACAAAAAAAACAAAAAAATTAAAAAACGATCTCTGTCACTCTAATTGTATTTTCGATTTTTTACTCGCTTTGGTTTTTTCAGTAAAAAATACTGACTACATTTTTTTCATAATGGAAATCAGGCTTTATATTTAGCTCCCTTTCAGATAAAATTAGAGTAAATATAGCGATAAAACATTAAGGCATACAATTATATGTTTGTGTTAAAATGAGAAAATTTATGTGATTATTACGTCTCATTCGTATAATAAAGTTAAAGAAAAAATGCAATATGATGGTCTTGCAGAAATGAACGAATTGATTCGTTAGATTCTTTTTAACCTGATCTTTTTAAAACGAATCAATTGCCGTTTAGAACTATTTAACGATCAGGTTAAAAAGATTCGATCAGCATCGATTCGAACATCACTAGTTCTTATCAGGATTATTGGGGCTGTTTACACCTAGGATCACTATGCTGCATCACTTTTCGTCTCTTACCTCTTCGTCTTACGTCTATAAACTAGTTTTGGAGTGGGAATTTTTGTGTGCATTTTTTCAACCAATTTTTTCTGTGCCTCACAATTTGAGACACATTAATACTTCGATAAAGTAGTAAAACAATTCTTAGGGTTGGCTTTTTTTTCATATTTCGCTGTTTCATTATGATTATGAGTATTGATGGATGAAGACCAAATCTAAAAAATAGGTGTATACGCTTATATAATAGTAGAGCCATCTTTATTAATTATCTTTAATAAAGATGGCTCTGATAATAGGTGTAAAAAAGATGGTGTAAAAATTTTTAGGGTTCGATTTTTTTCTTCGTTCACTTTTAATTATGTTTTGTTTATGAAATTTTATGAATTATTACAACATTTTTATTTTTAGGACCGTTATGTTTTGTATTCAATAATTATAATGGTGATTTTTTTAAAATAATACAACACGTAAATTTCCACAAACATTACAATTTTTTCTCTAGTTAAGAGAACCTTTCTTCGCAAAGCATCAAAATATAATGAAAATTATCTCACACATACTAATATAACTCAAATTTTTGATGACGATTTGTGTAGTGATGGATGAATGTAAACAGGCACATTGACAACAGATCATCCGACAAGGAGTTAGAGTGGTTCAACTCTCTTTCAACGATTTGTTCCTGCTTCGGAACTCGTTTCGGAATTCGCTCGATTTCATTTCTCTTACTCTAAGTGTGTATAATTTATTCATGTTGTAAAGTGAGTTCGAGGTTAATGGAGATTTGACCAAATCACCGAATAAAGACATTGATCCTAAAATATTATTTAAAAATCTTTTGGCACCCTTGCAAAGAAACTTTATTGAAAGACAGTAATACATTTACCAATTATAGACCACTTCCTCCCATGTACAAATGTAAACTGTTTCTTCTATCAATACACATTTTGACAAGTAAACAAACAAATTGAGAAAGCATAATAAAATATATTTGATTAATCAGTTTGACAATTTTTCAAATCATTTGTACGATTAACTAACGGAACAACGATTCGATTTTGACACATAAAAAAATATTCCGACGAACAGTTGAGATTCTCCCATTTCAAATCGAACTGATCATCTAATATAACACAATCACCTGATAAATCTGGTTTTGTTCGGTCTTTTGTTGGATATCCATTACGCCAGTTGGTATAAACAAAAGGATGGCTAGTAGTAACCCAGTAAAATTCATTTGTTAGATGTCCTAGATCACTTCCACTAGTATACATATGTAAATGAAAAGCACTAGTGATATTATGTTTAGTTTTAAATCCTTTTATCACCGATAAAATTATCTGCTCCTCTTCAAACGAATGGATCGATATTAAATGCAATCCGTAGTAGGTGCAAAATCGTTGCGCTTGAAACCAATTTTTACGCTTAAAAATATATATGTTATTAACAACAATATTTTATAAATTTGTATACTTTACTAGTGGATAGCTTATGTAATACTCAGTCCCGTCAGCAAGGATAAATTCTGCGGCCTCAAGAAGCGTTGCCTCTACACACAATAATGTTACAAGAAATGTTTGAAGTTTCATTTTATTTGAATGACTGAATCGAATTCAATCGTACATTGTTTTTATATGAATATCAAAACAACGATGAACTGATGTATATAATTAGGGAGCACTGTCAGTGTATCACTCGTTTAAATATTGTTTGGCATGTTTGTTTCCCAATCTAATACTATTTGTGGGACCTATCTGATTTCATTTGGGAAATAATTATATTTTAATCTTCGTCGTATGTGTTACTTGGCAATCGCAATTCTATCTTATTGTTTTGTTGCTTCTGTCAAAAATGAATTAACTCAACTACTTTCACTTAATATTTTTACATAACCGGCAATCTATTTCGATTTTTTCCAAGCACTTTAAGTTACCACATGACTGATATGGTCTGCTTTATCATGAAAAAATTATCTTCCCTCCGTTATCGCCACAGGATATTGTTCCATTAATAGACTTGTACATGTTTGATATTAATGGCCATGAAGGCAAATACTATAAACTTCCTTATGCAGATGGCCCGATCTTCGGTTCGATATAAAATCCGTTGGTTCAGAAATGTTTGATCAGAAGTATATATACAAGTAACGATCAATACCCACTTTTCTAACTATAGCAGTGGAGACCTCACTGTGTTTACAAGTAGATAGCTCATATAGATTGGTTTAGGTTACTTTTTCGGTATGATATCGTCGCGCTAGGTTTAGACCACTTATGGATTCATTAAATACCTATACACATCGTCTATACAATGCTCCCTCCATTCATACATTTCCTCGATGTTTCTCATCAAATTTTGTATATAAGTCAAATTTATTGAGACATTTATTTAGTAGTTCTAAAGTCATGGAGAATCGATTTATATTTTTAATAACGTTTCTAGTTACAGTCGCCATCATCGATTGTGGCGAATATCATATGTTGAACGGGACTAAATATTTCTTAAGCTATCCAGTGGTAAGATAAACACTTAAATTTTTATAATCAACATAATCTCATTGAATTTCATTGCCATCCATAATTTAGAAATATAATTGGTATCAGGCGCACCGGTATTGCACATATTACAACATGTATTTAGTCTCAATCCATTCGTTTGATGAGAATAATGAAGTTATAACCGTACTCAAACAGTTTGAAGCAAAAAACAATATTCCAGTCTCGCATGGCCAATATTTTTATACTAGTGGAACTGATGCTGGTCAAAATATCAATGACTTTTATTGGACGTCAACGGGGTTGCCAACAATTTTTAAAAATTGGATTAATAACCAAATTCCAGACAATGCATCAAATAATTACAATACAACCGATGATTGTTTACTCTTAAATGGTGATCATAGCTATAAATGGGATGATGTGAATTGTTATGATCTACATTATTTTATATGTCAAAATAGAACTGGCATTCGTCCGAATTTTGATTCTTTATATACATAAAAATATGTATTGAACAAAATATGTTTATATAAATTGTAACGAAATAAAAATTGACTTACAAGCATTCGGTTTTATTATATTTCTTCGATGGCTTACCTAGAAGTTGTACTGGTCTAGGCCATCCGCTTTAAAAATTTCACTGTTGCTTACAACATCCCATATCCTTTAATTAAGATTAATTAGCTTAACAAGTACTCACTGAGTACGAATTTTTTCCTATTTATCGAACGGGCTCGAATGAATTGTATCAAACTTTTATCATATTACCAAAGGCTAATCGAACAAATGATCTGATACAGTGTCAAACTTTAAATAAAATTTACAACGCTTCCCAGTTGTGTGAATCAATTCATCGTTGATAAAAAATCATATAAAAACCAAAATCACAATACCTAAAACACTCAGTTTCGCAAAAATGAAATTACAAACGTCTTTTTTAATAATCCTGTCCGGGCTGTCGCTATTAGAAGCTGGGGAGTATATTCATGCTGAGGGAACAGAATATTTTATAAGTTATCCATTGGTAAATAATAATTGTTCATGAAAATTTATGATTTTAAGAATAAGAAGTCAATCTATTTTTCTGTAGCGCAAAAACTGGTTTAAGGCACAACGCTTTTGTGCTTATCATGGACTTTATCTACTATCCGTCCACTCATTTGAAGAGCAGCAGATCATCGTTTCGTTATTGAACCAATTCAAAGCGAAGCACAACCTCACTGAGAAGAGTAATTTTGATATATACACAAGTGCCAACGATATGGGTCATTTAACAAATGAATTTTATTGGACTACGACGGGACATCCGTTTATTTATACCAACTGGGCTACTGGCTATCCAACCGAAGTACAGCCAAGTAATTGTATAACAGTGAATGAATATTATGATTGGATGTGGATAAATATTAATTGCGCAAACGAATATAATTTTATTTGCCAGAATCGTATCGCTGTACCTGAAGTTAATCGGACAAATGAGGGGAACAAATGCCAAATAGAATAAAATTTCTAGTTTAATAAAAATGTGTTAACCAGTTTTGACTAAGTATACAAACAAGTAATGCAACGTAAGTCTACTCTACACCAAGTCTTTTTCTTTCCTTCATTTTTGTTATGAATTGTTCCAAAAACTTTAAACCAACTTTAATCTTCAATAGTTTAAAAAATAGAAAGGATTATTTATTATTATAACATTGAGCATGTGTATGAGATCCAAAGTAGTCAAAAAACACGAGTTTTGAATCCTAAATAATAAATATTTAGTGAAATTAGAGTTATTATGAAGGTCAAAAGGTGTTATAACATGTTGTATAACACGTAAACCTACTCTACTCCAAGTCTGTTTCTTTCCTTAATTTCTGTAATGAATTGGTCCAAAAATTTTAAACCAACTATACTCTTCAATAGTTTAAAAATAGAAAGGATTATCTCTCAGTATAACATTTAGAATGTGTATGACATCCAAAGTAATCAAATAACACGAGTTTTAAATCCTATAGTTATAACCTCCTATTGTGAGGTGTTATAACATGTTGTATAACAATATTAGCTTTATATGAGGATGAGAGCTTACTAAAAGCATACCATAGTTATTGTGTTGGTTGTGTTTTATATATGTTTTGATGTTTTACAAAATATGTTATTTAATTAACAAATAAGTAATTTAGTACAAAAACGTTATACTATGATGTGTAACAATTTTCCATGTTCTAAGTCTATTTTCCATATTATTACATAGTTTAATATTTTTGATAGATTTAGATACATATATAACATTTTATTATGATAGATTTAGATACATATATAACAGGTTATATACCTTTATAACATGTTATACAAAAAGAATAAAATTTGGTATAATAAAAATGTGTTAACCAGTTTTGACTAAGTATACAAATAAGTAATGCAACGTAAATCTACTGTACACCAAGTCTTTTTCTTTCCTTAATTGCTGTTATGAATTGTTCCAAAAACTTTAAACCAACTTTAATCTTCAATAGTTTAAAAATGTATGAGATCCAAAGTAGTCAAATAACATGAGTTTTGTGTCCTAAATAAAAAATATTTAGTTAGAGTAATGATGAAAGTCAAAAGGTGTTATAACATGTTGTATAACACGTTAATCTACTCTACACCACATCTTTTTCTTTCCTTCATTTTTGTTATGATTTGTTCTAAAAACTTTAAACCAACTATACTCTTCAATAGTTTAAAAATAGAAAGGATTATTTCTCAGTATAACATTTACAATGTGTATGAGATCCAAAGTAGTCAAATAACATGGGTTTTGAATCCTAAAATATATTTAGTTAAATTAGAGTTATGATGGAAGTCAAAAAATGTTATAACATGTTGTATAACAATACTAACGTTATATGAGGATAAGGATTAACTAAATGTATAACATAGTTGTTATGTCGGATGTGTTTTCAATATGTTTTACCATTTAAAAAATATGTTATTTAATTAATAAATAGGTAATGTAGTACAAAAGCGTTATACTATGATGTGTAACAATTTTCCATGTTCTAAATCGATTTTATATATCATAACATAGTTTAATACTTTTGTTAGATTAAGATACATATATAACATGTTATTACGGTTTTATAACAAATGTTATAACATGTTAAAATTGATGTTATGATATGCCTCTATAAACTGGTTACAGAGTTATTTGTGATATAATCAGTTGAACTATAGTAAAGGTGCATAATATGAAAGTCTGCTGGGCAGTTTAACAATATGATTAAGCAATCTATTATAACAATCTATATAAACATAAAATGATGTTATTAACATATTTATTAATCTATGTATAACAGATAAGCCATAACCAATTTTTAATATCATAGTTCGTTTATAAATTAAAAAACAAATTTAAAATGACATCTCTAAATTGATGCGTTCAAACAATTTTATAGTAACTATAAACCAATCATAAAAATGTCAAATTAAATCATCACCATCATTCAATATGTTCGATTATGTTATATATAAAATTTAGATATCACTATCAATAAAAATATATTTCCATAATTTTGAATAACATTCACCATCGTACTACATCATGTCCCTCGTGTATTTCGTACCATATAGTGAATTGTTAAATTTTTGTATTGGATTGTGGGTGGCAATGGCAACGGATAAATTTAATCATATTTAGTCTACATTTATGTTCCCTTTTTTCAGCTTTCCAGCATCATAAAATTTATGTTTGTTTTTTTTGTATTAAATTAAACACAAATATTGAATGAACCACATCACATTTTCCCAGCATTTTCCACATAATGTATTTATCTAGATATATATGTTTGTGTGCATAAAGAGATTTTGATGTTATATGTTTGATATATTTTGGAATTTATAATGATTTTATTAAAAATTGTTTATTTATGTATGTGTATGTTCGTCCCTTATACAAAATAAGTTTTAAGTTGTACAATCGCTTTCTTAAACTTTTTTGACAGTTCAGTATTAATCCCACATTTAATTTTCGACTTCACCTACCAAATACGTTACAAGTGCACACTCGTATGTCTATTCTTTTGCTAACCAATTACTTTCATCTGTCGGTGGATAGGTTAGTTAACAAACTAAATTCCTGTTATATGGAGATTTAACAGAGCACTGTGAAAATGGTGTTTAAAAGATCTAACCGACCGTTAATATGAAGTCAACTACTACTCATATATAAACCAATGGGAAGTAATGATTCAATTACTGTAGAGCATCTCAAATGATTCCGGAATTTAGCTTAATTGATATCCAGTTACATGGATGCGAAAGCTCTTTAGGTATTGGATATTGAATTTTCACATTATGCACCAGAATTAATTGAACTATGAAAGTATAGGATAAGGCAAAAGTCCCGCTACCATTTTGATTGCCTATAACTTTGTTCAAAGAAAAGATAAGTAGGTTTGGTTTTCATGAAAAGTTTATTTGGTCTTTAGATTTTTTTCGTTATGATTAAAAAATTATATCGGCTTAATGGTGACCGCGATTCAATATGCAACTTTCGGCTCTTTTTAAGGCATTTTTCATGACATCTTGCAACATCTTAGGCTGAATTCATTCAATTTTGGGACGAATATTGCCTTTAAGATATAGAATCGTTTGGGGCTTCAAATCAACTTTTGATTTTTAAAAACCCCATAAAAAAAGTCTGGTACTCTTAAATCCGGAGATCTGGCTGGCCATGCTAAATCGTCGTTTCGCGAAATTAGTCTTCGTGGGAAAACCCCATTCAATAATTGAATTGTTAAACTGACTGTGTGTGCTGTGGCCCTATCTTACTAAAACCACATGTCCTCTAGTCCTTGCTCTTCCATTTCATGCACAAGAAAATTTCCAATCATGTCTTGGTATCGTGTGCCAGTAACAGTAACTTCAACACCTTGGTCGTTTTCAAAACCGAGGGACCAATGATATTTCCAGCATTAATAAAACACCATACAGATGTTTTAAGTGGATGCAATGATGTTTGATGAATTAATTGAGGATTATGTCTTCCCAAAACCGATTGTTCTGTTTATTAACGTGGCCAACTGAGATCAAAATGGGCTTCATTACTTCATTATCAATTTAGACGAAAAATCTTCAATTTCACCGCCTTGGGAATGCATTACTGTCCTCAACTCGTTGATTAGGATCATTCGGTAGTAATTATTTGACTAATTGAATTTTGTACGGGAACATTTTCAAATCAGTTTACAAAATTCGCTTTAAACTGCGTGCAGGAATATGTGACTGGGAACCACAAATTGATGTTTCTGGAAACTCTGAAACAATATCGCGCACCGAAAATACATTTTCTGCGTTACAAGACGTCCGTTATCTTCCAGAACGAGGTTTGTCTGATGTCGTACCGTTCTGTCGAAAATTCGCTTGTTAACGATGAATTGTGGTTTTGTGAGGCACTGGATGATTAGGATAATTTTGACGCAATTTCGGCTGAGTGGCAATAATGGAACGATTATTTTCAATAAATATTTGTTCTCGTTCTTGTGGCGTATATTTATTCATTATAAAATTGGGGCATCTACACAACACAATGGTTAAAGCGAAACTTTAAAATGACGCGCCATTAAAATGGTATCGGGACTTTTGCTCCACCCTATATATGCGATGCGTGCTTCCAAACTTGTTTGTACAGATGTTACTCTATTCTCATAGCATTCTTATCATATTTCTCCATAATTTATACATTAAGTGAGGAGAGTGATTCTCACCTTCAATGAATTCCTAAATCATTAAGGACAATAGCAATGATATCTATCCAATTTTTTGTTATTTCAGTAAAATTCGCCTAAATGACATATTATAAACATTTTTTGAATTTATTTGTTGCACAGATTTCTTTATTGAATTTTAATTTCATTTCTATATTATCAGCCAGTATGACTTAACATCTAAGCACTCATTTTTTAGGGTTTATAAATTAAGCATTGTACTGTATTTAGACACTAAATACCCTTATATCAATATTTCGTTGCGCGTCCAATTGTTGTTTCTTTTAATATTTCTACGCAACATTTATTGCACAGTAAATCGCCTTAATGTATACTATTTCTATAAGCGCGCACACACAAGTTTATTTTATGGAAAAATTCGGTTACTTCATTATTTCTTTGGTTATGAAGTAACATTTCAGACAGTTTATCACGCTTAGTTAGCCATTTGTACTTAGATACCAATAAAATGCATTAATGTTGCAATAAATCAGTGTTCGTATATAAGAAATCAAATGAGAAACTATTTGATGCATGAAATACTTGTGTATACCATCACCATTTCATTTTCGTATTCAATTAGCTGTTACGAAATAACTTAAATCTTACATTTTCGTTTAAATCGACTTTTGTGTATATAGAAGGGATACACCACCCACATACATATAACAAACGACATAAGATTATCCAAGAAATAAAATGAGCACAAACTGATAAGAAACAAGTAAACTTAAAGAAAAACTTTTCAACAAAACTTTAAAATGTTAAACTAAATGGTGGTTAGATTTAAGATTTTTGTCTTTTTTGTTTAATAGAGAAATCTTCGATGGTGGTATAGTATCTGTGAGTTTCTAAATTTAAAAGACTATAGAGACATATGTATATACACATTTAGAGACAATACTATTGTCAAGAGACAGATAATCGTTATTACTATCATGAGTACACACACAGAAACGTCTATATTTTGTTTGAATTAATGTGGTTTGATACAAATTAAACAAATTAATTGGATAATAAAAGTGTTTTGATTGCGTGTGGTGATATAATTTTGTCGTGGGCGTATAACTTTATAAATACGACAAGCAATTATTTTGTGTCGATTAATTATCGAAAGCACATAGAGTTCAAAAAACGCTGATGCATTGTGAAAGCTCGCGATCATCTTGACAATATCAAACACAACAGATACGTCATATATATGTATTTATCTCGCACAATATTTGTGTCGAAACAGACAAGACAAATAATGATAACAATATTTCTTATAAAGTACAAAGTGATTTTTCGCGTCGCTATATTATATAAAGCAAACGATAAACGACATTTTCGTGGTGTCACATCTGAATGTGGCATGGAGTATGGAGTGGAAGAAAATGTTAAACACAAAGTGATTTGTTTGACGTGCGTTCAACAACAACAACAACAAAAAATCGTGGCTCTTTATAATGATGAATGATGATAAATCTTTTGATATTGGTATATCGAAGTTTGTGCTCGTGCAACGGATTGGTAATATATAGGCATTGAAACGTTATTATATTCACATACAAAATAACACAATTTAATTGAAATTTATGTTATTTCAATTCTAAAATTGAATTTTAATTAAAGAAAAATTAGTTTTCTATTTTCTGATATATACACAAAATATATTTAATTATAAAAAATATTCTATTCGTTTAATTTTAAGTGGATTTAATTGATCCCTCTCGACGGGATGTGTATAGTCATAATATTTATAAAAATTCAACAAAACAATAATTAAATATATTGAAAATGATTTAATTAATTGAAACTCTCTGGCTTTCGTTTTTATGGGATGGTACAAAAGGGGGCAGGATGCGAAGGATAAGGAAAAATAAATTTGTTCTGCACCCATAGTCAGCATTTTATCTCTCGAATTTATTATACGGATATATGTATGAGCTGTCTCAACTCCTTTATGGACTGTTGTGTCTACTAAGAAGTATAGTTTCGTAGAAGGAGATAATTAAAAAAAAACGATGAGAAAAACAAATGAATTCTGAATGCGCTCTGTTGTAATAAATTAAAATCGGAAAATGGAGGAATAAAATAGAAAATTCCAATTTGAATTGAAGTAAATTAAAATTTATTTGATTTTAGTTTTAATTGTTTTACTTTTTAATTATTTTTATTTGATTGTTTTTCTTAATTTTCCATTTTATGTTAAGCTCGACCTCCACTCCACCCTTGTCTATTATAATATGTTTTATGAATTTGTTAAATGTTCATTAAAGAAAATTGCTTTTAAATAAGTTATTAGATGAGTGATTGTTTTTTCTTTCCTGGATGTTATGTTTGATTTGAGCATCTTCGATTCAAGTTTTTCCAATTCTTCTTCAGTTTCAATTGTATTATAAACCTGGCCTTATCAAACTTATCTTATCATATAAAGACTTCTTTATTATTTATTTTGCTTTGCGTTTGATTCAACCAGCAACAAAATTTTAAAACTCAGGCATGCCATTGGCAAGCTTTATTCAAACTTCCACATTGTAATAGTAACAACAATTAGAACTCTTTCATCGGGATCGGAATTGACAAATAAAAAATGTTCATCAGGTTCAGGTAATACTAATTTCATCCCCTCCCAGGATTTTTTAAAAGCATCCCAGAAAATTGATCAAAGTTTGTATCGAAACAAATTCATTATATCCAAAAGTAATTGCTATAAATCTTTCCCAAAACTTATTAGAGTTATAAACGATCTCACGATTGATATTGAAACGATTGATATCATGTCCACCAAATATGAGCAAAACGACAACTCCAGGCGTATGAGAAGATTTGCGCTATATGTATATGGCCCAACTTGTTCATGCTAAGACTTATATTGATGGTTCCCAAGAACAATGAGTGTCGTGACCGATCTCATCTGATTTTGAATTGATATCATGTTGACTAACTACTTAGGTAATACGAAATTAGTATTACCTGATGAACATTTTCTTTTTTTCTTTGATGAGATCCTGGGATAACTTCACGCACTTTGCAAAACTAAAAGCGAAGATAGCTGTCTTCATATAGCAGTACAAGATGTCAGTAATATACGACTGGTTGGGTTCTGTTCGCCTGCAAATTAGCAGAACACAAAAAGTGGACAGTACTAAAACTTGCCGCTACAAAAATAAAGCGGTGTCATTTAAAATTGGGAGACTGGTGGCTCAATAGTGGATTAATGGTGAAGATATTAAGTTATAAGTGGAAACTGAATACAATTTTATTTTCTCTTCCTGTGATAATAACACTTAAAAGTTATTTAAAGGCTTTGAGTTATTTGTGATGGATGAAGAACGTGGCCTAGAGTCCAAATGAGGACGCCACACAAAAAATAATTAAAATAAGTATAAGACATTAAAAATTCCACTGTCTCGAATTATAGGGAAGAATGATTATCGACAAAAATGAATCTAAATATTTGTGCTTTTTCATTGAAAGGTGAACATTCTGAAAGAAAACATAACACAATCGAAAAAGATGTTGACGTTAAATAACTTTGAAATGTATTATGAATTTAGACAAGTAAAAGCTATATATACATCATCCGCAAGTACCTTACAGCAAAATTTCCTTGTTATAGTGATAAAGAAATAATCCACGATATATTCAAAAAACATAATCAAATCAACATTAAAGAAGTTAACTCATCTACCCGAAACGAAACAAATAAAAGACAACTTTACGAGTTTCTTTGTCTTATACAAATATACGCTTCTTAATATTCGGACATAAAGGATTTGAATTATAAGTTGAACAACAGATTTAATGGTTAAAAATTAAAAGAGATCATTAAATATAATTTTCCTCATTTCCCTTTTAGTATTTTATTATTATTTTTTTTCATTTCCATTCATTTTCATCTCTCATGCACATTCATCATTTTCAGTTTTTATTACTGTTTACCATAAAATGTGGGTGGATGTATCTTTGCTTTTATTTTTCGCTATCACGATGATGATGTTGCTATATGTATATATGGGGTTAATATATGTGCACACGAGTGGTGTGTTTGGAACGCGAGGGTTTCTTGTTTATCATCACCATATCATCTTGATCATCATCATCATCATCATAATGTGATTGATTGACAAATTCTTCTGCGAATTTTTTTTTTACATTTTACTGGTACATGCATATACTTGCTCCATACATAGATAGGTACAAGAAAAGAGAAAAACTCATAAATTATAGACAGAATAAAATTTATTTCAATTTTCCATTTTATTTAACAAATTTTTCACTCTGATTTTTTTTTTTATTCATTCGAGTGGTGTGGTAATAATCAATCTCGTATCGGTAGCAATCAATCAATTTTTTTAAATTAATTCAAATTTTGTTGCCTCCTTTTGTTGTCGTTTTGTAGTTATTGATCTGTGTATTTTTAGCCAAACAGTTCATAATATCTCTTTACGAGATATGAGTGTATCTCACTATTCAAAGTTTAATGAACTTTAAGTTTAATAAAATACCAACTCATATAAGATTTATCCACATAAAAACACGAATGTAATTAGCTTTATGAATGGTAAACGATTGGCTATTTTCCCAAAATAATTACTCAGAAATGATAACTGATAGTGTCGTTCACTGTATATGGTTATAGAATGTAGAGTTAATCATTCGTTGTTGTTCACATCTATACCCAAGAGGATAATTTTGATTAAGCTCCCGCTTTTGAAAGATATTCGCATGCACATGAAATAATTAATGTTTTTTATTCTATATAATTAGCTTTTCAGATACAGTTTAGCTTTTCAGTGAAACATGGATGTCTATAATTAAATTATGCTTTGTTATCTGTACTGATCGTATCCAACTACTCATATACAATATATAAAACTATTCACATAACGATGGCAATTACATTATTCTAATACCATAAGTAATACTTTGTTTCATAATTTTTATTTAATGGAATAATTTCTTTAACAGACGATACGCTTAACGAATTAGTTGAGTTATGGTTGCAGCTGATATCCGTTTGCTTGTAATATAACTTTGTTTTGTTTAATAATAATTTAAAATTTATCTACATTCAAGGTGGGTGTATCACAGATAGTGTATGCAAAAATCGATTAATACAATATATCACGAGGGTTACCATGAGCCCGAATTCCTATTATAACAAACTAATACATATATTTAGGCAACAATTGATTTACATACATACATTTAGGCGAAAAACAAGTTAAATATATTATATTTACTTATATATCAAAATAAACGAACGCGATACCTATTCATTGAAAAGCTTTGTGCAGATAAACTCAGTGGCTATAAATTAATTCCAGAAATTGTGAATAGGGTAACATTTAAATTATAAATGAAAAACTGTATTTGTATAGATTTTGTTACAGATATACTTTTAATGCTGGTCTAATGCTAGAGCCAAAATAGCCTCAAAACTTTTACAAAATTTTCGATTTGCCAACCATTCAAAAAAGAGCCTTATCTCTTTCACCCGAAGCAATTCTTCAGGTTAGGTAAAAGGAAATAATCGCAGAGGGCTAAGTCTGGAGAATATGGTGGAAGTGGAAGCAATTCGAAGCGTAACTCATGGATTTTAGCCATGGCAACAACACACTTTTTCTTCAAACTGTTTTCTTCGCTAAATGCGGTCGTTGAAACGTTTCAATAAGTTGCTGTAATATTCACCGTTGACTGTTATCCCCGGTGTATAGTGATCAAGTCATGTTTCAACCACATTTATGAAACGTCGTAAAAACTTTTTATTTCGCTTGAACATCACCACACGCCTATGAAGTTGTCTCACGTGTGCCGTCTGGTCGATTGTAAGCAAACGCGGCACCCAGCCCGCGGATATCTTTTTCATATTCAAATGTTTATGTAATATATTGTTCACGTATTCATCTAAAACCAGTTATCTCACGCACTTTCACTCTGTGGAATGGATTTTGTCAACTATTGGTGTGATAACTTCATTTGGACGTCCTGAACGTTCTTCATCATTCACTTTTTTCTATATTTGCAAAAAACAATGGGTTGTCTTTTTTCAATGGCTGTCAAAATTAAACTAATCGATCTATCCGAAAATTTGGTCTAGTAACCGATAGTATTGACAAATGATATCTAGGATTTGTGATTGTGACGCCCTCTATTGCAAAGTTTACCAGACTTCTCAAACAGCTCTCGTAGTACAAAACAAAGGTGTATGTTCCACCTCATTTGTTCCAATCCATTATCAATAAACCCACAAACATCATTACTCTAGTTTAAATTTTGGTTGGCTTACTGAGAACAAAGTATGTCCAACCATACCACCAAATTTACTGTTTTAGCACTAAAATAATCTTTGGCTTAGAGGCCGTAAACGGCACTTACCACTAGCACTGACACCTTACGAACCAGTTTTAATGATTGTTGCACATTGTAGGTGATGAGCCCAACGAATGTTTTTACACACAATCGCATAATGTCATCCGGTACATGTTCATTTTTGGTCAACGAAAAGACTCGAACTCGAGACCGCGGCGTAATCAGAAACTCTTTACCATTAAGCTACAACCGGCGAATACATCACTTAAATTATCAGTAACGAATTATTAAGCTTATAAGTCCAGCCACAAATTAAATAACTATACAGAATGAAACCCACGAGTAAAATTTATTTTTCATAACAATTTGCGAGTGAACCCACATTGTGTAAATATTCTACGACGATATTTAACGATGATAATCCAAGTAAGCTTTTTGCTTTGCGTTTTTGCTTTATGTGGGTTTCCTCGCAAAACATTATAAAAAATGAATTTTATTCGTAGGTTTCTATCTGTATAGTTATTTAATTTGTGGTCCAGCGTAACTTTCCATAAAAATGGTTCTACAGAAATCAAGCATATGGCATTGCTATCAGTTTAGCCAGAGAAGCAGTTCAGTGCGGACGGAGAGATTTAGCATTAAGCTCCCTCTAATTTTCCAACTATCCATGTAGAAACTTGCATCTGTTGGATTCACAATCATAAAGTTCTATTCGTAAGATAATATAGTCGTTAGATTTTGCTGAATTTCTGATGTTGATATTTATTCAAATTCTTTTGCATAAAATTTAAACGTGTAAAAGTACATTAATTTGGACATCCAACATGAGTGACATGATCATTTTGGTAGAATTTATTTTGTAAAATATTTTTAGTTTATTCAATACACGTCCTGATATCAATATATTCGTCTAAATTAATTAATTTAATTAAATTAAGCAAAATTAGCCTAGTATCCGATTTTCAGAGAGTTTACACATTCATTTCCACAGTAACCCAAGTAGTGTCATCTATGAAGAATTCATAAGAATTAAAGAAATGTTGTAGCCAATTTACTTTCATATATGTGAGTTACAATACAAATCTTGACTCTATTAGTAAATTATGAGTAATCTATTTCGTTAATCGACCTATTGGTTGGTAAAGGCACTTTCAGTACTTTGTTTAGTTTATTTCCTACGAACACCTGGGTTTTAACATTTTCTATAATATCTCAAGCTTATGATTTGTTGAGCAATTGAGGATTGCCTTGCAATAGTCATTACACCTTTCTATATTTAAGTATCAGCTCTTGCCTCTTCTTGACATGAATTTTCATCGCAGTGTAGGATGCAGTGTGCAGATTACACACTGAGCTGTAATTTCTTTTTGATTTAATATATTTTTTGTGGAATGGCTGGCTAGCTTCCCTTCACATTTTATATTTATGCGATCATAATCTCTTTGGACCCCAAATCCCTGGTTAGTGTATCTTTTATTTCATATTTTTTTCCTGAATATAGAGATAAAGGTTTTCTTTCTTTATATATCTTCTGACCTGATAGGACAAATGCAGCTGTTTTACCACTACTTTAAACTGGCCTTTACTGATAAAGTGAGATTTCTGGGTGTAATCTTACACAGTAAACTAAGCTGGAAGCCGAACATCTTGGAGAGAATCAGCAAAGCTACGACGGCGATGTATTCGTTTTGGAATGCAATAGGCAAACGTTGGGGTCTCAAACCGGAGATGGTACACTGGCTCTACACTGCCGTAGTAAGACCCGTTCTTATGTATGTAGTGAGTGTTTGGTGGCCAGCACTGGATAGAGTAACCTATAGAAAGAAGTTATAGAAGGTGCAAAACATGGCCTGTTTGCTCATAAGCGGGGCACTGAGAACAACACCTACTCAGGCCTTAGAGGTCATGTTACACCTTCTTCCAATGGATATCTGTGGGAAACAGATGGTGGCTAACATAGTCACAAGACTAACGGCCGTGTCTCAGTGGAAACACTTTCAGGCAGGTCACTCGACAATAATTGGTTCGCTTAAGAAGGAAATGGCGAACCTTGACTATATTACGCCGATATTATGCTTCGAAAAGGGTTTTCAAACCTTTATCACTTTTCTGTCTCGCCTGACCACTGCAGCGTGTACCAGGCAGAGATAATAGTGATTGAGAAAGACTTGAGCTGGTTGAGGCATAACGTGATATCAAAGAGGGATATCAAGATTTATGTGGACAGTCAGGCGGCTATCAATTCGCTGTAAGCAGAGCTGTTGAAGTCTAGGGTGGCATTGGGCTGCCACTCGTCTCTTAACGAGATGAGTGAGCATTTCAATATTCAGATTACTTGGATCCTCGGTCACTCTGACGTCGAGGGTAACTGCAGGGCGGACGAGCTTAAACTGGCTTTGAGGAAAAGGGCAGAAGCTTTAGCACTGGAAGGGTGGTCTAACACCCTTACATGCGAGAGAGCGAGACAAATATGGCCAAGGCTGGATTTGAATCGTTTCAGTACCTTAATCTCTCTGTTGAGGAGAGATCTAAGAAGGATAGTAGGAATATTAATGGGACACTGCCTTTTCGGTGAACATGCGAAAAGGCTGGATTTAGAAACAAATGACTTCTGTAAAAGCTGCATGGACGAGGAGGAGGAAGAGACGCTTGTTCACTTCCTGTGCTCTTGTCCTGCACTGGCACTAAGAAAACATTTACACTTGGGTAGGTATGTAATGCACAATCTTTCAAATCTAGCAGATAGGTGTAGGACATTTTACGCTACATTAGTAGCTCATGATAGTTTCAATAGAGTGTTAGGGGTATTAGGGGACTAGGATCCTGTGGTATCACAATGGACCGGCAACGGTCTAAGTTTGCGTTAGCAGCCACCCTAACCTAACCTACCACTACTTTTATTGTTTTGGACTGCTGTTTAATACATAATTGTATCAAGTATTATTTTTATCATTAAGAACGGGCAGGTAGTATTACTTGTGGTGGTTTTGGTAGTAGCATCTTTTGGTTTTAACCCATGTTTTGTTATGTTAAATATAAATTAGTCGCCGGTCGTAGCTTAATGGTTAAGAGAGTTTCTCATCACGCCGCAGTCTCGAGTTCGATTCTCGCCGCTGACCAAAAATTAACATGCCACCGGATGACATGAAATGCGGTTTTGTGTAAAAACATTCGTTGGGTTGACCACCTACAATGTGCACCAATCGTTAAAATTGGTTCGTAAGGTCTCAGTTGAGACGCGGTAAGGGCCGTTTACGGCCTCTAAGCCATAGATTATTTTTTTTTATTTATTTTGTTATGTTTAGAGAGATTAACAATCTGTTTTCTGCTTGTTGTTTTATTCAGACTGTTAAGAAAGAGTTTCTCATCAAGCCACGAGCACAAGTTCGATGCACCGGCTGGCATAAAAAGCGATTGTGTGTAAAAACACCACCTATAATATGCTCCGAAATGTATTTAATGGTTCGTAAGTTCTCAGTTGAGATGCGGTTAGAGCCGTTTACGGCCCCTAAACTATAGAAAAAAAAATTAAAATCCTGACTGAAATAAACCAACACTTAAACTTACGGACTATAAACTTAAAATTTTGTGGTGCCCGATTATTTTGGTAAACCTAAATTATAAATACACGGCACTCGTAATTCTTAGTATTACGGCAATAAATAATAATATTATTGATTATTGTCATTATTGATTACTGCCACACGCAGCTGGTGTTAGTTGAATTCTCTCTCCATTGTAACAACAACTATACCACGTGCTATATTATATTCTGTAGTGACGCGAGTTAAGTCGAGTATCGACTAATTTCGATTTTCACAACACGTAAGAAACTTGCAAAAATCCTATTTCAAATCTTATTTCGAAGCAACGGATTAAATGAATCATATTGATTACATTACATAGTTTATAAATTTTCAGCTCATTGATTAATTTTAATTTGACTATCGTTAAAATTTATGCTGTAACTATATAAACGATCTTATATATATAATTATAACCTTATTGAAGAAACGGATGAATATTTTAATTAAAATTAGTAAATTACTTTCTGTTTAAGATAAACTTAGAGTTGACACAAACAACATAATTTACGATATCATCATAAAATGTTTTAATGTGTGTCGCTAAATTCTTATAAAACACATACACAGTACACACATTCATCAAGATTGCAATTTCATGTGCCATAAAAATGTCATAAATTTTAATTAAGTTAAAAGCTCCCATATGAAGATTATGCTATATATACGAGTATATGATATCATATACGAAATTGAAATTCATTTTAATTTTGGAATAATAAATCACAAATAATATAATATGTAATGATTAAGATTTCTAGATTAATCTCTCGTCGATGCGACAAACATCATACCCCAGGTAAAATTATATCAAACATTTTCTGGTCTCTGAACCTAAACACGTATGTCTAACGAAAAGTTTCACAACCTGATTTGATAATGTTGTCACGCTTTTTCACTAAGCTCTGTTAAAATTGATAGAGAGCTGATGTTGCCCTTATACTACTTGTTGTACTCGTATATTATTGTAAGGATGCGTCTAAATGATATGTTTGCTTGATATTAAAGATACTTTATGACCCAACAGGTTGTAACATCACATACCGAGAGGCCCAAATGCTGCAACCCAAAAACCATTTTGGTTGTATGCTCGCCACAAGACGAATTAGTCTTGCACATTTTCAATGTCTTCAAACTTAAGACACATATTCAAGTATTGGCCGAACAAAGACATAATGATTATCAAAATATGAGATTGTTTTGAATTTGTTTAGAATAAATTATCAATTTTAACGTAGACAGGGTGATCTGAATGATATAAAGGCAACCATATAGTTGAAATGAACTCACAATTAATTTCTCCAAATCTTTTAAAAAAATTGGTCTTTTCATCAAACTGTAGTCCTAAGACATTATTTTAAATGTATTTGCCTATAGATTGACATAAGATTGGTTATTCATTCATTCTACCAGGATTCGGGATTCTGGTAAAATGAGAGCAAGCATTTGAAAAAAAGAAATATTGTCCTGCCCTATTTCTAGATATATCACACATTTCTAGATATATCACACTTTATATTGTAGATGGGGTCGTATCTACAATATAAGTAAAGTGTCACAAAATTGCTGCCGATGGCTCAATTCGTATATCTATCAAAACGAAAATTTAGTGTATTTCATGAAGAAACAAACTGCAATTTTTACCCAGCCATAGTAGGGTGCCCCAGAGTAGCGTATTAGGTCCCATACTATGTTTACTTTACACAACGGAAACAACCATCATCGGATTTTTTGCTGATGATACAGCAGATTTCATCAAGCAAATCACAGAGTCGAGGATTTAAACACTAACAGCAACCACTCGATAAAATCAGCCAATGTACCAGGGATTTGAAAATAAAGCTAAAATCAGTACATGTATACATTGCAGCACAAAAATAGCAACCTTCGTAGATTTCTCAACGGGTAACAAATTTCTCGATTGATTCAAGATTGAACTGGAAATACCACTTTAGACAAAAAGTAGAACAAATTAACATAAAACTAGATGTACTAGCTAACAAATTAACATAAAACTAGATGTACTAAGGAACACATTTTAAACTTAGGCTGTACTTAAAACACCTGCGGTCTATGAATCGAAAACTAAACTAATTTGGACGTTTGGTATCCAACTTTGGGCTGCACTTAACAATCAAATCGTTTAATTATTCAACCCTGCCAAAACAAATTTCTACGTACAATAACGTATGCTTACCGCTACGTAACCAACGAAGAACTCCTGAACAAGGACCTTAAAGAAGATTACTGCACCATAACAACAGTGTAGCCATCCAAGTTCTAGACATACCATAAAAACTGTATTAAAAGAGTCATCTAATAGGTAAGGTAAGGTTAGGTCCTTATTGATGACCATAGTACATAATTTGGAGCTTCCTAGTTCTTACCTAGTAATAGACCATAGATCCTTATAATCTCTAGGATTCTTTTCAGGGCTATTCGGTTCGGTTGGTAACCAGACGCGTGCTCCTGGCCTACTAGGAATATTTTCCCTGCTTACAGCCGCCAGCCTCGCGCCTTGCTCACCTACCCTACCTTCGCTACATCCTTTTTGTATAGCTCCACTGATCTGGCACCAGAGTTCGTTGTTAATTTAACTCGTCCTAGATACCATTCCGTATCTCTGCAGGATGGACGGGGTCCTGGATTTTCTTCAGGACTTTTAGGAAAACGGAGTTGAGTGCATTATCCAATCTCTATTTTTCCATGGTGATGCTCCCGTCTTCTTGACTCCTGTCAATGACGGCTAGCAAAAAAACGCTTTCCTTCACAATGTCGCTGAAAAACTTGTGTTTCAGCAAAACCTTGTGAGGAGTTTCCCTCTCCGCTTGCAATTTGGCCCGTTTTGTGTCGACAGGTTCTAACACATTCTGGGACCGCTGTCTTTTCGACACATGGTCTTTCTCCGAGCTACCGCTGCTGACCGTTTTCTTAGCTCATGCTAGGGAGATCCTTTGCTCTTTCCACTAATGGGTTGCAGTCCACCTGGCCAAAATCCTAAAAGCCGAGCGTTTATTCCTTTAGCGCTGCTTAGTAGGAGGGACGTTAGTCGAACTTCTTCAGCAGTGCTTGATTTCTTGGAGAGTGCCGGTCTCGGTTTTGTTTTTTTTGTAAACATTATGGTCCCATGAGTATCGGAGAAAAATTGGTTCACCTGCGCATAAATCCGTATACGCAGGTAAGGCTACTTACAACTGGAGGTCACCAGGTATCGAAAGAGGGATCCGTTTGCGACTGGGCTTTGTTAAATGAGCCCTCAGCCTGGTAGTTTGTTGCCATGGGTCACGTAATACCTTAAACTGGCCCATTTAGCGTGACCCGCCCCACACCTAGATCATTTTATCCACCCGTTCCTAACGAACGAGGACCTGGAGACGACGACACTGAGATCTCGTTTCGAGGTTGCATTGCTCTCTGCGAAAATCTTGCATATCCACAGTTTACTTAGTTACTTCTAGGCTTGGATTTTTCATTTTGGTTTTATTGTTTTCTTCGACAAGAAAATAACCGAAATTCGATGGCAATGGCAAATTATTTTGGAAGTCGAATTATCATACCGTCGATGGTTACTTTATTTCTTAATGGATGATCTTTAACCAATTTCTTGATGATTATAAGTGAGATGAGGTAAAAACCTATGTAAAAGGAATCATGATTGTTGTTCTTATGAAGATAACGAAACAAACAATCGATACACGGCTTTAATCCAACTTTAAACTATATATCCTTAACATTCTACATAGTCTCAGTATATTAGTTTAGGATGAAAGAAACGTTTGAATTACCATATACAGTGTTTTTATCCTCAAATGAAAAACGTATATGTAAAAGAAACCACATTTCAACATGCCCACAAGCAATTTACAATCAATTCTCCTTGAAAATAAAGGAAGGATGTATTTCACTTTATACATATATATGTATGTTTATCCTTAATGGAAATTAAGCATGTACAAAGGCGAACGAGAACTAAATCGGTCGAAAATAAAAATTACAATCGAAATGACAATGGATCACTGCAATTAAGCTCTTGTGTATTATTAAATTTAATTTTGAGATCCTGATGATGGCAACTTCGTCCTTTTTGGATTTGTTTGATCATTTTTAATTTAATGTTTAGTTTTATTACCCCAACAAGCAGAAAGGATTCATAATTTATTTTTGTCATTCTCTACATCATATATAGTTTTAAAAATATGCTATAGTGATGAATATGCTAAATGATTTAACTCATATATGCGACAGCTTTCAAACCTTTATGATACATGGCGTCACTGGCTTATAAAAACTAAAAATTCCGACACACACTGTGCGTTTTTTCAAGGGCAATTAATTTTACTGCATAATCAAAAACAAAAAACTTTTACACACACCACTAACCATACCAAAGCTGTTATCATCAAAAACCTACTTTCCCATTAGTTGTCACCAACTTCTGTTACCTTTATTGCGTTGATTTACACTTGTGTCTATAGAATATTTAATTAACATTATAACGATAATTACCATATAACTGTAAACATTTTTAAGCAGCAATTTAATTGGTTTCCTTCAATTTTTCTTATATATTTCCAGTGAAAATGGATCATAAAGTGAATGTGTGCTGTTAATCACAGTAAACAATAATGGTGACACACTGGTGGTGAACAATGGAACTGAAATAGTATTCGCGAAAGTATTTATAGTGATTAGATTAAAAAAAAACAATTAATTCAATTTTAATAATTAATGTGTAATTGGAAATGATACGAAATGTGGACGTATATGATGGCTGCGGCCCGAGGAGATCGGGCATCATCATCTAGACGATTTGGTGGACGACCGGAAAATGAATCACCCAGGTATTTTGGTTTATATATTTCTATTTATTTGTATGTGTTAAGGTGGCATATATTAAGAGCGTCAGTACGAGAAGGGATCAGTACCACATTCAAATTAATACTCTTAACAGACAAACCTCAACATATATTTGTTTGAGTTTGAACCCAGTTATAACTAGCATCAAAAATGAAAATAAACTTTCTAATATTTGCATTATTAAGTGAAATACTGTGTTCATTATGCATCATCATTCTGCTCATATTCACCTCATGATAGAGATGCTTAAGCTATATTATTATAAAGCAATTTAAACAAGTCGTATAACTATCTCATTCAAGAGTGCATCTGCCAAAAAATACTAAACTTATATAAAATAAGCTCATAATAAACTACACACCGCGTTGTTGGAAGTCTAAAGAATTGTTATTCGAAGTTGTGATTGTTAGTGTTGTTGTAATTCGCTAGACCGGTTTTGAACTGATGATGACGTCATTGAATGACAGTGTGATCGAAAGATCAAATCCATCTCATCAGGCATACGCTACCACGTTTTTTATTCGTGACGAGAATTTCAACAACACAACTCGAAATATCGATTTTATTTGATTGTGGCGATAATTGTACGAATTAATTATTTTTAGTATTTACTTAGAACGCCACATTACTCCCCCGCAAATGAATTTCCCCTCCGTTTTTGATTCATGTTTGTATTTTTATATTTAATGGTGTGCCTGATTTCACCCGCTTAGCGATTTTTAGCCTTGTTGCGACATGAAATGAACCTGACTGACTGCATGCTGTATTTTTGGATGCTCACATTCGTCCACCTTTGTGATATTTGGCTGTGTTGCAACATGTGACGAACACCCTGGAAATATCTGTGCCTTGAGAAGACCATTGAAGAAGGCAGACATTGAGAAACTGCCAAGTTATTAAAGATTAGACAGGAGGTCGTATGAAATCTTTTTTAAAAGTTGTGTGTCAGAAGGTATTGACGTCTAGTGTTGTTTCCTAAACAGGGACGTAAGGGTTATCAATGTAGCGCCACGTTGTTGGAAGTCTTTGTGAATTGTTATTCGAAGTTGTGATTTTAAAATGTTGTTGTAATCCGCTAGGCCGGTTTAGAACTGATGATTACTATCATTTAATGACAGTTTGATCGAAAAGATCAAATCCATCTCATCAGGCATATGCTGCCGCACTTGATGTTCGTATACGTACATTAGTCGTGACGCGACAGTTCTAGCGAATTACACGAACACAACTCGAAATATCGATTTTATTTGATTGTGACGTAATTGTACGAATGAATTATTTATGATACCTACTAAGAACGTCAAATACTGAATCTAATTGGTCTAACTCACCAGCTCTTATTGCCACATACTATACGAATATCAATTCAACTTATACGAAATTCATTTCTCAGGTGTTTCATTTCTCGCTATTTCGATTAAAGCTGACAGGATCACTATATAGCTTTGCACATAAACTTGTCCAAAAACTAAACGTTTATGGTCAATAAACAGTTTTAAGCCATTTTATGTTATTGCGGATGGCATTATTGCTGCTGATATCCAATAAACCATTGATCTAACTATACCATGTGTCGAGGTGATTTTAAAAACCAACTTTAAGGTATTTATATATTCTATGGACTATACCCATAGCTAAAAACTACTTATATACTTGTCCGTAATTCCTCAGATCCATTACTTTATCTTTCTTACTTTACTTTACCCTCTTGAACATTTCGGAGATCTTCAATCGAGCTTGTAATATCTCTAGCTTGAAAACAGAAAATTTTTTTTTAAGAAGTATAAACTTTCTTAATTTTGTCGTTATACAGTCTGCGAAATAGCTTCAAGGTCATAGACAAGGTGAAATTAAATGAACATAAAAGCTACGATAGCTTGCAACTCAGTCGTGATGAACATTTTAAATTATTATTACTCTTGTCTTAAGATAACCGCTACGTACAGCGACCAATGAGGAACTCTTAGTGATTGTTCAGAGTACAGCTCACTTTGTATATGTGATGATGATGTATATGTGATGGAGTAACATTCAGAAATGAAACTTCTACACATATTGCAAAATCAGATGTGAAGTTTTCTGAGGAACCAAATTAGTAGCCCCGATTACTGCAGTCTTTATTGATAGCAATAAAATATCACTGGTCTGCATAAAGTATCATGTATAATGTTTTTAAGGCATATTGCATATTTACTAACACTATGACTAAAGTTGAAATTCTACAATCAGGTTTTATCATGTCAAACGTAGCCCAGTGATGATTATTTATGTTTTAACGAGTCGTTTAGCTTGGTATATTTACCACCGCCCCCTTCCCCGTCACTCAAGCTAGATCGCCAATTGTGACGTTCATTCCCAGACGTACACTCTCGATCTCAAAATCTATTTTTTTCTAATATGGTCCATGCGTCCTTAATACGGTCCAACTGATGACCTTGATCTGGTATCCTCGCCGTCGTCAGTTGTTCCTCAAACAGGATTCATTGATCGTCAAATAGCTGGGTACATTACGTCATTTTTTTTCCAAACAGGCTTGATATACAAATAGACCGATAGTATCCTATAAACTAATTTTAAAGGAAGATGATAATAAAACCCTACATAACAGGTGGTCATATTATAGACACGCAGATCTGAGTTTTCGCCAATTTGTTTGTTTTATGGTTTCTTTTCATGCGGATACACAACCTTATTTCCCAACCAATTACAATGTAATGGGTCTCAAATAATCCAATTAGCTATAGCGTCCTCTTGTTCGAAATTCAGTTGAACAAAATATATGCAAAGTAAACTGAAGTCCTTTAACCTAGCGCCCCACTCACCATTGGCCATGTTTTAAAACCAAATTAATATTAATTATTGTATTTTTATAAACATTTTCAGATTATCGCGACCACTCTATTCAACAAATCCAGCACATCGGATACCACGCATATCCAATGGACCCTTATACAATACATCCAATCAATATGGTTGGGCGCCCCATTATCGAACAAACAACAATTACTATAATACAACACCTCTTGTCACGATGCCAAATTCAAGCGCAGCATCTACTGGACCAAATAATAATTCCGCCCCGTTACAAACGAATTCAACTACGTCAACACCATACATCAATTCATTTTCAATATTGCATGTGTCAAATACAGAAAACGATACGACCGGTGGTAGCTGTAGTAGCAGAAACGATGCGGTAACCAATAATATGTTAAATAATTCAGGTGGCATACGAAATGGTGGATTAGAAGAAGGAAATACTGATACTGTGATAGATGAACGACGTAGCTTACAGGTGAGAACACTCTTAAAATATGTTATTTATTTTATTTATACGAGTAATGTGTTAAAATATATGCAATGGTTGACAGTTGAAAACCATCGTCTAGACGTGCTTCATATATACAATTTGATATTTTTTAATTCCACCGTTCAAAAAAATCCGACAGAATATTAACCTTCACCAAGTGGAAAATTTTTATGATTGAATATCAGGAATTTGTATATACATATATAGTATGGATACGACTGTGACCTACTTTGGAGCATATAAACCATAATGCTCGCATAAAACAGAATAGGTGGGTGGACACAAAGTGCCAGTTTCATTTTTGGGACTCATAAAAATTTTATATAATTGTGATCAACTGTCATCAATATGGTAATTTCGATTCGAAAAGAAATAAAATGCAAACGAATTGAAATTCTATTGTCACCATCATCGGTATCATCGTCAAGTGGTGGTGGAGTGGAACGAATAAATCAATTAACTGCTATAAATAAGTTTTCCTGGGAATTTTTGTTTTGCGCTCAAGAGACAATTGCAGGAATTTAATGGTAAACAATTTGTATATAGAGACAATAAGCCTTTTCGGATATCTGTTAATTAAAATACCGACCGAAAACGTGAACAATATATACTCCTTTTTTTATGAATGTTTTCAGATATGTAAATGAATGTATAAAGTATTTCAATTTTAATTCGGACAAAAATGTTACTAAAGAGATAGTACACAACACACACCCAAAGCAACTCCAAATCTACTTCGCGTTTAATCGTATGGAAACCGTTTCTTAATCAAACGGTTATACTGCGATAACATATGAGTTCAGTTCCATGTCAAATTTTTGTTACAACTGAAGTTAGTTCTAACCACCAATCCATTTGGTCGAACCTGGCGCATAATATACCAACATTCACAATATATTATAATATATAAAACAAGCTCACTCTCCGATCCTAAATATTTCTCACAAGTCTACCCTAAATATGTTGGATTATCGATTTGCCAAGAATCAAGGACATCAAAGCTTTTGATTCTCATTTCAATACTTATCAACTATTAATGAATGTTGCATGTACTGGTTTGAGCCCTATAGTCAATATAATACTAATTCTTTTATTTGATGCCCCACTTCACTCCGAAACCAAATCGAAATCGTACTTCTATAGGGCCGATTTATCTAGCCCGCCTGCATATGCATGTGTTTATCGAAATCATCTGTTTATGATCAATGTACTTGTCTGTTTGTTTGTTTTTATCTCTACAATCTGTTTTGGGGCTCGAAGCACTTCCAACACTTTCGCGGTTCGCTAAGTTACGTCCTTACCTTACGCCATTACAGCAAAATCGAGGACGTACGGCTATAGGTCCGATTTACGTAGAACCATCTGCACATTGCATAGCTCCTTGCCAGTCTATAGTACTGACATGGAAGATGGGTTGGCCCATCAGTTCTGCACTCCAACAGGGGGTCATAGATGTATTCATTGACACCATACTGATCTATATACTTTGGTCGGTAATTCGCTTTGCTTTTTGTGTCTTCTGACTAAAGAAATATCTGTATTAATTCTTCGCTTTGGGATATAAGATATCTTTTTGAACTACCTCTCTATTCATCGATTGACATTTTTTATACTTCGCTATTTCATTGAGCAAGTTGTAATATATCTATTCAATTCCAATGAATTACTCAAACCATTCAAACGCCGAGCATTGTACTGTTGTCATATCCATCACATTATTAATACAATTGTTTACATCCATTGTCCAGGGTTAGGCAATCGCTATTATATTTCCATTTAATCAAAAATATTATTTTGATCCGGATCAATTATAATAAGTACGAAAATTGATACTCTAAAAATAACATCGAACGCAAATAATCAATCAACACAATGTGTGTGACAACCCCTTTTCCCCAATATGATTGGGTTTTCGTTTGCAAAAATTAATTTTCCAAATTAAGTATTTGTATACATATACTCTATACAGTATACCCAAAAAATATTGTCAAGGTCAAATAGAGCCAAGAGACATGATAAATTTTGCCCAACATTTTCCCACCCATCACAAAACAAAACACACATACACACACACACACAGAAATACTCAAGGTTCAAAGTCAATTTACTTACCTTTACTAATAAAATATATACAAATACAAGAACAACAACATAAAGGTTAAATAATATTATATTTTATCAATTTTCCAAATTGAATGGGTAATTCATTTCAATTTTTGTCTCTCGTAGAATCGTAATCAAATTGATTAGAGCCGAAACACCAGAATTTTATTGTTAAATTTTCGACTGACGAATTTTAAAAATTTCGTTTGTGTTCGATAATTGTTCGATTGCATGAAAAGCGTATGTACACACACATACAAACAATCAACCTTCTATCTATAAAGGGGTTAATAAAAGTTCAAAGTCACAACAAGTATTTTCTTTAGTTGTACTAATAACAATGGTCATTGACAACGATGCTATGAACTTTAATTAACTGCGGCAAGTCGAGAGTTGAAAACACTTTGTAAAGCAATTCTACCGTCTCACCTTACTATATGGATACATATGTGGGCACAAATCTCAATTTATTAGCAATTATGTTATTATTGTTATTAATAGGTGTACTGTTGTATAGTTAAAACAAATAATAATTATAATTTTGTACGAGTATGGGCGGAATTAAGTGTCTTATTTATTTTATTTGAAAGATGCGGGTGGACAGCAATATATTTGTGCAATGGTGCTAGTATTAAATTCTAATTGGTAATTTATGTGTTTAACATTGAAGAAATTTATTCCAATCAGTTTCTAATTGGAATTATGAGCAAGGCTGTGTAAATAGTAATTTTAGAGTTCACAGGTAGATGTCGTTAAATTTTAGAACTTTTTGTGCCTATTATCAACTGTATCAAAAAAAATGATCTAGTACTCATTTGTTTTAAATAAAAAGAAGGCTGCGCGATATTTTAAGATAAAAATATTTACTATACGATATTTATTGTAACGAATTTTTAAGTGATAAATAGAATTTAACGAAACTGAAACACAAGTTCTTAAAGATTCTCTAATCAGTATATTATTTGACATTATATCATTTACTATTTGAAATTATATAATTGCTGCACTCTAAAAAAATTTTGTTGAAATTTACAACAGTAATTAAAGATTATCTGTTACCTTCAATTATCGTAGTAATTTTTCATGGTAGCGTGATTATAAAAATCATTCCCAAATCGTGTGAATTATTTACATTTTAATGGCGAATTTTTTATTTTAAATGTTGAAAAATTACCCGTATAAATTGGGAAAATCCGCTAAATTATAGTGTAAAATTGTACTATCAAGATTTCTTCAATAAACAGTGATTCAAATTTTTCATGTCCTGTAAATGATCAAGATTAATTACTATTATTCTGTTTTGTTTTTCTGAAATGAAATCCATAATCCAATGTTGTGTGACCTTCGATAACCTGTTGATAATCGACATCATTCTATTGTGCTTGCTTATTGATTTGGTTAATCAGACTATCCAGTTTGGTTATAACTCGGGTTGCCATCATTACAAAAACAGTTTTAAATATTTTTTTAGTTGACAAAGACACAGATAAATTGTATAGGCTCTATTCCATGGGAAAGACGAAAATAGAAAATAATTATAAAACTCCAACTAAACGACAAAGACAACATTAGCCGCGTTTCATGATATTAACTGATCCGGATCAAATCACATTTTCCATGCAAACCAAAGACACATTTTGAGCTAAAATGAAATTTGGATCAAAATGTGTCTTTGGTTTGCATGGAAAATGTGATTTGATCCGGATCACTTAGTATCATGAAACGCGGCTCTTATTATTTATTTATTTGTTTATAGCAAATTATAGCAGAGTTTTGACCGCTATTTAAGAAACCATAACCAAAAAAAAACATTAATTATTCATTCTTGAGAATTTTTTTAATTGTGAATTAAAATTTAGTATTAAATACCACAATGCTAACAAATATGAGTTTTATTTCGATTCAATTATAATTTTACTAAAATAATATATGGACTATTTGACCCTTGACTATAAAACTGGTTTATATAGAAGGCTGAAGGTAACTGCAATAAAAAGTATTCAATTTGATACTTTTTATGGCAGTCACACTACCACAAACACAAATATTTTTCCAGTCAATTTTGACTGAGATAGCTTTCTGTTTCACTTACACTGCTATAAAATCTATATTATTGTCCCATTTTAATATTTACTGACAGTCAATTTTTCTCATGAAATAGGGCCTTAAATCACAACTGCAGAGTAAAAAACGAATGACCTGAAAGATTCGCACAATATAAATCACTAAACGTGTGAACTACTACGATTGAGTGAATAACGTCATTTTTCAATAAATCACAACTCGAGTGTGTAGAACGTGGTTCTGTTATTAACATTCAGAATTTGTGGTAAAATATACATTGTGTGGTTATAGACAACATTTATTCTGTATTTGTCTCAACTCATACGGTTTTAGAGGTGATAGCCCAGACAAACCAACTACCAAAGCGGTATAATAAATTTTACCTTACCTTCCTAAGTACGTACATAGTAACGAAACTTGTGCTTATCCAACTGCTTTAGTTTATTGGCTTTATTTTGTCACACGGCTCATTAGGTCTAACTTTAATTCGATTTACACTACTTATGGTATACCAAAGTAAGAAAAATATTCCAAATCCGTGACAAGCACGCATCGCCAATATTGGCTAAAAAAATGGCTCTCTAGCACCGATACACCACAGATGAAAAAAAAAATTATTTATTTCACCCTCGTCGAATCAAGTGTTAGATCTTCTCGTAATTGGCAGACCTGGGGAGCTGTTATGAAATAATCCGATATCGAAATTTTTCCAATGAAAAATTCGATCCATCGCGAATTCCTATTATGAAATTTTTTGATCGAATTTGTCAAATGTAAACATGAAGTTAGCAATAAATTGTTATAGTTCACTTAAACTTGCTAAAATTTAGTTTGTTGCTGTGGTTTATTTGACTAATGTGTTGTCAGATAATATCTAGCAATAAAAATCTTGCTGCTTAAACTTGCTGTGGCATATTCAAAACACACAAATTCGATAACAAAAATTTAAATTCCTCTTCCTCTTACGTAAAGAGATAATCTTAAAAATTGTGTACGGCGAGAATAAAATCAGTGAAAGAGATACTGTGGCAATGCATCGGATATTTAGTGTAGTGGAGAAAAATCTTCCGATCTGTGCAGAGATCCAATGTTTACATAGCTAAAGCTACATGATCCGGAGAGTGTCTTGCATCCGGATATACCATTAAAGACGGAGCTAGTTTTTAGACGGACCTGTATTTTTGCGTGGCCCAGCGTAGTAAGTTGCCCGATGAACACAAGCACTTGTGGTAACTGCAAGCTACGACGCTGACTGCTAGTGCCAACTTGATTCATATGCATATCGATAGGGTTAAGTTTAACTAAAACGAGACTTAGCACAAAAGATCTTTATGGGTCGCTGTGAGGTGATTACGCCCTTTTTTCTTCAGGTGAGAGTGCATCTTACTACAATGCAAAAGTTCGGCTATATGATCTTGTCATAAAAACTTATTATATTTACTTGTTGTCTCTATCTTCATTTCCAATTTCAATCTGTATGTCAGTAGTTTGATTGGACTAACATAACAAAAGGTGAAATAAATGATTAAACGACCAAAAGTATTTGTAAAACCTTTAAAATGATGTTTTATGTTGTGTATTAAGCCTGATTTACATTATGAAAAAATACTGACAAAATAGTCAAGGCGGGATACAAAATATAATTTTTCTTAAAGTGCCAGAGAAATAAAAAATATTTCCAGTATAAAAAATGTATTCAGTACTGAATAAATTTTTATGGTTACTTAGAAAATTATTATAGCATTACTGACAAAATATATCAAGAGAAGTATTTTTATTCAGTACTGGGGAAATATTTTATAGGAAAAATAAAGATGGATGATTTTTTATGGTCAATTCATAATTTTAACATTTCGTTTTGTGCCATTCTTTTTAATTCATTGTGAAAATAATTAAAATAATGAATAATTATGTTAAGTTTATTTTTTTTTTTCAATTTATTGTTTTAGATTTAAAGTGTATTTTGTCTTTTTTTTTCAAAAACTCAAAATATTTGAAATTTATTGGTTATGTTAGACGCGTTTGTCAAAATATATCCAATATAAAAAAAAAGAAAAAAAGTAAAAAACGATCTCTGTCACTCTAATGGCATTTTCAATTTTTTTCTCGCTGAGGTTTTTTCAGTAAAAAATACTGACAAAATTTTTTTCATAATGGAAATCAGACTTTATGTATTTTGTCCACATCAATCGTACTGACAGCATCACTTTAAATCACTATCCAGCCTTTCAACTGTGGTAAACGACCAACAGAACTCTGTTGATTTATGGAACTCGTTGTTCTTTGATTTTACAACCAATCTAAATTACTTATATAAACAGAGGATATATGGCGTTCAGTAACTGAAATAATTGCCAAAAAAAACAATTATCATCACACGCCACAATCAATCAATTAAGAAAATCGATATTTTGAGTTAAGTTCTTGTAGTTCGCTCTAGCACTGTCGCGTACATAAACGAATAGCACAGTACAAACATCAAGCCCGGTAGCATATGCCTGACGAGATGGATTTCATCTTTTCAATGACAGTCATTTAATGACGTCATCATCAGATCGAATCCGGCCTAGTGAATTACAACATACAACTAGACGCTTTACGCTAGACGCTTTACTGTAGCAAGAGCACAGATGTATACTCTTCATCCACATATATGTTTGGTTACTACTACTGCAATGCATTTTATCCTGGTCTCTAAAACGAAACATCATATTATATATATATATATATATATATATATATATATATATATATATATATATATATATATATATATATATATATATATATATATATTGAGACCAACAGAATCTGAAAAACAGTCATTTGAGTACATAAAACACTGTCTTGTGGTTAAAGCTGCGGCAGTTGAAGCAGGAGGAGTTACCGTGTTCGAATCCCAATATGGGCGGGATGCAAAAAGGATTTTCCACCATCGGTTACGATCGGTGGTGTGAATGATCACATCTATGACCTCCTGTTGGAGTGCAGAACTCATGGGCGGACCCATCTTCCATGTCAGTACTAAAGGCTGGCAAGGAGCTATGCAATGTGCAGATGGTTCTATGTAAATCGGACCTATAGACGAACGTCCTCGATTTTGCTGTAATGGCGTAAGGTAGGAAGTAAATAAGTGAACCGCGAAAGAGATGGGAGTGTCTTGAGCCCCAAAACATATTGGAAAGAAAAAGAAAAAAACAAAAATACCTGTCTTGTGATGTTTCACTTTTACTGACTGACCTGTGTTATTTTCAAAAATTCTAGATTGGCCGTTCAATATCCAATACTAAGAACGAAAAACTGGACAGTGCCCGATTTGAACGGAATCCTTGTTGGTATGAATCCTTATCAATACAGAGTCTTTTAAAGATCAACAGCAATTCTCTTATACGTTATGTTGCATTCGAACATTCGTCGTACCAATTCTTAATCTCGGATTTGAACACTTAAGAAAGGGTAATTGTTAACACATTTCTACGGACTCAGGTTAAGCCCTCTACGTCAACTTCTTGTTATATTAGTCGAATTCATTTTGTTGAAACTAATTCATTTTGTTGACCTGGGGAGCTATTATGAAATAATCAAATATATCGGCTTTTGTTCCGATATCGAAAAATCCGATCCACCGTGAATTTTCCTATTATGATATTTTTTGATCAAACTTCATTTTAACATTTCACAAATTCGACCAAAACACAAAATGAAGTTACTCTACTACATAGCAGTCGGATTTTGATTTTCGATTTTCGTAAAATCAGTTTCATTTTTTGGTTTTAGTTTCATAATAACAAAATCTGATTGCGCGGCCTCTTCACAAGCAATGTTACGTAAAGATATAATCTTAAAAATTGTGTACGGCGGAAAAAGAATCAGTGAAAGGGATACTGTGGCAATGCATCGGTTATTTTGAGTAGTGGAGAAAAAAACTGCCCGTCTGTGCTGAGATCCACAGTGCACAGATAATTCTTCGTGATTTGGAGGGCGTTTGTTCGGATATATCATTAAATACGAAGCTAGTTTTTAGACCAAGTCTCCAGCAAAGTTTGTTATTAGCCCGAAAAAGTATGTTTGCGTGGCCCGTCGTTGTTGCTCGGTGGACAACACGAGCAGGTAGCACAAGCACTTGTGAAAACTGCAAGATACGGAGCTGATTGCTAGTGCCAACTTGATTCTCCCAAACAGCTTCACACCTGACCACCTTTTTTCCGCTTACAACGGCAACATCTGAATGGGATTACTTTAAGCTCGATTGTGCAAACACTACTACTAGATATGTTCATTTGCTATGCATATCGATAGCGAGGTTTAACTAAAACGAGACTTAACACAAAAGATCCTTATGGGTCGCTGTAAGGTGATTACGCCTTTTTTTCTTCAGGTAAGAGTACATCTTACTACAATGCAAAAGTTCGGCTCTTTGATCTTGTCTTTAAAACTTATTATATTTACTTGATTTCTCTATCGTCATTTCCAATTTCAATCTGTATGTCATTATTTTGATTGGATTTAAAACGATGTTTTATGTTGTGTATAATGTTTTTTGTCCACATCAATCGTATATCGTATTGACAGCATCACTTTTAATCACAATCCAGCCTTTCAACTGTGGTAAACGACCAAAAGAACTTTGTTGATTTGTGGAACTCGTTGTTCTTTGATTTTACATCCAATTTAAATTACTTATATACGCAGAGGGTATGCGGCGTTCAGTTACTGAAATAATTCGCAAAAAAAACAATTATCATCACACGCCACCCCACAATCAATTAAGAAAATCGATATTTTGAATTAAGTTCTTGTAGTTCGCTCTAGCACTGTCTTGTCACGACTAAACGTACAAATACGAATAGCACAGTACAAACATCAATTCCGGTAGCATATGCCGGACGAGATGGATTTGATCTTTTCAATCACACCGTCATTTAATGACATCATCATCAAATCGAAATCGGCCTAGTGAATTACAACATACAGCTAGACCCTTTACTGTAGCAATAGCACAGATGTATACTCTTCCTCCACATATATGTTTGGTTATTACTACTGCAATGCATTTTATCCTGGTCTCTTAAAAGAAACATCATAATATATATATATATATATATATATATATATATATATATATATATATATATATATATATATATATATATATATATATATATATATATATAAATATATATATATATATATATATAAATATATATACATATATATATATTTAATATATATATATATATATATATATATATATATATATATATATATAAATATATATACATATATATATATATATATATATATATATATATATATATATATATATATATATATATATATATATATATATATATATATATATATATATATATATATATATTGAGACCAACAGAAGCTGAAAAGCAGTACTTTGAGTACATAAAACATTGTCTTTTGGTTAAAGCTGCGGCAGTTGAAGCGGGAGGTACTGTGTTAGAATCCCAAAAGGGGCGGGGTGCAAAAGGGATTTTCCACCATCGGTTACGATCGGTGGTGTGAATGGTCACATCTATCACCCCCCGTTGGAGTGCAGCACTCATGGGCCGACCCATCTTCCATGTCAGTACTATAGGCTGGCAAGGTGCTATGCAATGTGCAGATGGTTCTATGTAAATCCGACCTATAGACGTACGTCCTCGATTTGGCTGTAATGGCGTAAGGTAGGAAGTAAATAAGTGAACCGCGAAAGAGATGGGAGTGCCTTCAGCCCCAAAACAGATTGGAAAGAAAAACAGAAAAAAACAAAAATACCTGTCTTATGTGATGTCTCACTTTCACTGACTGACCTGTGTTATTTGCAAAAATTCTAGATTGGCCATATCCAATACTAAGAACGAAAAAATGGAGAGTGTCCGTTTTCAACGGAATCCTTGGTGGTATGAATCCTTATCAATATTGACACAGATTTTTTTGAAGATCAACAGTTATTCTTTTATACGTCATGTTGCATTCGTACATTCGTCGTACCAATTCTTAATCTCGGATTTGGACACTAAAGAAAAGTTAATTGTTAACACATTTCTACGGACTCAGGTTAAGACTTCTACGTCAACTTCTAGTTATATTAGTCGAATTCATTTTGTTGAAACAAGCACGCGACATAATCAGCGACTCTACGTCGCTAGTAACTCTAATCGATGAGCTTACTATAATTTTTTATACAAGCTTCTCAGACTTAATAAAAAATATAAACTTTTAAAGTGTTTTTGTTTGTACATTAATACCAAATACAGTGAAATAATATTGCAGATCAACAAACTATAAACAACATTCCCACATCGGTGGCACTCACTAGTCACTATATACTCGTACAACGATTCCTATATAATTTTTACACTTCAACCTCAACCTAATTTGTTCTTCAACAAAGAGCAGAAAACTAATATATAATTTGCTGTCGAGTTTATTGCCATAATATTTACGAAATGCAAAAAACGCAAAACAATAAACCATCAATAAAACATGACAAATTATAAGAAAAGAAATTAAAGACAAACCAAGTTGTATTACACCCATACATATACTGCGACACAAGAACATAAAAATAAAATTGTTTTTAAGGTTTGGTTTCTAATTTATTTGCATTTCGTATATTTTAATTGTTTGGTAATTTTAATTTTAATTATAAATAAATTAATTATGAAATAATATTTTATTATCATCAAACCAGTAACAAAAAAAAGGATTTCCACTCTGTCCGAATCCTTTACGGTCAATACAGGACAACAAAATATAAAAATTTGTTTGCGGGATTTTGGTCTTTGGTTTTGATACAGAAAATTTGTTCGGTGTGTTATCAGACCTTTATATATGTACATATATATGTTTAGGTTAGACTGAGAATTGTAATTTTAGATTTTTGATAATATTTTGATGATAAAAAGATGACTCGTTCGTTCTGTGTATACCCTATACATATATATACTCGTACTATATGGTTATGATTATTTGTCAGAGGAAATGGATTTTGTTTTTTGATTACGGAAACAAGATTTTATCATAATTTCTCGTCTCTAATAAACACAGATATATTCTAACAAAATTTTACTTTTCCCAGATAAAAAGTTTATTTTTCCCAACTAATCAAAACTTTGGAAAGCTCTATAAAAATATTTTCTTCTTCCCAAAACCACATATTGGCACGATAACGTCCCTATATATACTATAAAGAGATTTTTATTAATAAAAACATACTTTTATTTTATATTTAGTCTGAAAATTGCGTCAGACGACTTTATTTGGCCGTAACGATGTCCAAAATTGTAAACGATAGTGTTATTTTCTAATTTATTTATAAAAATAAAAAACGAAATTAAATTCATCGACCTAAAGTGTTGTCTGCGCTCGACGTAAATAACTTGATTTGCATTACACGTGACATTGGCCCAGATTATCCGTAGATGGCAAGGCTCGAATTTGTTTTTGTAATCATTTTACAAATTAAATTATTATTTTATTACATTTAGAAATTATTGGCGCCTTCAATTGATTCGTAAATAATTATAAACCTTAACCTGAAACTGTTTAGTTGAGTAGATGTGTGGTACTTATGATTTTTTTATTGGTTTAATCTGAAGAAACCTTGCCAGATTCTTAACCTCAATAAATATTTCAACTAAACTTTTGGTTAAGTATAATTCCTCACTCATAGGGAATCAATTACCGGTATAATTTAAAATAATACTCGCTTCTGAAGGGACCGAGTAGCTAACTAATTTTAACTTGATTAACTTTTTTCGGTTTGTGAAGCATTTGTTTCAATATTAGTTGTTTAGTCTCAGAATTTATATTTAGTTTTATTACTTCTTAAATAAATTTGCTAAGAACGTTTTCATCCTGAGGTACTAGTTCAGAAGATTCTTTAAACTTCATAGGAAATGACGTTTAAAGAGTCTTTCAAATTTGACTCATACAAAGCTGAATAGTTTTATATTCTGAGGCATTAAGTGACTCCCTATCTCTGGCATTTTGGGAACAATCATCGACCTAGCTCTAAGGGGATTGTAAGAAATTGTTGAACCTCCTTGATTCTAACAATAAGGTAACATTCATCTGGGTTCCTGCCCATTATGACACTCAAGGCAACGAAGTTGCAGACAGTTTGGCTAAAACTGGTTGTCGCTTATTTTTCGTAGGCCCTAAACCAGTTGCTTCATTACCCCTTTACATAGTCAAACAAATAATTAAAACCATTGCCTTGTCAAAATTAAAGCTGCCGTGGTTATCCACACCTACTTGTCGTATGGTGAAATACTTTGTAAGGAGCTTAACCCTAAGCTGACCACCTACGTTTTTCATTGAAAAATAACAGCTTAAGAATACTGGTTACTTTACTTATTGGTCATGGCCAACTGAATATCGGCATATTTAAAAAAGTCATCTTCGTCACATGGGGCTTGTCATTGATGCCGTTTGTGACGAATGTCTTAAGGACAATGATGATAGCTTACATTTCATCAGCAGTTGTCCGACTTTTGAACGCATGAGATCCCTTGTGTTCAACTCTAGGACTATTCCTGTAAATTTACTGTGTTCTCTACTCTGGTTCAAATTGCTCCAGTTTGCTAAGGTTGCAGGGCGCGCCTATGTGATTGCTGGGGTTATCCGTAACTTCTGATCTACAATATTACACGACGATTTTGTGTCAATAAATGTCATTAAAGTAACACGATTAAACTAACACATATCTACGTCAAACTAACATATATCTAAAAAATATACATGTTCTCGGACCCTTTTGAAATCTTTTTCTGGCAATGGAACATTATAGTATCTCACCTAATAACTTTTCAATTTTAAACCTAAGCGAATAATCTATGTTTATACTGGAGCAATTATCCAGATCTGAACGAAATTTATTTGTGAATCACATTATTGGGATCGGTTGGCGCCAGATTGTTGATCCACATAAAATTGTCGATGTAGTGGACTGTTTGTTTCAAAATTTTGTTATTGTATATTTACTCAGAACTAGGAAACGGACTGAACATCTGTCCCCGGTAGTAAAAACTCATGATAGTAAGTTCGCTTGATGGTTGGCAAAAGGTTTCATTGAAATTCATTCGAATGCACCTAGTACGATAGTCTTATAAATATATGTAAATTACTTGACCACTCTATGTAGTCTATACCTTTAGCACATGATGCTAAAGATAAGGTTGTGCTTATATACCAGTCTCCAGTTAGACATTGAACATGTTATTTATTTTGAGAATCTGTTATACCGACTTTGTTCCGTACTTTCTGCCTCTCCAGAGAATCTTGGGGGAGCGGTTCGGTAGTGGAAACGGAAGCATTGCAGTCCTTCATGGATGGCTCCGACCTACAAGGTAAAGCAGGAGCTGGTGTCGTCTGTGATAAATTGGAAGTGGATATATCAGTTCGTCTTCCTGACCATTGCAGCGTATATCAGGCAGAAGTGATAGCGGTTGAGAAGGTCCTGAATTGGTTGAGACATAATGTGATATCCACGACTGATATCGCAATCTATGTGGACAATCAGGCGGCAATCAAGTCGCTGGATTATGTTTCTCTGACGTCTAGAGTGACGTTGCGATGCCACTTGTTTCTGAATGAGATGAGTGAGCAGTTCAATACTCAAATAATCTGGGACTCCGGCCACTCGGACGTCATAGAGAACTAAAGGACGCATGAACTTGCCAGGCATGGTACAACACTCCAACTGCTACCGGAAAGAGCAAAGTTGGGAAAACCCATTAAGGCACTCAAGACTGTGCTTTAAAATAAGGTTGTAGCCTCACTGAATCAAAGGTAGACGAACACCTTTTTATGTAGTGTATCTCCCTACGAAAACGTGAACTAAAAACGATCGTGGGGATACTTACAAGATACTGCTAAGAGAACATACGAGGAGTCTAAGTTTAGAAGCCAATGACTTTTGCAAATTTGTATGGACGAGGAGCAGGAAGAGACGGTAGTCTACCTCCTATTCTCACGACCGGCATTGACACACAAAAGAAATGAATAATTGGATAAATTCTTAATGGACTGCCTCTCTGATCTCAAAAACTGTAAAGTGCGAAACTTATCACGCTACATAGGTAACTCAAACTGGTTCTCATAAGGGTAATAGGGAAGTAAGATCCTGTGGTATCACATCGGACAACATTTATGTTCTTTTGAACTTTGTATAAAAATAGACTGTTTCGAAAGCAACTTAAATATTATGAGACAAAAATCCGAGGCTTAGTGTTCGAAGTGCAGTTTAACAACAAAGTGTGAAAGGGTCAGAGAAAATGTTAAGAGTCAGGAAAATTGTTGGTATCGTAATTGAAATTATTTAATAAAATATTCAGAAGACTTAATAACTTCAGAAATAACTTCGGTTTTTGGGCATAACATGCTTATATATTGTAGTAAAAAACCTATCTTCAATCAGAAGGATACTGCTTATTTCTCTGACTAATCTGGCGTCTACAATAATAGTTTCTGTACTTAACGAAAGATTGAGACATGTGTATTATGACGTATACCAGCATTTTACGATTTTTGTATAAGAATAAAACTTGAGACCATCAAGTACATATTTTAGCAGTCATGATAATCTTTTGATCTCCCCTAGATTCATAATACCCTGAAAACACCACGAAATAACACTTTGTAATGCATTTGTAAGAAGAATGGGAACAGGCTTTTTATGTATCTGATCATGATTTAAACGATTTTGGACAGTATTATTTTCTTGATATAGAACTGCTCCATATCTTAGCTCATCTATATGCTCAGTGGTATCCATAGTTTTGACAGATCGAAGCAAGTTGATCTGATAGGTTTTTCCGAGGTCATCTAATAATATCGAAGACTGTAGTTTTTGCAAAAATTTTAGTACTCAATTCGAATTTAATGAAATGAAACCTTTTCTGTATAGGCGATTCCATATAAGGCTTCATGAGAACGATTCTGAGTATTTGTCCTATTATTTAATGTTACATTTATTTTTAAGGTTTCATATAAACGGAAATATAACATTTAAGGTGGATAGTTTAACTTATACATACATTATTGGCTTTAAAAATTTACTATTTCCGTCAACTTTAAAAAGCAGAGATGCAATGACTCTATAAGATGAGCTCATACTTTAGTATCGCATATACCCGAAAAAATAATTCAGTTGAACGAACTGAATAAGAATAAAACTAGAAGGTTTTCGGAAAATAAAAAATGTATTTCAATTGTATTTGTAATAGCCCGTGTCACGTCGCCCATAAAACTAATTTCCTATATATACACAAAACGAACCAATACAGTTACAATCAAGGCAACCGAAACCCCGTTCAATCACCGAACCATCGCCAAGGCTAAATTTTTTTTTTATAAAACAACTCGCAATCATATCTATAAATAAACGCGAAAAACCTCCCAACATTTAACTACTATATATATAAATTGAACACTGCCTTTTATCAATAACCCCGACCAATTCAGGTTACATTGTGCAAAGTACTACATTATATAATGAACTTGAAAAATCCAAAATAAACAATAAAAATTTTCTTAAACAAAATATTAGTTTTCCATTAATTACGATTGTAAATTATGACAATAACAACAACAAAATTGGACAAGAAGCAGTAATACCAACACAAATACAAACACACACTTATACACCAACAATAAAACGAAACATTTAAATTACTTGCTGGCGGTATTTTTCACTTGGCTTGTGTACTATTCTATGTAGCTAGTGTATGTATATACACTATAAATATTCCCAAATTGGATGGGTGGTTTAATTATGGTAGGGGCAATTATTATATTATATTCACAAAAACTATTATTATTATTATTATTATTACGATCATCATCTTATTAATTTTTATTGTTTTTTTTTTGTATTCTTTTGTATTGAATAATAATTAAAATACAAAATAATAAAATAAAAATTAATGTAAAGTTTTTCCAGTTAGTTTTGTGTTTTCTTTTAAAACGGATCGCGAATTCGGTCTTCAACACATGGAAAATTGAATTCAAAACAAAAGACTGTGTTTTGTTTTGGTGTTAAGATTTTTCCGCCCTTCGATCGTGAACAAAAAAAAACCAAAACGAAAAGTGACATTAAAATGTGATGTGTTAAAAGCTTCATGTGATTTGAATTATGATATGAGGGTGTGTGTGTGTGTGTTTTGTTGTTGTTTTGTGATAAAGTTAAATTAAAAAAATATATATAATAAAAAAATTGATAAGAAAATTTATAAAATAAATTTTCTTATATATTTTCTTAAGTGGTTTTGATTATAAATACATTTTGGCTAGTTAAGGAAAAGTGGATTAAACATTTTGTTGCTTTTGTTATTGTTAAGTGAGATGCTTTAGATATTTAGATCGGATTTTCGTGCGATGAATAAATATATTGGAAATTTTATAAATTCGATTACACATATGTAAATTATAAATTGGCATTGTTCAAGTTGTTTGGGTCAATGATAGTTTTTATTTCACTTAACACTGACTGTATGTATTACATCAAATATGATGAGAATTCTTAAATTGAAATCTAACAGATATACATACGTGCACTTTATATAATGTGCATAGTGTATTGATGTACATGGTGTGGCTCGAACTTTAGATTTTAAATTATCTTATATTTGACATCGTCAAAATTTGACATCGTCAAAATTTGACATCGTGATTTAGATGACATAAACTGTTTAATCGCTCTTATAACCATCAATACCAGAACTTCAAGCCACTGCTTCGTTTCGACATTACAGGAAGTATAGCTTAACATGTATATGTTCGACTAGAAATCTGATTAAAATGCAATTCAAATACACTGCAGTTCACTTGAATAGGAACGACGGTTTTTTTGGAATATTGCGAAATCGATCCTACTTTTTCAATATTTTTTTTACAGAATTATAAGTTTTGATTAAGCAGTAAATATTAAAGGAAAAACAAATTTATTTTTTCATGATTAATTTTGCTTTCTTGTTTTTTTCTAGAGTAATGGTAAATTTGAATGTTCACTTGAATAAGAACGATTAACTAATCTTAGTAAAAAGTTATTTTATTGACTAAAAATTTAATTGAATTTGATTTATTTTTCAAAATTAATTGAGTTTACATGGTTTTAATAATGTGTACTTCTTCCCTTATTAAAAATAACTTCATACAACCTGCTTGAGATGGAGTCATACAAAGATTTTAAATAATCTAAGGAAATTTGGTTCCAGGCTTCATTTATCGCCTTAATAAGGATTTCTTTACTGTCGAATTGTCGACCACCTTCGTAAACTTTCCAAGACAGCCAACCCCACACGTTTTCCATGATATTGAGATCAGGAGAATAAGGAAGCCACGGCAAAAGCTCTACATTTTGCTGCGATATCCATGATTTGATTATGTTAGCTGTATGGATAGGGGCATTATCTTGCCGATATATCCATGGCAATGGCCCAAAAGTATCATTAAAGCGGGGAAATGCTTCTTCGAAATAGCATCATTAAAGCGGGGAAATGTTTCGGGGAAATGCCCTTGTAAGTTGCTGCGGTCATTTTTGGAAATGACAAATCTCCCGGACCATAAAATGATATAGCCCCCCACACCATAACGCCTCCTTCTCGGCTGTGGTGTTTTGTTAAAAACGTTTCCTCTTTTCGAAGGTCGTAAAAATAATAATTAAACCCATCGGGGCCATCGAGGTTAAATTTCTTTTCATCAGAAAAAACGACACGTTTCCATTTTTCAGTTCATCTCATATACTGCTTCGAGAAATCTAACCTTTTCTGTTTCCTCTCCTGATTTAGAGGTGGTTTCTTTTGAAGCTTTCTTCGAATAAGTTGATCTGCTTTTTTAATCACTCTCCATACTGTTATTCGGCTGGCCTTCACACCAACTCTAGCTTTAATTTTTGCACAAGATATTGCGCAATTGGATGCTACCCTTAGTATGGCCCGCTTGGCGGCTGCAGATATGGCCTCAACAGTTCGGCCTTTATTGTTTGAGCCATATTCTCTTGGAATTTTTTGTAAAATTGAAGATAACAGTCTTACTTTTCTCTATTTTATCTGCAATGGCTTGTAGAGAATAATTTTCGCTGTGTAGTACTTGAATTTGGGCTGTTTATTCCTTACTAAGTTTTTTCCTCGACCCATATTTGAATTTTTTTTATGTTAAATTGGTAACTTTTTTTAAAAAAAATTAATTTAATTTAAGTTTAAGTTGCTAACTCTTCAAATTTATTGATAATATGGTCGTTTCTATTCAAGTGAAACAAACAAAAATCACAATTTAAAAAAAAAAAACAAAATAAAATAAAATTCTTCTGGGCTACAAATTTATTTTTATTTAAAAATTATGTAATTTCAATCTTGGAAAAGTTGGACCGATTTTAAAATATTTCAACAAAAAGGTCGTTCCTATTCAAGTGAACTGCAGTGTATATGTATATCGGATATGATAGAAGTTCTGTCGCAATTCATTGAATTTATCGACAAATTTTGCCTTCGTTTATCGGTTAAAAAGCGTTCGATTTTCACGAATCTGCCAGGGATGTACAGCAACATCAAACAAATTTGTTTATCATTTTTTAATGATATGAGCCTTACGAAAACCAAATGGCTATTTCTCGAGACATTGATTTAAATTTAATACTAGGTGCTACGTTGGAAGGCGCCTCTTCAAACGCTTATAACTTCATAGGATGGCTTCACAGTGCTAAGTGATAAACGTAATTTCGTCTTCGCTTTGGTCAAGAAATCCAAACGTACCATTCGTGTCAATCACTTAGGAACACCCAGTATATTAAAAAATATTTTCCAGTATTTTCAGCCTAATGTATTTTCAACATACTTCACTAATTCTAAAATCAAAATTCGCTCACTAGAAAACATATAATTATCTGACAAGTTCGTTCAAAATGTTTTAAAACTTTTTGTGAAGAGGTTTAATGAACAACGTTCTTAATTTTGAAATTCCTTGTATAATTCTGAATATCACGATTTATCGATTAAGTACAAATGGTTCGATTAATCAGACAATGTCTTACTATATGTACTGCAGGCTTCTGGAGCCACAGATTTAATCGTGTATGAAAGAATTAAACACAATTTTTAATATATCTAATAATTAAAGAAGGTGAAAAAGTGGAATCCAAAATTCATTATTCAATACCAACTATACAACTAGGGAAACCGAACCGGAACCTAGTCTATTTAATTTATGTGATTTTTTTCTGATATAAAACGTCGGTATTGCTTCGAAACGCAATGATGATGAATCAGGACAATATTATTTACGTCAAAACAAAGAATACACAGTACATGAAGCTATATAGCAACAGTGACGCCACTACCATGCTCTACTTTTACTATAGCTTCACACGAAAAATTATACACATGATCATCTTTGGTTTGGCGTAAATAGTATTGTCCTGATTAATTATCACTAAATCCAAATTCACCATTGCATTTTCTGATCTCTAAAATTTTCAAATTCGATAAAAAATGTTTAATCTTAATTTAAGGCTCTCTTTCAAAACTGAAAATAACAATCATCTACAGGGCAGGGCTCACTTTTGAAATTTAAACCAATTGAAAAATAAGAATCAAAGCCATTTACAACACAAAACAAGAGATTTGATTTGTGAAAATATGATGAAAATTTGATGGTCATTAGTCAAGCTTTAAACACCAACTCAAGTCAAATAGTAAATTTCACTCAAGTCAATTGGTAAAGTATTTAGTTAATTCGTTGTCAATTTTGAATAAGGTCCTCAGTAAAAAAAACTCCACAAAACCATAGTTCGTAGTACGACATCTAGTTAATTTAAGTCAAATATTTTTTGAAAAATTTAATGACGTATTTTTGAAAAAATTGTCCTGAACGATAAAAAAGAAACAAATTAATATTTTTTGCCAATATTGGCAGATCTCAACATATCGAAAAATTAATACGTTTGACAGTGGTTGACCATTAAACTATATTTGTGGCAGAGTTAAAATTGTTTAGACTGTTGCCTTTTCTTTAACAATCCTATGATTCCAGTCGTGTAAAGTCATCTCTAATTACTAACTATTTCGGTTAGTTTGTTAATTATTACTGAGCGAAACAGTAAAGAAACGCATTGGTCTATATACAATAAATTTAACAAATCTTAGAAAAATTAGGACTGACTCATAAAGCGGTGAGAACCGAAGGGGCCAAACTATGAAGACCACTAAAGATTGGAAAATATGATCTAAATTACTTAGTTAGCTGTACGTTCTTAGTCCAATTTAACAGTGTTCTACTGTTATAAGATAAACAAAGGCATGAACTATCTATTTTAATTAAAATTCTATTCGGATTAATAGAAGCCTCATAAAAATCGATCAGCTTTTGTCGATCATAAAAATCGATATTTTGAAATCTCATTACTTCAAAGAAAGTTCAAATCTTACAAAAATCGATATTTCGAAATCTCATTACTTCAAAGAAAGTTAAAAACTTTTCTATTTTGCTTCAAACAAGCAAGCACGAATATATTGCTAATATTTACTTCACACTCAAGGATTCTCATTATATTCGATATACTATAACTCGACACCAAAGTTACAATAAAGTTACTTAAGCAATGGAATCCTTCTTTCGATATAAGCCGACTAGTGAGCTTTAGGTAATTTGGAAAATAATATTATTAGTTGTTTTCCAAACAGACCAACCGAATGACGACCACTCAAATACTTTGTTATCATTGATGGAATGTATCTTAAACCTTTAAATGGAGGGTGGCAAGTTTGGGATCATTCCTGGTCAATGTCTATGTCCTTCGACTTAAACATGTGGTTGTTTTATCGTAATTATAATCGGTTTAGTGAATCTCAGCTCATTTGACTACAATAACATATAAAAATGTACAAACTACACATATGCATAAACCCATAAGACAATAAATAGCATTAATATTAGTAATACTCGTATTATTTTTAAAATTTAAAGGTCAGTAAATCGAATGCTATGTGTGCAAAATATTGGAAGAAAAAAATCGAAAATAAATTATTATTCATGAGACAAACCTAATTTAATTTATTTAATTTTATTAATATCATCAATGGTGTTGCCATATTAAAAATTGGATAAACTATTATCAGACGGTTATTACATATTTAAATTCGTTCTCATATATGGAATTATATTGCGGGCATGACTTATAAACAAAATTAACATATTGCTGTCGATTTGTAAGAGTACTCAATTCGACACCCTTAACTGTAGACCCCTATATACATTATTTATTATACAATTTTGTACTTATTACATATTTCGTATATATAGCATTGAATATTTAATAGGTTTTTGTTCGAATTTTTTCAAAAAATCTCTTGCATTTATTTTTGTTGTACTCGTATATTTATTTACCCATATTGTGTCGGTTGGTTTACTCGCGCAATATAATGATATGCAAAATTATGTGTGTTTGGAATAAAATCGCATAATTTTTTTATTTTATTAATTTTACCTCAATAAAATGTTACACTTTGATGTGATATACGACAAATATAGCACAACAGAATTTCCACTTGTTGATTCGAATTTTGGTTTGCTGGTATTTTATTTTGTTCGTTAAATGGCGGCAATGTCACACGATGATAACACCTTCAGCGACTTTTCACCTATATTATATATTATATATGTACAAGTACATACAGGTGTAATTCATATATTAATAATCAAACGAATATGAAAATTTGTTTCGGTTTGCTGGTTTTGTCTTATCAAATTTTCTGCAATCGAAAAGGTTCAATGAATTTTTAATATAAAACGTAAACGTAAATTGTTTTCATGGCGATGTAATTTAGGTATTCAAGCCATCGTTTTATAGTGATTGATTTATTGATTGAAAATGAGCAGTGAATCGAAAATTCCAAATATATAAATCCTTTCGTCTTAAAAGCATATAAAACATGTCATCTATCTTTATTATATTTTTTACCATTGTCACTTTGACTCGTCTATATAAAATTATATATTTTCAGTTCGATTTCGATATAAAAAAATTAATTAACAAATTATTCACGTTTTATCGCTTAACTAATTATTTTCGTTCGAATGAACATTTCAAAAATAAAACAAATTGAAAATCGAAACAAAAAATTCGCGTAATTCTATTGAAATTAAATAATTTTTAATTACACAATAATTATAATTAAGTTACATGTGTATGTGTATCTCTTTCACTATATAAATAAAGAAAATCATTTAAAAATAATTAAACAAAATATAATTGTAGATAAATCTTCTCGTGTTTTTTAATTTTCCAGATAAGACAGATATTATGTGTATGCGGTAAATGCATTGTGTGTTACAATAAGTTTTTTAATTAAATTAATTTATTACAATTATATAAGATTGGCTCACGTGTGTAACGGACTAGCTGTATCTTCCGAAAATTATGTAAGCTTTTATCAATTGACGCAAACGCTTATGTATTACCATTCCTTGCTTGTGTCTCTTCTTACACTTGTCCTATTCAAAGGGTGCTTCTTTTCCTCTCTCTCTTTTTTCTCTATTACTACATTTAGAATTTCAAAGTTCAATTACCAAAGGTTAAAAGTTAAATCAGATATCTATATAGAACTTCGGGACTATTATTGCTTATATCTGAAGATGAAAAACTTCAATGCTGATGGTCATTTTGACTCTCAGCCAGTCAATGTCTGATGAGGTTTTCTTATTTTCGTTTCGAACATTTCTCGATCAATAGAATCTTGGTCCAAGTCATATCAATAGAATCTTGGTCCAAGTGATATAATTGCTATACTTTTTTATTTTAAAATAGAGACCAGGTCGCCTATTTTTGGTTCCATTCCTATTATAGTCTTTGATTCCTTGTTTTGGATCGACATGTGCAGATATCGAAATATATATTTTCGTGTGAAAATGTTCTGCCTATTAGTTAGCTTTCAGTGCATTACTGCCTGCAGTCAAAATAGATTTTACAAGTTTATTCGAAGTAACACTCGAAAGATTGTTCCGTTCAATCATAATTAAATACAATCTCCCACACAATTATTTTCATACCTCCAAACTTAACAGTTTTTTGTATATTGTTTTTTTTTACTCTTAATTTGATTTCCACCATACCTTAATACAACCGTCAGACTTTTGAAAACTGATTTTGCCTTCGTCAGAGAAGAAACCTTGGCAACAAATTTGTCACACTTTATTTTAGAAAGGTCATTTCGAATGTCGCCGGATGTAGCTTAATGGTTAAGAAAGTTTCTCATCACGCCGCGGTCTTGAGTTCGATTCCCGCCGTTGACCAAAAATTAACATGCAACCGGATGACATAAAAACGCGTTTGTGTGTTAAAACATCGTTGGGCTGACCACCTACAATGTGCACCAATCGTTAAAAAATGGTTCATAAGGTCTCAGTTGAGACGCGGTAAGGGCCGTTTACGGCCTCTAAGCCATAGATTTTTTTTTATTTCGAATCTGGCAATACTTATGACATTCTATTGTGTCACAAAATTCAGTATATTATCTCCACTGAACGAAATGAATCGATTTACGCTTGAGCAACGTTGGGATTTATTTGGAAATTTATTTCCAAAACAAAGACAATTGATCGGAAATAACTCGAAAATTTCGTGAAAAATTTGGTAGCCAACAGTGCCCGGTATACGGGTTTATTGTTAAAGTTCGTGAAACTGGTCTCATTGTTGGTGCGCCAAGACGTGAGCGTGCTCATACAGTGCATACACCCAAAAATAACGAAGATTCAAATGAGGACGGTGCAACCCTTATGATCAATAGAGACACCTATCGTACCATGGCAACCGATTTTTTTGATAACCGAGCATGACCACCCGCTCTTCATGGTATTGATATGAACAATGATTGGTTTCAACAGATAGTGCAACTTGCCACACATCTCGTGCCCCAATCGATTTATTGCGTCAAACGTTTGATGGCCGTTTAATTAGCCGAAACGGTGATATCAATTGGCCGGCAACAAGCTGCAATTTAACACCATTGGACTATTTTCCAGAGACAATTGAGCATTTAAGGCCAACATTCGTGATGCCATCGCCGAGATACATACGAATATACTCGAAAAAGTGCTCGAAATTTGCTCCGATCGAATGAGGTATGGTAAGGACAGAAATATGAATGAAAAACATTTCCATCTCTAATCGGAACAATTGTTGTACTTTACAACAAAAAAATAAATTTGGCAAAATTTCAAACCGTTTTGTTTTATTGCATTTTTAAAATTTAGACTTTTAAATGGTCCATCCTTTATTTTTGGACGGCCAGTTCTAGGCTTATTTTCAAATATGTTCTCAGTTTTGTATTTAGAAATAATATAATGAACAGTTGAATATTTTTTTGCAATTGTTGCGATGGATTTCTCTTCTTAAAAATAATTTGAATAATTATATATTTCTAGATCTTTAGATAGCTATACTAACTAATAATATATTTTTTAGATCTTTAGAAAACTCAGTTTCACGAATCATTTTATTAACAATTAAAATGACCAATGTGATCGAATACATTGTTGGTGCGTCTTTAGTTATTTTCTAAGTTCAATCCCGCTTTTTTTTAGTTGTGTTCTGGTATAAATATTTTCAATATTAGTTATGCTATTTGGTAAAACAATCCTGACCGCTAAAACTGTGAAGTTCATTTAATTTTGTTTATTAAATTATAATAAAACCTTATTGGTTTAAGATCGAATACTTTTTTGACTGAGTGTATATGTCATCTTATCAGACGTAATATAACTAGTGGTTCGCTTATTATCGATAATTTTTTTCAAATGTCACGAATGCGTATCCCAGCGACGAAAATGCAACGAGTGCGCAGCACGAGTTGCATTTTCGTCGCTGGGATACGCATTCGTGACATTTGAAAAAAATTATCGATTCTTAAGAGGATCACGAGTTATATTTGGGTGGAGAATATAATGAATTGGTGTGAAAGATAAAACTTAAATTCACTACATGAAAGATTATATTTAAGTTGACAGATAGTTATATAAGAATTTTGTTTTTGTTATGTGTTACTTTGTTCTAATGAATTTATTTTTATTAATAAAAATCGCCAAAAATAATAAATAGTAGGCTATTGCCATAACAACGTTTTTCCCAAAGCGACAATACAACAGTGTTGTATTATCACTTATTAATAACAAAACTAACAAAAAAATTGCATAGTGAAATAGATGATTTTTAGGTATGAATTATATTCTCCAGCTAATATCATGCATTCTTCTCTTAACTTAATTTCATTCCAATTTTACAAACCGCAGTGGCTTAGATTTTTGATATTTGCAATATTTCCATTCGATTTTCTAACTGTAGTTAAACTTGAGATTTCTGATGTTTATTTTTAGTTCAAATTCATGTACATTAGACAGTAAGCACAATAAATGCTAGCCGTTTTGATTCTTCTATTATTCATTTAAATATAGAAAAATAATTAGTTCATATAGAATTAGACATACTAGGCTTCAACTGGTGTAATTAAGACACTAGCATTTCTAATTTGTTTTACTGAACCCCCTTCTCTTCTCCCTTTCTCTCACTCTCAATTACTAATAATTATTCTGGTTAAAAAATTATACTGAATGGAGACCTGCTATTCCTATCTAATGGAAAGCCTTTTATTCCGCCATTTTTCCTATTTTTCGATATAATATTTTTGTTATTATCAATGTCAGAATTCTGTCTTCTTATGGTTTTAGACTGTGCCATTTTTTATATAAAGCCTTGGTGCTTGCAAACTGAATTCGAAACTTGAAAGACGAGTCAAATATAGAGATATTTACTTATTAATATTTACTCATGTTTAAGAGTAATTTTGTATTTAAATATCTCTATTGTTTGATCTTAAACAGAACCGTTTAATTTAATTTCATCACGCCGCGGTCTCGATTCTCGCCGTTACCCAAAAATTGCATCGGATGAGATAAAAACGCGTTTGTGTGTAAAAACATTTGTTGGGCTGACCACCTACAATGAGCACCAATCGTTAAAATTGATCGTATGGTCTCAGTTGGATGCGGTAAGGGCCGTTTACGGTCTCTAACCCATAGTTTTTTTTATGGTTTTTCAATGCCAGCTTGTTATAATTTTTGTTTTTGCGTTAAATTGATATCAATACTTGATTGTACAGTAAATATACATTATTGATAGATTTAAATTTCTTCGTTTCATCACACCCTAGTTTCTCAACAAAAATTCTCGAAAATCCATAATCGAGACTTAATCAAATCACTCCCTCCAATCATTTTATCAATAAAACAATTAGGTTATAATGTTAATGTAGCAATCATTGTCATCGTCTTAAATATATAATCGAAATCGTACTTATAAATGTAACATTCTCGTAATCCCTCATTTTTCTGCTCGTAATACATAATTAAAAAATTTGTGTCGTGTAATTAAAGTGAATTTAAATTTTTAATTCTCTGTTTTCCATGAAATTTATACGCTTCAAATAAATTTATTATTTATTAAGAGTTAAAACACAAAATGAAAGAAAAATTTATCTTATAAATTATAAATGTTTAGAAGATTGTAATATTTGCTTTGTTTTCGTTGATAAATTGTTTAGTATACATAAGTAATGTTTACGTTTTTATAATTCTTAATATCGCATTAGAAGGAATTAATTTATAGATGGCGTTGGTTTTGATGATTTATAGTTTAGTTTTTTACCCAAGTTGAAGCAAAATTGGGATCGTAAATGGTATGGTTTTCACCATCTGATTACGTTCGGTGGTGTGAATGAATACATCTATCTGTCGGAGTACAGATTTTATGGGCTGACCCAACTTTCATGTCAGTACTGTAGGCTGGCATGGAGCTATGTAATGTGCAAAAGGCTCTATTTTAATCGGAGCTATAACCTTGATTTGGCTGTAATGGCAAAAGCTGATTTAAATAAGCGAGCCGTGAAAGCTTTAAAAGTGCCTTGAGCTCATAAGAGATATGAAAGATTAGACAAATTTTGTCTTCGGTTTTTGAGAAATAAAATAGGATAGGATAGGACAAAAGTATTTTAAATTTTGTAATTCAGACTTCTTTGATCATCAATTTGTTTTACATATTATTATTGGTGCTGGTGAAACAATTAATCACTATAGAATCTAAACCAAATGTATCATTAAAGAAGTGCTTCACTTGCAATTTTATTTAAATATTGCATGACTGTCCTCTGCGGAATTCTGAAATAAACAAATTTGAAACCCGTCTAAATATTTTGATCATAGGAAACTTAAAAGATGTAATCAAATCTTAAATATAAATTCATTTAATAAAACTTAATTTATGTTGGTTCTTAATCTAATCGTGCACTTGGTACTTTCTGAACTACCTAGCTAGATCCAGAGGATCCATATTTTAAGTCGTCTATATCTTTGCCTATTTAATAGTTCCCTGACGCATTCATTGCGATGAAAAACTAGTTTAATTATATCGGTAACGGTTTCGATGAGTAAATCTCGACACAGGTTTGCATTACGTATATACCAGGGTACGTTTACCATTGTTCGAAGTTTTCGTGACTGTATTCTTTCCAGTTCTATTATATTAGAAAAACACACGGAACTCCAGAGTTGAATATCATATGTCCAGGTACGCTTAAGAATCATTTTGTAAAACAAAAGCTTACAGTCTAGACTTGACGCTGAATGTTTTCCAATTAACCAATTTAGTTTAACGCATTTTAATTTGGCTTGTTGACGTTAAGCGTCAATGAGTTTTTTTCTACGTGAGTCTTCTATCTTTAGTCCAAGTTCTTTTTGTACGATATTAAAAACTTTCGTGTCATGGGAGAGTAATTTTATTTAAATAAAAAGTGAGTTTACGGAGTATAAATGTAATGATTTGAATGAAGATTTACGCTCATTGGCCTTAATTCTCCAATTTTTTCTGAAAATTAATTTTAAAGGAACTATTCTGATACAACGGCCACTTGACACAAACACACGAAGTTTCATAAACGAAGTTTTTCACAATTTTAGCCAAACGGCCTACACCATTTGAGCTTTAGACAGCAGATTATGAGTTATGACTTACACTGAAAAAATAATTGTTCAAACTGACCAAAATTACATTCACATTGAAAAATTCCTTATCAATATACAACCGTCAAAGATTCCTATCAATGAGATTTACGAATTTATGACTAGCTAAAAAGTTCAACATATATATTGTCGATAAGAAAAGTGATTTTTATCCATTGAAATATTTTATATTTTGATTTAAATAGATTTCTTATTTAATAATTCTGTTAAATTAACTTCATATGTTTCGGTATATGCACATAAGTATGCTATAGCAGTTTATGAATTTAATTTAAATACATAAAAATACATGCTTAAAAATATATTATAAAAGAAAAATCTTTCTTAATTTGGAACATTTTTCCGGAAAGGGAACATTCATTTTGAACTGATCAGTTAGAACATTTTAAAAAAACTGATAAATTTTTCATATAGAATACATTTTTATCATATAGAATACATTTTTATCATATAGAATACATTTTTATCATATAACATTTTTATCATATTAAATATTGTTAAGAATAATGTTCATTAAGAATAATAAAAAATTATATATTTGTTGAAAAATATAAATGAAGATATAACTGTAATATTTTAAATCGAAATGAAAATAAATTATCAGAATGAAATAATTTTTTCAAAATAACAATAAAAATACCGACAAATATTTATCAATATTTTTGTCACTAAAATTTGTCATATTGAGTGGTATAGTTCAGTGTAGTTAAAATCTTTTAAAATATTATTTTCAGTCCAGGATGGTCATTTCGTGGTGCTTTATCATAGTTTTATATCACGGTTCAAAAAACTGTTTTCGTGATATAATAAAAATAAAATAAGGCTACAAACACAACCCTGTGTAATAAATTTAAAAGGGGAAATAATGGAGAATTTTAAGGAGAAATGAATATTTTAGAGTGATAAATTGACATTTCTTCATAACCCCAAAAGTAACTATATCTTTTTTTATATGAAGTGGTGGAATAGGTAGTGATAAATTTTTTATAATTTTGTAAATATTCTTATACAACTTAATGATAGTGGCAACAATTTTAAATGACATATGACAAACAGTATAAAGTGTTGACTTGTAAAAGCGATATGGAATATATTGTCGTATTTTACCCGTTTAAATATACGACGTGAAGTTATTCATCCATTATTTACTTGCGCAAGCTACTAAATGTGATAAAGCACCACAAAATGACAACCCAGTTCACATGAAATCATGGTTTAAAAAATTCTGGTTGAATCAAAATATTAAGCCAGTTTTTTTTTAATTTTTATGACCAGACTCTTGAAACTAAATTCTAAACCCGGGATCTGATCCAACCAAAAGATTGTATGAGAATAATACATAACAAACTTCATATGATTCAAAAATTTAAAGTTTCAAAAGTTTGTACTTCTACAAAATCTTCAAAAAAAGAATGTTATCGATCGGCCGATTTTGTGTTGGCCAGTGCAAAGCAAAAAAAAATTGCAGAAACCAAATTTTTAAAGTCTCATGTATCAGCAAATAATAATATTGTGGTTGAACGTCTTAACAAAATAAGTTGGTGTATATGCGTATAGTTGGAAGTGTTTCAATCTCAAACCAGTTTACATATATCTTGTTCACGTGGTTCGTAGTGTAGTGAAGTGTATTATCTCACCACGTGAACCAAGAAAAAACACTACCATAGTGTATTATGAACTACGGTCAAAATGCTGTAGTGCTACACTACTACTAATGCTGTAGTGTTGCAACTACACACCACGTGAACATTTAGCGTAGTGTAGTGTACTACATTTTGACAGTTGTGGTTTGTTAAAAAATTTTAATTCAAAATCATTCGAAATTGAGATCTTATGTTATTGAAAATTAAAACAAAATTGATATTGATAATGACAACAGTTTTAATTTAAAACTTTTTTAACACCAACGTCAAACAAAAAAAAGAACATTGAGAAATGTCAAATACAATATTTCAACAACAGGAGCATATTGGTAGAGTTACTACACTACACGTCCAGGTGAACGGTCATATAAGTGCTGTGGTCATAACTACGCCACACTACACTACGAACCACGTGAACAAGATAATAGATAGCATTTATACAATATCTAATAATAAGTCTAAGGTGGCAAGAAAAATGCAAAAAAATGCATTCAGAAAAATGCAATTGTTTTAACAAACGAAAACTTTCTTTTTAAAGATGTCGAATAATTTTCACAATATGCACAGTTGCTACGTTTTACAAATTTATCGTATCCCATACATGATTACTGTTAAAGTTATGCTTTTCACAGTAAAAATCAATTTATGTTCATTTCTTATTATGACAAGCTACAATAATAATAACAAGAAATATATTCAAGTTAACTGAAAGAACATTAAAAATAGTAATATTATTGTTATTTTGTATAATATTGTACACAACGAGCATTTCAAGGAGCTGCTGTATTCTATGTACATATAACAAGAGCTCCCGCATCTTCTATAACATCTTGAAATTCGCATTTTTTCTATTTGTACGATGTTCAATTTTGTATGTTGATATGTTAAACAATCGATTGTTATGTTTTATGTATATCATTATACTATAAATTACTACTTATTTACAATAGTTATATAATGTCACAACACAATAGAATGAAATTGATAGCATTTTCTTTTGTGTATGTATGTGTATTTGTACTTTTGTTTTAAGATGATTTGTACTTGAAATATTGAGATAGACCACATCCCATGTGTCGCACTCCCTTTGACCTTTTCTATACATGGTAAGAATAATAAATCTTCTTACTTAACGATACACAAAAAATATGCAACAAATTACAATAATTAAGAAGCAGTTTTCCACGAGATTCTATATTGTTCGTGATATGTCGCCATAATTAGTGAAGTAACATTAAACAATCATAATAAATTTAAATTGTATTATCGTCTAAAAGAGTCTGAGATAATTTTCGTTTCAACTCCTACCCAATCCCTAGTTAGTCTATCTTCGGGAGGGTATAATTTTCTCGAATATTTCTTACACCTAATCACCTGTCTATATACATTCAACATAGTTACTATTATTATATTCTCATTTCTTATCTATGTATATTGTGATTAACATAACTTAAGCACCAAAAAACCGAGATATGATGAAAATTATGTTCGTCTAAAACAACTCAAATTTGTGGGGTAATAAAACCACAACAACTGTGTTGTATTTAAAATACATATGACGACATCTTAATCAAAAGATATACACAAGACTATATAAGCTTCTATAAATGTAGTAAACTTTAAGCTTGTTTACAAAACTGAAACATTACGTTTCATATGTTGTACAACTTACATGTTTCATACAAAGAAATCATATTCCATTATATATTGTGCGAATACCATTCCCATCCAAAATTTTCAGATAAAATAAATGAGTTGTTGGTTGTTAGTTTTGAGGGAAAGAATACTCGTACGTATACGTTGTAATGGAAAATGGGTGAAATAAAATATAAGGTAATTGTCGAAAAACGAACAATGAAAAGTTCATGGTCTGATAAATTAAAAAAGATAAAATTAAATGACAATATTTTATTCGTTGTTTCCTTCGAATTCGGAAGAAAACTTATATAACCTACCTTAAGCGATATACCTACAAAAAAAACTGTCACTTTCTCGTACGACTAAGTGTATGTATGTATATACACTTACATGTATGAAATGATAATAAAATAATATCTACTCAAACTGCTGTCGTATATATGTGCTTCGTTTTGTTCGTCGTTGTACCAAAGCTCACGTTTTAATTTTTTTGTTTCTGACATATATCGTCTCACAACAGATGAAGAAAAATGTAATAATTACGTTACTCAGTTGCTTTTACGGGAGAACAATTACCTGATTTATTTTCGTTATATATGGACCGAAATGGAATACAAGATTTAATTGTTGGTTAAATATAAAATTGTATTTTCGTGATTTTATGGGATCTGGGAGTTTTTTTATAATGCTAAATTATGGTAACCATCAAGTGTAATGATTTAATTTCTCATTCTTATCGAGTATATTTATTCTGCAGCTCAAATATTATAATCACAAATTAAAGCTAAACACTGTTTTGTCCTCTAACGTAATAAAGCGAGGAACAATAGAGATTATGTTAAATTTTAAACCAAATTCTAAACACTATAATTTCCAAGCGAAAACGAATTAAGAAAATATCTTAACGAACTTAAATATTTAAACTCGTTAAATCGATAGCGTTTGAATAACTTTCATGGAACATAAGTGGAAATTCTTTCAATGATGTATTGGGAATCTTTGGCCTTATAAAAAATTACCGAACAAAGCGGTTACAAAAGAACTTGTTTATTTTCAAGTGAGTTCTGATGTAGAATACATCAGAAACGTAATTGTCGAAATTTTACGTGAAAAAAATGGTTAGGATCAATATTTTCGCATGAAACTTATTTGTAGAGTTTATGCGCGACATCTATGATGCATTGAGAAAAATATAGTTTTTTCGCTGATGAACTGAATACTGTTTAACGAAAACAGAAACGAAATTTTTCATTTCTGAGTTCACTTTGGAAAATATTCGCAAAGATTATTTTACATAAAGATGACCCAACCAAAGCAAAAATTTAAAGTATGAACGACATTTTTTTGATTTTTTTCCTAGAACAGAGGTACCCGCCACTATGTAGCGGTACCAGGAATTTTTATTTTTTTATTTAAAGTGTTACTCTGATTGAACCATCTTTATAGTATATACTAGCCTTATACAATAGACACATATCTGGTCTCGTAACCATGATTATGAAACTGTGGTTTTGAAATGAGAACGCATGATACACTGCAGTTCTCATTTCATTTGACAGTTATTACAATTCATTGAAATTCTTACGTTAATTGTGTGATTTAAAAATATTTTTATTTCGACCTCTACCCAAATTTTCCTATTTTAATTTTTAGTTTTATTTTTCATTAATTTAGTGAATTCTGTATGAATTTATTTTGTTTAAAAACTTCAATTTTAATAAAAAAAAATAAACAAATACGGTATTCTAACTATAACTTAGCACTATCATCATTAAAATGCCACAGAATGAGAAAAAATAGCTCATTCCGAAACCATGTTTAAACCAAGTTGCAAACCATGGTTAGCAGTGACACATTACAACAAAATCATGGAACTCGAAACTGTAGTTACGAAACCAGATATGAGTCCATAGTAATAACTGGTAACTTCGTCCAAGAAAACCATAATAGATTCACGTATTGTAATCGATTTAATCGATCGATGAGCCAAGTTGTACCAACTTACAGATTTTGATCTGCGAGGAATACATCTATGGTTTTCGAAAGAATATGTTACATACAATTATAGTACCAATAGTTTTGCAATATATGATGAACTTTTTGGTCTTCTAGTTTCTTCTGACAATTTATATGGCAACTATTAACTGAGTTGACTATTAAATAGTGATCATCATCACTCTACATAGCTGCACTATTCACTGTTATAACGTCAATTGAAAATTCGAATTTTCTATAATGGTTATTTTGACATTATCGTCAAGATGGTGCATCACTCCTTCTTTTCTCAATTCTGCAATTTTCATAACTCCTGAAGTTTTTATTTTGATTTAGTCCATTCCATAATTTTCTATTAACTCCTGTTAATTAATTTATAAAGCTCCAACCTATACAAGATAGAAAAACTAATCATCTGAAGTCTCTTGAAAAAAAGATTTTTTTTATGAAATAATTATTTCGACCGAGCAATTATCTGCCGATCAATTACTTGGGACAAAGAAGTTCTATTTTCTATTTATGAATGGGGTCATATGACCCCATTCATTCATTCATTTCGTTATAAAAATCTCACCATTTCGATTTAAAGTGCTTTTAGTTAAGTGATTTAATCATTATGAGAGTACAGATACGGTTTACTTTGGTTTTAAGCAACAAAACTAAGATACTTGAATCGAAAATTATTGACAATATGGATAAACGGTACATATAATAATTTGAACGAAATTTTGAACCGTATTCGAACTTATCAGACACAACATATTTAAATCAAACAAAAATCTCCAGTCTAAGAGGGTATCTTATTTGGATGAACTGGTATTTGGTAATCAATATTTCTGAAAACTGTTTTCATCGAATGTATTATTCTTCGAAGCAAAAAAAAATCATACTCAGGTGTTATTCCTCTTTGAAAAAATATGAGCATAAATCTACAATTTTATGTTATATTCGTCTAATCCTTTAAGAATACATCGAACAGAGCAACAAAATGTATACAAATAAAAATTAATTTAATTAAATCAAAACTACACTCAAGAAAATAACAGAAAATGCAATATGAAATCTTCAAATTTTATTATTTTTCTTTCAACATCTTTTATAAGTAGATAGCTGCTACACAAAAGAAGGATAAAGTGGCATTTACGTCTCCATACATATGTTCATATAATATAGTAAAATTTTGAGTAAACTTGAAAAGCTCGCGTGCGCTTCAAATATAATATATGAGGATATATATACACAGTATAAAATGTTACGATTTTATATTCCATATCATAAATTACAGATTGCATTATAAAAATGATAACAATAAACATAAGACTGGTGAAAAATATTTAACAAATTATCTTATATAAAATCATAAAATTATACCAAGTACAACATATTAATACATTATTTTAACATCTTAACAAATAACCTTCTTCGACACCACTCGTGCTATATACATCGTAACGTACAGTACTGTATACAACGAAAAACAATCGCAAAACAAGAAAAACCAAAATTTTCATTTAATCATCATCATTAAACGTGGTTTGTTCAACAACAATCATAATATAAAAGTTTAAGATTAAAAGTGATTATTCATTCAAAGTGGTGTATAACAAAAACAAACGAACTTTTCTTAAAAGAAGAAAAACAAATAAATAAAAAAAAAGTGGGAAAAACGTGAAAATTACGTTCACAGTTTTACGTTCACTTGGAAATGGTTAAAAAAATTGATATATCGGTTCTGGGATTAGAAAGTAATTTGGTAAATATGAATTTTGTTAAAAATTTTATTTTTTGATATTTAGAGATTAGCTTTGATTGCGACACATTTAGGTACATGCCACACATAGAATAGTAAACATCGATGCGGCTTCTAACAGATACATAGTATGTACTAAAATTGGATTTCATGGTTTCAAGTTAATGCCGCTAGAATTTCCATGTATCTATTATTTAGATGACATAAATTTTTAACGACATTGTATGATTTTATCAGAAGGAGAACACAATCTTTCATTATAAAAAACAGCTAGTCTGCTATTAAATCATCTTTTATGGTTTTGAATCAATGTTGTGTAGGATCAGCATTAATCGTATAAGCTAGAAAAATTTCCGCAATAGATATAACAACTTGAGGCGGATAGCTAGAGAGATCCAGAATATTTGAAAAGCTTTTATGGATTTCACTAGTTTACTTTTTATTCGAGACTAGTCATTCTTCTTATAATAGTCAATGAAGTGGTACCTAAATTTCCTTGTAGTATTTCAGTATTCAGTGAGGAAATCTTGAAGTTGAAGCTTCGATGGGCAAACATATCAGCAACAGTGACGGATTTTTACTATGTACAACCACACACCCTCATTTATCCTCCATGTGGAACTATCGTTAGACATTACTTCGCATGGAGGTGACTAGTTGTTATAAACTCTTTACTGTCCCCAGCGTCTCAACCTAAAACTGAGTTTGTCATCGCTATTTAGTCATATTATGTTTTTATTTAGCACGATTTAAGCGCATCAGCTCCTTCAGTACTACTGCTGCCGTGTGACTCACAGCATCCCACTTTTTTTCAGACACAATCTTCAGTTCAACTATGTTGTCAGGTGTTGGTCGCTACTCTAGGACATCCGAGATTTCTCTGAGTTTTCTCGAACCGTGGGCATTGAACAAAAATATGTTCCACATCTTCTTGTGATCCATTTAAGGCGGGACATTCTGGAGTGTCGGCGTATTTAAATCTGTAAGGATATGCAACAAAACAGACATGCCCACTTAGCAACTTTGCCTTCGCTATAGTTGCTCTCGGCATAGGTACAATTTCTTCCTTTTTTGCAAGTAGTTCGATGGGAATCGTCTCTGCAATAACAAGTGTCACGTCATCGGATATTGTACGAAAGCCACATATCACTCTTAAAACACCTAGGCGCTAAACCGATTGCAACTTGCATCCGTACACGTGAACCATATAGGATGATGGATGTTACCACATTTGCCAGCAGAATCCTTCGACTCTGTCTTGGCAGCTTTTCCACTCACTATCCTTAGGAGCTCCTTTAAGTTTATGCGTACATCAATTTCAACACTGAGATATCGTAATGAAGGTTGTGAGGGAATTAAAATTCCACCAACATCGATATTTACAGTCCTACTCGTAATTAAGACTACTTCGGTTTTATGGCCAGTCAGCTAGAGTCCAAATGATATCAGCAATTTTTTAATACTTATAATGGTCAACCTACATACCTTGCATTATTTCCTCTATGGTACGCTTATTCTCAAGAAGTCGTCGTACATAAGGTTCCAAAGCAAAGGCTCCAATACTGATTCTTGGGAAACTCCACCCGTGACTTTGTATTCCATGATACCATCGTCTGTATTATATACATTAAAATGCTATAACGAAAATAGTGTGAAAGGATTCTCCTTAACCTTTTTATATATGTCCATGCGTCATTGTGGTAGTGTCTCTAATTTATTTCGATTCACTCACCGTATTCTCATGATCTTGCTTTGCTCGTTGTACAGTGTTATCTCATTAATACTTTTTAGCTCGAAAGTGGGTATCATTATTTTTTAAAGTGTTCTATTTTGACTACTATTATAAGTATACTGCGTTCTATAACCACTCGACATTAACTCTCAAGACGATTACTGCACATGACCATTTACATGAAAAGCAGGACTGCGTTTGCTTTTCGGGAAAACCCGGAAACGTATGGCAAGTTTGGAGCAATATTTGGAAAAATGATTGGCTGAGAAAAGTTGAAATGTTGGAGTAAGACTAAGAACTTAGTTGACTAAGAACTAATTGTATAAGGCAGAAACAAAAGAGGTTTCAAAACCCATTGGACCGGAAATTATGAGTATCAGCCTTAATCAGGGGACAGTGCATAGTAAATTCTGTATTATCTTATTGGAATCGTTAGTGGAGATCAACAGACCTATGACCTCGATTTATTTAAATAATCCCCGCTAGTAAACGATTACTCAAACAATGTATAGTATAGGAAAAAATTATTTGAAATCTACAAAATACTTTATATAAAAAATATAGTTGAGTGTATGTTGACATATCAATCAAAAACCAAAAAAGTAAATATACAAATGATGAAAAGAGGTCTGTTAAGAAGAAATATCTTAACCGAACAAGTTTCGAGTTATGTAACTTATTTCATTTCATAGAATCCCATCTTCAACCAACTTTTCGTTTACGGTACATCATTTGTATTGTCATCATATTATGTCAATCAATAAATATAATCACATTTCAACAAGTTATGTCTAAGACATTATATACTTTATGCCGTATGTCAAACAAATGTGTGTAATGCAAATGATCCCCAAGAGGATCGAATATAACATAAACTAAACAGAATACCGTCTCAGCCAGATGATTTGGGATTGGGGCAACACGACTAGCGATAAAAACCACATCATAAATATTATTCAAATCAAATTACAGAAAATCTTTTAATAAAAAAAAAGGTAAATTTATACCTATAACGCCCTGAATCAAACCACCTGATGGAAGGAACCCATTCATATTTAAAACGAAAAAATAACACATAATCCTATTTTATTGTTTTTGTTATTTTCATAACAGTCGGAAGGCATAAAATGAAATCCTTTTTAAAGCGCATAAATTAATTTGATTTACATTTTTGTTAAATTGTTTTTTTTCAGGAACAACCACAAATCAAATTAGGACCATTTAGACGAACATTAAACGCATTAAGATTTAGAATAACAAAACGGAATCGTGCCAAGCCGCCCGATTGGTTTTTAGATAAATTTTCTACATCGCTAGAGAATCGGCAACAGGGTGTACCAAGTGCTAGCAACGAAACCGAAAGTTTATTTAATCGTTTATCAGTTGATCCGTCCCTACCGTCACACTATAGGGTAAGTACAATAAAATAATATTATTTATCGTTGTATATAGCCGCTAATACCAGTTAAATATTTCATCAATTTATAATATTATAATCACTTATCAAAAATTGTAACCCTTTTTCGGCTCCGAAGCTTTCCCATCTTATACCAACATATATATGTGTATATACATAAATTTTTATGATAAATGACACCACTTAATACCAAAAACGATAACAGCAGTATACGAGTATATATATACGCATATACGAGTATACATATATACAATAAATATTGATAATCTTAAACGCGCGTAAAATTTTCAACATCAACATACTTTCCTAATTGGAACTGAAATGGTTCAAAACCAAAAAACTACACAAAAGGGTATAGTTTTGAGATGGGTATGAAAATGGAAAATGATACACAACAAAAACGCAAACTTTTTTAATATAAACATCACAAACCGATTAACCACGTATGTGGGGTGTACTTTTACAAGGAATATGGAAAATCTGGTTTGCGCTTCATTTTCTTATAAACACACACTAATCGATAATATCTCGTTTTAGACGTATAAGCATATGGTATACACAAAAAAACAACAACAAAATAGAATCGAATACGAAAGAAAAGCTTCAGATTCATTTATTTCTATGTAATTTAATTAAATTTTTAGTGCTGTTAGACACTTACACTAGATTTCCTCCTTCCCGAACCAACAAACACAAATCTGTCAAATCTATACCAAACAGAAAAATAAAAAAAAAATCTTTCAAGAACTTTAACTTTTCGCACAACAACATAAAGTTCAAAGTCTGAACTTACATATATAGTATATAGCAATTATTTGTGTACACAAAACATAAGAAGAGAGGAAGACCGAACAAATTAAAGTTTGTACTTTAAGCAATGGAAGAAAAACAGTTTGTTCTCATTTCGATTTTTCTAAGAATTTGACAACAACATTCTAAAGAAACGTTTATTATATACATACTTATTTGCATTATAATCACAATTACATTCGTATGTATAGTATTTCTTTATTTAAATAATCATTTGAATTAAAGTTATGTATACATACATTTATTTAAATAAGATTCTGCTATATATATATATTTCTTATATATATATATATATATATATATATATATATATATATATATATATATATATATATATATATATATATATATATATATATATATATATATATATATATATATATATATATATATATATTTCTTATATACATATATATATATATATATATATATATATATATATATATATATATATATATATATATATATCTGGTCTGAGACATAAAAAAAGGCGGATCCTAACTTGTAATTGAGCACAGATTTAATATAACTAAATAATCCTAAAAATATATACTTGATGTTTTGATTATGTACGTTTTATATACTATATTTATGCATGTAAGAAATTATATTCAAATTTAATGACGCAGAGACGTCGGAATTTAATTTACGATAATTGTACAGTATATAATTACTTGTAAATATATATTGTATAGTGTATTATAAGTATACATAAACACTGTGCCGCAGCTTTTGCTGCATAAACTAATGGGTTTAATTGATTGCACTCATAAATAGAAACCGCTTTTTGTGATAGTAAACCGAACTCCTCTTAACCATTCTGTCAACAGTTATATAATGAGCAATCAGTTTTTAATATTAAACTCTACCATTATTGAACAGGGTGATCATCTTGTGGTGTCTTATGAGATTTATTAATAAAAAGTGTGATCAAATGAAATTTTCGTATTTTACTGTACGTGAATCATGTATGAACAACTTCACGTCGTATTGATACGCATAAAACGGACTACAATATTTTCCATTTCGCGTTTACCAGTCAACTTTATATATACTGTTTGTCATATGTCATGTTCAAAATATGATAAAACTAATGTTAGGGCAATGTAGAAATGTTAATTTAATACTTTAAAATATTTATTTCTCCTTAAAATTCATTATTTCCCCTTTTAAATTCATTGCGCAGGGTTGTGTTGGTAAATTTATTTTCACGAAAAAATGTCTCCAACCGCGATATTAAAGATTTAGACTATTGTCTCAGTATTTAATATTTGGATGTTTTGTCTGAATCTAAATGTTATACAGAAAATGTAACTCGTTCTATTCTGGATTATATATGCTGAATATAGATGGGCAGGATTTTTACCGGGAGCACTGCCTACACAATACCTGAGCGTATTTGTTTGATGCGTCACCTATGGTTTCCACTTGGCATGCATTGCAAATATTTGCAAATGGAATTTTGTTTTTTTGTTAGTTTCTGTGACTGTATTAGTGTATACTTTTGTATACGTGTATATTTTTGGCATATCCTTAAAGCGCGATCTAATTGTGTTTTGAGTTTTTCGAATATTTATTTTGATTATTTTGAAAAGTATATTTGGTTATTTATTAATTAAAATAAATATATTGATAAAATCTTATAAACAACCGTTTGGGTTTACATTACTTTATTGAAGAAGAATTATTTCTTCAACTCGCGAGGGAAATACGAAATGTTCTACTGTAGAATATTTTATGACATACGGATCAGTACAACGACAGTGAGATAGCATTTAATATTTGAAAATAAAAGACTGAAAATTTATTTATTTGTTTTATTTTACATTCGTGAAATACAATTGGGTAGCGCACTTTTCATCTTAAATACAAATGATATTTACCGCTTGACCAATATTTTTAAAATGAAAACAAATTATTTGACAGTATTTAATGAAGGGTTGAACAAAAGAAGGAAAATTTTTCGATTTTGTTGAATATAAAATATTTGCAAATAGCTTTGTAAATTTTTGTATGTGTGAGTGAAAAAATGTGTATATCGATCAAAGCCGACTGTAGTGTGTGTGTTCACACAAGCCTGCTTCTTTTTTCTACACGAGCATAATGAAACGAAAATATCAACCTTTGAGTGTGTTGGTAAACAAAAAAGTCCATATAAAAAAAATTCAAAATTTGACGTTTCCCACTAAAATTACTTGAGGTCTATTTCGAAAAACAGACGCACACTACAAAAGGTTGAGTACTATTATTTTGTTTTAAATCTCTACTAAACTGATAAACGATTGTCAAATGATTATGGTAATTATGATAAACAACGAAAATGACATCTATGTAATGACAACTTCATATTTTATGCAAAATATATTGCGAGTAGGTTAGGTTATTCAAACCAAAATAAAATATATATGAATTGCATAAGGAGAGTGTATTTTGATTTGAAATTCATAAATTTTTTAATAAAACTTTATCTATTTACATAAGATTTTATTAAAATATTTTTGAAATGAAAAAATGTGTGTAGATTTTTCATGTACATGATATAAATGTTTAATTCTGATAAAAGATACATATGCTGTTTAAAGTTTGAATGTCTAATTTGTCCTGTTCAAATAAAAACTGGAAATAAATTTTGCAATAAAACCATACTTTCCGCAATAAATATAACTTTAGTAACTTTAGTTTTGACGTCAATATACAATTTTTAAATGATAGTTTGACACAGAGAGAAAGATACGCTCATTTTTTTTTATTTTACTTTTCTTGTACATTTTTACTCAATAATACTTAGGTGGTGTGCGTTTGTTTATTTTTTTTATACTGTATTCGCAATCGTGTACGAATAGAAGAATATTCACAAATACCGCTAAAGTTTAATATGCTTCTACAGTATATGTATGCATAAAGTTTGACTTGTCTGAACACACACACACTACAGTCGGCTTTGATATCGATGCGAATTTTTTTATGAATGTATTCTATACGTGTGAAAAAATTTAAAACAGAATGCAAATATTTGCAATGCATTGCAAGTGAATTCGTGGAAACCCAAGCTCAGCAGATTCTTTTTTATTTTATTTGTTATCGAACTGTCAAAGTATTATTTTTCGAATCGAAAATAAAATAAATAATTATCATGAGCGAATTAATAAAATATCATTATTATATAAAATATGTTATTATGCACATTTCATTGTAGTTTTGATAGAATAAATAAATATTTTATATCATAAAACGCAAGCCTGATTTCCATTATGAAAAATATACTGACAGAATAGTCAAAATAGGATAAAAATATAATCTTTCTTAAAGTGCGAAAGAAATAAAAAAAATTTCCAGAACAATAAATTTATTCAATACTGAATAAATTTCAATGGTTACTAAAAAAAATATTATAGCAGTACTGACAAAATATATCAAGAGAAGTATTTTTATTCAGTATTGAAAAATATTTTATAGGAAGTCATTTCTTAAATATGAAGCTTTTTATAGTAGTTTTTTATGGTCAACTCAAAATGTTAACATTTTGTTTTTGTTTCATTCATCTTAATTTATTGTGAAAATAATGAATAAAGCCTGATTTTCATTATGATTTTTTACTGAAAAAACCAAAGCGAGAAAAAAATCAAAAATACTTTGGTTTTTTCAGTAAAAAATACTGGCAGTATTTTTGTCATAATGGAAATCAGACTCACAATTAAGTTTTTTTTTAGTTTTATGTGGTGTCCTTATCTAATCAGTGGAACTAGAAATGGAGACATGAAACAGAATTCTACATATTTCACTTCATATAAACGTGTATTCTATTTTTTCAACAAATTACATTTCGTATCGGGTTCTTTAATAAACTAAACTTCAGTTCATGTTTCCATATTATTATGTTTTTTCAAAAATACATAGTAGTTAACTTGGTATTGTATTTACTCTACTAATATATCCACTCGAGATTGACATTATTTTATCCAAATTTAATTACTACTTGCTTCTATTATTTGTTTTTTGAAAAATATTTAAATTTATAACCAGTCCGTTTGAATATAACAAAATATTTATTAATACGAAGTTTTTGACCTATCACATATCGCATTTTAAATTTCGCTTTATTATATATTTGCTCTAAGAAGAATACCACTGATTTCCACTTTTGTTATTTGAATATATGTCTGGAGTCTTTATAAATTAATTGGCAACATACTATGGTTAACACCAACAAAATAACTTTACTACGAACAAATCGTCTTTTTAAATTTTTTCATTTGAAATTAATCGCCTCTATTTCACCCAGTTGATACTCAGAACAAACGAGGCAAAGACAATTTATCAGTATAAGGTACCAGATCACCAAATGTGTTCTATGTTGTTGGTCTGCAGATTTTTTGCACAAACCATGCAAAGGTAATGGTGTCCTTTAGTGTCATTTAACAGCAGTTGAGTTTCACCCAAGATCAACACCATCATACACTGCAATTTACAATTAAATATTAACAATTAAATTACTCAACAAAATACTTAAGAGAATAAGTTTTAAGATTATTTAAAATTAGGGCGTACTTTTACCATTACGATGGGGTTGGAAGCTTAGATTTAGAGTACAAAAAACTACTGTATCATTCAAAACGAAAATGGTTATCATTTTTCCAGTTTCTAAATCGTTTATTTTAAATTATCACGAAAAAAGTTTTTATCTTGAAAATTTTTTTCTGGTCCTGTAAAAAATTTCCTATTAAAAAGATTATTATAGTTGAACTTGAACTTTTCTTGATAAATAGTAATACATTTTAATGGTATAAAATTATGGAATTATTTCTAAATAAAAATATGTTAGCCAAAAAAAATTGTTTTCTGGCAAAAAAATTTTACATGGAGAAATTTTAAGAGAAAAAATACATTTTATAACTAAGTTAGTGTTTTCAAAAATGTTGATTCATATGTTTAAATATTAAATTTTTTTGCTTCGATTCTGATTCTGGAACATGGTTTTATTTATGTTGGGAGTAGTTCAATAATGTGGAGAAAATAAGTTTTGTTGATTATTATTATTAAAAGAAAACCGTTCAAATAATGAGTGATAAATTAATTTGCAAATAGTATATATAAATCTGATCCAAAACCGTATGCTCTCGGATTCAGCTAACATTGAAAGGGTTTAAAGCTCTTTGAAGTCAAAACGCATTGTAACAAACATACAGACGTGGTTAAAAAGTGATAGATTTATATCGACACACCCTGACTGAAATTATACCAAAACACGAAATCGTCATAAAGTTTTCTGTTAAATGTTTATTAAATCAACGGCTTTAAAATGCGATAGCAATAAATGATAAAACTGCATTCATTGCAAAAACGAAATCAAATACTTCAAGTTATATACATACATATTGTATTATGTTAGGCCATAAAATAAAGATAATTGCTTGTCTAACATCTATATCGATTTGTACATACACAATTAAAAAATGATATAAAAAAGCAATAACATGAGTTTACGAGACAGCTATAAGCCGACGATTAAATTCTAGTATATATTTCCAATTTATTGGCCAATTTTATTGCTCTATGGGATCCATATTAATTTAAGTGCAATATAAAATGGCTTTGATTTTGAAAAATTGTATGATTTTGCCTATAAGATCAATCAATATGGAAAATTGAATCGGGTTTCTAGAGTACTCATAAGCTTTTGGAGAAAAAGTAGCATTCGCAATACTGTTTTGATGTGATCGCAACAATTATTACAACACCAAACTAGCAAAAATTATTATACGAATGTTTTATATATAAGAACGTAAGAAGCAAGTTGAGTTAAACCTCAAAGCAAAAACTTAAAACTATTTTACTATTACAGTAATTAGCATCAACACTGCGAAATTGTACAGCCTTTAGTATATTTACATCATATGAATATAACTAGGTAATAGAGATGTAATTTAGACCTGACCATCTTCTTCAAAACTATCATTTTTCTTTTAAAATGTCGGTTGGTTGAAAAACTCGGTCCCGGTTCTAACAACTAGTTTTATCTAATTCTATTATCCACCAGCTTCCTTACATAAATCATCAATCTTATTTAAAATCAATTAGTTAACTGATAATTTAGCTATTATCACACCTTATCTGATAATAGCATCGTTTATCATTTTCAGTTAAGGTTTACCACAATAAATCAACTGTTTTGTATAATATACTCGTACGGTGTAAACTCATTTGACTTAATACTTCGTGTAGACAAATACTGAGAGAATTACAATGAATAGTGAAAAACTTCACTATCACGTGTTTTTATAAACAATACTTTACACAGAATTCAACCCCCAGCTTTTACAAACAATGTAGGTATACAAAATGAACTCACGCATTCTATATATAAACAATTCTTTCAATGTTATATTCGTTTGTTATATACTTACATTTCAATTACATAACATATATACACAGCCATCCAAATCTGAACATAATTGTATTTTACCTTATTACATATTTTGTATAGTTGAGCAAAACCACTGAAACCAAAAACAACAACTAAAATTTTCCATCTCCTTGAACTGAAAAATATCAAACCTCACAAATAACAAGTGGTTTTTCCATTGAAAATGACATTTGGTTACCGCATTGTGTATTGTGGTACCAAACGAAACGCGTTTCTTGGAAATCTTTTTAAATCAACTGTGTTTATTATAAAAAAGGACGAAGCGATGGTTTATAAGAAGTGAAAAATCATAATAATCGAAGGAATGATGTTAAATTGTCTTTTGTGTTGCTTTATATGTAACTGTGATTGTGTCCTGAAGATGTCGGTATGGTGATGGATGCGAATACCAAGTAAATGGTGTCCCATTAAGACTCATTGTCAGTCAGCGAAATTTTTGTTGTCAATTAAAGGTCTTGTTGATCCAACCTCCAAATAGCGAGTATTTTTATTTTTTAATCTAACTGTCGCAACTGACGACAACTTTATATGCTTGTCTCTCTAGCATTATTTAATTGTTTCGGGATTATTTGATGTATTAAGTTTTATAGCATCTTTCCTCAATATATTCCCGATGTCATAAACACTGCTTAAATTCGCTGTGCAGTCCTCATGCTTAAGTATCTCGGCTATGAATTTACTTTCAACAATCAGAACCACCTGCTTGCAAAGTATGGCGCCTGATCAAATTTATCTGAAAATTTCAGTTTATCTAATAGGTAAAAAGATTTTCAGTTTTTCCTAGAAAAATCAGATTTTGGTAAGTTTTGAGTATTAATAATTTTCATTTTATTTTTATTCCAATTTGTTTATCAAAATTCTGACTATACAAACTATTACTATTTCTTTTGTGCAATTGTTAAGTGGAATTGAGGTATTAGAACTGTTAGAACTTGAATCCACTCACATATTTTAATTGGACTGTTTTATGAGGCATTTGAAAATGCTAGAAATTTTGGTTATGTTTAATATGCAATGATAAGATTTGCAATATAAAGTCTGATTTCCACTATGCAAAAAAAATACTGACCGAATTAACCAAAAAGAGAAAACAAATCAAAAACACCATTAGAGTGACAGAGACCATTTTCCACTTATTTTTTTTTATAGCTAAACTAAATTGATATATTTGGACAGATGTTTATAACATAAACAAATTTCATTTTGTTTTTGGCGTTGCAAAAATAAGACAAAAACCACTTTGAATTTACAACAATAAATATAAACTAAATAAACTTAACATAATTATTGATTTTCATGAATTAATATAAATGACACAAAACTAAATGTTATAATTATGAATTAATTATAAAGCAACTACTATAAAATGCTTCATAGTTAAGAAATGACTTTTAAAATATGACTTCACTGCCTTGACACTGCTGACATGACTTCAGAAATGATTTCACATCCATATACAATTTTCCTATAAAATATTTTTCCAATACTGAATAAATAAAACGAAAATTGAAAACCAGCCAACGAATTCCACTTCTTAGATGTTCGATAAAAAATTTCGCGCTTTGCATCTTCAGTTCGAGGTTTCGGCAGTTTCACCGTAAACCTATGCGCATTAACCATTCCTCGTGTTACCCGTCCTGGCGTAAAAAATGGTGATATTTTCTCCTTTAATTCTGCAGAACATTTACCATTTATTAATCTATAGAACACGCAGAGTTCTGCAACAACTCTGCGGTGTTGTAGACTGTCTAGATCTTTCATAAGTCTGAGGTTTCGTATTATTCGGATGGCACGCCGCTAAACTCTATACAGCAACTGGAGAGCAGTGCCATATGCTCCATCCCAAACCTGACAGCAATATTCTATGCACGGTCTAATAAAGGTTTTATATATTTGGAGAACCTGATGTGATTTTAAAAACCGTCTGCATCTATTGAGGAACCCGAGTTTACGTGAAGCTGATTTGGCTAATGCGATAATGTGTTCATTCCATTTTAAATTGTTGGTAATCTGAACACCAAGCAGACGAATTGAGTCACAACTCACGAGAACGTGTCCTTTTACCACAAAAGGGTATTCGTTGTGACTTCTTTTACGCGAGAATGTGCATATTTGTGTTTTTTTTCTCGTTAAATTTGACCTGATTATTAACTCCCCACTCAAATATTGTACTCAAATCGGAATTAAGCGAAGTGACAACTTCCAGCCGTTTACCGTTTAACTCTGAAGGAGTAGGCTCGACCTCGAATAAAATAGAAGAGTGCAATGTTGCATCATCGGCAACATTGCACTCTGTGGATAGGGTTTACAGTGGATAGGGTTTACAGTGCTATCCAACAAGTGTCATTAATGTATAACAAAAACAAAGTTGGTGACAAAACTGATCCTTGAGGGACTCCGGCATTTGGGGAGTGTGTCGTTGATGATCTCCCATTTAGCACAACGTTGATCTTTCGGTCTTTGAGAAAGCTTTTTATCCACTTGATGGTCATCGAATCCAAGCCGTATGCCACAAGTTTACAAATGAGATTCTCATACCAAACCTTGTCAACACCCTTGGATATATCCAAGGCGATTGCAAAGGCTTCTCCGTTCGGGTATTTACCTTGCTTATAAGAAAGTAGAAAAATTTTAGTTAATATTCGAGCCAAGTCACTGGCAAACTCCTTCAATATTCGAACAGGAATTCCGTGAGGTCCAGTGACCTTATTTATGCCCATTGCCTTCAGGTTCCTGAAGACAATTTCCTCCGAGATGTTGACAGGATCCATTTTGGAACCACAATACGGAATTGACGGATGCGTAACTCCATCTGGGACAACTAAGGTCGAGTTCGAAGTGAAGACGTTTGCCAGTAACTCGGCCTACAAATATGGATCCACCACCAAAGCACCATCTGCACATTTCAATGTTGAAATAGATATTTTAGAAATATTGGCAACCGATGCCAATATTTCTAAAACTTGTTGTCAGTACTGCTAAAATACTTTTTTCAGTAACCATAAAAATGCAACTGAATAAATTTTTTGTACTGGAAGTATTTTTTATTTCTCTCGTAGTACAATAAGAAAAACTATACTTTTATCCTATTTTGACTACACTGTCAGTATATTTTTCAGAATGGAAATCAGGCATAAACAGAACAATTTTTGTAGTAAAATTATTTTGTTTGTCAGTTTTTTTTGGTCGAACTCAGTGTATCTAGTTTTTTTTACAATAAAATCAGTTTTTTATTCAACTGTTAATAAAATAAATATGGCAACGCAGAGTATGGCCTAGGGGTTTCAATTCATAGATCTTACCAAATGTTCCTATGAAATAAAACTATCGAGTTTAATGCGACACTCTTAACTTAATAATGTTTCCCTCCAATAAAATACAAAACGTTCAAAACGTTCGTATCCATGGAATGGAATGTTGTGTACGTTTTAGCACATTTATCTTCAAAAATATGTAAAACCATCAAAAGGCGAATATCGTATTGTCTATACATATAAACAACCGAAGAGAAAAATTATTAGTTTTCGTCAAAAGATTTTTCCCATTTTCCCATTTATGTGTTTTGCTTTTCTATTGTATAAAATGATAAAAAATGAGTATATAGACTCAAATAAAACATATTTAAGAAATATCACGTTTCGTCTTAAGAAATTAATCCATAAAAGAAATTATGTTTATTCATTTATTAACTGGTATTTGCTACAACATTTTTTTTATGTATACATATTTAAAATAATGTATTATGCATATAAGTCATATTTTAAGCCAAAAACATGTTGTCTGACAATGTTTCTATTCTATTATATATATATTCCACAGTGGCTTGCGGTTGTATCACTAGCTGTTTTATACAATTTAATATTTGTTATTGGACGTGCCGTATTTTGGGAAATAAATAAAAATGCCCCAGCATTATGGTGGACTCTGGATTATTTATGTGATTTTATATATTTAGTGGATACAATAATTCATTGTCATGAAGGTAAGTCTCATTATTTTCTTATCATTCGATATATATATATATATATATATATATATATATATATATATATATATATATATATATATATATATATATATATATATATATATATATATATATATATATATATATTTGTGTTCGGTATATACAACGCATATTTTAGGTGTTTTTGCCTTTATGTTATCATATCTCCCAAATATAAAACACAATACAATAAATAATAACAAAAAAATGAAAATGTTTTCCAATAAATTTTCAAATTAATCAACAACAACAAACATCTAAACCTATATATATATATATATAAACGTATATCTAGAAGGATGTAGAGCTTACAAACCTAACAAATAAAAAGGAAATATGTACGAGTGTATACGAACAACGCAATTTATCATCAACATAATTCTTTAAGACAGATCTAGCAAAGGGATGGGCAACAAAATTATATCGTTAAAACCATTCCTATATACATACTCGTATATACTGGCGAGGCGAGACATTTATGTAACTGTCGTTTAAATATATTTTAATATAAGTTTGAAATTGAAGGTCTTTTCCAGTTGTATAACCATCTATTGTGCATTATTATACCGTATCCACACCCAACTCAAGTGAAATGTATCGTTTTACAAAAGTTTCTAAACATACAGCTTTTTATGCATATGACAACATATTATAGTTTTATAATTGTGATGATAAACGTTAGTTCTAAATACGAAAATCTGACATCGATTAATTATATATATTCACAAAGGTATGCACACATTTTGCGCGGGTTCCAAAATAATTTCATCATTTGATTACATTAGGTTAAATGAATAAACTCTACCTCCTTCCTGGAGTTCTTAGTTGGTTCATGAACTGCAACACAGCACTAATGGGTGATTTCGAGTGTTATTTGGTCATTAAGGGCTTATCCATATAGACGTAACCGGCTTAACCATGTAAGATTTGAACTTTACATAGTCCTAAAGGAAAAAGTCTTAAGCGGTGATATCACACATGATCTAGTTGGCCAATTCACTTGCTCTCGCAATAGCCATGGTTTCAAGAGCTGTGTAGCAAATACCGCCGTCTTGTTGGAACCAAGTGTCGACGAAATAATGGGCTTCAATTTCAAGCCGTAAATAGTCCGTTATCATGGCACGATAACAGATGCCATTCACTAGTTGGAACGTTACTAATTTTTTGAGGCCGACCTAATTTTTGGAAAAACCAGCCCATAAACCACAACAAACCGTTGTTTTGTCTATAGATGTAATGGTATGTCTTGAACATGTTCAGCCCAAATACGGCAAATGTGCTTATTAAAGTAGCCACTAAGCCAGAAATTGGCCTGAACGCTGGATACCATTTTAGCCGAAAACTGCTTATCTTCTTCAAGATTTTAAGACTTTAAATACTAAAACTGTGGCGTCTGCTTCTAAACCAAGATCCTTAATTATAAATACACTAAGTTATTTCATAAGACAAGTCAAGCTGTTGAGAACGGCACCGAATTGATTCATCACGGTCATGGCGTACACTGTTAGCTACTGTCACTACATTTCTTCACACATTTAGTTGCGAATTATTCAATAGTAAAAATTATTCGATGGAATACGGTAGGCCGATTTATGTGGACCTTAAGTTGCTCTAATCGCACGAAATATCAAATAATCCTGAACAAAAATGCCATTATTGTTTGGCAAGACTCACACGTGTTCTGTCATAAAATCCCTACTGAAAATAGTACCTCTAAATGAACCACCTGTTATGTAGCTTATAGTATATAGAGAGAAAGGTATTCATGTTGAGGCGAAAATCAGTATGACATTGAGAAGAAACACTAAAAAATAAAGATCAGTATTTGACTATTTGCTGGCTTAAGTATCTACATATAACTTCAATATATAGTTATAATATACTTTACTCTACGTTCGAAATCTCCAAATCAGTCAAATGATGTTCTACGGCACTTTTGACTAAATATTGAGATTGGTGTAAAAATAATGTTAATAAAGTCCCAAATAGCTTAATATGCTAAGACTATTGTTTGTTGTATAATTTTTCGGAATTATTTGATGTTTGTAGATAAACAATGCATTTTTGCATTTGTAGTGGCAGCATTTGTTTTGCACTCTTGGCGCGGTATTATTTGCATGGTATTTTTTCCGATGTATTCCCGTTAGCCTAACACTGCTTTAAATCAGCATCTGTCGATTTTACACTTAGATCTTAATCAATCTTTGGGGCAGATCCATGGTCTTCGGAGGGTATGCAAACGTCTAGTGTGCCTTTCGCCACTCTCCATAGAATCCTCCACCATGACACTTCCACCCCTTATTTTTTAATCTTGATTCATAGGCAATTCAACACAACTGGAAATGTATATAGGCTCAACATTTGGCCGACCAGGTTTTTACCTCTGGAGCTGGCATTTAGCAGCACTTTGTGTCATTTATTTGTTTTTCTTCCCGTTGATGTTCATTGTGAAATGAGCCTTCGGAAAAGTATTAACCTTTTTCTACAGCTTTACTCATTTTTATGTCAAGATTTCTTTATTTTTTAATCAAATTTTTACTTTATAACATTATTAACATGATAGCTCAGATCTTCATCGCCATAGATCTCAGCAGGTGATAGAGACCTGAGTAATCCAGCCAGGACTCAATCAGACATGCTTCTCGCATACGATCAGATCAGTTCTTCTTATTTGTAATGCTTTACAGAAGCATCACTGTCCTTTAATTTTTTGTTTCTTCAGTTTTGATACCCAAGGGTATCCGAAAGACTTGGTGTCGACTATATAAGACACTCGAAACTAGTCGAGCAAGGCTTATTTAAGCTATTTATTGAGTTGTCAATCGTAGTTGTCAATAGCATTAAAAAAATTTGTTGCTTATTTTCCTGACACGGCCATCTATATGACTACTTCTTGCCTTTGAATGATTCATTTTAACCTTTCTCGTTAGCCTATCTCCTGTCTCATAAACTCCATCTCATATTAAACAAGTAGTTCTACTTTGCATCGTTTTCAGTTACTGTGAAAGTGCATCGAGAGTCACCATCGATTGATCTGGTTGTTTACAACTTCAAATGAATAACCGACCCAACATTAATGTATTTTCCAACAGTGTTATCATTACTAATAAGCTATTCCAGGCAGTTGAACCCCGCATAACATTTCCCTAACCGTGTATACATAGTTAACATTCTAAAAGCAGCTGTTTTTAAAGACCAACACCAAAGGTAGAACACGTATATTGAATTTACGAATGTTAAGAAAACCTTCCGGTCTCCAAATTTTACAATTCAATTACAGCTTGTAACATATGTTACACATAAAAGGGCCACGTATGACCGTTGTACGTCTTTGGTTATCATTTCTTCGAGGCATTCCAATAATCATAGGTAATACAACTGTTTCAAACCATATTATTGCTTTTCGATTTTATTTAATAAAAAAGCTTCATATGTGGCACCGAACGCTTCAGATGTTGAACATATAAATATATTAATATGTAAATTAAGAAGTATGCGCAATTCGAGAGGACATTTCGTATGTACTGCTTACGAAAAGTGTAGCAGCAAATGTGAATAAAAAATATTATTACTCAAAATACAAATCTTGTTTAAAGCATTCACTCATCCACTTTATTACTTCCCTTCAGCTTCACTCTCCCTACACCACCTTCGACTGGGTAGTTTGGTATTATTACGCCTCGCCCCTTAACGTCAAAACGATAAATTCAAATATTTTAAGGCAATAATAAAAAACAACAAAATCGTATCAGCGTTTTTTTTTGCTTGTGTTCGTCTTTGGTATTATTGGGCTGGGATGTTGAGGGTTGCGGGATAAAAAATGAATAATCGAGAAATATATACGTATAGCAGCAGAACATAGAACAGAGCAATATATATATATATATAAATATATAGAAAATTATTTTGTAAACAGAAACCTAGCAAGTAAATATTACTCGAATATTTATTTAAACAATTTTGCCTATATATACGAATACGTACATACATATACCATATATTTGCATTCAATATGGCTGGTTGCTGTTGGTGTACGATGCTGTTCATTATTTTATATTGATTGATGATTTCCCCATTTTCTATTTTCATCATTATATATTTATGGATAATTGGCGATAGATTAAATGTAATAATATGTTATCTATATATAGAGGATCCGTTTAAAATGCTTTATCTATATAATTCTCTCCATTATTCATTAAATTTTGCCGTCAACAATTCAAACAGGAATCGTTTATTCTCAATCATCGCCATATAGACACATAACACATCCACGCAAACAATAAATGTTTAAAGTCGTAAATTTTCACACCCAGCACAAAAAACCTCCTTTTAATCCACTTGGCAGCGATAAGAAAAAAAATCATTTTGATATAAATAAATTGTTTGATCTGTTTTTGATACATCAAAATTTATTTATCCTTTTTTATCTCTCCAGAAAACGAACAAATATGTTATGTATGTAAAGGATAAATAAAACTGCCTTATATCCTTATTTTCGTATTTGTATGTACATACATAAACAAACTTTCTTTAAGTTGGATATCGATTTGAATGATGAGACAAGTCAGTACCAAAAATATAAAGGATATCGATAAGAAGGAAATTATTATAGATGCTAGTATGTGCGAGAAATAAAATTAACCTTTCTCAACAGGTATATACAACAAAGTATACAGACAGATAATCGTGTACATAAATATATCTATAGAAAGCAAAAAGGATATTTATAGAAAAAATCTAAATTCTGCTGGGAAGGAAGTGATTATTTCATTATTGTGTACATGGCTGACTATCTTCCACATGTGTTGCCCATTTAAATTCGACGTTGAACAAATTATTTGAAAAGAACAACAACAACAAAACGTATATAAAGTAAATAATAAGAGTCGCGCAAGTTTATAATGTTTTTTTATCCAAAATATGCAAACAATAATTATATCGATTGACGTCAAACACAAATATAAACATAAAAAATTATGACATCGATAGTTTGAACACGAAATTACAATAGACCAATTATATTTGTGTAATATGGGGACTAATTATAACAATATTCTTGTTATTGTTTAGACTCGCAACTATACAATATATAAATTATGCATATACATACAGAAATGATCCACAAAGTGCTACCGTTCAATTGAAAACAGATGTTAGTAGTTATTGTGATTATTAAGTCCCCTTATCTCCGTTTGGGAGATAATGTTTTCGATATATAAGCACTTATAATCCACATCTCTTAATTTTAGAGATTGCTTTCTTTCCTTTACTTTCCTTACTTTCTGAGTAAACTTGGCCTAATACGAGAGGAGTTACAAAAGTTCCCCCTTGATCAAAAAGTTCCCGGAATTTATACAGAAAATTCTACATTTATATTGTCCTCTTCAAAGTAATCCCCATCGACTACAACCCACGCTTATACCAGCGCTTGATCCAATCCTCGAAACATTTTTTATATTCGGTTTTCGGTATGTTCATCAGTGCTTCCGACAATTTTTCATTATTTACTTTTGGCAAATTGTCTCTTTCGACGAATTGCTTCAAGCAAACGTCTCATAACGCCCCAATAATACACTTTGTTTACAGTTTGGCCTTCTGGCAAAAATGCATGATGCACTACACCGTTGTAATCCATGAAAACCGTGAGCACTACCTTCTTTTTTGACTGAAAACGACGTGGATTTTGGTTTCCTCTCGAATGTGGGATCGGGGTCAGCCTCGCAACACGGTCTCTTTTTTGCATGAAAGTGAGGTCTTTTGGCACCAACTTTGTCGCTACACGACGAAAACCCAAATCATTAACCAAAATGTCTTGGACGGATCCATAGGCAATGTTCAAGTCCTCCTCCATCTCTCTGATGGTTAATTTGCGGTTATTGACCAACATTTCATTTACTTTATCAATATTTTTGTCGGTTTCAGATGTCGATAGTCTGCCACTGCGTCCATCAGCGTTTTCTTTAGAGAATCGTTGCGGAAACACTTCCAACATTTCCAACGTTCGCGCACCATTAAATTCGGTTTTTAAGCAAAATTGAATACAAGTTCGATGTTGCAAATTTAAATCCATTTCTAAAATTGTAAATAATCGCCAACACACACTGAGATAGATGTACTCTTGACTACGTAACTTTTGAAAATGTCTAGCTATGACGCTAACTTAACAAAAACACAGAGCTCAAATCCGACCGATGGGAGCGCCACACGGTGGTTATTCTAGAAAACTTTTTGATCAAGGTCATATATCCACTTACTAAAGCAGTCTTCAAAACCTTGCTTTTTAAGCTTATCAACTGTATTAACCGCATCAATCATCAGTGCGTTACGTTTAAGGACATTTCTTCTTAGATTTGTTTGATTTTTGAAACAAAAAACAGAAATTACAAGTTGCTAGATCCGTGGAATATGGTGCTGGTCGTATTTCTTCGATGCCATAGATCGCAATAAAGTTACACATTATTTCAGCAGTTTGAGTTGGCGCGTTATTATGATGTAAATAGTAGCGCCGCTAATCCACTTTCTTCTAGTTTCCAACAAATTTTAGAAAACTTTTGATAAGCAGTGTTCGGTTGTACCATTTTCCAGTTACCATCTAACTCTTTTAGTATCCTGGGGAAAAGTAAACTGATATCATTACTATTGTTGCTGAATTTTGTATTGCTTAGCTTTTACGGGTTTTTTGGATTCCATGTACTACTATTTGGTTTCCTGATCGTACATATAAAACCAAGGTTCGTATAACCAGTAACGGATTTAATAAAGTTGCTAGATTGACGATTGTCGAGTTAAGACAGGAAAAATTAACCAAACCGCTCTCGAGCCTCTTTTTGGTTCTGATTTCGACACAAAATTCGTGGAACCCATCGACCAGTTTTCTCGTGGATCCCAGATAATCATTTAATATCCTCGATACAGTCATGATGTTTAAGGTATATTCATCAACTTCTGTCAATATTTGACAACTTTACACTTCACCAGAGCCACAGTAACGTCATCAGTAGAAGATTTTGGTCAACCTTCTCAAGGCTAGTCCTCTACAGAAATATATCCCGTCTGGAATCTTCGGAACCACTTGGAAATAGTCTATGTAAAAATGGTGTAATCGTTCCATATGCAATTTGGCATTCATTGAATATTTGTAGTGGCTTTAGTTTATACCGAAAACCAAAGAGAATCACATAGCGAATTTCTGTTTTCGTTGGTGGTTGAATTTTGTCTGATGCATCTTCAGTTATTTTCTGCTGCCTCGTCTCCTTTTAACCGAACCAAGTGATTTTTTTTTATTCCCCTCGTAACATTTTTAACAAGCTTAAAAAGATTTCTTGAGTATGGCTTATACAATTAAAGTTGTCAACAGATGGCAATAAAGCCAATTACATTTGCCATTACGATCACGGTTTTAATTAAAACATTTTAGTTGTTTTACTGATCCAGAGATGACACCTCTGGATCAGTAAAACAACTAAAATGTTTTAATCAAAACCAACATAAATGCCGTAATAGGAAATAATAAATATTTTTACGGCCACATATAAGCATGTAAATTAGTAAATACCAGAATTCAATACTGGAAACTTAAATTCCGAGAAGGCAGTAGAAGGGCAAACAAAAACTGAGTCGACTTTTTATATAACGAAAGGCCACTAGGAACAAACAAGAGAAAACCGAAATTATAGCAATACAATAATATTTGAAAACCGAAATGTTAACCGAACAAGAAAGAATGATGTCCAAACAAAACGGTCGATCGAATGAAAACGGTCTAAGAACAAATAATGATCGAACATTGAAATAATATGCTGTTAGAAATTCTGGACAATCAAAAAAAAATCAATAGTATTTTACATCAGAAGTTCCGCGATATGTCGGTTTCTTTAAATGTCAAAATTGATTTAGTGAAATATCAAATGAACCAACAATTTGAAGTGGCTGTTATAGCTACTGCTACCATCCAAATTGAAAAATATCGGGTGATTTTTTAAGAGCTTGAGAACTTTTTTTTAAAAAAAAACGCATAAAATTTGCAAAATCTCATCGGTTCTTTATTTGAAACGTTAGATTGGTCCATGACATTTACTTTTTGAAGATAATTTCATTTAAATGTTGACCGCGGCTGCGTCTTAGGTGGTCCATTCGGAAAGTCCAATTTTGGGCAACTTTTTCGAGCATTTCGGCCGGAATAGCCCGAATTTCTTCGGAAATGTTGTCTTCCAAAACTGGAATAGTTGCTGGCTTATTTCTGTAGACTTTAGACTTGACGTAGCCCCACAAAAAATAGTCTAAAGGCGTCAAATCGCATGATCTTGGTGGCCAACTTACCGGGCCATTTCTTGAGATGAATTGTTCTCCGAAGTTTTCCCTCAAAATGGCCATAGAATCGCGAGCTGTGTGGCATGTAGCGCCATCTTGTTGAAACCACATGTCAACTAAGTTCAGTTCTTCCATTTTTGGCAACAAAAAGTTTGTTAGCATCGAACGATAGCGATCGCCATTCACCGTAACGTTGCGTCCAACAGCATCTTTGAAAAAATACGGTCCAATGATTCCACCAGCGTACAAACCACACCAAACAGTGCATTTTTCGGGATGCATGGGCAGTTCTTGAACGGCTTCTGGTTGCTCTTCACTCCAAATGCGGCAATTTTGCTTATTTACGTAGCCATTCAACCAGAAATGAGCCTCATCGCTGAACAAAATTTGTCGATAAAAAAGCGGATTTTCTGCCAACTTTTCTAGGGCCCATTCACTGAAAATTCGACGTTGTGGCAGATCGTTCGGCTTCAGTTCTTGCAGGAGCTGTATTTTATACGGTTTTACACCAAGATCTTTGCGTAAAATCTTGCATGTCGTCGAATAACACAAACCCAATTGCTGCGAACGGCGACGAATCGACATTTCACGGTCTTCAGCAACACTCAGAAACAGACGCAATATTCTCTTCTGTACGCACTGTACGCATTCGTGTGGTTGGTTTAATGTCCAATAAAGTAAACTGAGTGCGAAACTTGGTCACAATCGCATTAATTGTTTGCTCACTTGGTCGATTATGTAGACCATAAATCGGACGTAAATCGCGAAACACTTTTCGAACCGAACACTGATTTTTGTAATATAATTCAATTATTTGCAAGCGTTGCTCGTTAGTAAGTCTATTCATTATGAAATGTCAAAGCATACTGAGCATCTTTCTCTTTGACACCTTGTCTGAAATCCCGCGTGATCTGTCAAATACTAATGCATGAAAATCCTAACCACAAAAAAATCATCCATTAAATTGCTTTAATGGTAATCCAGCTGATTGTCTACAAATTGTACCACAATACGATCGAGAGATCTTATTCCATCAGATTACTGGGAAATTCTTCAGAAGAGAAGAGGAGTCCTTCAAGACCTCAGACGTTAAACGAGTAAGAGTCATTTTCAAGGATAGAAGCTCCTCCGACCAAATGTTCTAAGAACATCCCTGTTTACTGATTGGAAAGAGGTGGGGATAGCTTAATTTTTGGTGGAGAATTCGATGGAAGATCCTGTGTAATAACATTGGATATGGGTGTAACGCGAACGATTATGCAACTGACGATGTGATTCATCCAGTGTGAATATTCAAATTACAAGCAGTAACCGGGGAAAGTGTCATAAAGTTTTGGTATCTAATTGTTGATGAGGTAATTTTGGGCTTGAACTTCATGAACTTCAAAGAGCAATATTATGGTATGGTAATTTTGAGCTGTCATTGCTATTGAAAGCATTGAGCTACCTCAATCTCACAATGATTGATCACAATGAGAAAATCGTAACAATGGTTACAATCTAACGTTTGATTTTTATAATTAGTTGCATATTTGTGGCACTGGCAGGTATTCTTACTAAAAATCGAGTGCATACGTAAATCGAAATAAATTTTGAATTTATAGAATACAGTTCTTGTTATAATCGTTTACAAAGCAATGCCATACTAATAGTGTATAAATGTGCGATTTCGAGAATGTCAGAGCACAATTGTCATGGAAATTTTGAAAATGTCGAGTTTACTGTCTCTTTCGAACACATTGTAATATTTTGTTTTTCTATGAATACTTGATTTTCAAAATTTTCAATTTTTAGTGTAACAGACACTCGGTTTCTTATATGCTTTTCACTGTTGTTGAGTTACCATAGATATAATCCACTTTATGAATGGGTTAATATTGCAAAACTCGTATAATACTATTTTATGGGGGCAAAATACTGCCTATACTTGTAGTTTTTTCCAACATTTAAATGCACCAACTAAATGGCGCAGAGGTAAAAGCTACCGCCGTTGGAGTGGTGCAGGATGATAGGGACAGGATGAAAAACGTGGTTTCACCAACTGATTACGTTCAACTGATTACGTACTTATAGCCTAGCCGTACATACTCGAATGAGTGTAATGGCTTAAAATATGACGTAAATAAGCGAACCACAAAAGAGTTAAGAGTCCTTTGAACCCAAAAAAAATGCAAAGATAGAACTAAACAAAACATCTTATTTTAAGCCATATAGACGTAATATACTCAGACGACCGTCCAACGTGAGGTTTAGTGTGCTTATTTTGGTGTTTATAAGTAGTATTACATTACTTTTTATTATATTACATTATTGAACGTAATTAAACATTGGGCCAAGTCATCGTGTATTTCAACTCGGATCAAGTTTGAGTTACTGATAGCTATCTTAGTGGTTTCATACTGCAGGTGCTAATTAACGTTTTTTAATTCGACTCCTCCTATATAAGGTTGGAGTTTTGTATGATTGAACCGACTTAACTGGAATTGAAACCAGATTGTTACATTTAAAATTCATGAATAGTCACCAACAATAGAAATTAATCAATTGTTTACTTTATTTTAGGTTTTCTTCGGCAGGGCTTATTGGTACGGGATGCGGCCGAATTACGCAAACATTATTTTTCAACCAAAGCATGGAGTTTAGATATAATATCTATGTTACCAACAGACATAGCATATTTTTGGTGGTCACCTAATTTAACTGAGGGCACGGTACCATGTCCGGTTATTGTACGCATCAATCGTTTATTACGTCTTCCACGCATGTTAGAATGGTTCGATCGTACGGAAACCGCAACCGGATATCCAAACGCATTTCGAATATGCAAAGTCGTGCTCGCCATCCTTGTACTAATCCATTGGAATGCATGTTTATATTTTGCAATCAGTTTTTTCTTAGGATTCGGCTCCGATAATTGGGTGTACAATTTAAACGGTCCTAAAAACTCGACACTATCGCGCCAATATATCTATAGTTTTTATTGGTCGACGCTGACACTGACAACGATTGGGGAAACGCCAACACCCGAAAATGATGCTGAATATTTATTTGTAGTTGCAGACTTTCTCGCCGGAGTTCTAATATTTGCTACTATTGTTGGTAATATAGGTTCAATGATTTCGAATATGAATGTGGCACGAGTTGAATTTCAAAATAAAATGGATGGTGTCAAACAATATATGGCATTTCGGAAAGTTGGCGGTGAACTCGAAGCCAGAGTAAGTTAATTATTATTAATTAATTCTAAACTATAACTTTTTACATCCACTTATATCCCATCGCTCTCTGAAAAGCTTTTGTAATATTTTACTCTAAACCAATTACTATTATAAAAGTAATTTAAGTTAAAAGTTTGTCGTTCATACCAAAGTTTATAAGTTTTTATATATATAGAAAAGTAAAGTTCTAATTCAGATTTTTTTGGATTTTCGACAAATCAAATTATATACACTATTGTAAACGAAGGATTTCTATCGCAATGATACTTTTTCCGGTTTCCGGTAGGTCAAGTTTAACATCGAAGATACATTTCTTCTATATACTTGCTCATGTTAATATAACATTTTCTTTTTTTTTCGAATCCCACTCACATTTCATATTCTCGCTGATAAAATAATACCTCCCACAACTAACTATAAATAAAATTGAACGACAAACAAATCCTTTTTTATATTCTTATTTTAAGTGGATTCAATTTACATTTAAACTAGCGACATTTTAATTAATAACAACGCGATTTTAATCCTTTTTTATGTTTCATTCAACTACGTCTTTTATTCGAGTATAGGTGATCAGATGGTTTGCATATACGTGGACCCAGAGTGGGGCATTAGATGAGGAACGTGTCTTATCCGCACTGCCGGACAAACTAAAAACAGAGATTGCAATTCGTGTACATATGAACACATTGAAAGATGTACGAATATTTAAGGATTGTGAGCCGGGGCTGCTCGAGGCGTTAGTGTTAAAATTAAAATTACAAGTATTTAGTCCGGGTGATTATATTTGTCGAAAGGGTGACGTTGGCAAAGAGATGTATATTGTGAAAAGCGGTGAATTGTCGGTGGTTGGCGATGATGGTTCAACAGTTTTGGCTAAATTGGGCGCAGGTTCGGTATTTGGGGAGGTGTCTGTACTGGAAATTGCCGGAAATCGAACCGGAAATCGGCGAACAGCCAATGTTAGATCGATTGGTAAGGCTAAATTGGTCGATATAAATTGCGCATTAATCGTATATATATTTTTTATTTAGGTTATTCAGATTTATTTTGCTTAGCAAAACGTGATCTTTGGGAAACGCTGGCCGACTATCCGGAAGCTAGAGCACAACTGACCGAACGAGGTTGCCAACTATTACGAAAAGATGGTTTACTCGACGAAGATGTATTTGAAAGTGAGATAACATACTGATCTATAATTATATATATACATTGTTAAAATTATTTTAATTCTCAGATGCACAACGGTCGCAAGATACCTTAGAAAGTGGGGTACAAAAATTAGAACAGTCAGTAGAGAATTTAAATTTAAGGTTTGCTCGACTATTGGCCGAGTATTCAGCTAGCCAGGCAAAATTAAAACAACGAATTGCACAACTAGAATTGAAGTGAGTTAACAATATTATCACTAGCCTCAAATTTAATTATTTAATTTAATTACGATTATTATATTTATATAGTTCAATGCCACCACAAATTGATTTTAACAATCAACCGACTACATCGTTACGTTCAACACGATTACGGTCATTGCAACCACGCAAACGAAAATCACGACCATCGACCGCAACCGGGGTGGATGGAGATGATCCATTCAAAAAACAAAATTCATTATGAAAATATTTTTTTTGTTCTCAGCAAATTTTTATGAAGAAAATTAATTTTATAATTTTTATGTTTTAAAACAAAAAACTAATTTTAATTTGTACATTTGTATGTGTTGCTCTAAGAATTAGATAGATTTTAATTATTTATTATTTATAAAGAAGATTTATAAATTTTTAAAAATACAAAACAAAAAAAACTTTAACAACAAATTCAGTGAAAACAAAAAATTTTCCTCTGTGCCTCAATAGTTGAAAATTACAACAAAAAAAACAAAATTTAAAAATATTAATTAATAATACTATATAAATAAATATAAATTTAATTAAATTAAAGTTTAATTTTAATTTAAGAATAAAAATATATTTTATTTTTCTTAAAATTATATATACACATATATATATATACAAACATACATATAATTAAGATAAAAAATTAAAACAAAGAAAAGTGATTAACGGTTTCTTCTTCCTTATCAAAATACACAGAAAAAAAATGTGAAATGTTGAATGAAAATGGATCTGAATTCCAAAAGTATAAGAAATTAGTTTTTAATTTAAAAAATGATCAATTTTAATCAAAAATATTTAAGTAATTTATTAATTAAATTATATACATATATATATACATATGATATACATATAAACATACCAAAATTATTTAATTAATTGATAATTTTAAAACTATAAAAAATTGATTTTAATTTTTTAAGATTAAACACTATTAATTATTATTGGAAAATTAATTATTATATATAAATTATTTTTTTAATATATAAGACCTAATTATAATATGTAATGTGTTTATGATAGGCTCCCGATTAGCACAGACCGTGTAGCAAATATATAGATAAGAATTCGTTTCTCTACACACAGACACTTCTTGCCAAATATCTAATCACGTCTTCCAAATTTAAACTATTTCAAAGCGCACTTAATACTTAATTTTTCTTGTTCTTAATTGTTAAAACTATAAAAAAAACAAAAATTTTAAAGTTCCTGAATATAAATTAATGAATTAATTTAAAATAAAATGAATAGATATATCCCGCCTCTTTTCGATAGACGACACTCGTCGTCTTTATATAAATGTAAATCAGCTTAAATGCACTTTAACCACTCTAGCGAACGAAACGTGTCTGACTAATTAAGAGTCTATTGTGAATAGTATAAAATAGTAAAAAAAAACACAACAACAAATTCATAAGACAAGAAAATAATTATTAAATTATAAGACAACAAATAAATAAATTATATTATATATATTTAATACAAACAAAAAAAATGAATTTTAAAGAAGAAATCAAGAAAACTATTTGAATTACAATTTATTGAGACATTTTTATTTATGATACAAATGGAATGAGGATGTCATTGGCAGATTTTCTTTTAATTGCTTCAATAGTTCAAGGTAAGTAAGATTACAGAAGATATGATTTACGTTTATAGGTAAACTATAACAGTGACCCTTTACCGAACAGTTCAAGGCACTCTATCTGCGGGAGAGGTCTGCAAACAGCTAAGAGTTACTTCAAAGAATACGATACATCGAAAAGCAACAATTTTTTTCAGTGGATCAATAAGCTGTTGATGGTCTTTTCTCTCTTAAGATGGCCAATGAATAAAACACATTGCGAAGCCAAAAACACAGACGACTGGCTGTCGATTTGATTTTGAAGTCATCTATGTTTGATGCATTGTCTCATTGCATCCCCAAATATCCTTTTATTACGACCAATGAAGATTAAATATTCTGATATATGTTCGAGTGCCAATTCGGCATCTCAGTGTTAAGTTATACCAAGATATACGCGCAAGACCCTTCTAAATCGTTATGATTGTGAATGATTGGAGTTTTCTTTTGAGATTGGTAATCTATTTGGTGTTATCTGTTTGAATGTTGTTAGTCTTAAAACATTTGATCGAAAACGATCTAATCCATTTCAACACGGGTATGCTACTGAACTTGGTAGCTGTATCTGTACGATTACATATATAACGATGTCAATAGAACGCTACATAATATATGCAGCTGCTGTATATAAACAACACCGTCCTTTTGGTGAATTTGCGAGACACAAGCACTTGACTCGTAATGTTCGTGTCTTGATGTAGATTGGTTTAGCTTTTCACATTGATTAATCTGTTACTTCAGTACTTGAAATAATGTTGAACTCACATGACTCATTGTATAGTAAAATTCTGTTCGTTTTCAAGTAGATATGTCTTTATATATATATATATATATATATATATATATATATATATATATATATATATATATATATATATATATATATATATATATATATATATACACCGGGTGTTTCTTTTAAACTGAGACGATCAAATATCTCGAAAAATAGCTACTCTACGGAAAAAATGTCCATAGTCAGAATTTAATCATACCGCGGGGGAAATACATTAGTGCAAAAAAATTAATTTAGCTTAAAATAAGTGTTCAAAATGATGGCCTGCGACTTCAATGCACTTATTAATACGTATTTCAAATGATTGTACACAACTGAGAAGTGTGTTTGGTTGCATTTCAACACATGCATTTCTGATTCGCTCAATCATGTTCTCACGTGTTGTTGGTTCTTGTTTGTAAACTTTGTCTTTGAGATAGCCCCACAAACAGAAATCTGGCGCAGTAAGATCTAGTGATCTGGCGGGTCAATTTATGGGACCAGGTGGGACCAGCTCTACCGATCCAGCGACCATTGAAATCACGATCAAGTATTTCACGTGCCACCACCGAATAGTGTGCAGGACAACCATCATGTGGAAACCACATGTTCCGTCTCATTTCTAAACTCAAATTTTCAAGTAATATGGCAGTTCATTTTCCAAAAAGTTTCGGTACATTTGACCATTCAAGTTGCCTTCAATAATGTGGAGGCCTATGAGTTTGTTGCTAATTATTCCACACCACACGTTGACTGATGTTCAACTTGACGAAGCCAGTGCGGATTTGTAACACTCCAATAATGCGTGTTATGTCGATTAACCGTTCCGTGGGGTTTGTTGTATTTGTTCACGTGCCCATTGACAAAAAGTTACCCGATTTTGGAAATCAGCGCCATGAAGATTTTGGTGTAAAGACACATGATATGGAAGACACTTGTGCCGTTTTAAAATTCTCCAAACACTGGTGAGGGACAATCCGGAATCCATGAACTATTTCTCGTGTAATAACATAAGGATTATGAGCCACTGTTGCCAATACAGCAATTTCAATTTTAAACCAGAACCATTTCAATTTTTACTGCCACAGTTAAACGCTCCATTCTAAAGTATTTTATCGTTTATTTTGCAATTACAAAAAACATGAAGATCAGAAATAACACAAACGTTAAATGTGATTTACAAAACTGAATAAATTGTTTTGATGACGAGTTTTATTTCAAACGTATTGTAGAATCGAATGCGTGTGTTCTAAGAAGAAGAAATTGAATTTCGTCGATTACAACGCCATCTATCATGAACCGAACAAAATATTTCATTCAAATCATACGTACTTTTAGTCGTAGAATCCGTATCTGCAATAAAAAATATGGCTTCCTATCTTAGTTTAAAAGTTATCCCCGCCGCACCAACAAAGCGGGGAGAGGGGACTATTTTTTTTGCACTAATGTATTTCCCCCGCGGTATGATTAAATTTTGATTATGGACATTTTCTCCGTAGAGTGGCTATTTTTCGAGATTTTTGATCGTTTAAAAGAAACACCCGGTATATATATATATATGTTACGGTTAAAGCCCGAAATCGGCGAATGTCCGAATTTACCGGTAAATGTCCGAATTTACAAAAAATGTGAACCGAAGTGTACCGAAATCCATTAATAGATTCTATATAATCCGTTCCTACATGCGGCACGCAGTGCGACATGTTTGCTTATCCCGGCTCCTACGTCCCCCGAAGTTGAAATCTAAAGCCCCTCGGAGGGATAAGCGGGGGGAGCGCAGCGACCTCCCGCGTGCCCGTGAGAGCTAGCGAAGCCGTTAGCCTTTACAATTCTAGGAAATCATTCTAGGGTCTACTACGAAATTATTCTAGGGTCTGCTACGAAATCATTTTTTAATAAAAATAATCAAAGAGTTAATGTGAATATAGTCTAAATTTGTAGGTAAACGTATATTGAACATACATTTTTGTAAATTCGGACATTTACCGGTAAATTCGGACATTCGCCGCATTTCGGTCTTTAACCGTAACATATATATATATATATATATATATAATGTGCAACGCTTACTGTTGACAATAATTTAGTGAATGGCTTCATATATCACAAACCAGCTGTCACACGATTTTTCATTCGGGTGGCTTTCATAATGTAATTATATGCCCACCAAACAAATATCAGATCATCAAAGGATATGCTGTCCAAACTGACTATTCCAAACTGTTATACATGAAAATTAAGACAACCGACCACTTGCTGGAAATTTGATTACAGTTGTGATGTGCCTTGTTGTGAATCCAACAACAAGTCCAGCAAAGCCCACTGTCAAGTTCAGACATAGTCTGAATCAAAAATTAAAATATACATTGGTGTAAATTGTTGGAGAGTTTTCAATATAGTACCGGCAATAATTAATGATCAAAACAAAAGCCAAAACCCCAAAACCAAAAAACAGAAACATTTAAATCGTGATATATCTTCTCAGAAATAAACTGTCTTAGGTCAACTATATAGTTTTTCCAAAATTAATTAAATTAGATCAAGTGGTAACTCGGAAAGAAAATTGTTCCACATACTCGATTGTTAAAAAATCTATATAAATACACTTCCCTATTTCAATTGAGGCTAGGTTATAAGATGTGATATGTACGTTTAAGGAATTGCTCAACCATAATATTTCGCCAATGATCATCTCATAATCCGTTGTATTTAAATGCATATTTATCCCCAAACCCATCAGGAAGGCGAGATTCTTCGAAGAAAATATTTTATTCCAGTCACTTCTTCCCATTATTGCCAATATGATTATAAAATCTAATAACACACACAGATGATTAAATGGTTTAAAACAAATCCAATTAGAAAGATAAATTTAACTCAACGCTAGTCCAGTTCTGTATTAGGTGCCTATTATTATATTATATATTATAACAATATATTATATATTATAACAAACCTATTATATTATAACAAACCTAGAGCCAATTATTTAATATATCTCAGAGTATGGTTCTAGTAATCGAGATATTCAAAATATGTCCGTTACCCAAATCACTTTTGACTAATTATGGCAAGCCATCATCAAATGAACCTGGTAGTTTTTGTAATTTTCAATGATTTTATGACGTACCTGATAATCTCAGTATTCGGGGCTATAATTGCATTCCCATAGTTTCTGTCTGTCTGTATGTTTTTATAATTACAATCTTTTTTGGGCTCAAGGCACTCTCAACTCTTTTGTGGTTCACTTATGTACTTCCTAGCTTTATGAGACATTCAATTTAAAGATAACCATCGCTGATATCTGATATATCTGATATCTGATATTGCGATCCTATTACCACTGTGAACCACTTGATGTTGGTCGAGTCTTTGTCATGCAATATTACCGAATCGAAGAATAATGCTATATTAGTCTAATTGTGGTACCAATCATGCCTTTGATTTTAATTGGAGCGTAATCAACATTATACAGAATACTCACCTTTAACCAAACCATCAGTTTGAAAGTTTATAGTTCGATATAAAATATTGTATTAATACAAATTCTAGAGCACAGTTTTTTATTCAATCTCAAAACCTTTGTCTTCTATATCATCTAGAACATTCATTAACATTGCAATTGGGTTGTGCCTTGTCGTTCTGATGATCATAGACACCTAGAAAAAAGTCACACGCACGACAATATAAATTTTCATGGGTCGGTGGGGGAAACAGAAATGGTAAAAAGCAAAAAGGCCAACAGGTCAATATACAAGCAGCACCAGCCGGTGATTTTGATACCTATAACAAATTAATTGAAATATTTTTGTCATTGACAGAAACATAATTTATCATATAAAAATATTTACCTTATTTTGCGTTGCTTTTATAATTGGTGTTCGTGTTTCACCGCATTTTGGACAAAAGATTTTCGATACACCGGGACGCCATTTCTCAACTATACATATAGATAACAGATTAATGGCCATTTTTTATATATATTTTTTAATCCTGATTAATTACCTGTCGTACGATATAATTTAGGATTTTTGTTTTTTTTATTTTTATTCAAATCTTTTGGTACCAATGGTTTTTTACACGCGTATTCCCGTTCATATAGAACTTCAGCATGTTTTTTCGGACATTTGCCAGTCTTAGAATTCTCTTTACCAGCCCGAAATGGACACAAATCATCATTTGCGTTTAACGATTTATCTTCCATTGGATTTATCGAAACATGTTTTTTATCGGTTTGTATATTGCGTTTCGATGAAACTGACGCTCTACCGAATTCGCCTGCTTCAACGCCCACTTCGTCCAAATCATCTTCATGCATTAGCTGATTCAGTACGCATTTACTGTCAGCACCGAGTTTTGATGCTTTTGATGGATGTTGGCATGTGTCGAGCGCAATCTGAGGATGTTTCTCACGAATGTGATCGAATAGAACTTGTCGATTCGATTTGGAACATTCCAGAATATCGCCACACAGCGAACATCTAACTACAAGGACCATAGTGGGATATAAATAATAAACTGAATAGTATAAAAAGTATAAATTAAAATTTTTTTGGGGTGATTTTTTCGCAGAAAATTTCGTTGACAACTAACTAAATGAAAATTTGATTTTATAAATAAAAGTAACTTTCATAAAAATGATTTTTCAATAGAAGATAAATATTTAAAAAAAAATGGAACGTCGTTTCAGGCCTACTGTCATTACTCTTGTAGAACACTCGGATAATGCTGCCTTGAATGGTGCTCGAAAGAGATGTCCTCAGGGTGGGGTTCTATCTCCGCTCTTGTGTTATCTTGTGGTCAACTCACTCCTAGTCCTACTAAACGACAACGGATTTTTCTGCCTCGGTTACGCTGATGATATCGCCATAATACAGGTAGATAAAAAGACGGATGTAATACGTGATCGCATGCCAACTGCGATTAACATAGTAGTAGCCTGGTGTAGTGACCAGGGTCTATCAGTCAACCCAGGAAAACTGAGATGGTCCTTTTCAATAGATGCAGGACTTTGGGAAACTTTAGTCTTCCAAAAATTGGGGCTCATACGATCCCACTCTCTTCGGAAGTCAAGTGTCTGAGGATCTAGTTTCGGAAGATAACTTGGCAAAAACATATAGAAGAGCAATGCAACAAAGCATGCAACATTTACTGGAAATTCAAACGGTCATTTAGTAAATCATTGGGCCTGAAATCCGGCACACAACTGCCCACATGCCCTCAGACACTATGGTGACGAAGCACGTCTTTGGGAAATTATTTCGGGTAACTATTCCCGGAAACATATGGGACTATAACAGCCCATCCTACCCTTCCGATAACGATATGTTAATCTTTACTGACGGATCAGTACGCCGTAATCTAGCTGGTGCCGGGTTATATACAAAATCCTGAAGTCGAATTATCTATTCCGCCTGGTAGGTACGCTATTGTTTTTTTAGGCATAAACTGCTGCACTTTTGAAAACAGCACTCTTTGTAAAAGGGATAAACTGCAAAGATCACCGTATCTGCATTCTTTCTGACAGCCAGGCTGCCCTAAAGGCGATTGGTTCCAATACTGTTTCATCGAAACTTGTATTGGAAACGATAAGTGCCTAAAATCAACTAGGCAGGCTGAATAAAGTTAGCCTTCACTGGATACCCAGTCACATGGGTATCAAAGGCCAATATATTGGCCGATAACTGGCCCGTTTTGGTGCGGCCTCCACTTTTGTTGGACCTGAGCCTGCTCTAGGAGTGACGTCACGATCTCTCAAACAAGAAATTTACTTTAACTTTGGCGATCTACACCAAAAGAGATGGGATAATTTCATTTTTTGTCGTTTATCCAAAATCTTCTTTGAATCAGTAAAATCAGCAAAGATCCCAAATTTAAATTACCAGCAAAGATCCCAAATTTAAATTACGCAGTCTTCCTTAAATTACGCAGTTTAAGGATCTTGCTGGGCATTCTCACGGGACACTGCTCCTTGACTAGTCATATGTTTCGAATGAAAATTCGAAACATCTCATACTGCGCACAGTGTGGGGACGGGGAGGAAGAAACTGTTGAGCATTTTTTGTGTTCCTGTTCTTCATACTCATCCCATAGACTGCACTGTTTCGGCTCACAATTCTTATTTGAGGATCAATTGACGACCTTGAGGATACCAGATATAAAACAAACGGATTCCGGGACTGAGAGTGTGCGTGTGGGAGGGATGTCACAATGGGCCAGGCCAATTGAGCCTGAGTGACTGAGAAAAAGATGCTGCCCTTACGCATTCGCCCGTAGACAATCTTTATTTCTGACGACTTGGTTTCCAACAGACGTACTTCTCTATCGATGACAGAAAGGCCAGTAAATTAGTATAATCAATCCTTAGTCAACCGTTTTCTATCCGAGAAAATCTCAGATAGTTGTGTCTAAAATTAAATAATCTCCGATAGTAAAAAACCAAAATTTCTTTTCTTTTTTTTTTATTTAACAAAAATGACTTTTCGAAAAAAAAGTTTTGTCTTCCACTTACAATTATAAATCTAGATGTGTGACATATGTTTTGTACGAATGTTGTGTGACCCTTGGAATGAACAATCGGTTATAAAAATTTAAAAATAAAATATCTTAAATCTGTAAAATTTTGTGTAAACATTCGAAGAAGAAAATACATCAAACGCTTTTTATGTAAAGTTTTTCATTTTTGGTGTGTTCTCATCGGTTTTACATTTTTAAAATAGGATATCATTTATTTAAAATAGATAAATAAAATATGTCTGTATTCTATGTGTACTGTAGATATACAATATAATATATAATATAGATAAAAACATTTATAAGGCACATTTATATATTTTTCTTGTCTATATTGATGAAGTAAAAGATTTACGACGAGATAGGTATGTAAGTGATAGAGGAAAGTGGAGGAGGATATACGATTCTTACGATGACTTAACAGGTTGTTCATTTATTTGCTGCGTCAAAATATTATAGGCGCATCCTAATGCCCACGATATTTCATGTCCATCCACTTTGTTGTAAAGCTTTAATGGTGTGGTTGGTTTCAAATCAAAACCATTCTCTAATAATACTGATATAAATACAAGATCGTGGCACATGAAAGGTTGTTCAGTGTTTGCGATTGCACAAATTTCTTGTGCTTTTTTCGAGAAGTTTGCGACAAGAATTTCACCACCGCCAAATGGATCTACACATAGAATAAAATACAATTAGTAAATCATTTTTAGTTATGATGTTCACCATAAATTATACCGATTAATCCAGTTTCGATGGCACGTTCATAGTAATAGCTGAATGCCGAAATTGAACTTTCCTTCAATGTAACAGGCTTTGGTTGAACTAATGGGATTACTTTTGATTTAACTAGTGCTACACAGCTGTCATAGTCAACAACAGGATCTGGTGTAACCGTTTTCGATGGTGCTCCACTGTAAAAATTTAATAATTAAATTTACTGTACAAAATATTTTAAGTGGGTGGTTTAACTCACCTGACTTGATATTCCACACCGCCATAAGTGAACAGTTTGTTCTTAATAATTGGATTAACACATATACTTTCAATATTTTGTATTTCTTTGTCATATTCGTGCGTAAAAACAGCATGTCGTACGGCCATTAATCCCAAATTTAAGTAACTATGCGTAAATACATTTACATGTGAATTCATTGTGGGTACATCATGCATAAAATTAGCATAAGCAGGTGTTCGTGAAACATCTTTTGGTGCGAATGTAACTTGTGTACTACCACCGCCCAAATCAAGTGCCGCAACAGTGTTACCACTATTCAAACGGTTTAGGAGTAGATTAATTGTAAACCATGAAAATATACCTTCATCGGTGCCGTCCATAATTTCAACCGCATCTGATTTAACCAAAAATCCAGACTCACGAAATACTTTTCGTACAGTATTTAGAATTGCTTCGGCTTGATCAGGACCGAGTAATCGCAGTCCAGCTGTTGCTTTTAATACTAGTGGTGTTGTAGCCCATGCACTTTTTGGAATAACTTTTTTTGCATCATCCAACAATCGCTCGATATTATCGGCACATCGTTCCGGTGTTTTTGCAAACGCTGATAATCCCGGTTTGTATTGTTGAAATAATTCACTATCTAAAACTAGTCGACCATCTAAATAGCCACGATGAAAGCTATACGCCAATACTCGACTTCCGGTTGACCCAGCGTCCAAAATAACGGCATAGATACGTTCATGATATCCTAATCGTCCGGCAATATTATCTATTATAGGATGAAATGAATCTGTGTACATGCCTGGAATGTGCAGTACAAGAAAAAAAGTTATTAAACAAATATACATGTTATTTATTAAATATGTAAAAAGCAACTGGTGGTTTATATACAATAACACGTTTAAATAAAAGTGTTTTGCAATTAATTATATGTACATATGGAAATAATCATACTCACCAAACAGAATAATTAACATAACAACTGAGAGGACTAAGCAAAGAAAAGAAAATTGTAAGGAACTTCTTGGTTTCGGTTGTTTCTCTTTGTTCCTCCGTTTTGTACGTACAGCTGCCTGGCTATTATCGCTTAGAGGAAGCTACAATTAAAACATACATATGAATTAATTTCGGCACTGATATGAGAACAGTTGCTGACATGTTGTAGGTACCAATTTATAACTGATTCCCTTCGGCATTATAATTCTAATCTGATTATTTCTATCTAAGAAAATTTCTTATAATATATAAATTTTATTTAATTAAATTAATTCTTTAATTTTTCACGAAACGTGAGTAAACAAATATCCTAAATTTTACATTCCCAATTACGACACCTACTACAACGTATAACATAACGATACAATTCCATTTTTACGTTTTAGAATATACAATACTATTACTATTTTATAAATTGATAAACATATTTTTTATTTTTAACTATTCAATAAATAAAATATAACATAAATTATAGTTATAAAAAAAATTAAGTTAACGCGAAAATGTCAACGAAAAAAAATAAATGACGTCTGTCAGAATGACAGCTTGCAAAATATGTGCACTAGCTAAAATCGAACTTTCTTGTCAGGTGTTGAACACTTTTAGTACTTGAATCGTATAAAATACGTAATTGGATAAATTTTTTTAGGGTAAAGAACTTGGATTAATTTGTAGTAATATGTGTCTTCAATAGGGTTGTAGAGACATAAGATATTGTTCATACTTATCTATAGGTCCGACTTAAAAGTCTGAGCGCCATTCCAACCTGTATTAATAATATTGAAGAGGATTCAACGGTCTATAAATTCTACACTACAACAGATCGCCGATGCTAATGATATGTATATAAACGCTGATTAAATCTCAAGCATAACGAGAAGCCGATACTTTTTCCTCCAACTGATGCATTTGTATTTCTCTAATATTAGCGAATTTATAAAACTTCTTTCATGACACTAATTAATAACAAAAATGTTTATAAATGCAATAATCGACTGCTACTGAGCTTTCACATTTGAAAATTTAGCGCAATTCAGAACCTATGCTTATAACCATTCATTTATTAAGACAATTATCAAACCACTGACCCTACATAGTAACTATTCATTTCCTTATTATAATCGTAAAAATTGTACTTAAACTGAAAGAATTCTTAAAATTGGTTTCTAATTATTAACAAATGATTAGGTCACACTACAATCATTTAACAATTTATTTTCAAAAGTGATTTTTAAAAGCGTCTCATTTTAAATCGAATGCTAAAAAATGTCGAAATATCAAAATAATAGCTTTGAAATCGTCCACACAATTATTACTGTTGAACCTAACAATATTAAATTTAATGAAGTTTCGAATAATATTAATTCTTAAATGATGCAGAACCGCCCAGGTGGCGCAGTGGTTAAGGCTGCGGCAGTTGGAGCGGGAGATACCAGGTTCGAATCCGATTCCGCAAAATGGGTTTTCCACCTTCGATCGTTTGGGCGCTGCGATCGGTGGTGAAAAATAAACATAATCTGGATCCTCTGTCGTGTTTAGAATCCTTGGGCCAACCCATCTTCCATGTCAGTACTATAGGACTGACATGGAGCTATGCAATGCATAGCTCCATGTCAGTCCTACAACGGATCAAATTTGGTCTAAGTGTGCGATAGCAGCCACATCAACTTAACTTAACTTAACTTTTATGATGCAGAACAGATCAAAATTTGTATAACTTGCGTCTTTCTACTTTCTTACTATTTGTAAAGAAAGACAGAATTTAATAACTGATATTATTATATATTTCATTGCAGATTTCAATTTGTCATGAGTAAATAAAATGTATATGCATAAACGTTTTTCCATCACATTCAAAGATTTTATCAAATTCCAATAACTAATATCTGCTCATAACAAACAAACAGCTCTTGAAAAATTATGTGTACATCTTTTATATATAACTTCGACTAGCACAGAGTATTATCTTTCATACCTATATAAGAATGATGCCATCATATCACAAATCACATAAAACACTTAAGGTTCAACACCCTGATTATAAATATGTTTATATTGATAAAAGGTATAAATTTTTCCCTTCATAAGATTTTAGTACACAGTGTGATGTAATATCTAATGCCGAAAACACTATATGAAAATAGACACAACAAATATACTATACTTACTTTACTACGATGTCTCGTTGCTTGATTTGTCATTATGAATGAATATTTTATTGCTACTAAACAAAATAACAGTTTAAAGTTTAAATAACTTTTTATTGCTTCTTAAATAATAAGAAATACCAATTGAACATATAAAAAACTACACAACAAGATTAAAATAATTTAAAACAGAATCCACTACCACAACAGTATGTACTAAAACCCAAACTAAAATTTTTTTTTATTATATTCTGTATTCTATAACCTCGAGTGCATCAAACGCGACTCGCCAAGACAATGAAAATGAATTAGTAACTAATATAAAAAACGATTATGTATTTTATAGAAGTGTAGAGTGTACTACTTTTGCTAAGTCATTGTTAGATAGTAGTATATTCCACCAATTAAACGAGTTTTGTTATTTTGATTAGATTTCAATGTCATGCGGTGTTTATCTAATTTCGGGTTGCGTGTAAATACCACGATCTTACAAATAATAGCTGTGTACAAATTTAGTGCGTGCACTCGTTGGTGTTTTAACAATAACACAATTCTTACTTGATCGACAGTTATCGGATCCATATTTATTATTTCACTTTGAGACATATTTATTTGATTTATTAACGTCTAATCACGACTAAAACGCAAATATTTATTATACTTTTGCGTATATTAACTATTATTAATATAGTTGAAAATAACAACATTTTTATTGTATGGATCAAAGTTCGTAAATTTATATTGTGTTGGAGTTATTTAAATTAATTTCTACAGTAATTTCATCTTGGACAGAAATGTACTCATCGAACGGTAAACTACTATTGCGCGATCTATCAGTCAATAGTAGAATCACTCCGATTTAAAGCAAGCTTTTAGATCATAATAATTATAAACAAAATAACAGATTATTTTACAATCTAAAATTTTATTTGGAAAAAAAAACATTTAATTTATTCAAACAAGATTTCACTCGCCAGTTAAAATTTCAAACTACTCCACCCTCTTGTCCCAACCCTCTTATATTGATGTACTAAAATACTTCCTATCTGTCATTTTTCAAAACCGATTTTCAATTTTTTTCAGTCGAACATTTGTATTCGTCTAGTTAAGTTGTGCGTGAGATTTCGTGGCTACACATTTAAATCAATTAAAGAATTTTATTTAAAATTATATATTGTAGTGTTTTCTTAATATTCAATTAATTTAATTAACAATGAGTGAAAACCAACAAAATGGTACTAAAAAAGAAGTGCTTGTCTGGTGTGATGGATGGTAAGAAAAAAAAATTTTTTATACCGAAACTATTAAATAAAAATCGTTCATTTCGAATTGTTTATGTATGAAAATATACGCTACTTGAATAAGTATTATTGTATTATGTGGACACGTCATAATGGAAAAATATAGATTTTTTTTCAACAAAAATAATTTTGGAATAATTATGTATTTTTTTGACATGTACAAAATTTGCATATGTGTTTGTGCTGTATGTACTAAATTTTACATTAATTTACTTTTCGTTTCGTTTCCGCATTTGATTATCTGCCAGTTTCTCATAACATATTACCTTGATCTTGGATATAAATCAAACATAAAATAGCAAATCATTTCTGTTTATTGTGTGACCTTTAATATATGTGCAATTAATTTAAAATTGTACCAAAATCGAATGTTATTTTTATCAACCACCAAATAACGGTTGTATATTATTATTGCTGTCTCATAATTTTAATCAGTTTGTCTCGCCATCTACTAAATTAGCCATGTGATGATAAGTCTGATAAAAAAATGGGACACTATATAACACCGGTTTTTCATTCGGTTTGAGCGAGATAGAAAATGTCGTATGATTTTTAGTTTCGAGTTAACTCTTCGGTTCAGTTAATATTTTTTCCACAATTCAGGGTTTTGAATTGATAATGATTTACTCAATACTAAATTTAATGATAAGAGAATATGTTTCGTTTTGGTGTATAGAAGTTAGTATATTATAAAATAAATACATACTATGAATAGTAGACGGAAATTGAAGACATCTTTTTGGCCACAAGCTTTTATTTGGAAAGATGCGTTATCAGAATGGCATGATAATAGGGCGGAACTCTTTATATCCGGTTTACGTTGGCGAAAGTTTATATTTATTTTTTTATTAGGTTCTTAGGAACGGACACATCCATAACAAATAGAAATTTAATGCGCAACCCTTTTGTCTAGACAAAAATTACTGCCACTCTCAAGTACTAGTTTTCCATTAGCTTTAATCGACTCATCTAATACAATTAATCCAAATGATCTGTACGCTTCATAGTACAATATCGCCTTATGTATAGTGCTGCCTTCTATAGAGCGTTTCGTAATCGTTTCAGAATTTATCAACGCCAGCTCATCATTTTGGGTTGCTGATGAAAGAACCAATATCTCTTAGTTCATCTTATTGAAGTCTATGGTTGTGCTGAAAAAAATCTTTAATCTGTTTTGAGTTAGACAAGGTTTCTCTCCTACATCATACTAATAGGACAGTATCTAGTAATGACAACCAAATGGTTCGTAAGGTCTCAGTTGCGATGCTGTTAGGGTCGTTACGGCCTTTAAGCTTTTGATTAGTACAGGAACAAATTGCTATTAAGAACTTCTCAAATGCAGTTTTGGTAAGATTCGGTACAGTTTGATGAACTTGAGCTTTTACTGAAAAAGCAGTTTACGTGAGGTTAGAAAGACCCTGTCGAACGAGGTTTCACCTTAATATTCTTCCTAAAATGATCAGGCACTTGTTGAGACATAAAAAAGAATTCTGGGTTACTTTCCATGTGGTGAAGGCTTATTTTAGAACCTCAATAGCATTCTGATAGTCCTTTATTATACAAACATCCATCCAGTCTAGGCACCTTTACATAGTGTTCCAACTACTAGTTTAAAAGATTACTACTATTAAATTTGCTTACTGATTTGCTCAGTCCATTCGATTTAACATCAATTAGAAACTTTTCGGCGGGAAAAGCTCTTCAAAGCATTATTAATATAAATAAGAGTCTAAAGTAGAGTTTTAGTTCTAGAAATGACACCAAACTACTAGTTACGATATAGCAATCTAGATTTTCTTATTATAAATTATGCAATTAACATAATTAAATTTAAGATTAAATACTGGTTGCAATCTGAAGTTAATTACAATTAATCATGTGGTTTATATAAAAGCTACTTGATAACAATAAATAGGGTCTCCTGGGTATCCATCCGAGCAGACTTGCAGTTAAATACATTCTTACTGTCAGCACTATTTGTTCTGCACCTTTATCTTGCTCATCACATACCGAAGGTTTTGTAGTTAGTCTTCCTTTCAGAATCCCAAAATGTCATCAGTAGAATTGAAACCAAGAAGTCAGTCAAAACGAGCTTGATTTAAATTAAACAAGATGCATGTATTCATTTTAAATGATAAATCTAATTTTAGACAATTTACTCAATGAATCGTGTTAGTAAACAAAATATATTTTTGTCCGCGTTTTCATAATTTGTGTGACACGCGAACGATTTACTTCTTATCTTAGTGGTCGGTTGTGCGATTTTGTATTTTGCTTTTTATAACATCAATGCGCAATAAATACTACAAAATTGCTTTACGAAGATTAATTCTTAGTTATACCTTATCTTAATATAGTTATTTTGTTCTATATTTAATAATAAAATTTGTATCCATGACCTGAATGCAAAGTACACGTAAAATACAATGTTTATCTTATTTACATCTTATTAGCTGCCGCAATGAAAGTACTTTTGCTTTAAGAATTGATTAAATTAACACGTAAATAAGACATTGATGAACTTGAAACTGGACTGCAGAAGTTGATTCACGGCCAGTAGTTATATAATGACATAAGCGGAACATTAAATATTTACATACATCTATACGGTTCAGTCATGTGTAATTGTTTAGTAAAAAGATTTACACACAAAACGATTTTCGTTGAGTATACGATAGTAAGTTTTTATATATAACATAGATTCAAGGCTAGTCCTGCCATACATATAAAAAAAAACTTAATATCGATCGGCGCGCATTATAAATAAAATTAATTACGCGGGGTTATGTCAGACATTGTTTGTTTTACTACTATATATCTCAATTGGATATGTGAGTGAGTAAGTATACATGTAAGATCAATGACACATGGAAAAGTTTTATTTTTATCTCTTAACTATATTTTGTGTGAAAAAATTGTCTAAGACGCGGCAATATTTATATAAATATATGACGTCAAATCGACACTTAAAATGATAACCCATTTGCTATATAATAACCTTTGCCAAGGGGTTAACTAATTCCTGCTGGTCATTACACTTGATAATATGCATTATAATGAGCTCGTACTTTCATCATCGTGTCCATGTACTATCTGTATGGTAGTATATCGTAGTTCGGATTAAATAAGTAGCTGAGCTACTTAATTATGTTTGTTTATACAAAAATATTCCATTGACACTGTTTAATGATGTACGGGCATGTTTGGCTTATGGGGAATATATGGTGTAATCATCTTGACATTTATTTTCTAATGCAATAACTAAATAAGTGCTTCACCTTCATGCTAAATCTAATTACCATATATAGTTTTATTTAAGAAGCTGTTCAGTTTCATAGATTTAATGTATACATGAGATACGAATAATTGGGTGCGGTACCTCTTATCACTTATAGAAGAATTTGAACTAGTTATTTTTAATATATTATATACCTTAAGATCTCATTCAGGACCAGGATGGAAACCTCTTGGTTAACGTCGATGCGGTACTCGGTACATGGCGTGATATGTTTCTGTCCTATCTAATGTATCACAAGCTGTATTTGAATACTCTCAAATACATAATTCAGAGATGATCACTGAGTCACTGACGATCCATCCTATAAGGGATTCACCATGGCCATGCAGAGATTAAAGAAAACATGTTCACCAGGAGTTGATTGCATTAATTCAGAGTTCTTGATATTCTTTTCGACCTTGTTCGATTGGTATGGCGAAATGAAGTTATGCCTTCAAGAAGGGTGATCGCGAGAATAGTCGAATTATAGCTCTCCTACATATTATCTTGGGAAGAATTACTCTTCTGGCGAAGGAAATTATCGGTGACCATCAAGCAGGATTCCGTCCAAATCGTCAGTCGCTGGTCAAGTTTTCTCGTTACGAATGATTATTTACAAGTACTACCAAACATCTCGCTATGTACACTAATTATTCCTAGATTTAAGCAAGCCTATGACCCGATCAATCGAGAAAAACTATAGTATGCGCTTGAATATTTAGGAATACCAAATAAATACGTACATCTATGCAAACTGACGCAATCACAGTGCTGTGATAAAGTTCGAAACAGGCTATCATGAACTACGTTCACTTCAAAAATCAAAATATTTATGGAAGTGAGAGTTTAACCTTGACGGATGGGTACGAAAGTTGGCTTCTGACATTCGAAAGAAGTATCATGCGTGTATAGCCCAAAACGCGACGTTAATGGCACATATCGATATTTTTTAAATCACGATATCAAGAATTTAATACGATTCAAAGGACAGCGAGTACGCTGGCTAGGTCACGTTAGCGAGATGAGATGCGAGTCGAATGATACAGTGAACTTTGAACGGAGATCCACCTTTCAGTATGCGAAGAGGTCGCTGTTGGCAACGTAGGCTTCACGGCGTGGACAGCGATCTAGCATCTTCTAATTGCTTGCAACAGTATGAAGAGCTGGCTCGTGATCGAAACCGATGAATTCAGATTGTTGACACAGTACGGACCAACAATGGCCTGTTACGGATTGCCTATTCGAAACAAACTATTGAATCTAAAAAGGTTATGCTTTGAGCCTATATTTTGCTGAGGATTTTAATTTAAGGTTGAATATCTGCTTCATCCGGTTATTTATGCTGTAATTGCAACTTACATATGGAGTAAAAACATCTGAACCATCCAAGGTGATACTTACCTTATATTTAACATTCAAAATATTTTTAAACAATTTTTTATAAATACTGGGTTCTTTAATTTCAAGGTCGTCCAAATTTCTGCAATCTTGTATTTGTTTACAGCAACTTTATAATTGAGTCATATGTTAGCCAAACCACTATGTAGATATTTTGTTGCTGAATATCGAATAACAAAAAATTACGTCAACAGCGGTTTAAGCCAATTATGTTTCATCTGAGTGATATATCATGTTTTTGCAACAATTAAGAGAGACACAAGTCATCGTCTCGTATTATTCCTTATACAAAACTAATTTAAATAGTTGTTTGAGTCTCGTCACACGTGACATGTACATGATTTGTACAAAACTATTTTATTTCTAAACAACGTGAATCAACTTTTGCCATTACTTACTGTAACTGGGATATTGAGAAATTATTTAGGTTTGATATTTATAAATTAGAGTGACCTTGTTGGTGTTTTAAGATGTATGATCTAAATCCATATTTATATGTAGTTGTACTGTACCCTATCAAAGCTAGCTCTAATTACTACTCAGTTATCGTTAATATATGTATAATTACCTGTAACTAATCCTAATTGTTTGTTGTAGGTGGAAAAATTGATTCGACAAACATGTAGTTAACCTTTAATTCCGGAAATTTAAATAAAATACCTACCTAATTGTGTTTTCTTGTTTCAGTTATGATATGGTACATTTTGGGCATGCAAACTCATTGCGTCAGGCAAAAGCATTGGGAGATAAATTAATTGTGGGCGTACATAACGATGCCGAAATTGAGAAAAATAAAGGACCACCCGTATTTACACAAGAGGAAAGGTAGGTTTGGAAAATTTTATTTTATAAATAAAACAATTTCAATTGTGTGTAGGTGAAGCAATTGATAATGTATTTTCTAATCTTTAAAGATTCCAATTTTAAGTATATAAATAGACCTGAATACTACATTGACGCAATTGCGTCAAACATTTTATGAAATTAGATAAGCTTTTATCGAAATCATAATTTTTATGAAATCAATTCTCATGTAAATTAATCACGTCTAATTTATAAAATACCGCGGTTTAATTTATTTATATGTTGTTTGGGGACATAGTGACAAATCATGTGTTGTAATTGCTAAAATAAAATAAAAAACAGTTCATTGACTGGTTTGGTAAGAACTAGTTTTTTATGGCGAAAACACTTATCTATATAATTGTATAAACTGGAATTGGCATTTGAATTAGAACGCGCGTTCTAATGTAATCGAACTTTGTCACACATTTATCGATAACGCATATCTACGCAAAATTATCATAGTTTTTAAATACTACATTCCAAAAGCAATGTCAAGGTAAATTATTTATCGGTTAAAGAGTAATTTGTGTCAAAAAATGTAAAGACAAGTAAAAAGCGTCAACTAATCAATTCCCCGACACAGATAGAGTTTCACCTATAAAATCCCAGTTATCGTACCCTATGTAGTGCATTCCATTGCGATGACATTTTTCAAGTATATAAATTTACTTTGAACTGAATCGTACGAGTATGACTATTTATGCCTATCACACTTTTGTTATCAGTCAATTCGCTCAATAACGTAACGATTTTATAATGTTGTGACACAATTTTAATTTCAATTACAGATATAAAATGATTAGAGGCATTAAATGGGTGGACGAGGTGGTTGAGGATGCCCCCTACGTAACAACACTTGAAACGTTGGATAAATACGATTGTGCTTTTTGTGTACATGGTGGTGAGTATTCCGATTAGATAACGCATATTTTTTTATATTTAATTACGATAATTGAGTTCATATGTGTAGTATGACGCCGTTTAATATTTTAAACAATTTTTATTCGGTTTGTCCGGGTTTGTAACCTTTCCTGATAACGATGTGCTATATATTGATTACAAAAGACCTTTCAAGGAATTTTATTCCTCATGAATTTATAATTATAATTTTTGTTCGCAGATGACATTACAACAACCGCAGATGGTATTGATTGTTATCATTTTGTAAAGGAGGCCAATCGATACAAGTAAATATTTTAATGGGATTTATATCCGGTTACAATTTTATATGCAAACTATTTACAATTTTTCAGGGAGGTATCTCGAACGGCTGGAATTTCGACAACTGATTTGGTCGGCCGAATGCTTTTAGTAACCCGTAACCACTTCCGGCAGGGAAACAACGAGTACTCGATTGAAAAAGAAGGTATTTTTGTTGTTTTTATTTGTTACAAGCTTTTTTTGTTAATGCGCATCCATCCATTTTTTGTTTATGTTTCTCGCTTTAATATCCTTCATCATCAAGATCATGTCTTTAAAATCATTTTTTAACAACGATATTCTATTTGCCAATTAAGCCTATACAAAAAACGCTTTTTCCTGATTTTCTTTGTTCTAAACGTATAGAATTAGAAGTTTTTGAAAATAAAATAAATGGTACAAAAAAAACAATATCACCAGGTTCTTCGCGTATGGGACAAGACCATCTAGCACGTAGCCCGTGGACCGGATGCAGCCAATTTTTACCAACAACACAAAAAATTATCCAGTTTAGTGATGGCAAACCACCGAAACAAGACGATAAAATTGTAAGTCCACTATACAGCCGATTGAGTCAATTCACTAATAATATTTTATTTTAGGTATACGTTGCTGGAGCATTCGATCTGTTTCACGTTGGTCATTTAGATTTTTTGGAAAAAGCTAAACAACAGGGAGACTACTTAATAGTCGGGCTTCATACAGATCCCGTTGTAAATCAATACAAGGGAAGCAATTATCCAATTATGAATCTACACGAACGTGTCCTAAGCGTATTAGCATGTAAGTACGTAAACGAGGTTGTAATTGGTGCCCCATATGCTGTAACAAAAGAATTGATGGAACATTTTAATGTCGATGTGGTATGCCATGGCCAAACACCAATCGCATTCGAATCAGATAATATTGATGCGTATGCTGTACCAAAAATGATGGGTAAATTTTTACTGCTCGATTCCGGCAATACAATGACAACGGAAAAAATTGTAGAACGTATTATTCATCATCGAATCGAGTACGAACGTCGCAATGCGAAGAAGGAGAAAAAAGAAATTGATTTGTTTGAGGCACAACAAAAGGCAAAAGTGGCGGAAAAATGTGGATAGGACTCGTAGATAAAATTTATGTTTGCTTATTTATTAATTTTTGTTGTTTTTAAGTTAATTTTATATATATATGAAACAAAATCATGATTTTATTTCTACTACTTTACAATGCACTAATTACGTATTACATTCTAAAATCCAAATCTACTTATCTAAATGAATATGTACTTTTCGTTCTCATTAAATACAGTATGACACATACATACCTATATAGGACACAGACGTCATTGAGACTGGAAAATGTAATTTCAAACCAAAGTTTTATTTTTTTTTTTAATTAATTAATTGTTTTATTAAAATTTTCAGCAATATTGATTATGTAAATATTTAATTATTATTTTTGTTTTGTAATTTAAAAATATTAATTCTGTCTCGTTTTGTTAAGGTGTTTGTCCTTAAAAAAAACCCTCGAACACATAAACCACTCCTAAGATGTAATCTCGTTGTTTGTGGGTTTTAAAATGGACCGGCACGATATAAAAAATGTTAGACTAGTTTAATAAGTGATAATATTTAGATTAAGTCTTCGTTTAGCTTATTTCCTGGAAATTTTATTTAGTAAAACATTTTAATCTTAAAAAAATATTTTTTTATATAATTTTAATTATCTTATTTACTATTATTATTTAGCTCTATATTTTATAAAAATTTTAAGCATTACACAAAATAATATATACATATATACAGATACAATAATACATCAATAAGACATGAAGTTTTAATGGCCATGGAAATTCAAAGACCGAAAATTTTATTGCTACAATTAACACTAATCTTATTCTCCAACTCTAACGATAATTGTTATGTGGCCAAATTAAGTGACCTTACCTAGAGTGTTATAAACAGCCAAACCGTGACCTGTGATCATTACATCGTCATTGTGTAACTTCGATAAAACGGAAGAAACGCCCTCTAGATATCAATGATACTTCGTTTTGATAAAGTGAACAAACCCTGGCTCGTAAGAAGGTCGGCTAAAAGCCAAGCCAAATATTATTGGTTTTAATGAGGAGTGTAGCTTCGCTGGGTAAAGACTTATGGATAGTCTATAATGAAACGGAAACTAGGTTTACAATCTAAAGGCCAAATAAAGATGTAATTTTGAATGGTGGAAGGTTGAGGTCTTCAGTTACCATATTCATACCTTTAAAATTCAATCAACTCTCATTCAGGACCTCGACACTGTGTAAATATCGATGCACAGTGTGAAGAACTGGCCCGAGATCGATATCGATGGAGTCTGATTGTTGGGCTATCACACGAGACAGGCTATTAATGACCTTAAGGGTTTATTATGATATTCATCCGAGTCGGATTTTTCGTTAACGCAATCTTAAAATTGCGATAACTTTTTGACACGCCAAAATACGATCAATCGAATAGATAAATACGTCAACTAAATAGCAGGCGGAGTTTGTCTTGTGCGGTTGGAACAATCTGATACGATTTTGCTTTTTAGTTTTATAACAGCACAGATTTATCCGTTAACGGAAAAATCCGACTCAGATTTATTAAATAATATACGACTAATATATCCTGTGAAAACTTACCATTTATAATTTATTCACTTTTAGCTTGACTGTATTAATTAGACACCGTTTCAAAAATCTATCTAGATCTTTTTGGATATTAAACAATTAAAATAATTCACCTAAACAAAAATTTTCTAAATGACTACTTTAGAAAACTCTTTATCTGGCTATGTTTCGGAACCGCAATCACCAACCTTTACTGATTGTTGCCAATCCTTGGATTATGAATTACAATCTGCAATTTAGATAAAACAATAGCATGTGATATTCTATCAAATGATTTCTTGATGTCGATTAACACCACATCAACCTATGAGTCTTTGGAGTTATTGCAAATATTGAAATTCAAGGGGATTTGTTGCAGTTTAACAGACAGACAAAATTGTGTTCCGGAATAATTAATTCATTTAAAATCTTGGATTCGGGCCAAAATGGAAATTGGACTGAAGTTATCAAACGATCTTGCACCATTTTTTGAAAACAGAAAATACATGCGACATATTTAAACAATGTTTGAACCTAAATTTCCATTTCTATATTGAACTAAAACGAATTGTCAAAACATCAATTGATCTGATCTCGGGTTCATTCAGACTACTGGTCCTAATTTCATACAGCTGGTACATCCAAATATAAGTCGTACCGGAAGTAAACCTCTGTAAATGATACCAGTACTCAACATGATGGAGGGTTAAACGATCCATTTTAGAATTCTTATGCGACTAATAAGCGACAGAGGAGCAGCATTTAACATCCTGAAAATAGGCTAATTACTTCAAAGAAAATGTCATAAAACGCATATTGTATGCTACAGCGACACCTAGAGCTAACAGCCATTGCGAACGATATTATAGGACAGTGTTAACGATGCTTAGAGCAAAAGTGATGGACGACGTTAGAATCGGATGCTATCCTTAATAATCTTCAGTGGGCGATAAATAATCGCCAACACGATATTTAAAGACTACTTAAAATACTTTTGGATCTCAACGAATCTGATGAAAGAAATATTGAGATCGAAAACGTGAACGATATTGTGAAGAATCGAATTAAATTAGCTGGAGAGAAGCAAAAGTAAAGGCTTGACGCCACGCACAAGGCTCCACGTGTATACCAGTAGGGCGATGTAGTATTTGTAAAATGAAGTGGAGGACCACGTGGACCGTATTTTGTAAAGAAAATGTTTCCAAATGACCGATATGTAATATGCGATGTGGAAGGTGCTGAACAAGGAAGACGAGGTTATGAAGGTGTGCATGCCAGCGATCGAAAGGGCCATGGTGTGCATTGCAGAATTTAGACTGATAGTTGATGAGGACATCAGCAACGTTAGGATGGACGAATGTGACCACACAATAACAAGTTTACCGTGTGAACAAGGAGCAGGTGTGAATGTCCCTATTCAAATTGGAAATGATACCGATTAGAATATAACGACGAACAGAAAAGTAGTATAAGCCGAATCGTGTAAGGAGATCGACGTAAATCGACGAAAAGCGAAATTAAGTATCACATGTAAAGTATTCGTTAAAATAAATAATTTGAATTACGTTATGAAACGTCGATCTGGTAAGTTTTATTTAAATTAATGTATATTTGGTGGCAGACAAGTTCGGTGGTGACAAGAACTCCTCTTGTTACAAATTGTTTGTCAGAAATTGTTCAATAATTGGAACGGGAGGTACCGGGTTCGAATCCCGATAAGGAGCAGGATGCAAAAGGAAAATTTTTACCATCTAATTACGATCGGTCATGTGAATGAACACATCTATGACTGTGGGAGTGCCAACCCATCTTCCATGTCAGTACCATAGACTTGCATGGAGCTTTGCAATGTGCAAATGGTTCTACGTAGATCGGACCTATGGCCGTACGTTACAGATTTGGCTATGTAATGGTATACAGTAGGACGTAACTTAGCGAACCGCAAAAAAGTATTGAGAGCTCTGATCCTCAAAACAGATTGTAAAGATAGAAACAGACAGAAATTGTACTCCACGAGCGTGAAGCAAAATAAAATAATGAGGCTATCGCTTATTTCTAAATCATTTGCTCGTGTTGCTGAACTTGATCCGGATTGAAATACAACCGATTATATACAACTTGTTTCTGTTTTTTTAGATCCAGTAAACTGTCGTTCACCACCGTAAGGTTTTTTATGCTGCGTCTCGTAAAATGGTTTAAGGTACGAACATTTCGGTCTAATTCATTTGAGTTAATTTTGAACTCGATAGTAAACCAGGAACTGTTATATTAAAATTTAATACGCCGATCCACTTGTGATGCTTAACAGCATCCCAATCTCTCGAACTGATTCCTCGCCGGTGTTCTATACAAAATTAGAGATTTATTTTCTGATTTTGAGTAATATTTTGAGTAACAACCACCTGGATTAATGCTTCGATAGTTTGTGAAGAAGAGACTCTCCTAATACAAGTGCCATCTCGACTTGAGTATCCATTGTCTTTAGACACAAAAAATTTAATTATTTTTCGATTTTCATAAAGAATGACTCAGCTAAAACTCAGTGAGCTGTCTGAATCTATTTCCTCTTCCGCGGTTTGCTTATTTAAGTCCTACCTCACGCCATTACAGCCACCAAATCGAGGACGTACGGCTTTAGGTTCCGATTTACGTAGAACCATCTGTACATTTGCACAGCTCCAATCCAAGCCAGACTATAGTACTGACATTGAAGATGGGTTGTGGCCCATGAATTCTGCACTCCACATAGATTTGTTCATTCACACACCACCGATCGTAATCAGAAAAATCCTGTTTTGCATCCTGTCCCTATCGAGATTCGAACCCGGTATCTCCCGCTCCAACTGCCGCAACTTTAACCACCGCGCCATTTGGACTACTATTTGTGACTTCTGTTGTTCATATCCACACAGTCATAGTTGGGTTGACTGGTATCAAGAGATTTTTGTACGTAGTGATGAAATGTTTGCACAAAGCCGTTGTACCCCAAACTTAAGTGTATCATTGTACATCTTAGTAACAATTCTTAGTTGCATAACTCCATAACACAAAAATGTTGTCATAACATTAAACGATTAATTAACAATTTGCGTTACCTGGATGGAATACATGTACAGGTAACAAAAAAAATCGGAAATAATATTTTCAACATCCGGTCTAAATTATTATAAATCCACTATATATGGAAAGATTTAATTTGTTGATTTTTTTTATTACATTTTGCATGTCACTTCTGTGTGTTTTGGATTTTTATATGCGATGACAAAAAATTTCCCATTTTTATCACAACCTAATGATCTACAACATCGTGCATCGTCATAGGGAGGCTGGGAGTTCAAGTTGACTGATCACAAATTCGGTATTGTATCGTCTTGTCATACGGGCGTACTATTTATTCAAACCGTATGATTAGATGTGGTATCTGGGTTTCTTTGGAATCGCACGAGTCAAGGTCGATGTAATTATTCCTATTTTGACCGAAGATTTAATTACAAAGTACATGCAAGTTTACTAAGTAGATTCCAAATAATATTTAACTTATTTTGCAATCAACATAATGAGATGATTATATCGCAATAATATTTCTGCAATTAACTGGAATTTAATCATGCCAGATGGCATATAGGTCGAAACGAAATTAAATCTGAAATTGTGCGTCAAGTCAATAAACTTGATAAGCCTGTACAACCGATCGATTAGACACACATGATTATCTATATGCTGTTTGCGATCAATATAAATCGATTATGTTCGATTGACCATATAAAATTGTATCCGAAATCGAAAGCTTTATACTATATAATCAGTTGCTCCCACCATCTACTGGTACTATACACTGTATCTACAGGTAAAACGTTTTATCTAATTGACGATTCGCAATTTATCTAAATAGACAAAAAAAACTAATTTCAACGGACGTCCATCGTTCAGTTTAGTTTTAATGGTCGACTAGAGTAAATGTCGCCTGTGTAGCATAACGTTTACAAAAATGCTCATACAAATATTTTTTTTATTAAATCTCGTGAATTTTTTTGTCAACAGTGATGGAACCTTTGGTGCGTCTGTGTGTCTCGTTTTAGTTTTGTGAAATCGTTTATAAACCAGTTTTGTTTTTTTTGTAGGTCGTTTAGTGATCGAATCAGAAGATTCGACTGGTTTACATACCGGATATACAACAGCGGAGCGCGAGTCGAAATTAGAATCAAAATCGTACTATCGTATTCCGTGTAGTGGTAGTGCCGAGTGTGTACCACTTGCACAGTGCAATGAAATTATGTACGAGGCGGCCAAATCATGCTATGCCGGTGATAATTCCATGTTTTGCGGGGTAACCGAATACGATACGTATGTGTGTTGTCCACGCGTTACAAACGACGGGCACAGTATTTGTGGTAAAAGTTTAGTACAAGGGCCATTCTATCGAGGTCTTGGTGCTTATCCGTTTGTGGCCCGAGTTGGATTTAAAAGTGAGTTCAATATGTCGTCCTAAAGAATTTCTTATATCTTTGTATCCCATATACAGATACAGGTACGGGTGTGCTAGCGTATCCTTGCACCGGATCGATAATATCAAAACGTGTTATTTTAACGGCGGCACACTGTGCATTGGCGAAAGCAGAAGGACATCGATTGTATGTAGACTATAAAAATTGTTGTTATATTTAATGAGTGCATAACATGATCGGAAATGATCATTGTTACATTATGTGTGTGATGTAAACATGTTTACGGTATTTTTTTTTTAATTTCATCAAATCTAGATCATCGGTTCGAATTGGTGAATTCGATATATCACGAGATCCAGATTGTGGTGGAGGAGGATTTTGTGCACCATCGGCCATAAATCATGCCATCAGTCATGTTATTGTTCATCCGGATTATATAAGTGGACAGTATCATCATGATATCGCGCTAATAATTCTCCGCACGCCGCTTAACTATACGGTCGCAGCACAACCAATATGCTTGAAAATCGATCAAGCTGATCTAACAGTTGGGCGACGGACTACGATCGTCGGTTGGGGTAAAATATCATCGACTGGAATTCGTTCACCGCAAATGCAATATCTCGAAATTCCGCTCACACCGTGGGAGACATGTATTAAAATCTATGGACAAACGGGTGCTCTCGAATCGGTGAAATCGATCGAAGGACAATGGTTGTGTGCTGGTGGGGAGGGTCGCGATGCATGCCAAGGTTATGGAGGCGCACCACTCGTCGTGAAAGAAAATGGAATTTACTCGCAGATCGGAATCATGTCCTTCGGTTCAGATAATTGTGGTGGCGTTGGTGTTCCCAGTGTTTACACCTCGATATCGTTCTTCTCAAAATGGATCGAAGATAATTCGCCTGCCGAGTAGAATAGTCATTTGTGTACGCCAACGGTCATAAGAAAATTCATTTAATTATTTTTTTTATTATAAATTCTCATTAATAAATTTAATTCTAATATTTGGCAAATTATTATAAAATTCAGTTAAAATAAATATGTTTTTGTAAATTTTTCAGTCATTCATCTGTATGGGTTAGGATGTGTATGTGTTTGTGTGTGTACTTTATGCTTATCTTATATAAAACAATATTTTAAATCCGTTCATGTTCCGTGTGCGCCGTTGACGGGCTACGACTAAATGGATTAGAAGTTCCCGGCTCCGGATCCTCGACACTGGTGGTCCGATTAAATCCACTGAAGCCACTAAATTCACTGCCGTCACTATCATAATTCAAATGCCATGAGATCTCCTCCACCGCAGGTTTATATTCCATCGTTATAAGATTAGCACGATCAGCGATTCTCGAACGTGATTTACAGCAGTGTCGCACCAAATAGTATTTATAGACTAAAATTAATATTAAAATTATGACTACTAAAAATGCAATAAATATAAATGTTAATGTATGCTGTAATTTCGTATCGGATATATTCTCGTAAACATCAAATAATTTCCATGGTGTAAATGCACCATACCCGGCTAACGATATCGATCGTATACGGATTGCATAGCTACCATTTGGCATATCGTGAAATGTAAATCTGGAAATCAAATTATAAATTAGAACAAGTGACCGAATATCAATACATGTCTACGTTTACTTACGTATAATTTTTGAGTTCATGCTCCTTCTGAGTAACACAAATCATGCCCTCTTGCTGAGGATCACCAATAATCAAACAATCTATCTGAAACGCAATTGTGATTCCATTCGGATTCGGCGGTGGTGTAAAATACAAAATAATACTATCGGTTGTGTTGGTTATTTCAAACTCAATACGATCGTTATCGCGCAGTGGATCCGTACGATCGGTATGCAAATAAAATGGACTACAATCGTTCTCTTTATTACAAGCGGCAACTATAAACTTGTACATTCCGAATGGTTTCAAATTGGTAATGTTGTAGTCACGATGATTATTTTTTAGTGTATAATTGTGTGGGTATATAACACTCGGCCGAAAATTATTTAATCCGACATATTGGAATATCACGTTTCGGAATTCATAATCAATATTGTTATAATAATTGTTGTAATTGTAGTAACTATCGCTTTGTGGGTTATTAGCTGGAGTGTATGGTAAATGATGGCATTGGGCGATTGGTATTTCGAAACACATTGGTTTTGATCTTGCTTGAAAAATCATACTGATTTCGACCAATTTATCGTACGAGATCTTTTCAGTTGGTATACAACATGGTAGTAACTCGAGTGCGGATATTTCATCTTCTCCACCACCTATCTGATCGGAACGTTTACAAAAACTGTGCTGATTAACAACATCTATACTATCGACATTATGCAAAACGAAAATTTTAAAATTCTCAATCAAATCGTTTTCTGTTTCGTCGATCACCCATCGTATCTGGATTGATGTGGATGTTTTTGACGCAGTGCCGACGATCGGAATTTTAGGTGTTGCCAATCGTGTAGTAAAATATAAAATATCTGTCTGGCCATCGATCACATTCGAATTCTCATCATTGATCGAAAATGATGTTACATAAACTCCGTACTGTGTATTTGGTTTTAAATTGGTCATCGTGTATTGATGCAGTTTTTGTTTTTGAGTAATAACCATATCAGTTGTAATGAGAACGGTATGCCAGCCAAATTTTGAGCATACATCTTTGCCATATTGCGGCGTTATATCGTTCCGCACCGTCTCGATGTACGAAATAGTGTATCCAAGTAAATTATAATTTTGATCTTCTGACTTAAATGTTGCCCACTTGATCGTCGCATTATCGGCATAAATATGATCAGTTTGGCCGAATATTGGTGTCACATTACACGATTGTTTATTGCCATTTGTAGCACGGCATATAATATCACTTGAGTTGGAATATTTTGTTATCGCTTTGAACTTAGTTATTTCGGCCAAACACAATTTCGCGTTGTAATAAATCAACATACCTCCATTTGACATCGTGAATTCCAATTTTTCCGTCCAATTCCAAAGAGTTTTAAGATTCGGATTATCATATATTATTAGAGCAAATTTACCATTCTCTAACACTTTGCCATGGATCACTTGTAGATTTTTGAAAAACGAAAGCGTAGTTAACGATGTAGACAGGTAGACTTTTAGAAAATTGGTTATTTCTTCGATTTCACCGAGATAACGTTCTAAATCGTTATATATATCGATATCGAGCGCATCGAGGTTCAATCGCAGCAGAAGAGTTCCATTTATTATAGTGCACCCTTGCAATTTGCGAGCATCATCTAGCGAATATATCTCGGTACCACTACAAATGATTGGACAGTTGGGTCTACAAAATACACAAGTTTTTTGTTTGTATACAGTAGTAGTATTAGTAGCTTTTACTATATATCCAGGCGGGCAATCGTTCACACAAAGTTTACCGAAAACAATTCTATCCATTTGCCAACACTGTTCTGGATAGACACAGTGATTCGTATCGTCATTTAATAATGTCGGCGCTTTGCATTCATCAGTACATTCGCCGTCAACACCAGTTATATTTCGACAGGCAAAACATCGTATAGTGGATGCATCATTGTAGCAGCCACCTAAACAACTTTGATGGCATGTTACATTTTTACCGGTAAAATTTTGAGGCGTATCGAAACGTTGACAATATTGACGCGACCAACATGCGGCTGGTTCACAACCGATACATTTCGATGATCTTTTTCGACATTTTACATCGACCGGATCGATAACATTTGGCTCATCGACCATCGTTATATTTTTCCATAATACCTGTAACGGTATTGTATTAAAATAGATACAGACATTTAAATGTAATTTATAAACTGTTCAGAACTTACCGTATCGGTAAAGCACAATTTTGAATTACTTTGTATTCGGACAAAACCACGTTGAATTTGTATCAGTGATTTTAATCCAATTTCCTCGATATCTTCGTTATCGAACACAACAAGAGCGTATTTATTCAGAAATAATTTCAAACCGCGAATAACAATCAAATTTGGAAATAACTGGCCAATCGATTTAAGGCCAAATGCTCGGTAAACGATTAAAAATCCGGTAATTTCTCTGAAACGAAATAAAAATTTCAAAATTAACGATTTAGCTATAGAGGAGACCAGTATATGGTTTAAAGACACCTCAATTTAGGAAACACTACACGTTCGTAATCTTCTGGTAGCGAATGTTCTAACAAAAGAATAGCCAAGTATCCCGTTACGACGGTACAATTTTCTATTTTATTCAAATGATCGACCGAGTTCCGGATATTCAAATCTGTACAATCGTCATTGCATTTAACATGTGTGCTGAATAAAACGAACACTATAACAAAAATATAAAATTTAACAGGCCCGAGCCCACTCATTTTCGAGTGAAGCTGATCGAATTTTGGTCTGATCACTTAAATGATTTTCGATAGACTGATTTGACATTTAAATAAAAGAAATTTGTATAACTGCAGTTGAAAATGTAAAAGTCACAACGGTCGAATACAGTGCGTCCAGTCAAATAAAATTTTGAAAATTTTAGAAATCTTGAAAATTGTTTGCAACAATTAAATCGTAGTATGGCTTGCATTTATTTACTGTGTTTTGTTTCTTACACGTCTATGCCACCCTACTATATACGCGATAGGAAACATTATAACATGTTCGATTTACATACTCGTCAAAACCTTAGTAACGCTTAGTAACTCTATTCCTATAACTCTTGGCACGTTATTCGTCTAAGTCATCTTCAATCGATTCATTGTAAGCTATAACTACTCGTCTCTAAGTGTTGACTTTGCCCGTTATCTGTTTTTGTTTAGTTGTAGATTTTTCTACTAAAGTACGAGGGTAGTCCAAGAAGTTCTCGATCTGACAAAGAAAACAAACAATTTTATTAATACAATTTTTTCCAGTATTGACCAATAGCTCCCTGTTTGAAAGAACCGTCGAACTCCTCAAAATATCCATTAATGCGAGACTTCACATCTCCTATCAGGTCATTGTTTTAACTGGTCCTTCGTCTCAGTCAACTTTCAGTCTATGGTTAACCGATTAACATATCGAGAAGAATCTACTTTGACATTGGTTAGCCTTAATCGGATAGTTCTATATTTTCAAAAATGTACTAAACAAATACGTTTTCAGTCAAATCTGATGTAAAGCGCATAACAGTTAGAAATGGTTTTGTCTCAACTCTAATTTCGAACATTCAATCTACACAAAGTGTTAAATGAGCGAGATAATGTCGTCGCTTGTCGCTTATTGGTTAAGATATTATATTATCACACAGCGGCCACGAGTTCAATTCCACTCCCTGTCGCCCAAAATTAACATTTTTCCCCATAGTCACACAAGCTCGATTGGCCCATTGTGACATCCCTTCCCAGACGTACACTCTCAGTCCCGAAATATGTTTGTTCTTCTAATGAATTCCAAAATATCTTGTATCCTCAAGGTCGTCAGTTAATCATCAAATAGGAATTGTGATCCAAAGCAGTGCAATCTATGGCAAGAGTATGAAGAACAGGAGAACAGGAAGTACTCAACAGTTTCTTCTTCTGCTCAACAGTTTGTAAAATCCTTCGTTGACAATATCGCCCAGGTGATGCACTGGTTAAAGCTGTGGCAGCTGGAACGGGAGGTACAACAGGAGGGATTTTTCACCATCTGATTACGATCGGTTGTGTGAATGAACATATCTATGACCCCTATTGGAGCGCAGAACTCAAGGGCCAACCCACCATCCATGACAGTACTTATAGCCTGGCATGGAGCTATGCAATGCGCAGATGATTCTACGAAAATCGGACTTCGATTTGGCCATTCAGGCGTAAAGTACAGCCCAAAAAAATTGTACATAGTATAAAATAGAAAAAAAATCGTTGACAATCAGTGCTACGCAATTTGTAACAATCCTGGAATAGAGTGAAGAATGGTAGTAACACCACCAATTTATTTTAGTTTTTAAGGGATTGTTTAAGAAAGGTTACAGAGGATTTAACACATAAACTTATTAAAATAATATAATTAGCCAATTAGCAAAATCAGCCGAAGAAATCGAGACTTATAACTAATATAAACATCGTCCAGATGATTAAAATGTATATACCAATAGCCCATGTTCTATGTGATCTCGGCTTACTTCTCATTTGGTTTGAAGCTTCTTGATCCAACTCAATAGTTTAGTAAAGCGATACAGTGCGCAAATCGCAATGATATCACAATCATTGTCAGTAGATGCAATAAACATCCGCTAGAAGCCGACAGCCTCTTATCAAATGCTAGACTTAAGAGAGTACTCTGTAGGAGTAATGGAAACTCACACGAGTATAAATCCCATTAGAGGGGATTCTAACTGCCCGAAAGTGATTATTCAAATGAATATGGAATTAATCGACTGGTGACGTGTTATAATTCGATGAAGCATTTATTCATTCACAAAATCTAAAACATAAGGACCAGATACGTGAGAAAAGAGCAGTCGAATGTTCATTCCGAAGGATAACATATGACAAGGCCAAAAGTATTCGACCGATAAACTTGCCTTCTTTTCAACTTAAATATTTAGAGCGATTGGTATAGATAAAGGTATTTCAGGGATGGATTCCTGATGTTTCCGGGTGACCTGAAATACCTGAAAACTAACTTGTTGAAACTAAAGACATATAGATGCCACCTTCGCTGGAAACACACGTTTTTTCCAGATAGATTCAACGAGTGATACAGCACGGTTAATGTTAGATAATACTCCAATAAATGTTAGAGTCAAATCACATGGAGTGAATCTATTATATATACTCTGCGAGAAGATGTCAGATCCATCGTCCTCGAAAAGAAAAATAGGACCTTAATCTGACGAATGGCGAATTTTCACTGCATGTAATCAAAGCAAAACGTATACTCGCTTTGCTTTGACTTCATGCAGTGTATCTGGGATTTATATTCAATTCCTGATTGAAAACAACTCGATATTCCAACATCTCATTAAGGCATCATCTTGATCCATCCCTCGTACTCAATTATCAATGTGCAACTGTCATATCCATACATGACGACATAGTCAACATTCTATACAATTTCATCTTATCGAAATTTGCACTTAATCAAGCCAGTCGATCAAGTATCTCTTACATTCCGTTGTCACTTAATCAAATTACATAGATGTGAGAATTTAATTAGATTGCCGGAATAAGATGTTGTGAGGAGTTTTACTTTTCAAAGCATGTATGAAGATACAAATGCATTGGCGAAAGCGCATTTCCTTTACGAAGAAAAGAATTAATTGAAATTATATTAATTAAAGATTCCGATACCATTTGTTCTCGACTTTCTACATAAGATTGTGACTACGTAACTGTCATTTTACACAGATTTTTTGGTATTCACAGATATTCAAGCTCATACCATATATAGACTCTCTCGATTGAGCCTATCATATAGTCTTGCCTAACTCTCGAAATATCCGTAGCGAACAAACTTGATCAGTGATCTGACTGTTTTGGACCGATCCCTACTTGGTATAGTCACCGATTGTTTCTTATTTCATTTTGTTTTATTTCACTAACGATTATTTCTTATTTCATTAACGATTTTGGAAGGATTCTTGCCTGCCTGAATCATTTGTCGGGAACATCACTGCTAAGGTTCTGACTTCAATTTCATACACGATTTGATCACGTAAACTTCGATCGGTCGTGTAGATATTTATAAAACAATTTTGTTAGTGCAACAATTGTTACTTTTTGATGTACGATTAAACATTAACCTTAATAAGCAATTTCAAAAACATGTCATTTAAATCGATGATCAAGGCCATCAATATTGAAGTAAACTTTAATATTTCCATAGCAGAATATATTCTACTGATATTAGTTAAATACTTGACCTTCTACTTATATAGAATAAAATCAAACGATCACTTTGCAGCACTTATACACCAGCTATATTCATAAATTATCACTGTCTTAAAATATTTGATCATCGCGACACATTTTCACACTTCATGCTACTAAAAGTGGTTTGCGCTAATTAAAACCAATCACTTATCACCGTAAAAAAAATTGGCATTTGCCAACTTAATTATTATAAAACAACAACACAACGAAAATTATATATTCACATACACACACTCAATTGAAGATAATACACAAGAAGTATAAGATTAACATAATCACCTTAAACTAGCAAATCGTAAACCTTCATAATCACTCTCGGATGCTGCATCGAGTAGCATGACTTGTAAATAGCCCGTCACAATTGTACAATTCGTAAGAAGATTAAAATTGATTACTCTGTTTCGTATATCGACGTCATGGCAAATTTTCGAATTGCATAGATTATTTGGTGTCGCGATTAGAACAAGAATCACAATTGAACATAATACTTTTGATAAAATTAAATTAAAAATATTAAAAATTAATTTCATTTTGATCACATATTAACAACGATCAGTAACAGCAGCAGCACCTACTTAAACGATTGCTAATAATCTACTGCAGACTGTTCGACAAATACTGGAAAGTACACACTATAATACACATAATAATAAGAAATAAAAACTATAAAAAAAAATAATAATAATATTGTCGAGTTGACCGACACCGAATAGGTTAATAATTAATTATTAGATGTCACTTGAATTTTTTTTTTTGGTTCGTTATTTTATAGAGCAGACGACACATGACGTGCAAAGTACTTACGAAATGCATATTGTATATCTCGTATAGAGAAGTACTTGAATTAAATAGACTATGATGGGGCCTCGTTGTTAAAGACCAATTTCATTACTCAAGATCCACACATCTGCTCTGACATACATTCAGTTGCTGCCACGTTCTTTAAGTCTAATATACGAATATCAATTACAAGCCTACAGTGTCTAGTATAATTTTATGGCATGAACATGATACCGATATACCTTATTCCATCACACATACAGTAACCAGCATATCATAACTCTGATCATAGTCTGATTGTTCAAATCGTCGTAAAACTGGTTTTTATGACATTAAAGATAACATTTGACATACCTATACGTCATTAAACTTGTGTGGTGTTAGATTTACCATTGGGCCTCAGTTCAAAATATATATGTTGGTTTTGGACTGAACAGCGCTAGCTACCATGGTCCATGATTACTCAATCACCGAGTTTAACTGAATCAAATTCCGAATGATATAAGGGAACTGCTCAAATTAGAGATGAATTGAGGCTATAATTGAGACTGTCATAAGAGACAAAATTTTCATATTTCTCTCGAGAGAATGGGTAAATATGATAAACTGTAGTCCACCAGTAAAATGAACACAAACATACCAAAACTAGTCGAATTAGGCAAAAACAAAAGTCTAAACAGGTTTGAGTGAATCTGATAATCACCAATTACTCCATATTCTAAGAAAGTCATTTGAGGTATATACATTTGCAAACAAAGGGTATAACCATAATATCTGAATAAATATCCAATTCAAGTCAATTCCAGATGGCGTACATGGCACTTCGTGTTGCTTATCTGTTAACGCTAATTCAATTTCGAATAAGACCTTCTGAATGTTATTATTACAATTGCTTGAAGAATAAGACCTTCTGCATACAATTATCTTCTGATTTGATTGTGCTCCAAAGCGATCTATAATAGACGAATAATGATGATCGTTGAGAAGTACTTAAACCTAAATCAAAAAGCTTATATGTCTAATATCTAAGTTGGGTCATTGCACCATGTTACATAATTCAATTGATTTTATAACCTAATGTAGGTCTCAAATATATTGATCAATAATTTTTATTGGTCAGTCACTAACAGTCCTCCAAAGTGTTTAAATGTATAATTTATTTATGACTATATACATTATACAAGTTTTTCACCCTATACATATCGCAATATAATAATTTAATTTAATTTTTTATTAATATATATCTAAAGGTCAACAAATATAATTATAATTATAAAAAATTATTTAAATTTAAAAGATGATTTTTTGTGATATCACCATGCGAGTTTCAGTTTCTTACATACATATTATATAGAATCAAATCTTAACGCACACTGTTGGAGTTGAAAGCACATGATGATATGCTAATTAAACAGGTAAAGTGAATCAAATGATTTCTTAAAAATACAACTATCAATTCTGATACAATTATTAATTGCCCTTGAAAAAATATATATTTGAAATTTATACCTTGAGTGTCGAGTTGCATTGCTAGAAATGCAATCGATGCTCAACAATTAACATTTTGCTTATAGACAAAACAATTATTTACGCAACCTCCGCACTCATAAATTTATTTTTTTGACATATATTCCCACATAAATATTATATTACGATGTACAGATCATGTTACATTTATATTATATAAATCCATGTATGTATGTATGTTACGCGATTCTTAATTATCAAAATTTTTGATGACTCAGTCAATTATGCACTTTTAGCGTAGCGATATATATTGATAATAGAAAAACACTTAACGTACAATCACAAAGATCCTAGTTATAGCTACATATATACTTAACGATGTGAATCACTTAATTGGCACTATCCATCATGACTATGTAACTATAATGTGAAATTCACAATTTGCTTATTGATACCACTATGCACACAGGAGTTGTGAACAATGGCATCATGTGTAAGTCTAGTTCCATGGGAGTGTAAGTAGTCCTATCCTTCGTCAAACAAAACTCGCGATCTAAAAGATCTTTTGTGACATTTCCTCTATACACACTATAAGCCTTCTAGTCTGTTTTCAGCCTTTTAAACAAACAATTGTTCTGGCACTTTAAGGTGATATCTGGCCTCAACACAGGTTTGCTGATACCAATATTTCTGGCCTCCGGAACAAAAATCCTAAAAAATAAATTTAATATTTAATTAGAATATGCAAATTTATCTTTACTATAAATGCTTCCTAAACCAGAAATCGAACTCCATATCAAGATCAGAACATAGACATAATGCAATAACTGAAATATATTGCAATTTATCGTTAAACTTATTATTACGTGATCATGATCATGTCGCATTTTTTATACGTTTTATTTATGAGCGTGTAAAATATACGCTTAAGGTTTTGATTAGATTATATTCTACATGTACGAAGTACGATTGATAACTATAATTAAAACTGCGATTAATAATCGAACCTATATATTGCGTGACCTATACAAACTCTAAACCTCAAATATCGAACTTCTATTTATCAGTAAATGTGCACAACTTCTGATCTAATTACAAAATTAATAATAATACCCTTGACATCTCTCTAATTTAAAGTCGATTAATTAAGAGCTATAAAGTATAATAAATGTGTAATTATATTATGTAGTTTAGTGAACGTGATAACGAAAGAATTTTTTTTTTAAATTTCTTCTTTTCTAGTATTTCTATACTATATAATATATTGGTTCAAAAGTCAATTTTATATAACTCGATAAATTGTGTAATGAAATTTAATTGAATTATATGGATAACAATAATTAATAGTTCCATACGTCACTGTACTCGAACATAATAATTAACGATCTTATTTTAACAAACCACGTGCTCCTCAACGTAAACAAATATTAGCCATCTCTTTCTAGTATACAAAAAATTTTAATGCCATTTCGTGTTGTTTATTTTTTCGATATCGAATTAAAGCTGTCATAATTTACACAACACAAATCAGTAAAAATTCGATCAAACATTTTCGGTTTAGTTGCGCATGCTTATTTTTAAAAATCGAAAAACAATTGACAGCTGCTTGCATCGAATCGTTTCATTGCTTGTGTTTTGTTTTGTGGTAGTAAAAAAATAGACTAAACTGAAAAATATCTTTAACTATCGAATATTATTAGTAAGATTAAATCATATCAATGGCAGAGGAAGCGGGAACAATAAAAACGGTGAGATTTGGCAAATAAATTATTACTATAAAGCTATATGGTTTAATGTTTTTGTATTAATCTGCTGCAGACCTCTGGCTCGGTAACGACTATTGCCTCAAAAAAGACAGTAGCTGCTGTATCATCACGTAAAAAATCAGGGCCAAAATTCGAATTATCCGATGAACAAAAGGCTGATATAAAAGAGGCATTCGATCTATTCGATACCGAGGGGAGTGGGGTGATCGACGTCAAAGAACTAAAGGTTGCTATTCGTGCACTCGGATTCGAACCGAAAAAAGAAGAGATCAAAAAAATGATAGCCGAAATTGATAAAGAGGGAACCGGAAAACTTTCGTATACCGATTTTTTGCAGTTAATGACAGTGAAAATGACTGAAAAGGATACAAAAGAGGAAATACTTAAAGCATTCCGGCTCTTCGATGATGATGATACAGGCAAAATTTCATTTAAGAATTTGAAACGAGTGGCAAAGGAATTGGGTGAGAATTTGACTGATGAAGAGCTACAAGAAATGATTGACGAAGCAGATCGTGATGAGGATGGCGAAGTCAGTAAAGAAGAATTCTTAAGGATTATGAAAAAGACCAGTTTATACTAGTATTAAAATAGGTGTAGAAGGCAGAACTATCGCCGATTGACCACGGATACTTCATGCATACCAACAACTAAAGATTTTCATGTTCAATGTTTGTTTTTGTGATTTGTTTTGTTGCACATACAACTTCTGAAATAATATATATATTTATTCAAAAATAGATTATTGTTTTAATTTTACAATAAAATAATGTAAACTTCTAATTTTAAATTAAATTCGTTAATTTAATTTAATATTTAAATTTTATAAGATAATTTTAACACGACTGTTATATCCTCGGTAGTATAGTGGTAAGTATCCCCGCCTGTCACGCGGGAGACCGGGGTTCGATTCCCCGCCGGGGAGGATATCTTTTTTTATTTTTAAATAAATAAGAACACTCAATCTTATACTATTTACTAACTAACCATATGCTAACCATACTCTTAAACCACAAAACTTAATAAAAACATACTCGTCAGTCATCTTAGCTTTCTTTAAGATTTTATTCAAATATTAGTAATACAACTGAGAAATACAAAAAAAATGATATAATTTCACACTAGCGTTCTAAATATTAATGACACGACTCAATTTCTGGATTCGGTTGAGTAGCAAATCTCCCTGCTTTATAGTAGCCTGATATTGCCAATTTTTACTGTCTGGTCGATTTGTTTCCACAATTCCTCCAACTCGATCGATTTTACAATGTAGTCGTCCAGCTGCGATAAAGCGGCTTAATTCAGCATCCACATACTCAACTGTTACACCAAACGCATCCGCCATATACTGCAACGTGAGTGAACGATACGATTCCAATAATTGTGTATACGCTAAAATTCTCATCTCGCGCACATAGAAACGATAATGTGGATGCATTAAGAAATCCTTTTGCAATATAGTCTCAACTGAGGCTAAATTCCTAAAGAATTCGGAATAATGACAGTCGTACAAGGAGAATAAATATGATTTAACATCAGGAAGTTGATGCAAAACTTCTTGAACTTCTGCACCTTTCACAATTTTATCGCGCAACTCATTTCGCGGTAAACTAATCATTGAGATATAAACTGTAAATCGCACAAAAGTTTGATAATCCATGAGCTCGTATGATGTAAACGTACTGATAGTGTCCAAGAAAAATGTAGCGGCTGCCTTGAAATCACGAATCGCAATACAGTAGATACCCTGATAAACTTTTAGACGATTGCGTCGATCCCAGTCCCCACCTTCTTCAATCAGCGATTTTGCCTTTTCGATATTTCTTGTGATCAAATCGTGATCCAAGTAAAATAGTCCAATACGAATATTATGAAACACGATATCCAAACGGTGCCCCAACGAAACAGTCTTTTCGTATGTTTTACGGAATGCTGATACAGCACCTTCTTTATCACCTATTTTACTTAAATACTCCGACTTACGGAGATTAGCCTCACGCACTTCCATTTCACCTAAATTTTTTTCAGCGTCCTCAATCGCAGCATCCAGTTCCACTAATTTTTTGTTATTCGCCTCCTTCATTTTATCGAGTAATTTTTTGTCCGCCGTCCATCCAAACTCTTTAATAATTTCTTCGTACCACGGTGCCATATTATCATTTTTGATGGCCCCAATTAATTTTTCTTTTAGCTCTTTGTTCGTCTTATTTTCGCTTAAGGTTAGGAGAAATTTTAGTTGTGCTAATTCTAAATTTGGATTTTTCTCCAAACCTTGCTCCTCAAAATTTTCGATAGGCATTTTATATAAACACTATTTTTATTACACAAATACTATAGAAATTAAATGATATATTGAATAAAAATTAAATTTTTATTTTTATGTCTTCTTGCGTGTGATGAAGATGACAAAACAAAATTATATGCCGAATAATTGTGAATGAAGTGAGGCAAAATTTTAAAAATATATTAAAATTTGACATTGTTAGCTCGCGAGTCGCAACCAAGTTTGCGATGTTTTATATGTTTATGCTGCTAACTTCATTATTATTATTCTATGTTTTTGCTAAGTAGAACTGGTAGTACATTCACGTGTTATGTTTCGGATTCTGAATAGCGCTAATTCTACAGTTCGCTAATAAATTTACATGTTGAGACGTGCTAATAAATATTTTTTCGAAAAAAAACTACTTCGAAAAGCTAGGTTTTGAGATTGTTTAGCTCGGTTAGACTTTAGGATGAGATAGAGATAATTGTAGGAACAACAATTATAGTCTTCTTGTAATACTGGTTGTTTCTGTTTTCTCAAAATGCCGCACTTCATTTATATTTTGATTTTTAGTTCAGCTGATTGTAGCTTAATGTTTAATAGAGTTTTGAGTTCGATTCGTTCACCAAAAAATTTTACATGCATTGATTGGGCTGACCATCTACAATGTACACCAATTCGGTCTGTTTACCAAATATTATTAGTTCAGCTGATAAAGATATTCAGAATAACAGCAGAATAAAAATATATTCCAAAAGAAATTCTAAGAACATGACAAGGCCATTTCAACAGAAATTCTATTCAATTATGTCTCACGTTGTATTATAAATTCGAAAATTCAGAGAGGAAATACACTAATATTTATCCAACATAACCCTTGAATTTTGTGTTTCTTTGCGACAAATCTGATTTTTCGTTTGTCATTTATAGTATTCATTCATGAATCGTGAGTTCGGTTTGTTGTTAAATCTCATCATAAACAAATAAATAATAATAATATAAAAAAACAAATTATCATTAAAAATTAAAATATGGTTTTATGTTCTATTCAATTTATAAATTTTTGAGCAATTTGAATTAATTAAAAGGAGCCATGAATTTCGATGATATAATTTATATGTCCCTGTTGCTATTTTGCATCGGATTCGGACATTTCTATCGTAAAATCAAGATTCCGTTGTATAAAAAATGGACCGGAACCCTTATCGGACTTTTCATAGTGTTGACCGTATCTAATTTGCATATCATACATACGCTTTTATCGATCTTACTTGGAAGTTTGATATTCTTCTTCGTCGATGCAAGGTAAGGACGGAATCTATTATTTGTATGCGTGCGTGTTCTTTCCATTTTCTTTTATGGTAATTTTCAGTTTATCAATTTCTATAAATATATAGTTTTAATAAAAGATAAGTAGTTGTATTATACACTTTGAACAAAGGTCAGATTGATGCAACAAAACTGAAACCGAAAGCTTAACGTAGATTTTGTGTGTACATAATTTGATGGGTAGGGATTAATAAATCGATTACCATTTTCGTTATTTAAACTGTTAGTAATACGATGCAGTTGACAATCAGGAGCTCTGCAAAATTGTTATAAAAAATGTTTCTTTTACAGACGATGCCATATAGTCAGCTTTACCGTCCTTTTCTCATATCTCCTGTTCTTCCGTACTACGATTTATTTCGGAATACCACCACCACCTGGCCACACAAATCTAATTCAAATGATATTAACATTAAAGGTAATTATTACAATTTAAATTAATTCTTACATCTAGGATCTAATTCTTATATCAACTTACAGCTTGTTGGCCTATCATATGAAAAAAATAATGCATCCACAAAGAAACGAGCAATCGATGCTGCTGGTAAAGACAACACCTTAAAAATGTCCGATCTCCAACCGTTAACACCAGCTGAGAATGAAATATTGAAACTCGAATTTATCGACATAATACATTATTGTTTCAATTATGTTGGTGTCCTAACAGGTAACTTCTTCGTTGGTTTGAGATTATTAAATATTAATTCAATTACATTTTAGGGCCATACTACAGTTATAAAACATTTAGAGATTATTTTAATCTTCCGTTTTCTGAATATGCCAACTGTAAAGAACAAACGATTAATAAACTTAAATGGGTTCCATTATTTGTTGGACTATTTTTAGCGGTCAGCTATGTATGGCCAATTTCGGTGAGTTATGCGAAACACTATTTATTCAGAAGATAATGAAAATGTATTTTATAGTATGCAGCTGATTCAGAATTCTTTGAGGTAAGGTCTTTTGTTTATAGACTATGGTATGTTTGGCCATCATTCTTCGCATTCCGAATGAGAATTTATGCTGGCCTTACATTAAGCGAGTGTGTATGTACAATGGCTGGATTAGGTGCATATCCGAAAGATGTTGGATCTAGAGCCGGTGGTGGACCATCAAAAGACTATCTTCATTATGCTAAGTAAGTTCACTTATATTATAAATATAAAGCGTTTATAATTTTCTTTTATATTTAGTGCACCAGAACAACTTGAATACGATTTCGAAACAATTCATAATATCGATCCATATGAAACGGACACGTGTTGGACATTCCGCGAAGCTATGAAAAGCTGGAATATGTGTATTCAATATTGGTTAGCTGTTAATATTTATAAACGGTTTCCAAATAAAAAGTTCCGTACTCTGGCCACTTTAGCCGTATCAGCTTATTGGCATGGTGTATATTCCGGCTATTATATGTGCATGTTAGCATCGCCGTTCTATTTGCCGATTGAGGATTTGTACAATAAACTATTCCGTACCCATGAAACTGGAATGCGTCGTAGAATTATCGATTGCATATTCTGGATTTCGAAATTCTTTGCTTATTCATATATGGGGATTGCATTTATGTTAATGACAATGGATAAAATTTGGCACTACTACAGCTCGGTATATCATTTTGGATATATTTTGTGGATTGTTATGTATGTAGGTGGATTAATGTTTTCAAAATTGTATAAATCAAAGAAACATAAAACTAAAGCAAGTGACGTTCAATCAATTGCTACTGAGGAAGTAGCGAAAAAAATGGAATAATTACTGAGAGTGGACATATAATTGATATTAGAAAAAATATAAAATCGGTTTTCTTCCAGAAAGCAACATTTTTTGATTGCCATACAATTTGTATATTCATTAGGTATAGTTTGATATAGGTAATTGTTTAATATATATTTTTTAAATTATTTAACGATCATTCACTAGAAAATTAAATGGAAATAATAAAATTATCTAGATTGAGAACTTGTATTCGAATAGTTATAAAACATTTCAAAGCTGAGTGTTTATTTAATCCACAAAACCTTACCTTACTATTGAACTTATTCTTCACTATTGTGTCAATTATCTTCTAGTTTGAATTTAAGAATTATAGCATAGTTAAAAATTATGACATTTATCACAAGAAAAACTACATTGTTCAGTCTTATTCAAATCCTTTCTTGGATGGAAAGATAACTGAGGACCTAAAAGTTGAAATTGCATACTATTTATAAAGGCCTATCACCTTAGATCACTACCATCAAATATTGGTTAAAGGAATTCAAGCGACACCGAACATCCGTTTCTGATGAAGAATGGCCACCACCCGGTGAATGAGATAACTACAGAGACTGGCCCACAAATTATCAATACCCTTAAAATATCTTATTTGGATATGAGAATGTTGTCGGTGGATAATCATGCAGATCTTCGCTGAAATGTGTGTATTCGGCCAACTATTTATTTTGGTTGGCTTAACAACAGAAGTTAACTGGACGACTAATGTATTGAGTTTCTTAAACCTCACCCATGTTGAGATTTGAACGCATACATAAGACTAATGGAAACCGCGTCAGATCATTCAGCCCACTAGTACAAATTACGAGTAATACTTCAAATTCTCCTTTTGAAGCTAGATGTCTATTCGAAATTTCTTGTGTGTCCCCAGTTCTGTTAAAATCGAACGTATGTAGCTACTATTGATTTTTAAAGTTACACAAATGGCATATTGTTTGCATCTTTCGGTGTATTGTATGATGTAAACGTGTTATATTTTTGTATTTTGTTTCTTATCTCTCCAATCTGATTTGGGGCTCCAGGCACTCATTACTATTTCGCGGTTCACTTGCAGAATCATCTATCGAACATAGCATAGCTTAATGCCACAACCAATAGTACTGACATGGAAGATGGGTCGACTAATGAATTCTGCACTCCAACAAACGATTGTGTTCATTCACACAATTGATCGTTATCCCGTTTTTCATTTTGCCGTAGCGTGAATTTGGTCGATTTTTTTTTGGTTGATAATCCCAGTTTGTTTTTCTGACAGACATGGAGTTTTATATAATAGATGATGGTTTTGACCCGGACGGAGATGTGATCCTTAGCAGTAATTACCAACAATTGTAATTTAATTACATCCATGCACAGTTGCAGCACGTCTAAGTGATTTGTTCGAAGTTGCATGTAGTATACGGATTGTGAATGCTTTTTTGTATTACTTCTTTGCAAATAATTGAGATTAAAGCAGTCCAATATTTAATCCGAAAACCTTATGGAGTAAAACATCCCCCGATTATCTTACCTTAATTAAAAAGAATTAATATTAATTAAAACATAAATAATAATTGGTATTGAATAAACGATAGAGTCATTCCATAAAACTACAAACTAATTTATATATATAGGTAATCATTTTATTGGAGAAAATATCTAAATTAAAAATTTAAAACTGATACAAATTTTTTTATTACATAATTAATTTATATTTAAATTTAAATAATGATATTCACATAAATATTGGAATATTATTTGAGTTTATGTATACGTTTTGTTTGATTGTTTTTTTTTTCATTTATTTTACAAAATAAAATAAATAAATTAATTATATATAATATATTTAATTGATATTTTTTTAAGACTGTTTTGTGAGATTTCTATAATTTTTTCGGTATATATGTATGTATAGTTTATTCGAGTACATAGTTTATAATGATTTTTTTATTTCTCCGATTAATTAAAATTAATAAATGCATAACGTTTCTTAATTAAAATTTTGACATAATTGAAAATTGATATGGCACGTATTAAATTAAGAGGCAACGAACTTTGTGCACATCATTAAAACTAGTAGGTGGAAATTTTTAGCTGCCGAAAATTATCTGCATCAATATTTCTTAAAACTAAAGCAACAAAATAAATTTTGTATTGTAAATTTAACAGGTAAATTGAATTGATGATTTTTAAAAGAATAAAATTTTGAGCAATTTTTTTACATGAGATTTAACTACGTTTTGTAAAAATACATAAAATATTTACAAAAAATAATTAGGAATTTGATTCAGAATTCTTTAATTTAAAAATAATAAAAAAATAAACAATTACAATCTATAAAATAATTATCAATCTGGAATGCAAAATTTAATACTTGTTTTAATTAACATTTGTTGTATTTTAATTAACTAATTAACTATATATGTATATATATATGAAATATCAAGCCTCGTCATTTCCATGAGATGACCGATGGTGTGACGATGGCACAAATTTACTACCACCACCACCGCCGCCACCACTAGTTCCATTGCTATTAGAATTTTCATCTGAAAATAAAATTAAATAAGACAAATATGAAAGATGAAATATTACATGCATTTTTCGTAAAACAATGATTTGTGTATGTATGTATTCAAGTGTAAAACATGTAGAAGACAGAAAAAATTATGTATAAAATGTCCAAAGATTTGTTGTGTTAGAAATATATAACAAAATTTAGACTTTACAAAAACATTGACAATATAAGCGAAAATTGATTTATTTTGATACCAAGCAATCTTGAAATATTGTTTCTTATACTAAAATTAAAATTGATTTTAAACTTAACAATATTTAAGTAATTCCTTAAGAATATTAATAAAGTAATCAGTAGTTACAGGATAGAAACTATCGTTTGTCTCTGGTGTAAAATGATAGACGTTTTTATACTATATAGCCTTTTAAAAGTAGACTAATAGCCCAACAAATTAGTCTTCATACAAACGACTTACGAGTAGCACACCGTTCCTGTTAGTATAATCGAGGATCGAAACAGGATACCGAGCTTTAATGACAACATTTAAATATTCAAGTTCAATTGGACATATTACCCAAAATTAAACTTGACATACATACAATATATAAGCACTAAATAAATTTATAACGAGTAAATGACACAGCAAATAACATCCAAAATATTTTTGTAGCTGAAGTAAAATTATGTCAGTAATGTTCGGAGTAAAGAAGGTACATAATCGACGTACAGGATGACACATGATCAAGATGAAGATAAGGAAACTAGCACCATACCACCAAACTGGCTTTGGGTTGGAATCAATGGTAAAAAGGGACTTAAACATTTTAATTGCTGTGGATTGTTTTCGTGGGTGCAAGGAAGCATAGGAAGGTATTCACATTCATAGATTAATTATAAGGATAGGCACTAACTCGTACAATACAGGGAATGAAACCAAATAGGCAGTATCTTTACCATTTGTGGTTCTTACCATACATCACTGGAGTAATAGTGTAGAATGTTTTACTTTACCAGAAGATTTGGTTATATAATATTACAGAGTGGGGGAAATGGAAAGCAGAACATATTCGTCCTTGGAGTTGCAAATGTTAAGTCGGAATGAATCCTTCCCAAGTAACAATTAGTTTTTCCAATCAACCCTTAAATTTTACTTTCTCAAATCTACGAGGGCAATCAATATATTCGTAGTATTGGTATGTTATTATGGAGGCAAAGACAAAACCATATTTATTTATGGTTAAATTATTTAAAAGTGGTAGAGTATCGCTAGAAGACGACACAGGACATCATCACGCATGGACACGTTATTATGGCAGAAATTTTTGTATTAGAGGACCGCCGTGTAAAACAATTATTGAGAAATCTCTGTTTAATTTGGTACCAAATTTTCATATTTCTAAAGTTCATGTTTCAAAAATCATCTTCATGTTTCAAAAATTAGTGCAAGATGGATTACGTTTGCTAGCTCCTGGACAGAAAAAAACTCGTGTCAAAACTTCAAGAAAAATTTAAAATATGAAAGAAAATGATCTTGATAATTTCATAAATAGTATCGTGACGAGCGATGAAACATGGATCCATAATTGTGATCCGGAATCCAAACAATATTCTATGCAATGAAAAAAGATGATGAACCCTAAGACGTTTAAAACTTAATAGTCGGCTAGGTTTTCGTCCAATTTTCTGGGATGCAGAAGGAATTTTGTTAATTGATTATATGCCACAAAAGACCACTATCACAGGCAACTAATATGCGGAAATTTTACACAAATTGAAGGTTACCATCCGGAAGAAACGACATGGTAAAGTGAGAGTAAGATTTTACTTCTCCACAACATCGCGCCTATTCATAAGGCTAAAATTGCACAAACTGCTCTATGCGAATGGGACTTTGAAGAAATCCCTCACCCACCCTATAGTCCATATTTTGCCCCTAGTGACTTTTTTTTGAACAGTTTCAAATAATGATGAAGTTGTGTACGCTACTGAAGATTATTTTGAAGACTAAAATAAAACATAAATTATTTGACAGAATGCATTAATGTTGGACAGAATGCATTAAAAATTTGTAAAAAAATTATTCATCTTCGATTTCATCTGTATTACTTGAAGCTACAAAACTACCGTCTCTCGTAAAGACAAGTTATGGTACTTAATTAGTTTAGTTAGTTGATTAAGAATAAATTCGAATAGGCTTCTCATATATTACATTGTGAAACAGATTTGAATGGCTTGTTGACTGTATCCTCAAATTAAATAACTATCCAGATTGTAAATTACGAATGAATGCAGTATTCAATGTGTCCAAATCAAAAAAAAATCTATGGCTTAGAGGCCGAAAACGGCCCTTACCTCGTCTCAACTGAGACCTTACGAACCAGTGTTAACGAATGGTGCACATTGTAGGTGGTCAGCCCAACGAATGTATTTACACACAAACGCGGTTTTATGACATCCGGTTGCTTGTTAATTTGGTCAACGGCGGGAATCGAATTCGAGGCCGCGGCGTGATGAGAAACTCTCTTAACTTAAGTGCGTAAACTACATCCGGCGACAATCAAAAATACAAAAAATAAAGTTTTTTTTTTGCTTCGCATGATTGTTTGTACACGATCTGGGTTAAGTCGCAAATCATTATGAATATAATGGTAGGTTTCAATCTGTTTAGTTATTGTATTCAATTTGTGCTATATCTTAGTAAAAAAATTGTAATGTAAAAGCAAACTGTTTTGTAAAATCTAAATTAATAATTAGTTATACCAAAACTTGAACGGAAAAGTCCCGATCAAATTAACTATATGCCACGTAAAAAAAATTAAAACAGATAATAAAATAACCCTCCAACAAAATCATACACTTAAAATATTTAAGTAAATTTATATTATAAAATCAAATTACCTCTTATCACATATATTAAAACATCATTTTGCATTTTCTTGTTATAAGTTTTCAAAAAGAAAATTACACTCCTTTAAAATCGGTTAGCATTATAAAAAAGAATATAAAAAACATACACAACCCATCAAAAAAACACTGTTTAATAGCATTTCATTTGGGGTTTGCCTCGACACAAAATTTTAAATCCTTTTCTCATGTGTTTCACACGATACGTTATTAATTAATTAAATTAAACAAAAAAAATAATAAACTAACTTGATAAACCATAATATTAATAAATTTGACTACTATATATATGACTTTTAACACCTTAAACTAATAAATGATCTTGAAAGCTTTCCGTGTCGATTTATAAATACAAATTAAATTTTGCGCATTGATTATTGACTTTAGTGATTATTATTGGCAATTTTGTATTATTTGTGTATTTAATGTTTGTTATATTGATTATTTATATTATTATTATTGTTTAGTTATTATTAATTTGTTATTTCTGCTAAGAAATATAGAAGAAGAAAAATTTTGGTTAGAAAAACAAAAGTGAAGAATTGTTTAAAAAATATATATAAAAAATATTAATTAAAAAGCTTAATTAATTTGTTTAAGTCAATTTTAGAGAGTGAGATATACATTAAATTTATTATTTTGTTATTATATGCTTAATATGACGAAAAAACCCAATCATTTTTTTATTTAATAAAAAACATGCTCGGTTATTAAACATTAAAAATAAGGATTTACTTTCATTCGATGTTGTATCTTGGCCTTTTGTACGACATGTATTATAACCACCGCAATGTAAACATTTTAATCCTACAATATGAAATTTAACTTTTGAAACCTAAATGATCAAATAGAAATAGAAATAAATTATTAAATACTATTAGAATCCGCATTACACACAATCACATACCTTATGGCAATCTTTACATAAAATATCAACTAAATAATTTTCATATTCCTTTGGCATTGTAGTGGCAAGCACTTCAGCATCTAAGTAATCCCATAATGTTTTCATGTCCATCATCGAGGTTTGACATGTGGGGCATGCATAGTGACCCGACGACAGTAGCTCCTGAAAACATGTCCGATGTAGTAAATGACCACATTCCGGTATATGACATGGTATTCGTGAGGTATGTATATCTTCTAAGCATACCGGACAATTTGATCTTGACACATTTTCTACACACTATAAATAAAATATCGATTATTTTATATTAATATAAATAAATATAACACTAAAACTTACACGATGCCCATCAATTTTCAATTGTATTGGAAGACACATATTACAGACTTCGCAATGAAAAAATCGATCTCTACCACCTATTCGACATATACCACAACCGTAACAGTGGTATTGATTTTTTTCTTCGTCATCGAACAGATTACATATTAAACATGTATACTGGAAATAGAAAATATTAAGCAAATTGCCGATATCCTATGCTACCAATATATAGTCCTTACCTTTCCAAATCTTACACCACATTTTTCACATTCAGCTTTTACTCGTTGCCTTGTATTACATTCTATACATATTAATTCACTTACTGTACGTCTATTAAAGTAATGAGATTCATTTTCATCGTGACAATATCGACACTGGTATAATTTATTGCAACATGGTGTCTAAAAAAAACAAACAAATAAAAACATTATACGATTGCATTCAAATTTTGAACGTTCAAGAAAGTTTGAAAATGTTTATTCATTTAAAACGATAAAACAATAAAAATGAAATTTGCAAGAGTTGATTGATTTATAAACCGTTAAATCTGTTTAATTAAACTGCATTATGATGGCGACTAAAAATAATTAATTTTAACTTGAAACAATCATATATATAATCTTTATAAGTTAAGATTAGCCATAAGACTACAAATTAATTATTCCATAATTAACACAAAAATCTAAACTGTTGTGAAGCTGTAGATCTTAAATGAAAGTATGATTGAAATGAACTTGATAAATCATACCATGGCTAGCAAGCAAAACATCACTGGTATTTGGAATAGCATTCTATTGTCTTAAAATAAAATTAAGAAAGTTTAGACTCGACACTATATTTCTCAGTTAGATAATAATTGTGAGGTTATAGGAAGTTTACATTAGGCAACTTCCACTACAAGTAAAACCACTACAAAATTGTAAATATACTCTAGCATTGTAATGGAGGTATTAAACAGACTATACATGTACAGGACTAGCAACTCAATTCGAAAGTACAGATATGGCCATTGAATTAGCAACTTTTATAACACTTATGCAGTTTTTCGGGAAAATTCAAAACCATAACATCCATTTGTTTATCCGTACTTAATTTGAATTGTTAAATCAAGATTTAATGAATATAATTGTTCAATATTAAGTCCACATTCCTTTATTCTTGAGCAACATTTCGAATTGTTGTCGCAGGACCTGAAAAGAGTTTATTATGGGTTTATTTAATAAGTGGTAATTGAATCATATGTTTTCAATTTCTTCAATCAATGTTTGTGTTTTTCCGATAGTTGCTTGTTTAGAACTGACCAAACATTTTCTATTGGGTTCATATCCGGAGAGCTCTCTGGCCCCTCCAAAAGCGATATATTTTTGGAACTCAATTTTGCGTCATAAACGGCGAAAGGTGTGTGTTTTAGAATAAAGATACAATTTTTTGGAAATGGGTTGTATGGAATTTTAGAAAATCAAAAGTTGCTCATAGCCGTAATGTAAAGCCAACATTGAGCACACTCAAAGCAATGATCTACATCGTTAGTAAATAATGAAAAGGCAGAGGACCAATATACGACTAACTGTGAGACACCATATCTCTTCATAAATTCACAAGCTTGTTTAAGGATTACGTTACCAACTCTGAAACATGCTTTTGAAAAATTTGTGCAAACTACAGCAAACAGTACCCTCAAGAGTATAGTATTTAACCCGATGTTCGAATTCCGAAAATACGGAAATAAATCGGCACGTGTAAAAATATTCATATCAATGGATTGTGGTTATATCAGAACTTTACAAAAAAAACTTGAACAACAATGCTTTGTAGGAATTCAGAAATACAAATTTGAAATGATGTAGAAACCATTAAAAAACTTGAAGGCATAATTAGACTTTCTCGCGTTGAAACACTATTGTAACGTTACACGTGAGCTTTTCGTCGTTGACAAAATGTGTTTAACACTGTTGCAAATATTAGAATCCTGTTTTATGAAATGATTGTAGCTCCGTCATTTCTATTTTGATACAGTCAACTTGGGTTTTATTTCCCTCAAAATATAAAAAAACAGATTCCTTGATAGTCAATTATTTTAATGATTCTTTTCAAAGATTAGTAGCGTATCATAAGTTTGAAAGGATACAAAATCTAGATCAAAAAACGAGATCAGATTTCTTGGTTTTTAAATTGGTAAAGTTGCAAAAATTAGATTTTAGTCCCGGGTGCGTTATAACTACAGAATGTCCTTAATGATTTTCAGAGTAGAGTCGTTTTAAATTATTTTTTTAAATTTCCAACTAAAACCTGTAGGTTACCCATAATCGGGAGATGAATCGTGCACGAATCCTAATAATATCAAGTTTCTCGACCCTGTTGACAAGTGTATTTTTCACTCATTTTTATTTGTCATTGCGTTTTCGTGCTTTACCGAATGTTGTTATAACTAGTTCGTAAAAACAATATTTTTATAACGGCGTAATCAGGGTATATCAGGGTAAAGAAACCGAATTGTGAATAGAGTTTTAATTTTTTATTTGAAGTTTTTTATCGAAAGTTTATTGATTTTGTGATTGTAATTTCCCAGGCCATTAGTTTCAGATTTATTAGTTGTTTAAAAATCCGTAATTTCAATCCAATTACTCATAACTCGTAAACGAGATTACGAATTGCTTTAAAACATACTAAATCTGCCTGTGCGAAAATTTATTTATATCTGATATAACGAACAAATTATGCTACACAAGGTACCACTTGAGATATTAAATTTAATGTTTTAAAATTGAAATTATTCAAAAAGAGGTGTGTCTCCAATACTATGATACTATTTGTCTTTTGAAAATTTAATAGATTAAATTAACATATTATATAGTCATGTTAATACAATATAATCATCGATCGATGTGTTTCGTACAACTCAAATTTTATTTCATCGTTTTTGGCAATGGCTTTTTTTCAAAAGAATAGTTTTCTCATTGAAGAAATATGCAAATTATGGAATAATCAATATTTTTATTCCAAAATTTGTAAAATGTTAAAATTACTAGTTGGTAGCTTTTTCTCTTAAGATGATAATAAGATGTGTGTAATTAATAGTTTTGAAATCAAAAATTAAATAAGAATTTATATACAGATTAAGATTTGCATAACAAAACAATTAATAATAATATTTCCAAGAAAATTAGGATTTGTTCAATTTTCATAGTTATCTTGAAATTCTCTAATTACGATTGTCCTCAGACATACTGTATGGCCAAATTTACAACAGAAACTAAACTTTATTTTCAGATTCTATGAGCACATACGAGAGTGCAGTGAACAATGCACCATCTAGATTATTGAACTCGTACTCTAATGGATTTCTTAATTCTACAAACCGACAAAAAAAACTTACTATTTATAGATAATAACAAATCAAATAACACGTTTTATTCTTCTTCTATTCTGAATTCCAGTTTTTAGTTTTAATCAAGAAAACGATAAAAATAGAAAATACACGGGTCGAACTGAAAGGACAAATATTATTTTTTGCTACTTTGAGATATAATTTCGTTATATGACAAATTTATTTATAATTTTTGGAAATACAGATCCGTAAGCTGATCAGTGAAATTATCGGGCGTACGGTTAGGTGATTCAAAATGAACTCCATCAACTGCGAAACAAACTTTAATCATTTTTTGTCCTGTACATAGTTATGGACTCCTGTCTGGCAAACATTATACTAAAGTCTTTCTAAAAAAGATTAACAATCTGCTTTGGTTTAATCAAAAACTTTTTCTCAGAAATAATATCTAAATTATTTCACGATGGTTGAAACACTCAGCACGTAGTATTAAATATTAACTTTGAAGAGGATCATTTGGTTTTTTCAACATTGATATAACCACAGCAAAAATAAAATAAAATTTAAAGTAAAAACTCAAGAATCGTAGTTGTAAAAGTTATAGAATCTAAACACTTAAATTAAATTAAAATAATATTAAATAAAGATAAATTGAAATAGTGATTATATATGCAACCACTTTATATTATTACATAAGTTACGCAACATCATTATGTGAATTTATAATGACGCAAGCGAGCTTAATAAACATTCAGCTTTGATCAATGTAGTTTGGTAATTCCCACCCGCTCTGGAATTCCTTATAATAAGCATTATAAATATAGAATTCTTTAACGATTATAAGAGAGTAGTATGATTCGTCTTCAGAATTAGAATACTGTTTGCCATTAAGTCAACATAAATTTTAACAATTGCATTTTATATGAGCAATTTGCAAATACCATATCTAGACCAAAAATACGAAACCATATTGCGTCACAAACAGACTTCATATTTGTCGTTTTCTACTCTACGATATTGCTCAACTATTGAGATTTTTATTGATCGTCGATGCCGTCAGCAACGTAGCAGCTTGTATCATGTAAATAACGAATAATTTATTAATCTTTCATCCAATGGGATTTTAAATTATTTAAATTATAACGACTGACGTCAATCCTTGAATACTAGGACGTACATACTTACGAGGTTTGATCAACATTTAAATCAGTTTTTATTGAAATGTTGATCAATATATGTTTACTTTTGCCCAACCGCACCTCAACTGATCCCTTATGAATCATTAATATGTATTATTGGCACGCTCATTTGTCTATTTCGGATCATTCCAACGACAGCTCTTTTTATTTCATCCGGCGAGAATCAAATTATAGACCTCAGCGTGACGAGAAACTGTGATTTAACCACTAAGCGATAGTATATACTTCCCAATTTTAAAAAGCATACATATACCTTATAGTTTATAATATTACCATTATCGTCTTTGAATTTCACTTTTTCATACTTCCTAGCATTTTAATGTCTCTTTAACTCAATGTTTGAGCTATTTTCGAGCTTTTGAAGACTATTACAATTCTATAGTTGGCGTTATTTCATTACCCGGAACAAATGTACTATCGTGAGCATATACAGATAATGTTTTTTTATCATTTGTAGTCTCTAAACAATTTCGTATATTTTATCAAATGTACAGTTGAATAACTTCATAATAGTTTTCTTAACACTTGTGTTAGGTAGCTAGGTCAAGAACATTTTAACGCCACTATTTATCGTTTAGTGAGCGATTTTAGAGAAGGAGGTTCTTTAGCAGATAAACACAAGATGACCTGAATGTATAATTTATTTAAAATCAATCAACTTCAATTTAACCATCGTTTTTTTATGGGTTAGAGGCCTTAAACGGCCTTACCGCGTCTCAACTGAGACCTTACGAACCCTTTTAACGTATTGGTGCACATTGTAGGTGGTCAACCCAACGAACGGTTTTACACACAATCGCTTTATATGTCATCCGGTACATGTTTTGGTCAACGATGAGAATCGAACTCGAGTCCGCAGCGTGAAGAGAAAATTTCTTAATCAATCATTAAGCTACAACCGGCGACCTTCGTAAAATTATTAAAAACTTTTTGACATCAACATTTTCAAGCTTTGTACAATTTAATATACTGCCAATGATAAAATGGAATAAATACAACAAAATATTTCAAAAATGTTTAACGAAATACTAGGTAAAATGTGTCATCAAAATGGATTAAAATGATCATTGTACAATCAACAGAGGCGGACATTTAGCTAACGTATTAACGGTATTAAACCATTTTGTTTCATTTACCACAATATAGAACGTTCTCGGGCATCACTATATAGTGACCATTGAAAAAGACTTGGGTGTTAAGTGAAGTTCTACTTAAGCCAAAACGGTGAATAATCTGATAATATTGGTAACTTCATCAGTAAAACTTGACCTATAGAAGAGAGCAAGGCTCACTATTAAACCTCACCGTATTCAATTAAAGGCATTTGTTAATCTGAACATGTAGCTTACTAATCAAACTTTATAGCAACTGGCGATGAAATCATTGAAAGTATTAATTATTTTTTATTACCGAAACAATATTACCAATAACTTAATAGGTTTTTGCATCATCATAACTTCAATACTATTAGCAAGTTGAATACTTAGCTACATCCTGCATAAAATGTACATCATCAATCATCGTATATGTTTTGATCTGACAAAAATTGAATAAAACTAGATAAGTTTGCTCAGTATATACTCAGATCACAAAGTTATAATGTCGAATCACATACTAAGCGTTTATTGTGATAAACAATACATTTGATGATTCCTCTAACAATTTAGAAAGATTTAATAAGAATAGTCCAATTATACATTATAATCGGATTTATATGAAAAAGACATTAATTATTATGTAAGTACGTACTCAACGGAAAACAGATCTGTATTAAACTATACAACTATTACCAAATAATACGATAAAATTAAATATTCAGTCATTAAAATTCATCAACGTTTAACATTTATACAAATTCTATATTTTATATTATAATTTTGGGAAATTCCTAAACTTTCTTCCGCCACTTTCGATTCTTTAAACAGACACATCAATTTGCCTAGAGGCGATTTCGTTTTCATGTAAATAACTCACTTCAACAGTTTATTAAAATGAACAGTGTCAAAATCTGTTTATTTTTTAACATGTACTCGTACATGGTTTATATAGGGAGATTTGAAAACGTGCGATCATTTTAAACAAACAATGTTTCCACATCTACTGTATGTTATCACTAGACTCAATATATATTTAAACAATATAAGTAAGTTTCTTTATCTAATTCTCTTGTAGAATACAAGGCTTATCTAAGTCACTTAATATGTAGGGTTGGAAACAGATTTCAAATATGTACATATATAGGTAAAATTACTTTCTATAGTTTATCATAAAGCATTCATCAAATGCGAAAATGAGATACATATGGAGACGATATGATAGTAAAATAATGTTTATCGCCTATAAAATCGCCTCTATTCGGTAAGTGGGCTACCGAAATGCCTAGTCTAATCTTGTTGTTAAACATTGTTGCTTAACGCGTTGAGCCGAATTTAAATCGTGAGTCAGTTGAACACAAATGTTTACCCCAGTATCAACTACATATCTTGAAAAAGGAAAGACTATCAACAACAAATATTGTTTTTGGCAGATTATATAGGCCAATGTACCGCCAGTGCCTGTACCGTGTCAACAATCTGACTCCATTGGATTCGATTACGAGCCACCTTTTTATGTTGTTCCAAGCAATTAGAAGATGCTAGATTACTCTCTACGCCGGGAAGCCATCGTCGCCGTAGCGACCTCTATGTCTATCGAAAGGTGGCTTTCCCTTTAAAGATCATTGTAAGCGAAGAGTCATTGTTATTAACAACCAGATTTAGTCGCCTCCTAAGACAAGCTCTGGATACTGTGGAGGTATTCCATGGGTCTTATGTTTCGTTCGAAATATTAACGAAACATGGATGCTACCACCCACGGGGCTTAACAACAAATATTACATGTCGAATAGGTTACATTATCGCTGCATTTGAAAGGATGCAATTGTGCAAAACCGATTCCAAATGCAAAGAAACAACTCTTTCACCAAGCCAATGAACCGTGTCACAAGCCATAATTGCTTCAAGCATATTCTGCGATTTAAGAACTAACCAATGATTTCGCCAATACCTAATTTTATCTGATTTTAAAGCTAAAAATAATTCGTTCTACAAAAAAGATATCGAAATGTTAGAGAGTTTGAATGAATTTAGTCAACTATGTTGATTAATAAAGTCGAATCATACAAATAAAAATATTGTTAAGTAGTTAACCTCGAGACTTATTGAGTGATTTGCTTTGTATGGTAGAACTAGTTGGAATCGTACATATTCTTGAAATATTGAGGATTATTTACGTACGAGGGAAGTAATAAAAGTTCGCTTAGTAAACGACTTTTAATTATTTTTTTTAAAAACAAAAAATAAAATTGATACTTCTTTCTAAAATTCAGAAAGATCGGTTAAAATGTAGAGGAGAAAACGGAAAATAGCTGAGTCTGCATCAAACGAAATTCCATCGCCAACGCAAACAGAAATTCGCTATGTGATTCTCTTCGATTTTCGGTGTTACCTAAAACCACTACAAATATTCAATGAATGTCAAATTACATATGGAACCCTTTCTATACAGACTAAGTATATCCAAGTGGATCCGAAGATTCCAGGCGGGATATTTTACTGTAGAGGAAGATCCGGAGAAGTCCAAAGTTGACGAAGATCAACGATTGACGCAGGAAATTATTGCTGATGAATTGGTATTGCATGCCATCATGGCTGTATCGCGAATAATTAAAAAACATCTGGGATATACGAAGAAATCTGCTCGATGGGTTACACGAATTTTAAATGAGGCACCAAAAGAGGCTCGAGTGCATTTTGTTAAAGTTTTCCTAAAATAAATTCTAAAATGGGCATTCTAGTAATTTTAGTAAAGTCGTTACAATGTCAAAATTCGGTTCTGCAATTCACGGTAAGGAACCCAACAAGAGCAAACTCCATCCGTGAAACTAAGCTACAAAGTTATATAAGTTTACTCCACCCCATCCCCATTTTACTAGAAACGGATTAAACGGTAAGTAAAAAATGTTATACCAAGGACTGCATACCAAGTTCACACTGTTAAAATAACGAGTAACTTTATTGAAATTTCTGGCATTGTAGAAATACGACCAGCAACATATTCCCCGGATCTAGCATCTTGTGATTTCGGTTTTTGTGTTCCAAAAATTAAAACAAATTTGATGACAAAGATCTTTAGCAGTAACGCGGAGATAATTGTTGCGGATAATGCTAACCTTGACAAGCTTAAAAAGTAAGATTTTGAAGACTGCCTTGAGAAGTGGATCTATCGACTTAAGAAATACATTGAAATTAATGGCAATTATGTGGAGAAGATGAAAAAAAAACGAAGATTAAGTATAAATTGCGATTTTTTTTTCACTTTTGGTCAACCAAGCTAACTTTTGTTACTCCCCTCGTATCACAAACATATATTGTCATATATTTAGTCATCTTACAGTTTTATAATTATAATTCAGATTATTATTTTTATTTGTATATAATAATGACGGTATTATCAAATTTTGAATACCAATTTAGAGTTTAATTAATATTCTCTGATTAAACAATTAAACAAGTGTTATAACCTGGAAAGTAAAAGTAAAAAATTTCATCTAATAAATTAAACAAATATTTTAAATTTTTATGCAGCTCACGATTCAAAAACATTGCAGATCAAGTTTACATATTTAAAAATTATTTAAATCAACTTTGCAAAGTAACTCGAACTATGCCTAATTCCTATTTGCTATAAGCCTGCCCTAGTCTTGCTTAAAACAACATTGATATTGACTTGATTAGAAGTGCAAAATGGCTACGGACCTTGTGTGACTATGCCTCTACAGCCATATCTTAACCAAACCTAACATTGAACTTACGTAAAATACTCTGTTTACTTTCAAGTGTTTCACGTTTCGACAATTCACACTAAGTTAAACAATCAAAATTATATAAGCGACAGCTAAAATTATATCGCGACACCGCCACAAACTGGCCAGGGTACGTACACTATGACGGCATTAGTATATAATAACAACCACTAATAATAATTACACTCTAATTTTATTACAAATAGACAAAATGGTATTTTAAGAATTTGTTTGCATTTCAAAAAAAAAAAAATATTATCGAAGAGTGAACTACATTTAACTCAAATGTAACCAATATGTTCATAAATAACGTTTAAACATTTCATTAGACCTATTCAAATGTGATAAAAGGCAGCGCGTTTAAAAATATATATTGTGCGGACCTTGCATACACGTACACTTAATACTCATAACTATTCGTTGCGTAATCGATCAATTTTATGTATTTATTCAAACATGCAAGTATCGTACACATCGTTTACTGCACAATTTTGAAGTGTGCGAGTTTTTTTGTAACATAGTGGCAACGATAAATTAAACCCTTGTTAGTTTTAAATTTTAAACGTCAATAATTCTAGCTTTTAATTTAATTAACGTACAATACACACATCCCTACACGAAAAACAGCATTACGTTAATAAAAAACACGATGACGTTTAAAAACTTAAAATTTTACATGTGTATAAATTTCGTCTGATATCAAAGACATATATCGATCTCGATACAAACATCGTTTTTCACACCTTGTTAATTAGATTAGAATTAGTATAATTTATTGTTAGTTAATAAAAATAAAATTATGCATAGTGTGACGGCGTGATGTGTGCAAGTGTAATATTATTAAACGGTTAACAGGTAAACCACATATAATGTTTATTCTTAAGACACATGTTTTACTTAAATTAACAGCTGATTCACAAGCGTGCTTATATACATCAATTTTAGTTTTATTAAAGCTTTTATATTTCATATTGCATATACTAATCAATACTTTTAACAAAAGTATTGTATACCCCAACTTAAGACTTAGCTAAGATAATGTTTATAATATTAATGTGATATTCTTTGCAAAATGAGAGAAAAGAGCACTTTTTTTTTTTATCAAAGAATACGAAAAAAAAAATTGCTCTTTTTGTCGATGTATTGGTGAAAATAAAATACAAATTATGATGCTACACAATTTACACAAACATAAATTTCATAGTATGGTCTTTTAAAACATATAGATTTATTTTATTATAATCCTTTATTATTATTGTTATTAACTTTTTTATTTAATTTTGATAATTTCACACATTTTCGACAAAATATAGTTCACAAAAGAAATTAAAAATGGCGTTTTGTTTTTGTTTATATTGTTTTGGAATTTAAAAATTTATATGTGTGGGTAAATCTGTGAAAAAATCTCGATTTTTGAAAAGTGCTCGAGATCAAAAAAAAAGTGGTCGAGATCATTTCCAAAGAATGTGTAATGTCAAAAACGCACGTGTTTCGAGCAAAAAGAGCACTTTTTAGCTGTCAGAGCAAATTTTTTTTTGTCCAAAGAATATCGCATAAAGTTGTCGTATAAAATACCAGTTCATTGTGATATTTTAAACAACGGACAATTAATAAAAATAAAACGAGCGCGTTAAACTTGATTCGCAATCCTTAAGGAGCGCACGTGGGTGGTTATTTATAATATATAGACGTGTACTGGATAAAAGAACAAACAACTGTCGTTGTGCTGTGATTTACTTTTATAGTATACAATCGAGTTAAATTTAAATGATTCATACTTTAGATACATTTAGCAACAGATTAATAAAGAATCTTAAGTCAAACTTCATTGACCTTAAATACGTATGTGTACTTTGTTGATGAAATAATTTATTCCACAGACAATAATCATTAACCGTTTCATCGTCCCAGTCATCGCGCGTACTTAAAAATTTTTTTCTTCTTATAATATACATACATACGACGACCTTGGCAGATATTTCTTTCTTTTTAATTTTTTAATATTCTTTTATAGATGCTCTTCTTCTCTTATCTAGCGATATTTTTTTAATACAAATATTTTTGTATTAAATTAAAAAGTTATTTGATTAACTGTTTAGGTAAATAGCATTTTCCAATTAGAAAAATTCGAATATGTACACTTATATACTCGTAAGTACAACAAAAATTTTCGTATTTTTATTGCAAATTTGTTGATTGAAACTAGAGCAAATATTTTTGTGTACACCACCAACCGACTACTTTTCGTATTTTGTGTAGTTTTTCTCAATAAAAATATTGACATTTGAAAGTCATTTTATTATACATATTATCTATTCGTATTTGTATAGTTTTTACTTATTTAAACTTGGATGTGCTTAAACTTGTTTTTGGGAGGAGGTGGAGAATTAGAATATAAATTGGTAGTTTTGTCTTAAAATCGAATTTTTTTCACAGCATAATTTTATGAATAGAAATATTTTTAACGTTTAAGGTTATACGAATATGGGTTGTTACCCCAGTGTTCAAATCAGAACCTAGGCTGTTTTCGAAACGTATACTTATTTAAAACTTATTTGTGGAGACATACTTATTCGCCGCCATTTTGAATAAGTATATGAAACCCATTCGAAACGAATTAGCTTACTTATTTTGACAGCAATATCAAAACATTAAAATTGACACAAAAATAAAAATTTATTGAAAAATTGTACAACATTTTTAAGTGAAAACATAGCTGTTCAATTTTATATTTATCTGGTAGAATGGAACAGACACCTTTATTGATCATAACTAAACGAGATTTCGCTGCTGTTGAGGATTCCTTTATGAAAATAAAACGACAATCGCTGCTGTTGAGGATTCCTTTATGAAAATAAAACGACAATGTTTAAAATCAACTAAGCAATTTATGTATTTGTATAAAATTATAATTAGAACTTTTCTAAGCAAACATTCGTCGAATTTCTTCTGGCCCACAACCTCTTACTTCTGTTTTATTGTGAGGAAAATATGCAAATATCAGTAAATTTAGACAAGCGACTATTTACTGTCTGGAAAAATCAAAACCATAGAAATATATTATATATAATGAATAAAACTTACATCGGCTAGTTTATGTGTTTCGCTTACATTTTCATTTTCCTAAAAAATTAAACTTCTGTATTCATAAAATATTTTTTTACTTTACGAGTATCTATGACAACTGACATTTTTAAATTTTCAATTAGATTTTTTCGTAAGAAAGAGACAGAAAATAAGTCACCTCGCCAGCATACTTATTTGAATAAGTAGGTCCCCACAAATAAGTTTCAAATAAGTATACGTTTCGAAAACAGCCTTAGTCGTCTTCTTTGACGAGCTCTGTTTACTACAGACATCACACGATGAACATTTAAAGATATGTACGATCAAGCTATCATAAATATTTGTGTAAAGTTGAAAGCTGGCTCTCGAGAATTTTTATAATAAGTGGGTTTCAATTGTGAATATGGTTATTAATTTCAAGATAGCAAGTTTGTCAGAGTGCGATTATCACGTGTTTTATTAAAAACAAAATCGAATCAACTTTTCTATTTATTTATTTATTGCTTATACTTTGGATTAAGGAGGAAAAGCACATATAGAAGCAATATGATAAACATTATTACTTCCATTTGGCATAAAAACCTCTTAAATTGTTTAGCACACCATTCAAGAAATTTTGATATAAATGTCTCGGCAAATCCCAAACTCCTAAAAACAACGAATTTTAAGACATAGAAGAATTTCGAGCAGAGAGCAATCGAAGATTGGCATAATGCTACCTGCTAAATAATAACTTTTTGAATAGATAATTTGGTTCTTTAGTTTTTAGTACCTTTCTAATAAAAGCGCAAACCTTTAACAGCTACAACCCAAAATAAGCCTAGTATAATCCCCAGGTGGCGCAGTGGTTAAAGCTGCGGCAGTTGAAGCGGGGGAGGTACCGGGTTCGAATCCCGATAGGGGCAGGATGCAAAAAGGATTTTTCACCATGAGATTACGATCTTTGGTCGTAAATAAGCGAACCGCGAACAAGTAGGGAGTGCCTTGAGCTGATACCCAAAACAGATTAGAGATAAGATAATACAAAAAAACACCTAGTATAGGGTGAAATATAGTCAAATTTTCTTATTCTGAAAATAAAACGAGTGCAAGCATTAAAACATCACCATAGAGAAAATGCGGAAGCAGATAAGTCATTCTGACTATCCGGAAACCCTACCAATTTATACAGACAACTAAGTAATCCAAATATCTTTCTACTAACTTTAACTAAATGGTCACCATGTAAGAGTTTTGTTAGAAACTATCCCCAAATTACTAACCGTAGTTGAAAACGGAATGAGTGATCCATTTAGATTTATACAAGAAAAAGAACGTCTCTCACGATTTTTTGTAAATAATAAAAAATTGCGATTTACTAGCATTTTAAGACGAACACATTGGAATTCGACTTTTATCTTAATCCTCGTTAACCATAGAAATATCATATTAATAATAGAATGCTGATCTAATTTACTATTTCTATGAATTTGGACATCATCAGCAAAAATGTTAAGGCACCAAGTACCGAAGAGGAACACCTGAAGTAACTGTAAGAAAATTAGAATAACAACTACCAAAAAAAAAACGATCCGATAAATACATAATTTATAAACTTTGAAAATTCTAACAAAGTGAAAGAAGTAAAGAAGAGTCCCTGTTTTCCATACTACGCCGAATATCATCGCTGATATTCAATAACGCAGTATTCGTACCATTCAAAGGCTTTGGAAATAGATCTTAAAATACTGACATGTGTAAACTGGGATAACTGAACAGGATTGGTAATTTTTGAAATTGAAATTATTTTACTGAGTTTCCATTGCTCGGGAAAGGAAGAGGAGGTTAAGATAAAATTAAAAATGTGTTATAAATATTTTGAGACTACAGGAAACTTTCGTTTCACCCGATTTAAACTAACTATATCAATGCCAGAAGATTCTGATTTAACTTCTAGAAGACTGTAACTTCTTATAGGAAATATCTCAAAATGAAATAGGATTAGAACACTCTTCAGATATAAGAACAACGATAGGACTAACCAAAGTTGGATTCGAGCAAATAAAATAAGAATTTATATCATTAGCTTTGAAATACAAAATATCATTATTTTTACTCCTACTTAGACCTAGACTTCAAAAATTACGCCAAAAAAACTTGGACGAAAGAAAAAAACTACTTTTGGGTGCACTAATCAATCTTACTATTGGTAGTTTGTAAACTAAAAATCTCTCACTATCTTTGAATCTTTTCTACAAGCGAAATTTATCTATCCTAATTCTGATTGAATCTGTAGTTTCCTCAGACATCCACGGAGGAGATTAAGGTTTAATTATCACTGATCTAAGAGAAACACAACTATCGAAAACCAAATTAAATTCATTGAAAAGATGAACCAAGAGCAAAATGCTATCCCAAAGAATGCTACAAATTAGTGCTAGATAAGAAAACTAAAACTTTCAGGCTTCGGGCGAGAGCAACAAGAGAATATTAATATGTCATGATGGGGAAAGTTTGGATCGCTTTAAGTGGGTTAAATCGAATCGAAAGAACTATGGACATAACTGGGATTTATTTCAATATCTAAACACAAAATTTGTTACAATGTATGAGCCAATGAGCATCTTTACACTTAGGTAACTTTTTTATACGTAACTTTTTTTTTACACCCTTCACGTCCACACACATTTTATTTGTACCCGGTAACTTTTATAATTTTCTACCAACACAAGTAAAGCTCATAAACAATATTAAACTAAAAAATACAACAAAATGTCCTTTAGAATATTTCTATTTCAGTTTTCTTTGTGTTGGTGTGTTGCAATTTTTTGAAGCTACGAAAATTTTGGTTGAAAAATGAATCCGCAAAAAAAACCTATTTTGTAGGTAAAAGGGGTAAAACGAAGTAGTTACCGGATATAAGTTACCGTAGCGTGAAAATGCATAATAACTATGCAATAGCGACTACTTTGGTATATAAATCATTCTCGTACAAACTAAAACACTTTCTGAAAAGGATGGTTACTTTGCTTTGGTGATTTCTGTTTTGGATTGTAGTGTCCCAACAAACATTTTTGGGTACGTACCCAAAACAGTGTTATTTTCACATGGAATTCCGTACCCGTTTTTTCTGTCGTCAATGTATACTCGTGTATAAATCGATGTATTTAAGCAATATAGTAAAAATGCATGAACATAAGGTTTTTATAGTTCTAAAATTGAAAAGTGTAGAAGGCTATTGCTGAAATAATTTTATTTTCTACTCAAAAATAGTGATTTTTTTAAAATGATTATTTTAGTAGAATACGTACTTTAAGGTAAGTATAATAATTTAAATAAAATCGTTACTGTTTTGTTATTAATTATTGTGACGAGAGTGTTTGTCAGAATGTCTAAAAGAAAAAACTACCGACAAATTAGAGAAGAAGTCAATTTATTAGTTTCTTTTGGCAAAGAAACTGAAGTAAATGAAAACAAAAAGGTATCAACAACTAAAGAGGGTGTAAAGACTAAATACTAAAGAGTTGCAAGAAGATTATATAGGAAATTTTCCTGGTATAGAAACAATTGACGCTGAATTATTTGAATATTAAAGCGATATTACATGTGCGTCTTCATCAGAGTTCAGTGAAGATTTTAATGAAATTCCTAATGAAATGCCTAATGAATGAAAGCCAGAGCCAAAGTTTATTTTCTTTCAAAACATAAGGTAAATATAATAAAAATTTATGAATACAATTTTTAACAATTATTTTGTTTCTTTCAGCTCCAAAAGACTGTGCATCCGGGTCCAAATTAAAAGAGGATGATACTGATGAAAGTTTTTGCTGGTCGGACTCAGATTACGGCTACCAAAACTTGCGAATAATTAAAAAAATTCCTACTACATCAACGGAAAACCCCAAACCGATCAAAGTTGATGAATCGATGCAATTAAGTACGAGTGCAGGAGATTCTTGTTAGGAGATTCAGTCTTATTTAATACAGTTAAATAAGACTGAAAACTAAGATTGAAATAATAACAATAAGAATGAAATAATAACAATAAAACAAAAATTTATTAAACATTTTTAAAACGTTTGTTATACTTAAAACTGAAACCCCTTTAGTAAATGCATGGTTAAAAACCTTGAATTAGCACGGAAATTGCCCTCATAAACGTATGGAAAGTGTGTTCAATTAGTTGAAGATGAGTATGGAATTAGTATCACAAAGTATAATAAATTTGTACGGAAAGCTACATCAAAAACGTACGCAAACAAGTGTTAAATTCGTAAGGATAGTGTAACTATTTTGAATGCAAAAGGGTATTAAATAGGTACGGAAATTTTGTACGCACTAATACATTCATAAACTAATATAAGGGGAGGGAGTGCTAAAAAAGTGACAACTTTCTTTGGCCAATTGCACCACTTTCCGTGCGTTTGGAGGATGCTTTTCCGAGTACCTCGTGCGAAATTGTGTGTGAATGGGTATCGCTTTCCGTACACTTTGTTTGTTGGGGTGTTAAGTATTCAAGAAATCTACCTTTGTGTAAAGTGTGAATGTTTATTCTTTAATTTTAAAAAAACAGACATTAAAAAATAATGCATAATATAATGGAATGAAAGCTCAGATTAGCTAAAGCTGACTGTACTATATTATTTATTTATTTAAATATTATTCCTTATAAACGAATTCATATTGTAAATGAAAATGCTATCGGATCAGGGTCATCACGAATATAAACTACCCTTGCGTTAAGTGAAGTAGGGTTGGGGATGACCCGTAGATGTAACATAAATAAAGACTCCAGTTTATAGCTGTTGAGGAATACCAACATAAATGTATCATTTGATATTTTGTTGCACATATTATTCCAGGAATGTGCTAGACATACCTATGGATTTTCGATATGGACTCCTGTTAGTTTCAATCATATTACATCAGTGTGAATCAATTATTTTCAGATTTATCTTTCTAATAAAAATCTGAATATTATAATAACCTTGAGCACGATCGCGTGGAAGCATAAATTCTTAAGGAACATTGTTAATTCCAAGATTTAAGATTATAGGCATATAGTAAAGGTTTACGAATCCTAAACGAAAAACATACAAGGAAATTTGATACATGTACGAACTTCAACGAACTGGATGAAACAAGAATGATATATATATATAATGATGATATATAAATATTTAATACTTTTGAAGTTATACTGACAGGAAATCTCTGGAGATCTGGACATTATTATAAACCAACAGCAAATCGTTTTGATATTTATGTTGGTCAAATTAGTTAAAAACAACAAAAGAGTCAATTTGGATTCAAAGAATTTCATGAACTATATCTCGAATATAGTAAGCACATATGCTCAAAATGACACGTGTATTTCCCAGAAATTGCAGTAATAAATAAACATAAATAAGACAATAGATGCTCTTTTAATTTTTAAATCAACCTTGGATTCTGAAGTTATGAGAATATATTAAAAACTGGATGTAATTTCTTTGTTTTTTTATGCATACGGAGATTCATAACAATTTTGGCCATAAAAGTAGAATATATTTCGTAATTCTATTATATTATTACAGATTTTAGTTCAAAATGTAAATTTTTCTAAGGTAATAATAGCATTCTGTAATTGGAAATATACAACAATACGTTCATTCCGAAGTTAAGAGTGAGGATTCATCAATGACTTGTTTTTAAATAGACGATAGATGTTTTTGTGGATTGAAAAGTTGTATATGTTAACTAGAGACTCCATACAGTATCTATATGTTTAGGTTTCGAGTGTACAAAGAATATATAATAGACGCTAGAGAACGAATATCTTTTATGAATTTTTTGAATAAATATTTTGATTTTACCATGTTGAACTCTTCCAGCTCTAAATACACAGCTAATATCAGTTGTGGGTTTTTCGAACCATTTCACAGTTATTGAGTTTTACGACATATGTTTTGATTCGTAATAGTAACTTTCCATCTCCAGGTTATATCAATCTTTTTTTCCTAGTTAATTTTCTCTCTTAAATTGTAAATATTAAGCTAATATACTGATTTCTATTAATAATATATTAAACAAATAATCTATATCACGCAAAGAAAATTCGAAATGCACACACTTTATACAGTGAAACTCTTTGGTGTACACCCCTGGTTCCTTAATATTTTAATTTAAGCAACAATACAATTAATTCCAACTCATTCTCTTGCAAAATACAATGTTTTGTCTCGTATATACAAATATTTGTAATGAATTAATAATAAAAAAAAATAATTAAATTTAATTAAATCAATATCAAGATGTCCACAAATCTATGACTTACAACAAACAAACAACGACGTTTGTAATGACTGCAACCGATACGTTTTCCAGATGACGATGAGGTTGGTGGCGAGGAATCTAATTTTGATGTATCCACTATAATGGGACTACTATTATTGCACGAAGACGATGAGCATGACGATGATGTGGATCTTGTACTACTGGACGATGACGATGAAGCAGTAGTTGCAATCAGTGATGGGCCATCGATCTCGTTTTGCGAATTTGTTGTTAAATTCGTTGTAACATTATCATCACTAATTGTATTATTTTGTTTAGCAGAATTTGTTTCCATAGCAACTAATTAAATTTCTTTTTTTTTTTGGTTTAATTAATTAAAATTTTCGACACAAAACTTATGTATTAGAACTGTTCACTCTATAAAATAATTTTATTTATACTAAATAATATCACAGTTTATAAACAAAACAAAATACTAAAATATATTTATTATAGATGGAAATTATTAAAATTAAGAAAGTTAATTTCGAGTTAGATTAATTTTGAGTTGCGCGATCTTCCCAAAATAAAATGGACGAAATTAAAAACACGAGTAATGCAAAGTTTCAATTTTGTTTCTTTTGTTTTTACGAACAACCGGCTTTTAAATTTTATTTAAGTTGCATGTATACTGCAATTGAAAGATCGTTGAATTTTAATTTACTAAAATTATAGAACACAAAATTGTTAATTGGGTAAAAATTAACAAGACAAAAAATCACATTTTTGATTATTTTGAATCGATTTTTGAAATAATATTTTGCGTGTGTTTATTTTGACTTTTTCATTGTACAATTTCTAATCACATAACAACGAACAGTTTGTAGGAAAGAGTAAAAAGATACTAAAAAATTTGGATAATTTGGAAATTTGATTGGATAAATGGTTTAGGATTGCCACACTGCTCAATTGTGCTGAATATAAAAGTTGTAGTACTAGTGTTGTTCAAAATTTTAAAAAGCCTTTTGGAAAATAATCAATTTTAAATTTAAATTTATTTATTAAAATTGAACAAAATTGTGTTATTTACTCAATTTGATTTAAATGAACCTAATTTTTTTAAAATTATTATTATTAATTATAACAGCTACAATACTATGTCAGTATCTATTGTCAGCAACGGTTTGTCAGCAAATAAAATCGTTATATTACTCAGTTATATTTTCATTGGAATGTAAATTAATTTGGTATAGCTTTGTAAAGTAAAATTCTTTCTTTGTAAAGTTGACTTTGTAAATTAAATGAAACAAAATAATAGTTCATTATTTCAAGTATTAATATGAATAAAAGTGACGGCGAATACTAATATGAGACTAAAATCTATTTCTCGGGCGATCTATACTAATTTAGAACACTTATCCACTACAAGGAAATTAAGAAACATATTTCTAACTGATATTCCATCAGATATAGAAAATGTAAGTAATGAGCATGTCCCTGTTTTTCTTCAAGGAACTAAATTCAGCTGAACAAATGAGCATTAATTAACGAAAGCCATGAACTGGATGAAATATTATTTAATATCTCTAAATAATAGTTATTATAGCATACTTAGTCAAGCTGCAATAAAAGTTAAGCTTAGTCACATTAAAAGTAGCATGCAACTATCTCTAATCTGTTTATTCGACATGGGTGGTTCGTTTTTTCACTGTACATATATTGGTGCCTAAAGTATCTGAATACTACAGAGAAATTAAAACCGATGGACCTATAACTCACCACTTCTTGCATATTTCTGTAGAAAGACACTGTACAAAGAACGGAATTTCGTTTTGATTTTTAAAATTTTTCAATTTTTCTTCGATATAATCTTTTTAAACTGCTAAAGGGCTTTTTAAACTGTAAGTAATTCATTAGCAATCAGTATTCATCAAACAATTCTATAGCGTATCTGGGCTGATTATAGCAGCTTCGTCCGAATTGTTTATTTTTCGGCACATTAAATTACCCTGGCATTCACAGCAGGTGATGTAGTACAAGCCTTCTCGTTTATAGATAAAAGACTATTAGGCGCTACATTCGACGTAAGAAAGTAAGATTAAATCGTTTTAATGAAATCATGACTATTCGAAAGACATATTAGTTGTGGAAAGATAGAAAATGTTGGACATAAGAAGAGTTTAGGTTATGCAACTAATTGGCACCAGCTTTTCTAAAATATCTTCCATACGTAACAAACAATCAATCTATATATTGGCCGTAAAGCACCAAAGTAGAAAATTGAACTACGCCAAAACGATCGATTATAATCAACTGAAAATAAAAAAAAATTAATTATTTAATTATAATTCTGTATAGTATGAAGCTGTCGGTCATTACCCGGACTAAACCAAAAAGCAAGAACATGTAATCTGTCAGACAACAAAACAAAAACAGCAAGGGGCAAGCCTGCTCAAATTAAGCACAAATAAGCATATTGACAACAAAACATAACAAATATCTTAAATTAATGTTTTATTTACTAATATAATACAGTTAATTAATTATGTTTTAAAACATAGATTTTTATAAAAGAAATTAAATATTTACAAAGTTTTCTTATAAAAATTGTTTATCGTATTTTGGACGGATACTGATAAGGTCATTTTTGTTTTTTATACATATTATTAAACATTAATATTTATAATTAAAATTTAATTACATTTAATACTAAATTTATGTAAGATATGTTCTATATTTTATAAAGCACGAGATTCAGGCACTATTATTTAGTACAGGACATAGCATACATACTTAATTAAACGGTGATTGAGTATTATGTACTAAAATTGATCAGAAACTTGGACGATAAATAAATTTTAGTACTAAAAAATATACTTACAGATAAACGCTAGAAATAGTAATTGAAATAATTTCCGTTTCGTTTCTAAAACTTACAATTTATTAGGCAATTAAACTAAAATAAAATCGTGCACTTTGTGCTCAATTAAGACACCCATAAGATATCTCTTTCAATTTGTAAATAGTACGGATCCCTACATGTTGTATTTTGATTATAAACTAAATGTACTAAACCTAAACTTAAAATTAAGTAACTAATGCGATTGTTCAAATTTTACAAATTTACACTTCAGTCTGTGGTATACCATCGATTAAATTTGTGCGACTTCGGCTCGCTGTCATTGTTGATTTACGTACGGCAGGGACGGGAGTTTGTGATGATGATTTAACACTACCCTCATTATCGATTGGACTACTTGTCATATAATCACGTGTTTTAGGGAATGGTTTAATCGAATTTGTTGATGTGATCGTTGATGCACCATCATCATTAAATCGATCACGGATATTACGATCAAAATTTGTTTCTTTAGCTGGTGGTGATGCTTCTTTTATTGAACTAACACTTCGTATGGACGATTGACTACCAGTTTTTGTAGTTTGTGTCATTGCTAACGAACTTGGTGATCTCATCGATGCTGTTTCGATTGGTAGTTTAGTGATTTTCCCTGCCGGTTGATCACGATACTCATACAAATTCTCACGAGATCTCAAAGGATGTGCTTGCGATACATTGTTTTCAATACCACCACCGCCGTGAGACTCCATTTCGGTGCCATCATTCATGAAAATATCGCCGTCGTAGAACCGGTCGGTTTGCCTATATATTGTTCAAAATTTATATTAATATTTGTGTACTTCTAAACAAAAACCATTCATAACATATATAATTTCTAATTGGGTTAGTCTAATTTGAAAATCATTAAAGGAATTTTTCCCACCACAAAACCACCATTTCGTGCAATATAACGTATGATTTTCAAAATAAAAACTTCCCTACCTATTGAACCATACCTCTTAGCATTTCGCCATAATATACAACAGATTACGACGAGCACAATTAGAAATAGACACGCAACCGACATACTCCAAAATGCAATTTGTAACGGCTCTTTCGGTTCCCACCAAAACTCTGTAGTTGGTGGATACGTTGGTACAATCCTACCAACAACTGTTGGTACATACTGTGTCCAAAAGGCACATTCGGTTTGCCGATAGTTTAGTAATATTGTTGAATTAAATGTGGTGTTCAAATTAAGATATCGCAGTTCACCATTTCTTGCCAGATCAAAATGCAATCCTAATACTTGTTGTGGCGTTGGGTTCCTAAATCATTTTTGATTAACAAAATGTATGTTTACTATAAATAAATATTCTTACCCGAATCGAGCAAAATCACTGAATGTCTTCATAAAGAAATGACTCATATTTCGATCGTTATCGGTCCAGAAATTTCGTTCGAGTTGTGGTCTCCTTGGGAAAAACTCGATATCCATAAATGGTGCTCCGGTTAGAAAATAGTGCTCACCATTATGGGGATATTTCCTCCACTCAGGTAAATTAAATGCCTCCACAGTTGTGTTCAACATGTACATATAAACTGGAACTTTTTGTTCTACAAGTAGCTTTATCATATGATCATTTGGGGCACGATACAAAAAATCCGAAAGTAGCTGCAATCGAAAATAAAATTTAGTTGGATTTAAACTTTGAATAATTATGAACATACATTTATATATTGGTCTCTAATAAGAGTTTCATTCTTTGGATCTGGCCAGTACGTGTACATGTATTTAATCGCCTCATATATGCCAAGCGGATTTAATGTGTAATTATACCGAAGTACAAGTTCTCGTACTTTTTGATCAAAGAATTTACTATCGACTTCGTAAAATGGAGCCAAACTTTCGTTTTGTGAAATGAAAAAGGATGCTTCGTGAGTCGTTACACCAGTCATGTAATGGAGGCCACGATTAAATTTCCGTTGTTTAATCAAATCTTCAGGTGTTTCAGTTAAAAAATACCAATCACGTTCGCGCCAGCCTTCATACCAATCATCGCCGGGATATGTAAAATTTATATCTAGTACGGGTGCCCAAGGAAATGTTCCGACATGCGGTTCAAATTCAGCATCGCCTAATTCCTGTGCACTACGACCCGATCGCAAACAATTAACTAGCTTCCATGACGATTCAATTGAACAACCTAGAATTTGCCCATAAACACGACTTGTATTTTGAGCACGATATTTATCAATAATTAGCGCCCAATCGGCTGTTGCCGATCCAGATTGTGCAATAACTCGTGTGACAATCTCTCTTGTTTGTGGAGCAACCATTAAAAGACCGGCGGACGCTGCTCCGGCACCAGGTCCGAATAGTGTTATCGAATTTCGATCACCATTAAAATTTTCGATATTATCTCGTACCCAACGTAACGCCATCGCTTGATCAAGAATACCGTAGTTTCCGGGCGAATTTTCATCTCCAGTTGATAAAAATCCAAGTGCTCCCAATCGATAATTTATTGTGACTACAACAACATTATAGAAAGTAGCCAGTACGTGGCCAGGAAATGAATTCGATGCGCCGCGCACAAAATCACCGCCATGAATATAAAACATAACTGGAAATTTCTGTGCCACTCCGGCTTGTGTATTCGGTGAAAATATATTTAAATATAAACAGTCTTCATGCATATCACGAACTTGTTTAGTGGCTCCGACGTATTTTATATTTTGAGGACACGCCGGACCATAATCGACTGCCTGTAACAATTGCCAACCGCGATGTGGTCGTGGTGGTTTAAAACGTCCCTCGAATGTTGGTGGCAGAGCATACGGAATACCCAAAAATACTGAACATGTTCCTTTTATTTTCTCTACATTATTATGCCACGGACGATACAAGGAGTCTGGATTTGGATCATCGTACAAGTAGACTTTAAATCCTTGAATTTGGCCATAATTGGTGGTAACGAAAACATCACGATCAAGTAATAACGAATCAGGACGTTGTTTACCCTGAATATCTGGACGCCAACCACCTAGTACACCGGGGAACGGCGTTTGCACGTTATTTGGATTTCGCTAAAACAATAAAAAAGAAACTCGATTACTTCTGGTTTCATTATAGTATAGATTAAATGTTAAATTTCACTTACTGGATCGTATGCAAATCGATCATCACCTTGTGGCACATTTTGAGGATATGATCCTACGTTTGTTTGCCCAGGATATTGCTGACCAAAACCACCTGGTTGATATGTTCCATATCGTCTGTCTTTGTAGATGTACGTTCTAGAAATGAAAACCATAAAGTTTAATTATATGAATAAAAATATGTTAAGTCACTTGGAAAAGCATAAATTGTAACGGAAAGTGGATATAAGCCACAATGAGAAATCTAACAATGGAACAGTATAATACGGTTAAAAGAAATTTTATTATAATAATACTATGTATACGAGTATAATGAGTATGTTATACTGAAGCATAAAATGTTGATAAAACCTGAAATTTTTACGACGAAATATAAATTGAGAAATCGAGTAATCTTTAATTGAGATGAAAAATAGATCTCTCGCGCAGTTGTAACTCAGAACTCTATACTTAAATACATTGCGTGGTGCTCTCTAAAGCTAGATTATAATATTTTGTATTGAACACACTAATTTTGAAACATCGGAAGCTGAATGCTTTTCAAGTAGTGGATTAAGTAATACTTGCACTCCGTTGGGCCTTAATCACCAATCGTACAGACGTATCAACTGCATATACAGGTACTTGAGATTGGATTACCGGTTTATAATGAATATTTAACTTTTACGTATAAGATTAACTCCAACAAAAGAATAAAAAGTATCAAAGACAACTTCTTGTCGAACATCAGAATTCATTGGATATACTCTCGATAGCATATGCTCTCAATTTTGATATAGCGATAACACCGGGACTGCGTTCCTGTCATTTAACAAAAATTTTATAACTGATGGAACTATCAGATATTCATACGGCAGCCATATATAGACTCCCTCGACTTGATCGAACCGTATTTTTAAAATAGATTTATGATGTTGTCATCGTAAAAGGTTTTGTAGTATGTACTATGGAAAAAACATATACGTATAGTAAAACAATAAGTTCACCTTGTTAGTCACTAAAAACGTCATCAGACAAAACGATATACTGAAATATTTGAGGCTATAAAATACTTCAACAAGAAGTATTTTATAGCCTCAAAGCTGCGAGGTAGGTGCGAGGTAGGTGACGTGTATTGTCGATATAACGTTAAATAGGAAATTAAGATCCCTAGTCGGGTGTGTCTATACATCTATCTGAACGTCACAATTTCTGATCTTATCAGTTGTTTCTCTCCAGTGAAAAATTATTGATGATATTTACGCAGATACCGAAGGGCTGATAGAGGTCATGCTTTGAGTCATAGATTTCAGGATTTATAATATAATGAATCCTTAATGGACAGAACTGAATTCGGAGCATTAAGTATGAAAAATGATCACACGATAAGTACCGAATCGAGGTTGATAAAAAAGGTTCCATCCAAGTTCCGAATGACAGTTGATTGAAGTTTCTGAAGAACCCACAAATTGAGTGTTTGTACTTATTCACACTTTTTACGTCTATAATTCCGTTTAACTGTCCTCCTAGCAAAAACAGCTTTGTTTTTTCCTTTTGGTTGTAAACTGAGTTTCTGCTATATGTCTACATTTACTATGCTAAATACTTTCCTAGTATATGGTCAATTTGTGACCCTGATTTTACCTCAATGCTTCAATCAATATAGGGAATATTATTGTGGGGAAAGAATATGCTGGAAACGTCGAGACCATGAGCGATCGCAATTCGTTATCAGTTTTCAGTGGCACAATGAGAGCTCCAACAACCCAATTGCTTATAGGCTATTTCCACTGCCACATGGCATAGTTTGGAAAACTTCTTATTAATGTTATTGTTAAGTTAATAATATGGTTACATCCTAATAAATGACATATCAACATTATATAATTCATATTCCTAAAATCAATAGCCAACAGTAATTTTCTATGAACATTAGAAAATTTCGTGACTCGAAAATATTGATTTAATAGAAAAACAAATCAAATATTCATGAAACCCCGATTCAACATTACCTCGCTTTACCGTAGAATAATATGAAAATAATTTATAAATTATGCAAATCAAATTGAAAATTTCTTTCTTAACAGATTTTGTGAATCATTCGAGACTAATTATAAATTACCGGTTCTAACCGACAATCTTATTTAAAACTACACCGGATGCCACCATATGTTAAATCCTCATGCTAGTCCAAATACTAGACAAAACCAACAACATATATGTACTTACCGATAGTTTTCATCTCCAGGATTTGGAAAATAATCATAGACACCTTCCCGAGAATAAAATCGAGGATCTCGTGTTGAATATTGGCCGCTGGCAACACTTATTGCAAATGCACTTATATACAATACAACTAAACATATTAATTGGCTACAACTCCAAAAACTACTTCTACCACTATTTTTATTACTATTATTATTTTTATTATTATTGTTGCTATAGTAACGATACAATAACAATTGATTTCTTTTAATCGTCTCCATAGTTAATGACGCCATTTTATTACTATCGCAACTTCATTTGTTTTGCTTTTTGTTTTATAGTTTACACTACATATAATAGTGTACACACGTTATTTATGTTATTAATTATGCAATTGTATGTTTACAAAAGACATATATGGCAACATTACTTTTATTTACTTATAGATTAGTTACATGTTTCATACAGAATTTTCACTTTTTATTAGTTTTCTAAAGAAGAATAAGAGTTAAGACATTTTAGCGATACGTTTTTCAATTACATATATAAATTCTGTTTTTTATGTTATTATTATTATTATAAATCAATATTCGTCATTAATTATAGAATTAACGAGACGATTGAGTCATATTTTTTCTTAGAAGTAGAATTGTATTTAAACGTCTTATATGTCGAGTTATGGAATTTAACGTGTTTCTCAACAGTCGTCCAGCATTAAATATAGGTTACTATAATTAATAAGGTTAATCAGATTGTTTGAGAGACAATGTAACAATGGTACACCATTGTTCTTGTAATTGTGTATAATATAAAACATACATACGATTATAAAAAATGATTCACATTAAAGATATGTCAGGCAAAACATCTGTATTAATGTACTACACATCAAGCATGTTATTAATTTAACTGCAGTGTAAGAAAAGCTTCGAACGGTCATATTTCGTGTCCACTAACCAAGAGTACTCTTATATACATTCTAATCTAATAAACTCTTTTACACATTTTCAAACAATAAACGAACGGAAAATATTTGAAAATGTTCCTGAGAATTTTCATTGTTTCGGTTCACTATACAAAATGACAGGGAAGCTCATTTAATTATCGGTTAATTAATGAAGATAAATATATTTATGCTTACTAAACGTATACTTTCAACCATAAAATAACTTCAACTTTCTTCAGCAGAGTTCTTTTTGTAATGGAAATAGACGACCTAATTTATTATAAATCTGGGAAACAATTTATAAATTGATCTTATTACAGTTAAATTTTATAAATAAAATCAAACAACTATGCATTTATTATAACTTTAAGTGTCTCGTAAAAATACGGATTAGGTTACACGTTTCTATCATACTTAAACTGGCCAGTTTTGTCTCAATGTTTGGCGCTAATGATCCCATTGATAGATCGCTTGGAGAGAACGTTACATTGCTTACACTACGCCACCCACATATTATCATGCTTACCATATGTCAATCAATCACGTCATTTCGGTTCTAACAAGTTCGGTACCTTAACGTCTAGAAATCGGATATTGATCAACATTTCATGTTGATCCCAAAATCACACTTTTTAAAGCATCGTACTAAGAACTTGGAATCGATAGACCAAAATAACTTTTCATTTTCAGCAGCACATTTCTTCAAATGAAAACATAAAAACAAAACTTTTTTTAGTGGCTTGTTGGCCTAAAACGCGGCACATTCAATGCTTTTATAAATTACACATACAGAAAACAAATGTTATATATATTGTTGCTTTGATAACAAGGTATATGGCATAACAGCATACTTCTCAAATACGAAGTGGAAGTATGAAAATCCTTTAAAATTAATGAAAGATTGGAATAAATGGGTTAAAATAATATATTTTCACAGTTAATGGTCTGTGAGTGATTCAGAGGATCAAGAGACCGTTTATAAAATTATATTCATATGGTATAGTTACCTACTTGAGCAACTGAAGCTAACAGAAAACAACTCTTAAATCAAGTGTCCACGTTACGATCACTTGACCATCAGTGATACAACTGATACAGGTTGATAGAGCCGTATCAGTTGTATCACTGATGGTCAAGTGATCGTAACGTAATACAAAGCTACAGGTTGATAGAGCCGTATCATTGAATGCAAGTGTAACTGTTGGCCGTTCTACTATTTATAAATACCTATTATACAATAACTGGTAAGTTATGCTATGGAATGACTTAAATTGTCTAGTCAACTTAAAATTCCAATACTGTTATATAAATATCAGAATTCTTAACCAAACAAAAAAAAGTCTGTTTCTCCTCTTCCAGATAAATTTCAAATGTATAGTCCATGGATCGCCTGTTTCTCGCGTATACTGATCACGTGTTTCGCGAGAACATTATCGTTACAATTAATGAGACAGATTATTCTAGATTAAGGTGATTTAACTGGAACTATAAAGCTGTGTTAAAATGGAATCCATCAAAGACGAGTACCTCAAAAAAAATTTTTGAATCAGTGTATGCGGCACCTAAGAGGTGTGGATCTCTCAGAAATGCGTAACAGTTAAAACTGGCAAACACACGTATAATGTCAGGAGTACATCTATAAAATTTGCTAAATGTATTGGATTGTATACATTTTATAATAAAAATTATAAATTATAATTTGATTTGCTCAGAGCTACAAAAGCTTGTATCACCAAAAAGCTCATCATTTCGAAATCGAGCTTAATAACTTTATTTTGCGCCATAACTGTTAAGAAATTTAGGATATTATTAGTAAGCTATTATAGTTTTGAATCCATTCTATATCCAGCATGTACTTAAAATCGAGTTTCATTATACTGTGTGTATACGTAAAATTTGTCAACCATAACGTGTATGTAAAATAATTGAAATACATATAAAACGTGTTCGCATCACCGAACATAATACATAGAAGCAAACTTTAAGTGCACTTATTTCCGGGTAAAAACCGAAAATTGTGTTTAAATGAAAATACCCGAACGATCATCTTGATACGATACCTTATAGGGATGAATTTGCAAATGTAACTACTATTTATAAAACTTACATATAAAACTATAAGTCACCCACAATCTTATTTAAGCAAAAACAAAAACTCTACCTTGAAAAATTGTGCAACAAACAAACCAACACACAAGAATAACAAAAAACAAACTAAAATTTAAAAACAACTCAAACTCAAAGGTATATACATTCCTATGACTTCAATTTTTTATTGTTCTACCTTTCTTAGCCGTTTCTTTCTTACATCCATCGAAGTCACTCGCTTTGTGTATGTATATTATATACAACAAAAAGAAATTATAGTTTCTTGGTACTAAAACAGGTTTGTAACATTATTATATACAACTACTTCATTAAAAAAAACTATGACTTTATAAATGACGTCACTGAGTTGAGGTGTATACATTTAACACACAGGTAAAAAAAAACTAAAGCAAATAAAAAACGTATTGCGTGTCAATCGAGTATATAGATTTTTAAAAAGAATTTGGTTTCATTTCACTATAAATGTCTTTTCACTAGTTTTGTTTACTTTACACAACGAATATGTATTTATTTATCACTTGTGCTTATCGATCGATTATATACCAACTAATATACAGTATACACAAAAACTAACCAAACTTTTCACAATAAAAAACACTTTGTCGATCAATAATCATTCACATATCAATGTTATATATGATAAGATAAAAACTTAAACTTGACTACGCCCAAACGTAACAAAACTAATTTCGTCACCGTTAGTTACCTTTCGTTGAGCTTTTTAAAATCCCACCAAAAAAAATAAATTTCTCTATTATGATTCCATTTATAAATTTTGTCCGATCGACGATCATTCAAATCACGTACGTATCGAAATGAATCCGCGATCCAGTGATTCGATGATCGGTTGGTCACGTTTTATGACGACAGTAACGATTTTTTTAAATGGTGGTGGTGATGCTCTTTTTCATTTTCCATTAACCAAAAAACTTATATATGTTTATAAAAAATTAATGAATCAAACATACTTAATTATATAAGAAACAAATAAAATGGTTAAATTAAAATTAACGAAATTATATTTTTTAATTAAAATAAACTTTAAAAATAATAATATTTAAACTAAACGGAAAAATAGGCAACTAAAAAACGGACAACTATTTGCGCGCGTCTACATTTTGTGAACTTCGTTGACTAACTGAAAAACTTGAAAAACTATTTACAAATACATTTTTTTGTTTTGTTTTTTTTTATTATTATTCGTGTGTGTGTTGTTTGATCAATTGCTGACTTCGGTTGGATAAGTTTGGTTTAGTATTGTTGTTAGTGCTTTTATTTATAAGTTCATATGTTTGACGGGTGATTGAAATTTGGAGGTACACTACATACATATATGTCATATGGACAGGTGTTATTTAATCTCAACAGCAGTTTCGAGTAGTTTGTTCTAAATTCTGTATGATTTACAGAACTATCTATATACACGGAAAAAGCTTTGAAAGTTCGGTTGCATTTCAACCATGTTCAATGGTCCAAGTTCAATAATTTACCTCTCACGTTTGTGAGCAGTAATTGTCTTGCTATCGCAGATGGGCTGAACTGCAGATATAGCCAGTCACATCATAAACTATAGTAATATCGATCACCGGATCTTTGTTTTCTATTAGAATGATAAGATTTCTGAAAGATGAGATCATTAAGCCTATCCTCTTAATAGGGACGATTAAGAGGATAGGCTTAATGATCTCATCTTTCAGAAATCTTATCATTCTATTAGAAAACAAAGCTCCTGCGGTAGCACTTACAAATCTGGGATATAAACGATGGTGTAAAAGAAGAGCTTCAAAGCCCCAGACCCGTTTAATTTAATAAGAGGATCTTCATTGATATTATATCTTCATTGATGGTAAATAGATACCAACAAGGCGATCGATACCATTTAAAGTGGTTAATATAAGTCGACTTAAGTCTTGCTGGCTCAAAAGGAGAAGTAGTGGTTGTAACTAGCAGCATAACTAAAAGTTGTGGATCCGTCATACGATAGTATCTATTTTGTATCTACAATTCATACCTATAAATAGAATTCATAATAGAATTGCCGGAGTCCAATGAATTCTAGTACTCTGGAGAAATCAAATCCGTATTGAGTAGTAAGTTGTTTTAAAATAGCACGAATATGAGTTAATGCAAAAACAAGTCAAAGCTTATATAGTCATAGATAGAATAAAATAGTACCAGTCGTCTGATATCAGTTGAACAATAAAAGAAACACAGGTAGAGACATTACACAGGTCGAGAAATGGCAAAACTCTTGAAATACCACACTAAATGTATATGTTATGTAGATTTGTGCGTTATACAATTTCATTTGGGTGTGAAGTTGCACCATTGCACTGCACTATATAGGTGTTTGGAAAAGGTTTAAAAAGATTTCGAGCTAAACCTTCACTAAAATATTAGCTTTGTTCGAATAATAAAACAACTGAGAATAATTTTTGGCAAACTTTCGACAGATATATGATAATGTACCTACGATAATGTACAAATCTTGATAGGAGTTTGTTGCTTAAGCACAATGGTAGTCGTAACTGTCCAATATGTTCTGAAATAGTGGGTAATTTAATCTAATGAAATCTCGTAAACATATCTTTGTGACACGGAATTTTATCAAGCAGAATTAGGTCTCGGAACAACATCCTATGTATCATTGCGATTGGGTCAGTCAAAAGATCATTTAGTGGTCAAGTAATTAAAATAAGCACAAACAAATGTTGAAATTAAAGGTTTTCTTTAACGCCTATAAGGAACTAACAAATTTAAAAAATTATTTTCAAATATTGGCTGAGCCATATAAATCTTTTATAATATTATATAGATCATCAAAACTCTAACTTCATGAATTTTGTCATCACCACTATTATAAAACCACTAACCGCGATTACTTTCATATTCGGGAAATACCGCCGAGTACGTATAAATTTCTGAAATCCAGTATCTTACTCAATATTTAATTACTTAACGCCGAAAAATAACGACCCAACCAGCATTAATTAGTTAATTAACTAATTAATTAATTAAAGTAAATTACATTTTGTATCAAAAACTCAAGAAGAAGATGATACACAGAAATGATGATCGGAAATAATATTGACCCGCGCGATCTTTCGTATTATATATACTCATTCATAATTCGTCGTTTGGGTGTCACATAAGTTCAAATTAATTGATTATTACAAATTTTTTGTCTCTAATTGATTCTAATTAAATTTAATACTTATTATGGTTGTTCGAATCAACTATATATAATCTTTACTTTTCGATTGCACTGCACAACACTTTTTGTAAATGACTCACATAGTTTTCGGATAATAACATTAAATAGGTTACACCATATGGATATAGTTTGTAACAAGTGTAATTGAAACTAAAATAAATAGAACACCTCATACACGTAAAATTCAGTTATCTTATCAGTATACCAATGAGTTTCGTGATAAGAATTGATAAGAATAAATTTGTACCGCTCAATGACTTATATGTATGTATGTATATGAATGAACTTTCTTATAACCGCGGAAACAGCTAATGTTGCGTATATCATTATGACTTGAGTGTAATTTGATAGTCGCATAGTCTTAATAATTTTCTGCATTTTTAGAAATTATGTTATTTTATTCGATATGGTCAATCGATCTAATTATGATCAGATAAGCGTCTATGAGGCACTAAATATCACAAATTGGAGTAATTTACCAAATATTAAATTACCAGTCCCGCATTAAACCAACTGACCTTTCCAACATTATTAATTACATGAAGAAATTTTCATTTTTTTATGGTATCGACAAAAATACGTCACTATACATAAACATCTATTTTCATATAGTTTATGTTCAATTGGTCGATTCGATGACAAATAATTTAAGTATATTGATTACTCGACAATATATGATGAAAGTAAAAGCTGCAGTTGTAGTAAATAATTATTTGTTGTTTAAAATGCTTATGGTATGTTCGTGCAAAGAAATGTGTCGCTTAACCATTCATAGAAGATACCATTTGGCGCGCATTTCTGGCAGACAAATTATTCGTTAGTCGTACACCCTCATTAAATTTAAACATTGTTAGACATGCAACTGTATTACATAAAGTCCGCACCCTTAATGGAAAGGTAAATAATAAAAGAAAAAGGTGGGCGACGTGTTTATGGCTGGGGTTGAATGACTTTTTGGAAATATTGAAATAAGCATTTAATATTAATTACATTTGTATGTGTAGGTAAATAGGAGGTTTAAATTTCTGTACGACTGTGATTGGGGAATATAGTTATGAACAACTAAGTGAAATTTAATTAAATAAATTTAGTAAATTGCCTAGTACGTCGAAAAGTTAATGTTTCAAAATTAATTAAATATTTCAACCAGCCACGTATCTTCGAGTGGCATGTGCGTTTACGCATTATAAACTTAATGGTTAATTAAGTTTACTTGGACCGACTGAATCATGAAGAGCTTCTGAAGGTTCTGGCGAATATTATATTAGTGTGTCGCTTTGTGTGTGTGTATTGTGATGTTTTATAACAAATAAGCTGTACCTAAGAAATGAGATTAATATTTTGTAGAAAGTATTGGTTATCTTCTTCTGTTTTTCAAAATGGTATTTTTTATTAAAATCTGGGGCTTTTTCTTTTGTACTACTGGCGTATTCTATATGCTTGTTCCATTGTTATGTGTCCCAATCTAAATCCAAACTAACGGTCTGGCATTGATATCTTCTACTACCAAATGGGATTTTGACGATTCAGTTGTATTTAAATACTTTAGATATATAGTTGGTAATATATGCGTAGCTGATTGTAAATCAGAAATAGATAGTTTCCAATCGATTTCAATGCTTTCTAACGGATATTTGGTTGAAATACTTTTCAAAGTGATCTTCAAATATTTGAGCTTTTCCTCAATATTTTAGGAGTATACTTTTTCATAATAACGAATTATATTCTAACGAAATTTTTTCATAATCATGTTCTAGAATTTTCAATCTAGATGTTTAATAAAAAATCAAACGCAAATCACTTTAATAATTTTAACTTTTATTTATTTAATGACAAATACTTTATTTCCCTTTAAATTACTTATCTCGACAGATAACAATATAACAAGAAAAAAAATTTTGGTAATCGCACCCTTTTATAGCGTAAACAACTTAGATGTGTTTGTATCATTTCTATTTGTTGATCACTAAACACGATCCCGTTCATAAATCTATAAACCTTTTTTGTTTTAATAATAGTGCATTTAAATCACAATAATACTTATTCGGGCGGCATACAATTACGTTAATTTTCTTGTCTAACATACTCCCCAGCGTTAAGGGAATTTTGAATTTTATGATTTAAATTGCCTTAACCAATAACTTAGATTAATATTATAATTTTTTTTTTTTTCATAATTTAGGTGTTATCTTCGTTGTTGACTGGTAGCTTTATTAGTTTTACCACTGGTCTGATCAATTCTGACTGCTTCGTTTTTATCTTGACTACTCGAACAATACCATCTTGGCCTGGAAACACTGACACAATTCGACCCATCAGCCACCTTAAGGGAGGTAAGTTGTCCTCTTTCACTAAGACGACGTCGTTTATGTTAAATATTGGACCATCTGTACCCCATTTAGTGCGTTGCGTTAGCGTACTTAGATAGTCATTGCGCCAACTCTTCCAAAACCCCTGTACTCGTTGTTGAATCTTTTGCCAGACATTAACTTTGTTAATAGGTAGGTGATCATAGTTCGGCTCCGGAATACCCATTATTGGCTCTCCGATCAAAAAATGTCCTGGAGTTAATGTTTGGAGATCGTCCGTGCTATCATGTAATCGGCACAATGGCCTAGAATTCAAAACTGCCTCGATCTGTGTTACCACGGTAGTCAACTCTTCGAAAGTGAAATTGGCATTATTGGTTACTCTTCTCAGATGGTACTTCACTGATTTCACTGTGGCTTCCCACAGTCCGCCAAAATGTGGTCCACTAGGTGGATTGAATCGGAAAACAATATTATTCTGCAAACAAAAATCGAGAACCTTATTAGAACTTTGTTGTTGAATTAATTGTTTATTTAATAATTTTAGTTCGGAATTGCCGGATACAAAATTAGACCCATTATCACACCAAATTAAAGCGGGTAGCCCACGTCTTGCTACAAATCTGCGGAGTGCGGCAATAAAGGATTCGGTATCTAAACTGCTAACCACTTCCAGATGAACAGCTTCCAGCAGGTATCTAAACTGCTAACCACTTCCAGATGAACAGCTTTTACTGCTAGACAGACAAATACAGCTATGTATGCCTTACACATAGGGGCTTTGCGAAGCTTGCTCGTTTTGATGTTAATAGGTCCAGCGTAATCTAAACCACTATTTAGAAATGCTCGATGTTCTGAAACTCTCTCTGTCGGTAAGTCTCCCATTTTTGGATATTCAGAGATAGCATGATGCCGTGTACAAATAACACAAGTTTTAATGAAACGCTTTATATTATTCCTGGCGCCAATCATCCAATATTTGTTGCGAATGTTGTTAAGAACTAGTGATACTCCACCATGTAATAATGCGTGATGTAACTCTTGGATAATTAAATGATTTATTCGATGATCTTTCGGCAATATAATTGGGTGTTTGGATGAATATTTCAGACTCGCATTTTTTAACCGACCGCCTACTCTGAGCACTCCTGCATCGTCCATAAATATATTCAACGATCTTAATTTTGATTTTGATTTTATCGCTGTCTGATTACGCAAACTTGATATTTCATCGTTGAATCTCTGAGATTGTATAGTGCGAAAAATAAGATTTTCGGCTTGAAGTAATTCGTTTATTTGTATAGGTCCACGTTTAAGTCCACCTACTGAAACTCGACAAAACCTTAAAACGTATACCAATGAACACTTGACTTTTAGATATGACGAACATGACTTTATCAGATTGTCGATAAAGGATAATTGTGATATGTTCATACAAACTAGTGTCGCTCTTGTTTCTAAAATTGTAGAATCTAAGTTTCGTAGTGGTAACTTTTGCGATGGCCAACGACTTGATGGTTGTTCCAGCCATGATGGACCTTTCCACCATAATTCCATTTTATATAATTGTGTCGCCGGTAAACCTCTGCTAAGTAGATCCGCAGGGTTTTCTTTGCTAGGTACATAGCGCCATTGTCGAGTTGGAATAATGTCCAAAATATATGAAGTTCGATTCGCTATGAATGATTTCCAACGTCTTGGTATGTCCGATAGCCAGTGTAGTACGATAGATGAGTCACACCAAGCCTGCACCTCTATAGGAATATTCGGATATAATACACTTTTAATAAATTTTATCAATTTGGCGAGGATATGTGCACCACACAATTCTAGTCGTGGTAAACTTATTTGTTTTATAGGAGCTACCTTCCCTTTTGAGCATATTATTTGTGTGCTAACATTTCCATCAGTTCCTATTGCCCTCAAATAAGCCACCGCTCCGTACGCTTTCTCTGAAGCGTCGCAAAACGCATGAATTTGAATTGACTTTACTTTTGCCTGGGAAAATTTATGATACCGTCTTTGAATCGTAATTTTATCTAGATAAACGAGACCTTGGTAAACTGATTGAAATTCGTCATTCAACTTCAACGGTAATGGTGTATCCCAATCTAGGTGTGCTACCCATAATCTTTGAAGCATTATTTTAAATATCATAACGATTGGTGCAAGCCATCCAAACGGGTCATAGATTTTAGATATTTCCGATAGTATGGTGCGCTTCGTCCAGTTATTGATTTCTGATAAGTTAATTCGAAATGAGAACATATCTGTGATCGCATTCCATACGATACCAAGTGTTGTTGTTGTTGGGTTTTCTTCGATTAATTTAGGTATCGTTGACATTTCAGCTTGCGAAAACGAATCTAACAGTTGCCTTGAATTTGATCGCCATTTCCGTAATTGAAATCCATGTTGCTCAAGTAATGAGGCAATTTGGGTTTTCAACAACAGCGCATCCTCCTCCGTATCTGCTCCCGATAGTAAATCATCTATATAAAAATGGTTTCGTATTGCATTAGATGCGTTCGGATAATCTGTAGAGTTCTCATGTGCTATCTGTTGAAGCGTTCGTACAGCTAAATAAGGTGAACAGTTAACTCCATATGTAATTGTTAATAATTTATAGACGTTAATTGGTTTCGTTGGGTCTTCACGCCACAGTATTAATTGATAATTGCAGTTATCATCATTGACCCATATTTGTCGGTACATTTTCTCAATGTCTGCGACAAAAACGACCTGATGACTCCGGAAAGTTAGTAGTATTGTAAATAGATCCGCTTGAATTTTTGGTCCAACGTGAAGAACTTCATTTAACGATATTGCACTAGATGTCTTGCATGATGCATCGAAGACCACTCTTAACTTGGTTGTACTACTACTTTCTTTTATAACACCGTGATGTGGCATAAAATATCGATTATCATTGTCTTTAGGAATTTGCGACCAACAAACCTTTTGCATGTGATTCAAATTGATGTATTCTTGCATAAACTCTGTATATTGTTTTCGAAATTCCGCATTATTCCTAAACTTTCTCTCCATTGCTAGCAAACGATTCTTTGCATTATTATATGAATCTCCTAGATTTGGCCTAGGAGACATGAATGGTAATTTTAACACGAACCGCTTATTACTATCCTTAACAGTTGTAGAGCTGTATAATCGTTCACATGGGTCATCCGACTCTACTAATTTAACTGGCAAAGGTTCTTCAACCTCCCAAAATCTTTTTAAAATTTCATTTAAATTTTCGTAGTCTATTTTCAACGATTTAACCATCAGCGATGTCTTACGAGCGGCTTGAATTCTTGAATTCATACTACCGGCTACTAACCAACCAAACTGCGATTCATACAAGGGTGGTAGTCCAGGGATATATAATCTTTGATTTCCAATGATCTCAAAGAAATGTTCTGCGCCGATCAATATATCTATTGGTCTTGATTCGTTAAACTTCGGATCAGCGAGATGAATATCCTTTAGTTCGTCGTAAGATTGTATTTTAAAACTAGTCTCAGGTAACGTGGACGATATTGATTGTATTATCTGAGACGTGACTGTGATGGTGTAATTAGGTTTGCATTTCGATTGTACAATTACTGTCGTTTTACCTCTAGTAGAACCGACAGTCAAAGAAGCTAGACCGATAATTTTGATATTTGATTTTCTACGTATTAGGCCTAGGCGTTGCATCATTGATTCGGTGATAAAGGAACATTGAGATCCTGAATCAAAGAGTACTCGAGCTTGTACCGTCTCACCACTGCGTGACTTCACATTTACGATAGCTGTGGGTAACATAATGCAAGAAGATTGTAAATAATTATTATTACATAATGATAAATCTTGTGTTGATGTGTGTTCTGGTATTGATTTCTGATCTGTTGAAACCGATTTTTCCTTTTTAGTTGATTGTTCCTGTGATAAGTGTAAGTGTTGACAGATTGGTACTGTTGTTAATTCATTACTTGTTGATTGAAGGTGTTGACTTGTTGGGACTGTTGATTGTTGACTACTTGTTGATTGAAGAATTGATTTTGGGTGTTCGATGAATACTGAATGTGCACTTGTTTGATGGCCTGAATCTACTTTTATTTGTTGATGCAAAAGCGAATGATGTTTTTTCCTACAGATTAGGCATGAAGTTTTCGAATAACATTTTGCTGAATAATGACCCTTCTTTAGACAATTATGACACAATCTCTCTTGATTTACTAATTGAATACGAGCCTCAAAACTACTATTACGAAACGTTGGACACTTGTACAATAAATGTTCCTCCTTGCATGCATAGCATATAATCTTTGAGACTGTATTCGATCCATTTTCCACCAAGAATACTTTCGACGTTGAACCAGAATAACCTTTTCTCTCTTGTATAATACATGATTCTAGGGTATCACATCTTATATTGAGAAATGCTAGAAACTCCGAAAATGTTGGATGAGATTTATTTACGGATTCTCTTGCCCACAACTGTTTGGTATCAAGATCAACCTTTTGTAACAATAAATGGATTAGCCAAGGATCTCTTGTTTCATTCTCCTTCCCAATGCTCCTTAATGCGCGAACGACTTCGTCAGATTGATCATAGAGGCGACGTAACTCTCTATAGTTACTGCTTTTACAAGGTTTCTGGTCCAGAAATTTTTGAATGAGCCCTGATACAATTGGCTTTGGTTTATTGTACCTCTCTTCCAACTTTTCCCAAGCTTCGTCATAATTTTGATCGGTTACTGTAATATGGCGAATTAGTCCAGATGCTTCTCCACGTAACAAGCTCTTTAATTGTTGTAGCTTTTGCGACCCCTTCAAGTTGGGATGGAAGTGTACTGCATTCACATATAGATCTCGAAACGATGGCCACATTTGATATTCACCAAGGTTCAATGTTTACTTTAGGTAGTTTCACAGCTGCGGTGGTATTAAGCGCCTCATAAAATGTCTTTTGTTGCGCAACGAATGATTCCAATGTGTCATTTAACTCTTCGCCATTTCTACTTTTTTGTGAATTTACACCGGTACGTTGATATAATGCATCTTCTAATATCATCCTGGCTTCGTAATATTCAGCATTTATTTTCGCCGTCACTGGTTTATAGTCTGCAAATTCTTCTAACGCGATTTCTGTGTCATGGAAATCCTCATGTAATTTTATTAAATTTGTTAATCGTGGTCGAATAGCGTTTTCCGTTATAGTGTCGTCAATTTTCTTCGCAAAGGCCAGTATTGCATCCATTTGACCTGTTATACGGTTTCGAAGTCTAATATGGCGCTCCATATTTGTTAAGCTTTTTGATTCTTGAGTAACGTAATTTCAATCCAACTACACAACAGTATCACTACACTCCAATTCAATTTGTTATTTAAGATTTTCCTTGACAATAGTTGTTAATTTGAACGTTTATTTCTTTAATCACTACCAAAAACACGATAAACTTATGTATTTTATGACTAACCGATTTTGACCACGTTTCTACGATACGATCGAACAGTTTCGATAAACGACCTTGAGTTTTCCAACAAAAAAAATTATTTTTTCTATCCAAAATTTAATACTTTAATTTTCCGCTCAATTAGTAGCGCATATAGAAAATGTGATAAATATATTAAAAATGGCTACTTATCTTAATTGTACGTCTTGTACGTTGATTGAAGTCAATTTGATTGTATCCCGTTTTATCCACGTCTTCAACTCTTCATCTGCATGTACTAATGGCGTTAATTATGCAATCAATCCAAAACTATCACACAGTAATAATGTTTTACTTTGTTTTCACTATAACAATCGTATCTTTTAATGTCTTTAATAATGTATGTGTAATCAACACGAAATTTGTATATGAATTTTTGATACAGTTTTACCATCACATGGTTTCTCGTATACTAAAAAGTCACATAAATTCACTTTACACAACACTATACCAAACAGTCCCGGGTTTCGGCACCAAAAATGTTCTAGAATTTTCAATCTAGATGTTTAATAAAAAATCAAACGCAAATCACTTTAATAATTTTAACTTTTATTTATTTAATGACAAATACTTTATTTCCCTTTAAATTACTTATCTCGACAGATAACAATATAACAAGAAAAAAAATTTTGGTAATCGCACCCTTTTATAGCGTAAACAACTTAGATGTGTTTGTATCATTTCTATTTGTTGATCACTAAACACGATCCCGTTCATAAATCTATAAACCTTTTTTGTTTTAATAATAGTGCATTTAAATCACAATAATACTTATTCGGGCGGCATACAATTACGTTAATTTTCTTGTCTAACAATCATCTTTTTCAGAAAATTTGAGCGTTCTCAAGTTGCTGATTGTTCACATTCATTAAGATGTTCAACTCCTGAATCTTTGTCACTCTCTGTTTTTATTACTATTTCTGATGAAGTGATTCCAGTCCTTTCTATCTATTGGTACTAATCTGAGTTTTAGTTACTCTCTTTTATAAATCGCGATAAACCAATTAATTATAAATTTTACGCCTTTATTACATGCTGTGGTAGTTGGTCTAAAAATGTTATGGCCTTACGGATGCAGTCGTTGCTTGTATGTGTAATTTCTGGTACTTTCTGTTTCATAGTGTTTAGTTATGTTTTTTATTATAATTGAAGTGCCACCATGGTCCCTTCAGGATAATTTGTAGGCCGTTAAAAAAATTAACAATGAATGATTTGGAAAAATATAAAGATTAAACATTTCCTATCGTTGTGTTCAGGTTTTTGTGGCCGATTAAGTTTTAAATGTTCCAGTTTATGGGTTACTTTATCATTCCGTTTTATGGACTACTTCAGCATTCCGAAGACAGATTTGAAAAACCTTAGTGAATATATAATGGATATATAAGTGAATATGTACATAAAATTAAACTCAGAACTGGATAAAGTTAGATTATAGTGCGGCTGTTCGTCCACACTTAGACCGGTTTAAAGCGACACCAAAGATCTCGTTCATCTAACATTAAGAGAATTAGAGGCTTTAGTGAAGCGTAGAATTAGAATATCTGTCGTATTACTGTTTTCGGAAACCGAGTGGTGGATATTTTACGGTTGTTTACATAGGTATGTTAAGCGAAAGCATAGGAAATGAGCTAAAATGCTGTATTTTATTGTTCCAGGCAGTCTTTTTACATGCTACCCAAGAAGACCGCTCTTTTAAGGATTACTACGGTTGTTTAAATCTAGCCTTTTTATTTAAATCAATATTTAATTCTATTTTGACTGTGGATATTGGATTGTTTCTACCAGTTCATAACCTTCCCAATCACTGTTACTTCAGTATTCAGGAAGACGATGAACAGAAATTCATGTTCAGGTTGGAGTAAAATTATTCTTGATTGTACTATCCGACAATATCTTTACTTCCCATCTGCTAACCGAAGATAAGAACCATAATGGTGAACTACATCATACTCTTTTTAAAATATAAAATTTGTCTTATCTTGGATTTGTGAGCAAATGAGCATGTCATTTATTAGTATTAGCTGATGCGTTGTCTAAAATAAAATCTGGGGTTGTTATATAAAAACAAGTTCAAGAGTAATAGTTAATTATTTATTTTTATTGTAGATAAACGAATATAATTTAATTCTTAGCGATTCTATCGATTATTAAGTAACTAAAAATAACTAGGCAGAGGCATATTCTATGTTAATTCGAGCGCCCAACTTTGTGATAAATTTGTAATAGCACAAATAATGAGCATAATATATTCCAAAAAGGCATTTGTATCTTTACTGTTCACAATCCGTTGTTTCTTTGTCATTATAGAGATTTTCTGTCGCAGTTTTGAAGTAATTCGTTTAACATCAATCGATAAATTAGCAAATTCTTTGTTATTTTGCATAGTGATCCCAACAAGTGAATTGCTTTGTGATTTACAGCATGACACTATATCAGTTTGATTCCCTCCTTGATTTAATCGAACCCACAGTAGTATATCATTAGTTGAGATCAATCGAAGTAAATCACAATTTTCGATCACATAGGTATCGGTAGACCAGCCGCCAAACGACTTAGATATATAAACAATATGGCCAACTGTTGAAAATGCAATCAAAAATTTTATCGTATTATAACGTTGTCCATCAGATTGTGGCACAAAATTTCCCGGCCGTTCACAATACACCTCGTAACATTGGATAATAAGTATTCTTCGATTCTCTCCAAATACTTTCTGAAATTTAGGTATATTATTTGTCAAACTTTTCATTTTTGGCCAAAAAACGAAACGGGTCAAAACTTTTTTCAATATAATTATAGTTTCACGAAATAATTTAGAAATAGTTTCAAATTCAACTCGATACTGGATCGAAAGATAACTGAGTGGCAAGTCGAGCTTAAGTTTTATTAAGGTGATCAGAAATACATCGAATTTAGTAAGTTGCCCTGCACAACCATGTAATTCATCCGACAGGCAAGGTTCAACTTCATGAAAAATATGTTCCAAGAGGACATAGTTTGGAAACCCGGTTAGATATTCAACTTTATTATGATTTTCTGTTAGTTCAGTGCGGGATATTTTTGATTGGTTATTTATTTCGTCCAAATCGTTTTTCAGCAACCGGTTTGCTTCCTTTAGTTTTGTTATTATGATATCTTCTTCATCCATTGTTAGTCTGATAAAGAAAAGGCATAATTATTTTTAAAATCTTTAATTTCACGATTAATTTACCGTTTTATATTTCTATTAACATTTAAAAATTAATTTATGAAAATCTCGATTAATTAATACGTTTAATAGTCAACAATCATTTATTTTTATTGTGATTTTTGACAGATGAATGAACTCGATGAGTTCGTTCTGTTTTCATTTATAGTGAGCGTTATAAATTTATATTTAAAAAGGCTTTTCAATGGGTGATGAGGCTTTTTCAAGCATCACATTGGCTCGGTACAAACATTATTTTCTTGTGCTGGGTTTGCAAAGGTTTTATACCCAATATATATTTATTGTTATCATTGTCATTATATAAATACATTAGCTTATTAAACTTGGGTTAGATTGGTAATAGCACAAATGACTTTTATGATATATTCAGAAAACACTTCGGTTGCTTTTGTGCGCGGAGTCGATTGACGATTAGTCAATATAGAAAATTTGTATCGTAATTCACCAATAATCCTTCTGATATCGACCAATGCATTTGCTAATTGTAAACTGTCCTGTACTATAATGGGTACCAATTGTGAACTATTATTTTTGTAAGCAGGCACTATAGTTGTATCTTGTTCTGGATTATCCGTTTTACTATCGTAAACAAGGCGACGCTCAAGTAGTATTATATCGTCTGAGTTTATCATTTCCAAGAAACCACAGTGATCAATAACAAATTTATCGGTGCAACAAATCCCAAATCCCTTTGATATGTATGAAATATTTCCAGCAGGCGATATACCGATCAAATATTTAACAGTTTGATAACGTTGATCGTGAGGCCGTGCTACATAGTTTTCGGACCGTTCGCTGAACACTTCAAAGCAATCGATTATAAAAATACGGTTTCTTCCGAATATATGCTTAAGCAAAATTGGAGCGTTTTCTATAGACGACCGAGATTTTGGCCAAAACACAAAACGATGCAATCGTTTGTGCAGCACAATTATTGTATTTAAAAATAAGTTGGTGATTGTGTCAACATCGGATTTATACTGAATGGCCAGGTAGCTTAATGGTATATCCAATTTAAGTTTTATTAATGTGATCATAAATGCGTCGAATTTGAAAAGTGATTCATTTGCGGTTAATTTTTGGGGTAAATCATTTTTTACCAGATGGAATAAGTCTTCTAATATCTCGTAGCTTGGAAATCCTGTTAAATACTCAACCGTTATATTGTTTTGCTTTTTTAATATTTCAAGAGACATTTTCCCACTTGACAACACCGTGTCCAGACTGTTTTTAAGTCGTTGGTGTTCCTCCTTTAATTTAACAATAAGTTCAGCTTTATTTTCAGATTCATGAATTGGATTGGGATGATTATTTAAATCAGAGGCTGTTGCACCTTCTTCATCGGTATCGTCATCTAAAGTAATAATTTCATCTATATGTTCAAGATTTTGGTGATTAGTTGGTGTTGTTGAAATGCGAGGTCGTTTTGATGTCGATGGATCATCGTAAATCGGTGTACATATTGCTAATGGATCGGAGATCATTTCTTCAGTGTCTAAAAGTACGTAACGTATTTAGTGATGTGTATTTATGATTATAATTTTAATTACCTGACAATGTTTCGTCACATTTTAAATTTTCCGTATAATGTGTCGGTTTTCGACGCCGTTTTCTCACTAGTGAATTGAAAGTATTTGGCACAGGAATTCGTCTGCCTTTCCCATCATATCCTAAATTTTGTGTCGGTACCCAATCCGGGTTTAAATAATCACGCAAATCAGCGCTTTGTCCCAGTATAAAATGCTTTGAACAAACTCGTTTATACTTAAGGGATTCATTCGAATAGTGATAGCAATTAATGGCCTGAATCCAAGCTGTTTGTCGTTCTAATGATAATTTCTGCAGTTGACTATTTGTTGTAACTTCAATTGGAAACTTAAAAAACATTATATCTTCACATTTTACACTATCCGAGCTCGAGGTGCAATTATGGACGCAACATACAAATCGCATTTTGATTACCGATCATAGAGCTTCGGCACAATGTAAATAGGGCAGCATATCGTATTTATAATACGTGTGATTCACTTTATCAGTTTTTAGTAACAAGATGTAATAACTTTAAAGAACTAATGCATTTAAATTCAATGTTTAATCGTATTTTTTTAACATAAATTAAATTAATAGAAATGTCTTCTGTATAGTAAATTCGCTGCTTTGTTGTTGTGTTTTTGACAGCTAAATTTTGAATCGGTGTGAAGTTAGCCAATTAGGAATGAATAATTTTGAAATTCATTTGTTACTGATATAACCTTTATTTTAAAGTAAATAATTAAATTAAAGTTTATTAAATTATAAAGCAATATTTGTAATGTTTGGAAATAGTAATATGTATATTAAAATTATATTAATTATTATTATTATTATATTTAATTATATAAAAATGTCATGAGCAAAATATGTTTCCGCCCGGGATCGAACCGGGGGCCTTCCGCGTGTTAGGCGGATGTGATAACCACTACACCACGGAAACTTATGGAAGTTGGTGTATTATTATTACTTTTATCGTTTTACTGAAAACAAATATGTACAAAAATTCAATTGATGATTTTAATAATAATATACGATATAATAATGAGATTTCCAACCGAGTAAAAACTATTTATACTTCGATATACATTTTAAGTATTAATGACTAATGTTGGTAAATGCTAGTACATACTTTGTTTTTCAAATATCTAAGATTTAAACTATTCATCTAAAGTCGTGTTTTAGGCGCAAACAAATCTGTGAAATTAGTACTAATTTTGGTTTTAAATTTATCTAAGACTTCAACCAGTTTATGCGTATTGAAATAAGGAAAGAGTATGAACTATATACAAATGTAGTTGCATAAATTCAATTAAATACTGATCACTATTACATCGATCGTTTGAGTCGTACAGGTACGTATAGTATATTTTCGATTGTTCAAAGCGTACAGGTTTATCTTAAATCCAGAAATACCTAGTGCACATTACGGAAAAATCTTGTGTAGACGAACAATATGATAACAACGGTAAAAACAACGAATTTTTTCGTGTATATGGATCCCGTGCATTCTTTTTAAACTTCTTACAATCCATTTATTCTTTGTTTCATTCCAAGCAGATGGTCCTCAAACTTTTTCTACTCCCACTATTGCTGGATGATATTAGTCATTGATACTAGCAGCACGTGCTCACTTTTTGAACGATTCTTAAAATTTTCATGTTAAACATTTTGCTGTGATTGTACATTTTTGACGACCGGCAATTTTGGGGTAGTATTACTGAATAGACACGATTCAATTGGGGCTGCTAAGCATTTTGTGATTTCTGGAGTACAATAACATTAAATTTATTAATAAATTTGGAATTTTTTGTGTTGAAAAAATCGCTGGACTTGACATGAAAGTCAAAGCCTATTTGAAAAACTTTTTCTGGGCTAAGAGTTTTCAAACAAAATAACCTTATGTTGTGCTTTATATATTTTTCTACCGCTCCACATATACTAACCGTTGACCTTCTGACTCCCAACCCTTTACTGTACTCATTTCTTTAATAGTATAATTTAGTTTTACGTTTACTTTCCACTGCTTAATCTTAAATATTAGCCCGAAACTTATTTAAGAAATTTCTTATTAATAGATTTCAGTATTACAACAATCAAGTGGCTGCCTTAAATAAGCTAACGTCTGACGAAAGTCAAACAACACTGACACTGAACCAATTTTTCTTTTCGTTTTAATTCGTTTTGTGCAAGATGAAAAGAAATGAATGGTGCAGTGTACTTTGCACATCGTGTAAATTCTTAAAATATCATTATTATATTAAAGCCGTATAGTAACTATACGTACGAAAGCTGGTATTATATTATGTATTTAACGACAAATCAAATAATCTTTGGCTTTATTGCTGAGCCTACAAAAATATACTCATCCACATAAAAAACCACATAATAGGGTCATCGTTTTTGTGGTATGAGAAACTAGGACCATACCAAAACTTTAAAAAAATCATACAATTAGAATCGCCTTGCGATCAAGACTCACTCATGTTATCAACTTTGTTGCAGTACTAGACTTTGTGTCTTTGCTACTTATATTGAAATCATATTACAGAGATTACAGCATCTCTAATACAGTAATCGTATTATTATATGTATATATGATTTACTACAGTAAAACCGCAAATCCACTGAAATCAGTCTCCCCTCAAATATTAACTACATTCAATACATTTACCATTCACGGGTCATAAATTTAAAAACACTGAATGTTACAGTATCAATTAACCTCATGTTATTATCTAACCCCTGCAGAACCACGTTAAAATCACGATACGAATTCTCAATTTTCTTACTCTTTCTTACACATCAATTACATCTCTCTTCTTTATATGGATTTACACATACTTCGTCCACTGTACTAATATACTATATCAATTTTATTACTTTTCTTTTCCCCTCGTTTTTGTTTATTTTCTTAAAACCAAAATAATGAAATAAAATAAATTTATAATCATTCGTTTGTCAACTTTAGTCCGGGGTAGTTGTCGTTTTCAAATATTAACTTAAGACCTAAAATTAAAATTTAATTTAATAAAAATAATTTTTTTTGTGTTGCAATTGGTCCCGGAGTGAATTGTGTGTTTTGTGATTTTATCAATAATATTGAGTGAAAATTATTATGAATATTTTTGAGTGTTAAATTAATAAGTAAACAAAGTGGGTGAATTGTAATTTAAATTTTGTGGCAATTTTCGATATTTTTTGAGATAGTTAAGTAAATAACATTATAATGGCTGAGGATAGTTTACATTTACCAACCGACCAGAATTTGGATTTTCATATAATTACGCTATTCGATCGGTTGGAGGTGATACGCAAAGAGACATTAGGTCTTAAGTATAGTAGTCCACTTCGACCGAAATTCAATATGCAGCTCGAAATAAGAACACTTGAATTTTGGAGGTAACTATATTATATATTCATAACTAAACGCCTTGAGAAATATCCAGCTGACGTTATATATAATATATCTATTAACTCATCCCTCAAATTAGTGTTATGTAACGAAAGGGTTAAAAAAAAATTAATTTAAAATTTTTATTTAATTTTACAGATCAATAATTTCAGAATGCTTGTCATCATTTTTTTACGTGTTCATCGTATGCGGTGCAGCTGCTGGGGCTGGCGTTGGCGCTAGCGTTTCGTCCGTGCTACTCTCGACTGCACTAGCATCTGGATTCGCGATTACCGCGCTTACCCAATGTTTTCTTCATATATCAGGTAATATCAACCCGTAATACTATAAAATAGAAAACAGTTGATTAGAATTTGTTCGTTTCTTATATATTTATTCTAAGGTGCGAATATAAATCCAGCTGTAACGATCGGATTAGCGATAGCAAGAAAAATATCTCCACTACGTTCTGCGATGTATATAACAGCACAATGTGGTGGTGGAATTGCTGGTGCTGCCTTATTATATGGGTAAGTGGGTTTGATTTTTTTTTGGGTATATAGACTCTATGCATATTGTATTTGAAAAAAAAGTAGGTAGGCAGGTGGTTTAAGAAAAACTCGATTTTTTTTTGTAAGATACAACCCGAGCCACGTGTTTTATATTATGTTGCACGCAGTCAATATAATATATTATTTGATTTAATTTACTCGAACAACGTCCAAAAAAAAACATGAGTTTAACGAAATATTATTTCGAGGATGTAGACAATTATTGGATATTACAATTTAGTCTAGTTAAGACGACCCAACCATATATTATATTTTTGAGTATTTCGGTTAATCATTTTTTTTGTCGAAGGGTCATTGCAACACCGTATATTTAGTCGAATCGATTAAATTTCGGTTTTAACCCGTTAATTATTATTGCCAGATGGTTTCTATTAAATTATTTTGACGAAAATAAATTCAAATTTTCGGTGTGCTTAAGAACGATATGAACCCCTACAGAGATAACAAATTTTTTATACGAAAATTCTTGATAATTTTGGGTTTGTTGTTTGAATTTGAAAACTTGAATAATCTACACTACACCTGAACTAATATCGTTTTTTTTGTATGGTGTTAATCAAAAGCTTAGCACAATTAGTGCGGGTGGGTAATCAAGTATATATTCATCTGTCACTATTTGAAAATTTTAATGAGAATGAAACGTTATATTATATATAGATGCTGTACGGAAGTCTTTTGTATATACAAAAATATTTTCGATTTGTGTGTAATTCGATACTTTAATTTTCGTTTATACGATATGTACTTGTCTCGTATTAGGACTAGTATATAGTTAAGATTAGTTTTTTTACTATACGAATGGTTCAGCTGCCATTTCAATAACGATTTGGTGACTGATTTTATTGGCTGATAAGAATAAGAACTAAGGCCACTATGCATACCGTCTTATTGTATTTAAACCAAACATAATTTTCATGAAATCATGTTTGTAATTTTGAAACAATCGGATCGTGTTTAAAATTTCGTCGTTCTCAAAACTATACCTTTTCTATATTGAATAGATTATAAGTATACATGAAGTGTTGTTGCCTATGTCGTATATATATTCGATTAAAGATCTTAATTATTAAATTATATTTAAAGTTTGTATAAAACATATTTTTATTCACCATTCATTCATTCACTTCCCTTTTATAACCCTATTGTTTCGAAAAATGTAGGTACACGATTTTTTATGTTTGTCAGGATCCTTTTGTAAGGATATCAATTTTATGATTTATAAAAGAAATTTAAGTATACATAAAGTACAGAAGTACATAAACGCGGTGAACTTTTAGTTTTCATTCATAACGTGTATATTCATTATTTTAAGTATATAATCGCGCCAACTCGCAAGATAAAAGCATCATGATGTGAATGAATATAACGTATTGAAGCAATATCATTGTATTTGGCACAGTTTATACATATGTTTACACAAACTGGGATGTATGTGTGTACCGGGGTCCCAAACTATATATAAAATTTATGGAATTTCGAAATTAAACGGATATTGTGGTAAAAAAAAACATAAAAAGTGTGCAATTAGAGAAAACAACAAGTACATAATTTCCCAAACAAAATAATTACAATCAGCTGATATAGTTTGTTATCAGACATAAAATTTGTATAATAATAAAATTTAAAAGTTCTCACATTTATTATCAATTATGGTAAACACTAAATATATAATCCTTATCACAATGAGGGTAATATTTATACTTGTGAGATTTTCGAAATTCTAGTTCCGATCTCTGTTTTTTTTTATAACAGTGCGACGTGCGCCAACTTATTATTATACCATATATATATATATATATATATATATATATATATATATATATATATATATATATATATATATATATATATATATATATATATATATATATGTACGTGTTGGTTCAACTGTATATGGTTTTGGAAATATATACTCGTACATAAGTGTAATCAAAAAAGACATCCAACATAAATTGTATGTACGTACTTAATTCAAAAGAAAAACACGAATACCTCATATACACAAAACACCTGGCTGACATATTTCCTGTTCTTAACAATATTATTGTGAGTCTTTAAATTCAATTCGGTGGTTTTTTCTGTTCAATATGGATTTGGTTTTATTTTGCTCTTTGTTTCTCGACTCGATCTTAGATCAGAAAACTATCCTATGGATTACGGTATGCGATGGCATAAAAATTTGTTTATACGTATATAGGTGTTAAAGGGGTGATTTATGATCATCTCGTTTATGTGCGGGAAAACATTTTCCCATCGAATATATGTGTATATATGGTATTAAGACAAAAACGAAAAACTCTCTCACTAAAAACAACCAACATAACAAAATTTATGACGCCAAAAAAAACACAAGTAAACATAAATGTGTAGGCCACATGTTCTTCGTATTTTGATTTTATTTATTTTTTTTTCGTTGTCTTCTAAATTTATTAGAATTTTGTCATCGCGCGTCTTATCACAGAGGAATACATAATATCTATATACACTGTATGGTGTACATTAAACAAGGGTGCAATAAAAATGAGTAAAATCACGACCGCCCTGAAATCCCCTATCGAAATCGTTTAAAATTCAAATATGGTGTGTGTGTGTGTATATATAGGCATGCGAGTATGAGACGTGCACACCGCATCTTGGATAATTAACCCGAACATTACACAAACAAAAATATTATATTTACGAATCAAAGAAACAATCAAAAGACATCGAAAGGAAGAATCATGAAAAAGATTTAACCACCTGCCTTCTGTAATTTTCATTTTTTTTTTCTTCACTAATTGATGAAAGAAAGATTTCTTATATATGCGTACGATTTTACAATATTTAAAGAAGTTGAAGAATTTATTTGTTGTTGTATGTTTTAAGGCTATATCATTGTATACAGCATATTTAAACATATTCAGGTCGAGCGGATGCCAAATGTGTGATGAGCGTACGAGAAGTATAGAAAAACCGTGCCACAAAAGTGTTAAACATTTTCGGTTTAATTGTAAAGGTGGTATTGGTTGACAGGTGGTTGCGTTTTCCTTTTGATAACAAACAAATAAATTTATAATCCAGAATAAATGTATATATAATGTTTTTGTTGGTCGCGAGTGGATTTAAATTTTTACTGTAACAAAAATCACGGTTCCCAAACAACACAACACATATTATGTATTTACATTGCCGGCTGTGTAAAATGAAGTATTCGCGCGATAATACTCGCTTAACTTTATGTTATCAAAATATAAAAAAACTTTAAAATTAAATTATTTTTATTATTTGGAGCACAAAGTTTTTTCTAGTTTCAATTAAAATATATGTTTTCTAATTATATATATACTGTATGCTTTCGAGACTGGAAGAGTTAAAGAAAGAAACCGCGCGCACCACCAAGAAATTTAAGTTTGATAAATTAATGCTGTATTGTATCATTGTATATATGCTTGAATCTTGTAACATTTTATTGTTGTAACTCAATTAAGATAATATGATCATAGACGATTGTAACACAAATTATGAGGGTCGATTTGTGTTCTACTCATATGTGTATATAGTTAATATATTTGAAATTTGAAGCTACTCGAAGTGTTTTTGTTTAAATAAATTTAGAGACATAATCTTAATCTTTCATCATTCATCACGATTTTAATATGCTAGATTTTGAAATAGTTATAATATTATGAAAGAGCACGAGGTTGTGTTCTTTGATCGTTAGACTACTCTTCTATATATCGTAAATTATTTAATTGGCTTTGTTATATTTAAGTCGTTAATAAATCTTTAATATTTCAAGTCGTTAATAAATGCGAGAATAATAGCTCCCAAGATTGGTTATCTTGGGTGGAATTACTCCCCTGGCGCAGGAGATTATTGATGACTATCAAGGAGGATTCCATCCAAATCAGTTAGTCACTGAACAAGTTTTCACGTTAGTCTGAACAAGATGATTCTTTTCGTTAACCTTACCGCTGGCAATCGGGCTTTAATCTACGTCCACTCCTGAAGTTAAAATATCTTGCAGATACAGATAAGCTGAAATTGTATACGGAGTGTTGATCAGACCCGTTGTCATGTATGGATGTGAGAGTTGAACCTGGACGGATGAATACGAAGATGGCGTCATTAATGGTACATACCGAGTTCTTTTCAATTACGATATCAGGAGTTTAATGCGAATTCCTGATATCGTGCATGAAATCAAAGACCAGCGAGTACGCTGGCTCGGTCTCGTTCCACGTGCTAGAGAGCGATCTGGTATCTTGCAATTGCCTCCAACAGTATGAAAAGCTGGCTCGTGATCGAAACCGGTGGTCTCAGATTGTCCACACGGTACGGGGTAACTAAGGTCTATAAATGCCTTAAAAAAAAGTTGTGATGGTTAATATTATATCACTTAACGGCTGTTTTTTATTTCAACCATCAGGTCTTTGCTAAGTTTTGTTACCATGCATTACAAACCAATAGGTATTTAATTTACTATTGGTCTCCACTCAAAAATTTTGATAATTCTACTCAATTTAATAATCAATTGATACTTCTTCACTACCTCTTTGTTTCTTAGAAACATATATGATTTTATCACCGAGAGTAGTGTTGATTCTCAAAAGTGAGGGTTGTATCATCGGGACTTGCTCATCACTGCTAACGAGGCAACTATCTATTGTGTTGCAATAGTAGAATTATAGTCAAACAGGACATATACATGGCTATTTTGGGGTTGAAGTATATTTAGATCAATATACATATGTCAGTTATAAGTAATCTAATGTGACATCTCAAAACTACTTAATTTGACTCAATCGCACTCACAACCTTTTCTGGGGGTTTTCGCTGTTTGTGATACATTGAATGGTATAAATAACTTAAAATGTGACTGTTACAAGCTTATTCTTTATGTCGTCCTGTTTTACGATTAGGTAAAAATGGAATCGATAGCAATTCTGGCTATCGTCTGACTACAGTAATATAGCTTAAGTTTATCCTAATGTCTGTCATTGGTCATCTACGTTTGGTAGAATATTCTTCGTGCGTTTTATCTACTGTTTGAAAGTGTTTATATGTTAATTAACCTAACTATAAAAAATTTGGGAATCCCTATAGATGAGAACGCATTTTCGATCACAATCTTACAGTCATTTTCATTGGTTCTGAAAAATGTCGATTCCATTTTATATATACAGATTTAAATGAGTCTAAGCCGATGAATCATCTTATTTACAACAGCTGAGTTTTTTTTATCTTTTCCAAGTATAACTTTTCGAAGGTATTGAATTTTCATTGTAGTACATACGTTATCATTGTTTAGATATTAAGGTGTGAACAGCTTTATTTTGTTCACTGGCGTTATTTATGAGTTCAATCATCAATTTCAGGGAGTAACTTCATTTTCACATTTTCAAATATAGAACTCGGTATTTGAAAAGTTTATTAAAGAATGAGTTTCACTCAGTTTCATTTCAAAACGAAAAACTCTTTAGAGTATACCCCTAACTAACTATTTCATCTGGTCGAGCTATTCCAACAATGTATGTGGAATAGTCCCCGTACGAATAAGTTGTTTTGTAGCCCAAATGACATACAAATCAGTTAAACTGAATCTATCAAGAGTAACAAATGAAAGTGTGTTATCAATGAAAATTAAAGGTCTGTTTGATCTGGATTAGCCACCGCCCATTTATTTATATTTGCGAATCTCAGTTTTGTCGGGATTCAAAATTCTCGATTGGCAATTCTCTTTTAATACGCTGTTCGCAATGTTAATCAAATATTAGATGAGGGCTAATCTTTAAAATCTTTGACAAACAGTATCAGTACAGATAGGTCTTGCAGAGGCAGGATTTGTCTGCGTACCGTTGTCGTCTTTAATATCTTATCATAAATTTCTCAGACTTAATTGGTTGACTCAAACAGTTTAAACGACGAAGCTGCCGGTTGTAGTTTAATGGTTTAAAAAGTTTCTCAACACGCCGCGGTCTCGAGTTCGATTCTCGCCGTTGACCTAAAAACATTCGTTGGGCTGACCACCTACAATGTGCACCAATCGTTAAAATTGGTTCGTCAGGTCTCATTTGAGTCGCGGTGAGGGCCGTTTACGGCCTCTAAGCTATAGATTATTTTATATATTTCTCAGAGCTGTTCAGTAACATTAGTTTATATCAAATATCTATCTAGAATAAATCAAAATCATAAAAATTACGCAACTTGGCAACCGTTGTAGATGAATCGATAGTTTGGCCAGTAAACTCGTTTGTCTGTCTGTCTGTTTCTATCTTTGCAATCTGTTTTGATACTCTAGGCTCTCCCAACTAATTCGTGGTTCGCTTATTTTCGTTTTATTTTGTACCATTACAAAGCCAAATCGAGGACGTACGGCTATTTGTCCAATTTACGTAGAACCATCTGTATATTCCGTAAGAAAACTGTTGTGCATGTTATTAGTACATTGCCTTTTTCTTGCTACGAGGGGTCCCTAAACTTGGGAGAGCCATCTTTCTCTTTTCTGTATAAGCGATTATATATTATTCCTGATTAAAATATATGTCTGGATATTAAAGAGCATGAACTCACTATACCAATTTATTTTCTTCTTAAATGTATATGCAATCCGAATAGATAATGAAAATACATAATCCTAATTAATAAAAAAATTATCATAAAATCTATTAATCTGTAACATGAGAAGACATTCACCTGTCCTCAAACGAAACGATCACACAATACATTCCATATTAAGCCACAGATAACGATAAAATCGTTTTTGTTATCTTAAGCCAGTCATCCATTAACAGTTTTATTCAAATGATCCAGTGTAAAATATATTATTGACCCCTTTTCAATTTGTTATCTTCGAGCATGTCTATTGTATAGTCCAATGAATTTATTATCTCGCAATATCTCGACGAGAAAAAAAAACGTACTACATTATATAACAACAACAATGCGACCAAAAGAAAAACACAATAATCATAAAAGGAGATGGGAAAAGAGTTTTTCATTCATCGAATTTACAACCCCTTCGTTTTGTGTATGTGTGTGTGCGGTATTATATACATATGTATGCATATATAAATCAACACTTTAGATAAACAACGCGTTTATTTGGATAAACGAAACGTGATCAATATATTTCTATTTGTGCTGCGGGATGCTGATGATATTCGTTATTGTTGCAGTTCTCGTATAGGCAAAATAGGTCTGAAATTAGGTTTAGCAAAGGACTTCGATTTTTTTTTATTTTTCATTTTGGTTGACACAATTTTTTTCTCGAGATGTTGGCTTATCATAAATGAATGTATGAAAGAAAGTTCAATATTTTTAGGATTTATGATTTATTTTTCTTATTCAAACCATTTTTTGTTGCCATTTTTGCGATATAAAATAAATATTAATATATTTATTTGGGTACTTTCCCGATATGTATATATACTTATTATAATACTTTTGTAAGATTTGTTCATATATTGTACATATATTTGAGATTAGATAAAAAATTATATTTTTTTCATAGAATCTAGGGTATTTGAGTTGGATTTGTTTGATTTTCATCTGACGAAAAAAAAAATTGTTCAAATATTACTAAAAAAGTGACAGATTTATATGAATGCAGTTTTTTATGCTCAGTACGTACAATCTATATAGTTTATAAAAACGGATGTAGATAGTATTTATAGAGTGAAGTACTTATCTTATTATTAACCCCTTATTGTTATAGTTTATATAATATGCATTATATATAGTTTTTTACTTTTAATATTCCTGCGGGTCTGATTAGGGTGACCAAATCATAAATATATTGGTACACATTAAGTGCATAAGGTTAATGTTTTTACACTCACATATAAATTTTATGTTTACTAGTGCTGCGTACATTTTATATCTGGGTCGATTAGGGTTATGATTTTGAATATGAATTTTATGAACGGGGACTATATATTATTTCATAAGTCGAGAAGTTAATTTACTTATCTTTAATTTTATATTTGGTTATGTTTACTCGACAAAAATTACTTAGTATTTAATTTATATCAGTACATAATACAATTTGGGTCAAATAAATAATATATCAGGTCATATGTTTCCAAGAAATTCGATAAAATTAAGAAAACTTTCAATAAATTCCCAAAAGGGCACATACGAACACAGTACGAGAAATTCTCAAAATTTTTAACCAACCACAATGCAAACGAAAAACGGTTTTGATTAGATATTTTGCCAAGTTGATGAAAAAATTTAAGATTTTCTATATGTCTGGACATTTTCTGATTTCTGAATCAAGGCAAGTTTCTACTCAATCAGAGATTGAAATAAAAAGGCAATTATTACTTTGTACCTTTTCACAAATCTGTTCGTGATAATGCATAGTCGACTTTTCAAACGACAATCAACTATGTTACTAGCCGCAGTTACTAGCCGTAAGTACTGACAACAGACAAAAATTATCGAAAAGGCATCTCAATGAGACACCGAAAGGTAGAAAGGTACACAGGTTAGTTTTTAATTTAAGCATCATCACGTTATGTACCACCACCGGTGAAAATAGACTTTTCCATTTCCATATACAATCCAAAATGAATTTTTTAATGATTTGTTCTGATGCCTATCTTTTATGTAATGGCAACGACCGATCAAGTCTTTGAATTACTTAAGTCTGTTAAAACCCATACTAATTAAGTTCATACTAACAAAAAGTTTGAGAAGAGCAAGAGCATTTGTTTAAAACGATCGTGTAATGGTATTACACTATAATCCAACTCATTTTTAATTTGGTGTGTTGATAGTAAGCTCATTAAGTCCGTAAGATAAGTAAGAAAAAAAAACAAAATTTTGACTAAACTCGATTTTAAGGTCCGACATAGTTGCCTTCGAGGGCGATACAACCAGTAGATTTTCCAACTTTTCGATACCACTTTACAGTACGATTTATAGTACGATTTTTCTTTCCTGTCAAAAAAGGCCTCAGTTTCAGCGATTACTTCATCATTGAACTTAAAGTTCTTTCCAGCAACATTGTCTTGAGATCTGAAAACAGAAAACAGTCGCTGGGAGCTTAGTCTGGAAAATATGGTGAGTGGGTAAGCAATTCAAAGCCCGATTCATTCAATTTTGTCATCGTTTTAATCGATCTGTGACACGGTGCATTGTCTTGGTGAAACAACACTTTTTTCTTTTGTAAATTTGGCCGTTTTTTGCGATTTCAGCCTTTCGTGGTTTCTTTTTGGAGATAGTCGATGAATATTATTTTGTTCGCATTCCAAAATACAGACGCCATCAGCTTACCGGCCGACTGTTGCGTCTTTGCTCGCTTTGGATTTGGTTCGTCAACTGCTGTCCATATCGACGATATAAATGCATTATTACGGTTTAACAGCGCCATACAGTCCTCTGAAGCATCGATTTGTTGTTGTTTTTGGTCGAGTGTGAGCGTCCATAAGTATCTGCATTATTTGTGCTGGTACGACCAGATTTAAATTCAGAAATTCACTTCTCTACCATTTGTCTCGATGGAGCAGAGTTTTCCACTGCGTTTTATCGTTTGAAGGTTAGTCCTAAATAAAAATCATATATGGAAAAATCTATTAATGCCATCTATGTGCCATCCGACGGACTTATTGAATGACCCTGTATATAATTGTTCAGACCTTCATGTAGTGAAAACATCTATTTCGGATCAGGTTTTACATTGACGTTACACTTATTACATGTTATTTTTCGTACTGATAGTGCTGTGAAAGACATTTAGGCGTGTAAAAATGTTAATGGCAAAACCGATCATAATTGCCTACCAACATGATGGATCTAACAACATGTAACAAATATTTGATTAAAATTCCGAATAAAAGTTTTCTAACCCAATCTCGAGCGAATTCAAATAAGATTTATAAGAGGGAAAAGAATTAGATAAATGTTCTAAATACATAATATTCTGTTTGTATAGTAAAAAATGTGTGTAAAATTCCCATCCACCTGCCACGATAAATCAAAAATCCGCGCATCAAACAAACACCCATAGTACATAAAAAAAATATAGGGCAAGTGCATACAAAAGACACATCAATAGCCCACAAATGATCGTAACACATGGTGACATCACGAAATAAAAAATTAGTCCATACTCATCATGATTAGTAGTTTATTCGAACCAATTGACCCTAACGTATGTATATATCAATATACAACAATCCAGCTAATTTGCATATTTCAAAATAAATTTATTGAATCATGATTGAGAAATGTGTATAGAAACATAAATTTATGAAATTTTATGTAGATGAGCCCACTTGTTATGATTTTCTTATATATGTACATACGTTTGTTGTTTTATGCTATATCCTGATGCATGAGAAACACAAACCCCTCTAATATTTATATTTTTTATATACAATTCGCCTGTTTTTTATTGCATTGGTTTGGTTTTTTATGTTCACATTTGCCGAGCTCTAGCTATACACTCGCATATAGGGAAGAATATGTGTTGACCTTTTTTGTTTTCAGGATAATTGAATTAAATTTATGATGATTTGGTAGATTTGTAAAAAAAAACTTGTTAGGGTATTATATGTATATATGCATATATGTGGTTTTGAAGCGAACGATCGATGATTTATCGAGAATCATCAATATACAGCTTTAAGTATATAATCCTCTTAATTTACATATATGGGTAGATAAAAAAATTATCTTCAATTAAAGGATTACTGATAATTATTTTAAGGATCAGACAAAATTTAAATATGTATTCAATTTGTCAGGTGAGGATGTCCACCAAATTAAAAGGATTTTTGGGAAACGCACCTGCTTTGAATAATACAAAACCACACGTTTTTCATTTTCTACATATGTACACTAAACGAGAAAAAATTGTGCCCTCAAACTCAAAATAATAACAACAACAATAAACACAATCAAAAAAGGATACACACAACAACTACCATAATGTATATCCTTTTTTTCCGAACAATTAACTTGTGATACATTAAATTCGAATTTTTTGCTTCTTATACATGCGGTGATCGCTCGACTCCGATACATACTCGTATGTTAATCGAAATCCATTTTTGAAGTTTTCCCTTTTGCCATCACGGAATGGAAAATCGGATAAAAGCAAACCTAAAAAAAAAATATAGTACGAGAGTTATGTGCGAGTATGTTAGTGGTTTTTAAGGGAAGTAAGTGTATGTTTGTGTAAGAGTACAGATAGGGAAGAAAAATTTTCTCGAAATCCTTTTACCAATTTTATTATTTATGTTTCCTAGGTCAGGATATTTAAATTGAAAATAATAAATAAAAACAGGATGTTCGTTCTATATCATCGTAAAATTAATATCGAAGTACCAAAAGAATGGTACACACAATATATAGAGATGAAACTTAGAACAGATTTTTGTTGTTGTAATAAATTCTTCGATTCTCTTTAAGACTATATATATATATGTATATATTGATTGGAAAATTATTTGAAATAGAATTATTATATAAATCATTTTATTATGCTTTTATGTAAGTGTTTGTGGCTTGAGAAAATTGCGGATGCTAAATTAATAGAGCGGATGGGTATATAACTGATGTCCTTGCATGCATCCTTTCAATACAATGCACTTGCACATCCATATGTACTATCAATTTCAAGTGGTGTAAAATCCACTTTACACAAAAAACACTTTGCATACGGCAAATACTTTTAATTTTTCGGTCGCCTGTATACAACATATAATGAGAACAAGTGCCAAGGGGTTATTTACAATAACAAAATAATAATCAGCGATAGATTGTCGATTTGAATTAAAAATAATAATAATGTTCGGGAAACATATATCCTTTTAATAATATAACAACTGTTAAATTTTTTATGAGTTTTCCTTTTTGTATTATTAACGAACAATTGAAATTTAATTTAATTCAATTTATCTTATTTTTTTTTTTGATATATTTGGAGGACCGCGAACTTTTTGTAAATTGTATCAATATATAGAACACGCATATCATGATCCCTCTATATAGCATGTGAAAGTACGTATATCATCCGTATCAATGAACCAACCCTTATAATTATTAATTTTCATTTATTGTTATTATATATATATATATATATATAGAGGACGACTCTGGGAACACTTGTTTCCCCCTTAAAATACTAAATTTTTTATTTATTTTAAACCGCATAATAGTTGCCAATTGCTCAAGTGATCAGTGATCAGTATCACACACAAAAAAAATTAAAACGCGTGTTATTATTTTGATTTTAAAATTATATAAATTAATGATTTATTTGTTGTGTTTTGGTTCGATTGGGTGTTACAAGAGGGTTTCGAGGGATTATGTTGTTGTTCGATGTTATAAATATGTTGTTATTTTTATTTAAGTTTTTTTTTTTTAAATTCTATAAATGTAGTTAATTGTTGTGAACATTTTATAGAGACAATATATAAAGTTATAAGTTTGATTGAACTATATGATGAAGGGTTGGGGGTGATATATGGTGCGAAATATACTACAACTGTAGTGTTTATTTCCTGACTGTCGTTATTATTAATATTTATATTGAAAAGCCAATTTGGCATGGTATATGCTTATATTAATTATGAATTGAGAATGGACAATTTAAGTGTCGATTATTATTTTATCTCTCGAGATTAATTCGCAAAGAAACAAGTGTGTAAAGTTTTTAAAATTCCCATTTAAAATGTTATTCTCCGTGCGAGTTGGTTTGATTCGAAGTTAACATGTACTGTTTTGTTGTATCTTATAATACAGACCCTAACATCAATTTTTGTGTAAGATGCATCTAAATATGATTATTGATCAAGAGTGTCGAAAAATAGTTTTCCCATTTATTGGTACATACTCCGAATTTTCATTCATAAGAAATTTTCTTGATTTTGAAAAAAATTTATAAAGAGTGATTATATAACTTAACTTTTCTTTTGAATTTGATTCTTGTATAGGGAAAACAAAGCACCTTCCAATAGACAATTTGCATTTGAACCCGATGTAACAAATTCATTTCGTTTTATTTTTTTATTCACGATTCAAAAAATAAAATCTAGATTCTTAAATCTTCAAAAACATGAACTAAAATATTTGTTTAAATGAAAAATATTAAACTAGAATTGTTGATAAATAATCATATTCCAATTTTTGGGAAGTGCGTAATTGGTTTTGGGGCCTAATTACCAAGTTAAAGGAAGTTAAAAGACAAAAACTACCTTAAAATCAACATTTTATTGCGATTGTTGATGTTTTTACCACTTTCTAATCTATTACACATACATAGAACTGTTATAGTGAGTTGTAATAAAATCAAATTATCAAAACTCAAGTTTCAATAATAAAAATGTCACTAAAGATAAAATCAGTGACGATTGGATCACAAAATCAAGACTCAGTGACATTTTGCACTTGATCAAAATCTGATTTCATCATTGCGGTTCCTTCACTATGCCACGAAGTACTTTGTTTTGAAAATGTTGAACTATTTTGAGTTATTTGATATAAAACTAGAGGTTATTCCATAGTTTTCTTAGCGTCAAGTTACATGTTTAAGTATACGAAATATAGTTTGACCGTTGATGTATGTTAGTATGCCTTCTGTTAGTGAAATCAATGTGCACAGATTTGGTGGCGTATAATTTAGTTTACTACCTGTTCAAGTCGTATCCATTATTGAATCAGTACCATCCGCAAAATTAGCGACAATATTTCAGCTTACAATACCCTGTTTGACATTTTACTATTCTCAGTAATAATGAGCCTGTTCTTGATCCTAAATGAAGCAGTAGTAATAAAAAAAATATTTATTAAATCGATTCGTAATGTAGATCTTAAAAAATATACTTTTGTCATTCAGTAACTATCTCAGGTACGCGTCTATATAGATACATTCTTCAGTTGTTTAATTTATACTCTCCAGAGTCTTGGGAAAATGTTTAGTCTCATTTTGTCTTGTAATACTTTTGTTTAATACCACTTCCTTCTGTCTCTTGCTTTTTCAGTTCGGTTTAAGGAACGGCTGGTTGATATCTCCAGGTGTACTTTAAAACACGTCGTCTGTTCATGATCGTCGTCTGACCAATTAATCAATTGGTTTCAGTGCAGAGATTGATTCATTTTTTCACTACAAAAGTGTTTTTTAACGTCTTATCTTACGTCAAATCATAGCTCATTGCATTGATCCATGACAGCTAAGTCAGTTTATCATTTTGTGTTTCACGTTCCCCATTTAGTTAAGTAAAATTGTCTTGTGAAATGAAATCACGAAATAAGACAAACAACATCTAGACATTTGATTAAGGAGCTAATATTTTATGGGCAGTAAAAATTCTTCTATATTTGTCATATCTATTAAGTGCCTGACATATCTTGAGTATGATGTTACCAGTACTAGGCTTCTCTGAACCAAATTATCAATCGACAAGTTGTTTATCTGTGAAAATTTTTAAATGTCACAAATAGACGGTATTTATGACATGAAATTGTAGGAATAACTCACGGATACAAATAAAGCTCGCTTAAATTTAAAAATAATTGCACATCATTCCAAATCGACTCTACATGAATTAAAGTTGATGTTACATATATAGATAAAATAAAATGTTAATATAATACAGATAATCAATTTAATCGAGAAATACTTCATTTTTTATACGTTGAAATGTGTTTGGAATGGGCATGATGTGACAGCTACAGCCATATGTGTATATAAATACAGTTTTATTATTAATATCGTACATAAAACGTTGACACTAGGCATTCATCATATTTTTTGATTAATTGCCGTCCTTTACGAAAATAATTTATCTTATTTTATTTTAAGTCCTAACCGAAATCCTTAACGTACATTAGACGATAACATATTAAACAATTATCTAATATTATTAAGATTTTGCCGCCAAAATCTCAAGAATTTCGAACACAGGAGTTCGATTACATCAAAAGAATTTTTGAACAACGGTTCAACCCATTTCCTTTTCAATTTTAGAATTCGAAATATAGAAAGTATATACATATATATATATTTTTAGATAACAGGTAGGAAAAAAGTAAAAAGACGTACATACATACATCTATAACACTGGTGGTGGTCTTCCTTGGAATTGCACAAAATAAATATATTAACGAAATTATTTTCTATTATTTACAGCGTCACAGTACCCGGCTACCAAGGAAATCTTCAATCGGTTATTTCGCACAGTTCAACACTTCCACTATGGGAACGATTCGGAGTCGAATTCATTCTAACATTTATCGTTGTCTTTACATATTTTGTGTCGACAGATTCAAATTGTCGTCACTTTGGCAGCACATCGTTTACAATTGGCGCGGCATATAGTGCATGCAGTTTTGTGTCGGTAAGTTAACACAAATCAATTATCATTTACTGTTAAATGTTTAATTTTCGGGTATGTTATTATAAACAACTCAAAAATCAACTCTTTCGATGAAGCTGCAACAAGATGAACTTTTGGTGTACATCTTATTATTATTATTAAAAATTGATTATTTATGTTTTTTTTTTTATAAATTTTGGGTTGTTAACGAAAAAATAAACGCACCTGCCGTTTTGGTATTTTTCTGGTGGTTTTGTGTGTATCTCAAAAAGATACACACAGCAAACACAAAAACGAAACTCGAATTATTTCTTGTATTTTCTTCCTCCTTCTTAAAATTATATATTTTTTTTTGGCTGATCTTTTTAAAGTAAAATTTTTATCATTGATTTTCGGTTTTATGTTTGGGTACATATAATGGGCATAAAACATATATTTTTTGAGACAACGACGATCTCAACTACCCTAACATTAAATTTCGTTGTTACTCTTGACCATATATACAGTATATAGAAAGAAATATGCTGATTATGGTGGTGTGTTTGTTATTAAATGTATGTATACTTTAATACATAAAAAATACTGGAATTTTTGCTGTCTTGAAATTTGAGATATTTGACAAAGTGTCATATTCGTTTCGGGAAGCTGTGTGTATATTTTCAAATTAATAAATTTTAGATGAACAACAGTCACAAAAAAGGCGAGCACAATATAATTTAATTTTCAGCTCGAGGGGTGATTGATGTATTCTATACTCACTTGTTATCGAGTAGAAAAGTTTTGTATTTATATATCCACCTTCAACCGATTAGTTTGAGTGCTGCACATAATTTATTTAGTATGCGGCTGACCTATTTTTCTAGAGAAATTGTTGCCACTATGCCATCTTAGTGATATGACTCAGTCTCGAAATACGCACACAAATCGCATAAATTCATTTTTAACGACAACACAACTGTTTAAATACAATATACAACATACATGTATTTTATGTGCATTTGATTAATGACACTTTGTTTGAATCAATGTATACAATAACAACAACCGTACGTATATATAGAAATTTTTTAAGAGCTACACCCAAGTATATCATCTTCATATAGTTTTTTATTTTCAATTTACCATCTGTTGCATTAATTGAAATCATTTCAATCTTATTAATTTAGTGTACATAATATATAGAAGAGTATAAGATGTAAGAAATATAATAAAAAGTACTGTCTTATATGTTGGTTATATGTATGCTTCTACATATATAATATGTATTCTCATCCTCGCATCATATATCATATGTTCAGTAGAGTAAAATAGAATCTCTTTAAACTAATTTTCAATTGGGTTCATTCAAGCGAATACAGTACTAAAGAACAATATGTTTGTCTTGCGGTTAGCAGTGATTCTTAACCTTTTCCAATGTACGAGGCGAATAAGCAACGTGCATTATATATGTTTCGCGGAATACAGGGTAAGAATCACTTCTTTGGCGCGCATACATATATACAGATAATACACAATTCTTGTTTAGTCTTTGATTGAAACAAATAAACAATTTAATCAAAATTAATTTAAATTTTTTATTATTAGCAGTTGAGATTGATAATGAAATTATTTGCGAGATGGCATTTTTTAATGCTCATTCCTCAAACCTATAATCGTTTTTTTTTGGTTTTCTTGTACGTTACAAATTCCAGTTGCCCAATGCATACATAATGATGAATATAAATCGCAACAAAAAAATTGTTTGACCAAAAAATCATGTAAAAATTGATTTTGGAAATCATGAAACACGCCAAAAAATTGTTGTATCACCCGAAAAAAAATATATATATGTAAACTCGTTTTGTATGATTCGTTACCAGCGATAGGCCCTACACACATCAAATTAAGATACAATATTTTTGTCATTCTTGTTATTTTGCCTTTTAGCAAATTTATCACAAAAAAAATAAATTCTTCGATACAAAAAATAACTTAAATTAAATAACTTAAAGATAACATTGATGTCACTATCAAGATGATGATAATGATGTATAATTTTGTTCTTGTTGTTGTATATAATTTGTAATCGTTCATACGAGCATAATTATTTTTCAGTTTTGAGTTAGGGCCTTACGAAAGGTCTCCGTAGTGATGTCAAATATATCTATACAGAGTTCAATATCATTACCTGAATGGTCCGGTACTATATGCGTGTGTATGTTAAGGTATTCTTTTGAAAACAGGATCTTTTGTTGCGATACAATAGGTAAAATGCAATAAATATGTAACAAAACAATAAAATCGTATGTTTAGATTTTTACCTGAACTGCAGCAGCACAAATAATAGAGCGAAAAATAAAATCGATTTATAGAAAGGAAATTCCAATAGATTTAATCCTTATATATATACACACACACATCTGTAAATATATATGACGAAGAAAGCAATTTGGAAAAACACAATTCAACGACTTGGTCGCATACAAAAATCATAGTTAAACAATCCCACATCTGGTCACCCTATACCAACGTCTAAACTCGCAAGGATTTTGATTCCTTTTTATTTTATTCTACGATTTATTTTTTGTATGTTGAATGGATTTGATAAATTTGAAATGCCGTAAAAAAAGGACAGATGCTATTGATTTGCTTTATTTTATGTTTTTATATATCTGAAGATTCAAAATCATCATCTACCTTTGTTGCAGTCATATGTGTGCTATCATTTTTTTGTTCGTTTATATATTTTATCCTTCTTCGAGATCCCTAATTTAAAAAATAAAATTTTATTTTATATATACATATATGCATAAGTTAAAGTACTAAGATTTATTTTGTTTTATGATTTATTTCAGATGCCATATTTAAATCCGGCCCGATCGTTGGGTCCCTCCTTTGTATTGAATAAATGGGAGAATCATTGGGTGTATTGGCTAGGACCGTTAGTCGGTGGTGCTGTATCTGGATTTGTGTACGAATATATTTTCAATCCTAAACGACACATGAATCGCAAAAATAAACGAAATTCCGATAATGATGTATCCAGCATTCAATCCGAGGACGATTTAAACTACGATCTTGAAATTGAGAAGACACAAGGACAGCAAAAAATTCACACCTCGTCAAATTATAATACGTACAAATCGGCAACTGGTACTTTAAATCCACAACAACAACAGCAACAACAAGGATATTGTCAAAGTTTGTATACTGGCCCGCCGATGAATACAAAAATTGATCGCGTTGAGTCACTATACGGAGGAACACGATCGTTGTATTGTAAATCGCCTCCTTTAACTCGTGCTAATTTGAATCGTTCCCAATCGGTCTATACCAAATCACAAACCGCGATTAATCGTGATTTAAGTGGCCCACTACGTCCCGGACCACTAGTTCCAGCGCAGTCATTATATCCTATGAGATTGGTGCCGACATCACAGTCATCGCATGCACAAAATCAGAATGTACAAAATCAAATGCAACAGCGTTCAGAAAGTATATACGGTATTCGAGGATCGATGAGACAAAGCCAGCAACAGCAGCAGCCGCTTCCACCGCCACCAACGTCAAACGATCGAATGACCGAAAATCAAGGCTTCCAACCAATTTATGGATCGCGAACAAATCCAAACGAAGGTTTAAAATATGATCGTGACGAAGCAATGAAATATAACCGCATCAATCGGCCAGATTCGATGTACGGTATGACAGGACAGCGTCGAGGCCAATCACAATCTGCCCAATCGGACGATAGCTCATACGGATCATATCACGGACCCAATTCAGCGATTACACCAACCGGTCGTACTTCAGGCAATCAAACTGGTGACTTATTGCCACCGCCCAACTACAACAGTGGCAGCCGGAATCAGCAAAACGAACGTAAAATCTCGTCTAGCAATAGTAACCCAAATACAAATATTTCTAATAGTAATAGCAATAGTAATAGTAACACAAATAGTGGACATCCTCCACCGCCACCTCCACTTCTGACAAATCCACCAAACGGCCTATATGGACAAAAAACAAGCACTCCGCAAACTAATACTCTCCCACCGCATCCACATCAGTATGGAGGAGGTATGCATCCTATAAGACAGAACTAAGAAATGTATTTATTTAATTTAAATTAATTGTAATAATTAGTAATTCTATTTATTAATTTTATTTTGTATTTTTTATTGACTGAAAATTAATAATATTATGTACATATGGCTTTTATATGAGTTCTTTTCCTTAAGGATTATAAGGTTTCTTTCTAATTTTCATTTTTTATATGTAATTTTTGTATTATTATTGATGTAAGATAATTTTTTGTAAAATGGATTTTAATTTCTTTCAAATATATAAATAAAATAAATATAAATAAATATAGTGTTTTATAAGGTAATTAGATTTCTTCGTTCGGGAAGCATCATTGGTTCGGAAGAGTTGTAGGCTTTTATTATCAGAGAAATAGAAATTCGAGTGGCAAAATGTTTTGAAAATTCAAAAATCAAAGTTCAAACCTGGTTCGTTACAGATAAACCATATGATGGTTGATATGGATAAGCTCGATAACTGATTTAAGAAATCAATTCGATTACCAGATTTACGACATTATCAGAGACATTAATTAGATTCATTCATATTTTCATTCATATTCAATTATATGTTAGGCATTTTTATCCACACGATTTCTTTTTCAAGTTTTTACTAACCAAAGACATAAACCTAAATTCTTGTGCATGTACACAAATTTAGTACTGTTGAATTATAATTTTTAAGAATAAAATTAAAATAAAAAGCGTCTCGTATAAATTTTTAATGGAATCTTCATTTTTATTTAATTAATTTATAATAAGTCTTAAAAGTTATAGGAATATTTTTAAAATTATATAAAAAACATCAAATATATAATTCTGAGTACTAAAAAATAGCAAAGGCGCGAACCTTTAAATACAATAAATAATGGAATGTTTTGATTTTATTCTTATTTAAATCGAAAAATATATAATATCAAAATATTTGTTAAGTAATATATAATACTGTATGTATAGGAATGTATGATTAATTTAATCTCGAAAATATTTAATAAAATCGTTTCGAATCTCATCAGGTGATTTTTTAAAATTCACTACTCCACTCGTGTTATCATCGTCATCGATTTCAATAACGTCACTAGGCCTTCGACTAGTTCCTAAGCAATTAATACTGTCTAGATTACGATTTTGATAATCGATTAAAAAATTATGTAGGCAGATCGCTGCCTTAACACTTTTAAGCAGATTATCTTTTTTCAGTTGGGTTTTCGTCGTAAATTGCCATTTAGATTTAAATATTTCAAAAGTTTTGTGCAAATGTTTCAGAGTCTGTTGAACTTTTGTGCCGAATTTATTATTTTGAGCTTCATTCCGTACCATGACATTTTGGTTGAGCGAAAATGATGTGTCACCGGTGAAGATGTATGGCAAAACTGTAGATTCATTAGGAAGACTACATGGTTTCGGAATATTAGAATCTTTACTCGATAACATATTATTCAGCATAATGTGATTGATTGAACGGACACTACTCGAGGACGATTCAATTACAGCTAGAGCTATGTATGTAAATTTATAATTTATATCACACGATGCAAGAAGATTAATTCCCGAGTATAACGGATTTAGGATTTTTATACTGCCGACAGGTCCTAAACAATGGGGAAATTTATAATCTTTTTCGAATTCTCTTGAAATTTTTAACCACTGCGATTTCGTAAGATTAGGGATTAGCACATCACTCCAGTTATCCCATATTGCTTGACATGTTTCGGAAAGGACACCGCATACTGTAGATTTTCCTAGTTTAAATCGTTCAGAAATTGCAACATTACTTTCCCCTGTACATAAATATCTGAAATGAAAAGAGTTGAAATAGGAGTTGAAATGATTATCAATTCCACTTACCTTAACGTCACCGCCAATCTTGTTGCACTCGACAGTGAGTAATCTGGGGCATGGATTTTGCGGGCGATATTATTTTCAATCGCTTTGAGCAAGTCGTTGAACACCGACTCCATAGTTAAATATCGATAGAACATTTCATTTTCGTCGTCGTAGATCGTTGTATCACAATAGTTATAGCGGATTTCATCACTGTGAGTTATCACGTTTGGAGCACGGATTGGTTTTAATGAAACGGTTGCCAAAATGGAACTTCGAGAAAGCAAGTCTGGTTTTGGGGTTGGTTGGGGAGGCGGCGGGGATACTTTCATTTGTTGTGATGCCGGCTTTTTCAGTACCTGTAAAGTAGGAATCGCTTTTTTTGTAATAACCGTTTGTACTTTTAATAAATTATCCTTAAGCTTTAACATTTGTTTTCGTTTAGCTTTGCGTCGTCTTCTGTATAGTAAATATGATGCCGCCAAAAGCAATAGTCTTGGATTTTCTTCGAGTTCCATTTTAGCAAACCACTGAGTTTTTGACAGATTCAATAACAACAAACCAAACAAAATTATTGTTTATTTTGCTTAACGAATTAACGTTTCAGTAGTGACCAGATTTCAATTCAAAGTAATATAAAATTAATAATTATGAATTAAAATTAATAAATTATGTTTTATTTTTCTGGAAAATATTAAATTATTTACAAAATTTTATTAATTCAAATAAATATTATTGATTTTATCATAAAATGTTGTGCTGCGATCTATTGTCGAGGATCGAAACTGTAGCGTCCCGGTATTTAAGCAAATGTCAAAATAAAACGCCATAACTTGTGGCTGTCAGGTGAAAATAAAAGAAAATCGAAATATAAAAATAAATAGTACCTTGAAAGGACTTATAAAGATTGTGTTTAAATTGCGAACAATTTATGATCTTATTTAAATAACACGCAATGGATACATCGCAATCGTCGTTTCATCCATGCGATGAAGCTGTTATAGCAACAAATGACGATGCAAGTGAATGTAAACGAAGTGCTGTTCGCCTGGGTTATTGGAAAGATGAATATATTGGCCATTTAGTTAAGAATTCGGAACGTAAGGCTCCCGAGATAAACCGTGGTTATTTTGCGCGAGTTCGTGGTGTAGAATTGTGTGTTGAGAAATTTTTACAGGTGAGAGAAAATTCCAAGGTTGCAGGTTTATTATTTCACTATCGTTGGTCATGGACATCTGGATGTCATTAAAAGAATGCTGATACGTGATATAAAGATGTTTGTTCAAGATGAAGATGTCGAAAGTTTCTTTGACTGTGAACATATGTTAACAAAATAGGCACAAATAGTTGCAGAGAAAATGGCGGCTCGCTTAGACAATCTAGGGGTTAGAAAGTTCATTGGATGGGGACTTTCTACATAAATTGTGATATAATTTTCATTTGTGTGAATCTAATTGGATTTCGTTAGCTCTCCGTTAATCAATTTTAAATAGAAAGCCATGTAAAATATTTTATTTATTCACAGAAAACCGGCAGTAACTGTCAAATTATAAATTTGGGATGTGGTTTTGATACACTATACTGGAGACTTCGCGATGCTGGTCATACAATAAAGAATTTCATTGAACTTGACTTTCCAACCGTCACGGCCAAGAAATGTTATTCAATAAAACGCAACAAAGTCCTTTTGGAAAAAATCCATATAGAAGATGGTGAAGTACGTTTGAGCCCAACGGACTTACATGCCTCGAACTATCATATTATGGGAGTCGACCTACGAAATATCGATGAGGTTGCTAATAAACTGGCACAAGCTGAAATCGATTATAAAATCCCAACTATATTCTTAGCTGAATGTGTCCTAGTGTATATTGAAACAAAAAATTGTACAAACCTATTGAAATGGTTTAGCCAACATTTTGAATCAGCTGTGTTTGTTAATTACGAACAAATCAATATGAACGATCGATTTGGTGATGTGATGCTAAGTAATTTACGTGCCCGTGGATGCAGTTTGGCGGGTGTCGATGCATGTCAGTCTTTGGATACTCAGATTCAACGTTTCTTGAATTGTGGATGGCACGGGGCTCGAGCTTGGGATATGGTGCAAATTTATCACAGTTTACCGATCAATGAACGACAGAAAATTGAAAAGCTAGAAATGCTGGATGAAGGAGAACTTTTGATACAATTATTTCAACATTATTGTATCCTAATCGCATGGATTGGAGATATTTTTCAGGATATGGAGATCACTGTGGAAAAGAAGATGTCCTCATTGAATATTGATTAGGATGATGAACGGGACCGTAATTTACGTAAGATAAAATTTTTTTTTTTTTGGAATGAATCAAGACTAATTTTGTAAACTAGGTGTGTTATATCAATAATAAAAGTAAAACAAAACATATTTTCATAATCATAAATTTTATATTTAGTTACATAAATTAATTGTTGCTAACTAAATACAACTATTTTTACACGTTTATTAAAAGACAATTTAATTGAAAAATTTTGTATTTTGTTCAAAAATAATTTTAATTGTCTTCCAAACACAAATGGCAAGTCAAATTTTGTTCGCATAATTTAATTATAATTTTTATTAATTAATTTATATGTTGCTAGTCATGTAAGAGAGTACTACTATTAACTATCTAAATAACACAAATTACAAGAAATTTAATAAAAATTATAATTGTTTATTGTAATTATTAATAAATGTAATTATAAAAGTAAATTTATATAATTTGTTTAAATCGAGGTACAAATACTTTGTTTGCATACTATAGGGAACTAGAATTTGATCAGATTAAATTGTTAATTGTATATACTTACGTGTTGGTTGTGTGTTAAAATAACAAGTTAATTTGTTTTTCGCAATCTGATAAACAATTTGGATCATGCATTATGTTTCGAATAACGCTCGTGCTCAAAAAATTAAAAAAAAAAACAAATGCTAGTTGACTTGATATATCAATTTTCCGGGCTTATCAATTAGTTCTGTTTTGAACAAGACCACAACATTCCACCAAATCTAGTTGACGATCATCATCTGAGAAAAATCTACCAATTATGTTTTGAACGGCAATTAGAAAAATAATCATGTACAGTTTAACATGTTATTTGGCCATCTGTTTGACTTGGATGCCTGGTTAATATTTTAGGTAGAGACACTTCAAGTTCAAGCTCTTGAGAAATGAGATAAGCAAGATGATCTTGTTCTTTGTTCCAAATACATACATTTTTTACCAATTAAATTGCTTTTCCTTTGTAAAGAGCGTAATAATGTAATTTTGAATTAGTATATATATTTGGGAGTGGAGTTGTAAAATTTCGAGTTGTTTGCTTGTATGTTGTAATTGGCTAAGGGCCTGTTTCGATCTGATGATGACGTCATTGGATGATTTATGTGATCGCAAAGTTTCAAATCCATCTCATCAGGCATATGCTACCGGACTTGATGTATGGTACTGCGCGATTCCTATATTTACGTTTGACGCGACAGTTCTAGCGAATTACAAGAACTTAACTCCAAATATCGATTTTATTTTTATTGATTGTGTGGCCTTATATAATTTTGTATTTGTGAATTATTTCAGTTACTCTGAACGACACACTTAACAGTTGGCTTTCCTACTTTCTTTCGTTGGGTTCAAATCAATTAGTCCAAAAACTAAATATGTACACTCTGGTTTCAAAGAGCATAATGAGCCGTATTGGTGACTTTGCCCCAATAAAAATATCTGATATGATGGATAGATGAAATCAGAGGACGGTATATCAACCATCGATTTCATTCTGCATGCCAATCCAGAACGAATCGGAAAACGATCTGGTTCGTGATCGGAATCGATGCAGACAGATTGTTGACATGGTACGGGCCCGGTATTGAAAGATTGATCATATAGCTGGTTTGATTACTGACGGGATATTACTTTCTGATCGATATCGTTTTTGGCTCGCAACTATAATTGAATTTAATTACATTTAGATCATTTAAATTAAAACTTGAACACTAAAAATTAATTTATATCAAAACTTAGATATCGTTTTATATAAATTAAAAACTCATTTACAATTTTATTCATTTAATAAGTGAACTTGAACACAAGTTAGTAAATAAAAATGACAAATATATGTGCGAAGTTGATTACAATTATTATTTGCATTGTGGTTGGATTTAATTTAAAGGTACGTAACTATCATTTTGTTCAACACTGACTAATAAATACATTTATAATTATCTATAAAGGGAATTGATGGTCGTAATCTTCGCGTCCTTTGCGATGAAGATATTGTCGATTGTCCCAAACCGATGCCACCGGAAACATATGATAGTTTCTCGAAATATATTGATTTCTCTAAACTAGAAATTACTCGAATTTCGGAAGATGTGACTCAGTTCAAAGGCAAAATTACATTTTTAAAGGATTTCGATCAAAACGTGCCATGGGAGATTCAGGCAAAAACACAATTTTTCAATCGTGGCCAATGGACATCAGCTCCAATGCAATTTAAATTTTTGGACTTGTGCCCAAAATTCGATAAAACCGATGAAGTGTGGTACAATTTAACAAAGCATTTTAATGCTGCCGGTTGTCCACCAAAAGCTGGAGTATTTTATATTAATTGTAGTTTATATAGATTAGCTTAACTTTAATGTGTTTTTTTTCAGACAGTTTACAAAGTCGATCAAAGTGATTTTCATGTCGTTCTTGACAATGTTCCAAAAACAATTCCGGTCGGTGAATGGCGAGCTATTATGACGATTATGCAGGTTCCAAATCGAAACAAATTTTGTTTCATGATGACTTCGGAAGTAATTGAAATTTAAAATTAATTTAATTGGGTGAAAATTATTTATACTACAAGTAGATTAGATTTTATCTAGTGCACTGTATTGTGTTTTCCAATGCAAATTGTTACCAATTGGAGAAGCACCTTAATAAATTAAAGTTATACATGAAGTAGCCTCACTGGTGATCAAATATATATGTGTTTTTGTTACTGTCGTTGGTGGTTGGTCATTATTTGATGATATATTTTTATTTTGTTGAATTAAAAATGATGGAAAACATAATAAACATTGGTCATAAGACAACTAGAACCTAAAACATCCATATTTACAAGTTTTTCGCTTGCTCAATAATATTTATAGCGTCAAAGTGGCACGATATTCAAATGTGCTATCAGATCGCTACTATACCGAATTAACTTTGTTTAAAAATAACTTTAGATATGTATTTACATGATAATTGTGGGTTTACCACTATATGTTATAAAATATTTTTGCTCTCTCAATAGTAATCTTATATCTTATATTAAAATGAATCTTATATTAAAATGAATAAGTAAGGTTTTCACCAATACTTAAATATCGTGATACTATATTTACTAACTGATTTCTGTCGTGAAATTTATGAATCAATTTAATTTGAATTTGGTTAGGTACTTATTTGTATAAAATATAATGCAATGTGATGTGAGTGTGACCGGTACCAAAAATATTTATTCGATATATTTAAATGTAGGTTATCACTATCTTCGGATATCTGCTAATAATTATTCCAGAACATCTAAGTTCGTTAAACTTTTGACCTACTCTGATGGTCCAAAATCATTTGCGTTCATTTCAGACTGTAATTTAGCATCCCACGATAATTTTAAGTCAGCGCTCATATGTCTAGGAATGTAAGAGAATCAGGTTTCTCTGTATAAATTGATATAATCTGGATATCTAAGCAGTTCCATCTCGTCCTAAACAATCTGGATCTATAAGCAGTCCATTTAGTCCCAAACATAGTCAACTATATAAACGCTAAGCTATTTATGTACTCTCGACTTAATGTATAACGTACACGTTGAGATGTAATCGTGCGCTTCTCGTTTTTAATTAGAGGCATCTGGAGTTCTCTAGTGTCTCAAAAATCAAAATTCTAAAATTCTGAAATATTTTTTTGGGGTGTCAATTGCAACAATACGACCTCATAAGTTGTTCCCCAGTTAATGACGAGAAACTTGTGGTTTGTTTACAAAGCTATTTGAATAATATGACTTATGACATCATATTATTCAAATAGCTTGGTAAAAAAATTATACAAGCTATTCAAATAGCTTTGTAACAAACTATTCAACACCATAAGCTTCAGTGGCATACTGATGGTTGAGAGGTAAGGTCATGATAAAAATTTTTGTTATTTCATGAATGCTAACTTAGTAATTCTACATTACAATTGTATTTAATATATGTGTTACTTATTGATTTGCCAGTCCAAGATGAGATTTTATCTAATGCAATAATGATAGCCCTCTGAAGACCTATCAAATAAATATCACCATTTATTACGCCAGGATGGGTAACACGAGGAACGGTTAATGCAAATAGGTTTACAATGAATCTTTGAATTCAGCTATCAATCTTTGCTTGAAGGATCGCGTGTTGGGCACAGGGGCTCTGACAATTAGAAGGAGCTAGGATAGTCTAAAAGTCCGCCATGCACCAAATTAAAACTAAACCCAATTAAAAATATTTTGCATGAAATCTAGGAATACCTGGTGTACATCGCGAGATGTTTCATCGTACTTGGAAAGAATCATCCGTAGCAAAAAAATTTGGACGGACCGATTTGGACGGAATCGTCCATGGCAGTCACCGATAATTTCCTCCGCCAGAGCAGTAATTCTTCACAAGATAATGTATGACAGTAACTTGTATGCTGTACGAAGGAGAGCTATACCGCGATTACTCTCGCATTTCAAGCAACCACCCTTTTATTGGGATATTGGGCATAACGCGGCTACGTTCCATTCTTCTGGCATAACAAGGTCGAAATTACAGTTCCACAAAGTTAGCCCATCGAATATCAAGGGCTTTGAATAAATACAATCAACTTGCGGCGAACGAGTATTCTTTAATCTCAGCATGGCCATCGTGAATTTCTCATAGGATGGATCCTCACTGAATATATCTGCCGTCTGTTTGAGGGTAATCAAATACAGCTTGTGATACATTTTATTAAGTAAGGCAGAGAAATGTTTACGCCATGTACCGAGTACCGCATCGACGTTAACACAGAGGATACCAGCCTGGTCCCGAATGACAGTTGACCGAGATCTTAAGGTCTGGTGCAATTCGGTGATTCCCTTAAAGAAACCACGCGAATTGCTCTCATTGCTAAGTTGTACTCTTAAGACATATTAGCCTTCCACCATGCCCGCTTCTTCTGTCTACAAATGCGTTTAGCTGCCCTTATAGCAAGAACTGCTTTTTTTCTTCTTGCAATTTTAAACCGAGTCTGCGCTTCATTATGGGCTATATTTCGTTACTCAACAGCAAGACGACACTCCTCATCAAACCAATCATTTTTGGGCATATTTTCCAGTATACCGAGAATTTTACACTATGTGGTGTTCAATACTTCTCAGACACTGTTAACTTCTTCAGATTGGCAATTAGATCACTAATTTCGTTGCAGTTCTTCATTTATCAGATCTTCACAGCAGAATCGCATTGTATATTCCCCTGTCTTCGTTGACTTGTACGAAAATTTCCATCGTAGCTTTGCAATGACCAGATAAAGTGCATCATTTAACCATTTTCAGTCGCAGTTTCGTGTCAGGAGTACGGACCTATACTATAACATAAGTCGGTCTGATTTCTAAAAGCTCTAGCATTAAAGTAACAAATCTTTGCATTAAAGTGCTTATTTATTGTAAAATGAGTCTTTATCTTAGGTTTGGCTTACATCAGTACATGTACACAGGAAATTGACAGGTTGGCTAACTGACTAAAGAGGATACTCTTTAATACATGTGATAGGGCCGTCAACAGCGCCAGGTTTCCTAAGTGACTGCTCGTTTTCGAGTACTTAAGCGAGGTTTGTCGTTGTTTTGGCGGTATCCGATATTATGAACTCTCCTTATTATGAACTCTCTCGTATATGATGGTAAAGCTATAAAATAGTTTGGTTGGTTTGGTTGAAGAATTCTTGAATAGTTGTTATACTACGAATAGTAAATCACTTTACCGATTCCATTCGATTATTGAACCATTACTGTATGGTAAAAAAATACACTTCTATCCGGAAATAACTTTAAAGAAATGCTGATTGTGAATTAAACAAATTTTTTGGCATTCACAACATTTAGCATTTTTAACAACAACCAATTATTTCAGTTACATGATTCCAAATCGAAGGAAATCCTATATTATGAATTTTTATGAATGCATTAGACGTCATCCAAAATTATTTAATTAGGGCACTGTGCCAATATTTTGGATTTAAATTATAGTTTTCATACAATTTGTAGGTGTTGTTTCTGGTTATGGTTTTATTTAGATATTCGGATCCTCAACGAGTATATATTGAAAGATGATAACAATCATCATCGGCATATTTTATAAACAGAATATTATGGATATTGTTGCACTATCTGATTTTCATATATACAAATATTGGCATTTAGCCAAATAAAATAGCGCCATTGCTACTCATCCGTTGAATCAAGCCGAGAACAAATATGTGCGACGAACGACATGCGTGTATAAAATCACTCATTCTTGAATGTTTATATAATACTATATATATTGAACAGCTGCTAGTGCATTGATTTCAGCAATATACAGCCAATTTATATACTCGTACTTGCCATCAGTATTTACTCTATTCTGGTCTATATTTATAATCGAAATTTTCGATCTGTCTTCGTATAGAATTTCACATGTTAATATATAAGAACATATCACTGTATACCATCTAAATATGGTCACCGCACGTATAATGAATCAAATAATTCCTACACATTGTGCCAAACACTGAGTTGTCACATGTAGTGTAAAATATTATCTCGTCCCTGACCATAGAACATTAGATGGATATAAATACACTTCCATTATGTACGATACCATTTGCACGTAGCACCACTAAGAACTCTATATACAAGTATGTGAATCAGCCAACCATGTGATATATGTAGATTGCAACAAATTTAATTTTAATTTAACCCAAATTCAAGATTTCGTATATATCGTGTTACAGCATATTTTTTCCCGATGCTAAAAATATCTTGCCGGTCGCGACTACGATGCTGTTGACTTTTATGGGTATAAATTTTCTTTGCCTTACATTTTTAGACACTCACAACTATAAGTGTTATTGAAAACACATGTTAAGATTATGTATTTATAATTACGACCCGTTGAAGTATTTAAAACACTTGTATATAGCACATACAATATAAGTGAAAGCAATTTGAAGGAAGAAACGATTTTCATATATTCTTAAGAAAAACCACCTGATTTTGATTTTTTTTATGATATTAATTTTTTTTATTTATCCAGATTTTATTCTTTTGTTTTTTAATTAGTTTTCCAGTTCTTTAAAAAACTAAGCCTTAAAATAAAAGATTTTACATTATATTATATATTTAAATAAAAAAAGATAAAATGTTCGAGAGAAAAAGAGATGTTCGAGTTTATCTAAAAAAAAATTTGTTTTCACACAATTGTAAATTAAAAAAAATAATTAATCTATACAAAACTTAATTAAATTAAAAGATTAGTTTTTTTTTTAAATTAATTAAATCTGTTCAATAAAACATTAGAAACAAAATGAGAATGTTTAATACTAAAAAATCCTTTTGTTGCATTTCGGAATTTTCCTGCTGGACAAAGGCATAAAAAAAATGACAAGTTGGTATTGGGCTTCGTTTAAGATTAGGATGTTATTGGGCTTTCATTTTTCGTGTCTCAATTCTTTTTTACTTATTTCGCGCGTTATTTCTTTTATGCTTTAACCGAGAAAATTAATTTTTATTATATTAATATGGATTAATTCGATATTTTAATTAATTAAATTTTAGCATTTCGTTTCAAATATTTATCTAGATAGTAGTGTTATTTATTTTTTTTTGTCGTTTTATTTTAAGGCATATTAAGGTTGGAAAAATAAAAATTAAAAATAACTTTCTTTTTCCTTAAATAACTTCTTCTTACGATTGGTTGGCGTGTGTGTTCGTTTGTTGTGTGAAAATAATTTTTAAATATTAGATCGAGTTAACGAGGATAGAGAGAAAAAAATGTTATTTTTTTGTTTTAAAATTATTTTTAACTTTTATTTTATTAAAATAAAATTAATATCATCAATAAATTTTTTTTTCATTTTTGTTTTTAGAGAGAGAGATTCTTTTTTGGTTTTTTGTTTTATGAAATAAAAATTAAAAAATAACAAATTAAAATTAAAAATTAAAAATAAAAATAAATTAATTTATGTAAATCCTCGTTGATTTTTTTTTTATTAAATAATTTTTTTCTTTTTCATTTATGTTGTAGTATATTAATATTAATTTTTATTAAAAATTAATTAATAATAAATGGCATTTTGTTTTTTTTTTATATAATTTAATTATTTAGAAGTCATCGAGTCCTGGAGCAAGGTCGAATCTGGGTGGAAAAGCCATACCATCGAGTTGTGGTCGTGAACGGGGCTGGAAATAAAATTTAAATTTTATATTAGGATTGTTATGTAAATGAATTAGGATTAGTTATAGACAAATAAACGAATGCAGGATTAGTAACATAATATATCATTCATGCTGGTTTGTTTTATTTTTATTTTAAATTCTGATTCGATTCTGAGAGCGGATTTTAGATAAACATTTTGATTTGAGATATGAAGTGTGCAGGCACTTTATATAGTGCTTCAAATAATTATATCCAAAGATATATATAATGACGTGGAAGGTTTTGATCAATGAATTTCGATAATTTAAAAAAAGGATTAACTCGCTATTGGTTGCCATTCCTATCTATAGTGACTTACAAAGTTGTTTGTTTTGTATAATAATTAAATTAAATTGTTTTATATTTTATTGCTCCAGCACATTTTTGCGCATTTTAGGTGTTGGCGGTAATGGCTGCATAATATTTAAGAAATTTAAATTAAATGACTTCCTTTTCAATGTATAAAAAATATTTGTTTTTTTTAAATATAAATAATATATATATATTATATATGATTTACTTGTTAAAGCACGGATTTCTGTAATTTTTTTTTGTTTTGGTTAGATTTCGGTTTTATTTGCAAAATTCAAATTTAATTTATTTTTTCGTGATGAAAAAGCATAAAAATTAAAAAATTATTAAAATATTTTTATAATATTAAAAATTAATTTGATTTAATAATGGGAAACTTACAGCTGGGCTGGTTCCACGAACAGCGGATCCGCCACGTCCTCCTTTTGTACGGAATTTAGTGATGGCTTGTTCAGCTAAATCGGCACGTTCTTCAGATTCTTCCAATTCTTGTTGAGCTTTACGGAATTTGGCCAAGTTAAGAGCTGCAATTTCTTCAGCTTCTTCGATTTGCCTCTTGTATGTCTTGATCTTTTGTTGAAGTTTGTCAACAAGGTCTTGCATGCGTTCGTGATTCTTGCGGTCTTCTTCTGATTGGAAGGTCAATTCCTTGATGCGACGTTCTGTCTTGCGGAGATTCTTTTGGGCATCAGCATGTCGTCTTTGTTCGCCGTCTAATTCATTTTCAAGTTCTCGTACACGTTGTTCCAATTTTTGGATTGCCTTCTTGCCTCCCTTAAGGGCAGCAGCTTCGGCTTCATCCAAACGAACTTGGAGTTCCTTGATTTGTTGTTCAAGGGCTTTGCGGAGTTTCTCTTGTGTTTGGGCATGGTCTTGTTCAGCACGGAGTTCATCAGCAAGGCGGGCGGCATCAATCATGGCTTTCTTGGCTTTTTCTTCTGAGTTCTTGGCTTCGTTCAAAAGTTCATCCAAATCTGAGTGGAGTGTTTGTAATTCTGATTCCAACTTCCTCTTGGCAGCTGAAATTGAAGCATTTTGGGCAGCAATTTCGTTAAGTTGTTCATGAGCATCTCCCAATTCTTGTTCGGCTTGTCTGCGACCACGATCGGCTTGTTCGAGGAGTGTACGTGATTCTTCAAGTTCGTTTTGAAGGGCGTTGGCACGACGTTCAGCGATTCCAAGTTGTTCACGGGCATCATCACGTGCACGTTGTTCTTCTTCAAGGGCGGTTTGGATATCCTTAAGTTGTTGTTGGTAGCGTTTAATGTTCTTTTGTGCTTCAGCGTTGGCCTAAAAAAATAAAAGAAAAAAAAATCATCACATTAATTAAACGTCTTAATATTGCAGCAGCATATGTATAGCCATACCTTGTTGGCATGGTCCAAAGCAATTTCAAGTTCATTGATGTCAGCTTCCAATTTCTTCTTCATGCGAAGAGCCTCAGCCTTACCCTTGGCTTCAGCTTCAAGTGAGGCTTGCATTGAGTCGAGTGCACGTTGGTGATTCTTGCGTGTGTTTTCGAATTCTTCTTCTTTCTCTTGGATACGACGGTCGATTTCTTGACGTACTTGAGATAATTCAAGTTGAGCACGTAAGACCTTGTTTTCTTCTTGTTCCAAAGCGGCTTCAGCTTCTTCAAGAGCAGCTTGGAGTTCATCCTTTTCAGCTTCAAGACGTTTGCGTGCCTTTTCAATTTCATGGATGTTGCGGCCACCTTCACCAATTTGGTCGAGGAGATCCTTGACTTCATCAGCGAGATTCTTGTTTTCACGGCGGACAGCTTCAAGTTGTTCTTGAGCTTCTTCATAGGCACCCTTAAGACGGAAGAGTTCTGTGGAATAGTTGCGGCATTCTTTTTGTGATGCATCGAGTTCGGCGGCAAGATCATCAACCTTGAGTTTCCATTCGCCAATGATTTTGTCGAATGCTTTTTGTTTCTTTTCGGCGGCGTTGGCAATGCTGTTGGCACGGTCAACCTCGAGTTGTAAATCTTCGACTTCTGTGGCAAGACGTTGTTTTGTCTTTTCCAATGCAATACATTTTTGGTTGAGTGATTCAATTGTTTCTTCAGCTTCGGCCAAACGGGCTTGGAGCTTACGTTTAGCTTCTTCCAATTCTTCGGAGCGGGTGACACCTTCTGATTCGAATTTGCCGCGCCATAATTGAGCTTCAGCGTTAACCTTGCTGAGTTGACGTTGTAAATCAGCTTTGCCTTCGGCTTCTTCTTCAACTTGTTCACGGAGATTGTCAATGTCGTGTTCCAAGTTACGGAATTTGCCCAAAAGTGTGGCACGTTCGCGTGATTCTTCATCAGCCAAACGTTTGGTATCTTCCAATTGTGTGGTAAGTGAGATCTTAATCTTGGACAATTGTGATACTTGTGATTCAGCATCTTCGAGTTGGCGAAGGAGATCTGAGTTTTCAATTGAAAGTTTCTTCTTGCCTGAATCGAAGTCGTTCAATGTACGGCTTGTTTCATCAAGTTTCGATTGAGTTTCGCTGAGTGTGTGTTGCAATTGTTTGGCGATCTTTTCTTGGGCAGCCTAAAATAATTTAATTAACAATTTGAAATTAATATTTATTGTTTCTATAAATAAATTGTTTATGTATTTTCAGTGATTCATGCAAAACTACTCATCAAGCTATTATTATTCTATATTATGAAATGTGTGGTTGGTTAATACCTCGTTTCATGATGATTCAGATAAATTAGTCAAAATGTCAACAGGTTAGTAATTCATAAAAAAATATCGGAAAATATTAGTTAATTATTTGTTTGTATGTTTTAGTTAAATAGATTTTGATTTTATAATTAGATCTGCAAGAAGCTGTTTATTGTTCATTGCACTAAGCCAATCATTTAATGATTTGAAATCATCCTATACCTTCTCGTTGGTAAGGTGATCAACTCCTTGTCTGAGCTCATTAACTTCTGAGAAGTATTGGGATTTTTCCTTCTCAGCCCTGAGGAAATTTGGATAAAAATAATTGAAAAATTAACAAATAACAAAATACAATCGTCATTCTTGATTTTTGGTATTTATGTATATATGTAGATAAGGAATTGCGAGCACAGCGTTTCAAGACGTTGTTCAGGTGAGTTGTATGCGTCTTTTAATTTTCATTTTTAACAAATAACACAAAACACGATAACCAACATATGTTTTTGCTTTTAAATTTAATTTTTGCTATACCTTATCACGAGCAAGTGCATCACATGCGTTACGTGTGTTTTGTAATTCGCTGTGGATATTTTGACGATCGTGCTCGGCCCTTGATTTTTATATATATAAATTTATTACATTTTGATAAATAATTAATTTATAGTTTTTTTTTTCGATTTGTAAATATTAAATTAATTATAATATTAAATCTGAAATATTGTAAAAGAACAAAAAAAAATATTTAAGAATTTCGATTACTTACTTGGCTTTCAATTTGTTGAGTTGGTCAACTTGTTCGGCCATTTCAGCGACAGCATCGTTGTGCTTCTTGCGTAAATTGGCCAATGTGCTTTCATGTTGGATATTGGCTTCTTCCAAGTCACGACGGAGTTTGCTGAGTTCAGCTTCACGTTTCTTGTTGAGTTCAATTTGGGCTGATGTAGCACCACCGGCTTCTTCGAGACGTTCGCCCAATTCTTCGAGTTCACGGGCCAAATCGGCACGTTGTTTTTCAGCCTTAGCACGAGCTTGACGTTCGGCTTCAACTTCTTCTTCGAGCTCTTCGATACGGGCTTGGAGTTCCTTAATTTGTTTTTGGAGCTTGCTGACCAATGATTGTTCATCTTCCAATTTGGCGGTAAGGGATTGGATTTCCTTATCCTTGCGTTGGATGGTTTGTTCAAGTTCCTTCTTGTTACGTTCAAGATCGGCAACAGCTTCTTGGGTAAGCTTGAGGTCACCTTCTACCTTGCGTTTCGATTTTTCAACATCGCCACGTACTTTCTTTTCGCGTTCGAGTGAATCTTCTAATTCATCTAAGGTTTGTTCCAATTTAGCCTTAACCTTGTTCAAGTGGTTGATCTTGTCTTCGGCAGCTTGGAGTTCCTCAGCAGTCTTTTGGGTTGATTCACCTTGCATCTTCTTTTCTTTGTTCAATTTGTTGATGAGCTCATCTTGGTGTGCGATCTCGTCATTCAAATTGCGGATTTGATGATCCTTGGTTGACTTGTCTTGTTCGGATTTTTGAACTGAAAGTTCCAAATCTTCAATATCCTTCTTCAACCCACCGATCTCTTGGTCCAATTTCTTTTTGGCTTGGAAGAGTTGGTTACGGGCATCTTCTTCTTGGGAAAGACGTTCTTGTGTGTCCTATTACGTAACCATTATAAAATAAGCAAAAAAATGTTTATTTAATTAAATAGAAAATCGAACGGGTGCGTTATATTTTCGATAGAAGAAAAATATTTCCAAATCATTAAACCGTGTATAGTTTATATTAACGCAGCAAAAAAAGCAATAAAAGTTTAAAAATAGAAAATGATCAAGGAAATTTAGTATTATCGTCAGGTGAAGTGATCTTATTTAAAACAAATTAAAAAGAAATATTTTAAGATAAACATTTGGGTGCGTGCCAAATTATTGAGCTGGAAAATATTTTTAAAAATATCGCGTAATAAATTTGTGATTGGAAATATGGTTTCTTGTATTTTTCACTTTTAATTGTTTTTTACTTACACGTAATTGGTTGTCGAGGTCGGCCTTTTGGGCGGCAAGTTTGTTACATTTTTCTTGGAAATCAGAGAGTGATCCCTTCTCACCAGCAAGTGAATCCAAAAGTGCGGTCTTTTCTGCCAACAACTTACTATTAAGGACTTCCAATTCCTTGCGGAGTTTTTCTTCCTTTTCAAAGGCTTCTTCAGCTTTCTTGGCCTTCTCTTCGAGTCTCTGCAATAAATTATTATCGTCATGAACAAATTGATCTAATTTTAATGAATCATCGTCGCGTTCAATTTTAATTGGTTCACTTTTTGGAATATCTTGTATTATATCTTCACTACTAGGAACAATAATTTGATTTTCAATATCGGTTTCAATTATTTTCTCCTCACAAATAGTGTTATCTAATTTATTATCAATATTAGTTTCACTAATAGAAGGCTCAATACTGGTATTACTAGTAGTAGTTGGAATTGTTGTTTCACTATCAGATTTTGGAATACTATCTTTCTTATCTTTTTTAACTTTTTTAACTGATTTGGTCTTAGTTACCGGTTGAGCTACTTGTTCACTTTCCATTATTGTGATTTCGATTTATTTATTTATTAAAAATTTATTTATTTATTTATAATTAAATATTGATTTAATTATATTTAATTATTTTATTATTCGATCGCAAAATATATTTTATTAAAAACTTTTCTTTTCAATTGATTCAATTGCACTTAATTACTAAAACTGAATTTTTAATTTTATATTTTTTATTTAATTATTAATTATTAAATAATAATTATTCGTTGGACCAACGTAAAGCTCAGGTAGAGGTCCGCACGGTTGTTCACCGTTCACTGGAGTATATTCAAACTACACTAATTATAATTTTCTAATTTCTTTTCCCATCGAATATGAAAAACCGATCGCGATTTATTAAAAAAAAAAAAAAATTAATAATAAATATTTCGCCTACACACTACTTACTCACACTCAATATGTGTATGAGGGAAAAAAACCGACGAAAGGCTTATTTGGAGTGTTCCCAAAATAGATGGAATTTCATATGTGTATACATTAATAATTATTTTTAATTTTGTTTCACCTTTCCCCTTGCCTACCTAACAACTACCTATATCTGCCTACCTACCTACCTACCTACACCTAGGCCAATCATTTATTTTAATTTAACTGTAAATTGTTTATAAATTACGCAAATTTAAAATTCCATCTGTCATGTTAATAAATTTAAAATTTTCTCGTTTCAGCCAAAAGGTAAGAAATGTATAATTAAATTAAAGATTTTTGAATAAATCATAAAAATTCCAATGAGATGAACAAAATTAAAATTAATTTTGTTAATTTTAGAATATACTTACAGCCATCTCATCCTCGATACGGGTGACGTTGAGGAGTGGTTTGACTTTTTGCCACAATTTGTACCATGGCCAGGTGCGGAGTTTAAGGTATTTGCGCAAGTTGCGTTGGACGACTTGGAGGGCCAATCTTTGTTCTTGCATTTTTGTGAATTCTTTGCGTGCCAAGTAACCACGGATCCATGATTGCATCCATGACATAATCTTGCTGAGACGTTCATCACGTAATTCTTCCATTTGACCCAAGACACCAGCGCGGAAGAATACCTAGATATTTCGAAAGTGGTCGTGTCGAAAAACACATTTTTAATTAGCATAAATTTCGATCTAATTAAGCATTTATGATATATATAAATAGAAAAGATATGTCTTTCAAAATAGGATAAAATAAAATTTTCTACTTATTCGCATGCAATTTTAATTAATTAAATAAAAAAAACCAACTTAAAATTATGTTAATTAAAAAACCAAACACAGACAAGTGTACAACACATAAATATATTTGGACCAAATTGCTCTATACCTTGGTCTTTCCCAAACGGAATTGGTCATCAGGTAATTGTACCTGAGTTAAAATAATTTCGGTTGCTTTTGTTGGTGTGATTGGATCTCTAACCAATTGTGGGCACAGAATTTTGTAACTGTGTTGAGTGTGAATTAATTAATTAAAAAATTTGATTAGTAATGTGGTGTGTGTGTAAAAAAAAAAAAATTTATGTCATAAATATAAATTTTCATTTTTCTTTTTTTTTCTCTATCGTCTCGCTCATTGAGATAGATGGTTGGGATGAGTTAATATTATAAATATAAAACAGATGATCATAAAACATTTATGTATGACTACATTGCCTCATCAATGGTTATACATAATTAAAAAAAAATAAAAATGGTAATGTGACTAAATTTCATCTACAGGATATGGTTTGTTCTATTCTACAGCAAATTTTTTCTAATTTTCTAATTATAAAATCTATTAAATTAAATTTATAATTTTGAATAAAAAAATTGTATTTATCGCATGCCTTAGTGTTTCCTAAACGATACAATTCAGTATCGAGTTGAGATTCTTCCAAAATTGTCGCAGATGATTTCTTTGGATCGTTTACTCCTTGGATTAATTTTGGACATAATATTTTATAGCTAGATGATGAAATTTAATATAAAACCAAAACAAAAAAAATAAAAATAATAAAAATAACAAAAATAAAACATTAAAATATTATTTAAAAATCAATTTGTTGTATGAAACTGATTTATAAATAAATTTTGTAAAATAGGAAAATGAGTAGAGAGATGTGCAATAGTAGAGTAAAAATAGATGTTCACAGAGAGAAATTTTATCGGTGTTCGTTTGATAAAATAAATTAATTAATAATTAAAAAATAATGAAAATACAAAAAATCCATTTCTTATGGTATTTGTATATATAGGATTCATGCCTTTGTGTTTCCAAGACGGAAAAGGTCGGTGTCCAAATTACTAGCTTCCAAAATGATAGCTGCTGCTTTCTTTGGATCTGGAATGCCTTCCAATGCTTTTGGGCAAAGTATTTTGTAACTAGAATGTGGTGTTTTATGATTTATTAAAATTATGTTCATTATAATTTCAATGTATGTATATTATGTAATATATAGTAATAATTTAGTGCATAATATGTGTATATGAGGATGGATTAACACGGGGATTCTTTTCACTGTATATTCTGATAGTTCTATATCAGTTGCATGAAAATTAAAACATTCGGTAAACATAAAATCTAATTACAAAAAAAAATTAAAAAAAAAAAAAAACAAATTTTGATTTTGGATATAAAATGATCATGCCTTTGTGTGTCCCAAACGATATAGATCAGCATCTAAACCACTATTTGATAAAATAGCATCAGCTGCACCCTTTGGATCTTTGGCTTCATCGGCGCCCTTTGGGTTAAGTATTTTATAACTAGACAGAGGATAATTAAACAATTTAGCATTCGTTCAAAAAAAAAAAAAAAATTACAAAAAAATTATTATTTATAAACAAGGGTGTTTATGAGCGAGCGTTCGATCATGCTGAGTGTGTAACCTAACATAAAAATTCTTTAAAATCAACAGGGCAAGTTGCATGACCATGTACAGTTTCATATCACTAAATATATGTTTGGGAGGAATTTAAAATCTGTTTGGTTTTTGTTTTACGAGCACATATAAGGGGTCACATTCTGACTCGCCTTCGTATGACCAATACGATATAGATCGGGATCCAATTCAATTGATTCGAAACATTTGGCTGCCGCTACTTTAGGATCTGATTCGGCATACATAATTGCAGGTGCAAGAATCAAGTAACTATATATATTTTGAATTAATTAATTAATTATCTTGAAATTTTCCTAATATTTAACTAATTTATCATTTCGAAAATAAATATATAAATAAAAATATTTTTATGTTTTGTTTATCATTAAATGATACTTACCGAAGTTTGAAATCTGGGTATACCATCCTGTTGGGGAAACCTTTACGGCAAATACGGATACCTTCAAGTACACCGTTACATGTCAATTGATGCATAACAAGATGTGAATCAATAAGACCGGGTGTCTTGACTTCATTCGGAATAATACAACGAATGAAATGGGGTTGAGTTGATCGAAGTGTTGCCATCAAGTTGTTCAATTGTTCTCTGTATGATGAGGAGACAGTAGCAAAGCCACCACCCTTCTTACCACGACCACCTTTGCCGCCGGCATCACCACCACCTGATTGACCTGGATGATCAGCGAAGATATCGTTCAACAATTTGTTTGATGTTTTCTTAAATTGATCGACAACTGTGTCGTTCAAGGGATCCTTGTTCTTTTCAAGCCATCCAGTTATGTTGTATGGTACACAACCAGCATAATGGCCGATGGCGAAGTGAGCAGCTTGGCAACCTGGCTTTGGTGGTTTTGGCTTGACGAATGGAGCCGATTTACCTAAATGGTTGTTGTTCAATTTTTCGGCGAATGTTTGATCAGTAGCTTTGGGGAACATAGATTCTTCTTCAAGAATGGACAAGATACCCATTGGCTGTTCAAAAAATAGAATAATAATCAGAATTAGTTTGATACGATTTAATGTGTCGCGATTTCACAATTTATATATTATTTATCCAAAAAGCTTAAGCGTTAATCTTACCTCGTTTTTTTATGGTGAGTGAGCGAAACATTATGCACACACGTCACAGACACACAAATTATGAACAAAACACACACAGACACACGACTAGATCTATATATAAACATGATAAAATACTCTGTGGTACAGTGGAGTGGTTTTAAAAATCAAACATGGTGTATAAAGTGAGTGCTTCTTTGATTTTGTGGTTTGGGTTGGTTACCTTTTCAATAAGTTCTATCGTTGGTTGTAAATCCAAACCAAAATCAATAAATTTCCACCTAATACATTCACGTTCATATTCCTCTTGTTCCAAAACGAACATAAAACTATTAAAATATTGTTGTAACTTTTCATTAGCATAGTTTACGCACAGTTGTTCAAAACCATTCAACTGTACCATGCAAATACATAAATAAAAAAATAATAATTAATGATTAGAATGATTAGCATAATTGTCTTGATATTATGCTGAATATATGACTTAAATACTAGATTAGACAGGATTATGACAAAAAACATTTATATATGTTTTTGAGAGGTACTATACTCCCGAACAAATGGGCTACCTTCTCAATAAGTTCAATACATTGTTGAAGATCCATGCCGAAATCAATAAATGTCCATTCAATGCCTTCACGATGGTATTCTTCTTGTTCCAAAACGAACATGTGATGGTTGAAGAATTGTTGCAATTTTTCGTTGGTGAAATTGATACAAAGTTGTTCAAAACCGTTATACTAGAGGGTGTTGGTTAATTAATAGGAATAAAAACAAAAAAAAAAGTTGGTTTGTTAATAAAGAAATTCTGCTTTCTTATGCTATGCATACATGATTCTTAAGTACATAACATAATTGTTGTCGAACCTGTAAGTTTTATAAATATCCAGTCTCGTCAGGATAAACAATATTTTATAAATAAACTATAAATGGGAACAAAAATAATATTTTTAATCCATTCCATGGATTTTAGAATAAATATTGTGAAAACAGTGAAGCTTGGGTATAAAATATAATGCGCTCGCATAAACATATCGTTCGAATCACTATCTACCTTTTCAATAAGATCAATACAGGCAAGAAGATCCATGCCGAAATCAATGAAGGCCCAGTTAATACCTTCCTTCTTGTATTCTTCTTGTTCCAAAACGAACATGTGATGGTTGAAAAATTGTTGCAATTTTTCATTTGTGAAATTAATACAAAGTTGTTCAAAACCATTGTACTATAGACATTCAATAAAAAATTGGTGGTGGACATAAAAAATAAAAACATTACATTCATATAAATGGGACTAAACTATATGTGTTTGTATATAAGAGAGGTTTACAGTCACTAAATGCAGGATAATTGGTTGGTTTTAATAATCGTTCATGCAGTTAAAAAGCTCCTTACTTAATATAATTGGTTCCCCCTGAGTTCCTATAAATTTTCGAGCTAAATTTCGAGCAAATTATTATATAATATTATTAATTGTATTATATTGTTAAAAAGCACCTTTTCGATTAACTCGATACAAGCTAAGAGATCCATTCCGAAATCAATAAATTCCCAATGAATACCCTCCCGTGTATATTCTTCCTGTTCTAAAACGAACATGTGATGGTTGAAGAATTGTTGCAATTTTTCATTTGTAAAGTTGATACAAAGTTGTTCAAAACCATTGTACTAAGTATATTAGATATTTTGATTAGTTATTTATCGTGGTTAGATATATATCGATAGATAGAAAGAGAAAATATTAGATTAGATTTTATGTATATACTTGTATGTATATAGTGAGGGTGTTTCGTGGTGTAATCATTTTTCGCCTAATACAAAATATTTTTGTTGTGCTATCTCAAAGTCAGTTTCATTATGTCATTATATATTGAAAGTGTTTTGTTATGTTGTATATATATGTAGTATACTTACGTCGAAGATTTCGAAACCAGCAATATCCAGTACACCAATGAAATGTTGACGTTTTTGTTTTGTGTCTAGTGTTTCGTTACACTTTTTGACCAACCATTTGAAGAGACGATCGAACATACCCTTGCAAAGGGCACCAACTGAGTTGGCACACTGATCCTTGTTACGACCTTGTGTGACGAATTCGTTACCGACCTTAATACGTGGTTTCAACAAATTCTTGTACAAATCTTGGGTGTCGGCGCACAAAAGTTTGGCAACACGTTCACCTTCTTCGGTACCATCAGCTTCAGCTTGTTCTTCACGACCCCGTTGTTTGAATTTCATGCCACCCATATGCATAACAGCGGCAGTGATTTTGTATACATTATCCTTTTCTTCTTGTGTGAAACCCAAGACATCGAAGGCTTGCTATATATTTATATAAAATTTTAACAAAATTAATTAAATTTATATCGGTCAATCGATTTATATTATTGATACGAAAAAAACACATTCAATCCACACACGGGTTAGCAAAACAACTCGTTTATAATCTAACGTTAAAAAAATTGGTTACGTATTTAATTCGTTTTAATAGTTTTCTGCGAGATTACTTAAACGTAATCTCCCATTTGACACGACTACCAATTACTACCAATTCTATAAAATTTTTTTTATAAAGTCTGCATTCAAATGAATTAGATCTGTTTCAGACAGATTTAATCGGATGCTTTTTGTGCGTTTTGTAACGAACGCAACTATTTGTATATGGATATGGTGTACACGTATATGGATGTGGTACATATATAAAATCAGTTTCCGACAGGCAATAAGGATTTTGAAATGCATTCCAAAAAATATAGATTTCTCCATGTTTTATTATCCTGGATTTTTAACTTACATCAGTGAGCACCGATTCTTCACCATCATCGATATTTGGGATTGTAATTTTACCTTGCGATACGTTGGTGTAATCATAGATATCATTTGAGAGTAAACATTTTTCTGAAAAATAATTTTTTTGAAGTTTTATTATTATGGGAACTGTTGGTATATAGGGTTTGAAATGTGCCAAATATGATCTGAGAGGTTGTGGTTGTGGTGACATATAATATATAAGGATGTTGCATAAGGTGAGTGAAGTAATATTTATCTATGATATACTCGTGTATTCGGTATGTGTGTATATATATATATATATATATATATATACGATAAATGCCGTCTTCTTCGTGCATGTAATTGGTGTATAGTAGATTTTTGGTATATATCCTGAAAAAATTTTAATAAAAAAAAACGCAAACACAACACGATGAATAATATAATACATAATGTACATAATAGCCAGGAGCTCATTGTTTTTCTTGAGGATAACTATATATTTACACATATTAACCCAGTGTCTTGACCAATTCAAAATTAATGTACAATAAATTTAACGCTCCCAGCAAAGGGTTTAATATTACAATCAATCTACTGAAATATATATAAATTATTATTTTTATATAAAACTGGACGGACAATTTTTTTTTTGGTCTAACGCAAACGCGACTTACATCAAGTTCTTCTAATTGGTCACCATCGTTGACACCGGGTATACGTGTTTTACCTTGGCATATTGTCGGATAATCACCGATATGCGTTGATAATAGTGAAATCTCTGAATAAAACAATGTATACCAAAATTAATTAGCCTCCGGTTACTGTTGTACCTATATATGCTTATATGCTCATCTTATGTAAATAAAGGATTTAGTAATAAAGCAGAACACACACGATCGAGCTAAATTATATGTAAAGTGGAGTTAGTAGTGTAATTATTACAACATATTTTATATATGTTTGAGCCGATTTTCTTCTTACATCGGTAAGTTCCATTTCCTCATGATCGTTTACACTTGGAATTGTAGTTTTTCCTTGTGAAACAATATGATAGTCATAGATGTCGTTGGAGAGCAAACAAATGTCTAGATAGGAGAGTGTATATGTGCAATAATAAAAGAAAATGATTAGTTAAAAATGTTTATATGTTGATATGTTCTAACGCAACATAAAACATAAAATGTGTTTTCATAACGTTCTATTTTTTTATAACTACTTTGTGCTATATTGTGATGATGTTGGTTATATAAGCTTCTGGTACCATTGTTATAGTTACAACTATACTTCACATGATATCAAAAATATATAATTAAACATGTGTGATTGTGTTTGTATATAAAGAAGGGCTAAAGAAGCTACTAAACAAAAATAAAATATAATTTGGGTATAAAACGTGATTGGCCTCTGATTCATGTTGGCCAATGTACATATTATAAAAACCCTAAGTAATTTGAAAAAAAAATTCATTCAAAAAATAAAAACAACTTCCAGAATTTCAGATTCTGTTAAAAGTTTTTTGAAAAAAAATTTTGCCCGAAAACTGTTTCTTACATCGGTCATTAGACATTCTTCACCATCATCAACATTGGGAATTGTAGTTTTTCCTTGTGAAACAATATGATAGTCATAGACGTCATTGGAGAGCAAACAAATGTCTAGATAGGAGAGTGTATATGTGCAATAATAAAAGGAAAATGATTAGTTAAAAATGTTTATATGCTGATATGTTCTAACGCAACATAAAACATAAAATGTGTTTTCGTAACGATCTGTTTTTCGGTTATAACGACTTTGTGCTGTATTGTGATGATGTTGGTTATATAAGTTTCTGGTACCATTGTTATAGTTAAAACTATACTTCACATGATATCAAAAATATATAATTAAACATGTGTGATTGTGTTTGTATATAAAGAAGTACTAAAGGAGCTACTACACAAAAAAAAAATATAATTTGGGTATAAAACGTGATTGGCCTCTGATTCATGTTGGCCAATGTACATATTATAATTTCAAAAAAAAAAAAAAAAAAATTCATCCAAAAAATAAAAACAATTTCCAGAATTCCAGGTTCTGTTATAAATTTTGAAAAAAAATTTTGCCCGAAAACTGTTTCTTACATCGGTCAATAGACATTCTTCACCATCATCAACATTAGGAATTGTAGTTTTGCCTTGTGATACGATGAAGTAATCGTAAACGTCGTTGGACAGCAAACAATTTTCTATATGTATATGGATATTTTGTAAATAAATTATTCTGTAATTTGGCATGTTTATGTCTTATGTGGTTCATAAATATTTCTATATATAGTTTATATAACGCTATAGTTATGGATTTATGGATCAAAATAATAATAATAATAATTTGGATATAAATGATCTAAATAAGTTAAATTGTTGTTTGTATATATGAATGAATGATGGATGAACAATTTGTTTATACCTTTAAGACCGGGAACTGATCCAGACATCATTTGGTAGAAGATGTGGTATGACCGTTCCAAAGATTGTTGTGAAATGACACGAGCCTTTTCCAACAAGTCTGTAATAATCGAATACGAAAAAAAATATTATGAACAAATTTATAATGTTATATATAAGTTATAACTTACATGTTTCGATATCAGCACCAGCCAATTTACCAGATGGTCCAAAATGAATACGAATGAATTTACCGAAACGTGAGGAGTTATCATTACGTACGGTCTTGGCGTTACCGAAAGCTTCAAGAACGGGATTAGTTTGGACAACTTGATCTTCGAGTGATCCCTTCTTCGATGATGATTCGTCTTTTTTGGATGAGGCACCAACAGTGGCGAAATACGCAATTACTTTCTTCGTGTTTTCTGTCTTTCCGGCACCAGATTCTCCTGTGATCAACATAGATTGATTTTCATGATTTGTCAACATGTTGACGTAGGCACCATCAGAAATGGCGAAAATATGTGGTGGCACTTCTGAACGACGTTTACCACGGTACATTTTAGCACAACGTGTTGTATATACGGGGTAACGTTTGTAAGGATTGATGGCGACACAGAAAAGTCCAGAGTAGGTCTGTAAATTTTTTTTTGTTTGTACATCAAAAGAACAGAATTAGTTTTATATATAATAAATATGTATAAGATTAACTTTGAAACGATGCATTGTGTTGCATTTTCTTATCGAATCAAAACAATATATAAAAGAAAAACCAAATCTAAATCTAGTATATAAAATAAATGAAAATGTGGTGTAGAGATGTGTATGTGTATATAAGATATTTTGAAGTAGGGTGGTATAAAGATTTGAGTTTGATTTTGGAGATTCAACGCAATTTTTTGTCTTTTAGAAAATGCGTTTCATTCCCAACATATGGTATATAGCTTTTGTATGATATAAAAAGGTAAAACTTGCTCTACAAACTAATGAAAATAAAACGTAAAACCCACGAAATCCTTCAGACTACGGCGATCTCTAGCCGGTCGTGAATTCATCCATATATAAGTTATTTTTTTTTTGCCTGCTGTTCTGTAGTTCTATCGAGTTTTTGCAAACAGCCATCGACAAATAGCGGGGGATAGGAATATATTTTTTATACATAGGATGGTTGGGTAAATAATAAGGTGATAATGATTTGATTATGTTAGACTGATAATATAAAATGATTTTGTGTTATATATATATAAATAAAAATTATAATGAATCATGGTTAGTTTTTATTGGAATTGGAAATGTTAGTTAAAATATGCATAAACAATTCACAATAAGCTCCCGTGTTTTTAATTCCTTACATAGATAAGTTTGGTGTAGTATCTCTGTTTCAAGTTATGAAGTACAGAGGCATCGTTAAGATATGTCAAGTTGGACATATCCTCGGCTTTTTCGTATTTTGGTGGATTGACTTGTTGAAGTTGATCTTTCTTGAAATCCTTGCTCTATTTTTCGTCGACGATTTGGTTTTTTTTGTTTTGTGTATGGGAAAAGGTATGTTTGAAAATTTGGTCGAAACGATTTTTTTTTTGAGACAACCACATTTTTTTGAGACGCGCAGCAAATAGAAAAAAAAAATTTGAATTAATATAAATAATAAAAATAAACTTACGTAAATTAATTTATAATAGTATCGTTGTTTTAAATTATGTAAAACGGCAGCTTCGTTAAGATATGTTAAATCAGCCATATCTTCGACTTTTTCGAATTTTGGAGGGTTTACTTGCGATAATAAATCTTTTTTGAAATTTTTCTCCTATATTATAATATAGTTTTGTAAGAGAAAAAATTATAAAAAATTTGTTGTAAATAATTTAATTAAGAAAATATATATTTTTTCTTTTTTTTTTCGGACGGACGGACATTTTGGACAAAAAAGTACCTAGAAATTAATAAAATATTGTTATAATATTACCTCTCCACCAGGCAATGCAACGGTGACCAAATCACCCTTGGTTGCCCTGATTTCACCCAAGAGATAGCCCTCTTTCTCATCGGGTACCCAACAATTCTTCTTCGAGTCATAAGGTTTAGATTGATCGATACGTTTTTGTTCCAATGAAACAAAAAGATATGGGGTTGGATCTGGATCATCAGATGTATCTACTGGTTTTGGAGCCATTTCGCTTAGTTATAAAATAAATTCCTTTATTTACTCGAGAAAGGGGCTTAGAGACACGTATTCAATTTCTTCTAATAATTATATAATCTATTTCGAGCCCAATTGCTTCCCTGAAAATAAAAACAAAATAAATTTATTATAATCACTTAGGTTTTTGTGTTTAATTAAATTTTTTAAACAAAATTAAAACGGAAATTATTATTCTCATTCACACCCAAAAATTATTTATAATTATTACAACATTCAATCCGAATCCGAATATATATTTGGTATTTTATTACTTAACAGAAAATTCAAATCTATTTTCGCAATATAACAAGAACAAGTAAGAAAACTGTTTAAATTAAAAATAGATTGCATTAAATTAAAGAAAAACTTAAACACTTGAATCAAGAAAATCAAGAATATATTACACAAAAAAAAACTAATAAAAATTACGTAACGTTTAAATAATTTAAAAATTAAAATCAAAATTAATATTTAATTCACTTTTAATTATTTTTAAAAATAATACCTCCGTTAATTTATTTTTTATACAACTATAATTAATTATTATTAATAATTTAATTCAATAAAGATATTAATTTTAATTCAATAAAAAAATTAATTTTAATATTCATAAGAAAAAGAATCTACTATAGACTTCGAGATGCGAGATCGCAATGATCCAACGATCACGAGTTGTAATATTTTTTTTTACGATACGATTTTTGTAAATGTGATCCTCGTATTTTTCTATTTCTGGGTTTTGTTTTTTTTTTATATATATATTTTGATTTTCTAACAGAAGAAAAATTCTATTTTGTTTTTCTTGACTTAATCTATTTGCGTAACATTAGCCAAAATGGCCACTCGATTTTCTTTCTTTTTTTTTTTTTGGTATGAAAAAAGTAAAATTCTAATTTTGATTTGATTCTTCTGCCCCGATTCGGAAATATACGATTTTATAATTTTTTGTTTTGTAATAAAATCCAATTTTTTTTATATATATGTATGTAGTTGTTGTTGTGTTTTTAATTTATATATCGAAATTAATCCTAATTAGTAGTGTGTCATGTTGGTATTTTCACTTTGGCCACAAAATAATTTTTTTGGTTTTGCTATTATTTTGTTAATTTATTTTCACTTTCACTATTTTTTTGTTTTACAAATTATTTGATTAATTGTTTTAATTAAAAAATTTGATTGGATAACAACAAAGCCTATTATGCAATTTAATTAAAGTACATAATTAAAGTTTATTTGTTTGTTTTTAAAATTTAACTTAAAAATTTGTCCATAAATATATAATTTCACTTCATATAAATTAATAGGCACTTTTTTGTTTCACCAAACTCAAATTTTTTAATTAATTAATTAAATTAATTAATATTTTTAACTTTTATCACACAAACAATATATTTGTTTTTTGCACACTTTAATCCCAAATAATAATGGTTGATAAACTTATGGTGGTAATCCAACAAATAATCCAAATAATGTTGTAATAATTCACAAATAATCAAATATAATTAAAATTAAATTAATTTAAAAAAAATTAAAAAAAAAAAAATTATTAATTTTTTTTTTCAAAATTATTTAAATTAATTTAATTTTTAATTAACACTCAGAAAAAAAATTATCAATTATTGTGTGGACACTTACGCGTTCGAAAGCCGTTCTGTTGAGAGATACCGGTAACGTCTCTTTTTATATGTAGCAACTTGATACGGCTTTTTTTTCAGTTTTTTTTGTTTTGTTTTTTTATTTCGATTGTACCAAATCGGATCGTTCGACACCCGTTCCCGGGTGGCTCCTTTTTTAGTCCATACAATCAATACAATTTGCAATACATACGAAAAAATAAAAATATGTGTAATTCTATTTGTTATTTTGAGAATTAATTTGCAGTAGCGCCGATTTGTATGTCCGCTCGGGGTTTCCATGGAAATCGGAAAATATGCCAACACCAATGATTGATAATTTTTTTTCAGATTTTTTTTTCGATTTTTTTTAATTTTTAAAATAAAAAGCCGAAATTTTTGTTTTCGTTATAAAATCGGAGTTTGGTCACCTCTTCTTCTTCGTTTAGGTTTTGTTCAACGAGATTTTCCACCAAAAAAAAACTATTTTTTGTTATTTTCTTAAATCAAATCTTTCATTTCAATAGTTTCAATTGAATAATTAATATATTTTTAATGGCCATGTTCAAGGATAAATATTAATAATTTTTAATTTAGTAATTATAATTATATGTTATAATGTCTCGTGCCTAGAAGTTCTTGAGATTTCAATCGATTGCATATTATAGATAAAAGTCGAACAGGTGGATAAAAAAAAAATTCAAATGTTTTGATGTTTTGTGTGGATGACATTCCGATTTTTAATCAGTTCCATTGATTATTGTGACGATGAGTCCTCAAGTTTTTTAATTCCAATTAGTTTTATGTGTGCTTGAGTATCATGACATCTTAATTAAAATTTTTCTTTTAAATATTATTAATTATGCATTTAATAGTCGTTAGAGTAAAATTATTTAATTAATTAAAATTAAAAAATAAATTGTCGCAATTATAATTAAAATTTTATGTATTTCATAATTTGTATGTATGTACGTTATTCGAAATGATGGTGCTTTTAGGAATGCATAATACAAAGTTAGTTAAAATAATATAGGTCTGCCCTATTTCAATGACCTTGATCATAAATTTGAAGTAGCCTCTATTGTTGATTGGCATAGTTACCTGACATTAGTGACAATCTGTCAAATTTGATTGGAAGCTTTTATTTATCACGATCGACAATAATAAAAAATATTTTTAATATTCATAAATCCCATGATTTGAACCTGGGTTAATTTATTTGATTTTATGCCAAATCTTAGGATCGTATATATGTGCAGCATTTGATCGGAGCCATACAGTATGATGTACATACCGAATATATTGTTATCTCACACTTTCATTTGTTAAGTTGGTTTGTGTGAATCGCAAATTAAGAAAATTATAATCTTCATTAAAGTAAACAAATGAAATTTACCAGTAAACCTGTCATTTTCTTAAACGTGATCATATTGAAGTAATAAAAGAAAATGCTAATGCACAGAGTAGAGCGAAATATTTAGTCGAAAAACCAGTTGAAAATTAACTGATGATGATTTATAGAAGTGAATTCTATTTGATGTAGCAAGTGCGTGACTGTGAGGGTTAGGACGAGTGGATCTTTTTGAATAATGTCAAGGTTAATTTTTGCCAAAGTGTTAATCTATATATCGAAACCTGAGTTATATTGTATATCTCCTGTAGTAAGTTAAGATTGCGTTCGGAGAAGGTTGAAGCAGTAAGTGAGTTAATAAAGTTTGTTAAAGACCTCGTTATTTTACACGGAGGTCATATTTATGGTTGGAGAGGACGAAGTTGTCAAAGTTTCTGGGACGTATTTTTCAAAACTAATAAGTATTTAAGATTGACCATGATATCGTTCACAATTGGTGTATATATATCCAATTGGAATAGATTTTGAAGTCCAGGTATAAAACTAATAAAAATGTTAAGAATTCCTATGGTGAACATTGGGAACGAAAAAGGTATAATATGCTAATGCATTAGTGAAGTGATATTGTTAGCTCAGATAAATGAGTTTTTTAGTACAAATGGCAATTGATATTCAAACCCAGATGATACTAGGCAGATTCAATCGTAAAACACATTTCGGTGCGACTACCAATCTTAGTATAGTAACATCATGGTAAACTGTATCATTATTGAAAGAAAGAGTTTTATTCAAAGTAAAAAATATTTTAAAGTTTTAGTACTTAATAATAATTTATGTAATCATAACCAATTACTTAAAAATTCTATAGATACTGGTTGATACCTGATACGAGATAAGATTGGAATAATAAGGAAATTTTTGACTAAACACCGAATTTATTATAGAAAGAGGCAGGGCTATCATCAAACAATGGTGAGCGAAGTGCTGATCGTTGATGGTCTCCAGCCTCCAACTCCTAATAATGTTTTCACAATAATTTCTTTGAGACCCATATAAACATGTTAAATCAATATTCCACAATTAATGCAAAAGCACATCATGATCCACCATAGCACAAATGGCCTGTTACTATTTTAGGGCTATTTAAACCCGCATTAAGTGAATTCATTAGTTTTATCTCTGTCCCTAAGCCACGTCTAAACTTTAATTGATGACTACAGTCGAAGTTAATGTCAGATGGCAGGCCTGTCAGCATAACAATCGTGTAGGGCAATTGTTTGTTGATCGATTGAATTAAGTAATAAGAAGTCGATTTGACATATCGTAAGAAGTCTTGCATGTGGATTTTGACAAATTGGATGATTCTGGTGTTAAAAGAAAAACTCTTTAAAGTAATTGAATGATTATACATAATTTTAATTTAAATAAGTGGAATACCAAGCAAGCTAACAGTTTCCTCGCCGACATATCGTTTACTATAGATCTGATGTAGTATAAGAAACAATTCAACAAATTCTAGCATTAGTTTTCATTTGATATTTAACGGCTATAAGATTAAAAATGAACCGCAGTCAAATCCGAATAACCTCAATAAATTTATTCGTAGATAAAAAACTATAAAATAATATTTAATTAAAAACAATTATTGGCTAAACTATCTAAGTACTTTATAGAACGCACAACTACCAATAGACCGAGAAAAATTACATTTTTTGTGCGATACAAACTTAGATTTTCAATAATTTTCAAAACCTAAGAAAATCTTATTTCTTATTTATTTTAATATTTTGTCTGTGCGGCTACTTATACATCGTAAAAAAATAAATAAATAAATAATAAATTTTCATTTATTTGTTTTTAATATTTTCCAAACTGACGAATTTGTATAAGTTTACGAACTGTAATCAAACTAAATTAGTTAAGTTTTGACAGTTGTGACAATATCGGATGTTAACAGACATAGACAGTGAGTTTATGATTGGGACTGACTGCTGGCTTATTATATAAGTTCCCAGCAATACCGTTTGGTATCAATTCCCAATGGATAGTATACGGGTGGGTGCTAATTTCTTAGAGAGATCGCAGCTACGATAATTTTAATTATTTTATCAACTAAAAATAAAACTTGCTATAAATTCTTTAGCCGAAATAATTATAAGGTTGTTAAAATTATATAGTGTAAATAAATTTGTTTATATGAAAATTATAAATAATTTAATGAAAATAATATGTGCTTGAATAATAAGCAAGTTATGATGGTTATATTAGACATATTTATTGTTTTGTGTACGAGTATATGAGAAAAACATTAGAAAAGTGTTCCGTATGAACGAGATTTGTAAGCTCAACCAAACAGGCCACTAACTGATATACTCACTCTTACCAATATCACAATCTACAAAAGCTATGGCTAAACAGCCTTAACGTGGCTGAACTGAGACAGAACCAAACGAATGCAAACACACAATCACTTCTTATGTCATCCGAAGCATGTTAAATTTAGGACAATGGCGAAAATCGAGCTAGGGACTGTGGCGAGATGCGAAACTCGCTTAACCTCTAAGCTACAATCAGAGACATAATACATAACTCCAGTTCTAAATTGTATAGATTCGTGGATTGATATGAGTCTCTAATTTATCATAATCATACTAATTCTATACAGGGTTTCTGGAAACGATGGCATACCAAATATTGTAATGAGCTTACTTGAAATGAATTCTCATAATCTGTTTCGTGGTCTCGCTAGGCCAGTTTCGATCAAATGCGAAACTAATGGTCGTTAAATTTCTACGTAATTCATTCAATTTGGGCCTCAAAAAACCAGTTCAATGATGCCACCAAACATTGATTTTTGAATGATGAAGTTCTGCTTCGTGAATAACATGAGGATTCTCTGCTCCTCAAATTCGATAATTTTTTTTATTACTTTCATTTCGGTAACTCATTCAAAATGTTCTTGCTTTTTACGAATACTTTCACTAATAGCTGCCACTGCATCAGAAGTACGAACAACATAAATATGTTGATATGGTCAACTATTTTCCACTGAACCAGTTTCTTCAAAACCAAAGAATTTTTTTAGGACAGATAACAATAAGTACTAAAATTCATTTATTGACCAACAGATGCCCTACCTTGCAGTTGCTTAGAGGCAAGAGATGTCAGTTTATACTTCCAATTTCTTCACGGGTTGAAGTTAGTATCTCTTGCACTAAATGAAATGATTTGTATAGCAACATTTGAAAATATATAAGTTAAGAAAGGGTGGTGGCAAAGTCAACGTTAAAGTAGCCACCTCGCCCAACATGTGGAAAATGTAAATTTTAATACTTTTGGTGTAGTTATAGATCGATGCTGTTTGATCTAAGTGGATTAGCAGCCTGTCGATATTTCCCAGTGTACTTCCTTTAGCCATTGGACATTAAGATAAAGTCACAGTTGGTCTCGTTCGTCTTACGAACTTTCGTGTTAGAGAACTTTTCCAAATACCTTTGTAATCGAGTAAATACTGACAAGAATGAAGCAGGGATTTCAAATTAAGGTAACAGATTGGTTAAACTTTAACAATTGATTTGACTTATTATTGCCTTAATTATTGTTTATCCGATATAATCTTTCAGAAATTTTCATCAACTGGAATACATTTTATAGTGAGTTCTTTTTTGAAAGGACATCTTACTATGCATTTAAACTACAAAGAAGCTTAAAAGAGATACACATTTTCACTATTATTATGCACGTTGTATTGTACTACGCATTTGGCATCTGATTTTGGCCAAATTCGGCACTGAAAAAATTTGATTCGGTACTGAAAAAATGGATATTTGATCTAGGTGTAGAGTTCGTGCTTCTTCTTTGTGATTTCGAGCAGGTACGTATAGTAAATTATTTATCAATTTTCCTTATTTATTCTCATCATTCATTTGTTCCACTGAACGTTCAACTAATGATACTGCTCTTGAACTTCGAAACTATGTCTATCCTGACTTTTAAACAGGAAACTTCATAATCAACAGCATAGTATGTAAAACGGTTCGAAAATAGGTTCATTACTGCCTCTATATATATATATATATATATATATATATATATATATATATATATATATATATATATATATATATATATATATATTCATATATATATATATATATATATATATATATATATATATATAATTATATATATATATATATATATATATATATATATATATATATATATATATATATATAATATATATATTTATATTTCTTTACACTCGAATAAAACGACAAGAACTGTCAGGAAATTTTATTTGGTGGTCTTCAAATGATAAACATTCTCCTCTTAATATTCCTATAAGTAATTATTTTCCAGGCGAATTCAGTTGATAGAAAGAAGTTTAATGTTGATCAATTTGAGTTTTAATGAGTATAAGTCGTTCTTAAGTTTCGCGACTATGTAGATTAAAATTGAGTTAAATTATCTAATATGCATTTCGATATAAGAATTTGTGATTTATCGTGAAATTTTGAACAGGTTAAGTATGGCCCTGCAATTTCTACGACGGTATCATAATGGAATTTTTGGCAACCAATTTTATTGATACAAATAGCTTCCAATTCCCATTGTTGAGGTAACAACAGGTGTGACGATAAATATTTAAATAAATCTTATCATTCTACTCACTGTCGAAAAATATTCTTGACCAACTCGTGATTAGATTACTGGTCTAACAACCAGCTTAATCTAAATCTAATAAAATTTTATACGATTTTACAAATTTTTATTGTGTTCAGTGTCCAAATGGGACGTCATAAATCTGCTCGAATATTTTCTAATCGTAACTATATTGTTTATTGATTTTCATAAATATTTTGTTTTCAATATTAAAATATAATTTTTAATTTTTTGGAAAATCTCCAAAAATATGTTATCTTCCTACAATGTAGTTTTATTAGTCATCATGCTATATAATCATCAATAATAATATTCATTGTATAAGATCGACGTTGATCGTGTATATTTGTATGTTATGACCATCAATACATTTCTATCGAGAACTATGTACACTCCTTTGTGTCCGCACTGGTACGAAGCGTATATATATATATATATATATATATATATATATATATATGTATATATATATATATATATATATATATATATATATATATATATATATATATATATATAAAGACATATATATGTATATATAGATATGTATATATATATATATATATATATATATATATATATATATATATATATATATATATATATATATATATATATATATATATATATATATATATATATATATATATATATATATATATATATATATATTGGAATGAAAATGTCGTGCACCAACTGCCACAAATCGAAAACCTTATTAATACGCATGTACATGATTGTCACACGACGATTATCGATCAGTTTCGATTAGAGACGGTTGATTTAATTTAATTATTTAATTTAATTTTAGATTAGCTTATTTATAGAACACATAGGTCAATATTCCGCTTGGAATGACACTATATATTTATACAGCCGCCGTAATATACTACACGGGATGTTAGTTTAGTTCTTATACGAAAAATGTCCAACATAATCGCCCACATTCGACTATCATTACACATATTAGACGGTAATTTAATCCGATGGGACAAAATGTTTACTTAACACTATTTCGAATATAATAATTTATTATGAAATTAGTCTTTTGAAATGGACAGATGTGTCGAATTAAAAAGCTCAGAATAAGGTTGGTCGTGCACGATAGAGTAGAATTATGTTCTTAAGCCGTCTTATTTTTTCACTCAAAGTCAAATTACACATAAACGTGATAGTTTATGGTTGTGTTTTTCAATTTGATTAAGTTAAACATATTAGAATTATGTATCAGACAGTAAAATAAAATATAAGCTGGTACGATTTAGATATACATATGTATGCTGAATGATCGTCTTAGTTACTTCTTCTTAAAATAAAAATTAAATAGCATGAACAGTTTTATGCCAAAAAGTACTAAATTACATTTAACATATAACGACCACACGAGTAAAAATATCATTCTTATTTTCTCATATAATATAATGTTTTGTTGAAAAGCCAAAAATATATTTTAGCATTATAAGTTAAAAATAATTAATTTTTTTTTATTTAATTTTATTTTTATTTGAAAAAAACCTTACGCATATTTTCTTAGATTTTTCTTTTCGAAATGTTTTACATATAAATACGAGTGCGTATTTTATATATATAAAGTCGAGAGATTCGAATGTGTCGTTTAAATATATGACACGATATTGTGTAGAAAACTGTTATCATAAAGTGATTTATGGATTGGACATTTGTTATTGAAATGTCATAGACACATAGGCAAATTTGTGGTTTGAGTTCGAAAAACATTTCAGTATATTATTTCGTTATGCTATACGTTCTGGGTAGTTAAACGTGGGTGTGATAAAACTGACCCCTCAAACTACCGGCCGATATCAATTGTGTCAGCCGTGGCTAAAGTTTTTGAGAAATGCATTAACTAACAACTGGTGAATTATCTTGAGATCAGTAAAATAATTTCAGATAAACAAATGGAATCTCGCCCTTGAGCGACACGGAGAAGCCTTTGCAATCGCTTTTGGATATATCCCATAGGCTTTTGTCAAGGTTTGGTATGAAAATATCATTTGTGAACTTGTGGCATACGGCTTGGATTTGATGACCCTCAAGTGGGTACAAAGCTTTCTCAAAGACCGAAAGATCAACGTTGTGCTAAATGAGAGATCATCAACGACACACTCCCCAAATGCCGGAGGCTCTCAGGGATTAGTTTTGTCACCAACTTTGATTAGTTTTGTCACCTATCAATAGTTTTGCTGATGATGCAACATTGCACTCTTCTATTTCATTCGAGGTCGAGCCTACTCCTTCCGATTTAAACGGTAAACGGTTGGAAGTTGTCACTTCGCTTAATTGCGAGACCTCGAACTGAAGGTGCAAAGCGCGAATTTATTTATCGAACATCTAGGAAGTGGAATTCGTTATCTGGTTTTCAGTTTCCGGAGGAATATAAAATGCACAAGTTTAAGGCGGCTATCAACCTTTACTTGAAGGAACACGTTGGGTGCAGGAGCTCTGAAAGTTAAAGCTAAATTTAAAAAAGAAAAAAAAGTTAGGTTATCGGAGTGGATTTCGATTATAAACATAACCACATCGCTATTGGTAATGTTTTTCATTTATCGGTGACATTTAGAACAGATATGCTTGACTATATGAGTTGTTTATAGAGAACATTTTGTAATAAGAACCGAACTCGAGGCAAGTTCCTCGCCCCGGCCCCAGTTATATATTATACCTGAAGCTCGTGAGATATTGTTGTGGATTTGGTGGAGCCATTCTGAACTTTTTGTGGAAGAAAGATACATTTCGTTACGAACATTAATAAAACATTTCATTAATCGCATCATCGGATCGAGGGTAAAGCTGTCATGTTGAACGTTTGGTAGCTGCAGGATCGTTTTACACTTCCAATATTTTATGGCCATTATTTGAATAATAATCCTAACATAAAAAAATGTTATCTTTAGAAGGCTTTTCTATTTAGGAATAAATGGAAATTAGGGTCTCGATCTACACTCGCAAGGTCATCCACGTTCAAAGATAAAACCATTGGCTATCATTTGGTTGTTCTTTTGTAAGTCTGTAGGAGCTCATCCAGTATGTATAATATCAACATTTTTTTTGTTTAAATTAACAATGCGTGTTAAATGGTCGTCAAGCATAACCTTGAAGCATTGCTCGTACATTCTTTTCCGGTTTTTTGTTATGAATACATAATCCGTCGTATGCAGCTGATCCGGTTGTTTTCATACCTCACCGTTCAGGGTGTGTTTTTCGATCACACAGAGAATATGGTTTTCTTATACGTAGTTTTCAGGTTTGGATGCAGTATATATATTGTGTTGCCCGAATAAGTATCTGCCACGTGTAACTGCTAATGTTTTTTTTGTCTAATGGATTATATGGTTTTTTGAGATTGTACCTAAAAACTCCAAAATGGTACTAGTTTGTCCTGCTTTAATTGCTTTCTTCTTATTTGATATTTATGGATTTAACTTCTCTATATGAACATTACAGCTCGCGATAGAATTGGTGGTTTTCTAAGCAATACGAACCATGCAATCGATGATCCCAATTTTTGTAAGCTCTAGCGTGAATTAGAATATATTGAATTAGAATATAAATATACGCGCTATCGAGGGTTAATATATACTATAATTGTCAGGCTTTTCAATTGGTTTTGTCTACTATAATATATACATATAATTATTTTCAGTACAATGTTTTGAAACCCGAGCAATGGTATTGTTAGATTGTAAAGTGTTTGCACAGTTAGACCACCTTTTCTTGCAGTAGTTGGTGGTATTTGGCCTTTATAAGAAAATAGTCATAAAAGTGTTGGCTTAGCAAAGACGATAGCAAAATTTAGCCTCTAAGATTTTCTAAGAATCTGTCTACTTCTCTTCTTTTTAAACTGTTGGGTGACTGCTTCCACACACTTACTCTGTCGATGGTCCGTTGTGATACCACTATATGTACGGCTACAGGTTTACGTAGAATGAGCTGCGCATTGCATAGCTCCATTTCAGCGTATATAGAACTGACATGGACGATGGGATTCTAAACTCAACAGGGGATCCAGATGTGTTCATTTACACCTCCGATCGCTCCACCCAAACGATCGATGGTGAAAAATCCCTTTTTGCATCTTGTCCCTCTCGAGATCGGAACCCGGTACCTCCCGCTCCAACTGCCGCAGCTTTAACCACTGCGCCATCTGGGCGGTTTTTCTTCATGTAAAAAGCAAAAATTTTCTAAATTTGTAACCGACTGGACTGAATTGCGTTTCAAAGGCATAGTAGCACCGGTTCTGAAAAGTTGTTTATAAATTTATTACTTGATAAGGCTTACTACAGTTTGAGATTAATATAATGAGAAGCTGTGAACGATATGCTTGAGAAGAACGCCAATAGTGTTAGATTCGGGCCTACAACTTATGGTTTTGGAACCTGTTAGGTCGTGCCAGAAGCTACTGATGTATTATGAGTATTTGAATTAAATTTCGTTTATATCGGGAACAAAGTGATCGCTTCTTGGAATTTGGATACAAGTATAAATTTGGAACGATTTAATTTGTTTTGAAAGTGGTGGTAGATTACTTTTTTTTATTCATTCGCACACTTATTGTGACTTTTATTACTGTTTGTAAAGCCTATATTTATAGTATTGTTGGTTGCCGTTAGAAAATGGATCTTGCTTATGATTTTCAGAATACGTCGATTTCGAAATAGGAACATTTATTACTTAGACTTGTTATACTAGTTCTCATATCCATAACCACCGTAAATACATATATGGAAATGGAAAATCTTAATCCAAGAAACAAGCATACTGCAATCCTTTTGCTCTTAATTTGCTTAGTTGTGGCACCCGCGATAATTGCCTTCAATATACCAAAAGCTCTTATTTGAGATTTGTCACACTGGTAAATCCATCCATCTAATTTTTGTGACGAAGGGTATTAAGTGCCCACTTGATCAGCTGTACCGAAATCCATATTGGTGGTCCGATATGAAATTTTTATCAATAAGATATTTCATTAGATAAAAACTGCCTGACAGAGACAATATCTTTAGGACCCTAGTTCTAAGAATTTGTTTGGTCTTGCAACTATTCGAGCGTCAATTTTATTCATTTAAACAGTTGCTATTAGCAGAGATTTGAAAAGGTCATAATTAGCGACATATTTGGGGGGCCGAAAGTTAGCTTTTTCCTGTGATGTGGTGTAAATATTTTCTTTTAACTTTAAAAATGGTATAGTTGATTTCACCACTCGCCGTTGCAAGATTTCTAATGTTTGAAAGTTTTCACTCGAGGAATTAACTTTCAGTAATTCTATAAAAAAGCTCTTTAAGATAAGTAGTCAGTGGTTGTACCAAGGATTTTTGTTTTGGTTTAGAGACTAGATGAAATGAACTGCTCCACTCCTGTAAGAATCATTGTATAGATATAATAATACGCAAGTCGAATCTATCGAAAGAAATAATTATAATAATCACTTCTGTCAGTGCTTTTAAACAATCACATTCAGCATCGTTTGCTCGGTCTGGAACTTTCGTACTATTGTTAAGAAGTTTAGTAAGTTGATAAAGAGTTAAAAAATTTTGGCTCCTTTACCAACCAAATTATGGAAGAGGAATGTCGAAGACACTAGTTATTATCTACATTAAATCGCCAACCACAACAATTTCATAGTTTGGTGATTTCTGAAAAGGTGAGATCGCGAGAGGGACGTATGTGTTTCGAGAGGCGAATTGTCGTTCGTATTTTGGCATCAGAAATTAGAGGTAGAGGGGACATATAAACAACCTGCCCACTGTGGAGACTGAATTAAAGAATATGACTGATGACTGATGTGTCACCGGGATCGAAATTTAGGTATTGTTGAAAAGGGAAATTGACAGTTTCAATAAGATACAAACTTAGCTTTTAAAATTTTGTGTTGGAATTGGGTGATTTACCCATAAATATAATTTCAGTACATCGGATGTTTAACTACATTATATAAACAACATTATATAAATGTTTGTGATGTGCAATTTAATTGTGATATAAATTATAATCATTCACGCCTCTATTTGCGGATCAAAATACATAATATTTATATATACGATCGGCGGTACAACACCGCAAATCTTACTTATACAATACAAGTCTTCTTCATATGACTTTTCGAGACTAAAAATATACAAAATTCACTGTACCTTCATCAATATTGTATTATATCCCCGCGCGCGCTTAAACATCGCACTTCGTGTTGGAACATTACGCGAGTTGTTGTTTACAGCCTGGCATGATAAATTAATAATATAAATCTTAATTTTATTTTTTGCTGTTGAATTGTATTTTTAGATGAAAAACAAAAAAATTTTCTTCTTAGATATACATACATACATATGTACAGTTTCGATATATATAATTTTCGTTTGTATATACAGTTGGAAACTACTGTGTGAGCGAAAATCGTTTTTTTTCAATATGTGTTTGATTTTAGTTTTTAATAAAATCAAATAAAAAAATAAGTTTAAATTCTTGACCGATTTAAAATTAACAATTCGGTGACGATATGTATATATACTGTGCATGTATGGGAGATTCAGCCCACAGTATTAACAACGCGAACTGAAAAACGTTTTTCGTTTGAGAAAAATACCAAAGTGAATATTAAATAAATTTGCTGATGTAAAATTAATTTTTTTTTATTGTGATTAATTCATCGGTGATGATTTAAGCATACTGTGTGTATTCGTATACATTAATCGGGATGATTAATAAAATTTATTTTGTTGATAAACAATTAACCATTTACATAAAGCCTTTCCAGAATTTGATGAAGTTCAACAAACAATACGATATGAGAGTGAAGGCAATTGATTTGAGAAAAAACATACAGCAACTGTAGAAAATCACAAAGACCACAGCTGTTCAGAACCTATTTCCTGCTACCATATACTGTTGTACTCTATATACATGTGTATATAGACATTACAAAAAAATTTGCGCAATTTTTAACTGTGCCAACAAAAGTTTTGCATTTCAATCTAACAAAATAAAAAAAAATTATCCCATTCTATATTTATGGTGAAAATGTACAAAACAAATAACAAGACAAAAAAGAAAAACGATTTTCCCAGTATACAACAAAATATGTTTACGTAACACCCATATAGAAAATGATGGAAATCAAACGAAACCAAAATATTTTTGTTTTGTGGCGTATTATGTTATAACACACTGGCGAGTGTGGGAAATTATAATTCAATATCCGTACCTGTTCGGTTTGGAAATTGGAAAATTTCCATCACTGTATATAAATACATATATACAATACCTTAAATGAATCAGATTTTATTTATACATCTTCTGGAAAATAACATCAAACTGAATATGCATGTACTATTTCTATCATAGTCTTCTAGGTCATGGATTTGTTTATAATATATGTAAATCGTTAAACTATTTTGTAATTAGTGTGGGACGCTAACATTATTTTTTTTAGTAATTGCAAAATTTTAACCCAAATATTTCGATTTTTCAAAACCAGTTGTTATATTAGTTAATGGAAATTTAATATCGTGATGTATGCACGAGTAATAAAAGACAGTGATTTAGTGGTGGATTTAAGGGCGCCCGAAATCTAAGTGGGGCAAAAAATAGTGAGAATCCGTATATTGTTTGTAAGCAAAACATAACTGGACCGGATGATGAACACTTTTCGTACCTTGCCTAATCGTTTGTTAAATTTAGATGGTAATTGTGCGACTGAGTAAAGTTCTTTTTTTACACATCACACGATCTATATTAAGCAGGGTTGATGACAAACTATCCTTGAGGAAAGTTATTCCCGCATGTAAGAAATTCTCTCAATGAAGTTCGGATTGAAAAACCTGAAGATTTTGGTTCGGTTGATTTTGTGGAATTACCTTCTACAGCGAATAAATGCTGTAAGTAGCCCCAGTTCAAAGATTCTATTTATTTATGGCTTTGAACGAAAGTATTACGGATCAATGAGAAACTGAATACAAAATATTCAAAAGATTGAAGAGGAAGATCCAATAGTGGAAGGAACATATACATTTATTGAAAAAACTGTCAATTTAATGTCGAATCCTGAAGAGTCAATAAATATCATATTAAATATTTTTGAGCTCCTGTTTCCAAATGATTTAGATATGTTTCAGAATATTGAAGAGCAAGCAATCGAAAGGATATAAAACCATTTGTGATATGTTTTCAGAGGACATCGATGCTGTTTTTTACGATGAATTAAAACATTATGGTTATTTCTCAAGCTTGTGTTGAAAATCGTTTGTTTGAGTTTACTACTGTAAAATATATTTTAGGACTGTATCACTCCCAACTCTTTCGTGGTTTGATTTTAGCATCCTACCGTACGCCGTTGACAGGACATAAGAAATCTAGTCCAAAGTAACGATATGGAAGATAGGCTGGCGCGCATGAATTCTGCATTGATCATAGATGTGTAACACGTCACCTTTTTCATGTATCAGGATTTCAGGCCGGTACCTCCTAGTACATACTATATTTTACTCCCTTTTCGAGTTTCCCCTTGATTCTTGCAATCATTTATGTTCAGTACCGGAAAGCTTGTATATTCGTCACGAAAAATTGATCGCTCTAGATAACAATATCTATAGTGTTTGATTTTGTGATGCCGTCTGTAGCGCGTTCTGTGTTGATTTCTCTGACGTTCTTTCGGTATAGAATAAGTTTTGGTCTCTTTATGTCGGCTCCTACTTTGAAGTTGTACCATTCGTAAATTTATAGCATGAATCTTGAGATGATTTATTATTGTAATCGTAGTTTCCTTATAGCAATTATGACATCATAGGCTGCTACCAATACACAAAAAAATAACAGTAGCTACCACTTTTGTTCATTTACAAATGTAGTTTATGTTTTCTATTTCCGGATTACTTGTGTACAAATAATTACACAAATCAGACGCGTAATAATAACAGTAGATAAGATTTGTGTATATAAATTCGATTGATGATGGAATAATAACTACATATAATGTTGATGTCCAAATTGATTTGTAATTTCCGCTCGCCGAACAATAAAATCGATTTGAGGAATACATCCACTTGAAATCAAAACCACAAGCCATGTGTTGAGTATTATACTCGTAGATTAAAATTAAAATTAATTTTACCGATGAATATTAGAGAATTTTTTCACCGTCCGATTGAAATCTATACACTCGGACGTTTAACATAATACATGTATACATATATAAAACAATGCCTATATTATTATTTGGCATAAGCATTAAATTTTCTCGTTTCTAGATTCAATTTATGTTTGCATTATAATAAAAAAAATTCTATTTTTGGATTTCCACTTATATAAAGAAAATTAACGATTTTCCATTTCGAAGATTCGTTTGTTATATTTAATCAATTTCAATAAACGTGAGATTTGAATTTGAAATCCGGCATAAAATATGTAAGTTGATTATAAAGGGGTGAGAGAGTGATTAGTCCATAAAGTATTATGATAAGTGCCTCGTTATCAAAATTTCCCTTCGATTGTTTCATTTTCGTAAGCACTCGTCGAAATTGATTTCAAAAATTCTGTTCGGGATGGAATTAACCAACTCTTGCAATTCCATTTCAGCCATTTGCTCTCATGCTAGTACAACGGTTTTATGTTTTATGTACTGCTTTCCATTAGAGTTCATTCGAGACGGGATGTTTCAAAATTAGAAAAATTCGGTCCTAATTATAAACAACTCTCATCCAATGTTTCTGCTCATTGATACTTTCGTATCGAATCTTTAATTAAACTAGTATACTACTAGATTCTACACCAGGTCAGTCAAAATCAAATTTCTTCTCCGAGAAGACAATATTTTGTAAAATTGCATTTGTATAAGTAAATTGTGACGTAGCATGTCATTGCAAGCATCAAAAGAAAACTCAAAAAAGTATAGAAGCATCTTTCACGCCTTTAACCGATGTCTACTGAATTGTATAGATAAAAAGGATGTTTTTTAGATGCTCACATCTTTAAGTAGGCAACACTGTTATGTTTGACAACCACTTTGACAGCTGGAATTTGCTTTATCATTTCATAATGAATAGACTCACGACAGAGCAATACATCGGCTTATGAGCTGAAGCACAAATTGATTTGATGTTTATTTTTCAAATAAAATTTTATTCAACGATGAAGCTCAGTTTGGGTTTATGGAGTGACGGTATAATTTTACACGCCTTTGCCGAAACACTATTTGGTGTGCTTCATGGGTCGGCAAATAAATATGTCTTCAATAACTATGATGGGCGAAATATTACAGTCAACGATGAGTTATAGAGAAATGATTTCTAATTTTTGAGAACCAGTTGGCTGGCATAAATCTTGCTGATATGTGATCCCAACAGACCGATGCCACATAAAGAAATATGTAATATAAGACTAATTTGACGTAATGGTCACCGAAATCGTGTCATCTAATTCAATTGGATTATTTTCTCAGAGACGATTCTTGCATATGCCATTAGTGCTTGAAGGCGATTTCGGTGGGCACATGGCCGAATCATATTCAAGCATTAATGGCAAATTGTTTTTGTCACTGATGGTCGGTAAAAAAGTTTTCAAAGTTTTGAACGTTTATTAAAAGAAAGTACAAAGAAAGAGATCACATTCGTTATACTTAAAATCCTGTTTTTTATGAAATTTTCTAATGTCTTTACTATCGAGATGATTTGTCAAAGCTTGATATAGTAAATCTATAAGTACAACTATAAAATTAAGAACAATTGCTTTTGGTCCTTCTTGTTGTTAGTCATCTTTGGTGGTTCGATAAAACTAGTCGAGTTTTTACTTAACATTCGTCTTAAAAATAAAATTACATTACCGGAATCCAGTCAAGTATTAACAGTTCTTAAGGCTCAAGGTTTAATGATCTAAACGTAGGTAGATGGAGTCTATTCATAGGTGGAGTCTATTACCTACAGAAAATGTGGATAGATCAGTAATTAAATTCACCAGCTCTGAATTTTAGCCTTCCCGATACGTGTTATAAATTTGTGATCGCTTTGTAGTAAACACTAAAGAGCCTGGTAATGCAGTATTCATGCCCATTGATGTATTAAAAGCGAAGGATAAGATAAACCTATCCAATTTATACATTAAGTGTGAATGTATGTATGTTTAAGTCTATGTTGTATGTATATGCAACTTATGCATGCACCATTATCATCTAATATGTGGTTCAAATAAGCAGTATCGCCAAACCATTTGTCACCGTTTTCTATATACAAAAAATCTCCATTCGACTTACGATGCTAAAATTATCGTTGACAGTTCTCACTACTATAAAGAAAAGTGGAAAATTGATGGATAGCTTATCGATCGAAACATCATAAATGCATAGTTGAAGCCATTATCTGGCTCTTGGATTCCTCAAAAATGTTTGTCATCCGAGGTGTACGATTAATTTCAATGAACCTCGTATCATTTGAAGTTTTTATGTGTAACTCATTCAGAGCAATAGGATCTTGACATATATTTTTTATTGAACTGCTTATTTTATTGAACTGATTTAGATTCAGATTCTATAACTGGTTTAAGGCTTGGTCTAAACTATATGCTCAGCAATCGCCGCAAATATGTCGAATATGGATGCGAAAGGTTTTATTAATTGTATAACTATACCTCAGAAGTACCACAAGAGTTTCATATTGTTATGTGATTTTCATAGCATCATGATGTGTGCATCCTGTTCTCTCTGCAACCTCAATGAGTTACAAAACGTATACTGAATGTAAATGATCTAGAACATTGCGTTGTCAGACTAACTATAGGTAGTTGGCTTTTATTAAAAGTTGGGTGGTTATTCATGGTATACTCATACGTCACATCTCAATTAAAATTCATCCACAATAACTTGATTTTGGTTCAAGAACGGTTTGCTACTCTATGATCTGGTGTTGCTTATAGCTCTGTGTTGACGCATACTTAAAACCTCCAGACGAGGTAAAATTCGATTGTGACTCGGTTGGGGCCCTTTACAGCATTTCAGTCATAGATTATGATCTGTCATTTAATAATGTTTTGAATTCTTATAAAATTTTGAAAATACGTTTCCGTTGATTTGTCTTAATTCTGTATACGAGTACGACAGTAGAAATATAACGAAAATCTAAAAATCTAATAATGAAATGACATTGAAAAATGTAACAAACATTTCAAATTTCATATGTTAACACTATAACGCGTTTATTTTATTTATTTCAAACAGATATGTATGTTTATGTACGTCTTGTTATGCCCACCAAATTAATATAAAGATTTGGTGCCTCGTCGATTTTCAAACAATATGGGTTCGATGTCAATAAATCATACTAATCTCAAACCATCAATAAAGCTGTATAAGTATGTGGATCTATTCACTCATCTAATCTAGTATATAATCGTTCCGATTCGATTCAAGAACGAAATATTCGGTTGAAAAATAGAAAAATTACACATCTCAACTAAAAAAACGTACAGAATGAAGAAAATTTCATTTAGCTGGTTCCTTATCTAATAATAGTCTTGGTGTGTTAAAATTATCACAAAATTTTCTTATTTCAAAAAATAGAGAAAAAAAAATTGTTACGCGAACTCAAAGCGAATGCCTACAAATATTTTTTGATGTCATTTGATAAATACACAACGCGACACCGACATAACGAATGTCTCGAAAGACATTGCGTTGATATTATTTACTGTTTTGCATCATACCTTTCGCTGGTAAACATGATTTACAAATTATACTTGTACATGAGCACCACAGTAGCAACAAAATTGGCACACAATCATAATGTTTCTGGATGAGTGCGCAATTTATCACGTCACGCAAAAGTGTTCTATATGCAGCGTCACTAATCATATATAAATTCTTATCTAGATAAGAACTAACCAAATTTGAGATGATTGAATTTTGAGATGTGTATTTTAGTACAACTTTGTGGGTCAGCTGAATTTATTTATACAATTTTTGTTCTAAATAATTTTAATGTTCATTCGCAAGGTAGTTGTATGAAGGTGATTTGTTATAAAGTAAAACGCCAGTGGTGCCTGGTGCCCATCAAATTTTGCAGGACATGTTGAAGCACCAGTGTAGCAGTTCTAAAGGAAATCACACAGCAAATTACAGATGCTGTTCAGTATACGTTGATCCGAAACAAAGAATCAATCATAGGTAGCAATCTGAATATGGGCATTAATACTTAAAATTAAACTGCACAGTAAATCCTGGTACTACATACGCTGATACAAGAAGGTATCATTTCAAAAGCTCCGATAAGCTCAGCTTACTTGGAGAAATAACCATATGGAATATAAACTACCAAGCCTAACATAAAGTCGAGGTCCATGTATTTCTCATCGAACCAATATCAGTAGTCTATGGTTCTTCCAAACATGCAACAAAGAAGCAGTACAAGTGTTTCAAACTATATATGAATCTGAAAATTTCTGAAACTTTGAAAATTTATTTATTTGCTTTAATACATCAGCGTGGAAAAAGTGAGACTCCTTTAGTCCAACAAGCATGGACGATCGTAGAACAAGTGCATAGAATGGTAATTTACCTATGAGTTAAACATGGTTGTGTGGTCTTCTTGGATGGTGTGCAAGCCTTTAACAATGTTTCGCGTTTAAATAGAGATCTTTTAGCTAGAATCGAAGCGGTACACGACACATGGGAGTATTATTTTTAATCTAAGTATTTTGAGCGGTTATTCGACGTTATTCGATTGGTATTGTGAATTGATTATGGGTTTTGACAAGAAGGGTGCTCCTAATTTTATGTTGGAATATATTATCGTAATACACCTCAAACCAATATCTGTTTCGACAACCCAATGAATTCTTTGCATATATGAAATGTAATAAGTGATTGGTTTTTTTTGTTGGGTAGCTGCTACCGCACACTTAGACCTGCGATGTCCTGTTGTGATACCACTATATGTACGAATATATGCCCAATTTACGTAGAACCATCTGCGCAGTGCATTGCTCCATATCAGCCTAAAGTACTGACATGGACGATGGGATGACCCATATGGATTCTAAATTCAACAGATCCAGATGTGTTCATTCACATCACCCAAACGATCGATGGTGAAAAATCACTTTTTGCATCTTGCCCTTATCGGAATTCGAACTCGGTACCTCCCGCTCCAACTGCCATATGTTTAACCACTGCGCCACCTGGGCGGTCAGGTGATTGGTATGTAAGGGACAGTAAAATGAAAGAGGTACTTGGAGAACTGAAATAGTATTCAGCTTCCGTTGAGTTTAAAATCATCGGGTCCAAAACTAAATTTCTGATCTCTGGTTTTAGAACGAGATGCAAGTATGCTAGATCTCTCATTATTCATGATAAAAGTGTAGGAAAGGATATCAAAGTCCGTTAGGCAATGGTTTATTTATATTAAAATTAAAGTTGATGGTTTCTTAGTTTATAATATTAACTATTCAACTTTGCTACCAAAAATAAATACATGATAGATTAATACGATTTGTTGCAAGGCTTGTAAACAATTATTTGAAAAACAAAAAAGGATTTTAGAGTAGTATGGCAAGAAAATGGCTTTATAACAAATTCACCAAACGTTGAAAATCCTGGGGATATCACTTTCAAGCTGAGGGCAAAACCTAATGCTCACGCCTACATTCGTACTATGAGGTATAAGGACCACTTGTTCACAACACACTACGAAACCATCATTCACAAATATATTTCTCGTTACGCCACAGACAATAATAAATCGAAAACATTTTGGATAAAATATCTGTAATTCGCTAGAATAGTTGCAACACGACTAAAGTGATAATATTGGCGACTACGATAAGTTTCATGACCAGTTGCGGATGTCTGATGAGATGGAATTGTCTTTTTAGATCAAACAATGATGTCATTAGATCGAAACAAAATAACAGACCCTAGCCGAAACCACATTTTAGTGCACAGATAGTGCCACTTCTTACAATATAAAACTCACATCGAGCCATCACTGTTGCAACACGACTAAAGCGATAATATTGGCGACCACGAAAAGTTTCATGACGGTAAGTTTCTTTTATCAAACAATAATTAAGACTCCTATTCTCTTAGTCGTGTCACTTGTTACTTGTAACGACAGCCAAATGTTGGTATTCTCTTAGTCGATTGAAGTGACATTTGTCGTTTGGTGTGATCTATCACACTTGCCGCCATCTATCACTTGCCGCCATATTCTCTTAAATATGAACTCTTATTTTTTGTCACTTACTATTTTCAAGTGACAGTTGAAAATGGATGCAGTAAAAACGTAAGTGTTCAAAGTTTTAGTAAAATTGTATTTTAATGATAAATATACAATACAAATAATATATACTGATACAAAAAGATTTATGTGTTTAGCGAAAATCACTAACTGTAAGCAATTTGAGTGCTTAATTAATTTAATGGAAAAACTCCTGAAATTGTCAAAGGATTTTTAGCTTTGGCAGCTCAAAAACGGAATTCAATATAAAATGTAATGAGTTGGCTGTTAAGCTGAACAGTCCAGGACCTCCAATTCGAGAAGGAGTGGGATGGCAAAAGGTATCGACATTTTATTGAATTAGGTTATGGATACATTTCACATATGAAATGAAGGTGCATATGAAATGATTTTTAGCTTTGGCAGTCGCCAATATGGAATTTCAAACATGGAATGCATTTACTAAGCCGTATATTAATGCTCCAACTGAAGAAGGAGCAGGATAATAAAGGGTATCTAATTATGCGAATATCAATTAATATTCTTTTATTTCAGGTGTGGAGTGGTCTAAAAAATAAAATTAAAAAAAAATTATCTCACAACAAAAATCAAAGAGATTACAGGAACTGGGGGAGGATCTAATAATTTGTATGTATTTTCGGTCCAGGAGGGAAGCGTAATAAGCCTTTTAAGCCTACACAAAATATCCAGTTCTAATATTACTTTTGGATTAGACGTTAAACCAGAGAATGTGAAACAGAAGAGGAACATCACATAACTGTTGATCAACCGGACATAGTAACACCTGCTCGATCAACCAAGAAACACCACAAATGCTCAGAGTCACATAACTTTCAACATGAGAGAAAAACTCTTCTTGAAAAAAAGTCTTTATTTAGAAGAAACCGCTAAATACACAAACGAATGTGCTCGATATGCGCGAAACACCTTCGATTTAAAAAAAAAAATTACAGTTGTGGAAAATTTTCCAATTAGGAAAACAGAAATATCGGTTGGAAAATATAGAATTGAAGCTTAAGAATCTCAAATATAAACAACAAAAAATTGCGTTCCAAGAAAACCAACAAAAATGAAAAAACTACAAGACGCATATTATTATAGCTTTGAAATGTGATATATTTTATTTTTTATGAATTATTATGATTTTCTACTTATTATAAGTATCCTTAAAATAAATTATACATTTTTTTATGTTTCAATAAAATTGAATTAGTTTTGATGATGTTTGTTAACATATCGAATGAAGTCGTATTCTTTGCCCTGCATTTGTGTTTTCTCCTTCTTCTGCTATCTCGGGCAGTTGTATGTTGTCAACATCTGTATTTATGGGAATTTCGAAATCTATGTTATGAAAAATACACAAATTGTGTAATGCGCAACATAAGTTGACAATTTTCGCCGCTTTTTCAGATGTATAATCAAGCTGCTTAAACCGTAACAAGCAACGGAACCGATTTATTAGGACTCCGGTGGTTCGTTCAATTATAAGTGGAATGTTTTGTATTGTATCGACTTTCTCTAGAATTTTGTTCTGTGATTCTTAATGGCGTCACTACATATGGCTTAAGGCCGTAACCAGCATCACCTAAAATTAAAAAAACTTGAAAAAAACGAATCATCTGATTATTTTGAAAGTTACTTAATAACCACGTATTTCTTTCACCATTTTCATATCTTGTGTTGAGTTGGGTATGTAGGCTACTCGAGTTGAAAATAAAGGAGTCATGGCGTGACCCTGGATGATTACTATCTACGTAGGTAATTCGCATACGGTCATCACAAACCTAAGAAATGTATGTATTAATAATTTGTAAATACTAATATGTACCATATGTTACTTACAACCATAACATTAAGACTATAAAAACCTTTCCTATTCACGTATAAATGTCTATCACGCTTAGACGGAGATTTAATTTTGATATGCGTGCCATCGACCCAGCCAATAACACCGGGAAAGTTATATTTTTCAAAAAATCCTAGTCTTTTATCCTTCTTTTTTCTGCATCATTTGAAGGAAAACATATATACTGTGGACAAATTTAATTTTCAAGTAATTCAGTTACATGTGTAAGAATTTTTGAAAAGGTTGGTTGAACTTACCCACATAAAAATTCGTTCTCAGGTCCTGTTTGGTAGCCCCCTTCTGCATAAAATCGCAGTGCGGCTGCTAATTTAATGATTGGTAATACCGATCCTGATCTTGTTGTCAGTTTTAACGAGGCATCAATTTTTGATAGCAAATACTTGAATGCTTCTTTATTCAATCGAAAGTTTTTAGTGAAGGTAAACAAATTTTTGGAGAACCTCTTTTTGATTACATTCAATGACTTACAAGTTATTGGGTATTTCCAGTGGATTATATACATCCCTAAGCCTAGTGCGTTTCACACGCATATCACAAACAACATCATCATCATCATCAGTATCATCACTATAAAATAATTCTACACTACTCATTATTAATTAATAGAATTTTTTTCCGATTTTATAACTTAAAAATATAAATAAAACTTATAAACATTTTCATTCAAATTAAGTTGACAAATATGACTGATATTGACTGATACATTTGTCAAATGTTACGTCAAGAGCAAGGAAATTTTTGGTGCTGCCAGATAACTATAGTTTCTGACATTTATCGTGTCACGTCACTTCGATCGACTAAGAGAATACCAATTTCAACATTAAGTGATGCGACAGTTGTCACTTCACTTGAAGTGACACGACTAAGAGCATAGGGGTGTTAATGACGTCATTAGATCGAAACAGAGTAACAGATCCTATCCGAAACCACGATTTAGTACACAGATAGTGTCACTTCTTACAGTACAAAACTTCCATCGAGCCATCACTGTCACTTGATGCAATCTTCACACTTCCTTCTAAAATAATGGTGGGCACTAAATTTTGGTTCCAACTCGAACCGCTTTAAGAAACGAATAACTCGCCACTAATCCACTATAATAGATGTATTCATTTACACCACCGATCGTAATCAGATGGTGGAAAATCCCTTTTGCATTATGCCCCTATCGGGATTCAAATCCGGTACCTCCCGCTCCAACTGCCATAGGTTTAACCCCTGAGCCACTAGGACGGTAAAAAAAATGTATTTAGTTATTTGTTAACTAAAGTGTTTTTAATGAAATGTATGTTAGGTGAGAAAAGGATATTTTTAGAAGTAAACTTTAACCCTAACAAGTCTCTATCTCTAATTTGTTCAATGACTATATAATGTTATCATGGGTATGTTAACGATCTGTTGTTTGAAAGATGCCAGACTGTGTATATTAATATTGGGTTTTAAAATAGGAGCATATAAGTTTAGTATTTAAATAGGAACACACCCTTGAACGCTTTTCTAGATTCTAAACGTCAGCCGAAGTTAACATTTTTATGATGGTGCTGTTCACGAACGAGCAATGTTGGGCAATTATTAAAAACTAGAGCAATTCTGCGTCGGTCTGATTCGATTTATGTCGAACTAATATTTTAGACCAGAATCGGATTAGAAACATGGATCCAAAAATATTGAGCCACATGGCACACAGCTGGTCCAATAACACCTCTGTTACCTTAGTCGCACGCCACTTGTCATAACTAATTTTTGGTATTCCTTTAGTCGATTGATGTGACACTCGTCGTTTGATGTGACAATAATCACATTCTCTTGGACATTCTACATGGTGTTTGCCACATGAAAGGACGATTATTCATCACTCAAAAGTGACGATAAATGCAAAGAAGGTTTAAGTGTTTTTTATTTATGAAATTAATAGTCAACCAGTTTTTATTGCCAGACAAGTATTGCCAGATAAATAGTCTATGCGACTATTGTCGCATCACATCACATGGATCGAGAATCACATTTTTGATGTGATATGACATGACAATTGTCGCATCACACGAAGTGGCACGACAAAGAGAGCTGTATAATCTCGAGAAATGGTCGGATTGAATGGCCACCTCGCTTTTATGATTGAAGCCATTCGATTCCGTTTTTTCCGGCTACATTAAGGTTACGTTTCACCTCCATTAAGGTGTCGCCGGATGTAGCTTAATGGTTAAGAGAGTTTCTCATCACGCCGCGGTCTCGAGTTCGATTCCCGCCGTTGACCAAAAATTAACATGCAACCGGATGACATAAAAACGCGATTGTGCGTAAAAACATTCGTTGGGATTGACCACCTACAATGTGCACCAATCGTTAAAAAATGTCCATTTATGTCTCATTCTCATATTAAGAATGAGAAATTCTTAATATGAATTTCAACAAGTTAAAAAATGGTTCATAAGGTCTCAGTTGAGACGCGGTAAGGGCCGTTTACGGCCTCTAAGCCATAGATTTTTATTTATTTTATTAAGGTTACGTTATGTGTTTATTGAAAACCCTCATATGTATTATAAACGAGTACAGGCTTCCATCCTAATAGACCATACGACCAAAGAAAATTATATATCACAACAACACCACATACGATAAAACGGAACGGGTTGAAGTTTTAGAAAGGGCAGCAATGTTATATACCGTGACAGTTAATTACTGTGGCGACGATATACCAAACTAATAATTAAGAATATCAGCTGTGACATTTTAACTCAACATTGTCTTTGATACATAGACTACACATTTTCACCAATATGTCTTGTAAATGTATTTTTGTCCGTCAGAATTTCACAATGTTTTGCAATTCAAATTAAACTTGATCCGATATCAAGATGATACATATTTGGCATGTAAAATAAAGTGTTTATTGTTGTCGTGTCAATTTCAAATGAACATATATAATTCGCAAACAAAGCCTGTACCCTGGTCTTATTTCACCATATAGGCATAAACGTTAAAGGTACTTCAACAAATTATATTTCGTATAATGTTATGATTGGGACAAGCGGGACGAAAAAAGATGTTACGGCGAGCCCGATCTTCTTATTCACATTCTTATTTATATTTCTGTGTGATACACAAAATACTAAACATTAGTTTTATAACAAAAATATATATTATAATTCAAAAAACCGGGCTAAAAATAACTGTGAATTTTATAATTGTAGAAAACAACACATTCTTGTCTTAAATTTCATCATATTTTCTTCATTTCATTTTGAGTATACGAGAAAATTTCAATTTGAAATGAAAAACTAACGAAAAACTTTTGTGTATGTATTGGGTTAGGTGTATATCTGACGTGTTTCTTTTATGTTTCTACAGAAGATTAAAATTTTAACGTCGACCGTACAGCGCACATAATAAACTTTATTTACTCACTTATTTATTGCATTTCTGCACCAAGCCTGGTGATAAAAAGATGAACATCTTTTATTTTTACATCTGCAACAAAAAATATTTTTTTATGATAGTCAAGATCTTTAGATTCGGGTCCGTTAAATTAAATCTTTAATGAGTTTTACAATTTTAATGGTAAGATGAGCTCTAGTCTAGGAATAGTTTCCTCCCTCCCCGGTTCTCTTAATTTAATCAGTCCTACTTAAGCTGTGTAGACCATCCGCTCATTGCACTACTCGATGCCAGAATATAGTTCTGATATGAAAAATTAGTCGGTAGATGGTTTGGCTTATCCACATCGAATAATAAAATTACTTTGGATCAAGCTCATATTATGATTCGAACCTAGTACTTTCTGCTCAAACCCAGTCAGGTTTAACTATACTGCGTCATTTGCCCGGTTGGTATATAAAAATTATGGCATTACTCCGATTAATTTATTAAAATCGGCCAACCAAGTCGATAAACAGAATACTAACGTTGTAGAAGCGGTAGGCACGAATATAATTTTTTTGTCCATTGCAGCACAAGCTTTATACATATATCTGACGAGCTGAAGATTATAGATAGTGCAGATCAAAATCCCGTTTGGACATTTAAAGTTACGGGGTTATGCTAATGAGCAGAAATAATTGATACTTTGGAGGCCTGTAATGTTCATTTCATTTGTATCGTAGGAGTACTCAAAAAATTGGCTCTAAACTGGGCGTCCAGAATGCGTTTCGAACAGCCACGGCCAATGTCGTGAATGTATGTTCGACTGACTACCTTAAACTTTGTCGAACACATCTCGTTGATAACTTTCTCAAAGACGTTCAGTCTTATATTGTGAAGATTTGGTTATAAGTATCGAGTATGTTTGCTATGAAATCAAAATAATTAAATCTAGTGTCGCGAGTCACGATCTGTCGAATATATTATTGCTAACTGGTATTTTTGCCGATGGCCGAGCAGTCAAGACAGTATAGGTGTTACCATACAAGTTATAAATGAAATGAATGAATAGGCGCTGGCTTCACAAATAGCTTGCTATGTGTGTAATAGAGAAACAATGGAAACCAATTAACAGCAAGGAAAGTAACGCTGGATGGAATTACAAATAATGGTTTCTGACTAGTACTAACAAAAATATTGGGTCAAGATGTTTTAGATAAGGTTTTAGTTTTAATTGGTTTTGTCAAGGTAATAATAGAAGATAAATGCAATAAGGCATAAAAAATTTACTGAAAACGATTGGTTCTCAAACGACTGTGGGAACATGAGGCTTGAAAATTATATGCATGTACTGGTTAGTGGCTATAAGTTTCGGTTATGCGACCCACAATCTCGTTTGCTGCTCGTATCGTGGGAGCTATGCACACCACATCCACTGTATCTCCTGAGATGTCTATAGGTCTGCTCGGTGTGCAGCACAAACAATTGCTGGACTACAAGGCAGAGACCTTCTGGAAAGTGCCAAATATGGAGGGAGTTGGCCACCATGGTGTCGAAGCACGTTTATCGATAAGAATAAATGGCTCTGTAACAACCTTTCCTACCTTTCCGGTGATAATTTTAATCGATGGATCAATTATCTGAGATGAAATTATATATCTGCCTTGGTTGGTACGCTACAGTCTTTCAGCTGAAAATTGCAATTTTTAGAACTGATTATATGGATAGAAGACGAATTGCAGAGATTGTCGTATATCTACATCCTTTCTGACAGCCGGGCTGCTCTAAAGACGTTTGAGTTTAAATAATGTTTCATTGAAACAAAAATTACCTTAAATCGACTAGACAGTCTAAATGAATATAGACCACTGGACACCCAGTCACTTGGATCATGGATATTAAAGGAAACATCTTTCACTTGTGTGGGGCCTGAGCCTGCTCTAGGAGTGACGTGGTTATCTCTTAAGAATGATATCGACTGTTGCTTTGTTGGTCTGTACCAAAAGAGATGTGCCAACCTCACCTCTTGTCGCTGGTCCCAAATCTTCTTTGGAACACTAAAAGTAGGGGAGGAAAAGAAGAAATTGTCCTTAATATTCTCTCCACAATGTGTCAGTTGAATGTGTGCTCCGTTTCTTAGCCTAGTATTCCCAAATTTGAGGTAGTTGTTAAAGTATTGGTTTAGCCCCTGAAAGAACTCTAAAATTGAAATTTTTAACGTGAATCGAGTAGTACAAATCTTTTAAAATGTCGTAGAATCGGATAAATTGAAGCTGGTGCGATTAGTGAAATTTATTCATAGGACTTCAAGATCAACCGAAAGAATTTTAGCTTTTTTTTTATTATTATTTTTAACGGTTTTTACAGGCCATTATTGGCCCGAGCCGTGTCAACAATCTGACTTCATCGGTTTCGATCACGAGCCAGCTCTTCATATTGTTTCAAGCAACCAGAAGATGCCAGATTGCTCTCTATGCCGTTGTGCCATCGTCGCCGACAGCGACCCTTTTTGCCTACCGAAAGGCGGCTCTCCCTTCATCTCGTTTCCGGGCACTTAAGCGGGGGTCAGTATTTTTTTGACGGTATCCAATTTTTTTTGACTTGTTGACATTTTAAACATTTGTAGTTTTTTACGGATACGGGTCGTCAGCCCAACGATCCAACCAGGTTTAGTCGCCTTCTACGACAAGCTCTGGATACTGTGGTGGTATTCTATGGGTTTCATGTTTCGTTTGTAAAATTTACGAAACACGAATGCCCCCACCCACAGGGCACAATTTTACCTTTACTTTTATGAAATAAACGGACAGAAGCTTAAGCATCTTAGAATCTGAAGAAGTTTAACAACTATTTAATGATTTTGCCTTTGTTATTTCAATGCTGATTCTGGTTTAAATCTGTTATTTCATTTTGAATACAACAACTGGAAATTATAAATTTACTACAAAAATGGTGAAATTCGCAATTTGCAGTTCACAGTTCGTAAAAATAAAGCACATTTTGGCCGTCATGAAGCATCTTCTCGGCCGGCAATAGTGAAACTGGTGTACAATTTTGAACTGTTTGGATAAGTTAGTGATATGAAGAATCGAAACCGTGTATGTCGCTCAAGAACAACTGCAAATATTGCTGCTGTAGCTCGTAGTGTTGAAGATTTAGGTCTTAAAGCTTTTGAAGTTCAGTTAATACAAGAATTCAAGCCAGTCGATCAACATAAACGTCGTTCGCTAATTGGGTCCTTCAAATGCATGAAAATGTTTCGGATTTTCATTGAAAACAGTGATGAAGCCCATTTTCACCTCGGAGACGACTGTTACTGTGAATGGATTGCGTTATCGCGCTATGATCAATGATTTTGGACGACGTTTATTTTCAGCAAGACGGAGCTACGTGCCATATACAATCAACGAAACAATCGCAATTTTGTAAGAAACGTTTCCTGACCGTGTTTTTTCTCGAAGATGATCACAATTGGCCACCGAAATCTTATGATTTAACACTATGTCAATGCTCCACACTACTATGCCAATGTTCCACAATCGATTCAAAACCTTAAAGATGGAATTGGTGAAGTTATCGAGGACATAAAGCCGCAAATGTGCGAAGGATCATACAAAATTTCATGAAAAGGATATGCTGTAAACGTAGCAGTGGGGGCCATACCTCCCTCTTTACAATGAAATATAGATTCATTGATCTCTCTTAAAAAATACTCGTATATGGAAAACTCTTTATATGGGCCCTGTTTAAACTGGGACCCGTTTTTCTCAGTGTCACGCCACTGATTAACTCGAATAAAATATTCAATCGAAACCAGTACGAAAATATTTTAAGTCGTTCAACAATTGTATCAATTCAAGTGGCTTTTGATGGTGCGTTTTCGAATATAGAATCAAATTCCAATTAACATATGATACGAAAATTTTACATGATTTTGCGTTGAACTTGAAACATCAAACACACACAATTTCGTGTTATCAACTTAATGATATCCAATAATAGAAACGGCAACGTAAAGGTCATTGATATTCTTGTACAAATAATTGAAATATTTTTGGTGTCATGTCGCACATCAGACGTAATCGCACATTATGATCATTCGATAGAATTATGACTGCGTGAAATAATGAAATTTTTGGTTAATTTTCTAAAAATAATAAACGAAGATATACTCTGAAAATAATTAAGAATTTGTTTTTTTTTCATAGCTTTTGAGATAACAAACAAAAGTAATTTGTTTTAAAGAAAACCAACAGGTGTTTATGTGATTATATATGAAATGAAATGTTTATATAATCAAGGTCGCAGTATTCACCGATTGATGAAAATTTGCTGAATACTTAACAGCTTCCGGCATACTTTATAGAGCAAATTAAAATTGCCAAAATTCTGTGGATGTCTAACATTTTGGGCCACTCAAACCTGGGAACGACAAAACGTTAAGCTGTTCGGTGAGAATACATTAATCACTAACTATAGTTGAATTATGGTTTTTGTTACGTTGAATTGAATGTCATCTCGTGCATATATTGGATCCAATTCATTATGATGCGTATCATCGGTGTTAATACATATATTCATGTACGGAATAGGTCCGAGTGTGAAATGTCTGAGCACAAAATCTTATTACGATTGATTTATATAGTGAGTTTGGTATACATATGTACATACATATATATATACTTGAAATCCGTAAAAACATATTTAGATCAAAAAGATTTTCAAATTTTTAATTGGCGTACGAGACATAAATCATACACAAGAACGTGAAAATATTACTATACACTTCCAGTCTAATTAACATTTTCTTGTAAAAACAAATATCTAATAAAATTTAGTTCAATGTTTCGTGTCTATATGTACATACATAATATGTACATACATTTATGTATAAGACACACATATAGACCACACGTTTAATTTATGATTCATAATTTTTTTTTTGTCTATATGTACGATTTTATTTGTGTCCGAAAATTTTTTCTAAATTTTTCATAAAATAAAAATACATGTGACCATGTCATCCAGGATGAGTAAATATTTTTTGGCCATTCGGAATATTTTTGTTTATAAATAAAATTTGTGTAAAGCTACATCTCGATTGGTCATATACCCGACGTTTATTTTTATTGTTTATGCGCATATCTGGGATAAATCTTAGAAGGAATGGATGAAGCACTCAAACTAAAACTTAATGATATGTCGAATCGTTGACGAACGAAATGCTTTAATTTGATGACGAAAATTCTAAACTATTAGAAGCAGCGCTCGAAAGCAGTGTACTTCGCAACAATGTCATTCCGCATTGCCATTATACGCTTCTACTAAATATATTCATCCAAAATCTGTCCATATATTTTAGCACCTTTTCCAATGTTTAAAAACATAAGGAAAATTCATGTCAGTAGAAGCATAACTCCTGGCTGTTTTAAAGTCGATTGAATCCAATACTGTTTCATCGAAACTTTTTTTTAAAGAAAGTAAATGCCTCTGAATGAAGACTGAAGTTAGAATTTACTGGATACCCGGTCACAGTGATATTAAAGGAAACAATAAAAGTAAGAGAGACAAAGAAGAAACTGTTGAGGACTTCTTGTGCTGCTGTTCTTCATATTCTCCCTATTGACTGCACTGCTTTGGATCACGATTCCTATTTGAATTAACTGAGTACCTTTTGGGCTTCATTCGAAGAACAAACTTATCCCGGGACTGAGAGTGTACGCCTGAATCTGACCTTTCTGATACAATAAACAGTAATGTTGGCAGAAATTCAAAACTATGAGTCTATACACAACTTGGAAAAATCAGAGAATCTGGACTACGCCGCACCTACTTTAATTCGTCCTTATAACCAGTAATTGGGGCTTTACTACAGCACCTCTTTCGGAATGTTGAAAAAAGGTATATTGTTACATGGCTATAAAATTCAACTGACATTTCAAACTGAAACCTAAAGACGCTTCAATATACAGGTATAATACCGATTTTTAAAAATTACATAAAGATTTGTCGAAAGTGACTATCGTTTACACTAAGATTAGTCTAAGAAAATTTGTCTGACAAAATAACCAAAGCACTTAAGCTTCCAGGAGAATTTTTCGTGACCAGTTCACAGGATTCAAATCCCGATCCAACAGACTTCGTGAACAAATTTCGCGACAACGTGCGAAAATTAATTCCAGTTGACACTCGCAAGTCAACTTACTCCCGTGTTTGTTCCCAAAACATTAGAAAGTTGCGAGTATGTTTTTGTTCGTATCGATAGAGGACGAACCTGCCTATCATCACCTTACGAAGGACCGTATATGGTATTCTCAGCTTAGCAAATAAAAATAACCAAACCATAAATAGCCATATGTGGCGTTCACAAATGCGACGAATAGTCACGCCACAATAGTGAAGTATAAACAAAAATAATCGAAAAAATATTTCGAGTCAAATTCTGTAAATTCGCTAGAACTGTTGCAACATAGCCTCACAATATATATAGAAACGAAATGCAACATACATCAAGTCCGGTCGCATATGCCTGATGAGATGGATTTGATCTTTTCGATCACACAACGAGTCAATAATGACGTCATTTTAGATCGAAACCGAATATTACAGACCACGTACAAGATGCCATACGTTTTAAGACAAACGTCTTCATCGGCTGGTTGATTCAGCGCCCTAGCTTGTCAATCAATGCCACTCTGTGGAGTTCAAAGTTTAACTCCCACCATTCATCATTAGCTGTCACGATTACAGCACCCTGCATCATTATCACACTTCAACAAGTCATCGTCATCTTTTTGGTTCCATAAGGGTTAACCTTGAAATAACGATTCTTAGTTTAGTTAGAAAGCACTTTGTTGATTTAATTTACTCTGTACATCGCACAACTTCTTTTGACCTCAAGTGTCTTCTCCAGCTCCACTACTTGCAGGTTACCACACAATCGACGGCAAGGAACCGAGGTGATTTTTTTTATGGTTGATAGTCCCTATATATTGTAAATCTGTTTTACGTGGTTAAATTTAGTGATAGGCACTTTACATGTAAAAAACGTTATTTACATTTTTATGTAAATAACGTAAATTACAGTAAAAAACATGTAATTTACATAACATATGTAAAAAACGTGAAAACCCTGAAAAATAACTGGAAATAGTGTATAAATATTTGTTTATAAGGGTTATACGCATCATAAATAAAAATCAAACCGTTCATTAAGACGGTCAATCATATTTATTTTAGACTTTTAGTTATCTACAAATTCTAGGCAAAGTTCATTTATGTATCTACACTGCCATCTGTGTTCAAATATTAAAATACAGATACTGCCAATGCTAATACATACTTACGTTATTTTTATCAAAACGATATCAAAAATTTTTGACATATTAATTTGTTTTTGTTTTATTTGTAACGTTACACAGTCAATTTTTACAATAATTAAATTATTAGTTATTAAATTATATAATAGATAGCGCCCTTGTTATGAAAAAGTCATTATTTACATTACGTAATGTAAAAACTAACTTGTGTAATTTACATGTAAATTAACGCCCAACACTGGGTTAAATTCAATCTTTACCGTTTTTTGCCCCACTATTCGGGTTGATTGTAATCACATTCGAGATTTCTTCTATGTATTACAATCTGTGCGTGAAGACTTTAGAAAGTAAAAATTCAGAAGAAGCATCTTCAAATACAATTAGACTGGTCACAATAAATATTGATGTCGACGAGGATGGGAGGACAAACCTTGTGAAATTAAGGTTGGCGAGCTTAAATTACTGCAAGTAGAAGAGAAATATTATAAAAATAGTATTTATTGCGCTTTAGCGCACATATTCATGTATAAGCTCCTTAATAATATTATGTATAAGTGTATTCTTAACGGTTTCGTTGAAAACTTCTTACAGTGTTTTTAATAATCTTTGAACAGCACAAGTATAGGACAAATTTATGTACTGTAGCGTTCCGTCAGTACATACATGATAATTCGATGGAATGTTGTTTGAGATGACACAGGTTGTTCGCAAAGCATATAATAATATTGGATTCATATATCTATCTCACGAATACCATAATAAAGCTGCCAATACAGCTATGTTTGATTATTATGTTATGGATATTTTAGAAAAAATAAAACAAATAGTTTGTTAAAATGCACGAGCCAGTTCATTACACATCATTTAGTCAAACCAACTGATGATTGAACCAACTTCAACTGATGATTTTTTACCGGCTTTAATTTCAAGAATGGTGGCCAAAGGTGGTATACCATGCGTCAAATAAATATAAATAGTAAAATAAAATTTTGGTATTTAGGACTCGCACGGATACACGGAAATATGCCTGCAAACAATTGCATTAAAATTCTAGAAAACGAACTGCAAGAATTTGAAATCAATTTTAGTAACGTTGTTGCAATAATACCAGATGGTGCAGGAGTGACAAAAAAGATGGGATCAAGTTTAAATACTCATCATCAGTTATGTTTTATACGCACGGGGTATCCAACTGTTTTGTACAAGAAAAATGATGCGTTATTTGAATTATAAAATGAAGCTACTTATTCTGAAGGCTATAAGTCGTGAGTGATCATGATTTTTCTGAATGTTTAAATGTAATAATAACAGATGATACGCAAGTTCAATACGATATATCCCATGACGATGAAAATACGACGAAATGAAAAACGATAATATACTTCAAAAGCACATCATAAATGAATTTAGAAATGAAATGGCTTTAATTCTGGATGACAACACTCGTTGGAACAGCTAATTGGCTATGCTGGAATGGTTCTTTAAATTAAAATCTGCTATTCGAAAAAGTTTGATAAACTTAAATATCGAACATGAATTAAACCTAATTAATGAAATAATAAATACAGTGTAACCTGTAAAATCAAATTATGTATTGCAGATGTCACATTTAAATTCATTATCAGAATTCATCACTTAGTAAGGAATCGCATCGTGAGTTCATAATTAAAATAAAAGAGCGAAGAACCAATTATTTATTCCTTTGTATTCGAGCTTCAACAAAATCCGATGAATGGCACAACAACTGATAATAAAACTTGTGGATTACTTAATTTACTAAGCAACACTGCAATAGTTAAAAATATTGAGACTATTATTGAGCGTTTAAGTATGAAAATTGCAGATTGTAATATTGCCGACAGTAACGCTGATTTATCAACCGGTCACGATGAAAGCAAGATTACAACTCGCCATTCAGAAGTAACAAGAGGTAAATTTTAATGACGGGAGCACCTCAATAAATATCAAAAGACTTTGGAGAAAATAATAAAAAAAGAAATAGATTCGATTTTAGAAAAGAAGCGACTATTGGAACCTATTTAGATTTTGCGTTAAAACACTTGTCCACAATAAAACGTGGAGAGCGCCTCAAATAAAATATTAACTCACATGAACTTTCTTTAGTCCAATATTAATTGACATGAAAAATTCGATGACCTCATTATCGTTTTAAGTTGTTGGTTGGAAAATTGGTTAAATATAACAGCTGTTAACAGCTATTATTTTACCGTTAAATCGGTAAACCGAGCGAAGTGTTATCATTTATCGGTAAATAAAAAAATCGGTAAATTTGCTACCTCTAGTTATGGGTCGTTTTAAAGATCGTTGCAGTAACTAACAGAAAGTCTGTAAACTTATGTATAAGGAAAGCACTTTTAGCAGTCAATTAACATTCTACAACTCGATGTACTTGTATTTATTACTTTGCAACATTTTGTAATTGCTTCTCAGTATAAGTGGATATTAGAAGAATCCTTTAAGATCCAGCGGACATCAGTTTGAAGATCGAAAATTTTCAGAATACCAATACTAAAACTTGAGTACCTTTAAAATATGTACTTTTCCTTAAGCTACCATAGACTCCTTAATAAACGAAAATTATAAAATTATCAAAATTAAAAAATCTCTCTTTTATTCCCTCACTTAATTAAGGACGATAAGGTGTACGCTTACGTAACTATTCGATTACACTAGTATTTATAACGGTTTAGCTAAGCTCTGGGTCTTGTAAAATAGTTTGTATAACAATATCTTATGTGGTGGTAGCATGAAGACCACAATGCAATTAAATAGAGGTATTCAAACTTAACACTGGTAAGATAAGAAGAAAACTCGCAGCTGTTACCAATTTTTACCAGATAGAACCATTCGTTTTAGTTAGAAGGCTGAGACAATTTTTACATTATTGGCAAAATTTTATTTTGGTTTATTACAATTAAAGGGAGTGAAGTTCAGGTAGCCTTTTAAAACTCTGGTACTTCATATTCAAAGTAAATAATATAATTAAAGCGTTGTAAAAAACAAACAAGTCTTCCCACTACCATGTAATCGGACTACCATTCTAAAGTTTGAATCATAAGTAACATAATTCAGTTAATTAAACATTTCTCCAATAAATTATATTCAAGTTTTGATAAAATACATATGACCAGAATTTCGTTATCTTTCGTTATTTTTCGTTATCGTGTCAGTCAAATTTTGGGCACATATCGCTAAAGTATATTTTGACAAAATTGAAAATTGTTTCAGATAGTTTTGTGCATCGTGGGTATACCCACTCAACTACTGGAGCATAAGTATACCCATAGTTCAGATGAGATAGTTTTAGTTAATGTTAGTTTAACCGGATGTGTGTTGCTTGGTATAATGAAGCCTATTTGGCCATCTTTATGTATGGTAATTTGCGAAACTCTAACAATGACAGCATATGTTCAACAATCATAATTCTGGAACATGTATGAATATCTACTGTACTAACCCATCTAGTTTTTTAGAAACTTAGGACTTTCATATTATTCTTAAAGAGCTCGATGCAAGACCGAATGACAGAATAATAGAAAGATGACTTGGTCAGTGCATCATTAACAGTTTGGCATTCAACAAATACACGCATTCAATCGTAAATTTCGATATAATGGGCTTTTACCACGAATGAATATACTTACTCATATTTTTCTCCAGACGTCAAGACTTCCGGCCTGTTTTTGTTTTAAAAGAATAAGTTGGTTCTACTTCGAATAATAGAAGAATACATATGTGTTATTTTATTGTATCTTTCTCGTCTGGAAAAATACTTTCGATTTTGGAGGGTATAGAAAAGCACGACGTTGAACATCAAATGCATCACTTACCTTACAGATGAAACTCAAAGAAAAATATAATGTTGAAGGCAGTTGAGGTGGCGCTGAAAGCACATATACCTTAAGACTATAAAACATAACTCGACCGTTTAATCGTTTATCATAACAATATACTACCTTTGATAAATCATTGAAGCTTGGAAAAGATATTTTCACTTTCCTGGAAAAATGCAATTGAAATTTTATGAAAATGAGGAGAAAATTCAAACCGAAAGGAGGGTACATACCAGTGGCGTAACTACACATTTTTGGCCTCCCGCAAAAATTAATGTAGGCCCCTAGACTATATCCTCCGCCCACCTTGCATATCTTTTCTCTTCAGAGTAATAAAAAATGTTGCTTTTGTCTTCATAATGGCAAAATCTCTAGTTCAAGTTTTTGTTTCCATTTCGTCCGCTGCTTTTGCTTCAATAGAAAGAATAGCTAAATCACTTAATCGATCTGCACCAATTTGCGTTGCGGTGGACCCCCCAACGTTGCGGCTCCTCCCTCTCTCCTCTCTCCCCTCCTCCCCCTCCAAAGACAGTGCATATCTGCGGTTTGCTTTTCACAATATTATAATGAGCTTTTCCTGGAGGCAGTTGAAACGGGAGGAACCGGATAAAGGTAGGATGTATATAAGGGATTTTTTACCATCTGATTACGATCGGTGGTGTGAATGAATACATCTATGATTCCGCGATTGAGTGCAGAGTTCATGGCCGACTCATCTTCCATGTCAGAAGAATATAGGCATGGAGAGCTATGAAATGTGCCGATGGTTTCACGTAAATCGGACCTGTACGTCATCGATTTGACTATAAAGGACGTAAATAAGTAAACCGCGAAAGAGTTGAGAGAGCCAAACAATTATTTTTACGGTTATAGGGAATTGCACAATATATGCTCAACAAATAAAATATCCAGACTTTTTGTTTAACAGTTCAAAATTATAACACAGTATAGCCATAATGATCAAAAGGTCGCCACTCACTCAGATATGATCGTGAATATTATTGACATGCTCTATTTGAATTGCGTGGTATTACTAAACTCTCTCAAATTAGACAAAACTATGTTTCAACTATGTTTGATGCAGCTCTTAATTTAATCGTCAAACTAAAGAGTAAATTTGTTGCGATGGAACCATACTGGGATATAAATATACTCGTCCATAATATGTATATATTATGGTGGACGTACACATAGGTTAATATTTAAGTTTAGTCGAGATAGTAAGCTTTGCCTAATGAGATCAAAAGTGTGATCGGGAGACAGTTATACGATAAAATCTGTTGCCCTTATTGGGACAATTGGCAATGAAAGCATTTATTGAAAAATGTATGTTAATTGGACAACACGTTTGATTGGTAATGCTTGATTATTCAATAATTGATTTTAACTATTGTTTGCTTGGCAGTATTGGAGCATATACAAACCTTGTAAGTGATGGCTAGTAATATCACATATTGTATGGGACTAGCTTACCGAATAAGTATTGGTACGGATAAAAATTGCGTTCCTCCAACAAAGCTTCGTAATTGTTATTATTGGAATTAGGTAAGCTAAGCAAGTAAAAGCAAAAGGCATTTTGTGTTGAGATGGGATCAGCATTGAGGCAGATACGATATTAAGCTCATCAAATCTTTATATGAGATTCTGTTACTTATTCTCTATATAGTAATTGGTATGAGTGAAACTGCGATACGAAACTATCAAGTCAGTATATAATTTATAACTCGTAACATTCCCACGCACATCGCACACAACCTACATAATTAGATCAAATTTATCCAAAAATATCTTAAACTTATATCACGTCTAAAAACGTCTCATTAATTAATTATTCAACAGAATGTACAATAATTAATAAATTTATATATTATTATGTTGTCTGTTACAAAAAATATTGTAAAAATATTTTGATTGTTACCAACTCAGTTATAAAATTTTGAACAATATAATTTACCTGTCGCGAAAAAATGCCATTTTCTTGGCGAGCACATAGTTGAAATTAAGAAGAAAAAAATAAATACTTGAGTATGTAGTCAGACTCGGAATACGTATAGAATAAAATTAAATTTTGTGTATTTCGGCAAAAACGCGATTCTGTCTCTCGTTTAATAGATCAAATTACATTCGAAATAATCGACGAGCGGTGTATGTGTGTATATACACGCGGGCTGTATATAAACGTTGTACTTATATACGAAACATAGTAGATGAGATTGGTATTCGGTCGTGTATGGTTACCAGATGAGTACGACGTCACACGTCCATTTCGTTTCCAAACAATAAATTTTTTATTGGTAAAGGAAATTATAAATGAAATTGATGTCATAAATCCAGAGGTATGAAAACATTTTTCTGAATGAACTTGACGATTTGCCTGATATATATAATTGATGAATGAATTTAGCGCCGTAGAGTTTTCAAATCCACAATATGCGCGATGATCGTATCTATAAAACACCAAACGATGCAGTTTCGGGCGAGCGACATTTGAAAACAATTTGGGATATTTATAGACACCAGGGTCATTAAGTATATGTTATGTTCTACATAAACTGAAAATTATAGAAAAAATAATTCGCGAAACGCTTAACCCTGTTGCAGTATGTTATCGTTGATCGATAATGTCGAGTTGTTGCACTGTATAATTATGTACATTGAATGTGAAAAACGTATTGAAAATATTTATATGATGATCGGACTTTCGACGAAAATTCTTAATGCTGTCTGGGAACGAGTACTATATACAGTTTTATTTATTAGAATCGCTCGTTTGGAAAGATCATGGTCATGTAGTTTTTCTTTTTGGTTTTTCATATATTTATGTGATCGATAAAATTTCGAGTACGCTTGCCAAATTTTAATTAAAGAAAAATATGAGTGTATACGGATTGTAAATGAAATGGAATTTTGCTATCGACGTCACTACACAAATATTATGTGAGTAAGCCGATTGAATGGCATCAAATTACATTGTTTCGAAATTCCTAGAACTCGTTCACCGTCACTCTTAACGTCTATATACATTACCTGTTTTGAGAGCAATTCCTATAAATCTTACATTTTGTTTGAAAAGGCGCTTTGTACATTTTTCTATTTGATGCATTCCCAAGCTAAAAATGAAATTATATTTTTTTAAGGTTAAATATAATTTTTTTAATTTTCATTTAATTAGAAAAACAAAAAATATTGTTGGCCCCAATTATATCGGCGACAAACCTAGAATAAATTACATATAGAAAAATCCAAATCAAAGCCAAATATTAATTGTAAATTTATTACGATTTATGCGAAATTAATTAAATTATTAGTGAGATATTTGGCGTATGTACGAACAAGATTTATTGGATCTCCCCTTAACAACTAGAAATGATTCTAAAAAAAGTTGGACGTGATGTATTCCAAATGCGTTTCAAAACTGCAAAGTTTCACGATTCCAAATTTAAAACTAGTCTCCTACCCTACCCATATAGTTATGATGCACTCTTAATTTATTAATCCAAGTTCAACACTCATTTTTATTAGTGAGCTCACCGAGCAAACCAGGGTCATATCACAAATCGTGTTGGAGAATTATATCAAATATATTGCATACGCTTTATCCAGACCATTATCACATAATGACTGCCGAGCTAGCTCCAGTCAATGTAGATAATCATTGAAGCTACTATGTATATGTGTAGCGATAAGTCCAACAACATTTCCTAATTGATCCTGTTTTAAAGATAAGCAAACCTGGTTGACTCTTGGTCTAGTTCACCAATGAAGAGTTAAGCTTTACGACAGGTAAGAGAATATTTCTCAACTTTTGTTTTATGTCCTAGATAACTTTCTTGCTGTTATTCACAACCGTGAGCCAGCTTTTGACCGTAACACTATATTGCTAGAACCAAGAAAGTTAATTAAGTATATACCTTGTTTGACCAATTTAGTTCGAGATCCATGACCAAATACACGATCGAAATGGTCAGTGTTTCTTTGTACCTCGGTTAGTTATGCATCTTTCTGATTATTGACAATCGAACTTAAAATAATTATATTCTGGTAATCATGGCAAGTAGTAGCGAAGAGCACATCGATCCTCTAACAAGCTCTTCCAGCTTTATATAGTTTAAATCTTATAAATTTTGCTAGGCTGGTGGTTATTTTAACAGCAGTTGAAGAAAGCGTGTAGCTTTAATGTAAATTTTGAATGTATTGTAAATCTGAGTTGTTCCTTGTATCTTGTAATCCACTAGGCCGGTTTCAATCTGATGATGATGACGTCATTGAATGACCCTGTGATCAAATCCATCTCATCAGGCATATGCTACCGGACTTGATGTTCATACTGTGCGATTCGTATATATATATGTTTAGTTGTGTCGCGAAAGTACTAGTGAATTACAAGAACTTAACTCGAAATATTTTTATTAATTAATTGTGGCGTGAGATAATTTAATTGTATTTGTTGGAGTTGCTCAAGAACGCCACACAGTCTTCCAAAAGAGTGAAGTATATAAAAGTGACTTCTTATAGAATAGTTTTCTATCTAAAATTACTCGAAGATGTTGTGCTTATAGATTGAAGTCTGAAATGGTTTGCTCAAAAATGTTTGTTAGTAAATCCAACATGAAATTATCTAAGTATTCAATGTAAAATGACTTCTTGGTGGCTATTGTAACTGATCATAGTCGTTTTGAAGTTCACCACCATCGTATTGGTTTATATCAGGATGTTATATGCGAGGATAGTCTTGAAAAGTATGATACCTCCATTCCCTTTGTTTTCTGCTTTCCGCAGATTTGACAAATATTAGTTCGTTAAACTCTAAGCCAATCGACGTTAGTTAGCTTTTGTTCCTGCTTTAGAACTAGTTGGTTCAGTTTTATATAGCTGAATTGCGAATTTGAGAATTCGAATAGAATCTTCGGTAAACACTACGGGTTCCAGCCAAGTTTATAAAAAACACGATTAAGTCATCCATGTAGACCCATGTTAAAGAACCAATTCTATATACTATAGATAAAGCTTTATAATTACTTCGTAATTATTATTGGACCGTAAGTATATTTAACCAATCACGATTATCTTGTTTGATCGAACATGATCAATGGTTAATTTTAATTTACAAATTAACAAATTTCTTCGAGCACATAAAATAATTTTTTGTTATTGATTTGGTTATTCCCATCAAGGGTCTGTATAGCTTTCGTATTAAAGTTATACACAAAACTTCCAAACAATCGTTGGTGAAAAATCCATTTTTGCATCTTGCCCCTTTCGGGATTCGAACCCGGTACCTTCCGCTCCAAATGCCGCAGCTTTAATCACTGCGCCACTTGGGCGGTTAATGAGATTAACTAGACTATAAGACTTATGGTCTATAATGTTCTTATACGATAGAATATTATTTAGTCATGTAATTTTATTACTCGAGGTCTATAATCTGCTATTTGGTGACATTGATTGAACAAATCATAAATATCAAGAAGAATCACCAGTAAACAAATTTTCTGGATGGGCGTTTGATCAATATTTATCTCTAATCTTGAAATTGTGCAAATTTACTCACAATAATTTTGGAAACTATACACGTCATTTTGAGCTCATTCGTTATAAGAATGATGAATGATAAAAGTTATTTACTGTAAGCCGGCCATCAAAATCCAATATTTTTTGCTACCAAAGGTTGCGACATAACTCATTCGTGTAAACCACATCGTTAGTCCTCTTTTTTGATCAAGTTTTTTATGTTTTACAGCAAAATGTTGTTGTAGTGCAATATGATTGGATACATTTCTGTATTTGTTCGTTTTACCCCACTGCACCATCCCGAATTTGAGTTAATGTTTTAACAAAATCACACATAACAGAATTACTTTCTAAGCGATGCTGAAGTTTTATAATTCTCCTTATTGTTTTGGAACGTCTGGATAATTGTTTACAGCGCTCTCTTCATATAGATATAAAAGGTCTAAGCAGTGCTTCAAAATGCTAGTTGGAAGTTGGAACTGATGTTGAGAAATGTATTTTAATCCTATCTTCGAGACAGCTTTTTCACAATCAAATGTTCTGTTAAAATTTCACACCGATACAGTTGAGATGCCATACTATTGTTACGGACGCGCGTGACGAAGATATTTCAACATAATTATTCATTGTCTTTAAATGTCTAACACGTTAAGCTGAGTCTTAATAAAAATGAATTTACAAATTGAAATTAAAATTCAGGAGAAAAGGTGTTGGTAATTTAAGAATTTCCATTTGTGTTTGGTTACCATTTTTTAACCACATGTGCTTTTTTATGTTCATCTTAAATTTCATTTACACGAACAAAAGAACAACAATAAAATTTTATAAGTGCTTGTCTTTTAATAATTGATGGAAAGATAATGCTCCCACTTCTCCTTACTGGTTCTATTGCCTAAATCTACCTTCAAACTTCAACGATTTGGACTGTTGATAAGGAGGCTCTTTGGATGGAAGCAATCCTTATGCTTAAGAGAGGTTAATCTGGTCCTAAATTTAACCTTTACACTTTTTGGTTATATTTTTGGTGGCATCTTATAACATGCATGTCTTATAACATCACCAAACAGCATAAACGATGTGATGGTCCCATACGAGAATTCTGCTAAATATTTGGGCATACCACTGGATGTTAAGCTTAAATGGAAAAAGCATGTAAAAAAGAAAAGAAAAGAGCTTGATCTTAAATATAGACAATTGAACTGGCTAATTGGACGAAGGTCAAAATTAAGCATATACAACCAAATTCTATGTACAATCAAGTTCTTAAGCTTTGGGATTGTACTAAGAATACTAACACCAAACTGATACAAAACTTTCAGGATACGGCATTTCGATATATAGTTCATGCACCCTGCAAGAAGACTAGTTTCAGTGAATATAAAATAAAAATTTTATAATATGCAAATTATTTTCATTGAACCAAGCTATTGTTCCAGCACCATTCAACTAAGCAGAAACGGATAGTGTTCTAGAAACATTCTTTAATTTTAGTTTAATTAATATACTGACACCACTAGCCTGATCTATTACGGAGAATAGTTGCGAAGAATATTTTCGTGTACTTTATCATGATACGTTTTGCCGGTTACATCGAAAAACTCCTGTCGTGCAAAGGATGAGTTATTTAGGTGGATACCGGATGAATGTCTAGATGGTTTAGATGACAGTATTAATCTTATCATGAGCCATCGATATCTGTTCAAAGATGGTCCGTTTTAATAAGCCTTCAATTTCAAGGATACGCGTTTCTTCCATTGCCAGGTAGTTGTATTTATATTATTGGTCTATTTTTGAAGACACGATAGTCAACTGTTAGTTACAGGCTGTTTCAAAGTTTCATCTTCAGTAACTTCTAAACTTGCTAAGTTATTAAATCACCATTATTGTTCTAGTCATTCTTTTAACTGTGGTATGGGCTTGCATCTGTAAATATTACCATCAATTTTCTAATCATGAAGTGGTGTTCTGAGGCACACTCCTGTCTAGTTCATCCAAACCCAAAGACACACTATTGGGTTTAGACCTGGTGACTGTGAAAACCAAATCATTGTAACCAATTCTCGTGGGATTCATTTTTTCTCAGAAATGTTTTTTACTGTACCAGTGAAGGCTCGGGGTCAACTTTAATCATGTTCCACTTTCAGTTTGAATTCATCTTTTTATTGATTTATAATTTCTTCCTAGGAGAACATGGATTATCACGCGTACGCCTTTCTGCTTCTGCGATCGAAATGACAACATTTTTTCTTTGTCACTTCTAGGAAAGGAAACTGATTTTGGTGGTTTATAACTGAACTTCGATAGATCAATCGAAGGAAATAATTTCTACTGATTCCTCATTCATCGTACACTTATGTCCGTAGAAAAAGATTTTCTCATTAACATTTGAAGCTATAATAGTTATCATAGGTGGCACCACTAGCCTGATCTATTACGGAGAATAGTTGCGGTTGATATCTTATCATGCCAATACGCTTATCGATTGAAATTTTAAACATTATGCACCACAACCATATGTAAAACACTCCTGGAGAATCCACCACCACACTAACAACCACTTATCACGCCAATAAATAACGTCTTGCGCAAAGTGTTTTCTATATACATAAACGATATGATTTCCAACATATTCACATATATACATAAAAGAAAATATGTTTCAGTAAACTGACGAAGACCGAAAGAAAACCTCGACTCATACAATATAATTATACAATATTTTATTTTTTATATATTATTCTAAAAATAAAATTAACAAAAATAAATTTTTTATTTTAAGAACAAATCACTTCTGAAAATGAAACTATTTATTATTCAGCGATCGGTGATACAACATCATTATACATTGTGTAACCGAAAAACTATATCTGTAATAATTGTCATCATATACTTGTAACATTTCGAGTTTGTAAAAATAATTTTCGATTGATTCACAACTGTACAAACACGCATAAATCTACTCGATTCGGTTTGATAATTAATGTACCTGTCGTTTGTGTTCGAGACGAGATTTTTCTACTCATTATATCTAATATACCAAAATGTCGTTTACTTTTCTTATGAACGTCATGCACACATACACACACACACACGCGTACACATAATCTGTGATCATAATATAGAGATCATAAAAACAATTCTATTATTTTCTTGATGATCATAGTTATAATTTTTATTTATAGAAGAAGAAAAAATAAATTATTGAATGAGAGATATATTGAAGAAGTCGAATATATATGTGTTATATATTAAACATTCCTTGCCGAATATGGGTTGGAGGAGTCATGGACTTAGTCTTACTTAACACGAGAGAAAAATCTGTTTTTTTTAAATTTTTAGATCATTTTTGTTTTTGCTTATTTCAAATAAAAATACGAATGATAATTGTTTGTCTTGATAGTTTTGTACTATTCACACATATGCTTCTCAAATGTGTTATAATTACTACACAGTGTGATAATTACTGTAGTATAATTTTGATTATATAAATCAGTTTCAAACTCTTTGATGGACATGTAAATATGTTGTAATTGTGAGTACGTTGTAATTGTGATTCAAGATCTCCCGAAAGACCTACAGATCAATCTTCAATATAGCGGGTCTCGTTATTATCGTCTTATATCGCTCGTCGCGGTAACACAGTCACAAGCATTTATTGTATTATATTGGTTATGGTCCTGGAACATATACTGATTCAATTAGACTTATTATTTAAGAATATTATAGACATTTGTAGTTTATAAGAAACTATATTGATAACTCTTTTTGCCATCTAAACAACAATTCAAATATGTATATACTCGTCGAAAAGGGATAGGCATACTTATGACCTATAATAATTCGCGACAAAAACTATTTTGGTATTATAATCACAACTTGGGTATATGAAGATATACCTTCCTTTTTCAATGGACCTTTATAAAACCTTTATATATTTCTAAATGAGTGCTTTAAGTAATGACTTCGACATCGTTGGTAATATCGCCGAAGACTACAATAGGTATACTACACAGTTAGTAGTTTGGTACTGGGACAAAAAGTAATAAGATTGTATTTGTTTTAATCATAGTGTGCTAGGAATAGCGATGCGTATGTTTATTTTACAGGTTATACCAACCTATGGCAGTTGTGAACAGTTGATTAAATTCTAAAATTTAATCAACAAAAAAAAATCTTGACATTTGATTTAATTCCTGAAATTTCCTTTTTAAGGCTAGTACTCATATCGATTTCGCGTGAAATTTCCATACGATTTTATCAAAGTGAACTCAGAAATGAAAAATTTCATTATTTAGTGATTAAAACTATGATATAATGAAACTGTCGTAGCTTACTGGAGGTAAATCATGAACAACTTCAAGTCGTATATTGAAACGAGTAAAAAAGACGGCAATATATTCCACTTGCTTTTACTTGTCAATATTTTATACTGTTAGTCATATGTCATGTTAAAATAGTTTCTAATATCATTAATTAAGTTGACTTAATATACTTACCCTGTCCAAAAATAATTCTCACTACCTATTCAACCACTTCATTTAGAAAATGATATAATTAATTTGGGAAACAATTTATCTCTAAAATATTCATTTCTCCTTAAAATTCATTATTTCCCCTTTATAATTTATTGCACAGGGTTGTGTTTGTAAACTTATTTTATTTTTTCTATATCACGAAAAAAGTATGACAAACCACCACAAAATGACCACCCAGTACTCAGTTCATTAGCGCAAAAACTATAGTTATCTCAATGCACCAAAGATGGCGCGCATAAACTCTACAAATTTGTTTCACGCGAAAATGATTCGAACCATTTTTATCTCGTGAAATTTGAACATTTGAATTCTCAAAAAATTCATTTCTATTTCACGTGAAAATAAATAAATTTTTGGAGACCGCGGTAAAAGTTGATTTCACTTTGATCTGAGTACTAGCCTTTAGGTTAAAAATTAAAGCCTTTTTCTATGTTTGAATTGTGTCAGTGATGTCGTTCCACAAGGACTGTATTCCCTACATCTTGTGCAGTGTGACTTCTCTTTTTACTCAATTGAAGTTATCACTTCGTGACATAGTGTTGAGTCAATAAAATTCAAAATACGCTGACAGTATAATAAATGGGGGCTGTTATGAAAAATTCGATATCGGATCCGAAAGTGGATTTTGCGATTATGAAACTAAAAAGACAAAACGAAATCGGATTTTCCGAAAATCGAATGTCAAAATAATACTGCTACGTAGTAGACGAATTTTATTTTGTCTTATCGAATTTGAGTATTCCTCAGTTTAAGGAGCAAGATTTAATTAATAGATTTCATCTGACAAGCATACTAACAAAATAAAATTTAGCCATAATTTAAGTGAACTACAAAACTCATTATTGCCAACTCCCTGATTACATTTGAGAAATTCGACACAACAATTTCATTATAGGAAAATTCGCGGCAGATCGAATTTTCGATATCGGAAAAAAAATCGATATCGGATTATTTTATAATTCCTCTCTGTTCCGAAGACTGGGAAAACGTTGGAAAAGTGTATTCTATAGTGAGAGGGGATTACAGTGAAGGAGACACAATAAAATTTGAATAATAAAATATTTTCGTGTTTTTTGTCCAAAGTAGTATGTCGAGTTTCAAGCTTTTATATCGTGATATGTTTTGGCGGTTATTTCGAAAAATTCCTGCAGTATAAAAGATGAGTTATTCAGGTGAATAGTGGAATGAATGCCTAGTTGGTTCAGATGACAATATTAATTTTATCATGGGCCATCAATATCTGTTCGTATAAGGTCAGTTTTAATAAGAAAAAGCCTTGAAGGGCATGCTCAACGATACATGTTTCTCTCAATGCCAGGTAGCATTTATATTATTGGTCTATTTTTTGTGTTGAACTAATACATACTAGAAGTGTTGATTGGAATGGAGACATTACGTTGTATAATTTTTCCTACTTTATTGTAACGAGGTGTAAAAACAACGATTCGGTTCATTTTCATTTCAAAAGAACACGTTTATCAAAGACATGATAGTCGAATGTTAGTTGCAAAGTTTCATCCTCAATAACTTTTAAACTTGCTAAGTTACCCTCCTCTAGCTTTAACAACCGCTCTTATTTGTATGTATATTTGTTCAACTTTTCTTTATGGGCATTTATCTGCAAATATTGCCATCAATATTATTATCATGGAGTGGTTCGCTCTCGTGCTGAGAAACGCACCTATCTAGTTCATCCAAAAGCCATACTATTGGATTCAGATACGGTGACTTTGAAATCATAGTAACTGCCCCACTTCCAGATTGAGTTCATGCTTTCAATGATTTTGCATTATTCCTTAGGAGAACATTTATTAAGACACATACGTTCTCATGTTTAAGCTTGCACAATGACATTTTTTCTTTGTTACTTCTATGAAAAGAAACTTTTTTTTGGTTGTTTATAACTGAAGTTCGATAGATCAATCGAAGGAAGTAATTTCCACTGATTCACCTCATCCACCGTGCTTTTAAGTCTGTAGAAAAGGAGTTTATCTTTAACATTCCAAGCTTATAGTTATTTTTAGAAACGCAACTAAACAAGTTTTCGTAGCAACGTCAAAAAGCCTTAAACTTACTGTCAGCAGTGTAGGAACATTAAAAGAAAGCAAATGTTGGAAATAACAGGATATAGCAAAATTTTTAACATTTCGTTGGAGATGTTATATATATATAGATGAGCATTTCTTACAATTTGAATTTCATTAATATTAAAAAAAAGATGCTAATGTTGTCGACTGTTCAAGTTTCTAGACATTGTGTATTGCTTAACCTGTTAAAAACGAGCCAATTACCAGTCATTAAGGACGCAATATCAATACTACTACCCCTTGCCTTAAGATATATAACAAGTTTCGTATGAATACAGCCGATAAACATAAAATATCGTCCAACACTGGAGCATCAAAAGAAATATCATACTAAAAAATTTCCAGACAAAGAAAGCTTGAGAGTAAGTTGGAAATGAGATTTTAAATTGTGGACGAAACTGTATCATAATGAAATTTTATATTTACGAGAGGAATAGGATTTTTAAAAGATTCTCTTAGTAATTTGCCTTCTACAACAGAGCTGGCAAATAGCAAACAGCAAACACGTGTAGGTCTAAAAAAGTGTGACACTAGCTGCGTTAAAGGCAGTAACAAATATTTTAGTTTCGTCCTGATTAATGCCATTACAAACAAATCGAGGACACGCTTAACGTCCGATTTACGTAGAATCTGCACATTGCATATTTCCATTCCAGCCTATAATACTGATATAAAAGATTTGTAAACCCATATGAATTCTGAACTCTAATACGGGGTCATAGATATGTTCATTCACACTCCCGATCGTAATAAGATGGTGAAAAATCCCTTTTGCACCAAATAACTCTATCGATAGTCACATCCGGTGTTTGCACCATTTGGTTAGCGCCATTTCTTTCATGAATGCAATATTCCACATCTCTTTTCTTTTCTATTTTTCAGTTAAAATATTTTCCAGAACACCAGAATAAGAAAACTCTAAAAACCATACACCAGAGATCCACGAAAACTGTTGGAAATAGTTTGGAGATCATTTCTTCTAAGCAAACCGTCTCCACACAAAGTAATAAATCAAATGACAAGAAATTTTAATTAATTTAACGAACACAAATATATATATTCAAAACTGTTGTGTATTTGAATACGAATGATTTCTAACATAATAGTGGTATGATAATTGTGAAAAATAGATAATCTAAATATAACACAAAAAACAAACTAAAGAGTTTTCACATTTTGAGGTGGATCTGAAATGTAGTAGATGTACGTCTATAACTTTATTTGCTGACACTTCCTATACATAAATCTATTCGACCGAGTGGTTTTCTTACTTTCGAGAACGTTGACCAACGCTTTACCCGTTTCAAATATATCGTTGCGTAAGAATAATTAGGAACGTGACAGTCGAATGTCATTGTTCAATTACTGATTGTAGTGCAGCAAAGGGTTATTTATTGTAAATACATTGTATTTGCATTGATTTCAAATTTCGGAATGTACACAAAATTCTACAAGTCTTCATAACGAAAGTTTTATATTTAGATTGTTGTTTATGTATGAAGTGGGTAGGTGGTCGACATAAGCTAGATGGCAGTATATGCTTATATAACCAAACTCTTTGGATAAATGCAGATAAAGAGACGAACAATATTTTAAATTTTATTCAAATATAATGTCAAAAATACAATACATACATATATTTTACACATTTTTTTACATTTAATCGATAAATAATTTTAATTTTTTTATTAATACGACACCAAATAATGTATTATAATAACGAAAAAAAAGTACTAGTATTTTTATAGTATAAAAAGTGGTTTGTGTTTAGGATAAATAAAACTTATCGATATAGTATAGACACAATTTTATATATTAAATATTATCGATAAGATTTGTGTGTCTTTGGTTATATGAAACGAAATTGTTTATACATGGAACAAGTGACCTGCCAGCGGTACTCAAGAAAAACAATTTTATATTTACTTTACTTCTTGTTGTTGTTGTTGTTTGGTCACATACTGGATATCAATAGTGGTGTCACTATTTGTGACACTAGTTGTGTCGGCCGTGCTGTGTTTTCGATCGACTAGAATTTTTGTGCGTGGACAAAACTTTCCAACTAGTAGCACGGATATATTTTCCAATATTCCGATCAATCCAAGCACGGATAGGCCGAGTAGAAAACCTAGCGACCCACCCATATCAGCGACAAATTGTGAAAAATCGTAGTTTGGTCGTTCCTCGATTATCGACACCAATTTCGATGTATAATAAATATAAACTTGTGTCATTGGGGTGGGACTGTTTTCCATATATTTACGATTCATTACGAAGCTTGAATATATGATCGAATCGCATGGCTCTTCACAGATACAATCGTCATCTTCAGTGTCCAAACTATAAAAAAAATAATAATAATTTATTTTGAATCGACTCATTGTCTGAAAAATTCACACCTTCTATACAGTTGAATTAGTTCCACAACGTCGTCGACCGTATTACACATCGGTAGCTTGACATCAGGCATCCAAGGTCCCGTACAGCCTACTGGTTCAGTAACTTTTTTCCAATGACACATTTCTCCACACTTCGATGAGCTAAGTTTCATGTCTCTGGAACAATTATTATCTTTCCCTTCGAGCATTGTGAAATGCTGGGCCGTCAATTTTAATTCGATATGCTCGTTCGAAGTAATATATAGTTTTTCAACGCGTCCCGTTATTTGCATTGTATCTTCGGAAAATATTTCGGTCGGTTGGTGAATATAAACATGCCAACCGGGTGGATCAATAAGAGATGCTGGACTTTCTTCCATTGTGGCGTAATCATGCCGCAATAATATAGAATAGCCCGATTCTCGCCACGATCCACGGGTTGTACTTAACGGTAACAGTGTGTGACACAATCCGAGATTAAAATGTAGTGTACTTCTAACTTCAAGATTATCGGTTTGTGTGTCCAATGATTTTTGGACGAAAAATTCGGTTACGTTAAATGTTGCTTCGTAGAAAAACTTTTCCAGAGTTGTGTTGTGGAATGGAAAATATTTCCATCTTGAGGTATAATATGGGTGCAGTTGTAATTGATATTTCTGGAATTAAATAATTTTCGTGTATGAATCATAACGAGATGAATAAACTCAATAACTTGTAATATGTTAATTGTTAATTGAATTAGCACACATTTGTCGCAAAGTTGATGAAATTGGCACTAATTTTGAGCACACCCATCTATTTAAAAGCATCAAAGTATCATTATCGAAATAGAATAGATAATCTAGGGTACACCAAGTCTACGTAAATCGTCAGAGTAAAATATGATAGTTTCGGAAACCAACTTGGGCCAGGGAAGCTCTATGAAAACTGCCGAAAATTATAGAATTATAGCGATTCATTGAAACATGTTCTGATATCACTGACTATTTCGTCCAAAAACGGATAAATAGATTATCATAATCGATCAGGTACAATACATAAAATCCTGTGCACGGTTTAAGGTTTTAATGTGCGCGGCAATGACATAATGCCTAACTACGCCCATTCTGACAAACTATGCAAGAGCTTAAACCAAGGGAGAGTGTCCAATTGGCCAATTATGTAAGGTTAAGCAACTGAGATTTAGCAACATCGAAGGCTGGACAACTGCAGATAAAATGAACACAATAATCTTATTCGAAACAATTATCACACGAAAAATCTGGAACAAGTCCCATTCGTTGTAAAGGGCCGTTTTGAAACGGTCCTGACCCGTAAGAGTAAGTGTATTTACTACACATTTTTGTTCCAAAAAGGATAGGTTGCACGTCCTATATTCCTTGTTTGGAAATAGACAAAGATTTCAATAGCCTCCCAGCACAATGTGCTGATTTAGGAATGAACAGTCCCAATCGAGAAGCCGCTTTATAAAAAAGATACTCCATCGATAAATAGAGGCATACAAATCATGGCTGACATATAATATTAGAGAAGAGGTTGCCTTCAAAACGTTAAATTTAGTCTCAAAAACATTATGAGGACATTTGACAGTTGTACATGTCCATCCAAGCCTGAGTATTGTGATAATATTAGTTTCGACCATTCCTAATGACAAAGACCTGAGTAAGATATTCTGCTAATTTTTAAACGCCTCGAACCATCGATTACTTGCCTGAAACTAGGTTACTTCAAACCGAGTATAACTGCATAAGCAGTTTGGCCCTTATTCAAACTCTCGTGGAACTTATTATTATTAAGACTCTATGGATAGTACTTTAGGCTGGTATGGAGTTATGCAATGTGTAGTTCCACGTAAATCGGACCTTTAGCTGCACGTCGAGGAGATGTCACAATGAGCCAATAGAGCTTGAGTGACGGAGGACAAAAAAACTACTTAAGCCTGAGTTTCGACGTGAACATTTCATTTATCGGTTTTTACAGACCATTTGGACTTTACTGTGCCAACAATTTTACTCCATCGGTTTCGATGATGAACCAGCGCATCAGCTGTCGTGATCTCATCGCCGAATCATTCGGTCTAGATCAGCACCCACAACGTGACTAGCGTACTCGCCAAAATGTTCAATGGAAATAAGTAAGTCTCCTGAAAAATGTATGGTTCAGCTTGTTTAACGGACGGTATTAATCACATCAAGATAATCAAATTGCGACCTACTTACACCATTACTTAATGAAACAACACTTGGCCAATCTAAAATCGAATCCCGCTTAAGCACTCGAACACACGAGAATAATAATCGAAACGTGGAACGTGCGCTAATTTAGAAAACCAGGTGCGCTTGACAGCCTTAATACTCAATAGTCTAAATGTGGGGACGATGTTCCAAGGCTATGTATTACTACACATTTGCACGCAGTTAAGACTCATTTCACAATACTTTGCATACTCGTAATAGGATTTGGCATCCATACCAATTTCAGATTGATGATAAGGGATCATCACACCCTTTTCACATAAGAAAATCCACTTGGATACATTGACTAATCATAGTAAAACGTACGATGTATTGATTTCAAACCGAGCCTGTATATAGGCCCACATAGATAAGCTGAACTCTATTTGGGAAGTACTACCAGCAGACTCCCCGTATAGTAGTATAGGTGAAAACTGAACTTTTGCTGGTCTACGAACCAACTCGGTTCTAAAATTGATAGGAAAATACTGTATGTGCTAGGAGATATCCATTCAGGATCTAGATTTTTAACAAAAATCTAGCAATTAAGTGAGATTCTAATGAAGTTGATTATCGGGTCTCCTACAGAAAGGATCGGAAATCCTAGACCACCTTGAACATAACTTCAGAGCCAGTTTGGCCCTGGGTACATTCCAAGATCTTGGAGGAAAGTCAGGATAGTGCTCATCCTAAATAATGGAAAGATTAAATATGACCAGGCAATACATTTTCGGCCTTTCAGCGTCCTCTTTTCTACTTAAATGGCTAAAGCGATTAGTTGATAGGCACTTTAGGGATACTGCACTATAAGTAAATCCCTTACACTCAAATCAAATGGAGACCACACTTGTTTGATACGTTAGTGATACGTCGTCGGTGACCACCCGAAAGGGATGTCCTCAAGGTGGTGTTCTGTCTCCGCTCTTGTGGTGTCTTGTGGTCAACTCAGTCCTAGTCCAACTAAACAACAACGTTTTTTTCTGCCAGGGTTATGCTGATGAATCGCCATAATACTGGTAAGTAAATATACGGATGTAATACGTGATCGAATGCAAACTGCGATTAACATAGTTGTAGCCTGCTCTAGTGAACAGGATCTATCAGTCAACTCTAGGGAAACTGAGGTGGTCCTTTTCACTTGACGCAGGACTTTGACAAGCTTTAGTCTTCCAAAAATTAGGGCTCATACGACCATTCTATTCGGAACACAAGTATCTGGGGATCTAGTTAGATCGGAAGATTACTTGGCAAAAACATATATAGAAGAGAAATGCAACAAATCATGCAAGATTTACTCGAAATGCAAACAATCATGAGGCCTGAAACCCAGACACGTGTACTGGCTATACGTTTCAGTGATCAGATCCATAATCTCATTTGCCACATTTATTTGGTGGCCTAGAACAATGAGCGGGATTGGAACCCTCTAAATCGCATTCAAAGATTTGTTTATCTGGGTATTGTAGGAGCTATGCACACCAGACCTACTGCAGGTCTTGAGATGGTTGTGAGTCTGCTGCCACTTGATCTTTGACAAAACATATATTTGGTCCTTGTGGGTACTGTCAAATATGGAGGGATGTGGGCTGGCACACAACTGCCCACATGCCCTCAGACAAAGCACCTCTTCGGGTAACTATTTCCGGAAATCACATATGGGACTATAAAAGCCCATCCTACTCTTCCGATAACGATGTGTTAATCTTTAATGATGGATCATATCGCCGTAATCTAGCTGGTGATCAGTTATACACACAAAATCCTGAGGTCGAATTATGTATGCCGCTTGGTAGGTACGCTACTGTTTTTCGGGCAGAAACTGCTACAATTTTAAAAGCAGCACTCTTTGTAAAAGGGATAAATTGCCGGAATCGTCGTATCTGCATCCGTCCTGACAGCCAGGCTGTCCTAAAGGCGATTGGTAGGCAATCTAAATAAAGTAAAACTTTACTGGATACCCAGTCACAAAGGTATCAAAGGGAATATATTGGCCAATAAATTGGCCCGTTTGGGAAAGGCATCCACTTTTGTGGGCCTTGAGTCCATTCTAGGAGTGACGTCACTATCTATTAAACGAGAAGTTGAGTATCATAATGGGGATCAACACAAAAAGAGATGGCATAATCTCATCTCTTACATCTATCCAAAATCTTCTTTGAATTAATAAACCAGCAAAGATCACAGTCCTTCTTAAATTATGATAGACGCACTTTAAGAAATTCGGAACATGTCATACTGCAAACAGTGTGGGGGAGGAGAAGAAGAAACTGTGGTGCACGTTTTGTGCTCCTGTTCTTCATATACTCTACATAGACTGCACTGTTTTGGATAGACTGCCTTATTTGAGGAACAATTGGCCACCTTGAGGGTACCAGATATCTTGGACTTCATTAGAAGAACAAACAGATTCTAGGACTGGGAGTGTGCGTCTAGGGACGTCAAAATGGGCCAATTGAGTCTGCAGATGACAATTGGATTAAGTTCCCACAAAGTGAATACTGTATTTGATCTACTGTGGCCTCAGCTTCCGACTGGTCTAAAAATCAATAAATTCAAACCAAATCTAAAGTTTGAGGGAGTGATGAGTCAAAGTGTGGAAGAAGATACGATTCTTAAACATAACGATACGAGCGTGGGACAAACCTCTCGCTATGTTATCGGTTTTGATTGAAGTGGCGAAAATAAAAACTCGTTGCCCAGCAACCACTACTAGACGAGATGTATAGCTTCGGATTTTGAGCCAAGATGAAGCTGTGTCCACGATTAAGCACATTAAACAACATAACCATTAAAATCACAATCCAAAACAGTAATCAAAACAACTAAAATCGAATCACTTGATACAATCTACCCGATTAGCAATGTAATTTTGTATATTGCTATTAACTGATAAAACTCTTATCGCAATGTTTTTTTATCAACTGCCGCGATGTTGTTAATAACAAACGGTTTTTTGTTTAATCCAAATATTTTATGATAGATAATAATGTTAATATACTCTGTATATGTAGAAAGAGAGCATGAATTGATTAATTTACTGGATTTATGTTTATTATCCGCCGAGTATATTATAGCGATTGTTAGAAATCATATTATGTCGGCTTACCTCCAAAACGTCCTGTTTGTATGCTGGGTCCCGGCAAAATGTAACCGCTGGATATGTTAACGTACTATTTATATCGAAATGCGAATGTGTCGTGATCGGTGGATGTTGTAGTTTGTTAAAACACTCTGAAATCTGTAAATGGCGTTATGTAGAATAACTATATATCGTGAGGGTCACAAATCACTTATGCACTTACTTGAAATATAACACAAATCGTACATATGAATAGCACAATGATGCGAACAATATATTTTGGATCCTCTAGGATCCAGTTCCAAAGTTTTCGCCCCTTATCTCGCACTGTTGACATATTTTATTGAAATTCACTTGTTTTATTCTAACCATGTACTTGTTCACAGTGACGCGATTTAATATTGATGCTGATCCGATATAAGTATCTTGTTACGCTCGATTATGATTTCGAAGTGATACGGAAAATTGAATTTTCACCAAAGATAACAAATTAATTCGATTCTATATTTTTTGTTGTTTATGATGGATTAATTAACAATTTTCGATGTTTTTCCGCATCATATCGAGATTATTATCGATACACTTGTTAGTACTTGGCGCGCACACACATATGTGCCGTAACTATCTATATATGCATGACCATATATCAATTATCCAAAAAATAATTGTTTTATCGTATCACGTGCTCTTGTTATTTTTTTAATGAAAATTATGGGTTTCGTTTGTCGAACGCCGCTATAATTTTCCCATAAGAGAACGAAACTATATTATGTCGATTGATAAGGCTGTATGGAAAATTTGGTTAACAATATTTATTATCGCGTTCATAACTAATTGAGATACTTGAGTGTAGTGTATCGTTGTAAATTTGTCGATGTCAAGTGGTTGGTTTTTTAGTTCGACTATTAGGTGGTATTCTGTTTGCTCGCTGAATCATGGAACGTGCGTAGTTCACTCCCAATTATGGACCGCGCATACACCATCAAATAATTTGGAATTAGCCATATTAGTGTCAATAGACGCCCATAGTCTGGTCAATAACTTTTTGTTTTGGGCAAATTAGCGTAGCTCTACCCAAAAGAGAAAACAGGTCGAGATCTTTGTATGCGTAATCAAAGTTTTATCATATCACCGATGTTCGGGGCTGGAGCAAAACTTCCTTCTGCTGCAACAATCATTTTATTTTAAAGCCCGGTACAGCGACGTACTAATGTTTCCATGGTTAGACTTTTAAATTATTTCTCCAAACTGGGGACGTGTGTCGTCATTGAACAATGCACAAATCTATATACACTATACGCTTCGATATTTTATTTATTTCTGATAACTTCTACATTTTTTTTAACGGTTTTTACAGGCCATTATTGGCCCGTACCGTGTCAACATTCTGACTCCAGCGGTTTCGATCACGAGCCAGCTCTTCATATTGTTGCAAGCAACCAGAAGATGCCAGATCGCTCTATACGCCATGGAGCCATCGTCGCCGACAGCGAGCTTCTAAGATCGCTGTATCATTCAGTTTGGATCAACACGCATCAACGTCGCGTTTTGGACCATATATCACACGCATGATTCTTCTCTCGAATGTTCGAACCCATCTCTCGTATTCATCCCTCAAGGTCGAACTCTCACATCCATAAATGACAACGGGTCTGATCAACACTCTATACAGTTTCAGCTTATCCGCATTTGCCAGAGGCCGTAACTTGATATCCTCTTCCACACTATTATCGTGAATAATGAGAGATCTAAGATACTTGAATCTCATTACTCCTTCAAACGTGTGGTTACCACTACTAAAATCGCTTGCGTCTTGGTCTCGAAAACCAGAGCTAAGATATTTTGTTTTGGACTCATTGATTTTGAGACCAACGGAAATTGAAAAATTGTTTCAGTGGATCAAGTATCTCTTTCACTCCGTTGCCATTTAATCCAATCACACAGATATCATCTGCATTATATGCAAGAAGTTGATTGGATTGTCTGAATAAGATATTCTCCTGAGGTGTTTCACTTTTACGAAGGATGTATTCCAACATGAGATTAAAAAGTAACGGGGACATCTTCTTGTCGAACACCAGTAGTGATTGCAAAAGTTCTCGATAGCCTGTTCTCAACTTTAACACAGCATTGTGACTGAGTTACTGTCATTCTACACAGATGTACATATTTTTCCGGTATTCCTAAATATTCAAGCGCATACCATAGTCTCTCTCGGTTGATCGAGTCGCATAAGCTTGCTTGAAATCTAGGAATACCTGGTGTACATCGCGAAATGTTTCGTAGTACTAGGAAATAATCATCCGTAGCGAAAAAACTTGATCAATGACTGACCGATTTGGACGAAATCCTCCTTGGTAGTCACCGACAATTTCCTCCGCCAGAGAAGTTATTCTACCCAAGATTATGTATGACAGTAACTTATATGCTGTGCAAAGGAGAGCTATACCGCGATAATTCTCGCATTTCATGCGATCACCCTTCTTGAAAATTGGGCATAACGCGGTCACTTTCCATTCTTCAGGCATAACTTCATTTCGCCATACCAATCGAACAAGGTCGAAAAGACAATTCCAAAAAGTTAGCCCTCCGAATATCAAGAGCTCTGAATTAATGCGATCAACCTTTGGTTGAACGATTTTTCTTTAGTCTCTGCATGGCCATTGTGAATTCCTCATAGGATGGATCCTTAATGAACATTTTCGCGGTCTGTATTTGAGAGTATTCAAATACAGCTTGTGATACATGGGGAACATTAAGTAGGACAGAAAAATGTTCACGCCATGTATCGAGTACCGCATCGACGTTAACACAGAGGTTTCTATCCTGGTCCCGAAAGGCGGTTGACCGAAATCTTAAGGTATGGTGCTATTCGGTGATTTATTTAAAGAAACCACGCGAATTATGCTCACTCATTGCTGAGTTGTTGTACTCTTAAGACCTTAGCCATCCACCATTCGCACTTCTTCTGTCTACAAATGCGTTTAGCTGTCCTCCTATAGCAAGAACTGCCTTGTTTTTTCTTGCAATTGTAAACCGAGTCTGCGCTTCATTGTGGGCTATATTTCGTTGCTCAACAGCAAGACGACACTCATCATCAAACCAATCATTTTTGGGCTTAGTTTTCACTATACCGAGAATGTGCTGGGCAGCATCGACAACCGAGGTTTTCAATACTTCCCAGACACAGTTCACTACATCAGATTGGTAATTGGATCGTAAAATGCTATTGCTGACAAGATCTTGATATTTTGCGTTTCTTCATTTATCAGACCTTCACAGGAGAATCGCGTTTATCTCAGGAGAATCGTACGAAAATTTCCATCGTAGCTTTACAGTGACCAGATAATGGTCACTGCCTTCGAATTTGGTTGACGACCGATAAGATCTCACGTCGTGGACAACCCGAGCCCGGTCTTTTGAAATCCACACATGGTCAATTTGGCTTCGGGATGTTTTACGCGGATGTGTCCATGTTTCCAAATGGATGTTTTTATGAGGAAAGAATGTACTTGCTACTTGGAGATCATGAGCGATCGCAAAGTACATCATTCTTACCCCATTTTCGATCGCATTTTCGTGTCGAGAGTACGGACCTATATTGTTACATCAGTCGGTCTGATTTCTGCCAGCTGTAGCATTAAAGTCACCAATCACCAATTTGACATCATGCTCCGGTATATAAATTTTAAAGTCATATAGCTGAAATAAATAGCTTTCTACGTTGGCAGCCTTGGTGGTAGTGTTGGATGAGATCAAGTCGAGTGGCCTTCAAAAACGGCTCTGTAATCTATCGTAGTACCTAAAATCCCTGTCTGATGTGCTGATTTTATTTTAGTCAGAAGAGTAGCTCTATGTCCCTGGTTGATCTATAAATTAAATTGATTATAACCTGCGTGGCACTATATACCTGGCACACGTTGGCTCTTATACAGAAGCCATTGTAAACTGACTATGTAACTAGGCGATTGACAAAACAGGTGGGAAAATTGATTTATATGACAACGGTAGTAGTCTAGCTTTAGAGTTACTAGTATACTAGTATAAATGAATTGTTTTCAAATTCCAGATTTTACATCCCAAGATCTAGGTGGTCATAGCATAAAATACTCCAAGACTAATAGGAAAGTATGAAGTGGTAATAGTCACTGTTTACTTCTCGTGGGACCATGATTCAATTAGGATTTATCATAGGATATAGTGCACACCACAAAGTATGGGGTAGCAGTGCCACAAATACAAGAGTTGAAGAGTATCTTTTCGAATATCTTAATGCTGAAATTATTCAGGTTGCTAACGAATACAGTAAACCGACATTTTTAATACTATAAGAAGAAGGTTTTAGGTGTGATCACATGCATATCAGATTTGAGCAAGAGATGATAAAAGTTCAGCTTAAAGAAAATTTGGACGACCAGATCTACGAACTGGGCCTATATATCATTATACAGGTCATTGGTCACCACAAGTCTTGTAACTTGTTTCCAATCAGCTACATAACCAGCCTAACAGAACAGCTGAACTATGAAACGAAGATTTCTTTGGTGGAATAGGGACTAAAGATATTAAAAAAAAAAAACACAAAAGAGAGCCATTTCTTGAAAAGCCAACAGATTCTCTACAAGGAGTATATACTAATGGAATGGGCCTGCTTGAGAACGAGCAGGGAAGCTTTACTGAGAAGTTAAAGTAAACCATTCTTGAGATACACTTTCTGTTCAGCGACATCGAGCCAGTCGAGTTTCAGTCAGGTCATATCCCCCTCGGATTGCTGTTCTATAGGGAAGTACTATAACATTTTCTCTCAATAGCCAAGCAACTAGAACCTCGTCTTTATGCCTTTATGGTCGGTTCCTGACCAAAAAACACTGACACTGTAAATGAGTTTACATATGATATAAGCATATTCACACAAACACTACACAAAATTGTGGTGAAACAGTTCATCTCGGAGATGGACTTGGTCAAATATTACAAAAATATGAAAACAGGACCACCATTCAAATATTGATACCTACATAGATGACTAAATGTTGGCCGTCGATTTCACAGTTGACCGTCGACATATTCGTATTGTACAAAATTATTCTGATACGGTTCAATAATAAAAGTCGAATAACAAAAAATATAATATATAAATTGGAAAGCCCAATTGAAAGTCGTTACACCTATAACATATATGAGGTCAATTTTCCAAGCAATCATATGAAAATTCAATGCCACTTAAATCAAGCGTCACATCGTACCGTAACGTTTCGTTTAATAAACATTCCACTTTCATTTTCGTCAATATTGTCTTACGTCTAATAAATAACAACATATATTGACAAGTACCATTTACATAGTTTTAAATTTCACATATAATTACATAATTTATGTTGCCTGCTTAGTGACGTAATTAGTTGTAACGAATTACTAAACGACGTTAATCGAACCGTATCATCTATGTGCATTATACATCATATATCCACAGCACTACAGCAGTACACTTTGCGTGATCCAAAGCGTATCGAAGACGTATCTCGTCAGTATAATTTAATTTAATTAATTATTGAAAATAATTAATGTCAACTACTTACATGAACATTCCAATTTACATTGTTGAAATATTGAATTTATTCGTCTACATAGGTTCAGCTGCCGTTGCATTAAGTTGAAAATCACCGATGTAAATGCAATAAGTGAAAGGTACTCGTATATGTATAAAAACGAATAAATTACAAGACAATATTGATTAGACATTAGAAAATACTTATTGTATGACCTCGAATACATAATTCTTTGGCTTCAAACACAAATTCCATTGACTTAAGAAAAATCATCAACGATCGATGTACAGTGAATATGTGCGAAAAGCTTTCAAGAAACTGAAAGTTATTATATGTTACCTAAATGGCACACGTGGTTTGTTGACAGTTAATTTATATATAATTTACTGTGTGACCTTTAATTTACTACGCGAATTACAGTTATTGTTAGATACTTGTAAGTTATTTATCGTTAAATGAAAGATATGTGACTTTTCGATACGATAAAGTTTAAATTTGGCAACGGATTTGATTGATTTAATTTAAATAATTTTTTTTTATCTCTAATCTGTTTTGGGGCTCAAGGCACTCCCAACACTCAGTTCACAGTTCGCTTATTTACGTCCTTACTTTTACGCCATTACAGCCAATTCGAGGACGTACGGCTATAGGTTCGATTTTCCTAACCATCTGCACATTGCATAGCTCCATGCCAGCCTATAGTGCTGACATGGAAGATGGGTTGGCCCATCAGTTCTGCACTCCAACAGGGGGTCATAATTCATTCACATCACAGATCGTAATCTCATGGTGAAAAATTTCTTTTGCATCCTGCTCCTATCGGGATTCGAAACTGGTACCTCCCGCTCCAACTGCCGAATTTTTAACCACTGCGCCACCTGGGCGGTAAATAATTATGTTGAATCTAAAATTCTATTTGGATAAATGATGCACTTAATGCGATCGGTCATGATCTAAAAATAGCAAGCATGTATTGTTTACCTCAAAAAAATCCACTTATACCATCCAGAATTCAAATTTACGAGGTGTTGATTTTAACTGAGAGGACTCATGTTGTTCTAGACTTGCGATCGTATCTGTTTTCAACCCAATACGTATAGTCATAATGACAATAGCATATGATCACTCTACGAAGCTATACCATGAAACTTTTCATATTAGTCATTCGAATGTACAAAACGGGTCTCATGTGATGGTCTGCAAATGAAAATATTACGATCTTGTCAACAATGTATTGGTTAACTGTTATTTGGGAACTTGGTAAAATCGTTTGTGTCAAGATCGATATTGTCTTGTCAACTTTATTCGATTGGTATATAGGCTGGTTATATCCATACTTAACAAATGGTAAACAAATGGTAGACAAATATAAAACCCATCGAGCCTAAAAATATAGCCAGCAGCGCCCAGATTCCATTTCCTTCTGTATTGGTGACAAATCTTTTACCATCAATCCATTTTTTTATAATATGGAGAGTTAATAATCCGAGGTTGCATATAATCTGGCAAATATGATGGATGAATAAGTAATTCGAAATTTTACTTTCTGATTTAGCACTCGCGATAACGGACGTGTGAACTGATGTGTACTGTCATTGTTGAAAAAAGCTTTCGTTTTCACCAAATACAACCGCCATCACATATTCTTAAGGGTGTGAAGTAATCGACCCATTGCCGATGGTTATGAATCGAAGAAAAAGCTCGGCTTTATAATGTGAAACATAGCCTCGTCATGCCTTTACTCCATCTACAGGGTGGGGCAAAAGTCCCGCTAACATTTTAATTGCGTGCTTTCTTGGTAATGTACGTTTAGCTCAGTTTCGCTTTAACCGTTGTGTTGAGTAAACGCCCCAATTTTATAGTAAATAAATATACGCCAAAAGAACGAGCAGAAATAGTGACAACGGACGTCTCGTAAAGCTGAAAATGTGGCTCTATTGTGCGAAAGTGTTACAGAGTCTCTAGAACCATTAATTCGGAGGCGTGGTTCCCAGTTACACATTTCTGCAGCGAATTTTGGAAACTGATTTGAAAATGTTTCCGTACAAATTGCTACCGAGTGATCCTGATCAACGAGTTGAGTACAGTAATGCAATCCTAAGACTGTCTGGTGAAATTGAAGATTTTTTGTCTAAATTGATAATGAGCGATGAAGCCCATTTTCATCTCAGTGGTCACGTCAAAAAATAGAACAGTCGGTTTTGGGGAACACAGAATCCTCAATCATGAAAACATCATTGGTCCCTATTTGTTGTAAAATGACCAAGCTGTTGAAGTTACTGTTACTGCTGAACTGTACCAAGACATGATTCGAAATTTTCTTGTGCCTGAAATGGAAGAGCAAGGACTAGAGGACATGTGGATTCAGCAAGATGTGGTGAAAGCACACACAGCCCGTGTCCCACCCTGTGGTGTGACACGGGCTGTCACACCACATGGTGGGACTTTTGCCCCACCCTCTACCACACTTTATCGCACTACGAGTATAAGACTTCGATAAAATTTTTATTATTTGACGGCTTGACTAGTTTCTGTTACATTCCACTGCCAGGTTATATAAAAATTAAACTAAAAGCCGCATTGATAAACAGTAGATTTTAATTATTTGTCCTGTTGTTTTATCTTAACAGAGCTTTCTTAGCTTTGAGATTGTGAATTTCGCTCTTAGGCTCAGTATTACAGCAGTTACTGTTACACACTTTTTCGAACTGTACAGCAAATACATTACCTGTTTCTTCTGCACTTCTTGTTTATTTCTTTGTCGTCTAATCCGCTTTGCTGCTTTTCAGAGCGAGATGTCCGTACCGTTAGGTACAGTTGAAGACAAAATTATATATTACAAGTATACATAATCTGTTTTAGATTGTATTGTCTTGTTGGTTACGATTTTTTTTGCATAATGGTGCAGTGGTTAAAGTTGAGGTAGTTGGAGTGAAAAGTAAGAGGATCGAATCTCGATAGGCTAGATGATGACGATCGGTGGTGTGAATGAACACATTTTTCACCTCCTATTGGAGTGTAGAAATCATGCGGGTCAACCCATCTTCCAAGTTACTACTGTAAGATGGCATAGCCAGACCTATATAGCCGTTGTCCGTGATTTGATTGTAATGGCGTAAGGTATATAGGACGCAATAAAACGAACCGCCAAATAGTTGGGGTTGGAAAGATTAGAAACAATTAAGACTATTCCCGCATTTTTGTCAATTTTTTGGGTTTTCTCCACTAGCTTTTTTACTTCTATTGGCCATTTCACTGGTTTTACTTCTCCAGGTACTACTTTCCGCGCATTTGTCCAAGAATTGTAAATATTTATTTTCTAAATATAACTTTTCGATAGCTCCTTATAGCTCAAAGTAATCTATTAGATCTGATATTTTATTACTGTCCTTTGGGCAATACGTGGGCTTTGTTCTTGAGTGAAATTTACATTCAACGTCTTGTGCTGCTGCATATAATACTGCACTCTATCGATCAGTTAAAACCTTGCACCGCAAAATGTTTTTTTTGCATTGTATGGTCACCTCCAACAATCAAGTTACTTCTAATTATCTTGTACAGTAAACCGCTGAGATTTTACAGAGCTTGCATTACACATCATTTGCATTCCATGTGGCTTTTCTCATTTCTTATTAATCACTTTGGTTTTCGGTTGTCCTACAAGTGTTAGTTAATCAAATAGAACTGCTCTCAACAATAGCTTAAATGTTATTTCTTATTTTTTCTATGGCATCAGTATCAGTATCTGAGTTTAAACTTCACACTATACCTAAATGTGTAAAATGATGGGTAATATTTATTGTGCTGTTCCTATTTGTAAGATTATAAGGTTTTTTGCGTTACTGCACAAACTCCTTATATTCTTTAGCTGTTTGGCAACTTCTCCTTCACCATAACTCAGTAAAGAATTCTATTTGTTTTTTTGTTTTTAATCTTTCCTGTTTGTTTTGGGGCTCAAGGCACTCCAAACTCTATCGCGGTTCGCTTATTTACATATTACTTTAAGCCATTACAGCTAAATCGAAGCAAGCGAAGCTTACACATTCGATTATCGACTGCCTGGAAGTCCAACACAGCCTTTTTTACCTGTGGTCCTATGAAAAATCCAACTCCAAGATTTCCGAGGTTATCTCCACTGTGTAGCAACGTATAGCCTTGGGACAAATGGTCTACACTTTTAGGCCATCGAGTTTCTTGGAGCGCTACGAGTTCCAGCCGAGACTCTTTCATACATGTGATAACGCCGTCAAACGCGCCAGGTTTTCTTAGTGACTGCACGTTCTACGTGCTGATCCTCAATCTCGTATTCGGGTACTTAAGCGGGTATCGTCAGCTAATGTTGCAATAGTAACTGGTATATTGTATTGGACTCAAGATTCTACATTAAGCTCTAAGTATTGTTTGTCGTATTCCACTCGAAACTACATCAGGATATGACATGTACTGCATTCCAATGCCTGATAATGAGTAGATTTTATTTATTTGTCCTGTTGTAAAGTCTTAACTCGAAATATTTCTTAGCTTTGAGATTGTTAATTTTTAAGCCTCTCAGTGTTATAGGAGAACGCGTATTTATTCTAGATATATTGGAAACATTATTTAATCACGTTTTTGGGAAGTCCCTTCGAAGTGTATCAAATACATAAACTTTTTCTTCTCTAATTCTTTCTTATTCCCTATACTTGGTTTTGATTAGACGTATTTGCGTTTTTGTCTTTTTATTAACATTTTCTAGAACGAGGTGTCTGCACCATTAGTTACATTTGAAGCACAACAAAATTCTCCCGGCCAACCGTTGTTCCAGGTCAGACTATAAGCTTTTTGGCCCTGCAATTTGAAGATGATTTTACGTAAATCGGACCTTCTCAATTTTGCTATAATTACAATTTTGCTAAATTATAATTTTGCTCAATTTTGCTATTAAACGAATCGCGAAAGAGCTCCCTTACTTCTATCGGATATTTCTCTGGTTTAAGTTCTCTAGGTAATACGTTCTGTGAACTTTCTCAAGCTCGATATAGGACTCAGTTTATTAGATCTAATATTTTATTGCTATCGGTTGGCCAGTACATGTGCTTTGTTCTTGAGTGAAATTTACATTATAAGGCCTTGTGCTTCTGCACATGATACTAAGCCTTCCTCAAAATGACAGTTTTGCATTGTAATAACCTCCAAAGTTACTTCCTATTTTCTTGAATAGTATTTCTCTAATATTTTACAGGACTTTTGACGACCGAGTTGTTCTTTCGAAAATGGAAGGTTGACTTTTTCGTATGAGTGCCACTGACGGTTTATCTTTTTGTTGTGCAGGTCTTTGTTGAACTATTTGGTGTTCTTCGTTTTCGTTTGTTTGTTCCTGATTTGATTGAAACTCGGTCCTTTTCTTCTTATTATGTTTGTTTGAATCCCTTATCCTAATGATTCTAATTGATTTTTTTTCTCAAATTATGTTGACTTTCTTGCACCTCTCGGTTAAATCGTCGTCTCGGTTAAATTTCGGTATAATCGTCGGTCGTGTCAAATCGTCAAATTCAGAGGGTTACTGATTACATAAGGTTCTGTCTGTCAGTGTTTATTTTTGTAATGTTTTGGAGCTCAAGGCTCTTCCAACTTTTTCGCGGTTCGCTTATTTACATTCTGTTTAACGCCATTAAACAGATTTGATTTATGTAGAACCATCTGCACATGCATAGCATCAAGCCAGCCTATAGAACTGACATAGAACGTATATGGGTTGACCTTTCGCTCCATATTTTTAGAAAGTGGATTAACCAATGTAAAAATTAGTGTATCTGGGATACCAACTCTGCAGTACGCAAGTACTGTATGTCAAAGTCAAATTGTATATTATGATTGATACACGTCTGTATATGTAATTGTAAACTAACGAGCAACGACTCAACATTAAAAATAGTAATTCTATAATATTCGAAGGTGAAATCACTACAATTGTACATATTTAACCTTATAGCATAATACCGAGACACTTTCGTTTTTTGGTTTGATTTAATCACGCCCAAAAATAAAATGTTGGAATTCCGATGACACACCATAAACCGAAACTATATTATGTATATTCCAACATAAAGAGTTTAATTAACGAGTACCATAACACTAAAAGTTCTGAATTAGTCATGGGAACATTAACATTCCACATCGATGAGCTTTTTGTTATATATATGTTCATCATTGTTATATGTGTACGAACATATAGGGTGCGAGCTTTTGTATATATACCGACATATACAAAATGGTTAATAAATGTAAATTCAAATTTTTTATATTTTATATTAGATTTAATTATTAACTAAAACATAAATTTATTGAGGAACTTTTATTAGGATTCCACAAGTATTTAATGGAAGTAGTTTTAGTACATAGGCAGATGATGCGATGATAACACGCAACACATTATCGAAATTAAAACTGAATTTTAGTTATCTCATATTTGAGGTGGGGCGAAATATTAGAACACATATGTGTATGTAGTGTAAGCGGATATTTGTTATGATTTCGATAGTTCATCAGCATACCACAATGTTAAGACACTTCTTGAGTTACGCAGATCTTATATATACGATATACCATTTCGCATATTTCCTTCCTTATTATAACACGAGCATACACAACACGATTGTATTGCACAGTGGATATTGCATTACACTATTAAGTTACCTACAGTACGGTTACCACCAATTAATTTTGATTGTTGCAATTTTGTGCGATTTTTTTGGTTATTTCGTTTTACCAACTTTCCAAAAAACTACATGTACGTAAATTTATAATTTAAATTATTTAATTTATAATTATGATAATTATTTAATTAATTAGTTTAGTGTTTATATGGTGGTTAATTAATAAAAACTGAAACAAAGGCAATAACACATCAGTTGCGGAGTCATTTAAAGACGATACACTTAGAATAACCGATGTACGGTTGTGTAGAAATAACAAATATTTTAGTGCGGTAGATTATGGTGGTTGTTTGGTGTACATATACGACAATATGGTTTTGATATATTTTTTTTTATTTTTTTTATTGAAACTAGTCTTTCCAAACTAACCATCAATTTACATCTGAATTCTTACAAACTAAAATATAATGTGGTCACTGTTGATCCAGCGATGCACAGTGCCTGTTCGTTGGTATAGGTAGCTGCTCACATACAAACGAGCTCGAAGGGTTTGGTTCTTTTAAGTCTCCTAATCAAATGTTCATTATCCAGTAGCCGAGAGGCTTCCGTATTGACATGTTCCATTATTCTTGATTCCTTCGATGCAAATCATTTTATTTCGAGTTTTATTGAAGTTTATTCGCTATTGAAGTTTATTCGCCGCTTCTTCCACAGTTTGCTTTTTTGTTGATAGTATCGCGGTGTCGTCAGTAAACGTTGCTATGCTTACGTGGTCGGATTGTGGTATATCACTTGTATATAGTAGGTAAAGGACTGGACCTAGAACGCTGCCTTGTGGAACGCTTGCCCTTAGCTCTCTCAGTTCAGAATACTCATCTTTTTGTCTTATCTCTTGATAAATATGATCTCAAAAGATCAATATATGGTCCCGGAAGCATAGCATTAAGTTTATGTATTAAACCCTCGTGCCATACCTTATCGAAAGCTGCTGCCACATCCAGAAATAAGGTCGAGCAAATTTGTTTTTCTTCTAACGCCTTTTCTATAATGTCTGTTATTCTGTGAACCTGATCAATTGTAGAATGTTTGCATCTAAACCCAAATTGGTGACCCGGTATTAGGTCTCTACTTTCTATTATTATCTTCATTCTCTTCAAGAGTAGTCTCTCCATTATCTTTGAAATGAGAGAGAGCAGTGATATCGGACGAGACGATTTAGATACATTAGGCGGTTTACCTGGTTTCGGTAACATAATAACTTCCGCAACTTTCCAGGCCGAAGGACATGTCTTAAACTAATAACAGCATTAAACAAGCGAGTTAGTTTAGCAATAGCTTTCTTTGGTAGTTGCTTTAAAATTTCTAACGTTATAATATAACGGTGCCTTTGTTGACTTCAGATTGAATTATATTTCACTGGTAACTTCTTTTTGGGTTGTTAGAGGAATTCCACCCTCATAATTGCTGCTTCCATTTTCGATTATAATATCCGATTCAATCTCATTCGGTTTGAAAATATCAGCCAAATGGTTAGCAAATTCTTCAGCTTTTGCTTTGTTATCCCTAGCCCACGAGCCATCACTTCGCTTAATAGGAGGGATTTGCGTAATTGGGGATTTTATACTTTTAATTGCCTTCCATAGTGAGTAGTTCGTATCTTCATCAGCGGTCAATTTACCCAGATACAAAGAAAACGATTTTTCATTTAGCTTCTGAATTTCTCGCTTAAGCTGTTGTGATTTATTATTTAGAATCGTCTTATCAGATGGACTTCTTGTTTGTTGCCATTTTCTCCTAGCTTTTATTTTTTCTAAGACAAGATTGCGAATTTCTCTTGGGTAACTTTTACCAATGGTTTTGGATACTGTTCCATTAGTATTATTCCAAGCGGTAATCTGAATGATATAGGTGAAACTTTCTACCTCTTCTTCTAGTTCCTGAATAGTTTTTAGTCGTGTTTGTAAGTTAATCTTGTTTTCTACATCATATCTGAAGCTCACCCAATCAGTTGTTTTATTGGAAAGAGTTAGTCTCGTTTCCTTTCTAATTATCTTGTCGCTTAAGGAAAGTGTCACTGCAGATTGATCACAGTCCATATCTGAATTATCCTCTACTTCAATAAAATTTGATGAAACTTGTTTTGATATAAAGAAATCCAGTAGGTCAGAAGTTTGATCTGCATCCGTGGGCCAATATGTTGGCTTGCCAGTGGAATGGACGTTACATGTCATTACTACTATTTGGTTTTGATAAATGATTCATAAATTAGTTTTTGGTTGGTTACCTAAAAAGTTTTGTCTCGTAAATGTCATTTTATAAAACTTGATTTGCAGCTAAATTGGACTTATTCTCGATTTGTGATGAGTGGTAAATTACAGTGGTGGTCTCAATACACGAAGAATAAAAGCACTTCAAAATTATTTATTAGTTTACTTAGCGAAAACCTCTACCGATTCTTAAATGACATTTGCCATAAAATTATTGTTAATTTCTTCAGTTGCTTTCAGGTATCACCAACACAGGGTTCACTGAAGTGGAATTATTTAAATTTTGAAACTCATAACAAGATTCTAAATTTTTAAGCGGTGTCAACTACATACAGTGGCTGAGTTCACGTTTATTGAACATTTCACCTGACATCTCCACATTTTTAACGATCATTCCTGATGCACAACTGCATGTAGTGAACGAAAAGTTGGTGTCTCAGACGGAGATTATTAACAATTTTATCATAAAATTGTGGCCGATTGCATTTATTTTATACAAATCGCATCAGAGGTCTGGGAAATCACGGCTATGGAAATGTGTTTCCGAAGAAATGTGTGCCAAACAATTTATAGAAAAAATAATCGTTGCAAATAAGCCAAAGTGTGTGCAATGACGCACAGTCGGAAAATCAGAAAATAATGTTGCTAGACGTACAACGTAATCTAACGAGATCAGGACGTCATGTGCAAGATTTTGTACTTTGAAGATCAACAGTTACCAATTTTTTGTATAAGGACTTGCTTTATGATGCTGTTGCTTGACAATGATAATTCGATATTTAAGTTAATTATGAGTGACGAAGCTCATTTCCACTTAAGTGAACATCTAAACAAACAAAACCACTGGTTCTGTGCCAGCAGATGATCCACAAATAATTAATCAATCACCTTCATCACTTGTAAGAAAGAAGAGATATAGGCTGGTGGGAAATTTTGGCCCATGATATACGATTTGGACTGGTGAGATATAAAAAGATTTTATTTCAAATTTCATGGCAATCAAGGTGACAGTACATTTTTTAAGGAATACGGTTTTTACAGCCCATTGATGCCCCGTATCGTGTCAACAATCTGACCCCATCGGTTTTCATTCGACCCAGCTCTTCATTCTGTTGTATAAAATTAGGAGATGCCTTATACTTGCTGCCATCGGCGTGGCGTTTTGTTACACGCATAATTTTTCTCTCGAATGTACGAAGCCATCTTTCGTCCTCATTCGTCAAGGTCCAACTCTCATGTCCATAGATATATGGTATAGGAAAGCAGAATCTCACTGGAGCAAGAAACTTTGCTTTAATAATCGAACGTGAATATAAATCGTGGAAATGACGTCATAGCAGAATTTATTGGTGACAATTTAATTACATGCATACCTAAGAAAAACAACAACATACAACCATCAGAATACATGTGTGATCAAATGAAACGAAGAGTAAGAACTATACCTCTATGACTTCTACAGTGCACGAGATATAGTTTTTGGCGTTCTTACTGTGTAATCTGTTTTAGAGTGCTAGTACTGTTCAACGTCCTACGCTCTTACGCTATTTTCAGCCAAATCAAAGATGTACGGATTTGGATAGACCAATTGTGAAATATAGTTCTTTGTTATATTGAGAATGTGCCACCATCCTCTAACCACTACGTCGTTTGATCGGTGCAATAAATGTTAATTTCGTAAGTAAGAAAAACAACAGTGTCTTAAAAAAACTTGAAGGCCAAATCCAGGTTATATTTAAATATAGATTCGAGATCTGATGAGAAGCGCCTCTCTGCGACATGCAAGTGATTCCTCTTTAATAAAGATTAATTCACATATCCAAAAAGTGTTAAGCATATATGTATACTTACGTAAGTAATCAGCATCCGTGCCCGCGTTTAACTACCAACAAGTTTCATTTTTCAACAAACCAGTCTCGATTTTCATTTCAGTTTAATGAAAAAAAAAATCTCAACAATAAATCATCAAAACATAACGAAATCCTACCACTCGTGCTTTCATGTGCAAAATATACGTTCGTTGTTCATCACATCTGACTTTCTGAGTTGCCCATATCATTACATTTCTCCTACCGCGTTCTTTATACCACAACAGCGCGTCGATATACAACAAACACAAAATATTTATGTTCAATTCAAATCAGTTTATATAAGACAACGGAACAGTTCGGTTATAAATATATAGTCGGAAAGGTAAACTATTGGAATACAAAGTATACCGTTTTCTTACTATCATCGCAAGTAGTTTTTTAAATTAATTTAAGACAGATATAGACAAAAGCGAGACAAAGTGTATTGGTAATAATAAGAATACTTTCAAGTGATTGATACATTCGATAGATAATTTATTTAACGTGATGGTGTCATATTTTTATTAGAAATTAATAACAAAGCTCGTTGATTAAAAAACACTGTACAAAAAGAAAATTTGTAAGAATAAGAAACGTGCCCGAATTTAAAATTCCAACAGTAAAAGTTGGTCTCAATATCATTATCTCTTCGGTGTATTGAGTGTGTGTGTTTGTGTGTGTATGTCATTTTATAACTATTAAACCAGGGGTATGCAACATTTCACATTACGCGATTTTAGCGGAATAGACGATGTGTAAATTGTAACTGAGTGAGCGAATAAAATCTTAAAATTGTCGGTGACTTCAATTTTAAACTTGATGATGTCACAATATACGATTAACAATAAATCGAGAATCGGTCATTTAAGTAACACGAAGAAATTATGATGTAATCGCTACTTCCGGAATCGTTAAGAAAAATAATTAAGAAATGTTGACGATTCCAATCTTATTGTGTTGTGATTATGTAAATAATTATATTTACTTGGAATTACATTAAATCAATATAATTATGTGTCGTCGTAAATGACGAGAATTAAATTAGAATGAGGTTTTTATGATTTATGAATTAATATTTTGTACAGTATGTCAATATTTACATAATTAAGGAATATTGGTTACTGATATATTTGTTTTGGAATAGTAAATAAGCCAATTAACCTGAATTAACTGGATATAATGGTTTTGAACATTAAACGGAAATGAAATGTCTCCTAATCACTTTAATTATTTGTTAATTGGAAATATTCAGAGATATTCCAGTTAATTAATTAATAACTAGAACCCTGTAGTATTTCGTTCAGTTCAGTTTATTTTAACGGTCACGAAGGCTGAACAACTATACACGACCGTAACTCCACATGAATGGCGTAATCATATGTAACAATTATCTCCACGAAATCAAGGTGAATCTAATTTTGAATACAACTCAGAATGTATAATAATTGGAGTAAATTCTCATCAAAGAATATTGTTTAGGTTCATACCATGCTGACCGATAAGTTGATAATAGGAACGGCCAACTGTTTGATTCCACTTCTTGTCAAAGCCCATTATTTGTATATATTCTATTCGGTCTAGTCTGCCAACAGTTTGTTATCAGTATTTTCACAGACTATGAAAAATTTTACTATAGCTCACATGAACTTTGTTTTTGAGAGACAACATTTTGTTGATCGCCTCAGTGAAAGTTTAGAGCGAAGATAGTACAAATCCGAAAATGAAAAAAGATTATACAGAACCATTCTGATAGTAATCGGAAGTAATGAAAAGTACAAGTAAAGCTTTAAAATTAGCATTACACAGTTAAAATATGTTTTGATTCACTTCTAAAATAAGTGAGCTTCTCCGACAATATCATATACCCAATTTATAGATGGTTCTTTGCTCAACACTCACTTGTCCCTATAATAATTATAATAATACTAAGATAACAGGTAATTCCATAAGTCCGTAGGATAAGTAAGAAAAAACCAAATTTTGATAAAACTAAATTTTATTATTTAACAAAGTTGCCTTCGAGGGCGATTCAAAGAGTAAAGCGATTTTCCAACTTTTCGATACCACTTTTATAGTACGATTTCTCTTTCTCATCAAAATAGGCCTCAATTTCTGCGATTACTTCATCATTGGACTTAAATTTCTGACCAGCAAACATTTTCTTGAGACCTCAAAACAGGAAAACGTCACTGAGGGCTTAGTCTAGAGAATATGGTGGGTCAGTAAGCAATTCAAAGCCCAATTCATTCAATTTTGTCATCATTTTCATCGATCTGGAACACGGTGCGCATTGCCTAATGCCTTGGTAAAACAACACTTTTTTCTTTTGCAAATGTGGCCGGTTCTTTGCAATTTCAGCTTTCAATCGATCCAAAAGTGCACAGTACTAGTCGTTGTTGATATGGTGGTTTCTTTTTAGTGGGTCCGTTCACATCCCAAAATACAGACGCCATCACCTTACCGGCCGACTGTTGCGTCTTTGCTCGCTTTTGATTCGGTTCGCCGACTGCTGTCCACTCAGCTGACTGTCTTTGTGATTCTGGTGTGTAATTGTGAAGCCATGCCTCATCCATTGTCACATATCGACGATAGAATTAAATTTTATTGCGGTTTAACAGCGCCAAACACTTGTATGAAGTATCGAATCGTTGTTTTTGGTCGACTGTGAGCTCACGCGGCAATCCTTTGCACAGAGCGTTCGCATACCTAAATGTTCGCGAAAATGGTAAAAGCACCACCATCTGATATCTCTACAATGTCACCAATTTGTGAATTTTTTTTATGTTTTATGGAATAACAGCCTCATTTGGGCGTCCACTGCTCACTGCATCCTTTTTGCTGGTACGACCACATGTATAAATTCAGCAATCTACTTCTCCATCATTTGTCTCGATGGATCAAGTTCGGATAATGTTGATCAGGACATTGTTTGGTTGTCACTGTAGGTTTTCCATTAAAAAGCAAAACTCGAAATTCACTTTTTTGCATTTTTTTTTTCAAAGACTAAAGTCGCGTTCACACAAAATGCTGTAACTCACGAATCAATAGTCAGATTGCTGTCAAATTTATACACGTACCGTTTGAAGGTTAGTAGTAAATAAAATTCATATGGGAAAATTCTAGTAACGCCGTCTATGTGTCATCCTACGGACTTATTAAATGACCCTGTAAAACACTGTCAATATCATTTGTATTATATAAAATCGAGCTCGTTTCAAAAGTAGCAATGTAGCAAGCCTTTGGTTATCTTGCTGTAAAATCTTTACTTTTTGTAATATTTAAAATCTTAGGTCCCTTAATCTTTGATATATGCTATTTAGTCGGTGATCATACAACGTTTATAAAATTAATGCAATTTCATTTTATAAACGTCAACCGATTATGGGAAGAAATGATATTTTAGCTTAGTACAGGACAACCATTTGACATTTTATCCCATACTTTAATAATGTAAGACCAACCGTTTTTATATTTGATACTGAATATCACTATTTTGTCATTTGGTATTCAACATCAGTCAATTTCATATTAATGCCTAATGTTCGGTCACTCCAAGTTCCCATGTAAATCATAATGGATTTTTCGCGTACTTTTTTAAACATAGGACTTTCTTAAAGATTATACTTAAGAATAAGTGCCTTGCAATGAAGAGATAATAATTTGTGCATTCTTCTCGCATCTCACATCAAACGGCCCATTTACCTTTTCCATTAGCCCGAAAAGTGTTTTTGCTTAATCTACAGTTCGAAATTCACACCAAGTTATTACGGTTTCAACTAGAACCTTTCGTAAATGTAATAAGGCCACCAAACACTTCAAGTTAATAATAGATCAAGCTCTTAATAGATTTTCAGTGTCAAATACATATATTGGACTTATTTCTGGTACTTGGTCCTGAAAATGAAACGTCGCGAATGACGAACCCGTACATCGAATCAATATAAATAAGAAGAAACTCATCTATACCAGCTCTCAAAGATACAGACTATATTTTTCTACCGCTCAAGAAAATACTAATCTCCTCTCTTTACAATTGGTTGCTAACTCCAAGTTAGTTGAATCTAGTTTAACACTCCTTGGGTTTCTCTCCAATCACCGAAGGGCCGCGCAAACATTAAAACTAAGAAGTTAGCCGACCTGGATGGAATTCCCCGAGTATTCTCAAATATTAAGAATAATCAGGGAAATGTCATCTGTTTAATTGTTATGGTCTCGGTGGTCTCAAAATTACTAGAGATTCCAGCTGATATAAGTTTTGGAACATCATTACAGCAGCTGACTCAATGAAGTCAATGAAAAATTGAATCGGTGCATTCATCAATTTGGTGTATCACATGTCGTTGCGTTTGATATCACGATGGCAATTAATCGCGTGTGTTACAAGGGTTTACTGTGTAAATTGGAGACAATTGGCGTTCACGGTTCATTAATCAGAGATTTGTCAACTCTCCGATTTTTTTATTTCTAATTTTCATCTATAATCTTCTATCGTTAAATTTCAATCCAATATATGTTTATGTTGATTCCAGCTCACCTCCCTTCATCTCTTACTGGTTACATTCTTTTTACATTCTAAGTCGATCTTTTTTTAATGAGGTGAAGGATTGAGCTTAATCACAACAAATTCCTGCATTTATTCCAAATCCACACTCTGACACATTTTAGTGTCTCGGCTTGATTTTATCAAAGAAAATGTCTAGAACTAAACAAAGCGGCGATCGAAATTGCCAAATATTTTGGATTTTTCCAAATTATTTCCGAATTATTTTGGACCCATACTGGAGTAAAATTCTCACATTTCAGGAGGAACACCTTAATATGCGATTTTGTAGCTTGCACCTTTATTCTCGTAACTATATCCCTACAACTAGAGAGTTCGTATGTCTACGGAGTTCATCGTATATAGATGCTATTGCATGAAACAAATGTACTTAACCAATTTGATAATATAAATCAACGATGTGACACGAAACGTGAGGTGCTGAATTAGGGAATCCAAATTTACCGAAAATTTCATTTACCGGTTTCGGTATTTTTTTTTCTAAATTTACCGGTTTCCCGGTAAATTTCGGTAATTGTTTAGACTACAAAAACATCATTGAAACATCTAATATATCTTAATTATTTACTTATTATTCTTGTTTTTTGAGAAAAAATTAAGTTAAAATTTCATTTTTGTTATATTAAAAAATATACATAATCGTAATATTACATAAAAGTGCTTAGCAACAATAACTGTATTGTCAAATTCAAATTTATAAATATTCAGTCTCATTGATTTTCTTATAGAAAAAAATAATAATAATAGAACAAATAAAAACAATCTAGTTTATAAATTTAATTTATAAATATCATTTTGTTGGTAGTTCGTTTTATGACACCAAAATGCTTCTCTCAATAGATATTGGCAGAAAGCTTTTATTTCTAACAAAAGCGCTTTCAACTTAAAATATGAAAACAACTGGCTATATCATCTAAGTATATAACCGGCATTTAGAAGGAGAGCTTAATTTCTTGAAACTCAAAGTAAAAATTGAGCTTCTTATATTTCGAACTTAAATGAATAGTGAAGAAAAGCTTTGTGCGGCCGAACTTATGTGAGAGAGAAAAAAATCTTTGTGTGGCCATCTAAAACAGAACTCATTTCTTGGTATCAGACAACCTCATAGCATAAAGGGTGGCCCATCAATTAATTTGGCTCGAAATACAAAGACGAACGAATGTTTTATAAAGTGGTTTTTTTTATTAGAAAGAGATACATTGTCATTAAGAATGAAAAACCATTTCATTTAAATGACTATTAGGTTTACATTCTGCCAACCCCTATTTTTCAGAATATTTTCGACTGTTTGGCATTTTATCACGTCAATCGCAGATGCTTCATGTCATTTTGACATCTCCGTTACGACTGATTATTTGTTGTTTCCAAATATCCTGTTTGTCTATTTTAAGAACTTTGGGTATAGCAAAAACTCTTTTATCACGGCCTGGCAACGCAGCGTATAGATGTAAGAGCGGCTATTTGCTAATTTTTTCTAAATATTTTTTAGTAAAACAGTTCAATTTGTTCCAATCATTTGTCAGTTTCATAGCTCAATTTACGAACGGATAACCGAAATAAAAAATGCGCATGACAAAACAGCGAGACAAATTCTTGAGCAGGATGGCGACTCTTTTCACTAATTGTCTAGCAGTTATTTTGTTATTTTGTTTGTTTAAACAACCCGTTCCGTCAATTTCAAGCATTAAAGAAATTAAATTTCATAAGACGATTGGAGTTAGTGTTGACACACTCGAATTAATCATGAACTAACCATGAATTAACCTTAAGTCTAGTCACATCTGCGTAATGAAATGGATGAGATGAAGCAGATTTATATCGGCACGGTTAAAAATATCACTATTAAATTAAATCAAAACCCCTATTCATATACATAGATCCATAAATAAAAAGAATGAATATACCTTATAAGAACATTTCTTATTAAATTGAATAAGTGATATTTTATTTTATACAGTAGAAGTATAAAAAGATATTATACTAATTATATGAATTTTTTAATTTTCGGTATTTTCGGTAAAATTTTGAAAATTTACCGGTTTTTCGGTAGTTAAAAATTGACGGTAAACCCGGTTTACCGGTTTACCGAAAACCGGTATTGGATTCCCTATGCTGAATCGAAAAGATACTCGGAATTCGATCAACAAACTCTTATAGTATGGTGATGTAATTCGAGTACCACCATGCCCATGGCAGCAATTCATTCTCAAATTTAATTCCTTTGGTTATCAAAATTATTGAGGATGAGGTATATTCCATAAAACATCTTGTTAAATTATCAACGCCTGAGAGAATTGGAAGCTGTATTGATGAAACTGTGGTGAGCTCTCATTTTAACGGAATAGTTGCATTGACAAGCTTTAATGGCTATTCCACATCATCTTGAGCATTTCAAGAGGCATTTCATCTCAGCCCTTGACAAAAATACTGAAATGCATTATGTCATGTCGATTCTGTCAATACTTTCAATTCAAGGAGAAACAAATTCCTTCAGTCATAATTCCAGCTCAAGTTATCACCTGTAGTGCAATTGGTAAGAGTGATTTTAAACATGCCAAGGTTTCGAGTTTATCAACAGAATAGATGAAATTAAATATTACATTAAAAGTTCCCGAATTTTATTCAGAAGATTAAAAATACAAGTTTATTAATCTAAACCTATATTGTCCCATTCAAAGTAATCCCCATCGACTACAACACGCTTATGCCAGCGCTTGATCCAATCCTCGAAACATTTTTTATATTCGGTTTTCGGTACGTCCATCAGTGCTTCCTGCGATTTTTCCAATATTTCCTCTCGGCTACTAAAACGCGTCCCCCGTTTTTTTTACTCGACTGAACAGAAAGAAGTCACAGAGAGCCAAATCAGGTGAACTCGGTGGCGGTTGTATGGTATTCGTTCCATTTTTCGTCAAAAATTATGAATAGTGATGGCAATGTGCGATGGTGCGTTATCATGGTGCAAAATCCACGAGCTTTCTGCCCACAATTCTGGTCTCTTTCGGCAAATTGTTTCACGCAAACGTCTCATAATACGCCCAAATAATACTCTTTGTTTACGGTCTGTCCTTCTGGCAAAAATTCATGATGCACTACACCGTTGTAATCCATGAAAACCGTGAGTATTGCCTTCTCTTTTGACTGAAAACGACGTGGTTTTTTTGGTCTCGGCTCATTTGGTGATCGCCATTCACTTGCTTGATGTCTGGTTTGCGTGTCGTGCTCATAAACCCACGACTCGTCTCGAGTAATGATCCTTTTGATGAATCTGGGATCGGATACAGCCTCGCTAATCATGATTTTTGCGATGTCAACACGGTCTCCTTTTTGCATGAAATTAAGGTCTTTTGGCACCAACTTTGCTGCTACACGACGGAAACCTAAATCATTACCCTAAATGTCTTGGACGGATACATAGGCAATTTTCGATGTCGATGCTCTGTCACTGTCACGTTCATCATCTTCGATTGACTCACGACCACTTAAAAACCGCTCGTGCTACTGGTAAACTGGTGGTTACTCCGGGAACTTTTTGATCAAGGTGTTATGTCTGTAAAATAATGTTTGATGTTGATCATCTACTATACTTACACCATATGTAATGGTCAGTGGTTCGAAAAATATCAGTTAAGACGAGATTTGAATCGGTAACGACCTCTAAACCATAGATTTGTTTTATTAAATCCAATCATATACAGGGTGTCCGTCGGGAAGGTATTTGTTTGTTTATAATTTTTGATTAAATGAAAGAGAATGGATCTTATATTGATAAACGTTTTATTTAATGTCGGCAATTATGTATAGAATACAATATCAGATAAATGTCCGCCTCTGTTAGCCTCAAAAATAAGAGCCCTTTTGAGCACATTTTTCATTACATTCTCACACATTTTACGCGGTATTTCATTAATTTCATCACGAATATTTTGTTTGAGTTGCTCGGCGTTTCTGGTTTGTTTGCATAAGTCTTGCTTTTCAGATATCCCCACAAAAAGAAGTCCGGAGCAGTCAAATCAGGCAACCCTGGAGGCCAATCAACATCACCATTTTTTTGAAATAACTTATTGTGGAAAGAGGTCTCGCAGCAATTCCAGTGTAATCCTGGCTGTATGCGATGTGGCACCGTCCTGTTGATATCACATGTTATCAAGCCCAAAGCATGCAGTTGTGGCGTTAAAAAGTTTTCAATCATATAATGATCATTTTCAAAGAAGTAAGGGCCAATGATTCCTCATGACCAAATTGCACACTAGATTGTCACTTTCAATGGATGTAAAGGTGACTGATGAATAATTTGAGGGTTTCCATTGCCCAGGACCGACTATTCTGTTTATTCACATATCCATTCAAAAGAAAATGTGCCTCGTCAGTCATTATGATTTTTTCATGAAAATCGGGGTTGTCATGGGCGAGCTGTAACATCATATTGGCATATGTACGGCGGCGTAAATAGTCTTGTGGAAGAAGCTCTTGTGTCAACTGAATCTTAAATGGATACAAATGCAAATCCTTGTGCAAAATTGTGGCCAAACTTGTTCTTTGAAGACCAAGCTCCGAAACATTGCGTCGAATTGAGGTTGATGGATTGTTTTGAACACTTTCTTGAGCAGCAGTAATGTTTTCAGTCGATCTTGTAGTACGTTATGGCCCATGCTGGGGCCTATCACCTACAGACTCTCTTTCTTCGAAATCATTCACTACACGATAAATAGTGCGTTTTGTTGGCACGTTGTTTCTCCCAAAAATTTCACGTAACCTTCTCATCGTCACAGTAATCGATGATTGATTTTGATAAATTTTAACGATTAAAACACGTTGGTTTATCGAATATTTTTTCATGATAAATTAGCCACGTGTCTACTTCACGACTGCCAAATATGAACTGTCAAGACTAACGTTTACTAAAATGGCGGCAAAACAAAGTAGTATACCTTTCCAGCGGACACCCTGTATAAACTATAGAACCGCTTGAGTAATATTTGGCATCTGTCTAGACGTGTGAAATTAATAAACTGCATCATTTGATGATGATGCGAAAATCTACATAACTCAAATTTTATTGCGTTGAAATTTTTTTTAAGTCGGGGACTAATGTTTGTAGTGAGTTTATTTCTCTTATTTATTCACCCTAAAATGCGTTACCTCTAGACAATTTGTCATCCACCCATTCTTCTATATCTATCTCATAGTCTACTGGCAAAAATCCAATTTTCCCCACTGACTCATCGAATGCTGGCGAATAAGGTTTAATTCACTTTATCGCTATATGTTAATACTTAAAAAATCCGCTCAACACATTTTTCGATTTAATTGTTTGTATTTTTCTAAATAAATCAACATATTGTTGAACAGAAACGCGATGACTAACCAAAATGATGCATTCATTTGTATATATGGCATGTTTTGAACCGGCATTGACCACAACTATAAACAATAATGAATTCCCCACTATATGCGATGAGTATGTATGTACGGTTGCGATAAAGCAACAAAACCAATATATGTTGCACACCACTGCTTTACCACTTAATAATCGCACACACAACATATACAACGTCTATTCGAATAGCCCCCCTTTTTGATATTCTTTTATATTTTATTTATTTATTGTAAAGACCAAGACATTCAGTATTGTGTATTACCTTCTTGTAAGCTGTTGAAGTAAATTAAAAAAAAAAATTTAAAAAAAAAATCTCTCGCTTCCAGCGATTTTTGCTTTTCATTTTTATTAGTCGATATACTTGGCACAAAGTAAAAGTTTATTTTTATTTATTTATTAATAATTAGACGACATAAATAATAGTTTATAAATTTATAGTTTTGGTTTATGTGTCTATGTATGTGTTTGCGTATCTATGAAGTACACTGGTTTAGTGCCGAGTGCCGATCAAACATAAAAGCTGTGCAAAAGCTTTGAATCCACTATATATGTGGTATATGGACTGTTAACTTTATTGTGATTAAAATAAAACCCCCCAAGTGATTAAATACGATTAAAAATGATTAATAAATATTTAACAATATTATTTATAACAACACAACTATTAGTGATAGTGAAATGTAACGATAATTTACGCGTAGCATACGAATGGAAACAAATCGATTTTGTGTATGCAACGCCACAGGATCGTGCCGATGCGATCCAAAATAAAACGTTTATACCGGCGAATGTGATACCCGTTGGCCTCGAGGTGTATCAATCGCGCTTATTTATAACGTTGCCACGATGGAAAACTGGAGTACCAGCATCATTAGCATATATCGATATAAATGGTAAATATTTTCGTATTTTATATAATTTTAGCGTTAATAGCGTGCTCGCGGTAAGATTACGTAATATCTTTCTTTGGTTATTATAAGATTCTGTGTATTTTGTGTTTCTTACATCGATATATACTCTCGTGCATATACATACATGCATGCATATGTATATAAGTGTGTTTTTGTTTGAGGTGTATGATGGAAAGTTATAACGTCGTAAAAACTATATCTTACTTTTATGGATATAATTTAAGATCGTACAACAAAAACGTTTCATTTATGAATAGATCATTTGTATCGTAGAATTCACATGGACTCATAACTGATGTAGTAAATTATTAATTCTATTGTTTTCGTCTTATGTTGTACTTGAGGTAAATTTTATACCACATACTTGTCTATGTATATGGGTGTGCACTGTGCAGTATAATGTTATGCCGATGGTACGGTTGTTTATGCTTTTTAATTTAGCCGATCACGTTTAATCGGTGGATATAACAATATCTATACAGTTAGTTAAATGTTTATGTTTTTTGGAAATAGTTTAATTAAACACGGTGTGTGAATTTATCGGTGTTCGGTTGGAATTATTTTCTAATTTCGAGCGCCACGCTAGTAAGTTTCTTATTGTACTCCATTAAGTCAATATTTGTTTAAATAATTCGATGAAATTTGATTTGATTGAATTGGATTGCAAATATTGATGTAAGAGTTTAAAACGTTGTTATTTCATATCAAACAACAACCGGCACAAAACCAAAACATTCTGTCCGATTCTGAGAAATGTAATACGATGTTATTTAATGTAAATAATTTGTATACAATTAGTCACTATTTTTAAGATCTGAGAGACCGTCGATCGTGTAACTACCCAACTACAGAAAGGACTGGAAATTATACTAGAACTGAAGATATGTTTTCAGAGCCAGTGTGGCCCTGGGATACATAACAAGATCATGGAGAAAAGTCAGGGTAGTGTTCATCCCGAAGGATGGGTAGCTTATAGATATGACCAGGCATAAAGTTTTCGACCTATCACCCTGTCTTCTTTTCTTCTAAAATGCTTAGAACGACTCTTTGATAGGTACTTTAGGGACAATGTACTATTAGAAAATCCCATATATTCCAAACAACACGCATATTCATATCCAAACAACACGGATTGAGAAATCGCTGGACAAGAAGGAATTAGCAACGCTTCTTTCAGTGCAATGATCTCTGCAACCGAAAGTCATGACATGGGAATCACACTTGTTCGGTGGTTTAGTACCATGCTTAGGTCAAGAAGAATTACGGCAAACTTAGGTAGTGATACGACGACGGAGATCACCCGAAAGGAATGCCCTCAGAGTGCGGTTCTGTCTCCACTCTACCGGAAATCACACATGGGACTTTAATTAAATATTTAATTCCTACAATTAACACCACAATCAAATAAAATCGATATTTCGAGTTGTGTTCTTGTAATTCGCTAGAAGTGTCGTGTCACGACTAAACGTATATACAAGAATCGCACAGTACGAAGATCAAGTTCGGTAGCATATGCCTGATGTCATCATCAGATCGAAACCGGCCTAGCGAATTAGAACAAAGACGTCCAACAACACGGCGCTACAGGACTATATAATAGTTCAGTCTACCCCTCCGGTGATATGACGACTTTTACTAACGAATCAGTATATGCTGTATATACATACAAAATCCTGAGATCGAATTATCTATCCTCCTTCGTAGGTACGCTACTGTTATTGAGGTTGAAATTTCTGTAATTTTGAGAGTAGAACTCTTTGCAAAGAAGATGCACTGCAGAGATCGTCTGCATACTTTCTGATAGCCAGGCTACTCTAAAGGCGATTGGTTCCAATACTGTTTCATCGAAACATGTTTAAGATAGGATTCTTGCCTTAAATCGACTAGGCAGTCTGAATAAAGTTAACCAGTCACATGGGTATCAAAGGGGAAATATATTGGCTGACAAATTGGCACGTTCGGGTTCGGCTTCCACTTTTGTGGGACCTGAGTCCGTTTCAGAAGTGACGTCATTATCTCTTAAACGAGAAATTGACTATCACTGGTGATCTGCTAAAAGAGATGGGACAGCGCCATCTCCTTATTTGGATCAATAAAACAGTAAAGATCCCAGTCCTTCTTAAACTATGATACATGCCCTTTAAGGATCTTGCTGGGCTAGGAGAAGAAGAAGCTGTTGAGCAGTTCTTGTGCTCCTGTTCTGCATACTTTTCTCATAGACTGCACTGTTTCGGATCACAATTCCTATTTGTACGTCTGGGTAGGGACGTAAATGGGCCAATTGAGCGTTAGTGACTGGATAGAAAGAAAAACTACCCAACTGATCAGATAAGGTACACTACAGTCCATTCCTGTTTTTCCATGAGTTCGGTGTAGTTATTGTACTAATTCGGCCAGATATGTCTTCATAAATTGTATGAATGGAGTGTAAATATGAGTAAGTGGAATGTTTTACGTTGAGTTACCGTAATGTGGTACATGCATCACTCGATTAATATAAAATTAAAATTCCAAGCGAAACCACGATGCATGATCTGACTTATTTTTATAATTAATTGCCTGGTTTACCATTTTCGAATTCCAATAATAATATAATTTAAATATATATTCAAGAATATTAATGAAGGTTAACATTGCAACTAATCGCATGCAGTATATAATAACACTAACAATGAATTACACCTTTATCACAGTGATTACCTTTATAACTTACCTCGATCGTATTCTTAAAATTATATATTCTATTGCATAAAGATTTATTGAATGAAAATATTCAGCTGAGTATTATTATGATGTCATCAATTATATGATCACTTTTCTCATTTCTTCTCTATAATGGCCATCTTACTGTTGCAGGTAGCTTCTTGTCAAACTTAACCGGGATTCGAACCATGTAAAAGCAAAGCTTCAGCAATATCTTCTGCATTATTTTACCGGTGTCAGTACATGCGTCATTTAAATGTTAACCTTACGGTAAAATGAGTAACCTTACGTTGGAGGTAATCAGTGTAATCTGCTGTAGTGTAATTTCTTCTAATTACTATCAGACAAACCATGCCAGCTTGATTCAAGAACCAATATCTACTAAAAAGCTCTTGATTTCGATTATAGGTATCACTGAACAAGGCAATACCTTACGGTCCCTAGATTAAGTGCCCTAATTTAATTCCCATGAATTCACGGTTCTGATTCACATTTAGTTAGCAATAATACGAATTACAGACTGAATCCGTTGTATTGACCTTACAGCATAGTTGTTGAAGTAGAAGAACATGATATTATTTATGGGTTAGGTTCCAGTCTACCTATTTATTATATGAGTCATCCTCTTACTGAACAGTTTATTGAAGCTGTAAAGTACGCCCAGATGGCGCAGTGGTTAAAGCTGCGGCAGTTGGAGCGGAAGGTACCGTGTTCGAATCCCGATAGAGGCAGGATGCAAAAGGAATTTTTCACCACTAGATTACGACACAACTATTTCGGAATGCAGAATCCATGGGCCGACCCATTTTCCATGTCAGTACTATAGACTGACATGGAGCTATGCAATGTGCAGATGGTTAGGTAAATCGGACCTATAGCCATACGTCCTCGATTTGGCTACAAAGCGTAAGGTAAGGACGTAAATAAGCGAACCGCGAAAGAGTTGGGAGTGCCTTGAGCTCCAAAACAGATTGCATAGTAATAAAATATAAAAAAAGCTGTAAAGTACGAGCATTTGTGATATATTTGTGGTAATAAGCATAAAACCTGTTGAGATTTTAATTGGAAATTCTTAGTCTCTCTTTTATATTTTGGCTGATAATGTTGTAATGTGCATATACACTCTAAATTCCACCCAACCATGGGGTTGTTTTAAACATACATTCGAAATTCTGTGTTTTTTTGTGCCAGTGTTGTTATACACATACATTTCAATGTACATAATTAAACACTGGCGTAATAAAACAGAATTAGGAATATATGTCTAGCACCACACTGGCCAAGTGAGATACAATTTGGAATGTATGTCCATAACAACACTGGCGTGATTGTGTGGAAATACGAATGTATGTCTGGAACAACACACGTACAGGAAAATAGAATTTCGAATGAATTTCTGGAAACAACATTGGTATGGTTGGGTGGAATTTAGAGTGTATGCGCATTACAACATTGGCAGCCAAAGTGTTATCTCTTTATAAGCAACCAAAAAGTGTGTTGGAATGGAAATAAAGATGTCGTGCTTAGAAAAGCACTGATAAGCACCCATGAGAATAGCTGATTTCTATGTAAATCCAAAATAGTAACTCCTTGCTGTCCAAGGATCTATAGGTAAACTAACGAAACACAATGACGCAAGATAGAGTTCGATGTATTATTGGTCCGGACGCGATGTTTGCTAATCTTCTACAAGAGGCACTTATACCTATCCTTGACCATCGTATTATTTCTTTGCAGCTCATTTGGCTATGGTGCAGCTCATTTGACTAAAACTCAAGAAGTAAGCGAAGGCTTATGACCAAAGGATGTTGATCTTCAAATGTTTAGAGCAATTAGTAGATATTAATTTTAGTGATAATCCTCTTAAAAAAAATTCAAACAACATGTTTAGAGGAAAAAATTTTCTTATTAGACCCATGCTCTCTCGTTTGTCACATATATCTGGTGATCGAGACCTATGAATGGGGTCAAGAAATCTCAAAACCACTTTCAAAGACTTGTTTGTCTATTGGCATTGTATGGCTATGCATGCCATATATACTGCCACCATCGAGGTGGAAGTTTATCTGCTGTCACTTGGCCTGTACAACAGAAAGTATGCAATGCAAGTCATTAAAATTTTCCTTTACATTATCTCGGTTCCTATTGATTTACGACCAACTAACGATCTTGCAATATTGAATACCTCGGTTGAGGACTAACTGTCGATCTTGAATATATCGGATAACGTGGCTTTCATTCAGAGAATAAACTATATTTCGCGACTGACTGTTGGGTTGAGTAAGGATGTCATATTGTGCCGTAATATTCAAATAGATAATGACAATCAATAATATATCCAACAACTTTCGTTCACTTCTCAGAATTTAAGACTTTATATACGAAAATTATATTTTATTAATTTAATTTGATGTGTGTCGTTTATTCTTGAAACTATAAATTTCGACTTAGATAAAACTAAACACGATAAACACTTTGAAGGTGATTATAATGTCATACAGTCTAGTCTATAGATCTATGAGTTTAATGGAGTGAACTAATTGGTGTGTAACTCGCAGTATACATAACTACCTGAAAAACTTTAGTCCATTTACAGCTATAATTAGACTTATGGAATATCTCTTTCCCATACTATAAATATACAAATATATAAAGAAACATTTCGTTTATAACCTCTATTCCAAGTTCAAGATTCTGAAACTCAGCTGATTAGCATTAAACGATAGCAAATATAAAAAAGCGTTAAGTAAATATTAAGATAGTTATGCAAATGAAGTTGATTAAAATATATTAAGCAACTACCAGATTATACCAGTTTAATAAACTCTGCATTTCATCACAAACCACTTTACATTGTTGTTGTAATTATATATCACATTAGGTAGAAGGTTGATGTGTATATATGTACAAAACTGTATACGCATTTCTAATAATTATATCTTAATCTTATCAAGGGCTTGCGTCAACGCATAGATTGCCTTACATATGAAAAATATTTCACCATTTGCGTTGCTGATATTCAAAATGTCTTGAATTTCATTTCACAAACAACCTTTGAAACACCATACACAAAATAAATATTATCGCGTTCTATAGAATTCAATTGATGAGACCGGTTTAAATCTTAACTATATGGGGAAAGCTTTTTTTGTATACATCTTGTGCTAATATTTGTTATTAATTATGATATTAATAATAAAATGGTTGACCTCTATAGAGTACGTCGCTGGTATTGTTTCAAAAACCATGCAACGTAGCTCATTGGTAAATATTCGAGATGAATACTGAATTCGGTTCAGGGATCTAGCTTCACAGACGATATGTATGCTTAAACTTTTCGAATTGCATACATTTAGGTTTCTGTAGTATTCTGCTATTATATCTTATAACAAGTGGAAGTAGCTTGGTGTCATCAAGGATAAGTAACATTAGACCTCCCATACGATGAATGTCTTAAGGTAGGGAAGATCTATCGTAGGGGTATTAACCACATGATATGGCGCTAGTTATATGTCACTAATCTTACTTTGTGATTCGACGTGGAGCGGGAGTAATCGGGTTCGAATCCCGATAGGGCCGGATGCGAAAAGGGATTTTCATCATCGATCGTTTGGAAGGTGTGATCGGTGGTGCGAATGAACTCATCTGAGACCCGGTTGAGTTAAGAACCCGTGTGTCGTCCCATCTATAATGTCAGTACTATAGGCTGGCATGGGGCTATACAATGTGTAGATGAGTTCTACGTATAAATCGGACCTATAGCTGGATCGTCAGGTAAAAAGTGGGATGTCACACTGGGCCAATTGAGCCTTAGTGACGGATAACACAAAAAAATGTACGTCGCTGGTATTGTTTCAAAAACCATGCAACCATGTAACTCATGGGCAAATATTCGAGATGTATACTGAATTCGGTTCAGGGATCCAACTTTACTGATGATATGTACGTTCAAACTGTTCGAATTGCATACACTTAGATGTCTGTCGTAATCTCCTACTATTTCTGATATATGTATCAGGAACAGGTGGTAGTATCTTGGTGTCACCAACAAATTATAGGTGACCATTATAAGTAGCATTAGAACACCCATACGATGAATGTCTTAATGGTGACGGGTAGACCAGATTAATCACAATCTTATTAAACACGTTAGGTATGCACTATGAAATAAATTTATACACCCAGTAATGGCTAAGTAATGAGAGCAGTTGTCATGTATATGGGTGTGAGTGTTGACAGATGATATCAAATTCTTGTTAATCACGCGATCACAAATTTAATACGTGTCCGGAGCGAATGGAACAGCGATCTTTAAAGTGAAATCAGTTTTCGATAGACGAAAAGTTCGCTGTCAGTGACGGACATCTTCTGACTATTTACAACAGTATGAAGAGTTGGGTTGATGGTTTATTTCGAAAAGCTTGTTAAAGCCGTTAAAAGAATGGCCAAAAGTAAACAGTAACATTCGATGTCAAAGGGTAATCTATCTATTTGACCTTGCAAATTATTATCAATTGGTGGAACGTGGTCTTTAAACATTATAAATTACCGAGTCGATTAGTCCTATCTTATATAACAAACTTTTTCGATTAGGCACATAAAGTTTTATTTTATTTTTCTCTATGCATTTTTGTCACTTACAGAGTTGAATTGGAATATAGTACACCATTGGACTTAGAGCTTTTATTTATCAACGCAAAATCATGCCTGAATCTTAATGTATGACTTAATGTATAATATATTAACTATCGTCACGTGGATCAAAAAAAATGTTTCATGTTTTTGTACGAAACCAATTTTTGCAATTTGTTTGGGGCTCAAGGTACTTCCAAATATTTTACGGCGTAATCGGTTGGTTTGTTTACTTTATACTAAAGTAGTAAAGTACGCCATTACACCCAAATCGAAGATGAATAGGTAAAGATCCAATTTACGTAGAACCATCTGCACACTACATAGCTCTATATCAGCCTACAGCTCCTACATACATACACTGCACTCCAACAGGATGTCATAAACTTGTTAATTCACATCATCGATAATGAGATGGTTAAAAATCACTTTTACACTCACTTATCCCTTCGAGGATACGAACCAGTTTCCTCCAGTTCCAACTACCGCAGCTTTAACCGTTGCGCAATTAGGTCAGTAAACGACAGGTTGCGACCGACAAAAAGAACAATATAAGCTATACACTATATAAGCTATACATGTATTTTGGGATTTGTATAATGTTTATAATAAATATATAAGAGCTTTTCGATCATTAGTATGCATAAATCTCTTTCAAATATCTGACCCATCGTTACACTCACCCACCAACGACGTTCAAATTCGAATTGTCATGGAAGGTAAATATCGAATCCGAATTGTTAATACATGTCAAGACCTCTGTGTCGTCCTTCTAATAAGATAAATTCTCAAATAAAATGTCTTCAGTTTACAGTTTCAGAGGATTATTTGAGGTGCAATAACGTTTCGTGTGATGTTCCTTTACCTTATTTTTGGCTTGTTTACGGTTTTTGAGTAAGTTGAGTGGTTAAATTATAGGCTATAGTGCTTAGAACGTTCCCAAGTATGCCAGGGTATATGAGTATATAGTTGAACGTCAGTTGAGTTTTAGGTCTTTATGTATGTGAATGATAATAATTGATTAGTTTCTTCATCCCATTTTATGTGGTGAGTAAAGTGAGAGCATTATCATTTCGTTCATGTTGGATATCTGTGCCGTATGTGTTTTGATGACATGGTGGTAATTGTGCAGTGATTAAAGCTTTGAAAGACCTGTGTAAGGCTCTACTTATGATTGAGTAAAGTCGTATTTAATTGGCCTAACAATTATATATCATCATGCCACATATGGTCCAATAAACACACTCGTGGGGGTTGGTAGTTTTTGGAAATTTTTGGCGGAGCTTTTTTATTGATCGAACTTTTTTAAAGAATTGTGGGCCTATAATTTTCTATTTGAATTGAGAATATGACCAACAGGATTCAAAGAAATAATTAAAGATATAATTTAATCGATGAGTATGGTGAGGCTTTACCCGCCCAGGTGGCGCAGTGATTAAAGCGGGAGTTACCGGGTTCGAATCCCAATATTAGCCGGATGCAAAAAGGGATTTTTCATCATCGATCGTTTGGGCAGTGCGATCGGTTCTCGGAATGAACAAATCTGGATCCTTTGTTGAGTTAAAAATCCATGGGCCGTCCCATCGTCCATGTCAGTATACTATATAGGCTGACATGGAGCTATTTGCAATGCGCAGATGGATATTAAGCAGACGTAAATCGGGACTATAGCCGTACATATAGTGGTATCACAACGGACCGTCGCCGGTGTAAATGTGCAATAGCACCCACCCAACAAAAAAAATAGTGCGGCTTACCTCGATGATTTTAATCTGGCAATGATATTGACCATTTTATGTAGCGTAGCAGATCACAATCCAAAGCATTTCAAATACATTGTTCAAATACTTCTTAAAGCAGAGGTTGGTTTAATATCTGTGCATTTGGCGCTTATGCCACTATGATCTATATACAGTTATCTAATTTGAAACCATATATATGCTTGTTTTTTTTTATTGTTTTGATTTACAGTAGAATTCCGATTTTTTTCAGTCTTAATATAAAAACTAATTTCCCCATTAGATGTCTTGTGTCGTCCATACTTTGAGTAAATCGGCAGCAAGAATGGGTAAAACAAATCGTGACTGAAAAATTATTGTAACATGACCACATATCCAACGGACATATGAAAAATGAGGAATTAAAGGTGACTATAAATAAGCCGTATGTAATATAACCCACCTTGAGCTTACCGCCTTCACCTGGAAGTAATTAGAAAACAATTTCCTTTCCAAATCTCATATAAATATATGTTATTCAAATAACATTCGATTTATCTCATTCACCTCATACCGCTAACCGCACAAGGCTACACTATCGATCATGACTCAATAATATGTAAAACTATCGAGCATACAAAAAGATTTCAATTCGTGCGGCGACTAAGCGAGAAACGTTGTATATACTCGTATATAGTTCCATACACATAACATATTTTATTATAAATAGTTTCTTAACTCTGTCTTGACCAGAGTAAAACCAAATAAATTTACTATCTTAACTGTTCACATAATATTATGCTTAAATGTGTTAATAAACGGTCAATTGAATAACAATAGAGTGTATTTATTTATGTATGATTATCATGTGGAGTGTGGTTAATAGTTTTTGGTCCATTTGAAATTAGGTTACCTATGTACATACTCGTTTATAGAAAAGTTACTTTAATGAATGTATGTAAATATATGTACATATACAAAAATCGTACATTAATTACATTAAAATTCGTTTACACAGTAAATTTATAAAAGAGAAAGTGATTTTGGCGATATCTTACATCAATGAAATGCATAACACCTACCGTCTTTCAAATAAAAAAAACTATTTCATGTGTGTCGTTTGAAATTCAGTCGTATCATCGTACGCCAGGCTTTATACAATACACATTTCAAGGTGTATGTATAAAAACGTAGATATATAGCCTTAAGCCAGTTGCTATTCATGTTATATAAGCCGTCTTATGTATTGCAAGACATTATCATGCAGTAATATCTTTTGCGGCGAACGTGAAGAAATTTCTAAATAAAATATTTTTATATATTTCGTAATAGTGATAAATATAAGGTGGCTTCAACCGTTTTCTGCAACCCCGATTTTATAGAATCAAGTTAAATTCCCAACCAAGTACATATTCCCTAAATTTAACAAGGTGCTGATATATAAACCGAAAGTAAATAGTTGTGTTTGAGTCGTAAGACATTGGAGAAATTTGATTGAGCTGAGTGCTACATTTATATGACCTTAAATTTACTTTTTGTTATGATTATGTTGTCTTATTATTTTTAGTGGCCTTAAAGACATTACAACATGTTTAGTATTACTTAGTTTATAACAAAACATTATATTTCTATTCCAGATAATTCTACAAAATCACCACTACTTCGACCATATCCGAATTGGGAGGCACATCGCCTAGATGGGACCGAGGCACCCGAAATTGTTTCACCTTTCCGCATACGGGCGGATAAATGTGGACGACTATGGGTTTTGGATACCGGGATTAATGATATAACCGACGAGAGCGTACAAATGACACCACCCCGACTGTTGATTTATGACTTGCACAACGATTTTTTGTTGCGAAGCCATAAATTTCCAGAAGGCCAGTACAAAAAAGAATCGTTTTTTGCTAATATCGCGGTCGAGGATGGCGATTGTGACAACACATACGCTTATAGTGCCGATTTAAGTCAACCCGGATTGGTTGTGTACTCGTGGAAAGACGATAAATCGTGGCGCATGACTCATCATTATTTTCATCCCGATCCACTATCCGGCAATTACAGTATCGACGGTATACAATTTCAATGGGACGATGGTCTATTCGGCCTAGCACTATCGAAACAACAATCGGACGGCTATGCAACCCTTTATTTTCATCCGCTTAGTTCAACAGTCGAATTTAGTGTATCGACGCGAACTCTACGAAACGAAACACTTGCCACATCGAACGAAATTTACCGAGAATTTAAAATACTAGGCAATCGGGGACCGAATGGTCAAGCTGGTGCCGCATTCTTAGACCAACTCACCGGTGTGTTATTCTATGCGTTGCCAAATTTAAATGCTGTTGCATGTTGGAAAACATCAAATCGGGCGTACACGATAAAATCACAAGGCCGTGTCTATATGAATAAAATCGAGATGGTATTTCCGAACGATGTTAAGGTCGATGATCAAGATCGATTGTGGGTGCTATCCGATCGGCTACAAAAATTCATGTACTCAGAACTAAATCCACAGGAAATTAATTTTCGTATCCTAACGGCTCATGTTAAAGATGCTATTGAGCATACAGCGTGCGATATAAATACAAAACCGTTACCAGATATTATCACAAAATTAGGTGATATACTTAGGCCGACACAAAAGCCAGGAACAAAATCGAACAGTTCATCGATACGTTTTAATATTTTACTAGCGCTAGGGGCAGCACTACTGTTGTTAATATTCAAAATTGTGTAGACATGGTCGCCGACATGAAAGATCATATCCATTCCAAAAAAAAGCTTTTTTAATATTATTTTGTATTATTTGTTATTATTATTGTAATATATAATGTCTAATTTCTTGTTTATTATTTTATTAATTAATTAATAATTCTTGTTAAGAATAAGAAGAGGAGGAAGAAAAAGGCGAGAAGAAAAATAATTAAAATTCTAATTTTGTTTTTATTTATTTCGATGAATGATCATTGTTTAATTTAGAAACCGATAGAATTTTTTCACTTTATTCGTTTGGGTTTTCGAAAAGTTATTTTGAAAATAACCGAATAAATTCGAATATATTTGTATAATTTGACACTAATGTGTCATTCAATAGAACTTCAGGAAGCTTCTGCTACGGAACAAGATAAAAGCAGGACACAGTTATTGGAAATGTCACTTCAAACACTCAGAAGCCAACTCCTCATTCTTGGCCATTCAACACGTGGCGTTAATAGTTCGCTTGAGATGAATCCCATGTTACCTACGAGAGTGTCACTTTGAACACCAAACTCTTTCAATATTTGGTCTTATATAAATACTTGTTTGTGAAAGGAGCGAAGCTAACTGATATAGCACTGTAATATTGAATAACTGACCGATTGTAACATATTTTATATACAATACGATCTACCAAGATACGTTTATGTGTTCAATACATTACGAAACGACAATAGATGATGTACATAATATACACATTAAGATGCTAACGAGCCACAATAATGAACATGTTATTTACATCATAAGATCATCTAATTTCTGTATAAATTACATATTACAAAAATCGCCATCGTTAAAGTAATTACGACAGTAAGCAAACTGAACATTACGTTTGTATTCGAGCCCCCATCGCGTTACAAATTTATAATCGTGATTTTTGATTTATTTTAATTTAAAATCATATACGCCGATTAAAATAATTTAATTATTAATTTAACTTTTACATACGAGTAAAGTCACCCAATTTTAAATATCGAGATACATATCGGCACTTTCACATAATTTTTTCATATTAAATAATTTATTTATTAACTTAAAAACTATTGTGTTGTCACGCTAACAATTATTTTATTTATTTGGTGTATTTGTCACAGTTTAGAGGTGTGTCTCACATTACATATATCGATATGAATTTATATACCTTGTTAACCCGCTAGCATAAAATTACTTTCATTAATTCTTAATAGACAAAATTTATGTGGAATAATTGATTTATTGATTAACAAATATTTTGTTAAATAATTGACGGATTAACTTACCCGTACTATTATTATGATTATGCATAATTGATACGATTGTGGTTCATTCGATGATTGCTATCAAAACATAAATACATATTGGATTTGAAGTGCGAACATTTGATCAAGATTAGTGTATTGTTTTATGGCGTGCACAGTTATAATTCAAACACAAAATTATTTTGTTTTTTAATTAAAAAATTTATATCGAACATGATTTTCACAAATTGCAATTTAATGCAAACTAATTTAAGTGTTATTATAACATACATGAATGTTTTTTGTAATAATAATTATGTGATTATGAAAATAAAATTCAAAATTAGTTGAAATAATTGAAAAATAAATTAAAATTATTTTTATTGTATAAAAATTTACTAACAACTATGTCATAATAACATACGGTTGCTAAAAACGTATATTTAGATCAAGGAGATGTTAGTGATTGGTTATGGTAAGTATGAAGAATCGATTAACGATGCTGATTTGCAAATATTCGCACAGTACTGATTTGATAATTGTTTCAATCGGCTTTGTCCAGAACAGAGTTGAGTTTATATATAAGAGTAGTAACTAAAGGGTGGACCATGTTATCAGATCATTCAATTTCTAAGATCCAGCAGTTGAACATGGTAATGATGTTATTGACATGGCAGCAAAATATTAAAACAATTACGTAAATGTAGAAAAATGTAATAGATTCTTCCTTTTTTCTTAATATAATCTCATTTTTGTAGAATAAATGTAATTTGGACAGAAAAGATATTCATATAAATGATCTAGGTTCAGATAAATATTAATGGAGTAATATTTCCTCTGATGTTGCTAATTTATATTATTGATGTGCAAATAGACGCAACGAAAAGGACAATGATTTGAATCGAATTCTCAAAAAAATTTTACTCAAAAAATTAATACAATTACCAGCACAGTGGGCCAACATAAACCTATAATAATCGAATTAGCGTATATTGCCTTAATATAAGCAAGTATATAAGTATATTTCAGCCAGAAAATCACAATAATTTTATTTTTGTCTTTGCAATATTTTTTGGGGGCTCTAAGCACATCCATCTCTTTTGAGGTATGCTGTTTTACGTCCTTCACCCAAATTCAGGACGTACAGCTGTACGTCTGATAGATCGGCCCATAAATTATGTACTCCAACAGAGTATCATAAAGGCAATTGAGAACACACAACTGGTGAAAAATCTCTTTTGCACTCTCCCCTTATCGGTTTTCCAACCTTCCACTCCAAGTGTTATAGCTTTAACCACTGCTTTATTAATATGAATTCGAAATCAATTAATAACAATTAAAATTAATAAATTAAAAAAAATGATTAAAAATTTAAGTCACGACCCGACGTGGGAATACGAAAAGTGACGTGAATATGAAAATAGAGGTGGTTAAGTGCACCAAAATATTTGAGCATAAATCTTTCAACCTGGCGCAAATAACATTTAATCAGTTTCTTGATTGGCATTTAAAGATTGACTAAAGCTAGAATAATAACAATATACTCAGCAACAATCTATCTAGCGGTTTTATTTGGTTCGAAAATTTTCACTGAATTTTTTTTTACGTTTTGTTTTAATTAGGTAAACCGCCCAGGTGGCGCAGTGGTTAAAGCTGCGGCAGTTGGAGCGGGAGATACCCGGGTTCGAATCCGATTCGAGGCAGGATGCAAAATGGGTTTTTCACCTTCGATCGTTTGGGCGGTGCGATCGGTGGTGCAAAATAAACATAATCTGGATCCTCTGTCGTGTTTAGAATCCTTGGGCCGACCCATCTTCCATGTCAGTACTATAGGACTGACATGGAGCTATGCAATGCGCAGATGGCTCTACGGAAAGACTCGGACCTATAGCCGTATAGAGTGGTATCACAATGGATCAAATTTGGTGCGACACACTTAGTGCGATAGCAGCCACATCAACTTAACTTTTTTTTTTTTAATTGGGTGCAGGGCGGACTTTAAGACTGACCTAGCTCCTTGTAACTGTCAGAGCTCCTGCATCCAACGCACGATCCTTCAAGAAAAGGTTGATAGCTGCCTTAAACTTGTGCATTTTAAACTTAAACGGAAATTGAAAACTAGCCAACGAATTCCACTTCTTAGATGTTCGATAAATAAATTCGCGCTTTGCATCTTCAGTTCCTCGTGTTACCCGTCCTGGCGTAAAAAATGGTGGTATTTTCTCCTTTAATTCTGCAGAACATTTACCATTTATTAATTTATAGAACACGCAGAGTTCTGCAACATCTCTGCGATATTGTAGGCTGTCTAGATCTTTCCTAAGTCTGGGGTTTCATATTATTCGAACTGTATCCAGCAACTGAAGAGCAGTGCCATATGCTCCACCCCAAACCTGACAGCAATATTCTATACACGGTCTAATAAAGGTTTTATATATTTGGAGAACCTGATGCGATTTAAAAAACCGTCTGCATCTATTGAGGGACCCGAGTTTATGTGAAGCTGATTTGGCTAATGCGAGGTGTTCATTACATTTTAAATTGTTGGTAATCTGAACACCAAGCAGACGAATTGAGTCACAACTCTCGAGAACGTGTCCTTTTACCACAAAAGGGTATTCGTTGTGACTTCTTTTACGCGAGAATGTGCATATTTGTGTTTTTTCTCGTTAAATGATTTTTAACTCCTCACTTAAATATTGTACTCAAAACGGAACTAAGCGAAGTGACAACTTCCAGCCGTTTACCGTTTAACTGTGAAGAAGTAGGCTCGACCTCGAATGAAATAGAAGAGTGCAATGTTGCATCATCGGCAAAACTGTGGATAGGGTTTACAGTGCTATCCAACAAGTCATTAATGTATAAAGTTGGTGACAAAACTGATCCTTGAAGGACTCCAGCATTTGGGGAGTGTGTCGTTGATGATCTCCCATTTAGCACAACGTTGATCTTTCGGTCTTTGAGAAAGTTTTTTATCCACTTGATGGTCATCGAATCCAAGCCGTATGCCACAAATGAGATTCTCATGCCAAACCTTGTCAAAAGCTTTGGATATATCCAAGGCGATTGCAAAGGCTTCTCCATGTTGCTGAAGGGCGAGATTCCATTTGTTCGTAACATACGTCAAGAGATCGGTTGTGGAGCGGCTTTCGCGGAAGCCATATTGTTTATCTGAAATTATTTTATTATTTGTCAATGTCAACACTGATTGTTCTTATAAGTAAATCTGATAAGATCGTGATAAATCTTTCTATAAAACGTAAATTTTGAGTGTAAATTATAATTATACATAAAATCCAACCGTTCACTATCAGATATGCGTAATATGAACTAATACCATCCTTATTAGATTCGTCGATCGACGTCTTTTTCGGAAAAGGCTTATATTATGTTTGTATAACATAAAATGTATTATTTTTTTTAACTATATAAACTTTTAGAAAACCTATCTTGTGGCATAATAATATGTCGCTTAGAGGCCGAGAACCGCCCTTACCGCGTCTGAACTGAGACCTTACGAACCAGTTTTAACGATTGATGGACATTGTAGCTGGTTGGCCCAACAACGAATGTCTTTACAGACACGCTACATGTTAATTTTTGGTCAACGGCGAGAGTTCAAATCGAGACCGTGGCGTGATGACAAACTCTCTTAACCATTAAGTTACAACCGACGACAATTACCACTAACCAATATTCATCATGTATGATTTCATTATATTCGGATACTGTGCAAGAGGAATAATGTTCTTCGCCTGAAGATAACTGAGAGTCAAACTAGAATGAATGCTATTAATATCAAAATTAGAAGCTCTTAACTTTAACTCTTATTCATAACTTAAATATTTTAAAACACAAACAGCTATCCATGCCAGATTACGTGTGATCAAATATTTATGTATCGGAATATTAAGCAGCAAAACCTAACTGGTAGTTTCGCAAAACGTCGTGGAGCAGGTTTAAGATTTTAACGAATCCGGTTCGCCATACCTACTCAAAAATGATCTTAAATTAAAGCAATACAAAACTAAAGAGTTGGGTTAAACACCGGAACAACGTACAAAAGTATTGAAAGCTTTATTTTCATGTGATAATCAATAAAATACCTGTGTGTTAGAAATCGGTTTGACCTGCAGTTACTATATATGGAGATAATCTCTTTTATTGACTAAAGCATTACAGCAAAAAGTGTTAAATGATGATTGATTCTTTCGACATACAAATATTTTGTACCAACTGCTTTATACATATTCTAAATATTTCGGTATCGTTCCATAAATCTGGTTTGATGAAATAATTTGAAGAAAAAATATTATACATATTCGTCAAATTTAAATTAACTCTCAAACATTTCAAAATATTGTCTGACGCTATTCTATATGAGTTTAATAAAGAATTAATTTTACATTAATTATTAATTTACCTTTTACAATTAAGGTATGCTCGGTCCATAAGACGTTCATTTTTCGTTCGACAGCGTCTCATGAATGCGACACATATCTTCACTTGACTGAAATTTTTTGACATAGAAATCAATCAATACAAAAGTTTATTATTACTTTTATAATATAAATCTTACCTTTTGTTCTTTAAAACCAAAAAATTATTCGACTTGAAAAACACTACTAGGTCCGTGCGTGACTATCACTTTCCATTTTTATTTTTGCACTCGGTTTTTGATTAAAGAAAAACTACGATATTTCCGTTTTATAATTGATGAATTGATGCTGCTGAGCCGAACGATTTACATAATATTATAATAGTTATGAAAATTAATTAGAGGTCCAAATATTTGCTATACATACTTACAAATTAAATTAGAATTTTTCCATAAATTTGAATACCATTCAATATTTACTTGAATTTCCAAAATTTAAAAAGAAAATAATAATTTTATAAATCGTTTATTTTATTAGTTTTTGTGTTTATACATTTACACTTTCACTGATTTGACTACATTATTTTGTGTGTACGGAGGATATAAAATGATGAACGAGTTTTCATTTTCTAAAAGTGTTATTAAATAGTATCTGTTTTATTGCTCTTTTATATGAGTTTCTTGTTTTTTTTTGCATGGAAATTTAATTTTATAATTATTATTCGAATATATTAATTAAATCAAATAAATAAAATATTTTATTTAATTTTTATTTTTGAAAATTTTTACATTTAGACTATATAAAAATTTGTTTTTTTTTATTTATTATATTTATCAATAATAATTGTGTTAATATATAATTAATTATTTTTTGTTTCCATATTTATTTTTATATAAATTAAATTATAGTATGTATATTATATAATATAATAATAAATTATTTATTTTCGGCAAGGCGTGGAAAATTCCAACAACATTTTAATATTTTTTGCGACATATATCCGAAAAAATTCAAAACGTTGTGATTAAATATAATACAAGAAGTATATTATAATCGCCTGTTAAATAAAAAAAAATTTATAATAATAAAAAATTATATATTATATATTATTTAACAAGGGAATTTCGCACTCAACAAAATTGATGTGACAATTTAATAGATTTTATAATAGTTATTTTAATTTAATTAATTTATTCATACATTCATATAGTATTAAAATTGTCGCCTGCGTTTTATAAAAAAAAATATTGTATTATAATTCATAAACATTAAATAATAAAATAAAATTAAATTAATTTTTTTTTATAAATTGCAAGGGATTAATTTATAGGAAATTATCCAACATCAATATTTGTGATAACAAAAATTTTAAAAAAATTTCAACATTAAATTTGTATAAAAAATCTTTGAAATCACTTGCCGAATTTCCATCATTCGTTTTAAATATATATTTGTTTCCATTTTATAATTTATTTCATTTTGTTTTTGATCATACAGTGTTATTTCATTAAAATTTTCATTTGCTTTTAATTTATTAACTGGTTTTAATTTTGCATATTGAGAAAAATTGATTGAAAATAAATCAAAATTATAAAAATAAAATAAACATAAAATTATGTTCCCAAATTGTTTATGCCCATCCCTCTAGAAGATTTTATAAGTTCAGCTTTATGGATAAAATTTTTCAAGGATGTCAGAGATATTGGAAGAAACAACTATTGTATAACGTTTATTTCTCAATTTGTGAAATGTAACCCAGAACCTATGTTTGATACATACACAATCTTAATAAACGAATAAGATAACCATCAGACGAAATTAATTAAATAAAAACAAAATTACGAATAATTCGAAAGTAATAATTTTGAAGTAAAAGTACTGCAAAGCAAATACTAGACAAGAACCTACAATATTTTATAGTTATTAATTTTTTTTTATGTATAAAAATGATAAGAACCGAATTTAAATTTTAACAATCGTTGATCAAGTTATTTAGTACGGTCATTAATCACATAAAATTTATATTTGAATAGTATTATAAACAATTTTCTCATTGTTAACATTTTAAATTTGAAGATTAATTTCTTCACGTGAACCTCCTATCGAGATTAGGAAATATAATGAATATAAAAGTGAACAAATAGAAGATAGGGATTAAAAATATCTGTGCGAGAAAGGATAGAAACCCAAGATTAGCAAATACGTAAGTATAATAATTTCACTTCAATCAAAATTTTATATTTAAAATGAGCATTTTTTTTTTGAAAGCCTCATTCCGGAGAATAACATTTACAAATAGAAATGCAAATGATATATTTTGTCATACGTGCACTTTTACATTGACTACGGTATACAAGAAAAAAATACAAACAAAATCCCAAAAAAAATGTGCAAGCATGATTTTAATTACAATTAATTCAAATATATATATACCTTATAAATTCGCTTTAAAAACACACATTTTATTATCAAAAAGCTTTTATGTATTCTCCTTTATGTATTGAATAGTGTTTCAAACTCATTTTAAATTAAATTAAGACTTCAAAGCTGACTTAAGAAAAAAAATTTATAACAAAAGAAAACAAAAAATAAAAATACAACACCAAAAATACAATAGTTATTGAACTTGAATTTTGCACGGTATTGAAAATACAAAAATTAATGAATGCATTATTTATTCACTTAATTAAATATTTTTTACTTGATTATTCATAATTTATTCATTTATTTTTTTTTGTGGGGATATAAATAATATCGTTTATATATAGAGAATATTTTTAGTAGCACAAATAATCGTGAACGGTTTTTGCTACACAATTTAATTTATTTTTACAATTGTTAATTCCAAAACAAAATAATAATTATAGAAATTACTGAAATGCGTGCAATACACATATCAGATCCAAAAAAAACAACATGTGTATGTATAATCAAATTAGGCAGCCAACAAATATATAAATCTACTTATATTCTTGTATCTATATTAAGAATAGTTAAAACACTAACCTTTTGCATACATTAAACCACCCCGAACAATTTTTTTTTATATATCTGTCTTACCTGGTATTTTGCATAAATAAATTACGAGATTTTGTGTTAATTAATATTAAAAAAAAAATTAATTTGAACAAACCTGGATTGACATATTTTTTTTATGTAAAGGGGTTTTTACAATACATAACAATACTACAAAATTTAACTAAGTGTTTGCAATCTCGCGCGATTCTTGCAACAAGAAGAATTTTTATAATTAATTAGAAATAAATCTATACAATTTATATATGGAGAGAGATCAAAAAAATATATATTTTTTGTAACCTAAGCCGATCAACCTTTACGAATTGTATACTTATAGTATTATAACGTTCTCAGAAGAATTGATAAATAGATAGTTTAAATTAATTTACAGAAGAATTTATAATTTTAGCAAAATACTAGGTAATAAAAATCTCGTGTGATGCGACCTAGATTGCAATGAAATATATATAATTTCCTAACGTCGAAATTACCAAATATTATATTTATATATATTTATATATGTTAAAGCAAAAAAAAAACATTTAATTATATATAATTTAAAACAAAAATAATTTGATCGGATATTTATTTTTTAAATGCTAAATTATTATTACTTTTTTTTTGTATCTAAATTTAATATAGAATTTAATTTTTCATAAAAATTAAATGATAAACAAAAAAATAATAATAATAATAAAAATTAATTAATGAAAGATTATAAAACATACCCCTTTTAAACAGGTTATGTAAATTTTTTTCTTTTATTTTTTTTATAGATAAATCTCCAATGGAGCCAGAGAATGTTTAATTCTTTAATTAAAGAAAAAAATAAAAAAAATATATTTATAATAAATTTTTGATTTAATTTAAAAAAAAAAGCTGTTTGTTTTTTAAATTAGTTAAGACATGAGTTTTTTTGCTTTTTACTAATAATACAAATTACCATCACCAAGAAAAAAATTCTAATAATAGTAAATATTTTACTAATATTTCTACGATATTCAAAATTTAGGCAGATACTAGTAAAATATTTAAAATTATTTAATTAAAAATTAGACAAAAAAAATAAATTATGTTGATCATCAAAAAAAACTTGCTTATTGTTTGTGTTATGGATAGATGATAGGCAATGGTAGATGCATCATGGGGGCCAAACACAAAGGCCCCTGGGGAGATCACCGGAATCTTGGCGGCATCATATGAAGCATGGCTGGTCCCGGAATCATTACACCCATTCCAGGTGCTACAACGCCTTGCATTGGTGCAAGTAAACCTATTCCAGATAAAATAAAAATAAAGAAAAAAGAAATCCAATTTATAGCGATACATCATATAAAAGTTTTTTAAATTTTTTTTTTGTTTACATTTCAAATAAATTATTGAAATAAATAAGATGTATTTTTTCAAAATGTCGTTTTTTTAAATAAGTAAAAAAAATATATTTATATATTTAATTAACATGTCAATCATATTTCAAGAATATATAAAAATAAATTAAAATTAAATTAATAAACAAAACAAAAATATTAATTATTTATATATAGCAAAATAAAATTTATTTTTTTAAATTTTTAATTTTTAATAAGCAGATTAACTTCAAATATGATTAACTAAAGTAATTACTATTAATTCGATTTTTTTTATATTAAGACACATATATAATATATATATTTTTTATATAAATAAACACGTTTGGTTTACACCTGCTTATAAACCAAACTCAAAAAATAAATATGAATATTTATAATAATAATAATAATATATATTTAATTGTGATTTTGGATTAACCACTAAACAAAATAAATAAAAACGTACTGTTTCGAGATTTTTTAATTAATGAGGGATCAATGAGAAAATCTAAACTAATGGAATTATTTTGCACTATATAAAAAAATTGTATTTATAATAAAGGCACTAATAGAATTAAAAATAAATTACGTAATTAAAAAAATATTAGAAAAAATTAAAGGGTTGTAAAGAAAATCAAAATCAACCAACCTTTTTATGTTTTGTTATTTATTATATATATAAATAAATATTTTAAGCTAATTTATATATATGTAAATATTTATTTTATGAAAGGTGGATGTTTGATAATATTTTTAATTTTTTTAATGTATAAAAAAACTAAAAATAATTAATGTATTTATTATTAAATGTAATTAATTTTATGAATATATTTCTATTTATATAAAAATGACAAATAATATTGTAAATAAAATAAAAAATCATAAAATTTACCTAGTTAATTATTTAAAAATTTGTTATTTTATCTAAATAAAATATATAAATAATTTCATTAATATTTTGAATTGTAATTATTTTTCATAAATTAATATCAATAAATTTCTAATCCTCCAAATGACAAGTTCGAGGGCGCAATTCATTTTATTGAACCAAGCATTATGTAACCTAATTCAAAGTGAAATTACTCATGAACTAAGTTTGAAAATTTCTATGATAAAAATGTTTATATAGCAGTGAATATATGATATACATAAATCGTTTATGTTCTTCGGGAATAAATAATTAATCGTTAAAGAGAACAAATAAAAATAATTACTAGTGGTGCCATCTGCAAAATAAAACCATGTTAATTTTTTATGTGTTGATGTATCTTATAGATTATAGTTTAGCATGTACATAAACACTCGTCGTTTCGCTTGCTTAAGGAAAATGAGCATTCAGTAAATTAACAATTAGAAGAAAGTCTTCATATAGAATTCAAGTTAATTCATTTGTCAATAATTAATAATCAAACATATTATACAAAGTAATGACATATATTTTCTAAAATTAAATCTCTTTTATGTTCTACCCTGTATATAAAACCAAATTGTTTTCAAAATAAAAATTGAAACTGAATTCTAAAATCTTATTTTGAAAAATAAACGAAGCGAAGAAAAATTATTCTTCGTTCTGGAGATTCTAATCTAAATTAATTATTTTAGTGGAAATTGACCTTTTTTTAAAATTATGTTTAAGTTCTAGTGTACAACAGTACAAAATTCGACTCCAAATAGATACTTACTTAATTTAAACAACTATTCAATGTTTGCTCCTGTTAAATTAATTTTGAAGAATCTAATTAGGATAGGGTTAGATAATTTCGCTATGTAAACAATCAATAAGATTAAATTGCGCCCTTACACTACAAAACAAAACTAATTCAATTACCTACGTAAATATATTTTCTAATAAAATAATATTGATATTAATTTATACTAATATTGATGATTTTAAAACACTAACAATACCCCATTACCAGAAAAATATGTAATATCAAAACCAAACTATTTATGGCTTTAAAAATACTAATAAAAAACCAAGCAAAACATATTGTGTTGTTTGAGTAACTCAAAAATAAAGTTATTAATGTCACACATAATAATTAAAATATATATATAATGTATTTATATATATATAAAGTTAAAACCAAACCAAAAAATCAAAATTAATAAATAATAATAAATAATTAATATTATGTGAGAGCAGTGATTTTAATTACAAAAAAATAAAAAATGTAAAAATAATTACGCTTTTTCCAGAAGTTCAAAATTTTTTGTTCTTTAATTAATCTATCGATCTATTATTAACAAAAAAAAATAATTATCTAATCAAATTACTTATAATAATAAGAATAAATCACCAATTATGTTTGTGTTTTTTAAAATAGTCATACACTTACAATAATATTATAATTATATTATGTAAATAAGTATTTTTTCAGTACTCACCATTAAAAAAAGATAATTAAAATTAAATAAAAGTAATAATAATGTAACGTAAAATATTACAATTACAAAAAATAATAAATTTATAAATAATTAAACTAATATAAAATGTCTTAAACGTTTTTCTTTAACAAATTAATTAATTAAATACCGAATACAAATTTAAAGCAAAAATTATTTTGTTTCTCTATCTAATATAATATATTATAATATGATCTACAACCCCATGCATATAAAGTATAAAAATTAAATCTTAATTTTTTCTGTTTGGTTTTTATTAATTATGTATTTTGAAATTTCTAATCTAATTTTATTTTTAATTTGAACGTAACATTAAATATGAAGATTTTTCCTACGTACAAACTTGTCAAGAAACGGGAATAAAATATTTTCAATTAATTATAAGTAAAACCTCTAAATTTTAGAAAGAATAAGCGAGAAGCACACATAACAATATTTGCAGTGCAATAGTAGCAGGAAATAATTTTCACGACAGAAATAATTTTATATGAATATAAAATATGATTTTTCTACTGACTTTGTGAAGTATATGATGGACACAAACGGTATCTGAAACTTGTTTATGTAAATTATTATATTTGTTGAGTGGCTCATGACTTATTTAGAAAGACATTAAAATATACAAATTTAGAGGTTTTACCATAGAACGAATTTAGCTTTCAATTGAACATGTAATAAAATCCATAAACAATATAAAATATCTAAATAACATAAAATTGGCCAATCTTTATATAATATATACAAAAAAAAATGATTTAGAAAGAGCATAATGAAATTCAATCAGACAAAAAAACACTATTTTTTTAATATGTTAATATTCAAAAACCAAAATTAATTAATATTTCAAATAAGCATTAGGCGTCAATTTATAAAAAAAAGTCAATATTTTTATGTATTTTGTGTGTTTGCGTTTTAATTAATTATATATAGAAACATACAACATTAAAGCAAAATTTAATTTTGTAAATATATTCTTTTCACTAACATATTGACCTCATATTTTATTTTATTTTTTCTAAGTTTTACTAATCCATCGCGGTTTTAATTTTCTAAACTATAAATATAAAGAGAGAAAAAAATAAAGAAAAATGTATATAAAATAAAACAAAAACCGTTTTTCATTACACCCTTATGTATTTAAAAAAATTAAGTTTAAAACTAATTATTTTAAGAGTTTCTTATTTTAAAGTAAAGACAATATAAATTGTGCAGAATTTTAATTAATTTGCAAGGTGTCGAACCGCATTCAAAATAAAACAAAAAATTAATTCCGACATCTTTTATTTATGAGGATTTTCACTTCTCTACAAAAAAATATAATTTATAAAATGGATTGTAAATTATATCTGGTAGAATAAGAATAATATGTGTACCTATCAAAAGTTAAACTTGAAAATTTGGTCCCACATTTTGAAGTCAATAGAAAAAGGCGCACAAAAATGCAAAGATTATATTTAGGAGATTCAAAATAAATTTTATGTAGCACTTAGAATTGGGTTTCCATATCGATAAATGATTTTTTTCTAATTTATATTTAGTACAATGAGAAAACCTTAATTTTCCAATTTAAATTTATTTTATTCGATAAAATTAATAATCGAGTAGTTAATTAATAATCGATAAAATTAATAATCGAGGAAATTTCGTTCCCCACCCTACCAGATTAAGATTTGAACAAAATTTCGCTTCTAAACGGTTCGACCCCCTAATTTAATATTTAATTATTTTTATATAACAAATTATTATGAAATTGAAAAACATAATAAAAATTTAAACTAAATTAAAATAATTATGTTATGGTTTTATTATAAACAATAAGCCACTCAACATTTAAATTAAATCTATAGTATATAACAGTATACAATAGTTATGTTAGCATTTTGAATAAAATTTTTAGAAAAAAAAAATTAATATTAATTTAATTTTATAATAAAGAAAAAAACAAAAATTAAAACAAAACAAACAACATTTCTTTAGAATATGTGCCATGGTTCTATCTACCTGGCAAACATAGACTATTAGGCAAAACGCGAGTTGTTGACTCGAATTTCGGACATCAATCACTTCACTGTAGAATTTTCATATTAAGATTTATGTTTTGTTCAGAATAAAATTTTGTTTACATTTGAAACAGAGTTCTTTCTAAATGGTCTCGCACCATTTGAAAAACAAAAATAATAAAAAATACAAAAAAAAAAATTAAAGAAATAGGCCAATGTAAATGAAAAGCCAGCGTCAAGTCAATAATTATGTTATATTAAAAATATTTTTTTTTATTAATTCAAGTGTATATTTTTTGTAATTAAAAAACTTATTTTAAATGTATTGTGTATAGTTTTGTGTAAATTGAAAATGATTTTTATGTATATAACTTAAAAACTATTAAATTTATAAAAGTAGAATAATAAATTTAATTAAAACATTCTATTTTTCGTTTTATTATTATTTCTCTAGTTATTTTACTTAATTACGTTTATATACAAATTCTTAAATATTTCTTAAACCGTATAATGTTTTAATTAAATATTATGAAGATAACTAAACAAAATTAGTTAATAAAAATCATAATTAAAACACAAAATAAAAAAATACGATGGATTAAATATATATAAACAAAATGTAAATGTATGTCAATATTAATAAATAAAAAAACTAATAAGAGAAAGAACAATCATAATTTCAAAATTAATTATAATTTTTATTCGAAAAAATGTAAAAAAAAATATTTTAAATCCTATATTATATTTTGAATTTGTTAAACTTAAAAATGATAAAAAATGTATTGATTTATGAAATAAAATAATGATATTATAAAAAACTTAAGGATTTGTTGTTTTTTATGTTGAATATTTCTTTACAGAAAGAAAAATAAATTGCTGTTTTTTTTTTTTTTTTTTTTAATTAATTGTAATAAGAACCATGCATACCTGCTGGTGGCATTCCCATACCAGGCGGTCGCATCATATTTCCACCAATTAATGCCGATGGTGGTCCAAGTGTCATTGCCGGCCGCATCATTTGCTGAAATTGCAACGGCGACGAAACAACTGGAACCTGAAAGCGTGGATAAAGAAAACGCTACTTTTAAAATATTTTGAGATTTTTTTTAGTTTCCAATTTACCATTCCCAATGGAGGGGCTTGCTGTCGAGCTTGAAATCGTTGCATCATTACAGCACGATTTATGTCATCAAATTGTTTTTGTTGTGATGCAGCGACAGCTTGAGCTGCCATTGCTGCGGCGGCAGCATGTTGATGATAGTGATTCTTAAAAAAAATAAAAATTGAATCATTTTAAAAATTTCATTAAAATTTTTCAAAAAAAAAAAGCTTTTTGATTATTTACTGATAGCGTGAAAACTTGTACTTAAACTGACACATATGTACATAGGTAAATTTATTTATGGTAGAAAATATCAGTAGATTAGTAGAAGAATAGTTTTTGACTTGGTTAATATTTTTTATAGTTGAGGTAACTGAACACTTGAAATTATTCGAATCGAGCCCGATTAACTACGAAATAACTCGACTCATATAAAGAGAAAGATAACTTCAGAATTCAAAATTCTACCTTTCTAACAAATATATTCTGATATAAATAAGCATTTATTATTAATAAACTTGGACGTGATAAATTACATCGGTTTATCTCGAAATGTTTCATGGATTATGTTTGGAATGAATAAAATGGAATATAAGATAAACCAAAGTTGTAAAAATTAAGGTTAATTAATTGTAAGGCTCTAAATTATTTTATTAGCGTTGAATGGGCATAAATTATTATCAAACAGAACAATTTCGGGTGAATCCACTTACCTCATGCGCTGACGATACAGTTGTATGTGTTGTCATTGCCTGGGACGTTGACATTGCACTACTACTAGGAAGAGATGTACTAATCGACGATGTACCCACACTAGACGATGCGGGTATATGGTGATGTTGTATCCTTCTCTGATATTTAGGTTTTCTAGCTCTAATTTCTTCTAAACTTACATCCTCAGGCGGATGCATTATTTTAGACGTTGTACTAGGCGGTGATATCAGCGATTTGGATGATTCTCCACTTTGATTTGCTATTAATGTGTTTGCTCCTGAAGAATTATTTGTTGTTGGAGGAGCACTAATTGTTGCACTACTGTTGATAATAATAAAGATGTACTTAATATTAGAACATTAGAACACATGATTTAAATTAATTTTCACCTATATGCGGGAAATGTTGGTTTCGATTGTGATACCGAAGTAACGGCACTAGCAGCAGCCGGAAATAGAGGCCGTGGTGGTCCCATCATATGTTGTGGCATCATTTGCATTCCAGGCGGTGCACTCATATATGGTGGCATTGGACCCATGGGCATCATACCCATTGGACCGAATTGTCCCATCATATGCGGTGCCATCATATTAGCCATCACCATATTCGGTTGTCCAGCCATCATACTCATTATATTTGGATCCGGTTTCTTTTTGACAGCAGGTTCATCGTCATCCGAATCTGATCGATTACCATTTTTCTGTTTTTCATGTTCCTTTAAATCCTCTGGCGGAATACCTTCCATGCCATATATTTCAATTTCTATATTTGATCGATTTGGGAGTGAATTAGGTACCTAGAAAATGACAAAATTGATTACGTAAACTACCACAATATACCTCGAAATTTTAATACTTAACCCAATCAACTAACCTTATCTATTGCTTCTTTATGTACTTGCATACAATGTATTGATAACCCCGGGCCTGTATACAATTTTTTATGGCATATATGACATTTAAAATGTTTCGCTTTTTGATGTTGTACTAAGATTTTCTCATCGTCAAATTCTCTGTTACAATACCTAATTTTTTGCGTTATATGATAATCGATATTAAGGAAAAAAATTTCTTTTTGAAAAACTTAAGAACACACAAAAACTGAATTACATAATATACAGTAATTTACATAAAGTCAAAAATAGTTTTTCGCTTCGTTTCGAAATAAACAAAACGATATAAGCATGTATATATAAAACCTAAATAAAAATTGTGTTTAATTTAATTTTATTAAAAGGATACCAGCACCATGGTTTTGACGCCTTCTTCTTTTTCCTTCCCATTTTATATTATTTGCTCTTGGTTTTTGCTCTGCTTAAATTTTTCTTTAATATTAATTGTAATTACAATATTTTTAAGATTAATTTATATCACAGATTATTTATTTCACTTATTAATATAATAGTTTATGTTTATTTAATATTATTAATCATTTTAATGAACTAAATAATACGTAAAACTACAAAAGAAACTATTTTGCAGTAAAAATTGCCTGATAGCGATTAGTGTTGGTGTACTTTTGGCTAATCAAATTGAAAATAAAAAATAATCAAAATGGCGTAGCTATTATATCGATATCGTTCAGTTCATGTGTATCGATATGTTTATGGGTGCGTTAGGTTATCGGTTCGTATTCTATTGCGGTAATATTTATAAGTTTTGATTTAAAACTTGACTGCATTAATTTGATTGAAATCAAATTATATTCAAAGTTACTTGATAGACTTAATTTTTAAGTCTACTAGTTGAAATGTACAACTATGAAATACACTTTAACTATTGAGTCATGTTTACAATTTAGTGCTCTTTGGGTACTACTTGACAATTAAATTCAAATAACTTAGGAAAATCGTTCCACCGCCGCCCAGGTGGCGCAGTGGTTAAAGCTGCGGCAGTTGGAGCGGGAGGTACCCCGCCGGGATCGGTGGCGTAAATGAACACATCTATGACCCCCCCTTGGAGTGATGAATTCATTTCAGTACTTTAGGCTGACATGGAGCAATGCAATGTGCAGATGGTTCTACGTTAATCGGACATATAGCCGTACGTCCTCGATTTGGCTGTCATTGCGTAATCTAAGGACGTAAATAAGCGAACCACGAAAGAGTTGGAAGTGCCTCGAGCCCCGAAACGATTGTAAAGATAAAAACAAACAAACAAACAAACAGAAATCGATTCAATTTTCATAGTAAATGCCAACGACACCATGATTTCGTTAAATACAAGTTTTGGAGGAGATTTCTAGATGGATACCAATACGTTTTAACGAGAACAACAGATGGAACGCGAAGGAATTTTTATTGAAATGACATAATTGAAAAAAAAACAAATTTTGTTTTATTTATTTATTATTATTTATAAATATAATTTGCTTTAAAAAATTTTCGATTTCGATTATAAAATTAATTTTTTTTTCTAAGTTTTAATTTTAGTTGCGTTAATAATTCGTTGAATTTAAAAAACTGCAGTTAAAAAATGTAAACATTTAGTTCAACTACTACTAGTGCAATTTTTTGATCTTCTCCGGAATTAGATCATGTCGGCACATAATATCGACGCGATTTCCTTTATAACGGGTGATTTTTTTGTGGTTAGGATTTTCATGCATTAGTATTTGACAGATCACGCGGGATTTCAGACAAGGTGTCAAAGAGAAAGATGCTCAGTATGCTTTGACATTTCATAACTGAAGCCGAACGATCTGCCACAACGTCGAATTTTCAGTGAATGGGCCCTAGAAAAGTTGGCAGAAAATCCGCTTTTTTATCGACAAATTTTGTTCAGCGATGAGGCTCATTTCTGGTTGAATGGCTACGTAAATAAGCAAAATTGCCGCATTTGGAGTGAAGAGCAACCAGAAGCCGTTCAAGAACTACCCATGCATCCCGAAAAATGCACTGTTTGGTGTGGTTTGTACGCTGGTGGAATCATTGGACCGATGAATCATTGGTTCGATGCTAACAAACTTTTTGTTGCCAAAAATGGAAGAACTGAACTTAGTTGACATGTGGTTTCAACAAGATGGCACTACATGCCACACAGCTCGCGATTCTATGGCCATTTTGAGGGAAAACTTCGGAGAACAATTCATCTCAAGAAATGGCCCGGTAAGTTGGCCACCAAGATCATGCGATTTGACGCCTTTAGACTATTTTTTGTGGGGCTACGTCAAGTCTAAAGTCTACAGAAATAAGCCAGCAACTATTCCAGTTTTGGAAGACAACATTTCCGAAGAAATTCGGGCTATTCCGGCCGAAATGCTCGAAAAAGTTGCCCAAAATTGGACTTTCCGAATGGACCACCTAAGACGCAGCCGCGGTCAACATTTAAATGAAATTATCTTCAAAAAGTAAATGTCATGGACCAATCTAACGTTTCAAATAAAGAACCGATGAGATTTTGCAAATTTTATGCGTTTTTTTTTAAAAAAAAGTTCTCAAGCTCTTAAAAAATCACCCGTTAGTTATTATAAGTTATTTGGTTATATTTATAAGTTTTGGTTTGAGGTTATATTTATATGTTTTGACTGCATTTATTTTATTGGAAACAAATTATATTCAAAGTTAGTTTATAGCCTCGTTGAAATTTACAACTATAAAAAGACTTAAAAAGACTTTGACGGTTGTTTCATGTTTACAATGTGGTGCTTGTTGGGTACTAATTCACAATTATGTATATACTACAAGTCGAGTCGATTAGAATCAAAATTATCTATCTATACAATTACAGTGTTGCAGTGCAGATCTCATGGGCCAACCCATCTTCCATGTCAGTACTGTAGACTGGGATGGAGCTTTGCAATGTGCAGATGGTTCTACGTAAATCAGACCTATATCCGTACGTCCTCTATTTCGCTGCAATGGTGTAAGGTAGGATAAAATAAGCGAACCGCGAAAGAGTTGAGAGTGTCTTGAGCCCCAAAATAGATTAGAAAGGTTTAAAATTATAGAGTTGAATTGTTCATAACTATAATATACGTTTCTTTCACAAACTTCATCGCACATAGTAAATCTGGAAAATGTAAATAGTAAATAAATGTGAATAAAAAATCTTACAAATAAGTTTAAACTATCTATATAGTCCTACTCCAGAACCACTTTACACAAATTTTGATTTAAAGTCTCGACAACCCCATGTTGAAAGTTTTGTTCAAAACTATCCCGAAATTTCTAACAGTAGTTGAAAATGTATGTCCTGTAAAATAAGAATAGTAATTTGTGATTTACTAGTATTTAAGACGAAGGACTTATTCTAAATAATGAGAGAGAGCAACCAAATATTCTAAATAACCAGATAAATATTTGTAAAAATAGAACGAACAATGGTGAAACAAGGATTCTATACTATTAATATACAAAAAAAACAATAAAGGACCGATACCTTGAAGAACATCTAAGGTAACTGAAAGAACATCAGAATAACAACTATGAAAACAGGGATGTTGATGAACGATCAGATAAATAATTTATAATTAATCTAGCAGCCGAAATAAAATATTTAAATGGTGTGAAGAAGTTATAGAAAGAAATGCTTTTGAAAACTTTCGAAACACTGATAGCATGATCTTGACTAAGCACATGAGTCTGTGTTGGATTTTAAATTGCTATCTGAAAAGCTTTGGAACTTAGAATAGGACTTGAAATGGAACTTAAAATAGTAACAGACTGAAAATGAGATGACGCAAAATCTTGATATCGTGATATCTTGAATTTTAATATTTCAGAACAAGTAGACGACTTTAAGATAAAACTTTATATGTGTAATAATTATTTTGAGTTACGTTTAACCAATTTTGAACTGTATCAAGACTAGAAGAATTAGACTTAACTTTAAAATTAGAAAATAAAATTCTTCAAAAAAATGTTTTGGAAACGTAAATGGATTTAAACACTCTTCAGACATAATAAAATCAACAATAGGACTAAGCAGATTCGTGCTAATAAAATGGTAATTGATGTCATCAGCGTTGAAATCCATAGTTCCAGTAATTTTACACCTGCTACAGTGTATGATTAAGAAATGGATCTAATCTATCCTTGTTATCCTAAGAATTTTACTACCCTATTGGGAGCTTGTTTACAATATCGATTATGGTAGTGCACGTCATCAAAATTAGGAAATTTTTTTAATTTTTAAAGAATCTTAATCCGAGCGACAACCGTACTGAACGATAAAACAAGGGGAATAAGAAACACTGTTGTTATTGGTTAGACAAAAATAAGTTAGTTAAAAAATATAGCCACGAAAAAACTTGGGCAATATTAAATCAATTTAGTGTCGGGAAATATAAATAAACTTAGTATTATAGGGTTCTAGTATTCATAATTGTTGGAATATGTGTTGAACAGTCGAACACCGATGTTTATGCAAGCTTCTGCCCGGAACATAAAATGAGATGTCTGTGACATAAAAATTAATCAATCTGCCAGTTTTATAACATACTGACACGAGGTGTTAAAAATCATAGTCCCTGATGCCAAAAAAGTAGACTGACATACCATGTATCTCTACCCTTCTTTGGTTTTAGATAAATTATTTGGTTGCCAATGAAACTATTACAGGATAACGGGATAAACAACTAATGTAGGACAAAGTAGTTATCAAAAATCTGGGTCCGGCCGCGAATAGCCTCAATCGATGTGTTTTCTCGCCGTAGAACCCATATGACCAGAAAGGATTGGATATTTAGTCAGTTAATATCTTGAATCGAGTCGCCAGATGTAGCTTAATGGTTAAGGGAGTTTCTTATCACGCCGCGGTCTCGAGTTCGATTCCCGCCGTTGACCAAATTAACATGCAACCGGATGACATAAAAACGCGTTTGTGTGTAAAACACATTCGTTGGGCTGACCACCTACAATGTGCACCATTCGTTAACACTGGTTCGTAAGGTCTCAGTTGAGACGCGGTAAGGGCCGTTTTCGGCCTCTAAGCCATAGATTATTAATATCTTGAATGATTTGTAATCATTACAACTGTTTACTTTTTTGTTTATAACCTACATATTATTTGTTCTCGAGTTCATTAAATAACATAATTGTTTCCAAAAATAAAATTAACTTAATTTGTGTATTTAAAATAGAGTTTTACTTTGCTATTAATATTCAAATTAAAAACTTTTCTAATTTTTGCGTCAAAAGTCGATTTGAATTTATTTAAATTTTGATGTTGATATGGGTGAATATTATAAGAATTCGTAAATAATGTGTGCTTTTGTGAAATCTATTTTAGTATTTCTGACAAAATTTAAACTGTGTTAGATAATAAGCATAATATTTGCAATTTAGATTTTAGAGACATGTGTAAAAATAAAAACAAAATAATAAATTTGGCTGCAACAATTATATGGAAAGGGCAAGTGTTTGTTATAAATACAACCCATATCAATAACAAAATATAATATTAGAAAATATAACGGAATTGTAAAATCATTTTTAAATGTACTTTTGCATCGTAGAAGCTTTCCACTGTCGTCGTAATAATAATTTCTAATTTTAAATTTTATTTATTTTTTATAATGTATGTACATGTCTCATATTATACAAAGTTACCAGTCTTATATAGAAAAAAAATGTATGTGCGATACTGAAAAATACTGACCAGAGTCAAGCTGATTTTCGACGATATCCCCAACTGTGGTAAACAAGAAAATCCTCTTTGCCATCAATTATTTATTTTTAAGAAATTAAATAGACGTTTTAGTTTTTATTTATGATTTTATTTGTTGTTTTTTTATTGTTAAAGTGTTATTTATTACTACAGGGATTATAAATTGTTGTTTTTAAATATTAACATGACTGAATACTGTTTTCGATTGTGGAAGGTTAGTTTTGGTGCCGGCTGGTCTATTTAGATTTGGTTTAGTGTATTTATACGAATTTTGGATTCGTATTAAATGGTGAGGCTGAGTCTAGATCGGTTCTATTGACGACTCCCAATCTATCTGGGTTGCTTGGCATGAGTTGTTGTGTGGAGGTGCCAATACCAATCGATTAAGTGTTTTCGGTGTAATTACTTGAAATAAGTATCTACATATCGCTGAACCCCAGATTCTTTTGATACTGGATTTATTAAAGTGAAATATAATAATGTAGTATCAACTTCAAATTTTCAGTGTGCGACTTTATCGGTTGGGAATAACTGGTTAAAACGTACTTCCTCGCCATTATTCGTCATTATAATGATATTATGTATGTTATGACTTTTTCAATAGCTAACCTGGTTGGATTAATTTAACCAAAGATGTTAAAAGCAATGTCAATCATTGATGCTGATTTGTTTCTCTGGATTTTATGTTACTCGTATATATTGGCGATTAACACTGTAGAAGGAGATATTGGTATATGAATATTGCAATTTCAACATTGTAATTATGTTATGTGGAACATTTTCATGAGGTAGTTAAGTTAAGTTTCATAAATCTTTCTTAAACCGTAACCTTATTACATGTCTTAGAGATATTAAAAAAACCTGGTGAATATTCTAAATGCAAGCTAAACCCTATTCTATATCTGAGTACAGTGAACTTATTATGGTTAACATATCCAATTTTCAAAGAATTTGCAAAATTACTTAGTTTTTAATTTGTATCTTTGAACGTTTCAAAATAGTAGCTTTCCAATACTATATGGTTCTTCTTATATGTATGTTGTACAGGATCTTCCTTTATGAAAAAATTAACTGTCGTTTCCACAAAGTAGAAGAAAAATTATTCGGCCCGCATTTGTTTTGTATTAAACAATTAGGATTTGAGAACTTCGGGAATCCATTTGAATTTTCATGTTTTGACAGTGAAAAGAAAAACGATTTTCTTGAGTTTCGAACTATGAATGGCATATCTAAATCACCATTGCTATACTACATATACTAAAAACTTTGTACTTTGAATTATATCAATAGGAAGATATATTTCCAATTCCATCTTGTTTATTATATGTATTTATGATTAACTATATGAGTATCCTTAAATTTAGTATAATTAAGAAATTACGATTATATAAATTTATTATGAACTATCAATGTCTTTCTCCATATAGGTAAACAATCTTTTAGGACATAACATGTGATAAATCATAACATTGTTTCTGATTCTGATTGAAATTTGACTCTTGTTATATGTACATATGTAATGCTTATCGAAAATTCGTTCTAATTAAGACAAAAATAATTACGTTTCATATATTTTGTTCGATTTAATATATATTGATTGAATGAATCCTGAGAATATTTGTTTTTAGTAAAATACTCGTATCATCAAACTATAAAAATATCACGTTTTGTATTAATCATATAAACAAGATAACATGTGAATATTTGTCTCGCGCGTAAAATAAGTTCAGTTGTGGGTGAGATAATATTAAATAAACTTGTAATAATTTATATTTTGCTATTGCCAACACAAATGGTGTTATAACTAATATAATTAAGGTTGAATTTACGCAAGTTTATGGTGCCCACGACTAAATGAATTTCTTAAAAATCGTTTTAATAACAAATCAAAGGTTTTCTTCAATTTAGAAGAGAATTTTAAAATAATAAATTTTCAAGTAAAATATTGTTGATAACTAAAAGTATAAATATATTCATACATACTCGTATCAGTAAATTAATAGCTTTTCTGTTTAAAATATTAAATATTTTAACAAATTACTCAAAGTGTTTTGTAAATAAAACACTTTAACCTATAAAATCTAGTTGGTGTCAATAAACGATTAATTTTTTAAATTCCATTAGCATTATAAACATCCTAAAGGACTTTCAAATTAAATTAAAACTTTTTATTTACATAATTGTGTACAAAAAGATTACGGAAATTGTTTTATTCCGCCTACATAATATTCACCCTGCCACAATATGCAACAAGTTCTGTCATTTATTGATGATATATCCATTAAATTTTTTATTATTGCAATTGATCGAAACTATATTAGCTTTTATCAATTAAAAGACCAAATAAACCATCATTATCATAATTAATATAACATATTTATTGCCCGTAACATTGTCGCTTTAGTATATTTAATTAATAATGACAATTCAATTAATCCAAATTAAAATTGTTTATTACATGATGAGGGTGGTAATTTTATGGCCAATTATTAATTTCCAACAATTTTTGTCTGTGCTGAGTGATTTACGTTTTAAAGGATTTAGTGTTACTATAGAAATTTTTAATTAGTCTATATACAACAACGTGATATTTAATATTGATGCGTGGCTAATTTACTACAATTCTGTTTTTATTAAATACCGTGTAGGTTAGTGATACGTAAAACTTAATCATCATTTCTTAATCATCAAATGAGTATTGTAATCGTTACTCTTCTCGCAGATATCGAATTCCATCAGAAATCAGGTTTGTTTTTGGCCAAAAATATCAACGGATTATTGATGGGTTTGTTAATTTTTATAATTTTAGAGAATACTACAACGAAATCCTATGTTTTCAAATAATTCAATTAGAAATTATTGAATCTAACTACTTCTATAACTAAAAAGATTTACTCAAATGTTCGATGTCAACTATAAACTACATCCATAAAAAACTTTACCATTTAATAAATTCGAACATCGCAAAGAGTGAAAATTTCAGGTTCAATTTTAGACCTTTGCTGAAATATCATATTATAGGAGCAAATAGGTTTTTATTAATTAAAGCTTAGAAAAGCTTCTCTGCATTCACTACAGTTACTGGCAATGTTATTATGATTCGGAATGCAATATATATATATATATATATATATATATATATATATATATATATATATATATATATATATATATATATATATATATATATATATATATATATATATATATATATATATATATATGTGGCAAAGCGATTGTCAAATGGTTATTTATAGCAAATATTTTCAATAGGAGAATCACAGTAATCTGTCACAGTAATCAGATCATGAAACACTTCATTACGTTATGTCATAATCAAATTGTGTTCTTTGACGGCAGACTCGTGGGTGGTTAAGTTGTACAGCAAAATCAAAATCAATTGCAATTACTTTAGGCTCTTCCAAAATATAAGCAAATTTAGGATCAGTTCTTTAATCTACGCGAAACACGAAACTCTTCGATAACAACGTTACTGCTCGGCACTGGTTTAAAGTAACTTCCTGAATAGTTTTGCTAGTTACATTTATTTCAAATAAAATATTGTACCATAAATTAAAGAGCAGATAAATGTGTATTGTTAAATTAATTGTAATAAAGCTGTGGCTATTACGTACCATAATATCGTGTGAAGGACTGATTTAATTTTTTTATATATGGCTCCTCTATCTGCCAGTCGCCCTTAGCCATGGCCTTATTGGTTGGCCCTGCTAAGGATATTATTTTGATGGTTCAAAATAATAGATCCCAGCATAATTTCACTGTAACCTTATAATAATACTTATAGTTTATATATGCAATTAACCGATTTACATAAGTCAGATTCGGTTCGATTCTTGTCAGGGGTGGTGTGGATGAAAACTCCTATAGCACTTTGTTGAATTGCATAACTCTTGAGCTGACCCACTTTCGAATTCGATGCCAACATAATGACCTATACCTGTACTTCTTTGATTTATTAAGGGTAGAAATCTATATAGTATATAAATAACATATTTTTAGTGTTTAACCTTTCATAGTTTTTTACTTAACTTTATTTTCATGACTTTTGGAGTTAAAAGTGGGCGTTTACACTTCTTACACTTTTGATTATTCTTCTTCAAGTTTTTTGCAATGCATTAACTCCCACCATTTCTTGATGTATCAACATTTATTTAAAGTAGATTCTTATAATTCATATACCCTTATCTAATATTTCTAAATTTGACCGATTATTACAAAAACATTTACAATCCAGTCCCATGAAGATTCAATACAGTGTGTTAATTATAATTATTACCAACACCAATATCATTTCCATCACATTGTTTTTAAACTCAATCATTTGTTGACTTCAAATCATAGTTGTTTAGTTATCGACGACTGGTTCAGTTTTTAGTTTTTAGAAAAACTTCACCAAATAGTATACTCAGTTTGTGCACATTTATTTAATCCATTGTAACAAATATTAGCAACTGAACTATTTGTACAACTTATTATATCATTCACTTTTAATATAAATACTTAGTTGCATGATTCGTTCATCCAGTGTTTTGCAAGCAATTCGCTTTGGAGGAATCCCTTCGCTATTTTTGTATATACAAAATTAAATTCATAAACTATTCGTGTATAATCCTTATACTGTATCTCTTTAATATACTTGTACATATTGTAAGATCTTACAATCATGGTGTCGTGTTAACACTATTAAAATATCCAACCAAATTAATCGTTCTCATTAATTTAAACATTCAGGTAATTCTAGAGATTTTACTTTAAACACGAATATTACTTTTTTTGTTCAGAAATTTTATATATTTCGTTCAGCTATTCGAGATTAAACCACTGATATATGCATGACCTGCAGCCTTAATTCACCAATTAAAATGTTCATTAAAATTTTGCTACAAATTTATTTGACTGTACCTGCACGAATATATTCATATAATGACAAGATAATTAATTGAATCAAAATAATTGAAATAAAATGAGAATGCAAACATTTTCTGCATGACCTTATTGTGTGTAATCCATTGAGTTTGCTAACAAGCGATAACGAAATAAATAAAAAAAATTATATCGTTTCCCAATAATATGACTACATACTCTATCTAGTAAGTTAATAAACATCTGTTTACCGCACATAATAACGATATCATAAAACATTAACTTTAATACCTACATACGAGTATTCGGTTTTTACATATCACGGTCTGTTATCGAATGGAGATTTTACTATCCGGTTTTCAAGAATTTTACTGATAACAATTTTCCCCTTTTCCATATACTCGTATATATGTAATTAGAAAAAAAATTGTGTAATTAATTTGCGATGACGCTAAGTAGCATTAAATAGATTATTATTTTTTCGATACGTGAGTGTGTACATAGTACATGAATTATTAATTTTGTGTCACAATAACGATTAGATTTGTTTATGACGACTTTGAAATCTGTGCGCGACTTATCACACTTTATAATATGTACTTTTATAGTTTATACATATATTGTAATCCTTTTCCAAGAACACGCGTTATATTTGATGTCAACAAATTTCCCAACACTTGTGCTTATCTATTGCGATTTCCTTTGTACAAATTGTATATCATTTACATACACTGTATGTATACTGACTTAACCAATTACCTCGCATGTGTATGTACATATAAGGTAATGCATTTACGTAAAATACCCATGAATGAAATTTCTTGTAGGATGAACATACTGGAAAACTAACTTCCCGGCTATTGTATAGTGACAAATCTTATTAAACAATATGAATGCTTTACAGATAGTATACATGTTGTAGGGATTTGTTGTGAATTTTCTTACTTATTTTCAGAGAAGTTATAACAAAAGGCAAAAAATCATGTCGTATTACAGTTGGTCGTATTACTTTATATCATATAGGAAGAATAATTTTAATCTTCTCATTCAAACGTCACATTGTAATGGGCAAACCTCATTGGAGTGAATTGTAGTATGTTCAAATCGCAATAGATTCAGGATGTCAAACTCATGAGCCGATAAATCTCCCAATAGCAAAGATCATATTAGCTCAAATTGGTAGATATAAACATGTTATAGAAACCACTGTTAAATGAAAAATACCTACCAATGTTGGAGCCACGTAATTGAAAATATTAGACCAAGCCAATGAAATGGAATTTGAATGTGTTAATCAGCAGAAAATTTGTGGGCATTCTGCTTGAATTGTAATACTTGTGCTACTGAGACGAATTAAATCCCGTAAAAGTGAAATGGTTCGAAAATTTTTGAATTGTGATTTTGGCCTCAAAATTTATTAATCTAGAAGGAAATGAAACAAAATGGATGAATAAGAATCTATTATGATAATTAAATTTAACTTGAGATCAATGAGTCTTAACTCTTCTCGCAATGTTACTTGGACGTTTACATATCTTTTTCTACGAACGTATGTAAGCTAAGGTTGAAAATTTTTGAAAGCCTCCTGAAACAGAGGATTGCCTTATCATTGGCTATAATTTTAATTAAAATGAACTTGTAATCATCTTGGTAGAATTTGAGCCATATTAAAGAAACTTTAGATATACTTTGTCGGCGATATGTTGGTTTAGTAAGCAAAATTACATGTTAACAAAGCTTAAAGCGGGTATGGGCGAAATAGACTAAGGGATTGAATATTTACACTCACAGCTTAAATATTTTCTATAAAACATCAACATATTCTTCGAGGAGCGTAAAGATATCCAGTTTTCAAAATAATCGTTGGAGCAAACGCTAATCTTCAAATCGAATATAAGCAAAATAAGAATACAAATATATTCTTGGATCGGAAATACTCAACACAAAAGTCATTTCTGCTTCAACTTCGAGTGAGAAACCCCTCTCCCTATAATGAGAAACAAATGTTGCTAGTGTTATACATATGATAATCAGTTAAGAGACAATTAAATTCCACTCAGAGTCATTATAAAACTCACAATAATCCTACCTATTGGTAGATTTTAATAATCGTTCAAAATGTATGCCAAATATTGGAACCCAGTACATAATACCAAAAATATTATTAAACTCAACAATTATTCAATTTCATTTCAAGTAAAAACGGTATCAAACTACATTAGTCCACCAAACTGCGAATTCACAAACCAATTACATAAATGTTCTGTTTCACTCGCAATGTGCTGCACTCGACAAAATGGGTGTCTTCTGTAAAATGGGTGAAAAGTAGAAAATGGATGTCATCTGAACCTGTAACCGTTTTTCACAGGATTCGCACATTAGAAATCGAAATAACTACACCGGTTTCGGCATTTCTTCTTCATTCGAACGTGACAACGTCTTATAAAAAGTTAAGAAAATTAATAAAAATCGGTCTTTAAGTCTACTAACTTAAGGAGTCCATACAACCGAGCAATTTAAATAATAAATTCTGAAAATTAATCATTGGTCTTTGGTTTAAAAAACTTAGCAATTCATATATGATGTTGTGGCGATGCGTGTGCGTAGCTAAAAACGAATGACGGGTAGCTTGAGCAACACAGTCGGGGAAAGAAAAAACAAAATTAGAGCACATTTTAAATTGGTAGGTTTGAGTATTTCCGGAAAATTTTTGTTTTATATAAAAAAAGAAAAAATTTGAATTCAAATTATTCAGTCTTTACGCTGATCTAAAAGAGTATGGGTAAATCTCTTTTTACCAGAAACATCTGTAAATATTGTACCTTTTAAGTAAATAAAATCTTATAATTATATTATTATAATTTAAATAAATAGAATTAAATATTTCCCAGAACAAAATCCCCTATAATGTAAATACAGGGCGGTAAATCACTTGAAACATTATTTTATAAACATATATATGAACCAACCATTTTTTCATTCGAACTTAACCAGTAGTTCTTTCTGTATCATCGGAATTCGATATGGACAGATCACAACGAAGTGTTTTTAACAATGGATACGTAAAGCAGATTTATCTTTGATTTTAAATATTTTGACTTAATAATAAAAAAAGTTTGCCTGAAAAATTGGAACATTAAGTTGAAGTGATTGATTAAGTTGATTGATAGTAGCAAATTTGAAAGTAAGGTTATCGGGAACTTTAGCAATTAATTCCGGTATTCGACAAGAAGATGCCCTGTCCCCGATACTTTTTAATCTAATGGTGGAATACATCCTTCGTAAAAGTGAAACACCTCAAGACAATATCTTATTCCGACAGTCCAATCTACTTGGAGTAAATGGTAATGGAGTCTTGATCCACTATAACTATGTTCAGTCTCCGTTGGTCTCAAAATCAACGTTCAAAACCAATTATCTGATGTCTTTTTTGAGACCACGAAATTGATTTCAGTAGTGGTGACCACACGTTTGAAGAAGTGATGAGAAATAAGTATCTTGGATCTCCCATTACTCACGATAATAGTGTGATACAGGATATCAAGGTTCACCTTGCCGCTGGCAATCAGGCTTAATATCCTCTACGTCCAGTTCTGAAATTAAAATATCCGTAAATGCGAATTAGCGGCAAATGTACATAGTGTTGAACAGACCCGTTGTCATGTATAGTTGCGAGAGTTGAAGCACGAAATATGGTTTCTAATATTCGAAAGAAGAGCTTCATCGAGTTCTGTGCAATCACTTGATCAGGAATTTAATGCGAATTCCCGATCAGAAATTTAATGCGAATTTCGGGCATCAAATTACTACGATCTTTGAAGAGAGAGACACCTTTCAGTAGGCCAAGAGATTACTGTCGGCGAATATGGCTCCACGGTCTAGAGAGAATCTTCTAATTAATTGTAATAGTATGAAGAAGCCGGCTTATGATCGAAGCTGATGGAGTCAAATTGTTGACACGGTATGGAAAATGGCCTGTAAAATCCGCAAAAGGAAGAAAAATAGACGTAAAAAAGTCTAACCGCCCAAGTGCTCATCATCTGGTTGGATTACATCATAAATCGCAATCTTACTGCAAGAATCAAGGGGGGGGGATAACTTCATAAATGGCTATATTGATTCTGCTCTACAGACTTCATCCATTTATCAAAGTAGTATATTTGAATCAACCACTGAATGTTTAAGCGTCAAGTAAACTGAAAATATCATTGTTTCTATGTGGAAGTAGATGTTGACGATTTCCCGGATTTTCAAAATCCTATTAAAACATAGCAAAGTAGGTGTAGTTTATTCGCTTCTGAATCATACGTTCATTAAAACCAAAATAGAAACTTTCCATGATACTTACAAAATAGCGTAAGTGTTTAGAAATTCTCTTCCTTGGATTAAGTTTAGAAACACATAAGTTTATTGATGAAATAAGTTGAGTTAAATTTTACATAATAAATTATTATTGCATTCAAATTACCAATGTAAAGCATATATTCAAAAAATTACCCCAAATTGTGAAGTAAATTAATACCACAAAAACCTATTTTGCATTACCATGAATTTAAGATCTATACTTTAATTACCTTTTAGATGTTATTTAAAAACAAAATAAAATCCTTGGGACAGCCACCCAACCCATCCATTATGGTTCACCTTTTAAAATTGTATATATAGTTAATTTTTAACGTAAACATTTTTTGTTAATTAACCTATCCAAATAGTAGGCAACTTGGAAAGGAACTCATCAACAAATCAAATTTTGCTCATCCAAAAAAAAAAAAAATAAATAGAGAAAAACAAATTATTTCCATTTCCATAATCATTTCATAATATTTTATTTTTTTTAAACTTAGAAAATAAGCTCAACGCAAGTATTTAAACAAAACACAAGAAGCAAAAAAAAAAAAAATAAACTACTGTGTGTTATGTGTTGATGTTACGGAATACTGTTTTGTTGTGTTATCACGAGCGGAAAAAGAAAAAGAAAATTCGATGATATTTTGTCACAACTCGACTTTCGGTACCGTAAATTTTCCTTCTTTTTTTATTGGGTTTATGTCGATGTGTATATATTTTCAAACGTATTGTTGACGTCCATATAAAAAAAATAATTGGTGCTTTTTGGTTTTTTGTTTTTTTTTTTTACTTTCATGTCAGTCTATAAAAGATCGTATCACTTGACTGTTAGATTTTAGATGATAGTCAGATATCAAATGTTAACGGTTGAAATATTTAATATTTAATACAATAAATAAAAAATAATAAATTCTCTTGCTTAATATTAAAAAAATAAAATAAAATAAAAAATTAATAATTAATAAATAAATAAAAAAAAATAAATATTTTTGTTAAAATGATTTCATTAAGAGTTCAAATGTTTTGTTGTGTTTTATTAATTTTTGTTGTATTTATACCGCGAATAACTGAAAGTTATACAATAAATAAAAGTGATCTAAATGATAGTAGTAACGATAGTAAAAATGTGAAGGAAACTGTACCCAATGATGAAGGAATTATATTCGACACCTATCCGGTAAGCTTTTATTTAAAGATATGTGAAAGTGTTTTTCTTATAAATCAAAAATAATTCATTCGGAAAAATCACAAAAAAATCAACAGGTTTTGATTCGTCATGTACATACATATATATAATCATTATGTGAAAAATTATTTTGTTTATAAAGGGTTTGTTATAATGTACGTCATATGGTATATACAACATATTATATTTATATCATATATTATGGGTTGGATTATGTGTGGTGCATTAATTCTTTACAACATTTATTTGAAATATCTTCTAAAATATTGATTTGATTTAACGATCTAATTTTTAATGTTTATAAATTTATTTATACGCCATATGTATACCTACCTACACAGGCGTTGCGGCGAGCCTGTGGAGTGTTTCCATTAGCACCCCATTAGCTAAATCAATTTACGATATATGTTTTATTATCGCTCACATATTTATTTGGCGCCTATTTTTATGTTCATTGTGAATAAATACACATATTTGTGTTGACATTATTTTTATATACATCACAATTGATGAACGAAGAATTGCCCAACTTATATTATTTATTAACTTCATTACTCGGAAAAATTTATTTTACTAGAATATTTTATTCATTATATATTTGTTGTGGTTTAACAATTTTTTTTCCACCCATTTGTGGTTTTCATAATAATTAATTTAAATATTAATAATATAAACAACGCGTCGAAATATCTAAAACCATGTCAAAAATTGAATATTCTAGATAGACAATCGACAAAATGTCTAATGTATAAACATAAGGTAAAAGTTTTATTTTAAAACTTTTGACTATGCACAGTTGGTCAGAAAATTTATAAAATATTAACGCGAATAGTTCTCAGATTGATGTACATAGATTGAAAGTCATCTTTTAAAGCAACAACAATTTTAGCTATAGTCAAAATGTCTAATTAAAAACTGTCACGTTTTGAACTTTTGTGAACTTTAATATTTTAAAGTACGTTGAGGTAATCTTTTATTCATTCTCGGTTTACGTAAAAGCTCATTATATTTGAATTTTAAAACTTATTTTTGGACTTATTTTTCACTTAGACATTATGAATGAAAACCAATGACAACGTCATAATTTTGTGATATTGAAACAAATTTAAAATCAGTTGATAAAAAGTTCTCTATCCGCCTATAACGTTGGCTTAGAAGTGTAATGAATAAATCAATAAGTGACCGTTGACCTGGTATACTGTGATCCAACCTTCCCGTTACTTGTTTTCCAAATAGTTCGTGGATTGTTTCGTGCCTCTGTACTGTGACATATCAAATGACAAGCTGCTAGGATGATTGTTAGTAGACAAGGTTTGGTGAAATATTCTAAAAATTGATGATTGGTAGAGCTTTCGCATACACCATCAGCATCTGTTTATAAATCCAAGAATTTATAATGATTACTTCCGACGCTATGTTTTCCCAGAATTTATATGAGGATTTGTTCAAAATATTTTTAAATGAATATTTGGAAAGGAAGTTGTCATGTATTTGTGTATAAGTTCTTACTAAAATAAATTAATTCCATTGATACGCACGTACATGGTATTTTGTTGTGTCTTTTACTCAATGTTCGTTCAGACAAAAAGTTAAAGTTAATGAATGAATGAACGAAGAAATTGTAGTGTGAACTCAGCTTTAATATTTATCCACAAAAATTAGATACTGTCGTCACACAGAAATATCCCATTTTCATTTCTTTCCTTTTTTTGCTTTATTTGGTGAGTTTTGAAAAAATAGAAGTTCTTTCAGGTTCAGTTATAAAAGAACCCTATCGACTAGGCTCTATTCGACATATTATATATATTGTAAGTTAGTTTGTATTCAACAAATGATGGAATCGAAGCTGCATCTATCAGTGGCCGATTGTTATAAAATTTGTCAAAAATTAGGTACGATGTATAACTTCTGTCTTAATCTATTTTTGGTGATGTTGAAGATGGGTTCTGGATAATATCACATTTTCGTCTGAGACACAGATTTTAAATGTGGAATTTTTGTTCTCCTAGTCTAAATAGACGTGTCTATAGATTTGAACTTCACTGAAAAGTATTACTTTTCTATAACGTTACTATAAAGGCAATTTGTATACAATCTACTCGGACTTCTGATATCAATATTATATCAATGCGAAGACACGATTAATTGTTGTATCACGATAGTAGCAATAACGATGATACAGAAGCTATACTATAGGTGGATCACTATACCCTAATTACATGAAAATAAACAAAGATATTAATATATCTATCAGCGGCGACCAAGAAGAAAATTTTAGTTTCTTGAGTACGATTTGCTGATCGATTTGCTCTAATTATGTTTTTTCATATGCAGATTAATAAATACAAATTGTAAATAAAATCAAAAATTACATTTCCAGCACATTTATTTCGGATCCAGTTATCATCAACTTGTTTGATTAAGAATAAATATATTGTTAATCTATAGTAAGTCAGTTATCGCTCAGAAAGATCCTTTTTCATTTTTTATCCTTTATAGTCCATTTGTCAAAAACGGTTTAAATTTGTGGGCTAGAGCTGCTGCTTGAAATCGATGACCACATATTTTGTGAAATTCCTCAAGAAGTCAAATCGGTCCCATAGCCCTTAGCCACGATCCTTTATAAAAAAGACGACACACAAGCTCACATTGTTTTAAAACAATTGCTAACTTCTTCTTTCTTGTAGCCAAGCTACGCGTTGTTACCCGAGAAACATAAATTATTCTTAATATACCTGAAGAATGTGGGCTCATCGTGGAAGAATATACGCTTTTTCACCAGCCAAGTATTCGATATCGAGATTCAATCACGATATACTCTTCATTTGACGTATATATTTCACCACTTTGGTATTTGGTTGGTTGATAACAACAAACACGTAACCAATAAAATTGGTGTAATTCAATTAAATTCAACTTTCGAAATAGAAAATGTGATAAAAAATTTAGTATAATTTATATGAATGGCATAAGTCGCGATAAAGTTTGATGGCAGTTAAAATAGATGTGGAAAAATATTGACCAACAAAAAGTTGTACGCAACAAATTGAATTAACCTAAAATGTTCCAGTTTAAATTATATTGAAAATCATTTTCACTGATGACAACATTACAAAATTGTTTTATCTCAAATGATGCAAACAATAATTTTTATAAAACAATTCTCTTTTTTTAAATGAAGCGCTTCCACTCAAAGTAATCATAAAAGTTTAAATTAAATGAAATTGTCTTCGTCTTATATGGCAATAATAAGCGTTATGCTAATTTCAACAAAATTTACATACTTTGGAACAACTTTTATTCCGAGTTTTAAAAATACTCTCGACATTTTTTGTTTAATAATAAACACAAAATATAACTTCCAAAATTTCTTGAAATTTATACTCAATTAGGTCGTATATAAACAGGGTGGGATAAATGAAAGCTTCACTCTTTATACTAATCACTATAAAGAAATGGCGCAGTACTTAAAAGAGTTTCAGTTGGGGCGTATATGATTCGGAAGGTTCGGCGATGTGTATACAATTTCAACTAGAGTTTTAACGAATTTTAATCAAATATTTTATAATTATAATTGAATTTTGTAAATAATTAGCTTTGATGGTAAATATGTGTTAGAGTTAAATTTTTACATCACCCTTTACATTTAAATTTTAGGAAATAACAAAAAATCAATTACTAATTTAATTTTCTCGCACGCCATTTAATTCAATAATTTTTTCGTTGGCTGCATGTGGAATGAAATCTAACGTAATTATCATATGAAATACCAACTAATAATTTTTTTGTTTTTCACCTGTAACTAACATATTGTATATTGTTGATACATAGTTAGAATTTAGTTTTATCATAATACATGTTGTATTTATAGATGTTATGTAAATCGAAATGTAACTTTTTTTAAAATATATAATGATGAGCTGATATTTATTTCATAATTTGATTTAGTTTACAAAATAAATTTCACTATTTGAGGTTTTCCATATTTTTGCAAAAGTCTGTTGTCAATCGACAACTCATTCCACTGAGTCAAGTAAGCCTTGTTAGTTTAACTCTAATCGCCTAATTGTTGGAGTTTAATTTTTTCAACATGTTGGTTCAATTCCTTATCATCATAGCATATCCCTTTATACGAAGGACATCGACGCAAAGCTCTTTGCTTTTCGATTTATACGTTTTCTTCCCAGTTGACTAAATCAAATATATCCGCTAACCTCATGCCAAAGCTTTTTTCTTTGATTGCTGACGAATCTGTATTCGGCTTGAATTTTAATTTCTGAATTTATCTCTTACTCGTTGACATCGTCTCTTCAGCTCATGTGTGTTGTTTTCGTTTCTGGACGATCACCTTCATATTTTCACTTTCGTATGCCAACATTATTATCCCATAATTTTATCGGTCTCTAATGCATTTTATACCATTTCCATTTTAATCTTCCTATTAAATTTTCCTCTTATAACAGTCCCATTTCAAACTAAAGTTTTATTGAATATGGTGTTCTTCCTTCTAATACTTTTGTTGATATAATTTGTTCTGTCGAGCAGAATGTCATTAATTTTAACATCCTCTATTTCCCCCTTTTCGTTACATAGGTTGATTAGCATTATCATATTTGATTTAGTTTGTGTAAACTGTAAAACTCAAACTATTCGGCCAGTAAGTTACATGTTATCATTTTTTTTGTAAGCCCCTAATATTCGCTTATACCGTTTGCTGTATTATTTGCTCTGCTGCATAGTTGATGGAGTGGTATCCCCGATCACAATTTTTTTTTTCTTTTTCGTTGCAGCTACAGTTTGTTGGGTCGTACCTTTCGCTTTTGAATTAAGTGCCCTTATCCAATTGTATTCCTGCTACCCATTTTACTGTCCATAGTTGGTAGATTTTGCTAACCCACACCTAATTCTTTAATTTATAGCAATTTTTGGTTTCACTAGTCAGAAAGTGACAAATACGTGTTGTCACTTTCTGACTATGCAACCTAACTCTCATTTATATGCGACAATAAGCTTGTGTTACATTTCGCGCACTCAACTCATTAAATTTGTTCCTCTAATTTGTTACTTTCTTAAACAATGGAATAAAGGGTGACACAATACATTTAAAACACATTCAGTGAAACATTCAATATATCGATTACAGTACACGACCACTTTATCGAAAATTTATATTTGAAATATTTGATATAAGATAACCTTGAGTAATATGCTACAAGTATAATGAGCTTTTGTTCGGTAAATATTCATTTCAGATTCATTTTACCGAAACAATATGTTAAAAATAAAAAAGTTATTATTTATTTCTTAAAAATATTTTTTCTAAAAATTTCAATTTGGAAATAAAATTCTGGGAATGCAAAACTTAGAACGCCAATATTTCCAACCCACGATAATGTATGGATATGGATATTGAAAACAAATTTAAAGATTCGTATACATAAAATCAACAGTCCAGCACAAACTGTTTAAACACTTCAACCCACCAATTGCTTATCTCGTTTAAGAAAATAGTTAGTTAGATGAATTATTGCATTTTTCGTCATTTAGGCTAATATATAAATCACAAATTACTGCGTCATACATTTACGTAAATGTTTTATTGATTGTCACATACAAATCCATAAAAAATTGAAATGTAGACATGGGGTGGTCATCTGTATATATGAAACATAAAAATAGAGAACAATTTTGGGAAATATATAAATCTAAAATTTATAATTGAGCTTAGTGGGAATCCAAGTTAGATTAAGATTTTATTTTTAACTTTTGTTCTCGCTCAAAAACATTTCTGGTTAGTAATTTATACTCAAATTTATTCATCTGTGCTATTATTTTAGTCTTGATTGGTAAATTTCCGAGAACCAGTTATAGTGTGATTTGCGTTATTTTACAGGCGCTTTCGAATGATTGATGATCAATCTGAAACTTCAGATTTAATTATTTTTCATTTGGATAGTTTTCAAAAATATTAATTAAAACTTTTTTAAACATCTTCAAAATTTTATAACGGTCTTTTCTTGTTGCTTTTCATTTTGTAATAATCTATTTTTAATATTCAAATTAGTTTCTTATCAATTCTCAGCTACATTTAAAGTTCAAACAGTAACAATGTAAATTTCAATAGTGACCTTTCAATCGTAAGAACAATAATAAGATATGGTATGGGTACAGAACTAACAGTCATATATTTTTTTTTAGACAAGTTCACTGTGAAGTTCAGCGCTGCACCTTAAACGGCGACACCTTCAATAGTAAACACTTTTGTATTAGAAACGAATTTATGATGAAACGTGTTCCTAATGTTATTAGTGGTTGAGCTGTCAAGGCATACTTATATTATTTTATTTAGGATCTGCTTCTCATAACAAATCATAGGCCGAATAGGATATTTTAAAATTATTAATATATAAATAAGTAAATAAAATAAAAAGAATTACTTAAAACAGTTCAGTTTAAATTTTTTTATTTCTAAAACAAATTTTAGTATGAAATTATTATTATTACAAATTATTATCTATTTGGTACCTCACTATCTGGTTATATTAACACAGCTCCTTAGTCCCACTTTATATACCCAAAAATGTTTTAACGAAGCCTCTTTGAGACTATTTAAAATTATATGTTTTTCTTTTTGTTTTACAACGCCTGCTGTTGTGTTTGTGTCCCACTTTTCTTATTTATGATTGCTATGATCAAAAATAATGAAGCATTTTATTTTGAAATCGTTTCATTATTGACAGGATAGTTTGTCTTTGGGTTATTTTAAGGATGAGATTATTACAAGGACGAGTTCATATAGGTATTCCACCTGTATCAAGCAACGGAAACTATTTTATCTGGCGCTGATCGCTATACTAAGAACAGTAAAGGCACGCAGTGCTTGTTATCAGATTGTTTTTTATTAAATATTTTGAATTTGTTAAAAAGTTATTGAAATATAATAGTATGAATGCTTTATTTAGTTCAATTATGGTTAAACCATAGCATCCTAAATAAAGAAGCCGCAATGATTGACCCTTTAAATTTATCGAGCTTTTTTATGGGGTCTAGATTTTCATACACTCCATAAGAACTAATGTAAAATTGAAGATTTTTGGCTCAATTTTAATGAATGAAAAATACTGACAACAAAAATTATTTTTATATCAAAATTTAAATCAAACATTTTCATATAACATATATGGAAATCAAATGAAAATACGAATTATTTTAATAGTTATGATAAAAATAAAAACAGTTTGATTTATTCAATTTTTATACATGTATATGTTATAATTGGTTCTAAACGCCGTATAAAAATATATAAAACGAGATCAATGACGTATGAACTACGAAAAAGAAACATATACTTCAAATATTGAATAAGAGATGGCACTTTATAACTTTAATAATATAAATCGTATTTATTGATATTTTAAAGCATATTGTTAATGCGATAATACGAAGTACACAATTAAAATATCCATACATGTTAATGAAAGTGAATACTTCAAAAATTATTTAAATTTTTTTGATTTCCATTCAATTGTTATACTCGATACAAGATGGTATTATAAAAGACAGCAGTTGTTAAACTCGATACAAGATGGCATCATAAAAGTCGTTACGATTTTAAACAGTGTGAATTTTTAAAACAATTTTAAGTATTTGAATTGTTTTTTTTTAATAAAATACATTTATTTAGGCACAAACAGCATTTAACAGCAAAACGGTAACTCTTTAGCTTCGTCCACAGAATAGTATTCAATGGTTTCAATTTTGTTTCATTAAATGAATTATCATGACTATGAGGACGATTTACCTCAATTGGATGACGCATTCATGTATGGTTTTCTTCAACATATATATTTATTGATTGTGTTGTCTAAATTCTGTTTTAAGACATTGTCATGAGCACATTTAAACGTCAGTTGAATATGAATTATTTTATGTGATTTCGTTAAACAGATGCAGCTATTGGAATTCTGTTTACAGCTATTGCCATGTGCACATGAAAACGTATGACAGATTTTTTGGCCGAAAAAGTAATAAGAAGACAGTGGATTTTAAAACTTATTTTTATTCCAAAACATATATGAAGAAATCATTAATTATAATAATATATATGTTTATAATTATAATATATGTATATATAATATATATATATATATATATATATATATATATATATATATATATATATATATATATATATATATATATATATATATATATATATATATATATACATATATATATTTATATATATATATATATATATATATATATATATATATATATATATATATATATATATATATATATATATATATATATATATATATATATGTATATATATATATATATATATATATATATATATATATATATACATATATATATAATATAATTTTAATATATATTTAATTAATTATAATATATATGTTTTATTATAAGAAATAATTTATTATTGTCTACGGACGGGATAACCTATAAACATTTTGTGAACAATTTTTGACAGCAAAAACAAAAATAAAAAATATTTTTTTTACTTTTTCTTTGCTGTACGCTCTTCAATTTTTTAGTAATAAATATGAACTGTAGAGCGATTTTATTATTTTTTAATGACGTCACAACTTATTGATGTGTTAGTAAATATGGGGTATAAACTTTTTAAGTTCAATTTCGATGATTGCGGCTTCTTTATGTAGGATCGCTTTGGTTAAACATACATTTTTGTCAAAAATTAAAACATGCTAACAGTACTGGGATTTTTTAACGATATCTCAACTAATTGAAGTGGTCCAAAATGTTACACTTCAAAATTTTACGTTCTAGTTGCTGTACCAGCTTTTTGCGAAGCATCAGCAAATCCACGTATCTGTAATATTCTGACCGTATTCACCTAATTCGGCCTCGTATATTTTCTATTTTTTTTCTATTACTGTGGCCCTATTCTGGTTTTCCCTGGGAATTGGGAATTGGGAAAATTTTTTTCCCAATTCCCAACTATAATAATTCCCAATATTTTATTCCCCAATTCCCAAAAGTGTATTCTGGCGTGCTGTGGCCCTATTCTGGTTTTCCCAGGGAATTGGGAATTGGGAATTTTTGACGTTTTTATAACAGTTGGGAATTATTTTATCCAAAAGTGTATTCTGGCTATTGGGAAAAATATTTGGTTTGGAAAAAATAATTCCCAATTATAACAGTTTTGACGTTTATTTTTCCCTATTAAAATTGTTGGGAATTCATATTTCTTATGGTAAAATGCTCATAATCATAATACTAGAGTATAAATTTTTTTTTTTTTATTATTTCTTATAAGCAAAAACACATATTTTTTTAAATTTGGTCTTATCTGCCCTAAAATATAAAAAAAATTAGCTCATTCTTAAATACTAATAATCATATAATAAATAAAGAATGTAGAAAATAATTCCGACCCTAAAAAATTTTTAATTGTTTTTCAAAAGCAAAAACACTTATTTTTTTTTTAAATTTGTTATTCATCCGTCAATATTTAAATCATATTCAAATATAATAACATAGCGCACCATGAAAAAAACCATGAAAAAGGAACTCTAGTGGCGAACATTTAAAACTATGTGTTTCACAGAGGGGAAATAATTCCCAGCACGCCAGAATACACTTTTGGGAATTGGGGAATAAAATATTGGGAATTATTATAGTTGGGAATTGGGAATTTTTTTTTCCCAATTCCCAATTCCCAGGGAAAACCAGAATAGGGCCACTGGGAATTATTTCCCCTCTGTGAAACAAATAGTTTTAAATGTTCGCCACTAGAGTACCTTTTTAACGGTTTTTTTCATGGTGCGTTATGTTAAAATTTGAATATGATTTAAATATTGATGGATGAATAACAAATTTAAAACAAAAATAGGTGTTTTCGCTTTTGAAAAACAAAAAATTTTTTAGGGTCGGAATTATTTTCTATGAGTATTTATGAATGAGCTAATTTTTTTATATTTTAGGGCAGATAAGACCAAATTTAAAAAAATAGGTGTTTTTGGTTATAAGAAATAATAAAAAAATTTAAATTTATACTCTAGTATTATGATTATAAGTATTTTACCATAAGAAATATGAATTCCCAACAATTTTAATAGGGAAAAATAAACGTCAAAACTGTTATAATTGGGAATTATTTTTTCCAAACAAAATATTTTTCCCAATAGCCAGAATACACTTTTGGAAAAAATAATTCCCAACTGTTATAAAAACGTCAAAAATTCCCAATTCCCAATTCCCTGGGAAAACCAGAATAGGGTCACTGGTGGTAGTTAGTTATCATACCGCAGTGTATGATAGCTCGAAAGGTCTATTGCACTAAAAGTTTTGCTGTTATCGTTATTGGTAATAGCCAACCTTCACATTGAACGGGAATTTCTTTAACGGGAAAAAATTGTTAAACTGATGCTGAACGTAAAAACTGCGATTGGAAGTATCTTTCTGAAAAATATTTGTTTTCGGGGACGTCTCAGCAACGATAAGAAAATCAATTTAAAAGCTAAAGAAATGATTTTGTTGACAGCGATGCTCGACTTCGAAAAATTAATGTCGGCGATCTAATCTTCATCAAAGGCGATGCAACTGATCGTGATCAAAGAGCTGGAAGTGCGATCAAATAGTCTTGATAAATCGAACAGCAATAAAGATTTAGCCTAGTGACGTCAAATGATCCCTTATATTTTTATAATATCGTTGACTTTTAAATTGATCATTCCCTTTTCTCATAGATGATCTGGAACTTTAGTTGAAATTTCTGCTGAAATCGATGGCAAATTGAGAAGTGGAAATTCACCGCTTCCTGTTAGACATAATATCTGTCCTTTGATGGTTACGACTACTTTAATGATATCACCCTCAGTTAACAGATCATCTACGTTAAAAACTCTTCCCAAAAACATTGCAGCTATTGTATATTTATTCTTTTCATCCATTGCCAATTGCATTAATGTTCTTATCGCGAGAAAAGTTACTGTTGTTCCTCCATTGACTCTTTTTAACTTGTATTTTCCTATTAGTTGTCAGTTATTCTTTTGCTATATTATAGGAAAGTATTGCTGACTCGGATGCTTCCAGACTAGGAAGATAAATTACCATTATCAACAATAGAACAAAATTGGATAAAATACAAGCCCGAATTATATGAAGGTAGTTAGATGGATTTGCTAATGCTTGGAATGAACGACAAATGAATACATTGCAATTACGCAATGCAATTTTTTTGGTGGCAGGTTATCTCCCTGCATCAGGACGACATCTACAATTAAAATTATTTCAGGTTTCCTCCACTTTGTACGTTGTTATCACTGCTGCAGATAGTCGCTGTACCGTATTTTTAGAAATTATTTACTATTGTAAGTAAAAGTTTTCGTTGGTCTCACGAGGCATTTTCATTGGTCCACCTATTATGCTCAGGTGTTAATATCTCAAAGATCTCCGGATTGTACAAAACGGTTAATGGCCCCGATTTGAATAGCTGCCTCTAATTTAGCCTAAAATGTGCCAAACATAAGGATACTCTTATATGGATACCCTTATTATAAAATTAAGTAAAAAGATAAAGACCACAATATTTTTGCAGATCATTATATATATTCAGACAACTCTAACGTACTAAATGTAGGGTTAGTAGAATCGAGAGGGTAACATTTTTAGAATGAAGAGGGAAAAGTGGTAAATTGTGATAGTTTCGACATATTCAGCGAACTGTAAGATAATAAAGCTTGAAATGCAAAAATTCATAAAAATGCTACTATTCGGTAGAGCTAGAGCTGATATAATTAAACAAACATTCATAAAAAGTATCCCAGTCAATAATTTCTCCAGACCACATAGCACACTTTTATCGAATGGTCTTGTAGAAAAAGCTCTTGGACCAATAAAAATCATGATGCAAATGATGATATCCATGCTTCTGCTGATCTTCTCAGTACGTTATAGCTCAGACTTGTGCTCATCTGATACAGAAGCACATTCATTATGTTTATACGAAACAATACCAAAATGGCGACCAAAAAAATTAGCAACATGTTCCGTAGCAGGTTATCTAAATCTCTATAAGAAACTGTTTAATTAAAGAACTTAATTACACGTAAGTTGTTACGATAGGTATACCCAAAAAAAAAAGTTAAAATGTGATGCTTAATTGTGTATACGACCTTGAAAGAAAATACTTTGAGACATTTCAAAACAAAAACGTCTTATCATTATCGTGTATATAGTATAAGTATATAGGTAATTATAATTAATTCAAAAATAAATGTTATTGAAAATTTGTTTAATAGTTGTTGTTATACTAATTGCTTGAATAGATTAAAGACGAAAAACAATTTGGTTCGAAAAATTAAAACTTCTACAGTGATTATTTAAAATCTATCTACGAGTATCTTATATACCATATAATATAGTCCTTGCTTCTTGGAAAAATAATCGTCTTAGTTTAGCTTCGCTAAAACCTATTCCCAATTTATGTTTTATTAATTATAATATGTCTTCCAGTCAGTGTATACATATATAGTATAATTATGTCGTTTTTAAGTTTTCATTGGCATACACACAGTGTTTTCCAATAAATGTCATAAAATTTGTTTTTAAAGATAAACCATTTTTCACAAACGACGAGAGCACCATAAAATATAAAATGAAAAACCCAAAACAATATAAATTTTATGTACATCATAGTAAGAAAAACGCCTGTACAGTATTTATACCATAATACATATAAGCAAGTAAAACCGCAGAATTAATTATATTACTTATTCTTATTCTCGTTGTGTGCAGTAATTCATCTTATTTTTTGAAATGATCACAAACAATAGACGAAAATATAAAAATTTATCATTATATTTGAATAATAATAGACTGCGACGATAGAGAAAGTATTGTTATGGGGTTGTATATACGCATATATACATAATAATGGTTATAATGTCAAAAATATTTAAACAAAATGCAAGCTTATCATGATAATACATAAAGTTTACCTTCAGAGAAGCATGCGGTTTGATTGATGCCGGAAAAAAAAATTCGTTTAAGCGGCAAAAATTTAAATAAATTTGTGTGTGCGTCGTCACATTAATTTCAATCATCATAATTTTTATACATCACCCACAACAACTAGAAAGTCCTCCTTTAATCCATAATGATGAAGTGAAAATTATGCTATTTTACATAATTTTTGTTTTGTTGTTATAACACCATTACGATTATATAGTATGATAAGTGATTAAATCTATATAATTTTCATGTTTGTACGACACCTACATATAGAGCGTCCAATCGAGTGTAACACAAAGATATAACTATATAAGAAGATTAGGTGTTTGAATTTTAAGCTGTAACGTATACCCTTCTTCAACCATATCATAAATGGTATTTTATTCTGCGAAACAAATCAAGTTTTATTGTAATTCGATGCTTTTTGATAAACCATTTAAATTTGCGACGAAAACCTCAGAAATTTTCTTTTTACTTATTCGCTTCTTTTAATTAATTTTTTTATGTCGTATAAAGGCTATTGTTTGGGAAATTATATTGGTTTTTTTCCTATTTTGTCTAAGAGAGGCGAGTATACACAAGGTTGAAGATTATATGTTGTTAATGAAGATGGTATGGACAGTAAAAATGTTGTTAAAGAAGTACCACAGATACCCAGTTTTTAAAATAAAATAAAAAGAATATATTCTTTATGTATTCACCTAGATTTATAATAGTGAATATTCTGGTAACTATGCAAGTCATAATTATAATTAAAACTATATAAGTGTTCAAGATGCAGGCGAATTTCCTTGGAAATGTATATAGAACATCGAGAATCATATTAAAAGACGTTTATACCATGATTTTGAAAAATATTCTTTTAAGATTATTATAAACATACGTCAAGGTTATCACTGATACTTCACCTATAGTTACTTGAAATGCAAGTCCCAACTTTAGAACATGATCCGATGAGCGAACTATCTATGTATCTTAAATCTGCTGCAGTACACTTTTCTACACAAGAGGATTAGTTAAATGATCGAACTTAGATAGTGACTACTTCACCAAAACCTGTGCCGAACAATAGTTTTCTTACAGTTTCTTCAACGCTTAAAATTTGAGATATATTGCTAATCGGAGGACAAACTTGATAAAAATGATTGGTTTATTAAAAATGAATAAATTATTCATAAGCTGATGAGGAAATTAGATTTGAAGTTGGAATATTATCAGAGACCCTATAGCTGTAAGCAAACAGTATATATAGATGCGAGTAGTATGTAGTATGTTATAGGAAATGACAATCGCTGCCCTGCGTTTTAAAAATCACCTCTTCAAATTTAATTGCATGATTCTTTATGCCCATAATCCAGTTGTCTCCGAATTTGGGTTTATTTGCACAACTCAATTTTTTATTTCGATGAATTTTAATCAATTCTTAGCTTTTTGATATCCTCATTATTTCTCTCAGGTAAAACTTATTACAGATCCATGTATTATGCATGAGTACACTTTATAATAACATGTTTAAGATTATCAATTAAATTTGTTCTTATAGTGTTCCGACTATAGATGAGTATTGCGGTTTATCGTTTATCAAAGCAGTTTTTAATACAATCGATGTATACAAATAATTACTACTGTTTTGACCTGATCTAAATATTTAGCAAGAACTAATACAACCTGGCAAATGGATCAGACAGTTTATATAATTTTGACTCGATTTAATGCGATTTTCCTGGTTTTACTGCTAGAACTGGTCTATTTTCCAACGTTACGCGGAACTCATGGTACATCAAGATTTAAAGTATTTGCAGTTGTAGTCACAGCGATATCAGCGAATTGCATAAATGTCAACAATATTTGAATTCTTATTTCGGACATAATTTAGTCAAATCGGAAATATTGGTCAAATTTACGTAGACCATCTGGACTTTGAAAATTTTACTGTAGATTATATAATAAAAAACTTTCATTCCATTTCGTTGCTTTGATAAATGAACAAAATTTTCATTTGAAACAGTTTGCAGTGACAACCAACCCTTAGAATCTTTAGCTTTGAGGATGGAGTTTCTTCATCAATGAACAGAACAATCAGCCAATTTTATTATTATTATTATTGCGAAAAATTTTATTATTGTTTAGACAGTTATATTTTATTTATATCCAAAAAAGTAACGATCCAACACTGACTGTAAACAATTCTTACAGAATTTCTTAATCACATCTCTAGCACCCTTCTTACCACACGAAATGTTTATAATCTATATAAATTGTTTGAATTTTGACTCGATTTGATTTAACAATCAATGAAGGTGATTGATCAGGGAATATTTTAACATAGGCATACGTTGAGCTATTCGGACAGAAAATTCGTTATAACCGATATTTACATCATATACTATTCATGACCTACAATATACAACCAAGGCTTATAGAGGATGGTAGTTATCGATTCGCAAATTTATGTTTATAGGCAATATACTCGTATATGGGTAATTACGCCCCATATCAAACCAACCTTAATTGGATATGTCATATACCATACTGGTAATGAAACTGTACTTAAATTTACCACAGTCTAACATATTTTTATTTAATTACTCAGAATATAAGTAAAATGTACGTCCTTCGATTTTCTATATATGGATGAATGCACAAACACTACATGTCTGTATTTCCTTAACCTCAATTCCTTAAATAAATTCATCTTCCTAATTTATTTGTACATGTTTTATATCCTATGTATGTTAGTGCGTGTACATATGTCAATTTGCCTGCGAAATTAAAGAAAATTTAATGAGATTATCTGAATGATTAAGTTTCTTACTTATATTATGCTAAGAATATGTAAAAGAAAATAAAGATTGAGGTTATGCTGTATTTTATTTAAATAAAGAAACATAATTATTGATAAAAAAATTTTGTCTACATTCCATTTTCAGATGGTGGTCCCTAAACGTGCTGCCCTACTATTAGACAGACTAATGGTTGCGCTACACCATGTATTGGAAGATGATGAGAAAGGTGCCAAAAAAATTAATGAAGTTTATGGCGGTCGAGGCTTTTCAAACAGCTACAGTAAAAGTGAAAGTAAACCAAAAACAAAATATATTGCAACATCAACAAGTAAGTAGAGATTATAAGTTTGAAACCGTATTTCGATATTAAACATATTATTCTATTCCAGACGACGACATAGATAATGGCCAAAATTTAGATACTCTGGATATTTCGACACGATATGCAAGACGAGCTCAGACCACGGCAGGACGATATTGGCAATGTCATTTTAATCCGGTTACATGTTTTTAATCGTCTGTATAAAACTTTTTCTGTTATTTAATTTTAATATTTCTTGAAATATTAAAGTAAAACAATGAAACAACAACAACGATAACCAGACAGAATATAAATAATAATATAAATATAACTTAATAATAATTTAAATTAAACAAAAAAAAACAAATAATGCAATCAATTTACAACATTTACTTTACTACTACTTACTAAGCTAAATTAAATACTTTATTTAATAATTTATTGTATTTAAATTTATTTTCTAATTTCGATTATTTCAATTAAAAGTATATAAAAATATAAATATATTTTTGTAAATATTATAAAATTTAATTTAAAAAAGTATAATTAAATAAAAGCAAAAAAAATAAAAAAAAAAAATAATTTAATTAATTATATATACTGTAAAAATATTTAATTGTTAATATATACAAAGCATCCAAATAAATTAAAAAATTATAAATTATTTTGTAAAAATTATTTTAATTTATTAAATCAAAGTTTTTATTTGAACCTCCGACAGACAAGTTATTTTTTGTATTAGGATAAAATTGCTCCATTATATTCAACACTATTACCTCGTAATACTCGGCCAAGTCTTAAAGATAGTCTTAGTATTTATTATAATCTGAAATAAAACAACAACAGTTAAAGTGACCTCAAGTTATCTACTCTAGTAATACCAGATATTATTACAAAGAAAAAACAGAACAGTCGAAAGCTGTGCTAGGTTTTTGATCTATCCGTGACACGTCAAGCAACGACCGCAGAGTTAGCAATAATATCGATATTAAATGTAAACTCAGATTCGTTAGTGAATATTATAGTGGCAACCATTAATAGAAAAGTATCGCATTTTTAATAATTAATTGAAACGATTGAAATTTAACATTTTATTCCATTCCATTTTACGTTGGTCCACATAAAAACTAAGATGAGGTATTAGATAAATTAGAGCGGGCCATATCTTTAGACTGTTTTTGGAGACATCTTCAGACAATTTATAACCATTGCAGAACTACGTTGCTATCCTGAGACAAATTTCCTTATAATTTCCAAATTCCCTTAGACAACCAGTAGTCTGACTACTATATTAAATATCTATGGTAGAACAATGTTTATTGACCAAATTTTTCGTAGTTGCCCATTAATCGAACAACTTGCGCAGAAAAATAACTCTAATTGTAGAACAGTCTGCAAAATATTGTTTATTCCAAAACCAAATAAAAACTTGTTTTTCAACTTTGAATAACGATAACGTAGGAAATACTATTTCTAATAAGCGCAGTTGTATAGTTACACTTGAACACTATAAACTGGTGACACAATCAGTGTCCGTTTATAATATCGTAGACATTCCTAATCCAGCATCTTACATATTGCAAAAATTATCAACCCACACAAAACCATTTCCTTACGCAAATTTGTGGGTGTAGATTATTAGATTAATACATCCAGATGACGTAATGGTAACCTATACCCAAATGGTTAAAACATTAACATTTTGTTTACTACTTTTAATCATAAATTGTTATTATAGATCCATCATTGTACAAAAGATGACAGGTGAACAAATTTATAAAAGCCACCACCAAAAGTTTGCTACCTACGAGTAAACTTTGTAGGAAAATCTAATTATTTAGTTTTGAAATTCAGTTTTAATCTAATCTTTGAGTACATAAGTATCTATAAGTTAGGTATCTTTATGTAATACGATGACCACTGTTTATTTAATTTTTTGAAGGTATTCAATTTATTTTGGCAAGCATAATCAATTTTATAGTAAAATGTTTGTAAGAATTTCTTTATATTCTAAATTTAAGGAGGAACCCAAAAGAGTAAAACCCAAAATAGTAGCATACCACTTACATCTGCAGATTGAAAATAAAATCATCACGTGTTATAATATCTTGTCCACGACCACGAATAAAACCAAAATACCACCAACATCAATATGGAATTGTCGAATGCAGACAGATGAAACGCAAGTTGTTGTATATAACATAAAGATGTCCTTCTAATATAATTCTTTTTTAATAAAACAACTAAATGTTAATACAAAAATCTGTTTTCTGTTTCATAGGATCGTGGAGACCAGTTAATATCTCCCCTTTTAATATAAATATAGGACAAGCTTGGACTAATGAGGCACATTCTTGTTGGAATAACATGTTCTGTAGGTCTATAATTTATTCAATTCGAGGACAAGAAAATAACATCATCGTTTCAAATGGCCACACACCATACAGTAATTCTACCTAGGTCTAGTTATAGTCTTTAGACGATCTGTAAAACTCGGGTAAAAATAAAAAAAATTCTTGAAGATATAAAAATTTTAACAAACATGATAGAGGCACAATTCCCTGCGGTGAAATCAATATTTTCCAGTGTATGTTGGTTTAATTGCTACCCGCCCAGTGTTAAATTTTTATATATGTATACCAGATTATACAAATTTTCAAAATTATTCAGTACACGCGAAATGATGAACATTAAACATCTCAAACCGATTAGATTGTTTTTATTTTGTAGACTTCAAAAAATCGTTTTTCAAAAAACATAATCTCCAACTATATTCTTCAACGTGGACTTTCGGATAGACGATTATATTATATTCGGGTTCTAATTGTACAAATAAATGGCTGATCCGAATGGGAAATGTTGAACAATGTTGGTTCTCTACGTCCTATAAGTATTGGACAGATCTTGAGGAAATATATAATAATTTAACTGTCCACATTTGGTTTTGTAGTTCCCTTTGATATTATTAAACCTGCGCATGTCTGAGCGCCTTTCATTGAGCGCACTTTGGATAGTGATTTTGAAATTGAAAAGAAATGCAATAGAAAGCTAAAATTATCGATCATAAGTAGCACTCGCATTTCGATCGTAAATAAAACTTGAAGTTACTCAACAACACGTGGTCACTTGAATGCATGAACTTTGAATAATTTAAAAGCAAGGGAACTGGGTTTCATATATGAATTAAAGAGATGTTGAACGGCGATTTTATCGTTCGATTGGTTATTAGCCTTCGAGTTGTGATATTCGAAAAACTGTTTCCATCATACAATAATTCATTTTCCACGATCAAAGCTAATCCTCACAATATTGAGGAACCAGCTGAGTATAATTTAATTAGAGAGTAGTTCAATCGGTATCGACTCTAAATAATTTGTTTGAACTGAACACTGAAGGATAAACGATCGACTTAATGTTGAAAAACGTAAAAAAGAGTTTGTTTAGCATGACAACAATCAATCTCATCCTGCGAGGTCAATTTCAAAGAAGAAAGGTTTCGGCATCTAAGAGGTGGGCAAACGATGAAAACTTAGTTGTACTCTCAATACCAATTTTTTTAAAATTACATTGGGAATTCTCGCCTGGTCATGTTTTTAATTGATTTTTTCTAAAGAAGGGTAGCTAGCAACCCTATCAACGACTGTTAAATACAAATTGACAACTGTCATTCAAAACGAACGCTTATTCTGCTCATGACTCGTTTTTTTATTTTGCTAATTTATATTGCACTATACTAAAAATGATTGCGGAGTCGATAGTGAAGTTAAAGAAAATGAGAAATCATATTGTCGGTATACACATAGAACTGTATTAGACATAATAAAATTGGTAATGTTTCTTAGCTTAAAAAGCCTTTTTGTACTGAGTAAGCTGCCATCTAAATTTTATGGTGAAAAATTATTTTCATTACAGTAAACCAAATATTCAAACCACCATAAAATAACTATGCTAGTATGCTATAAAAAGCTCAATATTTTCGTTTATTTTCAACACACAATCAACAAGTTCGTCATTGTGATTGGTTATGAAGAAATAGCTACAGGTTGTTGTTATTGCGGTCACTTACTATAATGACAGTTATATTTCTTTATTACAACACAATCTTAACTTTATTCTATATTAATAGAATAATAAATTTGACACAAGCTAAATAAATAAAAGGTTATAAAATTTAAGATTAGCAATTTGAGATATATAGTCTATGTACTTCGGGTTCATATTTATTATGATTTGAAAGACTTGTGACAATAATTTGGCGATAAACACTCATATTGCTTGTAATGTACTTTCATATGGGTAACACGTACACTCGAAACAAAATAAATAAATAAATTAAATTTATGATAATTACAACAATAAATAAATCATTAAATATTCATATGATTTTTATTTTGTTTTTCTTATCACAAATACGATAAATTTGGAGAATTAATTCAAGGATTAGAATTTTGTGTAACAGAAGGAAACTAATTAGTTTTTTTTTGTTTCATGTGTGTGTTTATTAAATTTTTGGAATTATATTATATCGAAAAGGCGGATTTTAATTTGGGAATATGTTGAAACTCATATATAGGTTGGGAAAGATAAGCAGTTTACTAGACTACGTCAGAAAAAAAAAGTTTTCACGTTCGAGGTAAATTCAGAATGATGACCAATTTGTTCATATATATTATATTATATTGTGTACACATGGATAAGAGAAGAAATTTTATTCAAACAATTTAAACTGCTTGGTACAAAGAAAGATTAAGGAAATGGTATAAATTTCATCTTTATATATTTTGCTTTATATATAGCTTCCTGTTTGACATGGAAATATTTATTATAGTTTGGTTATTAAATGAACGGTTCGGTTGAGCGATCGCATATCATTACGATATATTTCTTTTAATTTGTATAATAAATTCAATAGAAAATTATAATTTATATTATCATAATTTTCGAAGAAAAAAATATTTTCTTAACTTACTGATAATAAAATAAAAATGATATTTTATTTGAATTTTATTATCAATAAAATTATCTCTAAAAGAAAGAAAAGCGAACGAATATTTTCAAAATTACAATACAATCAATTGATTTTGTTCAATTTATGTAAATTGATTTCAAATCCAACATTGCCTTTTCGGAGTTCCAACAACAGAATCGCACACGCGATTTTATTTTCATCTTCATCGCTCGATTCTCTTTCTTATAATGTTCGAGATTGATAAAATTAGTGTTGTTATCAATCTCGTATATACATTATGTTTGTTGAATACGTGATTGCCTATTTTTAATTCGTTGAATTGAATAAATTCTAAAATAATCGTACACAAATTTCTTAAACAATTAACGAAAGACTGTTTTTTACTGGGAAGTGTAACTTTAAGATTGAGATGTGGAGATATTATTCAATGGCCTAATATATATCATTTCAAATTATGAAATTAATAGCTTATATAATTATGAGTTCTCCGAAAATATATTTTAGAGCTCACCTCTAGTGAGTGATACTTTAAATATGTTATTTGACGGGAAGAATCTCCAACCTAAATGTAGGTTTTTGAATTAACTCAGTAATCGCAGCTATAGTCATATAATTTGGATTAAGCCTCAAATTCAGCGCGATAAAATTCAGTTTCCTCATCGGCTCCACCTACATTTATCCCAGACGCATGAAATATAGAACATCTCATGTACCAAACATTTCTCTCATAAAGTTTTTATTTACCATAAATGACATTGGTTCTAGTGACTGTTGGGCGTGTAAATTACACGAAATTACAGATTTTTACGCGTAAAAAACGAATTTATACAAAAAACTGACGTGCCATCTCTTATTCAATCTAGTTATAACTAGAGCACCATCTGTTCAATTATATTCTTACTATTTTACAAATAGAATTTGTGAAAGAAATAATTAATTGTGTATAAGTTTTTTGACTACTGGTCACTCATTTAAACTGGGTCGGGTGAAGGTGAAAAAATTGCTTTCTAACCTATAACGTGGGCTTGAATATTAAGTGATTTTTGAATTACGCATTTATCTATGTTAATTAATTATGAGCAAAGCGACCGTTGATAAATTTTTGACATTTTAAAATAGGCACTGCAAATGATGTTCTCTTCGTTTTTACATGTAATTTCCGTTTTATGAAACTTACGCTGTTTTTACATCATTTACATAAAAAATGTAAAAAAACGTTCTTTCTGGTAAAATCCCAACAGTGGTTTTAGTTTAAGTCCTAGAGATCTCCTAGATTACGTGGTTAATAGTTATATAGTATTACTCCATTATAGTCAAGTAATCGTTGTGAAAATGATTTACAATACATTGGTTGGGAGTAGAATGTGCGTATTTAGAGTAAAATGCTTATCAACTACTCTAATTGAATCAAGCAAAGTGTTTTAGTATTTGGCAGATTGACTTCCAGTTCCAGCGTGTTATGTACTGCCTGCATTTAAAATCCTCCCTGAAATATGTAAATCTATCCTGAATTGTTTAAAGACAAGTAATTTGAGTAAAAATCATCATATGTGGAGTTACAATAGATTTATAAAATGTTATCTTTGTTGCAGCGGAAACTTATCTTTAATTATTTTAAAAAGTCCTATAGTTCATCTTTAAAAGTTATAATCCAAATCAGGTATTATATTTTTAGTTTTCATCTATACCAACTTCCAAATTGGATTATTTTACTCGTTCAATAATTTGGATGTCAATTTTGACATTTTCGTTACTCTTTGGTTTTGATTGGCAAACTGATGTTTAACGTTTTCGTGATATGAAGTGTGTATATATATATATATATATATATATATATATATATATATATATATATATATATATATATATATATATATATATATATATATACAGGGTGGCTGAGACCAAATGTTACTAACTTCACTCTGCTGTCATTTGTGTAGTTGTCATTTTTCGCGCGTCAATTTTTGGACAGATTGAAGTTTGGTTAGTTGTGTATATGTGGTCATAAATAATTGTTCTAAATCAATATCTTGATAAAAAAATCGTAATGGAATTCAAACGTAATAGTGTAATTGCACTGTATTTGGGTGGAAATTCACAAACAGCAATAGTTCATCAGCTCCAGCATTTGAATGTGAATAAAATGTGTGTGTATCGAACCATAACTCGATACAACGAAACTGGTAGCATCGCTAAACGCAACAGAGGCGGTCCTAAAAAGACAGCAACATCAAAAGAAATGACACGAAAGGTGAAGTAAAGAATCCAACGAAATCCTCGTCAAAGTGCCAATCAATTAGCTGCACGTCTACATGTTTCACGATACAGCATTCAAACCATATTGAAAAATGAACTAAGCTTGAAGCCCTACAAGATACAAAAAGTTCAAGATCTTACGGAGGCACAAAAAAAAGTTAGGCTTGAAAGAACACGAGCATTGAAGGCCTTGGCCTAACGTGATGAGATTCCAAAAATTGTATTTTCTGATGAGAAAATTCTCACCATTCAACAGTATGTGAATAAACAAAATGATCGTGTTTGGTTAGAGTCCAACAATAATTTGGACACAAGAGTTGCCATGCTCAAGCAATCACCAGCTTATATTATGGTTTTCAACGAACATGGAATCAAGGTTAACCAAGAGATGTACCACCAAAAGATCCTTAACGATGCTTCGCTACCTTGGGCACGTAAGCACTTTGGTACGAACCGTTGGACATTCCTACAGGACTCGGCACCGTCACACAAAGCTCGAATGCCACAGCAATTTTTACAAAATTGCGTTCCGTAGCTGATTTCATCGAAAGAATGGCCACCATATTCAGCAGACTTGAATCCCATGGATTTCTCCATATGGTCCATTTTGGAGAGTAAGGTGTCCACTAAAAAATACGAAAGTGTTGATGCATTGAAGTCAGCTCTTGTTCGAGAATGGAATAAAATTCCGCAAGCCACGTGCGGTCAGCATGCAATGCTTTCTATGGAAGACTGAATCAAATAATCAGAGCCAAAGGAGGTTATATCGAGCAGTAACATGTTTTTCATAAAATGTAATATGTTTTCAACATATTCCACGAAATTTCAATAAAAAATAATCAAAATTAAAAAAATTACAGTGTTTTCATTTGGTAACACTTTGAGACCAAGTGTATATACATGATATACAATAAACCTTTAGTCACTCTAAAATTATTTTGCCTTTTTATTGCTGTCTTCATTGTATAATTTCTGAATCAGTCTAGTTCTTCTTCAAATTGATGTATTTGAATTTCTAAACGCTGCAACAACTATACTTTGGTATGTATTTGTGTTGCCAACGATATAATATTAGGCTTAAAGCGGATTAACAAGAAAGCAGTTATTTAAATCCAAATTCTTAAACTAATATATTGTTACGAGCGTCATAGTAATTCCTCGACTCTCTTCTAGTGCGATTGGCTTCGTAATTTTGAAATTGTAACTACTGATGATATTTTCCATAAGTCTGGTATACTACAACGTCTTGAAGCTCTACCATTTACTTTAAATTTAAATAGAACAATGTTCAAATCCATATACGATAGAAAAATGTCAGTCTTTATTTTATTGGGCTTGTATACATCGATTAAAGAGTTTTCTTTGTATTTTCAATAAATTTATTTTTAAAGAGTTTCATATTTATAGCTATTTTACCTTGCGACATCAGATTGCTAATTTACTTCATCTCATACAGCTTCAGTTTAGATTACGTCACATCATCACATTTGTGTCAGTATTCTACATACATCAAGGTTTTTGGAAGGCAGCTCACCTGAATCTCTATTTACCAGGAACATCACCACATAGATATAATTTATACTGCTTTCAATAACCTACTTCTCGTACCATCATCCGCTACTTAATTTTAAAAATAAATTTTTTTTTATAAGCCCATGCATCAGTTGGCTGTATAATGATGCAGTCCATTTATTTGTTAGGTATAACAGTAATCTGAGTGGCTGGCTGAATTAAAGCTGAATTCATACTGCAATTTAAGCCTGGTTTACATTCAATGACTTTTGCAGAAGCAGGCAATTAAAACAGGATAGACTAATTTAAAACCTTGTGTGTAAATGTAGGACAACAATAATATTTAAAAATATCTTTTTCGTTTCGCTCCGTCTCTTATTTGTACACTGACAATTAAATTGCGCCTACTCGTTTCGTTTATATGCTTCTGCAAAAATCGTTAAATATAAACCAGGCATTATTCGTGCATTGAGTCATTCAAACAATGTTTCGGCCAATCGTATAGTACTCCAAAATGACAATGTTTTGTGCCTAAATTTTGTCATAAGAGATAGTTTAACTTTAACTTTTTTTCTGAATGAATTTGAGTAAAAGAGACAACATGACACCACATAAAAAAGAAGCAAATAAAAGCCATGTTATTCGGAAACAAAATACATATATGTAATGTGTACGTGCGTGTCAATGGGAATAATTTATTTTAGTTAGTGACACAATCGCTCTGAAATTTAACCATAATATGAATCGTCAAAACCAAATTACCAAACAAATGAATGAATGAACGAAGAAATCGAAGTATGAACTCAGCTTAATAGGAAAATTTGTTCAAACAATGCAGTAAATCTCTAACAAAACTGAGCAGATAGCTCTGGGAAAGAAGGCATTCAATTTCCCAGTTTTTGAATTTTCAGTGGTCGATCAATATATTTAATGATTATGCTATTATATAGGAAGCAAGTGTCTTATTCAGACAAACCACCAGGTATGACTCCACTTTCGTCAAATTTTGAAAATATTTTTTTTAACTGTTACGTTCAATTCACGTATCATCCCTGAACTGTTTTCATTGTTCTTCATGCTATCCATTTTCATTATGCTTAAGAAACATTTCGCAATAGGTAGATAAGAGTGAAATTAGTGGTAAAATTGATGAAACTTGAAGAAGTTATGTTTTCAACTATAATTGTATAATCTCATCTACATTCGAAAAGATTTTATTTTAGTTCTATTCCGGGTCAAGTGCATATGCTCTTTACGTATATATTATGCTCTCTAGTGTCACACAGAAGCAGAAAATATTGCTATATTCATTTCCTTTCCACGTCCTCACAGGCTCTGCATAATCATGCGATTCCATATACTTATGCTTCTGCATTACCCGCAAAAATTCAGTGCCTTGTAAATATTATTTTGGCTTTTCTATTAAGTCTAGCCTAGAACAAACTTATGTTATTATTTAACCTGTGACTCTGTTTGCCTTTCTTTCATTGGTCAAGGCCTCTTATCGAAGCGCCATAATATATGTTGTTTTTAACTAATCCTGGTTCTTTCTGGCAGCCGATAAACGATTGTTTCCTGTCTTAAAGCGAAAATATGACCAGAGACTCGATTATATGAATGTTGAACAATTATACATTTCGGAAAGCACATCTAAAAATTGTAAATATATACAACTATCAAATTTATGTAAAAAATGTTCACTACAAATTTGCGGAGTGGTTACTAAAGAAAGTACTGTGTTCGAATACGATTATACTGTTGGTTGATATGTTGATCTGTATGAGCCGACACATCAAAATATATACGTTGTTACAGTATAAATAAATTGCAATCATAACTAAATGTTTACAAATATCATGAATAATCATTCTCTGGCGACAAATCACTCGAACCAGATTAGAAAATAGATTAGACGTGGGAATAATCAAATTCTCGTATCTCGTTTTCAATATATGCATACGTATGTAAATAGTATTTAAATTATAATAATTATTGAAATCAAAATTAACTTTAGTATAAATTTAAATCGAAATGTATATAACTATAGTAATCTACCTATGTGAATATATACACACAGCTGAATGACGTAAATAATCATTTTACTATATACGTATTGTATGAGACAATCTGTGGTATTTTACCAGATGGTATATAAACTATATCGTTTTACGGATATCAAAGACATTTATACATGCACAAAAACCGAATCTAACTTAGAAATTCCTACACGAATTATAGGCTACAATTCGATATAATTATATAAATAATTTCTATGAATTTGGGAAACTGAATGAATATTGAATACAAAACTACATACATATACCATATACTCGTGTACGAGAAAGGCTGTTTAGAAATAAGAAAATTCTTTAACAATTTCTTTTGTGATTAATATTGTTTTCGTTTCTTCTTTGACATTATATATCATAATCATCATCACCATTAACTTCTTTACGGTTATCATTTTTATCAATTCCTTTGAAATTATAATTTTTCAATTTCAAAAGTTTTCTTTATTTTATTTTGAAAGTTTCGATTGCTTCAACAGAATTCATTTTGTAACAGTGTGTCAACACCCGATAAATTATATTGTTTATTTAGTTACATTACACTATATGTTACGAATAATTTAAACTTGTAATTCATATGTTACGTAACCATATCCACGATTAGACTAGCAATCAATTCGTTCATCAGTTCATTGATTTGAACCTATATGTATAATGACGAAAAATAGAAAGTTAATCCTTCTTGTCACAACAAATAATCGATCATGTCATACTAGTACCTAGTTATACACTTGTATCAGTTTCGAATTCGTATGCAGTGAAGTGGTAAGAAGAGCCCGGGATCTGGACCTCAGCAACTTAAGGGTCTTTCGATTAATAATAAGCATTGTACGAGTAACTACTATAAGTATCGATCATAATCGACAGCTATTTGATGCTGTTGGTTTGTATCACAACCTGTTAATGAGCACTTGCTTTTTTCTGTTATGAACATGTTTTATAGTTGCCTTAAATAAGAATGAAGAACTTGATATGGAAAAATTATGCCATTATTCATTTTAACAATAGGAACTTGGAATTAGTAGAAGAAATGAAAGTAATCTTAGTCGAAACAAAAATAATTTTTTTTCAATATACAACTGCAATCTCAATTGTTAAGCTATTGCAGATTTATTTTGTTGTACGAAGCGTTTGGTTGGAAGAAATAATCCCAATAAATTGTTATGATGGAACAAAGATGTTACTATACCAGAATCTATCCTTCAGATTAGCTTGTTTTGTGTTTAGTATATTTTTTTTCTTTATCTCCATTCTTAGGAGTATAGGGCGTCTATACTAGACTGGACCATCGAACTCTATTTGGGGCTATTCTCTTTAGTTTCCCCATGTTTTTCCAAGATGTTTTGCTTCAGTTTGCACCGTTCTTTTCCAAGTCACTGCTGGCCTTCCCACTTTCCTTTTTCCTTGCGGATTCCATCCCAGCAACATCCTGGTTATATTATTTGATGTCTTTCTAAGCGTGTGTCCTATCCATCTCCATTTCTGCTTCCTGATCTCCTTCTCAATGTCCACTTGGTTTGTTTGTCGCAGTAATTCTACATTTGTGATCTTATTTGGCCAAAAGCATTTGATCAATCGCCTAAGGCATTTATTCACAAACATTTGGAGTCTTCTTAGGATTTTCTGCGTATTTTTCACGTTTCACATCCATACAGCAGTACTGATTTTACACAGGCATTGAACATTCAAATATTTGTGTTTCTTGACAGGACGGATGCATTCCAAATCTTATGGAACATCTTGAAAGAGTTTCTTACTTTGTTGATGCGTTAGTTAATGTCTTCTTCCGTTCCGCCTACTCTTGATACCGTACAGCCAAGATATACGAATTTTTCGACATCTTCTATTGTGTTTTGGTTGTTGCGAAGTGGTGTACAAAAGCTTGTGTCGAGTCTCAGGGTCTTAGTCTTTCTTATGTTTATCTTGAGCCCGATATCTTGTGCTATTTCTGATAACTTTTGTATTTTTTGCTGCATGTCTGTGTATTTGTGTGTTAGCAGGCATATATCATCTGCGTAGTCGAGATCATTGAGTTTTCTAATTGAATCCCACTGAACTCCATTTGGTGGTGTGATGTCTAGCTTGCGCATGGCATTATCCAGTACTATGAGGAACAGTAGTGGAGATAGTACACATCCTTGTCTAACTCCTCGTGTATTGTAGTATGTGCCACTCTGCTTAAATTGTGTTGCACTTTATTTCCAGAGTCCCGGTACATTTCTCGGATGAGTTCGGTTATTTTCCTTGTGATGCCTATTTCATATAGTGCTTTCCAGATTGCACTTTTATTGATGAAATCAAATGCGCGTTCGAAGTCCAGGAAGAGTAGATAAAGTGGTGAGTTCCATTCGTTGGATTGTTCGTCGATGATTCGGACTGTGTTGATGTGGTCTGTACAGTTTTTTTCTGGTCTGAAACCATCTTATTCGTTTATTATGTATTGGTTCACAGTTCGTGAGATTCGTTCTAGGATGACCATTGCTAATACTTTCATTGTCCTGTTGAGCAGGGAGACGCCTCGCCAGTTTTTGCATTCTCTTAAGTCGTTTTTCTTTGGGATCGTTATGATTAAGCACTTTCCATTTTTGCGGAATTTTACCAGTATTCCACACTTCTACTTATAGTCTTGTAAGTGCTCGGCTTTGAAAATGCGTCTACATTGAGTAGTTCAGCTGATATGTTTTCGGTTCCGACAGGACGAACGAATTTGTAAATGGTTTACACAATGTTTCACACTCACTAAAGACTATCTCATTAAAAAACACTCACAATGCCATCTTCCTGTATATTATCAAAATATGAAGAATGAATTTTCTCATTTGGTCTATTTTGGCAGATTACTGGAAAACATATTATTTTACAACAAATATCGTAAATTCCATAGCAACCAAGCCCGTATCACTATATGTTTTCTAATTTTGTGCATTGTTAACGATTCGTAACTATCAAAGAAGGCAGTTCCACCAAGCTTTAGAAACACATTTATAAAAGTATAACAAGTTATTATTTTCTTGAAAACATTTCGTGCAATACTTGCTCCTTGAAAACTGTCCTCATTCTCTTGTGTTCATTAGACATTAAATGTATATCACATAGGTCACAAACCATATGGTTATACTCCGCATCACTCAACGATCCTACCTAGATAGTCCGCCAACCGATTACCATCAGAAACAAGTCCGCGCAAATTATCACATCATCCATCGAAAGGCCAGATCAAATTTAAATGCAATTTAGTACATATCCACAATCAAATGAAAATATAACAAAATTTTAATGAATGTAATCGTGTTATTAATATCCTATTTGAAACTCGTATTTCGAAATCCATCCAGACAATTATCCAAACAATGGAAGTTCTCGTTAAACAAATAAAAATAAAAATTAATTAAAATATTATTAATAAATTAACAACAACAAATGTTGAATATTAATTATCAGATATTTCAAATAAATTATAATCTCTTATTTATTTCAAGCTTATTCGTGGTTAATTACTATGATTTATATAATATTCATACGAGTACATAATATATGTATGTATTCTGCTTGTTACAATATGAACAACACATAAACTATAATAATAGAACGAATCTTATAGTCATTATACAAAATATGGTGAATGAAAACTATATACGTATGACGTCGATCTTTGCGTAGTATGAAAATTTCTCATATTCCAGAACTTTTATATTGGAGAAAAGCAATCGTTATACGACCAACGTATTTATTAAAGCGAACAATATTCGCTGTTCTTTTGTCAGGTTTCTGAACGAAGCAGTACATCTTAAAAAAAAATTCATATGAAATATATCAATAGATTCAGTTAGAATCTGTGATGAAACAGAACATGAAACATGCAGGAGATATCCAGTATGAGGTAATCAAATCGGAATATATGTTTAAAAGATGCCTTTTTCCAGAATTGATGTCCTGAAATCTAATTGATTGATTTTGTGAAGATAAAGTAAGAAAGTCATGTTCAGAAAAAATTATGTCAAATCTAAAAAGATGAAAAAACACGAATTTCATGGCCAAAAAACAACATTTTATATGTGGTTTATAATTTAATGTAATATATTGTAACAGATGATACAAGTTTGATCCTTCTAAATGAAACTAGAGTTATGCCAATTTGACTAAAATCTAATACGCAAACATTATTTTTGTTTGCATACTATACGACAATATGAGATCTGTATCAGATAATGACAGCAATGTTGAATGTCCAAATTAAGTCTTTTCATATACCGTTTATCCGCTTTCATTTTCTAAAAGATAAATTCCAATTTTTGACAGTACAAAAGCGTATAAAAGGTATGACTTATGTAATTTGGGCAATCAATATTGCGATCATTAAATATTAGAAATTAAATGTAACCTTTCATGGAATAAGATCAAGCCTGTCTGTTGAACAGAAACAAACTCGGGTTTGTATACAAAACTACCAAATACCAAGTAGACGTTCATATACGTTTATATACTGTTAATTAATCAATTAGTAAGTGGAGCCTAGAAAATCTCAGAATATACGAGGATACAGGTGATTTCGTAAAATATTTAATTGTCCGGTACTTGATTTAGTCAAGATCGTGGGCAGAGAACGTAGCTTGCTTGCTCTGTCATTCGAGTGTCTCGGGTTCTATTCCCCGATGGTGACTAAAAAATCACGGCTGGATGTGTTTTTAATGTGTAAGTATATGTGTTTGAATGTGGATTTGAATCGTGAGGCATTGAGTTCATAGGTAGTCCAATCGGTTGTAAATTAAATATGTACAACTGTCGGTTGCGTGAGCCCTGAGACACTATAAACTAACGGTTCGGTTTCTTCGTATTATTTGTCCGACTTTGAGTATCATGTGATTGTACCTCAGCTAAGGGTATTCGGTCAAATATATTTTTACTTTGATTCATACGAAATTATAATGGTTTGGATCGTGAAAGTGCATTCATATCCAACTATAGTTTTCTTTAAGGATTCATATCATAAGCTTGCTATACCCATACATGCCAGATCATAGAGGCATCTTCACAATATGGACGATTGACTTCGTAAAACTCAAATTTTAAGTGATATAGCTTATAATCATTGAATAAATAAAGTTTTAGTGTTCATATATTTACCAATACAGCCTATATGTCACAAATTTCAAAATTTAAAATCATAATTGTTTGATTATATAAAATAAATGTACATCATATTTTGAAACATATTTGAAAAATGAGCAATATGATACAATGCCTTATACAATCAGGATGTGTCCCGGGCACTAGTCGGTACTATTTTTGCAACTATAAATTAAAAACGGTGATATATTTTTAAGAGATCGTCATTACGAGTAATCTATTTACCGTCAATAACGACTCACTAAACAACAAATATTTTTGAAACCGAATTTAAACGCTCAAACAAGAAGCTATATAGTTGTGTCGATGGTACATATAATATGAATAAATCAAAAGCATTATTGAAATATGCATTATTAACAGTCATTGTGAGTCAAATGATGGTTTTGCTTCTGGCATAAAACCTTTATAATACCCACATTTATTCTGTCGTAGCAAATAACGAAGAATATATACTAAGATTGGGTCGAGATGTAGCAATTTGAGAAAACAATCGGTATTAAAAAAAATGTTGTTCTTGCATATGTATATTTGGAAAAGGCACTCGACCAAGTTCTCGACTCAAAACACCAATTGATACTATATAGTGTAACTAAATAAAGACACACGATTCAAAATTTGTAATATTTTCGAAATTATCCAATTTAGATAAAATAGAAACTTGAATTTCAAAATGTGAATATTATCTGAATACAGTTTAAGATAGTTTAGATATTTTACTTAAAGCTATTTAATATCGACAACAGGCTCATTTCTTCCACAACAATTTATTTGTAGAAAAAACATTGGTCGTATGGCACACGAAAATTTATTAACATATAATTCTATAAGACACTGTAACCACATACAAGAACCTGATAAAAACCCACAAATGTCAAACATCATTATTTGTATAATATAAAACTTTAATAGTTTCTTTTGATATGGTGTTATAAAATATAAAACTTTTTTAATTTGCGTATAATTATAATCGTTTTCCAACCCTTAAATGAAAAAAATTAAAATATAAAATACGAAACAAAAATATTTTGTATTTCATATTGAATTTTTTAAGAGAAAGTTGATTAACGTCAACCTAAGAAAATGTATATAGAAAACGAATTGCTTCACTCTATCACACAGCAGAATCATGCGAAAGAAGCAAAAAAAGAATTTTTCCTGCTTCTTCGTCGATGTTGTATATAGATAATATACACAGTATAGAAATTGGTAATAATAATTTTTCCTCAACAAGACACCAACAACAACAACAAAACCAACACGACCAAAAAAACATTACAAAAAAAAAAGATATAACAAAATCGGAAAAACTGGAAAAACTGTTGATACACATGGTTCGGTATATAAAAACGCGTTGTTCAGTTATCAGTTCAAGTATTAAGCTGACTTTCAGTTTGTTCGTACATAAAACTAAAATTAATAAATTATTTTTAAATAAAATAAATATTTCTGTTTGTTAATTATTTTTTAATTTCTAACAATTGGTTTTTATTAAAAAAAATAATAAAATAATTTCGAATTAAATATTTAAAGTGGTAACAAGTGGTTCCGGTTTATACATTTCAAATTATTACTTATTAAATTTATTAAAAACCAAAAATAATTAAATATTTTTTGTTGTTATATATATATTAATAATTATAAATAATTATTATTTTGTGATTCCATTGTGAGTAAAAATAATTTTTTAAAATTTTATTGAAATTTTGTTTTATGTTTAAAAAAAATTGTCCAATATTTGTGTTTTTAATAACTATTCATTAAGCTATATAAACTTGTGTTAGACAAAATTATTTATTAACCCCAGATTAATAATTAATGATTTAAGAAAAACAAAAATTTTGTATCAAATAATTTTGTTTCAAATTCCTCGGGCCTACATAAATTTTTATGAATATTTAATCAAAAAAAAAATTTTTATTTTCCCGAATTTGGTTGCAGAGTTTCTTAATTCGATAATACTATATCTGTCGGTTGTTTATATATTTTGAACGCCCCTCTCGCATAATATTGATTGGTTATGATTTTCTCTTATCCTGCTTATGTTTAATCTAATAATGCTTCAGGCGTTCATGATAAATGCAAATTTTTTTTTGCTAATAATAAATTCTTTAACAAATATATATTTATGTTGTATATCGATTACAAAATTTCGACCAACATTGGCATTCTGTATTATGTATATACACACGATACCTTTGAACCTACATCCAGAAAATACACAAAAAGTAAGATTTTAATTTTTAAAATTTACCCCGAAGACTTTCTTTTGTTTGTTGTACGACACATTTTTAATATAACTTTTGGTTTTGTGTATACATCTTGTTCCACGAAAACTTTAAAAAATTTGACTTGATTGAAATAAATAATTTTTCACGATTATCAATTTGCTCAGGATTAATCTAAATTCAAAATAAATACATATTTGATGATTCTGAAAATAGTTACGAGTCATGTTTGATCTATTTGCTATATCGTAAAGGTAATAGAATATATTATACATCTATAATTCGTATACGAGTATAAATTTAGTTTGTGATTCGACGAAATTGAAATATAAATCGGATTAAGCCGTAAACGAGTCTAGAAAATATTAAGACGAAATATTTTATAAACAATATTACCATTATCTTGTCGCATAGGCAATAATTCCCATTTCGATGGTATGAAATTGGTGACATTCTTGAGTTACCTTATCCATTTATTATAAGTCCTTGATTTTCATATGATATACAGGACTTCTTCGATTTATCATACCTGTATCTCTTAATAATTTTAACACTCGGAATAATTTGCGGTTTATACCATTTTTTTAATATAAGACTTAGAAATTTTGCTGATCCTATTTTAAAACAAGTTCACGTTTTGCTTTCATTTTTATTATAACAAAATCACAAGATTTTTCAACACCTACTATAATTGAATATTTTTCTTAAAAATTATTCAAACTTAGTAGGCTTTGGAAACCCTTACATATTAGAATATTCCAAGTATTGTATGAGAATTTGAGAGCAACAAGTGGTTGACGAAACCTAATTTTGATGTTTTATCGTACAAGCTTTCTTATTGTGTGATTAATTCTTGTGTTGTCAATACAACTTCTCTTTGAAATAAAAACTAAAATTATATAAATGACGCGTTTCTGTTAGAATATTTTCATCAAACAGAAATTTCTTAAGATTTCATACAAATTGAACTATTTTGCAGAATAATACTATTATGCAATATAATATACTCAGCAAATCACGTCGTTATCATGAGTGATAATTTTTTTTTGCGATTTTTATAAAGCAAACAGCTCCAAACCCTAATGAAGTGAATTCGTTCATTATACTTTTGAGTACGTTTCTATGCATCTTTTATAATAGATAGTTGATTGCACTGATTCAGAGCTTTTGATCATTTTCGAAGGGGTTATTTTTAGATTTAATAATCTGTTCAACCCTACTCGTTTGGTATACCGATATCAAGTTATGTTTAAACAATGTAAAATATGTCCGATGTTCTGAAGTGTATTCTGTTTTCCTCAGAAATCTTTTAGCCTTCCATAAATTCAATATGCAATATCAAAGCCCCCTGGATATAAAAGCCAGAATGAATACTCACTTTTTGAAATGAGCTTTATTTAGTGTATCAATAATGTACGTTTTATCATGAAACTCATACGAAACGTACAAATTTCTTTTTAAGTTTTTAGGTATTACAACTTAGAGCTTTAAAATTTTTTTTTCATAAAATGACTAAGAAAGGATGAAATTAGATCTGAATATATTTCATTTTTTTCAAATCAAAATAAATCACGATCAAATTTAATTATAAATTGATCTAATTTTTATAAATTTTGTGCTTTTTATTTCAATATAAACGATATCCTCTAAAATATATTCTCCTCGCTCTAATTCTCTCTTGGTTGTACGACGAAAGTCAAACTCATTACTAAATAAATTTAGAAAAGTAATATTGATGAAAATACACATAATTGAACGCGAAAACTTAAAAAATTAATAATTAATTTATTTAAATGAAATTATGTATTCGAAAAAATTAACTAAAATCGAATTTATAAACATAAATCAGCTTAAAAGAAATTTTCAACATGCAGTTGTCAATAAATAATATTATCAGCTGATCAATGTTTACATTTCAAAATGAACACATAACCTAATCACAATTTCTATTTTGCTACACATTTATTCACAATCACAGCACAACAGTACACTATATTCTGAATCTTGAAATACAGAGAATCATTAAAAAAGGTTTATTTATGCTGTATCAACATAAGAATAATATTTAATTGCATAATTATGCATTAAATACAAAACCAATCTTAATAATGACATAAATGTCATAACAATGGGAGAGAGAGAATATTTTTTTATATTGAATGATAGTTCGATGAAATGCCATTACGATCGTTGCTGTTGTATAAAAATTTTGCAAGCCATTCATGTTAAAATCATACATGTGTGCATGTAATCATTAAATCTAGTTAAATGTGTGTATGAGATTTTGTGCATTGGTGTTGTTGATTTTATATATGAAAGCAAAACACAAATCACAATACAACTTTACATTTAATGAAATTGATTTGTTTGGTGTAAAGTGCCATTTTGATTTATTCTCTTTGTGAGCATACTTAAAATAAAATATAGTTCTCGTAACCTAACTATGTATCTGTCTCTGTTTACATTTTAAGTTATTAAAATATCATATTTTCATTTAATGAATAAAGGAAAATGGAAAAATAAATCGAAAAATGATCAATTTCAGGATCAAAACTGAAATTTCTGTTTTCAATTGAATATAACCTAAGTTAAATTTGAACTACTTTTCATTCAAATATTTACTATATAGTAAAGCCTTACCTTTCATACATTTTGTATGAAACTGACGTTGATTTTTGTATTTTTTGTTACACTAAATAAAGCTCATTTAGAACATTCCTGCTTCGATTAATTTAGAATGCTTTGGCAATATCTACTTACCACGATGATAATTCTGAGCTTTTTTAATTTTTCGATGTTGAGAAAGCTTACTTTTATTTCGTTTTTGATATTTTTAATGGAACATAATTAAGAATCGATGAATTAATGCTCACATTTTAGCAATAAATATAAAGTTTGTACCCGATGTGTCCATAGACGGAATTTTTGATAAAATCTCTATGAATTAAACGAGGATTGGATAATACATTTTTTAGCTGACTATTTCTAGTCTTGTGAGATTGACGTGTACCAATTTTGTCAAGTTTCCATGTTTGAAAATGAATAAAACCCGCAGAGCACCAAATCGGTAGAAAGAGGTTGATTCGTAGCGTTCATCTCTGGAAATAGTTTGCTAACCCTGAAGTAAACCTTGACGCAGTGGTTTGGAAGACTCTTGTGAAATTTAGAACTCTTATTAAGATATTTAAATTTCACCAGAAACCGTTGTGATTCGATACACCTTGGAATCCTCGGCAATTAAATTAATAACTGCTTCGTTGATCTGAAAAATGGCCAAAATACGTCTTTTAAAATCTCTTGCATGATTGGTTTTGTCTAAAAAACAAACGATTAATTATCGTTCTCATCCTGCGGCAACATATTCGACGATATTGTCTATAGATCAATCATCAATCATATGTCTTCAAAACCATAAACCGAATTCAGTTTCTGATCCCTGATTTAAAGACAGAATCAACTTAATTGTAAATGCACTAGCACAGAATGCTTGGGCAATGAATAAACATGTTTTGAATCCTGAATTTATACCATGCATTTGTTAACTTCAGGGCGTTTGTGGAAATGATTTTGAAATAAATTAGTAGGCCTCAATGCTTTTATAATCACTTACGTTGAGCATATTTTAATGGCTTTACTTTGTTGAATCTATTAGTGATTCTTTCTATCTATAATGCGGGTTTATTGTTAACAGCTATTTATACAAAAAACAGACGAGTCATACAACCATTTATTGGGAAAACATCTCGGAACATTCCCGGTCCGTAGTAAACTTCTAGGTCAAAAAGGTTAATCAGGCCTAGAGTATAATGAACGTATTAAAAAATGTATTCGACATTTCCGTGTTCGACTTCAATATAGTTCTTAAGCTAGAAAAGTATTACAGATATTTAACCGACTTAAAGGGTTAAAATTAAATACCAAGAAAAAACGTTGTCAACAGATAGACCCCTTTCAATATTTAACTGTATATTTTGATTGTATTAAAAGATTTGGTGATGAACGTTAAGACATATTTAATTTATATATAAAGGCATTAACATAACTTTGAAAAATTTATAAATTTTAAAGCTATATTATTTCTAAAAGATTAGATTTTATTTTAATCAAAATTTTTTTAGGTTTTTAAATTCCTTAATTTAAGCGAATGAATTTAATATTTTAAAGATTTAATATTCAAGAAATGTTCTGTTTAAAGTTTCAAAAATAAACAATTATGAATCAAAATTTTTTCGGCCAAATTGACGATGTCTTTTATCTGTTCGAACGACAATTTTCTTATTCAAAGTTGTTTTTTAAAAGATATATTTTGATTCGTCCTGAAGCTATTTATTTTGTATAATATTTGTTTTCCAACCAACCCAATACACATGTGTGTCTGTTTGAACAAATATTGATTGAATATAAAAAGTTGTACAGAATCATAAATAGACTTCGTCAAAACCATTTTCTTACTTCATATATGGTATAAACGAACATATACCAATTATGTTTTAAAAACTACCGACTAAAATGCTGTATTTTAAAATGACAAGTATATGAATGGATTGAGTTTATTCGATATCCAATTATTTCATATTGACTCCGATATATAAACACAAAAACACTGTCCACTCTATCAACAACAATATCAAATTGATTGTGATTCCCATATATAGGGTATATACTTTATAATATTCATGTATGTTCTTCCTTCCCCGCCCTATTCAAACGCCATCAATTTTTAAGGAAAATAAGAAAAAGATCTATTGTATGTATTTTATTAAAAAGAGGTTACGAATTTGTTTTGACTATATAAAAATCATCTCGAGCGAATTAGGTTTTCATTCATAAAAAATATATATACTGTGGCCGATGGCTATAAAATAATCATTTTTCACCACATATCCGAAAACTGTCAACAAATTATTTCTTTATTGTTAAATATTATAGGCAATAAGATGAAAATTCATCATCATATATATGTCACAAATATGGGTACCTTGATGGATATGTTGAGGAAATATCTCGAAAGCAAACAAATTTAAATAATATTGGCCGACAGATTAACTTTTTACCATCTTCGGCGTTGATTTGCTCGGAGATATGCCCACTGTTACGACTTAACTCTGGTGACCGATGTATGGTAATGGACCCAAGTTTAATCCATTCGACGAACTATGTTTTCGGATCTAACATTGCCTCAGTGTATTCATGTTTCTGTAGAGTACCCCAATAAAGACAACAACAGTCTTGTGATAGTTTCAACAACACAATATTATTAATTCTCGCGTTCTGCGAAAACCAGTCTGTAACTTTTTATAATGACTGTAAATGATATTGTTGATGTTGCTATTAGTCTTATTTATAGTTTATATAATAAAGCTTTACAAATTTATATTAAAGCTGAGCTTTCGATTTGAAATAGAAAGCACCTTTTCTCAACATCTATCCTCATTCACTCAATGCATCGATATCCAAGCATATTCTACATAATCATACTATCTGCACGTAGCATTTCATCATTCCAACCTGTAGTATAAGCGTGTAGTAAGAATTTCGGGTATCACATCAAAAACGTTATCATAAACAGATTTATATGACCACGATAAAACTCGTTGAACCAATAGATCTCACAATTATCATAGATGATGAATAGTAACCATAGACAGCATCTAACTTTATACTGTTAAAAACCAACATAGTCTCAAAGACGAAACAGTCTGAGCTCTTACATTAACCACTTTTGAAAACGATAGCAATGTGTTTTGATATAACCACTTATAGTTGTTTTGAACTGTTCACAGCACATTTTTGCAATTTGTAAAACAACCCATGGTGTGAATGACATTTGGTGACGCATTGTTCAATGTGTTTAGTTAACAGCATGTTTTCGAAAAAAAGTTACCCCTATCGGTATTTAATTTCGAATATTTTTTGCAATGGTAAGTCATTTAGTTGGTATTGTTGTCGAACAGGATTAATTTTCCGATGTAACGAAAACGTTTTACACTTGTTAATGTTGAGGCTAAGAAGACTAGACTCACACAATTTCAATAGATTGTCAATGTGTTCTAGCAGTTTGTTGGTATCCTCAATGGTCTCAATAGTTCTACAAATTTTTAGATGATCCGCAAATTTAATGAAGTAATCAGGGCTAATATGTAATCGTTCAGCTTTTCTTGACATTGTTTAAAGAAAAACAATATCAAGAAAGTATTTCGAAGCTCAACAAATTGAGTACGATTACTCAGATACGAACTAGTCAACAAACTGATTGGACAAAACAAATGTATCTAAGCTTTCCACTGTGTAAAACATTGTAAAAATGGCTGATGGAACCAAGGCATTCGTAAAGTCGGTAAACCACATCAACATTCTTGTGATTTTTAATCTCTTATAAAGGGAGTTGCTGTAAATTAAATGAAATAAGTAGTGTTGACTATTTTGGCATAAATCCAAGCTTGCGAAACATGTCGAATAACGATTGTTCTAAATGAGTTCCTGAATTCGAAATTAGTTATTGTTCAAATATTTTGCTATTGATGATATGTAGATGTTACACCTCTGCAACACGAAACATCGTTTCTTGATTCAGCTTTGTTATAATAGGTGTAATTGACATGAAACGGTAGACACCGTCTACGTAAAATTGAGAACCAGAAATACCATCCGAAACTGGATGAATATGTTCGTTCCACTATTGTTACCGATTTTATACTAATCGATATCATTCGGCTTATACACTGACTGAAACAACTTAGCAAACATGTTGTCTATAACCAACAGGGAGTCCTAAAATGATTTCGTGGGATACAAGCGTTAATTTCTCGTTCTGTTATGAAAAAACTCCAAAATAAAGACTTCGGATCATTTTTTCTTTAATATAGCTATTATAAGCTTTATAGTGCTTTTCAAAGTTTCCTTGTAGGCCTTTTCTTTTATACCATGCAGGATGTTTGTTATCGCAGTGGCTAGAAATAATTCAATATTTATAGATGTTGCCCACCACACACTTGCCCATCACATTGTAAAATATATAATATTAAATCAGTCAAAATTAAAGAACGAACAGGCCGATAAATTCCACCCTCAACAATAACAAACTAAAAGCCGTCATCTGACGATGATGAGCATAAATAAAGGTGACAAACAAGATTTTCAATGATATGTGTGATAAAAGCAATGTATCAGAATAGAGTCGCCGGTGGTCTCGGGCTCGATTCTCGCCGTTGACCCAACAATTAACACACACCGGATGACATTAAAAGCGTTTGTGGGTAAAAACATCCGTTAGGTTGACCACCTATAATGGGCACCAATTGCAAAATGGTTTGTAAGGTCCCAGCTGTGACGCGCAAGGGTCGTTTACGGCCTCTAAACCATAGATGTTTTGTTTGAAAAACAGAATAGGGTATTTATTGGTTAAATTTTCGGCTAAGCAGCACCAAATTGAATTTAAAAAGTTGTTCAATTTATGCATATAGTTTAGCAAACCAGGATGATTTTTCTTCGGAAAGGGGACTATTTGTGATGCAAGTTTTTAATATTCTCTTCTCATGGTATGCCATAAGTTGATGTTTGTATAAATATATATTTGTATTCATCAAGCCATCTTAAATTCATGATTGTTATCACAAAAAATTTGGGTTGATGAAGCTAAGGTTGATTATGTTACTGAATAAAAGTATGATTATTTTTGATTTAAACTTAACTTAATGCTACAACTTTCTCTTTTCTTCAGTTTTGGATAAATAACGTTTGAAAGTCGAATTTTAAGAATTCATGTCTAAACGGTGTCTTTTATCGATGTTTAATTCAATCCCTTCGAAAAGTAGCATCGATCCTTATGCAGGATGTACCTTACGAACTCTCCAACAACTATGTACGAATACATATTTTGTATATTAAACTATTTTATGAAGGAGTAAGCACTCATTAATTGGAAAAATATAACATTTCCCTATACATACAGTCTGTACAGTGTTTTGCTTATTCAAAGACAAGCAAATCTTTTGATCTCTCTGTGTTTATGTTTCGACTTTTACCAAATACATTTTTACATAATAAATTATGTTTCTTGTTGACGAATAAAATTGCTGTTTACTTTAAAGTAAGGTGCATAAACGTAAGTTTTTGTAAGAAGTTAATTAAATATTAATGTAAAAGCTCTATGGATAGTGTTTTGTCCAAGGTGATCTATGATGGGTTTAACTCTATTTACTATACTTAGTTTATACGACAAATGTATCCAGAAATTATGTACACGGTTGATTTGTATCCAAGTATATATAATAAGTAGATAGTGAAATTCAGATTAAGTGATGTGAAATTAATTTCTTTAATTGCAAACAATTAGAATGTACGTACATACAAATAGATAAAATTACATAACCATATAGGGTTTTATGTATAAAGGGCAATGACCTGAAAAAGTTTTCCTACATATAGTCTAGCGCAAATTAAATTTCCTTTATTTAAGCATCCGCCAGCAAAATTTGGCTGTATTCTTGTTTATCCGGTGTCGAAAAATATTTCTTGTATAGACAAATTTTCATGTCGACACCTTTCGAATATCAATAGGAGTATAAAAAAGCAAACAAATACCTCTTATATACGTAGAAATATTCAAATTAATTTTTAAACTTGCGAACGAAAACATGAAAAGCTTCTTGTGAGCGATTTTTATTTAATTACAAACTGATTAAATTATTACATAATTCAATTAAATTTGATGTAAGACTTTTTATTTTAAAGAACGTGAATTAGTTGGAATACGTCGTCGCGTAAATTTATGAAAATTCCACAAAGTGTAGGTATATGAATATATGTATAATTACTTATTAATAACATTTCAGTTTAATTTGCATTAATTTTCATGAAAAGTATGAAAAACAAATGTAGGAGAAAACATTATGTCCTTTTAACAATCTTCGAATATTCCTCGAATAAAAAATTTTTATTATTTGTTGATCTTCGTATCTATATGTATAACAATATCGCGTGACATGCATTCATTATTTTATATCTATATACCATAATTTTTAATCGTTACGAGTGACAAAAATATAAAACTTTGTTTTAAAAAGAAGGTAAGATTACATTAAGATGTTCGCTTCTCATCTTAATTTTTTAATCACAACAAAAACGATTATTCGTTGCGAAAACGTTGAAGATTAAAGGATTACAGATTTTGTGTTGTTTATACACTAGCTCGTAGTTGCACATTTTGAAGAAACGATTATAGTTGGAAAGTTGCATTTTATCTTGTTTGTGTTATTCGTTGGCTAGGGAAAATAATTTATCTTGTGCAGGTTTTTCATTACGTGGGGAGAGAAAAACAATTAGAAAATAAAATCAGAATTCGAATGCAAGTATATTTTAAGGATAAATTTAATTACAGTTTGAAGTTGTACTCAAAAAATGATTGATTGACCCGTTTTCCAACTCTTTTGCGGTTCGCTTATTTATATCCTACTTTACACCTTGGTGGCCAAATCGAGAACGTACGGCTATAGGTCCGATTTTCGTAGAAGCATAGGTGCATAGCTCCATGTCAGCCTATAGTACTGATGTGGAAATGGATCAGCCCATGAGTTCTGCACTCCAATAGGGGGTTATATATGTGTTCATTAACACCACTGATCGTAATCAGAATGTGAAAAATCCCTTTTGCATCCTGCCTCTATCGAGATTCGAACCCAGTACCTCCCGCTCCAACTGCCACAGCTTTAACCACTGAGCCACCTGTGCGGTGGCTGAACCACTTTATCTGTGATGAAAGTTCTTCAGATTGACATACCAATAAATAACAATTTTAAACTTAAGATTTTTTCTACTATATGATGATGTTTCATCTACTATATGAATGAATTCAGCAGAAACAGTTGTCATGGCTTCAGTAACAGATTTTTGGCACCTTCTCCAATATTTCCCCTTAAGCATTTCATGTGGTCTACCAAAATTCTTTTTAAATTTTCAAGCATCACATTATTTACGTTGCTTCAAGTCTGTCTCTATCTTTGCAATCTTTTTTGGGGCTCCATACCCTCCCAACTCTTTCACAGTTCGCTTATTTACGTTCTACTATTCGCCATTACATATAGTCAAAACGAGGAAGTACGGCTATGGATTCGATTTAGATAGAACCATCTGCACATTGCATAGCTCCACGCCAGCCTATAGTACTGAAATGAAAGCGATAAACTAATGCTTAGCTCTTTGAAACGAATTTGGAATTGAAGTCTTTCGTTATACAGAGTTTGACATACAATTTTGAACAGTTGGTCGAATCTCTACTATCTATTAAGGAGTTGAAACTCCCGAACTTTTTGTATTTTATACCTAACGCTGATGCCAGTCAAATCTATTAAAATATGGAGCAAAGTTTGCTCCATCTTTTAATAGTTACAATCTTTTAGTAGGAACTGTCATTGAAGGTCATTTATAATTTCTCCACTGCCCACTGAAGAGTGTAAATATTATGTTTTTGGTAGTTGGAATTTAGACTTAATTCGTTAATGAGTTATAAATTTAACTTCCAGGCTACAGTATGTAAACACGATAAGTCATATAAGATAGGGCTACCGATTTAGCATTGCTACCTACCTATATAATTTTTAAATTGTGACATTGCTAATTGAGCTAATATTGTTAAGGAGACACTTTGTGGTATACCAATTAAAACTTATATTAAAGATTCTATTACTTAGATAAGACTATTTTTGAGGCTTAAATATAATCTTATAACTCTATAAGATTAGACCAAACTAACCGCTTCTGTTCTGAAATTCTGAACTCTATTCAGCGTTTACTATTGATGGATCACATTAAATAAATCTGTTTATAGACATAACTTTCTATAGGCTAACAGTTACCAGTTAGAAAATATAAGGACAATAAATTGTCCTGTTTTACGATATTTGCATCAATGAGATGAGGACATTTTGAGCTGTGTCTAACACTGGTTAAACTCTGATTTAAGAAGTTTGGGTAAAATTCAGTGTTTGATTTCCTGAATCAAGACTCTTCGGTTGAAAGGTGGGTTTATTTTTCGGTAAAAAGCATGTAAATCGTTTCATATTTTCATACAGTATGTACTATCTATATCAATTTATACTGCAGGAGTAGAAAGAATTTTCCGTGTTAGGGGAAAATATATATTAACGGATGGATGAAAACGGTACGTATGGGATTAGTTAAGAACGAACTTCAACAATCTTTGTGCAACCAAATTCAAATAATTTAACCAAAATTTACAATTTAATAAAATTAATAATAATGAATGTTATGTAGGTACATAAAAATATTTCGATTAAAATACCTGTTCGGGTTTCGACTTCAAATCTATACCTGGAACACGGTTTTTACGAATTCAGGAGTAGGGTCTTGCCTCAAGAAAATTAGGATGTGAATAATAAACTTTTATTTAAACCGAAATTGCTCGAAAACCCCGTAATGGCTTTATATATAAAATAATATATTTATGTGAATACTTTGGTTCGGATTCCATTCAAAAAATTCTAGGAAACAGATGACAAAATCTCAGCCCACAACGAACAATTCTCCGAATATCAAAATACATTATTTATTTAACCAAATGCATAATTATATTATTTCCTTATATACATATTATTATGCCGAACATTGAAATGGAATACAAAATTCATTGATGATTAGAATATAATGATTGAACATTTATTACGCTAAATGATCATAAAATTTGTGTACAGTTTAATGGTGAATTTTTCAAATAAATATATAATTTTATCTCAACAAGCTCTTTTCATATAGAATATGTTGGTACGTATGTATATACCTACTCGTCGATATTGACTGGAAGATATAATAACATCTTTATGACTTTCTTATGTATTATATGTATGGTATATCAGGCATTTCGCAATGTTAACAGTCGATAAAAAAATACAGTGCGAGAATAACAATATTTATGTAAGATGATTGATGAATTAAAGTCCATCCACCTGCGACATGATTTGATAAACATACTTAACCATCATATCGATCACTATATCAATATCTAAAATATGTGTGAACATATATATTCTTAACACGCCTAGATTTTCAAATATATTTTGTTTATCTCCAAATAATGTAGTAGAACTAACGATACATAGACAAGTAGATACGAAAAACTCTGTATTTTGCAAGAAGTAGAGGAAAATATATTATGGAAATTTAATTCAGATATGTATTATTTTTGTATGTTCGCTTCATTTTTCGAACCAGTCAACTGATAACTTATGCTGTTATCAATCAAAATATACATTATGTTGTTATACGCAAAATGATTTAGTTGTCTTTGAACAGAATCCACTCAGCAAAAATGTTAACATAAGAACATATGACACCATATGAGTATGTAACGAGTGTTCCAACTCGAGGTTAATTTATAAATCTTCAATAAAACAAATAAATTATATGATAAGGACCGATTCAAATGATGTACAAAGGATCCACTTGTAAGTGTGTTTCGCCTGATGTACGATCTTGAAAAACGAAAAAACCTAGGAGGTGTTACATCGCAAAACCTAACCGACGAATTAAATTTTTTTCTTCGAAAAATTATTCAGGTACATTATTTTTGTTGTCACTCTGAGATAATCACTTTCTGTGACGTTTTAGTTATTCCATTTTTTGCGTGAATTTTCTTTACCGCAGATTCGATCATCTTACCCAAGTTTGGATTTTCACGATTTTTTATATAATCAAACTAGCGAATTGACAACGTAATCCAAAGTCTGATGAGTTTTTTGAGTTATCTGAATCTTGTATAGGTTCTAGTAAAAATCTTTGTGTAGATAAACCTTGCAAGTAGGTTTAGAGCAAATATTGACTTCTGAATGATTACTACTTTGGTACAACTGGCCGGATTTGGTAAATTTTGTTACAAATTTTCAACAACAAAATTTTACATAGCTTTCATCAAATTTAAAATGATTCACTTTACTTTAAATAACTAAAGTGCCACTACTTGTCCTCTAATTTGAAAATAGTAGAAGGTATATTATGGCAATCTGTGGTACACGTTATGGTTTAGCAAGTGATATCTTTTACCGCTCATCTAAAGAAAGTACTCACAGGTCTTAAGCAACAAATAATTTTTACTTGAGCTAATTTTATTGTACTGCAATTTTAAATTGCAAGAAATAAATCCTGGGACAGTTTCTTACTGTCGGCAAAATAATAATTGAATTACAAAATAATAATTGAAAATTTAAAATTAATAACAAAAATATTTCAATTTGAATCCGAGCCCACATCAAAATATAGGAAAAGTGTATAAAACTGTAAATATCCAATCAAGTTCTCGAAATCAAGTGGCAATCCAATCAATTTCGTGATGGTATGCAGATGATGTCTGCGTGGAGTCAAAATATAATTGATCCACTAGAACTGTATTCAGATTCCATTGGTCTCAAAATCTCAAAATCTAACCACACTTCATTACTCACGAAGATAAAGAGAATGTCACGACCCCTCTTGCCACAGGCAATCGAGCTTTATATCGTCTACTATAACTCCTGACATCGAAATATCTTGTAAATGCGAATAATATTTTGTTATATTATGACCGAGGACTACGAGATGGTTTCTATGTATTGTTGATTCCTAAAACGCGACGTTAATGGTACATATCGAGTTCTTTTCAATCAACCAATCACCCCTGAAAGGTGCAGCGATCTTTAAAGAGAGAGTTAGCTTTCGGATTGATGACACGGCACGAGTCAACAATCACCTGTAAAAGCGTTAAAACAAAAAAAAATGTTGCATTGTGTGATATTCTTCAGACCAATCAACCTGTTAACTTCTGGTATATTCATAACACCAACATCAACGAGGGGTATTAGTCAAAATTACAGATCCAATTTGTAATGTATACGCACTTCACTTGCACTCTACGCACATATACAACAAAAGATTAACATTAAATTAATGCATTTGAATTGAATCGTATAATTTATTTTGAAACGATAAAGTCCCTTAAGCTCAAATACACACTTGTACAACCCTTAAAAAAAATCATTTTTCAAATGTAGCTCCTTGTAAATTTTGTTTCCACGAAGAACATACATTAAAAATATATATTATGAATAATAAAAGATTTATTTCTATCTGGTGGTTTGCTTTACATTTTTTTTTATGTTATACCATTAAAACATAAAATACATAAAGAAATTGAATTTTATTTTATATTTGGTATACAATTAGAGAAATTTGAAACCACATTTAAATTTTGACATTTGTCGTCGAAATTAAATTTGTCGATTAATTTTATCACAATTTTCCATCAACTTCACAAAAAGAAAATAACAACTTGTTCGCTGTTAGCACAAACCTCAATCACAAATTATTCAACCAATATATCTGGTTTGGTTTCGTATAATCACATTGATCTATGTGTTATATGTTAATTTGGTGACAATAAAAAACATCGAATATATCGTTTGGGGTTGAAGTACCGAACCGATAAATAAATTGAAATACAAGCCTTAAAGACAATTAAAAACAAATGTTTTATTTTATTTATCCAATTTTGTGTGAGGATTATATGTTGAACTGGTCAAAATTGGAGATTAGTTGAATATGTTGTTATTATATAGATTTTATACGACCCACTTTGATCCACCAATAAAACATTAAAACCAAAATTGATTGAATTGAATTGATATTGGACAAATATAAAGGAGGTATTACATAGGCCATTATAATCCCTTCTTAAATTCATACATGATTGCGTTTTATGTTTTAGAGAAAATAATCATCTTATTTGGATCGGTGATATAGAAATGATTGGTTCATTGGACTGTAGCACCAGATTATCAGATAACGCCAAGCCTATTCCTGCAGCCGTTAACATAAAATAATAACTAAGGATAGGAAGGAATGATAGCTAGGAGTGAACAACCCGATTACAGACACCGAGCCAAACGTTACTAAACTATTGTAAGCACAACACAATCACATTTCTAATCTACTAATCTAAAACCGCCAATCCGCAGTCTCCAGTCCACAACTCTTGCTATCTGCCCATGGAGGAGATCATTCAAATGAGCATGAAAATTAGAATATTAATCTGAAATAAATTTATTAATTAATTAATTAATTAACATGATATGATAGGAGAGGTCAAGGTTTATTACCTTAATATTGGAAAATGTTGAATAGAGTACCAAATAGATATCTGAAAATGGGGCGGGCCCAACCTCGCCTGCACTTCCACGCTTAAGACTATATAAAGAAAAGAAGCATTAGTCACAGAAACATCTATGGCAATATAATTATCTGGATAAATATGCTGGACTTTTCTCATCATATGTTGCATGTAAAGTGGCGCCTCTATATTTCTCAACGTAATAAATTGTTAATTCGTGTATATAGGGTAAATTATTTCTATAAATAAATGGCTAAACATAGTTGCTTAGTAAAAATCTAATAAACGTCCTGATTAGGATATTCATTTAAGCAATCTCCCTACAACCTTAAGCATCTCAATAAAGGAATCTTATTATATAAATAAAATAAAATAAAATTAGTTTACATATTTAGATTCATCTCATCCCACGCTAGATTAACCAACTCCATCTTCTAATCGAATGCGAGTGGTTACTTTAATATTCACGATGACCCCACAGCACCTCATACGACCAGCCAACACAACGATCACTCACGAGAAAACATTCACTCCTCTCAATCCCTCAAGCTATACTTCAAAATGCCATCGCAATACACCCATCACATATTTTAGACTCCAGATATCTTAAAAATAGAATGAAAACCAAAACCTTTCAATATTAAACAAACATTACAGGTTGGAAATGATGTACGTAAGTTAAACATACACCTATACGTCGTTCATTCCGGTAACAACGTAAGGATATAGGACGAAAATAAATGACAATTATTATTTGTACAGGCATAAGAATAATTATTTATTTAATAAAATAAAAAGAAAGGACATTTAAAGATAATCCGAGAAAAATTATAGAACAAAACCCATATTTCAAAAGATTTTTCTTACAATGATGTTAAATAATGGATTTACTCTTGAATCTTGCTATATAGGTGATACTTTATTTAAATCCCACCGTCAGTTCACTTCCTCGGCTCAATTGTTCTGCGCGTCATCAGGGAATTACATATTTTCACCATCGATTCACTATAGATGAAAATTCTTGTTTTCATCCTGTTCGTGTTGGGTTTTGAGAACCCGGCACCTCCCACTCGAAATAAACAGCATTGTACACTGCACCAAATGGACGGTTAGAAGACACTTAACTTATATAAAGTATTGAAATATAATAGGTTAAATTATATCAATTTTTAAATCTTATCGAAAGTTTGGTTAGCGGGTAAAATGGAGCAGTGTTTAAAGTTGTTTCATTTGGAGTTGCAGGTAGCCGATTTAAAACACAAAGTCATGTTGAGACAAGTGAATTCTCACTTTTTCATAACTAGTGATAAATTCTTACCAGAAACTGAAACTATAACTCCATGATCAGACTATTACGTGTATCGTGTGAACGTCGATATCATAACCATCTGACTAAATGATGCGTTTTACTGCAGTCACGGAAATTTAAACGTTTTGTTGGAATTCATATGTAATTTTAAATATGTATATGTATGTCGAAATATTTTTCCTAAATGTACGCTAGTACATTTTGGAAAAATTACCTTATTCACTTCGATAAGATAAGGTTTAGTACACATTCCTTCTACTAACACAGCAACTCAAATAACATCTTATAAAGGAATCAAAGGAATTGTTGCATTGACTATATGTAAACCATTAAGCTTCCCAACAATTTAGGAAATTTGACTGTCCAGACGAAATTCATTTCCATGCTGTGTGCAACAAACCCGATCACCAATGTGAGTAAAACCAGGGATTTACAAGCAAAAATAAATGTATCAATATGATCGTTGACACCGAAGAGAAAGGACACTTTGGAAGGAGTAAAATTTAAATCTTTTGGCATTCACAACCAAATACGAATTGGCGTCATTCTATATAACAAATTCAATAATGATCATCAAACCAGAATAAAAATTAACAATTTGGAATATTTCAAGTTAATATATATATATATATATATATATATATATATATATATATATATATATATATATATATATATATATATATATATATATATTTTGCTAGAACATTAGCGCCATGACCACACTTGCCATGCATGTATAAAAGTCGTAAAAGTCCAGTTGGGAGGGCTGGGACTTCTAAAACTATTGGTTCCCTTCTGTAATCAGAGTAACAGGAAAAGTATTCCATTATACTCAAAGGAATGGTGGGTTATTTTGTACAGAGTCATGCACTTCGGTTTCCAATTGATCTTCTGCTGTAACCTGTCGCTCTTACACTTTGTTTTATTTACTTAGTAAGATTTAATATTGTTTGGAAGTATGTCGAACAATAAGATGACATTTGTTTTATATATATTATATGATGCAGTTGAGGATTTATGTTTTTATAGTTTTAAACATTAATCAGGTAAATTTTACTTATTGTAAGATGATGCCGTTTACCACTTAGATTACCACTTTACCTTGTAGAACACCAAAATCAACTGGAAAAGTTCAGGATGAAGTTCACAACACCATACGAATAATTGGTGTAAATCACATAATATTTTGTAGAACTTGACCAGTGACTGGCCGATTTCGATGGAATTTTTTTTGGTAGAACAATTAAATCTGCCAGAGGAGTGATTCTAAACAAAATGATATGACATATGTAACGTGTATGCTGTACAAAAGGACCACTATATACCGTGTTAGTTTTAAGCTAAGCGTATTTACTACAAGATTGAAAAAACAATTTGATAAGATTCAATAAGATTGAAAAGATAATTTGATGTTAAAGTTACATCCCTCTAATTATTAAGAGCACTAAATTATCTCCGTAGTGAACGCGTTTTCGTTAATCTCTTTGTGATTTTTGTGTTTCCTCATTGAATTGCTTCTCATTGACCATCTGGTATACCGAATTTAAGGAATAAACATTTTTAAGCTGAGTTAAATGAGCTGAAACTCTTTTCTTTACGTCAGTTTACTAGCTTCTTTTTCAGGATAATTAGCGTCAGACATATTCATTTTGCTAACTGCAATTGAATATTTTGAAAAGCTTGAGGTATAGTTTAAAAATTCAACCAAATCTCAAGCTTTTCAAAGAATAAGGTTTCTCATAGTTGTCATTGCTATCAGCGAAGATATTTCTGATTCGTTATAAGTATTATACCATAAACACATATCTAGTTTCGTAACCATGATTATGAAACTATGATTTTAGAAATGAGAATACATGACACACTACAGTTCTTATTTCATTTGACAGTTTATCATATTTCATTAAATTTCTTGGTTTTTGATAACTGTGTGGCTTAAAAATATTTTTGTTTCACCCTCCACCCAAACTTTCCTATTTCTATTTTAAGTTTTATTTTCCGTTAATTTATCAAATTCTGTATTAATTAATTTTTTTTTGAAAACTTCAATTTTTATAAAAAAAGAAATAAATAAATACATGAAAAAATAAATATTTTTAGTTTTCGCTATTCACTTACTGTATAACTTGGCACTGTCGTCACTTAAATGTCATGGGATGAGAAAAAATAGCCCATTCCAAAACCATGTTTAAGCTAAGTTACAAACCATGGTTAGCAGTGACACATTACAACGAAATCATGGTTAACTCGAAACTGTAGTTACAAAACCAGATGTGTTTATAGTATAAGTCCATCTATCATTTTCTTAATAGTTGGGGAGAGAAAAACGCTACCAGTAGATCTAATATAAGGAGTATTGGATTGACAATTCTTCAATTTAATTAATAATAATTTCAGTGGTATGTAGGTGGTTGCAACCATGGTAGTCCTAGATACTTCCACCAATAGTTGATAGGGCAAACATTTGAATGATCTATCCCCGGTATCCATGTTATTCAGATTCATCTTATAAACGATACAGTATATAAATATACCTTAATGTATCGTTTGATTTTAATCTAATAAAAGAGCACACGTTCCTTGCGGTTCGTGATTATTTGCATGTATTAGCTTTAGAATTACCACAGTTATCTAGTTATATTTGAGACAAGCATATAACTACTGGCAGGATCAACCAGAATGTAAATATTTTGTTTATTTATCATAAAGCTTATTTGCCAAATGAAGCATTTTTACATAAAAAATTATTTATTTTCATGTTCAATTTAATTCAAATGAATTGTTAAATAAGTCTATACGTCATATATTCCTTTGTATAAAGGGGCAAAATATTTTGTATGTTTTGTATGTGAATATGAATTTTTTTTAATATAAAATTCTCACATCAACCAAATTTCTGTGTTCAGTCCTATATATAGAAGGGAGAGTTCAGTGGAGCTGGTACAGAATGAAATGGAAGATAATATTCTTACGCCAAATGAGACCACTTTCATATAATTTTAACTCCAAAAAATATAGACACACTATTATTCTGTGATTATTTCTTACTCTTCGATAAATATTATACTATGTGAATCCCCAAAGTGATTTCCGGTTGATGAAGCTTTAGTCATTTTTGGAGACGTTTGTCACGATAGTATTAGCTTTTGCTTCGATTCCATGCATATTCCATTCAAATTCTTATTTTTAGTGTTTGGGGGTTTCCGATTTTGACCATCTGGAGCCAAACACAGCTCTCATTTTGAATTATGTTAGCTTTTTCATGCCCAAATAGTCATGTAAAATATTTAAAATATGCGTGTCTGAGATATTTAACCATCTTGGTTGTTTCATGCATCTTTACTCGACACAATACGAGACCATGAAAATGTTTATTGGATGTTACTCATTTGCAATTTTATTAGGATGTATCTTTTCAGTGATGAAACTTGATTAGGATGCTCGAACTATCACAACGAAATTCAGTGAAAACTTATATACCAACCATTTTAGGTGTTATATCAGTTTACTTCCAGCTACTTTTTGTGTGTTAAAACTATTAAACATGGATTTAGCATATTTTTTATAAGCATAATATATTAAAAACAAATATCATCTTATTGTTATAGACATGCTTTCAAACCATATTAAATCTTACTGAGAAATATTACTTCTAAATAAAAGTTAATAAAAACCATAGTGAACCATTCAATTGAGAAAATGGAATACTTTTCTTATCTTTCTGGGTACAGAAGGGAACGAAGAGTTTTAGAAGTCTGAAGTTCATGTTGCAATTATTATTACCATTTACAGATATTGACTTGAAATATCATATTTCTAAATTATTAATTTTTGTTGTAGCGTGTGGATCAACATTATTATATTTCTGATATATAGAATGACGCGAATTCATATTTGATAGTGAACACCACAAAATTATAAACTTATTCCTTGTAAATTTGTTCCCCTCTTAGTATGATTGTTGATGCATAATGTAGCTGTATGTGATTGCTTACGTTTGTCCACATTTATGACTAGGCTTAGTAGACCCAGCATGGGGTCGAGCTTCGTCCGGACAGTCAAATTACCTATTTTGTAGGATAGTGATCAAATTTTTTAATTTATAGAGCCCCATAATTTGAATTTGCTCATATAACGGTCGCTTTCACAATAAACTTAATTAAACTCAGTACTGATCAATTTTGAAATCCATGTAATACCATAGATGGTCGGTAGACATTCAAATTATTCTGACATTCTGTTTAAAATAAGTTTATAATTTGATTCTTTATATGCCCCAAAAAGGACTAGAAATTAGTAACGAAAATTAGAACTTGTATAAAGTTTAATTAAATATATTAACATTTTTAATTTCGTCCAACCTCTAATCAAATCATAAACTGTACCTTTCTGAACATTGTTGATATTTGGCACATAACTTATAACATGGATGTAGCACATACCCTTAAAGTTTCCACACACTAAATTATAACCCATACATAATTTATTTACTTTCACATCCCAACAACACTATCTAAATCTACACGTTTGATTTACGTGTATGTTCAAACTTGAATTCGTAAATATTTATGAATCTGTTGCTCTATTATATATTCTTGAAATTCTGACGTTAATCAAATATTCATCTGTGTTTACATTTCCATTCCTAGAACTGTAGCATGGATTTAATAAAGTAATTTCGAATTACAAATTTATGTAATTTCTATGTGGCAATGTAACATAAAAAAACATAAAAAGCAGATTAAAATAAAATACTGCAATTAAACATTATATATACGGATCACAATAGTTAATTTTTCTGCAAGCTATATTCATCAATTACAAGATAATTTATAATGCTGCAGAGTCATTATTTGCATGTCGAGAATGAATGAAAAACTTGAGAATATTTTTCTACTGCCCTAATTTTGTCTTCTCCATGTTTTGTGCTATACTTGAAGCTATTTCGATCTATACATCGAGATACAATGTTTATTTGTGCATAATCGTAGGAGGGAAATGATATGAAAATGGTGGAAAGTCTTCTCTATTACTCTCCTTTAGAAGAAAATTGAATTATAAATTTATGAGTGTTATTTTTTGGGGTTTCCAATCTAAATTGGTTTTTCTTACTTTCAGTTTTTCTTATTATTAATTTTAAATTGAACGAGGAAGGAATTATTTTACGTACAAAGATACTTTTTTGTAGCTTCCGTGTTTAAAATATATCATTAGTGTATAAAACAATGACAATAGTGTAACGAAAGGCGGAAGCACCTCAGAATCGATTCTGGTCTCAAAATAGGTTAGATGTAAAGGCACATTTCATAATAAGAATATGTTTGAGATTATATCATAATTTAGTTTGAGTGAAATTACGAGTGATATAAATTATATGTTGAACATCCTGGTCCAACAACATGCCAGCGATTTCAAATTGAAAACTTCAGATTTACTACATTAATTATTTAAGAAAAGTGGAAAATACTGTGAAGGCCGAGCATAACTGGTTCAAATAAGTGCACTGGCGTTCTAGATTAATGAAAAGAATTTACTAAAAAACACCTCGCAGTTAAGACTTGCTTTGACAGGGATGTCCATGTTATTTCCAACACCACTCTGGAAATTATTGTTTGTACTACAGCGAGTGGAATCGTATTCAATGGATTATTGAAAATAGAAACATCATTGAAAATAATTGTTATTCTGGATGTAAAACGGGAAATAAAAAGTTTATTTCAATTGATGGGCGACGAATAGAAGCACGAATCGAAGTTGCTATATCAAAAAGAAAATTGAAAATGTTGATGAAGGTAAAAAAAGTAAGTGTGCTTTCGACCATACTACTGAAGTAAAACTGCTTTAGCTCCATTTATATATATATAAATATATATATATATATATATATATATATATATATATATATATATATATATATATATATATATATATATATATATATATATATATATATATAATATGTGTGTGTTTATATATGTATATATGTATAGTATATACATGTATATACCAATACCTGTCGCCGATAGTAGCTTAATGGTTAAGAGGGTTTCTCATCACGCCGCTACCAAAAATTAAGATGCACCGGATAGACATAAAAGTGTGTAAACGCATTGCTTGGGTTGACCACCTACAATGTGCACTAATCGTTATAATTTGTACATAAGGTCTCAGTTAAGACGCGATAATGGCCGTTTACGGCACATGTATCACCAACGAATTCACGAATATATTATTAATGTCCATTTTCGAATTTACTATATTTCCGATATCATTTGATTTCTGATAAATTGCCACTCCTGCTAATCTGACATTTTTTCACTTAAATTTCGCATTACCATCAAAATTTTCATCGTCATAAGGCCAGGTTTCTGATAAAATCAAAATAATACTTGAATCAATTACGGGATCTATCAAGTTCGACACGTATTTCCTGAGACGTGGGCAATTGAAAGTAACCATGGAATAGTTTTTTCTGTTATTTTGTAACGCATTCACCAGTTTACTCCCCACGTCAAGCGTGCGTAAGGAAGTTTTACTTCAATAAATACTCTTATCTGTGTATCTAACTCCGTTTGTTGGCTAGAGTTTATCATTAGAAATATTTGTTCACATAAAATTTTATGTTAACATAAAATTCTTTAATTATAAACAGTAACAGTGGAACGAACCAGTGTTAATTGGTTAATGTAGTTAATGGTTCCCGCCAAATTGAAATAATCCGTATCTGAAATAATCCGTCTTTGAAATTAATTTGCACTGGCTGAAAGCTTTCACGATTTTAAAATATTTTCTAGATTTATTATAACAAAGTTATTTCGGATACAGGAATCTTTTGCAAATCCGTTTCAGATTATGACGTCCACAAAACTAAAAACTTTATTCATAAAATATATTTTGGTTATTTAAATCTTTATGCTTTCTGAATTTAAGACTACTGCTTACTTATGTATTAATTCTGATGATTTTAAAATTTATTTCTGGGGATTTTATAATATCCCAGGAGGGCTATAATGAAAAATTCGATAACGGATTCCAAAGTGGATTTTGCAATTATGAAAATCCGATATCGAAAAATCCACTATCCGCTTTTATAAAACTAAAAAGGCAAAAGAAAATGGGATTTTCCGAAAATTGAATGTTAAAATCTGACTGCTATTTGGTAGACGGAATTCATTGTGTCATCGAATTTTTGTGTGTTTGAATGCTCGATAATTTAAGCAGCATCATTTCTTTAATCGATTTAATTTAATAAATCATTAGTTAATTAAAACACAACAACAAAATAAAATTTGGCAACTTCAAATGAATTTTAAAACGCATTATTGCTAACTTCATGCTTATATTTTTCAAATTCGCCCCAACAATTTCATAATAGGAATATTTATTTTGGCCAACTAAGGCAAAAACCGTAAGCGCTACTCAATCCAACTCAAATCTAAATTTAAACCAATTATTGCAGATCATATTTTAATAAAGTTTGAAGTTCGCCTATTTCAGAGGCAATGGTCGATGTAAATATTCTTTCTGAAAAATCCCAGCTGTCACGCGGCATAGCCGTTAATAAACGAACTTTAGGAGCGATGAGAATAAAATGGTAAGCGATTTCGATGTGTACTGGCATCTTATTCCGTTAAAAACGAAAGATGCAGGTGGTATAGATATGGTAACTCTTAATTCAACTGTATGCTAGAGTGTACCCGACTATTTCACACCAAAGAATTTCGGAACGGTTTTGAATTGTTTAAGAAAAAAACTCTTATCAATACAAGCGTTTGTGTTATATAGACACGCACAAATCTTCTACCATGTTAAAAGTTCTGTTCGTCCAAATTGTATGTATATTGTTCTGTTAGACTGATAAATTATAAGATTGAATGGAATTTGTGGAGAATTTAGATGTGAACTCGAAAGAATTGATATTCTGGATATAAAACGAGTAATAAAATGCTTATACCAATTGATGGGCGAAAAATTGAACAACGAACCGTTGTTGCTATATCGTATGTTGACTAGAGTTTATCATTAGAAACATTTGTTGAATATTAACATGATATTCGTCAATTATCGACAGTAAGAGTGTGTTTCCGGAATAAACCAGCGTCAATTAGTGAATGTAGTTAATGTTGCCCTCCAACTTCGTATTCTTTAAACCACTTACATAAGAAGTTGTAATGGATCGCAGAAAGTTTTAAAAAACCTAAAGTAATCCGTCTTTGTAGTTAAACAGCACTGGTTGAAAGCATTCACAATTTTAAAATATTTTCTAAATTTAAAAAGTATATATCTTAAAATTAAGTAGGGGCTTTGTAAAAATAAGAGGGGTTTCATTTCGGATACAGGAATCTTTTTCAAGTCGGTTCCAGATTCTGACGTCCAAAAAATATTCCGTTCAAACTGAGTTTGAATTTAAGACTATTGCTTTCTTATGTGTATGTATATAAATGTATGATTATTTCTATGGTGATTTTATAATATCCAGCATTTATGAAGTGAATTACAAAACGCATTATTGCTAACTTCAAGGTTATATTTTTCAAATTCGACCAAACAATTTCGTAATAGGAAAATTCGAGACGGATCGAAATTTTCGATATCGGAAAAAAATCCGATAAGGGATTATTTCATACTACCCCTTGGATATTCGTGTTCTGAAGTAAGTAATGATACAAAAAAATACATTATTTTGGCCTACTTACGAGTCGTTTACGAAAATGTTAAGCTCTACTCAATTCAACCCAAAGCTAAATTTAAATCTGTTATTACAGATGATATTTTAATAAAGCTTGAAGTACGTCTCTTTCAGAGGTTATGGACGGTATAAATATTCTTTCAGAAAAATCCCAATAGTTCCAAACAATCGATATTGTTCTATTGGAAACCCTCAGTTTACACGAGTTAATAAACGAACTTTACGAAAAACTGTTGAGATGATTGCTTTGTACTGGCATCGTATTCCATAAAATAATGTGGATGCAGATAGCATAAGCAAACTATTTATTCCACCATGTGCTGGAGTGTATCGGACTATTTGCACTTACAACTTTCGTTTGATTTGATTTTATGTTTTGAATTGTTTTAGAAAAAATAAATTTCATAAACATCAGTACGTATAGATATGCTTTTATCAATACAAGTTTATATAGACACGCACAAATCTTCTATCATGTTAAAAGTTCGTCCAAATTATATGTATATTGTTCTGTTCGACTGATAACTTATAGGATTGAATTGAATTTGTGGAAAATATGAAAATGTGAACTCCCAATGGAAGGCTAATTCTGTTTTATATAAAAGTATATATAAGGACGAGTTGTATGCGGTAAATATGTTTGTGTCTGTACATAAAAAATACAATTTTGTATTTTTAATTAAAGTATCAAATTTTGAAAGCACACAAAAAATGTTATAATAGTAATTAATATATATTCGTATTATAATGGTAATGAGTCTCGTATTTGTAATCAGCATCCTAGGGAGTCGTGTTACATCAATCCTCATTACATACATATACCCAGGTATTATGTATATATTATTTAAATTTAATTAAACGCAGTTTAATATAATACCACCAACATTAAAATATTTAATATATAATACCACGAATTTCCAAACAAAAAATCTGTCAATTTCATATATTCAAGATCAATCAAATTATATATTATTTTCACCGTAATAAATTAACTCTCTATCTGACAAAACAATACATCAATGTTTGCCACGGCGGTTTGGTAAATACAATCGTATTAAAAGTTCCATAACTTAAATTTGTCTCGATATTTATAACAAAAAACAAATTAGTGGAAAAATGACAATAGGCAAGAGTTTTTCATCTATTGAAAGCTTTTCTATTGTTCTGTGTATAATTTATTTTTTTAAAAAAATGTATTATTAAAAGAAGATGTAGTAATGATTTTTACGAAACATTCTAACTCGCAGAACAAAACTCTATGTAATTAATATAAAAGGGTGAGTGGGTGACGCAAATTGATAATATGCCATACTTTTCTTAACAAAGTAACATCAGTTCAACCTCCATATCAAATTTATTTATCTTTCCGGTGTGTAAGCTGGAAATCAAATAAGATTTTATGTTACGTATAGTATACGCGTGGGAAAACTTAAATAATGCCAACATTTTTAATAATCTTAATATGCGGTTGTCGGTCAAAATTTCATACCACCATCAATTATTAGATCTATTTTTAACAATATATTTTCTTAAGAATAATATTAAACTGAAACCTAATACGCGTATTTTGGTTAAAATTTAAATATTTAAAAATGAACTGTGTACATATTACATTATTATGTTCTTTGAGCGGAAAAACACTGTACGTAAAGGTTATGCTTTAGCTACTTTCGTGCGTTATGAGGAAATCGAAAAGAAGACGAAATCTTTAATTTTCTAACAAAATTTTTAAAGAATCTACATTGTACATAATTTTTGTACGCTCTGTAAATAACTAAACAAATTCACGTTGAGTTGGTTTATGTACATTGTATATACTGTTTCAGAGTCAAATTTAATAAAACATAATTTATTATTTGTGTCTAACTATGTTCGAAGGGATCCCAATTTTATTTTTGTCTTGGAAAAATAATTTAAATTTAGCATACACGTGTATACAGGGTGTCCCGAAATTGGCTGACACGAATGGTACGGTTGGATTCCTTGATCAAAAGAAAGACGACTTTACTTTTACCACTTTGCACTGTTCAGACACCCCTATCAAGTTATAGGCTTTGAAGAGGCGCCAACCAACGTAGCACCTTGTATTAAAATTAAATCAATAACTCGAAAAATAACCAGTTGTTTTTCACATGGCTCATATTTTCTTTTTAAAAAAGTATAAGAGTTATGAATATTTACTTAAAAATTATTTCAAATATAAACAAAAATTTATGAATAAATTTTTTTTTCTTGAAAACATAGTTCAGACTCTTAGCTTTCAGAAAAGCTAGCTATGTGCCACATTTGCAAAAGTTTCTTTAGTAGACACAAATATGTAGGCAGTACGAATAAGAACTGGCATTACGTAACAATATTTCGAAAAGTTTATAACAAATACTCAAAATGATCACCATTAACTCACCATCATGAACGAATTGTGAACTCTTTCAAAACGTTTTTGTCACATTTGATTTCGTTACAAGCTTCAAATATTTGAGCAATCAAGGTTTCTTTATTTGGGAAAGCTTTAAATGGTCCCAAAGGAAAATTTCTAATGGATTTAGATCAGTTGATCTTGCCAGCCAATGTATTTGTCCTCCACGTTCAATACCACACCAAACATTAACAATGAATTTATGTTGATAGCTATATGAAAAAGGGGCCTAATATGAAATTTTTTCGATTTTTTTTTTCGATATCGAAAAAATTCGCCCTATTATAAGGCTTAAAAGTAAAAATTCGTGGCGAATTTTTTCGAACTCACATGCTATCGAATAAATTTGCCCTATTATGAAACTAAAAGGAAAAAATGTCAGCGAATTTTTCATAACGCACCGAAAAAATTCGACTGCTATTTAGTTGACGAATTTTATATACGACTGATCGCCTTTGTCAAACTTAGTAAATAATTATTAAAAAATTTATTTCAAATTATTTTTAAAAAGAATAAGGTATAATAATAATAATATAATAATAATAATTATTGAGTATAATTTAAAGAAATTACTCCGATATTGGCGTAAAAATTTTGATGTAAGTTTTTTTAATTATATTATTCTTAATTATTTATGTTTAATTAGATGATTTTATGCTAGGGCGACTTATCGAATTTTTCGATTATGGAAAAAATTCGAAACCCAACTTTCATATTAGGACAAATTCGCTTCGAATCGAATTTTTGCGATATCGAGAAAAATCGAAATCGAATAATTTCTTATTAGGTCCCCTGTTTATTATTTTCGAATGGGGATTGTTTAGAGACCAGAAATTTGTATTATGTAAATTTATACATCCTTCTCGGGTAAATGCAGCTTCATTAGTGAAAATGACTTTTTTGGAAACCAAAAGTCTTGGGTTTGTTTCTCGAAATGTTTCACAAAAATGTTTTCTTGTTATCTTATCACTATCCACAATATCTTGGACCGGTTGATAATGATAAGGATGGATGTTTTCTTTTTTAATTTGTCTGTGAACACTAGCCGTTGGATTGTTATGAATTTCGCGCAAGACTCTTTCGGTATTATGGTGTGGTGTTGCCGTGCGTCCTAGCACATCCTTCCAATTAGTTAAAAAAAACAGCCATTCTTCGGCAAATTCCGATCTACATTAACAAACGTTTTAACGGATGGCAACCTGCGATTAGGGTATCGTTTTCGATATATCCGTTGAGCAAGTGTCCGAATCACTTTTAGATGACAGACGGTTATAGACTAATTTATATTCGATTATTTTATGAAACAAACCCAACAGTTTCTTTGATTAAACGCAATAATATAATTAATTCGATAATTCGCAATAATTTGATTAATTCAAGTTTATTTTATACCTACATACCTTGTGTCTAATAAATAAAATTCAAAATTTTTCTTGGAAGCTTTTAATTTTTTAGATTAAATAATTTTGCAAATAACACACATAGTTAGCTTTTTTGAAAGCTAAGAGTCTGAACTATGTTTTCCAGAAAAAATATTTACCATCATAGACTAATTGTTAAATATGTATTAATATATTATTCATGGTTCATATACTTTAATAAAAGGAAATGTTATCATCATTTTTATGATATGAGCCTTGCGAAAAACAACTGGTTATTTGTCGAGATATTGATTTAATTTTAATACAAGGTGCTACGTTGGAAGGCACCTCTTCAAACGCCTATAACATGATAGGGAGGATTGACAGTGTGAAGTGGAAAAAGTAAAGTCCAGCCGTACCATTCGTGTCAGTGTCACTTTCGGGACACCCTATATATATATATATATATATATATATATATATATATATATATATATATATATATATATATATATGTATATATATATATACATATATATATATATATATATATATATATATATATATATATATATATATTTATATATATATACATATATATATATATATATATATATATATATATATATATATATATATATATATATATATATATATATATATATATATATATATATATATATATATATATATATATATATATATATATATATATATATATATATATATATATACGGACACATGTAAATCCACAGTATTTATTTCATCTTAAATCTGTCTTAGAATATTTATGTTGTAATTCAATTATTATTCTTTACAAATTTATTAAAGCAATAAAAATTATGTTATCCCTACATGTTAGCACAATAAATATATTTGTATCTATATAGATTACAATATAGAATATCGCTTCAAGCACTATTCTAAAATAGAAGTGAGAACAAAAATAGAAATGGTATATATATAAAATTAAATTTTCCTCTTTGAAATGATCTTAAATTAAATTAGGAAAATGTAGAAACACGGGAAAAACAATTTTGTTGGTATATTTATATTAAATTAGTTTTGATAAACGGCGATTGTCCGTGATGAAGTGCGGATGTACAAATATAAACACCTAAACAAATTTAGGGTGTCAAGAGAATATTTACGGTGTCAACATTTTGATTGAGGTGAAATAAAGCTTAATTTATTTTTATATGAATATATAAAACCGTTATTTTTAGTTAACTTATCTTGTTTCACCGGATCAATAAGAAAATATCCTATATATGCATCGATCCTATAATATATGTAACCTCCAATGATTTTTGAATTCGATGAATAACATTTTTTTTGTTTTATATATTTCTAGCTAAACCTTAACAAGAACCATCATCACAATTATGTCGACATCACGAACAATTGGTATCTCACTTTTTATTTTATCACTTGCATTTGTACAAATAATATCACGACCACAATCAACATTTGATAGTCAGGTAAGCAAAACATGTCATGTAATTTGTTAATCAAGTTATCTGAGTACATAGATAATGAGGCTTATAAAGCTTAATATCTTTCTTAATTTTATATTAAATTAACTCTTAACCTATAGGCGTTGGTAGAGGTATCTTAAATAAAATTGAAAAATCTGTTCGTGAATATACTAGACTCCTGAGCTTTAAGCTATTATTGTCACCATAGAGGATACGTTGCCAAAGCTAATCTGAAATTATCTCCTCTCTTGAGGAAAACGATGAGGGTGTTAAAAACTAGATTCAAAACAAGTTTATTTTTTTCATATTGTTGCCTATATACGAGTACATAATGTATAGTTAATAGAAAAAGCATTGGCAGTAGAAAGATTCAACTAATGCAACGGACACAAACATTAGAGGACTTCTCGAAATCATGCTAAATTTTATTGGCAATCTTATAGAGTTTCAATTGGAGTTTCAGAAAATATAGAGCTGACAAAATAATTAAAAGCTTTGTACAATCGTTTAAACTTGTGCAATTTTGTGAAACTTGTTACTTATCACTTTGTGGTAAAATTATAAGTTTTAGAATTATGTTATAACAGTTAATGTTGTAATTATGTTGTAATTGATAAAGAAGCTGGAAATAACAAATTGTCATAGTTGTCAACTTTTCTGATTTCAACAAAAACAACTTTATTTATCGAGGGGAGTAACAAAAGTTAGCTTATTCACAAACGTAATATATCCAAACATACCATTGGAAAGGAAAGTTTGGTAAAATTTCGTTTATAATCGGGGAACCCAATGTATAAATGGTAAATTGTTTACTATGGCCATCTATTTATAAGAACCAGAAGCATCATTACATAAATTAGTCTTTTATAAACAAAATATTTTCGTATTTATTCTTAATCTTCGTCTTTTATATATTCTCTACATAATCGCCATTGATTTCAATGCATTTATTAAGCCTATAGATCCACTTCTCAAAACAGTATTCAAAATCTTGCCTTTTAAGCTTATTAAGTTTAGCATTAACCACATCAATTATCTCTGCGTTATTCAGAGAGACCTTTCCTTGTAAACTTGTTTTAATTTTAAGAAATAATCAGAAATAATAAGATGCTAGATCCGGGATATAAATTGCTGATCGTATTTCTTTGATGCCAGAGATCGCAATTAAGTAACTCGTTGCAGATAATGGAGAAGTAGCACTGCAGATCCTCTTTCTTCCGACTTTCCAAAAACAATTTGAAAACTTTTAGGAAGAAGTCTTCGGTAGACCAGTTTGTAGTTACCGTCTGATCCTTTTTCAGTGGAATAGAAACTACAATTTTTGGATCAGATGAAGTAAACTGACATCATTATTTTTGTTGCTAAACTTTTAATGGTGGGTTTGCTCCTATTGGGCTCCATACCATGGACTGCTGTTTGGTTTTCGGGTCTAAAGTTGCAAGACCTCACATTTTCGATTTTATTTAGGAAAAGTTTAGCATAATGCTTTCAAACCTCATTTTTGGCCTCATTTAAAATTCGTGGAACCCACCGAACAGATTTCTACGTATATTCTCCGGGTGTATGACTATTTAATATTCGCGTCAAAATCATGACATTCAAGGCTAATTCTTCAGTAATAATTTCTCGTGCCAATCGAGGATTTTTGTCTACTATGAGCTTCACCAGATCCACAGTAACGTCATCAGTGGAAGATTTTGGCCAACTTGCTTGGAGCTCGTCCTCTTTAGTCAGAAATGTTCGGAATCTCTTGAAATAGTCTTTAGAGCCGGTGTAATCGTTCCATATCTAATCGCAGTAAGGCATTCATATGGCGACTTCTGTTTGCGTTAGTTTCGTTTTCAGTTATTTTGCGTTTTCTCGTGTCGTTTTAATTGATTCTGAAATTTTAAAAGTAGTCTCATAAAACAAATGCAAAGGATTTGGTATTTTAAAAAATAGTCAAGAGTCGCCTAGAGTAATAAGCGAGCTTTTGTTACTCCCCTCGTAGGTTTTGTTGAGCTTAACAAGTTAAAAGTCCACTTAGAAACAATTGCAACCCTCTTGCACAATAAGGAAGCCATAGCACGACAGAGTCAACGTAATCACTATAATTTGATTTCATGCCCGATGTGCCAATACTTATCTTAAACTTGCCTTAATAGGGTTATGTTCAACATTGTGTGAATTTAGACTTTGTTTCGTTTCTACTGTAACATTAAAACTTCTCAGATCGTAATCGTAAATATAAGTTATAATTTATTCATAATCTGTTTAAACTAAATACACATGTACTATATGTGTTAATAAACTGATGTACTATATGTGTTAATAAAATTATTCTAATTTTTAGTTCATTTTATATGTAAATCTAACGTATGTACTATATGTTGATGATGAGCAGAGTAACTACAATTACAAAAAGGGGTTGCAATAAAAAAAGCATATGAGATTCTTTTGATGTACTTGTATATAAATATTTGTTTCGCATTTATCATTTTCACACTTAGCTAATCTAACAACCCCTTGCCATGTAAATTATATAACGCTCGATAAAATTAAACAGATTAGAATACGACGATACCCACCACTATCACATAAAATCTGTTAACAATAATTTAAATGAATCATCAAGCAATATATAATTCATAAAATGTTTATCCGAGGGTAAACGTTTAAGATAAAATGTTAAGATAAAGTTGATTTTCATTCAAATGATAGAAAATCAATAGGTTTCGATTTGAAAATTTATTGGTGTGGAAATGTTGAAAACTTGAAAAAATATAAATGTCATTTTCTTTTTAATAAATAAAGATATATGCTTGATCCCATGTTGTATAGTACGTAGGTAATTGATATAATGATTAATAGCAGTATAAATTGTACGCAGCTTATTTTTTTAATGTTGTAACAAATAATCATATCTCTAAAGAAAATTTATGTAACTTTCTTTTTCGTTTATATATGTATATTGCAAAAGTTATATTTAATTATAAGATAAATGAAAAATTATCTTTTATACGATGTAATTTATCTATGGTGTTATTATAATTTTCTTTCGGTTAGTTTTGTGTATTATTTTCTCTGCTCGTTTTAAAGCTTTATGGATAGCATAAAAGCTATATGTAGTAATATTTATGAACTATACATGAAAGAAATTTTACGATATTAAACCAAAAAAAAATATATATACGATTATATACTCGTATTATAAACTTTAAACAAGGAAAATGGAAATGAATTTCTAAATTTAATATTTAATTTTCTCCAGCAACACAAATATTGTTGTGCACAGCGCACTGTGAAAATTCGAAAATAATGTTACAGAATTTCGCATCCTAATGACACCGTAATTTTTAATTTGTATAATCAACAGGAGATGAATTTTTACCTATTTCTGAAGTATAATAAATTTTATTTTATTTTTGTTGTTGTTTATTATTAAATGTGTAAATAAATTATATATAGAACACAAAATGTATTAATCAATATTTTATTACTCTCTAATAGGAAATTGATTTGCAAACATCAGATTCAGCCGCCCATCCATCCGACATAAGAAAATTTTATCAAACAATAAACGATTATCCAAATTATTCTGATGACGAATTTATGAATCGGCTACAATTACAACTATTGAACGCTTATGCCAAATATTTACAATCGCAAACGGCTATGGGTGGTGCCGGATCGGGATCTATGTCGCCTGGATCGAGCATACGCCAAAATCCCAATTTAATTGTAAATGATAATTCGAAAGGTATAACTGAACAGAAGCGTCATCCAAGATATCGTCAATGTTATTTCAATCCAATTTCATGTTTTAAGAAGTAAATTGTAAAACTTAATTAATAAAATATGTTAAATATAATTATTTACTCTATGTATTTAAATTAATAAAAAAAAATAATTAAAATTTTACCTATTTAAAATAAAAGAAATTCATTATATTTTAATTTTATTTATGTCCAGCAACAGTATTAAAAAAAAAATTATGTAATATAATTTCTCTATTCAAAAGAAAATTAAATTAATAAATGTTTTAGAAAAAAAAATATACAAATGAAAATTGTCAATTATTTGTTTTATTTCCATTTATTTATAATTTATTTAAAAACAAGATGAATGTGAAAATAATTTAAAATATCCCTTATTAAATAAATAATTATAAATATATAATTAAATTATATTAAATATTAAAAAAATAAACAATTATAAGTAGAATCATTCATTAAAACTTATTTTTTTAAAACGAAGCCTTAATAATTGAAATGCAATTAATAAATAGGAAAGGTAGGTTACTAAGTGATGTGAAAACTACAAAAGTACACTTGGGTGTAAAAAAATCGCACATTGCTCCATTTTCCAAAATAATTCAAAAAAATCAAAAAAAAAAATGCAGAATTTGTTTAATTTCTTTAATGCAGATTCAAAGTCTATTTAAATACCTATCTAGTGATACCTTTGTCAAATGCATACAGCGGGCTTTCGAATTAAATTATAAAAATAATTCAACAATAGCATGCTATGAACTATTTTCTTTGGAATTGTAATCATTCGCATATCGATCCTAAGCCTGATCGGTTCATTATTAATTACGTCTTCAACTGAGTGGTTGCACTAATCTATGCTCTACAACTAAATTTGAGCCGATTCTCTATTCGTAGAGTGTGGCAGAGATATCAGAAAACAAGGATCTGGTTGACCTCGTGCTACAGCACAGCATGATAACTTCGTTGCAAAGTCAAATAAATGCAATTCAACCGGAACGAAGACTCCAAGAAGTTTGTGAAGTTGAAGTTATTCGGTGGTCAGTTAGAAAACGACTTTGAGAAGTTAATCTGACTGCACACACACCAGCAAACGGCCCGAAATTGACCACAGCCTACAGATAAGCCCTTCGTGAGTTTGCTCGAACATTTGAATTAGGCAGAACAAGAATTAAAAGTGTTTTTAAGGCACAACCGATGGATGCGAAATAGTATATAGAAAACAAGAAGAGCGATATGAACAAATACAACATTGAAGAACGTGCGTCTAGTAACGCGTAAATCATGAAAGTTCTGCAAATGACTAGAGGAGAATACAGATCTTGTATTCATCACCGAAGCCAATACTGGCTGTCGATCCAGAGGAATGACTTGTCAACGGTACATTGAGGAAGTACTCGAGAAGTACGTCGTATATTTTACCGGGATTATTGGTGAAAATTAATGCAGGATAAAGCAAGACCGCGTAGTAACCAGTATCTTCAAGATGTGCCACTTATAGAGTGGCCGAGTTGAAAAGTGACGAGTTGAAAAGACGGCTTCGAGTCAGAGATGTTTCTTCAATGAGTCTCCAGGAGCTACAATAGGCGATAGTAGAGGAATGGGAGGCGATAATTCAAGATTTTGTGAAATCTTATTAATAAAACTGTTTTTATTTGTTTTTGTCCATGTTTTAATTCTATTTTTACCCCTAATTTCCATGCTAACAAACTCACAAAAACGTACACCTCAGATTATAAATAGAAAATAAGTACCACATGATAGGTATTGAAATAGACTTTCAATCTGATGAATCTCTCGGATTTTTTTGTTTTGATATTTTTGAACTTAAGTGGGAAATTGAGAACTGTACGATTGTCTTGCACCCAAATGCATCTCGTTTACTTGTAAAATATTCTTAATGATAATTTTCAAATATATATAAATACCATGAAAGTTTATGAAGTTTAAGTTTAACCTCATTTCTCGACTCCTTCCAAATAATAATATTTTCATATTCAGAAAAAGGAAATAATCGCTAGTTTCATATTTCTTGGTCAAAAAAGGAGAGCTCTTTTCTAGCTTTCTATCTATAATTTTTCTAAGTTATTGATAAGGATTGCAAACAACTGTAGCCATCAAATAAGTTATACATATTTGTTAAATATATGTCAGACGTCTCGAATCGAACTCTTTTGAGTTTTCTAGTTTCACAAGCTTGTCCACACGTTGTATGTTTGAAATGACATTATTGACTGAGATATGACATTATTTTATTTCTTGATTTGATTTACAGTCACTTAGATTCTTGCTATATTCTTGTAGTGGTTCAGTTATGTATTTTACTTAAAGAGTATGGATTATTTATTGTATAATATCGTAAGCAAATATTATCTTTTTTGTCAGATAAAAATCGGAAAGATCTAAAATATGCATGCCGATTATACAACTCGCCGGATTGCTGCGGCGGGAGTTTAATTCGATTTTAAAGTTTTTCGTATTATTGAAAACGTTGGATGCAAAGTGAACGAATGACGGTAATGCAGTGTGTAAAATAGGTATTATTGAATTCGCAAGGGAAACGCTATCCATGTAAATTATGTCATTTGAAATCCGCATTAAATTTAATGCGGATTTCATACGATGAAAGTTTTATTTGTGATTTTTGCTGAAAGCCTAAATATATTAAAAAATTTAATTTATTTTTTTTATTAATCGATATATTCATCGATATATTTGTTTTGACATGTTACGTAAATTATAGATTAAACCAAGAAGATATCTTCACTCGTTTTGCCAAACGTCTATTGTGCGCTCGATGATGTTTGGAACGGCTCTTATTAATGTGGGTTTTGGGTGTATTTATTAATATTTCTAAATAACTACAGAAACTGTGGTTTGTACCATTTTAACAAAACAAGTTTGACCAACACCATTCTGCAAATCGACTTTTAATCGTAAAGTAGCTGTCAATTTAAATTCCCGAGTTAAATAGAAGATGACTTTACTACCTTTGGTAAATTGCTATTCAGCTCTTTTAAATGCAGTTTTTTGAGCCTTAAGTTATATATAAATTAACTTATTTAGAGTTAACTTGAATATTTCTAGACACTTAAAATTGGGGTTTCCACTTCATAAGGTAGAGTTACACAATATCATCAAATAATTTTCTTTTCTTGAACGATTGTAGATTGTCCAGCTGGTCTCCTCAAAACAGCTAATTCAAACAGATTTTGTAATGAGCGGAATAGTTAAAGACCAATTTGGTTCGACTGGCCTCCTAAATTAATCCTATTAAGTATGCTTGTTTGAAGGATGTATCTAGCTTCCGACTTTAAAATGTTGAGATCAGTGTTTCTATTATCGGTGAATGATGAGACGGTGATCGTAGAAATTAGTCGCTTGACCATCTGATACGTTGATTGAGACACAATGTACTTTCTGTGTGTTATCATTTGCGTCTTGGTCTCTAAAACCAGAGATCAAATATTTGATTTTGGACTCGTTGATTTTGAGACCAACGAAAGCTGAACACTGTTCCCTATAGTGGATGAAGTAATCCTTTCATTCCGCTCTTACTGGGTTTAATAAAAAAAAAATTCAATTAAAATATATTTCTATGCACATTTCTCACCGCTTTTCTACTGTGCAATATATAAAAATATTGACAGCTAGTGAAATCGCAGTTTCATTGAGGATCGGTAGTACAGGTTTCCGGTGGTTTCTATAATGCAAAAAAAAATTAGTTGCGAATCGAATGCGGATCGATTGAACTCCCGCCGCAGTAAATCCGGCGAGTTGTATAATCGGCATGATGATTTTAGAAGAGCCCCAAATGTAAACTTAACCGAGCTATTTTTGATTACCATTCACTTCGTATTGGAAGCAGTTTATAAGATACTTATTAAACTAATTAAAAAACTAGGTTCAGAAACTAATGATGATACATACTGAAAGTCCTCATTACCATATGAATGAATTAAAAATGCTACATAAACTTTAAGCTTGGGATTTTAAAATATATGATGGTAGATCTGTTGCCCAAATACAATCTTCAAACATTGTTACTATATACTGCTTAAATATCTATATCTGTTATAAATTTCAACATTCCACCGGTTTTTGACTAAGGTGATATTGGTATTGTTATAATAGATATATTGATTGGATGACATTTATTTTCCTGTTTGAATGATTTAAAATGAATATTTTTTAAAGATTTAAACATCTTTGTTGGATTTAGCTCATTAGATATATGTGATTGATTTGGTTTAAGGTTGATCCTAGATTAGTCTCTGAATCAGATCTAATATTATATGGAAGTGAATTCATTTACTTATTTGTAAGGATTATAGATTTAACTGTATGATGCTGGGTGGTTAGAACTAATACTAAACGCGGAAATCTAACCTGGTTAAGAAATTTGTAGATCATTAGATCAATATTTACTTGGCTCTATTATATGAACCGAAATATGCAAAGTATTTACGATTTTAATTATTCCCGTTTGAACAAAATATAATACGTTGATTTTTAATCCTCTGACACCACTTATGTACAGAGAAAAGCCCGCAGAATGATACTAAAAAAATTCCAATAAAACGTTCATCAAACTCAAACGAAACACACAAATTACATACCGAGACAACAAAGTTCATATGTACCACTTCCAATAAAACATGCATCTTCATCATCTCACTATCGGCTTAATACTTTTAACTGTTGCTTTTTAGATAACGAAGATGATTAAAATTATGAAATTAAAACAAGAATAATGTTCTTACCTTTATGTACCTACTCAGGCGTTTATGTACTGGGTCAACAGTTCATATCTCGATCAAACAAATCATATCTTTTTTTAAGTGCTAAGGCACTCCCAACACTTTCGGTTCCCTTGTTTACGTAGGATGTACGCCATTACAGTTAAATCGAGGAAGTACGGGTGTACTTTAGATTTACGTAGAACCATCTATAGATTTCATACCTCATAGTACTATCATCCAACCTGATATCGGGATTCGAACCAGGAACTTTCGGTTGGCCGGTTACATTAAAATGTTTACCAGGTAAAATAAGTGTAGAGTTTTATGTCGTATGTGTTGCGAGTCGAGTCGAATTAAGATCATTTTCTGACAAATTCGACCAAATAGCTTAGTGGTTAAAGCTGCAGCAAATGAACCGCGAGGTTTCGCATTTCGAATTTCAATAAGAGCAAGATCGGTGATGTGAATGAACTCCTGTTGAAATGTAAAATTCATGAGCCAACCCATCTTTCATATCAGTACTATAGGCTGGCATAGAGAAATGCAATGTGCAGATGGTCTACTTAAATCGAACCCATGACTATTTAAAGGCGTAAAGAAGGATGCAAATAAGTGAACTGCGAAAGAGTTGGGAAAAGCTTGAGCTCCAAAACAGATGATAACTGCAACATGATACCAGCAGAAACAGCAAACGTGCATGAAACCGTTAAGATCTATTGTCTGATTTGCCAATCTTACCACATATTTGTTACAACCAAATAAACCATATGAGAAACATTAAATTATAACTGGCTCATTGACATTTAAAAAAAAACTATTTTATTTTGTATACATATAGTGGTCGTATGAAAGGGCTGTCCTCCATTACTAAAATGAACTATGTTGTTTTTTTTATAAATTGTAATCGTTTGGTAACTTAAGTTAAATAAAAGAGCTTGTATATAATAAAATAATTCAAAATCGGCATTATTATATAAATTAAACAAGTAAATTTACAGAAATACTTAAAAATATTATAAGGCTATCTATCGTATAAGTGCTACTTTTTATACTCGAATCCCTCTATAATCACCAAACTTCATTTTATTTTCATCATGTCAACACTGTCAAATTGCCATTTACCATGTGTAAAAGTCGTGCCTCTTTCTGTTAAAAAGTGAAAAATACAATAAAATAAATAATTAATTTATATAAAAGTGATTAAAAATACGTGTTTATATATAACTTAGTGGTTTTGTAAATTTATAAATTGGTTATAATGACTTCGTTAGCACAACAATTGAAGCGGCTTCAAACGCCCCAAACTAACATCCTAAAAGACTCGAAAAAACGTGCTTCGTTACTCTTCGATCCCAAGGAAGCAGCCACGAAAGATCGTGAAACTATTTATGAAATTGGTTTAAGTGGTCTAGAAGAATTAATATCATTGAACTCAAGTTTTACCCAATTCGAAAATAATTTATTCGATAAAGATTCGCGGGATATGCAACGTGCTGTTGAATCATTAGAAATCAACACGAAATTAACTAAAACTATTAAACGATTTCTATTACAATTATCACCGTATTTTCTTTTGCAATCGGCACATAAATGTTTGGAATGGTTAATCAGGCGATTCCAAATCCACGATTACAATAAGGATGAGTTTATGATGTTAATTCTACCGTATCATGAAACTCGAATTTTCGTAAGATGCATTCAACTTTTTGATGTGGACCACGACAAGGATAAATGGCACTGGTTGAAGCCAATACAAAAGCCAGGTGTTCCATTACCTAAGCAAACGATATTTAACCATGCAGCTAGTGATCCGTGGTTTTTGCAATTTATAGGAACATGTGTAAGAGATGCCATAAAGGTGCTAGATGTTCGAGCACATACTCTACAAACTATATTTGGCTTTTATTGTACCACAATAATAGGCACGATATATACCATACAAAAGATACAAGAAGTTCATATTATGAGTATCCTGCCAACATTAATAAAAGGATTGTCTTCGAATATAATAGACTATGTTGCTGCCTCGTACATGATTGTTGGTCAGCTCGTTTCTAAGATCAAATTTAATAAAAAATTGTTGGATACGTTGTTGATTAAAATTAGTAATTGTCAGCACACCATACTCCAGATGGATTCAGTTATGTTGCTAGTCCTAATAATCACAAATCAAGGTGAGGAGATTACCGAATTTCCCGATGAAGCGTTCGGAAAAATACTAGAAAATACATGGTTTTCATCTATATTACGACAAGTTACACAGCAAGGTGTAAATGTAACTTCATTTTACATCAAACTTACTGGACAGTGTTTACGTAAGGTACAATTGAAGAACGCCAATTGGGTTTCGTGTAAAAATTTGATCGAAAACTTGTTACTGGACATCGAGTTTACGGAACAAGATGCTGAATTAATAATTCGATCAGCTCTAGATAATTATACACTTCGAGAGAAACCTGTGAGTAATAATGAGTCAGTCATTATGTTGGATTCAGACGACGATGCTGAAGGTGGAGAATCCTTATATATAGATGACAATAATTTAGGAATCTCGAAATGGTATTCAGAATATTTATCAAAATTGGAACGGCAGTATCCAGAAGCGTTCGATAAAGTACTAAAATTCGTGATGAAAGGTGATAACGGGATTATATCGAAAGGGAAGAAAACCGCACTTAAAGCGGTTCTTGGGTTTTTATTGAAAGCTGCTTACAACGATGACGAGACAAATGTTTTCGAGAATCTTTACCATCACAGTGCACAGCAGCGGATACTTGCTATCAAGTATTTATCAAATAATTTCGGACAAATGAATATTACAACGGAAAGTCAGGATTTATTTCGAGACAGCATTATGGAGCGACTCAACGATCAAAATCCAGAGGTTGTAACGGAAATTCTTAAGATGAATACAGCCAAATTGTTAAATTTGATTGGAAAAGACGATTTTGTCGAGCGACTAATTAAAATAATTACGAGAGGTCTTATTAGTGGCGGGTCTTGGAATATTGTTGTTGCTATGGCAGTGAAACTACTCATTTCACCACACTTGTTAGAAAAGACAAATGCCATAAGAATATTCATTGGAATTTACCCAATGTTATTCCCAACAAGCGACTCAGAATTTAAAATATTTCGTGATATCATGGCTTCAGAACTCGCGAGATACGTCGGATTTGTAAAGGAATTACAAACATCTACCGAAAATGTTAAAGAAAGTCAGAAGGTGGTCGAAATAAATCACAAATTATTAACAAATCATGGAGGAAAATTACCTAACATTGCTACTGTAATGGAACTGATCAATGCTCAATACAAGAATGAAATCAATCCATTATCAGCATTCTACAATACAATATTATTGAGTTACTCGCTGCCAAAGGATTCAACAGCCGAATTAAGCTGTGCAGTTTTGGAATTGGCTTTTAAAGGTTCGTCCCATTTAAAATGTAAATTTGATGAATCGAGTATCATGAATGCACATTCAAGTATTCGCCACAATATATTCTCGAATGAAATATTTATTCTTGCGATTCTTGAGATTTTGAATCACACGAAGTTAAACACTATAGAGACGTTTGAAGAGAAACCTCATGTTTTGCTGATTCTGAAAATTTACGAGATGCTAATTACAAAAGGATGTTCCATCGAAGGGTCGAGTCCGAAACGAGAAATTTTCCTTACTGGATTATCAAAATTTCTGCATATACTATTTAAGAATGTGACCGAAACTTTAAATTTTATTTTAAATATTTTTGGCGGGCATGTAATGGTACCAACATTTGGGATAACACCTGAAATACAAATGTGGACAATTAAATTAGCCAGTGAGATATTAGATCAAGCCGATAATAACCAATTTAATGAGATGTCCCACAATGGAATGGTGCATGTATTATTTGGGTTAAATAGTCCTCATCTCGCCATCCGGAAAAGTATTATCGAGTTTATCGAAAAATTGGTTGAAAAATCGAACTTTGCACGGGATTCGAAATTTTGGAACGAGCTCATCAACTATCGAGAGGAGATTATATGTGACCAGGAACAGATATCGTTAGTTTTATATAAAATTTTAACTCAAAAAGCGAAGGTGTATCAAGGCATTTCCAACCAATTTATCGAAATGGCCGGCAATTCAGATACTTTAAAATATATTGTTGCCAATTTACTAGAGATTTTAAAGCATGTTAACTCTTCAAAAAATTTACCAAAATTCTGTGAAATTGGTAATAAAATTTACACTCAACAGGGAAGTTCGGAAGACATACTACTATCAAATTATGATAGTGATATTCTGCGACATATCATTAATCGATTCAATAATGACACGATACAAGTAATTACTACGTCGAAGCCGGCATTAGATTTCATTATAAATACATTCAATAATCATAAGTTACTGATGAAAGGAGAATCGAAAATGTCGAGCCCAGCGCATCTTCTACTCGAAGTGATTGATGATCAATCATACCAACAATTATCGAATGAGTATAAAAAAATATTGTTAAATTCGATTGTGCAGACCACAACATTCTGTGAGTTGAACGATATTACGGGGGCGGCGCATAAATTGATGAAAAAGCTCGATATCGACTGTAAAATTATCGAGAGTATTTTACTGGATATGAAAAATATCGAAAATAAACGATTGAGTTCGAAACGTTCAAAATTTACACTCTCGATTGAGATTTTACTGAATGAAAAGTGGAAGAAGGGCGTCACACTACTTGAATTCCTGCAAAATAAGAAGAAACTAACAAATGTTGAACTCGTGATTCCACATCTCTTCGACATACTCAAAAAATGTCTTAATTTCGAGGAACAATCTCCGGTCGAGTATGTAAAGCAGCTTCTGTTGTCGTGTATTTTACATTGCTGTCAAAAAATTTCACCGGACGGAACTTCAAAACGTGACGTTATACCAGACAATATGTTCCATATCGACCTGGTGGTACAATGTATTCGTGCCACACAAAACCCTCAAACACATCATCATGCGCTTCTACTACTATGCCATACGGCCTCAATGATTCCGGAACAAGTTCTACACAATATGATGGACATATTTACATTTATGGGTTCGTCGGTTGTACGACATGATGATATATACAGTTTTCAAATTATATCAAAAATTATCGAGAAAATTATTCCGATTTTGGCAAAGACGAATGAAACAAATATATCAGATGCAGAAAGAGAGAATTTAACTATTCCAGTTCTTAAAATTTTCGCCGATATCATACTGGATGTACCAGAGCATCGAAGAATTCCATTGTACACGAAACTCGTTAAAACTCTCGATCCAAAGAAATATCTTTGGAAGTTAGTGGCTGTCGTGTTTGAGTGTCAAGTTACGCATCAAGTAAAGGAACATAAAAAACCGAATGAGAACGATGATAAATTACCAAGGCGTTTGGAAATCGCTCTATCAATTGCCAACGAATTCGAAGTAGAAGTTATAATTCAGACATGTTGCCAATTTTTGGAATATCTTAAAGGTCTGCCTGTCGATCGACCCGAAGAAGTACAATCCATGGACATTGATATAACTGATACATCGATTTTCTTAGTGGAAGCACATACCGCCAAACAACTTCGTCACTATAAGTATATAATCTGTCAGTTTATCGGTATTTTAACATCATCACCACAATTTGTGAATCGTGTAGCCGCTCTAACTGATGCCGATGTCAAGCAAATGAAACCATTCTACCAGAACTTCATCATAAAAATAATGCTGTATATTGCAGATGTGTCGAAGGCCACCGAAAAATTTTCCGATTCAACCCATCATCGCTACTGGAAAGTTATCCTACATCATTGCTACGATATACTTGACAATGCAATTTCTATTCTTTCCACCGATACGTTTTTACTCGTAGTGCACGGACTTGTTCAACATAAAATAACATTGGTTCGTAAACGAATGATTGAGCTGCTGATTAGTAAAATACAACACAAATCTGATTTTATCGAGAAATGTGATGAATCCCATTTGGTTCAAATAATCGAACCACTTTGTTCAATTTTCGATGAGATTAAGGAATCGGATAGTCATGAAACTCATGTTCTTCAGCAAACCGCCCTTATCGGGATAAAATTACTATCGAAAGTATTGTCTACGGATCATCCTGATGAGTTCAAAGACATTTTAGATAAAGTCATAGCAATTTCTCAAAAAAGTGGAAAATTACCGAAATTTTTACAAGCTACTATAATATTATGTCTCAGTGAAATTTGTGTCAATCTTCGGGCACATTCTCTTTCTAATTTGCCCAAATTTATGCCGATATTAATCGAAACATTAAAAAATCAAATCGGGGCCGATAATAACGACCCCCTGCTTATCGCCTCAATTGTGGCAATTCACAAAATAATCGAATCGATTCCACTCTTTTTGAGTCCATACATAGTGAAAATAATTACTATTCTTTCGAATATCGCATCGCTGAACGACGATGATAAAATACAAAATCGTCTTGTTGAAATATTTTCAAAAATAGGATCCACAATTCCCGGTCGCGTACTCATACCGTCGATTGATAAAAGCTATCAACATTTGATTAAGAATGAAAAGTACAAATCAATTCCGGGCGTCATGAAAATTATTTCAAATTCATTCGATCAAATGACTGCCGATGAATTGGGCGGTCTCCAAACCGATTTATCGAATTTCTTTATCAATGCGTTGCAATTTCGATCAACGTGTGATGATCTGTCGATTGTTAATATAATTGAGGCGGAAGTGATTAAAGCTTTTGTTCGTCTGATCCTGAAGCTGACGGAAAGTTCTTTCCGCCCATTGTATTATAAAATATACGATTGGGCTATTCGTTTAGGTGGCGATGAGTATAAAGAGCGGACGATTACATTTTATAATCTATCGTCACATATTGCGGATGCATTGAAATCGTTATTCACTTTATTCGCGGATAGTTTTATCGATAATGCGGCCGAACTACTTAGTAACACTGCATATTTTGATGGTTTAGATTTTGCGGCTGAAAAGTCCGGTCTGCTCGTCGAATATATAATGAAAACATTAAATTTAGTGTTTTTACACGATTCGCATAATTTCATGAACGTCAATCGTTTTAATACGCTCATGCAACCGATTGTCGATCAAATCGAAAATCCATACGCATTGAAAGATGAGAAATTGCAGAAAATTATTTCAATTTGTATAGCACAATTAGCGGTTGCAACTACCGACGATAGTTTATGGAAGCAGCTCAATTATCAAGTTTTGTTGAAAACGCGAACAAACGATCCGAATACACGAAGTTTTGCACTAAAAACGTGTGTCGAAATTGCACGCAAATTAGGTGAGGATTTCCTACCGTTTTTGCCCGAGACAATACCATTTTTGGCTGAGTTGTTGGAAGATGAGAATTATAATGTGGAGAAGTCAGCACAGAGTGCGGTACAAGACTTGGAAAAAATTGTCGGCGAACCGTTGCAGAAGTATTTCTAAGAATTTTAATGTAATAAAAAAATGTCTAAATACAAGTTTTTCATATAATTTTCAAAATTTATTAATTTATTTTGTTTCTCTGTGTCTTTTGCTACTATCTGTTTTGAGGCCAAAGCGCTCCCCACTTTCTAAGATGCACAGTGTATTATTGCTCCATTTCAATTTGTTGTTTTATCGAGTTTTTTTAAAGTCCGACCCGGCATCTATACTGGAATTGATGAAGTGTATTGAGTTTTGAAATTGTCTATGATAAAATGCAAGGAAAATATAAATGGTTAGTACATCGCTTAAGAGATGTCGCTAAATATAGCAAAATGATTCAACGACGACTGAAATTAGTTGAGACGATTCCTTGTTTTTATTTTGAGTTGGAAAAATAATTAAATGTTTGCTTTTGTTGTGAAAGAGGATTGGAACCTTCTTATAACTCTTAAAAGCTAAACTCAATGGATTTTAGAATGTAGGCAATGTATTAACTTGTCAATTGGATTTTCTTTATTTTTGTCTGTTATCCTTTTTGGGCCCGCGAAGCGCTCCTAACCTAAGTTGTCTGTCTTAACTTCTTACCTTAGCCCGAAGTCGAGGATATATACTTGAGGATATAAGCTTTATTAGGCTATCGGAGTATTGAATTGCTTCTTGACATCCTTATAGTACCTACGCAGATGTATTCATCCACACTACCGCCAGGTGAGCGCTAACAATATTTAAACGTATAACCTGACAGTCCCCAATGTCCATAGGCTTCCATATTGAATAATCACAGTTTTTACACAGACATAGATTTTATTGAACTCTTGATCAATTTTACAAAGTTATTTGAAATAATTTACACATTTGGTTTCCGTTTTGAGTTTAAATCGTTACTTGAGGGAACGGACACATTTTAGAAGTTCAGATTTATATTTGCTAATCCTTCAAAGCTAATAATTACAACAACATAGTGACACCATGTGTTATCGCCAAAATGATCGCTGTCCACATACCATTGGGTTTACAATCATTGATTGCACTGCTCATACGCAAATTCATTAGATCGCCAGACATAGCTTTTTCAATAAAGTCGTGAAATTTACTAACATCGGTATAGATTCCGGGATATCTTACATTACCACATCCCGTGCCAAATGATACAATACCAGCTAATACATCACAACATATAAGTGGGCCACCAGAATCCCCTTGGCAAGCATCTTCCACATTTTTTTCATAAATATCATCAGTTCGATATGAACCAGCACATAATGCATTTAACGGTACTTCACCATTATATGATCGGGTTGAATTACATTCAGACGTATGTTTAATTTCAAGTTTTGCTTTTCGTAAAAGTATTTGCATTTTTTGAGTATTTTCTGAAATAGCACCCCAACCGGCCACATAACATATTTGTTTATATTTTGGTGTCGAATATGTCATACGTATCGGCTTAACTTGATCTGACTTGACAAATTCTGTTTCCACTTGTAGTAGGCCTATATCATTTTCAACAGTAAATGAATCGTAATAAGGATGCGGAGCGACCATTGTCACATAACGAGTTTCACGTGATTCAGAACCATTATTTTTACTTAAATTTACATCACCTGCGACGACTTCAAGATCGGATGCATCTAATACGTATTCATATCCATTACCAGACATAACCATACAATGGGCAGCCGTTAAGACGTGTTCCAGCGTGATTAAACTACCACCGCAAAATGGCATGTTAATATACTCAATCGCTACCTAAAATAAAATTAACTTAAATGATTTAGTTCAATTTTTTTTCGACCTTTTAAATTGTTTACGATAAATGGGAATTCATTCCTAGTTGCCTTTGTTCCATGTATAATTCGCCGCACGCTTCCCTCTACTCGGTAATTTGTAATAATTGTTATTAGAAGAAAGACTATAAATTTAAACATTTTAATGTTGGAACATCAAAAAAAATTTTGACAATATAGAATTTTCAAACTGTTTCGATTTGTTTGTGGCTTGGCCTTCTGACCCTGGCATTGTTGACAGTAACTTATTATTTTCAAAAAATTTTGAAAAGACAACCGCGATCGATTCTTATCTATTGTTCCAGTGAATCAAATATCAATTCTATTGACATTGATAAGTATCGGAGGTAAGACGTCATTTTGCCAAATTGCAAGAATTGAATACTTATCTGAAACCTAGAGTGCATAATGAAATAATAGATAGTGCTTGGAAAAAATCATTCGTAGCGTAAAAACTTAATCTGTCTCTGACCAATTTGGATAACTTCCTAAGGGTAAGTCATTGATAATTTTTAACGGAGTGATATACATCGCAATGGTTCTCGTATTTTAGCGATCACCTTTTGAAGATTGGCGTGGCCATTTTGCATTAACTTTGCACATAGTTGTATTTCGTCATATTATTAGAGATAAAGTTATACCTCTAACTACCAAGTTATACCACAGCACTTAAGTCACCAATCACTAATACTTCTTAACTGATGGGGAACTACTGGGGTTCCGAAATAGGCCGAAGTAAAAAGATCGAAGCGATAACTATGAAGGGTGAAGACTTAACGAACGAAAGGTGAATAAACAGTACTGTCTGCAATAAAGTGAGGCAAGTTTGGCCAGAACCCGATTTGGCGCGGTTGAAGACGCTGGCCGTAAGAATTTTCTTGAGGAACATGTGACCTAAGACTGGATCTGGAATTAAATGATTGGTGTTGGTGCTGAGAGGTCGTGAATGAAGAAGTGACATTGGATTATTTTCCCTGGAACAGTACAGTACTATCTCACAGAATTTTTATTTCGGTAGGTACATGTTGAACTACTTCTCTGTGCTCGGATACAGTAATGTGGCAAGACATGTCTTTCATTTAGTCAAAGCTTCAATTGCTTTACTAATTTTTAAAAATAAACAGCTATTGGCTTATCTGATATAATGGACTGACATCGGTCTAAATGTTCGTCTGAGTAGATTGTTTATATGCTGAGCCGTTTAGTAACTTTTTTTTTATACTTGGCTTTAATTGGATGCAAGGCGGACTTTAAGACTGCACCCAACGCGCAATCCTTCAAGTAATGGTTGATATCTGCCTTAAACTTGTGCATTTTATACTCCAACTGATACTGAAAACTGGATAACAAATGCCACCTAATATGTTCGATAAATGAATTCGCACTTTGCATCTTCAGTTCGAGGTTTCGGCTGCTTCACCGTAAACCTATGTGCATTAACCGTTTCTCGTGTTACCCGTCCTGGCGTAACAAATGGTGGTATTTTCTTCTTTAATTCTGCAGAACATTTACCAATTATTAATCTATAAAACACGCAGAGTTCTGCAACTTCTCTGCGGTGCTGTAGGCTGTCTAGATTTTTCGTAAATCTGGAGTTTAGTATTATTCTGATGGCGCGCTTCCGAACTCTATCCAGCAACTGGAGTGCAATACCATATGCTCCACCCCAAACTTGACAGCAATCGTACACAGTAAAAAATAAATTGAATTTTCAATAGAAATTTTGGTAACTTTGTAGCGTAATTTTAAAAATTGTCTATAATAAAACAAGATAATAGTATTTTTACACATATTCTTATGTAAAATCTATTATTCTTGTATTATTCAACAGGACTTTAAAATTGCAAGATATTTATAGTAAAATTACAAACCGTTTCTATTATTATTCCTTGTTTTTTTAAATTTGAGAGAAATTAATGTAACCAAGGATTATTGCATGTAAAATTTTGTGAATTCCGTAAATTTACAAACCAAAACCACAATAAAATGATTTTATTCGTCGCGATATACTTTGCTAATCTATTACAACGTTATTATATATAAAGTATTATTATCAAAGCTATCTTCTGTTTGTCGGATATCTCAAGGGCCTAGAATAATAATCGTGGTCGGAGAGAAATGTCTGAATCACCGTTTTGTAGGTTTGGCTGGGCATTGTGGAAGCTCTATGCCTACCATATGCACATTAGTATTTTCTTGCTAAATCTTATTTTAGGGTTTGATTAATTAAAATTACGCAATAGTTAAGGTAAAATTGTACTTTTTGTTATGTACAAATTTTAGAAGTTTATAATATTACAGGGGTTTAATGCTAAATTACATTCTTTCAACCATAAATCTGCAAACTTCCTGCAAAATTATAAGTTTTGTTATTTAAATATTACATGATTTTGCTAGCAAATTTATGACTTATAGTATTTAATTTTAATAATTATTTTTTATTTGTATGTGAATGTAATTTTACGTGATAAAGGTTGGCAATTTTGCCCACCAGTAAATTCACGTAATTTTCAACCGAAATTTTTTACTGTGTATGACAAAACTTGGTCATAGTAATCGTATTCACCAATTAATGGTGTAAAAACTGATTAACGTTAAGGACAGGAAGCAATAAATGTATATGTTAACCCAGCCATCCCACTCCGTTTTTTATACCAGGCAAAAGTTAGACATACCTTGTGCATTTCTGTCCCTTATCGATCTTCAAGCCACCCGCAGTGATTCAAGCTATCACAATTGAGCAGATAATAGCTTCTGTCCGAGAAGGCTTCACACGCTGCACGAGTGTGGTGTGAGGGTATTTTGTTCCATTCTCAACCAAAAGCAATCTTTAGGGCACCTCATATTTTTAATATACTTTGACCTGAAGGATGGACCATATGGAAAAATCAATTGGGTCTAAGTGCTGGAAATATGGTTTGTTTGATTGTTGTGTTGAAATATATCAAAACTGGGAATGGTGCCTGGTCCTATTAAAACACCCAATAATATATCTTATTGAAAACACACAAACCATTACTGATGCTTTCGCAGAGAAATTCCCTGGACTAAATTGTCTAAGCTGCCTTCGAGGGCGATACAACGAGTATAGCGAGTTTTCAACTTATCGATACCACTTTTATAGTACACATTCTCTTTCTCGTCAAAATAGGCCTCCGTTTCAGCGATTACTTCAATATTGGACTTACATTTCTTTCTAGCAAGCATTCTCTTGAGATCTGAAAGCAGGAAAAGACGTCTGAAGAATATGGTGGGTTGTTCAGCTATTTTGGGTTGGCTAAATTCATTCAATTTTGCCATCGTTTTCATTGATCTGTGACGCGGTGCATTGTTTGGATGAAACAACACTTTTTTCTTTTGCAAATATGGCCGCTTCTTCGCGATTTCAGTCTTCAATCGATCAAAAAGTGCACAGTAATAGTCGCTGTTGATTTAAGAGATGTTCAATGAATATTATTCCGTTCGCATCCCAGAATACAGAAGCCATCACCTTACCGGTCCGACTGTTGCATCTTTCCTCGTTTTGGATTCGGTTCGTCGACTGCTGTCCACTCAACTGGCTACATGTCTAATCCATTATCTTATATCGACGATAAAATTCTATTTTATTGCGGTTTAACAGCGCCAAAAACTTCTCTGAAGCATCGATTCGTTGTTGCTTTTGGTCGACTGTAAGCTTACGTGGCCCAAATTTTGCACAGAGCTTTCGCATACCCAAATGTTCGTATAAAGTGTTAAAAATACAACCATCTGATATCTTTACAATATCAGCTAGCTCGTGGAGCCTCAATTTGCGATCGTTCATAATATGAGGATTTTTTTGATGTTTTCGAGAGTAACAGCCTCATTTGGGCGTTCACTGCGCTCTGCGTCATTTGTGTTGGTACGACCACATTTAAATTCAGCAATCCACACACCCATTTGTCTCGATGGAGCAGAGTTCGGATAATGTTTATCAAACCATTGTTTGGTTTTTTTTCCATCAAAAATTAAAACTCGAAATTCACTTTTCTTTCAAAAACAAATTTTTTTTTATTTTTACCTTTACAATCTGTTTCGGGGCTCGAGGCACTTCCAACTCTTTCACGGTTCGCTTATTTACGTCCTTACCTTTCGCCATTAGAGCCAATTCGAGGACATACGGCTAAAGATCCGATTTACGAAGAACCATCTGCGCATTGCATAGCTCCATGACAGCCTATAGTACTGACATGGAAGATGGGTAGGCCCATGAATTCTGCACTCCATCCAACAGGGGGTCATAGATGTGTTCATTTACACCACCGATCGTAATCGTATGGTGAAAAATCCCTTTGGCATCCTGCCCCTATCGGGGTTCGAAACCGGTACCTCCCGCTCCAACTGCCGCAGAATCAATAGTTCGAAAAATAACATTGGAAAAATTGTAATCACGCCATATATGTGTCATCCTACAGACTTATTGAACGGCCCTGCATGCAATGATCAGACATATTGAGTTTTTTTGCTAATTGAACACTGCTTCGTCGTGGATAACGTTGAATTCTGACCTGCAACTTTCGAACCATTTTTTCGAACCATTCAATAACGATATGCTGCTGTAGGTCAACATATTAGACTGACGTTTGCTAAAGTAGTGTGAAGTTGGTAACATATAGTAGTGTGAAGTTGGTAGCACGTGTCAACCCTTAATGTGAGGCCGAGTAGTTGCATCCAACTTTATTTTACTATTGAGATTTTAAACAACTGAGTGTTGTTTTCGATCAAACTAGGAAGTCTTGGTGTAGTTACTGCATTATTCGCCAGGCTCTTGTGAGTGTTAAATAAAAACAAATTCGTTGGAAGACAAAATAAATTATTTCTTTTATTTATTTCAATTATTTTTTTTTCGATTTTAATAAGAATAATAATAATTAATTAATATATATAGTTTCTATTTAAATTTCATAAAATTAAATTAATTAATTAAAAAATAAAAATTAAATATTATTTCGTTTTTAATTTAGAAAAATATTTTACGTCTAAAAAACGATTTATTCATTGTTGTTTATTGTACAAACCCGGCGTTATGTTCAATCGTAATAATTAATAATATAATATAATAATAATAATAATTAATTTAATAACGAAATTTGTACAAGAAAAAAATAATTAATATTTATATAAAATAAAAAAAAATACTTTAAGTGTTTTTATATATAAAATTAAATTAAATTAAATTAAATTTTTATTTCTCTCTTCGTTGTGTTTACTTTTAAATAATTACAATTAATTAATAAAATTAAATTTTATTATTTGTTTTGTGTCTGTGTTAAGTACATACATTTTATGTTCGATTATAATTTTTTATTGATTATAGTAATTTGTTATATAAACTAAATAAAAATTAAGTAAATTTTTTAATGTTTTTATTAAATCGATGATTTTGTGATAAATTAAATTAAATTAAATACTAATAATTAATTTATGTATAAGACAAATGAAATTAAAAAACAACAGCAACAAAAAAGTGTTGAGCACATATACATATAGATTGAGTCATGCTTTGATTAACTTTCCGACTCGGCACTCGATGGCCATGGAATGTTATTAACAATACTATTATTACTATTCGTACTGTATTCTTTTTTGATTGTGCCCCCACTGTGTGTACTGCTGCTGTTGCTATTTTGGCCCGTCGAACACGATACGCACGGACATGGGCCACCCAATTTTTTTGCCAATATCGATTTTAATTTTAGCGCTGGTCCCAATTTTAAGCCCAACGAATTGGTCAGATGCTCTTCGGTGAGTAGTGGTAGTCCCGTACCATCAATTTGTTGATCACGAAAATTCTGCAAAAAAAAAACAACAACAAAATTGTTAATACATTATTTATTATTTTATTATATATATGTAAGGATATACCGGCACGTGCCTCCGGGTAGCACTATCACGATCCTACCATTATTGAGTACAGTAATAACTGGGTGCAGTTAAAGCAGAAAAATTAAATCGCGTATATAAAATAAAGACGAGATTAAAAGAAGAACATCTAAGCGAAAGGCAAGCAAAAAAACGAAAAACCTGCAATCAAAATACCAAAAACGCGTCTCAAGAAGAATAAGCTTAACAACAACAATAACAACGAAAAGAAAATTATATGCTTATATATTTGATCGATGAAGATAAATCATTTTTCTTAAGTCATCTTAAATTGTTGTCTGATCTCGTCTATTGCCATCTCTCTATACATATTCTAAGGAACGATTATCACAATTACGAAACATTTACGTTAAGCGCTACAACGTTACATACATAGACATAAGACAAAAGAATTTTTTTTTTATTTATTAACTTCCTCCAATCCACCCAAACTTTATACATGCATGTACCTATATACGTATGTTCATCTAAGATATAGTATGCTGTTGTTGTTGTTGCTGTATGTAAGGCATCATATGAATATTATATACGACGCGGGATAAAAAAACAAGAGTTAACAGCAACAACAACAACAACTAAAATCAGGTCCATGTTATTTTGCATTTTTATATATCGTGATAATATCAATATAATTGCGTGTAGGTAGGTAGGCAAGCAGGCAGGCGGGCATAAATGCAATTCAAGCACGTTAAGCTATTATATACGACCGCAGCCAACGAAATCAAACAAAAACCAAAAAAAAAGTTCGAAATAATATTTTTGGTTTCGTTTTCTGCCTTTTTGTGGTATGATATGCTAAAAACATAGAACGGCAACATAATATCAAAAACTTGTAACATTATGTATATGTACGAGTATATGCGGGGAAGACAATAAAAGCATTTTGTTGTGTTAACCCTAGCTGACAACATGCTATTGCTATGGCGGGAATTGTGTCCCAAATTACATCGAAATGGATCAAAAATTGATAACACGCTACACAGTTGGAGTGGATTGAAGTACCACGATTTCTAGAACCTTTATAGTCTGCATTAGGTTATTGGTTTCATCCGAGAGTGAATCAATCGGGAGTAACGGGTTACAGCTAAATGCATTTGTAGACAAAAAAAGCGCGAATGATGGAAGACTAAGCTCTTATATGAGTACAACAACTCAGAGATGAGCGTAATTCGCGTGGTTTCTTTAAAGCAACCGCCGAATTGCACCATTTTTTAAGATCTCGGTATACTGTCATTTGAGACCAGGATAGAAATCTCTGTGTTAATGTCGATGCGGTTCGATACATCGCGTGAACATTTTTCTGCCTTGCGTGATACATGTGAAACATTAATCCACATGTATCACAAGCTGTATTTGAATACCCTCAAATACAGACCGCAGAGATGATCATTGAGGATCCATCCTATGAGGAATTTACCATGGCCGCATGCAGATTAAATCGTTCACCAGGAGTTGATAGCAACTGTCTTTTCGACCTTGTTCGATTCAAACGATGAAATGAAGTTAGGTCTGAAGAATGGAAATTGGCCACGTTATGCCCATATTCAAGAAGAGCCCAAACCAAGGAGGATTCTATCCAAATCGGTCAATCATTGATCAAAACGATCTCGCGATGTACACCAGGTATTCCTAGATTTCAAACAAGCCTATATAACTCGATAATCAAAAGAGACTATGGTATGCGTTTGAAAATTTAGGAATACCAAACCAAGTGCAAAATAACAGTAACGCAGTCAAAATGCTACTTCAAAGTTGAGAACAGACTATCGAGAACTTTTGCAATTATTTCTGGTGTTCGACAAGAAGATGCGCTGTCCCCGATACTTTTAAATCTCATGTTAGAATACATCCTTGGTAAAAATGAAACATCTCAAGACAATATCTTATTCCGACAATCCAGTCAACTTTTAGCATATATATAGATGATATCTATGTGCTTCATTGGTTTAAATGGCAACGGAAAGATACTTGATACTCGAAAGATGGTGAACTATACCTGATCAGGTCGAAGTCAGTGGAAACCCTGATGGAGGATCGTAGCTATGGCCCAAAACGCGACGTTGATGGCACATATCAAGTTCGTTTCAACCACAAGATCAGGTCAGCTTGGTCACGTTCTGCGTGCTGGTCCGAACCGAATGATACAGCGATCATTGAAGAGAGATTCGCCTTTTGGCAGGCGAAGAGGTCGCTGTCGGCGAAGATGGCATCACGCCGTATAGAGCGATCAAGCCTCTTTTAATTGCTTGCCCGGACCGAAGATGCTGATAAAAAACCAAGCAGATGAGTTCTGTGAATAACTATATAATCCAAATGTAGTAAGAACACACAAAACTAACATCGCAAAGAGGGACAGATAACACCGACATGTCAGCTACAATTCTTGTGGATATAAAACTGATAGCAGTGTAAAGTAACAACATACATGAAATTCTCGAGTTATTATAAGATGTCAGGCCATGGACATTTACAGAGACCACCAATTTGAAATATCAAACGCCAGCGAATTCTATTCCTCAGTATTCTCTCTCAAAGGTCGTACAGGCGAAAACGTCATGGATCAGTATACTAGTACTGCATTACAGTACCATATTTAATCAACAGCTTCCAGAATCTCTATAAGCTGTATCTGTCCATTCGTACAACCACATGTTCCTTTCATCGATAACCACGATGTACTCAGCACGAGTATTCAATTATTTCAATTACCGATAAACAAGTCCATCGAACCATTGCAAAGTCGATCTGGCTGAACCATTTGGATGCTCTAAATCAACAATTATTATCTATTCATTTGTTCCAATTTATTAAATGCTTCACGCCATCAGTATATTTCAAGTAACACATAAAGCGTCAAGAACATATAAGACTCTTTGCCTATCCCTGACACTATTCGGCAATGAAACACCGCCCATAGAAGATCCGGTGAACGAAATTTTAACTCTTGTTGCAAATGCTGTCCTTTAATTACCTAAACTTAACCTTTAACTTCTGACAAAGTGTTGACCAGAAATATTTTCCAGTGGACCATGAAAGCTGGGATTCTAAGGGTACGTCGTTTGCAAAATATAAAAAGTCTGCTCAAAAATGTCAAAACTCTGAAACTCAATCAATCTTGACTTTTCTAAACGTTTATATTATAAAATAGGCTGTACATGGCCATACGCTATAACGTCCTCATTAACAATACATTCTACATCTTTTTCCTCGACATATATCGCGAGTGAGCAACCCATCAACCCAGCGTGTATTTGGCTATGTCAATGTACTATGTACTTATTCAATCTAATTCCTTCCTTAGAACGGCCTCTGTATCTGGTTATCGACTTCTGGAACTATTTTGAAATTTGAGTGATAGATGAGAATTGGACTCAGTAAAACAATATTCCCTGCAAGTGCCAAATTAGGTTTTGGTCGAACTAAGTTGTTAACATACAAGATTGTGAAGGATTGTGAGAACTAGTAGGTCCGCAAAACAACGATTTTATTCTGTATCCACGGCCATACAACAGCCGATGTACTGTGCTTGCTTGGAGTGTAACGCTAATGGCAGATTTCACCTATATGTTTAGATAAGGTTACCGTAAAAGATTTGTACCTATTGCGTGTTAATGAGTTGTTTGGCTCATTTCGATATATACCGATGGTTGATTTAACCGACGCCTTATGACTTATTGCCATACAGTCTCAAGAGCTAGTGGTTATAGCATTTTAAACTAAGGAGTAATGTCGAGATATCGTTTTTAATCTTTTTTTTTTAATTTTTTTTATTTTATTACTATGCAATCTGTTTTGGGGCTCAAGGCACTCCCAACTCTTACGGGGTTCACTTATTTACGTCCTTACCTTACGCTTTGCAGCCAAATCGAGGACGTACGGCTATAGGTCCGATTTACTTAACCATTTGCACATTGCATAGCTCCATGCCAGCCTATAAGTACTGACATGGAAGACGGGTCGGCCCATGGATTCTGCACTCCAACAGGGGGTCATAGTTGTGTTCATTCACACCACCGATCGTAATCAAGTGGTGAAAAATCCTTTTTGCATCCTGCCCCTATCGGGATTCGAACCCGGTACCTCCCGCTCCAATTGCCGCAGCTTTAACCACTGCGTCACCTGGGCGGCGTTTTAAATCTTGACGTTCGATTTTGTATGTAAAATTGTCAGCGATATCGATGTAGTTATCAATATTAAATGGATGGACTAGTTTTTGACCACTGGGTAAAAAAAGCTTTTGTCTGTTAAAAAAGCGTGTTCCAACTCGGATCCATGTTATAAATTGAAGCTTTGTTCATCTTAAGGCAATCGTGCTTGTGGACTATTCCAGATGTTTATGAACATTCAGATGTTGCATAAAACAACAAACAGTTTTGGAAGATTTTAAAAGGAATCCCAACAATATATACTGACAACAGGAGAAGAGGAACAAACTATTTTTAACAAGAAACGAAAGATCCAAATAGGGGATTCAAATTGCGCCTATAATTTGACCAGTAGTTTGGTGCGTGATATATTACAAGTACAGCACAAGTGTAAAATTACAGCAAGGCATCTAACTGATTCTTATAATCGAGTTGTTGTCCTTTGGCAAAAGTTTGGATCACAATTCAAACAACTCAGTTCATTTCATGATGTTTCATTTTCAAAGAGATCAAACCATTGTTGTTGCAAACGAGAAGGCTTTTAGCGGAATTTACATGCTGACTAATTTCAGACACAATATATGTTTTTTTGGTTGTATTTTATCTTTCCAATCTGTTTTGGGGCTCAAGGCACTTCCGATTATTTCGCGGTTCGCTATTTACGTCCAATCTTATGCTTTTACAGCCAAATCAAGGATGTACGTACAACAATCTGCACATTGCATAGCTCTATGCCAACCTATAGTACTGACATGGAAGATGGGTTGGTCCATGAGTTCTGCACTCCAACAGGGGATCATAGATGTGTTCATTCACACCATCGAACCCGGTACCTCCCGCTCTACCCGCCGCAGCTTTAACCACTGCGCCATTTGGTCGGTAACACAATATTTTCACGTTATATTTATATATGGATCTTTTTAGCAGTATCTCTACTAACGTAGAGTACTTTTTGACAGAATAAGCAATTTTTTGTCTGACTTAGCTCTATCAAGTACGATTATCTGCATACCATATTTATACCATCTCATAGAAATGATACTGAGAAAGAGTGCCTATATACATAGGTTTGTGTTCATTGCGTTCAAAAATGATTGGTCTTTCAACATAGGTTTGGGCATTTAAAATTCCAACTAGAATATTGTTTTCAGTGATACTTCAACGTCACAACATGAAAGAGATCTCCTTCGGCTACAAATTAAACACAAACGAAAATCGAAAGTTATCTGCACGCTATATTCATCGAACTAAGGTGACCGCGCAATGGAATACCACTCCCAAACTCCAAAAGCACAACATTTGATATCACAAAGTGCAACAATAATTTTGCAACGAAAACGAATCGAAACCAGAAACAAAAAAAAACAAAAACAAAAACACAAAAAGCGCGCATCGCCAGGAGCAATTCTTTCTGCTTTCTTTATTCTTTAATCATTTTATTGTTGTTGCGGTGCCGTTCGTTGTTGCTGCATTTTAATTTTGTGTCTTGTGTAAGTTGTTATTTCCTTTTATTATTACGATCATTTTTTTATTGTTTTTAATATCTACCTTTTCCTCTATATATAATCCAGCGTCTTTATCATTTCCTTCTGTACCTTTCCATTCAACGACTCAAACAAATATATTCACAGTCATCGTCATGACGATGATGTTGCGATGATGATGATCATCATCATACAATCAAGAATTATTATATACAGTGTCTTACAATATATGTTATATAGAATTGTGCTGCTGCTGCTCCCATCCGAAAGGCAGGTCAAAAATGTCAGCGAAATATACAAAAGAATAAAAGTACAAAAAAAAATCGCGATACGTGTAAGACGTAAGTCTTATATATATGTAATATAAGAAGAGGAATTATGAAGTAAATTGATCATCGCGCGGTGCATTTTTGAACAGAGATGAAAAGGTACACACATATACGCGTATGTATCTGTATCTTATAAATATATGATGGTACATAAAAGATGATGATGATTATGTTGATCGAGAAGAAGGCCAAACGAACAAAACGATATGTATATCAGGTAGGTTAATTCACTTGATTGAAATACTTGATAAATCAAATTACCTTTTAATGCCGAAAGACAACTCGGTGGCAATGTACCCGTTCTGATTCGTACACGAAATAATAACCTTTAAAATTGGGACATCAATGAAAATGCCTTAAAAATATTGTATTATTGAGTACAAGCCCGGCTTTTGAGGTTCTTATGAGATGGGTCGTCCCTTATTATTTATTTTATTTTGCTAAGCTGAAACACAAATTAAATGAAACTTTTTGGCTGGTTGTTTGAGGGACTCGCCTTTAATTTCACTAAGAATGTTCTAACCCGGTATAAATGGCTTCATTTGGTGGATGGTGTGCCAGTGTTATATAGAGCTCTGCGTGTTGGACACCTTTGGAAACTATGTGAACACCTTCTGCACCGCATATTAACAGTCGAAGCCTATGTTTTCTACTGTAGAAGCTATCTTAACACAGGCGGCGTATTCCAGTACTAATTACCTGTAGTGGACGTACGGAATACATTCACTATAGCGCAGCCTGGGAGTTAATTTGGGAAATAATTTTTTCAGAGCTATCTGAATGAACAGGGAATCATTGTGGAATAATTGGGTGTAGCTACTCAGGTGGGAGTTACGATTTGTGTCCCCAAGGCTCGATTTTAGGACCATTGCTCTAGAACATTCTTTATGATGGTGTTCTCAGAATTTCTTTGCCCAAAGGCTCGAAGCTAGTGGAATATACGGATGATCTGGCACTTATTTTACCGGCGAGATATAAAAAACATCTTGTAGAGCGAGTGGAGGCCGGAATGGAAGAAATCTCCAAATTTTACTGCATCGGTTGAAGTTGGCGCCGGAAAAGACTGATGCAGTTGTAATGGCGGGTAGAGGAATGATGCCACCAATGGCATTTTATATAGGAGGAATAAGAATAGTTCCAACAACAAAAATTAAGTACTTGCGGGTGTGGCTGGACCATTGACGATGATTTCAAGAGCAAACGGTGGTAAAGGCACATATAACGACAGTTCGCATCGTTCGGTTAACGGCACTGGCGACCGACCGCAATTAAGAGACAATTTCCACCTATTACGTTTATGCCTAAACAAAGAGTCGTAGTATTCAGTGAGACTCGTTAGGAAGTTGTTGTTTGGAGGAGCGGAGGATGGAGTCTTAGTCGGTTAGAGTCCGGCACAGTGCACATAAGGGTTTCACCTCCCTTCGAAAAAAAAATTTGGCTTTAGGTTTTATGTGGAAACATTGAGGCCGTAATCGATAGAAAAGTGCATCATTCTCTCCTCATTTTCGGTTACAGTTTCGAAACACGAAAAAGGACTTATCAAGAACTGACATCAAGTAGATTCTAAAATGAGTCTTAATCATGAGACTTGATAACATCAATTGGCTGAGTAATAACAAACCGAATGCTGATTTAACACGCGAGCAAAGCTTGAATGTCCGAAGTGTTTTACTTGTAGCCGGAAAAGAAATCCAATTCGAAAATTACTGAGCTCCGGCTACATACAGGCTACAAGGTCTAATGATACTTTGACAGAATACGATTTAAGTCATATGAAATGGTCCAGTAAAAGGTCCAATAACACCAGAAAATAGGGGTTCGGTTACTGTTATAGGGAGCACTGGTGTTCGCTAATTGTTGAGTACCCATAGTATTTCGACCTCTTTGACAATCTATAGCTGACTTTTTGGATGTATTTGTGGACACTACCAATTATGGTGGGAGGTGGCCCGGCCCATAACTACCCACATGCCTTTAGGCACTATACGTTTTCGGTAAATTATTTCGTGTAATTATTACCGAATCGTACAAATGGGACGACAACAGCCTACTCCATCCTACCTCTCCTCTGACGATGGACCAATATCAGGATGATGCCGACTAATACACACAAAATGAGGTCAAATGCGATACTTTACTAAATTGCTGCAAGTTTGAGAGCAGCACTCTTTGCAAACGAGATGAATTGCCATGCCATGATCGTCGTATTTGTATCGTTTTTAACAGTCAGGCAGCTATAAAGGCGATTGTTTCCAATACTGTTTTAGAGAACGAAACTTGTTTTGGAAATGACAATTGCCATAAATCGAATAACCCGGCAGTCTGAAAGAAGTTAAACTTTACTGGATACCCAGTCACAGGGACATCAAAGCAAACATATTGGCCCACTTGGATGAAGCTTGCACCTTTGATGGACCTAAGTGACGCTCTAGGGGTGACGTCATTATATCTTAAAGAGAGATATAGACTATAAATTAGGTGATCTGGACAAGCAGAGATGGGATAACCTCATGTATTGTTGCCTATCCAAAATCTTATTTGTATCAATAGATCAAAAAAGATCGAAGCCCTTCTTGAATCTTATGATAGACGCACTTTGAGGATCTCACTGGGCATTTTCAAGGGACATTATTCTCTGAATAATCACATGTTTCGATTGAAAACTTTTGAGCGCTTATAGAATTACTCTTTTGGATGACAATACCTATTTGAGGATCAACTGATGATTTTGGAAAAGATTAAGCATTCGGCGTTAAAATAATGCACCAGGTTTGATCAGACATATATAGTGCGCTTTATGCACAGTGACAGTTTAGTTTACCACAAAGCCAACGTTGACTCAACCTCAGGTGTCATGATAAATTACACTTCACTCTATATGAATGATTGAGCCACACACGTTGTTATTCAAGTGGCGGCATTCAATAATATGTTTACAGACAGTAAATTAAACCACTGTATGTACATAGAGATGAAAACCTATACAGACTCATCAACTGATCGACCGACCGACCGACCAACCACAAAAATAAAATGTTGCAGTAACATCAATTTGCTTATGGTCGTCATCTTTTCTATATATCTACTCGTACTTGATACATATATTTATAGTCTTCGCGTTCCCTAAGGCCAAAGGTCTGATGATAATAGCATTTGAGGTCAAACAATATACGAAAACGGAATATTTATTCAGCGTACAATTGTTGTTGGTATATAATTTTTTGAAGTTTGTAAGTAGCCGCGGGGATCAATTATTTTGCGCTGCTCCGCACCAAAGTCGTTATATAAATGTTATGCTGCGTTTTTATTTTTTATGCTCTTCGTTGGGTCTTTTGTTTTGTTTTAATGTTTTTTATGTTGGTTTTCATTCTGTATATACTTTATATACATAATAAATATTATATTCTGCCAATATATAACGTAAATTAGTGTATTCATCCGGTAGTCTGCGCGCGGGTAGTTCAAATCGAGCCAATTTTGGACTCGCTACGATTTTTACATATATTTATGTAACTATCTACCTACAAGCATCCATATGTAATTTATATATCAGATTGTAGCATATATTATGAGTGTGTGTGTGTGTAATAAGCTATTTATTACACAGCCGTAGCGCGATATCAGTACCATCTTAAAGAATTTCTTCTTCCAAATTACCGTCTTCTTCTTATCGTCTCGATCGTATTTAAACGATATTTCTAGACTCACATGTTAAAGCTGCCTTATATTTGGCCCCGGGGCTATAACCAATTTAAATATTTAAAATAATTTCGGTTCAAATGTTATCTATGAGCGCGATTGATTTATGAGTACGTCTATGTACATTGTGGTGGGTATTTGTCCGGATCGCGGTTGGTACAATGCAAACACACACGCAATGAGACACTTTACAAATACACATACATATATATGTACATCAATTATACATGTGGATGTGCGAATAATCACTGGCCTTAAGTAAAATTCTCGATATTCGATATTTTATGTGTTTCGAGTAAAACTATAATTATTTGATTTAAAATTTGGGAATAATTATAGATTAACCTTTTTGGCTGTATGGTTTGATTCTGGAAATTGGATTATATTGGTCCGCGGGTATCATTAGCATGTCAATCAAAACATAATATTTTTGTTGTTTTTTTGGTTTTTGGCGTAATTCCGAACCGCAGGAGTGAAATTCAAATTATTGATGTATTGTTGTGGCATTTTGGAGCGTCTGTCTGGTGCATGACTAGCAGTAATTTTCTCTTTATGCCCAATAGGAAACAAATATCATGGATAGACATGATATATAGAGTTTTCTTTTATAAAGGTGAGAATACATAGTCCGATTAACGACTGACAGACTATTGATGCGTAGACATAATAGAAAAAAGAGTGTGGAAATCTTGAAAGGTTGTAGACTCATTTGATGTGTTTGATTGAGGATATCGAAAAGTATATTCGAGTAACTCCGATCTCGAAATTAATTAACATAGCTCAATGGACCGTAAAGTATTGAGTTATAAATGATGAAAAAGCAACAAAACTAGTGTTGTCTATTGAAGTGTACTCGTATGGCTTAAACCAGAATTTAGATTTTCCTTCAGCGCTCTGCTTGTGGTGAGGTTGAAAACACTAAAGGAATCGAGATCGTCGATTAAAACTTTTCTAGCAGGAAGCGACTTCAGCGTCAACTATAGCCAATTACAAATAGGTTAGGTTAGGTTGAGTGGCTGCTTAGATCGGTAACGGTCTGTTGTGAAACCCCAAGATCTTACTTCCCTATTACCTTTATGAGAACTAGTTTGAGCTAATTATGTAGCGTGATAAATCTCGCACCTTAAAGTTTTCGAGATCAGAGAGGTAGTCCATTAAGAACTTATATATTCATGTCTTTTGTGTGCCGAAGCCGGGCATGAGCATAGAAGGTGGACTACCGTCTTTTACTCCTCTTCGCCTAACCAGCTACTGCAAAAGTCATTTGCTACTAGTCCTCTCATGTGTCCTGTGAGTACCCCCACGATCGGGTTTAGGTCTTCGTAGGGAGAACAGTATCTTTGAGCGTTTCAAGTCCAGCTTTGGCAAGAATTGCCTTGAATACATGAGAGAGTGTTCGTCCACCTTGCATTCCCTGAAGCTACTGCATCTTTTTAAAGTACAGTCTTGAGTGCCTTAATGGGCCTCCCCAACTTTGCTCTTTCCGGTAGCAGTTGGTGAGTTGTACCATGCCGCGCTAGTTCGTTTGCCCTGCAGTTCTCCATGACGTTCAAGTAGCCGAGGACTCAGACTATTTAAATTTTGAACTGCTCACTCATCTTATTCAGAGACAAGTGGCAACCCAACGCCACTCTAGACGTCAGAAAAATATAATCCAGTGACTTGATTGCCCCTGACTGTCCACATAGATTGCAATATCAGTCGAGAATACCACATTATGTCTCAACCAATTGAGGATCTCTTCAATCGCTATGCCTGGTACACGCTGCAGTGATCAGACTCCAGCTCCTACTTTATCGTGTAGCTTTTATCTATGAAAAACTCTGGTGCTTCCGTTTCCGCAACCGACCCGTTCCTCCAAGATTCTCTTGAAGGCAGGTATGGTTCGGAATTTTTTCTCGAAGCACAAAGTCTGTGTAATGTAGTCTAGATTCGCTAGTTACTTCCTTAGCGATCTAATTATTTTCCAGTGTCCTGTCTGAAGCCATTTCCACTGAGATATGGCTAATAGTTGGGTGACCGTAATCGCCGCCATCTGCTTACCATAAATATCGACAGAGAGAAGGTGAAACATGACCTCCAAGGCACGTGTAGGTGGTGTCACCACCGCCCCGCTTATAAGCATGCAGGCCGTTCTTTGCACCTTCTCGATCCTCTTTTTGTACGTTACTTTATCAATAGCTGGCCACCATACGCTCACCCCATACATAAGTATACAGGTCTTACTACGAAAGTGAAGTACCAGCCGGGAGTGTACCAGCTTCGACTTCAGACCCCATCTCTTTCCGAAGGCATTTCTGCATGAGTACATGGCTATATTATGTCCTTGTTTATTCCTGCATCTTAACAAAGTGTTGGGCTTCCAACTAAGCTTACTGTCTTGGATTACGCCTAGAAATCTTGTTTTGTCAGTAAAAGCTAATCTCCTGCCAATTAAGAGAGGTGAATCTACTTCCGGGTTTTTATATTTACTATTAAATAGTACCAGTTCAGTTTTGGACGAGCTTATTGCCAGTTCACATCTGATGGCCCACATCGTAATGATTTGGAGGGTATTTTGCATTACCTCTTTCACCGTGCTTAAATATTGTAGTTAGAAATTTATTCTTAATGACTAAGTTCTATGGAGCCAATACATGTAAATGATAAGTCTACATTTAAATAGAAAGCCCTAACCAACCAAATGGCACAGTGGTTAAAATTTTTTTTTTCGAATCCCGGTAGGGGCGGGATGCAAAAACGTTTTTTTACACTCTGATTACGATCGGTGGTGTAAATGAACATATCTTTGACCACCCCTATTGGAGTGCAAAATTTATGGGCCAACCCATCTTCCATGTGAGTATAGTTATAGGCTGTCATAGTTATGCAATGTGAAGAAGGGTTCTAAGTAAATCGGATTTGTAACCGTACGTCCTCGATTTGGCTGTAATGGGGTAATGTAGGATGTAAATAAGCGAACCTTGAAAGAGTTGGGAGTGCCTTAAGCCCCAAAACAGATTGGAAAGATTTTGTGATGATGAGAATTTTTCAAACTCGTATTTTGGTTTTGTTTTTAGCTCTATGCCTGTGATGAGCTTTTTGGCAAATCAGACTCCATGTCGCAGAACATTCCTGTTTAGCAGAACATTCTATGCCAGCCAAGATGGCTGGCATAGAATGTTCTGCTAAACAGACGGCACTTAAAAGAAAAATACTCAAAAGAGATAATATCGATAGAAGCAATAGGTTAGTCATGATGAAAGCCTGAGCATAAGTCAAAATGACTCATACTTTCGTAATTCCAAGCATTATTTGATCAGCAATTTAGTTAGACAATTATTCTTAATGGCCAGGTTCTGATCCCGATTTACTATTTGATGAATCATATATTCAGTCAAAGCCGCAGTAAATCCGATTCCATGGAGCTGAGAGAGGAAGACGTTTTATTCTACAGCAACTTTAGTCATTGCCTAAACTTTTGACCAAGTACGACGTATTGGCGTACAGTTGGCAATAAATTATTTTGTTTTTGGTGGGAAACATCTGCTCCTTCATCACAAAATTACTCGCCTGTGAGACGTAATGCTATCAATTTAACGTGAAGTGTACATGATAACTCTACTTTTTAGTAAAAAGCCTCAGCTGACCAAATAGCGCAGTGGTTAAAACTGTTACATTTAGAGCGGGAGGTATCGGGTTTGAATCTCGATGGGGCAGAATGAAAATGGGAGTTTCATCTGATTCCGATCGGTGGTGTGAATGAACACATCTATGGTGACCTTCTGTTGGAGTGCAATATTTATGAACCAACCTGTCTTCCATGACGGTAGCTGTCATGGAGCTATGCAATATGTAGATGATTCTACGTAAATCGAACCTTTCGCGAAGCATGAAAGAGTTGGGAGAGCTTTGAGCCCCAAAACAGATTGCAAAGATAAAGATAGGCACATAGAAAGCTCGTTTGGATAAATTATGGAAAATATTCTAACTTAAGCCTAACCTACAAGTTTTGTTTGGACGTTTACCTATTTGGACGAATGGTATTCAGATATTAATACAAATATCCAAAAATCCAAAGCTTAAGTAATATTTTCTAGACACTCTAAACCAAATGGTATGTAAGAACATGGTCAGATAGAAACGGTTCTGGAGCAAACAGAAACAGACGAGTATTTATAAGGCTAGAAGTCACCAAATTATTTTATTCTTTAAGGTTGAACCGTATTACAATTTAATCTGGAGTACAAGAGTTCGGGTTTAGGGTGGTTCACAATTTTGGTGATCTTATTCAATTAGTGTCATTAAGCATGAGTTTACTTTGAACTCACTAAAACAGTTCAACGACCAGGATTACACAGAAGATCAAGCTATACTACATAAATATGCCGGCATGTGGTAGAACATTCAGAAGTTATCAGGATAGATGTACATAAGGCTACGGGCACATAATCATCAGCACCATGTTAGCCATGAGATAGAAAACAGCACCTACATCTTATCATATATAGAACGCTACGAATATTCAAAACATGGACCACATATATCTTAAATGTCTTCGTTTATTGAAAGCTTCCTGTCCCAAATAAGATCACTTAACCATAAACATTGAAATTAAAAAGTATTAGTATTAGAGATGAATCGATCTCACTTTAAGAAAAGAACCGAATGACAAAACTGAAGACAATAATTATCAAGTGAGTCAAATCGACCAGTCTTATAGACGCCCTATATACACACATAATATATTCATTACTCGCTGATCAAACCAATAATTGATTGATTGGGATGAATTGAGTTGAATTAACCCGATATCGAGTTCTACGTCTGCTTTACTACAAAGGGAAAGCTCAGTCAAAAATACCACTCACAGACGAACATCGCCGAGAGTTTACAATCGTCAAAATTGTCACCAATTATACACATAGAGATTATGTATAATTGGTGACCATTTTCCCAAAGTGTGAGCAACGCAGTGCTTTCAACTCACGATTCCATCTACGAAGGGGTTGTTTTGAGAAATGATGCCTGATCTAAATCCGATGAGTATTTCCGTATGAGGAATATTTCAGTAACATATTTAACCAGTATTACATAATTGAAGGGCGATAACTGATCGCGATCGATCAACTCAGTTTTTATAATTCATCTTTATACTGTCTAGAGATTAACACTAGATATTGTTAATTTGGCTTCTCAACTCACCTTTGACGTTAAGGTTAAGATGTAACACTTTCTGAACATAATATTGACTTTAGACTAGTCAGATCGAGCTTTTATAATATGATACATCAGACCCGATTTAAACAACAGGTCTTGTTAACCACACAGCACAACAAACATCACATAACATACGAAAACGACGACCAAAGAAAGATGTGTACCTACATATGTACACTCGGCAAATAATTTATTTACGAGGAGAGGCATCGAAAATTTCTTTCTTTTTATTTTTATTAATTTACTTTATGATTGCACTTTGCCCACCTTTGAGCCTTTCTTGAAATTATCGTTGAAAAGAGCAAAGTAAAACTAAAAAAAAAAATTAAGTCGCCTGTTACCTTTTAATAACAAGTTTCAAGTTGTTTTTGCATCCAATGGTACAACAACACTATGAAGGGCAAGGTGATTTAATGCGAAACGGTCGCACAGTTGGTGATATAGGGGCCGGTTAATAGGTTCTCGATATGTATATATGTATATGAAAAGAAGACAGACACCATGACAAAGACATAAGATCGTGATCTAATATCATAAATTAAAATGAACAAACTTTATGTGCTTTAAGATGATAAACTTGATTTCTACGGTACTTTAGTGATGTTATTGATGTGGCCTCTAAGGTCTTATTATTTTATTTATATGCTTTAATACTCTTAATGCTGGTTTTGTCTTTAGTTTATGTTTTATTTAATCCAAGAAAATTATGTTTTGTATATAAAGCACGTGGGCGTTCAGTTATTTTGTTTTTTTCTTCTGCAAGTTTGCAAAACTACACACAACAACAACAACAATTGGAATTGAAAACTATTTGCGGTTATAGAATTATTTCTTTGGAATTTCACAAAGTGTTTATTATAGTTATAGACACACACGACAGTTCCAACAACAAATTGTAATTAATCACTGTGTGATCTATATATATAAGATGTGGGTTTGGTTCGATGTTCTTCGCGACATTAGAACAGGTTGTTCTACGTTATATTGCCTCACCATTTCATACATTTTTATTTTATTTATGTCTTCATCGTGGTGCAACTAAAAGAGCCCGAAGAAGTGCAACAGAATGTTGTACATATATATACACACACACAGAGAATAAAAAGCCAAATCAAAGAGCTAATGACACAACACAACAAGACGAAGAAATTATAACAATCTTATAAATTTTTATCACGCAAAAGAATTTCGTTTTAATTGCATTTTATCTTTGGTTTGTTTTAAATAACTACAACACGAACAACATTATCGCAATTTATTTATGTGCATATATAGCATATATATACAGTGGACAAAATACATGCTATATGTATTGAGATGGTAGCCGCGACACTTGAACTCCGGCCAACACAATACTATAAACTACTATCGAGTGATCGCGAACAGAATGAAACCTCCGCCATTACAACGGTAGATTTTGAAAAATTTATAGACCTTATTTATGGCTCGTCGGATCCCGTCCCAGTCGCGACTCATCATATACATATATTATTCATATCTCTTACATATTGTGTATATACACAAAACTACTTTGATTTATTTTCATTTAAAACGTTTGTGAACGCGCATATAAGAGAGCGAAGATTAATAGTTTCTTAATTGATTAAATATTAAGAAGAAACGAAAAAATAAAGAAAAAATTTAAATTTTTAATTTATTGTTATTATTGTTATTATTATACCTACACTAATGTATATATGAATATATAGTGTTGCCATTGTTGTTGTTTACACACACACACCCAAAACGAAAATATTAATGATCGCCGTTTGTGTGTTGGGTTAATCAAAATCTTATTAAATATTCAGAGAATTTATTTTGGTGATTTTATCACTCTTCATTGCGGTACAGAAGAACCCTAAAACCACTTTGTTCGTTGAACTGCTGCATTCGATATTCTTATCGTCTCGATCTTAAATATGACAATAGGATTGAGTTTATACCTTTGTTGTGAAGGGCAGTGGCTTAAGATATTTTTTTAAGACGGCGACAATTTAACTGTTGAGACGATGGGGAAGAGAAGCGCTTGGCTGGAGAAACCTGTACATGTATGTTGTCCACTTATGAAACTTGTATATTTTGTTTAATTGACATATATGTACAGTTAACCAAAGTATATATCGTTTCTTTTAATGGTTCATAATTACTCATACCTTACTGTTTTGGCACTCATTAAGGTATTTACACTCAAAAAAAAAAAAAAAATTACGAAGGTACCAAGGAGGTCATGGAGACTGTTTTGCGATAAAATGGAAGAAGTCTCCAAAACCTGTCGTCTTCGGAAGATACTGCCTACTAATCCTTCCAGACCCAATTATTACATGGGTTAATGAAGGATTCTGGACTACTACTGAGGAATCTTTGAAATTTCTCGTCGAAACTCACTTTCCAGGAAGCTTCGACGACACGACAGAGACTATTTCTCATGAAGGAGAACATACTCACTGCGCATAGAGTATATCGTAACCAAAAAACGGATCCTATGGGCACTTGAAGGTTTCGAACCTTATAAATCGGCTGGTCTTGCCACAGGTAAATGGTCACAGGACTACCCAACAGGATTAGGTCCAATAACTCTATCATACTCTTTATTGAAAACCTTGGAAAAGCTGATGGATATCGATATACGTTCAAAAATAAAGCCTAGTAACTGGGCTCAGTCTCAGCATGCTTACTGTAATGGGAAATCTGTGGACACAGCTCTGCACGCCCTAGTAAGTACAATTGAGAAATCAATATTTTCGCAAGAGTTTCTTTATATTGAGGACGCCTTTAACAATGTAAAGACGGAGGCAATTCTGGAGAGATTATAGTTCCTATGGGTGGATTACCCTGTAAGTAGGTTAATCAATCCCATGCTTGGATGCAGGATGGTTAACTTGGAGCTGGAGGAATCCACCATCACGAAGCGGGTGGCTAAGGCTGCTGTTAGAACTGAAGAGGGGGTCGGAGTGATTGCGCTAATGCAAATGATGTAGCGATAGCTGTCTCTGGTAAAGAAGCAGGTGCTCCAAAATGCCCTCTAATCATTACGAGGTGGACCATCAGATGTGGACTGGCAATAAGCTCATAAAAACTGAACTGGTACTATTTACTAGGAAATATAAAATCCCGATAGTATCAACCTCTTTTAAACGGCAGAAGGCTAGCTTTTACTGACAAGGCAAGATTTCTAGGCGTAAATTTGGACAGTAAGCTTAGTTGGAAGCTCAACATTTTGGAAAGAGTAAGCAAGGCTATAATATAGCCATGTACTTGTGCAGGAACGCCATCGGACTGGTTATTCATTTCGGTAGTAGGACCTGTACTTGTGTAACGGGTGAGCGTGTGGTGACCAGCTCTTGATAAAGTAACGTACAAAAAGGAGATCGAGGAGTTGCAAAAAACGGTCTGCTAACTTATAAGCGGGCGCTGAGGATTACACCTTTACGTGTAAGTAAGATCCTGTGGTATCACAACAGACCGTCGCGGGCTTAGTGTGCTGTAGCTGCCACTCAAACTATACCCTAACCTAACCTAAGATATTTAGGATTCCATACGACTAGAATCTTACAATTTCTCTACTTTTTTCTACTGTGCACCAAATGACAAAAGCTTTTAGTTTTCCCCTCCATATAATGAAAGTGTCAAACGATCTTTCGATACTCTACCATTTTGAAAAAATTCACCTTTCTCGAATAAACACCTACATATCTGGTTTTAGTTATTAAACCGGTGCACATTTATAAGTGTTTGAAACATTTCAATAGCTTCCGTTGGTGCTTCGTATATTGTTCACCATACGAGAGGAGTCAAAAATGTTCGCTTAGTAGGCGGCTGTTAAATATTTTTTATCGAAAAAACCAAAAATACCAAATCCGTTGCAATTGTTTTATGAGACTTATAACATAACTTATAACGATCGGTTTAAATGCAGCCGGGAAAACGCAAAATAGCTGAGGATGCATCAGACAAAATTCCAACACCAACACAAACAGAAATTCGCACTAAAAATATTCAAATTAATGCTAAATTGCATATGGAACGATTGCACCGTCTCTACAGACTCCTAAGATTTCCGAAGGGACATTTGAACGTTCCGAGAAAGTCGAACAAAATGTTCCACTGATGAAGTTACTGTGATTGACGAAGATCCACGATTTACACAAGATATTATTTTTGATGAATTGCGGCCTAAACAATTTTATTACAAATATTAAATTATTATCTGAGATACACGAAGAAATCTGCTTGATGGGTTCCAGAAATCAAACAGTAGCTCATGGTAAGGAGCCAAACAGGAGTAAACCTGCCCGTAAAAGCTCAGCAACAAAAGTAATGATGTCAGTTTACTTGACCGGAATAAAAATTGTGGCTGATATTCCTCTAAAAAAAATTTCAAAAATTTGTTGCCAAACCGGAAGAAAAGAGATTTTGCGGCGCTACTTTTCATGCGACGACATGCCAGTTCATCTGGTATCAAAGAAATACGACCAGCACCAAATTTCCCGGATCTAGCACCTGGTGATTTGTGGTTTTTTCCAAAAATTAATTTAAATTTGAGAGGTAAGGTCCTTAACAAAAACGCGGGGATAATTAATGAGGTTATTGCTGAACTTGATCAGCCCATACGTTAAAAGCTCGAAAATAATGATGGATATAATGATATGATGTGATATAATGATAACAATACTAAGTAGTGTAGGAATAGATGGGCTATCGAGTACCTTAAAACGGGAAACACATTGGAACTGGAAAATTTTATCGATACTAAAGATCTCGACGAATTTTGAATTTTCAAACTTATTGTTATAATAAATCTATCTCGCTGAATGACAATATATGACAATATCTTAAAATTTGACAGAATTTAGAACATAAAATGTATTCATGAAATACTCTACCAACTCTTCGAACAGGCATCGCAATACTGGTTAGGCCTCATACTACTACAGCTGTTGTTATTGTACCCATACGGATACATAATCAATTGGACTAGGAGTAAGTAAATACTAGTACAGTAAAAAAATACTAGTACAGTAGTTTGATAATAAAAAATACTACATCAATTACACTATTAAGGTAACAGACCGTTTATTAACTCCAACCAGGTAAAGCCACAAGTAATGACAACCGCTAAGCTGAACTTCTTCTGTATTGATCAAATCATATAAATATAAAAGTCAAACGAGTATGGCTTTTCTCTATGTATCTTTGTAGAACACTCTATATGTCGTGATGGGCGGCATCATCAATTTCGTAACAACTACTGTAGAGGGTGTCAAGCAAAGTGAAGGAAAGTAAGTCGTATATATTCATCAGATACATATATCATGGATTGCCTTTCGCCAGTTAGATTAAGATCAGGGGGCTATTATGAAAAATTCGATTTGGATCCGAAAGTGAATTCTGCTATTATGAAGATCCGATCGAAAAATCCACTATTTTGAAACTTATAAGATAAAACGAATTTATTCATTTTATGGTATCGAAACATAGCAATTTCAAGTGAATTACAAAAATCATAACTGCTAACTTCATGCTGACATTTGACAAATTCAACCCAAAAATTTCATAATAGGAAAATTCGCATCGGATCGGACTTTTCGATATCGTAAAAAATCCGAAATTGGATTATTTCATAATAGCCCTCCCTAGACTATATATTTCGACAAGTTTCGAAACTTTGTAAAAAAGCATGACTGCCTTGATGTAAAAATGCATGACTGCCTAGAAACAGTAATACGTGAGCAATAATGATCTCAACTAAAGAAAACCATTCCTCGAAAGTCGAAGAATAACGTTTGTCGTATTGTAAGAATCTTCTTGTATTATTTCATTATTTTTGCTGCGACCAAACTCTTCACTCGGTCTTTATACATCACAAGCTCTGTTCCAGTTTTGATATACAAAGTAGAACCAATTAGGGTCTAGACTGCAGCACATCTAGCAAAACGTCCAGTAAAATTGTTTCGATCAGTCGACGAACAATACAACTGTCCAAACATCCACAATGTCAAGTGTTTTGATATTAAACAAAACAGCTACCCATAATTTTTGAATCAGACGATTCAGACCATCCAATAGTACATAATAACAAAGTTCGGACTCTTACTAGAAAACAGATTAAATATATGAGAATACTTCATAGGCATGTACCCGCACTCAGAGCAACCAGCCTTAATCTGTAACATATTTAGAATGAAGATACAGTTATAACGGCCATAACGAAAACCGAGCTGACTATATTTACTTGTACAACACAGATTCCATTTTCAGGAAATTGAACTGTGTTCTATTTTAGACAATAAGTAACCTAATATTTAAGAAAGGGTAAGGGTAAGGAAAGCTACGAGAGTGCTAAACTCTTGTTATAATACCATTGGACAAGAGTGAAGGACTTTTAGATCCTGCCTGCTTTCTGTAATATTAATTTTTTTCCTAATAGTAATGCCATTGTTCTGCACGAAACATAATTGAGGGGGGATTTTCATAGCCATTTTTGTCTATATTTGGCCTGCAGCACATCTCTTCACGCAGAGAAAAGATATGGTTGTAGCATAATTACAGCAAATATAGTGTGTTTCTAAATATAATAATATTGTTAGTGTGAAAATTCTTGTTAGTCGTCACAATGTTATAATTTTCCAAATGATAGGAATGATAATAAAATAATTGTAGAAACCATTTTATTGTTAAAATGTAAAAATGAATATAGTTCCTACAACTATTAGTTCCTACAAAATAAATATAATTGTGGTAAACAATTAATCGGCCGTTATTTATGCTTAAGGCAAATATTTTGTGCTGGATTATGGTTGCTGTAATGATATTGCTTTTTTCAAAACAATTTTGTCAGATTAAAGTTGCTGGAACAAAACATGGTTGTAATGATAGTAAGATTGTTCTTTATCATAAAATGTTAATAGTTTCAGTGATCGTGTAATAGTTGCATAAAACATTTTTTATTTCTGCAGAACCATCTTTATGTTTGTACGAACTATATTTATAATTGAGCCAAACATGTTTATTGTAATTTTAAAACATGTCATATATTTAGGGAATCATATTTATAATTGTGTCAATAGTGTATTTAATGATGGCAAAATTAATCTAATTGTACCAACCATTGTTATGGTTGGTACAATTATGTTGCTGCTCCTTCACTCTTAATTATTAAACTTTAAGTATTTCATTTCATTATGACCTAAGACGTTCTAGTATTAAGTGGCTAATATCCGTCTGTTTTATAATAAATATAACAGACATGATTTTGAGTGTGCAAAAGTGTAGCTTGTAAGTGATTGGCGATCGTGAAGATGATTTTAATCTAATAGTACAAGTAAGTATACATAATCTTCAGCCAATATTCATTTTTTGACACTTATTATGTAAAATTATTATTTTATTTGTTTTTCAGTTAAAAGTTAGCAGATTATGAAATTGGTGTATTTTTTAATGAGAAATCTAAAAGTTTTCGGCATTTGGTGAGCAGTTTATTTGTAGTCTCGGAATTGTGTTGACATTAAGTAAAGTCGACTCATTATCGTGAAATTTGTGTTACTAAATATTTAATTTATACAAATATATATTTTTATAATTAATTATAATTATAATTTTTTTTCAGAATCTATGTAGTTTTGATAAACAAATTTATATGTATTATATTATTAGATAAATTAATATTTATATTATTATTCAATAAAAAATTAATTAAAAATAATTTAATTGTTTGTATTATTTCAAGATTTTTTTATAACATTTTTTCTAAAATCATTTCATAATTCAATCCTTTGTAGTAGCAAACATTTAGTGTTCACTACCAATAAGCTAAACGAAATAATATGATATCAACGATCATATTATGATCATTGCAACAAAACTTGTTTACGATCATCATGTTCGTTACCAACATGCAATATTTGCTGCAACAAAAATATAACTGCAACAAACATATTATGTTTGCTGAAATAAAATCTAATCATTTGTAATATGTTCGCTTGAACAAAATAGTTAGTTGTCAAAACCACAATACAACGAATTTATATGATTGTTGCAATAAAAAACCCAAACATAATATGTTCCTCTTAAAACATTTTTGGAGGCACTATATTTTTTTTTTCAGTGTTAGTATGGCTTATATCAAACTGAAGTTTTTTGGTGTGCACAATATCTGCATAAACATATGGGTTGCTCATACCACTGCACCAAATAGTGCTGGCCACCAAATTAGTGCTGGTAATAAAAACATGTCCCGATCACTTATCGCATCTATCTAGAGAGTACCATGATTTAAAGCGAGGGGGAGGGGGAGGGAGGTGTTTCTTTTTATATATTTTGAATAGTAGTTTTGAGTGAATTGTGAGAGTTGTGTTGCTTGTATGTTGTAATTGACAACGTTGCTTTTGATCTAATGATGACGACATTGAATGACTGTATGTCGAAAATATCAAATCCATCTCATCACGCATATGCGCATTGTGCAATTCGTATATGTACGTTCAGTCGTGTCGCGACAGAGCTTGCGAATTACAAAACAACTTGACTCGAAATATAAATTTATGAATTGATTGATTGTGGCGTGATGATAATTGCATTTACGAATTATTTGGGTTACTCTGAGTGCCACTACCAACTATATGATTTTGCTGATGCCAGTATCAAATTAGGAAGTGCACTAGAATAGTTCCAAAGTTTTTCTGAAATTTCCAGAAATAATGACTTTAATCATATATCAGCAAAGTGAGACACCTCCATTAAGGCCCTCTTATTTTGAACCAGACACAAATTTCAATAAAATGTTTCTCACACATTTACTCGTGCACTATTACCAATTTCGTAATGTACGTTTATCTAAACCAATTAGAAGACTAATACATCTCACGCCGACATACGAGTATGTACTTACAAAAATGTTTCGATAATCTCGTCCACGATCTCAAATTATTTAGTAATAATCTCAGTGCTTTCAAAAACTGAAAACTTTGTGATGAAAATTTCAACATTGTAGTTGTCTCGAATTGCAAATTTTTATCTCGATACTCCATGGTTATATATTACGAGTATAGAAACGTATTTAATGCAAATAAATCACTTTGGTTTCATTTTAAGTTTGTACGTTTTGTTGTCATTATGCAAAATTGAGAAAACTATGCTATACTTGGATACATATATACGAGTAGTCGAGTACATGTAAGTGCAATAATTCGTGCAATTTATGTACAGCAATTAGAAACACAAAAAACTGGTAATTAAATCGTGAATTCGAAAATTGAATATACTTGTATTTATAATATCGACCACGGGAAAATGGTGCAGTGTATAACAGTTTCGACAGTTGGAGCGAAAGGTGCTACATTTTTCAAATATGTTGAGGTTTTTACGAAGTATGTATATTATCGTATGTTAATGCTCACATCAATAAACTCCATATTAATTTATTAGATTTATTAAAGTTCGGTGATTTATATTATCAGACAAATTCTAGTGACTCCTTAATTACGATAAAACTTGACTCCATAATTTCGATGTTTATTGCGATATAAATTAATTAATTATTGAAATTAACACAAACTATTATTTATTATGTTTAACAATATATATTTTAAGATTCACTATTTATGATTAATTATTTAATATTTTGTCATATTTTAAAATCGAAGTTAATCGAACAACGGAACAGAAAAAACTTATTTAAATTGAATGAAAAACTAATGAATACTGTTTTTCAAAGTTAACTTGAATAAATAAAAAATCTATTTACATGAGTTGTATACTCAACTATTCATTTAAGGTGCCAGAAATTTAGATAATCAATCACAAATAAATTTAAGAGCGAGGTGTGAAGAAGCACCAAAATACCATGCGACACCACAAATACTCCCCTCCCAGAGAGATCGAAGATCTATCGACCAAGTATCAATCTGGTAGGAGCCCTGGATACACGACCTGACCTTGTAATATTTGTCGTTTTCTGTGACAAGTCGAATCGAACCCGTTTGCGAACTTTCGGCTCTTCATAAGAAAATTTAGGTCCGTCAGCTGAAATAAAATGTTCTGGTTCGTGAGTCGGTACAAGAAGGTCAGTCTGTACAGTTGTAGTGTCCGTATTCTGTGATTGATTGTCAGAGTAGCATGGTTTAAGTCTGTCAATGGAAATTTTCGTATGCCGTCCGTTTAGGTCTAAAGTGTAAAATTTATCTGTACGATCGATAACTAAAAACGGTCCAGTGTATGGTGGTTGTAAAGATTTGCGTACCGCATCCGTTCGTAAAAAAACGTGCGAGCTAGTCAGAAGATCTTTACTAATGAAAATTTTATCCGAAGTATGTCGAGAAGCTGGTACAGGTCGAATTTCATCAAAGTGTCGTCTTAAATTAGTAATAAAGTCAGATTGTAAAATTTGATCGTTCGTAGCGTCTAAAACGGTTCCAGGAACTCGAGTCGTACATCCGTAAGCCAGTTCAGCTGGAGTAGCTTTTAGTTCGTCACTGTAAGTCGTTCGTAATCCTAGTAAGATTGAGGGAAGAACACTAGTCCAATCAGATCGGTTGTAGCACATAATGGCAGATTTGATGACACGATGCCATCTTTCAATCATGCCATTACATTTAGGATTGTAACTAGTTGTTCTCCTTCGTTCAAAACCGAGTAAGTTAGCCAGTTCGTGAAATAGTTGTGATTCGAATTGCATGCCTTGGTCCGTAACAATGGACTCTGGCACACCAAAGCGAGCTATCCAATGCGAATAGACAGCAAAAGCAACAGTTGCAGCAGTTATATCAGCCACTGGAATCGCCTCAGGCCAACGTGTATATCTATCAATCAATGTAACGCAATACCGCTGATTATCAGAAACAGGCAACGAACCAATGATATCAAGGTGAATAATCGAAAAGCGTTGAGAAGTTAATTTGTAAGTACCAAGCGGAGATTTTGTATGACGAGAAACTTTAGCCTTTTGGCAAGCTACACAACTTTGAGCCATCTTCTGCACGTCTTTTTTCATTGATGGCCAGATTATATTCTGAGTCAAAAGTTTTATGGAAGCTTTGACGCCAGGATGAGACAGATTATGAAAAGCATCGAAAACATGTTTTCGGAAATTTAAGGGTATGAATGGCCTAGGTGTGTTACAAGAAGCATCGCAATAAATTAATTGTTTCGAATTGAAGGAAACGGGATATTTCTCAAATTTGATAACAGAGTTACTCCTTAAAGTTCTTGAAGTTCCTCATCATTGGTTTGAGCATCTGCGATGATAGCATAATCAATGCTTTCAGGGATAGAAATTTGATTAATGCGTGAAAGTGTATCTGCGACTACGTTGTCCAGACCAGAAATGTGTTGAATATCGGTCGTGAATTGACCAATGAAATCTAAGTATCGAAATTGACGAGGAGATGCTTTTTCCAGTTTCTGATTAAAAGCGTAGATAAGTGGTTTATGATCGGTATAGAGCGTAAAAATACGACCCTCAAGAAGATGTCGAAAATGTTTTATACCCCTTATAATAAGCCGCGAGAAGTTCACGATCATAAGCACTATATCTTTTTTGCGTATCATTGAGACGATAAATAATGATTTTGTTCGCCAAACTTTTCGTGCATTACGTTCATTTTACGGTCGTCATAATGGTCCATCAAAACGGGTAATTCTAATCGTTAGCTATAGGCCTTTCTCGCACCACGTATGCTCTAAATGATTATAGGTCGAACAATGCGTACCAAACGAGCATAAACGGTGTAAAGCGTATAGCTTCTTACACATCTACGTTGTTCTCAACAATATTTGGCGATGAAGCTACGTTAATAAACAGAATTGTCGAATTTGCAGTGAAGATAATTCAAGCCTTTGCCAAAACACCATTACATCTAGGGAAAATCACTGTTTGATGGACTTTATAGGTCAGCGGAATCACTGTTCCATATGTCTCGAAAAACGATGATGGGGGGAATGTCACAGCCAATGATGAATGGTATAAAGACATACTTTCTAACTTTTTTGTATCGCAATTAGCTGCCATTATTGCCACATCATATTAAAGAATAAAAGGTGCACTTATCCATCCAATATGTAGTTATAATTTCACTGTGGGACAGTTACTGTCAAATTGGGACCCTATCAAAAACAATCGTTTAGTTCTCACATGGAAGATGTCTGGTTTCAATCTCCACTCGAACATGAGGTCGAATAAGTATTCATTCACATCGTCGATCGTAATCGAATGATAAAAACTTGTTTTTACATCAAACGAGATTCGAATCCGTTACCATCCGCTCCAAATATGCCGCAGCATCAACCACTGTGCTATTTGGTCGGCAAGAACCAACTTTTAGAGCTGCTCAACTATATAACTTAACCAACTTAAAAATAAATCAAACATATTGACTGACCCTATGTGCAAAACATTTTAAGTCTTAAGTATCAAATACTTTTTGAAGAAGAACACCGCTTCGGGTTAGCTTTTTACATAGTTCAGAGATCATCTAATATCAGGTCATCTAATATAAGGATTTTGTAGAGTTGTATCACCTCGGCATAAAATTTGTAGAAAAGCAGGCAAGAAAGTGTCTGGAGAACCCAAATCAGCCAACGTGTTGATTTTCTCAAAAGTTTTGTTCCTTAATTTTTAGAGGCTGAAAAAGATCTTTTTGTGTCGCTGTGTTGGGATCTTTTTTATATCTCTAAATAGAATTCAACAATTTTGGTAATCACATTGAGCTTCTACGAGTACGTGTCCATATTCTGAACACAGAATTCAAGAGCTTTAAGTTTCATCGTTCTTGTTTTTTGGTAGTTCACCAGTACACAATCTACAAGGTGTTAAAGCCTGATCTAGTTTTTTAGTAGGAGGTGTGTTTGATCTGTGTTCATTTAAATTCGATATAAGTGAGATTATTTGAGTAGCTTGCGATATTGATTGCCATAGAAGATTTTACGAGTAAGAGTCAACCCGAACACCTTTCTCTTAAGTGAGTTTTGCGGATCGGATATTTTTGAAAAGATGTTACTATCACCTCGAACAGTATGGTCTAGTAAAACCCAATAGTTCCGATTTTATTTACTAAATCCGACAGAAGGTGCAATCATGTGAAATTTAGTCTAAGTGGGCATACAATTCAAAAATTTTCCAAACCTCAGTAGATATGGTTTTCATAAAGTCGAGATACTAGTTAAGTAGCTATCCAATCGACCAACCGCCAGTACTCGTTAGTAGTTCGGTTCTGATCTTTGTTAAATAAACCATAGTATAGCAACGACAAGAACCGAACTACTAGCGGTTCACTAGCGGGTACTAGCGGTTGGTTGATTTAAATGAAAAGAAATCGGTCATCAGACAATTAGTCAGCAATGCAAGTGTAATAAATGTTAGATAACATTTATTACACTTGCACTGCTGGGGTGTTTCTTTACCTCCTGATCGTTTTGTGACACCACCGACGAACTATGTAACACTATAAATGCGTTTTGGTTCACATATCGTTAAACAATCAGTATAGTAATAGTACCACCCTGTGCAACAAATTGTCGATTTCGTTTACATAATACACTACATCCAATCCACTCCGCTCCCCAATCGTATACACACACACACACACACAAATCACAAAAATGATGATCTAATTTAAAACTTTTTATGGTTGTTCATGTAAAAGATTATAAACTTTAACCTTTTTATCGTACATATAAAAGCCAACAACACTGTCTGTATGTACATTATAAACTTAAAAAAAAATTGATTTTCTTCGTTATTCCGATTGTTGTTGTTGTTATGTTATGTTAGACGATTACCTGTGTGTTTTACGAAATAATGTCAAGAAGTGGAAAACACATTGTTCTGTTTGTCTTCTGCGCCAGTTTATATCGTATCGTAACTGTATAAATATACGAAGACGGAAATCGTGTACATATGGTATGTAGAGTAACTTAATAATTGAAAACTGTTCGTGTTGGCTTTCTGCGAGAGCTTATGTAATTTGAATGAACATTAATTGTATGGATAAATATGATCATTCAAAACGACAAAATCTTAATATATAAAGATGTGTAAAACGACGAAGAAGACACATAAACAATATTAATGTCTTAACATTTTTTTTGTGTGCGTCTTCGTCTTCTTTTCCTAATAATTTAAAAAGCTTCGTGTTTCGTTTTTTTTTTGTTTTTTTTGTGAAATTCTCATAATTAAGTTATTAAGGTAGAAAAATTAATTTTTTTTTACTACACTACGACTATTTTGCTTAACTTCATTAGATTATATTAGATTATAAATCAACATTATATAGTTATTAGAGGTTGTGTCATAAATAATATCCGTTATATATGTATGTATATAGTTGCTGTTGCTGTGTTTAATCGCGACAATTATCGATGACATTGTTGTCATTTGTCTTCGCGGTATTTAGTTGATGTAATGAGCTTTGATGTCTTTGGATTTAATCGATTGTGTATGTATATATATAGCTGAGAAGGTATAGAATAAAATATAACACTTATAGAGAAAAGGTTATGGGAACCAGTTTTAGTAATTTGGTCATTATCTAGTTGGAGCTCTTCTGCTATAGTGATACAATAACTACAAATAACAAGCATTCAATTTTAACAAATTAGTATACTGATTTGAAAAGATTTAGGAATCAATTAAACAATAGCATTAATTTAGAGCAGGAGGTGGAAAAGCTAGCCGAACGTACTCGAGACCCAACCGTCAAAAATAGATTAAATAATTTAACACAATGAATACGCAGAGGAATACGGGAGTTTAAAAATAATTCAATAAATTCATACATACAATCTCTCACCTACAATAATTGTGGGAAGCAACCAAATATTTTAAATGACCAGTTACGCACGTATACCACCAATAAAAAGAAATAATGGGCACCTAGCTTAAACCAAAAAAGAAAAAGCAGAACGTTTTGCGGATCATCTAGAACGCACTTGTCAGCCTAATTTAACAACACTTAATCCACAAGCTATATTGATTGAAAACCATACAACTATCTTGAGACAGCAAATCCCATTAAATGTTGCTTAAGAAGTGAAACAAGAAATAAAGAACCATACCAGGATATGACTTGATAACTGGAGAGATTCTTAAACAACTACATAATAAAGCTATTAGAAAAATATCGGAAACAATTAACGCCTCCTTCAGACTATGTTATGTTCCTTTATCTTGGAAATTAGCGGAAGTAATAATGATACCTATACCAGGAAACACGCCAAGTGAATTAACTTCATACAGGCCAATATCTTCCAATTATGTCAAAACTGTTTGATACTTTTATTAAAACAAATTAAACCTGAAATTAAAAAGTCGGGAGCCGTTTCGTCCCATCAGTTTGGATTTAGAGACAATCATTTCAAAATCGATAAATTTTATAGAATAACAGATTTAATAGAAAGATCCTTAGAGGAAAAAAAGATTTGTTCAGCCATATTTTTGGACATAAGATTTTACAAAGTCTGGCTAGATGGTCGAGTATTTAAATTAGAGGAAACTCTATCACTTGAGTATTGCGAACTGTTAAAGTCGTACTTGAAAGGGAGATACTTTGGAGTTAAGCAGGAAAGAGTTTACTCCGGCATAAAAGAAGCTAAACCAGGAGTTCTGCAGCGAAGTGACATAAGGCCATTCCTTTTTATACTGTTTACATGCGACTTACCGCAGACGTAAAACACAACTCAAATGACATTGCGCAATTCTAGCTGTTGGTGACACAATCGATGAAGCCACACTCAATCTACAAAGAACCATAAATAATATGCAAGATTGGATCGATAAATGGAGAGTTTCACTAATAGAACAATAGAACCACTACCTGTGACTCTCAATAATATTCTTGTATCAAATGGAAATCAAGCAAAATACTTTGGTAAGACACTTGATGCAAAGTGATCCACTTAAAATATAGGAAAATGTACTGGCTAATTGGAAGAAACTCTTAGGTATCCATTTAGTATAAACATGTGCTCAAGCCACTCTGAACATATGGTATTCAACTATTGCAAAGCACCAAAACCAGCAATCAAAACTAATTTCAAAATAAAGTTGTCAGGGAATAGTTAACGCCCCTTGGTAGCCACTCGTAATAGTGACCTTCATAGAGATCTCGGAACACAGTCGCAGAAGAAATAAAGAAGTGGGCTTAAAACATCAAGATGGACTCCATCATCACCCTAACTTTGGAAGCTGTAAATTCAGTGCCCTCGACATTCGGAGGGGTAACTTTGTGTAACTGTCTTTTCGACCTCGATTGGTATGACAAAATGAAACTATGACCGAAGAATAGAAAGTGGCCGCGTATACCTTATATTCAAATAAGGTATACGCTTAAAATGAGAGAATTATCCTAGTATTGCTCTCATTTGCACAGTATGTCGTACATTATCTTGCGAAGTATTAATATTTTGTCCAAATTGAACAGTCACTGATAAAGTACTATGAAACACCCATGATGTACACCATATAGGCATTTCTAGATTTCAAGCAAGCCTATGACTTGATCAGTCGAGAGAGGCTGTGGTATGTGTTTGAATAAATACGTATACATCTGTGTAAAATGACAGTAACGCTGTCACAATGCATGTGGTGTTTAAACTAGGAGATGCGTTGCTCCGATACTTTTTCCAATCAACTTTTGCATATGCAGATGAATTTGTGTGAATTGATTTATAAATCACTAGAACAATATTCAGTTTCCGTTGGTCTCAAGATCAACGAGTCCAACACCAAATATCTGACTTCTGGTTTATATCCTATACCCCGAGTTCTGACACCAAAATATTTTGCAAATATAGATAAGCTAAAATTATACAGTGTTGATCAGACTCGTTGCCATAAATACGGTCAAAAACTGTATTGATTAAGTGATATTGTTTCGGAGACATTGTCTCATAGATAAACATTCTTAAATGGTAGCTGTCGAATTGTGAAGATGTCGACGAAGAAGAAATAGTATGATTTACTATAGTTGTGCATCTATATAAGTCCTTAATGACCCGGCTGACTTCAGTATAAGTCACTTTCTGGATATTTCGAACTTCATGTAAAGCTCATAATGAAAAAGTTTGTATTAATATGGGCCAAAATGTGTCTATCCCTAACAGTAACTAGTTCCTTCATGCCAAAATATTTTTTTGAAAACTTCGAAATCAGTACTCAGATGGAGAAATCTTATAGAGGGTTTGAATTTCAGTGTTAAGTGACTTGAAAATATTTTAAAATTAATGCAAAATCCTTTCAGAACCTTATAGGAGCGTGATGCTCCATATATACCAACTGTCACAACTAACAATTGTTTCAGAAATATAATATATATATCTATATATATATATATATATATATATATATATATATATATATATATATATATATATATATATATATATATACAGGGTGTCCCCGATTGGGATGCTGATCCGTTACGGGCTGATTCCTTGGTTCATTTCATGAAAAAAATCGTATTGCAGGGGGGGGTCAATTTTTGATATTCTTTGAGATACAGCGCGTTTAAAAAATTTGGTTCGGAAAAAAAGTACAAGCGGATATTAAGCTGTAACTTACAAAATTTTTATCGGACAGCAACTAACAAAGACTCATTTGACGGACAACTAAATAGGCTATATTTAAAATCTCATTGGCTATCTCACATCTGTATCCATTTAAGAGCTATGGCGTTTTAAAGTTAAAAAAAATAAAAAAAAAATGATATTTTTTTTACACACAAATATTAAAATGTACTTCCCTAATTTTACTAACGAAAAAATATTGTTACAATTTTTACACTACCATTATCTTTTAACAGAAAATATTTGTGGGTAGTGTTTTCATTCTTCGTCTCATAAGTAAAAAACTATAACACGTGGGTACAAATAATGTATTGGGGGATTGTAGAGGAGATCATAGCGGATTAAAATTAAGTAAAAAAGAAAAAATTTATTAGGGCATTTTTTTGAGAAAAACTCAAATTTATGAAAAAAAATATCATTTTTTTTTTATTTTTTTAACTTTAAAACGCCATAGCTCTTAAATGGATACAGATGTGAGATAGCCAATGAGATTTTAAATATAGCCTATTTAGTTGTCCGTCAAATGAGTCTTTGTTAGTTGCTGTCCGATAAAAATTTTGTAAGTTACAGCTTAATATCCGCTTGTACTTTTTTTCCGAACCAAATTTTTTAAACGCGCTGTATCTCAAAGAATATCAAAAATTGACCCCCCCCTGCAATACGATTTTTTTCATGAAATGAACCAAGAAATCAGCCCGTAACGGATCAGCATCCCAATCGGGGACACCCTGTATATATATATATATATATATATATATATATATATATATATATATATACCTGCACCAGAGGAGTTAGACAAGGATGTGAACTATATCCTTATAGTACTGGATAATGCCAAGCGCAAGCTAGACATCGCATCACCAAACGGAATTCATTGGGCTCTATTTAGAAAACTCAATGATCTCGACTATGCAGATGATATATGCCTGCTAACACACAAATGCAGCAAAAGCTACAAAAGTTATCAGAAATAGCACAAGATGTCGGGCTCAAGATAAACATAAGAAAGAAAAGGTCCTGAGACTGAACCAAAGCATTAGTACACCACTTCGCATCAACCGAGACACAAGATGTCGAAAAATCAACAAAGCGAGAGACACTTTCAACATGCTCCATAAGATCTGAAATGCATCCGTCCTGTCAAGAAACATCAAGATTCGAATGTTCAATGACTGTGTAAAATCAGAACTGCTGTAAGCATGTGAAACGTGGAAACATACGCAGAAAATCACAAGAAGACTCCAAGTGTTTGTGAATAAATGCCTTAGGCAATTGATCAAATGCTTCTGGCCAAATTAGATCACAAATGAAGAATTACTGCGACACACAAACCAAGTGGACATTGAGAAGGAGATCAAGAAGTGGAAATGGAGATGGATAGGAAATACACGCTGAGAAAGATATCAAATGACATAACCAGGATGTCGCTGGAATGGAAAAAGGAAAGTTGGAGTGGCGCCCTATGCTCCTAAGAATAGAGATAAAGGAAAAAATACCTGCACCATTTTGATATTAACAAACCTTAAACTCAAACTAGAATATTGACTAGAGAGTTGATCCTTTTTGAACCAAGTTGCAGTTAGACGTTTAGTTTGTTGCTAACTCGCAGTTAGTATCTAACCGATAATAATTTATATATAAAGTTATGATGCTCATAAATTATTAAATTAACCATATCGTGCTGTTTTTGGGATGTTAACAAATTCTTAAACCCACAACAGTTGATTGAGTTTGATCTATGATCTATCTGCGAAAGGTTGAAATTTGCGATAAAATCCCCACGTTTACGAGCCAGAGATATGCGATCTTTTTACACAAATCATCATCCATTTTTATTTTTTTGTTGTATTTTCTATTAATCCGCCTCTCTATTATACAATAAAATTACCATAATGTGACAATAATCTCTATATAAAAACCAAAAAATTTAACAAAACAACGCAAACCACTTAAAGAAAGTTTTGCAAAGGCGTGATTACATACATATATATATACACAATCTAATTTACAGTGTTTTGGCATTTCTGGTTGATTATCAAATTATCATAATTTTATTTATTTTGTGACCACAGCACAAGAAAAATATTTTGTGGATCTCCATAATATTTATGAGGGGGTTAAGTAATAAATATCTGGCATATCGATTATGATGATAAATTCAACTATGTCGTGTCGCCATTAAATTTTTACAGCGGTTATATAGCTCGAGCTGTCTAATTCAATAAAACATATATATATACCCGATTATGTACATAATACACCGTGTGTGTTTGTCTGTACAATGCTGGTTACATAAAAAAAAAATCCACTCCAATTTTAATCGCTGAATTTATTGGATCGCGCGATGAAATCACAAATTATATACAAAGCAGCTGCCATACAATACGACATACGTAACAACAAAATTCTGTACCACAAATTTAATCAAAACCAATATTTATGTACATATAAATTCAACGATTAAAAACCATAAACCAGTTATGTATATACACATAGTTATGCATATCGAAACTATTAAGTGTATGTAACATGATTTGGGTGTTACACTCACTTCCAACTAACCATATTATATTTATGGTGAATTCTAATCAACGTTTTATGTTTTGTTTTTGGTTACGGTTAGGTTTGATTTAAGAACACACATCGCGCATTCCTTAGAGGAAATTTATTGGCCTAAGCGCGAGCATATGCATAATATACTTAATTACGACAATCACTTGGTTAAAAAGAAAATTGCTATATACAGGTAGATACCTTGCGGCCATCAAATTTATTACGATGACAGATAATGGTGATTAAAGAATTTTAGAATATTTGAATCGAAGACGAAGTAATAAAAATAAAAATTAACATTATTGCGTTGGAGCTAACTAATCAATATTCACCAATAAATTTCCAATTTAATTAATATTAATGTCAGTATAATACAGTTCTGCACAGTAAATATTTGGAAGTTTAGAAATGGACTGGACAACGATTTATTACACCACTAAATTATTGTATTTAGATAAATTGTCATTTAAGTTTTGTTAATTGGTTCTTAAATTAAATGGCAAAGATTTGTATGTAAAACCACTTATATAGGCGGGATATTTGAAAAAACCGATTAAAAAATTAAGAAATTTCGATTGGTCGGTAAAACGTTAATCGGCGATTTGCCAACACATTTTCATATTCATTGCGAAATTCTAAAATCAAATCTCACTATACCAGTCGTGTGCGAAATGATAGTGTGGTGATCGAATAATTTCGCTATATTATGAAATTTTTAATTCATATATGAGATATTTTGGAACGTAGATATGTGTGCGAAATAATAGTAGTCTTTTTAAAACTTCAGCAAAAAATTTATAAAATTAATTTTATTTGTTATGTATACAAGTTTAAATTAGTATTTAGTATAGTAAAGCCTTTGGCTTTTATCACAGCACTCATTCGTCGAGGCATTGAGTTTATTAAACTTTGACACCTTTCAGATTTGGTTGTTTCCCATAATTGCTTCGAGTTCCTTAGGTTGGAGATGGAAATATTTATTTTTATTTCGGCCCACAAGTTCTCAGTTGGATTGAGATCAGGTGATTTTATTTCGCAAGAACCATTGTCTTGTTGCATGACCTATTTAAGCGGCATTTCGTATTCTGCATAAGGTGTCATAACGGTTTCCAGTATTTCAACATATTTATCCGCATTCATAATTTCATAAATCCAAAATATCGTACCCACGAAAAACAACCCCAAACTATTATATTTTCCTCTCCGCATGTTTAATGGTTTTTGACGTGTATTGCGGTCGGAATTCAGTCATCGGTGGTCTTCGGATATACTGAAGGATACTACCGCCAAAGAGAACCATTTTGGAATCATCCGTTAATAAAATATCACGCCATTTTTCAAGGGGCCAATTTTGATGGTTTTTGGCATAAGTAATACGCGCCTTCACTTGCCGCTTATTTTAAAAGGGCATCTTCCTAGGCCTCAACCCTTTTATAAATTTGCTGCTAAAAGACACTTTCTAATTGTTGAGGTGTTTATATCTAAATTAAGATCATGTTTGATCTTCGTTGCGTATGAAAAGGTTTCCTTTTCGCACAAATCACGATATCCCGATCAGTTTGATTCGAAGTTTTTCGTTTTCTTTCTCGTGTTTCTGGTTTTTCTTTGTGCTTAACAGCATTGGATTTAACGGTAGGTGAACATCCCAACATTTGCTGGATAAATTTATTTGTTTTTCCTTCTTTGACTAATTTTTTCATTAAATCTCTTCGGAATAATGCTTTACCCGGCCCATTATTATTTAATTAATTTTTTTTATCAAATTTTTATAATTTTATTTATCTTATTATATCCGAACCGCTATTCTTGATCACTTCGATTTTAAACAATAATCAATAAGAGGCTTCTATTATTTCGAACATAAAAATTTAGACTGACAATCGAACATAAGGGGAATCCCGAATTTGTTTGAGAAACAAATTATAAATAGCGTTTGGTTTATGTTCAGTGGCCATTAAAAAATTCATTTTGATAATAGATGTCAGTTAAATCACACTGAAGAAAATAATTGTTCAAACTGACCAAAATTACATTCACATTGAAAAATTTCTTATCAATATACAACCGACAAAGATCATCAATGAGATTTACGAACTGATCACTAGTTAAAAAGTTCAACAAATATATTATCAATAAGAAAAGTGATTCTTATCCATTGGAATATTTTATATTTTGATTTTAATAGAATTCTTATTTAATAATTCTGTTAAATTAACTTTATATGTTTCAGTATATCCACATAAGTATGTTATAGCAATTTATGAATTTAATTTAAAACATAAAAATACTCGCTTAAAAATAAATTATAAAAGAAAGATCTTTCTTAATTTGGAACATTCTTCCGGCAAGGGAAGTGAACATTCCCTTTTGAACTTCCCCCTCTATAATAAAATGAGTTCCTCATTTTGTTTTGAAAGCCGGTTTGGGAGTAGGGATTTTGGGTTTATTTCCAAGATCTATCTGCTTCCTTGGATGTAATTTTCATTTTTACTGTAGGTTTCTTTTACTGGAGTTGTAATATAATTCATTGTTGCTTTTTTGTTTAATGTTGTAATTCTGCTTTCGCCGGTTTCGATGTGTTGGATTACGTAATATTAAATAGCTGTGCGATCGAATATGTAGATCAAATCATCTCTTCAGGCATATGTTACCTTATTTGACGTGCAATTACTATATATATATATACTTTCAGTCGAGTACGTTCAGTGCTAGCGAATTACAAGACTGTACGTGAAATATCCGCCATTTTCGCAAATTTCTATTTTCTTACCGATCTAGTTCACTTTGATAGCAAACTGATCAGTTAGACCATTTAAAATAACTTATAAATTTATCATATAGAATACATTTTTATCATAGTAGTTTTATCATATTTTTATCATTTTTATCATATTTTTGTCACTAAAATTTGTTATATTGAGTGGTACATTTAGTACAGTGCATGAAAGGATATTTTTATAAACAAAAAAAAATCTATGGCTAAGATGCCGTAAACGGCCCTTACCGCGTCTCAACTGAGACCTTACAAACCATTTTAACGATTGGTGCACATTGTAAATGGTCAGCCCAACGAATGTTTTTACACACAAACGCGATTTTATGTCATCCGGCTGCATGTTAATTTTTTGGTTAACGGCGGGAATCGAAATCGAGACCGCGGCGTGATGAGAAACTCTCTTAACCATTAAGCTACAACTGGCGACATTTTATTTTATAAACACAAAACCTAAAATACAGGTACACACTACTATTATTTCGCACACGACTCTATGTCACATCCAAGTATACGATATATTCTTTCACATTCATATATTACATATATCACAGCGAGTCAGAACAACACTTATTATGTACAGAGAGTCAACGTAAGCGCAATTACCTCATCACTCCGTCAAGCTTTTGAGTATCACTTCTAAAACCCATTTACCGCCCAGGTTGCGCTATATGATTAAAAAGCTGTGGCGTGAAGCGGGAGGTACCAGGTTCGAATCCCGATAGGGGCAGGATGCACAAAGGGATTTTCACCATGGGCGGTGCGATCGGTGGTGCGAATGAACTCATCTTAGAACCAGTTGAGGTTAGAATCCGTGAGCCGTCCCATTTTCCATGTCAGAACTATAGGCTAGCATGGAGCTATGCAATGTGCAGGATGGTTTCTGCGTAAATCGGACCTATAGCCGAAACGTAAAGTAATATAGTGGGATGTCACAAAAGTCTGAGTAACAGATAACACTAAAAAAAACAACCCATTTTGTTTGTCTCTGTCTGTCTGTTCTTATCTAGGCAATCTGTTTTGGGACTCAAGGCTCTTTCATCTCTTTCATGTACATTCACACTAGCGATCGTAATCAGATAGTGACCAATTCTTTTTGCATTTTAAATCCGGCACCTCTGGCTCCAATTGTCGCAGTTTTAACCACTGAGCCATTTGATCAACCCATTTTGTTTATCCTTTTTCGCTCCGTTGTTACACTTAATCCAGTTTAAGTACTGTAGTTCAATATGAGATCAAGAAAAGTAAATCAGAGACAACTCATCTCGTTGTCGAATTCTGGATTTAAATTAATGCCCCTATTATGAATGTCACTTACGCGTCACCGAGAAACGCGACGTCACTGAACTTAAATTTTGGTATAATTAATGTCACGGTGAGCGTTTATTTTGTCAGTTAGCCTCGCTTACAATATGTCGATGACAGTAAGTGAGAATTTGTTTTGACCAAATCAAACCAAAAAATAATAATTACCAACTTAAAAAAAACAAAATATAGAAAAAAACGCATCATGATGTGTACGTCACTGACCGAAAACAAAACGACAATCATTATACCAAAATATGACTCGAGTGACAATACACGTCACGGTGACGAGTGAGGTGATGTGAGATTCATAATAGGAGTATACATCTGATCGGTAGTGTGTTCCTAAATTTACCATAGACTCACTCTACTATACTTTAATTGCTCGAATGCTTTTACACTCAATCGCTTTTTTATGTCATCCGGATGCATGTTAATTTTTGGTTGGGAAGAATCGAACTCCATCTTAATGGTGAGAATCGAAAAACAACCGGTGACTTGGTGAGCTATACCCTATAATATTGTAACTCAGAAGGTTGTTACCTTCGCAGAATTTTATAACGTTGTTGATTTTGTATATAACTGGTGTAAACCTGGTGTGGACAGAAACAATTATAGTTATCATTTTTGGCGGTCAAAATACAAGTGCAGAACGTAGCAAAGAGATAAAACTGCACCTATAAGGGGAATCTCAAACAGTAAGTTGTCAAGGTACAGGAACACCAGTTCAATAAATTTAAAAATCAAATGTACTTGTATAAAGGCTCTGGAGTACCGATAACTTCTTCCCCAGTATGGAACTAGCAAAAATATTGATCTGTTTTAACATTTTGGTCTCTATGACATTGTGTTAATTGATTGTATAACTGGTTTACCATCCTTCACATAAAATAGTATCCTATGGATTCAAAATAATCTTAGCTCTCAACTATGTAAGGTTTCTATCGAAAATTGTAAACCGAATGATAATGAAAATTAATTTTCCTCGAGGTATTGTGAAATGTTGCTTGCATGACCTTTGTTGCTTGACCAAAAGAACTCAAGGCCAGCTAATAGTAGTCGTCTAATTTTACCCTGGTAAGTATCTACATAAAGCCTTACGATTCAGTAAGGCTTTATGTAGCTTACATGCGAGCTTATATATATTGAATATAATATTTTTATATTTATAACGAGCTTCAAAAGCTTAATCTAGATCGCTATTAACGAGTCATTTAATGATTAAGGAACGAACTTCTGTGTAAATTTTATAATAACTAGACTTATATGACCGAAATAAACTGTTTCACATCTGTAATACTCATGTGCGAAAGAGTTCAAGGCCCAGAATTATTTAAGTAGAGAGCAAAAGGAATCTTAGCACTGATCGTTAGAATACAACATTTAAGTTGTTGTTTGACCTTAATTTAAGAACATATAATGAATATAAAGATCAAACCCATAAGCGTCGTTTATTATACAAAACATATCTATCCAATTTTCTTAACGTGGGTAGTCTGGGTTTTAAAGCTTTAAAACAAAAACGAAGGTTAAACTACTTTCCATGCACACGTTTTTAATTATCTATATACGCTTGTTGGAGATATGAATAATCAACCGGCTCATAAAAGTATTTTTTTTAAGTATAGTGGTCCAGAAGCTCCTAATTATTCGAAAGAAGGTTTGAAAAAAAATGTATACAGATGATTGGTGTGATGAAGCAATCGATGCGGGTGAAGTTGATTTAAGCACATTACAAAAAACTAGATGATTTTTGATAGTTATGAACACTTCAATTATATACATCAACTAGACAATTGACCGCCGGAAGCATACTCTCAATCCATATAATCACCAAGTTTTCGTAATTTTTAATTAAAATTAATCAAATTTCTAAACCGAGTAGTGAAAGCTCGCGTCAAAAAAAAAATGTTTGTGCAAAATCATGGTGTCAAATATGAGCGGGTGTCCAAATTAACTTAAACAAAAACCTTTTTCTATATATACCTTTCAAAAAAACTGTCAAATTTTTCGAAAGCTTTCAATTACTTCATTATAACACTTCATCATAAAATACAAAGCTTTCAAGATTATACGTTCTCATAAGTCTCGCGAATTAATCGAAAATAATCAACAGCAAAAAAAAATTGATTCTACTTAAATTAAAAGATCATCTTCAATTATACGTTTATTTCTAACTATATACACTTAAGTCGATCACGTGACTCATGAAAGGGAAACAATTGAAGTGAAATTAAGACTACACATAAAATACAAATCCACGATTTTTTGCTTTTATTATGCCATTGAAGAAAACATTTTTTTACAAGTAAATGAATGTAATAAAAAAAAAATCATTACGATCGTCATCAACAACGAGACGATGATGATGATCATTAAAAAATAAATCATCGGATCGTTTAAAGTTAAACCGAAATACAAAAACAAAACTACAAATTCTTATGTAATTCTTCATCATCTGTATACGAGTGTATGAGTATGTATGTATGCATATACCATCTTGATCGTTTTGTTGTCGTCGTCGTTGTCGTGTTCCAAGTGAAATAAAAAAATTTGTTAGCTTTTTGTGCACAGTCACGTTGAATTGTGGTAACAAAACAATACTTAAGAACAAATAAGTCGAGGCGGCATGACATGATTAGAAATTCGCGATTTGAATCACGAACCGAACATATTATATATATAAAAAAAAAATTATTTAATTGAAAATGTTGTACTTACTTGAACATATTCAGCGCATATATCGATGCCACCAACAAATTCGCATACTTGTTCGACACTCCACGAATTGATTTCGTCGCTTTGTGCTTGGCATCGTCGCACCGCCGATGGTGATGTAGCATTCTGTTGATTTTGTGACGATAGGCTACAACCGCCCAAATACTGTTTCGTTTCGCTACTATTCGATTTCGTCGACAGTACGGGACTAACAGTCATTCGGTTCGGTGTACTATCATCGATGCGCAATTTTTTTGCAATCGGCGTCGAACTACTCAAATCGAGCGGGATTGTTGTTAGATTTTCGCCACCATTATTACTACTGTTGCTATTATTTAATGTATTACTAGAGTTATTAGTACTTGTGTTATGATTATTGGACGGACTTGTTGCTGTTGAATTTGCTATATTACTCATTTGGTGATGGAAATTGGCTAACGAAAATCCCGGACTCATTTGGAAATTCGGTATTTTTGGTGTTCCTAAATGATTTTGGGTATTTGGCGATACATTTCGTGGACTTATATTACTATTATTACTATTTACACTATTACTACTGCGTTTTAATAGGGATGGATTTGAACCTTTCAGAATACTTTGTATTTCGGCCTCCTTTGCCGCACGAGCCTGTAATCCATAAAAACAATTATGTGTTTTGTTAGTCCTCAAGCGAACATTATATTCGTATCGCAAACAACTTACCAATGTAATCAACGCTTGAGTACTGCTCATGTCGATGATCGGTGGTGTAAATACACCCGGTGGAAACGTAAGACCCGAAAATAGCGATGACATATTTGTTAAGTGTTGTGCTGCATTTGCAACAGCCGCGGCAGTTGCAGCATTTGTTGTTTGATGTTTTTTGGTTTCGGCGGGTGTCGTCGGAAATGTTTCTTTGGTTGCTGATTTTAATGAGTTCATATTAAGGCGCGGATCAAAAAATAAATTTTTGGAACTGAAAATATAAAAAAATCAAATCAACGTAATGTGTATGTGTTTCGTGGAAAGTCTCAGCAAGGGCACTTACTCGTTTTGATTATTGTATTTGGCTGCTAAACTTCTCATGAAGTCCGAATAGTTGCGACCTGGAACTTCAGATCGTTGATTGGTCGCTGTTTGTTGCATACCCAAATTATTTTGTAAATCGATACTATTTAGACCTTGCGGTGGTGTACCTGGATATGATGATGGTGTAGCACTACGAGATCTGGAAATATAAATTTTTATATTGCAGATTAGATTAGTTGTCAGTCAATTCAAGTTAAACTCTTAACGAGACGAAAGTGAGTTGGTATAAGGTCGATGGTCAATGAAGGAACTAAAATTGGTCACATTTCATTGCCCCATATTGACTCTGTTAGGGAGAATAACTGCGTGTTCATCGTACAAGAAATCGATTTGGATCCTTCTTTAGATGAGTGAAATTCTTCGGACGGTTCAATTTACGATGTAGACTTTTCCACTTTAAAGATTGAATAAATGAATTAATAGCATCTCGCTTAAACCATTCCAAAAATTTCAAAGGCATTAAATTCGTTGAATGAAGAAGATTTTTGGCCATTTATATTCTTAAAGAAATTTTTAAGATCATATGAGCTTAACTTTCATACTGTTATCAATTAGAAAAGGCCAGGTAGATTACGCCAAACGCAAAACTAATGGGTGGTTACTTAACTAGTTTAAACCAAATTAAAGCCTGTTGAGACTAAGTTTAGAATAAGGGTGGGATGATAGATAACTAATGCTAATTGACTTAGAATTAAATATTGAAGAACAAACTCCATCAAAAGCTGAAAACGAAGTTGATGGAGCTTAAATAAACCAAAACTATGTAGATGATCTTTTGAAGCGATCATGACCAGTGAGAATCGCGTCCGAGACCCTAATTTGATCTCTTTTCAAAGTCAGTTCATAACTCTGAAAACTTCTGGCTAGGTTCACTGACAAATAGTTTAGAGTAACGGCAAAGAAAGAATAGAGACTTTTATCGCCTTAAGTCTGTCACAGCAAATTTCTTTATCATAACCAGAGGATAAGGATGGTTCAAGATCAAACAATTTTTATTATCCTCAATATTACAATGAGTCGGTATCCACATGGTAGAAACTCTATTGATAAAACAGAGGCGAGTTTCGAAATCACCAAGGAATTATTTAAAGAACTTAGTACTCTTACAATTATCACTGCCAAATATGTTTGACGCAGGGAGATTTAAAGCTTCAATAACACAGTAACTATTAATTTTGCTATTAGGATACTATACAAAATGAGCCTAGACTGTCAGGCGAGCTGAGACCATGCATGGGTTTGGTAGAAACCAAAACTAACCGAAAGCTATCCGATAAAAAGATAAGAGATTCAGACAACTCTCTGAGAAAATTCAGCCCATAAATCACGAGATGGATCGATTGCTGCAAATACTGTTATATCTCAATACAGTTCAACCGAATCATAGAACAAACTGAAATTGAAGTAGGCAGTTTAAGCAAACGCAGAAAGAATTCCATGGCAAGTAATGGAGTCGAAGCAATAGCTCCAGTCATCGCTCTACAAGAAAAATTATACAGACCATTAAGTTTGATCATTAATTTGACCATTTAGTATTTACAGATAAGTATGAACCAGATTGCCGTAACCTGAATAAGGAGATCATCCGTTACCATGAACAAAAGCAGAGTTAAAAGGACACCACCTTGAAGACAACTAATGGTGACCTGGACAGATACCGATAAGCTATCGGGATCTGGTCCCAACTCTATCCACGAAAATAGTGGTATCAATGGCAAAATAGATCAATGTGTTAAAAGTTAATAATCTTATTGGATGAGGTGAAATCAAAAGCACCCTTAATATCAAGAAAAAAGCTAGAAACTGTGGCGACCAGAGCAGAGCAACTAAAAAATATATCGCAAATTAGCTCACGCCACACGCAATTAAATAAAAATCGATATTTCGAGTTAAGTTCTTGTAATTCACTAGTACTGTCGCGTCACGACCGAAAGTATATATACGAATCGCACAGTATGAACATCAAGTCCGGTAGCATATGCCTGATGAGATGGATTTGTTCTTTCCGATCACGCAGTCATAGGGAATCCAAATTTACCGAAAATTTCATTTACCGGTTTCGGTATTTTTTTTTCTTAATTTACCGGTTTCCCGGTAAATCTCGGTAATTGTTAAGACTACAAAAACATCATTGAAACATCTTAATTATTTACTTATTATTTTGGTTTTTTGAGAAAAAATTAAGTTAAAATTTCATTTTTGTTATATTAAAAAATATACATACTCGTAATATTACATAAAAGTACTTAGCAACAATAACTGTATTGTTAAATTCAAATTTATAAAGTTCAGTCTCATTGATTTTCTTATAGAAAAAAATAACAATAATAGAACAAATAAAAACAATCCAGTTTATAAATTTAATTTATAAATATCCATTTTGTTGGTAGTTCGTTGATAGTTCGTTTTATGACACCAAAATGCTTCTCTCAATAGATATTGGCAGAAAGCTTTTATTTCTAACAAAAGCGCTTTCAACTTAAAATGGTTATATCATTTAAGTATATAACCGGCATTTAGAAGGAGAGCTTAATTTCTTGAAACTCAAAGTAAAAATTGAGCTTCTAATATTTCGAACTTAAATGAATAGTGAAGAAAAGCTTTGTGCGGCCGAACTTATGTGAGAGAGAAAAAAAGCTTTGTGTGGCCATCTAAAACAGAACTCATTTCTTGGTATTAGATAACCTCATAGCATAAAGGGTGGCCCATCAATTAATTTGGCTCGAAATACAAAGACGAACGAATGTTTTATAAAGCGGTTTGTTTTATTAGAAAGAGATACATTGTCATTAAGAATGAAACACCATTTCATTTAAATGACTATTAGCTTTACATTCTGCCAACCCATATTTTTCAGAATATTGTCGACTGTTTGGCATTTTATCACGTCAATGGTTTATATAATTTGATCTACCAAATCTTGGTAATCTCTAGATGATAAGCGTACTACTTATTATCCTTAACGGCCTCCTACCAAAAAAGTCGTTCGGGGTCAAATCGCAGATGCTTCATGTCATTTTGACATCTCCGTTACGACTGATTATTTGTTGTTTCCAAATATCCTGTTTGTCTATTTTAAGAACTTTGGGTATGCAAAAACTCTTTTATCATGGCCTGGTAACGCAGCGTATTAATGTAAGAGCGGCTATTTGCTAATTTTTTCTAAAGATTTTTTAGTAAAACAGTTCAATTTATCTCGCAAACAGCGAGACAAATTCTTGAGCAGGATGGCGACTCTTTTCACTAATTGTCTAGCAGTCATTTTGTTTATACTGAATTAACCACCTAAATTTCCTACAGTTTAGAGGTTTTGTTTAGGGGTAAAACAACCCGTTCCGTTAATTTCAAGCATTAAAGATATTAAATTTCATAAGACGATTGAAGTTAGTGTTGACACACTCGAATTAATCATGAACTAACCATGAATCTAGTCACATCTGCGTAATGAAATGGATGAGATGAAGCAGATTTATATCGGCACGGTTAAAAATATCACTATAAAATTAAATCAAAACCCCTATTCATATACATAGATCCATAAATAAAAAGAATGAATATACCTAATAAGAACATTTCTTATTAAATTGAATAAGTGATATTTTATTTTATACAGTAGAAGTATAAAAAGATATTATACCAATTATATGAATTTTTTAATTTTCGGTATTTTCGGTAAAATTTTGAAAATTTACCGGTTTTTCGGTAGTTAAAAATTGACGGTAAACCCGGTTTACCGGTTTACCGAAAACCGGTATTGGATTCCCTACGCAGTCATTCAATGACGTCATCATCAGATCGAAACCGGCCTAGTGGATTACAAGAACAAGCAACAACGTACATTCAAATTTACAGCAAGCAACACGCTTCAAAACTCTTTTGTTATTAAGAGATTTTTGAATCCTATAGTTATAAGTTAATTTAGAGCACTTACACTTAATTTACTCATTCTCTGTAAGCTTGTTACATAATTGTCTAATAAATCGATCGACAGGCTAATAGACCGCTGATAAAGGGCGTTGCTAAACACAATGCAGATCATATTGTAATTCAGCTCGGATAAATTCCATCAGGGCCACCTACTTTATGCAACGCAAACTTGTTGTCTCTTTCAATGTTTTAAATTCTCTATTTGAGAAATCCAAAACGGGTTGTATTGGGCTTTTTGGTTACAAATAAGAGGACAAGAACTTTTGAAGGACGCCAATTTTCACTACCTTCTAATTAATGACCTATTCGTTACCTACACAAATTGAAACACCTTCTCTACGTTAACAAAGGATATTCACATCCTGTATTGAGAATTCCAAAATCAAAAGAGTTTAAATAAACAGAGAAGAACTTTTGTGGTAAATTTTTTTACTCCATATAAAGAATCATGAGCATTTGCATTACATCCGACTATACAAGAGGAAATTGTTTCCGTTGACTCCTAAGCTCCTCTGAAGGTGGAGCTGAAATAGAATTACTGGCAGAGACCGTTAAGTTCCTATGGAGATGAGGACAGTTGTAAGATCAGCTGAGCAGATATTAATAGTCATTGATATATTGTTAGTAAGAGAGCTCAATTTTTTACTGGCGGAAATTTTATAGAAAATTCTCCCATTGTTTGAACAACAAATTGTTTGAAATCTAAATTCTGGGTTTGAACGCCTTTAACCATATCACTGAGTTACAATTAGAGTTAGCTACGAGTGAGGATATGCTAGATTGCCGTAACCTCATAAGATGATCATCAGTGATCAAGAGCAAAAGCACAGTTGAACGAACATCTCCTTGACAACAACCTATCATGGCTTTGACAGATACCGATATATCCAGCTCTGGCTCAATCCACGAGAATAGTGGGATCAATGGCAAAATAGAGTTACAATCAAAAAAACCCTCAATATCTAGAAAAGTAATTACTAGAAACTCTTTGTTATTATAGATTTTTCTATCTTAGTTATAAGCTCATGTAGGGTAATTCCACATGATTTACCCACTACTATAAGCATGTCACATGTTTTTAAGTGCGGAGGCAGATAATTATCTAATAAATCGATCTAATAGATGGTGGGCTAATAGGCCAAAACTATTTAGGATCCGTGTACTCAGACTTACCAACTTTCGGAATAAAGACAACCTTGATTTGGCTTCAAGATTAAGGAGCAGTGCTAAGCTCAATGCAGGCTGGGAAAATATTAAGTAAGTAGTCATGAATGAAAGGAAACCCGCATATTGAAATCTAACCCACTTTACACGGTGTAAAAGAGAACAAGCTCTAAAGCAGTAGGTCGTAATCAGTATGCGGCCATGTTGGGTAATTCAGAAAAACTGTTTTTGTGATTTTGTTATAACATAATCAGAACTGATAATGTTACAGTCAGGAAAATGAACAGCGAGAAGCCACTTCTCTAAATAACGAAGTAGATTGTCCATTTCTCCCTAATGGAAAAAACATTAAGGTTACAAACATTGTTTTCACCTAATGTTTCCAAAACTTTTTAAGCTAAGAATTCGAAAAACGGGTTGTTACGAGGTTTTTTATAACAAATAAGAGGACCAAAACGAAGGAAGGCGAGTACGTCACCTTCGAATAAAAATCCAATAAAAATAGAGAAAGAACACAAACTGGTGTCGACTTCCCTATAAGATTATCCTATTTTGGTACACAACTTTTATAGAATTTCGATCTCAAAAGATTTTTTGTAATTAAACAGAGAAGCACCTTTATGGTTAATATTTGTACTTCTCCATAAAAAATCATGAGAATACACGTTACATCCGACTACAAGAGAAAATCGTTTCCACTGACAAGTTTCAATTAAAATGAGGACAGTTGTAAGATTAGCTGAGCAGATATTGATAGTCTTTGATATTGTAAGTAGATTAGGTTAGGATGAGTGACTGCTACAGCACACTTAGACCAGGAACGGTCCGTTCTGATACCACAGGATCTAACTTCCCTATTACTCTTATGAGAACCAGTTTGAGCTACTTATGTAGACTGATACGTCTCGAACCTTACAGTGTGCTAAAATCTCTTCATCATCCTCGTCCATACAGCTTCTGCAAAAGTCATTAACTTAGCCTCCTTTGGATTTAGGCTCCTCGCATGTTCTCCAAGATAGGCAGTGTCCGGTGAGTATCCCCACATCTTTTTTAGTTCACGTTTTTGTAGGGAGATTAGCGTCTTTGAACATTTCAAGTCCGGCTTTGACCAGGCTTACCTACATTACATGGTTTTAAGCACCGTCTCGAGTACCTTAATCGTTCTCTCCAAGTTTGCTCTTTCCGGTACCAGTTGGAGAGTTGTACCATGCTTCGCGCGTTCGTCCACCCTGCACTTCCACAGGGACCCACAGACTATCTGAATGTTAAAATGCACACTCATCTCATTCAGGGACAAGAGGCAACCCAACGTCACTCTAGACGTCAGAGAAACAGAGTCCAGCGACTTGAATCTCCTCAATCGCTATAACTTCTGTCTGCTACATGCTGCAGTGATCATGGAGACGATATATTGTTAGTAACATTGCTCAATTTTTAACTGACGGAAATTGTATATAAGATTGTTTGAACAACAAATTGGCTGTAATCTTAATTCAGGGTTTATATATGCACAATTATATGGCCAAGACACATAATGTTCGGTTTTGAGTGCAAAATTAAAGAATTACTCGCTTGGAACAACGAATTACATTGGCTTAAGATAAACAAACCACATATAAGAGTTATGACTAAGAATACGTCCTTCGAGCGATATAGAATTTCCGATTTCTTAATCAGTTGACCACAAAATCAATACATTTGTATATAAAATGGAATAAACTCATACACAAACGTCAAACTAAAATTACAAAACCAACTGTATACGCGCAAGGTCAAAAGTTGTGTGCCGATTTGATTTAGTTTAGTCGAGTAAGAATATGTATATAGAAAAACCACGAGCGCGGATAGAATTTCATAAATTTAATAACTTTCATGTTTGACCAAAATTGGTCACCTTATTTTGCGTTGAACACACATTTGTACAATTCTTAGTCTGATGTCATCATCTTATATGTATATATTGTTGTTTCCTTCTTCTTCGTTGTCGTCTCAATCGTTTTGATCGTATTATTAAGTAAGCTACAGTATTAAGCCATTGGATATATGACTTTGGTTATGATCGCTGAAAAATGTTTACACCAAATTTATTCACGATATGATTGTGTAAACAGGTCATAAAAATGGTCGAATCGCATAAAGATTTATTATTAAGAAATATTTGCTGTGAGGAATTTTTTTTTGTTGTTGTGTTGCGGCCATAAATCTCTCCGCTACTGAAATGAGACGACGCGAATGATTATATTAAATTGTAATTTTTTTTTTTTGTTGGAAACATTTCAAAAAAATCATAAATTGCATTTAATTTAATTCTAATAATTATTTCCTGTTGCTGTTGTAAATTTCTTAAAGGTATTTTGTAATTTCGTTTATGTATTTTTGATTAGTCAGCGCGCGCGGTGTAATTAACAAATTTTTGTATTTAATTTTTTGTATTTCCAAGAAGGAGGAGGAAATCTTATAATGTTAAATTAACATTTTATATTTAGACCAAGTCAATATACAGATTTGAGCAAAGTGGAATTAGGAAATGCAAAATATGATTGCCAACAGCAAGACTATATATATGCAAATCATTCAACGTTCTTAATTTAAGATTTCGTTTTGCATGGTACATTGCATAACAGGTGTGACTGCAAAATATGATATAGATCAATGTCAGAGTTGTATCACCAGGTGGTATCACTATATGCGCGCGATCGTATATATGTAAACATCTGATAATCTGTTGAATGGGTTAGTTTTGTTTTGACCTGAATCACCTTGACTTAAAGCTCTACATACATGTACATATATATAATATATATGTGATTGAAATTATAAAGAATTTTGAACGTAATGTGACTTTGTACATGAAACTCGTATAAGTCAATATAGAATTAATTAGGTAAACAGATCACGAGTCATTGTATGACTGTAAATTTGATATTCAACAATTTTGTATAGAGGATACAAAGTGCACACAATTATCTACGTTGAAACAAAAACTTACACCCAAGCTTATGGATTTAGGTTCAAATAATTCTGAGGTTACTGACAGATTATTCTTAGTGAAGAAATAATTGGTAGGTTGTAAAAAATTAGATCAGAACTGTCATCAACTTTTTTTTTACCTATACTACCGCTTGATATAGATATACTACTCCAAATTTGGTACAGCAAGATTGTCTTGATAGCCTACTTATTTTAACGTAACTTTTCACTTGATTATTTGGCTTAAAGGTGGCCTCAAGTAACTGCGTCTTCACTGAGACTCCGAAACATACATATTTGTGCACATTCTATGTAGACAGTTTTTACACACAATCGCGGTTTATGTCGTCAGGAGCATGTTGAAATTTGGTGAACATCGTGAAACGAACTCTAGTTCTGTCTTAACCTCGGAGCTACAACGAGCGACATATTATGTATATAATAACATCAAAAGTCGTAAAATCAAAGCTTTTGACGATTGACCTTGGTAAAGTTAAATACTTAATCTAATCATAATGATGAGTGTTGAACCAATTAAAGCATTCTAAATATAGAAGCAGCAAGCATCGAAATCGAACTTAAAAAGTTTATAACCCATATTTACTAACACATCAATAAGTTGTGACGTCATTAAAAAAATAATAAAATCGCCCTACAGTTCAAATTTATTACTAAAAAATTTCGGACAGTGTACAGCAAAGAAAAAATAAAAAAATATTTTTTTATATTATAATTAATTTTATTATAATTATGAACGTTTATATTATAATTAATAATTAATATTGTATCTAAATAAATTAATTTAAAAAAAAACAATTCAATTACTTAAAATTGTATTAAAAATTCACCCTGTTAAAAATCGTAACGACTTCTATGATGCCATCTTGTATCGAGTATAACAATTTGAATTTTGAAGTATTTACTTTCATTAACATGTTTGGGTATTTCAATTGTGTACTTCGTATTATCGCATTAACAATATGCTTTAAATATTAATAAATACGATTTGTATTATTAAAGTTATTAAAGTTCTACGGTCCGTCACATTGTTTCTAAAATTTATAATAATTTTAAAGACCATAAACAGTGACAAAGAAAGGACTATTTCCAAGTAGTTCCGAAGATTTCAGACTGGACGTTTTTTTGTAGGGGACGAACCCTGAGAAGCTCGACCAAAATCATCCGCTGACGTCATTGCTGTGGCTCTGGTAAAGTTCATATTTTATGAAGATCCACGACTGACACAAAAAATTATTGCTGATAAACGCCACAATGAATATTAAATAATCATCTGGTATACGGGTCCCACGAATTTTAAATGAGGTACAAAAAGGGACTCGAGTCTAATTTGGCAACAAATTGGAAAAAGGTAACCTTCAGGAAAACTAGTTGCTGGTGTTTAAAAACTTTAGTAATATCGTTATCCATGACTAATTTTGGTTCTTAAGTACGATCTAGAAACCAAACAGACTGCTTGCCAAAAAATTTTAAAATTTTTTTTTGGAAAACCGGTTGAAAGAGGATTTGTTGCGCCCCTTTTTACATCACGACATTACGCCAGCTCACACTGTTGAAATAACGAGTAACTTTATTGCGATCTCTGGATCGAAAAGCCTTTAAGAGGAACGCGAAGACAATTGGTGTGGTTAATGCTAAACTTGTTAATATTAAAAAGCAATATTTCATGACTGTTTAAGAAATGGATCTATAGTCCTAAGAAATGCATTGAACTCAATGGCGATTATGTAAAGAAGATAAAAGACGAAGAGTTAAAATAAATACCAAAAGATATTTTTTTTTCTGGTCAACTTACTCTTCTCGTACCTACTTTTTTACGACGACATTTCTTCCTGATGTCGAATAAAACAGACATAATCGTATTTTGAGAATAAGCCTTAACGAAAATGAACACAAGGTGTGTGTGCGTAGTCTATACTCCGTTGAGCTTAGTTCGAAAATAGAACATTGAGGGAATTGTCGGGCATTAAATGACGTAACCATTCCAGATCGATATCCAGTATCACGTCGCCAGGACTTTACGTATCAACTTTCTGGTAACTGAATATTTACTACATTACATTTAGTAGCAGGATATCATTAGATTAAAGTGACATTTGAACCCAGGAATGTAGCAAAATCTATTCTTTTTTTATATTAAGACGATCTGTTAATATAACATCTTGAAACAATTTGTAGATGTGGTTGGTGAACAAACTGAATTTAACATCAATAAATTGTATTTGCAACATCTATTCACGGTATTACTTAGTAGGGGATTTTTACCTTCACCCGAGCCAGTTAATTAGGGTGAACGGAAATAACTTGTATATAATTCTAATCTAGTCGAAAAATGTTGGACACAGCCAATTATTTTACAAATTCTATTCGTAAGAAAGTAAAAAATTTTTTTAACAAATGGTGCTTTACAACAGTTACAATTGGAATTGATAAGAGATGACGTGTCAGTCACAAAAACACGTTTTTTACTTGTAAAAACCCGTTTAAATTACATTGTGTAATTTACAAGTCCAACTATGCTTCCAAGTGCCATTTATTGTAAGTTGTGATACTAACGATTACTTTGATGCTCATAAAATTGGGCCAGGTTGATAAAAAGACACTTATTGTCGCTTATAAAACCTTTTAATAATCCGGCAGTAGGAGTGACGGTTTATAACAACTATTTCCAAATTTAATTGTTTGGTCCTACATATATATAAAAATATTAGCCAATGAAGGTAGTTAAAGGACGAGTAATACGACAAAAATCATACTTAGAACTGTTGATTGATTTCTTAGATGTTGCTATGTTAATAATATATTTAAACTTCATACTCATAAACGTTTTTGTTCTAACTGGTGGTTAATCAAACTGACTTGAGCTTCCAACTTAACTTTCATATTTAACGAATTTCTTCAACAAAGTATATAAATTTGTATATAAGTAGTTTTGGGTCTACCAACTGGTTTCATCTGTTTCTTTTAGGACAGAAGGTGCCAACATCAAATCTCAAGAAAAATGGAATTTTGATCTCTTAGGTATCAATTGGACCGAATCAACTACAGGGAGAATTCCTTAGAAATTATGGAGGTATTGATCTATGCAATGGACAGATGGGTAATACTTACTGTAAATGAGAAGAGATGTCACACTGGGCCACTACTGACTCAGTGACGGGGTTAACAAAAATTGTTGATGCTTCAATCATGGTTTTGGATAGAAATTCTTAAGACTAAAACCAATGGCAAATGAAAAATTACTTTCCATTCTTTAAATTATAGAGTTGCATGTTATCAGGACATAGGGAATGTTTCGATGCGAAATTAGATCTCGAATGTTTCGATGCGAAATTAGTGTTGGGTGATTTGACCTGTATGTTTAAAATAACGACATCATAATCTATGGCCATTTTATTCAAAACGTTGATGCGTTTGAAGATTAAGGTATGATCTTGATCTCATCAATATATACTTCATATGTAACTCGTATGTGTGGGTGACTTCCAAATGAAACTGTCGTTTAGTAGCCAAACCAATAATGTTTTAATCAACATAAAGTAGACGGCAAGATTAAACCTAATTTCATTTGAAATTTGGAAATTTTAATTTTGAAATATATGATCAAGATAGTAAAATACAGTTCAACACGAGAAACCAGCAGAAAAGTGAAAATAATTTATTAGCAAAATCTCATCCCAATAACAACTAGATCAACGAAACAAAACGATATTTTTGTTCCAAAATCGCTCGAAAATTGCGATTATATTTTTGTTAGGGTTGATAGAGTTCGAACTGGGTTGCAAACTCCTTACGATGGGCCTTACAAAGTTATACAACGTTTACAAAACGTTACATTGTCGCAATTAAAGACAAACATCAATCTATTACGAACGATAGATTGAAACTGGCATACGGAATTCACAATTCAGCTGATCAAATATCGGCTACAAAACGATATAAAAGAAACCGTGCGTTTCTTAGTATAACATTTCGATATTCGCAGGCTCTATCTGCGAAGGAGGTCCTGTAGCGGTTGAACATCATATTTAAATGATATTTCAACATTCAGACGTTGGTAATTTTGAAAAGATATTTCAGTGTTTCGAAACGACATCTACTCAAAGTATAACGAGCTAGCAATTTAGTGCCACTATACTTATTTGGTTGTGGTATGTCTCGAACGAGGCGCGCGAGTCCTCCATCAACACGAGTAAAACAAAAATAAAAATTTCGGCCATTCGAATCTAATCTACACGCGACATTGTGGTGGATAAAAAAGAAAATAAATAGATAATTAATTATAATAATAAATAAATAAGTTAATTAAACATAATAATAAATATTGATTAATTATAAAATATAGTTTTATTGTGAAATAAAATAAATTAAAAAGAAGGTGTTTCAATTGTTTGGTTTGAGGATAAGGGCCCACGCCCTTACATTGGTGACTCCGACGGCCCTGTTTAGAGCACAACGGACAAAGCGGAAACGCATAACAACACACCCTATAATTACGAAAGCATTTCACCACAAAACACTACCACGAGGCATCGCCGACAAAACGAGAAATAAATTTTTACTGTGAGGATCCGAGGCCACAGAATCAAAGAACATACTACTGCAACAACGAAGAAGACAACCAGTAGTAGTAGTTAAGAAAGGTACAATCATAACACGATCCACCTTACGCCACGGTGGCTAGGCCGGACGTGTCCACGAGGGAACAGGAAACAGCGTGAGATCACATTGGCGTTACGATTTAATCAACACCATAACGAGGAGGACCAAGAAACAACTGTAATAAAATTACAAGATACAGGCAACAACTCGAAGTACAACACGCATTCAATTTACAGCAAGCAGCTAAACGTTTCAGGTATATCTACAAACTATGAAGACAGAATCAGAGTACAGTCTGTCGAGTAGTACCCATAAATTGTTATATCAGATTTTACAATTGGACCCATGTTAGTGTAGAAAAAAGTAATAGAGCATTGAGTAAAAAGATGCATATCTATTCCGGCGAAGCCAGCAAATTTCATCTGTACAAGAACAAATATCTCCCGGTTGTGCTGAAATACCTTAACAGTTTTGGGTAAAAGAAGAATTATCGCAGATAAATTTTTGATATAGAAGCTTTTGCGAAGCTCGGAATAGTAAGCATAGCTTACGGATACCACCGGCCAGTGCAAGCAACTTAATTTGGTTTTAAAAGTCTTGCAGGAGAACACTTTCCAGAGATTCAAGAGAACTTTAAAAGACAAGATTTAGCTCCATTTTTTAACTTTTAGAATAATTCAATCATTTAAATATTTCTCAAAGAAAAACCACTAGATGTAAGGATATATTTGCATATAGTCATAGAATCAACAGACTATACCAGGTTAATTACACTCGCGCAGATCAAGTCGAGTTAAATCAATCAAAACTTTCATCCCAACCAAATATTAAATGGAATTTTATATAAATTGAAGCTTCTATTATTCTACTTGCTGCTACTTATATTCCAAATCGTTTGTTGTTGTAAATATTAAACGAAATCTCAACTGAGAATATATATAATATAAGACAACAAACCAGCAACAAAACTATACGGAATAATAAAAGGGAAGTTGTAAATTAGAATATTTTTTATTACAGAAGTTTCCATTATCTTACCAACGTTGTCTTCTTCTTGTGCACCACATACGCTCGGTATTTTTTTTTCTACATACACACAGTGAGAACAGGTTATATAGTTAATCTTAAATTTCAAATCTTCTTTTCTATAATTTTTTTTTATATTTTATTTTATGATTTTATTAAGTTGATATAATATATAATTCTTATTAATTTATTATATATTTATGTTAACAAAAAAAAAATATAAAAATAAGATTTTAAGGAAGTGATCTTGCAAAATTTTAGTTTTCTGCTTGTGCTCTTTGGCATTTCTAATTCGTTTATTACATTTATTGTTGTCTTAAGCCGCGGTAATCTCATCTAATTTGTAATACACGAGCATTACTTATACACCAACAATGAAAGCTTAATAGTCTTAATTATATTCACAATCGTTTCCGAAAATGATTTTCGATTTCCGTGCAACAACTCGTATCGAAAACTATAAGTGGCACTCAAGTGTTCAATGTTTTAAGATGATTTGATACTGGTGTTCAACGCCACCAGTGATTCATTTTATTTTAACGTCAACATTTTATTTTTGTTTAACAGTGACAAATCGGATTATGCCGAGCTTAATTAAGTAAGACGTTACAGGACAGACTGTAATCTGTACAAGAGGTTCAATACATTATATAATGTGTTCTATAAACATCAAGATTGGTTAGTAGATGTGTCGAAATGTTTTTCGGTCCAGCGGTAACTGCTGGAAGTACAAATTTTCCAGCAAACAGAAGAGCTCTGCCGATTTCTTGTACAGAATGAAACATGATCTTTAATCAAAATCGACGCAGTAACATAGTACCGGACAGTTATGGCATTGTATGTGAACCAACAGAACTTGTTGGTTCATGTGGGTTTCATGAACAAACTTTCGTCGCTTAATCAAGCTTAACACCTACTTCGACGAAAGTGTGTCACTATCTAGACTCCAGCGAAAATAACATAAATCACATACAACATATAGACAGACCTGTATAGAAAATTACGTCGGTATATCCATCTGACGGTATATAAAGCTCCTTTTTTGATTGAGATTATGATCGTTAAATTCCAAATTCCTGAATTCGACTCTGAAATATATTATCGTGTAAGAGCAACCATCTGATGGTAACTGGTATGAAGATCGGCTTGTAGATATCTTAATGAAGACGACGCTTGAACAGCGAGATGAGACACAAGTAGTTGCAGCAAATCAAGTTGATTAGAAATTCAAAGCGTTTGACTACTACATTTGATTGATATCAACGGTGTAATTCAAACTTAAGTTTAAATTATAAAATTTCGTATGCTCCAGCATGACTTAACTTAAAATCCATAAATTTGACTTTAGTTTGTAAGGTCATCGTAAATGCTGTATAGATCGGACCATAAAGTTATAGCGCGATATGCAAATCGAGCAATCGCACACACACACACACTCATTAAATCAACAAATCATCATTATAATGATTAACAAAAACCATGTAAATAACATACGTTCATAGGTTGGATTCATTAAGAAGATCATAGATCATGTAATTACACAATAAAACACAAAAACTGAACAACTAAACTTCAATTAAGTTTCAAACCAAACAATGATGATATAATCTATTCCCACAAAGCGCGCATACGAAACAAAATCGTATAATTACAAATTTTTATCACTGTAATTAAATTAGTTTTAATTTTTAGGAATCTTGTGCTGTCTTAACTTCATTTTATGTAATCGTACCATAAATAAATAATACATCTTAAGTATGATCGAAAAGGAACAAGCAGAAACACAAAAGATGTTAAACAATATGATGAGTATATAGTTACAGTACGATCTAGGTGAAGCGATCATCTAGAGGCTGACAGAGGACTTTATACCGAAACATATCTCAATGGACCTCAAAATCAATCTTCGATTATCTTCGGTTCTAATTTGCACAATATATATATATATATATATATATATATATATATATATATATATATATATATATATATATATATATATATATATATATATATATATATATATATATATATATATATATATATATATATATATATATATATATATATATATATATATATATATATATATATATATATATAGATTACGATCGTCTGTTAACTGTACCACCACTATCCTCTTATCACGTGAAGCTCTCATTCTAACGAACTTTGACATTGACAGAAAGTTTTTATTCGTCAAATCCAAATGTGCAGCTGTTCTGACGCATATTAACTTCGACAATTACCATCTGTTTCTTATGACCCTGATACTTACGTTTTTTTAAACTTTGAATCTAATTTTATTTACTTTTGTGCTTTTAACTGCTTTGCAATAAAAGCGATGTGCCACACAGTATTTTGTTTGATGCTGTATAATTCAATTTACAATAAAGATCAGTAATATGAAGATTAGTAATGTTAATAGGCATATTGGGCTTAAGTGGGGGAAGTATTTCGGGTTTTAAAGATAAATGGAGAGCTTCGTTGTTTAGAAGCTTAAGAATTACGTTATTCATCCTCACTTTCCAGCGACTTTCTTTTAATTTTAAACACAGTGTCTTTTTGGAGATTTTGCTGTTAGTCATTGTTTGTTGCCCTCTGTTTGCTGTAACGTCTATGTTTTCGATTCCAATTCTTTCAATTCGGATTGCCATCTTATTTAGTTGCATCTTCTTTTGTTGCTCCAAAAGTAAAACAGAAGTATTCTACCTCACATGTTCAGATCTCTTTGGATCCGTCTATTAATTTGAAACAGTTATCGAAACGATCACATTACTGAACACGTGTCTACATCTGTATACGTTCTACTGTACATTTATATGAAAGTACGCTTCCAGGTAAATCCCATATAACCACACCGGAAATTAAGATTAATTCCGATAACTAATCTATGTATAACATATACAAAAGCTTGGAATGGAAAGCAGTACTACCATTTCGATTAAATTCACTTGATTAAAAGAAACCAAAACGGTTTTTTTTTCTTATATTTTATTACGTTTAAAGTAGAAAATTAGAAAAAAAATCGATTAAATTTTTATAGAAGTCGGAATTGTTATTGTTGCTGTTACCATTGAACCGCGGAATAGTTTTTTTTTTGGTACGTAATCGAGATACTCAACTCTCTATGCATGTATACGACCGAGTATAATAAACCAATGTTTTTCGTCTTAAAATGCGCGCTTCTATATGGATTTCTTTCATGATATATGTATATAACCCTATTTATGAGATTAATCTTGTGGTGCACAGAGATGATAATGCAAAAAATAGGTTCTTGTGTTGAATCAAGATGGAGAAATTGAAATGTATAAGAAAATAATTGTATCTAACTTGCAGATAAAGCTTTTCAGTTTTTAAATTAGAAATGAACGGTTATATATATATATATATATATATATATATATATATATATATATATATATATATATATATATATATATATATATATATATATATATATGCGATTTTGGTAAAACAAACTATAAGCAGAAAATCGCGCCAGACAATGGAAACTGGAAAGATGTTTTTAATTTGATTGGAGTCGCATATCTCAATTGTTTCTGCGTTTATTTATTCTAATGTACTCGCATAAATATGCACTAACAATCCATGTTTGAATAGGTACACGGACTCTGTGTTATATGCGCACAGCCTAATTTGGGAAAACAATGGATGTTAATACGCTTTTTGTTATACAACTACTTGTTGAGTAAAATATCGTTTTATCGAGATAATTAGATGTGCGGGGGTTGAAATATAATATAATATTATTTTAACTTGGATATATATATATATATATATATATATATATATATATATATATATATATATATATATATATATAAATATATAAATATATATATATATATATATATATATATATATATATATATATATATATATATATATATATATATATAATATATATATGATATATATATATATATATATATATACATATATATATATATATCATATATATATATATATATATATATATATATATATATATATATATATATATATATATATATATTTATATATATATATATATATATATATATATATATATATATATATATATATATATATATATATATATATATATATATATAAATATATATGTATATATATATATATATATATATATATATATATATATATATATATAAATATATAGTGTCTCGCAAGTTTCCTAGTGCCTGTCAGTTCTACGTTCGATCTGAAACATTTCAAAATCAAAAGGAAACTACCTAAATAATTTGTCGACTGAACCCAATTGATATGACGACATAAAGGCATTATATTGGCTAACCACAGTCTTTGTTTTAGTCTTGTTACACTCGAAAATTTCCTTGACAATCGTTATGTTTGTGAAGTGCTCATCAGTTTTTTGCACGGCCTTAATGTAAGCCAACAGAGGATCTCGCAATTTGGATCTTTATGAAACAACAGTCACGACACTGTATTCCACGACCTTCAATGTCTATTTCGGGAATGATCAAGTTTCTGTCTAATGAGAGTTATACACTTACGAAAACAATTGAATACATCAAAGAATACAGATTACCTAGTGGAACGAAACGGGTGGCCCAATTAACTTTTGCAATTTAATTTGACTTTTGCTCTGCTTTCAAAGGCGAATGAATATTATCGGTTTGTTTTATTAGAAAGAGTATGCATTGCCATTAAGTACGAAAGACAATTCAATTCAAATGACTTTTCAAAACCTTTTTGTCGATTGCATGGGCTACTTTCTCATCAATGTCAATTTCGATTTGATCTTTCATATCATAAAAGTCGATCAACAGCTTGGTTGGAAAAAATGATTTTAGCGAACCAAAACTGTGTGCGAAATTCTCATCACAGACCTAATATTATTGTTTTTATATGCGCTGGTCTATCCAACAATTGAATTTACGAACTCGCTCATATGTTGATCACTTTTTATTTCTATCCTTACAGTTTAGGTGAAAGGCTCACCCCTTTAAAAGTATTGCCACACACAAAAGAACCGGCAGTTTTAATTGATGGACCACACATTATTTGGTGTAAACTTAGAATGAGTAACAAGGAGGTATATTAATAGGTTTTGGCTCGATGTTCGTATGGATGCGTTCGTAGATTTTTTCAAATTTATAAAACTTTTTTCTAATCTAACAATCTTAGGTTTGATCTTGAAAGTTTAACCTGTGGCAGTTTGGGAGTTACTTAGTTCGAATTTCAATATGGGCAGAATGCAAAAACGGATTTTGACCATCTGTTTGCGATCGGTGGCGTGAATTAACACATCTGTGTTGGAGTGAATAATTTATAGGCCGACCCATCTTCCATAAGCATAAATAAGCGAACAGCGACAGACTTTTGTGATTGCAAAACAGACTAGAAAACTATGTGAATTGTTGTATTGAAAAAATGTGTCACCAAAACTCACTATTTATCGTTTAGTGAATGATCTTTAAAAAGACTTTTTGTATATGAAATAAGGGTAATCATATGTAATTGGAACACTCATAAAGATTTGCATTAGTAACCCTTTTACATTTAGTTGACATAGGGCATTGTACTAAGGATGACCTTGAATTACCGCTTGATAAAAAGCATCAAATTCATCAGGCATATATGCATGCTACGAACTTCACAAGTCGTGTCGTGACAATACTAGCGAATTATAAGGTAATTTACTCGAAATCTCAATTTATTAATTATATAAGCTCATGACAACATTTATGCTTAGGTTTGGCAGTCTTCAAGCGTACTAAAAACATATAAAGAAAATATAGCAAAATATATAAAAATTATTATATAAAATTTGGTATCTACGAGTATAAGTCAAGTGAGAACTGAGAGTACCTATTGAGTTAAAGTGCGAGTTGCCCATTTGATAAACTTAATTATTCTAGAAAATCCGACTTAAAAAGTTACTTCAAAAAAGTGCTAAGCAATACTATAAGCAATAACTTCGAAGACTGTATTACAGTCGACTTAATGGCGAAAGGTACCAGGTTCGAATTCTGAAAAGGACTGGAAAAGTCATAATTTCATTTCAATGGATTTTGTGGGCCTATATGACATTCTGTTGGAGAACAGAACTCATAGATCCACTACTACGGCTGGGATATAGCATGTGTATTGTGCAGATGATATAAGCGGGCCTTTTAACGTTGTCTAAAATCATCGATTTTCAAAAAATCTGAAAATGTGCAAAATAATACAAAATCGAGAAGAGTCACTTGGAGAAAACGATAGGCAAAATTATCTCCAATCCGCAATAAAACATAGCCAGAAGTCGTGCTAATATTTTGGAAGTTTAAAACATAAGAAGCACATCTGAAGGCTCTAAGCGATTTGACTAAGCACCTACTTTTGCTTATATTTTTCTCTATAAATAATATAATTCGCTAGATGATAATTACCTGGAAGTTGATGATTGTTCCCCATTTGTATTAAAATTGTTAATATTATTATTGTTATTATTATTATTATTACTCGGACTCAGTCTTTCATTTTTTATTGAATTATTATTACTATTATTACTATTGTTATTACTATTATTATTAATATTATTCGTTAAATCACCGTTCAATTTTAAATTTATATCCAAACTAGTTTCTTGTTTAATTGTTTCATAAAATAAATTATTGTTACTACTACTATTATTATTATTATTTAAAACATTGTTACCATTATCACAAAATTTCTTATTATTATTATCAATATTAATAATATTATTATTATTATTGCTATTATTATTATTATTATTATTTGCCGTCGCCATCATACGATCGTTGAACATCTTATCGATCGATGATAGCGCAGATTGATGGTTTAATGCTGACGATAGTGACGAGGATGGCGACGATCCCGATATCAGCGCAGGTGATAAATTTTTTCGTTTGCCACGATTATTATTTATTATATTGTTACTATTGTTATGGTTTATAGTTTGTGTTTGATGCGGCGAACTAGCTTGTTGTGGTGTTGCATCCTCCGTTGTTGCTTCACCTGTGAACGACAACAAAAAAACGAGAAATTGTTGTATAATTAACTACATTACATGTACGATAAAAAAAAGAACTACCGGATGTCTTACAACGCTTGTCATATGTGTACGTATAAATATATATATATATATATATATATATATATATATATATATATATATATATATATATATATATATATATATATATATATATATATCTTTTCTTACTAAAATATATATATATATATATTTTAGTAAGAAAAGATGTTTACCGCTAATTATAATTAGCAATACGCGACATGTTGACAAACTAGCACTAAAATAAACTAAAAATTTCGATCGCAGGTCATACTCAAAAATGTCATCTGCGTGTTGAAAAAAAAACATATATGATATTAAGATGAAAAAAAACTATATTGTGTCATTATAATCTCAAGGTAAGCATAAACAAAAAAATATTCGATTTGGCATCAATATCGACGATCGTCTTCGATCCGCTGATTGAGACGAAGAATACAAAAAGTTTATGTAAAAGTTGCGACATGCTGATCTCTATCACACTTTTAACCTTTCAATCAAAACTTAACTTATATATAGTTTAGTGCCAACACATGGAGACCGACGAGTATATGGTATAGTCAACTAGAAAAAAAAATGTCACTCGAGTATTACATTTTTGTATTAAAAATACTCAAAACGTGCGTGGGAAATTATTCAAGTTAATCGCGCAATCGCACTGGGAATACAAACAAAATAATATCAAGCGACATTCATTTCTTTAATACACACAATCATACATTTGGATGTATGTATAGCAGAGAAGATTCCAAACCAATACGAACACACATTCTTAGTATTTTTGTCATTTCGTATATATATGTGATCGCTTTTTAAAAGTCGATCATTAAATGGACGACCAAAACGAATAAGACAACGCGCACAAGAAGATTGAAAAAGAATTAAAATCAAGTCAGGTTACTTTAAGGAAAGGTCAATCCATTTTTGTTGTGGCAAGTTTTTTTTTCTTCTATATATTAGCGCATTTATTAATTCCGTGACTTTTTTGTAACACAGATAATAAAGCAGCTCGCACACAAGAGAAAATACAGTGGATCAAACAACTGTTGTATTTACATAAACGAGTAGACGATCAGTGTATTTGTTATTGAAAATATTTAGATCATTCGTCAACTGTAATCAATTTCTATATACTCTATACTACATATAGCATCGATCTTGATTCGTCCGATCACACAATAATGTGTGTGGTTAGACATCAGTATCACCAAACATGTCAACCAGTTTTGTATTATTAATTTTTTTTTGTTTTTCATTTTATCTGACCAAAAGAATGTATGTTGTGTGCTCTTGTTGTTGGTTGGTGTAATGCTTCAAAACATCGTTTCGATCTCATATACATAGAATACGATCCGAGAGAACATTGTGCTGCGAAATTCTATATAGATAAAAAAAATTAATATACGATCGCTTTGTGTAAATGTATGTGTGTTGTTATATTTTTATGCCTATATGTTTGTATAACAGATTTATTTATTTATTATGTATTAAGACAAATAAATTAAAACTAAAAAGTTGAACAAGTTTTTTAGTTTTATTTATTGATTTGATATCAATTATATTACAGGTTTCTATTTTGTTGATTAGCCATAACTCAAAGTAAGGTTGATGGTGATCGTGATCGAACGATCGATCGATAAAATCAGTTTAAAACATTTAAATGTTATACAAGTATGTTGTTTTCTAACAAACTTTGATTTCTTTTTTTTTCATACCTTGTTTGGTTGGTGATCTTCAATTTTTGTTTTAGATACGAGTTAATAATTTTATTAAGTAACACAAAAGGACAATAAATCAGAAAGTTTAATTTTTCAGGTAAGCTTTTATAAATATTTCAAGTTCGCATCCAATATGAATTCAGCAATGGAAACGATTCACTATATATATACAATCACAAAGTCCAAAAAGTCAAAGGTACGTGACTCAGGACCACGTGGTTGAAAAATTAGATTATTTCCTGAGCAACGATCACATAGTTTAAGAAAGTAGAGGCACGAATGGACCAGATCAGTGGACTATACAGTAACATATGTAAGCCACCTATGCCAGCACAAGAGTTTGATGACTTAGTAGATAAATTATCGAAATCTTTCAAATAAGCCAGGAAGCATGCTTATCTTCAAAGTAGGCTCCTAGGAAAGTTTTTTCAACCTTAATGGCCAAGAGAACATCAGTTAAAAATATCGATTTTTTTATTACCGGATTTTGTCGATGAGGAACCCTTAAAATTATTATACAAAACGAGAACATGGTTAAATAGAGGAGGAGTTCAAAGAACGTAAGGCTATACAGGGTATAGTAGCCTTACGCTCGACTGACACGAAGTGTTATCAAAACAAAACGCCACACAATTTTTATTTTTAGATTTATTGAATCAAAGTAAAAAATGATCACAAATATTTAAATTTTGGAATTGTAATAGCAGTTTTCGATTTGCCACCCTTCGCCACGATTTTAGTCTTCAAACGGCCGTTAAAGATATTGCATCCAGCACAAAAGTAACTCTTAGGTAGTTTAGCCCATTCCTGACTAAGCGCTTGCCTGAGATGATCGACACTTTTATTTCTTGTCCCAACCTTGCTCTTCAAAATACGCCAAACCAAGAAAATGAACCACAGCACGTTGTTTTTCATCCAATATTTTTTGAGAATCTGTGAGTTTATGAGTTTTATTGAATTTCAAGGCCTTTATGTCCAATAGATGATCTTTTAATATGTACTGCATCCGATTGAGCAAATCCCGCACTTGGACTTCACCTTCCGAATGATATCCGACGATGTTGCAGTGCTTTTCGGTCAACCACCATGGCGTTTGCTTTATAACAATTTATGGTGCGAATATTTTATTCACATGCAAATGTTTTAACTATTGTTAACAATTTGCGGTTGTGGTTTTCCAGCCAAATATAGAGCAATCACACTATTACGCTTGAATTCCATTCCGGGTAACTTTTTTCTGAATATTTTCCACTAAAATGCTTTTGAATGCTTGTAAACAATGGAATGAATTGTCATTAGTGTAATTTTGAGCGCTCTGTCATCAATGGTTTGACAGCAATGACAGTCTGACTTCGTGTCAGTTACCCTATAATTATCTCAAATAATCTCTAACAATCGGGTCCAGGGCAATAATCAATTTTAAACTATATATGAATCAGTAAGCCTTGGTGGCAATTTCTTTCAATCTTTGCAAACTGCTAATATAATCTTAAAGTATTTTAAAGTACCAAGTTAAGACTGGAACTTTCTCACATTCCAAATAAATGGAAAAAGTGCTCATCAACCCTACAAGCATCAGACATATAGAGCTAATCTTTTTATTAGAATCGTTGGAAAGTTGGATGCAATCTGATATTAGAGACTCAATCGAGTTGAGTAAGCTGGTCGAAGCCTCAGAACCCGCACTGCAAGAGAAAACACAAAGAAACAATTCTCTTATATCTAATCTATTAAGAAATCGCTCGAATATAATCAATACTAAATGCTAATCATTTTAGACATAAAGAGTGTACGCATGTATTCTGCACTCTAACCTCGCTTTTATTGAGCCAATAGTTGTGAATTAAATATTCACAACACTGAGATGATTCTGTTCTTTATAGGAAATATAACACTTCTCAAATCGATCACCTGCTTTAAGCGATGTTAGCTAGACCTTTTCAGAGAAAACCAAACACTTAGCAAATCAGTGCATTATCCTGATAACGCGGGTGTCAGGCCAAAATTTTAAATTAAGGAAACGAAGTGACATGATTGGAGAAGCGGGTTCCATTTGAAGAAGGGTTTAGAAATGTACATTTATATTAAAAGTTTTAAATAGTGTATGCCAAAAATGGTACTCCCGACCCATTTTAGAATGAGCATTAGCGATACTAACAGTTCGTTCTAGATATCTACGACTTTTAGAAGCCAGAAATGCTGCTTTTCAGCAGCCTTTGTACATCAGGACGTGCTGCATTGTGCATAATTAAATATTGCAGATTAGTGTTGCGGATAGAAAATATTTTATTTAATGAAGTTGAAGGAATCGATGATGCACATGTATCATGTAAATGGATACATTTCTTGGGTCCGAAGAAAATAAAGATTTATCTTGGTATTTATACACCGAAAAAAAACATTGTATAATATTAACGACAGAGTCTTCGTTAAACAACTAACGAATGAAATCATTAATAAAACGACAAATTTATTATTGTTACAGATTTTTGTTATCTTAATATAAAATTCTTTAAATTATATTTTGATATTCAAGTAAAATCACATTATGTGAACATGCTTTGATTAATTGAATTAGATTTTGACAGTTCAAAGAACTTTCATTAACAAAACTAAAATTATTAATTTTTATTAAGATTCGTTAATACGTTTGAACATTTTTAATTAATCGTACTAAGTAGTACTATTTTTTCTTTATTTAATAATTTTTCTTTCAAAAAATTGGTATAGAAGTAATATTCTTTAATTTAATTAATATTTGTTAAATAAAAAATAATAATTGAAAACATTTGTTAAAAACCAGGCTGTTAAACGGTAAACCTCAGTTAACTAACAATAATATTTGGATTAATATTAATTGTTTTGATAAAGCTTAATTAGGTCTAGTACATTTCATATAATTAGACAAATTTTCCTAATACTAATGAAGGTTCTTTAAAACAATTAATTTCATTACAAAGATTTTATTATACAACTAAGTTCTACCGTTTAACATTTTTCAATCATAATTGGATAGTCAATGAGGAAAGATGCAACTTACAAAACCACATTTGACACGTGCTTAATTCTTGTGAAGTTTACATTTATTTTGGTAAACTATTAAGAAATTGGAAACAACCAGATAGTGTTAAAAAAATTTTAATAATATTAAAATAATTCCTATAAGCTGAATTGTCAAAATAGGTATTTGCAAGGATATTGAAAACAACAAGTACCTGTCTCAGTCTAGTCCCAAGTTTATTTTCTTATACTGGCACTAAGCAATCATATACTGTGAATATGATTGATTTTAGTTCTTTAATATTTATATATATATATATATATATATATATATATATATATATATATATATATATATACACCCTTATATATATATATATATATATATATATATATATATATATATATATATATATATAAAGCGCCCGCGTGGCGCAGCTACACGTGAAAGGTATATTTGTGGGAACGAATATTCTTTAATTCAAATATCTGTATTTTATTAATACTACTACATTTAATTAAAATTCTTTTAAAATAATGTAATTAATGTTAATTAATATAATTAATATTTTTTAAATTGAAAATATCAAACTAACAATAACTTCCTTAATGTTAAGATGATTTAATATTAAAATCAAATCCAGATTTAACTAATATTCATCATTATAACAAACATTAATTATTTCTTATTTCTAAAATAATTGTATTAATTAATAGTTGTTGATTAATTTTTTGATGTTTGATTAATAAAATTGCATAAAATTAATTAATTATTCGTCGGCTGCATATAGACGACGAGTTTGTTTAATGAACACCAGAATTCGTTATCTATACACAATTATTTTTTTCGGTGTATATTTTATTTTATTTGGAAATAAATGTTGTATTTCGTTATAAATTCAATTCTTTAAACAATTAACAAAATTTTATTAAAATTGTATATTATGAAAAAACCAGTGATAGATAGGCCAATCTCTGGACAGTCGTCATATACCGCTTTAGCAGTGCTAATTTTGCGTTTCTGTACTTGTCTTCGATTTGTGCTGCCAGATCGACCATATTGTGCTGCCATTTGCCATTTTCCTCTTGATCCTCGATTAAATATTATATCATAAGTTATGCTAACATGTCTGTATATCGTTAATCTCATTAAATAGATTCGTTTATATGCTTGATAGGTGATCCCACAGTTGGTCGTGTAAACTACATGATTTTTTACATGTAAAAACATGTATTTACATTTACATGTATTTATGTTTTACAATCTTTATGTAAAAAATGTAAAAAATGATGCATGTAAAAAACTTACGCGCCAATCAAAACATAAAAATGGAGTAAATATGTTGCTTTTGGAAAATGAATTCGACCGAGTTCTAAAACCCATCAGTATCCCCTCGACGTTATTTTGTCGTTCCAAGTTCAACGAAATGTAGATTACGTGCTTATACTTGGTCTACAAATTCCTTGAGATATATTCTCAAAATAAGCGTGGACAATAATAACTTGCCTTTTTTGAGTTTATAGACTATTTTGCAACGATTCACTGTTGGGCGTATAAATTACACGATGTTATTTACACAATTTTTTACATGTAAAAAACGTGTAATTTACAAAAGGTTGTTTTTTACATTCTATATGTAAAAAACGTAAAGTATGATTTAATGTAAAAAAAAACTGACACGTCATCAGATCTTATTAGGTCTTTGTAATTAAAGCACCATCTGTTAAACAAACTTCTTACTATTTTACGAATAAAGTTTGTACGAATAGAATTTGAGCAAAGCAAATGTCGGTAAATTTTTGATATTTTAAAATAGATGGCACTGCGAATCACCATTTTTTGACCATCTTTTCATGACACCAACTTTTATATGTAATTGTAATTGTGTTTTTTACATGTAAATTACGTTTTATCACTGTTGGGCGTGTAAATAACACGATATTATTTACACGGTTTTTTATATGTAAAAACCGTGTAATTTACACAAGTTTATTTTTTACATTCTATTTGTAAAAAACGTAAAATATAATTGTATGTAAAAAACTGACGCGCCATCTCTTATTAAATCTAAGCGTAACTAAATCGCACCATCTGTTAAAAAATCTTCTTACTATTTTACTAATATAATTTGTCAAATAATTAACTGCAAATTTTTCGACTACATACTGAATGATATGAACTTTTGATTAAGATTAAAATTATTGCCAAGTTGAAAATCATCTTTACTGCCACGGGTGAAGATGACAAAATTGCTTGCCAACTAATAACGTGGATCTGAAAACTATCTGATTTTGCAAATACGCATTTATCTATGTGAATTAATAATGAGCAAAGCGGACGTTGGTAAATTTTGGACATTTTAAAATAGATGGCACTGCGAAAGGTGTTTACTTCGTTTTTTACATGTAATATACGTTTTACGTAATTTACGCTTTTTTTTACATTATTTACAAAGAAAATGTAAAAACGTATTTTACATGTAAAATCCCAATTGTTCTTTTGAGTTTCTACTTATTCTTCACCTGATACCATGTACGAGTTATGTTATATTTTGTTGATTGCGTTGTTGCCATTTTAAAAAAAAGTTGTAAGCCGGTTTAATTTTCTTGATAGATGGCAATGTGTAAATAAAACAACTAATCCGAATTTAAGCTTAATTTGTACTTCAATGTCAAATCTTACTATCTTCTCACTCATGTAATTAAAAGGTTCTTGAAAAAGTGACTGACGTTAATTTTAGGAATTTTTCGTTGCGTTCTTAATGTACTCATCAGAGAAATTGTTACTTTATGGCAATACTGAGCTTTACAATATCATAGTCTTAGCAGGCTTCAAAAATAGACATAAGAATGACCTTGACTTCTGTTGACAATATCTAAATTGGCCTTTTGATCCAAAACACCCACTGCAGTTGAATCAATCGAATTTAACCAGTATATTTCGATCGAAATCTCCTGCAGCATCAAGTGTCAGAAATGCCAGTGACGAGCTAGCAGATCAATTGTTTGTATAAGATTATAAGGTTACCAACCACTGACTTATACGATATATATATAGATCGCAAATCAACAAAAAAATATATTTTATGAGCGATTGACATTTTTGTTTGTGCTTCGTTTTATATCTTAGATATTTACATAAGAAATTGCTGTACCAGCAACAATAACATTATATTGATATATACAATACCCGCACATTCATCAATATATGTATACGTTGTCGTATATATACTCGTACGATTCGATAATTGAAGTGTTAAAAATGAAAATTAGATAAATCTTAAGTTCAAACTCTTAAATTGAAATGTCATTTTAAAACAAAGTTTTCGAAGAATATATGTATATATATTATATTACAACAACAATGGAGCAGAACGATCTTATAGAATAAAGATCATTTGATCTTTCGATTTTATGTGTATTTCTTATATACAAATTTAAATATCATTTACGATCGTTGTCGTCATGATCACACAAAATGATGATATATGGCAGTTGTGGATGATGATGATCGCCATCATCGGGAAAATGTACTAATAAATAAAAAAAATTGTATCGTATATAGTTGTTGTTGTATTATAAGAATAATGAAGAAGAAAACGAAACGAAATCATTGCTTGACTTATGCGGAGAGTACATATAATATATAGCTTACAAGGAAATGTCATGTTGATATCAAAATGTTAAAGTACCTAAGTGGAATGATTTTATATGTTGTTGTTGTTTGTATGTTTATATGTACATATAGTTCAAATACAGTGGGCGAATAATGATCGGTCTCGACTGAGTCGCGCGATTTAAATCTTAGATATCTGTAAGTATGTATGTACTTATATACGATATGTATGATAAAGAACTTAACGAGTGTTGTATATACGAGCATATAAACATAATTTTCCTGCATAAACGGCGGACCAACCCACAACGTGCTACAGTGAAAGCCTTCCAACAGTTAATAAAGTAAATAAAATTCCTCTCTAATTAGTTCCAATAAAACTATTTCGTTTGAATCAAAGTTAATTTACATTCTTGGTATATAAGACATTTTTTTTATATGTTTTGACATTATATATAGAATTGATTATTGTTTTTTGTGTGCAACATGTTAACCGTGTCGCTTTGGTTATAGTCACCGAGTGAAAGGTGTATATTTATACAAGAAGTACATTGATTCTGAAGATTATTGGTCGGGGCTGTTCTATCCAGTCCAGATATCATCGCAATCAATGTTTTACATCAAAACGTACACGATGATGGATGAAGAGATAGTCTAAGTATATTATGATGAATTGGTGGTTGAAAGAAAGTTGATTATTTGCTTATTTTTTGTATATGTGAAATCTTTGCCGATGATGATGATGACTCGTGAAACGGAATATAAATTTAGTTTTGTTTTGTTAGTAAAAATTATTTGACTACCTGAGCTTTAAGAACCACCTACCACCACTGTATGTATATATAAATTTATAATATATCCAGTTGGTCTAACGATCAATTAATTATATATATTTATTTCTGTGGGTATGATTGTTACATGATCTTTGATTTGCTGTTTCTGTATATATCTAACTTACAATGGTGGTTTGAATGGTTAACTACATACATTACATCGCATCAATGGTAGAACACATTGAACACGTTGACGAATAAAATTCCGATAAATTGATTGTGAATATTGTGTTGGGTCACAGGTTAAATATAATAAGACGGATTGTTGTATATATACATAATGGATTTGTGTATATAATACATACATATTCATGCTATATAATGAATGTCTTTTATGTATATATAATTTAGTTTTGTCTTATATGTACATGAGTATTATGTATATACATCTATGTTCAAGGTGAATGTGGAACGAACAGAAGCATACATTGTTTAAATTTGAACGGTAGTCGTGTGTATATTTGTTGAATAAAATGCATTCAATTAATTAAATCGATTTTGCGTTTTTTAATTGCGTAATCGTTTGAAATTTATTTGATATACGAGTAGAGTGAATGGCGTCAACCTTGTTTGAAGTCAATCACAAATCATATATAATGACCAAGATGTAGTAGTTTTATAAATTATTCGTTTGATTTTCAAGCTTTTAAAACTCTTAATCCCTTAATAGCATATTTGGTCTGTACCAACTATTCCTCTAATCTTCGACTAGTTTAGGGTAGACTTAGCTCAAAGAGTTTAATCAACGTGTTACGTACCAGTTATTTTATGGGTACATTTATGTACATGGGTAGACCTATGTATGTTCTTATAATTTATATTGCTAGATGTTATTATTTGTTTATTCGTTATAATAAATCATGGGCTTTGAAAGCCCTATATTTTTTGAACACCCTATTTGATCCCTGTCAAAATCAGCTTAATATTTTTTTTTGATTGTGCCGTCCAACCGATTTTCGCAAACAAAACTGCAGCTGAAAGTCATCGTTTGCTCGTCGATTTGTATGGTGAGCAAGCTCTTGCAAAAACACAGTACTTTGAGTGGTTTAGTCACTCCAAAAGTGGTGATTTTGACATCAAGAACAAAGAGCGTTTTGATCAGCCGGACAAGTTTGAGGATGAAGAATTTGAGGCATTACTCGATCAAAATAAAATTCATGTCAAACGCAAGAAGAACTTGTAGGATCATTGAGAGTTGATCAAGCAACAATCCAGACGTTTGGAAGCCTGGGGATTCATCAAAAAGATGAGAAATTGGGCGGCATTCGAGTTAAAGCCAAGAGACCTGGAAAGACGATTTTGCATGTCTGAAACGCTTTTACATCGTATTGTCCATTACGATAATCCCAAGCGCAAAAAGCGTATGTCAAGAAAGGCGAGGTCGGCCCAAAAACACCATAGGCGAATATTCACGGGGCAAAGGTAATACTGTTCATTTGGTGGGACCAGCTAGGTTTGATCCACTATGAGCTGTTGTCAAGTGGCCAAACCAACAATGCCCAATTTTACCGTCAAAAATTGATCCGATTGAAGCTGGATGGGAAATTCTGTCTCACCGCCTTTTAACCCAGAACTTGCTTCTTCCGACTATACCACCTATTTCGATCCATGCAGAACGCCCTATCAAGAAATCGCTTCACTTCAGTTCAGGTATCGAAAATTGGCTCGATTCATGTTTGGCCGCAAAGCCGGTGCAGTTTTTCTGTAATGGAATCCATAACTTGCCAGAAAGATGGGAAACAGTAGTGGGTAGCGATGGGCAATACTTTGAATAAAAAAATCTCAAATTTGGAAAAAAAAAATCCAGTTTTTATTCCATACACCCAATAGTATGTCCTTTTTAGGATAAGAATTGTAGTCCATCAGGAACTCATATTACAGCCAATAACACGACAAGGAATAACATGTTAACATTTCTTTGACCTGACTATTCGGCCTGGCAAAGCTGTATAGTCTAAGAATTAATAAGTATGTGACCAGAAAACCCGAGGATGTATGCGGCGCTGTGACATGTGTTGAATTGGTGCATTTTCACGCACTGTCACACCTTTATGTTTGTAACCAGTTCTTTTCGATTTTGTCTGTGAATGTCATTGAGGCAGCTGAATTGGTTTTTTGTTTCGATTATTACTCGTATATAAATCAGCTAGCAAACCACATGCCTTCATAATCACTCCAACCAAATCCATTGTTTATTATTGTAAATTATGATCAACATTTCCTCACAAGTCGTGAACTCTTAACTCTTTGCGTTATGTGCTCATTGAATTATTGTTAAGTTTCCATATATCGGGTTCGATTGCGTGTCTATATGTCATCTCATAATCACTTGAAATAATAACTTAGTATCGTCGAATTATTAGACGTACGAAGCTCTCGTTGAAACGATATCATTCTCATGGGCTGGTTACCATTTTTATTATAATAATATGACACTAATTGGGAACTTTTGGTCGATCGTCTACAACGAATGCATTTGGTTAGTGTTCACGTTAGTATCGCAATTTCAACAAACTTTTACCAGGTTTCGTCTTCGTTAATTAATTTTATGTATATTTGTTTTTTTTTTTTGTTTAAATCTAATCTTTAATCTGTTTTGGGGCTCAAGGCACTCCCTACTTGTTCGCGGTTCGCTTATTTACGTCCTTGCTTTTACGCCATTACAGCCAATTAGAGGACGTACGGGTATAGGTCCGATTTTGCTACCCATCTCGACATTGCATAGCTCCTTGCCAGCCAATAGTGCTGAAATGGAAGATGGGTCGACCCATGAGTTCGGGATTTGAACCCGGTACCTCCCCTTCCAACTACCTCAGATTTAACCACTGCGACACCTGGGCGGTATATTTGGCTTTAAGCTAACAGTTAGTCTAGCTGTGGAAGGATGAGGTTACGATAGCGATAAGACACGACATAATGATTTTTTTTATATTCTTTATAACAGTTCGTTCGACAAAGGCAACACCCAAGTCATTCTAAGAAATCCCATCACTTTAATGTGAAGTTTCCAGGAAATGCCAACTGTTAGTTTATTTTTTTTTAGAGATTTTGTTTTGTATCATTTGAGTTAACGATGTGGTCCAAAAACTCAAACTCTCTTTGATTGGCCTCTGGCTTCCAAATTGTTTCACGATTATCCTTTAAATGTATACGAGGGCAAAGTAGCTAGGATTTATTATTCCACTGTCGACGGTACGGATGATATATACATTTATTAGCAGAGCGGTAAAATGTGATCGAATTGATAAGTAAATATCTTATCAATGCATGTATACCTTAAGTGGCCAGTTCGATTTGGTTGCGTCATTTTCTAATCGTATGTCAACCTATTTAATCAGCCTCGAGTATTTCAAAACCACTACAATTAATTGTGTAAATACAATAGTTTTATAGTGGAAACCTTATCATTACAACAATAATACGAAAAAAAAAATAGTTTTTCCGTTAAAAATAGAAAACACCTCTAAGTCATCATTACGAACAATATATGTATGTATAATGTTTATATACACACTCACGTCAAATAAATTAGAAACCAAACCTCAACAAATTATGTAATGCCTAACAACTAATTTCCGTTTCACATTAAAAACATTTGATTACAATGTGTGTGATGTACACCCAAATACGTCCCTGGCATACAATCGCGTCTTAGGTCATCACACCACATTTCCTTTATCTATTGTCTTATGCAAACACACACACACCGACACATATATAATATATGTACGAACGATGGGCAAAAGTCAAATAACATTGTATGGCCTTTATACGACACCTACGAGGTTACAACAAATACAAAAATCGTTTGGGTTCAAATTGTTATTTCATCTCTAGGCTTTGTATATGTTAAATAACCGCGCGCTAATAGCATATAAGAAAGAGGAGGCGCAAAGACGAATATAGTAAGACAATAAAATCCGCGGTTTTAAATAACAAATAATATAATATAATAAAAAATGTATTTGTTTATAAAGAAGATGTAAGTGGGTGTATTAGTAAATAAGATTAATAAAAAAAAAACAATAAGCAAATGAAGAAGAGCACAAAATGATATACGCGTAAGAAGAAGAATAGAAGTATGTTGTTTAGCTTTTTTTTTATCGTAATTTATACAACTTAATTAGTGGCATGTTGGTTGTGGACATGTGGCATGGGTTATAATACTCCAATAAAAATACCTTCTTAATGCATATATACACTCGAAAGTTACGCTAGACAACGCGGGGTAACCATCTTCACGCTCAAAATCAATTAAAATATGTAAATTAATTTATCTCGAATCACTCAGCTACGATAAGGCTCGATAATTATTTCTCCAATTTTCGGTGTTAAAATAATTTAACGACACAACGATAAAGCACATATATACACAATGTGGTGTAAGATAATAAGAAGATAATCTTAAAGACAAAAAAAAACTTTCTCACAGTTCTCATCAATAATACAATAATTAATCCGCATGGGAATTTTATATAAGATGATGAAAAAAAAAAAAATACAAAATCAAAAACAAGACGTACATAATAGTTAGATTAAGAAGAACAATAAGAAGAGGAAAAAAAATTAATTCGTTAATTAGACGTGATTAAGTGAAACTAATTAGGGGAGTTGAATTAAGGGGAATTGCAATGCATGTATATAAAATCAAGGTTACATCGAGATGGTGATTGCTCTGATTTTAGGTTAAAGGTTTATCAAGCTATAAGTTCCACTTCACGATGTATGTGATAATTTATGCACTTCCAACCATTAAACGTCTTTTTAACATGTATTGTTAAGGCTTAGGTATGTTTCGATTAAAAATTTCTTTTAAATGTTCTAACATAACAGATTCAATGAATAATTATTTTGCTTTAACTGAACCCAGTGTGGACATGAACAATGATTTTCTATATGGATATGTTCTCCATGAAAGCAACCAATGGGTTGCTGTTAAAACTGGAGAGAGAGAGAGGATCGAAGTGATTGCGTAGCGATATATGTCTCTGGTAAATATTTAAGCCCGGTGAAGGAGGTAATCCAAAATGCCCTCCTAATCATTATGAGGTGGGCCATCAGATGTGGACAGGCAATTAGTTCGCCCAAAACTGAACTGGTACTATTTAATAGTAAATATAAAATCTCGGGAGTAGACCCACCTCTCTTAAATGACAGGAGACTAGATTTTACTGACAAGGTAAGCCCAACATTTTGGAAAGAAAAAACAAGGCTAATATAGCTATGGACTCGTGGAGAAACGTTATCGGAAAGAGATAGGGCCTGAGCCGGAGTTGGTACACTGTTACGTTACAAAACGGGGGTCGAGAATGTTATGTATCATCTTCTGTCCGTCGATATTAATAGTAAGCATATGGCGGCGATTACGGCCACCCGACTATCAGCCATATCTCATTGGAAATGTCTTTAAACAGGACACTCGACGGTAATTAGATCGCTAAGGAAGAAACTGGCGAATCTAAACTACGTTACACTGTCTTTATGCTTTTATGCGAACTGCCTGCCCCTTAAAGGGAATCTTGGAGGAGCAAGTCGGTTGCAGAAACGGAAGCGTTACAGTATCTTACGGATGGCTCCAAGCCATACACGGTAAAATAGCAACTAGAGTATTCTGTGATAAATTGGAAGTAGATATATCAGTTCGTTTCCCTGTAGTCAATACAGCGTGTACCAGGCAGAGGTGATAGCGATTGAGGAGGGTCCTGATTTGGTTGAAACATTATGTGGTATCCTCGACTCATATCGCAATTTATGTGGCGGCAATCAAGTCGCTGGACTCCGTTTCTCTGTCTCTAAGCTTGAGAGGCCTAGTAAGGCACTCAAGACTGTGTTTAAAAAGGCGACAGTAGCTTCAGCAAATGAAAGGTGGACAATCTCCCTCTCTTGTAGTGGAGCAAGGCAAGTCTGGTCAAAGCTGGACTTAAAACGCTCAAAGACACTGATCTCCTCTCGACGACGTGAACCAAACACGATCGTAGGGATATTCTTAAAGGCACTTCCTACTTGGTGGACATGGTATCTTCATATAATTATTATGGCTGTGGACATATAGACAATACTTGCCTTGTTTGCTTTGTTCTAGTCTTGTGCGACACAAAATAAAATATCTAAAAGCCTCTATCCTATCTGACCGAACTGACCTCAGTAGAATCAATGTGATATTTAGAGCTTGATTAAAAGCTTAGATACATCTATGCCCGTTCATCAGGAAAATCGGCCACTTTAACAAAACTTGCTTCTATAATTTTTATTAAGAAGGAAAAGGATATATAAAAGCCACATATACAAATAACACTTCCATTAGTAAACAAATCAACTGTAACGCGTGTAGCTTTATAATTTTGAATAGTATTTTGGAGTGAGTTATAATTCGAGTGTTCACTTGTAGTTGAGTTATTCGCTAGGCCGGTTTCGATTTAATGATGACGTCATTGAATGACTGCATCAAAATTCGTCTCATCAGACATATACTACCGGACTTGAGATGTTCGCATACTGTGTGATTCGTATAAGTACAGTGCTAGTGAATTACAAGAACTTAACTCGAAATATCGATTTTATTTATTGATTGATTGTGTGAAACATATGTAATTGTAGTATTTGCGAATTATTTGAGATACACTCTGGACGCCACGTTACTCCCCGGCAAGTGAATGGCCTGATTTCGCGGCTTGATGCGACATGAAATGAATCTTACTGAATGCTGTAGTTGTGGGTGCCCGCATTTTCCCACCTTAACCTTAGTGTCTTTGTTGCTTTGGCTTCGTTGCAGCATGAAATGAAGTACTTCCTGAAAATCTCCGAGCCTTGAAAGCGCCAAACGGACAACCATCACATCATTGAGAGAAAGCAAACTAATTTCATTATGAGAAGTTAATTTTTGCCGTGTCCTTCATGCAAGAGGTATCTTGGGAGGTTGTGTCAGAAGAAATTGATTTGTAATGTTCCCTAAAACAGGGCGGCTGGAGTCACAAATGTAAACCGTGTAGCTTTATAGTTTTATTTTGTATAGTACTTTGGAGTGGGTTGTAATTCGAGTTGTTCGATTGTATTTTGTAATTCGCTAGAATGGTTTCGATATGATGATGACGTTGCATATCAAGTGTTGAATGAAAAGGAATGGCTTAGAGAAATATATCTAACAAAATATGAGTATTTTAAAGATCTATAAAAATTACGAACGATTAGTAATCGAAGATAAGTATATTCCAAAATTCAGAACAGACTCATTGCGTATATTGGTGATATACTTGGACTCATTGTATATTGGTGATGAGAAAAAGGACCATTTTTGACACATCTAACGAAGTATATAGGGTTGATTTAACTTCATAACGTCTAACTAGACACTGCTTCATTGGTAAGTATGCGATCGAGTTTAAAGGTTTTAGAAAATGGTAATACAAAGTGGGAGCTAATATCCTCGTGATCAAGCAACGTCATTTCTTTTGTAATTTTTGAGTACACTGTCTCATATCGAACTGGTTATGCTACCTATAAGGCCTTTAAAAAGATAGCCTATCTCTGATACACTATATCATTCGAAGAACTGTGTGAAGCAGCAGTAGTAACTCGGTAACACTTTCTGGAATACAATTTCTTTGGAAGTTACGTCTATACTATCATGGTGACTTTGCATCAATTTTTTAATGCACGATCTAAGTAAATAAAAGCGCTCATGCATTGATTACATGCTGCTCCATCTATAGTCTACAACAGTCATTGTCCTAAAAAAAACTGTTTTTTTAACTTAATTCTGTGGTTATATATAAGTTCTCTCCAGGAATTCTTATGGATAAAAAGATTGGAATCTCAGGATTTCGGGACTCCATGTCAAAGCTGTGGCAAATGGAATAGACGTTACCGGATTTGAATCCATATAGGGGCAGGAGGTGTAAAAATTCTTATTAACTCAAACTAAACTGAAGACTGCGAGTCTTACTATTAAAGCTGATGAACTCGCACAATAGGGCATAAAGTGACACATCTAACGAAGTAAGTTGTGTTGCCAGTTGTAGCTTAATGGTTAAGAGTGTTTCTCATCTCGAGTTCGATTCCCGCCGATGACTAAAATTTAAAATGCATCGGATGACATAAAATGCAATTGTGTGTAGAAATATTTGTTGGGCTCGTTAAAATGGTTCGGCCTCTAAGCCATAGAATATTTTTGTAGAGTTCAATAAATTTAATAACGTCTAATTAGACACTGCTTAATTGGTAAGGATGCGAGTGCATTTGGAGGTTTTTTCGCATGAACACAGCTGTAAGGACAAAGTAGGGAAGCAACCAAGTCAAATAGAGTAGCGTCATGATCGTCATATTTATGTAATTCATGATTGTAAAATGATGAATCGTGTAAATATATGCATTATATGTGCTTTAAAATTACCTAGAGCAACAGCAAGCCAGTCATAGAAGTTGTTTTCCATTCTAGATCGTACCTGTAAAGAAAATATAAACATTAGATAATTGGATAACAATAGAGGTACAGTGGGTGGTAAGTTTACGTATGAAATAATTTATGTACAATTCACCCTTCATACTTAAACGGCCGTCATTGAAACCCGGAAAAATCAAGTATACCCACATTTGGGTAATATATGGCGAGATACAATATACAAGCACAATCCTAATGTAAACACACATACGAGTGTGTGTATATATATGTACAAACAATATTGGCAATGAATTTATATATAAACGGCATATATAGAGATAAAAATCGTCTAAATATGTGTAACGTAGTTTTGGCTATTCAATTGAAAACTGTTTGTGTATGGTACGCGACCAAAATTTTTAATTAGACTGTCTCTTTATTTTTTGTACTGTGTACTGATAATACAAAACACAAAAGCTTATTATTCATTTGCATTACAAATTATTTTTGGTGCTATATTGTATTGTTATGGAATTCAAGAGTAAGGCGGCGCCGTCTTACATACAAAACACCATACGTCGACATGATGGAATTTTATAAAGATTGTCTCTCTCACTGTTTGTATAATATAAATCTATGTCACCTTTCACCTTGACCAAATCGATACAACGTCCAACGATATAAAATTACGATCTGCGTTTACACGATATACATACTTAATGTACATGTAGTTCATTCACTTTTCAACTCGGCGACCAACTCCTCAATTTAAGAAATGTAAATAGTTAGTTATAAAACAACAACAATATACGAACAAAAAAAATATTTAATGTTACTCAAATTACCTTCTCGGTCTTATTTTTATTCACCTAAATAAGAGTATAAAAAATATTTAACACTTTGTCTACCAATTCTATATATGGACAGGAATGCAACGTACAGTGCAATATATACATGCAATTATGAAGAAATAAAATTCCATCTATAAACAGTACATAAGTATGTATGTATGTGTATGTTTCATAAATCATGTTTTGTAAACATGGAGTTATGCAAACAAGATCCGACGTCATACGAAGCTTATCTGTATATAATATAATACTTGTATTTTAACTTTGATTTTCACCTGCCTTAATATACGCGATCGTATATATAGCATGCATTAAATTTGTGACCTCTACGCGTTATCATTTGACTCGATGTAGACTTTCTTATCGTGCATATGTATGTGTATGTACACATATAATGTGCTAAAGGTGTTTCGATGCGGTTGATTATATAAATCGTGGCCATTTATAAAGTTGAACAAAAAAAAATATCTTAGTCATTGAAATTTATATATTTTATCACACCTTCGTAATAATTAAACTATGATTTGTTTTATTTATCTTAGGTGGAATTTAAACCACGAATTCGTGATAAAAATCTATACAAGGCTTTGAATTTCTTTAAGTGTCTCAAACTGAAGTAGTTATTATACATATATATGGGCAAGTTCCGTGTGATAAAGTTTTGACCTCTCATGTACGTATATACACCTGATATAAAAGAAATTGGTTATGTCAACAAAATATGTCTCCCTCTTTATGTCTGTCGTTGTCCGGAAAGATAAGATCTTAATCTTGCAATTATATATGTTTATATATATGTACAATGTTACCAAGAGACTCGAGTTCCATTTCGTAATAATAAAAAAAAATTCTAATTTATTTCAAATGTATACAGAAAAAATATCAAATATCATATCATATCGCGGTTAGACACTTTATACTCATATAAGTATGTGTGTGTGTATACGAATGTGTGTGCATAGCGACTTAGAATGTAGATAAAAAAAAACAACCAATTGGGGTCATGATCTTGGACTTATCACATGACTTGAGTTTGCTTGCTTGCTTTTTTTCTATACAGACATTGTACATACACAAGTTTTATCTATTTTACATTGGTTTCAAAAAATAATAATAAATTTAAAATCTACAAAAACAACAAAATTATTGTTTAAATTGCTTTGACCTAATATATTACACTTACAGGCATGATATATGTGAGTATAGTTGGAAGGTGATAATGAATTACGCGGGTGCGATGTTTTATGAAGATAACTGCGTTACTAACATGTTGAATGATTTGTGGCGAATGACATCATTCATCATACCGTCAATCGAATTACTTTAAAGCATTACAAATTTTAGATTCGTATCAGAATCGAACGGTTACCAGAATACTTAGGATATTGAACATCTAATGTTTGGCATTACAGTTTAAGATCTCAACTGTACTCTATCGCCGATCGAAATAAGGCGATGAAAAATATTAGATTGCGTTAAACTTTACTATTGACTGATATCATATATTACGTTAATGAATAAGACAATACAAAGTTTAAGTAGAAAATATATAAAACAATTCCATGCCAACCATATCTCGGTTATATTATAGGTGTGAATGGCACATGTAGTGAATAAGTAAATGCCAAAGAGTAAATTGATGTCTGACAGCTAATTGTAGTGTACAATGATGCAGGTCCAGGCAAGGAAAATAACTGTTAGTCCAGAATAGACTATCACTATCACCAGTCCATCACTATATCAAAGAGAGGGTTGTTGTGCCTTCCTGCCCTGAGAGAATTGCAATATCAGGAAAGCCATTCATCTGAATCATTCGAACACTGTATTTTGTAAAAAATATTTTACTTCAGAAAAATCTATAGTAAACTCCACCGAAGATTATCTCGCACAAACACTGTAGGCAACAACCGCTAGAATGCAACCAATAAAGGCGTCAATGGTGGTTGAAGCCTGAATCTGAGCACAAATTGTTCACCGAACAAAACACCCAAATGTTTTTTCTTCTTTTCAAAATATTAAAGGTGATATATACAGCGTATTGAACCTGTCAGACAGATCACTCCAACCAAATTCACCATCCTCATATGTAGGTGTAATCGCTTCCCTATAAAAAGCTAAGTAGGAAAAATTAAACAAACACGTCGAAAAGTTTTAAATTAAATTATAATTTCAAGAGAACATGACAGGTTCCTTTTTTTTAGAAGTCTTCATTTTCAGTTCGAAATGCCTTAAGTTTCGCCAATAATGAATAATACTTTTGAATATTGGGTGTAACATGGGTTACTTCGAGTCAGGAAAATACTTTAAAAAGATTTCAGGGGTTAAGTCCAGTGAGCGTTGAATCCATCTTCTCATATTGCTGACTGAGGAAGCTTATGAAAATACATATATCGAACAATTTTTTTCCTAAAGCCTAATTTATTAGTCTTTCAAGGACATGCAGGTTTTTCATTCTAAGTCCTTCGCAGTTTTTGTGAAACGTACTGGTTGTTGAAAAATAACTCTCGAACTCTTAATAAATAATGAATTCTTGCTATAAGCAGTTGTTAAAACTCATATGGACGAAATTAGTTTTGGGTTATAGCCTATATGCAGGATAGTAACATTTAGAGAAGGAACAATACTTGCAATGAGAAAGAACAGTGTTTTTATAATTTTTAGACAACGGGCATTGTGTTAAGTGACAATGATGGACACAGGCACATGCACATATAGTTAAAGATCTCACTTAAACTATTCTAAACAAATACCAACTTTTGTGGCCGTCTTATTTATGAAACGATTCGGTTCCACATATAAACGATGCAGTAGGCGAATATTTACAATAAGCGGTCGGCTATAAATTACACCAGCCTTGACTTCGTACAAATTAGCATCATTTAAAATGAAAATGACAAGTAAGATTTTAAAAATATATTCAAGGTTCGATCATTATATTTTTTTCGAGATGCATATTGGTGCTTGCGACTTGCTCAATTCACACGTCTGTCATGACTCATAACTATACGAACTCGAGCGCCTGTACATTATTAAAAGATATACTTGACACGAGGAGAAATACAAATTGATGGATGAATACACATATGACCCGTACGTGGTATAGGTATATCTTACCACAAGCAATATCCTCACAGTAAATCTATACCAGCCAATGGTTAATTAAGGTTAAGTCTAAGTCATTGGATTAAGTTTCACCTAAAGGTCAAGATCAAGACCAAAGTATTTGTTTGCTTATTTTTATATTGCGGCTCAAGTCACTTCCATTTCCTTCACAGTTCGCTTATTTACTTTTTAATGGACGCATCACATAACAAATCGAGGAGAAACGGCCACATGTCCGATTTATGAAGAACTACCTGCACATTACTTAGTTCCGTGCTAGTGTATAGTATTGGGCTGGAGGATTGATTCTGTGTAGTATAGTAGGTAATAGATTTGTTCATTCACGCCACAGATTGTATTCTATTGGGTTTCGAACTCTGTATATCCCGCTCTATAGAGAAAATCTTAATTGTAGTATATGTGTGTTTGGAAAGAGGCATTATGCCTGTTGTAACAATATTTATGGGCTTAAGCCCATCTTAAATGACATGTTAACATAATCAAAACATCCTAAACCATATGCTTAAAAATTTTTCCTGTTATTAGATCAAACTCTAAATGTCATCAAACCTAAATAGCAACAACTGCAAACCAATTACAACAGTTGACAAAAAGCTAAATATACCTGATTTGTGAAACTATTGTAAATTTCAATTATGATAAGAAACCTCAATAAGAAATTCAAAGAGTTATAGGTGCCACGATTAATCAAAACTTTTATATGCAACAACTGTAAAAGTGCTAATCGAGACCAGAGAATACATGTACATATTGCCGATTACACCTATACTATCGCTTTCACGTTCAATTCCCAATTGAGACTAAAATTCCGATTGGGTGTGAAATGTGAATGTGGATTTGAACCGTGCATCTTCGTTACTTGATCCTTTTAAGAACAATTATTGGATCAAAGAACAAATTCGAAGCAACCGTCATCAATTTCTGGCGCACTTCACTTTAGCAATAACCAGATACTGTTTGATAAACATTTCTCACCAGACGATATCGTATATATGAAGCCAACAACTCTGTTCACTGAAAGATAAAGGGACTTATAACAAAAGACAACATCTTAGCACGGTATTGAAACTCCGAATAACCAAATTGGAATCCAAGAATAGTGGGCAATAACGTTTGCATTTCGTTCACTATTATTGAAAGAGTTATCTAAGAGAAAAAGGTGCCACGATCAAAAATGTCGTATGCAACAACTATCCTCTGAAACTAGAGATTTTTTATAAAGCTTCGAGTACCCTCGTTTTGTAGTTCTCGTTAGCAGATTAGGTAGCTAAAAAAATAATAAGGTGGAAATTATTCCAGAACTCAATGCCACTAGGCCCTACGGTTCAACCCACATATACTTACAAATTAAAAAAACACCCAAAGAGAACTTGAGACTTCCGAATGACAGAACAAACACGCTACGTATACTTTCTCTGTCATACCGCAGGAGGCTGCCAACACTGTTCACTCAAAGTTAAAGAGACTTATAAGGAGGGACTACATCTTAGCACGATATTGAAACCCCCAAAAACAAAATTGAAATCCAAGAATAGTGTGGGAACATAAGCAATAGCATTTGCCTTTCGTTCACTTTATTATTATAATTAGCCTGCAATAATCATTATCAATACATCGAAGAATGTTGTCAATGTCACAAAATATGTAATTGAAACACGCCATTAGATAACAATCGTGACTATATACAACCACATACTGGTTACATAATATTTTATATCCATTTTTATATACATTTTTTTTCCTGTATCTCCACTTTAGGAGCATGCCCTACGTCTACTAAACTTTTCCATCTAGCTCTGTTTGGGGCCACTGATTTTATTTCAGCCCATGATTTTCCAATGTGTTGGGCTTCCGCAATTATCGTTCGCTTACCACGTTACAGATGGTCTTCCCACTTTTCTCTTTCCTTGTGGGTTCCATTCTAGTGCCGTACGAGTTATATAGTCTTGTGATTTCCTTAATGTGTGCCCGATCCATTTCCATTTACGCCTTTCTTCGTATATCAGTCTCAATGTTCTCTTGATATGTCTGCCTAGGTAGCTCGGTATTGGATATTTTGTTAGACCAGAAGCACCTTAACATTCGTTTGAGGCATTTGTTGACGAATACTCCATGTTTCATAGCCGTATAGAAGAACTGATTTCAAGAGAAATGTGTTTCGAGAGAATACAGAAGTGTTCCAGATTTTGTGAAGCATGATGAAGGTTGCTCTGGCTTTATTTATTAGTTTGGTGATATCTTCTTCTGTCCCGCCGGTTATGATATAGAGTACAACCGAGGTATACGAATTCTTTTACATCTTCGATTTGCTGTTGGTTGATGCTTATTGGAGTGGTTATAGTACTACATCGTCTTAGTCTTATTGATGTTGATTTTAAGACCGATAGTTTCTGTATTTTCTGCTGCATATCGGAATATTTGTGAGCTAACAGGCATATATCGTCTACGTAATCCAGGTCATTGAGTTTGTTCGTTAACCCCCATTGGGTGACTTACCGTCCATTTTCTTCATGACACTATCTAATACTACTACGAACAGTAGTGGTGAGAGTACACATCCTTTCCGTACTCCATGATTGTTGTGGTACGTTTCACTTTGCTTGCCTTTGTTTTGTAGTCGGTTGCCTGCATCCCGATACATTTCTTGTATGAGTTGGATTATTTTGATCCTGATTCCCATTTCGCAAAGTGTCTTCCATATTGCATTCTATGTGTATGGGTGTCGAAGGCGCGTTCGAAATTCACGAAGAGCAGGCATAGTGATGAGTTTCATTCATTTGATTGCTCTATTATGATGCGAACTGTATTTATATGGTCAGTGCAACTTCGTCTGGGACTACAGACTTCGTCTGTAGTACGACTTCGCCTCGTCTGAATCCAACTTGTTATTTTCTGTGTTTCGTGTTTATTGTAGGCGATATTCTAGCGAGGATGATCATTGATAATACCTTGATTATTGTGTTAAGAAGCGATATACTTCGCCAATTTTTACATTCCCTTAGGTCGCCTTTCTTAGGAATCATTATGGTCAGGCCTTCTTTCCATTTCCACGGTATTTCACCCGTGTTCCATATTTCGGTTACGAGAGGCGTTATGGTTTTCATCGTTGTGGATGTAGCGTGTCTGAATAATTCGGCTGGTATGTTATCCGTTCCGGGTGTCTTGTTGTTCTTCAATTTCTAAATTACACTACCAACTTCCCTCTCCGTTGGTGGATGGGTGTTAGTGGTTTCGTTGTCAACGTTATTGGGTAATGTGAAGTTTACCGAGCTAGTTGGTGTTCCATCGACGAAGTATTCTGCCCTATTCTGCTGTGCTTCGTCTGTTGTTAGTATACTTGACCATTTTGATCCCTTATGGGTGGTATGTTGGTATATTTTCCTGTGACCTTCCGTACGCATTGATGTAGTCCGCGTATGTGAGAATGTTTTCCGTAAACCGTTTGCTTTCGTATTTACTTCTACTGGTTCAATTGCAATTTGAGATTTCACCGTTCATCATTTCAGCCTTGTGGTTGGTGTCTTTTATCCATGGTTTGCGGTGGCAACTTTCGATGTTGAATTTTCTACTGTTTGACTTGTTGTGTTTTGGCGACTAGTTTGATTTTGAATTGTGATATTACCAATTGATGATCACTATGGATGTCCGTACCCCTCATTGATCTTACGTCTTGAAGCGATGAAAGGAATTTCTTGTTAATCATCACATGGTCTTTTTGGTTTCTTGTTCTATTTGGTTATATATATATATATACATATATATATATATATATATATATATATATATATATATATATATATATATATATATATATATATATATATATATATATATATATATAACGAGATCCGGTATCGGGTTAAGATCTAACTATTTCGTATACACACAATCTCGATCACATGCCAGTTGATTAATCTTATTGTTACGTTGATCTCACCGTAATGGGCACCAATTTTACCACATCGCTCGCACCGTAGTATTTTGTTGCCATCGACAATTTATTTCGTTGGTTTAAATATACAAAAAAATAAATTTCAGTAAATTTTATTGAACGAACTAATTAATTTGTGTTAAATAAATAAATAAAAAAAATTTAGGTTGATGCAAGCAAATTTTTCATACATATATAATCAAATTGATGACTTACCATTAAGTAAGACAATAAAATTTATTTATTTTTTTTTTTTGGTGTATCGTCGTTATCGCGTATATCGTTGCGGAATACGAAATGTGTGTATGTACATATGTGCACATACGAAATAAGTAAAAGGTGAACAGTGTGTGATGTAAGTATTTATATTTGGGATTTTATTGTGCGATCGCGATCACATTTAAATATCAAAGTAAATTTTGGTCCAGCTTTGAAATATGATATTAGTATGTAGAGAAGCGCCATTGTATAATATAGCTGTGCTTACATATGGAGAACAGGTCCCATTTAAACGATATAATATGTATGCAAAACTTTTGTACAGAATTGAAATGAATTCACGCCTTAATTTCTCTATATATCGCATTTATACATATATGCTTAAGTATTCTTGTGATTTGATTTTTAGTGCTTAAGACATATGTCGAAGAATTTGTAAAGAATATTATGAATAGAAATTAAAGACGGCGATTTGTTAGTTTGGCTTAACGGACAAAACAAAATTCATTTTATTCTGTATATAGTAATTTGATACGCGTGTCATCGATAAAATTGATTGATAGTTTATTATATACATAGTTTCTATTTTATGTATGCGTATACACAAATTATGTATATGATAAGACATTTGATTTGGTGTCACCGTACGATACATATGTGATGATAAAAAATGATATGCGAGCTACTGTAGATTTATATTCATGTGTGCTGTCAGTTTAAATTGGGTTCAGTATATTATATATATGAAATAAGCTTTCACTTAAAAATCTGATAGGCTGTGTGTGCACACGGTGCGATGTTATATATGCCGGCAACAGGTCAACAATCCAACTTTCCAATTTCAATCCTGCTCGCTTCGCGCAATAATATTTTGTATATAAAGCAATCAATTTTATATTTACATATACAAGTTCATAAAATCCATTAATTAATTGATTATTATTGTATTTTTATTATTTAATTTAATAAAAGGATTTGTTCGTTTCAATAGCATTAAAATTTTATCTTCACGAATAACAAAACTAAATTATAAAAATTTCTTTTGTATTGAATTGTAAATTGAAAAGAAGTCATAATGATGAGTAAGACATGAAGATTGGGTTGGGTCACTTGCTATATATAAGTATGTATATATATATACAAACAAGATGACTTTATTACTTGTCCCCATTTTGGCTTGGTTACCGTATTTCATTCGAACTCGTATAAAAATTGAAGTTCATTGAATTTTGCTAAAAGCTTTACTGAACCAGTCCATTATATATATATATATATATATATATATATATATATATATATATATATATATATATATATATATATATACATATATATATATATATATATATATATATATATATATATATATATATATATATATATATATATACATATATATATATATATATATATATATATATATATATATATATATATATATATATATATATATATATATATATATATATGTATATATATATATATATATATGTGTATATATATATATATATATATATATATATATATATATATATATATATATATATATATATATATATATATATATATATATATATATATATATATATTTATAGGTAGCTCTCCTATAACACGGTAGATAGGTCCCTCAAATATGGTCCCTAACCATAGATGATCGAAACCGTACCGTTAGTTTTATACTAGAAGCTCTTATAAGTTTTTGAGTATAAAATTACTATCACGACTATCGTCATCAGAGCTGGAATCGACTTGATTTGTTTGGGTGGGGATAATGTCCCATTAGTCATATTCATAGAACATCTAGCCAGTTCTAATATGCCATCATTGACATTTTCTGCTAAATCATGCCATATTTTTCTTTTTCTTTTAACGACGGATATCATTTCAATAGCTCGTTTAATCGTAAGTTGCTTCCAAGTTTTTGTTACATCAATAGATTTGGTATCAGTTGTGTCTACAATCCCTTGTAAACATCTCCTGATGTAATCTTCCTTAAAGGTTTAAATAATATCTTGATCCAATGGCTGGAGCAATGAAATAGTATTAGGAGGTAGAAGCACTATTGAACGTTAGGATGGCCGAGGTTTTACGCAATTTTTTAATCGTGTTACATTGAAACCGTATTGCAAGATACCGTGTTATAGGAGGGTTACCTGTATATATATATATATATATATATATATATATATATATATATATATATATATATTGTGCCTATTGTAGTTGAACAATAAGACTTTTGAATATGTACATATTATATGTATAGAGCAGGAGGTGAAAAAACTAACACCTGCTATTTATAAGAAAGTAGTAAGTTTGACATGTAATAGGTCATGCCGATTTACTAGTCGTGTTGCACCCAACCATACAATACGATCTCATATATATATACATACGAGCACATCACACTGCAGATATATCAACTTCTTCTGTTTTCATATACTTAAGATGATAAAAATCGCTTTATGTACACACATACATATCTGATGGTTTTGTTGTATAAACCGTATCGTTCGATTCATTGTTGTATTCCCCAAACACATATATACAATATATAAGGTCAGAATATCCAGCCAAAGGTGAGGTCTGACAAAATAACTCAAAGAAGTTTTTTTTTGTTTTGTATATTCTTTAAGCCGATTGTCAAGACTGCGTACGTATATATACATTATGTCTTTAACCACCAAAAAAGACAAACACAAGAAAGACATAAAACCGAAAATAATTTAAAGAAAACACACAAAGTAGTTTTGGTTTTCGAAAAAAAAAAAAATTTCAACTTGAGACAATGAATTAAATTTATAAAAAAAAACGTGCGTTAGTTTATTAATTAATGAATAAATTATAATTTATTTTAAAATTATCGTGAAATGAATATTTGATAAATCTACAAAATTCTTTTGGGTATATTTAAAAAAGGCAAAATTAGTTTGTAGTTGAATTTTAATATGTGTATATACGTACATCATGTCAACCGTAAAGCTAACCTACTAATGGTGACTCGTTCCAGACGAATTTATTTGGAATATCAGGTCGGTCATAGTAACTGTCAACTGTGTTCTTGCAGTTGAACGCTGCATGTTAAGTACATGTTATCTGCCCGTGATGATCACCGGGCTACGATCTCGAATACGTGGATCTCTGCACATTGTATACAGATAAGAGTAGATAGTGAGGTCGAGAAAACTCTTTTAATCACTTTTAAAACCTTTATTAGATCTTGTAAAGAATAGTGCTGTCAAGTTTGGGGTCGAGCATATGGCAGTTGGATAGTTCAGCGGCATGCCATCCAAATAATATGCAACTCCAGACTAACGAAAGATCTAGACAGCCTACAACAACGCAGAGATGTTGCAAAACTCTGCGTGCTCTATAGAGTTGTTCAGGACAGGTAAAACGAGGAATGGTTAATGCGCATAGGTTTACGGTGAAGCTGCCGAAACCCCGAACTAAAGGTGCAAAGCGCGAATTTATTTATCGAACATCCAGGAAGTGGAATTCGTTAGCCGGGTTTCAGTTACCGTTTGAGTATAAAATGCACAAGTTTAAGGCAGCTATCAACCCTTACTTGAAGGTGCTAGGACCTGCACCCAATTAAAGGTAAGACTATAGTTTGTTTAAAGAACTATATAAATGCCATACATACCCACTGCAGGACTCAAGCTGGCGAGATTTAAGATGCTGTTATTTAATTTATACCAATCGTATGTGAAATTATTTATCCTATTTTATACGCATACGCCGCTGTTTTTTGGGCAAAAATTAATTCCAACTCTGTTATTATTATAGGCACTTTGACTAAAGTTATAAGCTTTACTGAGTGTTCAGTCACATGGATATAAAATATATTAAAGAAATGTGTTAATTTAACCTGGACGGCACAGAGTGATATCAATTAATATTTTAATGGCCTGGAAGGGATCTCACTTCTTTATCATGATGTGTATATGATTGGTACACTTTAAGAATCATGTGAAAATACCTACACCAGATATTGTTCTTTGATTATAACAACATTTGATCAGATCCGATTTTGCTATACTCCTACTTCAAATTCTAGCATTTTTTTGAATCGTTGTTTCTGTTTTAGGATTACCTCACGAATTCTGATTTTCTATGCAAAGTAAAATCACAATGGATCAGCCTGAGCGGCGAAAGAAATCGTAACCCAAAAAGAAATGCTAATGTGTCCATTGTATGGCCAATATTTGTATCAATGATTAATGTAAACCAAATTGAGGATCTATCAGACTATAGCCTAACGTAGCCTAATACCAATATCATGATTAGTGTCCTCTGGATATCGGGCAATATGTCGAGAATGAGACAGTTGCTGTTAATAAATATTCAGAGGAGGAAATAAATGGGATCAAACAATAGCAACAAAGCATATGAAGTGCAACGCAGCTTTAGAAGATTTTCTTTAATGGACGAGAAAGTGTTATAGAAAACAGAATTAAGGCTATGAACAGATTACCTCAAAGGACAAATCCTCCTTGTTTAGGAGTAGCAAAGTTTTATGGCATAAATCATAAATATTGTGGACCTCGACAAAAATTCTGAGGCTGACATCAGAAATTATAAGATTGTGGTTAGGTACTAAGATTTATTTTAACCGAATTTATTTGGAAGAAATGACCTAACGCAATCTGCACAGATATGCAACAGTATAAAGGATTCGTTAAATAACTGACAAAAAATCAGAAGATAGATATATACATAAGGCCCATACATTTCCATCTTTTATAAATATTGTCAAGATCGCTAAGCAAGAATTAAAGGTTATATTGATTGGTCATAATGCATTCAATGGTCAAATGAGATATTATACTTTGTTTCTCTTGTTATCAACTTCTGATGTAGACAACCCTCAATCTTTAAAAATAACGATACTATAGCTCAAGTGGAAAGCTCGTGAAACCCTTAGTGAAAAGTATGAGTATTCTTTTCCACAGACCGATCATAATTTTAGCTATATTGTATATACGAGACAGGGAGCAACGAATAATAGCTGTGTTGTTGTGGAGCAGGTACGCTGGTGAAATAATTAATGTATGTAACGGAAGGCCAGCGAAACTTGTTCTAATAGAAGTGAATCGACGAAAGGTGTGAATTATGTTTGGAGTACTTATCTCTTATTTTGTAACATTGGGTATATGATGTGGGTTCATAACTAAAACCAAGAAGTTCTAGATGTTACTTTTGGCATCGGATTATAATAATGAATGTCATTGCCAATATGTCATGGGCCAATATCTGCGGAGAATGTACATATTGCGATACATAGAGATTTCAAAAGCTCCCTACTACTGAATTCTACGATTCTTACATCAACGATCCAGATAAAATCTATTAAACTTGAGGTTTATATCTTAAAATAATATTACAAAAAAGAATGGTGCTGGAACAAATCGTAATAACTTAATTATTTCAGCAAATCAAATTATCGATGAACTTATCTCAGTATATCTAAAGAGCTTTCAACCTTGACTTACCTCTTACGGAGTGTACTTTCAAGTATCCCCGTGACAATATGACTTTATCCCAGAAAACTAGTGTTTAATGCACTTTATCCCACAAATCACAAATAAAATTTATTTGGAAACCAAAGATGTTAACTCTATTATAACATAAACGACGAACCTGCCTTCTTAGAAAATTGTTAAGTGCTGCCATTTAGGCGACTTCAGTGTTACATAACACAATAAAATTCCATCACTATAATATACAATAACATAATTGCAACTATAATTAAAAACTACGGAATTAATGTACCTATATACTCGTAGATATACAGATAGTTCAACCACCCATCCATATCCATTATATATGCATCTTCTGAGACTCGCGCAAAATATAATTTAAATCACTTTGAAGTTAAATCAGAACAAAAAATAATCTTATCTACATTTTTAACGATTTTTTTCTACTTCGCTGTCTTGTAATTCTGTATTATATGGTATATAAAAACTGCTAATTGACGGTAGATTAAGGTTGTGTGCTTTAATTACATTATATGTGTATATATAGAGCTAAATTAATCCTCAGTTTGAAATTAAATCACTTGTTGAAGAACTGCGCTAATCTCGGTTTTACCTATACCTGTTTAAGTGTATAGATCGTGATCGGTTGATGTCTTTACGTTTAAAAGAGTCCTTCCAAGAATTTTTAATTTTTTGACCCTTTGGGAATTGGTCAAATGTATACCTGTGTACCCTATATATACATACAAATGTATGTATATAGTTGACAATGAGATTTATATGGTTGATTGAAAATTTTACCTTTCCAAATGAATATATACTCGTATATAATGTACAAATCAAAATGGCTGAGAGTGGAATTTCTACCTTTTATATAGTTTGGTTGAACGAATTTTTTCTTTAGTTTTTATGATTTTGTTATGGTTCTCGGTTACGGTTTTACGCGAATTTCAATTCTTTTCGACGGTTTATAATTACAAAAAAAAATTATAGGCCCGAACTAGAAGTTCTATATAGAACAATAAAATAGCCTTTCGCTTTCACCAAACAAAAAAATAGTGAACTCGTCGCATAACCGAATCGCACGTTATTGACTTTCAAATCTTCTAGAGTTGTTCGTCTCATATACTGTACAAATGTAGGAGTTGAATTGAATTATAATTTTGTTGATGACGGCGCGATAAACGATCATGACGATGATACTTTATAATTTTATTGTACAATATAATCTGATAATCATATACCTCGCCTCATCATCATCAGCATCGTGATTTCTATCGTTTCATCATAATTTGAATAGAGAGACAACGTGTATATATAAGAAAAAAAATAATAATAAGAAGCGGAAAGGTAAAACTAATTAAGTGAATGCAAGATAATTAATCAGACCGATCAAAACATGCACCCGCATTATATGGTATATGTGGATCCGATATGGTATTGTGTGATTGCCTCAAACAAAAAACTATAATGAGTATATAGAAGTGTCGCTTCTAGGTGAAATTTTGCCCCAAAAAAGAAAATACTTAACACCTTTATATATATAGTGGCTCGTGCTCTGTCCATCAAAATATCATGCATCCGATCATTTCGTGTGAACACAAAATTTAACATTCCAATGTATATGTACAAACCGTTACGCGTTTATAACCGACAGCACATATACACAAACTGATCATTGAAATATAACCGAAATCTCAATTTACCTTTAATTATCACCTCACCCACATTGACCAAAGAAAAAAAAAATATAAAAATTTTATCTGACCGACCAACTTGTATAACATTTCAACCAAATAATGATTCAGGTTTGAGTATCAGTCACGAATTCTCGATCGTATAACCAAAATAACAATTTTTATTGTTATTATTTCGCTGTTGGAACGCTAAAATGTTTTGTAAATAAATTTAACAATCGCGAAATTATTCAAAGTGTTTTTTTTTTCGTCTTGTACATAATATACAAATATTTCTACCTTTTTGATGTCGTGTCATTCATATCATCGCGCATAAATTGCGATATTGACAAAAAAAAAATTTAAATCGCGAAAGTTCAATTTTGTAAGCTGAAATTGGATTAAGGTGCGTGCGCATTTTTTATGCCATATGTACGAGCTTGTATGTATATACATATACCGTCGAGTACAAAGATGATGATTTCCAATTAAATTATATAGCGTACGGTGAAGGAAATGTGTATTTGATTAATGATTTCATATCAATCAAGTTTATATTGTAAACATTTCAATTTGACCATTCCACCTATGTATGTACACATCGATGTGGTATATACATACATATGGGAGACCATCATAAAAATTTAACAATTAACCATATAGATATAATTTTACAGGTGCACGCGATTATTATTTTCTATTTGTTTTTTTTGTTTGTATTTCTAAGATACCTGTTGGAAGATAAATGTTTCAATTTATATATGGTGGATATAATACACTGACAAAGGTAATTATTTTCACCTTTCATTTCTGATATTCCAATTTAATTGAAATATATTTGTTTTTTTCCGTGCTTTCCATTCATTTCGTCGAATGTCAATTAGAATTATTTATTTGTATATATGCGATGAAGACTTAGAACGGTAGAAATGTTCAATGGTAATCAATGGATACCTATATATACTCGTATATGCTGTGACGACGATGGTTGACTACACTGCTGTCGTTTGTTTAATGATTTATGACGAAGGTGTAATAACTCATAATTTTTATCATGTTTAAAAAACAGCATCCCAATAAAATTCGATTTACATACATCCTATATTCACCTGCAATACATATGGCCCAAATTCGAATAATAACATAAGCGTGAGAACTGGTTTTGGTGCATCTATCACAGAATACGTAGTCTCGAATATACTCCACATCGATAGGTGATTAACATTCAAATAAAAAAATAGCATCAATGACAGAAAACAACGTGACATCTTTGATATTATATTATATGATTGTTATGAGAATGTAAAAGCCAAACGATTAAGATGCAAGAACGGGTTTAGTTATATTCCATCACACGCTACACAACAGATTCATCCCCATCATCCAATCAATTATCATACATTACGGAAGGCCACTAATACCCAACATGAAGATAAACAAAAACACATCCAACTCTCTCAAAGGTTTCATACCTTTCACACAAATAATCTAGAACAGTCACATCCGACTAATACTATAGACACCTATCTGGTTTCGTAACTACAGTTTCGAATTAACCATGATTTCGTTGTAATGTGTCACTGCTAACCATGGTTTGCAACTTGGTTTAAATGTGGTTTCGGAATGAGCTATTTTTACTCATTCCATGGTATTTTAGTGATGAAGTGCCACAGTTATACAGTTAGTGAATATCGAAAACCAAAGAAAATAGGAAAAATTAAGGTGGAGGCCGAAACAGTAATATTTTTAAACCACACAGTTAAAGTTATAATTTTAATGAGTTATTATAAACTGTCAAATGAAATGAGAACTGTAGTGTGTCATGTATTCTCATTTCGAAAATCATTGTTTCATAATCATGATTACGAAACCAAATATGTGTCTATGGTATACCTGAACACTCACTCCCCACTCCATTCCTCATTCCATCGTCTCGTCCACACCTAGCATAAACAATCACACAATATTCACACAATCAACACTGCACTTAACAAATATGTAGACTGCAAAATTCTTTTTTATTTTCCTTCGTCTCAGTGGGAGAATCCTACATCTTGAAACCAACATAAAATGGATAATGGGCATTAACTAACATAATGTTTCTGGACAACAATCTGGGAACGGACAACGTACAGGCAACTTTCCATTGAACCATCTAAAAGAGAATATACTTTCACCCGAGCGACTTAAGGTGATTATTGATTATAGAACTCGCGCAATGAATTTGAGTTGGTGTTTAAGTATAGATCACAAAATCAAGAACCTCAGTATATTAACCGTCCAGGTGGTGCAGTGATTAAAGCATGCGACGAATAGAGCGGTGCGATCAATGGTGTGAATGAACACATCTGAGACCCTATGTTTAGTTTAAAATCCATAGACCGTCCCATCTTACATGTCAATACTATAGGCTGGTATGGAGCTATGCAATGTGCAGATGGTTTGTCGGGGATGTCACAATGGGCCAATTGAGCCTGATGAATAACACCAAAAAAATGTTCTATCTAGGTTCGATTCCCTAGAGTACGATCCACCATCAATTCATTTGCGAAACGACATGTGAGCAGGCGATCAATATGAGTTGTTTCAGCATAGACAATCTGTGCACAAAATTCAGACCATCGATATATTGCATCGTGGTTAAATTCACTAGAATACGATCCACCCTCAAATTCATAAGACCTTATGAATGACGATATTCACATGTCGATATTCGAGCTAAGACGTACATGTCGATATTCGAGCTAAGATCTTAATTTATATACTTTTTAGATTTCCTAATACTTTTGCCAAACTGTCATGATAGCTGTTGCAACTTTCATGCAATGAAACTAGTTTGATAATATCATGGCCATCGGAGATTTGCTATTTGGTCAGATGTCTTTATCTTCAAAATAATAATATAGTTGAATGCTATAAGATTAGTGAGGTGATATTTCTCGTTCGAGAGCTAGAAGCTGCAAATGGGTAAATCTGAAAAGTTTAGTGTAAAACAAGCCTTAGTACCAAAATTTAAAAATGTTCGTAATGAAAATTTCAGCCATGTGAGTTGGACGATAAACAAATATATTTCCGTTCGACGGAACCGTTGTTTCCTGAAGCATGTACAGTCAGTTAAAAATATCATGGATATAACTGTGTAGAACGATATATCGTTACATATATAGCCTCAAATCTCCGACAAGATTCTGGTACGAAAATTTAAATTTGACTGCAATCTATATAAAGTGGTAGATGATCTCTCTTTGACGACTTTAGAGCATTAAGTTGCAGACAGCTTTCCTTATATCCAAGAAATGAATTTTAGATATTAAAAACCGGTCTTCAAGATATGTAGGTATTTTAACTCGACACATCTATTGATTTAGTTGGTTGTTTGTGCATCTAGCATCTTTTGGGGTTGAACCACTTGCGCTTCATATTCTATGTGACGACAGTGTTTTCTTTTAGTTTTAAGCCATTTTATATAATACATAGTTCTTGTCGTAGACTGGCGATTGGAAATTGTACTATTTTAATTGAAATGTGGTAAGTCGCGGATAAAACGCACAGGGCCATGTCTATATTTAAGCAGCCTTTTTAATGTCTTACCTTATACGCCGAACCTTAATCGCTGGCGTACGTGTACATTGTATTGCTTTATGATGGCCGATATATAGTACTGACGTTAATCGAATGATCAAAATTTTAATGGGATTCAATCCCTAGTATATCTTCAGCTCCAACTGCAGCAGTTTATAAAACTACCCCATTTGGACGGTTAAACATCAGTCATTAAATAGTTCGAGAGATGTTTAAATTTTACGAAACCAGATGAACATTTTAAATATATTCTGTTATGAAATCCCGTGGTTGCTTTATACACATCTTACAATGATCCATAATCTTCTAATATGATTTTAAATTTTAATGTATTAAACTTAGTTTCCTTTTTGACCGCTAGAGATCTTTGAATGAGGTTGAAACCTAAAGGAGTTGAGATTATACAAGCGCGTGTATATCTATTCGAACACATACCATATATAAATGCTATTTTTTACGCTGGTACCTCCAAAAGAATTTTCACACTGCTTCATACAATAATTGGAGTTTTTATAATTTAATCACCTTAAAGTCATAACTATAAAAAATAAATCAAAATTCAAAAGTGGCATAATCGGTTTGACACCAGTTAATTAGTAAAGCTTTCATTGGATTTGATTATTTGATAGATATAAGTTATTTTCAACCTTATTTGGTGTGCTCTTCATATGACAGTTAAAATTTTCTGAGGGATCAGATAAGCATAAAAACACTTTTGCTTCACTCCTAAAATTGAAGAACTAAAAATATGGGAGTTTTGGCAAATACTGTAATATGCTTAAGGGTCTGTTGGTGGGGTTGAGGTTCATATAGTAATATCGAAAATGCAATCCAACCCCCTACAGCTTGTGGATCATATTTGAAGGTAAAAGTATAAATCATTTCATCAAGCAATTTCGGATATTGACACATCATATGTAATTTTGCAACGACGATGCATGAACTGAAAATCGCACCATGTATATAATATAGGACGATTAAAACCACTTTAATCACTTTTATGTGTACAAAATCGAAGAAAACCTTATCAGCAATTAAATTTGATTTACAACTATACATTATATTATTACACCTCTTTAACCGATTAAAACCAACCAATCGATTTAATTGCATTCTAATCGTTTGAACAATTGCGCGCAGCCGTTTGACCTCGCAGACATCACCGCGAACCTATATATATATGTATACAAACCATATATGTTTTCCCAATAAAACATAAAACAGTGTAAAACAGGTGATCGCATACCATAAATCATATACGAGTATATATACCGTTGAAAAGCGCGCGATTACATATTTCAATACTTGCATTTCGAACCTTATATATCGATTATATGAATTGAAAGGTGAATTAATTTATAACGATTTTGAAATTTATTGATTTAATTGGGGTGTGTTATATATACATACTTGTGTACATAATACACATATTTAAATTTCAAAGTGTTTAACAATCTCGTATATATATATGTCATGTTGCTATGACATGTTAAATATTGTAAAATTATTTGTAAGGTGGGTTACTGCAAGTATAATATGAAGGTAGGAAATCTATATATAATGTCAAAAGTTATATGTGTATGTATATAATTAACCAGGATACAAAATTTCCAAAACCCCAAAATTCGATATCTTTTGTGTTCATCTTAAATACATACATCTAAAAGGGTTACATATCTTAAATAAAATAAATACAAAACTGAATACATATATTTTCTCTTTTCTTGTCTTATTTCTTAAATAAATATAATTTAAATTAAAATTAAATATTGTTAAATAAAAAGGTACACACAGGTTTATATATACGAGTACATTTATACACAAACATTATTTTATAAGTACATACACTTTTAAGGTGTACGTTTGTTACATTGAGTTCGATATTAGAAAAAAAATTTAAGACACTGTGGATGTATGTAAATTTATTCAATTTTGATTTAATGCTGTCTTGCATATCAATTAGATTGAGTATGGCACAAGGAAATATATATGTATTGAATCGGACGAAAACCGACGACAACCTGTTCGATTCAGTTGTATATACATATATATATATGTGTGTTATGAGTATGCAGGTGAATTTTGTTTGCGTCACAATAATATATTAATTCATCGACCGAAGGAACATCCCGCCATAAAATTATACGAGGCCAAACCATTATTCCACCCATACGAATGACCAATTTATAACGCACAGATATACGGTCAAATCGCGCAAAGTTTTTGTTGTACTTTATTTTTTTAGTTTTTCAATTTCCAGACATACCCAAAGTACACGACAAGAATATTAATACAAAAAAAAAAAAAAAGTTTTTATCTTTTCAACAACAAAATTTTGTTAAGACAAGTTTAATTTCTAGAATTTAAATTACAAAATATATTATATTGTTTTAGTTATTTTGGTGGAACGTCGTCGATTTGATTGGCTGTCGAAAATGTGGTGTGGATGGAGAGACTATATTGGTTTTTCCCAATAGCACAATCGATCAATATACCAAGGGCAATCGTGTCATGAAAATGTTAATTTTGCACTACGTCTCCACCACGACCACACACATATTTATAGAAAGGCCGCGAAACCTTTAAAACCCTACAACCGAACCCTAATTAACCTTAACACTAAAAACCTTTTAAGAACATATACGTACATGTATATGTACGTATACCTCAGCTCATTAATAATTTGTCATTAAATTTATAATTTATTGTCGATGACTTTTTTCTTATATATACACATCGTTCCTGATGTCATTCTATGCTCTGTCTATATATACATACAAGTAAGCGAAAGATAATAAACATATACACAAAACTGAAAAAGAAATTAAAGGTTAGAGATGACACAAAGAAAGGTGAAGATGTCACATATACATATACAGATGGATTTACGTACACAGGTATAGACAGAATACTATATATACATCTTTGGAGACGAATAATGCAGGGTTGCCAATATTTTATACATGGATATACATATAAACGAAATACATCTTAAGAATATCAATCATTCAAACCGATTTCACTTTAAAGTTGTAAAATGTCTGTTTACAGTTATAAAGTCTCCATTGAATCATCAGGAGGAAGATGTTCAAATTGGATTCCGACACGATGACTCATAGTCAATCGCAAGCGAAGGACAGTAAAAGTCTAGCTTTCAACAACTTCGTCTGGAGACGATTCACCACCTGAGGTCTGCAAATTGGTTATGTAAACCATTATCGTTTCTTGAATTTTGTTGTTGCCCTAAGCGATAGGAATAAACACATACAGTACATAGACATGCGTCTACGTTAAGTGAAACAATGCAATTTTTGCCAAACATCATTCGCATATCGTGACATCACATATCTCTAATCAAAACTGATTCATCATACCCCAACAACTATGTATTTCAATAGTTAACATGATCTTTGGTGTTGTAGTAAAATGGTCGGTTACAAAAACAATTTTAAATCTCGGATAAAACTAACTCTAACTCCGCAACAACTATCGGCACGGATATGTGTATAAATAAATTCCGGCAAACGATGCTTTACCCTTAATATACAAGAAACTTCTCGAATTAGGTAGGTAGGTTTAGAATCAGGTGGGTAAAATACAACTACAGACATACTTAAGACATAAAAATCAAAAGAGCAAGGTGTAGATGAAGTAACTACTCGTATGATAGTACACGCACGACTGCTGATGAACATCTTATATCGTTATACTATGTCTTCATATGCGAGACACCATACAATAAAATTTGTACGACTTCATATATACGTCTTTCCATCATAGATACTCGGGTTTAAGCAATTCACAACTCAATTGGGAAGGTAACCAAATGTACTACCAAAATGTGAACGTTTTTAAAGGAAATTACAGGTGTGATCGATCACTTCAAAGTACGACAGTGAAGTCTAGTGATAAAACCAATTAATTCATTAAAGAAGAAAGCAAGCCGCTTATTATTATTATTATTAAGTGTCTGGAACCTAAAATAGTTCCGTTTTCAGGACCCATGATGCATATCTTTGGTTTTATCTGTTAGTGAGAAGTTTTAAGAGTTAGGGAAGTTTAAAGCTGCAGTTTGAAATAAGAGATATCGAAAGCTGGATAGTTTCCGATGAAATGAATGCTGTCCGCTTCATTTTCATGGCAGTCATCGCATATTGTATTACAATTGATTAAAATGTCTTTCTAAATGGCCATAACCAGCAAAACCGATAACAGGATTCTTAAGTTGTTCATTTTTAGGGGAAGATCGCCTTGAATTCGGATCACTTATTAAGTATTTCGCCTTCCGACAAGTATCGGTGAACATCCACATCAACTTCAAAGCTTATGTTTAACATGTAGGCAAGAGTTCCAGGAAGTGTTTCTTAATGTATCAATTGTCTATCAATCGATATGATGGACAGTAGATACATTAACAAGCACTTTGATTTGTGCACGAGCCATCTGAAAAGAAAACTCAAATGAGAACCACGGATCTCTCGATGGTTACACCACTTTAAAATAATTAAAGACGTTAAATTCAGATATGTCACTGACTATGTCGATATTCGGCACAACACGAATATATTCATTTAGCATTATTATATGCATGCCGCTCACCATCCTACTTAAGGGTTACTGCTACATACAATATAATACTATTTTAGTAGAGGACGTAAGTGTGTACTTATGATACTGAATTAGACTACATCCTGCCTCTTTAAAAATAATTTAATTGAATCAACCTACTAACATCTTTTATCTCAAATATTCACCCACTAAACCCTGCACGTGACACTATTTTTAGAAATAACTTTGAATCGCGGTCTATTAACTCTCCTCAGCATCTCAACCGTTTTATTTCCTCCACATAGGATAATAATATATTGATTTTCTTTTGCATGTTCTTGGGCACTGTCTGTACTCTTTACTTGTCTCGAACACGTTGAAATTGGAAGAGAATCGTTTCCAAATCATCAGGTATTTGGTAGTTTCCGCCAATTACCCATCCAAATCGGGTATTTTAGGCAGTAAACACGTTGAGAATAGCATTGAGTTTACTCTCAATCAAAGAGTCGAAGAAATGGTCGCAACCAAGAAGAATATCGATGGAAGCTGGTTTTTAATATTCTTGATCAGCGAGTGGTATGGATTAGTTGACTATTTGACGACAACTGGATTATTGATGGTAATTTGGTGGATATGGTAAGAATGATTAAGGTGTTAAGTTCTGCACGATACTGTTGATCCCAGGGAGATCGAATTATGAAATAGGTTGATTCTCTGGAAATACCACCTTTACAATTGTTTAGAGTTCCAACTGAAACTTGAGTTTTAAAACGTGGAGTTTTAAAACGTTTTGCACAAGATTCAGCGATGGAAGAATGAGTTGAATCAGAATTCAATAGTGCCCGAACTTTTAACTAATTTCTTTTTGAGGCTTAGAGATATCACTATGTATCAGGGGTATTGTGTCTTTTTTTACGATTCCGACAACTTCTCTTTTGTTTGCAGACTGAAACCATGTGGAATTCACTCAAAGAATTATAACAACATTTGTTCTTGGTCTTGAGATCTCTACGGTCGTTGACTGTCTTGTTTATGAAGTTAGTGCACTGGTGCAGGCTGTGTTGCTCTCTTTTACAGAGCCGTTAGGTAAGGTAGCTGTATGAATTGGTTTACTAGAATTTATCGTGGTTTTGGTTTGGGTGGATTACTGTCACCCAATGCGTACATACGCTTTAACAGGAAAGACACAAATTCATCGACGCTAGGAAAATCTTCTTTAGACGATTCATATTTCCACAATTGTTTGGTTTCTTCATCTAATTTAAAAAGTTTTTGATGAACCCATTGACAATCGGTTAATGTTTATCGTATCGTTTTGATAAACAGTGAAACTCCTCATAGTAATTTGCACCGTCAATGCGGAAGTGGCCAGTTAATTTATGTGGCGGCCTACTAATTGTCGTAGGAGATATTTAAAAATTACTGGGCAGTGAGATACTGGTATTCTCGTGCACTTTGGATACGTACGAATTATATATCGTAGATGGAATGCCACTCTTTAAGGATGATTAATTAATAATTTACGATTGAATTCAACTTCACGTAATAACGAAAATCGCGTAATCGAAAGACTATACATAAACCAGAGGTTGCATTTATATAGGATCGACCAGTCCATCGCATCACTCCAATGTCCAAACGATTGCAAAGTAACAACCCAAAAGTATAATAACTGTTTAAGATGCGTTACAAATCGGAACATAACTCATTTTGTACTTAACATTGTAACGTCATCACTGTACTACAGTACGTAATCAACTTGTTCGTATACGAGCTTCATACACAAAACCCATTTACGAATTTCAATTAAAACGTCAGTTAAGGTATTTCAATTAAGTGTAAGCATCAAGTTTTTAAGTCGATAACATAAAATCAATATATAGATGTGGTGTGTACAGTCATACATAATTGTGTATATATAGTATGTATGTTGTACATTTTATCTTGTTTGCGTTGAGGTACTTGAACTCACTGTATATATCACAGCAGATATTCCAGTTAATCCAAAAAAAAATACTATTAAGAATAATGTCGCAGATGAATTTTGTGTATATACGAGGATACTTACACATATATTTCGAAAGTTCAAATGCATAAATAAAATTCTTTGTTCGCGCAATATAAACAAATTTTACAATGAAAATCCATTAAAGACACCCACCCAGTTGCTAATTTTGCATTTCATTGCATTTACCACCACCACCATCATCATCGCCGCCAAAAACAGTTACACGTCCGCCCACCCGATTAATTATGTTCACTTATTTATTCGAGAGTTACCTTTATTTATATATGCTGTATACGCAACGTCGATCGTACATTCGTTCGTATTAACACATCTTAATTAAGATTAATCAGTTTTAATAAAATCTATAATTGATAACTGCGAATAGTTAAAATGTCAATACAATAAATAATCATAAGGTCATCGTAGAATAACATACATAATATATATAAAGATCGAACTAAATCACATTAATATACGCTATACTAGATCGTTGATCTTCATTTCCATATACTAGTGAGATCATCGTAATGACCTCATATTGCTTATATAATCGTCGATTGCATATTCACACGATCGTATATTGCACTACATAAAATTTATGAATCAACATCGTATTTTAATTAGTTTAATGATCACGATCGCGCATCCTTGACTTCTCTTCTCATATACATACATATATAATATATAGAGACGGACGAGATAACTTATGATCAATCAACAATTCACACCTCTACGAGATTATATAATGATTGATCAATGTGATCGATATATAAATGGTTAACTACATCTAATCAAACGATCGCATGCTAATCGATAGTGTAAATAACTTGATCTGCTGCTTGTATATTGTGGCGTCTATATCGACATTGTGCTGTAATGCCACAAATCATTTATACGCGTATCGTGATCGCACGTATTATAATGAGACAAACACTGATTTTGTGTTAAAAGAATTTTAAATGTAAATAAATCTGGGCTGTATTGTATTGTGTTGAGTATATAGTAGAGATGTTTAAACTTTCTTAAATACATTATTTTTGTAAAGACGAGAATCGGTTGATTGTTGGTTTTGATTTGATTGAAAAATTTCGAGTTTTGTAAGTGTGATGTTTAAATATTGAGAAGATATTGTTACATTGTAAAATGGGATGGGCTTTTCAAATGCAACGTGTGTGGTGTATCAAGTCGACTTATGCGTCGTTATTAGTACGGCGTATGGATTTTGGAATTTTATAAACGATCGTATATATTGAAAGCACAAGAACGTTTTATAAAAAAATTTTCCACCTGGTCAAATAAACCCTATAACTGGAAAAAGAGTTGGAATAGTTTTAACCCGGTCTATACGATGGTGTTTCAAAAGCTGACTGAATGGGCTTTCTATATTGGTTATTATCTTATAGATTCTTCATTACTGAAAATAATCTATATCGTTAACGTCCTTTTTAACGTCAAAGATAAAAATCATGAACCAGGTCAGTACAGTCCACCACATAATCGTGGTTGGTCGGTCACCATTGAGTATATAGTGCGGAAAATCCAAGAAGTACATAACGATCAGGAATTTTTAAGTGGTTTACAATAGTATAAACTGTAAACGACTGGCTTCTGATAAGCCAAAATGTTGAAATGGTGCAAATCAACAAAAGCGTTTAGATCGCAATAAATTTTGAATCTATTTAACTTCAAATATGTTTGAGTTTATATCATGTACAAAACATATTTACGAGCTTTCCATATCATATAGCCATCACCTATAACATTTTGTGAAGGTATTGTCACACGGGACGTTATCCATTTGTTTTCAATTGTAATTTTTACCGGTCATATATGCTTTAACCACTAGAGTGTTTAACCAATGCGATAGGTAATAATATATTAAATGGGAAAGCAAATTCACGATGGAACAATTGACGGAGCCTGAGCCGTGACGATATAAGCACAACAAAGCCAGAATAAGACTCCATCAAAATTACCGAACCTAATTCTGTTGTCAGTATCACTTTTTCGGTTTAGTCAAATGACTTATAATAGAAAATTATGACATTCGGAGTGTCATTGATAACGAGGTTATGTGCTTAATCGTTTTTATTACAGCAGTGTATTAAACATTTTAAGTAAGTACTTGAAACGAAATCCAGAGTAGAATAGTTACAAAATTTTGTTTTCTTTTCGATTATGAAGTGGTCTGCATCACTGCCACTATGGTACACATTCGATATTTTTGTTACTGTGGTAGGCCATCATTGCGTTCCGCGTGATTTTGAATATGAAATTTGAGGAAATCTATAACTATCTCGTTTGAGTGAAAAATCAACACTTTGGAGACTATTTCCAAATCCCACTGTATGTCCAAGAGTGTAAACAGAAGTAAAACTATAGTTATAGTAAGACATTTTTCCAAGCCACAATGGAACACTGGCGGAACCTGAGCCTTTTTTGAAATTACTTGTCTGAGTTTCCCAAACTAACCCACCAACCCAATATATAGATTAATCTTCCAAGTTGATCGTCTTCTTAATTATTTTTATGTTGCCATGTCGTTTGAAAGACAAAATCGATACGTTGCAGCCAATTAAGCTTTTGTTTCAAATAAATGTATAGTACAGGTGAGGCTGTCCACCATTGGCTGAACATTTTCAAGCGACGATGTAATTCAAAATTTCGGATAATGATAAAATCAATATCAGCACAGCAAAGTCAGAATGAGACTGCATCAAAGTTAGCAAACCTAGATCTGTTGTCAACTGTCATTTGTAACAGCAAGTGTTTAATGAGAACAGAACTGTTGCCCATTTCCATTACTACATCGATGCATGCGAAAGTAAATTAATGGTCCCAATATCCACGTCTCGACAACAAGATCGTTCAAGCCTGATTTATCTGAATGCTGATTATTATTATTTGTGGCTTAATTGTTTATTGTCATGACAATCCTCATCTGTGACTGACCAATAGCTCAAATTGCTACAAATCGCGTTGGTCGTAGTGTATAATTATTAGCTATTACTTGGAATCATATATCATACTTTTCACAATTTGAAATAACAAGAATATAAATTAATCCCAGGATTGTATCTAACCAGTCGAGCTTTACCTGATGGTTTACTGTAATATAACGTTTGATCAGTCGATATTTTAGACTACATAAAGCATATAGAACCAAAAATTACCATCAAGCTAGAATATTGCTATCAAAGATGACGACGTAGAATTGCTGGCCTGGTTGTTAGCATTATAGTTTCCCTCGAAGGTTGCATTCTGTTCATCAAACCATAGAGAAACTGAAAATTGAAGGCAGAACGTAGTTTTTCATCACCAAAAGCATATTATTTATGGGTTAAGTATTCGACCACTTAGAAATAGTTTTAATATCTGGTAATATCAAGAATATATATTTTTTTACTCGGATCTGTCAATCTAAAGTACTGACATTGTTTGCACTATGCTCATTCAGATCAGTGATCGTATCGAATGAGCAAAGCTCGCTTTTGCATCCAGCTTATAACGGGTGTTGAACTCGGCAGCCTTAACCACCGCGCCATTTGGTCGGTAGCTTTAATATCTATACTAGTAATCGTTTCGGAAATATTAACGAAATGTTAAAAAACGAACATTTTAACCAGTAGAGCTTTTTCCTAAACTTCAGTATCAATCAGTACTCATATTCAAAACTTCGGAACTTTTCAAATTAGATTGAGCTATAAACAATCACAATCCATAGTAACGATTTAATTAGAAAAATTAAGTCTACTTGTATTTATTTATTTAGTATTTATGTACAGGGTGGGCAAAAGTTCCACTACCAGTTTGCTTGCCTATTACTTTGATCAAAGAGTTTAATTGGTTTTTACATTTTTTTTTTCGTTATGATTGGAAAATTATATTGGCTAAATGGTGACCGCGATTCACTATGCAACTTTCGGCTCTATTTAAGGAATTTTTCATGACATCTTGCAACATCTAAGGCTGGATTTCTTCAATTTTGTGACGAATATTGTCTTTAAGATATTCAATCGTTTGGGGCTTATTCACATAAACTTTTGATTTAAAAAAAACCCCATAAGAAAAAGTCTGGTGCTGTTGAATCCGAAGATCTGGCTGGCCATGCTTACTCGCCATTTCGTGGAAAACCCTAATTCAATAATTGAATTGTTGAACGGGCTGTGTGTACTGTGGCCACATCTTGCTGACACCACACGTCTTCTTCCATTTTAGACACAAGAAAATTTCGAATCACATCTTGGTTCCGTTCGGTAGTTACAGTAACTTCAACACGTTGGTCGTTTTCAGGAAAATTGAGACCAATTATGATGTTTCCAGCATGAATGCCACACTATACAGTTGTTTTAAGTGAATGCAATGAAGTTTGATTAATTAATTGACGACTCTGTATTCCCATGTTGAAACAGAACCGACTGTTCTGTTTATTGACGTGGCCACTGAGATAAAAATCTTCAATTTCACCAGACAGTCTTAGAATTGCATTACTGTACTCAACGCTATCGTGCACTAGAGCCACATTTTCAGCGTTACGAGACGTCCGTTGTCTTCCAGAACGAGGTATGTCTACTGTCGTACCCTTATGTCGAAAATTAATGAGGCAGTGGACGATTAGGACATTTTTGTAGCAATTTCCGCTGAGTGGCAATAATGGAACAATTATTTTCAATAAATATTGTCACTATTTCTGTTCGTTCTTGTGGCGTATATTTATTCATTATAAAATTAGTACATCTACATAACACAATGGTTAAAGTCGAACCGTTTGTAACACAGACCGTTTGTAAGCGACAGCTTGGACACCTCTAGTCCAAATAATCATATTTAATGAAAATAAATTTTGAATTTGTTAATGAAGAAAATTGTGAAAAAAATTCATGACAGAAAGTCATGATATGTACTTAGAGTCAATGCGGATAGATTCATTAGATAAGCCTGTCCACTTGTCTAAGAATACCGTTACATAAGTTTTGCAGGTATAATTATTCCAAACAGCTTTCAGGTTTCTCGATGCGCCATTTTGATAAGCCGTATGCCATGGATTACGTACCTCTGCACCATTAAATGACATTACTCACCACACATTTCAACAATAACAAGAATAAAATAAATCCCAAATAATTATGACTTAACCTTTCTAAAATACTTCTAACACAAAGTGAAACAAAACAACCGAACAAATCTATTCCTACCAAGTAAATTTGATATATTTTTAGAATTATTTGGATTATACGCGTACACAAGATACAAATATATAAACACAAAAGATCATCAAATGTCTAATTTAAAATAAAAAAACTCATTTCATAACCCTATATAATAAATCTAGAAGGTGAACTCGAAATATATACTCATCATACGATCAAAAGTGATCGTAAGCGCACAACGCGCACAAATGAGACGCTCGAATACCCGGTCGCACACTATATCTGTACATTTGTTATAAATTATTATTGGTTGTTGTCGTTGCTGTTGTTGTGTTCATTGCTTTATGTGCGACGGGTTAAAAGTTAAAATTCCAAATGTTAAATTTCAAATATTTTTAGAATTTAATTCGCGGTTTGTCTATATATGTATGCGCCTGTTTGTGTATACATGTGTGTGCTTGTGTCTATATGTCGATGAAAAACGCGTATAGCTGTGTATACGTGTATATGAAATGAATTTATTTTTAGGAAATGAATTCTTTGACTTGTGGGAGATGATAATCATCGTCATCGTATACACCACGTCAAGAAGATTATGAGGAAATACAATGTAAATATTCAAATTTTTGTGAGCTTGTGTGCGCATTGTATAACGTTTCGTATACAGTATAAAGTATAAAAAGAGGTCAAAGTATTTTGCTTGTCATATATATAAGTGAATCATGCATCCGATTCTTCATCATACTAAGTATACACACTAATTTTCTAAATAATCCCAGACCGTACAACGATGTATATACATATATACATATTTTGTGTTATATTATTATAAACAGATCTCATAACCTACGAGGTCAAAATGCCAAGAAAAATACTAAATATTATAAGAATACAAAAAAACAGTTTTTGTTGTTGCCTGAATATCAAAAAGGTTATTTTTATAAAATTCGAATATACAAAATTAAACTACTTTTGAAACTCGACGTTAATCTTAAGTGTATCTTAGTGTATAAGACGTACACACATAGAGTGTCAAAGTATGTACAGTATAGTTTTACACTATGTGTATACATCGATGTTTCGAAACTAACGCGAGTAAGATGCTCTATATAAATAAGATGTTAAGTTGGATTGAACTATATACACACACACACACACACTCGTATACAAATAGACAAACGGCTTAATCGATAATGGTTTGTATAAACATATATATGTATACAGTGAGGCAAGTGGCATTAAAATAATTTTGCATTAATTAATAATTAAGTCGTGGCGCGATAATCGATAACATTTTTGTTTTGTTGCAAATTTGTGTATATTCTTTATTAGGTTGGAATGTGTGTGCGGTAATCGATGTATAAGGTCATGATATTTCAAGGATTTAATAGCTGCACACGCGTATAAAAGTAGGCTAAAATTGAATAAATACATATATTCAGCTTTTTGGAGCTTTTCGGTAACAGAAGTTAGAACATATCAAATTTAACAAAGGAGGACTGATAGATTAGTATCAATCAAAATAAGACTACATATGCCATTAAAGTTGTGTTTTGGCTTGATGGAAAATATTTTTCACATATATACTCATCTGATTACATCTATACACGATAGTAGGCAGTATTTGTAAGATATGAGATTACGAGGTCTAAGATTTTTGAACCACTACTAAAAAATAAATAATCCCTCTTGAGGTTTAATCGAAAACGATACACTTAATAGAATTTATCTCACTATAAATTCACTATTATTTCACTATACTACAACAGTACCAAAAAGACAGTTCCATAAAGTTTTTTTCCTTTATCTCCATTCCTAGGAGCATAAGGCGTCTACTAGACTGGACCATCGAACTCTATTTGGGACTATTCTCTAAGTTTTCCTCATGTTTTCCCGCAAGATGTTTTGCTTCAGATAGCACCGTTCCTTTTCAAGCCACTGCTGACCTTCTAACTCTTCTTTTTCCTTGCGGATTTCATTCTATTGCCATCCTGGTTATATCATTTGGTGTCTTTTTCAGCGTGTGTCCTATCCATCTCCATTTTTCGCTTCCTGGTCTCCTTCTCAATGTCCACTTGGTTTGTTTGTCGCAGTTATTCTTCATTTGTGATCTCATTCGGCCAGAAACGGCATTTATTCACAAACACTTGGAGTCTTCTTGTGATTTTCTGTTTTGATTGAATGTTTTCCCGTTTCACAGCAATACAGCTGTGATTTTACACAGGCATTGAACTTTCGTACCTTGGTGTTTCTTGACAGGACGGATGCATTCTAGTTAATGTCTTTTTCTGTTCCACCTGTTCTTGATACGGTACAGCCAAGGTATACAAATTTTGGTATTATCTAGTACTATGAGGAACAGTAGTGAAGATAGTACACACCCTTCTCTAACTCCTCGTGTATTGTAGTATGTGCCATTCTGCTTTTCTTTGTGTTGAACTTTATTTCCAGCATACCGGTACATTTCTCGGATGAGTTCGATTAATTTCCTCGGAGTGCCTATTACACAGATTACTTTCCAGATTGCGCTTCTATTGATGGAATCAAATGAGTGTTCAAAGTCCACGTTGTATTGATCGAAGATAATTCGAACTGTGTTGATGTGGTTTGAACGACTTTTTCCTGGTCTGAAACCAGCTTTCTTGTTTCTTTGTTTTGGTTCACAGATGGTGACATTCGTTCCAGGATGACCGTTGCTATAATACTTCCATTGAACTGTTGAGCAGAGAGATGCCTCGCCAGTTCTTGCATTTTCTTAAGTCGCCTTTTTTTGGAATCGTTATCGTTAAGCCCCTTTTCTAGTAATAGTGGTGTTAGTGCTCCTGCAGTTGTTAATGCGAGTAATTCAGCTAGTATGTTGGCAGTCCCAGTGGATTTGTTATTTTTCAACTTCATTATAGCAATTGTAACGCTCCGTAGGTGGATGGGTATTTATGGTTTCGTTATAGTTTCCATCTGAAGCTCCTCAATTGGTTGGCTATCAATGCAGCTGTCCTCGAAGAACTTTGTTCATCTATTTAGTTGTTGGTCGTATGAAGTAAGCACTTGTCCGTGTGAATTCTTTATTTATGATGCATTATTAAATTTTTTCGGTGACCGTTCCATAAAGTTATACCCTTCCACTATTAAAAGCTATGCTATACTTTCAGCTTTTATGAGCCCTCATAGAATAAAGTTTCAACATAATTCTCAATCTTATATTGAAGATTTTCAATTACCACCTGTGTGTATATACTTAATCAATGTAGAAAAAACATTTTCAAACTATGGTCATGTTTGATTTGCGTGTTAAAGGGCATACTTTGAAGGTTATTTTAATGCAAATGATCAACAAGTGTTTCCTGAAAGAAACATACAAAACGTCGATCTGCACAACCATCGAACATAACTTTAACTTCAACAAGTTGATTTATGGACTTCTAAAGTTTAAATATATCGACTAGTTACAGTTTTATTTTTTGGTTTGTAATTATGTTTTAACGTCTTGCATCTAATTTGATTCTGAAATGGCAACAGTTTCTAGCAGAAGCCTTATCAAAATAGTCATTAAAATTTCATTCGTTTCAATACGGTTCTCTAGCGGCAGCTATAGACAAGAAGTGATGCAGAGAAAGGAAATTTATTTGCTTGACTTCTTAGTCCTGGAATCCTAATCAGCGAATTAGAAGCAAAGAATCGTTACTCGACGTAGTAGAAACATAAAAAAGTGGCACCTCTTATTTCACACTATTTTGTTTTTAGAACCCTCTTACAGTTTTTTGAAGAATTTCTCCGCAAAAATTTAAACCATAATTCTGCAGGGGCAAAATCATTTTAGACCGTCAATTCGGATTTAACTACAAATCAGCTAACACGAAATTTTCGTTTTGATGGATTGAAATATACTCTTCCATTACTTGTATGCTATTAGGTACCTTATTGTACTAGACCCAGTATTATATCAAGTAACGTAAAAGTTAATGTCAATAGTATCATGAATTTTACAAGAACCTTTGGACAAACTATAAAAAAAGTTGGCCAATGATTGCCTTACTATTCCTTAATCTGTTCGGAGATTTAGAAAGAAGGCTCACAAGGAAAAAGCACACTGAAACTGAGAAATAGTGAAACGTCATTACACCTCGATCTTCCACCCTCTGAATAGCATCATATGAAATGTAGTATTGCGACTCGATGAACAAAATACACCACATTAATTTTCAAACTCCTACTTAAACCTTCTTGCAACATTAGTTATAAAAGCACTTGGTCAAATCTTCTATATGAGTTAAGAGATAATATCCGAGCACAATCTACGCCCGCAGATGAATTCACTATATTTGGTGTTAAGTGCTGTTAAGCCATAAGACTAATTTATAAAAATCATATAAATGGGGTTTTTTGAGAAGTTCACAACTTTGAGTTGACAACACTGCTTTATTTGAAAACTCATTAAATGGTGAGCGGTATAGGGATATGATTAGAAATTTTTTCGTATCTCGATTAGCTGGTATTAATATTGCTGACAAGTGGTTCCACATGCCACACGGCGAACAACAATTGATTAACTAAAAGAAACTTTTGAGGAAATAATAATTTCGCGTAATGGTCCATTTAATTGGCGACCAAGATTGTATGATTTATCCCCATTGGGTTATTTACTAATCACACCCTTAAAAATCACACATTTTATAAAAAACACCCTTTACGAACGTAGGAATCAACTGTGTGTATTTACTTGGAGATCTGTACCTGTTTAAATACTTGTCGAGTAAAATATAAGGTACAATTCGAGCAGCATCAGAAATTCCAATCAATTTACAGCTTTGCGACGAATGAGTTAAATTTTGACAAAGTTTCACGTTGCTCGTCACGTATTACATATACAATGTAGATATTCTCGTAATCCCGGAACTAAAACCACTCTAACGTGCAACCCGGTGACATTGACTTGTAATCTAAACCTGATTTTTTTTGTATTTTGTATATATGTGTAGCAAACAAAAAAAATTACATTTAAAATTCCGTCGTGATAACATGCCCCCAGACTAAGTTCACCTCACAGGTCATGGAAAAAAAATAATAGAAAAAATTCTCGTGTCTATTCAAGAACAAACAAATATTTTTTTCCAGTCAAGGTTGAATACAAACTATACAAACGGTCATTCTGGTCAACTTCAAAATATTACATAGTGGTATACTAGTTTTTCTCATCACTGTAATTTTACGTCAATATATTAAATTACATAAATAATGTTAGTATGTTCATACATTTGCAATATTCATCAATCATATATAAGATCCTATATATAACGGGTATAATATGTAAAATGCAGCATATATGAAGAAATTCACCTGCCAATATAAGAAAAACACGTATATATATGATGGATGGGTAAAGAGTTGTTCTCTTTTTATTGGATCATTGAGGTGATCAAAATCTTGTTTTTATATTACCGTTACGAACTCTTATCTCTTCTTATCCGATAACGAATTATGTATATATATGTATACAATGTGCGTGAATAAAATTATTTTTAACGATTTATTATCAGCACACATAAAGCTAAAAATAAACATACAAGCCGCTACATAAGCCAGCGAAGTTATCAACAATTATTCGCCCGTGTGCATTTACATATACATATAACACATCTGTTCATAAATAGCGTTTAATGTTAAGTACTCATCCCTATCAAATATTCGTATATCATTAGAAATGGTTGATCAGACCCATTCTTACATATGTATACATATATAGCGAAGCGTAAAATTTGATTTTCTAAAATGCACACATAATACAAAAAAATAAAATGTCGCTGTGATAAGCCGCGCTCTTATCAGTACCTATATACATATACGCATATTATATAAAGGGGTTTAAGAATTACACGCAAACATACAGTACAACAACTTGATATGAAAACAAGGTTATTGAATTGAAACATACTCATCCGTATATAAAATAATTTGACATTTTGTAATCCATCTCGATCACATATTGTCCTGAATTTCAACACTTTCTTTTGTATTGTCTACATGTATACTCGTACAGATAAGTGTACGATCATATATATGTATAATAAAACAACTAGCCAACAAAGTATAATAAAACAAATATACAAACTATTAAATGATAAATTATCTTATTAACGTGATCTTTAAATAAAAGCTAATGATCATTTCGATATCTTAATTCAATTTCAAACAAAACCAAAACTAAAAAAAAAAAATGTCAATTGATCGTTGTTTTGTTTTTGTTTTTCTATTCTGTTTTCTTTTCCAGCCAATAAAATAAAGTTACACCTTAAAAAATTTCAAAACACACAAAACAAACGACCGATCGAAAAGATCACATTTTGAAAATAAAAACATAAAACGTATTTTTATGATCATCTCTTGATGATCTTCGTTTCTGTTGTTATTATGTTGTTGAGTGTGTTGTATATCTACGAATAGGTTTGAGCTTTCAATAGACGTGTAAACTATTTGATCGAGTTATGGGTTTTGTGATCGACCTTCAACTAAAAGTCAACGTGTTTATATATCTTTGCATCGGCGTTCGACAAAATATTGAACTTTTCATTTATACTATGTATATGTCAAGGCGTATGGCAGCAAAAAATATCTAAAAATAATTTTTCAAATCAAACAAGACTTTGTGTGTACAGTACTTATATTCGAAAAGGTTAAAATTATAATGATAAACTTTACCATTTGACCTTTTTCTTTAAGAAATACAAAAATAATATTATAAATACAAAAAATAGAATTTAATAAGAGGTTAATAGTATCAAAGTTTTATTTATTTTGAAAAAAATGTAAAAATATACTTTGTACAGGGTGACTTAAATATTCTAGTGAAATCATATCACAATACGGTTTCAAAAGAGATTTGTGATGTTTGTGAAATTTGTGAAGAATGAGGCAATGGAAGTCACCATGTCATGTAGGAAGTCTACTTCAAAGGCTTACCTAGACAAGGGGAAGATAGAGCAGATTCTTCCTTTTTATAGCCTTTATCGGATTAGCAGATTAGACCGAATCAAGTACAGTTTCAGCCAAATCTGTCTACAAGCCTCACTGTCTGTCAACAGGCTAATATCCTCCAAAATAAGTGTAGTTCCTCCTAGAAAATGTTGCATTCATAAACTTCTCACTAATTTCTTGTATTATCTCGATGTCTTTCGTGTTATAATTTAGGGTTTGCAACAACAAGGAAAAACGAGTAATAAATTACAGAAATCACCTCATGATCTAGTCTTGCAATTAAAGTCAACTTAACATGAAATTTCTGACAAAGTTTTAATGGTTTTATAAGATTCTATTCTGGTATACGTCTGAAATATATAAACGAAATTCACGTCGATTACACCACAAACACATCAATATAATAGGCATAAAAATATCGATCAATGGGATCTAGAGCTTTGTGGTAGTGAGCATCCGAGAATTTGGAATGTCATATCATCCCATAATTATATATCATTTAAGGATAGTATATATATATAATAACGAGCATGACAGTTTTGGGATCATCCCAGATAATTAATATTATTTTGTAATTTTCAACAATAGGAACAAATAAGTCAAAAGCTTTGTGTAAGCCGGACATAAAGTCAAATTAAGACATACTAAAACACAGTATGGTAATACGAAAAATCGAGACATCTGCTTGGATGTACATTAAATTCATATTCAGCTAACATGCAATTGATTATGAAACATGTAAGTGGATAATGATTTTCAATTGCTGTTTGAATAACGATAATTCGAGCCAGAAACCAAGACAGTCGTGGTAGTCTCTGTTAAATTGTAAAGGGGTTTAAAACTGATCAGAAATACAGGGGAGAGTAAAAATGGGCAGTACCCATAAAAATTCCAATTTCAGTTCTAAATTTTACGGCTTACGTCACTCACTATTAACAATCATACAATCGATCGATTAATTAGTATTCTGTATTTATCAAATGTTTTTTAATGACATATACTTAGTTCACTGAACTATATAAACAGTTTGTAAATACATAGTAGCTCAATGTCCATGCCTCATGAAATAACCACGCTTATGGCTTTTAAGAAAAATGGAGAAGAGGTTCGGTATAGCTTACCAAACGGTATAAAAATTATGAAAGCTCCCATAAAAAATTTCCAAACTATTGAAACTGTTTATTAAACTAAAACATTGCAAAACACTTCTAAAAATTCAATTTGGCAAATTTTTCGACAATTTAAATTAAATTAATAATATTGTATCATAATTTATAATTATATACGGTAATCTGGACCAAACCGAACGATTTGGAAATTTATAAAATTGAAATTAAATATTATACTGCGGTTTCGTAAGTTTTATTTCGGCAGAACCCCCAAAAGCTTTCTTATATAGTGCGATAATCGAAAAAAAATGACTATGCGGATGCTTAACATGAATTTCGATCAATTTAGTGACAATAACGTGAATTCTACGAATAAAGTTTCACCAAAAAATTTACGTTTAATGTTAAATTGAACGCGCTGGTATTTCCATCCCATATTTTATAATTAACGACGTGATTAAGTAACCATCTCAAATTATTATGTTTTAACCGAAAAGCCGGTATACGATAATGAACGCTTTAGGCGTTAAGAAAAAAAAAATCATGTAAGTATATATAAACAAAAGCAATTACCTGAATAACACCATGCTGGCCATACAACAGGCGTTTCTGTATCAATTTCCCTCATAATTTTTCACACTATAAAAACACTTCTCTATATACTTAATATGTAAATAAAATAACCAATATTTATTTTTTTTATCACAATCAAGCACACTCAACTATATATTTCATATATATGTATAATTAGCACTTATATATAGAAAAATATAATTTTTTCCTCTTATCAAAAACTAAAAAAACAAAACTAAAATATTTTTATCCATTATCAACACAACAAAAACTATATATTTTTTCATATATACATAATATATGCTTAAATTATAATTACGAACACTGCACTGATAATCACTTGAACTGGTGAACCATAATCGGGTCACACATCATCTCATAACGATATACATACATATGAGGTCATACCCAGAAAATATATAATGATTTTCCACTTTGTGTACACAAAATTCGGTTAAACTTAATTATACGGCCAACAACAAAACGTTAACAGTTTATTAGGATTTAGAAAACTGTCGAAATAGTCGGCGGCGCGCAGGTACAAATTTTTCAAGTTACAAGGTGTTCGGTCGCTGTTTGTTTATATGATTGTTTTCCACACACATACACAATGATAAGAAAACCTAATTAAATTCCAACCTTTAAAATGTGTTTGACAACAATAACAACTGTATATAAATAAGTATGTGCTTATAGTTGTGAATCACATGGAACCACCGACACAGGCAGACGATATTTTTTAATTTGTTGTTTTGTTTTATATAAGACACCGGATATTAGCACTGTATATACACTATATAATTTCTTCGTTTCTTACGTTTTTTCTATGCTTCTGTTGTAATTAATCCTTGTAAAGGTCATTCACTAAATTGAAATAAATAAATTTTATTTCTACATACACTGGCGAGTTCAATCAATATATTTTGTTTGTATTATAGAGGTTTTTGTATCTATAAGTACATCCTAAGTACAATATTATATGCACACATGAAAAAGGTTTATTTTTATCTTAATACTTTTCACAAAAATGTATAAAAAAAACTAAAACTTTTCACGACTCCTTATGTATGTAGTTTATAAAATTAAAAAAACAAAAAAAAAATTCTTCAACACAAAAAAATCCGTACACATGACCTTTATCCCATGACGTTTAAATACAAACTGATTTATTTTTCAAACAAAAACAAAAAATTCTACCTTACACAAATCGCACACATTGAAAACAATTGTACACCGACACAAAACTATCGATGTGTATACAAATCGGTATAAGAAATGAACTCCCCAATACAACTCTAGTCGACCACAATTCCATTCAAAAAATGTGTAAATAAAAACAAATACAATCGTATAAACGTTTTGTTTACAATAAAAAATAAAAACGAAACAAAAAACAAAAATAAAATAAAATACTCGGAGAGGCCGACGATTTGACATTTCTCGAGCCACACGATTATTCTCATCAGTGTGCGTGCCTAAATTATTTACATTTTGATTGATTAATTAAAATGCGATAGTATATGTCGAATAAGAAACTATATAATACAATTTAATAGAGTAAAAGTCGTGTCACTCGCTGCGTTGGTTGCGCGAGCAGCATGGCAAAAAACATTTTTACGTATTCAATGAAATTAAAGATTTTTTTTACGTAAATTATTTATGAATCATTTTTTTTTTGTATTTCATTCACTAAATGAAGAAGAAAATGTAAAAGAATAAAAAAAAAATAATTTAATACTTAAACTTTATTATGCCTTGGTTGTATATGTTGTTTATAATCTTTGGAAGAGAAGAAAATCATGGACGTCGTTATATTAAAGGCGTAAACCTTAAACACAACAAAAAACGAAAAAAAAAAAATTATATACGATTACATGAAGATATGCTAATTATTTGGTTATAATGTGTGCATTTTTTTTTTATAGGAGGTCAAACAGTTGGTATTTGGATGGTCACAATATTGAGGCGTGACGGAAATAAAATTATATATGTATAGAGTTGCAAATGTACCTGCGAAAGATGCAGATCATTACATCTTACAGTAGTTCCTTGACTATATGTATGTGGAATCTTAAACACTAGTGATGGAATTTACAAGCTATTAATTCTTTAGATCAGTTGCAATCACATTTAGTTTTTTTAAGATGTGTTTCTTTGTGGTATACATCTAAGATGTTGAACGGTTTGAATCTGATATATAAAGGAGGCAATGGTCAAGTATTACTTTTAGTTATGGTTCTCCTTCTAATGTTTGGCCTTTTGTGTTTGTCTTTAAATAAACTATATAGTTCAATTAAGTTCTTATTTTATTAATTAGATTGACAGTCTAGGCAAATCGAGCATTGTGCCAAATCAATAAAGGGCTCGCCACAGTTAAATTTACTTTTAGACGTTGAAATTGATGAGCATAGTATATGTACACTATGTTGATAGTAAGAAACCGAGCGACGCTGAGTGCAATATGAATAGCACACATATGAAACGCTGATGGGCGATCTTAACTAACATTAAGAAGCTCAATATAAAAATGTGATGATTCCATTCAACTAGAGATTTCTGACATTGGAAAGAATACTTCAAGCTATAACCTTACGTTAAAAGAGCTCGATTTAGATATATGCTCGATTTAGAAATAATAATCAAGAGAATCTAGAGCTTATCAAAGTGCGCTTTGTTTCTCGCGCGACGGCGAAACCAACTATAAAACATTCATATAAGTGAACGATAGTCATATAAGTCAAAGTTGAGAACAGGCTATCAGGAATTTTTGCAATTACTTCTGGTGTTCGACAAGGAGATGCGATGTCCCCGATACTTTTTAATCTCATGTTGGAATACATCCTTCGTAAAAGTGCAACACCTCAGGACAATATCTTATTCCGACAATCCAATCAACTTCTTGCGTATGCAGATGATGTGATTGGATTAAATGGCAACGGAGTGAAAGAGATACTTGATCTACTGGAACAGTTTTCAGCTTCCGTTGGTCTCAAAATCAATGAGTCCAAAATCAAATATCTGATATCTGGTTTTCAAGACCAAGACGCAAGTGATTTCAGTAGTGGAAACCACACGTTTGAAGGAGTGATGAGATTCAAGTATCTTGGATCTCTCATTACTCACGATAATAATGTGTGAGAGGATATCAAGGTTCGCCTTGCCGCTGGCAATCGGGCTTTGTATCCTCTACGTCCACTGCTGAAATCAAAATATCTTGCAAATACGGATAAGCTGAAACTGTACAGAGTGTTGATCAGACCCGTTGTCATGTATGGATGTGAGAGTTGGACCTTGACGGATGAGTACGAAAGATGGCTTTTAACATTCGAGAGAAGAATCATGCGTGTGATATATGGCCCAAAACGCGACGTTGATGGCACATACCGAGTTCTATTCAATCACGAGATCAGAAATTTAATGCAAATTCCTGATATCGTGCATGAAATCAAAGGACAGCGAATACGCTGGCTCGGTCACGTTCTGCGTGCTGATCCAAAACGAATGATACAGCGATCTTTAAAGGGAGAACCGCCTTTCGGTAGGCGAAGAGGTCGCTGTCGGCAACGATGGCTCCACGGCGTAGAGAGCGATCTGGCATCTTCTGGTTGCTTGCAACAATATGAAGAGCTGGCTCGTGATCGAAACCGATGGAGTCAGATAGTTGACACGGTACGGGCCAATTATAGCCTGTAAAGACCGATAAAAAAAAAAAAAAAAAGTCAACGATTTTTCTATTGTCTTGAAGTAGTTATCCTTTATCCAGTCATTTAAAATAATGGAAAATGTTTGTGGCTAGTTTTGCTACACAAATTTTAGCCATTTTCATATAAATGTGTCACCGGATATAGTTTAATGATTAAGATAATTTCCCATCACGCCGCTGACTCGAGTTCGATTCTCGCTGTTGCCAAAAAATTAATTTGCATCCGATAAAAAGCGATTGTGTGTAAAAAGCATTCCTTGGACTGACCACCTATACAATGTGCACCAATATCTATTAATGGTTCGTAAGGTCTTAGTTACCGCTCTTGCGGCAGAGGAAGTAGCGTGCTTGCTCTGTCATTCAGGTGTCTCGGGTTTGATCACCGGGGTGGTGACCAAACATCAATCACGATTGGGTGGTTTAATCTGTAAGTGTAGGTGGGTTTGAACCGTGGGTCCTAGTGTCACTGAGTTCTGGAATAATTTTGGCCGTCTTTAATTTTAAAAAAGATCTCAGTTAGAGCCGTTTTCGGCCTTTAAGCTGATTATTTATATAAATGTGTAAAACTAGCCCCAACTCAGGTTTGACAAATACGAGGGTGAAATAACTACTATTACCTGCCTATAATGAGAATTCCGTACTAGTCGCAGGTTGTCTCCAGATCATTCTAGCTTCTCTAAAGTGATTTTATAGGGAACATATAGAAAGGTTTTGGTGCAATGAAAGCAGTAGTAGCAAATTATTTCCTCATTAAAACGATGCTTGACAGTCGTGCCCACATTGTGTTACTCTGTTTGTGGCTGTCAATTCTTTAATTGTATATTCTGATTGGTCCCTTTTTAGGTATTAAATAGCACATAGGTATATGACGAACTTACAAGAGGTAGTCTTGGATAATAATTGCACAGGTGTTGACTGACTATGAAAGACCAGTTCTATTCCCGGAAATTCCTATCCATCTGTTTTTGAGGCATTCCTAGGAGTGATTATAGGAATTTAGTTCTTTCTAGAAAGTGAGTACGACATGTATTAGTTATGAAAAATCTGTGCCAATCAAATTTTCTGCTATAATGATTACAGTAAGATCTGCTCTGTAGCCTAGGATATCATAACACCGGCTATTCAGAGCTCTCAGTAGTATATCAACAACTAAAAAACCGCCATAGAGGCGATAATTCAACTCTTGTAGGAACTATTGTAAAATCACCATTAAATTCTACAAAAGTACAGATGGCGATTTCCTTACCAGTGATAGTAAGTTTTTTCTACCGCCCAGGTGGCGCAGTGGTTAAGGCTGCGGCAGTTGGAGCGGAAGGTACCGGGTTGGAATCCCGATAGGGACAAGATGCAAAAAGAGAATTCTCACCATCGGTCGTTTGGGCGGTGCGATCGGTGGTGAGAATGAACACTTCCGGATCCCCTGTTAAGTTTAAAATCCATGGGCCGTCCCATCGTCCATGTCAGTACTATAGGCAATAGCCGTACATATAGTGGTAACACAACGACCATAGCCGGTCTTAGTGTGCGGTAGCAGCCACCCAACAAAAAAAAAGTATTTTTTTAGTTTGGTGACCAGACTGCTAAGGGCCCTCACTGTAGATTTACCAGTTCGATATGCAAATTGATTTCGATGTAACGGATTTGTAATGTCTAGTTATCATCATAACACTAGGTCATTGCATAATGATTATCAAAAAGTGAGACGTACAATGAAAACACCTCATTTTGAGAGGGATCCGAGCCTACACTGTATTTCAACTCAAAAAATAATGTGATAATGATAAAAAATCATAAAAGTAATGCTCAAGCAAACATAACAATATTGTATACACATCCAACATATTTCATAATTTATGCATATATATGTGTACGTACTCATATATGACTATATGCCCGGCTCGTTAACTTCCATAAAATATAATAAACTTGAGTGTACTTAGTATACGTCGAACAATTGAACTGTTGATTGAGTTAACGCCCCAGAAAATTTCACACATCTGTCAAATTATCACACATCGCATAATCGACAGGAGTATTTTGATTATTTTAGGTTTTTTAAGCGTTTTATTTACATTTCGAACAAAACTCTGTTGTTTGCATAACTTCTTATCGCGTACGAGTAATCAGACACAAAACAAAAAAAATTCTAAATTGGTAGTATAAGTCGGTATATGTACTTTTGGTGTATGTACATATATGTATATATCGAATATGGTTATGGCGATGGGTGACAACAACAACAAGGTTCGTTAATCACATACGTTAAACACTTTGATATGCGTGTGTGCTCGCGTAGCTATACATACATGCGGCAGATGAGATTTAATGTGTCGTATTTAGGTCATATACGAGTTTAGATAAGCGCACTTTATGGTGTGCACGATATATAGTGTGTAATATATAGAATGATCGGTATACAATTTATAATGTTTATGATGTGTACATATTAACATATGGGCCATGTTTATATTTGCATAATATATATGTGTATACAGTAAAAAAATATATATGTTTTGGTTTTTGTCAGACCGGCTCTTCGATCTAATCCGAATATTAGAAACGATCACGAACTGTATATATATATTTATATAAGCAATAAGCATATATACATAAAATTGATTTATCGCCTTTATACCAGTGTACATATGTATATGCACACATAACGATTGACATTTTGTCAGTTCAACAGTTCTTTCTACTCGTATAAACATATATATTTATTATCGATCGTAAAAATTCGATCGTTAAATCTATATAACTATTATATGGCCGATCAATTTGTTGCAATCTATATCATGTATTAACAGTCGAGTGTAACATACAGATATATATATATATATATCTAGGCTCATTAGAATATATCACTGTTGTGTTGATTCAGTTAAAAAGTAATTAAATTTTACTACTGTCAATAATATAAAAATTCTTATACCAATTTAATTTTCTTAGATGTTTACGGTTATATAACGTGTATAATAATAAAAAAAAACATATATATAATCAAAATTCATATTCACATAATATAACAACAATAATGATCATAAAAATGCAAATTTTCAATTTCTATTCTATGTATTGAAAATCAAAAATCCAATCATGAAATCAATCATTCAAGACGACGAAGACTAAGTCGACGTATACACACACACACACCTAACGTCTTCTTATATATATCGAGACGTTGTTGTTAAGCGCGAGAAAATAATTCGCTTACACATCATCAACATCATCATGATCATCAACATCTTGAGAAGTACAACATCTATCTCGAAGAGATTGTCTATATGTAAATTGATTATCGCGCGATCATTTTTTACTTTGATTGATTGAATTTGATGATGATCGCGATATATATAACGATCTGTTGATCATCGCGTATACCACATTACATATATACTTATGTTATATATATATAAAAAAAACAATTATGTTACATTCAATTGTTTCAATCATTTTTAAGTCGAACTACTTAAGAAACAAAAACAATTGAAATTTGTTGTGCTGATTTTTTTTATGTACACTTTGTTTTTTTTTTTTGAATATAATTCAATCGATTGTCTTCGATCGATTTTGTAAGATAATTTTTTCGAAATCTTAAAATTTTAATGTTTCACTTTAACCAATCGATTCGATCAACTTAAGGAGATGAAATCGCACAGACAAAAAAAATTTTTTGTTTTAATAAAAATTGGTTTTTTGATCACGGTGTGACAGTATCATTAGAAATTTGTGTGCGATCGCGATCTTTCGATTGATGATCGATGGGTAAATTGTTGTGTGAATTGTATTGTTATGTAACGGTATTGTGTGCGACTCCAGAACAAACGACTAAGGTGGCTCAAGTAAATAGAACAATATATTCCATGTTAAAGCAGCATAGATTGGTTATGTTAACTGGGATCTCTAACGATATCATTAATATTTCAAAGGGTTCATAAACAAAAGGTCACTCTGTTATGAGGCACATTAGTCCTGGCCTATTTTCGAATTGACTATAAGCTTGATCCTTTATTACAGTATGGTTTTGTAGCTCGCAGAGATCTTTTAGAAAACTTTCACCGAATTTAGGGATGGGATTGTCGGTAGTCTTTAAGATTTCTATGTCTTTTGTAGTATATGAATTATTGTTTAAACTTGATAAGAGAAACCGTTGTCTCTTATTAAGAGCCATTAGGTGACGACCTTCTGAACCGTCATCACAAGTTTTTAATTTCAGCATATTTTATTTAATACTTTCGTCACTCGTCTTTCTTTTCCTTAACCCTATACATTAGAACCCTATGCATTAGAATAGCCTACAACATTCAATAAAAGAATCATGCATGCGATATATGGTCCAAAACGAGACATCAGATCAGAATTTAAATGTAAATTCCTGATATCATCGAAGAATTTTAAGAACTACTTGCTGACCTGGTCTGGACGTAGACCATTTCGTTATAGACGAAGAGAACGATCTATAGCATCTGGTTATTAAAAACAGTATAAAGAGTACTAGGTATGTCTATTAGTAGTTAGAAGAAAAGCTGGTCGGAATCCAACCGCGAGGATCCATGTAATATTTTATTTTGAAAAAGTGTAAAAAGAGCGAAAGATCTTCGGCGCCTCGGTAGTAACAAAATGAGAAAAGAGATTGTAATAGACAGCGAGTGAATCATCATCAATTCGCCGGAATTGCAGTAGTTACACACTCGAGGAAGATCGAGAATCCTTCATTAGTCTATGTCATAGTCTTACCAGTGACAAGCGGCTAATCTTACACAATTTAAGCCGATTGCATCTGGTGAGAGTAACGACTCTTCATTTCACTTTTGAATATTTTGACATTTATAGGGCGGTCTAGCATTAAAATAGAAAACTTTGGACTTAAATGGTACCATCAGGTAATCTCATTGATTTAGCACTCCAACAGATTTTATTGCAAAAACAGAGAAATAAATGAAACAAATAGAAGACAAATCTGTTGAAAAGCTGCTCGACTTACTTCTTGTATATCATAATCGATCATGTACGATCGTACGATCATGTTCTACAACTTATGTTACAAAAGGAGCAGTTACAAAAGCGGAATCACTTACATCTCAGAGTAGCATCCAACAATTAGATGAAAGTTGTTTGACATTAAAAAACAAATCGACATGACAGGTGACATTAAAAATGTCTCCACAATTCTGATTGGTATATGCGGATATGATACATAAAACTGGTAAAGACAAACTTTAAGCATGGTCTCCGGAGTAACTACATGGAAGCCTTCACTATATATCACTTAGGTATGTTTGAAATATGGAAAGGTTTAAAGCTATTTACTCGGAACAACCACTCTTTCCTATAATCCTAATTTAACCTAACCTATTCTGGGTTTTGTAAAAATGCATACATCAACGGTTTGTGATCCATAAACAGTGTAAATGAACGATCTTCAATCATATGCCGAAATTTCTTAACAGTGAGGTACGCGGCTAAAAATTCCCTTTCATATGCGATGTGCGAGATATAATTTTACCGAAAAAAATTGTAAAGGTTGCTGTATGCTGTTGGCACTTTCGTCTTTTTGTTGTATAATTTTGTATTGTCGTATCGAAAGCATCTACCATCAGTACCAATTTGGTTGTAAAATATGGGTGTAATAAAAGTGTAGCGTTGCCTATAACTGCGTTTTTGATGGTATAAAAGCTTCTTATGTCTCCTTGGTCCATTCAATGATTCTGGAATCGTTCGTTTTGCTCCCCTTTAAGTAGTTATTGAGTATTGCCTGACTGTCGTTTGCATTTGGTATAAATGTCTTGTAAAAATTTATTGTACCCAAATAACGTCGTAGCTCTTGGACTGACAGCCCAGGTGGCGCAGTGGTTAAAGCTGCGACAGTTGGAGCGGGAGGTACCGGGTTCGAATCCAGATATGGGCAGGATGCAAAAGAGAATTTTTATCAGGGGGTCATAAATATGAATGAACACATATATGACCCCCTGTTGGAGTGCAGAATTCATGGGCCCACCCATCTTCCATGTCAGTACTATAGGCTGTCATGGAGCTATGCAATGTGCAGATGGTTCTACGTAAATCGAACATATAGCAGTATAGGATTTCGTCCTCGATTTGGCTGCAATGGCGTAAGGTAAGGACGTAAATAAGCGGACCGCGAAAGAGTTGGAAGTGTCTCGAGCCCCGAAACAGATTGTAGAGATAAAAAACAAAAACTCTTTGACTGTTTTGGGATGAGTTATTTTTACGATATCTGCAACACGTTCCGAAAGTGGTCTGATACCTTCTGCTGCTACTTCCTAGCCCAAGAAATTTATTTGCTTTTTTAAAAATTGACATTTGATAACGAGACCTGCATCGCTTAATTTAGTAAAATAATTTCTAAATGGCTTAAATGTTCGACTGTGGTTTTAAGGATGGAATGCATAAATCGCTGAAAAGAATTATCAGCATTTCTTAGACCAAACGTCAAACGAGTGAATTCGTACAATTTAAACGGTGTAGAAATTGCGGTTTTAGTGATATCTGATTCCTCGATTGGAATTTGGTGGTATACGCTAAAACTAAATCGATCGTCGAAAAAACTGTGGATCTCTCGAATTGATAAGTGAAATCCTGTAAATATGGAATCGGATACTATGTTGATTAGTGCCCTGTAATGTCCACTTGGACGGCATTCGCCGTTTTTCTTAGGAACGAGGTGAAGCGAGCTGGCCCAAGGACTTTCGGAACGTCTACAGATGCCCTACTTGATCATGGAGTCGAACTCTTTTTTTGCTATCGCCAGCTTGGCAACAACTGGAGGACCACGTTATGGTGAGTGACTTGGTGCTAAAAGGGTTTTTAAGCCTGAATTTCATATGCTGGAATTTTAATAACAACGGAAGAATTTTGCCGTTCTTAATGTCAACTAACAATCCGGATTGGTCCAAAAAATCAACTTCAATGATTGGCATTGTTACTTCCGGCAATACAAATTTTCAGGTGAATTGTCGCCTTAGATCTAGATCCAAATCTATTTGCCTGCTTCCAAAGGTTTTCAAAATATCTTTTGTTTTAACTGATATTACTCGTTTTAATCCTGCTGAAAATGGATGAACTGCTACAATTCTATACTCATCGCCCACTTGCAAGACGGTAAGGTATCTTCTTTGACTAGGACTAAATCTCCAATTATGATATTATCTTCAGCACCTTTCCATTTGCTTCTTTATTGCAGGCTATTAAAATAATCCTTGTGAAATCGTTTCCCGAAACTTTTATCCCTTACTTGCACTTGCTGCCATCTTGAAAGTCTCGGTGTCGTTTTATCATCTAGGTCATCTTCTGGAACTACTTCTATCCCGTCAAAATTAAGTTGGTGTTAATGACTCGAAAGAATCATCGTCTTTTGATGCTGGACATAACGGCCTTGAATTTAAAATACCTTCAATTTGACACAACGACGTAGACATTTCTTCGAAGGTTAAATGACAATTGCCAGTAACTCGGTTGAGGAGGGTTCTAACCGACTTCCAATGGTTTCGCAGGTGTCAATCGAACGGATGATAGATTGCCCATATGCACTGGATACATTTTCTGACCACCTCTCTCACAGTTGCTCTGCCGTTCACTATCCAATACTTTTGTCGGATAAGATGGAAGGTATGGGAGGGTCCGGGATGGATATATTTTTTATGGAAGACGGAAATTATTACTCTACTTAAGACATGGGACTTTGGTAGAATCCCAATCATTCTCTCTTCAATTCATAAGAGTTCAATGAGTTTTCAAGTCTACCACCAACACGCAATGACCAATCTTTATCCAGAAACGGTGTTCGTTTTGATAGTTTATCGTGGAAAGATAATGTTTGGTGTTTTTCAAGTATCCTTATTTCGGTTGAATACTCACTGTGCTGTACCCATTTTAAAAGTTTAAGAGTGGCTTTGTTGATTTCTTCCATGTTGATTCCTGTGTATAGTCGATTTTCCTTTGGCTTTCTAAGATTATCCACAAGTAAATTTTTTTGAAAAATGATAATTTCTTCATTTTGAGATTCAATAGTTAGAAGTGGTTCACTGATTGAGTCATCATAGAATACTTCACTCTTATTCCCTGGCCACCAATTTTTTGATAGTGTTAACAAATTTGATCCATGCCACCATGTCTGAAATCCGATAACAATCCAGCTGACTATGCTTCTAGAGAAATTTTGCTTCAAAATTGTTAGTATACCAATTTCGAAGGCAAGATTCCTCTAGAAGCATAGTCAGCTGGATTATTATCGGATTTTATATAATTCCAATGAACATTTTCTGTATTTCAGACACACGGTTGGCTACAAAGGTTTTCCATTTTGTAGGATGGTCAGATAACCAAACTAGGACTATAGTTGAATCTGTCCAACAAAATATATGTGTATCTTCGGAGATAGTTTTTCTTATCTCATGTACCAATTTGGCTAACAGGTGAGCTCTACATAGTTCTTATCTGGGAAGAGATACTTGTCGCAAAGGTGCTACCTTCGTTTTAGAGGCGAAGTCTTCCGTAGCATTTGATTTCCATTTACGCAAATTGAATCCTCTTAATGATTAAATATCAGTTAAGTATTTTATCTTATATTTTGCATCTTCTATTGTAGCCGCACCCGATATATAATCGTCTACATTAATTTTGCGTAGAATTTCGTTCGCAATGATAGGATGTTCTGATTGGAAGTCATAAGCAGCTCTAAATTATAAAATCTCTTTCTAGCAATATTCACTGAATTGCCTAATACATTAGAAGATTTTTTGATAGGTAGCTTGACTACATATTTACCAGAATGATGTCGCTGAAGATCGTATGAATGGCATGTATAGGATGTCAAACACCAAAATTCTCCAACAAAACAACATTTTAATTTCACGTGAAAATGAATAAATTTTTGGAGACCGCGGTAAAATTTCATTTCACTTTGATCTGAGTACTAGGCTTTAGTTTGAATTACTCACTCAATCATATAGTAGGTCAATCGAATATTGTGTTGACAAAAAATTTAAATTTTTTTAGTTTTTTTGACACCTGGCATTCATCTTACAAAGCTACAGTCGGTACAGGGAAGACATGTGCAAATCAAGTGCAGTACTGTTTCCTCCTCCTCAACATCTTTGCATCTATACGAAAGTTAACATACGAGAAGACTCCTGAAACATGAATCTATTCGCATGCTGACTTGTCGAGGCAAAATCTCGACACCATCGACGTTTGGTCCAGTCTTATAGAGTCATTTATTAATCACTAAGCGTTCGGTGTTTAAGTTCATCTCATATTTGTGCATCGAATGTATATAATCTATTTATTGTACAACCTGTTGCTTTCAAGATATGCGCATACATGTTTTACGAATGAAACGGATAAACAAGTTAACTGTTATAAACTCGTGTGGAAATGGAAAATTTATATCGTTACTACCTGTGTACACTATAAACAATAAACAAATCGAAGTTTAAATAAATAAGGTAGCGAGCAACATAATACATTAAATCAATAAAGAAACGAATTTGTTTCGTTGCTGCTTACAATTTAAGATCAATAATAATTTTCCTTCTCCGTTGCCTCTCGCCCGCTCTATATACCACATCCAATGCTCAATATATATAATAATTACAATTTCACGATTCTTAACCCATGAGTCTGTATCGGTCGTCATACTGTTTCGCAACCGAAACAACACTTTGAGTCCCAACCACCGGTGTTCGAGTGTGGTGGGTAAGGGTTAAGATGTTGTGTTGAGAATAAAATCTTATATTTTTTTTCGCCTGTGTAATCATAAACAAGAAAAATTGGAAACTCAAATAAAAAAAATAAAAAAATTTTATTGAATCATTTGGAGCCCCAAACAATAAATTCTGATTGTGATGACATTAAATGCGTAGGATTTTCTTATTAATTCGATTTAAATGTTTTTATTTTCTTCATCTTATTATTATTATTATTACTATTTTTTTTCTTCATATATTATTATTGTTGTTACTATATATTTTATATTATTTGTTACATTGATTTGTTGGCCGCTCGCGTATTAAAATCGTTTAGCTTTTTTGTTGTATTTATACGTTTTAGATATCCGGTTTTTTTTTTATTTCTTCTAAATGATCTTTTTGTTTCAATCACATGTATATAAGAATTTAACGATTATCTTGAACTTTTGGATGGGAGTTTTATTTTTGAAATACTTAACCTTTTCTTTATTCAGCTGCTCGTAAATGGGAGAACTTTGTAAATTGATATAGTCTTTGGATGTATTGTATAGTTTAATCAACTTTAGACCTGAGCAACGAGTCATATGTTATATGTTATGCGAGAGGTGTGGTGGATCATTTTGTTTCCCTTATAACTCACTTTCGTTGATATCCTTTGAGTTGATCATTACTCCCCAGCTTGTATGACCAATACACTTACTTGACCCCGGTAATAAAATCTGTTACTAAAAATTGTTTATTTTAAGTGGTTCACAACTTTAAGTTGGCAACACCGTTTTATTTGACAACCCATTTAACAGTTGCTTTTTGTCTTGTTTGGTTTTACATTTGATTATGGATAGACTTACATCACAGCAACGCTTGCTGGGGTTGTGTCCTTCCACTTTATGTAAGATTTATGTCCTTTCAATATTCAACTTGTACAGGAATTAAAGCCAATTCGGCGAATGGGCTGAATCACAAATTGATATTGATGTTGAATTACTATTCAAAATTTTGTTCTCCGATGTCACATTTGGAGTGAGGATAATCTATAAGCTTTTATCGAAACACCATTATATTCACAGAAAATTACGGTTTGGTGCGTCCAATGGTCCATATGTCTTCAAAAACGATGATGGTCAGAATGTAACTGTCAATAGTGAGCGGTATAGGGGCATGATTAAACAGGGACATGTAACTCTATAAAACCACACTTTACTATAATACCTCTGGCGTTCGAGTTTTCTAGTCCACTATGTTTGCCTTGAGCTCGTCAATAGTCTAAGGCTTGCAGACGTACTCTTTGCTTCTCAAGCAATCCCGAATAAAAAAGTTCGAAAAGGTCAAATCTAGAGATCTGGTTGGCCAGTCAATATCAAATTCTTTTTGACATCAAAAGTCCAGATACTTTTTGTTGAAGAAACTATATTGTTAGATTTGCAGTGTGGCATAGCGCATCGTTTTGTTAAAATCAGTAACCGTCGAGACTTTTTTCACGCATTTGAGGGCTGACTTAACGACCCAACATCCATCGATATCCATCGACCTTTTCATTTTCTCTGAAAAATATGCCCCAAACAGACACAAAATTGCGTGTCATGGATCTCGTGTAAAATTGTCCATTTCCGAAATGGGGAAATTTTTTTTTATTAACGTCGCCATAGAGTATTTCACACTCCACGTAAGTCATCAAAATTTGCTTCCAAAATTCAGGTTTAGTGTTAACCGTTCTAGTGACTGTGGTAATATTCTTTGTAATTATTGTACTTTATACAGAAACAAATGCAAATCATCCTTTAAAATGCACCACAAGAAGCACTGACGCCAAGATACTAAACGCGGTGACGAAACGACACGTTTTGATTCTAACCAACGCTTTCTCTGACAGCTTCAAACAATTCATTGAACCGTCTTGGTCATCTTGTTGTTCTCTCAATGACCCGTGATCAACAAAATTCGATCAATCGACGTATAATGTTGTAAGACGGAATTGGACGTGTCAAAAACATGTCAGTTGATGTTTTTGAAACGTCATAAGATGATGCATTTTATCTCATAAGATTGGTATTTAAATATTATCAGCAACACTACTATCATGGGTAGAGATTTAACGAATATATGAGCTTGATCACTCTCTGTAACGTATGAGTATTATGGTTAGTTTCTGGTACTTCTATCAGTAAAGTTATAAGCAACAGTCTGACATTTGTCTGAAATTAGTCTTAATCCTGATTATCTACCGGTCGGAGTTTGTACACATATTCTAATCATTGACGAATCCAATAAAAAGCAACATTTAGCCTAGACACAAATTTTCTGTATCTTTAAGTCATCGATCTTGAAGCCGCTAGATAATTTATAGAATATTATTTTTGTATTGAACCGTAATCTGGTGTTCGAAGACTTAATCATCGACACAGTTTCGGCTTACTAGAACCAATATTTGTGCATCTCTAATTGATCGATTTGAAGTACGGGCAAATGTACTTCATATGAAAAGGTGATACAGGAGATGAACAATTAATTCTAATTGGAAAATCTAATTTGTATACTTGATTGGATATCGATTGTGATTGTTATGGTATTTTCAATCGATGATAATGATTTAAGGTTAATTCGGATCATTTAACACATCCTAATCGTACTTTCTGTTATTCCATAAGAATACGTTTAGGTAAAATATTTATACTCTTTTGTACGCATTTTTCAAGGCAGATGTTGAGAGAGACATGCTATCGAGGACTATTAAACAGAGTTATATACTATCGAGTACATTGACATTAGTACAACTTTCCTGCATTATTATTAGCTAGCAGCTCGTGAGGTCTTAAATATTTTTGTACTGTTCCCATTACAAATATTATATTCGGAAGATTATAAAGATTACTAATTTGTGGTCCAGCTTATATGAGTCTTCCGTATTTTAAAGTCCCGTGTCTTACAACCTATCTGCACAAGACCGTTTGCCAGGCTTCTTTTCCACAACTTATTACTGCTGATATGACTGTTAGCATCTGCCTCGAGTTTCATTTCGGGTGTCGATTAGAGTTTCATCCTAAAATATTTTAGTAGAATCCACCGATTAGTTGAAAAATAATCAAATCACGAGGACTGTAATGTAGTAACGAAGAGTAGAAATAACCAGTTTATCGATTTCAACTACTAGTGTTTCAAGTACTAGAACTCATCTCTTGCGTAATAGTACCAGATCTGAACATTACTCACTTAAATACTCCTATAAGTCATGATTGAAGTTCAACCGTTTTCAATATTTGGAAGGTTCTTGGCATCACTATGGACATTCATAGGTCCAAATCAAAATTGAACCTGAATTTCAATTGACTTCAAATAGTCCACGAGTGGCACTGTCGACGTTAGTCAGAGATTAGATTGCATTTGCAGTCAAAAAGGTGAATCTATAATTTTTTACAATAGTGATATCGACCCATCTAACATTAATAGCTAATCTACTTCAAAAGAGACGTCGTTAAATCAGGCAGGCTTGTGCCAAACTGGATTTACAACGTGCGACAATGGGTTATGTTGCCTTACTGAAGCAAATACGTAAAAAGATGCATGAATCTCGTTTGTTACTAATATCGTGGCCAGATGACTGTTACTAAGGAATCACGTGATCAAATATGTGTGTGGTACCGGAACCCAATTTCAAAGCATTTGTGTATTTCTAGAAATATTTTCTCCCTCATGTCAATAAAAGTATAATTTTAGAACAAAGCAAAACCAGGTACTTGGGATAAATAAACCAGAACTAATTCAATCAGTCTAAGAACGATCGACATCTTACAAGAAGTCATAATTTTTCTGTGATCAAACATTGATCAATATGAAAGATGTGTATTATTCACTGGGCCTCTTAATATTATGTTATTATTATTAAAAGTTGGTTGGAACCCTTTAAGATTTCACACTCAATGCCACAAACAGCCCATGGTGCAAACCTATAGGATTCATCAAACCTCACAGACACGCTCTGCAATCTTAAAAAATTAAAGCAATTCGAACCAGAGCAGAGAAGACAGTATAAATTTAGAGGAATATTCCTGCAGTAGAACAAAAGAGATCTCATTCGATCGAAAGCTTTCACCTACGTTCTGGTCAGCTTCGACAAAGTATTTCGCCTTACGTCAAGTAGGGTTAGCTGGCTAGGTCAGCTTTTGATTCGATAGGTAAACGGTTTTAATTGTTTTTTTCACTATATGAAAGGTAGAGTCGCAGCTGGTTCAGGACCTACGAAATATAGGCGTGAATTAGTTTTAGCCAAACAGCTATTTCAGCAAATCTGGTAAAACCTACGTATCCCTGGATGGATAGAACACCTCAAATGATCTGTAGAAACTAAAAACAGGCAGAAGCCTATCAATGACCATGTTATGTTCTGGCATAGCTAGTTTAAATTCATTAAGAATTGATTGACCAGATTAGCGTCGCAATCAACATCCCAAGACACCTCAAACGAAAGGCAGACAAACAAGCTGTACCTAAAATGATGGATTGTAACTGGGGTAGGGAGAAAATAAGCTAGGAACGGATTTGAAGCTATGGCTCCAGTTACAGCCCGACATATTTTACTTGAACCACTGGTCACCAAACAACAGATGCATAAGTTAGCATTGGGAGAAGCAGTGATTTGTAGATAAAATAGAGCATTTTGGAGAATAATCCCTAAGAATTACCAAAAGCTCTACGGCATTGCCAAAAAATAGCAGTGTCCTTATATAGTTTAATACCCAGATAATACTTCCAAGAAAGTTTATTATCCAGAAAAACACCACGGTGTTTGACGTAGGCTGAGCTATTAGCCTTACAACTGAAAAGTGATGCTACACAAAAAGCTGCAGTGTTTCTACATGCCTTATAAGTATAATCAATTCGGATTTAAACGGGTTCACATGTAAACCCTTATCCAGACACCACTATATATAATGAGAATGAGAAGAGCGTGTTGAGTTAAATCTGATTAGATATTCAAGTGTTTGCCTGTAACTGTCAGAACCAGATCGTCAACATAAGTTTGAGCGACAAAACCGGACTCACGAAGAATAACAAGAAGTTCGTCAATGACTAGAAGCCAAAACAGAGTGAAAGCACATCTCCTGCGGGCATCATTGACAGGAAGCTTTGACTGAAATAAAGGTATCCTCAACCTCGTTTATCGCAATGCGAAATTCATAAGGACATACTAGTACTATCAACGGCACCTGTCATATCCAGAAAAGTGCCAATAAGAAACTCGTTGTTGTGCATAGATCTCTCAAGTCATAGTTACAAGTTTATGTAATGCATAATCTTACAGGATTTCGGGTCGGTGTAGATCGACTTGCCAATTTGTGGGATAAAAATTACTTTACTTCTGCTCCAAGATTGTGGAACAGAATTATAAGCGATACATGCCTGGAACAGACAAATATAATCTTAATATTAAACAATAGGAAAGAGACGGAGCGTAATCTTCACACTGAACGGAATTTTGTTGGATCCTAAGTCGCACAGTTAAGTTGACAACGAAAGAAAGACAATGAAGTCTTTCCCGTTAACACAGTTTAGCTAATGAATCATTTGACACATTTTTATGATATTGGTTAAGAAATCTTACGACAGTCAAGACGTTAAATTAATCGGTAACCAGTTCTCACACTATATACAAACTCTCAGCCCGTCTCACAGACATCCAATCCGATTTCGACTATATATAAATTAATTAATATGTATTGTAAATTTGTACATGATGGTGCCCTATGATGCTGCTACATGGATCTATGTATGTTAAAATGAAACGATGATGAATGATCGATTACAACAACGAATAAGACAAAAAACGTGATCTTAGCTTCTGTTTTTCTATTGAATTTTGATTTCGTGGTTGTTGTTGTTGTTGTGCTGCTGTATAATACACCATCGTTATGTAGCCAACAAATTTTTGTACACATCGAATGAATTTGGAGGTTTTTAGGTTGATTGATTTTTCGACTAGAGTTAAGTTGAAGATATACAAAGAATCGTTTTTTTTTCTTAAGACGATAGGATTTTTTTTTGTATATACAAAACCTTTTTGTCTTAATGGTTTTCTATTTATCAAATAATAAAAACGAACTATAAAGAAGATTCTTTGTTGTACAATATATAAGATAAAATTCTTGGTGATGCGGGAATTAAAGATTTTTTTTTTTTTTGGGAAATTATTCGATCGCTGTATATATGAGATTTTAGTTCACCAAACCGCACAATCTCATTTAGTGTAGCCAGTTCATCTATATATACGTCTCTGTGTAGAAAAAACTCGCGCGTAACACAATGAAAAAATAAAACCGCGCGCACAATAACACCGCAATTACCGCGCTGTGCGGTAGCTTTTCAATTACATTACCCATGTATACTTGATACCAATACAGAAAGCCCATGGTATTATAACTCTAATGATCATAGATCAAATTCACTTCTCGATTTAATGGTCATTTGAAAATAAATACACATTTCTAATTAAATTCACCATAAGATTGGTTGATTGGTCAACAACGGTGCGCGCAACAAGCACACACACATACTCGTATATATGTAAGAGAGGCAACAAATCTAGAAAAGTTTTTTTTCTTTCTAATTCCGCAATTTTTTACCTTAATTGAGATCATTTTTCTACTTTGCAGTCGTCGCAAACTATATACATGTATACAAGAACACCTAACCCGATCGGTATCAGGCGGCATTGTTGACGTGTTGTTATGCTCCAGTTTCGCGATCCCATAGGGTTATAATATATACATAAAGAAAATCGTACGTATATGCATGTACGGGTATATATAGTCGATGGATAGAGCAAATGTATTAAGAAACAATTTAACTTTCTAACTGTAATCAAGACTGTAGAAAAGACGTTAAAATGTAGCAAGAAAATTGAAAAAGAAATTAAAGGTGATTAGATAAGGAAACACAACAAAATTGTATAAAATATAAAATCGCACAAAAACAACAACTCAAATGAACTTAAGACGTACACATACATACACACGTATAAACATAGCGTAGAAAATCAAACAACAACGACGGCTGGGAGAAGCGGAATGAAAACACTTATATACAGAGGTAGAGGTGAATTGAGATCAAAAATTGATTTACTTTTTATTATATCGAGAATGTTAACTCGACTCGTATTTACATAATTGTTGCAAAAGGTCAGGATGACTTTGAGTATGTTATATGGACCAATTTTATTGCCTTACTGGCATTGGGACGGAAACGAAGGGCACACGGTTTATATAAAGTTTGATCATTATTGCTTTTATAGACCATCATCCGAACACGTAGTGTCAAAAATGTTCGTATATCAATATACGAGCTAGCACATTGTATTGTAATGGGGTTTCCGTTTGGCCAATCAACAGAACCATTTCTGTATATATTACGTTGATTGGCTTTAAATTTCAATAAGTCCATTGTTAGACTCACTGTCTGGCACTTCGCAACGTCTTGTTAAAACCACATAGCATTAATGTCTTGCTCACGCAATTACCCAAAGAAATAACGATGCAATATGATTATGTAGCAATCTACATTCATTGACTGTATGTGACGGTCATTTTCATCAATAATGAAAACCGTCCAAGGACACCACCAGTACGAAAATCACACCATATAGTTATTGTCTTTGCAAGAATTGGTATTTCTTAAAGCACATAAGGATGTTCACCTGACCAATAACTCATATCCCAGAGGCCAAGCCGAAAAAGTACTTTGCTTTATATAATCGAGTCCTTTCGCAAAATTCACATAATACTATAGACACATATCTGCTTTAGTAACAACAGTTTCGAGTTAACCATGATTTCGTTGTATAATGTGTCACTGCTAACCATGGTTTGCAACTTGGTTTAAACATGTTTTCGGAATGAACTATTTGTTCTCATCCCATGGCATTTTAGTGATGACAGAGCCACAGTTATACAGTTAGCGAATACCAAAAACTATAAAAATTGTTGTTTTATGCATTGATAAATTAATGGAAAATCAAAGAAAATAGGAAAATTAAGGTTAAATATTAAGTTAAATTAAGAATTGTAATGAATTATTATAAACTGTCAAATGAAATGAGAACTGTAGTGTGTCTCATGTATTCTCATTCCAAAAACCATAGTTTCATAATCATGGTTACGAACCCGATATGTGTCTATGGTATAAGTGCAGTCTAAATGATGCCCAATTCTCCAGAACGAAAACTCGTTTGCGATGGACACATAAACGGCAACAATATTCTCGGTACTTCGCTGTTGTCTTATTAGCACGGAAACCACCAGGAGCGAATATTTAAACTCAAGTGGTCTCTCTAGACTATGAATTGATTGTTTACTGGGACGATAATTTCGACCTAAACTTGGAATTAACGCTCTAGATGATGAAAATATTGTCTTTACAGAACATTTTGACACTGACAGTTTGGTTACTCGAAAGTATAGTCTAGTCCCAAATCGAAAATTCATTTCTTTCTTTTGATAAATCGTTGACAACTACGTGAAAGTTGATTTCATGCACGATATCCGGAATTAGATTTAATATTTTGTAGAAATAAACTAATGTCCAGTACCTATAAACTGTTTCGCCTTGATCTCCACTGGAGTCACAATTATTCCGAGTAATGGGAGTTCTATAATATCTGAATTTCATTAAACATGCAAAAATTGTTGTCTTCAAAAACTCTAGAGAAAGAAGTTCAATTGCTCGAAATCACACGATCTTTAACTAGAATCAATATTCTGTTCATCTAATACGAGTAGAATGTCTAGCTTGAGTAGTTGCATGCTTTGCTTTTTAAAATCCCTGCACTCGATCACTTGGACACTGATTAGATTTAGCCCACATACTTCATATAATCGATTGCAGAATTCTATGTGTATTTCAAATGCTCACATGATCAAGTGGTCCACTGAAGTGCCGAATGAAATTACAAGATAACAAGAAGAACAACCAATCTTTGAAACTTCGCGGTAAAATTCTGCCAATATCACAAACTGGCCAAGTTTTAATTTATGTATGGAACATTAGAGAAACGGACAATAATGATAGATCTGTGCCATTTGTCTAAATAACTCTAAACATGAAATGCTGTACATCACCTAATTCCAATTGGAACATAAAAGAAGTAAAGAAATGCAGGGTGTTCCTGTAAGAAGTTCAGATTTAAAAAAGATTGTTTCAATATTACTTCACGGTATCCCACAAATAAAAATCAAAGGCGTCAAATCACAGCTCCTTGCCAGCAATATTTTTAAGATATGGCCACAAAAAAGATGTTAACATGTAATGGTAGTTGATTTCATTGAACGTAACGTCGTGCCGGCCTAATCATATCGAAGAAATTCAAACAAGTATGCCGTCACGCCACAAGCCGCATCAAACAGTAAAACGCAATGGATGCATTGGCTCTCCAGATATCCTTGTGGATTTTCCGATCCTCAAATGCGACAATGTTGTTTGTTTACGGACCCACCGAGGTGGAAATGCGCATTGTCCGAAAAGATAATTTTATGAGCAAACTCTTCTTCAATTTCGAGATTGGGGTAGGCTCAAACAGTAAATCGATATCGAAAAGGTGATCACGGGACTTCGGCCGTTAGCGAGAACAAATTCGTCATCGTGTATTGGATATTTTCGGTTAAACGAATACAACGAGCACGAGTACGCGTAGGATTGTCGACTAGGTAGCCCGTATCACGCACTTTATGCACAAACTTCTTGATATCGTTGGGTGTGAGTCTGGTATTTAGACCAAATTTTGTACGACTTTGTTGTGGAAGTAAATTTCCAACATTTCCTTCTTTTGTTGAAGCGTTAAGCGACTCATTTCGTCAACTAGAAATAATATACTGAGTTTCTGTCAAAGAAAGAAAGAATGGCATTAGTGCTGCCAGAGTTAAAATAACCTATATATCAAATCTGGACCGGATATTGGGACACCATACACATATATACGAGTAACTTCCCGTAAAATTGCTCAAGGTGTTAGTTTTGTCAGAAACGCATTAGACGGAATCACGGTCATGATCCTTTCCTTATCATGATTACGATTGTGTATCCCTTCGATTTCAATTTGATCGAAACCTGGTGGACCTATGACCTGATAGTGTTTACTGAGTAGCCAAGTCGTAATTATTTTGCCATGTGTTAGCTGTAAGGATACAAAATCTATACTATTTTTTGACAAATTATTTACAATTTTGATTCGTTGGTTCTCATTGTAAGGTAAACGTTTTCGATGGATGATTTTCATAATTGCAGTTTAATCCAATTACGGGGAATCAACATTGGATTGGTATTCATGGACGCTTGGACATCACATTATTATCTCGCATAATGACAATAGGTCAGAATAAGGAGCGCCAACGTTCATAAAAATCGTTAATTAGAAAAATCATAATATAGTTATAATCATGCTAGCCGAAGCTGAACAACAATATAGGGGCTGGTGAGGATTTGTCCTCCTTAACACAACAATAAATGATGAAATCATAACTCTTCAAATGTTCATTTCCCGGTGTTCAATAACCTCTGATTTATCGACGTAGACAAGTGACTTTACATTACCCCAAAAGAAAATAATCCAAGTGTTAAATCAAACGATCTTGGTGGCCAATTAATTGGACCGTTACGCGAAATTATCAAAAATTCCTTTGAGTAAATCAATGTTGCAATCACATATCAGCTCCTTCACAATTTGTGATTCAGCCCATTCGACGAATTGGTGGTGCATACGATGGTCGTTTGGCTTTAATTACTGCAATTTGAATCTTTCAAGGTTGCAAGCCATGATCCTTTCGTAAAATCTTTCATAAAGTGGAAGGACACATCTTCAGTTGCTGAGATCGGCGACGAATTGATTGATTTGAATCTTCTTAAATGACGTGGTCTGAAGGACGATTATGTACGCCATAAAATGGACGAAGTGCACGTTAAGTTTGACGAACCGAACCATTATTTTGATAAAAAATTCCAACAATTTGCAAGCATTGCTCTAATGTAAGTCTATCCATAATGAAATGTCAAACCAATCTAAACAAAACGTCAAATAAACAACTATCAGCTGTTTAATGGGTTGTCAAATAAAGCAGTGCTGCCAACTGAAAGTTGTAAACCTCTAAAAAATCCTCTGACGGCATGTAGTTGAACTTATAAGTTTATACAAACACAAACTACCACATCGAAATGTAGAAAATTCACAGAAGCGTGAAAAGCTTTTTAGTGTAAGATAAGATGAGTTCGTCAGTCGACCAAGCGATGGAAAATCAAACTTAATGAATTAAAATCTGCCCATGTCAACTTTACGAACAAACCATTTAATAATCCTGTGGTTAATCCGCCGCCAATCAGCTTAAACAAAATACTAATGTACAATCAGGTTCTTAAGCCGATGTGGCTTAAGAACCTGATTGTACATCAGTATTTTGTGGCATATCTGGAATAAGGTACTTCGGAGTGTAGTCAATGCACTCTGGTACATTCGAAATAGTCATTTCATCGTGATTTGGGTTCAACGGTAGATTTGGACTTGTACAAATCTTCACAAAGAGAGTACAAGAAATATATCCGAAGTGAAACATCGAAATGGAGATCTTTTTGTGATGCAGTGAATAGCCTTAGTACGAAGGTCACTATCGGAATTGTAGAGAAACCAGATTGAACTCACACGAGTACAAATCAGGAAGCTTTAGATGTACTAATGAAAACTCTTTTTCCCGAAAGTTAGAATTCTAATGAAGTAGATGGAAAGCAACTCCCACACCAACTACCAAGTTTCAAAGATTGGAGCTTGGTGGAGAAGGTGGTGACAAAAGAAAAAACCGATGGAGCTTTGGTTCTTTCACAAAATTTAAAACACCTGGTCCAGACGTGATATTCTCGGGTCAACTACAGAAATGACTGGAAATTATCATAGACCAACTTGATCACATCTTCAGAGCCAATTTGGCCCTGGGGTACATTACAAGATCTTGGAGATAAGTCAGGGTAGTGTTCTTCCCAAAGGATGGAAAGATTAGATATGACCAGGAAAAAAGTTTACCTCTTTCTTACTTAAATTCTTTGAGCGATTGGTTGACACTTGACAAGCATTTCTGGGATAATGCACAATTTGTATAAATCCCATACACTCATACCAGAAAGAGAGATCTGTTGAAACATCACTCTATGAAGGAAAATTATTTTGACTAACTATTACCGGAAATCAGAAATGGAACTATAATTGTCCATCCGTTGAGAACATGCTGCAATTTTGAAAGCAGCACTCTTTGTAAAAGGGATACATTGCAGGGATCGTCGTATCTGCATCCTTTCTGACAGCCAGACTGCCCTAAAAGCGATTGGTTCAAACACTGTTTCATTGAAACTTGTTTTGGAAACGATAAGTGCCTTAAATCGACTAGGCATTCTGAATATAGTTAAACTTCACTGAATACCCAGTCACATGGGAACCAAAGAAAATATATTGGCCGATAAATTGGCCCGTTTAGGTGCGACAACTACCTTTGTGGGACCTGAGCCGACTCTAGGAGTGACGTCACTATCTCTTGAACAAGAAACTAACTTTGATTTTGGAGATCTGAACCAAAAGAGATGGGATAATCTCATCTCTGGTGGTATATCCAAAATCTTCTTCGGATCAGTAAACCAGCAAAGAGTCTTTCTTAAATTATGATAGACGCACTTTAAGAATCTTGCTGAGTATTCTCACGGGGCACTGCTCCCTGAAAAATCATATTTTCGTTCAATATACATAACATCTCATACAGCGAATAAAATACTCTTTCCATAGACGGCACTGTTTTAGGTCACAATTCTTATTTGAGGGTCAATTTACGACCTTGAGGATAACACATATTTTCAACTTAATTTAAAGAACAAACAGATTCCACGACTGAGAGCGTGCGTCTGGCAAGAGATGTCACAATGGGCCAATGGAGCTTGAGTGACTTGGGAGGGGAGGGGGCGGGGGAACTATAAAAATTGGGATTTGAGGATTTCAGATATTAAACACGAAATAGGAGACTAAAAAGAATCAAACCTTTCGGTTTCGTTAGTATGTCAGCAGCTATCCACCAACGGACAGGCATTGGTGCATCATTCAGGCATTGGTGCATCAGTTTAGTGTTTAAGAATTCTGATGTAAATTGACGGTTAGTCAGAAAAAAGACTTCAATATATAATAATGCTTCTGTCTAATCACAGAATTCAAAGATTCGTTCGTACAATGATCGAAATGATAGCAAGTAGCTAAATCATGACCATCAAGAACCATAAACACAGTAAGACGATTCAGGAATTAGTTCTGCATTAGTTATGTACTTGATCCATTGCCACTTTTCTAGCTTCCCGTATATCGAAAGACGATGACCTCGTTGAAATCTATATAGGCACAGTAAATAGCGTTTATGCACTATGCCGATATATGTAGTCTGAGAAAATACACGATTTGACCAAAATATAATAAATTAAACACTCATTTAGATGTGAATGTGTCCTATTTCGATAAAGATCAATTGATGGCGCCATTAAATCTTCTTATTTCGAAAAATTTTAATATTCAAAAAGATTTTCTCACCATAGATTTCTAAAAGAAAAAAAAACGAAACGAAACGGTAACAAACACACATATGTACCATATACACAGCATCCAAATTATCTCATCATTATAGTCAAATTAGCAAACAGTTTCCTGTTTAGTTTTTCGATTCAAAACCGATCTTTGATCGCATCGATAATAAATTTTGTGCAAATTTTTATTAACATTATTCCAATTAATGCGATATGTGAATCCATTCACCTATCCGCGATGAATTAAGATAAAATAATGTTGACTCGTCGGCATCTTGTGTGTATGTGTGTGTGTGTATGCATGTATGTAGGTACGTAGACGCAGCAAAGAAAACGTTTTTTTTATTGTTATTGTTAAAGCGATCGTCGTTCGATAGATAAGATGTTATAATATTTTAATTATTCGCCAACTTCTTATATACTCGTAGATTGTACGTCCCAGCTACTTAAGAATATCGTAAACAAGTAGCATCTTATTTATTACAAATTAAATTGTGAATTGCAATTATAGAATTCGGTTCTTATGCAGTAAACTACTTTGTTGGGGATTTAAGAGCAGAGCTCGCCGTTTTCCCTTCAACTATATCTCGATCGATATTGAATGTAATTAAACGGATTATGTTCCGTCGTCTTGTTGATTGTGAAACCTGTTACCATCTCACTCTATCTATGAACGAGTTAAGATGTAAATCTTATCTGCTGTAAGAGATGTTGAAAGAATAAAATTATATAAAAAACTGGATTATATTATAGATTTGTAACAGAACATTGAATTATTTTTTTTGTGTTCGCGTATTTCGCGAGATAAGCTTATCAGTGTGGTCGATTTATATATACCCCAACGGGAATTTTTATTATGTTTATACATCGAACATTTTTGCATTAATGTTGAACCGTTTATCTCGTTTCAATTATATCGATGACACTCTATAGTTCAACGAAAATCGATTCATTTAAATGAGACACTACGCTGACAGCTCTGCATCTCTATATGGGCATGAACTTTGAGACTATATTGATTTTGAAAAGTGTGAGCGGTTATCAAATGTATTACGAACGAAGTAGTATAAACAAGTCGCTCGGGTGCCGGCAAAGGTCAATGAAATGTTTGTAATTTATATGCATGTTATCGATTTGTTATGCGCGTATTAATAAGGTCAGGGATTAGACAATGGTCCGAGTTGAATGCAGTACGGTGTTATATAATCTAGAAGATATCAGATGTGGTATGAAGCTATCGTCACCGATAGACATCACTTTGACAATTATCGTTGCATTGTTGTTATAACTCTACTGAAGTCTATTGTGTCTTCTTCTCTAGAACTAGAGTTCAATCATAATACTATGTATGTATTTTCTATTTACTTAATCGAGTAATTGTTCCATTCAGAGATTAGATCAAGGTTCTTGACTTCTGAATTTCATGAGATATTCTCTGACTAATGTTCCAGTATTGTTTGTTGACTTTTTTAACATTTGATTGATTTTATACGAATGTGGGTTGTCAGCCCAGCGTTTCAATCAGTTTTAGTCGTCTCCAACGTCAAGCTCTTGATACTGTGGTGGTATTCTATGGGTCTCATGTTTCGTTCAAACTATTTACGAAACATGAATCCCCCAGTCACAAGACCTAGACGCAATTCAATTATCTTGAATCTCTTATTACTCACGATAACAGTGTGCGAGAGGATGTCAAGGTTGTGGCGTTCAACCAAAGTTCTAAAAAAGATTTCGATTCAAAATTTTGTAATTCGCTAGAACTGTTCCAACATAGCCACACAACCTGCATCATTTATCACTTCTACAAGGTTCGTTTTGCTGTTAGTATAGTATTCGAGCTTTTTATACTCTACGTCTACTTCTGAAATCAAAATATTTTGAAAATGCGGATAAGCTCAAATTGTACAGAGTGTTGATCAGGAGATCTTTGAAGGAATAAGTAAACGTCAGTTATGCCACCAGTAGTTTAAGCCAGGTTAGGTTGTTGTGGTTGCTATCGCACACTTAGACCGGTGATTGGTCCGTTGTGATACCACTCTATGTTCGGCTATAGGTCCGAGTTTTCGTAGTACCATCTGCGCACTGCATAGCTCTTTGTCAGCCTATAGTACTGATATGGAAGATGAGTCGGCACGTGGATTCTAAGCACGACAGGGAGGATCCAGATATATATTCATTTTTCACACCGATCGCACCGCCCAAACGATCGAAGGTGAAAAACCCATTTGCATCTTGCCTCGAATCGGGACTCGAACCCGATACCTCCCGCTCCAAATGTCGCAGCTTTAACCACTGCGCCACCTGGGCTGCTACTAGTAAAATATATTACTAACTGTCGTCCATCGTTACTACTTACATCGGACGAGGCTCGATTTTGGCTGTCAGTTGTTGTTTGGAAGATAACATACGCAGGTATTTGCTTAAATGACTTTCAAATACGGATATGAAAGATATCTTTCCATAATAGTTCTAAAGCACGTCGTTGATGACTCATACCGAGGAATTTGATGTAAATTACTGATATCGTACCTGAAACCAAAAGTTGGTGGATAGGAATAGTTTAGCCACGTTCTTTGTGCTGATCCAAAACGAAAAGTACTCCGATTTTATAAGGGGTGATTTCTCTTTATAGGATAATAGATGTTGGTTATGGTGAATCCAAGCGATAGCTAACTTATTGAGTCGTTACGATTTCACCGAGTAGTTATTCTAATAATTTATCCGGTTCGATCACTGGATTGTGAATATTAAAATCGCAAACTTTAATTTTTACAATAAATTTATTTCCCAATAAATTTCACAAATAATAATTATTACAGTACTCTTCCACAATGATTATCACTACAATTATTTTAACACTTCACTTTCACTTTTTATCACTTCCCGATATTAACACTTCGAAATTCAAAATTGTACTGTCCGTAACTCAAATGTCTACATCTATTTATACGACGCAAATACTTGTAGAACATTCCATTATTTTGCTTCTCTACACTTTGCGAATGTTCTTTTCGTCGTATTTTGTTGGCTCCGACTATTTCATTATTTATTTTTATTCTGTTCGTATGTGGAAAACTTTGGTTACAGGGTAACCCCTACTGCTATAATTTATAACTCTTTTTAGTTATCACTGGTGACATCTGTGATTCGTCACAAAGTTTTATAAAGAGAACGCCATCTGTTGACCAAGACTGTAAACCCTTGAAACATATTGCCTAGGTAAGTAGTGTTTGTGTGTGGTTTAAAATATAGTTGAAACGGAAAATTTATGAAATGTGCGACTGCTGTGTGCGCTAGTTTGTATATATATACATCCCGTTTGGTTGTTATTTTTTGTCATAACATACGTGTCAACTTACTTTTTACTAATCTAATAAGGCATTGAATAAAAGTCACCAGCTGTGTTATCGTCTTCTTGGTTTAATGGTATAGGTTAGAATAGAGCAACCTATTGTAACGATAATGTCGAATTTTAGAGCAATTCGAAGTTATTTAAAGAGGATTCTTGTTCCATATTGCTGCCTTTGAAACCATAATTTGGCTCTAAATGTACATTATGCTGTCGGTATGGAAACTAATAACATTCACCTAGTATTGAATCTTTTTTATAATTTATCTCAAGTTGGATCTAATAGGTGCCGTAGTCCTTTCCGTGCTTTTGTGTTACTTGACTTGTATCATACAGTACTCATATTGATGTATTCCAAATATTTGTCTAAGTTGACTTTATCATTGTTTATATATCATCATGCAAAACCTATCGCAGATTATAAAAATAAACTAGTCTGAGATGTTTCATAGCTTTCGTTTGATTTCCTATTTTGCACCTAAGCCACATAATAAACGTATGTAAACGAACGATGATTCCTCTTTTATTGATTTTTAGTCTCTCTTCCTAGCATCTTCATGCACAATTATTTAGAGATGGCACAGTCGATTCTTTTTTCCCGAATATCCCATTTCATAATCTTTGGTATATAATAGCATGGTCAATATGTCACTAACACTAATTTGTCAAGGGTTCCTACGTTCAATCCCCTTCATTGGTTTGATTGTAAGTTGAGTTTCAGCAGTTGCAGGGTTTTCTTATTACAATGCCAAAACTTTTCATTTTATTTGACGAGTAGTGATTCCTCCTCATGGCTTAATTGTCATGATTTCTATTAGTATCCGGTGAAGTTCAAAGTTTCAGTTCTTAATATTTTGTTCCAAAATGATTAAGTAATAGTTGGCTTTCCACGAATTCTTTGAACCTATATCTTCATAGAGACTACATAGCAACTCAGTTGCTGTATTCATCGTACTGTAACCTGAAGAGTTACAATCCGTGATACACAACTCTTGAAAGACGAATCATGAAGGACGTATTAGTAAATAGTAATTCAATTCATTCTCTAACAGAAGGTGAACACATACTAGCAGTAACAGCGTTAGTGGGTTTGTCTGTTCTGCTATCTCCTTCTCCACTGGGTAAATATAATAAATATTCTCAGAACTTTCAAAATGTAACAGGTTTTATGATGGAGCTCTTAGTTAACGATGTCTTTAAGTCCCATATCAATGGAAGTCACTTGTAAAAGTACATCTTTAGTACTTAACTAGTACCCTTCATAATTCAGAGTTGAAGCAAGTGGAGTTTACATCAATATTTCTAAGCTACCATCACAATGGTAAGAAATGACTTATACTTACACAATATGCAATTGAACAGGCAACGCAATCCATTTTACTACAACAGATATGACTTTGTAGTAGTTTAGTATGTTATTTAAATAACTACTGTTGTACATTATCACATTTACCTCGTGAAAGTGATCCAAATAAGCATCTCGAAGTAGTTAAAACATGTTTTAAAAATTTAACAATGATCGATTCTTTTGAATAATCAATTTCTCTGTGACGTACAATTATGTTGGTGGTAAAGTTTCTTTATGCATACCAAAGTATATTGAAATTATAGACAAGGAAAGACAAGAATGGGGTCGGGTCTATGAATTCTGCACTCCATTAGGAGATCTGCATAGAGGTGATATCGATCGTGAAATGAAATGGTGAAAATTCTCTTTATCTGGACATCCTGCCCCTATCAGGACACAAATACATTGAATGTATGGAAACAAGAAACATCTTCAACAGAACGGTTCATCTTAATCCCAATAGAAATGAAGCCATCGGTATAGGACACAATTGGAACCAAACTGAAGAATCCTACATTAAGACTGCCTTGAAAGTACTTGGTGTGTAGTGATGATACATGGAAAAGATTGAGGAAGAAAAGAATTTGACGTAAAGCGTAAACAACACCAGTGCGTAAGGAAAGTCGCAAAATTACAATAGCGAAAACAGGTGGAACAGAAGAAACGAATAAATAAAGTCAGACATACGTTCAAAACGGTTACGAAACAGTTCTCTATTCTCTTATATGTTCTAATTGGTTCTCTTAATTTCTTAATTTCTCAATACGAATTCTCAAATGCGCTACTGGAGATGAATGTGCCATTTGGAAAGCTGGATTGCAGAAATAATAAAATACACAGGATTGTAGCAGATCATACGGGTGGTTCTAATGTCAGCAATTTTTCAATGCAGGACAATCGCATATGGAGGAGCTTTTGTTGCATTTCTCTGGAATATGGACAATTATGAGCTATTACTGATTCTAAACGGACATAGCTTTAAAGTGATAGCTTAAATGCATTGATTCAGTGTTCGATAAATATGCCTCTACCAAAGAGAATAAATATAAAGAGGAACATGTTATATGAACCGTGGTTGCATATAAACTAAAAATATTTCTGAGTTATTTGGTGATGACAAACGGAATAGGATAAACATATATTTTTTATTCTCTTTCCAACGATTGTAAAATGGAATAGATATATTTTTATATAATAATCTATTCCATTTTACAATTGAATTATAATATGAAATAGTAAGCGAAGTTTTGAAATAGTCAAATATTTTTTTTTGTTGTCGTTTGAAAGAGAAAACGTAATAAAAAGTATATGTTTATCCTTTTTCGTTTGCCATCACCAAGCAACTCAGAAATATTTTAAAATTTTAGTTTATATGCAACTGCGGTTCATATAAGATGTTCCTCTTTATATTTATTCTTTTTGCCTATACTTTGAGTAAACATGCAATAAACTTGTATGCAATAAAACACTTTTCAAATGAGGGTAGTTGTGAACAATATATAAATGAACCACCTCATTTTAATGGATATTAGCTTGTCCTTTAAAAACAACGCGTAACATCTAGACCATATCTTGGACAGAAAACTAACCTACCCTGTAATGTTATAAAATTAAATAATGGCAGTATAGTTTCTACCTGTGTAAATACACCATTGGAAGATGATTGGTAAGCCAACCTAAATTCTATCATGCCATTTCAGAGAAGTGCCTATACTTGTGCCTATAAGTGGTTAGTTACTTAGAAGCACACTTCTTAAAATTATGGTGATTAGTCTTCATCTCAATAGCAGCGAACATATCTATAAGGAGCAACCTCTTTTCACTGTAGATTTGTAATAACATAGAGTAGTCACCTAATTTATGCAGCAGAAATTTCGATATCGATCTGAAGTTCTTTAAGCATCATTGGTTCTAAAATAGATTGGGCGGTCGGTTGTGAAATTTTATGAGCTGTTAAATTCTGGTACGGGTATTTACTGTTTTAAGGTAGATTCTCATCTTTAGACTAGATGTCGAATAAGTTCAAGGTTGGTAAATCAGCCTAGTTGATGCCCTATGCTCCTAAATTTGGAGATACAGAAAAAAACAGTTGCATGCTTCCTAATGAAACCGATTGATACCTGATCTAGTCTTAACAAGAAGAGGTACAATTTGACTTTATAGAATAAATAACAGTGTTTGCGATGGCGAAAGAGGTATTTACTTCATGTTCCTCATGCCTGATGTTTTTCAAATTATCTGTGGAGAAGTTTTCAATACCTGTCATTGCACACATCTTTTGACCATTCAGTCTTCTCTTGATGGAATATTAGCTCAAATTTTATTTTGAAGATGCTTCTAGAGTACGAGGGGCAAAAATTATAAAATCGTATTTGGCCTTCTTGTGTGAGTATGACAACCAAAGCGGTACAATTAGAATTAGTTATCGATATGACGACTGAGGCATTTCTTACAGCCCTTAGATATTTGAGGCATTTGCGGACATATGTACAGCGATAACAGGTCCAACTTCTTAGGTCTTTCTCCGAAAGAGAGCTGCAGTCAACTTTAACGATGGTGTCAAAAGATACTTCAAACGCAAAATATTTTACTCTCAATAATATTCAGTGGCATTTTATTCTACCTGCGGCTCCCAATTTCGGAGGGTTAAGCAGCCATAAAATCGTCAAAATATTATTTAAAGCGTGTATAGTAAGAAATGTCATTATTGCCAGATCCAAATGTGTTAGATATAAAAGAAAATCGATTATCACGATGGCAACATATCCAGAAAATGGTTCAGCACTCTTGACAAAGATGGAGTAATGAATATTTACTAACATTATAAAAATGTTGTTCATCCTGCTAAATGGCTAAAGGCTAATGGCTAAATGACTAATCATCGAGTTTTTTCCTAGTCCAGATGAACTGGCGAGAGTAGTTAGAGTTAAAACTAAACTCGGTAAAATAATTCGACTCATCACAAAAATCTGCTGCTTATTTCCTTTTGACACTGTTGGGCGCAGGATGTTAAATGGGCGCGACATGTTCAGGATCACAATCTAACATATGATATAGAGTTGGGGAGGAAGATATTCAATTGAAACACTTGCTTTTTGAGATAGAACATGGCTGTAGGCTCTCACCTGAAAAATAATACTGCTATACCAAGACAGTGGTCTCCATCGAACCCACCTCGTTGAGTACAAAACAAAATATAATCTTCGGTTAAAAATTCTTCATCTTCATCTTCTAAATAATTGATTTTTTACATTTTAACCAACCACACGATCGAGGTTTAACTTTTAAACGTGAAAAAATCAATTTTAAATTCTATAAATATTCTCCTGACCTTTTTGTATTGGGGGTCAATAACTGAATTTCTTAAGATCGATTTTTTTTTGGAAGTCAAGACACAAAAAACGTAACACACAAAATCAGGCAGCAAGAGGGTACATATTGTGTATAGGTTTGTTTGTTTCTTGTTCATTTCTTAAATAAAATCAGAAAAGAATGGATGATGGATACAAAGATGCGGACGATGGTAAATCAAATAAAAAAAAAAATCAAACCTCATCGCAGTTCAAGTGAAACAAATTTTTTGTGATAGAAAATTGTTCGAAATCTTTTCCGTTTTTTTTTGAGATGATTTTGTCGTATTGTTGTTGTTGTTGTGCTGCTTTTAATCGATCGATAGTTTAATTAAAAAATGAAATTAACAAAATGAGATTTTTGTTAATCGATAATATTGTAATTGTATAATTCGATTGGTTAGGGTCGCGGATATAAATCGATATACATTTACTTGCTCGAATCAGTGCTGCTATATATTGTTCGTTGTGAATTGTGTTGAGAACTGAGTGCGGAACAAGTCAAATTAATCCGTGCACTTATGCATGTATCTATAGAAATTTGTTTTCTGTTTATTACGACTTTAACAGGCCATTGTTGACCCGTACCGTGGCAACAATCTGACTCCATCGGATTCGATCACGTGCCAGCTCTTCATACAATCTCCACTTTTACATGTGATGAGGTCGTCAAACGCGCCAGGTTTTCGAAGTGACTACACGATCCACGTATCAGATACTTTTTTGTTTGTTGACATTTGTTGTTTTTTACGAATGCGGGTCGTCAGCCTTACGATCCAACCAGATTTAGTCGTCTGTTATGACAAGCCCTCGACACTGTGGTGGTGTTTCTATGGATCTTAAATTTCGTTCGTAATATTTATGAAAAATGGATGCCCCCACCCACAGGGCGTAATCTATACAAAATAACGGATATAATTATGTCCAAGTTCAAGGTATATACATATAGATATATACATATGTATGTACATGCTCAAGGTGAGCTTATACACATAACAAGTTCATTTAAGACATTAAACCGAAAAAATTTTAGATGGTAAAATAAAAAAATTTTCTTCCAATTTCTTTCATTTTTCAAATCAAACGTAAATCTTAAATATACCAGTATAAGAAACCCAATCGAAACCAAAGTAGATTTTATTTTTTAATTAATGTTCATGTATTTATTCTTCGACTGTATATGCTGAAGAAGTTAAAATACCAAACCGAACTTTAAGATTATTCAGGTAGCAGTGATTTTTAGCTTCTTCTTACTTCTATACATACCTCATCCACCTCTTCTTATATATTCACTTTATATAATTTATTTATTTTTATTATTATTATTGTTATTATTACTTATTGTTGTTGTGGCTGCTGTATATCTCAACTTATTATTTCATTCTTTCTCTGTCTCTCGTTTCGTTCGTTCAGTGGTTATTTTTTTTGTTGTTTAAGAAATGTAAAGAATAAGACGAATCTCATCACGATTTCAATTCCTAAAAGGTACACACAAGTATTAACTATATCCAAAAACGAAAAAAAAAATTATATATCACTTTAACTTCTTGAACCTCAACATGACGTTGTTCCATCATCATCATCATTTTCTAGTTCGTTTAAGCCTACGCGTATTACCCTATATATGGCGGAGAAATTTATTCGTGACTTTTGAAAATGATATTCCGAGTCTTTTATTAAATTCACAACAGGGTAGATTGTTGATTCATTACCTGCACCATCTGGTGATTATACAATATTTGATTGAATTTCAATAATGTTTTCTAATCAAAATTTACGATCACGTGACTTTTCGTATATATGGTCCCAGTTCTATTGAATCTGCTGGATAGAGGAATGACTTAATCGTGCCATATCGCAAATGTTTGAATTATTTCGACATGGTTCCTTGTGGAACAACCTTACAGTTGTACACCATCTGTCCAAAAATATGTGTCAGTATTCGCCTTTTAAAGCTTTTTCGTTCTCACAGCCTCGTTCCATTTGAATTTGGAACTTCGGATCATACCTAAGCATTACGGCTAAATATTTTACTCAACAAGAGCAGAGAAAGTGATCCACCGTCACCTGGTAGTTAAAATGGTCACAGCTTCTACAGACGTCGTTAAATTGAAGGCTCAACCATCTAGCATTTTCCCCAGCATGCAATGCCCTGTAAACTCTCTTGCGATACGTTTTCAAAAATAATGTTTATGAAATGAAGTGAGGGTTACTGAGTGGTCCAAAACTAATTTTGACTTGTTTCGCTATAACGACCTAGTCAGAATATCTTCGTCTTTCATTTACTAAGCGCTAAGCCGTCTCAGTTATCTAATCTCTGTAATCGAACTTTTTACACCTGTCCTTTTCAGTTTAAAAGTCCAAATTATCCTAGCTGGCCGATAATTTGGACGATAGATAATCGGGATGTTAAAACATTCACATATCTCGTTTTGAGATGAATGGTTACTCAACGCTACCCTGGACGAAAGTGAAACCAGTGGCTTGATAAATGCACCTCGAGTATGTCGCAGAAGAACACGGTTCTTACTTTTCTCTCTTGCTTAGTAAAATTGCAAAGCGTCAATTTTCAGTATCGATCTACTCTCGGTCGAGAAGTCCCTATATGGGGGGTTCATAGACCGAAAAACCGTATGGAAGTATAAAATCACTGCAGTTTAATCAAGATTCCTCATGAGGCCTAGTAACTCAACTAACTTTGAATGTCCTTTTTACGCAATTCTTTGTATTCTTTGTCAATAGTTACTAGGCCCAATAAACCAGCTCCGAGTTTAAGCTCCATCTCTTTTCAATGGCACTGCTACATAAGTATAAACCTAAATTGGCTTATTCTCTATTTTTCGCAATATACGGCCTTCAACTAAGCTTACTGTTCAAAACTGTGATCAGAGATCACGCTTTGTCAGTAAAAGCTAGTGAAGGGCGCCATTCAAAATTTTAGTTGCAATGCAACTGACGGAATGTATATTGGTTCGTGAACAGAAACGGGTTTTTCGATCCGCACCTGCTGACTCATTTTGTGAGTAACTGAGAAAGGATTTTGCAATACTTTGTCGATCGTTTCCAAATATTTCATTAAGACAGCTAATGCTACGTCGTATACATTGAGGTCTACACGCATCTCTGCCTTATCCAATCCAATAGTATTGATTATCATATTCCAGATTGTAGCTCTTTACCTGTTTTTTGTGTAGTTTGCAGAGTGTTTCGAGAGAGGCATTTTGGAGTAGTTGTTTTTCCCAATTGGGAGTCTTGGACAAGAGTACAGAGCATGTCACACCTCATATCTTATTATTGCAATATTTCTGGGTATGATCAAACCATGTCATTTTATACATATGGTTAACAAACCAGAGGTCGCTCTCAATGGTTTTATTAAAACCCTCGCGTTGGGAGATGTTTAAATGTTTCCACTTTTTCTATGCTATTAAATGTAAGCATGAATAATGCGATAGTACTCTTTTGTGGAGTTTGTCCAATACTTTCTTATTTTCACAAGTGACATGAAGACCTCTCTCCTCAAAGTTTGATTGAGCGGTCATTATGTTTTCGTTTCTATATGATTTTTAGTCTTCATCTGTTAGATTCTAAATACTACCCAGTATTTTTTATCAACACAATCAATTGACCCAATAATATAGATTAACTATATTTCCTTATCCTTGTAATCTTTCGTTTTTACAGATCGATTTGAAGTAAGAATTTTCGGCGAATATTCTGTATTCTAGTTTTTGAGATCTCTGTCGTTCTTTTTATAAATGCTTAACCCAAAAATTGCAGAAACTCGTCTATATTTCACCATATAGTTATCATACAATGATGTCACATTTGTCCTCGGATTAATCTACATGCATCTAAGCCACTTCACCAATCAGACTGTCAATTTAGCTTCCGTCATAATCCTACTGACCATGACCACTTTGGAAGTAATTTTTCTCGATCTCACGTTCGTTTGAGAGGAACATCATAACTGAGATCCCTTTTGAGTTCTTTACCACCACCCAGTACTTAATCGTTTACACAGCCGCACCAAAAGTTATAACTAAATTGTTCTGAACAAACCCAGTACTGAACATCATTTACCTCGTCGCCTATAGACGATAACATGTAAAACTTCATGAACCGTCTACAGTTAGAGTAAACTGGTGCAGTAGCATTATAGCCGTATCTTGTTCGGTCACAATTTATCCTGGTGAAGGTGTACACTAAAAGATGGTGAATTGATTGCATGCCGAATTGTCTATTCATCATGGCCAGAGATTTTTTATGAGATAATCACCTAACTTCGAACATAACCTCAAAGATGAAGCCCAATTTAACACAAGAATAAGAACACCCAATAAATAAGCAATCACCAAAATCGATAATTTTTGTAAAGGTCTGATTAATCACGACACATTCTTACGTGGCAATACGTGGTAAGAAGCCTGTGAGAAAGAGAACGAGTATACAGCAATTCAGGGTATCAGTGATAGCTAGGTGAGCTGAAAGTATACAGAGTGTTAAATAGATCTGCTATTCCAACTCTAATACCATAAGATACACAATTACAATAGTCAGCTTTATCCATCTCTACCATTTCATATGGTGACTGACTAAGTTTGAACCATAATTTGTTATGTTTGAGTAGTTGTTTAGTTGTTTGCGCACACATATAGGCGCAATGCAGTCAACTATACCACCATTGCAAGTCAATCAACCATGTGCAAAATATGTCCTTAGAGATTAGCTCGTATACCATATCCAGGAGACCTGGAAACTGGATCGAAGTCAACAAATTATAGACTTTAGTTATGTAAAATTAAGATTGCAACAAGAACAGGCAGCTACGTCTGTTGTTTTCCGGTAAATCGTGTCATGGCAACATTTAACAACAGGAACGATAAACAGCGATTCTGACACAATATAAAGTCTTGACTCTTCTCAGTATTTTGGAGTGGCTCAACTGGCTCGATTTTGGAGCCAGTTTCGGAGCAAACCCAGAGGAAACTACAACTCATCAACCCTTAATTCTGAAAATAACACATCATCTGAATTGTCGATACTGATTTGGCCTCACGACAAATCTAAATACGTCCTGATTTTACATCTAATCTGACCAAATCGGTATGGTCAAGGTACCAAATCAGATCGTATGTAGGACTCTTAGGTGGACTATCAGATCTATATGGTATTTCCATTTTCAACCTTCGAAAGTTCATAAAAGTAAGTTCGTTACTATTCGTAGTGAATCGATTTCGATAATACCTCTATTGGCAAGAATTTGAATTAAAGATTAGCTGATATAAATACCAGAGAGCGATCATTCTCATGAAAACATCATTTTGTATATCGCCATTGACTACAATAAGCTACAGCACAACCTTTGCAACTCAAGATTTGAATATGCATTTTCTAGCATCTTGCGGGTTCTACTGTATATTAACCTCCGTATATGCACTGAAGCAAATCGATATCAAGACTAAAACGTAATAAGTCTAATATTCTAAATCAATTGAGATATGATAGAGTTGTAAATAAATAGAGATCATTAAAAAAAAACACCTAGTTTTTGTGATCGGAACGGCTAAATTGCAGAATTAGTTCTTTATCGCGATCTCACGACTTTACAACTTTTGTTTGTTTTCTTATATATATGTTTGTACTTGCATCGTATTCGTGTCTCCCATCGATATTTTCTTTTATGTAAACAACAAACGAATTTTTCATGTCGATCGATCGATCGATCGTTTGAAATGATCTATCAGAATGTGAATTGTCACGACACAGACAAACAATTAATATTTGTCTCTATAAGTATTGGTATAACTAGTTGTCGTTTATATATTGATATCGCGCCTAGATTACATCTCAAGGTCATTCAAAATATTAATTGCTTTGTACGTTTTACTTTAACGTATGTAAAATATATACGAGATCATGGTTAGATCGCGCGCGCATTTGACACAAATTTTTGTACATATATATAGAGAGACCGCAATCAATGTACGTACGTACGTTCACAATGTGCCCATATATTATACCTCCGAAATATCATTTATATAGACGCTTATACATAAGTGATCGAATGATATTGAATTCTGTAACAGTTTTTGTTTACGATCATGGACGATCGATATTAAGATATTTATTCAAAATTAAGACTTTTTTTTTCTAATGTTATAGTTTTTATCGATCTGTGAGATATACGAACATACACGTATATGTTTGTATATGGTGACTATAAAACGTAACGTGCTGGTTGATATTGTTGTTGTTGATTTTATGATGTAGGTGTGGCACGATTTAGAATTGATAAAAAACATATAAAATAGTTATAGTTTTCATTTTTTTTTGTCTTTCTGAATTACCATTAATTAATATGTCAATAGTAAAGGTCATTTAGATCGGTATGTCAAGTTTTTTAAAACATTTTTTTTCGTTTTAATTAATTAAGAACTACTTATATGCTGTGACGGTGTGTTTGTTTGAGCAAGCTATCGAAAACCTGGTTACGATGTAGAGCTTTCGAAAAATCAAACTTGACAATATTTCAACGTCGAGTCGAGACACACACGTCGGTTATGACTTTCAATACTTTACGAATGTCACTCTAGGGTTTTGTTCTTAATTAGATAATTGGACATAACAACCTTAAACATTGTGAATACATTATGGTTTACTTTCTATAGACAAAAAAATGAGGCTTAACACAAATCACTGTTGCACTCTGGATAGCTTGGTGGGAATATTGGTAAATAAACTGTCTGCCATCGATTAGAAACATAAGAATAGCATAGAAGCATTACTTCGCGATTGATGCTATCGATCGTGGATTGAAATGTACACAGTTGTTCATTTTGAGCCATGTATTGCGATTCGTTCAAATATTTTTTGGTATATAGGCAAGACCAAGAAAAAAGAATCAAAATCATCACAGAGATCGTATTGGTTAATCTTTTGGGAGGAAATCAATAGCCTACCTGCTGTAGTTAGACTACCAAGACATTGTTTCACTCCGTGTTTGCAAAAAGAAAGTAGACGGCCTCCATAAAGGAAGTAGGCGGCCTACTTCTTACTATCCATTTTCCGGACTATAATACCATTGTTACCACTAACGATCATGTTACACTCCCAATTAGCAACTTACCCTGGAGACTAATTAATTTTGAGGTTCAGCGTTCAAGTTTGTTCTTATAAACCCCTGAAATCTGTCGGCTTTATAGTACACGTTCTGCTGAATTACAGTAGGATTTTTTCTCATGAGCGAACATTTACAGCATCTGTTCCAGGCATGTATCGCTTTTAGTATTGCTCCACAATATTGGAGCACAATAATTTTCCTTCCAAAAGTGAAAAGTTCGATCTATTCGAGCCCAAATTTTTAGAAAGAATTGAAAGGTTTGTTATAGGTATCGGCATTTAGTTACCGTTCGTCAACATGCATCATGCTTACATAGTGAGAGAATCTTGTGAGATTGTCTTACATGAACTCGTAACTAGGACTGAGAAGTCTATATGCATAACAGCTAGTTTCTTGTGAATATTTTTCTGAATATTGCAGGACCATTGATAATACTACATTCATCTCGATGGTAACGAACACAACACTATCAGATGAACTAAATGTATGCTTGTATCTCACATCGTGATATACGAGGTTAGAGATACCTTTACTTTGGTCAAAAATGCCAAAGGCCGCCCCAAGAGATGTTTGGTTTCATCTTCTGTCATTAACGAACTGTTTGTTAAACTACATGAGCCCAGTTTCATCGCTCACAGTAACGCTGACTATCTGGTTCAGATAATGTAAGACAAGCACCTGTATATGTCTCATCAGATTTACCTCAATACGCCCTTCTCATTATAGAACAGTGGTATGTGGATTAGGGTCTACGTGTGAATTCGTCTAAAACCGACTTCAGTCGTATATTTACAAGGCATAAGATCTTTGGCGGTTTTTCTATGGCATCTTTATTTGGATGTAAGATTAATAGTTCAGACTACAAAAAACCCGTGATGTTTTTTTGAGTAATAAACTTTCTTGGTATCAACTTAATTTCAAACTACAAAAAGCCACTGCTATTTTTGGAAATTCCGAAGGGCTTTTGCTGATTTTTGGGGATTTTCTCCCAAAATTCGATTTTTTATTTCAAAATCACTGGTTCTAACAATGGTAGCTTACGCATCTGTCATTTGGTGGCCGATGGTTAAAGTAAAATCATCAATTGCAAAATATCGCTGGTCGTGCTGTTACTGTAGGGCTGTCTTCGACTACTTAATGATAAGGTTCTGCCTGTTTTTAATTTGTACACATCATTTAAGATGGTTTCTCTATCCAGGGATATGCGATGACTGGCTCAGTTAGATATCCGAACCGCTTGTAATCTTTTCAAATGGCTCTTTCTCTCTGAACCAACATTAAATTGGTTGATTATTGTAAGAAAATGTTTGAATCTTCTCGAATGCAACAAGATAACGGTTATGTGGGTGCCAGCCTTTGAAGGCAATGAAATTGCAGACTGTTTGGGTAAAACTGGTTCTCGTTTGCGTTTCATCGGACCTAAACCAGCTGCTCCTTTGCCTATTCACATAGTTAACAAAACAATTATAAATGATGGCCTGTCGTTAGTTATTGGGGAAAATACTTTGGCAGAAGGTTTAACAAGAAGCTAATCAAATAGGCTCTTTATATGAAAAAGTACAATTTATGAATATTTGCTGCGTTATTGACTAAACATGACCATTTCAAAAACCATCTTCATCGCATGGGATTGGTCAGTGATGCCGTATGTTACGTATACGTTCAGGAGTAGCTGGCCGGCTTTTGATTTCATCAAATTCAAGAAATATTCTTATACATCTACAGTCTTTTCTGGAATGGTTCAAACTACTCCAATATGCTAAAAATGCATAACATATCTGTGTGCTTTAAAAAAACCAAGATTTGCAACGCTAGAAGGGTTCCAGGAAACTTTAATAATAATAATAAGTTTCTGGCAGTACTAATGACGTTTTTTATTAGTTTGTTGAGGAGTGGAAAGTGAGAAATTGCTTCAATCATTCTCAACCCCAAAAATTATTTTACTTATTGGTAACATTCATTCGATTAGTGTTTTGTCGGTTTAACCTAAGGTCAGAGAAAAAATTATTGAAGAACACCTTCAAATAGATAGGAGTTTGAAACACGTGATAATAATTTTTCTGGTTTTTGTGTAGTTCTTGTTTGAGTGTTTGAGGAGTGTTCTAAATATTTGAACGTTTTGGCGTTACCAAAATTCGATTCGATACTGTGAAAGCAGCGGGTGCAGTTATCTTTTTGGTAAAATCTTCAAGTAGCAGTGGCTATCGACTGGAGTCAATATTCAATCAAGTTGAGAAATATGTAACTTATCGCTCGAAGAAGATGAGGATTTTTACAAAAATATCTCGTTTTTCGAAAAAGTATAATTAAACCTCGGCGGTTGTTTGAACAAATCAACACCACAGAAAATCAATATGTGCCAATTGAAAATCCAAGATGGCAATGAGCAATGTTTGATGATGAACATAATCCCAACCCGATCTTAAAAAACGAGTATAGGAGCCGCATTAACAGTTATAATGGCAACCGTCATCGTTCCATGTTTGCTAAGTTTTTATTCCTTACCATTGATGAGAAAAACTTGGCCAGTATTTTGTTCAACATGACCTTCGAAAACTGGCTTGATTTGACTTCCAGGGGACTACTTTTTGAGAAGAACCGCCAAGAACTTATATTATATACTAATCATCCAGATACGATTGAGGTTTCGAGGCCATTTGAAAATTAAAGTGACAACTGGTGAAAAAGAATCGTAACCACAAAAACATTGCGAATAGTAAAGGTTGAACACGCTTTAAGGTCTTATCCTATAGAAATGTGACCCGTAAAGAAGCCTTAACTCGTATTTGTTGAGTAGTATACCATCTTGATCAGAAAGTCCCCGGAATTTATTCAGAAAATTAAAAATACAAATTTATTAATCTAAATCTATACTGTCCCCTTCAAAGTATAGTCCCCATCGACGATAACACACTTATGCCAGCGCTTGGTCCAATCCTCGAAACATTTTTTATATTCGATTTTCGGAATGTCCATCAGTGCTTCCTGCGATTTTTCAGAACAGATAGAAGTCACAGGTATCCAAATCAGGTGAATTCGGTGGCTGTTGGAGGGTATTTGTTGCATTTTTCGTCAAAAAATTACGAATTATGATGACACTGTACGACGGTGCTTTATCATGGTGCAAAATCCATGCATTTTCTGTCCACAATTCTAGTTCTTTCGGCGAATTGCTTCACATACAAATGCCTGGACTTCTGGCAGAAATTCATGATGTAATCGATGAAAACCGTGAGCATTGCCTTCCTTTTTGATTGAAAACGACGAGGTTTTTTTGGTTTCGGTTCATTTGGTGAACGCCATTCACTTGCCTGATGTCTGGATTGCATATCGTACTCATAAATCCACGTCTCGTCTCCAGTAATTATCCTTTTTCAGTCTCGCAAATCATGTCTTTTGCGACACAGTCGTTCACTAACCAAAATGTCTTGGACTGATTCATAGGCATTGTTTAAGTCCTCCGCTATCTCTCTGACGAGAGCGCCACACTGTGGTTATTCCGGGAAGTTTTTGATCAAGGTAATATACCATTTCAAAGCCACAAAGGAATTAATTACCACTTTACACATTATATTATAGTATTACATCAGTGTTTTAGGACAAAATATGTAATATAAAGTTTTGATTTGAAACGTTTGAGCAAATGTTCATACGTGGGACGAACTCAAGTTACAAGCGTAGACGTAACCGCCCTGACACAAATTGAAAGCCTTTATACATTAAGGTTAATCTTTCATTCTGTTAAACCACTTCTCGCTGCAACTGATATCTCTTAAAATGTTTATATTATAAAAGGTGTATATAGGTGACCTTAGTGGTGTGGGCAAAAATATAAATCTCAAACCTTAATATGTAACGAAACAATTATAAGCGGTTGGACTCTGGGTTCGATGTATCACCAATTCGGTGGATTTTACTCTATTGACCTCATCGTTGTAACCAAATCTCTTTGTTGGAGTATTTAGAGTAATAACGCCTTGCCGACGACATATAAGTATCTTAGACCATTGCCCTAGTAGACGAGAATGTTTTACTTTACCTCGATATCATTGAAAAGTTCTGATAATTTCGATAATTCTTTGGTTTTCTCTTGTTTTGGATCTATTTTCTGTTAATTTTAGGCACGGTTGGGCGTGTTAATTAGACAATGTAATTACATGGGGTTTTCATGTTAAAAAAACTAACGCGCCATCTCTTATTATATGTAATTGTAACTAAAGCACCATCTGTTAAAAAATCTTCTAACTATTTTACGAATAGAATTTGTGAAACTCGGGTGAAGGTGTAAAAACGCTTTTCGACTAATAACATGGACCTGAAAACTAACTGATTTTGGAAATACGCATTTATCTATGTTAATCGATAATGAGCAAAGCGAACGTTGGTAAATTGTTGATATATTTTAAAACAGATGGTATTGCGAATGGTGTCTTCGTTTTTTTACATGTAATTTACATTTTATGTATTGTTGACATAAAAAATGTAAAAAGTCGTTTTATACGTATAAATTTCGAACAGTGATTTAAGGAGAACCAACTTGGCGGTAAACGAACACCACACCATAAATCAGATGGGACACATCTTACTTAACCAAGATATCTGTAAAATTCGAGTAAGACTATTTAGCTAATTGAAAGGTGAATTATAGTGGAATGACAAGTAAAGCTAATCAGCAACATTAACAGGATAGTGAGTTATGAAACAGTCGACCAAAGCAAAAGAACAATGGATTCACATGGATACAATGGATCCACAATCAAAACTAGACTTATACAGGAGTTAGTTGTCTAAAACAGTTCCTCAAGGCGGAAAAGTGATAAATTACATTGAATTGCTGTTGAAATTGTTCTATAACCATTGTGCATAAATGTGGCTGAATTTCGTAAATAGAACCCTCAAATTCTTTCTTGAAGACGTGGGATTTTCGGCACCTAAGAGATTTAAAAGCCCTAAAGCAAAATTTCATCAACATTAAATCCTAATATCTGAGCGGCCAATTTTAATCACCAAACGGAAATATTACTCATATGTGGTAACTGAATTATTTCCCGGTCTGTATATTATGCTATACCACCTTGTAGACACCACATGTTGCCTACATCCATTACAATCTATTTTTTTTGGTCTAAATTGCAAGATATGGATCTTGCAAAGTCTTGATATTGGTATCATTGCCAGATCAACCGCAACTTGTAGAAGAATTTTGTAGTAGAATTAGCCGATCGAATTAGTCCAATTCAGAATCAGCACTCAACAGTGATATGTTATGGATGAATTTATTAAACCAACCAGTTCCAACGTGTTGTGGTTTCATAGTCCATTTAGCGAATTCTCTTCGTTGTGCGTTATAGTCAGTAGAATTTTGTTCTCGAACACACATTTTTTTTCAAAATACACTGTAGATGGTCACTGTCTTTCAACAACACTCTCACGAACTGTTTCATTATTTTGAACGAATTGTTGAAGCACGCGCACAGTGTTTAGGATCTCTTCAGATAGTTCATTAGTGATAGAAAATTGTGAACTGCATCAAATCAAACCTTCATTATTTTTGAAATATTGATTCTTGTGTAAATTTTGGGACACCCTTTATAGTAAAAGTAGGTATAGATTTGTGAAGAGTCAAGTAGATTTGATCAACAATATTTCTCGATGTCGATCACAAGCTTGATATCAAATCCAGCCTTAAATTACTGAAGGCTGGATCACTTGCGTAGATAGCTGATTAACTGCCAGAGTGACACCAAAATAAAAGCTACCCGGCTTCTGGACCTTGATCAAAATATATAGTCACACGGCTATTATTAAAGAGAAGCGCAGACTTATTCAATTATCCAATGAGATACCCCCCACCGATCATATCATGTTTGTAACATTTTCGAAACATTTAATCGCCTCTGCGCACACAGATGAGCACACAATATAACAGGCTAATAGTTTTAGAAAATAATTCCCGCGCGATCAAAATCAATCCAAGAAAATTATAATTTTCACATGATCATAAAAATTATAAAATTAAAAACAACGAAATTAAATTATGATTTATTAAGTTGATTATGATAATCGTTCGATTTGTTTTTATTGATTTTCCTCCATCATACACAGTTATAATCACATATAACTTCGTTTTAATGGTCTAAGACATGTCGATGCGTCGATCGGCCTGATATACCTTCCATGCGTTTACACTGTATGCGATTCATTGTTGAGAAAGTGTTTAACACAAACCCAAATATTGATTGATTGATTGATTTAATTGATGAAATCGTATCGGACGGCTATATACGGTGGATTAAATTTCATTATGTTAATCCGGTGCGGTGGGGGGAGGGAATATATATATGGTATATATGTACGGTAAGCAATTTAACTGCTATTTTGTTTTGTGTCTGCGGATGTGACTGAACTTTTGACATTTTCTCACGGTGGTGCAGGTATATACACATATACATCGTGAATTTTTAATTGATAAAAATGAATCATCAGATTTTTGGTGTGCAAACGTCAAAAGACACGCCTCAAAATTTTAAGATGCTGTGTAGAAAGTTTGCAAGTGTATAAGCAAGCATATATATAAACACAGACCAAAGCTAAATGTTCAAATTAACACCGAATGGATAATTCATCACATTATAGAAGAAACCATAAGTTATGGTCCGACCATTAAAACGGATGACTACTATAATTTTCTTGCGATCGCGTCGATCATTAGCACGATTGATGATCGTTTAAATAATCATTATGAGTCGATTTATTGTGTGAGATTCAATTAAACGAAATCAGCAAACGATCTTCATAATAATAATGGACCACCGATCCATATGGACAATTTAATAGTTTTTATCTCTCTCTCTCTCTCTTTCTCTTTAGTTTCCCACTCTTTCTTTGTCTTTATCTCGTGAGTTTTTAGAAATTTACCCATTACCACCATTAATTAATTATGAAAGTGAACCTTTTGTATTTATAGTGAGTAAATCACTTTACCGGTCGCGGTGCAATTACATTAGTGTTGTTTATGTGGCTTAACGTTAATCGGCGGCCATTAACAGAATCGCTAAGGCCATATTGTTTTTTATATAAAATTTCTTTGGTTGATTGAGAATATTGAATTGAATTTCCGGTTCATGTATTACACACAAGGTTTTATGAAATTTAATTGGTTTGCGGTTTAAGCATCGGTTTTGATTGTTATGAAATAAGTCGATTTAGATTAATTGAAGGGTAATTTAAACTTATACGAATACTTAATGCGTGATTCAAAATAATCGTTAGTTCAGTCGCAATAGGAAATCCGTGGTTGGTTACTAAGATTTTGTTGAATATCGGGTAGACTGTCACTTAACACTTAATTTTAATTCAACAGTTTGACTATATGAATAGTTGTGAAAGTTACAGCAGTTGAAACGAGAGATACGAGGTTCGAAGGCAAAAGTTATTTTTAACCATTTGATTACGATTGGTGTTGTAAATAAACACATCTATGAATTCATGGGCCGATCCATCTTGCATGTCTTCCATAGTTCTACGTAAATCGGCTCTATAGTCGAATTTTTCCTTGATTTCACTGTAATGAAGAAGAAGTTGTGAACACTTCAGTAATTTTGAGTCGACTTGTTCATCAGTTATTCATGTAACATATCGATTGTTGATTCTTGCAATTACACGAGAATTGGTTTAACCGATGTCCATATTTTAATCAAGCTTATGTAGTGAATTCTTACTAGGTCTGCCTTAATTATTAAACCTATATTTTAGAGTTTGGCTATGATTATTATGCCCGAGACAAAAGATGCAACGTTTTATTCGATCTCTTACCTGAACTTCCACTTGACCTGCCCACATCTCATTGTGATAACATTTCATACCTCGTAATCTAACATTACCTGGTTGAATGATATCAGTGCAGTCAACATAATTAGATATCCTAACCAAACTTATAGATATAGTCGTTATTGACGAACAACTCCGAGTTACAGTATGAATCGGAATTCCCTTGTCTATGATATAAAAGAAGTGGTGCCTTGTCATGTTTCACCGTACCAACATAGGTTCATGCCTAAGAGATCAACATGTGTACACAGACTTTGCCAAGGCGTTTGACCCCATTAGCCATTGTAAAGCACAGCTAGAACGGTAGAACGGTTATACTCATTTGGGTTCTCAACCAACTATGTGGCTTGGTTTAAATCTTACTTAAGCAACCGCATCCAATATATCGTCATTGGTAACAGCAGGTCCAGGCCAATTCAAACTACATTGGGTTTTCCACAAGGTTCTCATCTTGGCCCTTGGATTTTTACCATTTTCATCGACGCAATCACTAAAGTCATTCTACACTCTAAAATTTTAATGTTTGATAACGACCTCAAATTATACAGAACTGTCGAGAACTTAAGCGATGCCGAGAAATTTCAAGAGGTCATTGACAATTTAGCGATATGGTGTGAGTCAAATCTTCTTAGTCTGAACATCAATAAATGCAAGACTTTATCATTCCACCGGAAATCCAGTTTTAAAACATTACGAAGTAAACAATATGCCACTAAAGCGAGTATCAGAGATCAAAGACCTCGGTGTTATTTTCGTGGAAAATATGAGCAGTAACAAACATATAGAACAATGTGTTGCTAAATCTAATTCTATGTGGGGTTTTATTAAACGACGCACGGGAGATATTTATGACCTGGAGACAATCAAAATTCTGTATTTCGCATACGTCCATTTTATGATACAAACATCAGTAAACTTGAGGGTATTCAGAAAAAGTTTATCCGTCACTTAACTTGGAAAAGCGATTGGGAGTAGTCACGAATTACCATACCATGAAAACCACCATATCTGGATGGCTGCAAAACAATACTGGAAAATTTACAAATTAAAGTACCCAAAAGAGTTCTTTTAAGTTGATGTTTGTAATGAACCGAATAACAGATGAACAAAAGCTTTAATCAGATAAATCACCTGTTCGATTTTACTTCTAACAAGGATACCTTAAAACGAAGATTGAAGCAACATTTTGCTTCTTTCTGATTTTAATTATTATTTTATATGCCTGACTATTACGTCATTTTTCATGTCAAGTCGTATTTGTAGACTTATTTATAAATAAATAAATAACTTACTTCCGTAATGGCTATATGTTCATTGGCGTTATCCAGTGCGTGTGCGTAAGATCCCCAATAGGTTCATGTTTGGCCAATTAATTCTCATAGTCGTCCTTTTTTAGGACCAAACTGAAATATTGCCTTTTATGCTGGGTTGTTCTCAATCTAAATTTTTTCAATATCAGTGGTTTTAAGCAACAAGCGTATGACATATTCTGAAGAGTACAAACAGAGAATTTGGAAGGAGGCAATTAATTTAGTACCACCAATAAGTCAAGTGAATTACAAGCAAAGATCGACTTTATTGTTTCGAGCACCAAATCAAGCATGGAAAGGGTTTATGCAATTGGTGATAAATTGTCCCGTCTAATATCAAGTCTACAATCTATTCTCTAACATATTATTGATTATTGAGCTACAAGCAGTCCTCGATATTGAGAATATAGATGTGTGTCTTATTTCGGAAACACATTTTACTAAACAATCCTTCATTACATTTAAAGGTTATTGTGTTTATCATACTATTCATCCAGATAATTCAGCCAGAGGAGGAAGCGCAGTCATCATTAAAAACAAATATCCAACATTTTGAAGAAGCAAAGTATGAAAAAGAAGAAATTCAGGCCACAGTTGTTTATATAAAAACTAACAACGTTCCTATTGTTGTGGCAGGATTGTACTGTCCGCCAAGACATTCTATTAAAAACAAACAATATTCAGAGTTTTTCAAACGGCCCGGGACAAGGTTCATCATAGGCGGTGATTTCAATGCGAAGAATACTCACTGGGGTTCTAGATTGACAACAACTAAAGGAAAAGAATTACTAATCGCTATTAAAGAAAATGGATGTGAATCCATTTCAACACGAAAACCAGCATATTAGCCAACTGACTCAGGAAAAATACCTGACCTAATCGATTTTTTTATAACCAAAAATGTTTCTAATAAAAGAAAGTCGAAGAGAGCCAAGATATGAGCTCAGACCATTCTGCAATAGTTTTAACTCTAAGCGAGTATATCATCCAAAAAGGGAATAATCCAGCATAAACTAACAAATACACGGACTGGAAAAGTTTCAAAGTACACCTCGAACAAATAATACTTTTGAAAGTTCCTTTAAAAACTTTAGCGCAACTGGACAAAGAAGTAGAAAAGTTCACTACGGATATCCAGCAATCAGAATGGAAAAGTACTCCAGAAATCAAATCAAGGTTAAAAGGAAATAACTATCCAATAGAAATTAGAGATCTCCTTAGGGATAAACGCAAATCCAGAAAAAAGTGGCACCAAACAAGAGCTCCACAAGATAAAAAAAGACTAAACAATCTTACTCAGCAATTAACAGGAGAAATTCGGAAATTAAAAAATGAGTAACTTAATTTCTACTTAAGTAAATTGACGAATGACAGTAATACAGAATATTCACTCTGGAAAGCAACTAAAACTCTGAAAAGGCCAATAATGTCAATACAACCTATCAGGAAAATGGATGGAACATGGGCGAGGAAAAACAAAGAAAAAGCTGAAGGATTTGCTAACCATCTTGAAAATATATTTCAACCTTATGAATGTCAATTGCGAGAACATTTGTTGAAAGCATAATTCAAATACACGATGATGTTACACCTTCATCGTCCAAAGAAGTAGCAAACGAAATTAAAAACAATTTAAACTTAAAGAAAGCGGATTTGATTACCGGAGAAATAATAAAACAGCTACCGAGAAAAGCTACGGTGAAGTTAACTATTATTTATAATATTAGCTTCATTCAGATTAAAATATGTGCCAAAACTTTGGAAAGTAGCTGAGGTTATCATGATTCCTAAACCAGGAAAACCACCACATCTAATAACATCATATAGGCCTATATCGTTGCTGCTGATAATGTTTAAGCTCTTTGAAAAGTTACTTTTAAAAATACTCAAACTAATAATTGAAAGAAATAACCTAATTCCAATTCACCAATTTGGTTTTCGCAGGGAGCACTCAACTATTGACCAAGTCCATAGAATAACCAATATTATTGAGAAGACATTAGAAGAGAGAAAAGTTTGTTCTGCAGTATTCCTTGATGTAGCACAGGCATTTGACAAGTACAGCATAATACTGGAATCATATATAACAGAAAGATATTTCAGACTTAAGCAAGAAGATGAATACTCTGAGTTAAAAGAAATAAAAGCAGGAGTTCCACAAGAAAGTATACTTGGGCCACTTCTGTATTTATTATACACCCGAGATGTTCCAATCCCACACAACAATATAATTGCCACTTTCGCCGATGACACAGCCATCATGGCAGAAGGTGACAACAACTCAGATACAACAGAGAAATTGCAAGCCGCCATAGGTCAAGTATTGAACTGGACAAAAAAATGGCGCATAAAATTAAATGAAACTAAATCTGTCCACGTCGATTTTACGAACAAGAGATTAGTATACAAACCAGTATATTTACACAACCAAGAAATACCGCATGCAAACACCGCAAAACATCTTGGTATGACATTAGACGCTAAGCTTCACTGGAAGGCTCATGTAAAAAAGAAAATAAATGAGATGGGTTTAAAATATAATAAAATGTATTGGTTACTGGGAAGAAATTCTCATCTATCAATCCCTAATAAGGTTCTGCTATATAAGCAAATGTTGAAGCCTGTTTGGACTTACGGTATACAGCTGTGGGGCTGTACTAAGCAGACCAACATAGATATTATCCAACGGTTCCAACATAAGGTGTTAAGAAACATCGTGAATGCACCATGGTTTGTCAGAAATATAGACATACACAAAGATTTGGGCATAGACCCCGTCAAAACTGAAATTATGAAATTTGCTAGAAGTCACGAACAACGACTGCTGCATCATGTCAACATAGAGGCTATCCAGCTACTGGATAATACGGATTTATTAAGAAGGCTAAAAAGAGTAAAGCCTTTTGAGTTAGTGTAAAATCGATTAAAATAAATGTATCTAGCGCACAACAAAAGCGCGATTAAATAACAAATATCATGTAATAAGGAGTACATCGATGGATGAACCCTTAAATTTCCGGAAAAAGTAGCAGTTTAAGTTTGAATAAAATTGCTTATTAGTCTAAGACTAGATTGTAATTAAAAAAAAAAAAAAAAATATTATTGATTTCTTGAAATAACCAATGTGATGCCAGTATAAATATAAAGGTGAGGATTCGCGAAGCTGAAGCACTAAGAGTATATGAAAATATTCCACTATAAAAATTCACTGAGTAATTAATTGGCGTGTAAATTACACTGAGTTGTACAACGGTCTGATATTGGCAATGGAACTACTATATCGAAATGAAATTTTCTTAAATATTTCAAAGTGTTCTCGTAACCCCAGTATAGCAATATAGCTGACTGGATATATTTCTCAGTGTTAGTTTTTTAATATTCAGTGAAATTCTGCACCAATATTCAATCTTGCTATGATGAATCGACACTTCTTTCTCTCCTTTTTCGATATATATGGCCATGGTTCCTTAATAGACGTAACACTATTCTAGCGAAAGATATAAAATTAATTTATCTCATATTAACTTATCTCATCTGAAGACAATAATCGCCTTATGATCGCAAAAATGATTCAATGATTTGCCAAAGTAAACCATTGTCTCCTTATACACTCGCGGACAACATTAACGCATATTTTTTTTTGTAATAAAAAAAATCCCGCTGGTCAATTTTAATACTACTAGTGTCAAATGATAGCACATTTATATTTTTATCAGAAACCAACTTGAATAAAGTTTACTGCAAGCCAATCTATTAAATTTTTCAAAAATGCTTAATCAATAGTGCATTGTGTTTGAAATCCAACGCAACGATCGGCTTGTGTTCCATTGCATATCAATTATTTTTAAATGCAGTACCACTATTTCTTGTAAATGTGTTCTAAAGCAAACACCTAATATAAAATCCATTGTAATATGGCACCCGTTCAAGAGCTGGAGGCGGTTAAAGTGGTCACATTGTATCAGGAAGATTATACACAAGTACAAATCGCATGAAAATTAGGAATCTTCGGTTTTACGAATACTTAAGCGGTATCGTGAGACCTTAGAGTATAAAAGAAAACCCGGACAAGGCCGTAAAAGGTGCACAACCGAGCATGACGATCGATTTTTAAAAATTAATTCGTTACGAGATCGAAAGCGAACTTCTACTCAACTCAAAAATGAGTTACTTAGTGAGCGTCAAGTGAATATTAGTGTCAGAACAGTTAGACGAAGATTAAAACAAGTGAACATAACTCCAAAACGGCCCGTAAAAGTTCCACGGCTTCTTCCCCGCCACAAATCCAGCCGTTTAGAATTTGCTCATACTCATGCAAATTGGGGAACTAATCGATGGGCTACTGTTCTCTTTTCAGATGAGACCAGAATCCAATTATGGAAACCAGATGGACGTAATCTTGTATACAGAAGAGTTGGAGAACGCTACGCACCGTGTAACATGGTGCCAACTGTAAGCTTTGGTGGAGGTGCAATAATGTTTTGGGGTGGAATCAGTTAGGAGGGCCGTACGGAGCTGGTGGAGATTGGTTTGAGGATGAATGCAGACTGGTATGCTCGGAACATTCTTGGCGATCACGTTTTGCCATATGTGGACTTCATAGGTAATGACAGTTTTGTGTTAATGCATGATAACGCTCCAGTCCACGTTGCTGCAACGGTACGGCAATATCTCCAAGATATTGGCATTCTTGCACTTAAGTGGCCACCAATAAGTCCTGATCTTAATCCGATTGAACACTTGTGGGATATTCTAAAACGCCGTTTTAGAGCTAGAAATCCTGCACCAGATTCGACGGCAGAGCTGAGAGTTGCAGCGCAAGAAAAGTGGAATCTCATTCAATTTGCCCAGCAGGATGGAAGCTGTAATAAGGGCACGGGGGGAGGGGGGAATACTCAATATTAAATTTATCAAATTAAATTGTAATAAAGCTAGTTTTAATGTTTATAGACCGCTTTTAAAAATTTAAAAAAAAAATAGTTCGACACATTTTAACATTTGGCAATGAAAAATAGCCGATTTAATTCCATAACGCCACATTTGTGCCTCTTTTGAGAAAATTATAAATTTGGGATCATTTGATACCAGTTCCACTGAAATTGTCCAGCGGGATTTTTTTTTATTACATACAAAAAAATATGCGTTAATTTTGTCCAGGAGTGTATTTTGCTAAGAACGATATTATCAGATCTAAGGCAAACTATTTCATTTCACAAAAAAGGTTCTGAAATGCTTGTAGCAATTAGTTACATCTGCAAACGTCATTAAATTTGTTACAGAGACAAAGCAAACATTACACAGCAAACACTTTCAGTGTTCCACTTTTTCGTTCTATGTATGGTTCTACCTTACGCCGCAGTATACTGACATGTAAGATAGGGCTTCCAATAAGTAATGTTGTACCACAGAGTCATCTTTGTGTTCATATCCACATCGCCGATCATTATCTCGCATCTATTATGATTCGGACCCGATGTCACTCTAACAGACATTGCTTTAAGTTTAAACCGAGTCTTAAATCGATTGATTGGGCTCAAACTCTTATTTTATAAACATTTATTGTTATAATAATAATGCCGGAATAACGAACAATGCATTAGCTTGTTTGGCTAAGTAATTGAAAAATCTACCAAATTTGACTGGAACTACGGAGCAATGACTTTTAAAGCTAGGGCACTGAATCAACCAACCGTTTGTAGACGATTAGTCTTTTGCAGTTTTATGGGATCTTGTTGTAATTTTGTAATGGTTGGTTCGAATAGGGCCGGTTTCGATCTGATGACGTCATTAATAGGCTGTGTGATCGAAAAGATCAAATCCATCTCATCAGGCATATGCGACCGGATTATGTGTATGTTGCATTGTGTTTACAGATTACAGATATAGTTTGAATCGAAACTGTTTTTCGATTTTATATAATTTTCTATTTTGGCGTGACTGTTCATTGTATTGGTGTGATGAGAATTTTGTATTTTTTGTACTTTGCTGTGAGCCACAACTTGTTCATCTGTTTTGAACAAGTTGACTAGATACTCATGTTAACCAGCCATTGAACTCTGGTTCCTCAGATAATGATCTTTGATCATTAAAGTACAAAGTCTGATTTATGATTTGACAGGATTATGTTATACGCATATGACCAGATAAATTATTGTATTGATCTCAAAAGGACAAACCTTTCAAATTGTCAAACAACTCCACAATGTTTAGAGTGATTGCAATAACCCATTTCGTTCTCAAAGCATAAAACATGATGCCATAATTGGTGACCTAAATGGCATAGTTTATCCCCTTATAGCTAATACATACGATATAATCGATTTTTCTTAAAGGAATAATCTTATAATAAAAAATTTTTCCAGGTGATTCCGCTAATGCCGCAACAAACCTTTGGAAAGAGACAATTCACATTCGGATGCTAAGAGGTGAAAATTCTTACAACTAACATGTTTGCCATGAAAATTCTTACAACTAACATGTTTGCCATGCAGTATCGTTTGACTCAGCGAATGAAGCGATCGAGACAAGTGAGTAAGTAATAATATCGATTCATGACGAAAGGTGTCCTATCAATAAAGTACCAATTTCAAATTATTTATGTGGTGATTTGGTGTGTCCTTGAAATTTTGGAAACTTTATATTGTATAGTGAGTCCAAGATGATTTTTAATCAAAAAAATGAGATTCATTCATGGGAGATTCATCATACAGAATATACAGTGTCATTCAATAAGTTCGTAGGATGACATATATAGATGGCGTTACTAAAAAATTTACAATATGATTTTTTTTATTACTAACCATCAAACGATACGTGTATAAATTTGACAGCAATCTGACTGGCGGAAACCAAACCGCCAATTGCGGGTGCTTGAACTAGCTACATTGTGAAGATATCAGATGATATAGTGTTTTTCCGATTTTACACACACATTTGGGTATGCGAAAGCTCTGTGAAAAGTGGGTGTCGCGTGGGCTACCAGTCGACAAAAACAACAACGAATCGATGCTTCAAAGGAGCGTTTGGCGCTGTTTAACCGCAATAAAATGGAATTCTATCGTCGATATGTGACAATGGATGAGACATGGCTTCACAACTACACACCAGAATTCAAAAAACGGTCAGCTGGAGTGGACAGAAGTCGGGAAACCAAATCCAAAGCGAGCAAAGACGCAACAGTAAGGTGATGGTGTCTGTATTCTGTAACTGAATAATATTCATCGACTATCTCCAAAAAGGGACCACGATCAACCGCGGCTATTACTGTTCATTTTTGGATCGATTGAAGGCTGAAATCGCCAAGAAACCGTGTCACAGATCGATGAAAAGATGGCAAAATTGAATGAATCGGTCTTTGAATTGCTTATACCCATACCGACTATATTCTCCAGATTTATCCCCCATCGACTTTTTCCTGTTTTCAGATCTCAAGATAATGCTTATGCTGGAAAGAAATTTAAGTCCGACGATGAAGTAATCGCTGAAACTGAGGCCTATTTTGACGAAGTTGCTAGATAAGGCACAACGAATGTGACAGCTCGGTAACACTATGCGAGCCAAACCAGCTGACTGGTGCTATGACCTTTTAAAGGCACATTTTGGTAGACAATAGGCTTAATATGGTAAGTTTTAGTCCAGAAACAAACCACATATATCAATGAGCTCGGATTCATTGACTATACAATGTTGAGCATCAATGAACATATCTTCCGCTTATATCTCTCCTCAACAATATATTCTATAATTTGTATGCTTCTGAATTTCCAATTAAATAGTTCGGTCGTCAATGTTGTTGTTGTTGTTGTAATTTTTATTTATGGAATTTTGATCAGATTAAAGCACAAGGTATGTATAGAGAAATGAGATTCTTGATATTTGTAGTTAACTTCTTAACGTTATACATATTCTACTTATTTTCCTTCTTATTCGTCTTCTACTTCTTCCCCATTTTCATCTTCTCTATATATATTATTATTATTATTAATAATAATAATAATAATCAAAAATCTTAAAGGAAGATCAAGTAGAAGAAACGTTACACAAAATAAAAATAAAAATTATGAAAGATAAATTTGTAGACTGAGCCAGCATCGCGCAGCATCATCAGAACAGTAACAGCAGCAGAAGCAAAACTGAAAAAATTGTTATATGGTTAATATATGATCGGTTTGGTTGGTCACAAGAAGAAGAAGAAGAAGAAGATGATGTGTATAAGAAATAAAATTAAAATGATCAACATAAATCTTAATAATAAGAACAATAATCGATGATTGGTTGATGTATCGAAAGACGTGACATGACGTGACTGACTACCTTTTTTTACCCCGTGTTTTCTTCTCGAAGGTATGTGCTGTACACATACCATGTAACATTTAATTTATTATTTATTTCATTTGCGTTTAGGTTATGTTTAAAAAAATGTATCTTCTTGTGTTTTAAGACGAACATCTTTAATATATATTGTTACCGTACCTCTCGATGTTGCATTCGACGATATATAATAGATATATTGATGTCCATCTAGGGATCGCCATAGTTTTTAATTAAAACCTTATGGTTAAAATGTTGTATCGGACGATGTCTTGCAAGATGTGAGCAATGTAAGCGCACAATGATTAAATTATGACATGCTGGTGTAATCATTTTCAACCTACCTATACAGTAGATGACATATTATATGATCTACCGGTAATTTGGTTACAATTGTGAGGTGAAGTAGCATAATTTTTCAATTGCTCGTAAATTATATGTATACACAAACGGTATATATGTACATGATGGTCTTATATGGCTCAATTATACCGAGATGAGTTCATCCAAGTCGCATCGTGTTGAAATTGTAACCGGATTTAAAATATAAGATCGCGATCACTAATTAATGACGTGATTTAGAATTTTATAAAAAACGAAAAAAAAAATACAATTAATTCTTAGAACTTTGTACGATGCGAACGAATTAAGATAAAACGACTAATTTCTTGAAGACGAAACGTTTTGTGTCGCACAACATATTCATTTTGTTATATATATTATGTATGTTTTGATTTAGATTCTGTTTGTTTAGCAGATTCTGTAAACTTCGCGATAATTTGATCGATTAAGCAAAAAAAAATTATAAAAAAAAAATATTTTTTTCTGCTAATCTGTAACGATAAATATTTGTGTTCGTTGCGGCTATTTGATTGGTTGGCGATGTCTTACAGTACAGTAGCAAACAGTATATATATATATAGGTAAAATGAGGCTAAACTAGTTTCAATTCTTAGAAGATAATATTAGAACAGAGTTGAATGGACATGTATATTGCATATATGCACCAAAGAAAATTAACAGTTGATATATAAAATCTACTTTGTTGCAATTCGTTCTTAGAATTTTATGTAATTATTTGATCTTTTTATGTTCGAATCTGAAACTGCTACTAAATCATCTTATGTTGCACTCACATTCATCTCGCATATTTAAATTAATTATATAGGTTTTTGTACGCAACAACACAATTATTTGACATCATAACTATAAATTGTAAGACGAGTGGTTTGGCTGCCTCAACAATTTTTCTCGAAAAAATCTAGAGGACTTCACACACAATAAAGTGCGTTAAGCTCTCATCCAAAAATCGAATTAGACCCTGTTTTAGAAGTTCATCTTTTGCATGATAGTTTGAAAATTCAATGATCTTTTTACTCATCAGGTTTAGATGTGCCACGTTGAGGAAGTGGATTCCAAAGATAGCTTGGGGATTGTACTTGGAAGATTTCCTATAGATATGCAGTTCAATCAATAACATAAATGGTCTTTAACTCAGTGTGGTATAAGTGTAGGTGTTCCTACAGCATTCCTGTAATTACCAGAGTCAAGCTTTGCTTGACGGATTAGATCTGATAGTTTTAATTCCAGACAATTTATCACCCGTTGCTTAATGGTAACGAGAATTTCTCATCACACCGCGATCTCGAGTTAAATTCTCACTGTTGGCCAAAATTTTACATGCTCCGGATTATAAAGGGTCATTCAAATGTGACGCCTAGATGTCAGCAGTATATAATTTTTACACGTAACATCTTTTCAAATGACATAAGCCATTTTGTTTTATTAGAAGGTAGTACAGTTTTAACCATGGACAGGTACACATTGCAACAACGCGTTTACACCATTAAAACTTATTAAATGGGTGTTCTTTGAAAAATACCCATCGCAAAATTCGTGATTTTTTTGGTGTAAATAATCGGCCAAATCAATCTTCAATTCAAAGATTAGTGAAAAAATTCGATGAAACTGGTTGTGTTACTGATAAACCAAAAAGTGGAAGACCAAAAACTGTACGCACAAATGAAAATATTGCTACTGTTAGTGAAAATGTAGAAAATGAACCGACAACATCAATTTTGCGTCGTTCGCAAGAATTGGGCATATCTTATGGCTCCTTATGGAGGATTTAGCATAAAGATTTGCATTTACACGCTTACAAAATTCAATTAACACAGAAATTGAAAGAAAGAGACCATTTACAACGTCGTAATTTCGCTAGTTGGATTATTGAACAACGAACGACAGATCCATTGCTTTCAAGCAAAATTTTGTTTAGTGATGAAGCTCATTTCACAATGGATGGATTCGTCAATAAGCAAAATTGTCGTATCTGGGGTGATGAAAATCCTCGTGTTATTCATGAAAAATCTCTACACCCACCAAAAATTACTGTTTGGTGTGCATTTTGGGCAAATGGAATCATTGGGCCATTCTTCTTCGAAAATGATGATGGAAATGCTGTTACTGTGAATGCTGAGCGATACCAATCAATGTTGAGAGACTTTTTATGGACACAGTTGAGTCATATTGATGTGTTTGACGTCTATTTCCAGCAAGACGGTGCTACATGTCACACAACTCGACAAAACATTACGTTTTTGCAATCAAAATTTCCTCAACGTGTAATTTCACGAAATTCAGATTTCAATTGGCCTCCAAGGTCATGTGATCTAACACCATTAGATTTTTTTTTGTGGGGTTTTTTGAAAAGTCGAGTGTATGCTAACAGGCCACAAACAATTAATGATCTAAAGAACAACATTCAAGTTGCAATTCGTGAAATAACACCAGCAACATGTCGGAAAGTCATTGAAAATTTCGATATTCGGATTGATGCCTGCAGACGCAGTCGTGGTGGACATTTGAATGATATTCTATTCCACGTATAATTATAATGGATCATACTTTTAATAAAAAAAAAACAGCTTGAAAAAAATTGCAAATAGTTTGTGTTTTATTTAAAAGAAACATGTAGGCGCGTTTTTTGGATGACCCTTTATAAAAAACGACAGTGTTTAAAGGCATTCGTTGAGTATGGCCACCATCAACGTATTAATCGTTCTTTAGGTCTCTGATGAGACACAGTTAGGGCCTAAACTTATTATAGAAACTGCTTATGTGAGAAAAGTATGCGAGATCCACTAAATTATAGAGAATATCAGCTATTTTATAAGTGAAGGTATATCTGGTCCTTTGGTTCTTCCAATGTTAAATTTATGTGGACTGAAATGACTTAAATGTGGTTCGGAAGAAACAGCCCTGTTGCACAATCCTACTTTAAATGGAACTTTGGCGTAAAATCATGGTTTATAATATTTTTGAGAACGTTGTGAGCTGTGGCAAAAAGGTACTTTACAGTGCATCCAATTCAGCGGAGTACATAAGCCTGAGAGAGCTGAGGAGGATCATCATTGTCTAAATGATTTAGTCCAACTGCTCCTATTGTCGAAATAGGTGGTGCCTCATATCTGAAGGATAAATCATTGATGAAATCGGCTGAAGTATTCACCACTTGTATCTCAGAGCTATTGTAATAGTGATGCCATCTCATTTAGACCAGGGAAAAAAATGCAGAATCCAATAACAATCTTTCCAACAAGGTGACTGCAAACCACTGTTAACAAATCTGAACTAAAGAAGGCTGGTGTCAGGTTATACATACAAAATCTTGAGGTCTCAACATATCCCTCTAGGTAGGCACGCTATTGTTTACAAGCGGAAATTGCTCCAATTTTTAGAGTTAATCTCTTTGCAAAGGAGATTTATCTGTATCCTTTCTGACAGCTTAAGGTGATTGTCTCTAATAATTTTCATCGAAACTTTTTTTAGAGAGGGTAAATGCCGTAAATCTACTAGGCAGTCTGAATGAAGTTATAGTAGAAACCATGTCACAGGGATATCATAGGACATTGACTGCTAAATTGGCCCGCTTGGGTACAGCTTCCTTTTTAAAAAGACCCACTCTTGAAGTGACTTCTTTATATCTCAACACAACAGAAATTTCGTATGGAGATTTACTTTGGTGATCTGCACCAAACGAGATGGGAGTACCTCATCTTTTATCGACTAGCCAAAGACGCACTTTGACGATCGTTTTGGCGTTCTGATGGGGCATTGTATCATGCATGTTGCAAATGAAAATTTGAAACAACTCATACTAAGAACAGTGGGGCGTAAAAAACAAAACTGTTATGCTCTTCTTGTGTTCTTCATACTCTTCCCATAGATTGCATTGTTTTGGATCACGATTCCTATTTGAAGATCAACTGACGACCTTAAAGATACGAGCTACCTTAGACTTCATTAGAACCACAAATTGATTTCGCGAGTGAGACTGGTCGTGTGGGAATGGATGCACAATTGTTCAATCGAGCCCGAGTGACAGGGAAACAATATAGGCTCCAAACAGTAAGAACGAATGGAAAGTGCTACTGACGTGTTTGTAAAACCATACTTATTAATTTCTATATGGAATGAGAAGGCCTAAAAAGACGTCTTCAAAATGGAATTTTGTGTTAATTATTATAATACCGGTCCTTTTTGATGCTCAAAGCTCTCCCTACTCTTTCGCAAATTGCTTATTTACGTCCTACTTTACCTATCGGGATTATTGCACTTTACCGTCCTGACCTCACAGGTATGGGAAGATCCTCGATCATTTAAATCACCATAATTTTTAAATTAAGAAACTGCTAGGTCTTTTGAGACTCTTCCTCAGCTGTCACAGTGAGTAATCAGAGTTTTTCATCACTATCACTAATACTGGTTATCTATTGCTTAATTTATCTATAGCTACATTGCTTCATCAGCCTGCTGTACAAAACATGGATGATGAGTCTAATACACACCGACAGAAAATTATATAGACGAGACTTGTTTTCACTTGGATGATCACCTTAAATAGAATTTGAATCAACCATTAAGGATCATTCCGCAAGTATTACTCAAATTGATGACTTTAAAGACCACTTTGCTTATAAGAGACCAATGCTATCGAAAGTACGCATTTAGGTTAAATAACCAAACTTTGACAAACATTTCAAATGAGTATGAAAGTTCCTAAGTTTTGACGTCAGATCTGATACATAACAAAGTGTAACTATAGAGTAAGTTCTCGATAGATCATATAAGGAAATCCAGTTCTGTTTCCACAGAATTGTACAGACTCACTTAGAGCAACTAACATGGAAGCTACATTTTGCGGTTAACAGTGGTAGTGTGTTACGAGTAGCATATTCCTCGAGGTAAAGTTTTATTAGATCTTATGCAGGCAGTATGTAGATAGTAGATAAAGTGAATGAAATGCTCTTTGCACACATTCGAATTTATTAGTTCGACATGTAGATTGCATTACAAATTATATCTAAACCTTCCTGTTTTTTTCATAATAAGTTGATGGCTTTATCCATTCGTCGTCGGTTCGCGCCACAATCGATTATTGTGAATTCAAATCACAACTACAGATGATTACAATATTACGTTCGTTATGTGACCATCGATCATAATAGGTGCATTGATATTACCAAGTGGTATAGCTTATTGACCCGGAGTCAATTTAACTGATATCCAATAATACTAGGTTCGTTAATCCTGACAGCCTCAGCCATCGTTGACCCTCCGTTATATATAGGACTAACACTATTCTTCCAGAACAAACCTGACCCAATAAAATAACTAAATAAAGCAACTTTGTTGAGTGGTTCATTGAAGACATGGGAGAATGAGAAATGAATGAATGAGTTAATGAAAGTTAAAAGAATTTAAACTAATATAGTCCTTTGAGACCACATCAATCTTAACTTATCTGTAACTGAATAACAGTAATTTGCAGTTTAATGTCCCAAAAATAATGGAACCTTGTCTGATGCGGTCTGCCACAACTTCATTGTGCTCCTTTAACTTTAGGCTATCTTCCATTTGAATAATGGCCAATCTTTAGCTTCGGCTCTTAGTCTTCATCCTATGCTGTATGTCGTTGCAAGAACCAATAAATGTTATGACAGAAGTGTTATGACAGAAAACTTGTTTATTGTTTGAATGGTATTGGTAGACAAAATTGACAAAAACAGACTACACAAATTGGGCACCAGTCTGCCGGCACATATTTTCCTGGACAATAGCCTGTGGAGCAGGTAAACTCGGGCGGGGTTACGCACTCGATCTCACGGAAACCACCAACACGGATCACAAATCAAATTTGGAGAAAGGAATGCGACGCAGCGAATGAAAAGAAGGACCCCAAAGGAAGAAGATGAAAAGAGAACGACTCACCGTTAATATATTTGACCTCCGCGATCATTTCCTTTCTGTTACGCGCGGTGCTTTGTTATCACGAATCACATGTGATCATAAGTAGATCTCTGTTGCAACGACCGTTCCTAAATACTGCGCCTAACTCGATCACTGATTCTTATCACTGTTTTCATTCTTTCTTTCAATTGATAAAAAAGTTATTTCTTTACTTGATTGCCAATGATACGCAGTTGATGCAATCTTCTCTGTTCAATTATTCAAACACGTACAAATTAATCAAATCAAGTACATTTATTTCACATATCCTTCCACTTATAATAGCACTCTGCCCAACCATACACTTTATTGAAATGGTGACTTCGATGTTCTCTCCTTTAGTTTTTATTTTCACAACCAAGAACAAAAAAAAACTATACTCAAACACCTTTCACGATATGATATGGTTTTCCGGCCTGTTGGTGTTGCTTAGTCGAGGTCCACACTTAAACTATCCATCATCTCACATCGAGTCATTTGGTTTTTTCTTCCAAAAAAACGTTTCGTTCTGTATTTTTTTCTTTCACCGTCATCTCCCGTAATGGTAAACTTCACATCTGGGATGAGCCATCGCCCGACGAATTATTTCTCGTTTAGCATGGAAACAAACAAAAATATTTTTTTATTGTATTGCGTATTTGTAACAATATATCGGTTGGTTGTACTAACAAGTGAGTCTTGGATGAAAAAAGGTGAAAGACAAAGATAATTTAGCAGAGTATGTAATTTCGCTAATGGAGGTCTATCTGATGTCGCGCAAAATAAACGAGTGTTTGCTACCCATAATTCCAGAGGAGTTCACCCAAGATATTTCATTTCAACAGGAATAATAAGATTTTTTGTGGATAGCCGTTGGAAATAAGTATAATGATACCCATCCAAATACTTATACTATCCATGACTTAAAAGATCAAATCTAAGTTGTCATTGACGAGATACGAACCTCGAATAATCGGTGTTAGCAAGGCCCATTTAGTACCATTTATTTCACCACAATTACCTTCAAAATAATTGGGTTGGAGATACACAAACGATTTTATATGCAAACGAATTGGATTTTCACATTTATAAAACTGTGTTTCTGTAGACTCGACAACATAATCTTCCATTGCATTTCAAAGTGTTGATTAAAACAAAAAACTAATTTCCCGTTTCCAGATTCTTACATACATAAATATGTATTCAATTATACCTTTAAGCACCACCAAACCAATCGTACTGATTAAGCAATTTAACCGAAAGCACTAAAACTACAATAATTTTTAATAAACCTGTCAAAAGAGTTAAACTCCGGCATTCACATCGTTATACAAAATAATAATAATCTATACGTGAAGAGTTCTCCAGTGTTCAAGTTTTGTACGTACACAACATATGTATATATACATACTCTAAATCTTAACTCTTCTTAAATTAAAAATAAAATAAAAAAAATCTTCAAGATTCGTTTTATTTATTTTGCTTGTACAAAAAACTATTACTTTTTAAACGAAATCGTAAATAAATAAATAAATAAACGAATAAAATAAGAAAACTAAAAAAAAAAATCAATAAAGACTATCGCACTTGTATATCGATGACCTCAAATAAATAATAATGTAAAAAATCTTTTAAATAAAATACAAACTTGTTACTCTCTTAAAAAGATGATTGTACAACAACTATATAACAACTAAGTTATTTAAAGAAATCTTTAAGAAAATTAGTTCGGAATTATTTTTATGGATCGCGCAAACACATGTCGCCTCTCCATATATACTAGGGTTGTATGATAAGTACCCATGTAGCTAATCACTGATTCAAAATCTGTGTATATCATCGTCGTACGCCATCTATTGGACGACAAATGTCAACATATCTGACATATCTCTCGACTAGCGAGGCTATTATGAGACTTATAACAGTCCCCTGGTCGATAGATCTTTCAAACACATGTCGATAGATCTGTCGTGCATGCACATGTCGTATCTCCATATACTACGGTTGTATGATAAGTATCCGTGTGACTAACCACTGACTCAAAAACTATATATCATCGTTATAACGCCAGATATTGGACGACACATGTCAACATATCTGACAAAATCCGATTTCGGGTTTTTTCCGATATCAAAAATTCCAATTCGGTGTGAATATTCCTATTTTATAAAATGTTTTGGTCGAATTTGTAAAATATCAGCATGAAGTTAGCAGAAATGCGATATATAATTCTGAAATTGCTCAATTTCGATAGCACAAATTGAATAAATTCGATAACATAAAATGAATTTCGTTCAGTCGGATTTTGACATACGCATTTCGTTTTATCTTTTTGGTTTCATAATAGCGAGTTTTTCGATATCGGATTTTTATAATAGCAAAATCCGCTTTTGGATCCGATATCGAATATTTAATAATAACCCCACTCAGTTTGGTTTTGGTAGATGTTGAAATGCTGTTAAAGTTAGCCGAAAGTTTCCAGCCGAAAAAATAAAAAAATCGATAATGCAGATTGTGTCTTTGCTATTCCAGCCGAAAGTTAAAAATTGTATATTTTTTTGATTGATTTCTAGCCGAAAATTTTTCTCCGACATTTTCCAACAAAAAAAAATTTGATGCCACGAAAAATTATCAAACAAACGGAAAAACACTTTATTAAAACCAATTAAAATACTCATATGTAATAATGTTTAAATTCAGAAATCTCTATAAAATCAACCTTTAAAGTGTTATGGCGGGATATAAGTTTATTTTAAGCAGTTTGCCAATGGCTATCACTCAAAAAAAATTTGGGTCAAGTTTCATGTGGGGAGTCCGGGAAAAATCGATTCATTGAACCCATAGTGCAAACTTCTAAAATCTCTATAAAATCAACCTTTAAAGTGTTATGGCTGGATATAAGTTAATTTTAAGCGGTTTGTCAATGGCAATCACTGGAAAAAAATTAAGGTCAAGTTTCAAGTGGGGAGTTCGGGAAAATTCGATTCATTGAACCAGCCATAACACTTTAAAGGTTGATTTTATAGAGATTTTAGAAGTTTGCACTATGGGTTCAATGAATCGAATTTTCCCGGACTCCCCACATGAAACTTGACCCAAATTTATTTCCAGTGATAGCCATTGGCAAACCGCTTAAAATAAACTTATATCCAGCCATAACACTTTAAAGGTTGATTTTATAGAGATTTTAGAAGTTTGCACTACGGGTTCAATGAATCGAATTTTCCGAGACTCCCCACATGAAACTTGACCCAAATTTTTTTCGAATGATAGCCATTGGCAAACCGCTAAAAATAAACTTATATCCAGCCATAACACTTTAAAGGTTGATTTTATAGAGATTTTAGAAGTTTGCACTATGGGTTCAAATCGAATTTTCCCGGACTCCCCACATGAAACTTGACCCAAATTTTTTTGAGTGATAGCCATTGACAAACCGCTTAAAATAAACTTATATCCAGCCATAACACTTTAAAGGTTGATTTTATAGAGATTTTAGAAGTTTGCACTACGGGTTCAATGAATCGAATTTTCCGAGACTCCCCACATGAAACTAGGCCCAAATTTTTTACCACTGATAGCCATCGACAAACCGCTGAAATTAAAGTTCTACCCAGCCATAACACTTTAAAGGTTGATTTTATAGAGATTTTAGAAGTTTGCACTACGGGTTCAATGAATCGAATTTTCCGAGACTCTCCACATGAAACTTGACCCAAATTTTGTTCGACTAATAGCCATTGACAAACCGCTTTAAATAAACTTATATCCAGCCATAACACTTTAAAGGTTGATTTTATAGAGATTTTAGAAGTTTGCACTACGATTTTCCCGGACTCCCCACATGAAACTTGACCCAAATATTTTTCGAGTGATAGCCATTGGCAAACTGCTTAAAATAAACTTATATCCAGCCATAACACTTTAAAGGTTGATTTTATAGAGATTTTAGAAGTTTGCACTACGTGTTCAATGAATCGAATTTTCCCGGACTCCCCACATGAAACTTGACCCAAATTTTTTTTGAGTGATAGCCATTGACAAACCGCTTAAAATAAACTTATATCCAGCCATAACACTTTAAAGGTTGATTTTATAGAGATTTTAGAAGTTTGTACTACGGGTTCAATGAATCGAATTTTCCGAGACTCCCCACATGAAACTTGACCCAAATTTATTTCCAGTGATAGCCATTGGCAAACCGCTTAAAATAAACTTATATCCAGCCATAACACTTTAAAGGTTGATTTTATAGAGATTTTAGAAGTTTGCACTACGGGTTCGATGAATCGAATTTTCCCGGACTCCCCACATGAAACTTGACCCAAATTTTTTTCCACTGATAGCCATTGGCAAACCGCTTAAAATAAACTTATATCTAGCCATAACACTTTAAAGGTTGATTTTATAGAGATTTTAGAAGTTTTTACTACGGGTTCGATGAATCGAATTTTCCCGGACTCCCCACATGAAACTTGACCCAAATATTTTTCGAGTGATAGCCATTGGCAAACTGCTTAAAATAAACTTATATCCAGCCATAACACTTTAAAGGTTGATTTTATAGAGATTTTAGAAGTTTGCACTACGGGTTCAATGAATCGAATTTTCCCGGACTCCCCACATGAAACTTGACCCAAATTTATTTCCAGTGATAGCCATTGGCAAACCGCTTAAAATAAACTTATATCCAGCCATAACACTTTAAAGGTTGATTTTATAGAGATTTTAGAAGTTTGCACTACGGGTTCAATGAATCGAATTTTCCGAGACTCCCCACATGAAACTTGACCCAATTTTTTTCGAATGATAGCCATTGGCAAACCGCTAAAAATAAACTTATATCCAGCCATAACACTTTAAAGGTTGATTTTATAGAGATTTTAGAAGTTTGCACTACGGGTTCAATGAATCGAATTTTCCCGGACTCCCCACATGAAACTTGACCCAAATTTTTTTCCACTGATAGCCATTAGCAAACTGCTTAAAATAAACTTATATCCAGCCATAACACTTTAAAGGTTGATTTCATAGAGATTTTAGAAGTTTGCACAACGGGTTCAATGAATCGAATTTTCCTGGACTCCCCACATGAAACTTGACCCAAATTTTTTTGAGTGATAGCCATTGACAAACCGCTTAAAATAAACTTATATCCAGCCATAACACTTTAAAGGTTGATTTTATAGAGATTTTAGAAGTTTGCACTACGGGTTCAATGAATCGAATTTTCCCGGACTCCCCACATGAAACTTGACCCAAATTTTTTTCCACTGATAGCCATTAGCAAACTGCTTAAAATAAACTTATATCCAGCCATAACACTTTAAAGGTTGATTTCATAGAGATTTTAGAAGTTTGCACAACGGGTTCAATGAATCGAATTTTCCTGGACTCCCCACATGAAACTTGACCCAAATTTTTTTGAGTGATAGCCATTGACAAACCGCTTAAAATAAACTTATATCCAGCCATAACACTTTAAAGGTTGATTTTATAGAGATTTTAGAAGTTTGCACTACGGGTTCAATGAGATTACATATTACATATGAGTATTTTAAATGGTTTTAATAAAGTGTTTTTCCGTTTGTTTGATAATTTTTCGTGGCATCAAATTTTTTTTGGTTGGAAAATGTCGGAGAAAAATTTTCGGCTAGAAATCAATCAAAAAAATATACAATTTTTAACTTTCGGCTGGAATAGCAAAGACACAATCTGCATTATCGATTTTTTTATTTTTTCGGCTGGAAACTTTCGGCTAACTTTAACAGCATGATGTTGAAAAGGTACAATCTTGTGTTTGTTTGAATGCAGAATTCATCATAAGCTAATCGATCTTCCATGTCAGTATACTTTTGGCTGGCATGAAGCTATGCACTGTGCAGATGGTTCTTCGTAAATCGGCCATATAATAGCGTCAAGTAGGACGTAAATAAGCGAGCCGCGAAAAAGTTGAGAGAGCTTTGAGCCCCAAAACAGATTGCAACGATAAAAAGAGACGGACAGAAAATGATGAAATATAAAATCATCACTTTCTGAGTGGCAAATATTTGATACCACCCATGTAACAAAAAAAAGCATACAAATACTTGAACTAGAGTTTTTACTTGCACATACACATCCACGAAAACATGAACGCATATAAGCAAAACTTCCAGAAACAAGTGGTTAAAGCTGCGGCAGTTAGACCGAGAGATACCGGATTCGAATCCCAATAGTGGCAAGATACAAAAAGGAATGTTTCACCATCAAACGTTTGGGCGGTGCGGTGCGATCGGTGGTGTGAATCCATGGGTCAGCTCATCGTCCATGTCCATATTATAGGCTGACATGGAGCTATATGCAATGCGCATTGCAACGGTCTAAGTGTGCGATGGCAGCCACCCAATACAAAAAAAATACCGTATTGATATATATGTATTTTGAAAAATACTCCAGGTACTAATATGACGAATCCTTTCCAAAACGTCTCAATTTGAAGTCCGCTTCTACATTTCTACATCCTTCTACATTTCTACATTTCTACTATACATTGCTCCTTATTTTTAGCACTACTCTCAAAAATTCAAGCAGAACATGGATCATTGTTGGTTTATTGTTTCATAGAAGATTTTGGATAAGCGACTTGTGAGATAAGGTTCTGGTCCTTCCACCAGATAAGGTGATAACCTTCTGGTCCAGACTATTGAAGTGAATATGTGATTGAGGCCATATGACCAGTTAAGATACCGCGCCCACTTATCTCCATATTTGGCAGTATGTACCTGTTCAGATAACTGCAACAATTTGTCTCTACTACTATACTCCCAACTCTTTCCAAGTTGGACCAAAGGTTTTCTTGCCTCTCCACTCAAAGTCCTAGACCACCAAATTATTCAGCTAAAGAGAATATGGTTCTGATAACTGAAATGCTTTGTTGTATTTTTATTCAAAGTGTCTTTGACAGATTATTCTTCGATCTTCTAACCTAGTCGGAATGACATGATCCTCAAGAGTCTTGCATCTAGTAAAAAGATTCATCTACCTTCCTACGGTTGTCTGATGGGCCCTGATCGGAAACACCGGGTTACCACTGTTAATCTCTTATAGTGAGATCCGTTGAGGTATAGTTAGACTAGTGTTGAGTTAAACAGAAGGTACCATTCAAGAGGAGATAAAACTCCACCTGCCTTCCAATCAGTCAATACTTCTCCAAATTCCATTACCTATCTTTGCCTATATAAGTAAGCCCCTAAACCACTTAACAAATGTGTTCTGCTTGGTTGAAAATAATCAAATACTCTCTAAAGAGATGGCCATGGAGAATTATAACAGTATAGAAATGTCCTAGGAACCCGCTAATTACCAATCTTCAAAAAGGGTGATGGTAAAACAAGCTTGCGACTCTGTAAGGTTTTGTCGGTGACGATGGCTCTGCGTAGCACAGAATGGCGTATAGTATCTTCTAGCTGTATACGCGTATGACACTAACCCCGTTAACTATAAGGTTGGCAACTAAGTAATTGCGGATTTTATTTAGAAAATAAAAGATAAGTTTTTCATGGAACCAAATAACTTTATTCTGTAATGTATTGCCCAATTCGATCAATGAAATTTTGCCATCTTTCAGGCATCATCATTATTGAAATTTTTACTATTCAAGGAGTTTTGTAAAGATCGAAACAGAAAGTAATCAGATGGTGCAAGGTCAGGACTATATTCAATAATTTTTGCCGAGGGACCAAAGATTTGTGTGGCTTTGCATTGTCATGATGGAATACAAAACCTTTTCGATTTGTCAATTCGGGCCACTTTTCTTCAACTGCATTGTTTAATTTCGTTAGTTGTCCAATGCAGACATCAGAATTGATCGTTCGGTTGGGTGGTAAGAGTTCAAAGTAGACAATTCCTTTGTAATCCCACCAAACTGATAACAAAACCTTCTTTTGATGAAGCTTTTGATGTTGTTTGAGTTGGTTCACCTGGCCTGATCCACGATCTTTTCCGCCTGATATTGTTGTAAACAATTCTTTAGCAAATCGCAGCTGTTAATGCGTTGCGTTAAATGCGTTTCTTTCAGTTCGTGAGGAACCCATGTATCGAGTTTTTGAACATAGCCAAGTTCTTTTAAGTGATTTTCAATGCATGTATGTGATACATGAAGCTTCTCTGCAATCTCACGTGTTTTACTATGACGATCCGAATCGATTATTGCTTTGATTAGGTTGTCATCAACTTCAACTGGACGACCAGAGCGTTTTTCATCTTTGAATGAAAAATCAAAATAACAAAATGTGTTTTACATTTGTACTACGTCTGCAAACCTAAAAATTCAACTGAAGCCATCTATGAGTGAAATCCGCAATTACTTACTTGCCAACCTATATGTATGGATCCGAAAGGAAAAATGCTCAACTCACAGCTAGAGCTACTTATACATCCCTCGTATTATAGATATCGATACCTACAACATTTCGCTGCAATTGCATTAGAATGCAGCCTTATTCGATGCTGGCATTTTACATTTATCGTATTGACATAAAAATTATATTTTATGACCGCAGCTCGTTCGAATGTCGTACCACATACAAAGGATAATTTTATATTCAATTAATGTAGATTAAGATATTCTGCAAAACAAGAAGAACTGCTTGTACAATAATAGCAAAAAAAAATAATAAAATTAAAAATATAAATAAATAAAAAATGGATTTATTCAAAAAGATTGTGGAATTGCAACAAAACAAGCATAAAAATATTTTTACGCTACCGCAGTTGGAAATCTTACATAGTGCTCGTGTATGAAGTTAATGGTTTCGCGCGCTCATACTATTCTAATTTATAGGTTTCGAAGATAATTGAAATTTGGTTTATGTGTGCGCGCATAAATCGAACCCAGACAGGTTATATGCTAATAACTTATCACCGGAAATTGTAGACGTACATTGTAGGCATGTAAATTCAAATTTCATGAATTTTGTACATATATGTAAAGGGGTTTCCAATAAGAGGTTTCATTTGAATGGCCTGCTATTTGGGCAGCTGTCAATTTTGAAGCTGTCTTCTTTTGACATTTTTATTTGCGCGATTCCTTGTGTTGTTCGTGACTGGATTAAACTTAAGTGTTTGTGGGGCACTCCAGTAATCTAATATTACTCGGAGTAGGTCGCCACAGTACCCACTGCAAGTAAATTTTCCCCGGATTATATAGAACACGAAAAGCGGAAAATAGATTATGAAGAAAAGGAAACGGATGATTTAAGGAATTTCGGGATAGGCTGTTAAAGTTGAAAACGGACTGATTTCTTTTTTATAGTCCGGTTAGTTTTATTTGTTAAGGTGAGAATACCATATGCCGGCATTAATCTGTCAATGCAGAATCATTAACATTTCGACCGTTTTGATCTAAAATGAAATGCGTCCTGAAACGACTAATGACTCTGTATGATCGTAAGGTTGGTACACTATCGATACGAACCAAAACATACTCGAAACTTTCTAATGTTTTGGGAACAAAAACGGGAGTGGAGGTCGACTTGCGAGTGTCAACTGGAATAAATTTGCGCATGTTCTCGTGAAATTTGCTTCCAAAGTCTGATGGATCAGGGTTTATACCTGTGAATTGGTCACATAAAAATTCTCCTAGAAGCGTGACTTGTCCATATACTAGTTCTGCTGGAGACCACTTCAGTTCATTTTTGACTGATGCTCGTATTCCCAACAAGATGATGGGTAGTTCAGTGCCCCAATGAAAAACATTTCCACGAGCTTTAAGCGATGCCTTTAGTTATCTTTGAATCTGTTCGACCATATTATTTGCCTGAGAAGAGTTTCTACTCAAATGGGTTGCCTTGATCAGTAGTAACTTAAAGGGGTATTCCAAACCGTAACACGAATTGCTCGACAAAAGTCGTAGCAACGGTGGCAGCGATACTATCTCGAATGGAATATGCTTCCGGCCATCGAGTGAAGCGATCTACGATGGTAAGTTTGTAAACGAAACCTTCGGATGGAAGTAGTGGTCCCACTACATCCATATGGATGTGTTCGAAATTCGATTATGGAAGATCGCAATGCCCTGGCTGTGTCTTGTGTTCATATTCGGCTTAAAATACCTACTTGAAATTAATTTACGTGTAGCGCGCATGCTTGAATGAGATAGACTATATGTAGTGCACTGAAAACTATACATGTCTATGTGACAATGGAACGAATGGTCGATGAACAACTGTTTCGCAATACATATAATTTAATATCGAATAGGATGGTAAGTTCCAGTTTAAATTTAGAACTCGCGGAGCGCGATGAGTTTTCGAGAAGTTCTCGACTCAAATCATCACCAGGATCTTGAGCCTTGGCTAAATCATTAAAATTTAGCCTAGAAGTTTTGTTTATACTATATTATCGTGGTCGAACGGTCGTGACAAAGCGTCTGCGACCACGTTGTGCTTGCCTGCTATATGTTATGAGTCCGTCGTAAATTGGGCAATAAAGTCTAATTGTCGAGTCTGCCGTGGACTCTTATCACTCAGGATGTTTATTGCTGTAATAAGAGGCTTTGAACTGTATAGATGGTAAATTTTAGGCAATTTCTTCAACTAAATATCGGTTTAATTGCTAAGTAAATACAGAGTAGTTCACTGTCAAAGGCTGAATATTGTATTTCTGCTGTCGGTAATTTTCGTGAAAGGAATCCTAAAGGTTGATAATATCATCATTGCAACACTGCGCCAACGTCAATGTTTGACGCATCTGTGAAGATACTGAATCTGGTGTTGCTCCGATAATGGGCTAACAAAATTATGTTAGCGCAAGCGCACTTTTAATTTTATCGAACGATTGATCTCACAGTCGTCTGGCCACGAGAAGTTTTTGTTGTTTTTCGGTATCTTACTAAGATATGCCAAGTGTGCATGAATAGCAATTCGGCTAACTTTGGAAATCTTTTAATGATGTTGGGCCAGGAAATTCATTTATGACTTCAATTCGCCTTGGCGAGGGTAGTATGCCATCTGCAGATATATGGTGGCTATAGAGCGGATATTCCGAATTCACATTTTGAAATTTGGATGTTTATTCCAATTTCGACTTATCCCTCAAACAACTGTTTGAGTTGGAGTTTGTACTCTTTCTCGTTTTCACTTGACACAAGAACGTCTTCTTTATAGTCATTTATTCATGAAGCATTGACCACAGTGATCACTTCATTCATGAAACATTGAAATGTTTGCGCAGCATTCCGAAGACCAAAGGGCACTCTTGTAAATTCGAATAATGGTTTGGGGGGTGACCATAAAAATTTCCAAAAAACTTTGCATCCTTCAAGGTGCATCGAAAAGTTCTAAATATGTGGAATCGGATCTCGATTTGGTTCAGTCACGGCATTTAGGCCTCGATAATCTTCGCACGCTTCAACATCGCATTGAAATTGTACAAATTCACCGCAAAAATTTTTAAAATTTTCTAAAACATGTGCTTTGGTCGGCGTAAACATATTCTTGGCCGGCAATAGTAAAACTGGTGGAAAAAATGCTGTTGGGACAGGTTAGTGATGTGTGCGCCACTCAACAAAAACTGTCGTTTCTTCGCTGATGTCGTATCATCAAAATGATCCGGGTTTCCATCGAAAAATCATCTTCAGTGATACGGTTGGGGCTCAGAAAATCCAAGAATATTTTTTTTTATTATTTATTATTTATTGAAACTAGTCTTCCCAGACTAACCATCAGATGTCTGTTGGTAGATTTGGTTCCTTTTAGTCTCCTAACCAAATGTTCATTATCCAGTTGCAGAGAGGCTTCCGCACATTGACATGTTGCATTAGCCTTGATACATGCTTCGTTGCAAATCTTTTTATTTCGTGTTTTATATCCGGAATCCTCAAATCACGATGCCAATGACTATTTCGAGGGTGCATGGACTATACTCCGAAGTACTTTTCCAGAGTTTGCCCTGTTGCTAGTATAGCGGTGTCGTCAGGGTGACGGCTTACGTCGGAATGAGGTATATCACCTGTACATATTAGGTATAGGACTGGGCTCTGAACGCTGCCTTGTCTGAGGGACTCTTCCCTAACCTCTATCAATTCAGAATAATCATATTCTTGTCTTACTCTAAAAAACCTGTCCGATAAGTATTATCTCAAAATATCAACGTATGATCCTGGAATAATAACAATTAGTTTGTGTATTAAACCCTCGTGCCATACCTAATCGAAAGCTGCAGCCACACCCAGAAATAAGGTCGTCAACTTATCTTCGAAAATCCAAGAATGATTGTTGAAAAGCCTTTCAACAATCATTCTTGGATTTCAACAATCATTCTTGGACGCGAACGATAAGGTCTAGGCCAATGCTCAACAATCGATTCCAAGACCTTAACGATGGAATTCGTAAAGGTATCGAGAAAATTAAATATCGAAATGAAACCTCTTATTGGAAACCCCTTTACATACATTTCATGCCAAATCAATCCTTGAGTTGTTGCCCGTCTGTTACCAATACACAACATATACATCTTACATTGACGACACACAAGTATGCGTGTACCTACATAATATACGATATGGTTTCGATAAATAAATTTAAAAAAAAATAATTTAAATTCATGACTTGATCGATTTCACTGTAAATAATACATAAACAACAACAAATCACTATATATACAATAAGTTAAGTGACATTATAGTTTTGGGCTGTGACAGCAAACCATCACCAAAACCATAACCAAATTATAAATCCCCACATTGCAACGCGAATTCGACGACAAAAACTGATCACAACCGGACGACATACCAAAATACAAATGAACTTCACTCCCGAACAGGTTAAATACTTTGTTCACATATAATACGTTTCATATAAAATGACAATGAATTGTCTTAAGTCGAAATAACGGTGGAAGGGGGAAGGAGGGGGGGAGGTCTCTTTATGTAGATATATAAAGAAAATCAATCAAATATTCGATTCACGAAATGATAATAATTAAAAATATGTTGACTGTTTAAAACTGACATCGTACAAAAATACGAAATGAAATCGACGTTAATAAAAATGACTAATTTGTTCTTGATAAGAAGACATTTGTTGCTGGTTTCAAGAATATTGTCAATGCTATATAATATATAGACAAAATAAGGTTACTGTAGCCAAATGGTGGTACTGTCTTAGTATTATATATTCAAATCTTGATTGACTTATGACTGGGAATTTTATCAAAGTATTTTCAAAACCCATCTGAAACGCGTATGGAATAAATTTAATTCAGGTTTCTTGTTAAGTTAAACTCTCTTTGAAACTGACTTGAAAGAGATTGCTACAGTTGCTTACAGGCCGCTTTTCAAGGGGAAAGATCTCTAACCTACACCATAGATCAAGAGGAACAATAAACCTCCTGTCAGACAATAAAACCACTAGGTGAAGTGGTTTCTTCAACCTTTTTGACCGTCAAGATACAACCAACCAAATTAATGGCAGCGAGCATACTTTATGAAGAAACTACATAACCATAATCTCCTGAAACTGTGGTGTTTCTACATAGCATAAATTAACATCAATCGTCCTGTCAAGCTTTAGAAACCAACAAGCGTTATTGCAGCATGACCAGCAACCATACAGCTATGACGATGAGGATTTGGTTAAATAAATCGAGTGGATTAGCTTTGACCACTGGATTGTGAATAAAACGCATATTTGTACTATTTCACTATTTTTCTCCTTGTCGGTTTATTTGTTTCCGTCTCTACTATCGCTTTTGTGACCGAAGCACTCCCAAAATTGTTGATTTTGCTTTTAACGTCCTGCCTTAAGGGGAAACCCAAAATCAATAAACTAATGACTGAAATGATCCATGGCATAGCTTATTATTTTTTATGACTACTGTGTTCATGATGGTTTTGGTCGTAAACATATTAGTTATAAAACTGATCCAAAGATGTCGTTCTTGTCCGTAACAATAACTTTCAAACGAAGCTGTTAAGTGGCTAGCCAAATTAAATATTAAGATGGTGGCAAATACAGAACCCTAAAAAAAATGTAAGGGAGTGATGATAAATGCGTAGGTCACGCTAGTATATCGATTGATTCGGTTGAAGATTTGTCGATTTAGCCTCTTCGCGAGTTAAATAAACAAATAAATCATCAAATTCTGAATGAAATCCCAAGAAAGGTTATGATACAATTTTATGTCGCATCAGAGGAAGGTCTCAGAACTCATTCAGAGGAAGGTCTCAGAACAGGTAAACCACCACATTGAACTACCTCATACTGACCAATATTTTTATAAGCAGCGGTAATTGAAGAATATCACAAATACCCAGATGGTTCTATACTCAAACAAAGCGGGCTTATAAGGGTTCAAAATCTACTGGTAAATGGAAGGATTCTCCCTCATTTACATATGTATATATAGTAAGCTTGTGCTTTATAAACGAATACTAAAACCTGTCCAAGCTTATATAAAATACAACATTGTGGTTGAACTAAGCCGACAGACAGTGATACTACGACGGTGACCGCCCGAAAGGAATGTCCTCATGGGAGAGTTCTGTCTCCGGTCTTGTGGTGTCTTGTGGTCAATTCATTTCTAGTCCAACTAAACGGCAACGGATTTTTCTGCCAGGGTTATGATGATGATATCGCCATAATACTGGTAGGAACGGATGTAATATGTGAAAATAGTTGTAGCCTGGTGTTGTGACCAGCGTCTTTCAGTAAACCCTAGGAAAACTGAGATGGTTCTTTTCACTATAGACGCAGGAGTCTTAGAAACTTAAGTCTTCCAAAAATTGGGGCTCACACGATCCCACTCTCTTCGGAAGTCAAGTATCTGGGGGTCTGGTTAGATTGGAAAAAACAAACAGTCATTTGGTAAATCATGGGACCTAAAACCTAGACGTCTGAATTACCAACTATCACATCTCCTCGAAATCTCTTATGGATATAAGTACGATCCATCTGTTACTGAAGTTGAATGTAATCTTTGCTCCGGTACCAATCGAACTTAATGGCTTAATTTGAGTAATTAGTGAAAGCCTGTGGCTTTTGCATTAGTAAATTATATTTCGACAACAGAGTATATTGCCTATTAGTGCAAACTCGTGTCATTGTAACTTCGGATTGTATTGTACAATCAGAGAAATATGAACACAATCCTACGGACGTACAGTACCATGTATGGACGTAACCACCACAAATTGTTATGAAACTTTGCAACGGTAATAATATAATTGGGAATGAGAGTCACAATTGGCCAAACGGAGGTTGAGTGATGCGTGAATGTTGTGAGCCAATATTTATGTGAGAAATAATAATGCAATATATTTGGGCAGTGTTAAGTGTTGAGTTGTTCATCCTACCAAATGTCATTTCAATTCTTTCAATGAGGGCATCGATAGCCTAATTTGATTAAATTTATCTTATATTTTACTTTATGTGTACTGCCTGAATCTTTCTGCAGCTCTTTTCTGTTAAATAAAACTGGTTCATATTATACAGCCATTGATTCGCCATTGGTAGGACCAACCTAGCTCTGTAATAAGTGAAAGTATTCCAAACGCAAAGCACTGTAATACGCTACATCCAGTTTCGTTATTGTTTTGGCCTTATAACTAATTTTATAGACACAAGGAACGAACACCTATCAGTGAACGACTTAGATTACCTTTAACATAGATTTCCAAACCTCTAAATACCACAAATTGATGTCAATGTACTTTGGGGAAATGAAATCGATCCAGATCATTTGGCCTCTCATAATATCATATAAGCTGTTTCACAGTAGAAGGATACTCTGTTGGTCATTAAAAACAGAATATTTGGCTTCAGCGCGCCTATATAGAAAATATCGAACGGCAACCGGTACAAAACCGATTTAGTATATCACCAACAGTCACAATATACTATACATATAATATATATGGAACAATTGACTCAAATCGGCTTTGGCATTATAACGATGCGCTTACCTATAAACGTAACCATCATAAAACTATTGCATGCTAACAAGTAATGTCTTCAGTGTGTCTGTCATTTTCACAACTATTATCTATACATTACAAATTTAAAAAACTTCTAGTGCGTGTCCATAAAATTATTCTACAGGTGTAAAATCGTATATACGAGTACATCCATAGACTTATATGATGATAACGTGCATTTATTTTTGTCCAATTTAAACTACAAATGTTGAAGAAGCATTATATCAAGAGCAAATTAGAACACGTCAACATTATTTAGTCACCGCGTATACAGACAATGTTGGGATTATGTATATGGATGTTGAGGCCAAGCACAATCGATCTGAAACCCGTTCAAACTATATATTGTATTTAGGCTCTTAATGGACTCGACTATCTCTCAAGGGGCCAATATGGTGTATAGGCGTATAGTTGGGAAATAGTAGAGAATATGGTCCTCCGCAAATAGCTCCAATTTGAGTTACCTGAGTATTAGTAGCTCCTTAGTATTAAACAGATTGAACAACCTTATCAGAGTTTATCTTCAGAGCTTCTCACCGTATATCAATCACTTGAAAATGCTTGTGGCTTCTTTATAAATTCTGATGGTATTTTAATTATTACGGAATTCAATGGGAGACTAACTTACCTGTGACAACTTTCTAAAAGTTCTTGCTAATGGAAACTTCCATTGAACATAGTACTGGCGCAGAAATAGCATATAGTATTACTGAAGCACGTCAGCTAAAACATTTAGCGCGAAAACACGATTCTAACCGCCCAGGTGGCGCAGTGTTAAAAGCTGTGGCTGAGCGGGGGAGGTACCGGGTTCGAATCCCGATAGAGGTAGGATGCAAAAGGGATCTTTCACCAAGAGATTACGACCAGTGGTGTGAATGAACACAACTATAACTCCTTGTTGGAGTGCAGAATTAATGGGACGACCCATTTTCCATGCCGGCGCTATATGCTGGACTAACATGTAAATAAAAATAAAAACACGATTCAAAATATATTCAACCGAAAAAGTCGTCGAAATTACTGAATTGTTTAAGATGCGAAAAAGATCAGAACAGATTAAGACCTCAAATCCTCATTATACAGAGAAGTAGAATTCATCTCTCGTTCTTCCGATGTTATCTCTCCGTGTATCTTTGAGATGATATCTGGATTCAGACATACTGGATTCAAACATAGGATTTTTCGGACTCCACCAATAAGTTAATCTAAAGCTCGTCGTATTATAAAATTACAGTCTCATGTCTTCTCTTATACATCACGACTGGAACATCAACATTATTCTTGAAATAGATTGGTTTGAGTTTCTGGGAGTTCATTCTATTTCAAACTTCAGTATTTCTGAAATACTGGTAAAATTGAGTGAAATTGGGGCAGTACAGTTTAAGAAGAATTGAATAACCTTTAGCGACAATGGATAAATCATTATGGAATATAGCTCTCATACGACATTGATTTACCGTTGTCTCGGGACTTATTAACCTATTTGCTGTAGCGAATACCAAATGGATCCTTATTGACCTAACCCGACGTCACCCAATTCTGCTTGGGTACAAACCATTTTGCCACATAGAAAGGTATTTTTAATATCAAAAAACTCCAGTTCGGTATAAACACAGCACCTCGTCAATACCATTAGATAGTACCTCGTAAATAATCAAAGAACATAATAAAGGGATAATATTCCTTTTTGAGGGCATCCTTGCATGGTGTTACAGGAAGTATTCTACTCACTTCTCTCTTCTCAGCAGCGGGAGTATTAGGATGCATTATCGAAAGCTTCTCTTTGTTAATATACTATAGGGTTCGTATATAGTAGATTCTTAGTAATGACCTCATTTTTCTTTCAAGACCGTCTATTGTCTTCACATAAAACTAGATGAAGTCCAGCTCTTTTTGGTTTACGGGAGACAAGCATCTTTATACACTTAAGGTACACTAATAGTTTTGCCGGGGTGCCCATTAAAGCTTCCATTCTTCTTCTGAAAGAAGTCTATTAAATTAATATTATATAATACTTTGAGAGTACCTTTAATAGCCTAACTGATCAATCCTCTCACAGTAGAATCTCCATGTACCTGCCTTTATATTTTTTTTAATTTATAGTTTATTGGCACAAGCTTCAAATAATAGGAGCCATTTGCTCCATTTATTTAGGCCTTATACCCACTTATACGCCATAATATTTCAGTCACACTCCTTGCACTCATCACACACAGTTTCTGCACTTTATGCAGACATTCCTTCCAATTTCCATGATTCAATCTCACTCGCTCTATTGTTCGAATCATTGTATAGTGTCTGCTTTTATTTGACATTTTTGCACAAATTCTCTCATTCTCTAGCATTCATAAAATTATAATCATTTTCCTCCTCATTCAAGCAACCCCTTTTTGCAATCATATCGGTCCTTTCATTACCTTTGACCTGTAGGTGCGAATGTGTCTATTGAAGAAGCACTTCACTACCACAAGAGCGGATATATTGATTCTAAACCAGCGAGAGAGTCAGATACTTAAAGAACCCTGATTCTTCCGCCATTCATTGCCAAATTGATTCCTTCCATAATCCCAATCATTTAGGCATTCATTAAACAAGTGTTATCATTTGCTCTTAACAGTTCTCTTTTTTAAGTGGTGGAATGTAAATTCCAACATCCACACGATCATCAATCACACCAGGTATCTGCATACACACTCAAATGATCAAAATATTTGATTTGCATTTTGTGAAATTCTCTCTTAACTGATAAGTCATGCATCACAGCTTTTTTCGTGCTTCCAACATTCAAACAGACCACCAGAGTTGCAGGAGGAACAGTCAGCACACCACTTTTTGAATATTGTCGATTATATTCATATTCTTGAAAATCAAGCGGGTTCTTTGAGTTTTCTTAAAATCTATTCCTGGCTTCAAATCTGGTTTTCATGTACGACCCACTCTCTTTTATAATTGAGAGGGGAATCAGCCATTTCAGACCATAAAAAGTGTATATATTGCGGTTGAGAATTAATGGCCTCCAAATCCAATATACCAAACTCTAAACTTTCATTAACGGGCTGAGGCCCCCAACCTAAGACCTGAAGCATGTAATTTTATATAATTTGTAAATGTTGTAATTCACTGCACCGGTTTCGATCTGATGATGACGTCATAGGCATATGCTACCGAACTTGATGTTCATACTGTGCGATTCGTATATATATACCGATCGTGTCGTGATGCGACAGTACTAGTGAATTACAAGAATATAATTCGAAATGTCGATTTTATTAATTGATTGTGGCGTGAGATAATTTGCGATTTATTTTAGTTGCTCCGAACGCCACAGAACCATCCCCATACGTGCTCATTCCATTCACAATTTTTCCATTCCTCATTTCGATTTTCTCATACTTTTGATAACATTCAGTCTACTCTTACAATTATCTGTTAGTTTCTCCATGTGCACTTTAAAGCTTAAGACGAAAAGCTATACAAGAACATTTTCGCGTATTCACACGTAGATTTAAATCAGTCAAACAGTTGATTACCGGATGTACCACTCTTACTCGTTTTTATTTGAGACTCTGTCCCTCTATAACCTGGAAACCCTCTAAAACCGTCACAATTACTCTATTCAAAGGAACACCCTGTACAATTTAAATACCTGTTGAAGTTCACTACTAATTAATTCCTATCAAATTACAGATGCAACGTTTCAAGACAGATTTATGGTGTATTCGTTTCACTTCTGTTCTACTTGTCAATCAAAATCATATTTCAAAAAAAAAAAATTAAGAATTCAGTTTTAATGGTTGCTTCCGTTAAGGTATAACACTGCATGTGAATGCAAAATGAGTGTGAACAAAATTATTGTACCACCCCACCCCGATCCATACAAACACTGTGCAAACATTTCCCAAACGACGTAACAAACATCTTGAACGTTATAATTAATATTTCCAATCGTCCCGAAAGGTCATTTATAGACTTGACCTGTATAGTGTGCAGCATATTCATATACCATCTACCGTATGTGGTATGTGCGGTGGAAAACCATTTTTTTGTTCATTTTATTGTTGAGTAACTACTTGATATCGATTACAATATAATTAATGTTGAAGTTATAAGTTTTATACGTAACATTGACCTTTTGTGGCTTAGCTTGATTGCATACATGTATACGATGTATACACACATATGTGTATGTCGAACAACAATGAATCATTTTTGTTGTTGTTGTTGTAGCAAGTTAATCTCTAACTACTGCGCTTCGTTTCTATAGAGCACTAATTTATCACCATCGTGCATGTTACGCGCGGGTATTCGATTTCAACGCATGCGGCATTGGAAGAAAGTTGAACCATTCGCGCTTGTATAGTATCGAAGAAATAAATTTAAATTTTTAATTAGTAATAACCCTGTTGGTGGTGGCATTAATGTTTCATAAATATTACGAACGAAACCTGAGAACAATAGAATACCACCACACTATCCAGAGCTGGTTGAATCGCTGGGCTAACGAGGCGAATCCGTAAAAACAAAAAATGTTTAAAAATCTCAACGAAAACGAAAAAAATTGGATACCGCCAAAACAATTATGACCCACCGCTAAGGTACCCAGAAACGAAAATGAGGATCGGCACGTGGAACGTGCAGTCACATTGAAAATCTGGCGCGTTAGACGGCCTGATCACATGTATGAAAGATAATTGGCTGAAACTCATATAGCGATCCAAAAAAACTCGATGGCCTAAACGTGGAGACCATGTGTTCCTAGACTATACGTTGCTAGACAGCTGAGATGACCTCGGAAAACTTGGAGATGGATTTAATGGAAAAAAATGTTGCATCTTGACAGGCAGTAAATAATCGAATGTGTAAGCTTCGCTTGATAAAGATAAAGACTCCATTTATAAAAAAATGGACACATCTACGAAAAACATCCCGAAGCCAAATTGACCATGTGTTGATTTCTAAAGGACGAGCTCGAGTTGTTCAAGAGGATTTTATCGGAAGTCAACAAAGTTTGTAGGCAGTGACCAGTATTTGGTCACTGCAAAGCAACGATGGAAATTTTCTTACAAGTCAGGAAGGACAGGGGCATATACAACGCGATTCTCCTGTAAAGGTCTGATAAATGAAGAAACGCAACGAAAATATCAAGATCTTGTCAATAACAGCTTTGTCAATAACAGAACATTGTCTGGGAAGTATTGAAAACCTCGGTTGTCGATGCAGCCCGGCAAATACTTGGTGTATAGTAAAACCTAAGCAAAAAACTGATTGGTTTAATGAGGAGTGTCGTCTCGCTGTTGAGAAACGAAATATAGCCCACAATGTAGCGCAGACTCGGTTTACAATTGCAAGAAGAAACAAAGCAGTTCTAGCTAAAAGGACAGCTAAACGCATTTGTAGACGGAAGAAGCGAGAATATGGTGGAAGGCTAAGATCTTAAGAATACAAGAACTCAGCAATGAGAACAATTTGCGTGATTTCTTTAAAGGAATTTCCGAGTTGCACCATACTTAAGATCCCGGTCAACCGCCATTCGGAACCAGGATAAAAACCTCTGTGTTAATGTCGATGCGGTATTCGACGCATGTCGTGAACATTTTTCTGAACATTTATAGATGTCCATTGAGGATCCATTCTATAAGGAATTTATCATGGCCAAGAAGTGACTAATGAAGAATCGTTCATCGGAAGTTGATTGCATTAATTAAAACCTTTTGATATTTAGGAATAGCGAAAAAATATGTACATCTCTTAAAAATGACAGTAACGCAGTCACAATGCTGTGTTAAAGTTGAGGACCGACTATTGAGAACTTTTTAAATACTTCTGGTGTTCGACAATCCAATCAAATTTTTCCATATGCAGATGATATCTGTGTGATTGGATTAAATGGCAACAGAGTGCGAAAAATATATTCTCATTACTCACGATAATAGTGTAGGAAAGGATATCGAGGTTCGCCCTGTCGTTGGCAATCGGATTTCATATCTTCTACGTCCACGTCTGAAATCAAATATCTTGCCAAAACGAAGAAGCTGAAATTGTACAGAGTGTTAATCAGACCCGTTGTCATGTATGGATGTAAGAGTTGGACCTTGACGGATGAGTACGAGAGATGGCCTCTAACATTCGAGAGAAGAATCATACGTGTGATATATGGCCCAAAACGCGACATTCATGGCACATACCGAGTTCGTTTCAACCACGAGATCAGGAATTTTATTCCTTATATACGATAATTCCTTATATCGTGCATGAAATCAAAGGACAGCAAGTATGCTGGCTCGGATTCGTACCGAATGCAAAGCGATCGTTGAATGGAGAGCCCCCTTTCGGTAGGCGAACAGGTTGCTGTCGGCGGCAATGGTTCCACGGCGTATAGAGAGCGATCTGGCATGAAGTATGAAGAGCTAGCTCTTGATCAAAACCGATGGAGTGAGATTGTTGACACGGTACGTGTACAAATCGGTTTCAACGCATGCGGCATTGCAAGAAAGTTGAATCGATCGCGCTCCAAGAAATAAATTTAAATTTTTAATTAGAAATTAATAAACGATCATCGTGCGACATAATTAACTACTCGATTTATGAGTGTCGTAATTGTATACATATAAGGTGTATACGAGCTTATCATAAGTGTATATGCATATAAAAATTGAGTTTTATGTTCAATTTAATGGGCTTATTATATGTATATATATATAGTAGTCGCACCGCAGCGACGTTTTTTATAGGCTGACGATCATAAATTTTCAATTTACAGTCCATAACCAGTATATAGTGTATATTGATATATTATGCATATGCGACGATATAATCTGTCGCGTATGATATATCGGATACCCGATAAAAGTTTTGTGTTTGTGTGTGCAGCTGCAAAAAAGCTTTAGGTGTTAGACGCGGTTGACCCCATAAATCAATATACGAACAACATTCTACATGCATACATCGAGAGATATGCGCTATCGAGCGCACGTGTTTAACAAAATATTTGTAAATCGAAATTCTATAATAAATTATAGATTGAGACAACAACAACAATATAAAAATTAATTTAACTAATTAATAAAATAAAAACAAAAACAAAATATATTCTTAAATTAATAACGCGTCGATATAGTATAAAACGAGCGCGCGCATTTTTGAAATATTTGATTGCTCAACAGAACAGGTATTTCCAACATAAATCTTTAAGGTTGAGAGACACAGTCATGAGTTCAAATATGTCTGTATGGTTATATATCGACAGTAAATCGAGGTTTTACTGTTCAACATTTTAAAAATTTATTATTATAATCGTTAATGTGACATTTGATAATTTTTAAATATAAGTTGTGGGTTGAACTAGATTAGTTTCTTATGTACATAAGATATGTTGGTATAATGTATACATATGTCTGTATACGAGTACGTTACATGAAGGTCTTCTTTATATATGTGTATGAGTATTTTGGATAGATCAACATACCCACCTTGTATAGATGATACTGTATAGTTTGGTTTGGTTGCGAGATCAAAAACAGAACGAATACTTCAAAACCAACAAAACCTGTAAGCTTGACTTGTTCTTTTCGGACCGTTGTGGCTCGACTATATACAAGACTTTTCGGATTTCACGAAATCTATATGTTCTGGGAGCAGTAACGCATCCTCAGTGAACTACTGGAAATACTATTCCCAACCCTCATTCTGGAAATAATAATCTATGGCTTAGAGGCCATAAACGGCCCTTACCGCGTCTCAAATGAGACCTTACGAACCAATTTTAACGATTGGTGCACATTATAGGTGGTCAGCCCAACGAATGTTTTTACACAATTCCTTTGATTTTTATGTCATCCGATTGCATGTTAATTTTTGGTCAACAGCGAGAATCGAACACGAGACCGCGACGTGATGAGAAACTCTCTTAACCATTAAGTTACAACCGGTGACCGTGGACATACTATTCCCAAAAAACACAGGCTCGCAAGGTAACCAAATAACAAACAGAACAGTTTTTGATGCAGGCCAATTAACAAAAATTTCAGGGATTTCCTATAATGACAACTAGTATTTTTAGATTGAACACAACTGTCTGTCAGAAATTGCCCATTGCGCTCACATGTATTTCTAGACAAAACACACCTGTATTGATGTATAATAAGAATATCTAACGGGTTGAGTACCCCTTGTAAGATAAGAATAAATCAGAATAAATTACAAACGGAAGTGTATTAGATTCAGGCCAGGCAACAAAAATCTCAGCAATGGTACATGACGCTCACAAGTATTTCTGGATAAACAAACCTGTATCTATTGAATAATTGCATTGGTGGGTTGAGCACCCCTTACTGGATGTTTACTATCAGGGTAAATTACAAACGGAAGTGTACTGGATTTAGGCCAAGTAATAAAAATTTCACAAATGGCATATGACGCTCAGAACACACCTGTATCTATCTTAATTGGTGTATATTAAGGATATCTGATGGGTTGAACAGCCCTTACAAAATGTTAACTATTGGAATAAATTATAAACAGAAGTGTTGGATTCGCGCCAAGTAACTAGAATCTTGCCTCAAGTATTTGTGGATAAAACACACCTGTATCTATTCAAATTCATGTATAACAGGGATTGGGCACCCTTTACAAAAATTGTAATTATCGAATAAATTACAAATGGAACATCAGGCCATCTCAGAAATTGCACATGACGCCCTCAAGTATTTCTGGATAGAAGACATCTGTATCTATCTAAATTGATGTACAACAGGGATATCTGACGGGTTCACACCCCTTACAGAATGTTAACTATCAGAATAAATTAAAAACGTAAGTGTATTGGATTTAGGCCAGGTAATAAGAATCTCAAAAAATTTGTTAAATATCACAATACATTAGATTTAGGCCAAGTAACTAAACGTATTTCTGGATAGGACACACCTGTATCTATCCAGATTGATGTATAATAAGAATATCTGAATGGTTGACCACTCGTTACAAAATGTTCAGTACAGAGATATCTGAGGGGTTGAGCAGCCCTTACAAAGTCTTAACTATCAGAATAAATTACAGACGGTGGCTCGTAGATTCAGGCCAAGTAATTAAAATCTCAAATATTGCACATGATGTCCACATGTATTTCTGAATAGTACCCACCTGAACCTATTCAAATTAATGTATAATAAAGATATCTGATGGGTTGAGAACCTCTTACAAAAAAATTTAATCTATCAGAATAAATTAAAAACGGAAGTGTGTTGGATTCAAGACAAGTAAAATCTCAGAAAATGCGCATGACGCCCTCAAGTGTATCTGGAGAGAACAAACTTGTATCTATCCAAATTTATGATGGGTATATGATGGGTTGAGCACCCCTTAAAAAATGTTAAATATCAAAAGAAATTTCAAATCGGACCTCCCCAGCAATTCCAAACTTATTTGAGCCTAGTTGTTGGCAAATTATTCCAAGCTTTATTTTTCAACACATTTTTATCATTTCCTCAGAGTCAAACCTTGATGAGTAAAGGGAATAAGCATCTTCCCCTTACTCATCAAGGTTTGACTCTGAGGAATAAGCATCAAGCAAATTATGGAAGAGACTTCAATCACAAAAACATAATATATTTGGAAATCAAGATTAGTTATATCTTTAGAGACGTTTAGCAGCAATGTCAGAATTGGCAGTCTGCAGGGAAACTAACATAGATTTCCATAAACTATCAGATCTACTTTATTAACTGAGAACTTATAAAAAAAACTCGAACAAGGTTATAATTTCAGCTCTCATCACTTTACAGTACTACTAAAAAGTATATAAACCATTGAAGATTAACAAATCGGTTGGATCACTCCTGCTGGAGTGAATAAAGAAACAGACAAAATAGTCAAAATCAAGACAAAATAGTTCCAAGTAAAGCATCAAGGTGTAAGCTAATAAACGTTAAAAATTTGTTCGTTAGATATAGAAACTTGCTTCGATGAGTAGTGATTTTGGTATCTAGGCCCGAAAAACCTTCCTATGTCAATATCATTACTATACACCTAATATCATAAAACTATTCTTAAAAGAATTTTTAATAACTGTAAAATAAGAGTATACATGCACAATATGGCCACCAAGATGGCTGGAGTGCGGCTAGGAAGTATTTCCGGTTGCGTCCTATATCTTTTGACACTGCTGTCATGGCAGTAGCTGACACCATAGAAGGAACAAACAATGGAGCTCAAAGTCAAATGAAGAGATTCAACAAATGACATGGTAATGGAACTAATAGAAAAATAAACACCTTTGGTATTAAATACTGTCCCATTTCCACTCTAAAATACCAAGGGATGGATGGAACATGTCAAGTTGCATAGTAAGTGATAAGCAGAATAAAGAGGTAATTTGAATTTTTATCAGAACTATACGTATATGCTGAAAGATACCTGGTACCACCATATCAGATTGAAATTATAGAAGCATATGTATACTGGTCAATGAATTCCTTATACAATAACCTTCTTAATATACATATGGCAAATGATCGCAGTTTTATAGAACCTTGATCGTCGAGAGAATTATTGGACAACTTATATTACACCCGAGAATACTGTTGCACGTCATTCTAGAACCGAAAGAAATGTGTAAGCTGTACTGTGAGTATACGTTTATGTAAGCGACATGTTCTAACAAAACTGTCGCCATCAACTTGTTGGACAAAATACTCATCTATGTCGTTTGAGTTGTTGATCTTCAAATTACTATAATATACATGAATTATACCCGAATTTTGAAACCATCAAGTGATCCACTATCCATCCGCGAAGTCTTCTTGTAACCCTGCAGAACGGGTCAGTAAATAGCTGTGCGTTCTGGCAATTAGCGACCTCTTTTCCTCAATGATTTCTCAGCTTGGAAAACGATCATGTCCAAAGTCATTATCAAAGTCTCCTACATTTATATCTCTCGCTCCATCTATAAATCGTGAATATAGTATACCAGTTGTACTTCTTAGTTGGGATGAATGGAGTCGAGAGATGATCATTGGAACTGAGGGTTATGAGGATCATTTCTCGATTCTATTCAACCCAATCAAGGATTACCATGAAAGTGTTTGTGAAATAATATTTGGATCGGCGTGCAGTCGGAAGACATTGTAATGGGTTGGTGGTCTTGAAATACAACTTGAATTGACCCATATATTGGGCGGATTCGATTTTTCCTCAGGTTACATCATCAATTCAAACATTATGCTGATACAGTGGGGTAACTCTTGATATAGCCTAGTACTACCTAGTAAATGTAGGGCATTAAAAATAGGGCGTTAACCAGCATGTCTCAAATGCCACTATCATTAATTTATTTGAAGTAACGTTAAGATCCACCTGTATGTACTGTACCTACTCTTTGTCGATACCGCTTGCATTACTTCTAAAAGGTATCCATCGAATTTGTCCCTATAACCAGATCATCATCGCATAACTCAAGACATCAAATGAATGATTGCCTATAGTCTAGATCGTCTCACCAGAGACCATAGTAGAGGGGTTAGTACGCTATCTTGCATCGTCATGGTGAATTTTCCAGCCTGGTAAACAAACTGGTTTTTTATGGAGCGGAGCCCTTAAGGAGTAACGGATTGGATCAATACCATTTTGAAATTTGTCAGATTAGACGCAATCTATTGCATTCGTCATGGATTTAATGAACGACCTTCGTATCTATACCAGAATTCGAAACCTGAGGAACCTCTTTATTTGAAGTTATGCTAGAAAAATGGAAAATACCCACGTTATGCCAAATATTGAAAAAGGGTGCGCACTTGAAATGCTAGAATTATCGCGGTAGAGCTCTTTCCAAACAAATACGAACATCTGTAACGCAGCCACAATGCTTTGTTAAAGTGGAGAACAGGCTATCGAGAACTTTTGCAATTACTTCTAGTGTTCGACAAAGAGATGCGTTGTCCCCGATATTTTTAAATATCATGTTCGAATACATCGTTGGTAGAAGTGGAACACGACCCAATTTTTCACTCCGACAATCCAATCAAATTTTTGCATATGCAGATGAAGTCTGTGTTATTGGATTGAATGTCAACGAAGTGAAAAGATACTTGATCCACTGGTCTCAAAATCCGTTGGTCGAGACCAAGACGCAATTGATTTCAGTAGTGGTAACCACACGTTTAAAAGAGTGATGAGATCCAAGTATCTTGAATCTCGCATCACTCACGATAATAGTGTAGGAGAGGATATCAAGATTCGCCTTGCCGCTCGCAATTGGGTTTTATATCCTCTACGTCCACTTCCGAAATCAAAATATCTTGCGAATAAAGATAAGCTGATATTGTAGAGTGTTTATCAGACCCGTTGTCATGTATAGAGTTGACATTTGGACCTTGACGTATCAGTACGAACGATGGCTTTTAACATTCGAGAAAGAATCATATGCGTGAATAAATTCTTTGCAATCACGAGTATAATGAGAATTCCTGCATGAAATCAAAGGACAGCGAGTACGCTGGCTCGGTCACGTTCCACTTGCGGATCCGAACCGAATGATACAGCGATATTTGAAGGGCGAGCCGCCGTTCGGTAGGCCAAGAGGTCGCTGTCGGTGACGATGGCAGCACGTGATCAAAACCGATCAAGGAAGAACCACGAAAGTGAAAACGCCCTCTACAAACGACAACTTGAGGGTATTAGGCTGACTCCAATTAAACGCGGTCATAACATGGCATATATGAAATATGAGTTATGACATTTTGAGTAAAAAAATTAGTGTCACCTCGTCCCGACAGGGTTAAAGAAAAGTGGTCTTTAAACTTTAAGAATATTAACGAAACGAATATAAAAAATTTAAATATAAAATAAAAAAAATTATTTTTCTACATTTTAAAGAAAGGTTACGAAAGGGTAAAAGTCAAATGATTCTTGACCTTCGAATTCATGACATTTCATGGAATGGAGTAAACGAATTATATTTTTAGCTTATGTAAGAAAATTGTAAGACATGGATTTGTAATTTATAAGGGTAAAATTGTAATAATTCGTTTTTATGAAGATTATATTGGTCGAGTACGAGTATGCAGCTTATACGTGGATTTGTGATATATCGCATATACTATACAGCATTGTGGAGAAGACGAACTGAAATAAAACCTTGACGATAGTTTCTGTGATCATCATACAATAAACTGCCCTAACGCAGCGTCGAGAATCGAGAGTTCATGATGCGGTATGATGAGAAGCTCTCTTAACCATTAAGCTACAACCGACGATTGATTTTTATTAATGATATTTAAGACGAATTTCATCCCAAATTGCGTTATTATGTACTCGTATATTCGGGTGATAAAAGAAATCTTCATTACGGTTAATCTACATATAGATACAAACATATCTACATGTATAGCAATCAAAAACTATCTAACATCTGGTCTAACCTCTCTACATACATTTCCGTTAAAATTAAAAATAATTTATAATTTTAATTTAATTTTCGCTCAAACCAACAACAACAACAACACTCATAATAAACTTCAACGATTTAAAGATGAGTGAAGATACAATTTAAGAGTTCATTGATATCATTACGATGGTATGGTGTTGTTGATGATTTGTAGTTTATGTATTATACATATATATACATATATTTCGATGTAAAATTAAATTATGCAAAATTTAAATTAATAATTTTTAACGAAAAAACGAAAACCAAAAAAAAATCTTATTAATTTTCTTATTATGAAAGAAACAAAATATTAAGATATTTATGTCTGATATTAATTATGGCCGATTTATAATTAAGATGCTGTGCGCCTTCGTTCATATATTCGAAACATGTATTTGATATGTTTGGACATATATGCGTATATATGTGTATATGTTTCGCGACCGGTTTAATGTCGGTGGCTTAGAAGCTGTTTGGTCAATAATGCGGCAATTATGGTTATGATTTACATTTATCACCCGTTTAATCGTTATAATCAGCTATAATTGGATGGAGAAGAGTCTGATTTAGCGCATATAAGTAGGATGGGGGATGTGGTATATGAATTCCCACAAAAAACTGCTGGAATATAGCTCAATTGATCAAGCGATGAAGTAAAAGCGGGAAAAAAGTAGAAGTTATAAAGTCGGTTCACAAACCCCATCAAGATGGGGCAACATGTCACCCATCACGTGACACATTTTGTTAGCTATTTGTTGACTTATAGATTGAAGAGGAAGATTACGAAAACAAACCACAGTCCTTACAAAGAATGTGTTTGACTCTTTGAGATCATGAGCGAAGTAGTTTTGTGCCGGGAGGACGGACTTATATTATTACCAAGGTCGATCTGATTTCTTCCAGCTCTAGCATTAAAGTCACCAATGAGTAATCCAAATCTAATATTTTCAAGGTCATCTCCACTATGTGTAGCAATGTATAGCCTTGGAGAACATGGTCTCAATTTTAGGCTATCGAGTTTCTTGGAGAGCCACGAGTTCCAGCCGATACTCTTTCATACATGTGATAAGGCCGTCAAACGCATCCGGTTCCGATCCTTAATATCGTGTCCGGGTACAACAGGAGTATATTGTTATGTTGGCGAGTTTCTGTTTTGTTGACATTTTTAGGACTCACGGTTTTTACGGATGCAGGTAATCAGCCAATTAGAAGGATTATTAAGACGTGCTGCACTCGATTGCCACTATTGAAAAATTTGATGAAAATGTCCAAAAAATCTATTTGAAGAAACGGATGCAGCCAATATCTTTGTGTTTGGTGGGACTAGTATAGGTTGTTATGTTTTATGAGCTGCTGCCAGATAATTGATCTCGTCAGATAATTGATTGGACTATATATAATCTCATCTGAGGTATAATTGTCAGAATCGTTCAATAGGAAAGTCGTGGCGATTCCCTTCACAACAAGCCAACCTTACCTTGCGTTAATGTCACGGCTAAATTTGAGAGAATTGGCTGGTACGTTTTGCATTACACTCATCGTAATACCGTTGGTTCAGGATTAAGCTCAGAAATCACGGAAGTTCTATAGTGATACAGCACATATTGTTTTTTGTCAGAAAAAGCGTGAAGTATCGACTGGTTAAGTCGACCCAGCCTCGCGAAAAATATCTTAATCTAACACAACGTCTCTCCCCTAAATAACTGACTAGGCAATAAAAAAATTGACTGGAATCGAGGTAATGATCGAGTCCATTAAACTATAACAAGACTGATCACGTAATGCGCGGACATTAAACTTGATCTTGTATTATCAGCCGAAAATAGGACAACAATCAGCACCATGAAGGCTTCGAATGCCACCACAATGTTACGGACATAAATGTTGTAAAATGGACATTAGATTTGGACTAGGTCATACAAGAGCTTAATTGTATCAATGTCATAAAAATACCAAGCATCGAATCACCCCTGGTAATTGATTTCATGTTCTACAGCATTTTCTGGTGGAATGATAGCGTGGTACTGTAATTGTTTCAGACTACTTCACTAGACTGTTGATGTCTTCCTGAAGTTTTCTTGTTTTCCCGATGGTGTCAATAACCATATATTTTTAAATTGTCCGCAAACATTAGGATCTTGACTATCACAGGGTAAAACATTCGATGAACAATAAATAAGATTAGAAACAAGGCCACGTGCATCATACGAAAGCGTCATACATCGCACAGTTCATGTACTCATTTCGACTACAAAACTAATCACCTCGACCTATTTTATCCCTTTATCTCCCATTAAGGTAGGTCCACAAGACTGGACCATCTGACTCTATTGGGGGTTATTGTATTCAGCTCTCTCCATGTTTTATCGAGTTCTTTCGGCCTCCCGACTTACCCCTTTTCTTTGTGGATTCCATTTTAATGATGTTCGTGTTATTTAAATCGGAGTCTTTCCCAGTTGGTGATCAATCCATCTTCACTGTTTGTTTGCGACAAAAACTTAATTTTTGATCTTATCTGTTTTTTCTCAGTCATTTGTAAGTGCAAAAGTATTTCTCAACCTCTTCGATTGATATATTACTGATGGTGAACAGCGTACTATTCTATGAGAAAATCCTTTCAGTGATCTGGCAGCTTCTGTACTTTCTGCTGCATGCCGGCGTGTCTATATGTGTTGTACACTACGATGAAGTACATTCGTTTGACTGTTCTATAATAAGTGAAGTGTTGATATGATCTATACAGGTCCTTTTCATCCTAAAGCCAGCTTCTGGATTACAGTTCTAACTTACCGCTTCGTTTGTATTGATAGTTTCGTTATAGTTGCTTTTGGTAGTTCGTTATCCAGTTCGCTTGTGTAGTTGTTCTCAAAGTATTCCTCCTATTTAGTTGTTGTTTGTGTGCTATCAGGGTTTGGCAAGTCAGATGCTTTATAAGAGGGTTATTTGTGAGTATTACAGTGATCTTTTTACAGATTGGTGTAGTGTACTGCTTCTTTGCCATTTTCTTCATTTCATTTGCTGTGTCCTCCTATTTTGTAGTTCGGTTATATCCTGGTGGCATATAGGAATACCTTACGTTTACGACGTTGTTCGATTTTCTTCCACCTTTTATCAGCAATCCATGGTTTCCTAGTGTTAGCCGAGCACATCTGCTCCTCTCATAGTCCTGACATAAATAGATATCTGTACCGGAATAACCGGCCACAAGTCATGCCAGGATTGTCTGTTCCAATTTTAGAATTGATAAAACTACTCTGGAATATTTTGAAATCATTTCGGTGTTTACTTGATATTGTGGCTTGCAGCTGCTTGTAAAATTTATCTTTCGTGTATATAAACTTATTTTCGGATGAAAAATTGCTACTCTAATATTCTAAATGGTTTGCATTTGTCTAGTGCTTGCTATGTTTGAGCTGTTGTTAAAATGCCTACACCGTCATTGTGTGTGTACGTACGATCAGACCCTCTATGGTCACTGAGCGCGAATATTTCAATATTGTGCCTGCAGGTCTATTTGGAAATTCGATTCGTATTGCTATTCGATTCGAATCATCAATTCGATTCGAACTTGAATTTACCGTCGTATTGTATGCTTTTGCGAATTCGATATGTGTTTCCATAAATGATACTAACTTGTCAAATTGATGCAGGATTGTATTTTTGGATTTTCTAAAATATTTAAGTGTATACAATAACTTGAATCATATCGGGGCTTTGTATGAATACCAGTTCATCCGCACCAGTTCATTGGTCACTCAGCAAACACTGAAGTCCTGGAACGTCCCCTATCAATTTTCGCAAATCTTGGTTGGTTAGACAGCTGTCCCGTATTCTAAGGTGTTGGATCGCAAAAAGCTAGTGCAATTCATTACGATCGTCCGATATACATTTTGTGGCCATTTCTTTGCAACAGTTTCCTTGATTTCGTTCGTTATCATTGCCGAATGCATCTTGCCATGTATCTTAAGTGTATATAGACAACTATCATTCTGTAATGTTTGTGTAGATGATCCCTTTACCACCAGCTTTGTACTGATATCTGTTTGTATAGATGGATCCTGTTTCCGCACTACTACTGAGATCTGAGCCGTCATTTGCTTCTTACAAATCATCATCATTTGCTTACCATTTAAAGTTGGTTAGTTTGAAAACCACCATCCACACTATTGACACTGAGTTACACTGTGGGACACTGTATTAGAACACTTAAATGTGTGGAATTTATTTTTAACTGCCCTACGAACTCCATTTGTACCATCTTTGCTGCTTCAAAGCGCCCTTTATTTTCGCCCCACGTGGGGATCCAATGGAGCGAGGAATAGTGTATGAGCAATACACTATCCCAATTCTTGTCCTATTAGATCTCTTGCAAATCTCAACTGTGCCCTCACCTATTTCCCTTGTATATATTTCCGAAACTTGTCCGGATCTTCTACCTGCGTCACAATACCTATATAAACTGTCTGAGAAGCATCACTCTCACTTAGTTTGATTGGTTCCATTTTTTGTCCACGAATAGCAGAAATATGGTCACCTATGGCAGATCCTACATTATCAAAGGAAGGATATGCAACCCGAAAGTATCCTACAACTCGAAGTGATCAAACCACGTAGCCACGTATACATCGGCGTATGCAATGTAGCTTGAGTGACTGAAACGGTTAGTGATATTTACTATAAGTTCACCTCCCAGCCGTACCCAGAGCTCGTTCTGTTACTCGAAGGCTTACAAGGTCACCAATCACCACGAGAAAGCTAGTTTAGGAATCGAGAGAAGAGGCTAGAGAGGCTAGAGCTATGTCATATATATATATATATATATATATATATATATATATATATATATATATATATATAGATAGATAGATAGATAGATAGATAGATAGATATGTATTGTGACGAATCAGAGTGACGCCTGTGATAATAAAAAAGAGTTAAAAATTACAGCAGTAGTTTAGTAGTTACTCTGTTGCCAAATGTTTACACATACGAACAAAACAAAAATAAATAACGAAATAGACGGAGCGAACCAAATACGACGCAACGAAACTTCGCGAAGTGTAGAGATGCAAAATAATGGATTTCATCCTATAAGCAGAAGCCAAGGACGAACATCAAACAACAATGAAGGCGTTAAACGAGTAAGAGCTACAAACGGCAACAGGCGACAATGCGGCTATTAAAGGAAATAAGGTTACAATACGAATCGGGAACAATAGTTTTCGACATGAAGTTCTGGTTGCAGATATTGTGGATGAGGTCATCCTGAAAATGGACTTCATGAAACAAAATGGATTGGTATTTGATGTTGGACGGGGAACATTGAGCTAGGGTAATGTAGAACTACCTTTGCAACTGAACAACGGGAAGAAGCCAGTCGTTAATCGGATGGAGGTCCTGGAACACAACGAAAGAAAGGATAATCGCGGAAATTTCAACTTGGATGGGAGTACGAGGAAAACCCAAGGTAGTACTGGCGTTCTATAGAAGAAGAGTTCTGGATCCTGTTTGACACTAACAACGGCAATAAATTCGATCATGATCGAAGTTAGTCCCAAATAAGGTGTTAGTTTTCATTTTGTACCTTATATCGAATTCAAAAATACCGATTATTCGATATTGAGTATATAAAAAAGAGCCCTGGTTGTTTCTCATAAAGTAAGTCCAGGAAGTTCAGGTGCTACAGCAAAAATTATCGATATATGTGAATTTGTCGATTTGTATTATTTTTTCTAGTGTTCGTTGTTGGTCCATGAATTCAATCCAGCTTCCAGAACTGCTGTATAAGGCATCCCAGTATTTTCAAGCGGTCATCCAAAATAGTACTGACCCAGTAGATTTTGATTGACGTATTAATAAACTGTTATCGCATTGCCACTTGATCCCACGAAATCATACAGATTTATACATAGACGCAATCTGTGTGGTCTAGTATATATAAATATGAACATAAGATACACCCTAAAATTCACCTCATCTTAACAAAATATCTTATATGGTTAAAATATCACTTAATCACTTTGATAAGAGGATTTACGGTGTTTCATACACATACACACAAATACACATAAATAGATAGATCGAATCTAGTTTTTATTTTCAAGACAGAAATGATTATCCATTAGTCCGCCTATATACAGTTTTTTTTTGTATTTATTTTAATTTAAACTTTTGTGTGGTACAACAACAACAATAAAATAAGAAAATTAACCGATCGGTATATAACTTCTTGCCTTGTACGCGCGCGATGACCATTTAGTTCTTTGTTGAATAATTTTGTTTTGTGCATGTAAGGTCTTGGAACAAAAACCAATTAAAATGATAATGTGTAAGATTTCTCACTTTGGGATGTCTGTATCTGTAATCTGTTTATGTAAGTATTTCCTTTAATTAAAAAAAAAAAGAAAAACAAAACAAAATCGATTTAATTTTTTAATCATAAATTTTCAAATTAATTTGTTTTTGTTACACAAAAAATGATTCGGATCGTGGTTCGAGATAGCTTATTGTACACAAAGAAGAAGAAATTATTGATTTTTAATTACACAATTTATACACAGTGTTGTAAAGCTTATGCGTGCGTGCGTAAGCAATTATGCATCTTGAGTTCATTCTGAATTACTGTACCACATAACAGATAGATTCATAGCGCGTATACATCCAATTTAGCACTCCATCCGTTAGAAACTGTGGATATGTGTACGCGAAAGGGATGTACAATATATATAGAATTTTGCATGCAATCTAATTACATATTGCACACAAGACTTACTATCGCGGGCTACACACACACACATACTGTATAAATTGAAAAACTATGTTTTGATGAACTCAAATATCATCTTCGTACACACAACGTGTATTATATATGTTGTAATAAATTCTAAATTAATTAATAAATAATTATAGCGCACAGCAAATAAATAAAAACTACAACCAAAACAAAATTAATAATTATAATTTTTAATTAAATCGAAATCATAAACACAACAAAACAAAAAAATTAGCATGCAAGTTTATGTTCTTCTTGCGCACACCATATATACACTTAACGTTGTTGTTGTTTTTAATTTATTTTCTTCAAGAAACTATCATCATTATGATCATCAACATCTAGTTTATAGTTTTTATGATGTTATATATTTTTTTTTCTACTTTACCCAACTTATTAGATACGCGAATATGAATGATGTGATCAGTGATCTTTCCGCAGGTCAACCTTAACCGTTTCGGTAAGTTACTATTTATATTGCAATTTAACGTAATTATCATTTTCTTTACATGTACCTATATCATCTACCTACCTACCTACCTTATATATTCACCGTATACGTCACCACATGATTGTTGTAACAGTCTGCGTGTGCAAAATATCGTAGCGGATACATACATATCTATATGTATAGTATAGGCAAGCAGACACACGTCTTATTGTGCACAGAAGAGGTTTAGATTGCGATTTGCATCATATTTATATGCTCAACCTTAGATAGAGGTACATAGATTGAGGTAGGCGTATCGAGGAAAATTTATCAAATTCAATCATGGCAATTAAATCGTACACATAGAGATATGTTGTGGATGCAATGTTAAATGAATTTCTCATTTTCATGGTTTAATACGATGTTTCAATGGATCATTAAATTTGAATTATCGTTAGAGATAGCGTCGAAGATTTAGAATGCATATCGTATAGCCGTAAAATTGTATACACAAATCATAAGAATTTTCTAACGATTCACAATTCGTTTAAGATAAAGAATTTAACATTTTTAATTGTAAATTTATTTTAGAATAGAAATACATATACCCTTTTAGTACACATAAAACATTTGAGGTTAGGTTTAAGTATAGAGATACTTAAAACTCTCACATCCATACCTGACAATACCAGGTTATTCACGCATTAGCAAGATATTTTGCTTTGAGAAGTATATAAGACTACTGATCGACCCTCTCTCTCTCTCTTTCTCTCTCGCTCGCTCCCTCTCTCGCTCTCTCTCTCTGTCTTACTCTCTCTGTCTTTCTCTCTCTGTCTTTCTCTCTCTCTCTTTCTCTCTCTCTGGGCTTTAGCTTGAAAAATCTGGTTTTTCAAATACAATTTAAAGATGAGCAATTTCAAAAGCTTCATGAGTTTCGTGGGATGCGATAACTGAGCTTTGCGTGACAGCGATGGAAGTTAAAAAGTGGCCCTGATTGACAGCTATAAGACGTTGAAAAACGTTTTTTTTCGTTTAACGTTTTAATTTGCGAGCGAGGTTTGGCCTCTGGATCTGTGTTATACAATTCTGTAATATATAATAATATGTTGTTTCATTATGCCAGTGTCGACCGACAGCGACATCTTCTACGACTGAAAGGTTTGTAAAATTTGAAGTTGTTGTTCCTCGTATGTTGTAATTCGCTAGGCCGGATTTACGATCTAATGACGACATTAAATGGCCACTTGATAAAAAACGATTAAATTTCTCTGATACGATGCCGGACTTGATGTATGTACTGTTCGATTCGTATAAGTGTGTTCAATAGTGTCGCGACAATGCTAGCGAATAACAAGATACTTTACTCTGAAAATTTCGATTTATGAATTATTTTTGATTGTCACGTGATGATAGTTGTATATTGTACGAATTATATTCGGTCCAAGCCATCGTGTACTCGTTGTCCTTTTATTTCATTCACAATATCAGTAATTTGGGTCAAGCTCCTGATCTCATGATAAAAAATAACTTAGTGGTTTATGTGCCATCGAAGTCACGTTTTATACTACCATACGCCGGATTGTTCTTGAATATTAGAAACCATACATGATAACGGGTCTGATAGATAGCAACAATCTGCACAATTTCAACTTTTCAGCGCTTTTGCAATATAGTTTTCTTTGAGAAGTGGACTCTTAAGGATATAAATGGATTGATCGACTCTCTCTCTCTTTCTCTGGTCTTTTGCTTGAAAAATTTTTGGGTACGACCATTATGCAAGTTTAATTTTGAGAGAAGCAATTCCAAAAGCAATCCAGTAGCTTGGTTAGTTTTGTAGAGTAAGATAAATTGAGATGTTATGCTTGAACTCCACAAAAAGGATGGCTTGATTTACTACTTCTGTAATGCTGTTTCGATATGCCAATTTTGATTTGATGACGTCATTGCATAATTGTGCGATCGAAAAGATCAATACCTCAGTGATTTGAAACGATTATCAGTGTTTTGAAACGACTTGATATTTGATGCGTTTTTCGTATATATGTTTTGACTCATGTTGCAACAGTTCTAGCGAATTTCAAATAGAATCGTTAAGAAATGAAAAAGAGATACTTTAAGACCTGTAGTCAGATAGTTTAGACCTGGTTGCAAATCCATAAAATCGCTTATGTTTCTTACAGATATTATAACACAACACACCTGACATACATATAGCTTCCTTTAGTATGCAAATACTAAACTCTTCCACCCGAGTGTTCTTTAATGATGCTTTACAACTTTATATGTAATTTATCGTCATCATCACAAGATGACAGTATTGGACCAACAAATAAGTTTTAGAAAAAGGACGAACCAAAATCAAAATACGCGGAGGATATTCCTGTGGTGGAACGATGTATGTGTAGGCGAATCGTTTTTGATGAAGTAAATCATCGATAGAAGAACAAGAAGTTAGCGATTGGGACAGTTTCACGAGTGGTGTAAGGTGCAGAGTAAACTTCTGAGGTTATAGTTTTAAATATGTTCATCTTTCTTTAGTATGTGTAAAACTATTCATCAACTAAGTCAAACAACCAAGGTATTTTTTATACAAGGTATGTACAAAAAATAGGAGACCTGGAAATACCTATAAGAAGAAAACAAGGACTATTCAACAAAAACTAGAACTTATCTCAGGAAAGGTAGGCAGTAAGTCTTGTCCAGTAGTCCCGAAATTTTGTTGTTATTCTTATTCGAAATCGAGTACAGGATCATTGAGGTCAGCAGAACTAGAGATGGAAATGAAGATTTGACACTAAAAACATTCTTCGGTATAGAATAGAGACATGCGCGTAAGAATTGAGATTAATATCGGACTGAGTAAAATAACGAGTGCAATCGCAAAAGTGCACAAGTGTTTTACCACAGACACCGATAGTAACATAGTCCTAGTGATATGTCTTACTTACAATCTTCAACAAACATTCATGTTTTTGGGGTTCTTCAAGATATACCAGTGCGAATTATCGATTTGCAGTATATACTTGTTCCTTAGATCATATAACCATTCAAGACTGGCTACAGGTGAGTTCTTCTGAAGTGCACAAATAAAGAGTTTGAATCGAAGAAGAACTCCATTTCAACAAGTAGTAACACCCTTATAATTCTATTGCATTTGTAATATCCCTTTTAGAGATTCATTCTGCATTATCACAAGCTTGTGGAAAAGCCTATTTATCGAACGGATTTCGATAATGTTGAAAATTATGCCAAAACGTCCAGATTGAAGCAATGGTGTAGTCTACGTATTAGGACTAGTAGTCTACAAGTGGATGTGGTTATATAATACAGCAACCCTAAAACAATAGCAATAAGGAATTTCGTGTATTGATTAGATGGAAAAAAAAGTGTTCAAGCAAAGTAATGGCTTACGAAGACTGGTCAACCTTTTCGTGAGATAGAAGACACCTTGCAAATATCTGAAGGCGATATATTCACTTTATTTTGCATGAACATTGAATCTGGCATGGACTCGTTTGTGCTTAATTACCAATAACCATGTCTTAGGAGATAGCTAAAGCTGGTTGAAGCCCTCCAAGAAACTCGATGGACTAAAAAGTGGAAAAAAGTGTCTTAATGCATTAATATACACAGTGGATCTGATGACCTCGACCATTTTGGAGTGGAATTTTTCCTTGGGACACAGATAAAAATGGTTGCTACGGAAACCGGCACTTACAACTTTACTAATGATCAGCGCTTCGAAAAAAAATTCGGATTTATAATCTTATAAGGAAAGATAAGATTGGTTTAGCTAGAACGACAGTTAAGTATACATATCTTAAGATTTCGGTTTACTACCGTTCGGAACCAAAATTCTACATATGTCACAGATTATGTTTGAATACTTTCGAACGCAAAGATATCCAAAATGATACATTTACAAAGGAATGTTTTTTTTACTGCCTATGGCTTTTATTATTGAATCTTTCCTTCATAGAAAACTAACAAGATGTAATCAAATCTTAAAGACTAGTATAAATTCATTTAATAAGAACCTATGTTAGTTCTTAATATTAAATGTATATTTGGTAAACTCTGGATAACCTAGCTTGATCAAGAGGCTCCATTTTTGCTTAGTCGCCTATTTCTCAGTCTATTTAATAGTTCCTTGGCTAATTCTTTGGGGTAACAAACTAGTTTTAACTGGTGGATGTTGTATTGATGAATTGTATCGGTTACAGTTTCGATGAGTAAATCATGACGCAGTTTTGCATTGCGTTCATACCAGGATGCGTTTACAATCGTTCGAAGTATTTGTGACTGCATTCTTTCCAGTTTTGTTATATTGGAAGTACACGCGGAGCCCCGCAGCTGAATACCACTTGACTAGATGGGCTTAAGTATCATTTTGTACAGCAAGTCTTGGTGTTAACTTTAAGTGTTTTCCAATTAACCAATTAAGTGTGACGCATTTTAATTTAACTTGTTGACGTTTAGCCTCACAGACGGACAGGTGAGTTTACGGAGGGTAAATGTAATGTGCCGCAGATTTTCGCTCATTGGCTTTATTTCTCCATTTTATTAGCCATTTTGCAATTTTGTCTAACTGTTCTTGTAGAATTCTTGTTACATTAGTTAGGTTAGGTTGAGTGGTTGCTATAGCACACTTAGACCGGCGACGGTCCGTTGTAATACCACAGGTATCTTACTTCCCTATTACCTTTTTACTTACCTTTATGATAACCAGTTTGAGATACTTATAAGCGTGATAAATCTCCCACCTTAGAGTTTTCGAGATCAGAGAGGCAGCCCATTAAGAACTTACCCAAACGTTCATGTCTTGTGTGTGCCAAAGGTGGGCATGAGCATAGGAGGTGGTATAGTCTTTTTCCTCCTCCTCGTCCATATTGCTTCTGCAAAAGTCAATTGCTACTAGTCCTAGCCTCCTTGCATATTCTCCAGGTAGGCAGTGTTTTTAGTTGACTCCCCGTAGGAGAGTTCAGTGTCTTTGAGAGTTTCAAGTTCATGCTTTTTGCCAGACTTGCCTTGCAACACTACATGAGATGGTATTCGTCCCACCTTTCATTCGTAAGTCTATTGCCTCTTTGTTAAGCATAGTCTTGAGTGCATAATGGACCTCCCCAACTTTGCACTTTCCGGTAGCATTTAGAGAGTTGTACCCTGCTTCACTTGTTTGTCCTAATCCGAATTCTTTGATGGACAGCTAGAATTGAAGTATCATCCGCCAATCTAGAGACGTTGACGTAATTTGATGTTGGTAGGTCTGCTGTATAGATCAAGCACAACACTGGCCGCAGTACACTGCCTTGGGTACTCCCTACATGAGTATCAGATAAATCTGTGGATACGATATTATAATTCACCAAAAATTGTTTCGATTGAGCAAATAATATTCAATAATTTTACAAAAAACTTGTCGGTAATTTTGTGCTTTAATTGTATGTAGTAGCCCTTTATCCCATACCTTATTGAAAGCTTGGGCTTTTTCTAGAATCGCTGCAGAGCAGTACTATTTTTGTTCAAGGGAGTTCCTGATTTCAGATACGACTCTGTGAACTTGTTTCACGTTCCGTGTTCTGCTCTAAATCCAAATTTATGATCCGGAATGAGTTTTTTCTCGTTCGGAATTGGCTTAAGTTTTTGCAAGAGATTTTTTTCAAACAGCTTTGAGAAAGTTGGTTATAAGATGATTGGGCGATATGAGCTTACTTTTGTTTCATCTTTTCCAGTTTTTGGAATCATTATAATAATTGAAGTTTTCCAGTTTTCTGGATAGTGACCTGTTTTTATTATAGCGTTGAATATACCAGTTATTATTTTGATACATTTGTCCGCTAGATTTGACAACATTTTTCCACTGATCAGATCATGTCCGGATGCCTTTTTACATCGATGTTGTCCTTGATCATTTGTTTGACATTTCGGACGTATCTGCAAAATTCATTAGACTTTCTTGATTTCCAACTTGCTCGTTAGGTTTAAGCACTTCGCTAAGGTGTTTAGCAAATATATTTGCTTTTTCTATATCACTTTTTGCCTAGCTTCCGTCAGAGGGATGTATTGGAGAGAATAAGAGTATTGGTTGTTTAAGCTTACATGCAGCTTTCATAATGATAAACCCGTTGCTTCCGTAGCTGTAAGTCATTTCATATAATGTTGAAGCTCTTCGTCATGTTCATTTAACAAGGCGATTTTCAGGGTGTTGTCATTATTAAGTTTGTGTTTCTTAAAATTAGCAGAGTTCATCAGCGTAGCTTTATTCGGCGTAGTGATCTTAGCAGTTTGATCAATAAAATACAATATCTGGTACTTTTACATAATTCTGAGAATAACTCATGTGTTAGAGGAAAACATCTGTCTGTACAAAAATGAATTCCATTATATTTCAGTATAAGGATTTCTCATTACTCAATGTTTACCTTGTCGCACGCAAAAATCTGCTGGTTCAGAGTGAATGGGCCAACCTAGAGGTTGCTATCAGCAATGAAGGCTCTACATCATATTTATTTATAAACAAAAATCTGGCTACTTCTGACTGATTCCAACAGAATGTGGTTGAAACCAAATAAATCATATAATTTACATTAACATTGTGTTGACCCAAATCTGTGACACAGTGTAAAAATTCGGGTAATATCTTCTATAATAATGGACAACTGTTGATTATCAGCCCACAAACCAATTTTATTCAATTCCATAGCATAGCATGATTGACTCGTCACACATCAATCAACCAGACGATATATTCATCTTCAATTCCTAACCGCGATATTATATACAAGATGATGCACATAAGTAAGACATAAAATCTCTCATGGTATCAGTTTTAACGTCTTAAAATTCTTAAATGTCACGTTAATGTATCATTTTGGTTAATTTATGATTATTATACTATTATTCATATATATATATATAATAAATATTTAAGAAAGTACAAACAACAAGACGACGAAGAAGAAGAATTGAAAATATTATTATTATAACTATATACTATCGCGCACTATCCAGCGGTGAACACAGTTCGAACAAAATCTTTTTGTTTCCTCTCGTTCACAACGAGCATAAATATACTTTGATAAATTTACATATAACCAATTTTTATGTTGTTATGTATTTGAAATCATATAATAAAATCAAAACTATTTATTTATTATTAAATATATTCCAAGATTCAATTTAAGAAACTCTCTGTATATGTAAATACGTCTACGAGTACAAGAAAAGGTATGGCTACAACAAAAACAAATATAAATGTTTATTATCGAGTGAAACGCGGGGGTAGCTATTACGAGACTCGTGTATAAGCAGGTCTTGAAATCGTTGAACAGAAAATTGAATTATCGGTGGCGCTTAGCCAAGTGCTTTTATATTACCTATATACACACTCCCGAGCGACTAAATCGACTCAAACAACTTTCTTGACAGTTTCGTATTTTATCTTTACAATGACACCTTTATCTTAAAAATCTATACAGCACATTTCAAATCAAAGCAATCGTAGCAAATGCGATGTTTCGATGAAAACAATTGGTGTGCTACAATTTCTGTATAATACTGCGTTGACCGAAATTTGTCATCAGTCACTTATTAGATGTTGATTTGAACAAATCTGTACCAGTTTCGTTGTTTCCTCAAAATTATGAACTCCAGAAAAATTTCAATCAATTAGAAGCTATTCATCAGTTAAAAATGAATCAATCTGATGTGTCAAAGGAAACCAGAAGGTTTCAAAAAACTAGTACCATCAATTGAAAATGAAGGGACGACCGATTTATCGTTCTTACATCACTGCAAAATCACTGGCATTTGTTTGCAAACGCATATTACCTGGAGTAGCGTGCAATGGATGTTCGTTCTATTCCCTGACGAAAACAGAATATGTCGCCATGATAGTAATAGTCTATCAGATTGGATGATTTGGAGACGCGGGACGTATAGGGGAAGATTTCATATTGAGCTAGGAATCCGATACCATCTAATATCAGTGATAAAGTAACATACAAAAGGGGGATCGAGAAGGCGCAAAGAACGGCATGTATGCTTATAATCGGGGTGCTGAGGACAACACTTACATGTGTGTGGACATTGACTCCCCGTGGACATTTATGGTAAGCGCAGTTGGCGGCGATTACGGCCACCCGATTATCAGCTATATCTCAGTGGAAATGTCTTCAGACAGGACCCTCGACGATGATTAGCTCGCTATGGAAAAAACTAGCGAATCTAAACTACGTTACACCGACTTTATGTTTCGAGAAAAGTTTCCGAACTTCCTGCGGTCGGTTGCGAAAAGGAAAGCACTGCAGTTCCTTACGGATAGCTTCAAGCTACACGGTAAAATAGGAGCAGGAGTCTTTTGTGCTCCTTGATCACTGCAGTGTGTACCAGACAGAGTTGATAGGGATTGAGGAGGCCCTGAACTGCTTGAGACATAGTGTGGTATCCTCGACTGATATCGCCATTTATGTGGACAGTCAGGAGGCAATCAAGTCGCTCAATTCTGTTTCGCAGATGTCTAGAGTGGCGTTGGGTTGCTGCTCGGCTTTGAATGAGATGAGTGAGCATTTCAACATTCAGATAGTCTTTGTGTCCGGCCACTCGGAGGTCATGGGGAACTGCAAGGCGTAAGAATTAGCGAGTCGTGGTACAACTCTCCAACTGCTACCAGAATAGACAAAGTTGGGGTGACCCATTAAGGCACTCAAGACTGTGCTCAAAAAAGAGGCAGTAGCCTCAGCAAAAGAAAGGTGGACGAACACCCCCCAATCAGTGACCTCAAGTTTTCGTTGGATAAGGTGTGAAGACTTTATAAAAAAAACACCTTTTTGTGAGCCCTAATGTTTTGAATCGATCTAGTTGCTCGTGAGTGTTCATAAACGTTTCAATTTACAACACGTGGAAGAATTACCGCACACAAGTTCGATCTTGGTAAACATATATGTACATAAGTCTACCAACTCGCAAACTAATTAATTAACCGTATACCATTTTGAACTTAATTAATTAAAATTGAAAACCACTCAAATCTGTCTTAAAGACGAAACGTACATACATATATAATGGAAGTAATAATCCAACAACAATAACACTGAGACGAGGAATACATAACTACAGCATTATTCACGGGTGCACTGTGGAGAAGATATTGAAAAATGATATAATAATGAAACATGCCAGAGGCCATGTGAGCTGCTAATCTATCTCTTTTATTGTTGCTGTTATTTTTATGCTTTGTTATTATTATTGTTATTACTTGTTATTATTGTTATTATTATTGTATTTATTTATAATACCCACACAGCATCGTATATATAAGAATCGAATCTCGCTTACAACTTGCCTTTCTCAAAAATTTATATATTTTTTTTGTTATATCCACACAACAAAGATATCTTCCTATGTTTGCATTGTGCTAACCCTTTAATAAAGTATGACATGCTCTAGTGTACTTAATGAGTACTATTTCAGGGTTCTATAGGAGAGAGAATATGATTGAATCATAACTTATTAAGCTTGTTTGGACTTGACCTCCAAAAGCAAATGATAATCGAGGTGTACTGAAAGGTAGGAGTGTAAGCAGAATTAACTGAATACTTTCAATTCTGTCCGTTCAGGTCCGTCATAAATTCGATATTCGAGAAGCACGAGTACAACCTCCTGACTAGGATGACATAAACAATCATAGACTCGTTCTTCTGTTAACGTTTATTGTGTTAGCTCCTAAGTAAACAGTTCGGCATTGGCTATATGAGACGTCTCATAAATCGGTCCGTAATAACGAATAGCAAAACTAGGAGTGGAAAATTTGACCACCTTCTCTTTTGGTATTGATTTGATCTCCTTGCGTGTCTCTATAAATGCAGGATAGATTGGTCTTCCAGTATAAGCTACGTAGCGTGTGAACCTTGCTGCCATAGATCTTTGATAGTCAGTTGAGATTCTACTGATTGTGATCTATTTATGAAATAATATAATGTCCAAGACGTCCAAATCAGGTTATATCACCCAGATTAATGATCGATGATTGAAGTATATATAAGAGGGACGAAGTTGTAAGCGTCTCATCGAAGGGCGTCTCAATAAATGTCAGTAATGATAACCATAACCTAATAATAAATAACTCGTAATGGATTGTTATAGATGCTCATGTCTCTTTGGTTTCCCATGGTGACCGAATTGACTAGTGATTGTGAACCTATGAGTGTCTCTAAATACCACTGGACATGATTTGTTAAATTGGTTGTACTGCGTGAACTGATATGTTAGTCAACCTCCAGTTTGGATTTCGTCATAAGTTTACCACCACCAATACTATGAGTAACTGCCAAAGAAAACTTTTGTCTTGGGTGATTTTAATGCTCCTATATAGTTAAAATAGGGGGTTGGTACACCTTTATATCATTTGGATCTTTTATTAAAGTTTGCAATCAGAAATCGATTTATAATTTGTAGCACATTTGGAAGTCGAACCAGTCTTGAAACATGGAAGAGCCCTACTCTTATTCGCAGTTAAATCCATTTATATTTGAAACTTCCTAAAGGTACATTCGGAAACGGATATTTTATCAAGAGTAATGATATTTTAGTTAAACAGCTCCGACCATAAATTAATATTTGGTGAATATTTTGAACTCATGATACCCGACACTGGGTAACATGTGTATCCCAAAGTTCTTTTAACTCAATTGGAAGAGTTAGATTCAGAAATAGGTTGATACTAGGCTTCATTCATACGTAATCTGCTTAGATCGTTCACAAGCTCGCATTATTTTATCTCACTTAATCTTGTTAACAGCAGCATACTTTGGACATGTATATGGGATAAGTCTCTTCTATCGTGTGAAAATAGTGGGCACAACCTTTTTCACGGCGAGTAGACCTCTTTCACCTACATTGTATTATTTAGTAGTGTCTGCTGTCGCAATGCTGTGAGATAGTACGCATTGCCTAATCCCATATACCCATTGACTAACCCCATACCAATCTATAGGGGCTAAAAATTTGTAATCTATTGGTTTACATACCATTAAAGCTAAACCTAAAACCTTGTAAGATTATTTCCTAATTAGATGGATTGAATGCCCTAGTTATTTCTGTGTAACATTACCTTGGTACTTTCTAAACTGTAGATATAAATGCCTCAGCTCTATCGATTTAATGGCTACGAAGGCGGAAACTAGTTGGGAAAAAGAAAAGTTGGTATATAAGACTTATGATTCTGATAGGGCTTTCTCGTACAATACAGATAACTCTCCTTTTGATGATTAGCCAAGAAACACTTAACCTCACTCTAATCCCTATTCTATGCTCAGTCATTTGAACGATATACGAAATGATACCTCTTGAACCTCTTCGGGCTGCTCTTCAGCAGAAGCTTTTGTTTTCTCAGGCTGTTGCTGAAAAAAAGCTTTTTCTGTGTCGGGCTAAACCAACAATACTGAACAAAAATACCATAAATATGTGACACGACTCGCACCTGTTCTGTAGGTTTCAAGTGATCCAATCGTAAGTCATATAGTCTAGATCTCGTCCATATTTTCATATGAAAAGCATGTCGTTTTGCTTCGTAGACGCACAGATTCTGATTCAATTTCTATTGGAGAATCATTATAACTATCTAGACTCACCCACCTAGTACTGCTGAGTGGCTCACTTATTAAATTTTTTTAAAATTGTAGATTTATTCAAACCTGATTTGATGGAAGCAAACCCATATGTTTTCTTTATTATGGACTAATGGCCATCGTCAGTCTAGTGCACTGTTATAAGTATCATTTTTAGTTCCCGTACACCTAGATAACCCTCCAAATTGTGCTTCTCCCTTCAAATTAATATTGTTAAGTTCCTCCAATCGAGGCAAGTATTTTGAGCAGGCCACATAGAGCTGCCCATGTGAGCAGCATGGATTCTCCAAATTTAATCCACACACTTGCACCGAATGTCCTTGTGCTTTGTTAATAGTTATTACGAAAGCGAGTCGCACCGCGAACTGCAAACGTTTGAATTCGAATGACATATGTGTCGGGATCATTGGGATACAGTATGTCTTCACTTTTGAATTTTCCAGTCAAAATTGTTGCCAACACGATGATAAATTTGCCTTCGAACTCTAAATGTTGGTATGTAAGACTCACGTGTAACACCTGATAGCAAAGTTGATAAAGTGGTCCGGGTGGTGAATGTAATTTAACTTTTCCATCGGCGCAGCACATTCCTGGTGTTTCGTTCTCAAAATTCGAGGGCGCTACAATGCATGCAAATTTTATCCATTTTTCCAATGACGACACTTGCATGAAGACTATGTTTTCATTATTACTGTTATAATGGAATGCACCAAGATTCAAATCAGCGTACAGTGTTCGTCTTGATCGAGCGGTGCTTATTTAAACATTTAGAGCCTTGTTTTATGTTGTTCAGTTGTCTCAGCTTGAGAAGTACGTATTCGATCAGTTTCTAACCTCACTTCTCGTTGTTCAGATGATTCAGATAAATAGGTTTCAGCGGCATATACTTTTCTTGCGTGCTTGAGATGTAGATCGGCCATTTGTTTGTTGCATTGGAGGCATAATTGTACGAGAACGACGTGAAAAATCATTTGAATTTATTAGATGTCAATCAGCAATCCGAATCTCACAATGTATCCAATCCAATTGAACCGGCTATTCACACACGAATGGAAATGTTAATATTGACGGCGATCACCAATTCGCTGAGGGAAATTTGAAGAGAAAAAAATCAGAATTCGAGAATTGTTGAAATCGATTTTAATTCCACTCACGATTTTTTTTTGCGGTTGCAACCGCACACTTAGACCGGCGTTTGGTCCGTTGTGATACCACTTTTTATGTACGGCTATAGGTCCTATTTTTCGTAGAACCACCTGCGCATTGCATTGCTAACATGAATAATGGGACGGTCCATGGATTCTGAATTCGACAGGCAATCCAGATGTGTTCATTCAAACCACCAATCGCACCGCCCAAACGATCGATGGTGAAAAATCCCTTTTTGCATCTTGCCCCAAATCGGGATTCGAACCCGGTACCACTCACGATGATATCTGAAAAAAAAACTGCACATCAAATAAGTTTGGAACCTCAAAAAGCAGTCAGATCCTTCAGTTACACATTTAATGATCTTCGTGAATTCACTGTAGAGATCAACTCACGGAAACAACGAATTGAATTAGATTGAATTATTTATCAATTATTAATTTATCTCATAATGAAATGCACAAAGCTCGAAAAACGCTCTCAAATATAAAAATACGCGTATTGTCTGTTCAATGTGAGCCGGACATGAACCTCACAATTTACATAAATTCTTATGTCACCCACAACTCAAACATCATCATTCGTGCGCTATTTTCGTTTCAGCTCACTGAAATGACAATGGGGCCATCTGTCGAAATTTATTGGAATGACAGTAACCCCATCTGTCGAAAATTGGCCGTACTATCATCACATGATGTGCTAATCTATATAGGACACACATTCATTATCAGATTTGTTGAGTTGTCTGAAATCAAGAAATACTTGGCACCACAAGGCGTTTCCTGGTATACTTTCATATTTTCTTTCCAGATCGATTTGGATGCAACCTCATTTTTTGTCACAGTAATTTGATGGTGTTAATAGGAAAGCGAGATAAATACCACAATGAAGCGATTCTGAGGAAACCACACACATAGCGCTCATGGTTGAGCTATTGATTTGAACAGGTTTATTTATCCTTCCGATGTAACCCGAGTTTGAGTTTCAATAAAGAGTATACCATAGTTTGGAGTCACTTTTTAACTAACAATTTGCTGGTTGACATATCGATGTCTTCAATGCTTCCCAAGCAGAGTCTACTTATTAAACTAGTCAACGGGATCGCAAAAAGCTATTACTAGCTATTAAGAAAGCCTTGACATTTTCGTTCGGTTTTGGTTCATTTATTAGATCTTAGGGTAATTGCTTAAATTCTCCTGTCCTCCCTAACATACCAAAATCTGCCTCGCAGCTCTGTCATGAACAAGTAAGCCTCTATGTATTTATATACGATTTATGTCTTGAACAACCCGAGATCGTTCTGAATCTTACGGCATCAACACATATCGTAGCTACAGTGCGGACCTATGGCATAGCCCAAATTGGCCAAGGTCATCTCTACTGTGTACAATGTATAGTCTTGCAACAACAAGTCTCCACTTTTAAACTGTCGAGTAACATTCAATATTCGTCAGATGGCGGTATCCGATTGACGGGTTTCAGTCAAGCAATCCATCTAGATACTCAGCTCCACAAAGGGTTAATCAAAATGAAAGATGCACTGTACATGATTGCAGAGTAAAATTAAATTTACTTTAAAAGTTTATTTTACTTAGAGGCTCGTAAAGTCAAAATGTAAACCGTATCAAGCTGCATACATATCGTTATTGTAGTTTAGCCTCATCTCAACTGTATATACATATAATAATGAATAAATTGTATGTCGAATGAATTGTAAATTGGATAAAAATAATCAAGATCTATACATAAGACTATGTGTATGCAACCAACATATATAATAAAATATTCTCAACATAATTATATTTGCTTGAGGTTGAGGAATCGTTGTGTGATATTTGCATTCAAGTTTGTTTCGCCGGAAGAGTCATGTCATACGTCTATATATATGTATATATATAGTTAAGCGGATTAAAACCACACGAAATGTCAACCGGAAATGTCTTAAACATTCGCTATATATTATATAGTTGAACTATAATTGACAACATCGATGGCAAAAGATCACATGATTCACCCTCTCCGTCTCTCATGTATATATTTGCTCGAACTAATCGCCTTAACAATCGCGATTCGATTCAAGGATGAATGGCAAAATGTAAATCTTATAAACTCGTACACACATATAACCTTCTAAAATCTAAATCTCAACGTATATGCGTAGGTTAGAAAAACATTAGATCTACTTCTTCGTCTTCTTATATATTATGTGCTTTGTATATAGACAACCAAACCAAACAGATCGATCGATCGATCGACATATTTACATGATCATCGATGTTATATACATTATATGTGTACATATAGTCAAGATTAAAGGTTCAACTGAAACCAGATCATTAATCAGATATATTATATACAATGTACATATGTATATACGAAAGTCATGCACATCAAGGGGTTAAATTACATCTGTATGATTTCAACACACACAATACATACATAAAATCGATTCATTGGCTGCGTATACGAGTATATAGACAGAAACTACTGAAAATCTGAAAGAAAATCAATAAATTTTGCTTTTTGGTGTTTTGAATAAAAGTTGATGGATTCTATTAAGAATAGAACACACATTGTTCATACATACACATATGGTTATGAAAAGGTCAACGGTTATTTGATATGTTTTATATACATAAGAGTCAATATATATTTTTGTAAAGGTTGAAATGTTAATTAAATCGATTTTTTGTTGTATTTGTTATATTTTATATCAAAATTGAATCTAATTAATGATAAGATTGGATTATATACACTCTCGAACAACTATATCAATTCAAACCTCAGCCATGAACAGTCGAGTGGTTCGAGCTGTTTAAAATAGGGTATTGTCATGAATCAATATAAAATCTGTCCCTGTATAAATATCCTGCTTATGAAATTTCATGATACAGGAGAATGTCGCCGACATAACGTTTACTGGTCAGACATACAAAGACTGCTCTTGCCACTGAATAGGACGGACCTGATTTGCTCGATTCTCCAAATGACATGTGTTCACGAGCAAATTGGCGTCGAGCTTTGTGATGGTGTGCTGCCAATTTTAGATGACTAGCAGGCCGCCTTAGACCGATATTCACTTCCTTTAAGCGTATTCTTTAACTGCAACGACTTATAATGACCCACTTGGTTATTTGCCTTATCCATCCTTAATCAGTATAATAATATCATGACACATATCTGGTTTCGTAACCATGACTATGAAACTATGATTTTCAAAATGAGAATACGTGACACACTATTAGTTCTCATTTCATTTTGGCAGTTTATAATAATTCATTAAACTTTTAACTTTAGTGTACATCTGATAGAATCCGTTGATTTATCTTACACTAGGAAGTCATCTAACTGGGCGTTGATGTGCAGATGGAGCTAAAACAAGTTTGAGAGCTCGCTGTTATACTATAGACACATATCTGATTTCATAACTACAGTTTCGAGTTAACCATGATTTCGTTGTAATGTGTCACTGCTAACTATGGTTTGCAACTTGGTTTAAACATGGTTTCGGAATGAGCTATTTTTTCTCATTCCATGGTATTTTAATGATGACAGTGCCACAGTAATACAGTTAGTGAATAGCGGAAACTATAATATTGGGTTTTTTACGTTTTTGTTTATTTTTTTATAAAATTTGAAGTATAGAAAAAAAAAATTTAAATAATGGAAAATCAAAGAAAAAGAAAGGAAAATCAAAGAAATTAGGAAAATTAAAGAGGAGGGCAAAACAAAAATATTTTTAAACCTAACTGTGTGGTTTAAAAATATTTGGTTTACAGACATGTGTCTATAGTATAACAGCGAGATCTCAAACTTGTTTTAGCTCCATCTGCACATCAACGCCCAGTTAGATGACTTCCTAGTGTAAGATAAATCAACGTATCCTATCAGATGTACATTAATATATACTGATAAGTGGTCTCCGATAAATGATACCAGTTTTCTGAAATCTTAAGGATACTGTTGAGGTAGCAGACATAGCTAACGAACGACTCCTCATTGATTGCTTTTTGAAATAAAGCAATAGCTTGTGGGACTTTTAATGTATTAATGTTCCTGATTTTGAAAAAAAACATATGAAACTGGTTAAGATATGTTCAAGTCAATGTCTGATACTCATGGCAAATTGAAGCACGCCACTGAAGAACATCGGTAACCCATTTTCGTCTTAGATGGAACGGGTTTGTTCTTAAAATCAATTTGCGATATTTAAACGATTAAGCATTAGGCTATATGCTACGTGAAGTACGACAGGCTTAGTCGTCTGGGTGTTATTGTGTTTGTGACGCAAAGACTAAGGTGTCACTGACCATAGATTGATCTTTTGAGATCATATTTATCTAAACGACTTTTTAGAATAAGACAAGAAGATGAATATTCTGGGCCCAGTCCTATACTCACATTCGCCAGTGGACCAAGCGATGGAAAATCTAACTTAATGAATTAAAATCTTCCCATGTCAACTTTAAGAATAAACCATTGGTTAATCCGCCACCAATCAGCTTAAACGATATGATGATGTCGTACGAGAACTATGTTAAATACTTGGGTATAACACTGGATGTTAAGCTTAAATGAAAAGAGCATGTGAAGAAGAAAAGAAAAGAGCTTGATCTTAAATATAGAGAATTGTACTGGCTTTTTGGACTAAGGTCAACATTAAGCATATGCAATAAAATACTGATTTACAATCAGGTTCTAAGGCCGATCTGGCTATATGGCATTCAGTTTTGATGTTGTACTAAGAACATTAAAATCAAACTTATACAAATCTTATGCAACATGTCAATGTGCGGAAGCCTCTCTGCAACTGGATAATGAATATTTGGTTAGGAGACTAAAAAGAACCAAACCCTTTGGCCAAACCAACGAGGTATGTGAGCAGCTACATACCAACGGACAGGCATTCGTGCATCGCTGGATCAATTGATTGATGGTTAGTCTGAAATTGATGAAGAGATACATCGGGGTACACTTTAAAACCACAATACATAAAAATCGTCGTAATGGCCATTTGGTATGTTTATGACGATCTTAAAATGTTTGCTTTTAGTTTATCGACCAGTGGCCCTATTCTGGTAATTCCACGAGAAATTGGGGAATAGGGAATTGGGGAAAGATTTTATATGAAATTTCTGTTCAAATATATTTTTTCCGGCCTACTGACGAAAAATGTTCGATGTAAATATTTATAAATTGGGAATAATTTTTCCATACCAAAATTGAAAGGAAAAATTATTCCCAATTTAATACTAGCTTTTTACTTCAGTATGCCAGAAAAAAAAATATTTAAACTCTAATTACATATAAAATTATTCCCCAATACTGTTTTCCCCGGGAATTACCAGAATAGGGCCACAGTATAGCCAAATGGTTTACGTTTAGCAAACTGGTTGACTACGTTTAGCAAACTGGTATTTCGTGAGATTTTTGAAGTTTAAAGGGCAGTCAAGGTTCCATTAAAACTAGAGCTCAAAGTTGCCAGTTCACTTCAGAGTGGAAGGAATTTAAAAGGTGAATAAACTTACTCGTCAGTACAACATGCATTCTTACACTAAAGGTTTTGCTTTAAGATCAAAAAATGATAAGTGAAATAATGGCCACTCCTGTGTATTAGATAGAGAAATCTTGTCTCCGATAAGTGAAGCCGCGATTAAGAACGCGGATAAGCTAAGACTCTGTGGTAGCTGTAAAGATTGTAGAGATGGAAGAAATAGCACTACAATTGCTTTCCGCCTGCATCTGCAACCTAATTGTTTAAGATGGTTTGATTAGAATGTGAAATGTAAACCTACGTGGTATGGGTACATCTTATTGAATTGCTGTCACACTTTCGTCGCAATAATGCCATTTTATTGGGGAACACAACAGTTTTGGTCGGATCAAGAGCAATCGCGATGGTTTCAATTCTTGGACAAGCTGGATCTTGTAAGCTCGTTATTATAATCTACAATAAAGTGAAGGAATACGGAGCGCAAATTGTAGTCCAAGGTGTAGTTCGTATTAGTTAGAGGATGTATGGTGCAAAACCGATCTGTGGTTTTGACCATATAACTTTCTCGTCTTCCATGACTTTCTAACAACTCATTTTTACATAGACAAGTAGCTAGATTGGTGAGCGAAATTTTTACTATGTACTTGGATGACACCAAAGATAGTAAGAGTCGTATACCGGCTTTGATTTGATACGCTGCTGTTAGTTCATCGGTTGACTGTCATCAACATTTGAATCAACATTTGAATTCTAGGCATCAACATTTGAATCAGGACATTAATAGGAAGAGTTTTTTTAATAAAAATTTTATAACAGATTTGATTCGATAAGTTAAAACATCCTCCCGCTAGCTTTTGGACAGCAGTATGATAATAGCCTACCAATAGAAATGCCAAACAAACTCAATCTGTCATCGAACTCGGTTCTGCAAATACACTTACACATTATTATACACCCAACTTAGTTCCCGGTTCAACATCAATTAAAACTTCGATTTTGGCTAATTGAGCTAAATTGGAAGCCTAATGGGTATAAGAAATTCAGATAATGTAGTGGTCAATATACACTCTCACTACCTGGTGACATATCTGTTTTATTATTTAAGGTTTTGATGTCAGAAATTAACCTTCTGACACCAGTTACAACCTGAATTGAAGAAATGTTTCAAGGGTACTCAGTCATTAGAGAACGACACCAAATAAGAAAACGAAATTGGGTTGTATATAGCAACAGGTATAAGCTTCTTTGTTTCATGATATATTTGGACATCTACTGTTCAACAACGGAATGTATTCTAAATAGTTCACCATCTAAATAGTCAAAGTCTTAAAAGTTGTACCAATCAGTCATAAAAATACTGTGACAGATAAAACTATCTTGAAGATCAACAATCTTCAAGCTCTCATTGGACTCTATATCAGAAGCACACTTGATGGCACTCGACGTTAGTGCTAGCATTATAATCGGCTTGATTGGTGCACCTTTAAAGAATGTCGTATTGACAGGGCTTCGACATGCCAGGCAATATCTAGATGGAATATACCTTTATCTGTGCATTTTGGATCTGTACTCTCCACGAATTGTGGTACATGTAATGAATCCAAACATTAATTAAAATTAAGAATTCGACTGAAAATGCTTTTATTATGAAATGACCCTACAGTACTTTAGTAATGTATTGTACTACGAGATCAATTTTTAAATTGATCACCAATTTGCTGCGACTTGAAATGTTATATACCTTAAGGTGCAAGTGTTATATTACAGACTTAAGGTCGAGTATTAAACAACTCGTCTCTGGGATAGTCTGGTTCCTTAGCCACTCGGACGTTAAAAGGAACTGCAGGTTGGACGAACTTGAGAGGCATGATACAACTCTCCAACTGCTACCGGAAATGGCAAAGTTAGGAAGACCCATTAAGACACTCAAGGTTGTGTTTAAAAAGGAGGCGGTACCTCAGCGAATGAAAGTGGACGAACACCCTTTCGTGTAGTGTAGCCAGGCAAGTCCGACCAAAGCTGGACTTGAAACACTCAAAGACACTGATCTCCCTGCGAAGACGTGAACTAAAAACGATCGTGGGGATACTCACAGAACACTGTCTACTTGGAGAATATGCGAGGATTCTAGGTCTGGAACCAAATGACTTTTGTAGAAGCTGTATCCAGCTTTTGCACACAAAATATATGAATATTTAGATAAATGCTAAATAGATTGCCTCCATGATCCCGAAAACTGTAAGGTTCGAGACTTATCACGCTACATAAGTAGCTCAAACTGTGTCTCATAATGGTAATAGAGAAGTAAGATCCTGTGGTATCACAACGGACCGTCGCCGGTCTAAGTATGCTGTAGCGGACACTCAACCTAACCTAACCTTATCAACAAAGTTTTATTACGCCACTTTGTTGGGGATATAGGATATCGCGATGGTTTGTCTAGTCAAACAAAACATTCAACCTTATTCGAAATGTCATTCAAAGTCGAGATAAACAGACTCGATCTCGATTAGATGTGAAATGTTAGACATCAAATGTGACCTCAAACACAGTAGACACGAAATAGTAAATGCCAACCACCTCTATATGTAGCATGTGGGCACCATATAGCTTTGAATATAATAAATTGAACTAAATTAAATTTATGATCATTAATATAATTCATCAATAAATTTCTTAAAAATAAAGTCCCATCCATAAAGTTTGTTGTAAACCAAAAAGATATGTTTTTGTTCCAAAGTAACAGAATTTCATTTAAACAAAAAAAATCGTGAGAAAATCATAAGAAAAATTATAAATTCAAATGATTCCAAATACTTATGTATTTTATATTCATATATAAATCAGTCAAAATATTTAGATCACCTGCGGTTGAAAATGGTTAACCAAACGAAATGAAAAGATTTGTGGGTCATCGATGTAACAATCCACAGAACCGACCGAACCGAGCGATCGACCGTTTGCATTTGCATAACATTAATGATGTAACAATAATTGATTGGATTTTATTGTCCGATTCGATAATTAATGATGGAAATTAGCTTGGGCTTTGTTTACATAGTCATTTACATAAATATAGGTTTTGTTGACATTTATATACTGGATTATGTATATACGATCCGTTCACCAAAAGTTCATATCAACTTTCTGTTATATATATAGCGAGCGCTTCGTTTTAGATCTATATAGGACCCGGATTGATTGGGTTTGACAAATTTTCAATTGGTAATTTGTATGCTAATTTGTCCAGCTCATCTCATTAGCGAACAAATTTATTGGTCATGTATGCAAAACGAAATGTGCTGCTCATAAACCACAATATAAATTAATGTTGTTTCGGTAAAAACAATAACTATATAAGTATAATAATTAATTAAACTGTTGTTAACGACAAATCTATAAAACTGAAAACTCGCAAAAACTTAATGAGACCATCAAAGCGACATATAATATAAGACGATACAGTTTAAAGTTGTGTGGCGATATAGTTTTGGTAATGAAGTGGGTGGCGCAAACCTATTAACAGTCTTCACTTTAATATATTAAGCTTTACTGGTAATTTCGATTATAATGTGGGGGAACGCCCCGCCATTTAAATAAAAAATCGTATAAGATCGCATACTATACATAGACACACTGTAATTTTCTTCGGTTTTTTTTTCGAACAATCTATTATCTTCACTAGATGTGTAACTCTTTCTTTTCGTTTGTTTGTTTGTTGTGCGTTTTGTTTTTATACAACACAATCTTTTGAATACATTAGATTATAAAGTTACATTTCCAAATGTTGTTTACAATTTATATAATTATACAACGAATGATTAATCGTGAATTAATACAATGCTGGGCATGTTTAACATGTGGCCTATGATGAAATTAGGTTCAATTTAACTATGAATTTTCTTTATTGTAGGAACTAACTGTGATGATTTATACGTTGTCAGATGTTTGAGTTATCGATCTGAACCGGCAAGACAGTTATTGAAAATTTTTACCCTTTTTGGTACGGAAAGGCAGTAAGTTCTCAAACAGGTAGTTCTCGTGGCAGTAAAACACAAGACGACAACAGGTTCTGTAAAATACATGAAGCAATATTGGTTTGGGTGATCATCAATTTGGGTGACCGTTTGGGAACATCATAGAAGGAAACAGTAAAATCAATAAATGGACGAACTATTCAGAAAATGATAACATAAACGAGCACTTGAAGAAATAGCACAACCCGGCAAAATCAAATACCTATCGCACCCGAACACGAATCAGAAACTAGAACATTAAAACACTAACAGAAACAAGCAGGCTACCACAAGTTGAGAAGGAGTGTGTGAGAAGTGTCTCTCATTGTAGTAAGATGGAAAATAGCGGAATTTACCAATATGCACTGAAAACTATCTTACATTCTCTGGTCGTGCGGACATAAACAATGGAAGTGTATGAATTTGTTGTTAAACCTAAAAAATATGCAAGAACTATAAAGGTATCTAACTTCCCAACAGCACAATAAAATAAAGCAATATTCCCATCGATCAAGATGAAAGCGCATTTGAATCAATCAGTCAACTCAATTTGAAAGGCACTTTGTGAAATTGCGATTCCGAAGAAAACAATTGAACTAATCAAAGATGGCGTTAGGCAAGACCACAGAAAGCAAGACTGTTTTATCCTCGCCACTATTTATAATAACGCTTGATAGCATCATGAAGAGGTTGAGATATTCATATACCTTGGTTGTACTGTAGCACGGCATCACGTAAGAAGACATCAATCAACAAAGCCACAAATACGTTCAACAAGTTTCACAAGGTTTGGAATACTCCATTCTGTCGAGAAATTCAAACTATAAGGTTTGTTCAATACGTATGTAAAATCAGTTCTTCTGTACGGGTGTGAAACATAGAAACACACAGAAGATCACACACAAACTACAAGTGTTTGTAGATACCTGAGAATAATAGGGAAATGCTACAAACCGTAAGTGGAGATGGATCGATCACACAATGAGAAAGACCTTGAATGACATACAAAATATCATTAAAATGGAATCCACAAGGAGAGAAGAAAATCGAAAGTTTAGACCTTGAGGAGGAAATCGATGCTAAGAACTTGGTAAATCATGGAAAGAGCTGAAAGCAATAACCCCCAATAGGATCAGAATAGGTCGATTTTCAAACTTTGTAATGGTTCTCAAAAATGGACCAAACAGATTCCTTTAAAATGTCAAATTAACTATACTACATTGTGAGCTAGCAGCCACCTCGTACTTATCTGTGCTAGCAGCCACCTCGTACTTAGTTTCATTTTTTCAAAATCTACACATTAGACCGAGTTTGATCAGCACTCTGTTAAAATAGATTTTTCAAAAAACTTTTTTGAGGTTCAAAAGATATTTTGACTTCGAAAGTGCAAGTTTAGAATATAATATTCGATTTTCTGCAGTAAAGAAGAACTTTATTCATTTCCACACTATTATCATAAGAAATCGGAAATCCAATATACTTGAATCACTTCCAAAAGTGTGATTACACGAAACAAAGAAATTTTGTCCATGCTACTGATATCTGGATCAAAATTCTTACAACTCGACTAGTCAAAATTACCGTCAGGTTTAAATAGTATCAAAAAGTTGAGTCTGATCTTAAGGTCAACGAACTTGTAAAGTTTACAGATCGGAAAAGCTCTCTCTATTTTACTTGAATCATTCAAAGAGTGCCTTCTTCGTTGAATTTTTGAAAGAATCTACTGATAAAGATAGGAAACCTTGTTGATTGTAAAATAATTTTATTGCTATAAACTATATTCCAAAGAAATGTCCATGTTCAGATTTTTTATTGTGAATGTAGTTCCAGAATTTCCCAATCAGGCATATCAATTGGAAACGTAGCCGTTAATCGGCTACGTTTGCAAATGATATTGGTTGGTTAATCATGTGACCACTCTTAAAATCGATTTAAAAAAATGTATAAAAGGAAAAAGGCGGCCGACTGAAAACATGGACTGAAAAGAAGCCATTTTCATGCTAGCCAAAACCAATAAGTTAAATTGCTTCGACTATTCGTCAGAGATAATCTCCTCTGTCAAATTCTGATACCGATTTGGATATAAAAGATTTGCCAAGCACAAACACTATCGTTTATAACTATATTATGAGGCACTAGGCGAACTTACTATAAACATGGTACCAATAAAGTTACTGAACATTTTTGGTAAAGTGCGTAAAGCGAAAATGAAACAAGGTGAATTTGATAAAGACAGAGAATAACAGAGGTACGACCTAGATTTTAACGTATGGTGCAATCCGATACTCCATCAAAGAAACCACATAACCGAGGTCATCTCGAGGCAAGAGGTCTTAAATTTTAAAACATCGAATTTCTTTGATAACAACTAGTCAAACTAATCACCAGCTTGTCTAAATGACAATTGGTTTCAGTGATCCCTAACTTTTATGTACTAAAACTAAGTAGTGGAACCAAAATAAATCACCTCAATATTGTGCACGGTTTAGAGTTAGTGCAATAAATATACAGCTTAGGTTTATATGGAACTGCGTGTTTTGTTGGGTTTGTTTAGTATTCTAGCACCTAAATAGTATTTTGTATACATCGCGAAGTGAAACAATATAAGTAGTTTCCAAATGCTGTTATGATGTAATATTTTAATTTTATAAAATATAAAATGGTTAATTTCTTGGCCGAAAATCTCTTTTTCGTTTTGTTTGCTAACCATATTCCATTCGTAATCAAATCGACATCATATTCTGTTTGTCTGTATTGTAGATGCACAGCGAGTGAAATTTCTCCCTCTAATGCTGTGTAACTACTAACCAAGTTGCATATACACGGCCGATACATGCCGGGAAAGTCTCAAAGCGGCAATTTCCGTCTGAAAGACATCGAAGATGTAGGGTAAGCTATTGTAGACTCATGTGTATGATTTGATAATAATTACACGAAATCATTTCCTAAAACCCTGCTTCGACAAGAGTCCAAGGGCACATATATGCAATTTCTCTATATTTGGCAGCCATCTCAAGAACTGCGTTGGGTGTGGTTTGCATAGCTACCACAGTACCCAGACAAACAAGCCTTTAAAGGAGTTTTATAGGTCTCCCACCAACGCTACTCCTAGATTATGTATGACCCGATAACCAAAACGTATAATTAGTTCACGCGTCTGGTTTTCAAGCCTCATGGTTTACCAAATCACAGGTTTTCTTCCATGTAATTTTTGCCAGGTAATCTTTCGGTCAAACCAATCAGATACTTAACTTCTGAAGAGGGTGGTATTACTGCGTAATATTGCGCTAGCCGTTTCTGTGACTTACATCCTTTCCTTATAGTCTTCAGTGTTGAGGTGCAAGCAGGCCCGCACTATTCTGGAATATATTTGGTACTCTGTTGAAATTAACAAACACTACTATTTTTTTTTAAATAATTATTTAATTTTTCTTAATTCTTTTTGTATTTTTTTTGTTTGGTTTATCAATTTTTTTTTCGTTTGAAAAACTTATTTCAAATTTTATCTTTTAATTTCTTCCAATTTTATATATTCATTTCCTGACAAATCCTATTACAACATTCTTTTGTATTTAAATAAACACAATATACTTTAATTACTAAATACTAGATCAAATATATTTACAATAGTAATCAGAATATAAATATATATTATATATTATGAATTTAATTATGTAAGTAATTAATTAAAACTTTTCTTACTATTTATTAAATTTTTATTTTTGATTAACAATAATGATAAAAAAAAGTCAAAGCTGCTTTTTCAATCCTTTTTTTTTATCTTTTTTGAGGTTTTTGTAGTAAAAATTTAGTCCTTCAACATTTCTTATTTGTTTTGGTTACTTAAAGATTTTTAATTAAATATTATTATTATTAATTATATTTTTGTTGATAAATTAAACTTAAAATCTTAATATACTTTGCCTACTTAGCATTAAAGTCATTTGTTTTTTTTTTAAATATTTTACAATTAAACTTATTATATTTACATTGTTTAATTTAATCATTAAGAATTATAATAAATTTAATTTAAAAACAAAAAAATGTCAAAGAATAATATTAATACATTGTTTGATATGACTAAAAAAACGTTTTTAAATTATTGTTAATATTATTATGTACTTGACTTATTATTTAGTAAAATAGAAATTATATGTACATTGAAAACATAACTAAACGAACATTTGCATTTTTAACTAACATTTAATAATTAATAATTTATAAAAAAATAAAAATCTATTTTATTTTAAACTTATTATACGTTATAGGTTTTGTTATTAAAAATGCATTTTATTTTGTAATATAATTTTTAACGTGTCTGTTGTCTATACAATTCATAATAATGCTTGGTTAGATAAAAACAAAATTATTTTATTTTTTTAAATTTTTAAGTCGCGCACAATTCAAACTAATTAAATAAAATAAATGTTTTTATAATTATAATCTGAGTTTGTTGTAGTTACAGCCAAAACTTGCAATGTCGACTTGCACACAAAAAAAATTATTAGAGAAAAAGGAACGAAACTTCAACCATCTTTTTATTAAAGAAACGCTTATTTTAATTTAATTTCAAATCAGGCAATTATATGTACTTAAATTAATTTTATAATTATTAATTGTTAAAAAAAAACTTTATCAAAATTAATAAATAAAAATCGTCTTTCCTACTATTTATTAGATTTTTTTAGTAAATGATTATTTTTTTTCAATATTTTCAAGATGACCTGCTATATATTAACAAGTGTCTGTGTGGTTGTGTGGGGATGTATTCGTTTGTGGTTTGACAAAAAAAAAAAATTGGTACATAAAAGAAATTATAAAAACTATTTTATATATAAACTATACAGAAAAACACTATGAGTTGGATGGAGGTGGTGGTGGTCTACGATCATATTCCCTATTTCGATAATCTAAATATTCGCGATCATTTCGCCAGTCTAATGAGCCACCCGGTGGTGGATACCGATCTCGATAGCCAGGATTGTGTACGTCACCACCAGGGCCGTAATATCCTGAATTTGGAGGTGGCAGGTAATGAGGCTTAGCCGGAGGATAACCCAATTGCGGCGGATATCTGTATAAAAAAGGAAACCAAAAAAAAAACATTTTAATTATAACAATCTCTCGACCTTTGTTCGTATCTTCGATCTAACCGTCTATCTCGATCGCGATCCCGATGATCACGTTCCCTATGGTACGATGATTGTGGCATCCGATTGTAGCCATCGTAACGATCTTTGCGATGATCACTAAAACGTTCACGATTTCCGCTCCAACGGTCCAACGATGGATCGCCATACGAAGGTCGCGAATCGGGATACATTGGAATACGGGATGGTGTTGTTGGTGCTGTACCTCTGGGTGGACCAGCACCACGCATACGATCGCCACTGGTTGAATGCGAATTACTGTATTCGTCCCATTTTTTACGATCGTCTTTTTCTCTACTTCTGAAATATTATTTAAAAAATTAAAGAAAACGATATGAAATTTTTGTTAATGTGATCGACACGCACCTATTATCCCTATGTAACTTCTTATGATTATCACCATCGTACTCTAAATCCTCCAGACGTCGTTTTAGGTCATCTTTTGCACTACTACTATCATTACTAATTTCACTAGTCCTATTTAATAAATCACGATCACGACTGTTTATATCACGTTCCTTATGCGACGAATGAGAATACGCTGAGGGCGCCGCAGCCGATGCGCTTGCATTATGTTTCCGCTCCTTTTTATCTTTACGCTCCTTCTTCGCATCAACCGAATCATGAGATTTCATTTCTTTACTATTACTACTACTAATATGTTTGCTATTGCTATTTGACGATGATTTATTATCTTTGGTATCATTTCCAGATGGTTTTTGTTCCTCGCTTCGTTTCAACGCGTGTTTATACAACTTAAATAATTTTTTGGCATCGAATTCTGTAAATTTTGAAACAAAATACCATAAATTGCTTTTCCATTCTTTCACTTTATCGGGATCTTTGTACTCGGTGAGACAAATATCGATTTGTTTACCGATACTCAATAAGCATGCACGAGTGTGACTAACTTGCTCTTCGGTCGATAATGATTGGTCCGGATTATCTAGTGCTTTGAGAGCCTTTTTCACCGGTCGCATTTTTTCTTTACATTCGTTGAACACTGTCGGATCTAGATCACCGAGAACGTTTAAAGCACGTGGCTCATTATTAGCCGTAAAGTGCATAGGACCCTCCGATGTTTTTCGCTTATTCTTTTTCGGTTCTTTATTTTTCTTTGCTTTTTTACTCGTCGAGTCTTTAGACTGAGAGTTTTCATCATGTACATGATTAATACTTTTATCGTCCGCGACACCAGCCATTTTTTCTTTTTTACTATTTGTTGGCTTTTTACTATGTGCGTCCTCGGCTGCCGACGAAATGTCATTTTCTCCTGGATCACCACCCTCTTTAACCAAAGTCGCCGCTTTTTCTTTTTGCTTTCTAGGTCGTTTCTGCTTTGATACCCCACGTTTTAATTCGACATTTTTCCGAATAATTTTCAGTAAATATTCAGCCCTAGACTGTAAATGCTTCGGTTGAGGTTTTTTATTTGGATCATTTTGTAGAATTTTATCGGCCAAATTTAGTGATGGATCCATTTTCATTGCTTCCCACGAACCAAATCCATATTGATAAATTCCTACCAAAAGTTTTGAATCATCTTCGACACCCCATTCACTGTCGAAATTAGCTGGTCGAGTTTTTATTTCTAGAGCCCATTTCATACGATCCTCTTGAGTGTTTGGCATAATTTCATCGAGTGGTTGCAATTCATCTTGACTTTGCATAAGAGTTTTTGCGTTAAAGGACACGCCACCAAATTTTACTGAGAACCCAGCTCGTGCACCTCGTTTTTTAGCTTGGGTCTGATCATTGTCGTTCTCCTTGTGTTCGTCCAAAAATGTTATACATCGTTCACGTAGTAATTCGGCGATTTTCTTAAGTTCAGCCAATGGTTTTTCCTGAAGTTCTGCATCGCATGCGATCGCCTCGAGACGCTTTAACGGTGCGGGGAATTTTTTATACGATTTAATGAATCGCCTTAATTCAGCGTCAGTAAAATTTGTAAATTTTTCACGAACTGGTGGTCGACCACGTTTCCTCGGACGATCTTCATCGCTACCTCCACTGTAATCTTCAGACTCGTCTTCAGTATTCTTTTTTCGTTTTCGCTGTAGTTTACCATCATCATTCTCATCGTTAGCCTGATTTATTTGTTGAAGTGTTTTTCGTCGGGGTGGCAAATATAAATCCTCCATTTCTTTTGATTTTTCATGATCTTCTACGGCCCTACGGAAATTTTCTGGAATAATTTCGTCCCAGTCTTTTGTATCCATATCGTCCTGATCTACATTGGACGGCGATCCTAGATCATTTTTCTCTTCCTCGAACTTCCCAAAACTCGCTACTTTAAACGCAGACAACAATTCATCACCTACCATAGTCGGTGCTTCGTCCCGTGTTTCAGCTCGCCTTAAAATTTCATCTATATCACATACTAGATCATCCCCATCGTCGGGTTCGTCTTTAAATAATTCCTCGGCGCCAAATTTCAGAATCGCCGACAAATCTTCTTTATTGAACGGCGTCGTATTCGTTGATTGCGTTTTATCCAGGACAGTGCGACCTGTTGTATCCATCCGTTGGATGACTAAATGATCCAAAACCATTTTTTGTTTGGCTCGTTCTACAATATCCTCTTCGACCGATCGAGCAGTCACTAGCCGATAAATATTTACTTGATTCTTTTGGCCAATACGATGAGCCCGTGCTTGAGCCTGTAAGTCATTCTGAGGATTCCAATCCGAATCAAATATTATTACTGTATCAGCGGTTGCGAGATTAATTCCTAAACCACCAGCTCGTGTCGACAACAAAAAGCAAAAATCTTGTGACCCTTCTGCATTAAAATGATCTAAAGCCTGTTTACGAATTTCACCTTTTATACTACCGTCCAATCGTTGAAACGGGAAATGTCGTTTCTGTAGATATTCCGCCAAAATATCCAGCATACGAACCATTTGAGAAAATATAAGAACCCGATGCCCAGTTTCTCTTAATCGCACCAACAGCTTATCAAGTAATACTAATTTTCCTGAGCCACGTAGCAAATGCTGTACTGCGTCCTCGGTAGTCGCTTGTGCCTCATACTCCAACGGTCGAATTAAAACTGCATGATTGCAGCATTTTTTAAGTTCGATCACGATATTTAAAAATGTTGACACAGATCCCTTAACCCCTTTTCGTAGAGCATTGAAATTCTTCGTAAGTATCCACTTGTAGTATTGCTTCTGGATCGACGTCATTTCAACGCGTAGAATTTGTTCGACCTTAGCCGGAAGTGACTTTTCAACATCTTTTTTAACACGTCTCAATATATACGGTTCTAACTGCTTGTGAAGTTTAGTGTACCCTTTATCTGCCGCATTGCCGTGATCTTTTTCAAAATCTTCCCAAGTTTCGAATTTATTTGGCATAATAAAATGAAGCAGTGCCCATAATTCTTTGAGTGAATTCTGTAGTGGAGTGCCAGTGATAAGTAACCTATGATTTGTATCAAAATCTTTCAATGCTTTATACAATAGTGAATCGTCGTTTTTAAGACGATGTGCTTCATCTACTAGAAGCGCTGCCCACGATATACATCCCAAAAATGCTTTATCTTTAAGTAAAATTTCATAAGTTGTTAAAATTGCATTGAATTTTAACCGTTTTGAACTTTCAAAGCACCACTCATATTGTCGAATAATTTCCCGCGATTGAACATCTCCTAGATATGTAACAATATTCATTTCTGGTGCCCATAGGGCAAATTCACGCTGCCATGCTGTCATTGTCGATAGTGGAACGACACAAAGATATGGACCATATAGCGATTGTGTTTTGAACAGAGTATATAGAAAACATATTGTTTGAATTGTTTTTCCCAATCCCATTTCATCGGCTAGTATTACACTATTTTCTTTACACCACGTCAACACTAACCAATTTAGTCCGTCCATTTGATAGTCACGTAACATTAGGCCACGACTTTCATCGCCCAAGAATTCTGGTTGAGATTTTAAATGATGAAATTTAGGCCGATATTTTAATACTTTACAGTGTTTTGATGGAGTTAATTTTGAATTTTCGCGATCGTTAAAATGTTGTATTTGTTCCGACCATTTCTTGGCAACAAGACTTGCATCCTCCCACGTCGCATCCATATATGGTAGATTCTCCCACTTACAAAAATAATCAATTCCACCTTCTGGTTTAACTGTTTGAGCAATTATCCGATCGACATTGTAGTAACTTTTTAACAGCTCGTTTTGTAATTCCAACTGACATTCATAGTAATCGATGTCTTCGGGACCAGCATGTCGACGCCATATTTCAATTTCACGTTCACGTTTTATATAATTTTCCAATTTTTTGATTCCCTTAACTTTTTGTTCTTTTATTGAGTCTTCACTCTCCCATGTATTGTGAATGTGTGACCAACCCTTCCATTTGATTAAAAATTGATTTTCTGTATTTTCCTTATCATTTTCGTCAGTACCTTCATTTGGATCACCATTTTCTTCTACTTCGTAGATCGTCGTTTGATTTCCAGTTATGCCACGACGTCCACGTCTTCGTCCACAAATACGTTCGATTGTTTCCGATTTATCAGTCTCTTCGGTTACGGGGGATTCTTCATATTCTACTTCTACTAAATCTTCCGAATCAGTTTTTTCATCTTCGCTTGCTTCTTTATAACTAACGGATGTGGCAGCTGCTCGTCTCGAAGCTAATCTGTGAATAAAAAAAAATATAAACAAAAAAAATTTCGGTTATACTCAACACGTCATATAATAGTGTAGCTTAAAATTTTATGGTTTGAGTCTGTGCTATTTTTGTCATGTTGCATGCCACTCGAGTAACGTACTATGCTATACTCGTCATAAAAATTATTTGTATTAAATATTATTTGGTCTCATGTCTCAATTTCTAGAATGTTCGATACTTTGTTTTCAATGTACACAAGTCAACTGGAAAACTAGCACGCAAGTGTCATTGTAAAAATTAAAACCATAATGTAATAATATTTGGAGAAATTACCTTTTTTTGTCATCGTCACTGTCGCTATCTTCGTCAGACGAGTAATTTGTACTACGCTTTTTACGGTGCTTCCGAGGTCGACCTCTTCTTTGTTTACTTGTCGACGAACGCTCAGATCGTTTTGGAGGTACAACTTCTTCTTCACTATCGCTGTTTTTATAACTTCCGCTATCGTCGTCTTCTTGTTCGTCAGACGAACCAGAATCCCAATTGGCTTTGTAATCCCGCTTTCTAGACGATTTACTTGTTGTCGGCCTACGCACTACATTCTGTTTTTTAGCTCTTTGTTTATTTTTTGGAATATCTTCTTCCTTTATAATAAATAAAATGGAATATAAGTAATTTTATCGTTTATCGAAAATGTATTGAGTTATACTTACGTCATAACTACTCTTTCCCGATCCATAATCATCACCATCGTGATTATCATTCGAATCATCTGAATCACCATGATTCTTTCGTGACGCTTCATCATCGTAATCTTCATCCTCATCATCATCATTCCCATTGTGAATCGTGTTACTGTTGTGATGATTGTTTCCATCATCGTCATCATTATCACCATTTGTATTTTCATTATTATGACCACCACCACCCCCGTCATCGTCATCATCATCATTGTCTGATAAATTTTTCGATTGATCATTATTATCATCCTGATTATTTCTTATTACATTCGTAGAAGTATTATTGGATTGATTGAATGATGAGGATTTGTTACGCGAGCTACCTTCATCGCTTGAACACGAACTCGAGGCGGATGATGCTGAACCGGATTCAGAATCAGAATCACTTGTTGAATCACCGCTCGACGATTCATTATCCGAATCACTTTTTTCTTTTTCCTTATTTATATATAGATACAAAATAGAGATTGAGATTCAATTACTAAAATTAAAATTTAATTGTTTGGTTTTGGTTTTAAAATTACAACAAAAATTTGTTTATTCATTATAAAATATATTTAATTTTAAAAAGGTGGGAATTTGACAGAATTTCAAGTCTTTATTCAATTTTACGATATGATTATCTAATCCGCGAATATTGATAGATAATCAACATCTTACGAACCATCACACAATTAGGTAATCGTCAAATTTAGAATCTAGGTTTTTCTTCATTTTCAACACAACAATAAATCTAAAAATAGACGAAGATAGCTTTACATGAAATATAATTTCGATAATTATCCACTAGCCGCCTGCGAACTAGTGCACAGAATTTACAATATTTTGAATATTTTAACGATTCGTTATTCGGTTGACATTGACACTGGGGCACAAACATCAATTTCGTGTACCATTAAGTACCTAGCATTGTTGGTAAACAACAACCATTGATTGAAATAATTTATTAAATAATCGATTAAGCAAAAGAAGTGACGAAACAAATACAAAATCAATCAAACGACCGACTGTACAAAACATCTTACGTCAATTACAATAATATTTTATAGATAAAATGCGAACACGTGACTGAGTTTACAATCCATTGTACTTTACAGTATTATAAAAATTACTAAAAAGGTTTGGGCCCCAATCAGATATTTGGGAATTTTGCAGATCCAATTAGCAGGTGAAGCCTTAATCAAACCACAAACATCAGATGATATAGCTAGGTTACTGTGGTTACTGTGAATTGAAGCTTCCCTGATTTTCTAATATGTTATTACTAAAAGGCAGGTGGTCTAAAATCTCTTTTGAGCCGAAATACTTCTAATACTTATACGTACGTAATAGTATAAGCCCAATGTCTCGGCCTTAAGATAGCTGTATATTTACCATTAGTACTGTATAGCAACCATTAAATGATAGTAACAAGAAATTTTGGGACCAATGTTGTCAGTAAATGCAAAATTCAAATAATTAATGACAACCTATTGCTCAACTATAAAGTATAAGCTGAATATAGCTCCATGATTAATCCTTAAATCTAGATAGACAACAAATAAAATTCTGAAAATAATATAGAATCCTACCTCAGCAGTGGTAAGCAGGTACAACCTATTAGCTGAAACCGACTAGGGCAGATATTGGTAAGCCTTTAAGACGAATACCTTGCATAAAAAGTAGATATACACCATCATCGAGTTTAACCATATTAGAATTGTATGAAAGGATGGGATTTTACTCATATGATCACTTTTAAGGTGCTAGATTATGCTGAAGCCAAATCGAGTACGTAACAGTATAGGCCCGATTTCCGATCTTTAGATAGATTTTCTTTAAGCTATGTTACTCATAGTAACAATTAAATGTTAGCATTAAATGTTAGAAAAGTTGGGACCAATATTGTTCAGTTAATGCAAAATTCAAAAATTTGCTCAATTATAAAGAATAAGCTGAGGATAGTTTATAAAGAATCAGCTAAGCATGTTTAATCCACAAATAAAATTCTGGAAATAATACTCAACATTTTTTCTAATTGATGTCTTCGTCAGCAGATGGCGACCAAAAAGGAAACAATACAATCTACAATAAATCAGTGGAAATGCTTTGGAATAGGATTATCTCAAACATTCGATTTACATAAAGAGAAACGTGTTCCATCAAGGACTTCTGAATGAGGTAAGCAGTGTACAACCTATAAGCTGAAACCGACAATGACAAATGTTGGTAAGCCTTGAATAAAAAGTAGATATACACCATCGAGTTTAATCAGATTAGACTTGGATGTTAGAATGGGATTGTAATGTCATGTGCTCTTTTAAGGCCCTAGATTATGATCAAGCCAAATCGAGTACATTATAGTATAGGCCCGATTTCTCGATCTTTAGATAGCTCTACGTTATCCTGTTGTACAAGATAACCATTAAATGTTAGTAACCAGAATTTTTTTGACCAATGTTCATTAAATACAAAATTCAAAAATTAAATTAATTACAACTTATTGCTCAACTATATAGAATAAGCTGAGTATAGCTCCATGATTAATCTCTAAACCTAGATAGACAACATATAAAATTCTGAAAATAATACAGAATATGTACTCAAATTCGAAACAATTTTTTCTAATTGATGTCCTCGGTAAGCGTGTGACAGCCAAAAGGAAGCAATATTGTCTACAATAAACCAGTGGAAATTCTTTGGAATAGGATTCTCCCAAAATTTTGATTACCAAAAGAATGAATGTGCTCCTTCAGCGACTTCTGAATATGCAGATTGTGATAAGGCTTGAAGGAGACTTGAGGCAAATGCTTTAAATAAAAAGTAGATTTACACAATCCTAGATTGGTCGTAAAGTAAGAATAGTCTTATTGGAGGGTATGCAGTAAGAGTGGGACTTAATCTATGACTTTTGCGGAAACTTTTAAGGAATGGCCTTTGTATCAAATAATTTAGTTGATTTTTAAAATGAAATTAGAAAAGCCGCAGAAAAATTGTACAGAAAATTGAGTATAACTAGTAATAGGAGTTAAATCTATTACAAAATTTGAAAACAAAATTTGAAATTTTTAAACATTGCAGTATTATCTTGCAATCTTTTGAACAAAATCTGTAGTTCAATATTCTCTGGAACAGAATTTTGTTTTCAAAATTGTTCAATTTCGAAGGAGGCTTAACAAACTAAGTTTAAATTTCAAGAAAATTGAGCAACTCGTAAGAACTACCATTGGACTTTGAGAAATTCTGAAAATAAAATAGAATTTTGATCGACTTCTTGACCATAGACTCCATTATATATATATATCGAACTAACAAAATGCTTGAATTACCGGCCCAGATCACTCATTTTAATCAAAAACATTGAGCAAACGGTTATCATTCGACAGTAAAATCGACATTTCACACAGATTTCACGATATTTTGCCCGGCAAATCAAATCATAATGAAACCAAATCTCAGTTTACGATTAAAATTATACAAATATATTAAAAAATTGAATAAATTAAAAATAAATTGAGCAATGAGCTGGCAATACTCCGTGATTTTAGCCAATTGCTAAAAAAAATCGTTATAAATCTTTATTTAGAAGAAATTGTATTAAATTTATACGAGTGGCTTAGTCATTGTTATGCTGGTACACGTTAATGTTAAGAAGGAATCACAAAGCTGTTTGATGAATGGTATATCCTTATGATTCAGGATTCTGGTTGGTTAATATCAGCTCGATAGCAGTACAATAAATGTTGGAAGCAGGTTTGAAAGATACTTGTATCGCAACACTATGCGAGATTAGGATGAAACAAATCCTGTTTAATACGATACGAGGTGATAGTATCAGAACGACCACCACTAAGGCTTCTTAATTCTTTAAGAAATCCAGTGTAAATGATCTCTCAGTTCAATATTATGAACTAGGTAGTTGACCCAAATATATAGGAACTATGAATAGATCCGCGAAACTGGCACTAATTAACAGCCAATACGTATAAAAAACACGAACAATTTTGGCGGGAAAATAAGAAAAAATCAAAATTGCATCAAAATAATTAACAAAAGTCTATTTATTAACATTGCTTCATACAATAGTTGGCATTACAAACTGGTGATCACTAAAACTAGCACATTAAATGAAATATTCGACACTCGGCCGGCCAATCCTCGATAGGATCCTGCAATAAATCACTAAATCCATTAAAAAACATAAAAATCATACAAATTCATCACTAAAACATAGAACTTAACATATTTAGTATGGAAAAAGCATGGAAAATTGATTCGCACAGTAGTATATGGGGACTAAAGACCCATTGGAACAATTTGGAATAGATTCTAGTGAAGTGGTAGAACAATTTTCGGATAAAAATTGCGAAAAAGGGTCCCCAAAAATTTTCAAAATTTTTAACACAATCCCACACCTGAAACTCCAAATAAACGTTTGGCACAAAAAAATCGGTGGAACAGAGCCTGGAAGAGGATCAAAACCATATCTGAATATCATGTAAACAAAACAGATCAACAAAAAAAAAAATTCACCATACAAAATCCAACTTGAAGTCACATAGAAAAAATTTTTTTTACTCAATGAAAATTTTTTCATGGCAACTTTTTCAACTTTCGACACACAAAATTCTATAAATTCGCCACACCCATATAAAATAAATATAATTTTTCGATACTGTAAACTATTTAAAACTAATTTACAATAAATTTATTTCGATTACGACTAAATTTAATTAGGAAAAATCAATTTTTCCAAAGCTTTAACTCACAAAACAAAATTACCTGATTCATTTTTTACATACAAAAAAAATGGATGTTACGTAAAATTCTTTTTTTTTTTGTTCGTCGTCTCTTTTTCACACACACATACACTGTGCTTATGTCTTTATCTTGTCGTAAACTACATGAAGATTTGAATAGAATTTATTTAGCGTTAATAGATTTTCCCAAATTTTTAGCAAAACCATTGAAAACTAGCGATTGAAAACTATTATTTACTTTACACTAATAATGTATTCGCGCAACAAAACAAATTGATTTGTGGGGAGACAAATTTTTCTTTTTTTTCAGATTCGCTTAGTGAATCGACGCCATCTTAAATGATTTAGAACAACGTAGCCGAAATTTTTTTCCAGTGTCTGTGACAGCGAGAGAATTCGAATGAACGAAAAAATCGAATTAAAAAAAATTAATTGAAATTTTTTTTTGCAAATTACGCTAATTAAAACTATAAACAAAATTATAACACTTTTGTATTTGACAGCACGTGTTGAGTCAATGTACTAGTTTTGCACTAATAATATTTTTATTTTTAATTTTTTTTATCGAAGAATGTACGATTTACTTCAGATGACAGCCATCTTTATTCAAAGTTTTTTTTGACTACTACAAAATTTTTAATCATGGCGGTTTTCGCTTTTTATTTGCTTTGTTTTTTTATATTTTCGTTGTAATATCCGGTTGCTGATTTCAACTTGTCCACTGAACTATATATATTCAACACATAATAACCTTATTTAAATAATTAAATATTTGAATTATTAATTAGATATTTTATAATTAACGTTTGTTTAATAAAATTTTTTCAAATAATAGAATTTTTATATATTTATATGTATTACTTGTGTTCGCCAATAGATGTCTCGTTGTACAAGTGGCAATTTCGGTTGGGTTGAGCTACAAAATGGACGTTAATTAATTTTCAAATACACTTCTAAGTCTACACAATAATCGAATTATTATTATTAAGAACTTATGAATCAAGTCATTTCTTTATCGATCTATTTATAAATCACGAAAGAGTGTGATATAGTGCGGATGCGAAGCAGTTATCAGAATTACGATGAGCGAGCGTTGGTCAGCCCAACATAAGATTTAACCAAAAACATTTATTATATCAATATGTGACCATCTAGTTGGACATAGTAGTTCTAATGATTGCATGTAAAAGATTAATTTCATGCATCATATGATGCATTGAACTCCTGATTGTAACCTTGGGTGTGCCATCAACGTTTCGTTTTGGACGAAGATGGAATCATATCACATGTATCTCAAATTTAAGCAGCATAGGGCGAGTACTATCGGTTGTATCATTTTACTCTGTTTATAGCTATAGCTTTTATTCTTATCACGAGTTACCAAGTTATTTCGCTTCAGCTAGTATTGTGCTGTTCCCTTCCAACGCTGGTCTTCATACATTTCGTGGGGTTCCAGTTCAATGACATCACTTAATGATTTCCTCAGCATATGGTCAATCCATCTCTATACTTTCGTTTCTTTACTAAGGTGATTTGTTTTTCTATGCATTTCAATGTTAGTTATTGTGGCCAGAAGCATTGTATGCTTTATTTATGTCTTGCTCTGTCCCACCTATGTTTTAGTAACTGTATGCAGCTAAATATATTGGTTATATTTGTGTTGAGTCTCATCATCTTGGTTTATCTTGAGACTGCTGCATTGCTGAGTGTTTGTGTGTGAGCAGGTATATTTTCATCTGCATAGTCCAGATTATTGATTTTACCTATTAGTCCACATTGAATACGATTTGGAGACTTGATTTTGAATGTCCCCATTACATAATCCAATACGAGCGGCAACAGAGCTGACTAGAGTACGCATCGTTATAGTATGTTGCGTTCCTATATCCATCGTGCCAAATGCGCGTTCAAAATCGACGAAGAGCAGGTACAGTGGTGAATTACATTCACTGTAATGTTCAGTGATGATACAGATTAAGTCATCATGGTCTAAAGCCAACTTGTTTGTTTCTTAATTTTACATTTACAGTAGATGAGATTCTGTGAACGATGATAGTTGCGAGTATCGTTATTGTTGTGGTGTGGTTGAGGAAAAAGATACTCGCCATTGAACATACTGCCGCCTATGCTGATTTGTGATGCAGAAGTTTACGAATCCTTCTACATTGTTTTTCGCACAGAATCCAATGCATTTTTATCCTTGATTTGACTGTTCCAAATTTGGCATTGAAATCTCCTGGTATGATTTTAACGTCGTTCCTGCTATTGTGGCTTGTAAAATAATTCTATGACCTTTTGGCACCCGCCACGTCGATGAATGAGCGCACGACATAATGAAGGAGAAATAGAGAAAAAAGACGAGAAAGGAAGAAAAACAAGTTTTTTTGAGTGTTTGGATCGCGAGATCGTTTGTTGGATTTTCACTATCGTTTTTGTTGGATAAAAACTATAACGATAAACCGAGCATTTATTTATTGAATTATTTTTATTATGTTACATATAATTTCACATTAATAAAAATCATTTGGAGTAGATATAAATTTAGCGTTTTACTAGGAAAGTGTAGCAGTGCGATTTTCGTACGATCAACGCGATCTACCAGTTTTTCTGAGACCTCCAGTTTGGTCGCGGCAGCCCTCCAAATCTTCGAATTTTTTGTTCTTTTTTTGTATCTTCGGTTGGGTCATTAAACAATGAACTGAATGAAAATTGTGTTTCTTATTTTTTGATATTTACTGCTTTCCATTCCATTAATGATTTCTTCCTTTTATTTGTTGTTATTACGCCTTGTTCATATTTGTCGTCTCTTTCAGAGAATATATTATATAATTCCTATTGCTTATTCGTAATCTGTTCTTCCATCTGACTTCATTGAGGTGTAAAATCTCGATGTGATTCCACGTGTGCTAGGTTTGTTGTTTCCGTTAGAATTCTTATGTAGTTGCGATGTAACCATTATTTATACGATAATTGCCCTCTTAGCAATAAAAGCCTTATTTTCCTTCTGGTTTGCTTTTCTATTACAAGCTATGGGTTTTTGTTTAAGGTCAAGTATATCTGATGAACAGCTTTACTATCAGAGCTTTTGAATATTTCAACACTTTTCGAGAATCCACTTCATCGTACTAGTACCAAGATTTTGATATTTACCTTACATTTCTTACATTTTTCTCCTCTCCTGCGTTAAACATTTTCCTATTGGGAACATAAGAGTCATCATGATACATCATGATATCGAGGACCTATTGCATCTCAGAGTTTACCAGTAATACTTTGAATCCATCAGCCACAAACTTAGTCGATCTTATCATTAGTAAGTTTAAGATCATATCCATTCATAAATAAACTAGTACGTCCCACTGTATGTAAAAGTATGATAAAATGAGCCCATTTTTGTTGACAATATTGATTTCGTTAATCACGAAAATCAGTTCTTATAGCTAGTGGATTGGTGTTAGTTAAGGTGATTCCTCGTTTTTAAATAAAACTAACTTTTCATTCAATTTACATTTTTTTGTAATTAAAATAGTTATTATATATGTATATATATATATATATATATATATATATATATATATATATATATATATATATATATATATATATATATATATATATATATATATATATATAAATGTTAAATGTTTTATATTTTAATTTCATCCTCACCTGATTAGCTTTCAAATTGAATAGGCACAATTAAGACATTTTCCGAATAGAAGTGCTAAAATTTCTATAAATGTACATGTTTGAATTATGATTAATCTAATTAATTTTAATTAATATAAATTCTAAATTAATTCAATTTATTAGGAGGATTTATTATTTATTAAACCAAAAGTATTAAGAAAATCATTTAAGTAGAAAACAACACTACTGTTGCGATGATTCTAGTTGGGCCGGTTCAATAGATGACAATTGAAGACGAAGGTATTCCATTTCGTGGTCCCTATTTGTTAAATATTTTGTCCGGATGTCCACAAATTTCGCAAACGCCAATTCACATAGTCGTGAATTTTTAAACATTATGAGTTTTTTGAGAGCAATTTCAGCCAAATCCTTGTATTGATTGTGTGCATGTATCCAAAATTCTTCTAAATTTTGGGTTTTGAATATGTCATTTAAAATATTGTTGCGTATTAAATCGACAAGAATTCGTTTTTCGGAAACTGTTAAACTCGATGAACTGGCATCGGGCAACATAAACGGATCTTTTATCCAGTCCCATTTATTGAATTCTTCAACCGAGAATGGTAAATATTTATTCAATCCGTTGCATAAATTCGTAAAATTCTCATGTACGTTCTGTGGTGTCTTCAAAATAAAAATTGTCTTCAAAATATAATGATATAAAATTTCGTAGATATTCTTTTGTGACAGTAATTTTCGAGTACATTTCAAATATTGAGATATTCGATATAGACCAAATTTCATTCAAGCTATTATTCAACTCGTCTAAAATGTCAATGATTAGTTTGAATCTAGGTTCCAATTGCGACATACCCGAAGTATTTAAAAAAGCTTTCAAATTCTTTGTGTGCGACAACCAATAGTCGTTCGTGTGAAATAAAAGCTGGCCAAAATTTTCGTTCATTTGATCTGTCGACCTCTTAAACTGATTCTCGTTGATATATTCCACCAGTTTGGCAAAATCGTCTAAAAAGTATATTTATAAAATAATATAAAAGTAAAAGTATATCTGCTCGACGCATCAAGACATACGATAATTTGATGTTTGGCCAATTATTGATCGTAGTGGCGGTAGTCATACCATCTCTACTTATATCGACACATTTACTCCAATCGAGCTTTTCGCTTATGTATCGAATTGCATTGTTTTCCGCCGAATTCGATTGGGCAAATAATAAATCCTCGTGGATTTTTTTCTCGTATATGTATCGCACCAATACAATAAGAATCGAAAAATCTTTAACATCGCCGAATTCACCAATCTGGATCACATAATAGGGACTTTGTCGTATTCGTTCTAATAGTTGGGATTCAACATCATTACACATTTCCAATATGTTTTGCCGAAAATTCATCGTTCCAAAATCATAAGTTGGGAATTTTGTTGTGATATCATTGTTATATTTGTTCTTGATTGACACAAAATTTGACAATTTTTCGCAAAATGTTTCGGCTTCACCGCCTTTAACAATGGCCCATGACGTACTAAACGAATTGTTGTCAATGATTGTTGTATTCTGATAAGATGTACTCGTTTCATTTTTAATACTCTTATTTACTTTATAACAAGACGGTCCATTCCACGCCGTCTTGGTATGTTTTCGTGTCCAATGAGCTTTAATAGTTTTGACGGTTTTTGCACTAAATCCACAGCGATGAATGTTGCAAATATATTTTGTAGTCATGATGTTATTCTGAAGATTACAATTTTGCTCAAGGCTAGAATCCATTATGGAATCACTGTATATAGACATGAATTAGTCATCAATACAGCAAAAATGTATAATTAGTTTACAAATTAATAAAACTTACGTCATCGCAATACAATAAATTTACAATCAAGCTTACATACACCACACTACAGCTATCGTTAGTAACACTTCACTTATAACTCTGAGCAACAGCAATTGCAAACTGAAACTGAGTGTGGATACGAAAATATTGTGGTGTTCGATGAAAATACATTTCCAATTGAAAAGCTGTATTCGGCAAAAAGCCGATATACAACCGGGAAAATATATTTCTAGAGTTGTTTTGCATTATAATTATCTTTAATGTTATTTGATAAACTATTTTATATAGTTAGTTACTTAATGGGCACGTGTTTTTGTTGCATTCTTGATCAAATCCAGTTTTTTTTGTATATGTGTAAGCACACACACTTTTGCGACGGCTCCGTTTTCCATGTAAAACTAAATATTATATATACTAAGCATGTTTCCCCTTCCCTTTAGATAAGTTTTCTTGTATTTTCATATTTTGTACTCTATGTCAATACATAAGCAGCCACTACATGGTCAATAGTAATTTCATTACCTGCGTCCATTACTCACATATCAGTATTTTACACTATTATACGATTATCATCATTGTTAGGTACGTATAATTCGCAGATTTAAGCATTGAATGTCAAATTATATTAAAATATGCAATGAATTCGAAACAAAACATGTATTGCGCTGGATTACGCTGGATGAAGGAATCCGCTGGATGAACCACAAAACTCTTAATGAAGCTCGATATGCGTTTAATGAACGAATATGAAAAACTCGAGTATAGTTGGGCTTTCGGTATATTAACATACCACAAAATACTCAAACGATTACAATTAATCGCAAGCCAACTGGAGTAGTTCCTTTAGTTTTGAATTTTAACATTCGTTTATTTACTGGCGATGAAAGTGGTGATGGTGACGTAATATTTAACCGTGATGTAGAAGAGCCCGATATCGATCAATATGGACTTACCTCGACTGTAAGTTTATTTTGTGAAATAACTAGGTTTTCGGAATTTATACAGAAATCGTAAAGAATAAAACATCTGGGTTGATACAATTTATTGCTATCGTTTTCCGATCTCTTCGAGTCAATTTTTTTCAGCGTTTTTCGATATTTCGACCGAAGGGTGTTAATTTTACCGCCCTACAACTGCTCGATTAGCAGTACTCTTTATTTTCTTATAAAACACCGTTAACCATTTATCTAAAGCAAAATTTTTTTGTCTTTTTTTAATATAACTAGGATCTATTGGGCTTTATAATTCGGTTAATGTTTCGAATAGCTCGATGAAATTAATTTTACTACTTATTTTGGGCGTCGTTGATTTATCAAAATAAGCCGGAGAAATCCAAGATTAAATCCGCATCCTACACCTCACATTACATTTTTTATTATTTTTAATATAAAACTAATTAATTCACTTTTCAAAAGACGTGAACGTAAGTAATGACGTGAACCATACACGATCATTAATACTGACAATATTCCCACCATACACGGTAATGTTGCATCAAAAGTAGTTCGAGTCAGCGCATATAAATTGTCTGTATAAAAATAAGGGAAAACCCGAATAGAAAATAAAATTTAACATGTATATAAATAATGGGAGGGATTTTTGATATTGTTTCGGAGAAAATATTTTGGTATATTTTGTTGTGCATGCTAATAGCTGCTTTTTAATCGACCCACTACTAGTAGTTCGGTTCTTATCTTTGCTAAATAAAGCATTGTAAATTTAGCAAATACAAGAACCGAACAATTAGCGTGTCCTAGCGGTTGGTCGATTGGAAAGGAACTAATTTTTGATAACATGTAATTTTCGGTTTATGTGTTTGATTTAAGGGAAATACATTTTTTCTCGTGGATTGGCATTAGCTAAGGTGATTCCCCGTTTTTAAATAAAACTAACTTTTCATATAATTTACGTACGTTTTTTGTAATTAAAATAATGTTATATATATATATATATATATATATATATATATATATATATATATATATATATATATATATATATATATATACATATATATATATATATATATATATATATATATATATATATATATATATATATATATATATATAATATATATATATCTGTGGTCACAAGTTAAAACTGATAAAGTCAATTTGCTCCAATATTCAGAAGTGCCGAATAACAGTTTAAAACTGAAGGCTTATTTTAATATATTTTTAATAAATTATTCGTGTTAAGTTTTTTGCAAATAATAACGGTACTATGATAAAAAGAACAGTTATATTTGGTCAAGTCAATTTTAGCAGTTTTAACTTGTGACTACAGATATATATATATATATATATATATATATATATATATATATATATATATATATATATATATATATACCGGGTGTTTCTTTTAAACTGAGACGATCAAATATCTCGAAAAATAGCCACTCTATACGGAAAAAATGTCCATAATCAAAATTTAATCATACCGCGGGGGAAATACATTAGTGCAAAAAAAGTCCCCCTCCCCCCGCTTTGTAGGTGGGGCGGGGGTAACTTTTAAACTAAGATAGGAAGCCATATTTTTATTGCAGATACGGATTCTACGACTAAAAGTACGTATGATTTGAATGAAATATTTTGTTCGGTTCATGATAGATGGCGTTGTAATCGACGAACTTCAATATTTTCAATTTCTTCTTCTTAGAACGCACGCATTGTATTCTGCAATACGTTTGAAATAAAAAACATCACGTTTTCATTGGAAATACTCGAAATTCGTCATCAAAACAATTTATTAATGTAAATGGCAGGTGAATAAAATAATTTTAGCTTAAAATAAGTGTTCAAAATGATGGCCTGCGAGTTCAATGCACTTATTAATATACATTTCAAATGATTGTACACAACTGAGAAGTGTGTTTGATTGAATTTCAGCACACGCATTACTGATTCGCTCTATCATGTTCACACGTGTTGTTGGTTCTTGTTTGTAAACTTTGTCTTTGAGATAGCCCCACAAACAGAAATCTAGCGCAGTAGGATCTGGTGATCTGACGGGCCAATTTTTCGGACCAGCTCTACCGCGTCAGCGCCCATTGAAAACACAATCAAGTATTTTACATGCCACCACCGAATAGTGTGCAGGACAACCATCATGTTGAAACCACATGTTCCGTCTCACTTCTAAGCTCAAATTTTCAAGTAATATTGGCAGTTCATTTTCCAAAAAGTTTCGGTACATTTGACCGTTCAAGTTGCCTTCAATAATGTGGGGGCCTATGAGTTTGTTGCCAATTATTCCACACCACACGTTGACAGTCGAAGGACGCTGATGTTCAACTTGACGAAGACAGTTTGGATTTGTAACACTCCAATAATGCATGTCATGTCGATTAACCGTTCCATGGTTTGTAAAAGACGATTCGTCAGAGAACATTACGCAACGAAAAAAATTGGGGTTTAGTTGTATTTGTTCACGTGCCCATTGACAAAAAGTTACCCGAATTTGGAAATCAGCGCCATGAAGATCTTGGTGTAAGGACACATGATATGGATGATACTTGTGCTGTTTTAAAATTCTCCAAACACTGGTGAGGGACAATCCGGAATCGTGAACTTTTTCTCGTGTACTAACATGAGGATTATGAGCCACTGCTGCCAATACAGCAATTTCATTATTTTCTCCAGTGACTGTTGCTCTACGGGTCCTCTTTTTCGGTTGAACATTTCCATCAGTAATAAATTGTTTGATATACGGCCAAATGTTGAATGTAAATAGCAACAGTATTTTCAAGATTTCTGCCAGCTTCTCCATAAATCAGAACCATTTCAATTTTCTCTGCCACAGTTAAACGCTTCATTCTAAAGTATTTTATCGTTTATTTTGCAATTACGAAAAACATGAAGATAAGAAATAACACAAACGTTAAATGTGATTTACAAAACTGAATAAATTGTTTTGATGACGAATTTTATTTCAAACGTATTGCAGAATCGAATGCGTGTGTTCTAAGAAGAAGAAATTGAAAAAATTGAATTTCGTTGATTACAGCCATCTATTATGAACCGAACAAAATATTTCGTTCAAATCATACGTACTTTTAGTCGTAGAATCCGTATCTGCAATAAAAAATATGACTTCCTATATTAGTTTTAAAGTTACCCCCGCCCCACTTACAAAGCGGGAAGTGGTGGACTTTTTTTTTGCTCTAACGTGTTACCCCCGCGGTATGATTAAATTTTGATTATGGACATTTTTTCCGTAGAGTGGCTATTTTTCGAGATATTTGATCGTCTCAGTTTAAAAGAAACACCCGGTATATCTGTAAACACAAGGCGTAACCGCCTAAGTCAATTTTGTGTTTTTTCAGTAGAGCAATTTAAAGTTAAAATGCTTTTTCTGAAAAAGTTGTAATATTTTAATAGAAGATTTAAAATGTAGTTTACAGTACAACGTTTAGGGGTTATGTGTTATCGGTTAGTTGTGTTAGTGATGAATGTGTTATGTATTATGGGTTAGTATATTAAGTTGAGATGACTATCTTGATAGTTATGAAATGAAATGTATGATTTATAAGTTTTAGTAGTTATAGTTTATAATTAATTTCATTGAGGATTTTGTAAAGGTGATATATATTCTGTTTCGTTGCTGTTTTTAAGTATGTCTTTCAAATTTTTTTGTTCAAGGAGTGGATATTTGTTCCTTATGTTTCTGTATTTTGGGCATATATTGATAATATGTTCGTTGTCTTCGTCAATATTACAGTCAGTGCAGTTCGGCGATTCTTCCAGTTTCATGATTGATTTGTATTTTTTGTTAAATGTGTGTCCTGTTCTTAATCTGTTCAATTGTTTAATTTGTCGAGTGAGAAAGTTAGAGTTTTGAAACCAGAGTGTTTCATTTGGTACTGGGCAAATGTCTTTATAGTATTTTCCAATGGTAATTGTCATTTGGTTGTATTCGTCAAGCCAGTCTTCCGTTATTTTTCTCTGATTGATTTATTAACGTCTAGTATTGTAGGTTCGTTATTTAGGGTGTAAGTTGGTGTGCAAATGGCCGTTTTCGCTAGATTGTTTGCGATTGTGTTGCCACTAATTCCGCAGTGTCCAGGAATCCATTGTATGGTTATCGATTTTTGGTAATGACCTATTGTGTCGATAATTTGATTTTCGTAGTGTCTGTCCGTTTCTTGTAGAAGTGCTGTTTTTATTGATAAGCATGAGCATTGCGAGTCTGTGAGTATAAGTAAATTGTCTTTTTTGTCCAGTAATGTAAGGGTTACGGCTATTTTTATTGCTATAGTTTCGATAGTTTTAATATTGGTTGTGTTTTTGATTTGTGTTGCGAATTTTTTATTGCTGTCTTTCATATAGATTCCTATCCCGGCTTTGTTTGAGTCAAGTGATCCATCTATGTAAATGTGGCTGAATTTGTTGTAATTTCTAAGTGTGTCTTCGGTTAGTAGTAAGAGTTCTGTTGTATTTTGTGATAATTTGCTTATGATTCCTGCCATGTATGGGTTTATTATGAGGCTGTACAACAATTTAATTTGAAGTATGTTAACTTATTTGACATTAAACAAGAAACCAATTTGTTCGCGTATTCGACGAAAGGAGGGGCAGTAGTATAGTTCACATTCACCGTCAAGACGCAAAATCCAATTTATGATCATTAAAATTAATTTTTAGAACTATATTCGTTTTATCGTCAGGACAAAGCTATAGTCAGCAGAGTTATATTTAAAAATATTTATATTAAAAAGAAAGTGGTACATCTGTCGGTCTGAAAATATTCCACGTTTAACTAAACTTAAGCGAATAGTACAAATAATAATTTAATCCAATCAATACGAAAGTTATCTTAAGATCTTAGTGCAAATGAAGTTATCGTCATTAATGCTACTTAAAAACATTTAAGCCTCTACTCCCAATTTAATCGTTAACTTAAGCTATTTAAGGTAATTCAATTTTTTATAAAAATTTATTATAAAAATTCAAACAATTATACGTATTTAAAAAATATTCCGATAAAAAAACTTAAGTTCTGTTTTCAGAGTTTTAGTCATCTTCTTTTTCCACCATATCCTCGGTTTTAAGATTTTTATAAAAGTCATGGAAGCATGGATCGATTAATGGAAGTAAATCCATCAAATCTTTTTTCTTTTCCACACTGATAGTCTTTGAATAATTATGAACTTCAATATCTTGAATTTTGATCGTATAAATCCCTCGGCGGCGTATGTTTAGTTGCTTAAATGGTTCTTCAGCACTCAAAGAGTTTTTGTAGCTAATAATCCCGAATTTTCCTTTCGTGTATCTGAGCCATTTAACCTTTTTCTACTCAAACCTTTCTGAATTTTCGTTAATTTTTCCCCAAGAACTCTTAAACTTTGTTTTAATCAGCGCTGAAAAATTATAAAATTGGTTTTCTGGTACTTCAATTACGGTGAAATTTTGTTTAGTTCCAACCGATCGAATGAAGTGATACCAATCCTTTGGATGGTGTATTTTGACAGACGTTTTTTTCTTCTTGCGTTCTATTATTGAATGGTGAGTGTGACCGGGAACTAAAAATTTATGATCGATCGTCTCTAATCGCTATTTTCGATAAATGCTAGATACTAGCAACATATGTATTTTTGTTCTGTCCTGGACTTGAATCGCTATAAAACGTAACTGAATGAACGTTGGTATCTATGGATTTCAAGTGTTTGAACAGGCAAGAGGCAATATTATTTCCACTGCGAGCTCTACTTGCTTCATGCCACATATAACAAAACGGATCGTTCGTTACACAATCGTGAACCGTAAGGTTGTATGTCCATAATTGACGTTTATTAAAACTGTGAAGTTTGAAGATATGAAGTCGGAAGGCATTGTTGAAGGTTAAACGTGCAAGTTTTCAACGTTGGCTTGTCTTCAGCTAGATACTTATCAAAACCCTTCGATTTATACGTGAATTCAGCTTCCAAGTGATGGGCCGTTTTGCTCCGATAATAGGTTAACTTTTTGCTCAGAATCACGTTGCGCAATTTCAATTTTTGCTTTTAAAACGTCACACGTATGACATGTGTCAATACAAGGCGACTTAAATTTAAAACCCGTACCTATATTGGGAGAAATATAAATTAAAATTTAACATAGAATACAAAAAACAGCAATAGACTTTACCTTTAAATAATTCCGAATATTTCTTTTAAACTCACTGGCACATCGCTCTGTTCACAGAAGAGATTATGCATTTTGGTAATTGTAAGATTCGTATGCAAATATTTTTTGCTAGTATGCCGACGAGAATAATGGCTCTCGTATGCTGGAAAGCTGTTAATATGTACTTTTATTGCCATTACATACTCTTCGGTGAATTTATTATGCGGTATAAATTTTCCTCGGTGATCTGCAAAAACCAAATCAGGCGATGCCAACTTCTTTTTAGTAACACTTTTTAAAAAGCTTACGGTTTCTCCAAAACATTTTAGTAAGCATTTTTGACATACAACTAATTTCTGGCCATTCAAATTTACAGAGTACACTCTAGTGTTTGTTCTGTTTCGTGGCGCTGTTGCTGTTTTTTCAATAGCTGGGTCTTTTTTTCTTGAATATCTTTCAATGATGATATAAATAAAATTCTTTGGTTATAAGTTCCAAGCGACCAATACTGGCCAAATAAGTAATACTGGTGTTATGAAATTTTTGCATTTTTTCTTGCAGTTTTCAAGACGTTGACATTTCCTTTCTGGTATAATTTTTCCTTTTTTAGTAACATAAGATTTCCCTAGGTTACGGTTTCTTTTCTTTCGTTTGCGCTTTGATTTCGCTATCACTCATGAGAGCATTCTATTTGAACTGCCATTTGATCGATATCACTGCTACACGAATCGTTTTCAATAGAAGAAACCTCTGAATTGGATAACACAAAATCGGGATCTTTATCAGAATCAACAAATGAGTCTATAGATTAATCTCAATCTCCTGTTCAAGAGGCTGCTTATCATTGTGCTCAACGTTCGTGTCATAATTATCATGAATTTTCTCCAATGGATGATTAATTGTCGAAATACCGGCTTGACCTAAAATGTTTGTTTTATTTCAAATATCAAACAATCATAATAAACGTTTACATGCTTCTGAATATTCATTCAACCATACACTTATTCATCAACGCACGACAGATATAATATTCAATAGATACTTACCAATTTCTCCCTGACGTTGATATTTCGGTGAAACATTTTCAGTCTGACTTTTTCGAACGATATCAACCATTAAATGAGCCCAAAAACTCATTTTATATGGTAAAAGTAAGTTTGTTTTAAACACCTAAGTCAAATTATTTATGATCAGGCACTTTAAAGTCAGTTAAGAAACTGTTATTTTTATAAAAACGTATGACATAACCGTCTAAATCACTTTGATAATCACTCTCACTTGTAACTGACGTCTGCACTAACAACTTAACTCCATTTTAGTTAACACTTGCTTTAAAGTAAAATTTGCACTAATAGCACAAATAACTACTATACAGATAAACAAACCATATTGAGAAATTATGTATACTAGACTGAAATAAGGGGAAATAATTGTACCCCTGGGTGAAAAGGCTATATTTGAATAATATTATCTCTTTCATTCCTTTAGCATTGATATGCAATAACTTTTTGTTAAACTTTATTTACATGAAACGCCTATAGTTAAATTTAGGTTTTTTGCCTTTTTTTTATTATTTGAAAACTCAACAAATTATTTGAAAAATATCTTTTTGAACTTTTAACTTATTTGGTGCTTAGGTCAATTTTTCAGACTTAGACGGTTAGTGCATGGATATTTAATTTATCAAAATAGAGTTAGGCGTCTAGGTATTTATATATATATATATATATATATATATATATATATATATATATATATATATATATATATATATATATATATATATGATTTTTCTCTCGAATGTTAGAAGCCATATTTCGTATTCATCCTTCAAGGTCTAACTCTCACATCCATACATGACAACGGGTCTGATCATCACTCTGTACAGTTTCAGATTATCCGCATTTGCAAGATATTATGATTTCAGCAATGGACGTAACGGATACAAAGCCCGATTGCCAGCGGCAAGGCAGACCTTGATATCCTCGCCCACACTATTATCGTGAGTGATGAGAGATCCAAGATACTTGAATCTCATCACTCCTTCAAACGTGGGGTTACCACTACTGAAATCAATTGCGTCTTGGTCTCTAAAACTCGAGATTAGATATTTGGTTTTTGACTCGTTGATTTTGAGACCAACGGAAGCTGAACACTGTTCCAGTGGATCAAGTATCTCTTTCACTCCGTTGCCATTTAATCCAATCACACAGATATCATCTGCATATGCAAGAAGTTGATTGGATTGTCGGAATAAGATATTGTCCTGACGTGTTGCACTTTTACGAAGGATGTATTCCAACATGAGATTAAAAAGTATCGGGGATAGCGCATATCCTTGTCGAACACCAGAATTGATTGCAAAAGTTCTCGATAGCCTGTTCTCAACTTTAACACAGCATTGTGACTGTGTTACTGTCATTGTACACAGATGTACATATTTTTTCGGTATTCCTAAATATTCAAGCCCATACCATAGTCTCTATCGGTTGATCAAGTCATAGGCTTGCTTGAAATCTAGGAATACCTGGTGTACATACACTTTCCATTCTTCGGGCATAACTTCATTTCGCCATACCAATCGAACAAGATCAAAAAGACAGTTCCACAAAGTTAGCCCTCCGAATATCAAGAGCTCTGAATTAATGCAATCAACTCCTGGTGAACGATTTTTCTTTAATTTTTGCATGGCCATTGTGAATTCCTCTTATGATGGATCCTCAATGAACATCTCTGCGGTCTGTATTTGAGGGTATTTAAACACAGCTTGTGATACATGCGGAACATTAAGTAAGTCAGAAAAATGTTCATGCCATGTATCGAGAACCGCATCGACGTTAACACAGAGGTTTCCATCCTGGTCCCGAATCCATCCAGGCGGTTGACCGAGATCTTAAGGTATGGTGCAATTCGGTGATTCCTTTAAAGAAACCACGCGAATTGTGCTCATTGCTGAGTTGTTGTACTCTTAAGACCTTAGCCTTCCACCATTCTCGCTTCTTCTGTCTACAAATTCGTTTAGCTGTCCTCCCAGCAAGAACTGCTTTATTTTTCCTTGCGATTGTAAACCGAGTCTGCGATTCATTATAGGCTATATTTCGTTGCTCAACAGCAAGACGATACTGCTCATCAAACCAATCATTTTTGGGCTTAGTTTTCACTATACCGAGAGTGTGCTGGGCAGCATCGACATCCGAGGTCATCAATACTTCCCAGACACTGTTCACATCATCAGATTGGAAATTGGATCGTAAAATGCTATTGCTGACAAGATCTTGATATTTTCGTTGCGTTTCTTCATTTATCAGACCTTCACAGTAGAATCGCGTTTTATATTCTCCTGTCCTCCTTGACTTGTACGAAAATTTCCATCGTAGCTTTGCAGCAACCATAAAATGGTCACTGCCTACGAATTTTGTTGACGACCGATACGATCTCACGTCTTGGACAACCCTAGCCCGACCTTTTGAAATCAACACATGGTCAATTTGGCTTCGGGATGTTTAACGTGGATGTGTCCATGTTTCTAAATGGATGTTTTTATGAGGAAAGAATGTACTTGCTACTTTGAGATCATGAGCGATCGCAAAGTACATCATTCTTTCCCCATTCTCGGTCGCAGTTTCGTGTCGGGAGTACGGACCTATATTGTTACATTAGTCGGTCTGATTTCTGCCAGCTCTAGCATTAAAGTCACCAATCACCAATTTGACATCGTGCTCTGGTATAGAACCCATCAGATTATCCAGATTATTGTAAAATGAGATTTTATCCTGGGATTGGCTTACATCAGTGGGCGCATGTATACAGACAATTGCAGGTTGGCTAATTTCATGTGCAAGCGAAGCTTACACATTCAATTATCGACTGCTTGAAAGTCCAAGACAGCCTTTTTTACCTGTGGCCCAATGAGAAATCCAACCCCAAGATTTCCGAGGTCATCTCCACTGTGTAGCTACGTATAGCCTTGGGACACATGGTCTCCACTTTTAGGCCATCGAGTTTCTTGGAGAGCTACGAGTTTCAGTCGATACTCTTTCATGCATGTGATAAGGCCGTCCAACGCGCCAGGTTTTTAAAAACGTTAAATATTACCTAGTATTTTTACTTTTTTTAGATTCCAATTTTTAGATTGCATTTTGTAATTCATTAGAACTCTGAAAGTATAAGACGTTTAAGTTATGTCTATGGCCAAAGATCTTTCAGTATAAAAACGCGAATAAAGAACTTAAAATGTCTAAACTAAACGGCCAAGAAAAAAGTGTTGTTATCGCGTTATGGAGCGAAGGACTGTCCGTGCGTGAAATTGGTGATAGGATAGGACGTTGGAAATCATCAATTAACGATCCTATAAAAAATATAAGACTATGGGAAACACAGAGCGGTCTAAAGGGTCTGGCTGGCCGCGACAAACCACAGCAGTGCAAGATAAATTTCTGGGTCTTCGTTCTAAGCGGAACCGATTTAAAACTTCACCGAAATTGCAAGCTGATCTTGCTACAGCAACAGGCATTGAAATTTCCAGTTCAACTGTTCGGAAAAGGTTACTGAACGCAAATCTCAGGGCACGCCGCTCGCTGCAGAAAGCTTTTCTATATAGATCTTCAAAAATTGGTCGGCTTCAGTGGGCCAGCGGGCACTCTAACTGGACCAAGGAGTTGTGGAATAACGTAGTGTTCCCTGACGAAAGCAAATTTAAACTGCATGTGGGAGATGGACGACTAATTGTGCGTAGAAAACTAGGAGAACGCCTCAGCGGTGTCTGCATTCAACAAGTGCCTAATAAAACTGAGGGTGTAATGGTTTGGGGCTGTTTAAGTAATGCTGGTGTTGGTCACTTGGCCTTTATAGAAGAAGGGGTAACCGGTAATGTGTACCTAGACATTCTGGAAAGGCATTTGAAACTATTAGTTTTGGAGCTATTTAGTGAAACTGAGAGCTTCATCTTTCAACAAGAAAACGCGCCAGCCCACAGATCAAAACAAGTGACTATGTACTTTTTTTCTTTATTTAAAACTCCTGTATAAATTCACCTTTAAATAGATGTTCTATTTCTATTTAAAGGTGAAAAGTACTATATTGATAGTTCCATATATACAATGGCCCTCTTATAGCCCAGATATGAACCCAATTGAAAATATTTGGTTTATAATGAAGCATAATGTCCGTCAAAGTAATCTAGAAACCATCCAGCAACTGAAGCACCAAATTCAAATTGCGTGGGATGATATTAACAATGACGTGATTCAAAATTTAATTCACTCCATGAGCAATACAGGTGTGCAGCGGTAATTAAAAGATAATGGCGGTCATACCAAATATTAAATTTATTTATTAAGTGGATAATTTATACATATTATATTTTGAAATATGCTTAATTACGAAATTAATATATTTTTTTTGAATTTATTAAAATTAAATTTTTACAAAAGATATGGCAATTTTATATATATAAATATATATATATATATATATATATATATATATATATATATATACACATACATACATATCTATACATCATATATATATATATATATATATATATATATATATATATATATATATATATAACGGGTGATTTTTTAAGAGCTTGAGAACTTTTTTTTAAAAAAAAACGCATAAAATTTGCAAAATCTCATCGGTTCTTTATTTGAAACGTTAGATTGGTCCATGACATTTACTTTTTGAAGATAATTTCATTTAAATGTTGACCGTGGCTGCGTCTTAGGTGGTCCATTCGGAAAGTCCAATTTATTATAGCATCGCTATCGTTCGATGCTAACAAACTTTTTGTTGCCAAAAATGGAAGAACTGAACTTAGTTGACATGTGGTTTCAACAAGATGGCGCTACATGCCACACAGCTCGCGATTCTATGGCCATTTTGAGGGAAAACTTCGGAGAACAATTCATCTCAAGAAATGGCCCGGTAAGTTGGCCACCAAGATCATGCGATTTGACGCCTTTAGACTATTTTTTGTGGGGCTACGTCAAGTCTAAAGTCTATAGAAATAAGCCAGCAACTATTCCAGTTTTGGAAGACAACATTTCCGAAGAAATTCGGGCTATTCCGGCCGAAATGCTCGAAAAAGTTGCCCAAAATTGGACTTTCCGAATGGACCACCTAAGACGCAGCCACGGTCAACATTTAAATGAAATTATCTTCAAAAAGTAAATGTCATGGACCAATCTAACGTTTCAAATAAAGAGCCGATGAGATTTTGCAAATTTTATGCGTTTTTTTTTAAAAAAAAGTTCTCAAGCTCTTAAAAAATCACCCGTTATATATATATTTATATATATATCTATATATATATATATATATATATATATATATATATATATATATATATATATATATATATATATATATATATATATATATATATATATATATATATATATATATATATAATATATATATTCTCAATTAAATAATTTTATTAACAGGATTTATTATGGTATTAAACCAAAAATTTTTATATAAATAGAAATAGCTTTAGACGCAGATTACGATGATTTCTTATGTCGATTAATAAACTCGACTTTTTTATTTACTCTAAAAACCTGAACAAAACACTATTGTTGCGGTGATTCTAGTTGGGTTGGTTCAATAGGTGATAATTGAAGACGAAGGTATGCCACCTCGTGGTCCATATTTGTTAAATATTTGGTCCGGATGTCCACAAACTTCGCAAACGCCAATTCACATAGTCGTGAATTTTTAAACATTATGAGCTTTTTGAGAGCAATTTCAGCCAAATCCTTATATTGATCGTGTGCATGTATCCAAAATTCTTCTAAATTTTGGTTTTTGAAAATGTCCATTAAAAATGGGTTGCGTATTAAATCGGCAAGAATTCGGTTTTCGAAATCTGTTAAACTCGATGAACTGGCATTGGACAACAAAAACGGATCTTTTATCCAGTCCCATTTATTGAATTCTTCATCCGAGAATGGTAAATATTTATTCAACCCTTCGCATAAATTCGTGAAATATTCTTGTAAGTCCTGTGGTAAATTGTCTCCAAAATAGAATGATAAAAGATTTGGTAGATGTTTTTTTGTGGCAATAATTTGTGAATGCGTTCCAAATATTGAGATATCCGGGTTGGAACAAATTTTATCCAAACGATCATTCAGCTCGTCTAATATGTAAATGATTAATTTGGATCTAGGTTCCAATTGCGACACACCTGAAGTATTTAAAAAATATTTCAAATTCTTTGTATGCGACAACCAATAGTCGTTCGTGTGAAATAAAAGCTGGCCAAAATTTTCATTCATTTGATCTGTCGACTTCTTTAACTGATTTGCATTTATGTTGATATGTTCCTCCAGTTTGGCAAAATCGTCTAAAAAGTATTGTTTAACGAATGCTGCTCGACGCATCAAGACATACGATAATTTGATGTTTGGCCAATTATTGATCGTAGTGGCGGTAGTCATACCATCTCTACTTATATCGACACATTTACCCCATCCAAGCTTATTAATGTATTGAATTTCATTAGATTCCGACGAATTCGGTTTGGCAAATAATAAATCCTCGTGGATTTTTTTCTCGTATATGTATCGCACCAATACAATAACAATCGAAAAATCTTTAATATCGCCGAATTCACCAATCTGGATCGCATAATAGGGACTTTGTCTTATCCGTTCTAATAGTTGGGATTCAACATCATTACTCATTTCCAATATGTTTTGCTGAAAGTTCATCATCCCGAAATCATAAGTTGGGAATTTTGTTGTTATATCCTTGTTATATTTGTTCTTGATTGACACAAAATTTGACAATTTTTCGCAAAATGTTTCGGCTTCACCACCTTTAACAATGGCCCATGACGTACTAAACGAATTGTTGTCAATGATTGTTGTATTACTCATTTCATTTATTTGATAAGATGTACTCGTTTCATTTATTTGATAAGATGTATTCGGTTCATTTATTATACTCTCAGTTTCTTTGTATGTGGTATAACTGGACGACTCGTCCCACGCCGTCTTGGTATGTTTTCGTTTCCAATGAGCTTTAAAATTTGTGATGGATTTTCCTTTATAGGGACAGCGATTCATCCTGCATTTATATCTGATATTATTAAAGATGTTAACACTTTCAGCGGTTAAATTTAAAGTCTGAAGATTACGATTTTGTTCACGGTTAGAATCCATTCTGGAAACACTATATAAATATATATATACATGAGCTAGTTAACATATCTCAAATTTATGATAAGTTTACAGATAAATCAAACTTACGTCATCGCAATACAATAAATTCACAATCAAGCTTTAACAGTTATACAAATTGTTGTTCGTAGCACTTCACTTATAACTCTGGGCAACTGCAATTTCAAACTGAAACTGAGTGTGGATATACGAAAATATTGTGGTGTTCGACGATATAATACGTTTCCTTATCAATTGGAAAATGCCGATAAGCTTCGCGAATAAGCTTACGGTATTCATTGAATTGTACTTATATCTTCAATATAAGTGTTTATTATTTGATATACTACTTTATATAGAAAATAGTTGATAGCTTAACAAGAAGATGCCAGATCATATTGTATGTTAAGCAGCCATCGTCCTTACTATAGCAACCCACACGCATGGTTAGCACGCAAGACGTAACAACCAGCATACTTACTGCGCCTCTTAACTCTATCATACAAAAACATGATCAGTTAGTGAACCGATTTGAACGCGTAATCTTCTACGATAATTTTGTCGGTAAGAAGAGTAACTATTTCCAAAATAATATAAGAATGTAACTATAAGATCAGGTTAATGACTGAAACGATCTTAAGCTTTAAACACCAGGATCACCCGAGGTCGTGTATACTGAAATCAGTATATGCTAGTTTTTCTACCACCACAACCAACATCGGCATTTATACGAAAATACTGTATATCAACTGCAATAGTGGATGCGGCACTGATATTATCTCGATTGCACAGAATTGACAAATATCTCAACTTGTTTTGTCCACAAAAATTTTTTATTGACCAAACATACATTGTAATGTAGTGGTAGGATCATCGAGATGAGAAAATGTGACTACAATTCATGAAGAGTTCAAAAGGCATAGCAATAAATTGGTACTAGATAGTTGAAGTGCATCTTATGTGTTTAGGTCAGAGAGAAACTACTCTGCCCAATTTGTTTTTTCCCACCGCACGCGTATTTCAGATGACATCGCGTACATACTTGATTACTTGATCGCGTACTACAATTTCAGTTACTTGATGTTTGTATTGTGCTCCGTCTAAATATATTGAATAATATCAAAATTAACATTTTGTTTACGTCTAAATGATCAAATTGAACGATACCTGAAATTCTGCGTACACCGATATCAAACAAATTATTGCACTCATAAAAAATTGATAACGCAAGCAATTTTAAAACGATAAGAACAAGAATTTATTAAAAATGAATTATTGTTGATATTGTTTGAGTTCAGTTTAGAAGAGAACGAGATGTTATCTAGTCACTTTAATTTTGAGAAGTAGTGACGAGATAAGTAAAGAGATAACATTATACAACGAGCGAATCAACATTATGTGAATGAGTGAGTGAATCTAAACCCATTTGGAGACACTTCTAAAGTGACTCACGGAAATGTACTACCTATACATTGAAATTTACCCACCACTACCTTGACGGTTGCATAAGCGGAATGGAAAGGTCGCTTTCCATTCTGTTAAACGAATTTGTAAACAATGAGCGCATTCATGTTGTTTCTTTGAAGGAATTGTACGATCTATATACTTGAAGATCTCCGGATTGTACAACATACCTAAAGACCTCTTTCAACTGCTATTAGGGACCAGGATGTAAACTTCTTTGTTACTATTGATACATAAACTTATACCTCCTGAAATTGGTATGGTAACTTTTTCGAAGTGTCGTTTCGACGTTATTCGATTGATAATAATCTATAGGTGTCCAGTTGCCTAGAAAAACTCAATCTCACAAAATTACAACGTCATCTTGAGTGGGATTGAACAACAATAATATACCTCATACTATATTCAACGCCATCTACTACACAATATCAACCTTTTCAAGGCGGAGAATTTACTCATACATAGTTAAACATCTGGCAATAATTTCCCTATCACATTTTGATAAAACTCGTTCATTCTTCCAAAACCTGTACAACATAGAGGTCAAACAATTAATAAAATTAAAAACTGCAATTGTTATTAAAATTAGTTTTATGGTTTTATTGTGTTTGATATAAACATTGAAACATACAATCATCAACATATTACAATATTATGAAGGTGATTGTATCAACATTCAACAACAGCTATCAACAACTTGGGATTGGGAACATACGTACAGTCGTTGAACAACCGAACAGCGGGGCATTTTCAACAATTTCGACTGTACCCCAACATATTGGTCCTTCGAGCCGGATAATACAAGGAACTATCCGCACATTTTATACTATTATCACGTGTACTTTTCAACTCCAACAAGATGTTAATCGACCAGAAGATAACCGACCGCACCACGTGTTCCAAACCGCGTGCCTAGCTAAGTATCATTTTTATTATTCTAATATACATAAGTTTAAGTGATTAACAAACAATAAAAGAAATAGATAGTGTTAAATAACCACGCTATTTTTAAAGTGCGATATATCGAATTAATTTAATAAATTGTGCATTACGGTTACAAAATTATAACAAAGAACGATCAACGGTGTTACAGCAAATAAATAGTTTCAAATCTAAATCGATAATTATATTCAACGCAGTATCCAGTATCAATTAGAAATGGCGGACAATCTCGCGGGTCTCAAGAAATAGCGCAGTACTAACAAAGCAAGGTTAACAAATATAGTGAAGTATGCTAAGGAAAATCATCAGGATACAGAGGTTGGAGAGTTGACCACCCGATTACGGCGCATTGAGAAATGAATGGAGGAGTTAACTGACCTAGAGCTTCGTATCTTTAACCTAAAGCCTGAAGAAGAAAGCGATTTGAGCTACGAAGAAAACTATTATATAGCTGTGTCAGAGCTTAATAAGTGGATACGCTCCAAAAATCATGGTGTCATCAACCTCGATACATCGCAGAACGTCACTCAAGCAAATGGAGACCACAGCCAAGTTAAACTTCCGAAAATTCACATACCATCATTTTCTGGTGAATATTCGGAGTGGCAGTCTTTCTATGACCTGTACACGTCTACAATACATGAGTCACCAAGCCTCAATGCGGTGCAAAAATTACAATATCTTAAAGGACTGCTTCGCGGAGAAGCTGCCGTCCTACTTCGACATATTGCCATCTCGGAAGGAAACTACATTGGAGCTTTAACCAAATTAAAGGAACGCTACGATAGGAAAAGGCATATAATTAACTCTTTTATTCGTACATTTGTAGATCAACCAGCAGCTCACAATTCGTCGGTAACCCAAGTCAAAAGTTTAATGGACACCTCAGACGAAGTAATTCGGGGACTAAAGGCACTTGGAGAAACAGCCGAAACCAGAGATCCATGGCTGATTTACATTTTGACACAAAAACTAGATGATAAGTCAAAAGGTCTCTGGTTTGAATATGTGGCAGATATGATTAATCCACAGTTTTCCGAGTTCCTTAAATTTTTAAGTCGACGAATAGATACACTTGAATCGCTAGTACCAGCTGCCAGACGTGTAGTCTCAAAACCCGAAGTTCGAAGTCATGTTACGTCACTTAGTAACGCACCCAAATCAAGGCCGAAATTTGAATGCGCTGTATGCCAGAAGACAGACCATTCAATGTTTCAATGCAATGACTTTCATTCAATGGGCGCAATTCAACGAAAAGAATTTGCGAGGAAGACCAACCGATGCTTCAATTGCCTCAGTGTCAACCACCCTATTTTTAAATGTCCGTCGAAACACCGATGCCAGAATGTGGTGTGAAACACAATAAGTTGTTACATTAAGATGCACTGCCGATGATCCAGAGAACCAATCTCCATCAACTTCATCAACAGGGACGTCATCTTTACACTCGCAACACATAAATGCATCAGTTATTCTACCCACAGCCATCATAACCAGTAGAACCAGTAGAGTGTCGTGCTCTCTTAGATTCAGGATCACTATCTAGCTTTATCACAGAATCATGTGTGCAACGACTTGGTTTGAAAAAAATTAATGGTCGCTATGGAAATATAAGTGGAATAGGAAATCATAACCAAGAATTTCCAAAGGATGGGAAAATGTTAACATCAAGCTTCCACATGTTCCTGATCTGTCAATCAAAGCACTGGTATTGCCAAAAATAACTAGCCAACTACCACCACAAAATTTGGTAATCGATGCACAATTCTATTCCGGGATCAAACTTGCTGATCCAGAGTTTTACAAAAGCAAATGTATGGACGTACTTATTGGAGCTGATCACTTTTTCCAACTTCTCAGAGATGGTCAAATCAAAACCAGGTCAGAAGAACCAACTCTACAAAATACTGTTTTCGGATGGATTGTTTCAGGAAAAAGCACTGGCAGAATTGATAACCACGTTTCTTCGATGGTTGCGACCGCGAACACACAAGAAAGTTTGCTTAATATTGACCAGTGCTTACGAAGATTTTGGGAAGTCGAATCATTTGACGAACAAAAAAATGTTTTTTCTCCAGAAGAAACATTTTGTGAAAACCACTTCACGCAGAATTTAGAACGTGACCCTCAAGGTCGATTTGTTGTTCAACTTCCTTTTAAACAATCACCAACATGTTTAGGTGAGTCTTTGCCATGTGCGTTACAACGACTTCGAGGAGTAGAAAGACGACTTACCCGCGATCCCTGTTTGGCAAAGTTATACCATGACTGAATACGAAGACTTACAACACATGGTAGAAGCACCACCTCCAAAACCAGATGCAAACCATTTTTATCTCCCTCATCATGGTGTACTTAAAATAACCAGTTCAACCAGCAAGTTAAGAGTTGTCTTCGATGGATCAACTAAGTCAAGCACATCAAAATCATTCAATGATTGTTTAGCTGTCGGTCCCAATGTACAATCGAGTTTGTACGCCATAATTCTTCGTTTTAGGGAGCATAAATTTGTATCTCGGCGGACATTGAAAAAATGTACCGTCAAGTTGGCATTTCATACGGTGATTCACAATATCAACGAATAGTTTGGCGATCAGATCTTTCTCAACCAATCCGTCATTTTCGTTTAACAACAGTAACATACGGCTTAGCCTCAGCTCCATTTCTTGCCACTCGAGCCATATAACAAGTGGCTGAAGAAACTCGAAGCACCTCACCTCATGCCGCTAATGTGATCGATAAGGATATTTACGTAGATGATATCATGACTGGAGGCGATAACGAAGATGAAGTCAAGTTGCTCAAGGAAACAGAAACAGAAATATTGTCTAACTACGGTTTCCAATTGAGAAAATGGAAATCTAACAGCCCTACAATTTTATGTAACACTACTGCTGACCGACGAGATACAGACCAAAAACTCATCCAAGAACACGCTCAATCACACACAGAATACAATAAGATCCTAGGAATTAATTGGAATCCAGAAAATGATCGTTTTATGTTTACGCTCCGACTAGAAGATTCAATTCAAGTCACCAAACGATCAGTATTATCTGAATCTAGCCGATTATTTGATCCGTTAGGCTGGCTGGCTCCTGTTGTAATGACATTTAAAATCTTTTTACAGATGCTTTGGGGAGACAATCTTGAATGGGATGATCCACTCCCGCAAGATAAGCTAAAAGTTTGGACAAAAATAAAAAATAATCTAAAAGATGTCAATAAAATAAGCATTCCTAGATTTCTTGGCACTGTCACCCACTCTACGGTCGACATTCATGGCATTTGTGATGCTAGCCAGTCTGCTTATGTAGCAGTTATTTATTTCAGAATAATCCATGACAAAGGACAAATCTCGGTGCAACTGATATCCAAAACCAAGATAGCACCAATCAAGCAGCTGGCACTACCTCGGATTGAACTTTGTGCAGCAGTTTTATTGACAGGCCTCATAAGAACTGTCAAATGCTATTCAAACGTGAAAATAAGTCAAACGTTCACCTGGACTGATTCACAGATAGTTCTGGATTGGCTGGCCTATCATCCTAGCAAATAGGATGGCAATCGCACCGCGGAAATTTGTCACATACTTCGCAAAAAGAGTGGAATCATGTTGCCTCTGCTGACAATCCCACAGATTGTACATCTAGAGGTCTCTCTCCAAGTGAGCTCCAATCACATCACTTGTGGTGGAATTGACCAACCTGGCTGCACCGATCATCCGAAGCATGGCCTGCTCAACTGAAGACCTATGGTAACCACGAAGAGGAATCGAACAGGAGATTTATCTTTTCATTCACTTGTACCGACAACAGTGAATGATATGAAACAATGTTGAGTAGGTACTCATCATTCTCAAGGTTGCAAAGAGTAATGGGTTATCTTATGCGCTTCATTGGTAATGCGTCAAAACCAAAGGGTTCTCGCATCAGTGGTATTCATCTCAAACGTGAGGAACTTTTTCAAGTTTCGTGTTCAATTTGTCAGTACGAGCAACGTCAATAATTTCAAGATGATATACATTCCCTGCAGTCGAAAGGAGAAGTCAATAAAGGCAGTGCTCTTAAATCTCTAGACCCATTCCTGGATGACTCGGGGACTCTACGAGTAGGCGGAAGATTGCACAACAGCTTAGCTCCATATTCAACCAAACACCCGATAATTATTCACTTTAAATCCAAAATAGCTTACCTGATACTGCAAGATATCCATTTGGCAAATAAGCATGCTGGTCCAATTTTGCTTATATCCATATCTCGTCAGGAGTTTTGGATACCAAATGGAAAAACAGAGGCAAAAGAAGTCATCAAAAACTGCGTCACCTGCGTTAAATTTAAATCCCAATGTCAACAGCAACTTATGGGAAACTTGCCCAGTACACGTGTGGAACTAATACGACCATTTCTAACGACTGGCGTCGATTATGCTGGCCCGATACTAATTCATTTAGCTAAAGGACGAGAGCAGAAAGTTTACAAGTCGTATATTAATATGCCTATTTATTTGCTTAAGTACTAAAGCGGTCCATTTAGAGTTAGTCAGCGATTTGTCAAGCGACTCGTTCTTAAGTGCTCTAAAGAGGTTCACAGCAAGACGAGGAGTGTGTCGTGAATTATTAAGTGACAATGGTACCAATTTTATTGGTGCCGACAGAAAACTACAAGAATAATTCCAAAAATCGATTAAGAATTCAAATAATATAACAAATTATATTTCTAGTAATCGAATAACTTGGACCTACATTCCTCCTCATTCTCCACATTTTGGTGGTCTGTGGGAGGCATTAACAAAATTTCATCTGAAAAGAGTTATTGGAAAACACATCCTTACACTCGAAGAAATGAATACTCTATTAGCCGAGATAGAGAGCATCTTAAACTCGCGTCCATTTTGTACCATCAACAACACTGAAGTAGATCCACTAACTCCATCTTACTTTCTGATTATGGTCATTCATCATCGAAGATACCTGAAATGGACATCACCCATTTGAATGTTTCACATTTGTCACGATGGCAGCTTGTCCAGCAGATTAGCCAACATTTCTGGAAACGGTGGTATACCGAATATCTTACTTCGTTACAACAAAGGTCTAAATGGCGCACCAGAAAACCACTGATTCAAATCGACAACGTGATATTAATTAAGGACCAAACGTACCAGTCAATTAGTGGTCAATAGTAACGGTTTAGCATCTCCATCCTGGCCCTGATGGTATAGTCAGAGTGGTAACACTTAAGTATAAAAACACCGAAATAAAACGACCAATACACAAACTTTTTGTTCTACCAGTCTCTGAAGAAAGCAATGATGAGTTACACTAAACTCCAAGTTCACAACAACACCATTTAAATCATCAAGTTCACCATATATCAATATCACTACAGCAAACTCAATAGCATTGAAAGCAGCAGATCGTGAAACAACAGTTGCGCAGTTATGAAGATAATTTTGAACCAGCTGGTTCAACGGGGGTGTATGTCCAGTTGCCTAGAAAAACTCAATCTCACAAAATTACAACGTCATCTTGAGTGGGATTGAACAACAATAGTATACCTCATACTATTGTTATTAAAATTAGTTTTATTGTTTTATTGTGTTTGATATAAACATTGAAACATACAATCATCAACATATTACAATATTATGAAGGTGATTGTATCAACATTCAACAACAACTATCAACAACTTGCGATTGGGAACATACGTACAGTCGTTGAACAACCGAACAGCGGGGCATCTTCAACAATTTCGATTGTACCCCAACAATAGGAGTTAGAGTTACAGTTAAAAAAAGTCAACAACCTAAAAAAAATCGGATACCGCCTAAATAACAATGACCCCCGTTTAAGTACCCGGACACGAGATTGAGCAGTCACTAATAAAACATGGCGCGTTAAACGGCCTTATCACATGTATGAAGGAGTATCGGCTGGAACTCGTAGCGCTCCAAGAAACTCGATAGTCTAAATGTGGAGTCCATGTGTCCCAAGGCTATTCCGTTGCTTCACAGTGGAGATGACCTCGGAAATTTTAGAGTTGGCTTTCTCATTGGTCCACAGGTTAAAAAGGGTGTCTTGGACTTCCAGGCAGTCATAAAGACTCATTTTACAATAATTTGGATAATCTGATGGGCTCTATACTTAAGCACGATGTCAGATTGGTGATTGGTGACTTTAATGCTAGAGCTGGCAGAAATCAGACCAACTTATGTAATAATATACGTCCGTACCGTACTCCCGACACGAAACTGTGACCGAAAATGGGGAAAGAATGATGTACTTTGCGATCGCTCATGATCTCATAGTGGCAAGGACATTCTTTCCTCATAAAAACATCTATTTGGAAACATGGACATATCCACGTACAACATCCCGAAGCCAAATTGACCATGTGTTGATTTCTAAAGAACGGGCTCGGGTTGTCCAAGACGTGAGATGTCGACAAAATTATGTGGTCACTGCAAAGCTACGATGGAAATTTTTTGTACAAGTCAGGGAGGACGGGAGAATATACAACGCGATTCTCCTGTGAAGGTCTGATATAAATGAAGAAATGCAACGAAAATATCAAGATCTTGTCAGCAATAGCATTATGCGTTGTAATTACCAATCTGAGGAAGTGAACAGTGTCCAGGAAGTATTGAAAACCTCGGTTGCCGATACTGTCCAAGACATTCTTGGTATAGTGAAAACTACATCTTTAAATGATTGGTTTGTTGAGGAGTATCTTATTGCTGTTAAGATAGCCTATAATGAAGCGCAGACTCGGTTTACATTTGCGAGAAGAAATAAAGCAGTTCTTCCTAGAAGGACAGCTAAACGCATTTGTAGGCAGAAGAAGCGCGAATGATGGAAGGCTAAGTTCTGAAGAGTACAACAACTCAGCAATGAGCACAATTCACGTGGTTTATTTAAAAGAATCACCGGATTGCACCATACCTTAAGATCCCGGTCAACTGCCATTCGGGACCAGGGTGGAAACCACTTTATTAACGTTGATGCGGTACTCGATACATGGCGTGAACATTTTTCTGACTTACTTAATGTTCCACATGTATCACGAGCTGTATTTGAATATCCTCAAATACAATACAGCGATGTTCATTGAGGATAGTCCTGAAGTGACTAAAGAAAAATCGTTCACCAGGAGTTGATTGCATTAATTCAGAGCTCTTGATATTCGGAGGGCTAACTTTGTGGAACTGTCTTTTCGACCTTATTAGATTGCTATGGCAAAATGAAGTTATGCCTGAATAATGTAAAGTAGCCGCGGTATGCCCAGTATTCTAAAAAGGGTGATCGCTTGAAGTGCGAGAACTATCGCGGTAAAGCTCTCCTTTGCACAGCATACAAGTTTCTGTCATACATTATCTTTGGAAGAATTACACAATTAACGTTTTTTCGCTAGGATGATTCTTTCCAGGTACTACGAATCATCTCGCGATGTACACCAGGTATTCCTAGATTTCAAGCAAGCCTATGACTCGATCAATCGAGAGGGACTATAATCCAATCAACTTTTTGCATATGCAGATCATATCTGTGTGATTGGATTAAGTGGCAACGGAATGAAAGAGACACTTTATTCACTGAAACAATGTTCAGCTTCCGTTGGTCTCAAAATCAATGAGTCCAAAACAAAATATCTGATCTCTGATTTTAGAGACCAAGACGCAACTGATTCCAGTAGTGGTAACCACACTTTTGAAGGAGTAATGAGATTCAAGTATCTTGGATCTTTCATTACTCGCGATAATAGTGTGGGAGAGAATATCAAGGTTCGCCTTGCCGCTGGCAATCGAGCTTTATATCCTCTATACGTCCACTGCTGAAATCAAAATATTTTGCAAATGCGGATAAGCTAAAACTGTACAGAGTATTGATCATACCCGTTGTCATGTATGAATGTGAGAGTTGGACCTTGACGGATGAGTACGAAAGATGGCTTTTAACATTCGAGAGAAGAATCATGCGTGTGATATATGGGTCGGGGGGAACGCTTAGAATTCCACCACAGTATCCACTGCTTGTCGTAAGAGGCGACTAAAATGGTTGGATTGTTGGGCTTCACCCACAGCCGTAAAACTTTTTATTTTATTTTATTTCTATTTTTTCCTTATAATTTTTACTCGTTATTTACGTTCAATATATTATTTCGCCCGCGTTAATTTATTTTAATTTTCTAGTTTTGCTTTAATTATTTTAATTTTTTATTTTTTGTTGGGACGGTTTTACGCATTTTTGCGCACAAAAATGTTTTTTTTAATAATGAGTATTAGAATTAGAAAATCCCCGAAAAATGCCTCTTCGGATCGCGGGGCGAGGCATAATCCTCGTAAAGATAATATTGATAGCCTTACCATCCATTTTGCCAATGTCCGTGGACTCGTGACTAATAAAAATTGCGCACATCAACATCTCGAATCACGCAGGCCCGACATATTAGTGCTTACGGAAACAAAAGTATCTCATAACATCTACGAGAACGAATTCTACTTCAAGCTCTACCAGTTCGAACAAGCATTCGAGTTGCAACGTGGAGTGTGTGAGTTAAAGAACTCATACCTACAAAAACCGCTTCCGACATCCTTTAAAAATCCAACCAAAACATCAAAACCTCCCACCACTCTGCAAAACTGAATGCCTCCAAACCACCACTGCAAAACAGCTCAAACTATTGTACTTAAAATATCCCTTCCTAATAAAATCCTTTTTTAATTAGTTTATATAGATCCCCCAATCAAACGGATTCAGAAACCATGAATTTCTTCGAGGTTTTGTCAGACAAATGTGATGACATTCGCAATCAACATCCTTACTGCGAATTAATTATGGTTGGTGACTTTAATGCCCACCATAAAGAATGGTTCACCAAAATACGAACTGTGCTGGACGGAGTGGCTTGCTGTTTCGCATGACCTTACGAAGAATGTTAGTGATTCCACATTTGATGTCAAAATTCTAGAAGCATTCATATTCTGGATCTTTGTCTTACAACAATTCCGCATTCCATGGAAGCGCGTGTCGAGGCTGGAATTGGAAATTCTGACCACAACCTGATAACAGTAAAAATTTCTGTCATTTTAACGAGGCTGACAATGATGGGTTACGGTCATTTTTTCAACATTTCCCGTGGGAGAGCCATTGTTTTTATAACAATCAAATAGACGACGCCGTTTCCAATTTCACCGAAATCGTTCTACATATGGAATGAGTAAATATATCCCATCATCCTTTTCCAATCCTAATCCTAATTTTAAAATCTTCTCAAAAGAAGCCGCCAAAGCCGCCAGACAAAATAAATCTGCTCATAAGAAATATAAGCACAACGAAATATCGTTTGACGAATATAAGGCTACACGTAACATCTGCAAAAAATTGGGTATGTGAAATCTCTGTGCCAAGTGGGTGCCGCGTGAGCTGACATTCGACCAAAAACAACAACGAATCGATGCTTCAGAAGAGTGTTTTTCGCTGTTAAACCGCAATAAAATGGAATTCTATCGTCGATATGTGACAATAGATGAGACATGGGTTCCATTCCAATCTGAATTGTTGACAAACCGAATCCAAAGCGAGCATAAACGCAACAGTCGGCCATTAAGGTGATGGCGTCTGTATTTTGGGATGCTAACGGAATAATAATCATCGACTATCTCCATAGGGGAACCACAATCAACAGCGACCATTACTGTGCATTTTTGGGTCGATTGAATGCTGAAAACGCAAAGAAACGGCCACATTTGCAAAAGAATAAATGTTGTTTTACCAAGATAATGCATCGTGTCACAGATTGATGAAAACAATGGCAAAATTGAATGAATTGAGCTTCGAATTGCTTACTCACCCACCATATTCTCCAGATTTAGCCGCCAGCAACTTTTTCCAGTTTTCAGATCTCAAGTGAATGCTTGCTGGAAAGAAATTTAATTCCAATGAGGAAGTAATCGCTGAAATTGAGGCCGATTTTGACGAGAAAGAGAATCGTACTATAAAAAAGGTATCGTAAAGTTGGAAAATCGCTATACTCGTTGTATCACCCACGAAGGCAACAATGTTGAGTAATAAAATCGAGTTTTGTCAACATTTTTTTGTTTTCTTACTGATCCTACGGACTTTTTGAATGACCTGTTAAATGTTCGTAGAATGTTTTTTAGTTGTAAAATCTCGATGTGATAGCGTTTCAATTTCTTCTCCCCTTGTGCTAGGTTTGTGGTTTAAATGTTTCTCTTGCGTGAAACTGGGAACATAAGAGACTTGAAAACTTTGGTAGTACCTACTTTTAATTCAATACTAGTAGTGAAAAATAAAAACTAAGAGTGACACTTATATGGTCAAAAAAGAACTTCGGAACGATATTTCCTGTTTTGGAGGTCTAACGTCAGTTGCATCTCAGAGTTCATCAGCAATACTTTGAGTTCATCAACCATTGTAGGATATGACAGAAATTCTTGGTTATATTACCGACGGTGAGTCCTAGAATGTTATTCACAAACTACATCATGATATTGACAACCTATTGCGATTTGGTGTGGTTCAAACCTAGTCAATCTTATCAATAAGTATAAGATCATATCTATTCAAAAATAAACTAATCGCTCTGTCCAAAACAATAATATAAATGAACCCCTTTGTTGAAAATATTGATTGGCGTAAGTTAAGGTGATTTCCCGGTTTTAAATAAAACTAACTTTTCACTCAACTTACGTTTTTTTATAATTAAAATAATTATTATATATAATATATATATATATATATATATATATATATATATATATATATATATATATATATATATATATATATATATTATATATATATATATATATATATATATATATATATATATATATATATATATATATATATATATATATATATATATATATATATATGTATATATATATATGTATATATACATATATATATATATATATATATATATATATATATATATATATATATATATATATATATATATATATATAAATATATATATATATAAATATTCTCAATTAAAAATTTTTATTAATATTATATATTATGTATTGAACCCAAAATTTTACCCAAATCCGCCACAAATTCTATTTTTATATAAATAGAAATAGCTTTAGACGCAGATTACGATGATTTCTTATGTCAATTAATAAACTCGTCTTTCTTATTTACTCTAAAAACCTAAACAAAACACTATTGTTGCGGTGATTCTAGTTGGGTCGGTTTAATAGATGATAGTTGAAGACGAAGGTATGCCACCTCGTGGTCCCTATTTGTTAAATATTTGGTCCGGATGTCCACAAACTTCGCAAACGCCAATTCACATACTCGTGAATTTTTAAACATTATGAGTTGTTTGAGAGCGATTTCAGCCAAATCTTTGTATTGATCGTGTGCATGTATCCAAAATTCTTCTAAATTTTGATTTTTGAAAATGTCCATTAAAGATGGGTTGCGTATTAGATCGACAAGAAGTCGGTTTTCGAAAACTGTTAAACTCGATGAACTAGCTTCGGACAACAAAAACGGATTTTTTATCCAGTCCCATTTATTGAATTCTTCATCCGAGAATGGTAAATATTTATTCAACCCTTCGCATAAATTCGTAAAATATTCTTGTAAGTTCTGTGGTAAATTGTCTCCAAAATATAATGATATAAGATTTCGTAGATGTTGTTTTGTGACAATAATTTTCGAATACATTTCAAATATTGAGATATTCGATTGGGAACAAATTTTACCCAAACTATCATTCAGCACATCTAATATATCAATGAGTAGTTCGAATCTAGGTTCCAATTGCGACACGTCCGAAGTACTTAAAAAAGCTTTCAAATTCTTTGTATGCGACAACCAATAGTCGTTCGTGTGAAATAAAAGCTGGCCAACATTTTCGTTCATTTGATCTGTCGATCTAAACTGATTCGCATTTATGTTGATGTATTCCACCAGTTCGGCAAAATCGTCTAAAAAGTATTGTTTAACGAATGCTGCTCGACGCATCAAAACATACGATAATTTGATGTTTGGCCAATTATTGATCGAAGTGGTGGTAGTCATACCATCTCTACTTATATCGACACATTTACTCCAATCGAGCTTTCCGCTTATGTATCGAATTGCATTGTTTTCCGCCGAATTCGATTGGGCAAATAATAAATCCTCGTGGATTTTTTTCTCGTATAGCTATGTATCGCACCAATACAATAACAATCGAAAAATCTTTAACATCGCCGAATTCACCAATCTGGATCGCATAATAGGGACTTTGTCGTATTCGTTCTAATAGTTGGGATTCAACATCATTACACATTTCCAATATGTTTTGCCGAAAATTCATCGTTCCAAAATCATAAGTTAGGAATTTTGTTGTGATATCCTTGTTATATTTGTTCTTGATTGACACAAAATTTGACAATTTTTCGCAAAATGTTTCGGCTTCACCACCTTTAACGATGGCCTATGACGTACTAAACGGATTGTTGTCAATGATTGTTGTATTCTGATAAGATGTACTCGTTTCATTTATAATACTCTTATTTACTTTATAACAAGACGGTCCATTCCACGCCGTCTTGGTATGTTTTCGTGTCCAATGAGCTTTAATAGTTTTGACGGTTTTGCACTAAATCCACAGCGATGAATGTTGCAAATATATTTTGTAGTCATGATGTTATTCTGAAGATTACAATTTTGCTCAAGGCTAGAATCCATTATGGAATCACTGTATATAGACATGAATTAGTCATCAATACAGCAAAAATGTATAATTAGTTTACAAATTAATAAAACTTACGTCATCGCAATACAATAAATTTACAATCAAGCTTACATACACCACACTACAGCTATCGTTAGTAACACTTCACTTATAACTCTGAGCAACAGCAATTGCAAACTGAAACTGAGTGTGGATACGAAAATATTGTGGTGTTCGATGAAAATACATTTCCAATTGAAAAGCTGTATTCGGCAAAAAGCCGATATACAACCGGGAAAATATATTTCTAGAGTTGTTTTGCATTGTAATTATCTTTAATGTTATTTGATAAACTATTTTATATAGTTAGTTACTTAATGGGCACGTGTTTTTGTTGCATTCTTGATCAAATCCAGTTTTTTTTTGTATATGTGTAAGCACACACACTTTTGCGACGGCTCCGTTTTCCATGTAAAACTAAATATGTTCTGTACCAAAGGTTGGATTCAGTAATTTTGGTAGGCTAACTTGGCACAGAATTAATGGTGCGATAAACTGTTGGTAGGTCGATTGATTTCGTTTGATCTTTATATAATTTTATTAAACTCGATGTTCACTGTTTGAGTGTTGATTTTAAAAAGGGAAGATTTATTTTGTTTCTTTACAAAATGACTTCAAATTTTGTGGTTTACATGATTAAACATAGGTGGTAAAATTGAGCTTAAGTTAAATTATAGAACATATTCATTATAAAAATTCTAAACAATTCAAATAGATGGCTCTATGCAAATACGTATTGAACGCACCCGTAATTAAATTGAGTGAAAATTAAGTTAAACTAATCAACATTTATGAGGTTTTTGATATCAATCCAAATGACATTGACAGACTGATTCAAATTAGATTTAAGTTGTAATTTAAGTGTAAACAATAATAATAAAGATAAGTATTAATAGATATAAATATATGAAGATGACAAGATATAAATGTGTTATAAATTGATTTCATATAGGTTTTTCTTAAGAAGTATTTTAAATTTGGATAATCATAATGGAATTCAAGATAAGTTAAATTAACATATATAATGTTGTGTTGAATTATATAATTGTTATTTTTCAGGATCTGCTGTCTCCAACATACCGGCCGCCTTGAATCGGTTGATTCAAGTTATCGGAAGTAAGCATAGTTTGTGAATTGGTCGTTTTATTAATCCGTTTATTGTCTTCAGGGTAACGACTCTAATAATCTTGTCTGCTCCCGGATGGACGTCTGTGATTCGACCCATCAGCCATTTTGACGGAGGTAAATTGTTCTCCTTGATAAGAACGACGTCGCCGATCTTAATATTTGTTTCTTTTTTGTGCCACTTGCTCCGATGCTGCAGGCTGGTGAGGTATTCAAGATGCCATCTCTTCCAGATATCTTGATTCATTTTTTGCACTAATTCCCATCTGGAGAGCCTGGATATCTTGACATCTTGTAGATCGTAGTTTGGAAGCTGCGTTGTAGGACGCCCGATTAAGAAATGCGCTGGAGTGAGGTATTCCAAATTTTCACTAGACAGTACGCAAATTGGTCGTGAGTTCAGGATTGCTTCAATCTCAGTCAGCAAGGTTGTCATTTCTTCTGTGGTAAGAATGTGGTCGCCAGTTACTCGTTTGAGGTGGAATTTGACTTGTTTCACAGCAGCTTCCCACAGTCCGCCGAAATGAGGTGCGCTTGGTGGGATAAATTGAAACGAAATCTCATCTGTTAATAAAAATTTAGAAATAGTGTTATTATTGTTCTTGAGAAACTGATAGAATTTGTGAAGGTGATTGCGTGCTCCTATGAAATTGGTGCCGTTGTCACTATGTATCTCTTTACATATACCTCTGCGGGCTATAAATCTTCGTAGCGCTGCAATGTACGATTCGGTGGTGAGCTCGGAGACCAACTCAATATGTACAGCTTTGGTAGCTAAACAAACAAATATACATATATAGCTTTTGTAAGTCCTTTGGCCTCTTCCTTTGATTAAGCGGGTTTGGAATGGACCTGCATAATCCACGCCAACTTTAAAAAACGGCCGAACGAGTTCAACTCTCGAATTTGGAAGATTACCCATTATTTGTTTCATGTTATCTGCTTTATATTTAACGCATTTCACGCAGCCATGGACAACCTTTCTAACTAATTGTCTGCAGCCCAAGATCCAATATTTATGACGAAGAGTAGCGATCATCATTGTTTGCCCAGCATGCAGATAACGAATGTGATGTTCCATAACAATTAATTTGGTGAGCTCATCTGTCGCAGGTAGTATAAATGGATGTTTTATTGAATAGTTTAGTGCCGCATTTGTGATTCTTCCTCCGACGCGTAGGAGGCCTGTTTGGTCAAGAAATGGGTTAAGATGTCTTAGTTTGCTTGAGGCTGGTAGTTCTTTGTTTGTTGATATAAGGTTTATTTCCAACTGGAAGTGGTTTGACTGTATATGTTTTATTATGAGGTATTGAGCTTTTTGTATTTCTTGGCTGCTTAAATGAGATGGCAATAAGGTTTTTGGAATGCGTTTTAATTTTAAATCGATATATCGATTGACGTTAGCAATAATTCGTGTAATTTTGCTGAAGCTTGATATTCTTCTAACAAGATCGTCTATGATGTTCGATCGATGTAGTTGAACATGTATTGATTGACTACGCATCTCTTCAATTATATTTGGTCCATTCTCTGGATTTTTTGGCCATTTTGAACGATCTGGTATCCATTTTGGACCACTCCACCATAAGCTGAATTTTGTTAGCTTCTCTGGATCGATTCCTCTTGAAGCACAGTCAGCAGGATTTTCTTTGGAATCCACATGTCTCCACTGCGATCTGTTCATGTGGGTTAATATTTCTCCGGTTCTGTTACCAACAAACGTATTCCATTTGGTTGGAGGTGCAGATAGCCAATCTAACACGATGGTAGAGTCAGTCCAAGCAGTGATTTCAGCAATATCGGTTTTTAGAGCTTGTTTAACTTTCAACAGTAGGTTATTGAGGAGCAATGCGCCGCATAGCTCTAATCGTGGGATGGAGATTTGCTTAACTGGTGCCACCTTTGTTTTTGACGATAACAATTTGACGATTGATTCTCCGTTTGGTTTCGTTATATGTGCATACACTACTGCAGCATAAGCATGTCTGGATGCATCTGAAAATCCATGCAGCGATAATTTGGTATTGGTGCTGGTTTGTATATATCTGTCGATTTCAATTTTTTCTATTTCCGGTAAATCATCACGTAATTTTCGCCATTCAGTTTCTAGATCAGACGGTAGTTGGTCATCCCATTTTAGATTTTTAGTCCACGATGTCTGGAAAAGGATTTTTATGGTTATTGTTACTGGAGCAAGCCATCCCAAAGGGTCGAATACACTACTTGCTTCTGATAACATTCCTCGTTTTGTCATGATAGGTTCTTCATTAAGAGTCACTTTAAATTGAAAACAATCCTTCTTTGGATTCCAGTGCAACCCTAATATTTTAACTGGAGTGGACTTCTCTATTTCAAGGTTTTCAATTGCATCGGTGGTTTGAAACGTGTTCACGGTGACTGTCTCTTCATTGGCTAACCACTTTCTAAGTTTGAATCCTGAACGCGAGAGTATGGCGTTTATACTATTTTTAAGCGTTACTGCTTCGACGATTGTATCCGCTCCTGTCATAAGATCATCAACATAGAAATCAGTTTTAATATGATTTGCTGCTTCTGGATATTCATTCTGACATTTGGCTGCTGCTTCATTGAGTGCACGCGTGGCTAGATAGGTTGCACTTGCTGTACCGTAGACAACTGTTTGAAGTTCGTATGTGGTAAAAGGTTTGTCGGGTGAGTCTCGCCATAATATCCGCTGGTATTTAGTATTGTCTTCAGAGATTAGAACTTGTCTAAACATTTTTTCAACATCCGCTGTAAATGCTATTTTGAATGATCTAAAGCGTAATAATATTTCATATAAGGTTGACTGTACATTCGGTCCAACTGCTAGACAGTCGTTTAACGATATTCCCGTACTAGTCTTTGCAGAGCCATCGAAAACAACACGTAGTTTTGTTGTGGTGCTTGATTCATTTATGACACCATGATGTGGTAAATAGTATCCACTACATTGATCTTCCTTTACGGCTTTCATGTGTCCCAAGCTAATATATTCCGACATAAATTGTTTATACAACAACGCAAACTCTTCATCCCTCTTGAACCTTTTCTCCATTGAATACATTCGTTTGACTGCTGTACGAAAGGAAGTCCCTAGACTCGATGGAGGATGTTTGAATGGAAGGTGTACTTGGAATCGGCCAGTATCATCTGTGGTAGTCGTATTTTCGAAGTGGCTTTCGCATAACCTTTGTTCGTACGATAACTGGCGATCTGTATTTTCGGTGTTCTCAATTTCCCAGAATCTTCTCAACAGGTTATCAAGGGTGTCTTCTGGATAGCTTAAGGTGGCTGTGATTACTCTGCTCGTTTTTGAATCATTCGATTTACCTGCTACAATCCATCCCAGAATAGTTTTTTGCATTGTGAAGTGATTTGGTGTGACAAAGTTTCCTTCTGCTAGGAGATCAAAAAAGATGTCTGCTCCAATGATAATATCAATGTCCTTGCCTTTATAAAACTGAGGATCTGCCAGTTCATAGTTATTAAAGAACTCAATATCGATGTGTTGTGTAATTGGTGGTTGTTTAGCAGTTAGTTTTGGTAGGATTAATGCTTCTATATTTATGACTGGGTTGTCTTTGTTCCACGGGGCTAGTTTTAGCGTGAGTGATCCCTTTGTATATCCGCCTGATGTAGCTCCGATGCCCGTAATATTTAGTTTGGCACGATTTCTTGGTTACCGCAATCTCTGAGCACAATTTTCACTAATGAGTGACACTTGTGATCCGGAATCTAATAATGCTCTACATAAACGTTTTTGATTGAATGCATCAGTTACATTTATCAGCGCAGTTGGTAATATAGAACTTCCTATTTTTATGCTGGTGGTATGACTGGACGTATTCGGTTGCGCTTTTTCGATGGACTGTATTTCAGTTTGGGTAACGTGTGATTGCGTTGGTGTATTTGAATTTTCGTGTAACAAACTGTGGTGTTTTCTATTACATAATCTGCAGCGAAATTTTGATTTGCAGTTATATACACTGTGGTTGTTATTTAAGCAGTTGAAGCACCGGTTTTGTTGGATCATAAAGGATTTCCTATTTTCCACTGACATTTCTTTAAATTTATTGCATTCAAACAGTCTATGCTCGTCGTTGCATAATGAACAAATTGTATTTTGACTGGTTTGATGTTCGACGATATGGCTTCTGATGTTTGACTTCAAGTGGGTTGAATGAGAGATGGGTCGTCTGCTTTGGGTCTTCATTGATTCTAATGCGTCAATTCTTTTTGCAAGAAAGTCAAAGAATTGTTTCAACGTTGGTAGATCATACTCTGCTGATGTTTGCGCCCATAAACTATTGGTTTCGTTATCTAGTTTGCTCACTAGAATATGGATTAACCAGTGGTCTCTGGTCTCCGCTTCACTACCAAGTGCCTTAAGTCCTCGAATGATTTCATCCGATGTATCTAACAATACACGAACGTTTGTACAGTTTGGTGTTGTTATCGTGGGTTGGAACATAAAACTTTTTATAAATGCGTAGATAGTGTGCTTTCTGCGATCGTTATTTTGTTGGCAAATGTTGTAAATCGATGTTCAAAGGTGTTCGCAACAATGTTTTAGGTTGGCGTGTGGTTTTGTTTTCCGAAATGGCAATTTTTCACCTCTAATGAGTTTTGATGTTTTCCTTGGTTGTAGTTTGATCTGGTAAATGCGGTAGGCTTAGGTATGGCTGGGTTAACTCCTATCCGGCTCGAAGGACCAATGTTCTGTACCAAAGGTTGGATTCAGTAATTTTGGTAGGCTAACTTGGCACAGAATTAATGGTGCGATAAACTGTTGGTAGGTCGATTGATTTCGTTTGATCTTTATATAATTTTATTAAACTCGATGTTCACTGTTTGAGTGTTGATTTTAAAAAGGGAAGATTTATTTTGTTTCTTTACAAAATGACTTCAAATTTTGTGGTTTACATGATTAAACATAGGTGGTAAAATTGAGCTTAAGTTAAATTATAGAACATATTCATTATAAAAATTCTAAACAATTCAAATAGATGGCTCTATGCAAATACGTATTGAACGCACCCGTAATTAAATTGAGTGAAAATTAAGTTAAACTAATCAACATTTATGAGGTTTTTGATATCAATCCAAATGACATTGACAGACTGATTCAAATTAGATTTAAGTTGTAATTTAAGTGTAAACAATAATAATAAAGATAAGTATTAATAGATATAAATATATGAAGATGACAAGATATAAATGTGTTATAAATTGATTTCATATAGGTTTTTCTTAAGAAGTATTTTAAATTTGGATAATCATAATGGAATTCAAGATAAGTTAAATTAACATATATAATGTTGTGTTGAATTATATAATTGTTATTTTTCAGGATCTGCTGTCTCCAACAAAATATTATATATACTAAGCATGTTTCGCCTTCCCTTTAGATAAGTTCTCTTGTATTTTCATATTTTGTACTCTATGTCAATACATAAGCAGCCACTACATGGTCAATAGTAATTTCATTACCTGCGTCCATTACTCACATATCAGTATTTCACACTATTATACGATTATCATCATTGTTAGGTACGTATAATTAGCAGATTTAAGCAGTTGAATGTCAAATTATATTAAAATACGCAATGAATTCGAAACAAAACATGTATTGCGCTGGATTACGCTGGATGAAGGAATCCGCTGGATGAACCACAAAACTCTTAATGAAGCTCGATATGCGTTTAATAAACGAATATGAAAAACTCGAGTATAGTTGGGCTTTCGGTATATTAACATACCACAAAATACTCAAACGATTACAATTAATCGCAAGCCAACTGGAGTAGTTCCTTTTGTTTTGAATTTAAACATTCGTTTATTTACTGGCGATGAAAGTGGTGATGGTGACGTAATATTTAAACCGTGATGTAGAAGAGCCCGATATCGATCAATATGGACTTACCTCGACTGTAAGTTTATTTTGTGAAATAACTAGGTTTTCGGAATTTATACAGAAATCGTAAAGAATAAAACATCTAGGTTGATACAATTTATTGCTATCGTTTTCCGATCTCTTCGAGTCAATTTTTTCAGCGTTTTTCGATATTTCGACCGAAGGGTGTTAATTTTACCGCCCTACAACTGCTCGATTAGCAGTACTCTTTATTTTCTTATAAAACACCGTTAACCATTTATCTAAAGCAAAATTTTTTTGTCTTTTTTTATATAACTAGGATCTATTGGGCTTTATAATCCGGTTAATGTTTCGAATAGCTCGATGAAATTAATTTTACTACTTATTTTGGGCGTCGTTGATTTATCAAAATAAGCCGGAGAAATCCAAGATTAAATCCGCATCCTACACCTCACATTACATTTTTTATTATTTTTAATATAAAACTAATTAATTAATAAAAGTGACGTGAACCATACACGATCATTAATACTGACAATATTTCTACCATACACGGTAATGTTGCATCAAAAGTAGTTCGAGTCAGCGCATATAAATTGTCTGTATAAAAGTAAGGGAAAACCCGAATGGAAAATAAAATTTAACATGTATATAAATAATGGGAGGAATGTTTGATATTGTTTCGGAGAAAATATTTTGGTATATTTTGTTGTGCATGCTAATAGCTGCTTTTTAATCGACCCACTACTAGTAATTCGGTTCTTATCTTTGCTAAATAAAGCAAAGATAAGAACATTGTAAATTTAGCAAATACAAGAATTGAACAACTAGCGAAAGGAACTAATTTTTGATAACATGTAATTTTCGGTTTATGTGTTTGATTTAAGGGAAATAAATTTTTTCTCGTGGATTGGCATTAGCTAAGGTGATTCCCCGTTTTTAAATAAAACTAACTTTTCATATAACTTACGTACGTTTTTTGTAATTAAAATAATGTTATATATATATATATATATATATATATATATATATATATATATATATATATATTTATATATATATATATATATATATATATATATATATATATATATAAATATATATATATATATATATATATATATATATATATATATATATATATATATATATATATATATATATATATATATAAATTATATATATATATTATATATATATATATATATATATATATATATATATATATATATATATATATATATATATATATATATATATATATACATATACATATATATATATATATATATATATATATATATATATATATATATATATATATATATATATATATATATATATATATATATATATGTATATATATATATATATATATATATATATATATATATATATATATATATATATATATATATATATATATATATAATATATATCTGTGGTCACAAGTTAAAACTTATAAAGTCAATTTGCTCCAATATTTAGAAGTGCCGAATAACGGATTAAAACTGAAGGCTTATTTTAATATATTTTTAATAAATTATTCGTGTTAAGTTTTTCGCAAATAATAACGGTACTATGATAAAAAAGAACAGTTATATTTGGTAAAGTCGATTTTAGCAGTTTTAACTTGTGACCACAGATATATATATATATATATATATATATATATATATATATATATATATATATATATAAATATATATATATATATATATATATATATATATATATATATATATATATACCGGGCGTTTCTTTTAAACTGAGACGATCAAATATCTCGAAAATAGCCACTCTATACGGAAAAAATGTCCATAATCAAAATTTAATAATACCGCGGGGGAAATACATTAGTGCAAAAAAAAAATTCCCCCTCCCCCCGCTTTGTAGGTGGGGCGGGGGTTAACTTTTAAACTAAGATAGGAAGCCATATTTTTATTGCAGATACGGATTCTACGACTAAAAGTACGTATGATTTGAATGAATTTTGTTCGGTTCATGATAGACGCCATCTATCATGGCGTTGTAATCGACGAACTTCAATATTTTCAATTTCTTCTTCTTAGACCGCACGCATTGTATTCTGCAATACGTTTGAAATAAAAAACATCACGTTTTCATTGGAAATACTCGAAATTCGTCATCAAAACAATTTATTAATGTAAATGGCAGGTGAATAAAATAATTTTAGCTTAAAATAAGTGTTCAAAATGATGGCCTGCGAGTTCAATGTACTTATTAATATACATTTCAACTGATTGTACACAACTGAGAAGTGTGTTTGATTGAATTTCAGCACACGCATTACTGATTCGCTCTATCATGTTAACACGTGTTGTTGGTTCTTGTTTGTAAACTTTGTCTTTAAGATAGCCCCACAAACAGAAATCTAGCGCAGTAGGATCTGGTGATCTGACGGGCCAATTTATCGGACCAGCTCTACCGATCCAGCGCCCATTGAAAACACAATCAAGTATTTCACGTGCCACCACCGAATAGTGTGCAGGACAACCATCATGTTGAAACCACATGTTCCGTCTCACTTCTAAGCTCAAATTTTCAAGTAATATTGGCAGTTCATTTTCCAAAAAGTTTCGGTACATTTGACCGTTCAAGTTGCCGTCAATAATGTGGGGGCCTATGAGTTTTTGGTTGCCAATTATTCCACACCACACGTTGACAGTCGAAGGACGCTGATGTTCAACTTGACGAAGCCAGTGCGGATTTGTAACACTCCAATAATGCATGTCATGTCGATTAACCGTTCCATGGTTTGTAAAAGACGATTCGTCAGAGAACATTACGCAACGAAAAAAATTGGGGTTTAGTTGTATTTGTTCACGTGCCCATTGACAAAAAGTTACCCGATTTTGGAAATCAGCGCCATGAAGATCTTGGTGTAAGGACACATGATATGGATGATACTTGTGCTGTTTTAAAATTCTCCAAACACTGGTGAGGGACAATCCGGAATCGTGAACTATTTCTCGTGTACTAACATGAGGATTATGAGCCACTGCTGCCAATACAGCAATTTCATTATTTTCTCCAGTGACTGTTGCTCTACGGGTCCTTTTTTTCGGTTGAACATTTCCATCAGTAATAAACTGTTTGATATACGGCCAAATGACGCACGTGAACGAATCCTATCCGGAAAATGTTGAACGTAAATAGCAACAGTATAGCAACAGTGTTTTTTGGGCATATATTGATAATATGTTCGTTGTCTTCGTCAATATTACAGTCAGTGCAGTTCTGCGATTCTTCCAGTTTCATGATTGATTTGTATTTTTTGTTAAATGTGTGTCCTGTTCTTAATCTGTTCAATTGTTTAATTTGTCGAGTGAGAAAGTTAGAGTTTTGAAACCAGAGTTTTTCATTTGGTACTGGGCAAATGTCTTTATAGTATTTTCCAATGGTAATTGTCATTTGGTTGTATTCGTCAAGCCAGTCTTCCGTTATTTTTCTCTGATTGATTTATTAACGTCTAGTATTGTAGGTTCGTTATTTAGGGTGTAAGTTGGTGTGCAAATGGCCGTTTTTGCTAGATTGTTTGCGATTGTGTTGCCACTAATTCCGCAGTGTCCAGGATTCCATTGTATGGTTATCGATTTTTGGTAATGACCTATTGTGTCGATAATTTGATTTTCGTAGTGTCTGTCCGTTTCTTGTAGAAGTGCTGTTTTTATTGATAAGCATGAGCATTGCGAGTCTGTGAGTATAAGTAAATTGTCTTTTTTGTCCAGTAATGTAAGGGTTACGGCTATTTTTATTGCTATAGTTTCGATAGTTTTAATATTGGTTGTGTTTTTGATTTGTGTTGCGAATTTTTAATTGCTGTCTTTCACATAGATTCCTATCCCGGCTTTGTTTGAGTCAAGTGATCCATCTGTGTAAATGTGGCTGAATTTGTCGTAATTTCTAAGTGTGTCTTCGGTTAGTAGTAAGAGTTCTGTTGTAGTTTGTGATGATTTGCTTATGATTCCTGCCACGTATGGGTTTATTTTGAGGTTATACAACAATTTAATTTGAAGTATGTTAACTTATTTGACATTAAACAAGAAACCAATTTGTTCGCGTATTCGACGAAAGGAGGGTCAGTAGTATAGTTCACATTCACCGTCAAGATGCAAAATCCAATTTATGATCATTAAAATTAATTTTTAGAAGTATATTCGTTTTATCATCAGGACAAAGCTATAGTCAGCAGAGTTATATTTAAAAATATTTATATTAAAAAGAAAGTGTTACATCGTCTGAAAATCGTCGGTCTGAAAATATTCCACGTTTAACTAAACTTAAGCGAATAGTACAAATAATAATTTAATCCAATCAATACGAAAGTTATCTTAAGATCTTAGTGCAAATGAAGTTATCGTCATTAATGCTACTTAAAAACATTTAAGCCTCTACTCCCAATTTAATCGTTAACTTAAGCTATTTAAGGTAATTCAATTTTTTATAAAAATTTATTATAAAAATTCAAACAATTATACGTATTTAAAAAATATTCCGATAAAAAAACTTAAGTTCTGTTTTCAGAGTTTTAGTCATCTTCTTTTTCCACCATATCCTCGGTTTTAAGATTTTTATAAAAGTCATGGAAGCATGGATCGATTAATGGAAGTAAATCCATCAAATCTTTTTTCTTTTCCACACTGATAGTCTTTGAATAATTATGAACTTCAATATCTTGAATTTTGATCGTATAAATCCCTCGGCGGCGTATGTTTAGTTGCTTAAATGGTTCTTCAGCACTCAAAGAGTTTTTGTAGCTAATAATCCCGAATTTTCCTTTCGTGTATCTGAGCCATTTAACCTTTTTCTACTCAAACCTTTCTGAATTTTCGTTAATTTTTCCCCAAGAACTCTTAAACTTTGTTTTAATCAGCGCTGAAAAATTATAAAATTGGTTTTCTGGTACTTCAATTACGGTGAAATTTTGTTTAGTTCCAACCGATCGAATGAACTGATACCAAACCTTTGGATGTATTGTATTTTGATAGACGTTTTTTTCTTCTTGCGTTCTATTATTGAATGGTGAGTGTGACCGGGAACTAAACATTTATGATCGATCGTCTCTAATCGCTATTTTCGATAAATGCTAGAAACATACTAGCAACATATGTATTTTTGTTCTGTCCTGGACTTGAATCGCTATAAAACGTAACTGAATGAACGTTGGTATCTATGGATTTCAAGTGTTTGAACAGGCAAGAGGCAATATTATTTCCACTGCGAGCTCTACTTGCTTCATGCCACACAATCGTGAATCGTAAGGTTGTATGTCCATAATTGACGTTTATAAAAACTCTGTGAAGTTTGAAGATATGAAGTCGGAAGGCATTGTTGAAGGTTAAACGTGCAAGTTTTCAACGTTGGCTTGTCTTCAGCTGGATACTTATCAAAACCCTTCGATTTATACGCGAATTCAACTTCCAAGTGATGGGCCGTTTTGCTCCGATAATAGGTTAACTTTTTGCTCAAAATCACGTTGCGCAATGTCAATTTTTGCTTTTAAAACGTCACATGTATGACATGTGTCAATACAAGGCGACTTAAATTTAAGACCCGTACCTATATTGGGAGAAATATAAATTAAAATTTAACATAGAATACAAAAAACAGCTATAGACTTTACCTTTAAATAATTCCGAATATTTCTTTTAAACTCACTGGCACATCGCTCTGTTCACAGAAGAGATTATGCATTTGGGTAATTGTAAGATTCGTATGCAAATATTTTTTGCCAGTATGCCGACGAGAATAATGGCTCTCGTATGCTGGAAAGCTGTTAATATGTACTTTTATTGCCATTACATACTCTTCGGTGAATTTATTATGCGGTATAAATTTTTCTCGGTGATCTGCAAAAACCAAATCAGGCGATGCCAACTTCTTTTTAGTAACACTTTTTAAAAAGCTTACGGTTTCTCCAAAACATTTTAGAAAGCATTTCTGACATACAACTAATTTCTACGGTCATTCAAATTTACAGAGTACACTTTAGTGTTTCTTCTGTTTCGTGGCACTTTTGCTGATTTTTTCAATAGCTGGGTCTTCTTTTCTTGAATATCTATCAAAGATGATATAAATAAAATTCTTTGGTTATAAGTTCCAAGCGACCAATACTGGTCAAATAAGCAATACTGGTGTTATGAAATTTTTGCATTTTTTCTTGCAGTTTTCAAGACGTTGACATTTCCTTTCTGGTATAATTTTTCCTTTTTTAGTAACATAAGATTTCCCTAGGTTACGGTTTCTTTTCTTTCGTTTACGCTTTGTCTTTTCTTTAAATAAAACGCTATCACCCATGAGAGCATTCTATTTGAACTGCCATTTGATCGATATCACTGCTACACGAATCGTTTTCAATAGAAGAAACCTCTGAATTGGATAACACAAAATCGGGATCTTTATCGGAATCATCAAATGAGTCTATAGATTAACCTCAATCTCCTGTTCAAGCGGCTGCTTATCATTGTGCTCAACGTTCGTGTCATAATTATCATGAATTTTGTCCAATAGATGATTAATTGTCGAAATACCGGCTTGACCTAAAATGTTTGTTTTATTTCAAATATCAAACAATCATAATAAACGTTCACATGCTTCTGAATATTCATTCAACCATACACTTATTCACCAAAGCACGACAGATATAATATTCAATAGGTACTTACCAAAATCTCCTTGACGTTGATATTCCGGTGAAACATTTTCAGTCTGACTTTTTCGAACGATATCAACCATTAAATTGGACCTAACTCTTTGTTCAACTTTATTTACATGAAACGCCTATTTAAATTTAGGGTTTTTGCCTTTTCTTTTATTATTTGAAAATTGAACAAATAATTTGAAAAATCTCTTTTTGAACTTTTAACTTATTTGGTGCTTAGGTCGATTTTTCAGACAGACGGTGCACTGGACATTTAGGCATGGACTAAATGTCCAGTGCATGGACTAAATTTATCAAAATAGAGTAAGGCGTCTAGGTATATATAAATATATATATATATATATATATATATATATATATATATATATATATGTATATATATATATATACATATATATATATATATATATATATATATATATATATATATATATATATATATATATATATATAAATTTATATATATACATATAAATATATACATATATATATATATATATATATATATATATATATATATATATATATATTATATATATATATATATATATATATATATATATATATATATATATATATATATACATATAGATATAGTATACTGTGCAATAAAAATCCGGACAGTTCGAATTTTTATAAAAACGTTAAATATTGCCTAGTGTTTTTACTCTTTTTTAGATTCCAAATTTTAGATTGCATTTTGTAATTCATTAGATCTCTGAAAGTATAAGTCGTTTAAGTTATGTTTATGGAGAAAGAGCTTTTAGTATAAAAAAGCGAATAAAGTACTTAAAATGTCTAAACGAAACGACCAAGAAAAAAGTGTTGTTATCGCGTTATGGAGCGAATGACTGTCCGTGCGTGAAATTGGTGATAGGATAGGACGTGGGAAATCATCAATTGCCGATCTTATAAAAAAATATAAGACTACGGGAAACACAAAGCGGTCTAAAGGGTCTGGAAAAAGGGACCGCGCAAAACCTCAAAAGCGCAAGATAAATTTCTGGGCCTTCGTTCCAAGTGGAACCGATTTAAAACCTCACCGAAATTGCAAGCCGATCTTGCTACAACAACAGGCATTGCAATTTCCAGTTCAACTGTTCGGAGAAAGTTACTAAACGCAAATCTCAGGGCACGCCGCTAGCTGAAAAAAGCTTTTCTAATCATATCTTCAAAAATTTGTCGGCTTCAGTGGACCAGCGTGCACTCTAACTGGACCAGGGAGTTGAGGAATAACATGGTGTTCCCTGACGAAAGCAAATTTAAACTGCATGTGGGAGATGACCGACTAATTGTGCGTATAAACCCAAGAGAACGCCTCAGCGATGTCTGCATTCAACAAGTGCCTAATAAAACAGAGGTGGTAATGGTTTGGGGCTGTTTAAGTAATGCTGGTGTTGGTCACTTGGCCTTTGTCGAAGCAGGGTTAACCGGTAATATTTACCTGAAAATTCTGGAAAGGCGTTGGAAATCATCAGTTTTGGAGCTATTTAGTGAAACTGAGAGTTTCTTCTTTCAACAAGACAACGAGCCAGCCCACAGATCAAAACAAGTGACTATGTACTTTTTTTCTTTATTTAAAACTCCTGTATAAATTATAGGTAAAAAATAATAAGCAATTTTCTTAATAACATTTTATTTCTATTTAAAGGTGAATAGTACTAGATTGATAATTCCATATACACAATGGCCCTCTTATAGCCCAGATATGAACCCAATTGAAAATATTTGGTTTATAATGAAGCATAATGTCCGTCCGTCAAAGTAATCTAGAAACCATCCAGCAACTGAAGCACCAAATTCAAATTGAGTGGGATGATATTAACAATGACGTGATTCAAAATTTAATTCACTCCATGAGCAATACAGGTGTGCAGCGGTAATTAAAAGATAATGGCGGTCATACCAAATATTAAATTTATTTATTAAGTGGATAATTTATACATATTATATTTTGAAATATGCTTAATTACGAAATTAATATATTTTTTTAGAATTTATTAAAATTAAATTTTTTCAAAAGATATGGCAATTTTATATATATAAATATATATATATATATATATATATATATATATATATATATATATATATATATATAAACATAGATATATATATATATATATATATATATATATATATATATATATATATATATATATATATATATATATATATATATATTTATATATATATATATATATATATATATATATATATATATATATATATATATATATATTTATATATATATATATATATATATATATATATATATATTATATATATATATATATATATATATATATATATATATATATATATATATATATATATTTATATAATCTATATATTCTCAATTAAATAATTTTATTAACAGGATTTATTATGGTATTAAACCAAAAATTTTTATATAAATAGAAATAGCTTTAGACGCAGATTACGATGATTTCTTATGTCAATTAATAAACTCGTCTTTCTTATTCACTCTAAAAACCTGAAAAAAACACTATTGCTGTGGTGATTCTAGTTGGGTCGGTTCAATAGATGATAATTGAAGACGAAGGTATGCCACCTCGTGGTCCCTATTTGTTAAATATTTGGTCCGGATGTCCACGAACTTCGCAAACGCCAATTCACATAGTCGTGAATTTTTAAACATTATGAGTTGTTTGAGAGCGATTTCAGCCAAATCCTTATATTGATCGTGTGCATGTATCCAAAATTCTTCTAAATTTTGTTTTTTGAAAATGTCCATTAAAGATGGGTTGCGTATTAAATCGGCAAGAATTCGGTTTTCGAAATCTGTTAAACTCGATGAACTGGCATCGGACAACTTAAACGGATCTTTTATCCAGTCCCATTTATTGAATTCTTCAACCGAGAATGGTAAATATTTATTCAACCCTTCGCATAAATTCGTGAAATATTCTTTTAAGTTCTGTGGTAAATTATCTCCAAAATTAAATGATAAAAGATGTTTTTTTATGGAAATAATTAATGAATGCATTTCAAATATTAAGATATCCGGGTTGGAACAAATTTTATTTAAACGATCATTCAGCTCGTCTAATATGTCAATGATTAATTTGGATCTATTTAAAAAATCTTTCAAATTCTTTGTATGCGACAACCAATAGTCGTTCGTGTGAAATAAAAGCTGGCCAAAATTTTCGTTCATTTGATCTGTCGACTTCTCTAACTGATTTGCATTTATGTTGATGTATTCAACCAGTTTGACAAAATTGTCTAAAAAGTATTGTTTAACGAATGCTGCTCGTCGCATCAAGACATACGATAATTTGATGTTTGGCCAATTATTGATCGTAGTGGCGGTAGTCATACCATCTCTACTTATATCGACACATTTACCCCATCCAAGCTTATTAATGTATTGAATTACATTATTTTCCGACGAATTCGGTTCGGCAAATAATAAATCCTCGTGGATTTTTTTCTCGTATATGTATCGCACCAATACAATAACAATCGAAAAATCTTTAATATCGCCGAATTCACCAATCTGGATCGCATAATAGGGACTTTGTCGTATCCGTTCTAATAGTTGGGATTCAACATCATTACACATTTCCAATATGTTTTGCCGAAAATTCATCGTTCCAAAATCATAATTTTGGAATTTTGTTGTGATATCCTTGTTATATTTGTTCTTGATTGACACAAAATTCGACAGTTTTTCGCAAAATGTTTCGGCTTCACCGCCTTTAACAATGGCCCATGACGTACTAAACGAATTGTTGTCAATGATTGTTGTATTACTCATTTCATTTATTTGATAAGATGTACTCGTTTCATTTATTTGATAAGATGTACTCGGTTCATTTATTATACTCTTAGTTTCTTTGTATGTGGTATAACTGGACGACTCGTCCCACGCCGTCTTGGTATGTGTTCGTCTCCAATGAGCTTTTAAATTGTTGATGGTTTTTCCTTTATAGGGACAGCGATTCATCCTGCATTTATATGTTGTATTATTAACGATGTTAATACTTTCAGCGATTAAATTTAAAGTCTGAAGATTACGATTTTGTTCACGGTTAGAATCCATTCTGGAAACACTATATAAATATATACATACATGAGCTAGTTAACATATCTCAAATTTTTGATAAGTTTACAGATAAATAAAACTTACGTCATCGCAATACAATAAAATAAATTCACAATCAAGCTTTAACAGGTATACAAATTGTTGTTCGTAGCACTTCACTTATAACTCTGGGCAACTGCAATTTCAAACTGAAACTGAGTGTGGATATACGAAAATATTGTGGTGTTCGACGATATAATATGTTTCCTTATCAATTGGAAAATGCCGATAAGCTTCGCGAATAAGCTTACGGTATTCATTGAATTGTACTTATCTTCAATATAAGTGTTTATTATTTGATATACTATTTTATATAGGTAATAACTGTAAGTAACTGTAAATAACGTAACAAGAAAGGCTGTAACAAGAAAGGCTGTAAACGTAACTTAAGGCTGCGCCTCTTAACTCTATCATACAAAAACTTGATCAGCTAGTGAACCGATTTGAATGCGGAATCTTCTACTATAATTTAATAATGTAAGATAGTAACTTTTAGATCAGGTTAATGACTGAAACAATGTTAATCTTTAAACACCAGAATCATCCGAGGTCGTGTATACTGAAATCAGTATATGCTAGTTTTTCTACCACCACAACCAACATCGGCATTTATACGAAAATACTAACTGTATATCAACTGCAATAGTGGATGCGGCACTGATATTATCTCGATTGCACAGAATTGACAAATATCTCAACTTGTTTTGTCCAAAAACATTTTTTATTGACATAAAATACATTGTAATGTAGTGGTAGGATCATCGAGATGAGAAAATGTGACTATAATTCTTGAAGAGGTCAAATGGCATAGCAGTAAATTGGTACAAGATATTGTAAGTGCATCTATCTATAGAGTGCATCTACTCGGCTCAATTTGTTTTTCCCACCGCACGCGTATTTCAGATGACATCGCGTACTTGATTACTTAATCGCGTACTACAATTTAAGTTACTTGATATTTGTATTGTGCTCCGCCTAAATATATTGAATAATATCAAAATTAACATTTTGTTTACGTCTAAATGATCAAATTGAACGATACCTGAAATTCTGCGTACACCGATATCAAACAAATTATTGCACTCATAAAAAATTGATAACACAAGCAATTTTATTACGATAAGAACAAGAATTCATGTTGATATTGTTTGAGTTCAGTTTAGAAGAGAACGAGATGTTATCTAGTCGCTTTAATTTTGAGAAGTAGTGACGAGATAAGTAAAGAGATAACATTATACAACGAGCGAATCAACATTATGTGAATGAGTGAGTGAATCTAAACCCATTTGGAGACACTTCTAAAATGACTCACGGAAATGTACTACCTTTACATTGAAATTTACCCACCACTACCTTGACGGTTGCATAAGCGGAATGGAAAGGTCGCTTTCCATTCTGTTAAACGAATTTGTAAACAATGAGCGCATTCATGTTGTTTCTTTGAAGGAATTGTACGATATATGTACTTGAAGATCTCCGGATTGTACAACATACCTGAAGACCTCTTTCAACTGCTATTAGGGACCAGGATGTAAACTTCTTTGTTACTATTGATACATAAACTTATACCTCCTGAAATTGGTATGGTAACTTTTTCGAAGTGTCGTTTCGACGTTATTCGATTGATAATAATCTATAGGTGTCCAGTTGCCTAGAATAACTCAATCTCACAAAATTACAACGTCATCTTGAGTGGGATTGAACAACAATAATATACCTCATACTATATTCAACACCATCTACTACGCAATATCAACCTTTTCAAGGCGGAGAATTAACTAATACATAGTTAAACCTCTGGCAATAATTTCCCTATCACATTTTGATAAAACTCGTTTATTCTTTTCCTATTAATAAAATATATAAAACTCGTTCATTCTTCCAAAACCTGTACAACATAGAGGTCAAACAATTAATAAAATTAAAAACTGCAATTGTTATTAAAATTAGTTTTATTGTTTTATTGTGTTTGATATAAACATTGAAACATACAATCATCAACATATTACAATCTTATGGAGGTGATTGTATCAACATTCAACAACAGCTATCAACAACTTGGGATTGGGAACATACGTACAGTCGTTGAACAACCGAACAGCGGGGCATCTTCAACAATTTCGACTGTACCCCAACAATAGGACTTAAAATTACAGTTAAAAACGTCAATAACCTAAAAAAAAAAATCGGATACCGCCTAAATAACAATGACCCCCGCTTAAGTACCCGGATACGAGATTGAGCAGTCACTAAGAAAACCTGGCGCGTTAAACGGCCTTATCACATGTATGAAGGAGTATCGGCTGGAACTCGTAGCGCTCCAAGAAACTCGATAGCCTAAATGTGGAGTCCATGTGTCCCAAGGCTATACGTTGCTTCACAGTGGAGATGACCTCGTAAATCTTGGAGTTGGCTTTCTCATTGGGCCACAGGTTAAAAAGGCTGTCTTGGACTTCCAGGCAGTCATAAAGAATTATTTTACAATAATTTGGATAATCTGATGGGCTCTATACTTAAGCACGATTTCAGATTGGTGATTGGTGACTTTAATGCTAGAGCTGGCAGAAATCAGACCAACTTATGTAATAATATACGTCCGTACCGTACTCCCGACACGAAACTGTGACCGAAAATGGGGAAAGAATGATGTACTTTGCGATCTCTCATGATCTCAAAGTGGCAAGGACATTCTTTCCTCATAAAAACATCTATTTGGAAACATGGACACATCCACGTACAACATCCCGAAGCCAAATTGACCATGTGTTGATTTCTAAAGAACGGGCTAGGGTTGTCCAAGACGTGAGATGTCGACAAAATTATGTGGTCACAAGCTACGATGGAAATTTTTTGTACAAGTCAGGGAGGACGGGAGAATATACAACGCGATTCTCCTGTGAAGGTCTGATAAATGAAGAAACGCAACGAAAATATCAAGATCTTGTCAGCAATAGCATTATGCGTTGTAATTACCAATCTGAGGATCCTTAAATGATTGACCAATCATTTACGTCCTTAAATGATTGGTTTGTTGAGGAGTATCTTATTGCTGTTAAGATAGCCCATAATGAAGCGCTGACTCAGTTTACATTTGCGAGAAGAAATAAAGCAGTTCCTAAGGACAGCTAAACGCATTTGTAGGCAGAAGAAGCGCGAATGATGGAAGGCTAAGTTCTGAAGAGCAATGAGCACAATTCGCGTGGGTTATTTAAAGGAATCACCGAATCGTTTACCAGGAGTTAATTGCATTAATTCAGAGCTCTTGATATTCGGAGGGCTAACTTTGTGGAACTGTCTTTTCGACCTTATTAGATTGGTATGGCGAAATGAAGTTATGCCTGAAGAATGAAAAGTAGCCGCGGTATGCCCAGTATTCTAAAAAGTATAGCTCTCCTTTGCACAGCATACAAGTTTCTGTCATACATTATCTTTGGAAGAATTACACAATTACCCGTTTTTTCGCTATGGATGATTCTCTCAAGGTACTACGAATCATCTCGCGATGTACACCAGGTATTCCTAGATTTCAAGCAAGCCTATGACTCGATCAATCGAGAGGGGCTATAATCCAATCAACTTTTTGCATATGCAGATGATATCTGTGTGATTGGATTAAGTGGCAACGGAGTGAAAGAGACACTTTATTCACTGAAACAATGTTCAGCTTCCGTTGGTCTCAAAATCAATGAGTCCAAAACAAAATATCTGACCTCTGATTTTAGAGACCAAGACGCAACTGATTTCAGTAGTGGTAACCACACTTTTGAAGGAGTAATGAGATTCAAGTATCTTGGATCTTTCATTACTCTCGATAATAGTGTGGGAGAGAATATCAAGGTTCGCCTTGCCGCTGGCAATCGAGCTTTATATCCTCTATACGTCCACTGCTGAAATCAAAATATTTTGCAAATGCGGATAAGCTGAAACTGTACAGAGTATTGATCATACCCGTTGTCATGTATGGATGTGAGAGTTGGACCTTGACGGATGAGTACGAAAGATGGCTTCTAGCATTCGAGAGAAGAATCATGCGTGTGATATATGGCCCAAAACCTCTGTGGTCGGGGGGAACACTTAGAATTCCACCACAGTATCCACTGCTTGTCGTAAGAGGCGACTAAAATGGTTGGATTGTTGGGCTTCACCCACAGCCGTAAAACTTTTTATTTTATTTTATTTCTATTTTTTCCTTATAATTTTTACTCGTTATTTACGTTCAATATATTATTTCGCCCGCGTTAATTTATTTTAATTTTCTAGTTTTGCTTTAATTATTTTAATTTTTTATTTTTTGTTGGGACGGTTTTACGCATTTTTGCGCACAAAAATGTTTTTTTTAATAATGAGTATTAGAATTAGAAAATCCCCGAAAAATGCCTCTTCGGATCGCGGGGCGAGGCATAATCCTCGTAAAGATAATATTGATAGCCTTACCATCGATTTTGCCAATGTCCGTGGACTCGTGACTAATAAAAAATGCGCACTTCAACATCTCGAATCACGCAGGCCCGACATATTAATGCTAACGGAAACAAAAGTATCTCATAACATCTACGAGAACGAATTCTACTTCAAGCGCTACCAGTTCGAACAAGCATTCGAGTTGCAACGTGGAGTGTGTTTATTCATTAAAGACCATATACCGTACGCTAGACATCAGAAGTTCGAAATTTTCTCAAAGACCGCTCAAACTATTGTACTTAAAATATCCCTTCCTAATAAAATCCTTTTTTAATTAGTTTATATAGATCCCCCAATCAAACGGATTCGGAAACCAGGAATCTCTTCAAGGTTCTGTCAGACAAATGTGATGACATTCGCAATCAACATCTCTAATGCGAATTAATTATATGGTTAGTGACTTTATTGCCCACCATAAAGAACGGTTGAATTACCAAAATACGAACTGTGCTGGGCGTCAGACGAAGTGGTTTGCTGTTTCGCACGACCTTACGCAGATTGTTAGTGATTCCACATTTGAATGTCAAAATTCTAGAAGCAGTCATATTCTGGATCTTTGTCTTACAACAATTCCGCATTCCAAGGAAGCGCGTGTTGAGGCTGGAATTGGAAATTCTGACCACAACCTGATAACAGTAAAAATTTCTGTCAGTTTAATGAGGCTGACAATGATGGGTTACGGTCATTTTTTCAACATTTCCCGTGGGAGAGCCATTGTTTTTATAACAATCAAATAGACGACGCCGTTTCCAATTTCACCGAAATCGTTCTACATATGGAATGAGTAAATATATCCCATCATCCTTTTCCAATCCTAATCCTAATTTTAAAATCTTCTCAAAAGAAGCCGCCAAAGCCGCCAGACAAAATAAATCTGCTCATAAGAAATATAAGCGCAACGAAATATCGTTTGACGAATATAAGGCTACACGTAACATCTGTAAAAAAATTGGGTATGTGAAATCTCTGTGCCAAGTGGGTGCCGCGTGAGCTGACATTCGACCAAAAACAACAACGAATCGATGCTTCAGAAGAGTGGTTTTCGCTGTTAAACCGCAATAAAATGGAATTCTATCGTCGATATGTGACAATAGATGAGACATGGGTTCCATTCCAATCTGAATTGTCGACAAACCGAATCCAAAGCGAGCATAAAAGCAACAGTCGGCCATTAAGGTGATGGCGTCTGTATTTTGGGATGCGAACGGAATAATAATCATCGACTATCTCCAAAAGGGAACCACAATCAACAGTGACCATTACTGTTCACTTTTGGGTCGATTGAAGGCTGAAAACGTAAAGAAACGGCCACATTTGCAGAAGAAAAAAGTCATCGATGGCAAAATTGAATGAATTGGACTTCGAATTGCTTACTCACCCACCATATTCTCCAGAATTAGGCCCCAGCAACTTTTCCCTGTTTTCAGATCTCAAGTGAATGCTTGCTGGAAAGAAATTTAAGTTCAATGATGTAGTAATCGCTGAAATTGAGGCCGATTTTGACGAGAAAGAGAAATCGTATAAAAGTGGTATCGAAAAGTTGGAAAAACGCTATACTCGTTGTATCACCCTCGAAGGCAACAATGTTGAGTAATAAAATCGAGTTTTGTCAACATTTTTTTGTTTTCTTACTTATCCTATGGACTTATTGATTGACCTGTTAAATGTTCGTAGAATGTTTTTTAGTTGTAAAATCTCGATGTGATAGCGTTTCAATTTCTTCTCCCCTTGTGCTAGGTTTGTGGTTTAAATGTTTCTCTTGCGTGAAATTTTAAGGTGATTTCCCGATTTTAAATAAAACTAACTTTTCACTCAACATACGTTTTTTTATAAGTAAAATAATTATTATATATAAATATTCTCAATTAAAAATTTTTATTAATATTATGTATTATGTATTGAACCCAAAATTTTACCCAAATCCGCCACTTATTCTATTTTTATATAAATAGAAATAGCTTTAGACGCAGATTACGATGATTTCTTATGTCGATTAATAAACTCGTCTTTCTTATTCACTCTAAAAACCTGAACAAAACACTATTGTTGCTGTGATTCTAGTTGGGTTGGTTCAATAGGTGATAGTTGAAGACGAAGGTATGCCACCTCGTGGTCCCTATTTGTTAAGTATTTAGTACGGATGTCCACGAACTTAGCAAACGCCAATTCTAACAGTCGTGAATTTTTAAACATTATGAGTTGTTTCAGAGCAATTTCAGCCAAATCCTTGTATTGATTGTGTGCATGTATCCAAAAATCTTCTAAATTTTGGTTTTTGAATATGTCATTTATCGCATGGTTGCGTATTAAATCGCCAAGAAGTCGGTTTTCGAAAACTGTTAAACTCGATGAACTAGCTTCGGACAACAAAAAAGGATTTTTTATCCAGTCCCATTTGTTGAATTCTTCAACCGAGAATGGTAAATATCTATTCAACCCTTCGCATAAATTCGTAAAATATTCTTGTAAGTTCTGTGGTAAATTGTCTCCAAAATATAATGATATAAGATCTCGTAGATGTTGTTTTGTGGCAATAATTTTCGAGTACATTTCAAATATTGAGATATTCGATATGCACCAAATTTCATCCAAGCTATTATTCAGCTCATCTAATATGTCAATGATTAGTTCGAATCTACGATCCAATTGCGAGGCACCCGAAGTACTTAAAAAAGCTTTCAAATTCTTTGTATGCGACAACCAATAGTCCTTCGTGTGAAATAAAAGCTGGCCAACATTTTCGTTCATTTGATCTGTCGACCTCTTAAACTGATTCGCATTTATGTTGATGTATTCCACCAGTTCGACAAAATCGTCTAAAAAGTATTGTTTAACGAATGCTGCTCGACGCATCAAAACATACGATAATTTGATGTTTGGCAAATTATTGATCGTGGTGGTAGTCATACCATCTCTACTTATATCGACACATTTACCCCATTCAAGCTTATCGCTAATGTATCGGATTTCATTGTTTCCCGACGAATTCGGTTTGGCAAATAATAAATCCTCGTGGATTTTTTTCTCGTATATGTATCGCACCAATACAATAACAATCGAAAAATCTTTAATATCGCCGAATTCACCAATCTGGATCGCATAATAGGGACTTTGTCTTATCCGTTCTAATAGTTGGGATTCAACATCATTACTCATTTCCAATATGTTTTGCTGAAAGTTCATCATCCCGAAATCATAATTTGGGAATTTTGTTGTGATATCATTGTTATATTTGTTCTTGATTGACACAAAATTCGACAGTTTTTCGCAAAATGTTTCGGCTTCACCGCCTTTAACAATGGCCCATGACGTACTAAACGAATTGTTGTCAATGATTGTTGTATTCTGATAAGATGTACTCGTTTCATTTATTATATTATTAGTTACTGTGTAACACAACGACTCCTCCCACTTCGTCTTAGTATGTTTTCGTTTCCAATGAGATTTTATAATTCTGGTGGTTTTTGCACTAAATCCACAGCGATCCATGTTGCACATATAGTATGTTGTATTCGTGATGTTAATACTTTTATCGTTATTTGGAAGATTACGATTTTGTTCAAGGTTAGAATCCATTCTGGAAACACTATATAAATATTAAAATATATACATGAGTTAGTTAACAAACCTCAAATTTATGATAAGTTTACAGATTAATAAGACTTACGTCATCGCAATACAATAAATTTAGAATCAAATATATATAAAAAGCTGTTGTTCGTAGCACTTCACTTATAACTCTGAGCAACTGCAATTGCAAACTGAAACTGAGTGTGGATATACGAAAATATTGTGGTGTTTGACGATATAATACCGATAAGCTTCGCGAAAACTATTCGCAAATTCATTGAATTGTACTTATCTTTAATGTTAGCATTTAATATTTTGATATACTATTTTAACGTAACAAGAAGATGCCAGATTATCTTATATGTCAAGCAACCATCGTCCATACTTGTCTCTAAACTTTATCGTACAAAAACATGATCAGTTAGTGAACCGATTTGAACGTGGAATCTGATACAGTAATTTTGTCGGTAAAAAGGAGTAATTATTTCAAAAATAATGTAAGATAGTAACTATAAGATCAGCAGCACTCGAGTAAAACTCTCTACCACCACAACCAACATCGGCCTTTACGAAAATACTATATCAACTGCAATATTAGATGCGGTACACTGAATTAACAAAGAACTGATTGACAAATATCTCAACTTCTCTTGTCCACAAAAAATTTTTTTGAACAAAAAATACATCATCACCTACCATATATTAACCGCCCAGGTTGCGCAATGGTTAAAAAGCTGCGGCGTGAAACGGGAGGTACCGCAGGTTCGAATACCGATAGGGGCAGGATGCGAAAAGAGATTCTCATACCATCGATCGTTTCAGCGGTGCAATCGGTGGTGCGAATAAATATAATGCGAGCAATTTAGCGCTTTATCTCTTCTCTCCTCTGCATAGTACAGGGTGGCTGAGACCAAATGTTACTAACTTCACTCTGCCGTCATTTGTGTAGTTGTTATTTTTCGCGCGTCAATTTTTTGATAAATTGAAGTTTGGTTAGCTGTTTATATGTGGTCAATCAATAATTGTTCTAAATTAATATCTTGATAAAAAAATCGTAATGGAATTCAAACGTAATAGTGTAATTGCACTGTATTTGGGTGGAAATTTACAAACAGCAATAGTTCGTCAGCTCCAGCATTTGAATGTGAATAAAATGTTTGTGTATCGAACCATAACTCGATACAACGAAACTGGTAGCATCGCTAAACGCAACAGAGGCGGTCCTAAAAAGACAGCAACTTCAAAAGAAATGATACGAAAGGTGAAGAAACGAAATCCTCGTCAAAGTGCCAATCAATTAGCCGCACGTCTACATGTTTCACGATACAGCATTCAAACCATATTGAAAAATGAACTAAACTTGAAGCTCTACAAGATACAAAAAGTTCAAGATCTTACGGAGGCACAAAAAAAGTTAGGCTTGAAAGAACACGAGCATTGAAGGTCTTGGCCGAACGTGATGAGATTCCAAAAATTGTCTTTTCTGATGAGAAAATTTTCACCATTCAACAGTATGTGAATAAACAAAATGATCGTGTTTGGTTAGAGTTCAACGATAATTTGGACACAAGAGTTGCCATGCGCAAACAATCACCAGCTTATGTTATGGTTTGGGCTGCAGTTACTGCAGATGGACGCACTTCTCTGGTTTTCATCGAACATGGAGTCAAGGTAAAACAAGAGATTTACCGCCAAAAGATCCTAAACGATGCTTTGCTACCTTGGGCACGTAAGCACTTTGGTACGAACCGTTGGACATTCCAACAGGACTCGGCACCGTCACACAAAGCTCGAGCGACACAGCAATTTTTACAAAATTGCGTTCCGCGGCTGATTTCATCGAAAGAATGGCCACCATATTCACCAGACTTGAATCCCATGGATTTCTCCATATGGTCAATTTTGGAGAGTAAGGTGTCCACTAAAAAATACGAAACTGTTGATGCATTGAAGTCAGCTCTTGTTCGAGAATGGAATAAAATTCCGCAAGCCCACGTACGGTCAGCATGCAATGCTTTCTATGAAAGACCGAATCAAATAATCAGAGCCAAAGGAGGTTATATCGAACAGTAACTTGTTTTTCATAAAATGTAATATGTTTTCAACATATTCCACGAAATTTCAATAAAAAGTAATCAAAATTAAAAAAACTACAGCGTTTTCATTTGGTAACACTTGCTCTCAGCCACCCTGTATACAAGTTAACGCCGTCAATTTTATTAGGCAGGATTACCCCTCTGGCGGAGAATCTGTTACTATACACAGGGGGATTTCATCCTTATCGGCTAGTCATTGATCAAGTTTTTCAAAACGCGTGCTATTTTCCAGTACTATGAAATACCTATCAATTTATAGGTACTTTGAGGTTTGAGAGGCTATAGGCTTTCTCCGATTATAGTTTATAATATCATTTTGGAATACATTCTTTGTAAAAGTGAAACATCCAAGACATGATCATCCCATTAAGTTTTGTCATTTCCAAATAGTATCTGTGTGATTAGATTCATTAAGTGTTACGAAATTAAAAAGATATGTGATTCTCTAGAACAGTATATTTAGCTATACCGTTTGTCTCAAAATCAATGAGTCCAAAACCAACTAAAACAGGTCAAGACGTAGTTCCTTTCAGTCACGAAATCAGGAATTTAATTTGAATTTCTTATATTTTGCATGAAATCAATGTACTTCGGATACATTTTGCGTGCTGAACTTATTTATAAGAGGAGAACCACTATTCGGTGTCTAGACAGTGTACAGATTTCTTATCTTCTATAATTGTTTACAACAGTATTAAGGGCTGTCAGAGTTTGGTCATTATCTCAGTGTTATGACCAATATAGTACAGTGTAATTCATACTTTAAGTTTTTGTATTTTCTTAATACTTGTTATCATCGTAAATATAATCTTTCAATATTTCGGATGTACTGCGTGTGTAAACAAACAGTTTTTTTGTTGATAATTGAAACTTATAGAGTCTGTGTTAAGCGATATGCGATACAAATGAAACAAATCAACAATTTATAGAAATATACCATATATAGCTGACCTTTACAAGTGCGCTTCATCTGAAAAAAATCGAGGAATCCCCTCTTCAATCAGCTTATAATTAGTCTTGGAATTTATAATGACGTATATACAAACTACTATTTAAAGTTGTACGGATGCACGCTATTATATGCACTGCACTGTGTCTGGAATGTACATATAATATATAAGAAATGAAATGATTTATAAATAAAAAGATTATGCTTGTATAAGCAAATTGATAACAAACAAGACGCTTAATTTGAATGAAACTATAAAGAAATAAATTCAGTCTTTTGTATAGTTAGCTGTCGTTAAGACATTAAAGTTTATTTTTTCTTAATTAAACCGTGTTTTTTGTGAATATTTCAAAATGAAGCTGTTGTTGACACTTTTCGCCGCAATTCTCGTACTAAGTGGAACACACTGTTATCGTCGCCCAATCGAAGATCACAGCCACAAACTTAAAGTTGATATAATTACAAATATTTACGATTATCAGCAGGCAAATCCGGGCGTATACGTGTATCCAATGCTTATGGAATCTACAGTTTCTGGTGGTATTAATTACTATTTGGGTTCGCGAGTTAGAGGTGATCGATTGGTTGCATCAGGATCGAAAAATAATAATTTTCCATCACCACAAAATGTTGCTATCACATTAAAATATCCGCCATCAGGAACGGGGTCCGTGCTTAGTTATATTGGTGTCAATGTGACCCAGGTATGTTGGCGCTTTATATATTTTTAAGTTAAGACCTTTGTCTGCTAAGTCTAGTTAGTATTTAGGTCCATATTGTTATCGTTATGGGACAAAGTTTATTGGACATTTCACTTAAATATTTCGTGGATGCTATCGGTTCTAACCAGAATTTTTTATAAAACTGAGTAGAAATTCCCCGACTTTATTAATATAGGTTATCAATTAATTTAATTACTTTAACCGAATTAAAGTATAATAATACACCAGATTAATAATAAATAAATGTTTTTCCTGATTTTTTCAGTCAACAAACCTTGGACAAGCGTATGTTGTGAGTGGAGGTATAGGGCAGAGATTCATCTCGTTTGTCGTTGAGGCATATAATACAACATTTTTAAATTTCACAGCTAAATTTTTTGGAATTTAACAATTTTAAGTAATTAAGATTTCTTTAAGTATAATACATATAAGTGCGCAGTTTTTTTTTTAAATAAAGTATGTTTGTTTATATACGCAAGTGTAATATTTCGATTAACGCAGTTGGGCATCATTTGCAAAGAGCAAATGTTCAAAGTTCTCTTATAATTGTTGTTCCCATCTTGACGATTAATTGCTTGTTCTTATCGCATTTATGTACAATTTGAACAATCATCAAAACTAAAGTAGATTTTAAACAGCAAAAGATTTCGTGTCTTCTTCTCTAGACGAATAAAACATTGTAATAATTTTTGAACGGTTACATTTATAACCCCAAGCAAAGTTTCATCTTAAACATGTGGCGAGGCGAACGTAAACTGTACAATACTCATATTCATATCCAACAATTTTAAATGTAATGCTCTATAAATTAGGAACATCAGCTTCCTAATTTATGGATGGCCTGAAGCTGTAATTGGAATCCGTTAACATAAAATAATAATTATATTTTAAATACAGTTACATAATTAACTGTGGGACTGTGCTAATCATTGAGCGAACTATATAAGGCCACAAATTAAAAATAATTATATCTTCACTTTCACTGACATACACATACCTATACCACTAAGCACCGCTATCAGTTCTTTCATTTTTTATTTAACTCATTAACTCCAAATTAAATATGCAAGCTACCTTTATTTTTGTGGAGCTGATCCGCTGAAAGCGATTCCATGGAACAACTGCTACAATCTAGAAAGGTATGAATAACCTAGAATATAAAAAACAGAACGAAAAAGTAGTTTATATGTTAAATGTTTATAAAGAAAATAAATGTAAAAACTTATATGTGTCCTACAACCAACCGCGTGGTTAGAGCCGATCCTATTAACAATCAAGATGGATGAATGATATCAGTAGCGTCGTCGTATTCTTGATCTCAATCCAATAAATATAATCACGTGTGTGATTGATCGATCTTTATCGACCCTATTTTTTCGCATTCAAAACTAGACTCCCGAAAAAAAATTTTTTTATAATTTTTTATAAAATGTATCCCAAACAGGTTTTGTTTTTCAAAAAAAAAATAATAATAATAATAATAAGAGGGGAATTATAATTTACTAGTACATACACTACTAAATATTAACTCCAAGATATACTGGTCGTATATCTAAAAAAAACGTAATATTAGAAGGGAGGCCATTAAATAAAATTTGCATCGAAAACCAATTTTGATAACATAACAATGAATGTTACAAGCCAGAATAACGACAACAACAACGGCAATATTTCATAATTTGTGAAGTGTAATACCATGAGGTGGCGAAAAATATCTGCCGAAAATATTCAAACAGTTAACAGTGAGAGAAAACTGACCATGAGAGAAACGGATTTATACTCTCTATATAAAGATGCTCTGAAAACATTGTGATAGAAAACTACTTAAAAGGAACAAGGATCCAATTATTAAATCATCAATTTGTGAGTTGCTCATTTAACTCACTCAAATTCTTCACATGGTATCTTTTAGACGACGGGAAACTACAACAAATGGGATTTGTCTTGTTCAGGAATCCAATCCCCAAAAACCGTTTTGCTTGCGTTAAGCTGGTTAATTCGCTTTTAAAAGATAGTTTCTAAGAATCGTTTGACTGGTTTTGGATGAGTTTTTGGTTTTATCAGACGGGAAACAGGTACCGGAAGTACACCAAAAGAGGTGTTTGTCCTGATTAGAGCAACTGGAATGATGTATTTAGAAAGAAGATCGCTGCAAGTAGTGATCAATGATTGGTTCTTAACTCAGGCACAATAAGTACGATAAGCTATCATATAAGTGGCTAGAAGAGGAATTTATGACACCACGTTTGTTTTGAAATTCCTGTTGGGCCATTGTAATTTGTATATCTAAATGGTCATTCATAAAATTGAGTTTTAAGAAGCTATGCTGGCCACTAAACCAAATTAAGATATAATTAAAAATTGTGTTTACTTTCGATTAAGAAGAAATGAACTTAGCAAAAGAATTGAGCCAAAAAGCTATACACCGAATGTAGTTTTTTGATGGATTTATGTCCAAACAAGAGAAGGGTTTAAATGATTGAGAGTCCCTCACTGAAACTAACCGTAAGCCCACATCTGAATTTTGTAATGTACATTAAGACTTGCAAAACAGTATCTCGACTGTTGCATGAACCTTACACCGAAACCAATTAAAAGCGTTTATAATGGTTGAACAAAATTTTCAGTCATTTTCGCCTTAATGGTCCGTATGATAAACAATTTGTAACAATTTGAGTTTTACCTAAATTTATACTACTTACTATACCCAAATAAGTCATAAATGTCATATGTACTTATTTGGGAATAGTAAGTAGTATACATTTAGGCAAAACTCAAATTGTTTATCATTTGTAATAAATTTAATATCAAGACCATTTAGGCGAAAATGACTAAAACATTTGGTTCAAATCGCCCAAAGGCGATACAATTTTCAATATTATATAGCGTATGAAAAAATTGTTATTCAATGATGATGATTTTGACGATAATGGTGGGCGATGGAGTTATAATGGTCAAAGCTATTAATTTAGTCAATCTTGGGATTACCGAATCAATATAGAATCAAAAAATATCAAAAACATCAGGCATGAATTCAAATGAATAGAGTTTATGAACTTCAAACAAGGGCTCAATAGAAGGAACATAAGCTGGTACTGTTACCGGGAGGAGGCAAGCCACTAGTGAAACCATCCTATTAAAGTCAAATACGTTTGTTAGATATAAAATTTATATTGATCGAGACACGCCTAAACTGACAACATGGTGGGTAGATTACTATTTAATCCAGTTTCTAACTGGCCATGGTGGCCTTAGACTATATACCTATTGAAGTACAAGCTCTTTGTGTACGAGAATATAAAAAACTGCAGAGCTCGTGTTCTATGAGTCTCACCTGGTCATGCTGTAATCAGAATTCAAATGGAATATCGTGAGCTACACTGTGTCTAGGGATTGGGGAGGAGTTGAGGTCTTTCGAAAAAAGCAAGAACGCGATGAGAATCTTGTTTTAGTCGAATAGGAAATAGCTGAGCCTACCTCGTGAAGTTAGACCTAGCCATACTCTGTTGTGACCGAATGGCAAAGAAACCGGGGTTTAGGTTAAGTCGGTTAAAATTTGACACAATCGCATGTTTGGTAATGGTACACATGTGATATCTATCGTTATCAAGAAATACTGTGCAGTAGTAACACTAGACGTCAACTTACATAACTAGATGGGATGACTCGACCAAAGGCCGATATATACTTATCGACTGGTCCCATTGATCGAAACACGCCAAAACTGACAACATGGTGAGGTAGATTATTATTTAACTCAGTTCCTAACTAGTCATGATGACCCTAGACTATACCTATTGAAGTTCAAGCTCTTTGTGCACGGGAACATTAGAAACCACATAACACGTTTCCCTTTTAGTTTCCACGTTTCAACGCGGCGAGAAAAAATATTGGGCACCTGGTGTAATCAAAATGCTAATGTAATGCCGCGAGCTACACTTTGTCATGGAATTGGGAAGGAGTTGGAATGTTTAATAGGAGACAACTTATGGCTGAGCCTACCTCGTGAAGTTAAACCTAGCGATACTCTCTTGTGGCCGAATGGCAAAGAAACCGGGGCTAAGGTTAAGTCGGTTAAAACTCGTCACAATCGCATGTCTGGAAATGTGGGTATGTGGTGTCTATACATGCACAAACCATAATATCACAAATAATTGTTGTGTCATTAGGATCAATTTCACTCAGCAAAAAACATAATTATTGTGTTCTAATTAATTTATAACCGCCCAGACTTTAATTACATCTCTACATCAGTACGCTACTCCCATTTAGTTAAAGTTTGATTCCCAGCTTTTTCATGTACTTCAGTCCTTTTGTCTCGTAAATAAATAAATTATATTTAGAATTTCTTAGTAAATATTTACATTTAATTTTTAACAAATATTATTTAAATTAATTTTTTGTTCATCTTCAAGAATAATACACAAACACAAAAAAAAATCGTTTTGCTGTCAATTCGTCGTCTCCTACACTATATTGTACTCGTACTCGTAAACGAGAGAAGGCAACAACAAAACTACAGATTTTCCATTTTCATAACAAGAAATATTGTATTTCGTTGGTTTTCTTTTATACTTCCTTCCTAGTTCTACTTCGTTCCCTGTGTCCTTACAGTTATTTTTTTTTCGTTCCATTTATTTATTTATTAGAAGTCTTATACATTATACATTATATCCTTTTTCTGTTTCTTAAGGAAAGTAATAACACAAATAATAAAAAAACGGAATTGAATTTAAAATTAAATAAAAAATTTTGTTTTATTTTTAGATCATTTAAGATGTAATTTATTTTTGTACTCTTGTTCGAGTTTCTCTTATTTTAGTTCTTAGACACAAAAGGTATATAGGATCTACTCTACTCGTATAATACACCAAATAATTTTAGGATTAACTTGAAAATGAATTGAATTGGTGTTTAGTCAATCGTTATTGCGTGCGTACGAATACTATTAACAACACGGGAAGTGTTGTTTTATCATTCCTGCTGTTTGTACTTCTCGAGAATGAGAAAATCATAGGATGACGTAAGAAATTAGTTATTATACACAAACGACTGGTGTGTAACTTTTTTTTTATTGTTTATTGAAAAGGGTCAATCGAATGCCAAACAAAAAACGAACAATAGAAAGACGAAACCAAGTACCACAAATATTTTTGTTCTGTTCAAGATGTAAGAAATGATATTAAGATATTAATTTTGTTAACTAAAGAGTGACAAGAAATTTGTATTGATTATTCATGCGAAAATGGTGAAAAGTGTTTGTCATCAGGTCTTTCGAAAAATTGATTGTGAAATGATGATAGTTAAAATACAAAGATACATTGCTTGATGTCTGCTTTTACCTTTAATTGTTTGCTATTAAACATATATTGTTATACAAAAAGGGATACTGAAGGGCAGGGAGGAAATACGAACAACACTACCTCAGAAGAAAATCCATAAATTACGTTATGGATAGGAAAGGCTTCGAATATTCTAGAGTGCGCAATTGAGTGCTACAGTGGAAGATTCAATAATGCTTAAATAAATAGCATGCTTTGCGTCTTGATTTGTATTTATCTGTATATATTAATGACCCTGATATTCTAATGTGAAGTTTATGACAAAATTTTTTGACAAACAGTGTGAATAGAATAAAACTCCACAAATGAAGCCAAAAAGTATTACACTTGTGGCGAGTCACTTCAACTGTCGTGACACTAAATGGATACTATAATTTTTGCAACAAGTTAGCTTTTTTATGGTACATAATTTTTAAATTTAGTTGGCTACTTAAAACAATTTTTATGATATATATAGAAGAAAAAATTGTTTTTGCCAGCAGAAAAAAAGTAAAAATTGTCTTGTTAAAAGTAGAGTAAATCTTGTTTTAAATTTTTATATTAAATATGTATATTTATTTAATTTTTTAAGTAAAATTAATAATTATAAACAAACTTTTTACTCAAAAGACATTATAATAAAAATCGTAAAAATCTAACTAATAAATAATAGATTAGTGATAATTTAACTATAGCAACACAGAGCGGAATATGTTATAAATATCAACCACACATTACCCCATAATTGGTGACCCCGACGTGAACACAGTTCTGCTATAATATTAATTCTACAAATTTGGAGTAATTGAAGTGGTTTTACTCCAACAGTACACACTAATTTAACAAATACGGACCGGAAATAATTACTACATATTATACAATCATATAATCATTTTACAATTATACTTTACAATTATAAGTGGTAGTATAATTGTATCTAAAGAAAAAAGAAAAAAGAAAACTTCAATCAACATTTATTTTTATTTAAAATATTTTAAAAACTAACTGTAAGTATCGTAGAACTGTTGATTTGTTGTTTGCTTAATACAATCCATTTGGTCGTTACGATGAGTTCTGATAACGAGGATGCTCCCAGTAGTTCTTCTCCAGTAGATAACCCCTCTGAGTCTAACCAAATTGTTCTCACATCAGCTCAATTAAGAGACATTATTGGAGAAAGTGTTGCGGCGGCTCTTAAATCCACAGCAAATTCTAATGTTAGTTCGAACACTAATTCTGTGGAAAAAACAGAGAATAATTTTGCATGACAACTTCATGTGTTGATGATCAAAATTCCTGTCGACTTCTCATAAGAGAAAAAATATCTAACTTACTTTTCTTAATAGATACTGGTGCGGATATTTCCGTCATTCCGCCCAATTTATGTAAAATATCATCTACTTACAGGGATTTTAATCTTTTCGCGGCTAATGGTACCAAGGTTAAAGCCTTTGGAACCAGTTTTCTTAATTTGGATTTGGGACTGCGTAGGATCTTCCAATGGACTTTCGTCATTGCTGACGTTTCTTCGCCAATAATAGGAGCTGATTTTCTCAAAAACACAGGACTCTTGGTCGATATCCAAAAGAAACGGATCATAGATCCACTATCTTCAATTTACACCATTGGTAAAATTACTAATTCGTCCCATAGCTCCTTGACCAAGATAGACCAGTCACAATTACTGCCAGAAATTTCACATCTTCTTTCTCAATTCTCTGAACTAACTAGAGACAATTTAAAAGTACAGGCAGTAAAACATAACGTGACACATCATTTGGACACTAATGGTCCACCTTTTTCATTCAAAGCCCGCCGTTTACCAGCGGATAAACTTAAAATCGCTAAGGATGAGTTCCAATCCATGATGGAACAAGGCATTTGCAGACCTAGCAATTCCACTTGGGCAAGCCCTCTCCATATGGTTAAAAAAAAAATGGCACTTGGAGACCATGTGGCGACTATCGTGCGCTAAATAATGTAACCATTCCCGATAGATACCCGATACCTTATCTCCAAGATTTCACCCATCAACTAGCCGGTTGCAATGTGTTCTCCACACTTGATTTGGTACGAGCTTACCACCAAATTCCAGTCGAACCAACCGACATACCTAAAACAGCCATTATCACTCCTTTCGGTCTCTTTGAGTTCACCAGGATGCCTTTTGGCCTGCGTAACGCGGCTCAATCTTTTCAAAGGCTGATGCACAGAGTTTTATTCGGACTCTCATTCTGTTTCTGCTATTTGGACGACATTCTAATAGCATCCAAAAACCTAGAAGAACACATTAATCATCTCAGAATCATTTTTACCAAACTTACCGAATATGGACTAATTATCAACCCTGAGAAGTGCGTTTTTGCTCAATCTCAAGTTGATTTTCTCGGTCACTCCGTTAACGCTGATGGTATACTTCCATTAAAGGAACGCGTTGAGGCTATCGTCAAATTCGAACGACCTAAATTAGTCTGTCAACTCAAACGTTTCTTGGGAATGATTAACTTTTATCGTCGTTTCATTCCTGGTGCAGCCAACGACCAAATTCTTCTTAATAACTTTCTTAAAAATTACAAAAAAAATTCAAAAGTTCCTATTATTTGGTCCGAAGAAGCCATTGGGGCCTTCGAAAGTTGCAAATCCAAATTAACCAATGCTTCTCTACTTGTCCATCCTTCTACTACTGCTAAATTAGCAATTATGGTAGATGCATCCGATACTGCAATCGGGGCTGTCGTTTAACAGTTAGTGTCTGGTTCGTGGCAACCATTGAGTTTCTTTTCAGTTAGATTAAATGAAACCCAGATGCGTTACAGTGCATATGACAGGGAGTTGTTGGCCGCATATTCCGGCATCAAACACTTCCGCTATTTGCTCGAAGGAAGAAACTTTACCCTGTACACTGACCACAAACCTCTTATTTATGCTTTCAACCAAAAACTAGACAAAGCACTCCTAGACAATTCCGACACCTTGATTTTATCGGACAATTTACAACGGACATTCAACATATATCAGGAATCGACAATGTTGTTGCAGACACTCTATCTCGAATTAATCAGATTTCACTACCTGAAAGTATTGATTACGAGTTAATAGCCGATGCACAATCTACGGACGACGAACTTAAAGATTTATTAATTAACAACGATACTCTTAAATTTATTCAAATTCCAATTACTTTCAACTCGAATAAATCAATTTATTGCGAAGTATCATCTAAAAGTCCGAGACCATTTATTCCTAAAAAATTCAGACAGTCAGTGTTCGACTCCTTTCATAATTTGTCACACCCTGGCATTAAATCATCAGTAAAGATTCTTTCTGAAAAAGTGATCTGGCCTGGTATCAAAAAAGATGCCAGAATAATGGCACGTAATTGTTTATCTTGCCAAAAAGCCAAAGTCACTAAACATATCAAATCTCCCCTTGACACTTTTAAATTACCTACTCAAAGATTTGATAACGTACATTTAGATATTATTGGTCCACTTCCTATTTCCGAAGGTCAGAGCTATTGTGTCACTCTGATTGATCGTTTTACTCGATGGGCCGAGGCCATTCCGATTCCAGACATGACTGCACCGACAGTCGCTTTTGCAGTGTATTCAGGTTGGATTGCACGGTTTGGAGTTCCATCTTTTATCCTCACTGATCAAGGTTCGCAATTCGAATCCCATCTTTTCGCCGAACTACCTAAACTATTGGGTTTCGAACATCGTAGGACCACCAGCTATAACCCAAAGTGTAATGGAATTATTGAACGTTGGCATAGAACACTTAAAGCTTCGTTAATGTGTTACAATCGTCCGGATTGGACTCAATTCTTGCCTTCGGTTCTGCTTGGGTTACGTTCTACGTTTAAAGAGGATCTTCAAACCACCCCTGCCGAGTTAGTTTACGGTAGTACACTTCGTCTTCCGGGTCAATTTTTGACGAGTCAAAGGGATTTTAGTTCTCATTCTGATTTCGTCAAAGCCCTTAAAACTCACTTTGACGAAATTCGTCCTACACCGGCATCGAAACATTGTACCAATAAAATCTTTGTACATAAAGATTTATTTTCTTGTTCGCATGTTTTTTTGCGTACCGATGCAGTTAAAAAATCGTTACAAACTCCGTATACAGGTCCTTATCCGGTAATCAAACGATTTGATAAATTCTTTGATATTAATATTAATGGTAAAACTTCCAAAATTTCGATAGATCGTCTCAAACCGTGTTACTCCGATTTCGAAAATATTCAATCATCAAATTTACCTAATTCCGGAGAAACTCCTTTACCAGATAAATCCAAAAAGAAAGTAACTTTTAATTTAGTTCCTGATTTTGATACTAATCAAAATCAAACTACCACTCGTTCTGGACGAACTACTCAAATTCCGTTACGTTTTCGTTAATATTTACTTCTTTTTATTCTGTTTATTAAGATTCATTTACACAACTTCGTCTGAGAATGATTTACACTCAAATTAATTTATCTTAATTTCACTTCGTTGTCACTGGAGGGGGAGTACTGTGGCGAGTCACTTCAACTGTCGTGACACTAAATGGATACTATAATTTTTGCAACAAGTTAGCATTTTTATGGTACATAATTTTTAAATTTAGTTGGCTACTTAAAACAATTTTTATGATATATATAGAAGAAAAAATTGTTTTTGCCAGCAGAAAAAAAGTAAAAATTGTCTTGTTAAAAGTAGAGTAAATCTTGTTTTAAATTTTTATATTAAATATGTATATTTATTTAATTTTTTAAGTAAAATTAATAATTATAAACAAACTTTTTACTCAAAAGACATTATAATAAAAATCGTAAAAATCTAACTAATAAATAATAGATTAGTGATAATTTAACTATAGCAACACAGAGCGGAATATGTTATAAATATCAACCACACATTACCCCATACACTTATATTGTGTAGGCCAATACTTTGACGTCCAATTACAGGCATTTCTAGAGATGTCTAAGTAAATCTGACTATTCCACCATGTTGGTGCATGTCAACTGGATACTTCGAACTATTTATTGTATCAGCGCGACCTTCAAGGGTGAAATATTGAAAATACAAAATGTATTACATTTGTGTAGACCATATATTTGCATCTTTAGGTCAGTTACAGATGCTCATGTAAGTAATATGCTCATGTAAGTTATATGTATAGTTGAATTTAAATATATTGAAATAAAATTTATGAATAGGACACATTTGGATTAAGCTTGTTAAATCATTTTTTCATTTAAATTCAATATAAAACAACGAAACTGCGGATTGACTCTATTTTCTTGTTTGGTTTCAAAAATTTCATCAGCTAAGTCATCATATCATGTATTTGCCATGACCCGGATTTTTTTTTAATGTAAGCAATATAATGCCCCGGAGTGCTATTAGTCATGTTTATAGTGTACAAAGGTAACTAATTTTAGTTTTATTTTGTTATTAAGGAATGCATTATAGATTTAATGGATGTCTAATACCCCAACACCGATTTGAGGTTTAATAATAAGTGTTTAATAATAAGTGTTTATATAGGTATGTAGATACAGTTGAGATCAATTTTGTTAGGAGAGCTTAATAGATTAAAGCAATTTAGTTATAAGGAACTACGTTTAATATTTGTTGAAAGATTGGCCCCATATATACCAAAATGCTTAATAAAATGAAAATATTCTAATTGGTTATCTCTCAGCTTTAAAGTAATTTCTTAATAATCCATTGCCACCCCACAGTAACGAATCAAATTCGCATGTTAAATGTACATTTATTTCAACGTAAGATGTTCGATGAGATCAAATATTAAAAAATCTCTTGGAGAAATACCTCTTAATGACACGTTTTCCGATATGTTTGCGAGAGTTATTTGTTCCACTTTTCCTCATGTTATCTGGCTCGTCGTCAGAATCATTTGATAAAAACAGTTTTCGTTTTTCACATTTTGATACTTTTCTCTCTCTCTCTCTCTCTCTCTCTCTCTCTATATATATATATATATATATATATATATATATATATATATATATATATATATATATATATATATATATATATATATATTACGTGACTGAACCACAACTCTGCATTAGCATTTGACAATCGGCCCTCTATATTTAAAATTTTGAATAGCATGTATTCACAATGGAAGGTAGACAAAATAATTTTTTATGGAAAATAAATCAAATTCTTGACAATAAAATGTGTTTTCCATCAAATCTCTTTTCACATTGTCATCTTGAACTTTTTGATACGAGTATATACTTAAACATTTTTTGAAGCAAGGGCTAGCATAGTAATATTTGGTATTTTCAGAAGTATATTCTTCATAATCATCTGAATCAGTTTTTTCGGTTACAATGTTGACACAGAAATGTCTGTCATTGGCCGTCAAGTATTGGCCTACACAATATAAGTGTAAAAAATTTTCGAATTTTATAATCTCTCACCCTCAATATCTCGTAGAAGATTTATTTTTATTTGTTATCACATTTTTAGATATTTATATAATCAAAAAACTATAACATTTTAAGTAAATATGCAAGGTGGTTTCCTACACTTTTACTACTACATACAAACAAATTTTTTCATTCGTCATAAAATTCACGTTAACCCCAGAATTTAGATGGCTGATATGCGTGTTATATAGCATGAAAAAGCAAAGACAACATAAAATATCGGATCAAATCGGAGCAAATAAATTTAATATTGCATCATAAACTTTTTTGTTATTAAAAATGACGACTACCAACTCAAATGATCATGGTAAGATCATTGACCCAAATGGTAAGAATGTTTTTTTGTTTTTTTTGTTTTTTATCTCTACAATCTTGTTTTGGGGCTCGAGGCACTTCCAACTCTTTCGCGGTTCGCTTATTTACGTCCTTACCTTACGCCATTACAGCCAAATCGAGGACGTACGGCTATAGATCCGATTTACATAGAACCATCTGCACATTGCATAGCTCCATGACAGCTTATAGCACTGACATGGAAGATGGGTTGGGGTTGGCCCATGAATTCTGCACTCAAAAAGGGGGTCATAGATGTGTTCATTCACACCACCGATCGCAATTGTATAGTGAAAAATCCCTTTACCATCCTGCCCCTATCGGGATTCGAACTCGGTACCTCCCGCTCCAACTGCCGCAGCTTTAACCACTTCGCCACCTGGGTGGTGGTAAGAATGTTGACGTACTGTATGTCACGGTTTTCGTTTCGATCAGAATCCACTTGGACATTTTTCAATGTCGAAACATGTAGCAATAGGAAATTTTCTTAGTCGAAACATTACTGAACTGTTCAAAATGTTGGGTATAAACATATGAACTTATCATTAAGTAACGTCCCTATAGAAGACTGATAAAGGGTTGCCCTTACAAAATTTTTCCCATTATCTAAAAAGGTATTTTCAGGAATAGACAACATACCTTTGTGGGTCACTGCCCCGAGGTTGGAAGTAAATATGTATAGTGGTCCAACATAATCTTACCTCATTGAATTGAATGGTTGACTGCTGAATGGTTGACTTACTACATTAGCTCTTATTCGAAACTATAAATAGCAATCTACAAATAAAACTTCTGGTACCTCTTTTCGTTAAAGCTTTTACTGGTTCTTCTGAATTGTATATTTCTGATGATTATAAAAACGTAGGTGTCTTAAACTAATAATTAATATCTGTTATAGTTCAATAACTGTTTCGCAGGCAGGTGAAGAATTGTTGATTTTCGTAAATGTGCTACTGGTTTAAATCTCCATAGAAGATTTACACCATATACATACTAGCTAGCATCGAAAAAACTATGCAACTGTATGTTGTCTGTAATACTTTGTGAAGACCATGACGTGTGTAACTCTTGGTGAAACGTGGCATCCCACTCTTGGCTTATACCAAAAAGCCTTTGTATCAACACCCTGCTTCAGCTTTTATTCCTGGAGCTAGCTTTTAATATAATTAGGTCAAACATTCTGGCAATATCGGATTATACTATTGTTTCATTCCAAATTTTAAAATCAGTTAGTGCAAATAAATTTAAGCCTCCAATCTTAGACAGAACAGCGTCATGTAACATTTCAATTACAATTTGAGACATCAGCGATTAGAAATTATTGGTGGTGCATGGAAGACTAGTACCAGATCTAATAGTGGCGATAAAAGACAATCGATGACTGACATTTTTCGCTGACAGAGGAAATTGTGCATCTCACACGTTAAAATACGGTGGCCGAATGTAGAAAACGGATAAAGTGTTAGCTTCGAAATACGACTCGTTGGATTGGAATAAGACAGTTATAAAGAGGCAACGGAATAAAGAGGCAAACCTGATCATATTCTAAGAGATTGCTGGGAATTCAAATATACGCGAGCAAAGTTGATATTCTTGGTGTGTAGATGTTCGGTGAGCCACATAATGCATAGTTATTTTACACTTGCAATTAAACAGCGAAAGAGCCAATCGCCAGGCGAATTATATTGAGTTATCTAACAACTGTCGCCGGATGTAGCTTAATGGTTAAGAGAATTTCTCATCACGCCGCGGTCTCGAGTTCGATTCCCGCTATTGACCAAAAATTAACATGCAACCGGATGACATAAAAAAGCGTTTGTGTGTAAAAACATTCGTTGGGCTGGCCACCTACAATGTGCACCAATCGTTAAAATAGGTTCGTAAGGTCTCAGTTGAGACGCGGTAAGGGCCGTTTACGGCCTCTAAGCCATAGATTATTTTTTATCTAACAACTGTATCACACTCAAAAAGAGAAGTTTGCGATGATTTGGTGATATTAGATGATTTCAGTAAGATCAGTTAGTCTGGTTTTATAATCGAGACTGGAAGCGTTAATTCACTCGAGCTACAGCATAGTTGGGAACAACCGTATAGAGTAATTACAAGGATCTTATCTACAGGATTCAAAGAGGACTTCGAGGTAAATAGAAGGGTTATTCATTTAGAAAGTTTGATTATCTACAGAAGACGAATCGTATCACTATAGTCTACAGTCAACGAACTGTTTGGAATGACTGATGTGATACGGACGCGGGTGACATCTCTCAAACAAAAGGAGATTTTTTCGATTTTTATTCACATTCGATTGGTCGAACTTTATTTTGTTTGTAATGAATCTAGTTCATATTGGATAACAGACTCCAGCTCTTTGATGAAGTATAAGAGTATAGCTGCCTATATGATTAATCAATGGTCAAGCGAAGCTGTAAATACGAGGTAAGAGGTTTCTGAACACTTTGATGATAATTTAGGATAATAAAATTATACTATCGTTTTATTTGAGAGTCCAAAGATAGAAGACCAGACATAGATATAGTCAGATTGTGACAAAATTTACTTAAAAATGGGCCATAAGAACATGAAACAGGAAAGGTCAACCCAATAGTAACTTTTGTTTGTCTCAGACATAATGGCAATAAAAGTTAAGTTTAATCTCTTTGAAATATTTTCAATTTTCATTTTTGTTATCTGCAGAACTCAATAAAACATATCTTTACGTAGAATGCCAATATATATAAGTAAAATGATGTACTTTAAAAAAGAAAATCAGGTACATAAGGGTATACTATACAGAGTTACCTTTTCCAATGTGTATAATACAAAAAGCACAAAAGTTCGATTTGAATCAAAAGAGGAACAACGTCTACAAAACACCTTATAAGCCCATTTTATTATTTTTATTACTTATTTCGATTTTATGTGTGTACGTCTACGTATTGGTGTTCTTATTTTAGATTTTGGAGCTACGTTCAAAACACGAAATTGATCAGAAATGTAAATACACGTAAAAGAAATTGAAAAAGAAAAACTTTCCAAACTCATTCGAAATCCCGATACAACATTTATTAAAGGCAGTTTTATAAAATGAAGTGATGTCGTTTAATCGATTGAATTTTCCATTCGTTTTCTCTCATTTTACCTCCGTACATATGAATACAAATCACTCGTTATATTACATCTTCGAAATAAAAATAAACGTAAGTATATATATATATATATATATATATATATATATATATATATATATATATATATATATATATATATATATATAGGTATATATATATATATATATATATACATGTATATATATATATATATATCTAATATACCAAAAAGGTAACTATAAGTAACGTTGGGTATATACAATGTATGTAAAATAGAAAAATGTTGATTCAATTCGATCGGTTGTATACTCGTATGCATGTGGAAATATAACGAAATTATCTAAGCGATAATAATACACACGATTTGTTTTAGTAAAGCTTGGATAAGCTCGTTTTGTGCCATTTTTCCAATATAACTTGTATCAGAGCCATCTAAATTTTACAGAGCCGAAATATTAAAAATTGAGCTTAAATTAGAGGAAGTAAAATAGAGGAAAAAACGTAAATTCCCATACAAAATATATGGCAAGTAAACATTTTTTTAAAATGAAATATTTCAATGAAAAGTATGACAAAATAAACATTTTAATGTTGAAATCATATAAAAACTATTTATATAATATATCATTTAAATATTTTTGAATAAAATCAATTGAATATAACATAAATAATTAAATAAATAAATCATTAAATTCAAATATCGCATTAGAACTTTTAATATGTATACGCACAAATACATACATACTCGTATCATATGAAAAAAAAATATTCTCATTTATACGCATGAGCAATATGAAATATCGATCGAGTAAGATCAATGACAACAGAGTCATCTCTGGAAAAATTAAAACTACTACTAAAAAGCTACTTTGTTTTTGACAAAAAACTTTTTGATTATCAAAATTCAAAATTTCGAAATTAATCCAAACTAATGTAAAATAAATAAATAAATTTAATTTAGATTTAAAATATATACTCATTTACTTAAACGTTTATCTAAAAACGGTCAAACTACTAGAATCCCACTATAATTCTATAGGAATTAAAACTAGAACCGTACAGTAGAATTATATTGTATCAAATTTTATCATAAATGTTATTACATTTTACAGGATAAAATACTTTAACATATTCTAAAATCCGTATGAAATCGAGTATTTGCTGATAAAATTGTGTGTTTTGTCAAGAAACTTATATATGTAAGAATTTTAAGGTTAGCATTTTTTTCGAGTTGGAGGAAAATTTGATTTTATAAAGATATATACGAGTATGTATGTATGTATATATGTATGTATATATACTTACATATAAAATTTAACCGTTAACTTGTTAACTTGAATTGGTAAAACCAAATCCATTAGAAATTTTTTTTAAATCTAACGACTTTTTGGATAGAAAAATTACGCCCAACTGACATCTATTGAAAGATCGTAAGTACTAAAACGAAAGTACTAAAACTTAACATTTTACCCTGAATAAATTAAATTTAAATAGATTTACTTTTATCTAAATTGAATATAATAATTATAATTAATAATTATTATGATATGTGAAACAAATAAATTAATTTTATTATGAATGTCAGATGTCTCTTGTAAAGCTTTTCCGCCATGTCGTGTTTCTGGTTTGTTTTTTATAGTATAGGGTACACCTATAAACATTCCATCAATTTATTATTTTATAATTAAAATTATTTTTTTAACAATAATTATGTTTTATTTTTATACTTTCTAGAATATAAATGTATTTCAAAGAAGTTACGGTTATTTTGATTCGAAATTAAAAGAAAATTATGCAGTCAGATAAAAATAAAATGTGCTGTTCGTATGGAACACCCTATTTTTCTTTTAGATCGACATAAAATTTTTTTTTTATTTTTTAGTTTCGTTTTTAGTAGGTAACACTAAAGGCGCAAAATCATTTTTTCATTATATAATTAAAATTATTGATTATTGTAGTTATTAAATTTTATTTATGTGCAAAAACATAATTTCTTATGTCTAAATATATTTCAATACAGCTACGAACATTTTGCTGCAAAATAAAAGTAAACGTGTGCGGTTAGATTAAAAAAATGAACTGCTCTTATTGAAATCTTCTTTAACTTTAAAATCAACATCACATACACATATACATATTTTACTGTGCATTCAATATTGTTAATTCATATTGAATTTTAATTTATGTTTTATTAAATTATTAAGATATTTAGGTAACTGATTTTCAGATATGATTAATTTCAACATTTTATGTACTTAACACTGTAAAAACAGAAATCAAATATATAATTTTTTATTGATAAAATTTATTTCGAAAAATGTGATTTTTACATTGATTCTTATGGGAAAATGAAAAATGTACCTCCTCTAAAAAAAGCTCAACCAAAAATACGTCATATTATTACGGCTCTAATAAAGATGGCTCTGCTTGTATACATGCGGATACAGTTTAATCGAATGAAAAATATATGTACGTCTGAAAATATAAAATTCGACCGAGTAGAAAAAAATATTATTTAATTGTGATTTGAGGTAAGTCGGATAGGATGAGGGATAGTGGTGTCGATCATTGACAATTATAATTAAAAAACAGAATATAATTTGTGTCGGTAATTTATATATATATATATATATATATATATATATATATATATATATATATATATATATATATATATATATATATATATATATATATATATATATACTGAATTGAACGAGACTGTAATTTTAATCATCTGGAGAATGTAATAAAAGTAGAACAAGCTTGACGTTGCAAACTATACGAAAGTGTTAATTAAAACACTAACCATCATCATTGTAGTAAAGATGCAAAATTAATTTAAGTAAGGTATACAGCTATCAACAATTCAAAGATCTATCTATAACAGAAATAAACAGATAATATATTATAAAAATGATACCTTACCAGTATTGTACAAAATGAAAATTTACCATAATTAATCTTAAATAGCAGAGATAAATTTATACAGATCTTTCGATTCGACTAAAAAATCATTTACAGTGAATGCTGCTTAATGGGTTCTACTGTATACGGTTCGTAATAACAAAAGGAGGAAGGAGATAATACTTTAAAATTTTTTGGTTAGTGTGCATTGAAATAAGCATTAGTATGGTCATCTGCATTATTCATCTGTGGTAATGGTATGAATCTATTTATTTATTTATAAATTAAGTCTGTTCAACCAAATATAACTAATAAACGATACATGTTACATGTCGAACCATCAAGAATAAAACCATAAATGCTGATTTGAAAATTTCGTGTTTGTCTGTTCCACATTTGTGTTATATGCTGTCATAACGATCAGCTTACATATAAAAGTATTTTTCTACATTGTTGTTGTAAATATTTTTATAAAGAAAAGAACAAATTTATAATAAAAGCAGAAATTAATTAGCTTTCAAGCAACTAGTTCGTTTCTCTCTAGTCAAGTGGACCACACCAGGGCAGGTATTCCATTTCTCTAGTCAACTCAAATCTAAGTCAAGGCTTAGACTTACAACCTAAGCACGAACCATTTCTTGACTAGAATAACAAAATCTACAAATATGAAATTATAATTTGGCAGACACAACAATCGTCATGAATAATAATTAAAATCAGGAGGAAGCTATACGCATTAAAGCTTTTACACATGACATCTACTTGGACTTATCTGGGTTCCTTAATTCTCCAGTATTGTTACCCAATAAAATATCACCGACAAACGAGCAATTTAAAACCCAGGGGTGGAATGTTGTATTCGAAATTCGACCAGAAAGTCGAAAATTGGTATATTGTAATATATTCGACTCGCGATAATGATACTTTTCTATTACTAAGTTTAGTTCAAGTGAAATTGTTGTCCGAGTCATATATACATATCTAATAAAGATTTGTAGACCGTAAAAATACATCTAAAATATTTTAATAAATATATATATTCAAGAAATATATTCATTTACAATATTTTAATAAAAAATAATTTTTAATATTCAATTTGCACATTCATCGAATGGTTTCTCCATCGGTCCACGAAAATGTGTTCGTTTTCGCGGGGTGCGATAATATTTATATGTGTGCAGTCAATACAACCGATCACACCGGGCATCCGGAAATTTCATTTATTTTCGGCAGATAACTGCCTCTAAAGCTTGCGTAATATCATCTAAGGCCCTGGAGAAATATGATTGGTTCATAGTATGGAACAAAACATCAGCAACAGTTCGCTAGTATATGATACTGACCTATTCAAATTTAGTACAGCCTCTAACCTAGAAACCTAAAGCAAATCGAGGTTTTATTTTCGTAATCACTTTTTATTTGACAGATCCATAAAATTATACCGATCTCTCAAAAGTTGTCTTTCTCTGGTATATTTTAGATTATCTCTTTCTTCTGGAGACATTATCAACTGCACTTATAGTTAATGGCTACAAAAATATTCATTTTATTTGTTTTTTAACAACACTTATACATAATTTGTAATTTTAAGTGACGCTTTGTTGTCATAAAAGTTTAATGTCAAATTTAAATTGTTGTTGTTATATGTTCGAAAAAAGTTGCCACATCAACTTATCACTTTGAAGTCGAAAATTTTATAACATAACATCTATCACTTTTTCGATTCGACTTTAAAAGTCGATTCGAATGAAACAGATAGTATAACATTCCACCCCACGATCGGTTTTCTACAAGAGACCCTGCCTACTTTACTCATTTTTAAGTTGTAGGTTTTACAGCTATCCAGATGTGATGGTAAACGCTGCCATGTGATCATACTATAATATTGTTCTGTGTTTTTTACTGTTTTATTTTTCCAAAAAAATATGACCTGTAGGTTTTTGATCTCAGATACTCTCTGTAGCGACATATTATTTATTTCGTAAAATTGGATTCGAATCATAAATTCTTATATTTATTGATGTTCAGATTAAGAGGAAGTTCATGTTTCATTCACACCATTGTCCTCTTGGTGTTCCTCGGCATCTGGAGCTTAGGTCTTAAGAAAACATTAAATTTTTTGAATGTAGTAAAACAAAGTAAAGGGTTTTCCAATAAGAGGTTTTATTTTGATGATTTAAAAAAACAGCATTTTTTAAGAGAAATCAATGAATGTTTATTGAATCGAAAAGATAAAGGTAAGCCATTAGCAACATTAGGAATTAGGAAATAGCCATATGGCCGTCACGGCTAATGCAGCACCATATCCTTTTTATGAGATTTTCCATGACCGATTCACACATTTGCGTCTGTATGTTTTCGATAACTTCACGAATTCCATCTTTAAGGTCTTGAACCCATTGTGGGCCATTGGCATAGAACTCAACTAAACTTCTTTCCAGTGACTCCAAAGAAAAAGGCTAAAGGCCAATTGTGACCACCTCGTTGAGAAATAACCCGGTTAGGAACATTTTCTTGCAAACATTTGTGATTGTTTCGATGCTGATGTAGCATGTAGGGTCGTCTTGCTGAACATAAACATCGTCCACACAAATATCTTTCAGTTTCGGCCATTATTCATAGCTCGGTAACGTAATCTATTGCACCAGCCTCATTTGCAAAAAAGGAAGGTCCAAGGCACACGGTTTCGATTCTTCACATCACGTACTTCACTTAACAGCTCGCCGACCGAGAAGGTGATTCTCGACGTCCAAAAAGTGCTTTAGTTTTGTGAACGGTGACTGAAAAAATTTGCACCATTTTTATAGTGAATTTTAACAATCTTAGAAATGGCGTAGTTTTTACTTGTCAAATGTCAAAAGGTGACAGCTTAAAAAAAACAGCTGCCCAAATAGCAGGCTATTCAAAATTAAACGTCTTATTTGAAAAACCATAACGCAGTGATCTCGTCGATAAAAATAGTAAAAATCCAAGGGACAACATGTCAACCTTGTGGAAACATAATGTAGCACATTGATGCAGTCACTTAAGTAAGATTTAAATCATGCAATAAAGTTATTGGAGAACTTAAATAACTATAACCGTTCTAGTGCTTTACAATGGCTAATGAGTCAAACGACTTGGCATAGTGTAGACCAAGTCAACTTGCTTGTAGTTACATAATTATAACTTTTGCTGCTGGTGAATTCAATAAGGTTTGTCTATAGATGTGGATCATCCTTTGGCATGTCGTCGAGGAGTACTTCCAAAAAGGTTATATCTTATACACTTCAAGCAACATTCTTGATCTTTGAAAAATGACGTCGATAGATTTTAACCAAAGAGAGTTCTTATTGGTTCAGAACCGCATTTTGGGGTGTTGAAGCTACAGATTATCGATAAACAGGACTGCATATTCGTGGACGCTGCCTGGTTTTTAAATAATGAGAACGTGATTTTTGAGTATTTTAATTTATAAATATTTTGCATAACACATAACAATCCTATATGTACTCGAGCATATATGTCCATATAAATCAATATAAGTTAATTTATGCAAATAAATTTTAAATTGATGCTATAGGAGCTCCTTTATAAAATATGCAAATTGACGATACACCTGATATTATCTCATACTAACATTATTTACTCGAAAAATTTCAAATATTTGTGTTTCTTGGAATACATGCATTAACATTTACCATTGGTAATAAATGACATAATTATGTTTTCAATTTAATTTGTTTTTAAATTTTATACATACATGGTTTGCCCATAACTTAATTAGAAAACCATCAGACATAGTTATAATTTAAATTAAATTTTATAGAAATTTATATTGGATATCGATTGGTAAATACATTATTTGGGGTAGTTATAGTTTAACCAAAGTCTTTGGTTTAACGATAAAGCAAAGTGTAGTCCCTAATCGTGACATTTTTTTAAATCAGGTAGTCTGATAGGTAGTCATAAGAAATTGCATTACTCGTATACTCGATGTCTGACACTATGGTACTGACATGGACGTACCATGTGAATGTGGCACTCGGAAAGGGAGCCAATTTGGTTTTTGTTATAAACAAAGTAGATGGAGTCATCAGTGTCAATGCAATGGAGATGTAATTTGAAACGATTATGACCACTAAGAATTTCCACTATGATCCTCTTTTAATCATTTTCCAATGATAATGCATATACATACTTCTTAGCTAGAAGTGTTTTCCCACTTATTTATTGTAAGTGGGAATTCACTTCAGCGTTAAAAATGTCACTGCAAATTTCTGTATCACTTTCTAACTATAATTAAACAAAGCTGTACCTTTAGCTGGTTCAGGAGCAAACCAGATAACCAGATTTTTCTGTTTGATCTTGTGTCATACATAGCTTATAACTTCAGAAGCTATTGAAATAAAGACAGGACATTCAAAAAATTATTTCATAAAATTCATAAATCTCGATAAGTCAGTAAGTCACTGTAAAAACCTTGTTAACTGCCTTTCCATACTCGCAGTAATAATTTTATCTCTAATGAATTGTTCTGTTGAATCCGTTTTCTGCAACGCAAAAGAAAATAGATTCCAACGCAGATGTCTTGCGTAATCAGGTTGCGCACTATACAATGAGAATAATATCTTCAACGTCTCTTTCTGATGAAGTAGGCCGGCCATCAGGGATGTCACTTGTATGTGGAAGGTGTTGGGCGGAGGCGCCTTGGGGTGGAGTGGATTGGCATATTTTGGAATGAATTCCATCTAGGTAGAGCAGGCACGGTCCGGATTCAATATTTAATTGAATATATATTTCTTAGTGGTGGGTGGATTTTGGCACGAGTGGTTCAGTTGTGGGCGTTTGATTTGTAAACGTGTTCAAGACATTTTCAATAGCGGGACATTGGCCTGTATAGGGGCAGGGATCGGAAGTGTGGACTTGTTTCGGTTGATATTTGACGGGCTAAGATTGGTCAGAGTACTTCATGTTCTGATGGATCTTCTGGTTCCCAGTGGATTTTATTCGTGTATGAAGTTTCATATGTAGAGGGAGTTCTCAGCCGTTGCCGTGGTTGAAATGATTTTTTTGTTTGTCTTAGTTGGGTTTAGTTTTGGAAGCTTCCTTTCAACTGCAGTGGTGCTGTGGGGTAAGGGAGCGAATTGCCGGCATGTAGTAGCAGGTATCGATAGAAGTTGGTTTCTCCAAGATATTCTTGTACAGCTTCGACTCTGTCCGGAATCTGGTGACACCCTCCGAAGTTGTAGCCATGGTATCGGCCTTCCCATTTATCTACAGGATTGATTGTTTAGTATTTCTAGATCACGACTGTGGAGTTGTTGCAGTCTCGTTGATATTTGAGTGTTTTGGTGGTTTTAATTTTTCGTCGTTGGAATCGAATCTGCGCTTGACTTGGTCACGGGTTTCGGAATTAAATGGGTTTCAGCCGTAGTCCCGCACCTTGGTACCGATGATGGAGGATGCAAGTTTGTGTCTTGTATTAGGTTTGAGTGTTCTTGTTTTGTAGAGTTTTTGAGGATGTGTATGCCTACGTTCAGAGTTGTCTCATTGCTACAAATGTGGCAAATCTGTTTCGATTTTTGCTGTTTATAAATTCAGTGCCCGCTTATTCAAATCTGCTATATTTTTTAAATGGAATGGTTGATGTTGACTTCAAAGGGCTCCATTCATTTCACTTAATAGGAAATCAGATTTGAATGCGAAATTTAATAAATTGAGGTAACGTGTGTATGGCAAATGGCTGCGTGTGTGTAACACATAAGTAATAACGAAGGTGTACACATCCACAGGGGTTTTGTAGGACGAGAGTGTTTCGATTTAATGCGGGACACGGATTTGTATCTCCCATTATCGGAGGTGCATTTTGGGATTGTGGATGAGGGTTGTTTAGTCTTGAAGTTTGTGACGGGTCGTTGAAACATTCAACTTTGTAGATTGAGGGGCGGTTTTGATGTTGTGGCTATTGTTTATTGAGGATATCGCCGGATTCTGAAGTGGGCTGGGGTTGTGCAGGATTATCTTGGAGGAGCGGATTTTTGTCGATATTTGTAGCTGCATGCTGGTGATTTGTTCTTTGCCTCATGGTACTGCTGTGGTTGGGGGAAGATTTTCAGGGCAAGATTTGATTGGGACGGGCTTGAAGGTTAATCTAGTTGCGGCCGCGGTTGGGAGCCTTTGTTGGTATGTGAGGTTCTGGACACGAGTGATTTTATTTTTTATTAAATGAGGTGAATGGAGCTTTTTGAAGTCAGTATAATCTGCTCTTTTTTAAAAATGTAGCAGATTTGCATAAGTGGACGTTGAATTTATAAACAGTAAAAGTCGAAGCATATCTGCCATATCTGTCGAAGCAGGTATGCCAATACAATTTTAAACCATAATAATATTGTATTATCAGGCCTTGGATATGATACTATTGGAAGTCTAATTATTCATAATCCTTATGGGTATAGTCATAGATATTATATTAGAAAATACTACAGTCTATCGGATGGTATATAGTTAAACCGCATGCATGACAGTTCATATGGAAGAATTCGACCTACACGATTTGAATATTTCATAAATATTGATATATTGTGTGAGAATGGGGCCGTATGGCAATGATATTAACTTGGCTCCAAAAAATTCGAAACATCCATCTCTTGAAGGTACTGTTATACTATGTCAGCCGTATGAGTCAACCTCTTGATCGACACCCAGTATTGGCTCGGGTGATGAATACAAGATTTGCCTTCATCTCTAGTGATAAGCCTTCCCAGAACATGAACGATCCACCGCCATACGAGACACGTTCTTCAATGCCACATTGTTCATATTGCTCTTCTGTATACTCTTCCGCGTCCATTGGTGACAGATAAACACATCCTACAGTCGTCAGAGAATCGGAATCTTCTCCATTCTTGTTCTGGCCAATTTTAACGCTCAAGACAGTTTGTCAGTGGGCTACTGTCAATTGCAATTTTATGGCCTGTGTTCAGTTTGATTAACTTCTAGAAGTCGTCTTCGACTTTACGAACTTCTTGGAGCCGCCGTCTCAGTTAAACCGCATTGATACGATCATTTTGCTACGAAGTTGTTATAAGAAAGTGGTCATCACGCTGTGCTGTAGCACGAGATCAACCAGATTCTGATCGCCGTCTGAAGACATCAGTTTCCTGATATCTCTGCCACACTCGGCGAACGAAACATCAGCTCAAATTTAGTTGTAGTGCTCCTTCACTTGGTGCTGAACCACACCACGTGCTGGTATCCAATCGTTTACTCTGGTTGAAGATGGAATTAATAGAGAGACATTGAGACTAAGCGTCAATATGCGAATTGTTACAATTCCGAGCGAGATATTTCATGGCATGCTATTGCATTGATCTTGTTGGATTTTTTTTTAAATTTAATACGAAGGCCTTATGTATGCATTTGACAGAAAATCACTGTTTTGAATAGACTTTGAATCGGCGTTAAAAAAATAATAAAATGTGCTGCACTGGAATTTTGAGCTGCATGGAATTAGCATTCGAAAATTAGCAGGCAATCCAAACAGTGTCAATGAACTGCGATAATAATTAAATTAAACGTGTATGTGTAACTACAGTTCACTGATAATATTTTGACTTAGCTTATCTAAACACGGTTATATACTTGTATAGTCTTTGTTTATTCATCGATATAAATAAATTGGCCAACACACACTCTCACCCCTAATTCTTAATAATTTTAAACATTTATTACTAACAAAATTATATTAATTCTCTTAATTACATTTAATTAATTTGATAGCTTTACATGTCTAACCTTAACGATCAAATTACGTTGCGATGTTAAAATAAATGTTCGCTTTAGGAATTGAATTGTAGCGGGCGTTTCGGTACACGGCAATACTTGAAAATTTCTTACAATCGAAATCATTCCCAAACGTGTTTGCATCATTCCAAATCGTGCCCCAATACAACCACGCGGCCCTTCGCCAAATGGCAGGAAAGCAAACGGATGTCGTTTCGCTACATTATCTTCCGTGAATCGTTCGGGATCGAATGTCTCGGGATTTGGAAAAATATCCGGATCACGTTGTATACCAAATATTGGGAGATAGACATTGGTCCCCTTCTCAATAATGTGTTTTGTGCCGGGCACTTGATAATCACGTTCCACTCGTCGGGTTAACGTTTCGCCGGGTGGATATTTTCGAAGTGTCTCATAAATTACTTGGTCTAAATATGTCATCTCGTTAATGGCCTCGTAGGTTATTTTGTTGTTGTACTTGTGGATCACCTTGTTGATTTCGTTGCGTAGACGAGTTTGTATTTCTTGGTTGAGAGCTAATTCGTACAGTGCAAACGACATTGTTGTGCTCGATGATTCGTAGCCGGCCATAAAAAATAAAAATGATTGTGCTGCTATTTCTAAATCGGTGAATATTTGATTCGTGTTTTCGCATTCTTTTTGAATTTCGAGAAGAAGTTGTATAAAATCTTGACGTTCGTTCGTGTTACGCCTCAATCTGAGTGTTTCATTTATTATACTTTTAAAAAAATCACTTACACTGCTACGTATTATAGTTATACCCAGTTTTCTGGCTATTCTTGGGAAAGTGGTGCCAAACACTAAACAGAATTGTTCCCATCTCGATGGATCAAACACAACTCGGCCGTTCATATAGAAGTCTGTTTTGGGATTATTCAAACTATTGCATTCAAATCCAAATGCACAACTTCCAATCACATCGATTGAGTATCTAGACACCATATCTTTTATATCAAAGCTTCTATCGTTATCGGCTAACGGGATGACAGCACATACCATTTGATTGCCAATTTCTAGCACGAGATTAAACATATTTTTAATTTTAGCGCTTGTAAACGTTGGAGTTAACTTGGATCGGAGATTTTTCCATTTTTGATCCTCGAGTGCAAAAATATGAGCTGTTAGGGGATCATCCTTTTCATTGTAGTAAAATGGTCGATTCCGAAAGTAATCAAAATCCTTAACCATAACATTTTTGACGAGATCCAAATCGGCTACGACAATTGATGGATGTGTGGAAAGAAATACACCGGCAAACGGCGCTTTACCTTTCACATCGTTGTATAAGTCTCGCATTACTTCGGCCGAGTGCCGGGTCGCGCCGAGCCCATTAAAATTGCCAAACGGAAACTCTGGTTTTGGTGAATAAACTCCACGTCTTTTCCAATATGCGTATCGATGGCGTATAAATGAGTACGCCAATGTTAAAATTGTTACCACACCGATTAAGATAACGTCTAGCATTTTTCACTATACTTTCACGACGAGTGTAACGCGTGCCTTACACTTTGATATTTTTATTTAAACTGACGTCTTACAATAAAATGAAATCATTGTGCTTTCGTTTATCTGTGATGCATAAACAATAAATACAAATTATATTACGAAGTTGGAACGATCAATGCTCTCTCCATATACAGTCGGTACTCAATGTTATAGAGGCGAAAGAAGAGAGAGACTATAATTTTAGACATTATTTCGACGAGGTCAGTCAGTATATTGAGAAAGCAATAATTTACAAAGAGCGATCTATGCAAAATTAACTGAGAGTTCATTTTATGTTGTATAGAGTCATAACGAAGATTTTACAGTACAGTGACGTAGTGTTTTATTATTTCAGTTTTGCCCATGTGTTTAACGAGGTTTCCGCGGTTCAGCTAATGATATTCCAGGTCAATGTTGGCCTTTCAATTTTCTTCTTTGCTTGTGGATTGGATTCCATTCCAATGATATTCGGTTGTTATGTCATGCGGGTGCGGGCGTCTTTGGAGATTGTATCTTTAATTGTATCTTTGTGAAGCATGTTGAACGTATTTCTGGCTTTGTTGATGCGTTAAATAGCTCCTTAATTTCTTCGATTGGCGTAGTATTCAGTATTAATTGGGTGATTGGGGCATGGCACTTCTGTACTTTCTGCTGGTGGTGGTGGTCATGGTCATCGTCACTACTATGGGGTGTTTAACATTCAAATGCCACCATCTGTGTACTTCAAAGATCATTGGGTCGCCGTTAGTGGTCCCTCATAATAAATATGATTCCATGGTAATATGATTCCATCGATCTGGTGATGACGTCATTGATTGATGACGTACGATTCATATATGTTGTGTTTAATCGTGTCGCAACATTACTAGCGAATTACGAACTTACACTAGAAATTTTCGATTTATTTGATTGTGGCGTTATTTGATTGCTTTGTTGAGATCTGCATGATGTGATACACAATGCTTTCGATACGGAAATCTCATATGCCACAACTTTATCACGAGCTTGTTCTATATATCGATGAATTGTGCTGTTGAGTTTTCTTTATGACCTCTTGCATTACGTGCACTTTTATGTGTACTTAAGGTCAGTTTCTTTTCAAGTAAAGTATAAACTTGCGTTCGTTAGACGTTTTCGTAATTGTTGTTGAGAGCTTCCAATGGATTGGGAAGTAATCGATTGGTTTCTGATGGTTGAAATAGCATTTACCTTCCTTTATTATTTCCGGTTTAGTAGCTTTAAATTTTTACAGAATTCGGAATGTCATGCTGCCTTGATGACTGACTGTCATTGAATGATTTTGAAACAATGGTTGTTAATAGAATGACTATCCATTTTGTTCATTAATTTCTCCATCTAAATTTTCAATCGTTCGGTAGAATATTGGTCAGGTTGTCGTGATTTATTATGTTTCAAATCCTACGATGGAATCCTTTGACATGTTTTTCATCAAAAGGTTCCAATTAGTTTTGAATTGAAGAGCAAGCGTGGATTTCACTTAGAGGCCTGAATTTTCCACAAATGTTACAAATATTAGAGGTAACTTTGGCTTATTACCGGGTTGCATTTCCTTTTCAAACAGTTATTGTAGATAACAGGACTGGTTGAGCTAAACATTAGTCTGCCTCATCTTTCATCGACATCCACCCTTCGTTGAAGTTCAATGTTGCTTGTGTCACTATCGTGTTATTTATTAGCTAGGTCTGATGTTGACACCGTTGCTAGCGGTGTTCTTAAAATTGTTTAAGAACTATTCTATGAAAATCAAGGTCATGGTAATTTCTGCATTTTAATATCCACAAATAATTTTTTTGTAAGCACTGCACTTTTTAATTGAAGTAAGCAATTTTTTGAGCAGATGAAACCTTATACTTGTTCAAACTTTCTTTAGCCTAAATTAGATGGCATAGACGAAAAATATGCGGTTTCTGCAGGATACTGCCACTCACTTTCCATATACAGTGTGTGAAACAATGGCCCTATTTTGAGCGAAATTTCTTGAAACGTTTGATCTCAGATCTTAAACGATATGATTCGATTGGACAACGTGAAAAGTAAGGACTACAGTAATAAAACCATTGCAAAGCTGTTTTATGTTGTGTAGGAACAAATCTTACAGTTATTCCACTATTTTTGTTTTAGTTGTGAGAACCGAGCTAATTCTACCAACCGAATAAACTAAGTCGCTTCTACAGAGTAAGTTATTGCTGGTACCAATGCTTAACAGAACAAGTTTGGTGCTAGCTGTCCCACTCTTGAGTATGTAAATACTTATACAATACACAAAGGTCGACTGGCGTTAGTTAACAATATCAGCTTCTACATTATAGATACCGATTATCTTTGCCATTGGTTCCCATTGCAAGCTATTCCCACACGTTGGGCTAGTACCTCGACTCCAGAATATAATGGCCAGATATATCAACAAATACATTAAGCAACGCACCGAGGTGCGTAACTATCTTTTAAAAAAATATATTTAAAAAAAAGCATACAGTGTCACAAAAGGTATAGACGATAAGATTAGCTTACAATGGCTTCAGCTTAAGCATGATCGGTTTATTAGATGATAGAACGTGTGAAGTCTTATTGAATACAATCGTTTGTGGTGTATCAGCAGTTGGGAGTACATCAAAGTTACGTATTATCGAAATTAATCCCAAACGAGTTTGCATCACTCCAAACCGAAGCGCGATACAATTACGTGGTCATTCGCCAAAAGGAAGATATGTAAAAATGGATGACGTTTCGCTTTGTTTTCTTCAGTAAATCGGTCGGGATCAAATTTTACCGGATCTGGATAAATGTCCGGATCATAATGTAAACCAAACACCGGAATAAAAATTTGAGTTCCCTTTTCAATGACATGCTTCGTACCCGGCACTAAATAATCTCGATTAGCTTGTCGCAATAAATTATCGATTGGATATTTACGTAGCGTCTCGTCAATTACTTGGTTCAAATATGGCATTTCGTTTATGGCCTCATATGTAATTTCATTATTATGTTTCAATAGCACATCGTTGATTTTTTGTCGTAGACGCTTTTGTATTTCGGGTTGTTTTGCCAATTCGTACAGGGCAAATGTCATCATGGTACTAGATGTTTCAAATCCAGCGAGAAAGAATACAAAAGCCTGCGCAGCAATTTCTAAATCGGAAAAGGCATTGTGGTGCTCTTGCATTTCTAATAAAAGATGCATAAAATCTTTACGCTCCCCATTATTCATTTTGCGGTGTTTAATAGTTTCGTTCACAACATTAATAAAGAAATCACTGAGATCTTTTTCGATTACGCGAGCTCCGACTATACTGGCCAACCATGGGAAAGCGTACCCGAAAAATAAATTAAGCTGATGGAATCGGGTTGGGTTAAAAAATGTGCTTAATTTCAAACGAAATTCGGCATCAGGATCTTTTATGCTATTGCATTCGAGACCGAGTGCACACGCACCGAAAACATCAGTCGAAAAACGAGCAACAATATCTTTAATATCAAAGATTTCATCTCGTTTCGCGATCGGAAGTATATGCTCGACCATTCGGTTGCCTTTTTCTAAAATGGTTTTGAACATCATTTTCATTTTACCACTAGTGAACGTTGGAGTTATTTTTGCTCGTAAATTTTTCCACGCATTGTCCTTCATCGTAAATAAATTAGCTGACAATGGGTCTTTCTTCACGTCAAAGTGAAATCCACGATTACGAAAATTATCGAAATCACGAACGAGTACAGTTTTTATTAATTCCGGATCCGTGATCAACACTTTCGGTGTGACGAACAAATACATTCCGATAAAGGAACTTTTTCCCTTCCATTCATCATATAGTGGTTTTGTGATTTCGGCCTGATGACGCGTCCTTCCTAATCCTTGGAAACTTCCCATGGGAAATTGTGGTGACGGTGACGATACTCCACGATCTGCCCAATACGAATACTTTCGTTGTATGTAAGCATAGGCCAGGCCCGAAATTGCTATAATTCCAATAAATAAACTCCACATGTCTAACGAGAGATTTAACACATTGAAAGCTCGCTAGTCAACTGATTAGTTCATTGATAAAGAATCGAGCTTATATACAAAACTTGACGCAATTACACATATTAATATACTATCTGCCATTCTCAAGTACAACCGATAAACATATACTAGACAATTTTTTTCAATTTGTATGTGTTCCGAACATTATTTTCACACATGAGCCAATATTTTGTTACATATCCATATTCCATGTTATTGACTTGTACAGATAGAAATGTTTCATTTCGATATGAAGACACATGATCAAATAAATAAACCCAGAATTGAACCTTGAACCGTATAAAGTGTTATTACTCGTGTGTGAAGAAACAATTTCATTAATAGTATTTTTGGAAGCAATTGCCGTGTCAATAAACGACACAAAACACCTTTGTACACAACGATCGTTTACTGTAGTCTAAAATATAAATAGAATAATCTCGGTAATCAGTGCGGGTTAGTACAGCACCTACAAAATATATTTGGTCGTGTGTATATTTACTATAGCAGTCTTTCAGTCAGTGATGTCCAACCTTGATAACCAAAAAAGGCAAATCCTTGTGGACTATATAAGTTAAGCCCATCATACTACCGGGGCGTATGTGATCATAAACCTAAATTATTGTTTGTAATAACCAATCCCCTGGTTCACTTATTATGTATCAAGCTGTTAGTTTCAAATGCCTTTTTGGGCCTATTTTGAACCGTAAGTATTTGTTGCTTCCAATTAAATTTGTTTATGCAAAATTATACGTAAATATTTGAGATCCTCGAAAAAAAATTACGATCTATCATTTTAAGGAGGAGCCACTTACGTAAGCTAATCTCTCTTTAAAATATAAAATATCTTTCCATTTTCATATTAGTCTTATATTCCTTTAATGACTGCTAAGAGCTGTGGATTAATAAGATAATCCGCCTAGCCCGGAACATCATATTCTCGGCTATTTAGCGGAGTCAGTAGTTGATCGAGATAATACTCCTCTTGTGGACAGAGAGAAACTTCTACGGAATAGATATTTACCGTTTCATTAATTGTTGGTAGGTCCATCACCTTCTCTCTTGCTGCCCTTCCATTGTCAAAATCACGTTCAATATCTTCAAAAGCATAAAAGACGATTTTATTATCAGTGGTAGCTGTCACTGAAGATTTCCTTGATACGGAAATAAGGTTAGATGTAGGGTGTTCTTTGAATTAGCGCCACTTCATATGTGTTGATCCAGAACTTGCTCCTTTATAAAGATCACGTTAGCTTTCCTCCAGAGCTTAGGAATGTAGTTAAAGGTACTTCAGGCCTTTCCTTGAGGTTTGTAAGCCATTTCTCGAAATGTAGTTAAGTTAAAGTAACTAAATGGGTTCTTCCCGGTTTCCAGTGAAGCCTGCATCGGACTATTCTATAGAAATTCTAGGCCATTGGAGTGAACCGTGGCGAATACCTTATTAAGTCTAACTGGAGAAGGTAATTCTATGATTCCTTCATAGAAACTTTGGAACTTCTCAATTGAAGGTTTTACTTCAAGGTTTTACTACAGAATATTGATGCTTTCAGGAAAGCGACAACGACTGCGACATCTGAAAATTCAAGTGTGTTTCATTTAATTTTATTAGACGTGTAGTGGAATTGTTAAGTGTAGTAAAATTGGCACTCAACCAAAACAGACCGATAAAATTATTACTAAGATACTGTTTGTGTGTATATGTGTCATCGAGTGTACAGCACACTTATGGTAAGTGGGTGATATGATAGCGTAAGCTTTATCGGCGAGTCAACGCAAGACTAGGCAAATTTGGACACATACAAAGAGTTTTTATGAATACAATTTTGTCGGTGTTCAAAATTAACTGATGCCAGCTGCCCCTAACTGTATAGATTTTGACGGGAAGCTGAAATTAGATCCACCAAATATTGCATAGAACGAGTACTAGAATATTCACGACTTACATATGAAGATAGTATGTTAACGTTGCCAAGTCATCAGAAAATTTAGATCGACTAACCTACTGCGACGAAACACAGTGACACCTGTGATAATTAAAAATAATTAAAAATTAGAGCAGTAGTTCAAATTTTTACACACACGAACAAAATAAATAAATAACGAAATAGCCGGAGCGAACCAAATACGACGAAAAGAATATTCGCGAAGTGTAGAAATGCAAACGATCTATGGAATGTTCCACAAAGATTTACATCGTAGGTGTAGACATTTTAGTTACGAAACAGTTCAGTTTTGAATTTTTAGGTGTTATAATATCGGAAAGTGATAGAAAGTGGAAAGTGGCAGAATTAAAGGAGTTGGGTCAGCGGAATCTACTTACTTCGGGCAACAGGAAAAAGTTGCAGCTTAGACTTCGCTCAGAATTAATGGAGGAAAATGTTGACCCGGATCAACATGAATTCATTTTGAGGGCACGGAAGAAACTATAAGCGGCCTGGAACGGAAAATATCTACCGAACAAGAAATGTTAATTGAACGAATGGAACGCTAGGAGAAGTTCCAGCAAGATTTAAGGTCGTTCTGAAAGAGACATTTCGTGGAATGTCCGAATCATTGAACGCAAAAGTTGACACGGTCAAAATTGATATGGAAAATAAATTGGAAGAGGTCAAATCCAATAATTCTCGAAATCGAGGTGACCGATCAACGATTCCAGAAACACGACAAAGAAATTATTGATCTAAAAACCAATGGCAGTACCCAAATTGTTCGACCAACCAGCTCAATGAAATTAAGTATGGAGGCGTACATATGGAGGTGACCACCGACGGCAGCTACATCGTAACGAATTGAAAGGACGATGTCAAAGAATAGGAGAGACTCTCCAGGAGTATGCGGCTGATATCTAATGGTAGGTACACCTCGCTCACCACAACATAGCGAGCGAATAAGATCGACGCTTTCACAACCGCTTTCAAAATAAACGTTTGCGGAAACCATCGCATGGGCACTTACAAACGAGACTGCAAACATCATCAAACCAACAGACATGGCACAGCGAGTGCAACTAACATCGAAAGATAAAACAGACCCGGAAAATAATTGGAAAGCAATGGAGTGCTTGGATGGCAAGAGGAAGATGAGATGTTGGGTTTGTGACAAAATAGGACACATCTCGAGAGAATGCTGGCAAATAAGAAGTAAGCGAACGAGATCACTATCATTTCGGAGACCCTTGAAAGAGAAGAAACGAGTGGCCAAGGAGGAAGAATGCTATGCGTAACTAAAAGATTTTCATAAACCGGCCAAAGGTGGAGACAGCTTGACGACGTTGGAGTTGATGGTAGATCCAGCCCCATAACATTAGATTCGGGAACAATGAGGATGATTGTGAAAGAGGTATGCAGAGGAAGAAGGAGGTATCCATACGAAAAGGTAACAACAAATTTTGGCATGTATAGTAGTGGTTGCGGATATAGTGGATGAGGTCATCCTGGGTACAGACTTCATGAGGAAATACGGATTCGTATTGAATTTTGGACAAGGGATGTTAGGCATTGGTAACATAGAGCTGCCACTCAAATGGAAGATGGGAAAGGCAATGGTATGGAGAGTCATCTTCGCTCGTCGTTCGGGGTTGTCACCACATCTGGACAAATGTATGAAGACCAGTGGGAAAAAGCAACGGTCGGTAAATGAAGTGCACTGACTCAACGTGGGACCTAAAGGGATTGCGGAACAGGAGGGAATGAAGGAGAAATTAAGAAATGGACAGGATAAGTATCTAGATTCGACGAAGATGGAGAAGTTTGCTGTAACGAGGCATTAATTATCACAAAGGATATTACAGGGGCATCGTATAAAAGCGGATGGTGTCCACCTTGGAATGAAGAAGACCCAGGAGAAGGTTCGGGAACGATTTGGAAGTAAAAAAAGAGTGGCTGTGTTGAAGAATCGTAAGCAGTGTGAAGCCTCTCATCATGTCATCAGGGAGTCATCGATGAGGTGGAGGAAACCAGGCAGACGGACAACAGCCGGATATGGGGTAAATAAGCAAGGAGGGTTTATTCCAAGAAGAAAGAAAAGATGCCAACCAAAGTAGAGCTTGGATAGGAAAAACCCTAGAGGACGAAGAAGAGGTCTGGATCCTGTTCGGGACGAACACGTTTGGGCGGAGACGTTTGGTATGACGAATCATAGTGACAAATGTGATAATTAAAAATAATTAAAAATTAGAGCAGCAGTTTTGGGGTTACCCTGTAACCAAATGTTTTTATATAAAATTTATTATAATCTTATATTTTTTATAAATTTATTTTATAATTAATTTATGTAATATTTTATATAAGATTTTATCTGTAAATTATTATAGCATGCAATTTCACAATGTTTGGTTTACCAGAACCAAAAGACGACAAATGTTTTAGAGAAAATGAAGTTGTCCGCAAAGAGTTTGTGCTATATGGAACTCGCTGATTCAAAACCGGCTAGTAAATTCTTTTCGTGCGAGGTAGTTCGTTCTGGTGGATTTATTTCACTCTGGTCTCGTTTCTTTTCAATTGCTAATGGTAATTCGTTCTCGATTATGGAATTATCTGTTATTATTGTTCTAGTAGCCATGAGGGTCCCTCAAAAATGGAATTAAAACATGCATCGATTTAAGTCAACAGCGTAGCCAGCCACCTCCTCATATAGAAGTGTTTGGTGTCATCAGTACATTTTTTGAGGTGTTCAATCTAAAAATTTTAAACAACAAAATTTAATTATTTAAAATAAAATCCAATTTCTAAAAAATATTTAATTTTACCTCAAATCGTACAAACGTGCTGCTTAACAATCATCTGTCAAGCACACGAGCTAATTTGGATCAAGAAAGCTGTAATGAATGAAACCGTATTGCCCCCAAAAAATAATTATAATATAGGCATACGGTCGGTTCACCAACATATGAGAGATGAAGCCCCTTAAAAGATACGAGTGGTTGCTGTAACGCCTTTGTATTTTGAGATAACAAATTTATTCACAAAATCTTTTGTGTTAAACCACGTACAGAATGGTATAATAAAGTTTATCCTGTCCTTCAACAAACAGTTCACTGACATATAAATAGTTCAAGGAGGCAACAAACTAATGCAGTTATAAACTTAATAAATTCTTAATATCAACTCAATACTTTTTATTTATAACTTATATGTGATTTAATTTAAGCATAATGTCACGATCGGAACTTAAAATAATCGCTCGCTTCTGGAAAATTATTTTCGTGGGTGTATCGGGACAGGTTGTAACATGGAAGTTACGTATCATCGAAATTATTCCCAAACGCGTTTGCATCATTCCAAAACGTAGTCCAATACATATGCGTGGCCCTTCGCCAAACGGCAAAAAGCTGAATGGATGTCGCCCCTGAATATTATCTTCAGTGAAACGTTCTGGATCGAATTTTTCTGGATCCGGATATATATTCGCATCATGATGTATACCATAGACTGGAATATAAACATTTACACCTTTCTCGATTACGTGTTTTGTGCCGGGTACCTGATAATTACGTTCCGTTTTACGGATTAAAGTTTCAACGGCTGGATACATACGCAAAGTTTCATTAATTACTTGGTCCAAATATGGCATCTCGTTCGTCGCCTCATACGTCATTTCATTATTGTGCTTGCTGATCACATCGTTTATTTCATTGCGTAGACGATCTTGAATGTTTTGATGCTTCGCCAGTTCGTATAAAGCATACGACATTGTTGAGCCTGAAGTTTCGAATCCGGCAAGGAAGAAAAGGAAGGATTGGGCTGCAATATCCAAATCGGTGAATTTTTCGTCCGAATTAGCATACTTCTTTTGAATCTCCAACAGTAGTTGCATGAAATCTTTGCGTTCAATATTGTTGTCACGTCTAAATTTAGTGGTTTCGTTTACAGCCCCAATAAAGAATTCGCTTAGACTTTTGCGCACCGAACAAATGCCTAATGTACGGGCCAAATCCGGAAAAGCATTACCAAAAAAATGTTTGAACATTTCAAGTAGCGTTGGATTGAAAAACTTTTTCCCATTCTCGCGGAATTCAGCCTGAGGATTTTTCAAACTGTTACACTCGATTCCAAATGCACAACTTCCAATCACATCGGTTGAGTAGCGCGAGACCAAATCTTTTATGTCTATTTTATCGCCTTGTTCAGCTATTTGGTTGACGACCGTTACCATTTCGTTGGCGGTTTTTCTAACGGTTTCGTACATCATTTTCATTTTGCCACTAGTGAATGTTGGTGTTAGTTTAGAGCGGAGATCTTTCCATTTCTTATCTTCGATTGCAAAGAGATGAGCTGATAGTGGATCATCTTTTTCGTTGTAGTAGAAAAATCGATTGCGGAAATAGTCGAAATCCTTCACCAAAACATTTTTAATTAAATCCAAATCTGCTATCACAATTGATGGATGGATGAACAAATATATTCCAGCGAATTGAGCTTTGTCTTTTACTTCGTTGTAAATGTGCTGCGTTACTTCATATTGATGGCGCGTAGTTCCTAGTCCTCCAAAATTACCCATGGGGAATTCTGGTTTCGGTGAATATACGCCACGACTTTTCCAGTACGAATATTTTTTTCGTATGAAGTAATACCCCAACCCCAAAATGGTTGTAATCCCAATCAAAACTGATATCCACATGATTTTGTTATTTAACTACTGGTCACTCTAAATATTTTAGCACAACTAAGGCAGTTATTGCTTATTCATTCTTTATATACTTGAATATTTGTGCACTTGTATTTACGAATTTGATTAGATTACACACATTTGAATCTTAAGTGATAAATGATGTTGTCTAGTCATCGTGATTTAATAAAATTCGCGCGGTACCGCCGAGTTATGTAATTTCAAAATCTAATCAAAGTTGGAACGCGCAGTTTTATTCAAACAAAATGTTGTTGATATTAGAGTAGTGTGTGTATTCGTATCTTATCAACAACAGCTAAGTACATTGTATGCCAATTTTGGATGACTTTATCTTCACAATAATAATAACTGTCTACTAAATTTTATAGCATTTCGAAATTGAAATAGACATAAAACTGGAATTTAGATTTGACTTGAATACACAATTAATGTGAGCATTTGGCTTGCACACTACCCATTTCGAGAACTCGAATAAAAATACAATTTAAATTCCATTTTCGATATTGTGATATAATTCTTGTAGATGTAATTGTGAACGCGATTTCGTAAATAGACCGGAGCGAGAGAAACCCCAATCTCTTTGTGTCGTTGTATGGTCTACAAGTTTTGATATAGGTACAGTTGTACTCTATCCAGAGAAATTAGACATTTTGCGAATATCATTTTGTTACCATGACTTGCATAAACATCTCATAATTCTAAACTATACGGTTTGCATTTGGCAGAAGTTGGAGGGAAACTCAATAGACGTTAAACCAATGCCTAATAAAACAAAATTAGAGTCAGAGGTTAATGATTTGTAAGTGATTTTAGTACGGCTGCATGTTGGAGTCGAGCTTATACACCAGACATGTCCAAATTGCTGGTAAAATGAATGAAATCTATAAAACACTTGTGTCTTCCTATAATATTTCAGGACTTCGAAATCCTTTTGTAATAACTTATATTGTGCTTTCGTGAAGCACATTCAACAATCACCACCGGGATAAATATCTATGTGCTGTTATCACTGAAAGTACGGTAACATAGCACGTTATTGTTCTCGGGATCACCAGTACTCGAAAACCAATGGGCTAAAGGTTTTAGAAAACTAAGCTATGCAAGTATATAGTCGACACTTTTATTTTCTAAAACCTTATTTCCTTCGAGGGTTGTGTACTTGCTACATCAATTAAGACATTTGGTTTCAAAGTTGTACATCACTAGTTGGTTTTCCCTGTAGTCAGGTCCGAATATACTTCATATACACACTTACTATTTCAATCTAGAAATATTTTCAAAATTATTTGAAGTACAGTAGTTTTGATCTGGGTGGTTTTGAGCAGGATTAAAGTCAAATTGGGAACACTGCCTACGCTGCCTGAAACTATCTCACAGTAGTTATTGGAGGTTCCTTATTATGGCGTTATAGAGACATTATTTATCAGGAGTATTCAACTTTATTTTTGTTAGCCCTGTGAGTAGGGGCATTAATGTTTCGTAAATATTACGAACGTAACATGAGACCAATAGAATACCACCACAGTATCCAGAGCTTGTCATTGAAGGCGACTAAATATCTGGGATTATCGTAGAAGGCGACTAGATTGCTGGGCTGCCAACACGCATCCGTAAAAAACCATAAATGTTAAAAATGTTAACAAACAAACTCAAATTGGATACCGTTAAAAACCAACAATGAATGAATCCTCTCTTAAATAGCTAGAAACGAGATGGAACGAGATTGTATTGGCTGGAATTTGTAGTGCCCATTATTTGGTCACTGCAAAACTACGATGAAAGTTTTCGTACAAGTCACGGAAGACAGGGGAATATACAACGCGATTCTACTGTGATTGTCTTGTCAGAAATAGCATTTTGCGATGTAATTAACAATCTGAAGGAGTGAACAGTGTCTGGGAAGTATTGAAAAATTTGGTTATCGATGCTGCCTAGCATATTTTCGGTATAGTAAAAACTACGCTCAAAAATGATTGGTTTGATGAGGAGTGTCGTCTTGCTGTTGAGCAACGAAATAAAGCTCACAATGAAGCGCAGACTTGGTTTACAATTGCAAGAAAAAACAAAGCAGTTTTTGCTAGGAGTTCAGCTAAGCGCATTTGTAGACAGAAGAAGTTCGAATGGTGGAAGGCTAAGGTCTTAAGGTCTTGAACTGTCTTTTCAACAAAAAGCTGGTGCGGAGGAAATTATCGGTGACTACCAAGGAGGATTCCATCTAAATAGGTTCGTCACTGCTCAAGTTTTATCGCTATGGATAATTCTTTCCAAGTACTACGAAATATCTCGCGATGTACACCAGGTATTTCTAGATTTTTAAGAAACACCTCAAGCCAATATCTTATTGCGACAATCCAATCAACTTTTAGCTTATGCTGATGATATCTGTGTGATTGGATAAAATCGGGCTTTACGTCCACTTCTGAAATCAAAATATCTTGCAATAACGGATAAGCTGAAATTGTGAGTGTTGATCAGACCCGTTGTCATGTATGGATGTGAGAGTTGGACCTTGACGGATGAGTACGCAACATGGCTTCTTACATTCGAGAGAAGAATCATGCGTATGATATATGGCCCAAACGCGACGTTGATGGCCCATACCGAGTTCTTTTCGATCACGAGATCAGGAATTTAATGCAAATTCCTGATATCGTGCATGAAATCAAAGGACGGTGAGTACGCTGGAGCGGTCACGTTCTGCGTGCTGATCCAAACCGAGTGGTACAGCGATCTTTGAAGGGAGAGCCGTCTTTTGGTAGGGGTTGAGGTCACTGTCGGTGACGATAGCTTCATGGCGTAGAGAGCGATCTGTCATCGTTGGTTGCTAGCAACAATATAATGAGCTGGCTCGTGATCGAAATCGATGAAATCAGATTGTTGACACGGTACGGAACAAACAATGGCCTTTAACAACCCTGTTCTAACATAAGATTCGAGCTCAAGCACTCCCATCTCTTTTGCGATACCTTACGTCGAAGCCATATTCAGAACGTGCGGTTATAGGTTTTGATTAACGTAGATCTTCTGCACATTACTTCTTCATCTAACATGAATTGCTAGAAAACCGAGTTACAGATCCACTAGCCTCGTAATTTGAACATGTACATTTAGCATCAAAAATTTACCAACACGTAGTGCAAACGTTCATCTAGCTTTAAACAGGTAAAACGCTTCGTATATTTAAGACACACCTCCAAAGTGTACAGTAGTACAACAAAATTACTCAGTAATACTACATACTCAAAGTGAATTCGACTTTGAATCGACATTTCAACCAAATATATATTTATATTTTGGAATTCCTTCCACAACAAAACAATAACACATCGTACTTTATAGCCATACAAATAATTATCGAAATCAAAAGTGCTGTGTCATTACACCTATAAATAATCATAAAATTTAAGCGTGGCGATACCAAACAAAAACATTATAAATGTATTATTTACTCATATACGATAAAATATAGACACCAACTCATATGCGATTGAACTAAGATAACCCATGTCTTACCCAATCCAATACAATATAAATAGGCCGTTAAAGCTTTAATAAAAACATTATTACATACACATCCCTCGAATGTGTTAATACCATGATATATGGTCGAAACCAAAAACTGAAGCCACTCATGATGAATCGACATAAAAATTTCTATTTACAGTTTCTCACAAGACGCGTAAACATAAATATACATATACACATACACGTACATTATGTCTAAATTATAATTTACATAAGAACGAGAGTTCTTCCATTATATTATATATTCGTACGAGTATATAAATTCACTTCCTCTCCAATAAATCTATTTTCCGAACAAAACTTTAAGCTTTAAAAGGATTAGCACAGTAAAAGGGAAATTTATTTTTGTTAACCCTCGAATGCTTAAGTTCGGATTTTTTTTCGTAATAAACCAAATAGATTACATATTTCATGTAATTTTAAAACGCTGTGCCAGACTTGTTGTCTGGATATTCTCAAAGTTATGCACACCACAGCCACTTGAGGTTGCTGTCGGTCTGTTGCCGCTTGATCTTTTGTCTACATCTACACTACTTGACAATCTACTTGGTCGTTCAGCCAAATCACATGCTCTCGGACACTATAGCAGTATTTTGTTGGCAATTGTACAACAAAAATGCCATGTAATTTTATTCCGGAATGAATGGTTTCATTCCAACTTTCAGTAGGTTTTGGAATAATTGCATTCCGCTAGTTGCAGTATTTAAATCCAGGGGACAAAATAAAATATTTTGATATATTTTTGGCAGTTTCGATGACAACTGTTACATAAATTATATAAACTATTCCGTTTCGTTTTATTGAGCATTATTTTCATTCCTATTCCTATTCCAGTGACCAACAAAATACTGCTTATGGGGTCGGAACATGTTTTCGTGAATAGAGCTTCAATCGACCATCCTACCTCTGTAACATTTTGCCGTAATCTGACTGGTTCCAGGTTAGATAATTTTCTTGGTAGGTACACTTCATTGTTTTTCAGGCGGAAATTGCTGCAATACTGAGAGCAGCACTCATTACAAAGAAATGAATTGCAGAGATCGTCGTATCTACATCTTTTCTGACAGGCAGATTGCTATTAAAGCAAAAATGTTTCATCGCAAATTATTTTGGAGACGATAATTGCCTTAAATCGACTAGGCCGTCTGAATGAAGTTAAACTTTACTGGATACCCACTCTCATGGATATCAAAGGAAGGGTTTTGGCTCATTAATGGCACGCTTGGGACGTGGTTACGACACTATTCGCACGACTTCATATTTCAAATGGTTTTGTCATTTGAACGTGCACATTGGCGGTGTGATCTAGAAAAATAATAAGAATTATTTTGGTGTCATCAAACTCACATCATTTTATCTAGATACTGCTGGAGGTCACAACAATCACTAAAATAGGTAAAAGAATAACATGATTCATTAAGATTCACGCAGAGGAGTAACTGTAGCAAGTTTTACTGGTAATTGTTTTAACTCCTAAGATGATTGAAAGTCAAGTGAAATGGAAGTTGGTCTGTAGTTACCATAAAGTTGGTGACCAGTAAAATTAATCGTCAAAATTTTGACCTCGACGGTTGGTACCATAATTATAAGTTTTGTATAAATTACGGCGTCTTGTATAATTCACGGCGTCTCACAGTTCTGTTATGTGTCTTAATATTAATTGATTATATTAAGGATGAAGCTGCCCTATTACATTTTTACAGACTATTTTTTTTCCTCTATCTCTATTCTTAGGAGCATAGGGCGTCTACTAAGTGGACCATCGAACTCTCTTTCGAGCTTTTCTCTTTAGTTCCCTCATTTTTACCTAAGTTGTTTTGCTTCAGTTAGCACGATTCTGTTCCAAGTCACTGTTGGCCTGGTTATATCATTTGGTGTCTTATTCTGCCAGAAGCATTTGATCAATCGCCTAAGGCATTTATTCACAAACACTTGGAGTCTACTTGTGATTTTCTGCGTATGTTTCCACGTTTCACAGCCATACAGCAGTACCGATTTTACACGGGCATTGAACATTCGTATTTTGGAGTTTCTTGAGAGGACGGATGCATTCCAGATCTTATGGAGCATGTTGAAAGTGTTTTTCGCTTTGTTGATGCGTTGGTTAATGTCTTCTTCCGTTCCGCCTGTTCTTGATACGGTAAAGCCAAGGTATACGAATTTTTCGACTAATGCTTGTGTTCAGTGATTCAGTCTCAGGGCCTTTGTCTTTCGTTTTACTTTTGCTGCATGTCTGTGTATTTGTGTGTTAGTATAGGCATATATCATCTGCTTAGTTGAGATCGTTGAGTTTTCTAATTGGATCCCACTGAACTTCGTTTGGTGATGTGATGTCTAGATGCGCATTACATTATCCAGTACTATGAGGAACTGTAGTGAAGCTAGTAGCTCCTCGTGTATTGTAGTATGTGCCACTCTGCTTTTCTTTGTGTTGAAGTTTCTTTCCAGCATCCCCGTACTATTTCACAGAGAGCTTTCCAGATTGCACTTCTATTGATGGAATTGAATGCGCGTTCGAAGTCCACGAAGAATAAATATAGTGCTGTTCAATTCTGACTGTGTTAATATGGTCTGTACAGCTTTTACCTTGTCTGAAACCAGCTTATTCGTTTCTTATGTATTGGTTCACAGTTGGTGAGATTCAATCCAGGATGACCGTTGCTAATACTTTCATTGTACTTTTGAGCAGGGAGATGTCTCGCCAGTTGTTGCATTTATAAGTGTTTAGTTATTTCTGTAATTTCTCCTTCATATAATTTGGAACTTCATCATTCTATTACAATATCTTTCGGTGTTAAAGAGACTAGGTTTTAAACTGGAAGGTTATATGAGATACCTCTCTTTCTGTCATCTTGGCTATGTTTGCTGTTGGCTATGTTGACTCCTCTTGGCTATGGTTATCTAATGCAAGAGCTTTATACGAAAGTGGGAAATAATCGACCAGTATTTCGATGTGGATGGTTTTGATAAAACCGATGTGAATCTTGATTCTGATAAAATCTTTATTTTTTAGAAGTTTCCCGATTTTTCAAATTATTTTCAAAAGTATTTAACACAAGTTAAATTTTTTATCAATATTGGAATGTCCTAAGTCATAGTCTAGTTAAACGTCAATAATGATCGTGTAAAAGCTGAATTAAAGTACAACACGGTCGTGTTCCGTTTCTATCAACCACAGAACTCGACTGCAAACATTTATCATATTTTCTATTAAACAATTTAATGAGCTATCTGTCTTTAAAGAATAGTTGGCCAAATCTTAGTTGATACGTCAAACTTTTGTCAAAATAAGATCATCAAAGGTAGCATAAGCCGATCAATAAAGAAGTTAAAGATTAGTTTGTCGATTTCATCAATTCGTTAAATTCGGCTTGTATTTTCGATACGATAAGTTGTTCCAGTTTTTGAACTTTCACTGCGACATAAGTTATTCGGATATTGCATGCATCCCGAAGAACGTCAAATTAGTTCTCCAGTTTAAAGAAATTCTGCTCCAATCCAACGAACTGTTTTCTTGTTGTTGTAACAACGACTCATGCTGTTCGGGTACTCTGCTCCTCAAGAGGAGTCATATACCCAAACTAAATAATTTATGGAGCCATGAAATTCAATTATCTGCACGAGGCACTTTGATCTTCATCAATGGAAATCAGAAAATGCGGATCTCTCTCTAAACAAGAGCCTCATGGTAACCGCTAAAGATGCTTTTACATATCCGAAGAGTCATTTTGATAGACAGATAGTTTAGTGATAGTCCATTGAAATCACACTACATTCGTATCAGAAAGGTGATTATCGTTTATTATATGCACCAAGAATAATGTCACTCCATGTGAAAATTCAGAACAGAAGAAATTGCTATTAGTGTGGGAGGGTAAGTATATAATCTCTTGAATAGTTCACTTTATATCGAAGATAATAATTCGGCCACTGCGCCACCTGGGCGGTTATTATTTGATCATTGATGTATCGTTTTTGATACAACGGGTACTTAAGGGTTAAGTAATAATATTTTAGATACACACAAATATGTATTATGTACATGAATGAAGTATCGAATCTTAAATAAAAGCGAAAGATTAATTTTAAAATTTATCTCCTATGATTATCTATATACAATCTACGTCTTCATCTCTCCATCGTAACCTTATATGTACACATATACGTATGTTTATGCACGAGAATACACATACATAGACTCGTATCGACAATTGTATTCATTTTATTATCGCATATTGAACGTAATAAAAAGAGATTTTCTGCTTCGTTTGATTATAACATATTAAGTGTATGTGTGTACGGTATTTACCACATGATGTGCTATATGTTGAGGATGCGGATTATATTTTCTCGAGCTGAAGATTATAATTGCGGAGATTATTAAATTATTTTCAAATAATTACTTTAATTAAAATAATTAAAGAAAGCATATTTTTAATTGTTTTGTAGGTTTGATGCAATGACTGAATTTATGTATGTCACACCCATTTACACATTGACAGATTACAAATGGTATATAATGACATTTCTCATTCCGATCGGTAATTATTATTATAGTTGACAAGTGCACATTTACGAACACGAGATTTGTCATGACTGAACGATTCTGTAGTTGTGATTCTATATAAAATGTATGTATAATGACATTTTGGTGTAAGATCGTGCTACATCGATTGCGCGTCATCATTATAAGCATTAATTAGTACTGTTTTCGCTGATGTGATGTGTAGTGACTTTGGACTGTACCATTTGTATATATGCTTGGGTTAATTTATTACGAGTGAGGTAACTCTTAATCTTAGACGCTTAGACGTTTAGTATAACGTGTGAAGTGAAACTACTCACGACCAGAGTAAAGGGCGACGACTTGACTCTATGAGCACGACATCTTCAACATTGATCTCATAAAACTTCATTTTACAAGCACTTTAATAAGTTTAAGTTTCAAAAAGCTTCGCTCAACACGCTGACACGCTGACATCTTATCTATTTATATAAGCGTAATAGAATTCGCCTTCTGACGGTACTCATGTGGAGCTCGTTTGGCTACAATTGTCGATTCATAGCTAAGTTCTACAGTGTCAAGTCATATTGTAGACTTTCTGTTATCTTACAAAAATATCAGCCAGGTCATCCATCATCCATAAAATATAAACCTAACTTACCTAACCAATAGCGTAAAAGCTTAAGAAACTGTATGCGGAGTCTACTTTCTCTATAGGTTTCGCTTAATGTCTTTACTATCAAGTTTAAGGTTGAAAATTTCTCGAATTAATGTATAAATGATAGTGTTACTTCTCACATGACGGTTAGAAGGATCAAGGTTGAAACTATGGCCACTGCAAACTCCCAATGCACAATTTACTGTCCCTTCATAGTGTATGCCATAACTTTAAATTAGTAGTGACGCATAATGGCCTAGTTGTACATAATGTTTCTGGTATCGCCTATACCAGAAAAACTTACTCTACGATTTCAGTCTCTAAACATTTCACTGCCTTTGGTATACGGTTCTTTTCAGTGGTATAACCAAATCGTCACATCTTCAGACCTTCACAAACAAGAAATACTGCGGTGGGAAGCTGTAAATGATATTATGGAAATTATAGTGTGAAACTTTACATTATATTGGTGGACATTTTTTTAACAACGGATGTTAGCTCACTCGAAATTTGTACTTGAAATCCGATAAAACTGATACATTGAGGTCTTACATATAGCAAGTCCTCAATCTAGCTGGTAATGGGAAATATTATCGGCCTCTACAGATTAAAGAATGGAAACAAACCAACGAAACAGAGCTGCAAACATTAAAAAAAATGTTTACAGTGGCGAGAACCGAACACGAAACCATCACACATGTTGAGAAGCTCTCCTTATCGTTCGTGTTTATTTAAATCTCAGCTATATGACATAAATACCACTTTCACAAAGTGGCAACACTGTAGTCCAGAAAGAAATATAAAATTCCAGATTTACACTGGAAGATGTGTAACACCGAAGTCGCCTATAATATTTTTGAAATGAGTTGTGTTATAAAGCGTGTTGCACGATGGCATAGTGGGTGTATAGTGTATGTAGGACTCTGGTACAAATTCCCTGTTGGCGTACTGGAAACTACCGGATGATAACGGAATTTTTTCAAATAACTCGTTCAGTTAGTGGTTTATACCGACCAACCAACATAGTATTATCCCTGTCGAAGATGATTTTTGTTACAATCACAAATAAATCCGTAAATCTCGATTTGATGTTTTCATTCGAAGATAGCACCTTGTAGCTTTTAAACCACTTGTAGGATAAATGTGAATATTTAATATCAGTTATCCAATTTGTTCACATTTATGATAATTTCAATGCAGGAAAAACAATTATTTTTACACTGTCATCGTGATTTAGCAATCTTAACAGAAAAATTGTCCAGTATTTGTAACTTGCACACATATCTGTAACGTTACAGATTTGTGTGTAAGTGCGTCATGTTTTGTATATAAACAATGATTTGTTGTTACAAAAACTTAGTTGATTAACGATTTTCAAAGTGATAACGCTGTCTTAACGCTAATAGTTAATAATGTGGAATCTAGTTATTGGTATTATAATAATTTTGGGCGTGGCCTATACTTACATACGCAAAAAGTTTGCGTACTGGGCAGATCGTGGCATAGTGTCACCGACGCCACAATTTCCAATGGGAAATTTTCAAGGGCTGGGAATATCACGGCATCAGTCAGAAATCACCAAATCGATATATGATGAGTGGAAGGGGAAAAGTTCATTTATTGGAATGTATCTGTTCATCCAACCAAAGGTTATGGTGTTCGATCCGGAGCTAATAAAAACTGTGCTCGTTCGTGATTTTGATTGTTTCCGTAATCGTGGATTTTTCTACAATCAAAAAGATGATCCATTGTCAGCTAATTTATTTTCGATGGAGGACAACGCGTGGAAAGAATTACGAGCAAAATTAACACCAACGTTCACTAGCGGTAAAATGAAAATGATGTTCGTAACGGTCTTGGAAACATCCAACCGAATGGTCGAGCATATACTTCCGATCGCAAATCGAAATGAAACATTTGACATTAAGGATATTGTATCGCGCTATTCAACAGATGTGATCGGTTCGTGTGCTTTCGGCATCGATTGCAATAGTATTAAAAATCCCGAAGCTGAATTTCGTGTAAATGGCCGAGAGTTTTTTAATCCAAGCACCTTACACACCTTAGAGTTATTTTTCGGCCATAGTTTCCCATGGTTGGCGAGAAAGCTTGGAGTTCGCGTCATTCAAAAACATATCGCCAATTTCTTTATTGCCGCTGTAAACGATACAACAAAACATCGCAAATCAAATAACGTGCAGCGTAAAGATTTTATGCATCTCCTGTTAGAAATCCAAAACAAACACAGTACATTCTCCGATCTTGATATTGCTGCGCAGGCGTTTCTATTTTATCTCGCTGGATTTGAAACATCTGGATCCACTATGACATTTGCGTTATATGAACTGGCAAAAAATCCACAAATTCAAACAAGTCTACGACAAGAAATCAATGACGTGATAATGAAGCATAATAATCAAATTTCATATGAGGCCATAAACGAAATGCCATATTTGAACCAAGTAATTGACGAGGCACTACGTAAATACCCAGCTGTTGATATTTTACTGCGACAAACCGATCGAGACTATGTAATACCCGGTACTAAGCATAGCATCGAAAAGGGTACTCAAATCTTTATTCCGGTGTTTGGTTTACATCGCGATCCAGAAATTTATCCAGATCCGGAGAAATTTGATCCCAACCGATTTACGGAAGAAAACAAAGCGAAGCGCCATCCGTTTGCGTATCTTCCTTTTGGCGAAGGACCCCGTATTTGTATTGGAATACGTTTTGGTGTGATGCAAACTCGTTTGGGATTAATTTCGATAATACGTAATTTTGAAGTACTGCCAACTGCTGATACACCGCAAACGATTGTATTTAATAAAACATCGCCGGTTTTGGCACCCATAAAGCCAATCATGCTTAAGCTCAAGGCGTTGTAAGCTATTTGTGTTGTCGGTATTAATGTATAATAATGTCCGGTGCTATGCGATGGTACGCGTGCAGTGTACATTTACAGTTGTGTATTGTGTTAATGAAATGAAATTGTTATCGTTAAAAAATCTCTTTGGTATGATAATACTTTTATAAGCTTTAATAAGCTTTTGAATTATGACCAACTTGTTTATTTGTTTGTGCGTTTCATAATTGCTCCACAACATAGAATATGAATTCTGTACTCCAAAAGTGGGTCATAGATGAGTTCCTTACAATCACCAATCAGAAGATAAAAAATTTTGTTTCCTAAACAGATTTTCCAATGGAGCTTTTAATGAAAATGTTAAATTAAATTTAATTAAAATCGAATTGATGAACAACGGGTTTAAAATGTTAATGTAGTTACAAGTTTGGTTTGAAATTTTTAATCTTTAATGCAAATTGACAGTGACACGCTAGATATAGAAAAACGGAAAAATGGGGTTACCCAATTTCCCTCGTTGCTCTTTTACCATCATTCAATTTTGTGTATTTGAAGTAAAAGCTTTTATATTGAATTTGACATAATCTTATTATATGAATTTGGAAAATACTTTTGCGCTTTTAATAATATGAGAGTGCGGTATAAATGATTGAAATCCTAAATTTGAGTTTGTGATTTTCAAATAATATATCAAGAGAACCAAGCCATTGATGAGAGGAATGGAGGATTAGCGATATTCTTGGATGGTTACCTAGGTAATACGGGGTAAGTGATAGGCGTTTTGTAGAGGTTTCTGAGCTACGTATAGCAATAACAGAACATACTTCCTATGGTTAATAATAATTAAATATTCTCAACAGTACATAAAGAGTGCAACCAGACAATGTGTGCCTTCTGGATTTTTGCGACCAAAGAGTTTGTTCAGTCACCCGGTAATACCAGCTATGGTGATTGACAATTATCATATTTGTATAGTGAATTTTGGACCTACTAAAAATAAATGAGAAAGACATTTAATGCTTCATAGATAACAATTTAACTAGGGGTTGCAAATTTACCGAATTTTTCATTTACCGGTAATGATAAAAGTGTACTCGGCTTACCGATTTACCGGTAATTCACCGGTAAATTAATCGCTTTCAAATTTTCTTTTCTTATTATTTTCTCCAAAGACTTTTTGGTAGTAATTAAGTCGTGAGTGTGACCCATTGTGGTTCAGAAAGTATTTCTGGATAACCATCAGATGAATCAGTGTTATAGTCAGAAAAATTACAATCTGCAATTTTCATACTAAAACACTCAATAATGCTTACAATATTTTTGACCATTGCAGTTTTACTTAGAAAATTAAATAAACCATAATTTTTATTATCACTTGTTCAGCATGATCCATTGGATTTTGTAGAAACTGGAATACATCTGAATAATTGGTTGTTCACAATTTATTTTAATTATTAATTAACGCAGCAATTACTAAGCAATACTAAGTAGTGTATTCTGTGCAAATAATTCATCTAGCTTGAATTCAAGTGTGACATCTATACACTTATAAATGTGAAATCTGATAAGTTTAACGCTTCTACTGCCAATTTTATAGGTTCCGGTGCCTTCATAATTTCATCAATTAGGTTTAATTCATGTTGGAAAAGCTGATGTCGATATTTAAGTCTATCAAATTTTTTCGAACAGCAAATTGTAATTTGAAGAACCGTTCCAGCGTTGCCAATAAGCTGTTCGAACGGGTTTCGCTATCTAGAAATGAGTGAGTGCCAAATATTTTTACTACTCGTCGTATTTTATTGATAACCGGATATAAGTCGTCATAATTATATAGGGATATATTGTATGGAACTTTATATAGGGATATATTGTATGGATCATCTATAATTATTACAATTAAACCGTCAGAGAAATCATGATCCCTTTCGTCTTCTTCATAGACTTCAGATTCAGAATTATGTAGTTTCATTTTCTAATTAAAATAACTAATCGTTTTTCTTGTACAAAACTGTAAGTACCACCGGGTGGATACCATTCCTAAAACATAGCTGATGCTGAGTATTTAAACATGATCCAAGCCTTTTTCATCACTGCGCTGTAGCTTCTGTTTTATTGCAACAACGTTACTAAAATTGATTCCAAATTCTGGAATTTCGATGTACTTGTTTGCAGGCAAATTTCCATGCAGCCATGCGAGTCCTAAATTCCAAAATTTTGTTTGACGATTTATGTTTTTCGATTGACCTCCATTCGTCGAGTGTGACGCTAAAACTTTCACCATTTTTTATCTGACTTGCAATTAATTTACGAATTTAATTTCATTGCAATATTTTCTTATTGAATTTGATGATTTTGGACCGGAATATCCTTTGGCGATTAGTAAACTTGTCAAATTATAAGAGTTTGTTTGTTTGTTTTTTTTATCTCTACAATCTGTTTCGGGGCTCGAGGCACTTCCAACTCTTTCGCGGTTCGCTTATTTACGTCCTTACCTTACGCCATTACAGCCAAATCGAGTATGTACGGCAATAGGTCCGATTTACGTAGAACCATCTGCACGTTGCATCGAACCCGGTACCTCCCGCTCCGACTGTCGCAGCTTTAACCACTGCGCCACCTGGGTGGTTAAATCATAAGAGGTACAAAATTTTACGAATGATTATCTTTGGCTACTATTCTTTAAAGTAAAACCGGCAGTACATCATCAGTTATTTCAAAATTGTTAAAATTAAATTAACCGGAAAATATTTGATTTTTTAACGGTAATTCGGTAAGCCCCAAATTTAATATGCTTTTGTTTAAAAGCTACAGAAATGTGAATCTAACAATAGAATCCGGAGTCAAGGGTATCATCAAACACCGTCCCGAGACTTCCACTTTACCAGGTCATACCGTTTGGGTTGAGTTATGCAGTACAAACGTTGTGTCGACTGTATAATGCATTAGGTTATCCAATAATGGCTACATAATCGGGTGCATTTCGGTTATGTACTTGGTAATGGATGTCTCAGAGTGATGTGTCCAACAGAGTGATCTCTCCAGGCAGTAATTGAATGACTCGCGTGCCTAACACTAGTTACAAATTAAACATGTTTTACGGATGCCACGATAAGAGATTTTACTAAACTATTCGAGCATAAGCGCTCCAAACAGTGATCTAATAAAAGCAGATCGAATCAGCTTCAGCTCTTATAATGCCTGATGCATCTTAGTAAATGTCCGGTAGCATATGCGCCATGAGATGGATTTAAATTGTTCAATGTCGTCATTATTTAATCGGAACCGGCCTAGCGAATTACAGCAGAAACAAGCGAATATACTCAAATTCTAATTAAAAATCATAAAGCTTTGCACTTTATAACAGAATTGGTGTGTTTGGCTGTGGCCATGCGGGTGAAGAATTTCAAACCAAAGAGTTTAAATATTTGCCCATTCACAATTGTTATCGTTCATTTTAGTTTAAAGTAGGCTATGCGCCAAAATGAATAACCAGGACGGTAAGTGCAATGGACGCTGAAGTATCAGGCATATAAATTCTCACTCGAATCTTAGAGGAGGACAGAATATAGTGAAATGCATGATGTCCAATGTGGCTTCGTTACATGTCGATATGGAGCTTTAGTACGCTTAGTAAAATTATCAAAGCTTACATGAATTTGAAAGAGTGGAAGATAGTGATACCTGAAATCATTACGAGAGATCTCATCAGGCATTCTTACGGCCTATATTAGTAGTTATTTTAGAAATTTTATAGCGCCTGTTCTACTTGATTTCTACCTTTATAAATAAATGCGAGTCATGTAAACAGAGTAAATATGTTAATTGTTTTACAAGACTCGATATGATAATACATATATAATGATTATATCTGATCATTATAGACTTTTTCCTTTTATCGAAGCGATGCGCTGAGCTTCAGCCCCAAAGTATACGCTTAGTAACTAATGCATACACTTTTAGGATGAAGCTAACATGTCAAACTTGCAGCCTGTAGGTCACATGTGGCCCACAATGTATATCTTTTGACCAACGCAAATGAACAACGCTAAAGGTCACTATGAGGAACATAAATCAAAATATATAAATTACAAAGGATTAATGAGACAAGAATAGTTAAAAGAGTTGGGACTGAAAAAACAACAATTCATGTTTACTTCGCTTTGTGGCAGTTGATAGCAAAATACTCGAAGGTGATTTCATCAAAGAATAAAGGCTGCAGAAATTGTTTGTCCTGGGACTGTAAAGGCATTGTTTCGAAATACCTTTGTGGAAAAAGTTGATGATATGGCCAGATATTTAAGTGATCAGATTAAAGCAAAATCATTTTATTTCGAAGCATTCTCGATTGTCTGTAACGAAAGGCGTTGCCCATTTAACTGTGTTTCTAAGAGCGTGCGACCTAGATATACGAAATAACTATTGGAACTAGTACCAATGAAGTAGATAATATCTGTCGAAATTAATTTATTTAGCAACCTGCTCCAATGACCGGCAAAACCAATAGTTTGGTAGCATTACTACAAAAAAAATAAGTGAAATATATGATGGGTCAATAGAAAGTTCATGTACGAAATTAATAAACGTGGCAAATGTGTTCAAACCTCTATAAAAAATTATCAATTTCATTAGATTTCGAGGCTTAAACCAACAAAAGATTTCTAGGTTTCTAACTGCATTAGAAAACGATTCTTCGATGCTCCAAGTTTCGTAAACAATTTTGGGTATTTGAACGAAGAAATATGTCAGTTTTTAATATTCAAGAATGATGTTTTCTGATAGAACTATACAGCTTAATGGCCGTAAACGGCCCTAGCCACATTTTATGCGTAAGAACTGAATTTGAAACAACATTTGCTAATATTAAATCTTTGGAAAACAAGTTATCTTTGTTTACTCAAGTTTCATTGCAATTGGAGTCTCTGAATTTTACAAATGGCTGGCAACTAGATTTGAAAACACTCGAAGATTCTCATATGAAATTATATCCATGTTTGGAAGTACTTATCGGTGGGAAAAGTAATTTTCTCTTATGAAAGGAAAAAAGTCTACAATCAGATCAAGAATTTCTAACCGTCATCTCGGATTAGTTTTGAAATTAATCACTGCAAACAAGATTGCCCCGTTAATAAAGAGTGTTTTTTTACGTATTTGTTAATAACTCTTGGAATGTTGATTTTTAGGTATTTAATTGTCTCTGGTTTATTGACGTAGACAAGTGACTTTACATAGCCTCAAAGAAAATAATCGAAAATTCGAACGATCTTCATTCATCAAAAGTTTCTTTGAGTAAATCAATTATAGCGCGCGCTGTGGGGCATGTGGCTCCGTCCTGTTGGAACCACATGTCAGCAAGATTAATGCTATCAATCGAGGTACAAAAACAATTCTAATCATGCTCACCATTGACAGAAACATTCTGACCATAATCGTTTTTGAAGACATATGGAGCCAAGGCTCCGCCAGTCCATAAAGCGCGCCAAAAATTGGCTTCATCGGAGAACACAATTTTCAATGGAAATCAATATCAATTTGTGTTTCAGCCCATTCGCCGAATAAAATGTCAAACCAAATGAATCCAATGTTGCCAACTCTAAGTTGTGAATCTCTAAAAAAATACCCTTACGTAAAATGATTCCAAATGTAAATTTTGTTAGCAAATTGAAAATCGATCCAGCTAATGAAGCATTTCGTTACGTGCGATGGGTTATCCCATACCAATCCACATACATCTTATAATGTTTATACATAAATATGTATGTTAAACTTATCGCAGCCAATAAAAAGTTAATTGCGAATGTGAAGAAAAAATCATAAATAAATATTAAATTAACCTTTGATTATGTACGATTATTTACCGTTATAATTTAATGACGAAAAAAAAATAAAACTAAGTAGAAGTAAATAAAGTGAAAACCCCAAACGAAAAATTGAGGAAGAAAACTTGTTGTCTTTATACATATCCTGAAGACGTATACAAATTTAATAATACGGAAAATTACAAAGAGGACATACATAATATTATGTGTATAGATGTGTGTGTGTGTGTGTGTGTGTGTGTATAGAAGAAAGTTCAAATGGGAAAACAGGAAAATGAAAAGTACGAAAACTTTTTTCATTATATATTAAAGATGAAAATACTAGAGACGAGCGAACGAAATGTTTTATTTTATGGCTTTCGTACCGCGGTGGATTTCCCTATATATACTCGGTATATGTTTAATAATCTGAAATGGGAATTCAACTTTTCATTTATAGTCATAGTGGCGGTATACATCCCGTGTAAATTTTGACATCGAGAATGTCTGATCATCATCACGTCTTCGTTGTCTTAGTCTTATATAGATATTTAATATTAATGTAGAAATCGAACGACGGTGATGACAGAAAAAATATTATTATGTTATAGGTACACCAAAGGGGACCTGATGCGAACGTTTCTATCACAATAAGTGTTGTATTGGTATTCGCAGGGTGCTGTCCAATGCAGACCACCCGAACCTGTCAGAAATTTTTTTTAAATCGTCTACTCAAATCGAAATAAGTTACTAATGGAGATAACCTAAATTTGGCTACTGACATTTGAGAGATTCATGCATGTGGCTGAAGTTGGTGGCGCAAGATCAAGGTTTCTTGTACTTGTAGCGAGTAAGCTAGTTTGGATGTGTTTTGTGTGTTGCTCCGGAGCAAATAATACAATGGCCTCTTAAACAAGAAGTTTTTTAGTTTCCTACATTTAACAATAATGTATTAGAGAAGCGGGACATAAACCACATAAAAAATCCAATTTACCAGGATAGGTTAAACTATGTTTGATCGTATATGATGGTGTAAGGTAGGATCCCAATGCAAGTATAGCATCGAAAGATGAACAGTAGATGTTGACTTAATTTCCTAAAATCTTTTGTCGGAGTGTTTCAATGCAAGGCCAAAAAGTTTTGGAACTGTCGAATAATAATTTAGGAGGTTGGAATACTACTGACAGTGCGAAATTTAACTGTTATTTCTCTTAATTTTAAAAATGGATTCAAGGTTACAGGTAATCTTCCGCTCTATATAATATACGAGGATGTGAAAATTTTGATCTTTCGAGATTGTGGTTTCGACTTCATTTTAACTATATAATTGTCGAGTTTTTAATTATTTTGACTGTCCCTCAATCTGAGGTCTCAAGAAGTGAACCCATATTTTGTCAGATTGAAATCCAACTTTTTTATTGATATGTGTCAATCAATATTAAACAACAAAGTATCTTGCAACTTTAGCTTTCTAAGTTTGAGGTCAGTACTTCTGAAACTCGTATCTCGTAGTCTGGTTCTCTTTGCTCTGAGGTCTATATACATATGTATAATTTAAAATATTTTGCATTGATTACACGTTTTGCCACCAGGCCAAAGATTTACACACTTCAATTTTAAATGTTGCCTGGAAATTTAAAAAAATTGTCGTTTAATTTAAATCTACACATTTTCGTGTGTGTGTGTGTCTTGTGACCCACAAACTTTTTTGATAATATAATATGACATCGTTTATAGTAATTATTTTTCGTTTAGCTCAGTCAAAAGTAGGATTGTGTAACTTGGTTTATACCACTTAAAATAATTACGGTACATAAATTAATTCTTTAGTCTTAAGAAAGGATTCGGGTCAGTAGAGCATCACTATTCCTGGCACTATTTCCTTTAAACTCTAATTTCATCACCTGCTTTCATACACAAATCACTTAGTGAGCACGTTTAACGTGAAGGTGCTAAATATTAGAGAGGAACGATGGAACCTATAATATTATTAGAATCATTTATATATTTTTTAAGTATTAAAAGGTTTTCAACCATATTGTATGGAATAGTTGGATGCCATCCACCTATTAAACCCATATTTAGGACTATTTCAGTTTATTCGCATTTTCATGTTTTATTCAGTACAATGTTGATGAAAAAGGAACACAGTTAGATTTATTTGTTATGCCATCCGTCACTCAGGCTCAATTGGCCCATTGTGACATCTCACATTTTATTTGCCGTTCGGCTATAAGTCCAATTTTACGTAGAAACGATCTGCACATTGCATAGCTCCATGCGAGCCTATAGTACTGACATAGACCAGCAATTGCATCACCTAACGAACGATTTTGAAAAAATCCTTTTCGAATCCGGTACCTCCCACTTCATTTGCTGCAGCTTTAACCACTGCGTCACCTGGGCGGCACACAGTAAGATTATAAACATTATGTTCATAAGTAATGGCAGATCAAAAATACTTTACTAACATTATTTCTCAAGCGTGAATACCATATATTGTTATTATCGAAAAGCTGAGTATATGGAGTTCTTGAGATATAACGGATACTTAATCTTGTCTCGCGAAACTGGTAAGAGCTTTTATTTTTATCAAAAGCTAGTAATGACTCAAATGTAGATGTTTTGTTTAAATTTCAAAGTATTTCAATCGACAAAATACTAAGCCCAACAGGTATAAAAATAATCTATGGCTTAGAGGCGGTAATGGCTTAGGGGCCCTTACCGCGTCTCAAATGAGACCTTACGAACCATTTTAACGATTGTATTTGGTCAGGTCAACGAATGTTTTGGCACACAACCGCATTTTATCTCATCCGGTGCATTATAATTTTTGGTAAACGGCGAGAATCGAACTCGAGACCACGACGTGATGAGAAACTTTCTTAACCATTAAGCTACAACCGGCGACAGGTATACAATGTGTATGAAACAGACTGCACCACTGTTCAAATGTAAACAATATATAAATCAAAGATTCAAAAATACAGTAACACAGGCGAAAGAGATTATGTGGTGCACAGTAACTATCCAAGGCACTGTTATGATTGAGACCAATATGAGGGTATAGCATATACTGTTTTGTTAGTCGTATTAGGCATGAACTTAATGTCAAGCATGTAGCACAGTTGATCAAGCTATATCAAATGCTGAATAAAGAATTTTTTTCGGGGTCTCCTTCTATGTCAATAATATACTATTGGCTTACCCTCCATCGAACCACAAATCAATTTCAATACAATTCTGGATCAACTTAGAAACTGTACACGAATTTGAGTCACAAGCAATTCCAGACAAACGAAACCTTTTATATTCAACTTAATTGATTTAATTAATCGATATTTTATCAATATATTGATCCATATGTAGATTGTTGAAATGTTAAGTAGATTTTGGAATCAAAACAAGAGCAAATCCCTCTTATATTCATTCAAATACATATACGAGTATGTACAATAAATATAGAAAAGTTCAAGTACATGTACATATATCGTCTATATAGATATAAAAGTTGGGAGAATAAAATTTTCCAATTTAATTTCATTTCGAACTTTGAAATTTTCTAAGGTTTATTCAATTATTTTGTAATAATTTAGTTTTGGGAGCAACATGCATATGCTAAGCTTATCCACATCCAACTCGAGATGTAGAACACATAACCAATATACAAAAGATATATCGACATAACTGGTTATGTAAATAATTTTTTTATGATTTCATGCAAATATTATATGTATAGATGCATGCACAACATAGATTTTAATTAATCGCTTATCAGAACTGTAACATGCAGATTCCATTATATAAAACAATTAGATTTATCTGGGTTGTATACAATTTATTATGATTCTGTTGGAAAATTACAGTGGAAAACAAAACAAAGAATTGCTCTTAAGAAACAATCATGCGGCAAAATCAATTGAATCTCGCCACGTGAATATTCAATTGCCTCAATATGGTTGCAGAAATTGAGTTTTGAAATCTACTTACCGTTGATACTATGTAATTGTTCATGCATCCCATTTGACGTATATTTTCACGTTTTAACCGTTTGAACATGATACCAATAGAATTGTACTACAGCAACCAGTATAGCGTCTTGATGAATCGCTGACCAATTCAATTTTTTGAGTACTGTTTCGATTCCTATGCGAATATCTGACACTTAAATAAAGGCTAAGGCAGAAAATGAGTCAGGAGAAGTGCATCCCATCCCAATGGTCTACTTTATGACTTGGTCGATGAAATTGATCATCATGCGAATGAAAATGCTAGATGGCATTTTCATATTGTGACCAGTGATGTGCTGTTTGAGGTAATCACTAGATACTGTTCAACACGACAGTCCAGAAACTCGGGATACATCTGGATATTAAACCAATGGTTTTGCAACCAATACCGTATATTCTTCAGAAAAGGAACATTTTCCTATGACCAGTCTACGAACATCATTGGCCCAAGTGCTGGGAAAACAACATTTTTACTTTGAATCACAAACTTTAAATCACAAAAGCACAGACATTCTCTGCAGTTTACATAAAGCAGCGTCGGTTCAACTACATCAAAATCTGCTGTCTGGATGTTTGCTTGAGTTATCATTATGTCGATGGGTAAAAGAAGAAAATTTACCGTACAAGGAAAGCAACCGGAATAGTCCGAGAACACGTCATGCTTTGCTATGATCAGATACTTCTCTAAGAGTGTACCTCTTAGAAGACATGGCGTAGCAAATTACTTTTTAAGTTTGGTTGTTGCGTTATACCTAAATCACAATCAAACTGATATAGATGGACATCACAGAGGCAAAATTTTTAGATTCAAACCTGAAACAAAAGAAATCGACAATGGAGAACCACCATCGAACGTGAAAGCTGTCATTTAGAAGACGAAATGTAGACAAGCTATTTCATGAGACCCCACCTTGACTTAATTGCGGAAGCTTCTGACTGAAAAAGAGAAGATTTTCATTAGGAGAGCTTGCCAAACTTCATACATAATCTATTGGTATTGGTATTTGTATTGGTATTGGTGTTGGTATTGGTATTGATATTGGTGTTGGTATTTGTGCTGGTATTGGTATTGTTATTGGTATTGGTATTGATATTGGTGTTGGTATTGTTATTGGTATTATGGTATTATGGTTTTGGTATTGGTATTTGTTTTGGCATTTATATTTTTGTGAAGTGACAAGAATCCTGGGAACAAGAAAGCAGAGGTCGATGGACTGCCAAATTAATCCCGAACTTGATGCCGTGGGTTGGACGAAAACATGTGAAAGTAAATTATTATCTTTCCCAGTTTCTGAGCGGGCATGGATACTTCCGGGAATATCTCAATAAAATTGGAAAGACAGATTCGGCGGATTGCATTTACTGTGAGGCAGGTGTACTAGACGATGGCCAACACACTATCATCGAATGTAGAAGATGGTCGACACAGAGAGAAGAAATGGAATTGCTGCTCGGGACACTGTGCATTGAAAATATAATCAGTATAAACCTTCAAGGGGAAGATGAGTGGAACGTGGTAACACAATACATAAAAAACATATTACGATTAAAGCAAAACGACTTAGATGACCTTCCTAGGCAAAACCAAAATGTCTAAATAAAGAATAAGAAAAATAGCTTTATCCGAAGTAATGTGATAAATAGTTCCAGTTAAGGCAAGAAGAAAGAGGGGTTGTTTTAGTGGGTATGTCAATTAGATGAGTCTCACACTCCGCTCATCAGGAGTTTCACCTCCTCCAAAAAAAAAATATTGGTATTGGTATTGTTATTGGTGTTGGTATTGTTATTGGTATTGGTATTGGTGTTTTTATTGGTATTGGTATTTGTTTTGGCATTCATATTCTTATTGCTATTGATAACAATTCTAATAATTTACCAGAACGATTACTATCACAAAATCTCATTTCGGAATTAATTAATAATTCTGTCAATTTATAGTTCACTTATATTTAGAGAGTTAAATTTTTACCACTTAATAAATACAAAGATTAGTTGTATACATAAAATGAGTTTAAAATAATTTACAGTGGGTTGAGCTTTAGAATGATTGTCCTATCCGATGCTAAAATTGGCGTAGTCTTACTCAAAGTTATATGTTCGGGCGTATCACTGGTTGTTAATACTTCAAAGTTGCGCACAATTGAAATCAATCCCAAACGAGTTTGCATCATACCGAAGCGTTGTCCGATGCAGACACGTGGTCCTTCACCAAAAGGCAGGTACGTAAATGGATGTCGTTTTGCTTTATTTTCCTCGGTGAATCGCTCGGGATCATATTGATTTGGATTGGTGTATATATCTGGATCATGATGTAAACCATATACTGGAATAAATACACGGGTTCCTTTTTCGATGACATGTTGTGTACCGGGCACCAAATAATCATGTTCGGTTTTTCTCAACAAAACATCCACAGCTGGGTATTTACGTAGAGCCTCATCGATTATTTGGTCTAAATATGGCATTTCATTTATGGCCTCATACGATATTTCATTGTTATGTTTCATTAGAACATCATTGATTTCTTTACGTAGACGTGTTTGGATTTGTGGCTGTTTCGCTAATTCGTATAGGGCAAAAGTCATACTTGATCCAGATGTTTCAAATCCAGCGATGAAAAATAAAAATGCCTGCGCCGCAATATCGAGATTGGAAAATTTTTCCGAATTGTTTTCGTGTTTTTTTTGTATATCTAACAAAAGCTGCATAAAATCTTTGCGTTCCACGTTATTCGATTTACGGTGTTTTATAGTCGCGTTCACAGCACCAATAAAAAAATCGCTCACATGTTTTTGATTCACACGCATTCGTAACTGTTTGGCTAACCATGGGAATGCGGTTTCAAAAAATCCTTTAAATTGATGAAATCGCGTTGGATTAAATGTGTCTCGACCATGTACACGAAACTCCGCCTCGGGATTTTTTATACTATTGCATTCGATCCCGAATGCGCACGATCCAATTACGTCCGTAGAATAACGTGCCACAATATCTTTGATATCAAAATAATCACCACATTTTGCATTCGGTTTAATATGCTCGATCATTTGGTTCGCTATGTTCAAAACCGTTCCGAACATCATTTTCATTTTACCACTCGTAAAAGTTGGTGTTAATTTGGTACGCAAATCTTTCCACGCTTTGTCCTCAATTCTAAATAAATGGGCGGACAATGGATCATTTTGTTCGTTATAGTAGAAACCGCGGTTACGAAAATTATCAAAATCACGCACTAATACGTTCTTTACGAGTTCTGGATCGGTGATTAAAACATTTGGTGTCGTAAATAAATATATTCCGATAAATGAACTTTTTCCCTTCCACTCGTCGTATAGAGTTTTGGTGATTTCGGCCTGATGTCGTGTCCTTCCTAATCCTTGAAAATTCCCCATGGGGAATTGTGGTGTAGGCGATAGTACTCCACGATGTGTCCAATATGTATATTTTTTATAAATGTACACATAGGCTAGACCCAAAATGAAAATAATGCCTAAAATTGTATTCAGCATAATTGTGCCACTAACGTATATTCACTTCAAAAATCGGCCAACAACTAAAACTGCATATTCTGGTGCGTCTTATCTTATATAAGGCCACTTAATTTACAAAATCACTTTTATATACTTTGTGCAAAATCTAAAGATTAGTTTGTTTACATTCTAACAAAAATACAAAACAGACTGCTTGAGTAGTGTATTCATAAAATCCAATCTTGTTGGTGTCAAGTCAATTAAGATAATATAAATAAATTTTAAACTTTTAAAATTAAAATTAAACATTTTAATTATGGTTAAATTAGACTACTATGCAAATACTGCAGCTGCCATGAGAGAACAGAATTCTATGTCTTTGAATTATATACCTTGCAAATAAGATTAATCTTTAGTTAATGTAAGGCTAAACAATTATGTGTCGAATATATTTGATTTGAGCTTATGGTGTCTATACAAGGTATTGAGTGTCTCTTTTTGTGTATTTCATTATTGCTAAAAGCGTTATCCTGACCACGACCAATCATGTGAAACTGTCCAGTTTTTGTATCACGAATCTTTATGGACTAAATATTGTAGAATTCAACCCAGAAATCTCTTTTTACACGTTTGGAAAAATGTTGGTCTACCTTGTATAAATGATCGTCACCCTATTCAAATATCATATCTACTTAAGATAATGGTCACAGTTTCGCCCCCTGTAAAATTATAATTAGTTGTTATAACGATGTTTTATTTGGTACTGGTAATATAGATAAAATATTATTTGGTTTGTTATATTTTGGTTTTGCGATGATGGGTGGGCCATCTATATGTTTAAATTTGAACCACCGGTTATATCGAATCAGGCAATACTTATGTCATTCTATTCTGTCACAAAATTCAATATAATATATTATCTCCACTGAACGAAATGAATCGATTTACGTTTCAGCAACATTGGGATTTATTGCAAATTTATTTCCACAACAAAATCAATTGGTTGGAAATGCACGAAAATGTGCAAAATTTGGTCGCAAGGAAGGACTTACAATGCCCGTATACCGGGTTTATTGTTAAAGAAACTGGTTTCATCGTTGATGCGTCAAGACATGATCCCGAAAATATTCCGAAAGTTTGCGTGAGAATCCATCAACATCAACTCGTCATCGTTCTCAAGAATTGAACGTTTCACGCACCAGTTTACGTCGAATTTTGCGTCTCGGTATGACACCTTACAAAGTTCAATATGTTCATGCCGCATCACCATCCGTTTCGATTTCACGATGTATTATAATCGATGTATTGCGTCAAACGTTTGATGGCTGCTTAATTAGCTGAAATGATAATGTCAATTGGCCGGCAAGAAGTTGCGATTTAACACCATTTTATTAAAGCCATTAAAGCCACAATTGGTGTTATGGCGACAAACCAGAGACAATTTATTATTTGGAGGTCAACATTTGTGATGCCATTGCCGAGATACGACCCCATTCAATCGAAAATTGGTCCGATCGAATGTGGTACTGTGAGGTCAGCCACGGCAGCCATATGAATGAAATAATAATCCATCTCTAATCGAAACAATTGCACTTCACAAGCAAAATTTCAAGCCGTTTTTGTTTTATTGCAGTTTTAATTTTAAACGGCCTACTCTTTATTATATTATTGCATTTCTTAATTTTTATGCATAAAGTTAACGATTTTTAGTTGGTGTTGATCGTCAAACAGAGCAGACGTGTTTTTTCGGCTCTGTGTTTTGTTTTATTTTAAATATTAAATAAGAATAAAGTTAAAAAGAAAAATCAAACAAACATAATTATAATAATAATAATAAATAAAAAAATTAAATAAATAAATATTTAATAAAATACATGGTAGAACCTGTAAATTTAAGATGAGTAACAGTATATTTTGTATTTTATATTTTTATTGTTTAAATATATGCCTGCTTTATGTAGTGTATTTGTTTTAGTGTTGTATATACATACATCATTGATATTGAAAACCACAACCGACAAAAGTGTGTGTGTGTGTTCATTGTTCACACAAGCCAAACTTTATGCATACATATGTATGCTGTAGAAGAATATCAACCTTTAGTATTGGTGAATATTCTTCTAATTGTACACGATAACACACTCTCAAGACGGCTTCATGCTTGCGTTCCTTCCGTCCAAAATTTTTTTAAGCAGTTTCGTTGGTTGAAAATGACGTATTTTTTCTTGTGGATATTATCTTTTGGTTGAAACGAACATAGTATTATAGAAAGAAACACGAAAATAAAATGCTTTCAAATGTAATGTCAAACATTTTATGTCGAGCGGTGAACAACATATATAAAAAAAATATTTTTATAATTTTTAAATAACAAATTTATTAAAAATAAAATAATTAAAATTTATTTTAACATTTTTTTATCATTATTAACCAGTTATGGTAAATTATAATAAATTTATATCCGCTCTAATATCCACAAATATAAAATTAAAATATTTAACACAGATATCACAAATAATCACATTGATAGTTTTCAAATTTAATAAAACACAAAACAAAAATTTTATAGAAATCACCAAACATAAACGACAAAATTTTATGAAAAATGGCAACCATCACGAATAATGACAATGACTTAAATAATTTACCTATAGATGGCAGCAAATTCATTCTGTACTTTTTCTATCAACCATGATATCGCAAAATAAAATAGTCGGAACGAAGGAAGGAAGGAACGCAAGCATGAAGTTGACTTAAGGTTGATATTTTCGTTTGATTATGCTCGTGCAATGAAAAGAAGCAGGCTTGTGTAAACACACACATTTTTGTCGGTTTCGTTGAAATCGCAAATACACACACTAGTCTATATTCTAGTTAGCACGGGTTTTGTTAAATCTATTTCCTATAGGGATTAACATACACACGGGTCCGGGTTGCACTGACATATTTTAAAATGCCATTTTTCGAAATGGCATATTTCAAAACGTAATTTTTCAAAACGGCATAAGGTACAAAACGGCATAAGGTTCAACATGACATTTTTCAAAACAACATAAGGTACAAAACGGCATAAGGCACAAAATGACATATTTATAACCTCAGGACTAGATTTTTTCTAATTGACAACATAAAATTCGAAATATGGGATACCCCATTTAAGTGAAGGAGTATAATATCATTGATTAAGTACATTATAGATGTTACCACTACGAATTACAACAACAAATTAAATTTTTTGTTTCATGTTTTACATAGCAATGTTCATTTTCTGATAAGTTAAAGATGAACCAGGATAGGCTATTCTAAAACAATGTTGCAAGAAGCAATAAAACATTTTGAAATATTTTTATAGATAAAATACACTAATACTAATCCAATACGGTAATAAAAACTAAAAAATCATTCAAAATACATAATCATATATTGTACTCTTTTTATCAAAAATATGATAAACAAATTCATTCAGTTATCCTTAAAATACAAACTTGTATTTCAACTTATTCATGTCTAGTGTACAATTTAATTCATATAACAAATAATATTGCAATGATACTACATATATGCAAAACTGCCGAAGAGGTTAAAAATAGAACAACAAATTAAAAACTGCACGTGCACACATTTTGTGCTATTGTCTAGACTTTAGAATTTACAATGTGTGTGTATTTTGTATATGATCGAAATTTTTTAATGAACTTTTTAAACATTTCGTAAACAATTAATAGTCTAGGAACAATCAGTAATTATTCAGGTGTCTACTTTAATAGTTTGCGTACGAGTGCTAAATTAAAATGGCATATTGTTCATATTTAAACTGTCACAATAAAAAAACGTATGGGATTCCAAGATTTGTGGTTCCGCAAGATCACCGGCGTGAAGATTGGATTAAAAAATCAGGTAATAAATACCTCCATTCCTTACCAAAAACAACAAAAATTTACTTTTGTGCTGACCACTTTGATTCAAAATATATCAACACTAGTTTGTTTAAAAGTAGACTAAGTTGGTTTGCTGTTCCAAAACATTTTATGGGTGATGATCGTGATAGTGAACAAAGTTTAAGCTTTCATTTAAATGAAAATATAAATCCAACAGTTAATATCGACAAAAATAGTGAAAGTGAATCGTTTAATTTTAATAAAAAAAACAAACCGAAAACCTATAAAAATCCATTTTTGGAGTTATCACCATCTGGTTCAAATACAATCAATGAATCGCAATTTCCACAACCAGATATCCAAAAAACCGTTGAATTACAAGTGCCTATTAAACAATATGAAGTACCAACCGCGGAGTTATTATGTTCTCCGAAGAAAAAAAAACTTAAACCTAATCAAATTTTGAAATCAGAACAAAAAACTGCTTTGAACAAATTATTAGATGGCAGAAGCAGTAGTGTTAAAACTTTTGTAAATGTCCAAACATTGCACACGTCTAATTCTAAGTGGACTGTGGAAGAAAAAGATTTATTTTTAAAATTTCATTATCGTTCTCCTAGTTTCTATAAATTTTTAATACAAGAGGGATTTACACTACCTAGTGTTAGTACTATTGTTCGATGGTACAATACTATAGAGTTTACTACAGGAATTTCTGTTGCAATTTTAAAAATGCTAAAAGAAAAACTCAAAGATACAGCGAAATTTGGAAAACGATGTATACTAGTGTTCGATGAGATGAGTATTAAAACTGAGCTTGAATACAGTACGAAAGAAGACATTGTGTATGGCTTCACTGATCTTGGAGAATTAGGTCGTGAAAGGTCATTTGCTAACTATGCTCTGTTGTTTATGTTGCGAGGTCTTAATTCTTCCTGGAAACAGGTTAGTTGTTAAACATATATTTTGCAAACTTCTTTATAATAAAACTTTCTAACTTAGGTAATTGGTTACTATTCCGGCAGTGTTCGTGGTACACAACTAAGTCAAATAATCAAATCCACACTCACGCTTTTAATTGAAAATGAAATCGACGTTCAAGCCGTAATATGTGATCAAGGATCGTCCAATAGAACTGCATATAAACAATTAGGTGTTTCATTATCTAAGCCATATATCGAAATTTTAAATAGGAAAATTTTTTTTTTATTTGATATCATACATTTATTCAAAAGCTTTCGTAATAATCTCTTGAAGACGAATTTAATAATTGGGGAAGATGTAGTATCTTGGTCTGTTCTAGTAAAATTATTTTATGCTGAAAATAGTTTGATTAGATCAATGCATAAGCTTACAGAAGCACATATTAAACCTGATACATTCCAAAAAATGAGGGTTAAATTAGCTACTCAAATATTCAGTCATCATGTCTCAACAGCGATATATGCTGCTGCTCATACCAATCTGTTCAGTGAATCCGAGAAAGCAATGGCGATAAGTACAGGCAACTTTTTTTTCAGATTGAATAAATTATTTGACAACTTAACGAGTAAATCAAAATATACATCGAATCCTAATAACTGTGCTCTTTCCGAAGAAACAGAAGAAATATTAGAAAATTTAAGAGAATCGGCTATCTGGATAAGTACGTGGAAAAAATCAAATGGAGTTTCTGAATATTGTTTCTCGGGTATGCAGCAAACAATAAATGGAATCATACAACTCTGGAATGTTCTTAAAGGAGTTGAACAAAAATATATTTTAACTGCCAATCTGAATTCTGATTGTATAGAAAATACAATCTCTGTTATAAGAAATAATAGAGGATCGTATGAACGTAATCCTTCAGCTTTACGTCTTCATAAAAATTTAAAAGAAATGTGTTTTTATCACATAATGACTACTGACACTACATCTTATAATCAATCCGATACCCGTGTATTGCTTAATATCGAAGACATTACTAGTAAGATAATTCATCTATCAAAATATATACATGTTTAAGTGTCTTAATAAATAAATTAATATTTTTCTATATTATAAAGATTTTGCCAAAAGTCATGAAGAAATAACAGATGTAACATTTGAAGAAGAAATAGATGAAATTCCTCTAAGAATTATACCATTAGATGTAAATGAAAATGGTAATTGCCAAATACGATGGGTTGATTAATGAGTTGATTCCTCAACCGTCTAGCAATTTACAAATTAAAGGTTAAAAAAATATTCTGAAATTCAAATTTAGCATACACTTGTGAATTTCAATATTTGATTATTTTGCAATTTAACAGAAAATATTTTCATTGATTAGTTAAGAATTGTATGATCCAGCGACTATAACAAAATACTTCTTTGAAAATTCAGAATATGTTAATTTTTATACTAAAAGAACATTTACTAACCTTGTTCTAATTTTTAAGGCTGAAAGTATGTATGATAACATTTTAAAGATATAGCTTTATATGAAACTTGCTATAGATAAATAATATAAAGGGATCTTTTGTAAAAGCGTTCGTTGGGTTGACCAATAGTAGTTAATTTTGAAAGGTCTCAGATGAGACGTAGTAAGGCTATATATATATATATATATATATATATATATATATATATATATATATATATATATATATATATATATATATATATAAAATCAAATAATTTAAATTTTTCGAATTCTGTCTAGAGAACATAACTTATGAATCAGCTTTACAAGACGAATATACCGAAGAATCCAACTATTGCGAATATGATGATTCTGATATTGAAGATAACTTCGAATCAAATCCAAATGATGAAACTACAATTAATAACATGTCAATGCATTACTTTGCGGGATACATAGCACATGTTTGTGTCAAAAAGTTTAAATGTACAGCTTGCGAACTTTGTATGATAAGTCTTAATTCCCAATACACTGCAAACGATTTATTGATTGAAAACCGACAGTTTGAAAATACCATTAATGGAGGGTTAAAAGTGCCTACTGCCAAATTTATAAAAATTTTAAAATCAATTGTCACAATTTTCACTGAAAATTTTGAACAAGTATGTTTTAAACAAGATCTATTAAAAAACTTGTTTATTTTATGCAAGTCGATTCCCAGTACTTGCGAAAATACTTTACACAATGATAATACAATTCGCACTATTCTAAGAGTTTTAATTCGAGCAAAAATTAAAATTATCAATTCAAAAGCAAAAAGTACAAAAAAAAAATTAAAAAAATTTGATATTGTTAATCATTTATAATATTGTGAAATTAATGTTTAAATAACATAAATGCCATATTTATAAAAATACTAATTTTTAATCGAGAATTTATTTATTAATTTTGAGTTGTAAATCAATTTTCCAATTTTCTGTCGTTGGTTTTCGACAATATGGCTCTATCCCTTTTGATTAGTGAGTTGTTATACTGTCAAGATCTCAGCTTTCGATCATCAAAGAAAACTTTACGTCTAGAAATTCGTTTCCTCTGTTATGAGTTTCTTTTAGAGCAACGACTTCAGTCGATATCCTTTCATACATGTGATAAGGCTTTGAAACACGTTAGATTTTCTAAGAGTTTGCAAATTACATGTGTCGATCTGTAATCTCGTATCCGGGTATATAAGCCGAGGTTCGATGATGGATTGGCGGTTTTCTAGTTGGTTGATATTTACGACAATACTCTAATACGACAATATTTCAACCACAGCGATGTCATATATCTTTTATGTACTTCGATTATATTTAGTTATTGTGATTCTCGTTGAGTACTCGTATTTTAATAAAAATTTTGATTTTCAAAACAATAATAATTTTTAAAAATATATTATACAATAAAATTATTGTATAATACAATTTTTGTATAATTATTGATAAAATTTTTATTTTGAGTAATTTCATAAAACAAATGTTTTCGCTGTGATGTTTTCAGTGTCTCACATTATCGGTATTATTTATTTCTGTATGACACCATTTATCGTAATGTTTTTGCTACGTCTTTTGTTCATTCATTATTTGAGTCCTAAATATATTGATCTATTTTATTCTTACATTGATGATTGAAATTCAAATTAATTTCGCGTGAGAGTAGGTGAGATAACTGATGCGTATCACTGAATACCGATTTTTTTAAAAATAAAAGAAAGTAAAAAATCATAATAAACTAATACTAATACAAATATTATACGGTAAAAAGCAACAAAAAGTAAATTTTTTAATTTATATGGTGCTAGAGAAGTATTACCAATTTAAACAAAGTTTATCTCTTTTTAAATGACCAGTAGAGACATTAGCCAAACGTAGCGGATAAAATCAATGTGATATTATCTTAATATATTTAATCAATGATAATATATCTGTCAATATATTATAATACATATTATAAAGAATATAATTGTTCCGAACGAAAAGTCAAATTGAATATATTTAGTGAAGGAATGTTTTCTTCTTTCATATAAATAAGCTATAATCAATTGTATAAGTTTAATGTATATAAAAAATGTATAATAACATAGTCAATTTCATTTACTTCAAACTCATTTTTGAATTTCTTAAGAACGTTTAAAAATTGGCCTTAATCGATAAAGCAAGAATCCAACTCTTTTTATTTTATCCATGCTAAGATTTTAATCGAAACATCGATCTAAAAGTTCATTTTCATTGAACATCTTAATTTTAATTGTCATCGATTAAGAAATAATACAAAATGTCTCGTCCAATATTTTTTATTCCATTTTATACCTTATCCTGTTTGAAAGATACCATTTTGAACTTTATGCCGTTTTGTACCTTATGCCGTTTTGAAAAATGTCATTTTGAACCTTATGCCTTTTCAAACAAATCATTTTAAAATATGCAGTGTGAACGGATCCCCATACACACTTGCGACGATCCCATTCTTTATTTACAACAAAATGTTTGCAAAGTGCATATTTACCTTTTCTTTTGTTTTATATATTTTGTTTTATATATAAATATATACAGTGCAACCAGCTAGTCTCCGTTCGCTGAAGGTGTACCAGGCGGTTGGTTGAATGAACGTCCATAGTTTTTGTCATTGCTGACTGTTAATTACTGAAGTTTGATTTTTTAATTAATTAAATTTAAGCCTGATTTCCATTATGAAAAAAGACTAACAGTGTAGTTAAAGTAGGATAAAAATATATTTTTGGTGATGTGCGAGAGAAATAAAAAATATTTTCAGTACAAAAAGTTTATTCAGTACTAGATACATTTTTATGGTACTAGATAAATTTTTGTGGTTACTGTATTGTAGCAGTACTGACAAAATATATCAGGAAAAGTATTTTTATTCAGTATTGGAAAAATATATGTGGATGTCAAATCGTTCCTATGAAGTAATTCTTAAATATGAAGCATTTTATAGTAGTCTCTTTATGGTCAATTAATAATTTAAACATTTCGTTTTGTGTCATTCATTTTAATTCATAGTGAAACATAAATTATTATGTTGTTTATTTTTTCTATTTATTGGTGTAGATTCCTAGTGTTTTTGTCTACTTTTTCAAAAACGATTTTTTTTTAATTTTATTGGTTAAGTTATAAGCATCTGTCAAAATATATCCATTTAGTTTTACTGTAAAAAAAAGAAAAAAGTGAAAAACGCTCTCTATTCCTCCAATGGTATTTTTGATATTTTTCTTTTTTCGACAAAAACAATCTTTCATTATAAACTTAACAATAAGTCTCCGCACACTATCAATAAAATTCTCAATAAATAAAAATAATTGACTTTGAACCTGAAAATCTCTAGGGACATCTCTGTGTTTAATTACTTCCTTCAGTCGACTTTGCATAAATTCAAGCATTTTTTGGTTGTTTGTGGCTGATTTCGGTTTCAATCATCCTTTAAAACTTCAGTGAAATCTTTCTTATTTTTAACAATACGATTTTTAAATTAACTCAGAAACGTTCAATCGTATTCATATGTGGACTCTGTGATGGCCTATAAAATTACTTTAGTCAGTTTTAGAGAAGCCATTCCTTGACCATATATGCTGTATGTGTCCGATCGTTATCTTGCTGGAAGATAAACGATCCACTTATACCAAATGTCTCCACACTAGCTTGTAAAAGTTTTGTTTAACGATGTCTAAATATAAATGTTGGTCCATATTAGACTATCGGTAGGCCATAACAAAGTAATCTAAATTGTATGGGTACTAATGTTTAACTCTTATATAAAATTGGTTTTTGGGCTGATGACAATACCAAGCACAGAACTGCACAGAAAAATGTAATTTTTCAAACATTAAGGGCGAATTGGGCATACAAACTTAAAAAGAATGTCATTTAACTTGAATCCACAAAGAAATTTTTTTTATTTATATACGTAATCTCACGAAAGCTCGTAAAATTTATTCAAATTACACATGTTGCATATTGTTGTATTCTGTGAGATTCATTTCCGTTCATGACAAATTTACAACTAAATAGAATTCGTCCAGATAGATTAATTCTTAAATAGAAGAAATACTCTCCAAAACAACCCGAACATTAAGCGAACATTTCCCCAGTCTTGTTTAAGTGAGAAGAAATTGGTTGCTATTCGAACAGGGTGACCATTTTATTTATAATACATATCTCTTTCAACGAACAGCCTAATAATATATGTATAGATAAGCAAAGCATAAATATTGAGCTTTTGATGATGAGTAAGATGAAGTTTCGTGTGGTGAAAGTTATTAAAAAAATCGCACATGTAACTAGACCATTGTAAACTAAATATAAAAACTTTATTAACCGTGCTTTAATAAAAAGCTCCCTTGTGGATGGCACAAGATTAGAACTAAATCATCAACTCTTCGATATAATTAAATTATGTATGTATGAATATATAAAATATATAACAAATCAAGTGAGAACCACCCTCGTACATACGATGTACATAATATATACGATCATGTCAAAAGTTATGTACCAACGTTTATTATAATAAAAAACTCCATTTAGACCCAGTCTCGTACCCAAATCGTATCTGAAATAAATTTTTATGATTTTAATTCTGTTTTATATAAAAAAAGCATATTTGCTGATGAAGTTTATACGGTTGCGTATATATGTACATATTACGTATACATACGTACATAATATAATTTATGTTGTGCTGTTCTATAATTCTGTTGTTGTTGTCAGAATTTTATTTTTTTAGACATCACGATTTGCACTTTGAACAGTATATACAGCATTGTAGGAAATTCAACGTGGAAGTCGAGTGGATAAATTTTTAATTGGTATTGAGTGTGGTATATAAATTCGCTATATTTTTAGACGTAAAAAATTGATTTGGGTATAGGGAAATTATTGACGAACAAGTTTTACGGTTATTGAATTGAACTTTCAGTTTAGTAAACTTTATATAAAGGTCGACAAGAATGTTGAGTTTAAATAATGTACAACAAACTGTGTTGAAATTCGCAAAATGTATATATGTACTTAAGTACTGGGTTAATGTTGCAGAAGTAACAATAAAACATTCAAGCGGACCAGTACTCAATAAAAACCAATAGATTAAGCTGATCGTTCTGCTCCTAGCAGTTTAGTAGCATTAACGTTCCTCCCACAATTGTATCAACTTTCAGTTTTTTATTATTGTTATTTAAGTTGGCTGGAACTCTTCGAGTTTCCGAACTCAATACTACAAAGTGCCAATGGTGCAAACATAGAATTTTATCAATTTGGACAGGTGTATCCTTTACAAACTGGAACAGTTTAAATCAGGGCAGAGGAGACAGTAAATAATTGAACTCAAAGGATCTGTTGCTAGCATAAGTCGGACCGCAACTGATCAAATGTAAGTTATCACCAACATCCTCAAAGCATTTGGCACATATGGGATCACTGGCAACTCCCTTGCGTTAAAGATGACTTTTTAAACGACTCCAGTAAGTATAGAAATCAATTTTTTCTTGGTGTTCTTTTTCATGGAAAGAACGTAATTGGTTACGTTTTAAAGAACGTATTGGGTTTAACTCCTTAACAAGGTATTTTGCCTTACGACCTGGGTTACTGAGCAGGGGTGAAGTATGGCAAATGAGCAGAAACTGGATGAGCAGCTATGAAACACAAGCTAGAACCGGTTTTAACTAGACGATCTGCAATCTCTTTTCTCTCAATATCTCAGTCAGCAGGCAGCCACATTTTGTTGCAACCTAGAAAGTTTAAAAATTCCTTACAAAAAAAGAGCTGGTTAATATCTGGTTCAAGGAGTTAAGGACAGTTTTACCATCATTACAATATGTAATATTTTTATCGTTGGGGACGAAATTGAAAGCTTAAACTACGCAGTGGATAACCGCAATTAATTTGGGTTTTGGTAAGACAAACTCTTTAACGGTATTGCGGCTTTATCGATCGGTTATTTAGAATCTTAACTTTTTACTCACTCCGTTTCTCTATCTACGAGTGTGCAACACACATAATGATCATTTTATCATTATTAGTTCATTTTGGTATAGACTGGTGCAAATCAGTCTTAAAAGGTCCAACTTTGCATTTCTCGATGATTTCCAATCTTACTCAAACCTTGGGCTAGATAATTTTAAACGGTTTTTACAAGCCATTGTTGACTGACTACATCGGTTTCAATCACGTCACCGATAACGACCTATTCGACTACCGATTCTGGCTCTCCCTTAAAATAAAAGTTAAGTTATCAAATTTTTATAAATCCATTATATCCGTAATATCTCCGTAAATAGAGGCCCTAGAGTGATTTTAGCAATAACTTGTGATCATATCAAAATTTTGACCAAATTTGTTATAAAATCATAATATTCTTAATATAAAACTGGGATGAACTATTTACAAAAGTGTTTCCTGATGCAACTTTTAGTTTTTTCTATACTCAAGTTATTGCTAAAACCACTCTAAGGCCTCTATTTTCGGAGATATTAATGGTTTTATAAAACTTTGATCAAAATTCGATGTAGTTCCTAGGGCCTCTATTTACGTAGTTATGATACGGACCAACTCCAGTAAATATAATCGAAACATCCGGTGGTTGGAAGCTGCATTCAAATAGTTCCATGTAAAATTCTATAATTTGAGACATTTCGATACTTGGCTCAATTTGAACGCAGTTAGATTGTGTCAATTCCATCCACCGGATGGTTCTGTCATAAATTTACTAGAGTTGATCCTATCATGATCAATTAAAAAATAACTGAAGAAATGATGCGATAACTTCACATGCTTAAAAGACCGTCTCATTTAAACCGGAACGCAGAGCGTAATCACTCTGTCCTTTGGTTTCATACGATACTAAGAATTAGCATTTCATTCCTGATCTCTATCGGACAGAGTGCAACTTTTTCGACATATAGACGATATAAAGCCCGATTACTACCACCAATGCGAACCTTCGCGAGTAAGGAGAATCTCATCACTTCAAATATAACAAGGCGGATTTTATTTGGTTTTCAACTTGTTGATTTCCAGATCATCGGAAGCTGAATACTGTTATACTATACTGGATCAAGTACCACTTTCACTCCGTTGACCTTAATCTAATCTATATAATACAGATCTCATTTGTATATCATATGCCTAAAGTTGATTAAATTTTCGGAATAAAATGTTGTCTTGAGGTTTTTACAAGGTTGCATTCCATCATGAGATGAAAAGCTACCTGACACAGTGCAACTCTTCGTGGAACCTCTGAGATAATTGAAAAAGTTCTTTATAGCCTTTCAATTTTGATTCAGCATTGTGACTGCGTTACTGTCATTTTACACATATGTGCATACGTATTTGTATTGTTTTCATCTCCTCTCTCGATTGATTAAGTCAAGGCAATCGAGAAATACCTAATTCATATTACAAAATGTGATTGAATATTTTGCTCTCGGTTACTCGTGGTGGAGTTGGTATGAGGTCATGCATTGTTGCTCTCAAACGTTCGATTACAGTATCATGGGTTGGCATAGGAGTGAGAGAATTATACGTAAAAAAACACACCCGGTAGTTTTAGGGTTTGTCCGAGAACAAGCTCTGCCGGAGAGTACTTTATATCCTCTTCCACTGTTGCTCTAATTCTCAAAAGTACTTTTGTAACCTCAGAATTCCAATAAGCTGTATTGCCACGGGCCATTAATGCTGCTTCTAGTTGCCTATGAAAACGTTCCACCATCCCATTGGCTTGAAGATGGTATGCAGAAGTCCTAATGCGATGTGACTAAAGAAGTCTGGTAAATTCGACGAAAAGTTGGGACTCAAATTGGGTGCTCTGATCTATTGTTATTGTTGCAGGTACACCAAATCGCGAAATGTAATTATTTACGAACGTTGTTTCAATTGTTGCTGCTGACATATCAATCATAGAATATGCCTCTGACCATCTTGGGAATTTATCCACACAGGTAAGTTAGTATTGATATCCATTTGATGGTGGAAGCGGTCCTACTACATCAATGTGAATATGCTCAAATCGACCTTAGGGTATCTCGAAATGTCCTAAAGGCGATTTTGTATGCCGTTGGACTTTTGATTTCTGGCAAGATAAACATGTCTGTGCCCACTGAGTTACGTCTTTATTTATAATAGGCCAGAAATAACGAGCTATAATCAGTTTACGTGTAGCACGAGCTCCTGGGCGTGAAAAATTATGCAGTTGCTTAAAAATTTCCTTCCTCAAAGGTTCGGTTATGTACGGACGGTTAGTACCAGTCGATACTTCGTAGTATACCTCGAAACCTGGTAGTTTGAAATTTTCGAGGCTATATGAAGCTTTGTGACGACGTGAACCAGATAGAATATTCTTAAGTTCTTCGTCCTTTTGTTGCGCTGAAATGATTGCGCTATAGTCAAGCTTTGCCTCTATGGTATTAATGTTTATTCTCAGTACTGATTCTTGACAATGCATCTGCTACGACGTTGTTTTACCTTGCACGTACTGGATATCGGTTGTAAACTGGCTTATAAAATCTAAACGCCTAGATTGGCGAGGATTTCGTTCAGGTTTTGACTGAATTGCTCTAGTTAATGGTTTGTGATCGGTATATATTGTGAATTCTCGACCTTCTACAAAATACCTAAAATAGTTTATGGCTTAATATACTGCCAATAGTTCCCGATCGAATGCAGAATATTTTTTTCTGCATCCACAAGCTTCTTGGGAAAGAATGCCAATGGCTCCCAGCTATTATAATTATATTGCTGGAGCACTGCTCCGACTGCCAGATTTGATTCGTCTGAAGTCATACTGTACTTTGAATTTGACAGTGGATGCGCTATAATGTAACTGCACATAATTTACTCTTTAATTTTCGAGGTCTTAGGCTTTTTGAGTAATGTCGCTAAATGTGAATGGATTGGGGCTAATGTTTCGGCTAAATTCGGTATGAACCGTTGGTAGTAATTAACCATTCCGACAAATTGTTGAATCTGTTTAATTGGTTCAGGAGATTGATTCATCTGTTTAATGCCACTAATATATCGTCAATATAGACGAGTACGAAGTCTAAATTCTTAACGACTTCGTTAATGAAATGTTTATGCGGCATTGGGTATTTATAATCAGGCGTTGCTTACTTAGATGAACAACCGTCAGTGAGCTCTATCACATATATAGCTATTGTGTGTTGGGCAACTTTAAGCTCCAATCTTACTGGACAGAAAGTTCACAGGAATAGCGATCAATATTGCTCGTTTAGCTAATATGAAATTTAATACCGAATACACTTTCTTACATTTTGACCTAATTCTTGGCAATGTTTTTTAGGGTCAAACCCGAAGAAAACTGTACATATAAAGTGAAGTAACAAGAATCATACACAATATTGATTTTATATAACTCAGTCCGAATTTCAGTTTATTTGTTGTACTCGCACCGCTCAATGATATATCACCTAAAAATGGATGGACGTTGCCAATATCAGAAACTGCATACATCGGATCAAATTTAAACCGAAAATTACTGAGTTTTATAAAATGAAACAAAACGTGGTCAGTGTTGTTTGCCGATGTAGTTTCTCTTCAAAACGAACAACCTAGTGTTACGTATCTCTGGCAACGAGAACGAACACGTGTCTGCATCTCGGGCTGAGCAGCGTCGGCTGGGAGGGTTGTTGTTGCCGTTATAAATCGAGATAGTACAAATCCCACGTGTTCTATAGGAACTTTACACATATCCGCATTTCGAGGTCTAACCACCACCACCACTTAAAAAAAAACTTAATTCATTTTAGGTACTCGTAAATATAAATTTATTTCAGAATCACCCAATAATCTTCCATAATATCAAGTGAAGTCTGATAAACAAAAAAAAACTTACGCTAGGTCTTTAACTTCCAAAGAATATACTTAATAAAAAGAGAAATGTATTTTATATATACATAATATATATATGAAAAAAGTTAAAAGAGTTTTTTTAAAAAGTAGCCAAAGGCTTAGATGTTTACAAATACAAAAAAAACTCACCCAAACCGTGTCCAGTTCCTTCGAGTACTCCAAGGTTGCTGGGGGGGGGGGGGCTGTAATATAATGTTAATTCTTATCCTATAAAAAAAAATTCACTGATTTTCATATATGTACATATACATATATAAGTATGTAAATTTTGTAGATTCTTATAGTAATTTGATTAATTATTATTAATAAGACTAATCTATTTCACTTGGCTAACAAATATCAAATTTCCTTATTCTAAATACACTTTTAGGTTCACTAACTACGCTTAGTAAAAAAACTGGAACTTGTGGTCATCACTATATATAATAATACAAAAAAAACCGTATGGCTAGTCTGGATGACTTAATTTCTGTTTTTTTTCCGGTCCTGTCTGGTTGAAACACTGTTGCCTCAAGTTAAGGTGACCTTGATTATTGAAATGAATTTCAACGTCAACTACGAGACCCCGTCTAAATAAGATGTTTGGCGTTTAAATATAATATAGATATACTTCGATTTTTTTTATTTACCTTGCGGGTTCGCTAGTACAGCAACGATATTTCGGTGTATATTTCGCGGTGCCTTATAAGGTTGCACCCGACACCATTTACTTTACGCAAACCTCAATATTCTTTATTCTTGTCATAGAATATCTCAATTTTTGTTGATTTATTAAATATATCTCGTTAATATTTCTAATTTTTTTTCTTTTTGACTTTATCGCACGGGAGTCTCACTTTCATTAAAAATCCGACTAAATTCGCAGTTCTGATGAAGTATCGTATATACATATAAAGGTGGTATATACATACAACGCAACTATATACAAAGAAATTCAACACATTCATAAAAGGCAACAGTATCATGCGTTCCATGGACCAATAATTCTTCCGTGTATGTAAATAAGAATCCTCACACTATGAAAAATACTTTATATCAAACTTTCAAATATTTCTCAAATACATAAGAATCACTACCCACCACAACATGACCATTAGTTACCATGCAAGCAAGTATATAATGTGAGTATATAACAATAACAACAATGTCCAATAATTCGAGTACTATATTTCCCCTGTACGAAATACCAATAAACCTTTTATATACTAAAGCTAATGACTAATAACATCGAAGACTTGAATATTATGTAAACATTAAAGCAAAAAAAATTTCAAGTTCATCAACCTAATTTACGATGGTGTATATAAGGTATCATCAAAAGGGAATTCCATGAGGTGTTAAATAAATAAAACCGGCCAGCTGAACTAGTATATTTGTTTATATATATATATATATATATATATATATATATATATATATATATATATATATATATATAAATATATATATATATAATATATATCTATATATATATATATATATATATATATATATATATATATATATATATATATATATATATATATATATTATATATATATATATATATATATATATATATATATATATATATATATATATCTATATATATATATATATATATATATATATATATATATATATATATATATATGGCACCATTGCAACCGTAACACTAGACCAATGAAAACAATTCATGAATACTATACAATCTTCTTTAAAAAAACATCGATAATAAGTATTTGAAATTACGCGTGATTTTTATGTTAAGTTTCATCAAGTAGACTAGCGGATGACGCTTGCAATAGAAATTCTTTCCTGCTCATAACTTTATGAGCTAGATTGGTTATTAAGGCACCGCCAATTGTTCTATTGCCTTTTTATTCCCAACAGCGGAATTGGAAAATGTACAATAATTTGGCTAAAATTAAATCTTTTATAATAACCACCCACGATAAATAATTTCTATCTAAAATCATATGAATTTTCATACCGAAAACTAATTTAAAACGAAACTAATCAAATTGTAATTTGAATATAAATTTCCATCAGCAAAACGTTACATCCGATGATATTACCATATCAGAGATCCATATTACACAAACATTTTCTCTTTTTCCCTCTAATTTTATGTTCAATTGAAAATTAAATTTTTTTTGTTGTTACGTTTCTGTTTCGTTTCGATTTCAAATACGAACACACAAAATGAGAGTCTATTCGTATCCTGGGCGACACTTTTCCAAACTAAAATGAAATGTCGCGATTTACACCGTCGCTGTTGGAATATTCCGCGAATATTAACCTCGATTGCAAAACTTACCAATTCATAACTTTATTATTAGTGGGAAATGTGCAGACAACACAAGATCTTTTCAAATTCAATTTTTGATAATCAAAATCATGAATATTATTATACTTTTTCATCGAATTTCATAATAACTGACGTACACATAAAAAAAGTGTAATCACCCCAACAATGAAAGAGCCTGAAGAAAAAACAAATTGTGAAAAGCTTTATTTTTATTTTTAACACCACCTCCTCCCCTCTCCCCTCCCTCCCCAAATTTTCTTTTCAATATTATACAAATGGTCAACGAAAAAAAAGATCCACCTTAATTCAAATCAAATGAACAGTGAAAATATTGAAATTAAATTAAGTATTCGACGAATGAGATGATTCTCTTCTATGTACATCAATGCAAAATAGGTCACGTTGCTTTTTCGAGCTTTATTGATTAAATCATAAACGAATATACTTATCAAAATAACTACGTTGACGAGCATACATAAATTGAATAATCAAATCATATCACATTTTTACACGACCATACGATGCAAAATCAATGAATAAACAATTTTCCAAATAATTAAATTCTGATTAACAATGTAAGACGAATTTGTCGTATACACGTTTACCAATATTTACACGTATAGATTGTCGGAAGATAAATACAAAATTAACGGTAAAATTATCTCACGAATACCAACCGCACCATATAGCTATACCGCTGTTTAGCATTTTCGTTTCTCGATTATTCATTAACATCAAATTTTCCTCAACATCGTCATTATCATTAGCATTACCACAATCGTCTGATAACAACATTAAATCGAGAATTTGAACCAAGAAACAAAAACAATAAAACACATCGCGTGTTTGTTTGTAAGTCTTTTTGGATTGTTAGTGTTGATGTATGATGATGCTATAACGTTTTTTTATAATTCGCTAAGGCCGGTTTTGTTCTGATGATGACGTCATCGAATGCATATGTTCGTACTGTGCGTTTCTTATATGTAGTTTTAGTCGTGACGCAACAGTTCTAGCGAATTTCAAGAACACAACTCGAAATATCGATTTTATTTGATTGTGGTGTTAATTGTAGGAATTAATTATTTATGGTACTTACTAAGAACGCCACACGTCGATTTGACTCATGAACTACAATATATATAATACACAGAGTGATTGATTTTCGTTAGATGACATTTTCTCAGTAAGAAGGTGGATGTGGGAGGTTAGCTTACGGTTGGTGAAGATGAAGAATATATAATTTGAGCAAAATATATGGATCGTGCTTTTACGATTAGATTTTATTTGGTCATATTATGCCTTGAAGGCAACTCTTAAATAATTGATAGAACAGCATCAATTGTTTGATCAATATTAATAGCATTTCACGAAACCAGATGATCCGAATCAGATAACATTTTCTATTCAAACAAATTATGATTAAAATATTTATTAAATTTGTACAATCATCACCATCATCACCAGGACCTTCAACCATATATAATAATTTAAGATACCACTTTTCTGGTACAATTTGGATATAGTTATTGTTGATGTCTTAATTACCTTTTCAACCGATAATAAAGCTTTGACTTCACACCGAATTACTTAGTCAGAATTTCTTCAACACAAATTAGATTTGAAATGAGAAGATTACTGTTCACTTAACGATTGAAGATATATATATATATATATATATATATATATATATATATATATATATATATATATATATATATATATATATATATATATATATATATATATATATATATATATATATATATATATATATATATATATATCAAAAAGTATATTTCGCCGAAGCTATTAATCCACCACTGTGGATTGTAAATCGTTTTAAATTAGTTTAAAAACCCTTTCTTCAATATTTTGCTGAAAGGTTAAAAGCCAAATCGTTAACTAGAAAAGCTATCCTATTATCGGCATTCACAGAATAATTCTATAATTGTTTACCGTCGTTTGATCTTAAACTTAACTTTTTTAATCGTTGGTGAGTCTAAAAAAAACAAGTGGATTTTGTATAAGCCATGTATCTCTGGTATAAGTCGAAGCAACCAAATAAATTAAATATCTGCTTAACTGTTCCGAATACGCAAGCTCTTTAGTTATTGAATATGATCTTACCAACTATGAATAGTACAATACTGTTCAAAGTTGCTAAGTGATCTGAAAAGATTATAGTATTAAACATTTGTATACAAGACCCTCTCAATTTTTCGAATTAATGTGCAGAACCGCATTGTTTTGAATCTAAGTTTTGGTTTATTGTTTGTTCATGGTAGGTTCCAGTAGGTTCAACATAAAATGGCTTACTTTAAACTTCAAATATTATAGATCCAACATACGATCAAATATGGTGTCGAATTAAAGGGAGCAATACTCGGTCAGTTATTTTCAACCTATATGCAACCAATGTAGTGAGTTTTAATGATTTAATTAATAGTGGAAACCTTTCAGAACCACTTGTCGATGTTGATTGAAAATATTAAAGAGAAGAAATCGATTCTCTAAAATCAACATAAAACGAAAATGGGGTTGAGGTAGTCTAATAATTTATAAAATGATCCAATTCAATGAACGATCAACATAAATGAGATGCGAATGAACATAAAATTGGTTCAGCGGTACCACCTCATGCTACAATGTAAAGAAATGCTATTCAAAATGGTATCGGTGGGTTTACAAGTTATAAATGACAAGTTTACCTTTGTTGGAAATGAGACGTCAACATAATGTCATCGTAGCAATAAATTAAAATCGGGAAAAGTGATAAAAAATGAAATAGTGAAATAAGTAAAAGTAACAGTGAAAAAGTTAATTGTAGTGTAAAAGTTAACTGTCCTGATAAATAAAAAAACGTTATAGTGAAAAACAAGCAATTAGTTTTTTTAATTATTCACAATCTAGTGATCGAACCGTGAGTTGGTTTGAATCCCTACTAGGGGAAAACGTAAAAATTGGTGACAATGGTGGGATGTGAATAAAGAAACATCAAGCTACTAGATTTAAAAAAGCCGGATCTGAAAAACGAGCTGAGTGTTTAGGTTTTCCTACAACGAGTAGCAAAGCAGAACTACAACAAGCTTTGCTGGAACAGAATATCGATCGAGACCAGTATGAATTTAAGCGATGCAATAGTGGTTTAGAACAAAATTTGAAAACCAGGCCAGAAAATTTGAAAACTGAAACGCTGAATGGACAAGAAAATTTGAAAAGCGTACAAGAAACTTTGCTAGAAAGTTTGGAAGAACAAGAGAATATTCAACGCTTTTTATTCCGAAGTGAGTAAAAAATAGGTAACTGTCCATTTCTTTAAATTCCAAAATGAATATAGCCAAATTTCTAAAGGAGCAACAATTTGAAGAGACTTATGAAAGGATTTGGAAACTGGAAAATTAAAAATAATATACATTAAAAATAATGGCGGTGCCACTCAAATTCTAAGACCAATCAGTGGAATTAAATTAAAGCCTCCGATATTTGACGGAACAACTTCGTTTAACATTTTCAAATTGCAATTATTTCTTAACGACAGCATTAAAAAATAATTAGTGCAAGGAAGATCAAGTCACTCTCATGGTGGTGTTAAAAGGCGGTGCAGCAGATATGTTGCAGATTATTCCATAATCCAAACGCGGAGAATATGATAGAATCATGCTAGCCTTGGAACAAAAGTATGAGAAAGGATGGAGCTCAAAGGTCGTTCTAAAAGAATCGGAGAAACACTACAAGAGTTTGCTGCAGACATAGAGCGATTGGTGCATCTCACCCACTTTACTATGGCCCCGAATAAACAGAAAGAATTAAAATTGATGCGTTTACTGATGGTATTCGTGATGAAGAAACAAGACGAGCATTAGGGCATAGCATCGAAAACAACAACCATCCTTGTGCATTAACAAACGAAAAGGCATATAACATAATCAAACCAGCAGTAAAATGCGACGAGTCGAATGAGAACCAGAAAACTATAACTCGAGAAATAATGAAAAATGAGCAGTAAATAAGCCATCAACGAGGTTGCTCCGGAAAAGCAAAAATAGAATTAGATGTTGGGTCTGCGATAAACTAGGTCATATATCGTGAGATTGTTGGGAAATTAGACGTAAGCGAGTAAGAACACCGTCGCTTATGTACCGAAGAGTCAATAGAAGATTAGAAAAGCAGGCGAGTCCTGCAAGATCACAGGCATTAAACGAGAGATTGTGTCGCTTCTGATTGGTGCGAGTGGAGAGTAAGGAACATTTCTTGATGTAAAACTAATGCAAGTGTTACCATCCGATGAGTGGACCAACGAAGAAATCAGATAGGATATCCCGATTTATCGATCATCTTAAAATTCGTAGAAGACCAGCACACTAGCACAGACCATTATGGAAGGAGATTGCTGATAAGAGTCCTATAGTTAAGACATATTTCACCCAATGGGATAGTCTTTTAATTGAAGATGGCTGTTTAAAACGGGGTTGGGAAAGTTCTGATGGTAAAAATAAACAATCATAAAAATAAAAAAAAATAAATAAAATAAAAATAAGTAGCAAGGATTCGAATTCCAAAAATTTTGAGGGAGTATCATGGAGAAACCAGTGGTGGCCATCTGGGCATCAATCAAAGAATAAAAGATTTTACCGGGCAGGATGCACACAATTGGTTGCAGAATGATGTCAAAAATGTGACCAGTGCATGGCAGTTAAAAGTCCTGCAAAACGAAGCCATGAAAAAATGCAGCAGTATAACAGCGGAGTACCATTCGAGCGAATCGCTGTGGATATTGTAGATCCATTTCCTATCAGTGAAAGCGGAAACAAGTATATTTTAGTATTGATGGATTATTTCAGTGAATGGCCTGAAGTCTATCCACTTCCAAGGCTAGAAACAACAACAATCGTAAACGCCGTGGTACTTAACTGGATAAGTCGATATGCAGTACCCATGGAACTGCATTCAGATTAAGGCCGCAATTTTGAATCAGCGGTATTCTAGGAAATGTGTCAATTATTGGGAATTAACAAAACAAAAACAACACCTTTTCATTCTCAGTCAGACGGTATGGTTTCATGTTTAACGCTACGTTGGCAACTTATCTAAAGAAAACCGTGGATAGAAACCAACGTAATTGGTAAAAAATATACCACTATTCCTAATGGCATATCGGTCAACAACACATGACACAACGGGAATAATCATCGTCTTAGACACAATTTAAGATTACCTGGGGACTTTGGGAAGTTTGGAGCAATTCCTACAACAGCTTTGTGGAACAAGCGTATGTCGATAAATTGAAAGAGGATATTGACGAGATACACAAGTTTTTCAGAGAAAGGATACAAATTCAAGCGATAGAATGAAGGCACGATATGACATCCATGCAAATAATAGAGTATGGCTTCACAACTTTCAACGGGGCTTACAAGAGGCTTATCACCAAAACTGCAACGTGGCTGGGGAGGAACTATATAAGGTGAATACGTAACTCAATGATGTAATCTACCGAATTTAGGACATCCGAGGAAAACCAAAGATTTTACATTTGAGAAGGTTAACGCTCTATAGAGGAAGAGAATTGGATCCAGTTCGGGGCGAACAGGTTTGGGCGCAGGGTGGTGGGTGTTATGAACGCGGGTGACATCTCTGATGAAATAGAATAACTAAATGTTCGCAATTGGAAATCAGCATGATAAAATTAACAAACAGAAACTTCTACTATGACCGAGAAGCGGTCAAATTGAGTATAAATACGCGAAAAGAATTATTATTTCAGTTTGTATCGGAACAGCTATGAATAAAAATCGGGAATAGTGATAAAAAGTGAAATAGTGAAATAAGTGAAAGTAACAGTGAAAAAGTTAATTTTTGTGTAAATTAACTGTCCTGATTAATGAAAAACCTTATAGAGAAAAACAAGCAAGTGTTTCTTCTTAATTATTCACAATCCAGTGATCGAACCGTGGATTGGTTTGAATCCCATACTTGGGGAAAACGTAACAATATATGTTATATATATATATATATATATATATATATATATATATATATATATATATATATATATATATATATATATGTATATATATATATATATATATATATATATATATATATATATATATATATATATATATATAAACACATAAAGAAAAATCTGTATCTTAATCTCTTTCAGGATATAAAACAAAACCGAATAGAAATGGGAAATTTCTTTTTATTTTCTTCTTATCAGAACGCTCGAAACCACAATACACTATATACAATATATGGAGCTATTAAAATGATGGATATTTTGTACAATAGACACATACTTTGTTGTATTGTGTAATATATGTATACAAAATACATCGATGTAGTAACATTTTATTATTCTTAAGAAGGGTGTATTGCTTCTTATACCCTGCGCTTTTGGGTGCTTTTTGTATTTGGTTAGGTTCCATACAATCCATAAATTTAAAATAAAAATAAACCACATATATATCGTATTTCTTTTGTTTTAACAGATTTGTAATTATACGATAATGGTAAAGTATTTCTTTTCTTATATCAATTATATACAGTGTCTTAGTATTGAAATTAACTCACAATGGTTCCTGTGTACTAAAATGAACACCAGAGTGACGATGAAAGCTCTAAATTTCTTTAAAATTAAGATTTAATGGTTCGAGGGTTTAATCGAATCAACCTTCTTTGTTTCTCTTTAGGATGTATAGTAAGGATTCTATTATGATAGTTCTGGTCCTAACATATAATGGTTTGTTCACTTTAATCACCAGTTCAATTCTCGATGTTTTAAATGATTTGCAATTTTATTGAAGGGAAGTGACAGTTATTTGTTTCCATAAGAGATGGCTCTATCATGAGTAAATATTGACGTTTCCATGTTTAGATCTCGCTGTAGGGATTTGTTTATATAACAGTAGTTTGTTTTGTTTTTTCAGCTCAGAGTTTCTTCCAATAATCCACAGCATTTTTCTGAATTAAAAATTCAATTCTTGCCTTTTCTTTTTAACATACGGGAAGCGCATGTTAGCTTACTGTCTAGTGTCATGCCTAGGTATTTCGCATTGTCAGAATACGGTCTGAATTCCCTACAAATTCCGTACTCTAACAGAATAAAGTACAATACATTCCGATTAGACTAATCGGAATGTATTGTACTTTTTTCTTTGTGAGGTTGATTTTGATTTGTTTAGCGTTATTCTCCAAGTTTTTGTCCAAGTGTTCACTGTATTAATAGAATTTTGTAGTTTCCGTGTTGACTCGATAGTACTAGTATCAGTGGTGATAACTGCAAATGGTCCAGACGGTATAATACAGGGCCAATTACACTACCTTGTGGGACTCCTGCAAATATTTTCTTCAGTTTTGTTTAGTTCAAAATATTGTTTTACTAGATCTCGTGCCAAGCCTTATCAAATACTTGGACTACGTCTAGGAATACTGCTGAATATACCTCCTTATCTTCCACCCCCTCTTCAATCGTATCAGTGATCCTATATACCTGTTCTATTGTTGAGTGTTCTCGAAACCCAAATTGATATGGTAGTATAAGTTTTCTATTTTCTATAATTGGCCCTAGTCTCTTGAGAAACAATCTTTCGAAAATGTTTAATGTGGTTATTAATAAAGAGATTGGCCTGTATGATGTTTGGTCATGTAACGGTTTATTAGGCTTAGGAATCATTATGATTTCTGCTACTTTCCACTATCTCGCAACATAACTTAGTCTTATCAGTGTTAAATATTCATACTCTGCCTGCCCAGTCGATGGTTTGGAGGTAAATTCTAGCTGTTTGGCAAACAGATCAGCTTTTTGTTTATCGCTGCCAGATTCTATCAACAATTTTTATGAGTGGCATTTGCAGTTTATGTTGTTTCAGTCCTTTAGTGATCTTCTAAAACAAATAGTCCGTGTGAGGGTTACCTGTCAGGTTACTTAGAAAGCTAACTAAATGCATATTATCCGTTCTTCGCGTTACTCGTCTTCGTATTATTCGGATTGCGCGCAACTGAACTCTCTATCCAGCAACTGGAGAGTAATGCCATATACTCCAATCCAAGTTGGTTGTGACTTCTTTTACGCGAGAACGTGCATATTTATTTTTTTTTCTCGTTAAATTTGACCTGAAGTTTTACTCCCCACTCAAATATTGTACTCAAATCGGAACTATGCGAAGTGACAACTTCCAGCCGTTTACCGTTTAACACTGAAGGAGTAGGCTCGACCTTGAATGAAATAGAAGAGTGCAATGTTGTATCATCAGCAAAACTGTGGGTACGTTTCACATCCAACAAGTCATTAATGTGTTAAAACAAAGTTGGTGGCAAAACTGATCGCTTAGGGACTCCGGCAGTTAAAGAGTGTGTCGCTGTTGATATCCCATTTAGCACAACGTTGATCTTTCGGTTTTTGAGAAAGCTTTTTATCCACTTGATGGTCATTGAATCCAAGCCGAATGCCACAAGTTTACTAATGAGATTTTCATTGATATTGGCCGATAGTTTGAGTATTTACCTTGCTTATAAGAAAGAAGAAAAAATTTGTTTAATTTTGAGCCAAGTCACTGGCAAACTCCTTCAATATTCGAACAGGAATTCCATCAGGTCCTGGGCCTGATTTATGTCCATTGCTTTTAGGTTCCTGAAGAAATTTCCTCCGAGATGTTGATAGGATCCATTTTGGAACCACAATACGGAATTGACGGAAGCGCAATTCCATCGGGAACAACTAAGATGGAGTTCGAAGTGAAGACGTTTGCACGTAAGTCGGCCTGCAAATATGAATCCACCACCAAAGCACCATCTGCACATTTCAATGCTGAAATAGGTGGTTTAGAAATATTGGCAACCGATGCTACCATCTGGTAAAAGTTGCGATCGGAGATTTTCAACTCCGAAGCCTGAGCGGCTCTCTTGTTGTCAGATCTTTTCGCTTCCTTAGCACAGATGTTTTTACAGATGTTATATGTGTGGTCTTATATTCATCAAACGATATTTCGTTGCGCTTATATTTCTTGTCAGCAGATTTATTTTGTCTGACTACTTTGGCGGCTTCTTTTGAAAAGATTTTAAAACTAGGATTGGGATTGGAAAAGGATGATGGAATATACTTATTCATTCCATGAAGAACGATTTCGGTGAAATTGGAAACGGTGTCCCACGGGAATGTTGAAAAACTTACCGTAACCCATCATTGTCAGCCTCGTTATATTATAATGCCATAGACGCCTTGGATGCTGTCTAAATTATGGTGGTATTTTGACAGATATTTTGACCGATATGACAGTTACGACCTTAAGATACAAAAAGTTAAGGAATGGCAAAAATACTGGCAATTACATACGTCGTTCTTTTTACCTGTTATACAAATTGTTTGAATACGCTGTTTTTTCATTTTCAGGGCCTTTCATCCAATTAACTTATAAAATTAACCTACAGTTTATATCATTGTATGTAATTGAAGTAAGCAACATTTTTTCAGAGTTTTATGAAGTTCCAGAAGTCTTTTGAAGTGATGTCATGCATATAGCATTTTAAAAGCTTACTGGTTATATATACATATATGCTTTCATCTGCTGTTGGTTTTCACACTATATGTTACAGCTTCATGCACAAAACAAATTTTACAGTAGCAAATGTTATCGAATTCCCATGAATCAACAGTTTCATGCGATACAATCTCAAAATTGTATGGTGATAAAAATGTTTTGCCACAAAATATCGAAAATGTGAAATTTTTTATTTTGCGTAATTTTCCAACCAAAATAACATTATTACTTAATTTTGGTATCTTATCAACATAAATCATATTTTTTTTATCTCGTGAAAATTCTCCAAATAAAAATCGCGGGAAAATTCCTTTATTTATATTTTATAACCACTACGTCGTTGTCGCTGTTGTGTATATATGTACACACATTTTCTTTTTCAATTTGAAAAAAAAAAAAATTCTTCGTTGTCTTCTCAAATTTTTTGCATCATTCCAAATTTTCCAAAGGGAGCAATCATTTATCATTATCGTAAGGAATCGCGCACGAAACCGAAAATAAAATATTTTTTGATACATGAAGTGAAATCGTGGAAAAAAAATTACATTGATTTTTGATTTATGCCGTAGATAATGAAACCTGATATACGAGTTACCTCACTCTGGGCTCGAGAAAAGTGTATTGATTTTCCGGAAAATAATGAAAATTTAATGATATCGGTTATTATACACGATAAGAAATGTGTAGGATTTTTGAGGTTTTATGTAAACTTAATTTGTCGATAATCGGTTACGATTCGTACCTTTTTTTCGTCTGAATCCAGACATATTGTGCTATAAATCATGAAAATAATATATATTATAGCTTTGTATTATACAAATTTTCCATCTGAGTAATTTAAAAGCTCATAAATTCAAACGTTGAGAAAAGGCTTATATTGCCCATAAAAATATGCTATAAAATTTTTCATCACTTTATGATGTACCCGAAACGAGAACGCAAAAAACGTCACACATGTTCGAGACACCTTAATAGGTAATATATGCTGGATGTACCTATGTATATACGTACTAAAAATGTGTATATAAAACATCCATCAATGTTTGACCTTTTACAATCGCAGCGAACCGAATAAATTAAAACAGAATGAAGCTTTTACATACTTACGTACAGGTAGGTACGAATTATATGTCATATATGCTCGCGTATATAGAGATTCATTTATCTGAAAGCTTTAAGCTCCCATATATATAGATACATTATGTATGTATATAAACTTAAAGTGAATTGCGATAAAAATTTATCATAAAAATTATGTATTTTTTAGTTGTGTTTTGTGTATGTACTAAAACATAAAATCAACATAAAAAATCACATAAATTCACCTATAACATGGCTTCTTCGTTTACCTCGTATTCTTATTATTATTATATATGTATTATATATTACTTTAAATATTTCATTGTAAGTTTAAAAAAAATGTTTCCAATTTTTATGTTAAGACAACATAACGAACAAAAAATAAATTAAAGCAAAATAATTTTCTTCGAATTTTCCTTTTTTCATAAACATAAATTTATGTACTTTGTCTTCTTGTTCTTCGCCATTATTGTCGTTTATTGTTGCTGGAAGAGAGAATATTGTTGGCGATATCAAAATCAAATAAATAAAGCTGAAGACATCAGAATGAAAATTAAATTAAGATTTCTGTTATTACTCACAACAGGTGTCACATGTAGAACGTTGTGTGTCATGTGTAGTAGTTTGTTAATTCCACAAAAACAGCGTCTATTTACAAACTTTCGTTATATTTGTTATTCGATCACGATTGTCAATGAAAGAGCTTTTTTCAATAAGCTTTTGTTTGTTCCCGTTAAGCTCTTCACTACCATGCTATAAAACGTTGGCCGTTTTAAGCGTTTCAGTTTAAATATTTGTTCGTACTCTTTTCTCTATGTTATCATTTCTTAATATCTCAATCACTAAAAGAAACAATAAATAAAACTAACAACGCAGGAAACTTAACATTAGTACTCGCCTATAGCTAATAAGTACTCGCCTCAGTTCAAGACCAATTTCACACTGATGAAGACGAGCTTGAAAGAGAAACCAACTGGATACTATAGAAATCCATGAGAGCAGAGCAAATAAGAAACCATGAAAAGAAACTAACCTAAGCAAGAGAAAAGCATATGTCAATGCAATTACAGAATAGAAAGTGCGTTCCCAGAAAAAAAGAAACAGGTTCCACCCCCGATCAATATTCTAGGAATAACAAATCATGACAGTATTCAGAAACTAGTGAAAGAAGTAGTGCCTACCAAGTAAAATCACTCAATAATAGCATCTGGAAAATAAACACAACTGAAGCCGAAGACTACAAAGCTAAAGCCAACAAATTAAATTCTGATGGTCACCAGTGCTATACCTACGAGGATAAAAACGATCGATCAATTAAAGTGGGAAGAGATCTCCATCCAACTTGTTCAAAAGATGAAATTATTGAGGACTTGCAAAATAAATGCCTGAAAAATAATCGATGCAGCCAATATTTTTAGAAAAGAGAGACTAGAAGAGAGACTGTCAACCGTATTTACACTTACCAATCATAAATGAAAAAATTAAGCTCTCAGTTCTTGAGAGACTATTTGTGTATTGAAAATTTTTAAATTCTATAAAAATTTTAAAACTTTAGAACAAGTATATTGAATTGTGTCGCCGGTTGTAATTTAATGGTTAAGAGAGTTTCTCATTACGCCGCGGTCTCGCGTTCGGTTCCCGCTGTTGACCAAAAATTAACATGCAACCGGATGACATAAAAAAACGCGTTTGTGTGTAAAAACATTCGTTGGGCTGACCATCTACAATGTGCACCAATCGTTAAAATTGGTTCGTAAGGTCTCATTTGAGACGCGGTAAGGGCCGTTTACGGCCTCTAAGTCATAGATTATTTATATTGTATTGTGTAAACATGAGTGGCGATCAAAATGTGAAATATTTTGTTGGATCAATTTTAAGATTTCTGCAAGGGCAATTAGATACTCACAATTTATTAAGTGATGCGGCAGAAATTTTAGAAGTATCAATAGAATGTTTGGAAAATGCATTTAATTTAGATGCCACATCAGGCAATCAAGTGGGACTTCCGACAGTCCATTATCACATACTGATTTATATGATTTGCTGCAGCTGAAGCACTTAAAAATGAAGGGAACAATCTCATGAAACTAGAAAAATATCATGGAGCACTAAGCTATTACAATAGAGCTATAAATTTGGATGCTACCAATCCCGATTTTTATTGTAATCGGGCCGCAGCGTATAGAATGATTAGTGAATTACAGAAAGCGATATACAATTGCAGAATGTCATTACGATACGATCCGAATTATAGTAATGCTCACGGAAGATTAGGACTAGCATATTCTAAACTAAAAAGAAATCTAGAAGCTATCGAAGCATATCGTAATGCGCTGGGAATTGAACCCAATAATGTTGATTATCAAAACAATTTAGCTGTAACACAGGAGCGATTGAATGAAATTAAGTTACAAGCTAGCCCAAATGTAACTTCAGCTGCAAGTGGGATTGGGGTAGGTGTAGCTGGTGGTGGAGCCGAAGGTATACATGGTTTCCCTAATTTAGGTAATATCGATTTTGCAGCAGCACTTAATAATCCAAAGCTTGTTAATCTTGCAACGAGGATGATGACAGAACCTTGAATTCAAAATCTGTTAGTACAAGTAAGCGGGATGAACAATATGGATGCCCTTATGGAAACTGGAAGGCAATTAGCTGCAATGTACCGTGAAAATCCGGATTTAATATCTGATATAAGACAATTTGACCAAGAAACGGAGAATCCAAATATCACTCCACCAAATAATACAAATGTACCCCCATCGGATGGTAATCCACCAAATTATACTACAAATAAACCGTATAGACGGAAGGACGGAAATTAAAATTTGTCTACTAAATGTAAGCTTCTATATACCAACTTATTTTATTTTTTGGTACTAACTGTATTTTTTTCTATCGATTGAAATTTATTTCTAATTATCATGTCTAAATGAATTATAATCAACACTTATGTTGAAATAAATATGAATTAAAGACAAAAAAAGAAACCAGAGATGGAAATGTTGAAATCTTGAGAAGAGGTCTCCCACTTTTCATGCTAACCTTCAAAAACCAAGAACAAATAGAAAATAACTTTATAATATTAAGTTTATAATAATATAAATTTATAATATTAAGGCTATCCTCAAAATCAGAGTTACAATAGAAACACCGAGAAAGGCCACTCGACTTGTACCTCAATGTAAAAACTGTCAAGATTATAATCATACACAAAAGTTCTGTCACCGTGAAGCAAGGTGTGTTAAATAAGCAGCAGGAAAACATGCAGGATGCGAATGCACAGTTCTCCGAAATACAGCACCGAAGTGTATAAATTATAAAAGCCAGCATCCATCCCACTACAGAGGGTGTGTAGTTGCTGTAGAACTGTGAGGGTGTGAAGTTGCTGTACAATCCATAAAAAAACACGGAACCAAAGCCACCAACTCCTAACATGCAAAAAGAGCGAGTAAACGAAAATATACTTATCAACAGATAGTCCTGCTATATTACTTATCAACAGATAGTCTAAAGTGGAGCCGTTCTACAGGATATACTGAAAAACATGGAGAACATCAACGAAACTCTCATTACGCAGGAAAGGAGTCTGCAGAAAACACTAGAAGAAATCAAATCACAAACTAGTTACAGTAAAAGGTAGAAGGAATCTTTGACCGAGTGATTGACAATATAAATTATATAAAATCAAATTATAAACAAAAGAAATGAATAAAACATTACAAATTGTAACTAGGAATGCAAATGGGCTATTGCACCACAATCAAGAACTAAATATATTCTTAAGAATGCATAATAAAGATATATGTCTTATATCAGAAACCCACTTAACCAAAACTTCATTCTGTAAAATAAAAGGATATAAGTGCTACATGCATTTGAACAAAGCAAGCCAGAGAACAAAGCAAAAGGTGGATCAGCTATCCGTATCAGCAAGTCATAACAATAAAAATACAATTAAACAATACTAAAACCTGTAGTATCCCAGCAATATATTGCCCCCCAAGATACAATCTCAAACAAATAGATTATTTTGATCTATTCAAAACTCTAGAAAGGGTCTTTTTAATTGGAGGTGACTATAACGCAAAAAATATTCATTGGGGATCAGGGTGAACGACTGTTAAATGAAAAAATCTGTTCACAGCATTCAAACAACTAAAATGCGAGTTTCACTAAGACAGTGCACCAACCTATTGGCCTACGGATATCAGCAAAACTCCAGATCTTATAGACTTATTTATTACAAGAGGGATTTCAGATAATTATATCCATATAGAAAACAATGAAGTCTTTCATCAGATCATTCACCTGTTATTATGATACTTAGCCAAACAACGATTATAAAAGAAAGCAATGCGAAATCAACAAACATCAAAACCAATTGGGATTTCTTCCAATCACAGTTAACAGAAAGAATAAGTCTGCAGAACCCTATACAGGGACCAGGCCAAATAGAAGACGAACTAGATAAACCATCCATGATATCCGAAATGCTGCATGGGAAAGTGCTCCAAATTATAGTCAGGAAATGACGCGCAAAGTTAGCTATCCAGAAGAAATGAGAGAACTTCTTAAAAATAAAACAAAAGCACGAAAGAATTCGCAAAAAATTGATTGTGTAGCAAATTAGTATATTATTCATTATGGAAAGCAACTAAAAAGCTTAAAATGCCCATTTTAGGTTCCTCCAACTAAAAATAATGAAAATTGGGCTCGAAATGCTGAATAAAAAGATGTTTTTGCAAATCACCTTGAAGAAGTGTTTCTCCATTCTTACCCCAAACAAACAGACGAGGAAAATATTACTTCGATATGAATCCGGATCTTATGAATCCGACATCTTCCGGATTAAAAAGAAAATTAAAAAGAATCCCAATTAAAAGGAATAACTGCAAGAGTACCTTAAGGGAGTGTTCTTGGACCAATCCTTTATCTCCTATTCTCAATATCTCAGTGATCGTAAAACAGATGTGAACCTACGGAAAAGCAGATCGATTAACGTAAACCGAATCCATTGTTAACAACAATAGAGCGAGGTTCACAGGTTAACTAGAAATATTTTTGCCAAAGCAATGAGAAATGAGTAAGATAAACAAAGCTATCACCAACTTATAATAGAAATATTCAATGTTAAACCAGCTCCAGTAACATGTGTCGACACTGTCATCAGAGACACATTCAATAAAGCTGTACAAACAACAGAAGTTAAAAGAAATATACACAAACTACGTGAATGTGTCTAAATGGTTACTAAAATATTCAATAACTTACCAACAAAGGATTTCTATGCTCATCTTAAACAAAGAACTCTCTGATGTCAACTATAACAAAACATTCAACATCCCACAGTATTGTTTCTCTAAATAACAATTACGAAGAAAGGCTTACTAAGGGAATACCAGAACGGCATATCCTTCCTCAACAGTACAACGAAAAGGACAATTCTTGGGCTGATACCACTAGCGGTCAACCAGGTAGAAGCTATACACAATTCAATCATAACCAAACAATTACATGAATGAAGTCCACTTAGATAACAAACTCACATTTGTTCCATCAGTAGATGTGCAATCAAGAAGGTACTCTACAAAATAGGCATCCCGAATAAAATAAATGAAATCACTCAGTAAATTTATACGGGATTAAATATAGGGAGGCAAAGTGATGAATATTATAAAACAGCGTGGACCAGTCAATGAATCCTCAATTGGCATTCAATGACCTGGATTATGCGAACTATATATTTTTACTAAGGTATATGCGGTGTAAATTAAACAGATTGGGTAAAGGAAGTGGTTTACAAAATTAACAAAAGAAAGTCAGACACTAATACTTAACGCAAATCAACCAAAGCAAGAAATAAGTTCAATATGTAACATAAGATCTATGGAACACTCTCGTCGTTCCACGAAATACAAATTTGCGAATGTTCAATGCCTTATGAAAATCCGTACTGTTGTATGGCTGTGAAACATAAAATACTCGAAGAGGATTACAAGAAAATTCCAGGTATTTGTAAGGTATTGAATACCTTAGACAGCTACTAAAATGCTGCTGGTCGAACAAAATCAACATATGGGAAGCACTGAAAGCAATAGTTTCGAATAAAGTTAGATGTTTCAGCTACAAAAAAGCGTTTTGGTATCAAAGTGCAAAAATAGAAACAACACATATACAAACCGAGTTCAATGAGCTGCTTGGTTAAATCGATGTAACGAAAGGTTAAATTTAAACAGGAAGCACCAAAATTTAATCGTACTGTATCGGTCATACCAATTATCACAAAAACTATTTGGGATCGCAATGCCAATCTAATGAGTGAATGAATAAATAAATGCCGTTGCATTTATATTGCGAGAGAAGATAACATGTGTCCCATTTATTGACGCAAGTCGTGGTCTGCAAATGAGGTTTCAACTGTATATAAGAGTAACTGAAGCTAGAGCGTTTTTAATGCAGATCGAGTGGGAGATACGGGTAAGAACCATGGGCAAATGTTACTGCAGGATTTGTACAATTCAATACGAGCTGAAAAGAGATTATATGTATATGTAAATCTCCACCAGAGAGAACAAAATACTCCAGAAAAAATAAAATGTGTATGTGGAGATCAACCTACAATGATGGTTTAAAAAAATTATTGGAAGATGATCAAATATATGTTTTAAGGAAGTGAAGTGGTACTAGTAAAGAAGTACCGTTATATTACTAGTACCACTTCACTAATACTAGTATACACTCACTAGTGAATGAACTGCAATCCAAAATTACCTAACCAACATCAGGCAAGTCTTTTACCGAGTGAAATATTTTTTCGAAGAACAGAACGATGGTAACGATGTAATGATATCGGTGCAGCGTGTCAAAGGCCGACGAATATAACACGAAGTTAAATGCAGCAATAAATCCTGAAAGCATCAATGGCTATTTCTCAAAAGTGGCCAAAATATTACATAGTACTATAACTATAATGCTTGATTATAAGAGCGAATAGTAAATAAATGAATTTGAACATTTTCTGAAACTAGACAAGGATAAAAAACGATGATTCGAATTACAGTTAATTGTAGCGCTCTGCAGGATCCATAAGACTCGGTTTACTTCTCATAAGACTCGGTTTACTACTATAAACCAGTAATTATAGGTTTTTTAATCATACATTTGGACATAAAGGTTCATTGACCTTTATCAAAACGATCAAATTGCTCAAGTGTCACGAATGAAGATGATAGTAAGCAGTTCATGGTGAGTGATTAGGCTCGAAGGAGGCAGGACACCTTGATGTTTATGTCTGAGATGAGCAAGCGAGTCTGAGATAAGCGAACAACTGAAATCAATGAAGATGAGCAAACGGACGGTGCAATTCATGCGACTGCTGTACAAAACGATTATGGTACGGTATCATAATATGGTTTATTGTTTACGGACTGAGGGAACAAAATAACTAAAAGCTTTATGGGTGTGGTGTCTCGATATGTTACATGTGCGTAAACGCAATATACTGATAGTTTGGTTTTACTTCAAATTGAGTTATCTGATTGAAATATTATTAAGATTTATGGTACACGATAAATTTTGTTTTATTATTTTAGTGAATTGAGGCAACGATGCGCAGAAATTGAGATAAATGGGCGTCGTATTTATGATTTGAAAAGAGTATCATATATATAGAGAAGATGTAACGTACGCGACATTTTACTTACTTAGATTTAAAATTCGATGTCAAGGTGAGATTAAAAAATAACGATTTTCAGTACACTGAGCTGTACACATTAATTCTATGTTCCAATCATTGTGACTAGACAAAATTTGCAATTTAATTAAATAAATTATTGGGTTTCAGGTAGAGTATATAAGCTTGCAAAAATTTGCTCATTTCATAATGATTATGTACATACTTATCTACCTCTATTATATTACTACCTTAACACATACTGTATATAAATCAGCAAATCATTATTCGTCCAGTATTCAGTTCGAAACGAAATTTTAAAGTGTGAACAACTATTGTAAAATGTTAAATTTAATTTTACTAACGTTCATCTCAGCTGTTGGCTTGGCCTACGTGTATATACGAAAAAAATACTCCTATTGGACTGACCGCGGTATTTATTCACCAAAACCGCAGTTTCCAATGGGTAATTTTGTTGGATTAGGATCAACATATCATACATCCGAAATTACCCAGACTATTTACAAAGATGTCAAGGGAAAATCACCATTTGCTGGAATCTATTTATTTATCCATCCCTCAGTCGTGATCGCCGACCTTGAACTAACAAAAAATATTTTAGTTAAAGATTTTGATTATTTCCGAAATCGTCCGTTTTATTACAATGAAAAAGATGATCCATTGTCCGCCCACCTGCTTGCGATCGAAGATAAAAAATGGAAGGATTTAAGATCGAAATTATCAACAACGTTTACGAGTGGTAAAATGAAAATGATGTTCGGTACAGTGTTACAAACGGCAAACGAAATGATTAGTTATATAAATCGTATTGCCGATCGTGATGAAAGTTTCGATGCTAAGGATATGGTTGCACGATATTCGACCGATGTGATTGGTAGTTGTGCGTTCGGGATTGAGTGTAATAGTTTAAAAAATCCGGATGCCGAATTTCGTGTAAATGGTCGAGAATTTTTCAATCCCACTCGATGGGAACAAATTCAACAATTTTTCGGTAATGCATTTCCCGAGTTGGCACGTTCATTGGGCATTCGATTTATACGGCGCGAAATAAGTATGTTCTTCGAAAAAGTTGTCAAGGAAACGGTTCGGTTTCGGAAAGAAAATAATGTCGAGCGTAAAGACTTTATGCAACTGTTGATCGAAATACAAAAGAAACAGAAAGCTGAAAACAAAATTTTTTCCGATATGGATATAACGGCGCAAGCATTTCTATTCTTTTTGGCGGGATTCGAGACATCTGGCTCAGCAATGTCGTTCGCTCTATACGAACTGGCTCGTCATCCCGAAATACAGGATCGTGTTCGACACGAAATCAAGAATGTGATCAGCAAACACAATGGTGAGGTAACTTATGAGGCAACAAACGAAATGCCGTATTTGGATCGAGTGATTAACGAGACGTTTAGAAAATATCCGGCCGCTGATAATTTAATTCGGAAAGCTGATCGTGATTATAAAGTTCCCGGAACCAAGTATACACTCGAAAAGGGAACTAATGTGTATGTACCAGTCTACGCATTTCATTATGATCCGGAACTGTTTCCCGAGCCAGAGAAATTCGATCCGGACCGCTTCACTGAAGAAAATATTGCAAAACGTCATGCATTTGCTTTCCTACCATTTGGTGAGGGGCCACGGATTTGCATTGGTTTACGATTTGGTATGATGCAAACGCGATTAGGATTGATTTCAATGTTGAGAAATTTTGAAATGTTAACATGTTCGGAAACACCTGAGAAAATAACATTTTTGAAAAGATCAATTGTTTTATCGTCCGACCGTAAGATTATGCTTAAGGTTAAACGTGTCTGAAATTTAAATAAAAATTTATTCTGTTTTATTTTAAAAATTATTTGGGTTGAACGTTCTAGATACAACCATTGTTAGAAAGGTGCAGATCATTGTCTTATGGGTTTACAATTAAGCAGTCGTATAGCATACTGAATTTGTTCCAGTTGCTTGGTGAATTACCGAAACCATGATGAAATAATCGGTGACTGAAAGAGAGTCCTATTAAAACTGATCACGATTTTACACTATACGAACGATTTCTTCCCAGGATGAACTGCATCATCCCTAAAATGTATGTCATTTTATTTCGAAACCCCAATCTAGTTTTTTGATTTGCAGAAGATACATGTGTGATTGAGAGACCATTTTCTATTACCTTCACGTCGTAGAAAATTGTTTCTCATGTTCTGGCTGTTTACAAATGTTACATTAATTACCACAATGGAAAAGGTATGATATACATTTCAGTAACAGGCTAGTCAAAATAATACCCAGATGTAAGTGTATCTTGTTTAAGTTAACCAAAAGCTTAACATTGTAAAAAGAGAACAAGGCAGATCATATGGTTTTAATAAGATGCCCCATGTCAGCGAATTAAATTGTAGGTTTTGACTGTTTCTCTTCACTGCTCAAATTTACAAATTTGAGTTACCAATCTGCTGTGATGATTTAGTTGGGTTGGGAGAGCCTATATTAAACTAGTACTAGATTATCTTCCCAAATACATATCACGAGAAATTTCGATTTGCTATGATTATCGTATTGTATCTACTTTACATCACCAGTCACTATCGAAGCAAATAACCTCTTCTATTTTGCTGTTGGATCAGCAGCTGTTCACATATAAAATAAAGCCATTTGACTTCTATCGGGTTCAATTCACAATTGGAAGCTACTGCATGATCAACTACTAATTATTTGCTTCTTCAAAGTTATCAGTGCTTTGCAGCATTCTTTGTCTTTATTTTCAAAATCAAAAGCACCTTTTTTAAATTGTCTATACTAATCTTTTCATACTATTTCCGGCAGTGCTTTTCATCGTGAGTTTCCGCAAAAATGATGAATTCATATGACCACAACGGTTCCTGTTACAAACCTACATTCGAACATCAAAATGATCAATGACTGTTTCCAAAAACAATGCTATGACTACAATCTTAGGTCGAATGTTGTTCTGAAGTTTTTTGAAATGATGTCATCATCGGACTTTGGTTGACAATAAGTCGAGTGTTTCATGATTAGTGCAATATCTAGTCTAGTTGAAATAAACTATTGAAATCAATTTCATCCGATTTTGGCCACAAAAATCGAAGCCACAAATCACTGTTACTGCATCTTTACTTTCATTATAAAAAAAAAAAAAAAAAAATTTCCAATGCTGCTATCATGTGACTTAAAACATTATTCTTACTCTATTAACTGTTTTGCAAGCATAGTTGGAGAGCATAAAAATTAAATTTGGGTTGACTGTCAACTTTCAATCAACACAAAGAAAACATCTCGAGTATATTGCGCATATTGTGACTGCATAAAAATATTCCGACCACGTTCACTACACGTCATGCTTTGTATTTGGTGAGACCAGTTCGATGTAGTGTATTTTGATATGGAAAAAAACTGTCTGAAACAATTACAGGGAATCATTACCAAACGTAATTAATGCGGTTGAACCGAGCATTAAAATACAAACGGCCGCTATAAAATAAAAGACACGATAAAGTAGTTTTGAAATACTCGACACCATATGGCGATAGTGGTCAAAATATATTTTAAAACACTGAACTGGAAAGCATTACTCCATTAGCCACATTACATTCTTCAGATGTCAGCTCCTTCTGACTAGAATCTGTTTTGATTGATGGCAAATATCGAAAGAAAATTAAAGCTAGGTTTATTGTTGAAGTTGGATTTAGAGCATTTAGTTTTTTACGTTTTTTCGATTTTATTATTATAATTTACTATTGTGACGAGACTATTCTTTGTATTTGTGAATAACTATTGACGCCGACAAATTCAGACGGAGATTTTCGCACAGTTTCATCGAAACGAAAATCTCCCGCGTCTTTAAGTTATAACAAAGAAAAACTCATCAGAGTTAATCTTACCAAATGATAGTACAGTTACACCATTATCGTTAGGCATTAGTGATAATGAAATCACTAAAATATCCGTGTTTTCCCCAATCATCGTGGATACACCAGTTGCACAGGCAGAATATGTTCCATCAAAATAGGCGTTAGTAACTTCACGGCTTAGATCCTCAATTGATCAGGACGTGTAAGGATAAATCCTCGCACGGAGCAACATCATGCCAGGCTGATACCTAAGTTGGAAAAATCGCATGAATTCCACTCGTTTACCAATGAAGTGGTACACGAGTTGCATTAAATTTTTCCAGAAACGATAAAAGCCGGTATAATAGACGCTGGTATATAAGATGTCAAGACAGCCACCAAAAGGAGTATGAAACAAAAACCATATTATATACGGTAAGGTTCACCAGAGGAACAACCAACATTAAGGAACTCCAAGAACCGAGGTTATCAATTACCACATCTAACTTTGCATGACAGTGGTATTGCTTTTATACTAACAAAGATCTAATATACTGGCGAAGCAATTCTATAAATCCCACAATATAGGTCATTCTACTCAACACCAAGATTTCAACGGTGGCCAATATGAACAAGTCTACTGGACTTGTATTACTGGACATTGAGACATTGGACATTGGAATCATTCCTAGACATTCGATCATTTTATGTAAATATTACTGGCGAATCTTCAGAAAAAATATGCGTATATTAACCGTTCCTCGTGTTACCCGTCCTGGTGTAACAAACGGTGGTATTTCCTCCTTTTATTCTGCAGAACATTTACCATTATTTAATATATAGAACACGCAGAGTTCTGCAACATCTCTGTGGGACTGTAGGCTATCTAGATATTTCGTAAGTCTGGAGTTTCGTATTATTCGGATAGCACGCCACTGAACTCTATCCAGCAAATGGAGAGTAATGAAATATACTCCACCCCAAACCTGACAGCAAAATCCGAGTTAACGTGAAACTGATTTGGTCAATGCTATATAATGTGTTCATTCTATTTTAAATTGATGCTATAATCTTAACACCAAGCAGACGAAATGAGTCACAACCCACAATAATGGTGCCTTTTACCACAAAAAGGTATTCGTTGTGACTTTCAAGGGCGAGATTCCATTTGTTTACAACATACGTCAAGAGATCGGTTGTGGAGCGGCTTTCACGGAAGCCATATTGTTTATCTGAAATTATTTTATTATATTAATTTTAAGATAATGCATCAATTGTTGGTTAATACATTTCCCAAAAATTTTACCCACGGCTGACACAATTGATATTGGCCGAAAGTTTGTGGGATCAGTTTTATCACAACCACGTTTAAGGACCAGTTGCACCATCGCACTCTTCCAGGCATTCGTCTTTTTACCGTGTTTATAAGAAAGGAGAATTTTTTTTAGTTAATATTGGACCCAAGTCAGTGGCATACTCCTTCAATATTCGAACAGGAATTCCGTCAGGTCCGGTGGCCTTATTTATGTCCATTGCATTCAGGTTCCTGAAGATAATTTCCTCCTAGATGTTGATAGGATCCACAATACGGAATTGACGGAGGCGTAACTCCATCTGGGACAACTAAGGTCGAGGTCGAAGTGAAGGCGTTTGCCAGTAAGTCGGCATGGAAATATGGATCCACCACCAAAGCACCATCGGCACATTTCAAGGCTGAAATAGATGTTTAAGAAATATTGGCAACCGATGCGACCATCTGGTAAAAGTTGCGGTCGGAGATTTTCAACTCGGAAGCCTTACCGGCTTTCTTGTTGTCGACTCTTTTCGTTTCCTTAGCATAGATTTATTTACAGATGTTACGTGTGGCCTTATATTCTTCAAACGAAATTTCGTTGCGTTAACATTTCTTGTGAGCAAATTTATTTTGTCGCCAAAGTCGCGGCTTCGTTTTAAAAGATTTTAAAATTAGGATTGGGATTGGAAAAGAATAATGAGATATATTTATTCATTCCATGTAGACCGGTTTTAGTGAAATTCATTCATTCATAAATGACCGTAACCCATCATTGTCAGCCTCGTTAAAATGTCATAGACGCCTTGGCTGTTGTCTTAATTCTGGTAGTGTTTTGACATATGTTTTACGGTTATCAGGTTGTGGTCAGAATTTCCAATTCCTGCTTCGACACGCGCTTCCATGGAATGCGGAATTGTTGGAAGACAAAGTTCCAGAATATGACTGCTTGTAGAATTTTGACTTTCAAATGTGGAATCACTAACAATCTGCGTAAGGTCGTGCGAAACAGCAAACCACTTCGTCTGATGGGCGTCTTTTGATATTTGAACCATTCTTTATGATGGACAATAAAGTCACTAACCATATAATTAATTCGCCTTAGAGATGTTGATTGCGAATGTCATCACATTTGTCTGACAAAACCTTGAAGAGATTCATGGTTTCTGAATCCGTTTGATTGGGGGATCTACATAAACTAATTAAAAAGAGGATGTTATTAGGAAGGGATATTTTAAGTACAATAGTTTGAGCGGCCTTTGGGAAGATTTCGTACTTCTGATGTCGAGCGTACGGTATGTGGTCTTTAACGAATATGCACACTCCACGTTGCAACTCGAAAACTTGTTCGAACTGGTAGCTAACTATACAAATTATATACAACCAAAAACGTATAAATTTTTAAGAACTTTACTAGTTTAAAATTTAAATAGTAAGATCAAAAATAATATGTCTTAAGCATAGAAAAACTCAGACAAATAAAATTTCATTTTATTACTACTACTTCCATATACTGATCTTGTGATTGAACCGAACTCGGTATGTACCATCAAACGTCGCGTTTTGTATCATACGCATGATTGTTGTCTCGAATGTTAGAAGCCATATTTTTCGTTCTCATCCGTTAAGGTCCAACTCTCACATCCATACATGGCAAGGTGTCTGATAAACACTGTGTACAATTTCAGCTAAGGTTTCATTCATAATTTTTGCTCCAACATAATGGTATCCAATGGCCGTTAAGGTTTTGGCAGATACTTATTCCGAACAGATTATTAATGTATTGCATCAAAAGCATTATGAAACAATAACAGTCGCGCAATCATAGTAGAGCTGAAAAGCACCCTGGTTCGAAGCCCCTATATAATATATAAACATAAATAAAACCATTTGAAATAATTTTTTTTTCAAGGTTTCTGATATTTTGACACATAACATCAAATCAAAGATTAACTCTTATATAGTATCTTAATATTTGTAGTTTCTATTATAGTATCTTAATATTGTGTGTGTTTGCATGAAAGCACTGGACTTTAAACTTTGTGATAGTGTAAGACAACTTTTTATTATTTTCGTTATCTCGGTCAGTTATGCTGTTCTTTTTGTTTGTATATGGCTATTCTACAAACATGTCATCTTAATAAGTGTCTAGGTAAGAAACGAGAAAGTGAGGTTACGTTTAAACCTCACTTTCCCGTTTCTTATCTTAAAATCGTTTGTATACTAATTATAAAATCCGCAAACTCATAAATTAGTTTATAGACGAGGTAAGAAACGAAGATGATACATAATGCGGCTATATGTCTAAGCACATTCAATAACAATACTTACACATACAAATTTTTGTGTAGATTAAATAATATTTATGTGTAGGTATATATAAATAATGTTGTAGAAAGCCCTGCGTCAGTTTTAATTGGAATTTAAAACAGTTCAAGTGCGGTTGAAGTGAAATAAAAATGTTAAATTTTGTTGTGATAAGTATCGTCACTATTCTGGCGATCGTTTACGGATATTTTCGTCGAAAGTATTCTTATTGGTCAAATCGTGGAGTATATTCACCAAAACCAGCTTTTCCACTGGGCAATTTCAACGGATTGGGATCAAAATATCACTCATCAGAAATTACATCGCGACTTTACTGGGATGTCAAGGGTAAAGCACCGTTTGCCGGAGTTTATTTATTCACACATCCGTGTATAGTTGTTGCCGATTTAGAATTGGCCAAAAATATTTTAATCCGAGATTTTGATTGTTTTCGTAATCGACCATTTTATTATAACGCCAAAGATGATCCACTATCGGCCCATATGCTCGCGGTCGACGGTAAAAAATGGCGAGATATACGAACAAAATTGACACCAACTTTTACGAGTGGTAAAATGAAAATCATGTTCGACATAGTTTTAGAAAGAGCAAATGAACTAGTTACGTATTTAAATACTGTGGCTGATATAGGAAACAGTTTCGATTCGAGAGATGCGGTGTCAAGATATTCGACTGATGTAATCGGTAGTTGTGCATTTGGAATTGATTGTAACAGTATGAAAGATCCTGATTGTGATTTTCGTGTTTACGGCCGAAAAGTTCTCGATCCTACGCGATTACAACAATCTCTTATATTTTTTGGTAAAGCATTTCCCGATTTAGCGCGTAAATTAAGGATCCGTTTTTTACCGCGATACATAAGTGATTTCTTCGAAAATGCTGTTAACGACACGATTGCATATAGAAAAAATAATAATATCAACCGTAAAGATTTCATGCACCTTCTGCTCGAATTGCAAAAGCAACAAGAAGTGGCTGGCGAGAAATTCACCAATCTAGATATAGCAGCTCAAGCATTTCTATTTTTTATTGCTGGCTTTGAAACATCCAGCTCAACAATGTCGTATGCCATTTACGAACTGACACAACAACCTCAAATACAAGATCGTCTAAGGCGTGAAATAAACACTGTGCTCAGTAAATATAACAATAAAATTACGTATGAGGCAATGCATGAGATGCCATATTTAGATATGGTGATCAACGAGTCACTTCGCAAGTATCCGGCTGTTGATAGTTTAATACGACGTGCTGAACGAGATTATGCAATACCCGGAACAAAACATACAATCGAAAAGGATACAAATGTGTTTATACCATTGTTTGGAATTCATCATGATCCTGAACTGTATCCGGAGCCGGATAAATTTGATCCGGAACGATTTTCACCCGAAAACGTTGCGAAACGACATCCATTAGCCTTTTTACCTTTTGGCGATGGGCCACGGGCTTGTATTGGTTTAAGATTTGGTTTAATGCAAACACGAGTGGGATTAATTTCAGTGTTGAAAAATTTTCATTTCATGTCGTGTGCAGATACACCCGAGCGGATAACATTCATGAAACGTTTCATTTTTTTGGCACCAGAACGTAATATTATGATTAAAGTGAAGCGTGTTTAGGACATAGATCTATAACTATAATAAAGAATTATTATGCAAACTATACTGTTATTTTTTTTATTTAAGGTCCACGAGTTATCGAAGATGAAAGTGCAGATAGTGATTATCTTGTGTAGGTCTGTTAAACGAAGTAATACGAAGAAATAGCAATTTCGAATGATAAATTTTGACTATCTTTGTCGTCCATCAAACTTTATAAGTGTACGCAAAAGTTTTTGATGAGCAGCGCTCTTTCGCTCTTGAGTAACACAATATTTTTTTTAATGAAATGCAAACTCAAAATTTAAAATAAAACTGTTCTTGATAGGAGAGATAAACGAATTTGTAGAGGTTAAAAGCGTTAATGGTGAATGACCTAGATAAGGCGAGTACAATTCAGCGTTGCTTTCTTTAAACAAGTAACCGAATTACACAATACTTTACAACTTAAGTCAAAATTTGTGAGACAATATCGATGCAGTACTCAACAATCTAAATAACTCATGTATGACAAACCGTTACTGTTCGATAACACGGTGTTAGGGCACAAACTAATATCTGGCAACCTATATATACGTCACGAATATGCCAAGCAATTAATAATCCGAGAACGCAGCATCATTCACAATCTACATCAATTGCAATAAAACCTCAGTCGATCGAATTTGTAAACCATTTATTCGCACAAAAATACACTAATCACTGTTTCAGGAATCGGGTGTACCAATTTTGCACTCGTATAACAAACTTAAAGTAGATTACCATTATTTATAGTTTCATATAGTAATACTGATCTGTATAATTAAGAAAATATAATAACTTATTAGGTAATCATTTGATATAAAACCATGTACTTACTTTTGGTTGTGTGGACACACTATTTTACCTATAATTGGTCTCATTACATAAGAAAAATATTGTAATAGATCAATCAAATCATGTAGCAATTTACATATGATAGAAAGAGAAAAGCCAACAATTAAGACAGAAGCAACATACTACATGATCGGAAGGAGAGGGTGACAATTTACCAAGAAGAAAAAACAAAATTCAGTCAAAAAATCTCATCGAATGTGTAACCACAACCACCACCATCGTTGATATTCGATAGAAATAAATTCAATTAAAAATAAAATTAAATTCAAGTTAGTCATATTTATTGAACACAATTGGGAGGAATACAGTCCACTCTTGGCGATTGATCACAAAAACATCGTGGCATAAACTGTAGAGATGTTTATTAGGGATCACATTCGAGAGTGGGAGTGAGAACCATTGACTATATTTCCCCTGAAAAATTATGCCTAATATATTTTCCAAAACGCGACGTCGAAGCAACCAATCGGAATAATTTCAATCAACTTTTGACTGGCAAGGAGTTGACGATGATGGCTTCTCATTGTTAAGAGGAGCCTGGCCTATTTATGTTTTAGGTGTTAGTTTAAAAACAAAAAAAAAGTGCTTTGTTTTATTTACAAATAGTTTTATATTAAGTGAAAAATGTAAATTTGACTTATATTTTTATTATTAAAGCATATGCAATGCGTACACAGAGAAAAAAATGGCCCATAAAATCAAGAGAATTTTCCTCTTAAATTCAAAAAAGTGAGGAGCCACTAAATCCTTATAGTGATACCTCTTAAAATGAATAAGTCTCCTCTCCATTTCAAAGAGTGTTTCATTTTAGTTTTTAATACGATTATCATTTAGAATCAAATTTAGTTTCCTTTCAAAAGCATTGCTTAAATGGAAAATCCTTTTATTTTAAATTTCAATAATTTTATTTTAAAGCCGTTATTTTAGACGCATTAAATCGAATCGTTTTTAGTTTTGTTTTCGTATACTTTGAGGTAGATAAAAAGAGACACATGCTATAGAAAAAAGGGATGAACACATTTTAAATATTGCTTATAATAAATTACCGTGTTCAGATCACACATTCGAGATCAATCGGCTTAGAGTTTATTTAAATATAATTTTAATAAACTAAATTAGAAATAATTTGAATAAGTTAAATTCGAACAGTGCAATTAAATTATCTAGTGAATAGTTTTAATTATAAGTGAATAGTTATAAGTGATACATAATTATTATTTAATATAATTACTATAACTGTTATAGTAAGAAGTGCGTATAAAAATATAATGGCGGAGGAAAGATTTGAGGTAGTCGAAATAGAAAACTATTTGATTTGCGTCCCTGGAGAAAATGATGAAATTAATGAAATGTTTGAAACTTGGGAACTTTCTAAATCAACAATTAATATCATCAAATCATACGGCATTACAAAACTGATTCATTTAGAGGCAATAGAACTCGAAAACATTCGGATATTTGAAGGGCAGTCAACAAAATTTTTTGGGGATCAATTAATTTTTACAAAAAAACTAAAAGAGTGGCGCAATGAACAGGTAAGCTAAATTCAAAAGTGTTACTTTCGCTATCAGTTTAATTTTAAATTGTAATTAGTCGTCAATATACTAATTTATTTTGATATATTAAAATAATATTGAGACGTGCTGGATTCATCTTATTTAAAACCTCTAAAGACCTAGTTTATAATAACTCAAAAATGGGGGTTATAAAATAATATTATTTACTATAACGTTTGTATATATTTAATATAAGAATTGTAAAAAGTGCTGAATTCGAATTTAAAATTGCTGTTATTTTAATTACAAGTATTGATTACAATCTTTTTATTACAACTAGTTATTAAGATCTTAATTTTATCAAAAGGTAAAACCAATGGTATGTGACGCCGACACAATATCGACAGCTACAAATAGCAGAATTTTAGAATGGTTGGAAAAAATATCAAACGACATAAGTGCAGGGACTTCTCAATGTTCTACACCATCCAACCTACCACAAAATTCATCTCCATCAAATGGCTCTAAACTGGAAGAAATGTTAAAAGCGACTTTAAAGGGTGGACATATTTTACACCACTACGCTACGTACGATCGCCTTAACCACACACAACAAAAGCAATTAGTTCATTGCATAGTTGATTATTGGATAATGCAAGATTCAAAAATCACTTACAAAGACATGAAACGATGGGCTGAATGTATAGAACAATTATTTCCAAATGAAAAATCGGTATGATCGTAAAACTATTAAATCACAAAATGACAAATTAATTGTATAATTTATATTTCAGAGTATATATTTCATGCCTCGAAAACCAGGACAAAGAAATCCTTCGGGAAAGTTGGTTTCACGCTGGAGCAATACATCACACATACATAAACAAACTTCTAAAGAAAGTATTTCTTTTGACAGCAATACTCAAATTTTGAATGTGGAAATTTCGAACCAAGGTAAGTTGTAATAATAATTGAGTTATGATTTAAAAAATCATAAATTGTTTTCAGAGTTTACAGAATTGAAATGCTGGCTGCAAAATCACATTAGCCCATGGGATCAAGTAATTAACAACTGGAGACGAACATCAAAGTATCGAATTAGGCAGTTCCAGAATGAAAATACCTTATTAAATAATTTATTATCTGAATGGCCATTATATAAAAATCCCGACGGTGACCAGTTAATTGATATTGATTTCGATATATTACATCCAGCGAAACAATTTAATTTATTAAACGACTTCGAAGCTTTTATTCCAAAAATAATGATTTGCTTCGAGGAAGAGGTTAAAGATAAAAAATCTCTAGAAATGTTAGAAATTTTAAAAAAGGGTGACATACAAAAAAGTAAAACACATAAAGTTACATATAAACTAACACCGACTATAGTAATAATTTTATTTAACAGATTCAAGGGATTGTATAGTGGTATTGCTATTTCATGCAATCCTTCAGCCTCCGAGAATCAGTCGAAGTTGTAAGCCAACCATCTTAGACGGGCAGCAAGATTTTATGATACATGTTAAGAATTTGAGTGAATTGCAGTTAACCATTGAAAATTTGGCTAAAAACTCCGAAGAAAATAATTGCGTACAACCAAAACTGATAGCAATCGGACCACAGTTGGAAAAGCTGGATCACTTCTATGTATATTGCGAGGGGATGCAATACAAACCTACAACATTTATTAAAGGAATAGACACAATAATCAAATTATGCTATGTCTTTAAAGCTCGTTACTCTAAAAAAGGTAAATTGGTATGGCTTTTCCTAGAAGAATACTTCTTTAAATTAAAATCGGAAACATATCCATCAGTTACAAATCTTATAAATAAAATAACTCAGCAAAAAAACTAATTAGTTTTCAGTGCTTTTTATGCAAAAATAGTTTTGATAATTCAAATGTACTCATTAAACATCTAAAAACATTTCATAAAACTCCAAATATATACAAATTTATATGCCATCAAGTTAACTGTTCACAAAATTTTCAAAATATTTATGCATTTAAAAAGCACTTAAGAAAACACGAGAAGTTCAATTCAGAAAATACCCACATTATTTCGGTATCAACCATCGAACCACTCGTGAATAGTCACGTGACTAAATATCAGCCAAGTTCAAGTCAATGCATTTCTGTTAATGCAAATACTGAAGTTAGTCATGATATTAATCAATTGGTCAATCAACATAGCCAACGTGACAATTTTAAAGTATCTGTTTCACAATTTCTTTTAAAATTACATCAGAAATCGGAATTTTCACGCAAAACCATAATTTTTATACAAAATTTAATTACAGATTTTATAATGACACCTATATATGACAAAATATCAAAAAATGTCACTTTGAATACCGATGTCGCTCAAGCACTAATTAATCCCTTTGACCAATTAGATACAGAATTTAAATTATTAGCTTTTCTTGAAAAATCTCAAATATACAGTCCACCGATACCATTTCTTATTGATTACAGCCCTTCAGAAGTAATTTATCAATACACTCCAACACTAGCACCATGTAAATCGGAAGGATATCTCCTTGATATAAAATTTCAAATCATAAAATATTTCGAAACTCCTGGTTTGCTCAAGAAAACAATTGAAAATTATAACCGGCTATTGTTAAAGACTAATTTAGAAAATTTGGTAAATGGGTCATTGTGGCAAGAATTTCACAATCAGGACAGAAATATATTTCTTATGTTTATTTACATGGACGAATTTGAAATTAATGATCCATTGGGTGCCAAATCAGGACGCCACAAAATATGTGGAATATATAATAGTTTCCCCATGATCCCAAATTTTCAAATAAGTAGATTAAATAATATATTTGTGGCAGGTTTCATTAAATCAACTGATTTTAATGAATTTGGTTGTAATCGTTCATTAAAATCACTAATAGAAATTTTTAAATTTCTTGAGGAAAATGGATTACAGATAAAATCTGAAAATAACATCTATAACATATATTTTAAAGTTTCTCAGTTATTAGGTGATAATCTCGGCCTTAATACTTTGCTAGGGTACGTAAATTCGTTTTCATCTAATTCTTGGTGCAGAGTATGTAAACGTAACAAAATTGAAATGCGTAAAGACTGCGTCGAACACCACGAGTTTTTACGCAATGTAACAAATTATAATGCAGATGTTTTGATAAATGACCATAAAATTACCGGGATTAAGGAAATATCTATTTTTAATACACTTCATAATTTTCATGTAACTAAAAATATTGGATGCGATATAATGCACGACATTTATCTGGGTGTCTGCAAATACGATTTGTCTGCAATTTTAGATTATTTTATTTACAAGGAAAAACTTTTCACTTTAGAACAATTTAATTACATCAAACAAACATTCGATTATGGTTATTCTGAAGTAGGAAATATATGTCCACCAATCGAAAAGAAACATATTCAAAGTACACTTTTTAAAATTAATGCGCGACAAATGAGAACACTTATACATTTTTTGCCCATATTGATAGGTGACCTTGTAAGTCCTGATAATCAAGTTTACATCTTTTTAATAATTTTAGTTAAATTAATTGACATTTTACTTTTACCTAGGTCCGATGAGCAAACATTAAATTTACTTCAATGTTTAATTCAAAGTCATAATGAACAATATCAGAAACTTTTCAATTTGCATTTAAAGCCTAAATTTCATAATATGGTGCATTATCCGTACATCATAAGAAATTTAGGACCTATTCAATTTTTATCATATTTTCGATTTGAGGCTGAACATAAATTACATAAAACCTACACCCGAAATATCACTTCAAGATTGAATATACCTTTATCTCTAGCAATTAAAGCTTCTCTGAGATTTTCGTGTCAAATAGTTGAAATTTTTTTTTTTCAAAATGATTATGTGTTTAATTCAGGGTTCAAACCATTTGCATTAAATCAAATGCCTTATTACTCAAATATTATCAATGTCACGGATATTGAACATCTTCCAAACGAAAGCACCAGTTCAATTTTATTTCGAGGAATAATATTTAGAGTTGGAAACTTTTTAAGCATCACTAAAGATTCTTATTTAAAAATTTATCAATTAGCAGAAATTACCATAAATGAAAATAAATAATCTCTAGCGCTTTGCGTCGAATGGGGCCAACGAGTCTTTTCGGAACATTTCCAATCAGTAATGATTACCATCCCAATCCAAGAATACAGTTTTCATAACTTTTGTAATTTTGATGGACCTCCTGTTCATTTTAATATATTACGAGATTTATCAAAAGCCATTCGATTGAAAAAGTATTGGTAAATAAGAATATACCTTAAAGAATTTAAAATTTAAATTAAAGTACGTTTCATAATAAATTATTATTCAAAAATTAATATTATTTACATATATAAAATTTTTTATTATTTGTAACAGAATTTTGATTGATTAAATAGATTGAAATGATGTAATATTTATATAGTAATGAAATAAATAAAATTGTAATTGCAATTCATATAAAATAGTACATATTTTATTTTAAATCCAAACGATGACTAAATAACTCGAAGATTAGAGATTTAAACAAGAAGTGTTCTTCTTAAAATAAATTAAGAAGAAAATCTTAATTGTAATAAAAGGAAATCTCTTTAAAAAGCAGTGGCATTCAAAGTAAAAATAAGAAGAAATCTTATTATAATAAATGGAATTCATTTTTATTTAAGACGAATTCATTTCAATTTGTTAATATTGGCAAGAAGTTTTCTTCTAAAAATTAGAGGAAATAATATTAATTTTATGTGATTTTCCCATTTTTTTAATTAAAATGAAATACAATCTAGTTTTAAGATGACATTCCCTTTGGATAAAAACTATTAAGATATCTTCTTGGGTTAGTATGAATTTACGTGATCGATTTCTCTCTGTGTACATTTACTATGCTAAATTAATCTATGCTATACTAATGTGTCAAAATGTCACATGTTGAAAATTATTAAAATTATTTTGTAAAATTGACTTAACTGCATTGTAAAATTTTCATATGCAAAGATTTTTCCTAATAAAAAATATCAACTATCGTTCTGCTATGATTTTACATAACAACTTCTTTTTTTTTTTTTTTTTTTTTTTATATTTTATTCTATGCTATCTTTTTTTTGGGACTCAAGGCTCTCCCAGCTCTTTCGCGGTTCGCTTAGTTACGTCCTACTTTACGCCTTAACGGCCAAATCGGGGACGTACGGCTATAGGTCCGATTTTCGTAGAACCATCTGCGCATTGCATAGCTCCATGCCAGCCTATAGTACTGACATACATAACAACTTTGTCAAACTTTCATTATTTTAATAATAAATTAACTTGCATTAAGCAATTTTTACATAATATTATTAAAATGGTTTTAGTAAAAAACGAAATTTTATCCAAACACGACATATAAAGTGTAACGTGCCACACACACTATAGCGGTAGCTTTGGTAGACAAATGTAAAACACACAAATTGGGCGCCAGTCTACCAGCACGTAATGTCCCTAGCTTAGCTCTATGAGCAGGTTGACTCGATAGGGGGGATTACCTGGTATGGAAATAAAAGCTACCACTATGACGACCAATACAATGTAACGAGACTGTTGGGAAACCCTAAAATATATATAAAACAAAAGCTAACATTAGTATATAAATAATAACAATACTTGCAGTCACGATTCATATATGATACGATTTAAAGTTTACTAACCTCAATGGGCCTTCTGCATCAATTATTAACACAACCTATAACTAATTATAAATATTTAAACACTATCAATATTTAATTGGAATCAAATAAGAAAACGTACCTATGGCTGCGATTGTCATTTCATTAGACTAATTAATGGTTTGTTTACATACAATTTGACAATATATTTCATTCATAAACAATTCGATAAATTTCGATAGTTAAATACAAACCCGTTCGGTGACATCTATCTTATTATTGAACAATTTAATCGTTAGCAAAGTAATTTATGTACTAAACGTTAACTTCAGTCGAAATGATAAGCCCGCCGTTTTCTTGTTTGACTTAAGTAAAATTTCAAAACAGAATTATTATAAAACTAGAATCCAAGCCAAGAAGTGCCTAATTGTAAATCTTTAAAACTTAAGTATTTATAAAATTAAAACGCAAGATAATTAAGCAATAAGTTGTTTGATTAAATAAAAATAATTTTCAAAGTATAGTGTTAGTGAATTTATTACAATTATCTGAACTAACATTCCTACGAACAAGACTGAGATGCCAATTTACGTGGGGGAAGCAAATGAGAATTTATAAATTGAATACGATGAAAATAAAAGGAAAAAATTTAGAAGAAAGGATAACTCACCGTTTTCTTTGCTGTTGGTGGTGATCCACATGTGTCGTTGTCCACACCGCAACACTGGTACCGCAACACTGTGTACCGCACTGCGTCTTGGTTGACACTTTTTTTTGGATCACTCGCTTGTTATTTAACCAGCTTGGGGACTTATACCAGAATGAATTAAATTTGAGCACGGTTTAAATGGTACTGATTTTACTGTGTGATTTACGTTATATATATATATATATATATATATATATATATATATATATATATATATATATATATATATATATATATATATATATATATATATATATATATAAACAGGGCGAGTTTCCTAATAAATGCAGGACTTTTATCTCGAGAACGGTGCTAGATAGGAGAAAATTACCTACAATGAAATTTAAAGATTCGAGGGGGACGTCTAGTGGTGATCTTCAATGACCTTGAAACTCATTAGCTTCGGAGATATAGGCTAAAGTTAGTTTTTTTTAAATTAGAACCTATACTTTTGAGTGTTTGTTTTTATTAAACAATTAAAAGTACACACTTTTTGCTCTCACACCATTTTTGTAAAGTGTATGATTTCAGAGATATGAGCAAAAATTGATATTCACTAAAGCAATCGAATTTTCCCTAAGCTCTACAAATTAAAATAGAAAATATCAAATGTTCTTTGACTTATTATGCAATTTTTTTGTTTTATTACTTTGTGATAAAATTACAATTATCTTAGAAAAAGTTTTTTTCAGTTGAGAACTAACCAGAAAGCATTCGACATGATGATGATCTAAAGTGAGTGTCGACAAAATGAAAGCAAGGCGATTAGATTATACGCTAAACGACACCCAGATCGTCGGCATTTTAGAAGAGTTGTATTTAAACGTTTAGCAGATAAGCTGCGCACTACCGGAAGCATAAGAAACCAAAGGAAAGGTCGTAAGTGCCCTCAGGAAATTGTTGTAGATGTGCTAGCTACAGTATCACAGGACCCACACACATCAACACGAAATATTGCACGAGATAGAGGAATATCTCAAACGACCGTGTCTCGCGTTTTGAGAGAAAACAAATTCCATGCGTACCACATATCATTGCTGCAAGAGTTATCTCCTAATGATTTTAGATCAAGAATTCAATTTTGTCTTTGGGCGAGGCACCAAATTGAAGAAAATCCAGATTTCTTTCGTCTTGTCATGTGGACTGACGAGGCAACATTTAAGAGCGACGGTAATGTGAATAGGCATAATTTACATTATTGGAATAACGTGAATCCACATTGGATGCGATCCGTTGACCATCAACATCGTTGGAGTGTAAATGCTGGAATAGTTGGATCTCGCCTAATTGGACCTTTTTTTTTGATGGAACACTAACTACACAAAAATTTGTGAATTTTTTATTACAAGATTTTCCCAATTTATTGGAAGACATTCTATTGCGAGTAAGACAAGAAATGTGGCTTCAGTTGGATGGTGCGCCTCCCCATTTTGGTATAGCTTCCCAAGCCAAACAACAACTAAATTTAATGTTTCCGAATAAATGGATTGGAAGAAGTGACCCTACTCCTTTTCCAGCAAGATCACCCGATTTAACATATGGACTTTTATTTATGGGGAAAAGTAAAAGACTTAGCCTATTTCAATCGGCCTACCACTGCTGAAAATATGAAACAAAAAAATTAAAGATATTTTTAGAAATCATATTTCAGAAGCGGAATTAGAAGCAGTTCATCTAAATTTTATAAGACGAGTAGAAAAATGTTTGGAATCAAATGGCGGACATTTTGAACATTTATTAAATTAATAAACAACATGATAAAAAACTTTTTCTAAGATAATTGTAATTTTATCACAAAGTAATAAAACAAAAAAATTGCATAATAAGTCAAAGAACATTTGATATTTTCTATTTTAATTTGTAGAGCTTAGGGAAAATTCGATTGCTTTAGTGAATATCAATTTTTGCTCTTATGTTTGAAATCACACACTTTACAAAAATGATGTGAGAGCAAAAAGTGTGTACTTTTAATTGCTTAATAAAAACAAACACTCAAAAGTATAGGTTCTTATTTAAAAAAACCTAACTTTAGCCTTTATCTCCGAAACTAATGAGTTTCAAGGTCATTGAAGATCACCACTAGACGTCCCCCTCGACTCTTAATAAATTTCATTGGAAGTAATTTTCTGCACCGTTCTCGAGATAAAAGTCCTGCATTTATTAGCAAAGTCACCCTGTATATATGTATAAATTTATATATATATATATATATATATATATATATATATATATATATATTTATATATATATATATATATATATATATATATATATATATATATATATATATATATATATATATATATTTGTTTTCAGTAATTACACTAACAACATAAAATACAATTATAATTTGAAATTTTAAAATCGCTTATAATCATTTTACGCGGTTAGTATGTTTTTTATGTCATAGTATAAAAAAAATGTATTTTGATGTTTTTGAAATTTATTCTTAAGCTAATTCTAAATGTTGTTGTAAATTCCGTGGATTGTCAGCATAAACCCTGTTCATATTGAACAACATTGATCAGAAATTGAATGTGGTGACTAGTACTTTCCAGATATAATTCGACCAAGTACAGTATGTACTCTGAAGTATGCGAAGATTGTCGTACAACCTGATTTGTCCCACAGAGTACTATGACATATCCATTCTTATCATATCTCGGCGGCCAGTAATAAATCGATATTTTGAAACATAAAAAACTCGAATCAGCTAATATTATATGGGACGAAATCGTCTACCATTCAAAATTATGATAAGATACAATAGGCTTAACTTGTTATTTTTGGAAGAACTTGAATATCTGATGTGATAGAAAAATGTGTATGTAATTTTATAGTGATTTTCTAACTACCAGAATAGATAACGGTATTGGATCCAATTCCTCGTATTATGAAACTTCTGTTATGATGTGAATGTTTAAGTGACGACGCAATTGGTTTGGTCATGAAATTAAGTTGGGAACCAGAATAATGGAGTTTGCTTACAATATGCTGGCGTTGAACTGCAATAAAATCGAAGCCAATCATAACGAAATTGTACCGTTGATCAATAGATAGATAAAGAAGCTAGTGACATCTTACTACTGCGCGACTATTTGAATCCAGTTCCAAGCCAACTATTATTCAAAACAATTATGACAATAATGACGATACGAGTGTGAAATATATATGTAAAAAATTAATTTATTCTATATTTAATTTTATTTTAAAACCTAGTTTATTGTTATAAGTAGTACACCAGTCTTTAATAAACAGATCAACTGAGGATTAAGGTTGTTCAAAAGGTGAGTATTAACTATGAAATTATGAAATAAATAATTAATCGAGACTCTTCATTCTTATTAGATGTCACCGAAGAAAAATTAAAAATCTTTCAAAATTGACCTAAAAAATATGAGGAGCTCACGCGAGTTAGTTTTGAAAAATGTGAGATTACTTCACAAACATTATCGAAATTTTATAAACAGTCACTTGGACTTCTTATATGCATTTAATTGATTATTTTAATTATATTATTGGATTAGATATATATTTAAATAAAACTTTTTAAAAAAATTTCATTTGTCCCTTTATTCTAATTTTAATTATATATATATATATATATATATATATATATATATATATATATATATATAGATATATATATATATATATATATATATATCATGGGGTTTCTTTGGCGTTAAGTTAAATTCACAATACTGCAAGGTTATCATTACAATATGCTACTCTAGTTTTGTATACCCATTGTGTTATACTGACAGTGATGTTTTGGGGATTTTATGAAATTATTATGTTGAATTAACATAACCCAAACTAAAATTAGCGTAGAAATGGTGTAAAGTTTGTGACGGTCGCCTGATAAAATCTATTCTCGCTAATGTGTTTGATGATACAATTTTCAAACAAAAATTATAATTTTCAAACAAAAATTATAACTTAAAACCCATCCATAATAATTATGGTAAATTTGTTTATTGGTTATTGAATTGGTAATAGGTAATAGATTTTAATAATTACGAAAAAAAAGTAAAAGCGAAAGAGGTGGAAAAAAATGGGAGAATAAATTTGGACACGAAGATGGTCGCATGACTCACAAGTAAAGAAAAAATAGTATAAAACAAATCGAATAAAAAACGAAAGAGATTAAAAATAAAAATTACTAGTAAAGTAATAAAAAAACAAAAAAAAAATCGTATACGAGTGTGTGGATAGAAGGCAACCGAAGTCCAAGATAATCATTCAAAGGGGAAACATTTGTTCACCTCTTAAAGACGAGTAGCAGCTAGTGCATAGTGCTGGTATCATGAAATAAAACCCGTATGGGTATCAATCCATTGGCATCCATTTTTATCACATGGATCAATGACCATTGGGAAAAATCCAACCTCAATCAGTTAAAAACGGACTTTTTATGTATATACTTTTGTGTGTGGCGGAGTGCAGTGGAAAAACGCCGAATAAAGTTGTGTGTCGTGCTCGCATTGCGTTCTTCGGAGAGATAACGTGGGAAAGATCACATGGAAAAGTAGCAGCTGTACTAACGGTGATGTGACGGACAAACCTTGGACAGCAGGCAAGGCGACACATTTTCGTTATTTAAATAGTTTCTTTTGAGAAACCATCAATTAAGTTTGGTTTAATAAATTTGTAGTTATTTTATTGGAGTTTAGATGGTTATACGGTGTTCTTATCACCTTTTCTACATGTTATAAGTGGCCATTGAGGAGCTACCTTTTTCTCGTTCATGTTTAATTTTCTTTTTCGTTCTAGGTTGACACGTGCTACACGGAGCTCCGAGTATCCATCCACGCGCCAATATTTTAGAGGCTATATCTATATCGTTAACCATGTATGAATGGCAAAAGAATCCCGTATAATTAATAAGCTTTATATATTATGAACTAATGTTAATTGTTATTATATTGTTTTTGTTGTTAAAATTAAATTATATGGTTCACATATTTACGAAGATAATGTGCTAATTCAAGTATTGTTCGGAAGAAGATCATGGGTCGATGTGTGTGCTGGGTAAGTATGGCTGAGTGTTTTTTTTGACAGCATCCTAGGTCCCAGCGAGACTCCACCACGACGAACTTCCCCAGACCGAGCTTTAGCCGTGGCATAGCTGCAGGTGGAGATCGCGGGATAATTTCTGTATGCGTGAGCGACCGCATGGTCGCAAGTTTACAAGTTTACAAAAAGTTCTGTGCAATTTTTAAACGTATTTTACAAAAATATATGTGAAATTTACATTAACAAATTTATCTTATTTACATAGAGCTAGGCTGAGTTTCAACTTAGTTTTTATGTAAATTTTATTTAATATTTTTGTTAGTAACAGCATATTATTTTTTTGAGTGTATCTATTTACTACTACTTTCGACAGCAAAGAGTTGACTATTGACTATACTGAGAAGCCAGAGATGGTCTAGTCCATTGGTATTTATATATCATTATATGGTTACTGACCAGTTTGTAAATACCCTAGACGTTATTATCTAATAAAACTTTGGAGTTATTTAACATAAATCTCGTTTCGCACAAATAACTTTGGGTCATCACTGTATAATAGTGCTTCTTAGTATACACATACCTTACGTAACTTATTCATCTTAAACAAAAGCATTTGTTATTATCAAATAATCTAATATTCAAATAATGTGAATCTTTATAATTCTTTATTTACATATACTCCATACAAATTTAGAAAAATTACTCCAGTGGTAGCTAGACGATTATTATGAAATATTTCAAACAAGCGTACACGATTAGTTGACTCATTGGAGCAGTATTCAGCTGTTGTTGGTCTGAAAATTGTTGGCAACAAAACTAAACGTTTTATAAAAACGTATTAAATTTAGGATTGGTAACGACATGTTTAAGAGAGTCATGATAATGATGTAGGAATGGCAAACATTGTCCACATTGACACTGAAGACTTGTCCTAAACGTGACATCGAAGGAACATGACGAATTAATTTAATTCTCACAATTTCAATTTACTTTCAACAGGCAACGAGTGGAGCCTGGCCTGTGTATGTTTTATGTGTTAGTTTAAAGACGACGCATAGAGGCACCAAACGAGGAAGTGATGATGCTTTGTGAGATAACATCAAAAGACACTTTTTAAGATGACATTTTAGTAGATTACACATATACAAACAAAAAGAACAGTGTATTACTGACCGAGATGATCAAACTCATAAAAAGATTAGTGCTTTCAAGCACACATACAGACATACACATACGCACACAAATTATTAAAATACTATCTACTTTCTATATTACTACTACAACTTTCGACAATCAAAGTATTGACGACGATTTTTTTTCAGTGTGGAGAGGAAGCTGGTCTGTTTCGGTAAAGTGTTGATTTAGCCAATCGATTTCATGTTGGTTGATTGATAATGTATCAATACTTTTTCATTTGAAGAATACATTAACAAACGCACACTCTACACGCTACAGTTACCATCTGCACATAGCATAGCTTCCAACCTGTACACTGGGTAGATTATTTGTACATCATATATATACATCCATACATGCCAAGAGGTTTGATCAACACTCTGTAACATTTCAGCTTATCCGTATTGCCAAGAAAAATATCTATAGATATAACAAAGGTTTAATTCATAATTTTTACTCCAACAAAATGGTATATCCAACCGCCGTTAAGGTCTTGGCAGATACTTATTCCGAACAGATTATTAAGATATTGCATATGTGTCAAAAGCATTATGAAACCTTTATTGATTTTTATTTCAACATTAACATCTTAAGAATAACAGCCACGCAAAGTCAGATTCGAAGTCCCTATATATAGTTAACATAAATAAAACCATTTGAAATATTTTGTTTTCAAGATTTCTGTTATTTTGACACATATCATCAAATCAAAGATTAACTCTTATATAGTATCTTAATATTAGTATAGTTTCTATTATAGTATCTACTGTGCATGTTTGCTTGAAAGCACTGGCTGGACTTTACACTTTGTGATAGTGTAAGACAACTTTTTATTATTTTGGTTATCTCGGTCAGTTATGCTGTTCTTTTTGTTTGTATATGGCCACTCTAAACATGTCATCTTAGTGTCTAGGTAAGAAACGAAAAAGTGAGGTTACGTTTAAACCTCGTTTCTTGCCTATATAAATCGTTTGTGTACTAAGCATTGAGTGTGCTTAGACATATTGCCGCATTATGCAATGACAATACTTACACATACAAATTTATGTGTAGATTATATAATATTTATGTGAAGGTATATATAAATAATGTGAAAGAAAGCCTTGCGTCAGTCTTAATTGGAATTTAAAACAGTTCAAGTGCAGTTGAAGTGAAATAAAAATGTTAAATTTTGTTCTGATAAGTTTCGCCACTATTCTGGCAATCGTTTACGGATATTTTCGTCGAAAGTATTCTTATTGGTCAAATCGTGGAGTATATTCACCAAAACCAGCTTTTCCACTGGGCAATTTCAACGGATTGGGATCAAAATATCACTCATCAGAAATTACATCGCGACTTTACTGGGATGTCAAGGGTAAAGCACCGTTTGCCGGAGTTTATTTATTCACACATCCGTGTATAGTTGTTGCCGATTTAGAATTGGCCAAACATATTTTAATTCGAGATTTTGATTGTTTCCGTAATCGACCATTTTATTACAACGCCAAAGATGATCCACTATCGGCCCATATGCTCGCGGTTGAGGGTAAAAAATGGCGAGATATACGAACAAAATTGACTCCAACTTTTACGAGTGGTAAAATGAAAATCATGTTCGATATAGTTTTAGAAAAAGCAGATGAACTAGTTACGTATTTAAATACTGTGGGTGATATAGGAGACAGTTTCGATTCGAGAGATGCGGTGTCAAGATATTCGACTGATGTGATTGGTAGCTGTGCATTTGGAATTGATTGTAACAGTATCAAAGATCCTGATTGTGATTTTCGTTTTTACGGTCGAAAGTTTCTCGATCCTACGCGATTACAACAATCTCTTATCTTTTTTGGTAAAGCATTTCCCGATTTAGCTCGTAAATTAAGGATCCGTTTTTTACCGCGATACATAAGTGATTTCTTCGAAAATGCTGTTAACGACACGATTGCATATAGAAAAAATCATAATATTAACCGAAAAGATTTCATGCACCTTCTGCTCGAATTGCAAAAGCAACAAGAAGCGGCTGGCGAGAAATTCACCAATCTAGATATAGCAGCTCAAGCATTTCTATTTTTTGTTGCTGGCTTTGAAACATCCAGCTCAACAATGTCGTATGCCATTTACGAACTGACACAACAACCTCAAATACAAGATCGTCTTAGGCGTGAAATAAACACTGTGCTCAGTAAATATAACAATAAAATTACGTATGAGGCAATGCATGAGATGCCATATTTAGATATGGTGATCAACGAGTCACTTCGCAAGTACCCGGCTATTGATAGTTTAATACGACGTGCTGAACGAGATTATGCAATACCCGGAACAAAACATACAATCGAAAAGAATACAAATGTGTTTATACCATTGTTTGGAATTCATCATGATCCTGAATTATATCCGGAGCCGGATAAATTTGATCCGGAACGATTTTCACCAGAAAACGTTGCGAAACGACATCCATTAGCGTTTTTACCTTTTGGCGATGGGCCACGGGCTTGTATTGGTTTAAGATTTGGTTTAATGCAAACACGAGTGGGATTAATTTCAGTATTGAAAAACTTTCATTTAATGTCATGTGCAGATACACCCGATCGGATAACATTCATGAAACGTTTCATTTTTTTGGCACCCGAACGTAATATTATGATTAAAGTGAAGCGTGTTTAGGACATAGATCTATAACAATAATAAAGAATTATTATGCAAACTATATTTTTATTTTTTTGTATTTAAGGTCCACGGGTTATCGAAGATGAAAGTGGCGATAGTGCGATTATCTTGTGTAGGTCTGTTAAACGAAGTAATACTAAGAAAAATTCACGATCTTGTAAGAAATAGCAATTTCGAATGATTATTTTGACTATTGTTGCCGTCCAGCAAACTTTATAAGTGTACACAAAAGTTTTTGATGAGCAGCGCTCTTTCGTTCTTGAGTAACACAATATTTTTTTTAATGAAATGCAAACTCGAAATTTAAAATGAAACTTTTCTTGCGATAGGAGAGATAAACGAATTTGTAGAGGTTAAAAGAGTTAATGGTGAAAGACCTAGATAAGGCGAGTACAATACAGCGTTGCTTTCTTTAAACAAGTAACCGAATTACACAATACTTTACAACTTTAGTCAAAATTTGTATGACAATTTCGATGCAGAACTCGACAACCTATATAATTAATTCACTTGTATCATAAACTGTAACTAAATATCGCGACATAAACTGTAGAGATGTTAATTAGAGATCACATTCGAGAGTGGGAGTGCGGGAACCATTGTCTATTTACACTGAAAAATTATTCATAGACCCTTTTCCAAAACGCGAAATCGAAGACACCAATCGGATTAATTTCAATCAACTTTCGACTGGCAAGGAGTTGACGATTATGGCTTCTCAGTGTAAAGAAGAGCTTGACCTGTTTATTTTTTAAGTGTTAGTTTACAGACGACCTATATAGATACGAAACGAGGAAGTGATGATGCTTAGTGAAATGACATTTTAGTAGACTAGACATATACAAACAAACAGAACAGTATAACTGACTGAGATAATCAAAATCATAAAAAAATATATTGCACTATCAGAAAGTATAAGGTTAGTGCTTTCAAGCACACGCACACATACATACTATTCAGATACTACTTTCGACAGCAAAGAGTTGACTCGTTTCATGAGTTCTTATAGCACCTAGTAAAAGGCGGTTACTTGCGCTAGTCCATTGGTATTTATATATCATTATATGGTTACTGACCAGTTTTTAAATACCCTAGACATGGTTACTGACCAGTTAGTATATACCCTAGACGTCATTATTTAATAAAACTTTGGAGTTATTTGACATAAATCTCGTTTCGCACAAATAACTTTGGGTCATCACTTCTTAGTATACACACCTTACGTAACTCATTCATCTTATACAAAAACATGTGTTATTATCAAATACTCCAATATTCAAATAATGTGAATCTTTATGGTTGTATATGTAAATATACTCCATACAGTATATATGTTATCGCTTCAAATTAAGACAAATTACTCCAGTGGTAGGTAGATAGACGATTATTTCTAAGGGTTATGACATATTTCACGACTAGGTAACTCACTAAAACAATATACAGCTGCTGTTGGTCTTAAAATTGTTGAAGAGAGTCATGATAATGGTCTGGAAAGGGAAACCTTTGTTCACATTCACACTGAAGAATTATACATATAATACGTTGTCCTAAACGCGACATCGAAGGAACATGTCTAATGAATTTCAATCACACAATTTCAATCTACTTTCGACAGGCAAAGAGTTGATGACAATGGCTTAACAGTGTAGACAGGAGCATGACCTGAGCATGAAGTGATGATGCTTAGTGAGTTTACGCCAAAAGTCACTTATTCAGATGGCATTTTAGTAGACTAGACTTATTCAAACAAACAGAACAGTATTACTGATTGAGATAACCAAAATCATAAAAAATTGTATTACACTATCACAAAGTATAAAGTTAGTTCTTTCAAACACACAGACACATACACACACACATTATAAAAATACTATCTTCTTTCTATATTAACTATATAACTTTAGACGGGCAAAGAGTTGACGACGATTTCCTCTCGGTGTGGACCACAACCAGGTCTGTTTAGGTTAAGTGTTAGTTTAGCCAATCGATTTATTGTCGTTAAAATAATAATGTGTCAATACTTTTTCATTTGAAGCATTTTTCATTTGACATTCACAAACACACATTCTAGAGTCACCATGCATAATGTTTGTTTATAAATAATACAATTACTTGCTGCTACGTATACTTTTTTAATTTTTATTTTGAATTGGATTCTTTGAATTTACTTAAGTAACTCATTGTACTTAAGTAAAAATCGTGTTGTTTTTAGTAAAAAAAAATTAAACATTATATGATAATGTTAATATATTTTGTCAAAGAATTAATGAAGATATTGACATAATTGAAATTAGGGGAAATTTTGTTTATAGCATCAACACCTTACCATTTAAGTCTGATTTCCATTATGAAAAAAAGTTTGTCAATATTTTTACTGAAAAAACTAAAGCGAGAAAAAAAATCCATAATACCATTAGAGTGACAGAGATAATTTTTTTTTCTCTTTTTATAGTGGATATATTTTGACAGATGCTTATAACATAACCAATAAATTAAAAAAAAATTTTGTTATTGAAAAAAACACAAAAATTACTATAAAATGCTTCATATTTATAGGAAATGATTGCACTTTTTAAATATGGCTTCACTGCATACAAACGATTTCTCATCCATATACATTTTTCCTATAAAATATTTTTCCAGTAATTAATAAAAATACTTCTTTTGATATAGTTTATCAGTACTGCTCTAATAATTTTTTCAGTAACCATTAAAATTTATTCAGCATTGAATACATTTATATACTGGAAATTTTTTTTTATTTCTCTCGCACTTTAAGAAAAATTATATTTTGACTATTTTGCCAGTATATTTTTCATAATGGAAATCAGGCTTTAAAATTAATAATTTTCATAATATTTTTTCATGCCGCGATGATCGACAGGTGGTGGCTTAGTAGTTTTTGTTAGTAATGATTTGAAGTGTAAAATTTTACATTAAGATGATAGATATTTTTCATGCCATTTTATATGTATTGAACTCTCCGGGCTAGCAGCAATTAAACTTAGTGCTTTTTATAGACCACCTTTTTCTGATAATCATTTTTTGGACAGCTTTCTGGAATGTTTTCTCAGTACCAATTTCGATACAATTATTGTTAAATAGTTTCTGATTATAAAAACATTTTAATGAGCTCTGGGATAGTTGATCAATACGTTTGCTACTAAATAGATCTATTAGTAAATAACATTCTAAATCATGTTGCCTGTAGCTTTTCTAATAAATGTTCGATCAATAATTCTACAATTTTCTCAGACATAAGTGATCAAAGTTTTATACCTCCGACATTGTTTATGTATCTAATCATTATTTTATTAGCGTAGGTACTTTGCTGGGTGAAGCTATTGGATGCGATAGAGATACAATTCAATCTAACATGAATTCAATGTTTCTGTCATTCACTAGCACTGTCAAAATTTATAATATTATATGCCATTTGAGTAGTTGTAAAGGTAGTGGGCTAGATAATATTCGGAATCAAGTGGTAAATCCTAATGCTTCCTTTTTTTCAAAAATTCTCGCTGAACTTATTAATATAATATTTGAAACTGGTGAATAATTTGGATTTATTTAAAAATAGCACAAGTCGTACCTGTCTTTAAAAGTGGTGAATATAATATCAAATGCTTAAGATCGAAAGGAGTTACATAAGTACTATTAGTAACAACTTAGTACGGAGAATTTTAAAATACTTACTTTGTTCAACCAATCAAGATTTTCCTAAACTGTTAGAGCAGGAACCATTTCAGGACTTCAGTGTTTGCTGGGTGACCAATGCCTAAAGCAGGAGAAGTATAACTTAAACAAAGCGAAAAGATCATTACTCGTTGGATACGTAAATCAACCGAGCGACAGCACTATATTAAGAGAACAGTGCATTGAAGTGACGAAGAAAATAAGGAACTCCACTCGAGGTGTAAAGGGAACGAGATTTGTCTCGATAAGATTATCTTCCTCAGTTTCGACACCTTATAGGAGACATATTTCTCATAAGATGCCAAAACTGCAGAAAACATTATCGTGCTGTTTTATCGACAGCAGAACAAATGTTATCTGCTATGCAGGAGGAGTGCGGCAGTTATTAAAAACCCTGGACTGGAAAAAAGTTGATTAACCTTATACTGATAGACTACAGAATAAACTAGAGAACGATTATATTGACGATAATGAGTAAAAAAGGAAGAAGGACAACAGATACGAGATGGTTATAGTAAAAACGAAAGGGCAATCGTATACCAATCTGCTATGGTTAACGTAAGGCAAGACTCTTAGAGAGGCGATTGTATAGGAAAAGTTGATTGTTTAGTTCCAGTGATCAAAAAGAGTAAACAGTGGTACATATAAGATATATAGAGGAAGGGATTCGAGACTCAAACAGACACATATTGGATAGAAGAATACAAACAAAATACTTGTGACATCAATACCCACTCTGACACAAAAAAAGCGACTGTAAAAGAGGAAGCTTGGAATTTTGGATTCTTATGAGATCAAATAACTTATAGCACTATAAGGGAAATCGTGTCAATTTTCATAGTAAATGCCAACGACAGCAAGATCTCGTTAAAAATTTGTTTAGGAGAAGATTTCTAGATGGCATACCAATACGAGAACAATAGATGGCATGCGAAGTAATTTTTTAATGAAATGACATAATTACAAAACAACAAATTTTGTTTTATTTATTTATTATTATTTATAAATATAAGCCCATTTACTACATAAATTTCTAATTTCGATTTTGAAAATAAATTTTTTTTTAGATTTTAAATTTTGGTTTCGTTAATAATTCGTTGAATATAAAAAACTGCAGTTAAAAAATTTAAACATTTCGTTCAACTACTACTAGTGCCGTCTTTTTTTGCCGTTTTTTAACTTTACTAGTGTTCAACTACTACTAGTGACACGAAACTTTTACCGAAAGTCATATATAGTTGATTTGGTTGAAGGAACCTTGGATTTATATTAAACTAACCTGTAATATAAATTGTTGGATTAAATTCTTGTCCAAATCGAGCTTTGTTAAATTTTTGGATTAGCTATATGTTTTAAGAATTTTTTTTACTAAAGAGAGCGTCTTAAAAATTTAATGTGAATTTTGAAATAAAAGCAACTGCTTTTTCATGTTATTGAAACACGGCACATATTAAGAATTATGTGTCTTCTTTCTTTAATACGAGTATGAGGAATACAAATTTTGCTCTGCGTATAAATTTTTATGAATAAATAATTATATTTTGAATAATTATATTGTCTGAAAATTACGATTCATATTTAATTTTTTCTGAGATGATAGTAAGACAATTATGACGATATATTTTAATTCTGAGATGATAGTAGCTATCACGATAGTATTTTTCTGAGCTGACGTTAAAATTCTGAGGTGATTGTTACTGTCATGACAGTTTTGGTGTTGCCATTGCATTTTCATGGGATAAAACCTGGGCTAACCTTATATACATACAGGATTGTCGTTTATGGAAGTGTGAGCATAAATAAGTTAAAACAAATTCAAATAATGCAGAACATAAGTATTAAAGCTATATTGCGATTTCCCTCACTTTTTTCATCTTTGACAGTGTATAAAACTGAATCAAAAGTAATTTTACCAATATGTGCATTGCATGATTATCAAGTGTATGAAGACGTTAAAATATCTTCATTTTAGAAAGCCACACATACCTAATATTAAGGTACTATCTATTCATTACTACGTTCGACAAGCAAAAAGTTGACTATACTGTGAAGACAAATATGATCAGTATACTTCTCAGTATGGAGAGGCCCTGCTTATGATTCAAGTGTTTACTAATCCTGATTAGTTTCTAAATGCCCTAGGCGTCATTATTTAATAAAATGTTTGGACTCATTTGAGATAAATCTCGTATCGCAGAAATAACTTTGAGTCATAACTGTACATTTAAAAATCGAAAACTGTTTAGTGGTGCTTCTTAGTATACACACACCTTACGTAACTCATTCATCTTATACAAAAACAATGCAGGTAACTATGTTATAAAAAATGAAACCTATCTCGTATCATATTTCAAGTGCCAATAACATTTCATTGGTTGATTTGCCAAACATAAAAATAACATTATAAACGCAATAACAATAAATTCAATTTCAAATTTCCAATCAATTCATCATCGTTCATCGTCAACTAACACACTTCTCTAAGAAAGGCAAGTGGGAAAATCCAATAAAAATGAAATGGTTCATCAACTAAATAATATTTTTGCTGTGTGAAATGTACCATAAATGAGCAACAAAAATTGTATTTTTTTTTTGGTTCTCGGAAAATCGTACAACCATAAACAAGAGTTCATTTCATTTCAATCAAATCTATTTATGTCGCGTTGGTCATTTTTCGACAGTATTATGTGTATTAAACCGCAATCTTAAGACATCTAACGAAAAACAAAAGACGATTTACGAATTTGTAACATTATATAGTATAATATCCTCTCTCTCTTTGGCCATACCAGAGTATACATATAATAATCTTAAACACGATTAGGGTTTATTTCCTCTTTGCTGTACCATTTCGAAAAATAAAAATTTCCACATCAATTTTAATGGTCGAAATGTAATTAAGAAATTTTTGGAAGGAAAATTGTTATCGTTCGTACGATACGTTCTAATATAGACGAGCAGGGTAACGAAATCATCTAATTAAAATAATGATAATTTTTCTTGTTATCATTTCCACTGCTTCGTACGTTTCGTCTTTTTATTTTGGTTAATATTGTTGGGATTTTTCATTAATTATCCAGTACATAGAGACACACACAAACATTTAAAAATTTTGTATTTTAAACCCATGGAAAGTATTAAACAGAATTGTGCAAAAACTTTATATTTATCGTAATAAAATTTATTTTTCTTAATTAATTTAATTAATGTTGTATATAAGTATATACCAAAAAGGCGGAAAAGACACAAACACCTGTTGGAAAATTTCATTTTGATTTTTATTATTTTATGCAAATAGCCATGTAACAAGAGATACAATTATCTTATAAGCGGGAATTCAACTAATTAGTGACGATAGAAAACGGATAACGACACGATATAATTGGTGATAAAAGTGCTGGCATTTAACTAATGTAAATTTGGCCATTATATATTATATTTTTTAGAAAAAACCCTATTAGGATTCGAATAGTTTAAAAATCTAGTCTGTGGAAAAAAAAGGTATTCTTGTTGTCATTGTACCAACCCCAACCATTAAAATACCTGGCGCACCATCCCATAAATTACCAGGACCTAAAAAACTGAAAAAGGTAAACATAACATAGATGTGGTTAACGTTTAGTTGTAGTAGATACCATTAGGAGTTAATACTAGACATTTTGCGTCATTCACTAGATTATTGACAGTACATTTGTCACAATGGCATAAATTGCTCTTGTGACACAATAAATCATGAAGATGAACTGATTTATTACTGAACTATTAGTTATAGCTCGGAATCAGATTGAATTTTGATATAGAAACTATATATTGTTGTTTTAGTGCTGTATAGTGCCGAACAGATTTTATCGACTCAATTCCATCACATTAATTCTGTGTATGAACACAATGTCTGTAGTTGTGTGTACTCGTATGTATAATAACTGTTGCGGTATAAAGCCTATTTCTAAAATTTAATGATACGAAAACATGTTCATTTGGCCAGTTCCTGTATATGATGTAATTACATTAGCATTTTAGGTTTGCTAATGTGTCTGTATATTTCTTGTGGTCACTAGTTACAGGTATATTCTGTATAACGCATAGAAATGTAGGTGTCTTGTTCGCGATGACTACTGATACATTTTCCTAAATACTTCTTAACAGCACAGAAAAAGTAACCACTATTATGTGTGCTCTATATGCACGAGGTAAACTCCAGTTTTAATTAGCATTGATGTAGTAGTTCCGTTGCTTAACAAATGACTGCATTTTGATATTTCCGGAAGCATGATTGAATACCATTTACTCACAAACCAGTAGAAATGTGATGGTAAAATCAAAGGATATCTGTCCTTTATGTTCAGTTGGATCAGATCTGGTGGATAGCCGAGACTCTTAATATAGAATACAAAAGGATTCTTTGTCGAAGGTAAAGTGAAACGTTTGCTAGCAGAAATAAGAACACTTTATTAGAAGGTGCTAATTCGATATTTTGAGTTGCCATTTGAGTATTTGGAGTTAAAATCACCCTCTCGGGAGTAAAATCTCCAAGAAAATTTTTTGGAGAAAGTACTTAAGCAGGAGAATAAGGCCCGTGAGAGTTACCAAATCCGTTAGCCTTTACAATTCTAGGAAACCATTCTAGGGTCTACTACGAAATCATTCTAGGGTCTGCTACGAAATCATTTTTTAATAAAAAAAATTAAAGAGTAAATGTGAATATAGCCTAAATTTGTAGGTAAAAGTAGATTGAACATACATTTACCAAAGGGATAGGTAAATGTCGACATTTACCGGTAAATGTCGACATTCGCCGCATTTCGGATTTTAACCGTAACATATACACTTAGAACTGAAGTGGTATAAGATCGAAAGCTACTATCTTAGTATAGGGTTGTACAGCTCGTGTTTTTCCATTTCCAAACTTCATATCCACTGATTATGTTGCTGTCAAAGTCAAAATTCCATGGCTAAGAGGAAAGTTAACATTTAGTCTTCTACGGTTATGCTAATACAAAGGGGTGAGTAGCTTTTTATTATCTGATTTGAAGCAAGGAAGGGGTTCTAGAACTAACCCAATTTATAGTTTTATAGGGGTATGGGAATAAGTATGTATATCTGACGAATATATCAGATTTCATGAAAAGGTTAAGATAAGCTTAATCCTATTCGTAGATATTATTTAAATCTAAATTGTTCTTAACACGAAGGAAGTGTATCAAATGGTTGGTATTATGGACTCATATGAGAGAGACTAGGAGAATTTTGGGTATTGCCAAACGAATCGTAGAATAGTGTTATTATATGGGACTCGTAACAGAATACAACCTTGCATCAAGATGATCTTAGAAAGCACTATACTTGAAAATTCTGAGCGGTAACTTATAAGGCTTATAAGTGAAATACGATTATATACTATATACCACTTGACACTATAAATGCAATTTTTAAGTTGTAGTTGTTGTATTATTTGGTTAGTTATTAAGTTGTAGTTGCTATTACCAACTGTTGAGCTTTTCTTAACATATTGTCGGGCGAGCTTTCGATCTTTAAGGGTGGCTTCACGTTGAGTGAGAATCCCGAACATGTCCTCCAATACGATGCCTGTTGAATCTCCAAGGCCTCGTTTAATGCCTTGTTCGTGATTTCCTCCCAATAGCTGCACATGTTGTATTGAATTGCCAGCGTTCACTCCATTGCAGTAATTTCTAACTTACCTAGTTTTTAAAAATATATACCTGTAGATGGGTTGAATGGTTTAATCACAATGTTACTGCTCACGAGTCCACATATACAGCACACTGAGAGAATAGCAATGGCTAGGTGATTCATCTGGCCTATGGTTTTCACTCGGCGGTAAGGTTGTTGTATAGGCTTGTTCTTGATTTAAGTTGTTTTAGCACTTGTGGAATTGGTCATTGATACAATTGACTGATTAGGTGATGAATCATCAATAATAGGTAGTTTAGATCGTTTTGTTATTGGTCGTTTGTACGTGGCATCTTTAACTGTCACGATTCGCACTAAATTATCTTTCCCGATATTATTGTCAAGAACTCGTCCTCGCTGCTTTCATCTTTGTAGCAGGTATTTGGTCGTCTTTTACTAGTACCAAATCATTTGTTGCTAAATTGGATTGGGCTTTTTTCCACCTACTGCGCTGTTGAAGTTCGTGAAGATATTCTGAAGACCATCTTTTCGACCAAATGCCATCTTGTTTTTAGCCCCATGTCAAAAAATGTCCTAATCAAAAAATGTCCTGGTGTTAGCACTGTTGTATCAGATGCATCGTTGGTTAGTGGAGTTAGTGAGAGTACTCTTCGAATGTATGAGTTTATTCTCCTATCACTCCCTTTCTCTCTTAAGATGATGTTTAACTTATTTTATTCCTGCTTCCCAAATTCCACCAAAGTGTGGAGTGTGTGAAGGAATAAAGTGCCAGGTTGTCCCATCATTAACTAACAGGGTTCCTATGTCGGGAGGTAGTGTTGTCATAGCCACATATGTCTTTTTCATTACAGAATTTGCGCCAGTAAAATAGGTTCTATTGTCCGAGAATATATTTGTACAAAAACCGCGCCTGGAGATAAACTTTTTGTATGCTGCTATGAATGCCTCTGTTGCGAGACTGCTCACTATCTCAATGTGGACGGCTTTATCACGATGCATACAAAAAGCGCGATGTATCTGTTGTAGGATTTGTTGCCTCACTTGTGTTACGGCACGCTTGCCATCAATGATCGAATATTTTTGCATTAGAATTGCCATTGTAACTTTGGCGCCACTGCGCATAAACTGGTTTTATGAGTATCCTCAATTATCCACTGCGTTGTTGTTTTATTAAGGATTATAGGTTGTTTGCTGGCCATCGGCAGATTAGAGTTTTGAATACGTCATTTTACACGTAGCAGCCCATTGTTACCCTGAAATGGATTAGTTGAGAGTAGCTTACGGTTTTTGTTTAGCGTTGGCATCAACTTGAATTGACTGCAGTCCTGCAATTGATGTTATCCTTGACATCCTTTTAAAAGATATTGGCTATTGACAGTTGTGGCATGTGCACATTTTAGTGATTCCATTTGCTGTGGATTAGCCTAGTAGATTCAGGATCTACAATAGTTGTTTGCCTAAAATGTACATTCCTAGTGCTTCGAAGGGAGATTAATATTTAGCTTGTTGATGTTGTGTTGTTTTTCAGTTGTAGTATCATGCACTCTAATTGCTCCCGCGGATGCTGCATGTTTCGTTGGTAATGTCATCAAGCAGTTGAAATACTTGTTAGTTAGTGTTGTGATATCTCGCTTAAAATATCTCCCAGGCTTTGAAGTAATTGTCACCAGTTGTTGAGAGGTGACTAATAACTCGGCTGCACCCTTCTGTACAGCTAACTTCTAGTAAGTCATCTTTATTGTATCGGATATTTGGTTTTTGTTGTGAATGAGCTCAGTGAATACAGTTACCCAAAGTACAGCTACGTTGGTACGTTGGAGCTACGTTGGATTCTAGTTGTTGTCCAATGCTGGTTGTCCTTTATACATTACAACAGTTTGCCTTTTTACGCAAACTTTATTTTATAATGATCAGTTATGCCTTCCGGAACCAACTATAGCTTGAAAATAAATGACATTTAGGAGTAACAATACTAGGTCTTCCTGTTTAGGCAAAATCCAGATACATATAAGAATTTATATACAACTAACCATGTAATTAAATTAAAAATTAATGTTTCGGTCTAATTTTATGACGGTTTGGGATTTATAATTATGCTTGTATGCGCAAAAATGTTATTATAATCGAATTAATCGGCGTTTATATCGGCATTACAACAATCAACACATACGAGCAACAATAATCGTATTATTGTCATATCGAAATAAATCCAAACGCTTCTACATACCTATGTCTATGAACATACAAACATAAATTATTTTTTATCGAGCTTAATATGTAATTCGAAAAGTTTGTATTGCAAGCGAGCTGAAGAAGATAATCGGAAAGAAACAATCATAATTATGTTATATATACACAAAACGTTTCGTAAATACATAACCTACATTAATTTCGAAAATATAATAAAGAAAAATCAAAAAATTTCAATTTTCATAAATCATGTATAAGACCCCCCGAAACCAATCCTTAAAGCAGTATATATACACAAACACATACTCATTTTGTTATCACCAAACTTTTTCAATCCTTCAATTTTGTATACCAACAAACATAATATATACACAAATGGGAATGAGTGTCGACACCGAAACGTATAAAAGAAGAAGATTAAATTGCCGAGGAATGGGCAAAATCCGACAAAAGAGGGCGGAAAAAGTTTTTCATTTTTTTTCCAAAGCCAAATGAAACATAAATATTTTTGTTGGAGTTAACAATGTTAGTAGATATACAATAATAATGATAATAATAATAATAATGATAATGATATTACAAGCAAAATGATAATAACAACAATACGTGTCTTATTAAATAATTGTTATTCTTCTTTCTGTTTGTTGTTATAATTCTGCTCTTCCAAATTACTAGTATATATTGTTTTTCGATTTTGGTGTATAGCTAGCTGTTGTGATGCCCACACCGTATCCATATACAAGAAAGCTCACAGTTACTGTAATGTGACATGTAAACGTGGTTTTATACTAAAGGATTTCTATGGGCTATTGAGCTCTCGAAAAGGATAATTTTAAGTAAGGAAAATGTAAAGAGTACTTCATCTAGTATACTAGCTAGATCTGGATAAACTGGACTTGATTAGGTCTAATCAGCAATGTCATAAAATTTTAGTTTTGAAATGATGCTTTCTGGACGATGTGACCCAACGAACGCGGTACCTCCCACTCCATTTGCCACAGCTTTAACCATTGCACCACCAGAGCGGTTAAGATGGATATTAGTGATAGTCATCACTTTGTCAGTTATTCCAAATATTTCCTCAATCTAATCTAGATCATCACTATTGATGGAATAAGTAAAGAAGAAGTTTATATATCGAAGGACCAGTCTTGTTGTAAATGGAGTATCTTGAATACAATTTTAGTGTCAGGAAACCCGACTAAAGTGTATGAGCAACATAGTGATTTTTATATATTTGTGCAATGATTGAATCACTATTCCAGATAGGAATCGACAAAGAACAAACACTTGTCAGATGCACAGAACATATTCTTGTTCTGCTTTTAGCAACTGATTTAATAAAACAGCTACCTGGTATAGTGAGGTGATTGTTACAGTCAATATAATCGTGAATAAAGGCAGCATCCCGAAGTAGCTATGAACAATTGAGATGAACAAATGGAGCAAATAATATACCAACCACAAAAATCTATTGAAGTTGTGGGTGCAACTACAGGCCAACGAACAATCTTTTATACAATATTATGTGGCAAAACCTACAAGTTGTATTACCGATATATAAAGGTTCATATAGATGTCATCATTCAAAAAAACAAGTGAACAAAGGTGAAACGGGGCGTAAAACAGCGAGTGTACGAAGAAACAATTTAATTTCCAGTGATTGCAGAAAATTCTACATATATATATAAAACAATGACGTATGAATTGTTGAAAAAATCATATATTTCATGTGTTGTATCAAAGATGGCACTTTTAATTATATGATTTAGTTTTCATAGAAAACAACGTCAAAATGTCAACGGACTATTGTTTTTGAAATTATTTGGTGATATGTGTCGTTTATAGTTGAGGTATTGACGTGTTTATCTGTTTTTACTGTGGTAAAATAAATAGTAACTGGGATTAAGATTGTGATTCGACACAACCATAAAAATACGTTGCTCTAAACTAAAATGATAGAAATACTTCATGCAACTAAATTGGTTTCTTCGATAAATATTTTTTACCAGCCATTAAAACAAATACTGCAAGTAAAACGGTTTCAAAGATGCGATGTGGTGATTTAAGGTTTTATTAATATTTTAACATTTTAAGTTTACATAAAGCATCCGAGAAATGTGTAAATCACATGCACAATTTTCAGACATTTGGAGGAGGTGCACTTACAATACAGGTGGGTTAAATACTTTTCACCATTGTAGTTAATATCCATTCAAATTTAACATAATTTGATAATTACATATGTATAATTACAAGAACTTAATTAATTTGATAATTTAATACAATTAATTATATAAGTTTAATATATTTAATAATTTAATACAATTAATTATATAATTTTAATATATTTATTTTTTAAAGAAAAACTTTTTGTGAGTCAGTCCTCACGAGTTTTTATTCTCTATCTAAAAAACAAAACTTTTCTTTTTTACATGTTTTATTTTTTAGAGCTACTACTAGATTAAAAAAATAAGTGCACTTCCATAATTTTCACTGAGTTTCATGATTTTAAATAAATTGAAACAACACAGTGGAAATTATAATTTGATAACAGAAAAGAATTTATTAAACGAAAACGAGATGGATCACCACAGACAAACCAATTAACTGTTACCCACGCCAATTAACTTCAACCAAACCACGCCAATTAACTTCAACATGACAATTATGACTCAAATTATGCTCAAATTCGTCACGTTTAAATATTACGTCCATAACAAAATCAGTAATCACATATATTACGTACAGTTCATTAATAAAGGTAAGTTTGCTTTTTGTTGCTAGTTTCAAAGTGTGTAATTTGCAAGATATCTGAATATTTAAATTTAATAGCTGATTAAAACAACCAAATGACCACAAACCATTTAACTATTTCAAATGTACAATATCAATCCACCTGCTATTGGATGAGACTAACTATATAAAAGGAAAATATTTACCAGAAGCAACTAGATTTGCTAGTAATTAAAGGGTATATATAAACTTTAAATCTCGATTTCGACCATCGCCGCGATTGTATATTTAGGAGCTTTAGGAGCTTTGATTAGGTTCACATGGCGATAGTCAAGAATAAAGTTAAAGATGAACCGAGGCTTTCTATTAATAGGTGTAACGGGGTTTCCTTTAGCCCTGTGGTTGGGGGCAAACATGTTTCGTAAATATTTCGAACGAAACATGAGGTCCATAGAATACCAGAGTATCCAGAGCTTGTTGTAGGATGCAACTAAATCTGGTTGGATCGCTGGGCTGACGACCCGCATCCGTAAAAAACAATTACAGTTAAAAATGTCAACAAAACCAAAAAAATCGGATACCGCCTAAATAACAATGACCCCATCCAATCAACTCCTTGCGTATGCAGATGATATCTGTGTGATTGGATTGAATGGCAATGGAGTGAAAGAGATACTTGATCCACTGGAACAGTTTTCAGCTTCCGTTGGTCTCAAAATCAATGAATCCAAAACCAAATATCTGATCTCTGGTTTTCGAAACCAAGACGCAATAGATTTCAGTAGTGGTAGCCACACGTTTGAAGGAGTGATGAGATTCAAGTATCTTGAATCTCCCATGACTCACGATAATAGTGTGGGAGGGGATATCAATGTTTGCCTTGCCGCTGGCAATCGGGCTTTGTATCCTAAACGTCCACTGCTGAAATCAAAATATCTTGCAAATACGGATAAGCTGAAGCTGTACAGCGTGTTGATCAGACCCGTTGTCATGTATGGATGTGAGAGTTGAACCTTGACGGATGAGTACGAAATATGGCTTCTAACATTCGAGAGAAGAATCATGCGTGTGATATATGGCACAAAAACACGACTTTGATGGCACATACCGAGTTCTTTTCAATTACGAGATCAGGAATTTAATGCGAATTCCTGATATCGTGCATGAAATCAAAGGCCAGCGAATACGCTGGCTCGGTCACGTTCTGCGTGTTGATCCGCAACGAATGATACAGCGATCTTTGAAGGGAGAACCGCCTTTCGGTAGGCGAAGAGGTCGCTGTCGGTGACGATGGCTCCACGGCGTAGAGAGCGATCTGGCATCTTCCAACTGCTTGCAACAGTATGAAGAGTTGGCTCGTGATCGAAACCGATAGAATCAGATTGTTGACACGGTACCATTAATGGCCTGTAAAACCCGGAAAAAACGGGGTTTCCTTATCTTATCGTTCGAGTGGCTAGAGATATGTATAGGGCGAATAAAGTATTCCAATAAACTGTCACCCCACGGTTCATATCTCACCAAGTTTGATTATACTCACCAATTGTCTCAAAATTCGAAATATTATGTAAAAGACAAAATACATTCTACAACATGCTAATAAATTGAAAGCAGATACAAGATAAGCGTAAGACAAACCTTTATTTGAACATATGAGTATGTAAGGGAACCAATTTAAGAGAAACAGATGTGTGACATACATAATATAGCGTTTCTTTCAAATATAAAAATGTGTGTTAATCTGACAATAAAATAAATTTAAACTCCTACTTGAGGTATACTATACATGTACCGAATATATATATATATGTATATATATATATATATATATATATATATATATATATATATATATATATATATATATATATACATATATATGTATATGTATATATTGAGAGAAAGCTGAAAAGCTCTGTGGTGTTTTGAAAATACTAAAAAACTCTTTCTGTTAAAAAATGTATACTACAACACATTGAACTTTCTCATATACTTTTACCGTAAGTACATTTTACATGAGAAAGCCGCAAGCTTTTATCATATTTTATTATACTTATGTACATACGAGATAGTAAAATTGTTTATTTTTGATAAGTTACATACACTTATAAAGAAAAGCTCTTGACGGATTTAAAAATACGTTGAGTTGAAATAGTTTGTTTTAAATTTCTCGAGGAAACGTTTGGAATATATTTTCAAACCGGTGCTTAATTTAAGGACCTCATTATCAGAATTATTTTATTATACGTTGATTTCTGGAGTTTCTGTGTCAAACTTTGCTCAGGACTTCAATGATTAGCACAGACTGATTTTCTGCCTAATTTTTTATTAAGAGATTAGCATCGTCGTATATTTCACATTTATAGGCAATGATGTTGTTCACTATCCTTATTCCTGTCTGCTCTATGAAATTCTAAACTAAGATAGGTTACCTGATATGACACAGGCAATAACACTATCCAACGCATGATGTGTGGGTATTAGAGGAGAAAATCATATAGGTAAAGATCAGTTGATACCCAAAAAGGAGTACAAAAGCTGCAGTAAAATTGTTAAATATTAGATTGATTGGAACAACAAGAGAAGTTTAAATAAATTTACTGGCCGATTTCCAGGAGAAAGTTCGAGAACTGTACAGTGATGTTATATATACAAATGCCGATACTGTTTAAACATAGAAATGGAATACAAAGTAGAACAATAGTTCAAGGTGGCTGATAGATGAATCATAAAACTCGACAAGAAAATAGTTCATCTTAAAACCAACGGCACTGCCCAATGTGCTCCACCACAATCAATTCAGTGACTTCAGAGACACAATTCCGTAGGCACTACAACAGAAGGACCACAAGAATTATATTCAAGCATTGAAGGGAACATACGTAGGTGACTTACAGATGCAACTATGGTATAGAGAACATGCAGGCGATAATGGCCGATATAGAAGGTTTAGTGCATCTCCACATTGTAACACTCAAATTCGAATACTACAATATAAAATAGAAGATACCTGATTAAAAGCTGGTAAAATATTCAAACCGAAGATCCAGATTTCTCAGTAATAGCAAAGTTTCCGTGAAAGAGGAATACGAAAATGATGAATGAAAATATCTAAAAAGAGATAAAGGCGCTTTAACGAGTGCCATAAGACAAGTGACATCCATTAAAGAGAAAAAAGATTGGAGGAAAATAGTGGGATCACAAAAAGTTTTAAGGCGTAAATAAGCAAACCACGAAAGAGCTGGAAGAGCCTATAGTCCCAAAACAGATTGCAGTATAAAATATATAAAAAAAACATGGAGTTAGTTAAAATTATTAAAAGTGGAATCTGCGGAAAACTGTCAAAAGATATGTAGCAACACTGGCGGAAAATGCAACCCTTACAGGCATCATGAAGTTTCTTATGGTAGAGTTATTAAATTTAATAAGTGAAAACCAGGTTCAGCTTTAACTTATCTAATTGATTTGATACAAAATAAAAATATGCGAAAAGAGGTTGAATCTTTTAAAACATTTCCATGAAATTAGAATCAGGAGGGCAAACATCATGATTATAAAGCAGTAGAGGGAAAAAGCTATCATTTGTTAATCATACCTAGACAAAAGGTAAATAATTCGTTGTTAAAGTGAATTAAATTTTGAAAAAATAGCACAAAGAAATGATCGTATTACACTCGATCGTAACCACTTGAAACTGATAAAGGCAGACTCGACATTTTCTTTGAAACTATCATATAATAATAGTACGAAAGCTCGAGAAAAAATTAAATAATACCATATCGTGCAATAGCGATGATTTTAATCATCTAAAAGCTTTTTGTAAAAAATATTTTTATAGCAGATGATAACAAACCATCAATTTGGATTGAGCCAACATAAAACCATGGAGCAAGTGTACAGTAATATACAATAAACCAAACGAGGGCCACCTGGATTGTCACTGAGAACACCAAGTGTGGTTTGCTTTACAAGTATCCATAATCGAAGCCCAGGGTTTTCAATGTTATTCGAAATCTACCACCCAAATAGTAGAGTGATTAAAGCTACACCATTGAAAATTTATTTGAATTCAGGATAGGAGCGATATACGAGTTTTTAATCATTTGATTAAAGACTTTATTGATCGGCTTATCAAACATATCGGCACTATAACGTGAAGCTATACTATAACGTTTAAAATGACACCATCACAACACTGAGTTAAGCTTGCTCAACAAAGAGATGTGCTGTTACCGATTAAAATCTCTATTGTAATATATCTTATGTTAAAATGAAACACACCAAGACAAAATCTGAAAGAGGTACCTGTTTGAACATTATCCATGCGGCAATTAGATTGGAAGGTATCGGGTTCGAATGCCGAGGCGGGGCATAGACCAAGTGTACAATAATAACAACTCACAAACAGTGTCACTTAACCATATTGGCTTGAATACCATCAGTACTTTTGAATGATTATAGATCTCTTCAAGGCGTTGAATTCCTTAACACGTTGATGATGGCATATGTAGAATAAAAAGGAAATTACTTACACATGTATTTCGGTGCTTTTATTTCATTCCCTGAAGGGTAATGCTGTGTGGTTTTATTTCTAGTTTCTATATTAAATTATAATTATTTTTTTCATCCTGTTCCTCAACTATTTCTTCATAATTAAGACGTCAGATATTGAACATAATATATACAACAGTACAAAACCGCTGTTTAAATTTTTTGTGTACCACTCTTCGCTACTGTGTATATCATCAAACAACTATAAAAGCATAAAGTTTTTGAATCTCAAGTTTGTTATGTCATAAAAAAAGCATATTTTTTGCGACAACCAGAACAAACACCACAATGACAAGAAAAGATTTTTTTCCTGACTTTTCATTTGTGCTTTTCTTATATATTATATATACTCACACAGCTTACGTAAGTAATGTGCTTTAGGTAAAAATTTTGTTTTGTGTCATATACGAAGTAGATTGTTGAAAAAGTATGTGTATTCTAAAGTTTTTAATGTTTTCTTTTTGACAAAAGCTCTACGTTTAAAGAGTAATATTATTCTGTTGTTATTATACTGTTTGGGTTTTCCGTGCGAACAAAATAATGACAATGAGTAAAGTTTTGGAAAGTTTTTATTTTTTAATTTTGTTATACAGTTTTTGATAGGTAATCAATACTAATATAGATACATACATATATAATAAACTAAATGAATAATCAACAAGTATATAAACAATATTTAAGATGACATACGATGAAGATGGATGGGAGATTATTGCCGAAATTTAATAAACAGCAATTACTTCGTCGTTAACACGGCAACCGCTCATCAATCTCCTCTTCCATAACGTAATAATATATAATATATATAAATTAGCCGAATCCTTATTAATAAGTATTTCAACTAGGACCCACAACCTTAAGTAGCTACTCTCTTCTGGTTTTATAAGAAGTATCCAAAGTATGGGAGTCATCCATATAGTTTAGTTGTTTAATCTGTTAGTCCTTTTCTATTTGTAAATAAAATACACATTTTGGGATGAAAAGTCAACATTTTTGATTGATAATAAAGGAGATTCTATGCCATTTATGTAGGAATAACAATATCGTCCTTGGCACACCACAGCTTGGTCTATATAGGGCTGGCTGAATTGTGTGTGGATGGTTACCATTTACCTTACCTTTCAAATAACCTTACCATAAATACACAACTGGTGTTAAATCCGGCCAACGAATTTCTTGAAATTATACGGTCATCAATATGAGATTTGTGTGGTATGTAACATCTTCTTGTTAAAACCAAAAGTCAATGAAGTTCTGCTTCGTGAATCCAACATGAGGATTCTCGCTCTGGTTCGGACTGAACCAATTTATTCAAAACTGTCACTAATTTTGCCAACTTCACGTTCGGTAGATCGATGAAAATTATACCATGTCTACGTTGTTTTTGAACGATTGTTTGCATGATAAATTTGGAGATACTAGAAGAGACGGTCACTTTACTCCAAATAGAGGCAACTCTAAATTCGGGTTATGTTTGCGTCGATGTGCTTACATGTGTTATATGATCAGACATTTGCTTATGTTGCCAACATTTTGTTGACTTAACTTGTAATTTTTGCTTTGTGCTGAAGAATTTATAGGAGTCACAAAGTGCAGCTTACCAGTATATCGTGACGGTAGCAAGTATAAAATAGTATTACTTTTAGTAGTACTTTTAGTAATAGTATGCTTGTATTCAATAGTCAACTTATGTAGTGGTTAGTTGTTCATTGTGTTCAGATCAAATTGTTGATGACTTTCACTGTTAGTGTGGTGTATGTGTAATATCGGTTATTACAAATAAACCAAATAGTTCGTTCTCTTAGGGTAGATCCTACAAGAATTTTAAATTCAGACTTTGTGTTGTATAGTATTACACATACCTAACAGATATTCGGAGGACTAACTTTATGAAATTTTCTTTATTTCCTAGATCGATTGGCATGGCGCAATGAAGTTATGCCTAATGAATGGAAAGTGGCCGCGTTATGCCCAATATTCAAAAAGGGTGATTACTTGAAGTGCGACAATTATCGCGTTAAAGCTCTCCTTTGCACAGCTTACAAGTAACTGTCAAACATTATCTTGGGAGGAATAAGACAGAGATACTTGATTCACTAGAACAGTTTTCAGCTACCGTTGGTCTCAAAATAAACGATTCCAAAACCAAATATCTGATCTCTGGTTTTCGAGACCAAGGCGGAAATGTTTTGGATCTCTCATTACTCACGATAATAGTGAAATTGTATAGAGTGTTCATTAGACCAGTTGTGACGTATGGATGTGAGAGTTGGACCTTGTCGGATGAGTACGAAAGATGGCTTCTTACATTCGAGAGAAGCATTATACGTGTGGTATATGGCCCAAAACGTGACGTTGATGGCACATACCGACTTTTTTTTCAATCACGAGATCAGGAATTAAATGCAAATTACTGATAGCGTACATGAAATCGAAGGATAGTGTGTACTCTCGCTAAGTCGCAGTGGGTGACGATGGCTTCACGACGTAGAGGGCGATCTGGTATCTTCTAATTTCTTGCTTTAGTATGAAGGGCTCAGATTGGATGGAGTCAGATTGTTGAGACGGTACAGGCCAACAGTGGACTGTTAAAATCGGTAATAAAAAAGAAAAGTTTAGTTTATGTACCTGAGAAAACTTACTTTGCATCTCAGATTTTATTGGCTTTCTAATGTTCGAAAATCTTTACCCATCGTTTCGGTTTCTCACAGTTACTTGGATTCTCAAATGAGTCTGTCTACTAAAATAAACTTTGTCTTATATTATATCACAATGTCATATAAGCTTCTTCCTTTAAGCATACCATTGAGTATTTACACTTGGGAGATGCGGTGAGTACGAATGATGAAAAATTTATGAGCTATAAAAGTGTATATAACTTATAATAAGTCTAATCCACCACATTTATCGACAAACACAAAAGAACCACATTAATAATGGATAATATACCACACATTGTCACGTACCACTTTGTCAATGTTTTGAAATCGATTTAATTGCATTTTTCGCTCTTATATCCTCATGTACTGATTTTCAATGTTGTGCACATCAGTTATGATTACACACATTCAGAATATTTCAATAAAGAATAAGAGTTTAATTGATGTATAGTATATAAAGATGAAAAATATTGATGTGTATAGCTAAGCAAAAATCCTTGGCCGAGATGTTATTTCACTCAACATACATTGATTATTTTTATTTAATGTCTTCCTGCCTCGAGAGAGATTTTGATTTTTGCTTCTGAAAAGGATGCTTACTATAATGTAGTAAAATATCGTTTAGAGCTGGAACGATATATATGTATGTAGACTAAAATAATAAAATTTCTTAATTGTTGCTTTTATAGAAGGAATGTTCGAATAAATATTGAACGCCATGGGCATGTAAGAGAGGTTCGTCTAAAATGGGTTTCCGTTTAAAACGGATTTTTTTCTATCGATAATATTTTCAATGTTGAGATAAGATGCTACACTTAAATTTATTTTGATATGAATTTATTTTTATTGGCATATGTGGTTATTGTTATTTTGTAGATAAACCCCATCGGAAATCATTCGAAGAACTAAGTATTCTTAAAGCGAAACACGAATTAGATCTTATGATAACAGATGTTTATTTATCATGTCCTTATCGATTCTGGGTATGAACTGTATAAAACATGCATACCTCAAAACGATGCCAGACCATTTATTTAGCTGAGAATGGAGCAATTAGAGTTCCCAGAAGTAAGGTTAAATATCTTCAAGAGATTGCTACTTTCGACTGTATGCTTTGACATACCTTTTATGTTACAGAATATTGACAAAAACTTACATTGAGACAGAGATCTTATTATATTAGAGATGTACAAAGCCTAATAAATTTTTTCGTCGGATCATTTGTTGTTGTAAACTCGCATTGCAACCCTGGATGTGTATTAGTTTAAATTTTTGAATGTACATATACGAGAAAACAATACATTTACATTTCTCATTTGTGTTTTTGTGGATCATCATCAATAGCAATCAATCAAGAACTGAAAAGCATAATGTCAAGAAAAGCAAAAGCCATCAACTTCAGCTTGGCTGGGTATAGCCCAAGATTTTTATAGACGTTGAAACTTCCCAAATTGCCTCGGGGCCGTCGATGGCAAACACATCAAAATGTTTTGTCCCGGTAATAGTGGAAGTCTCTATTATAATTATAAAAAGGCCTTTTCGATTGGTTTAATAGCGGTGGTAGATGCGAAATACAAATTCGTAATGGTTAACATAGGATCGTATGGTTCCAACAGCGATTCTGCTGTATTTGCAAATTGTAATTTTGGCGAAGCATGGATGAAGAACCCGAAGCTTTTAAATTGTCCGAAAGATGCATGTCTGCCATGAACTAATAGTTTGCCCATGCCACACGTTTTAGTAGGCGATGAAGGCTTTGGACTTAAATCAAATTTGTTGACACCTTATCCATGGCAAAAACTATCTATAAAACAACGATTATTCAACTATAGGTGAGATTATTTTCATTATTTCTCAATTTTTAATAATCTGTTATTTTATATAGGTTATTTAGAGCTCGACGAATAGTTGAGAATGCATTTGGTATTCTTTCCCACACATGGAGGATTCTACTTAAGTCGCTGGAAATCCAAGTGCCATTGGCCAAGCAGTTGGTTCTGTGCTGTTGCATTTTGCATAATTTTTTGAGGTGTCACATAAGCAACGCCGATTTGCCGAAATAATCCCGATGAATTTTCAGATCTTAATATGGAAAATGGAACAAAACCTGCTTCTTATTCATACGAAGTTCGCGAAATATTTGCTGATTGGTGCTTAAACGAAGGAAATGTTCTTTTCCAACATGACATGATTTAATTTGCTATTATTTTTAATAAATCTCATATTCATAGAATTAAATTTTACTATGCTTGTTGTATTTCAAATAATATAAAATTAAAAATTAAATTAAATTAAAGTACAGTTCAGTCTTCCAGACTATTTTCACAAAATGTATAAACAACTCAAAACTTAAATATTTAATTTGTAATTTGTTGCAAATTAATTTGTTTGACTAGTTGCAAACTTCCAATCTGAAACTCGATTTGTTGTTGCATACTATAATCTTTAGTTAGTTCAGCGAGCGTTGTGAGAAACGTAGTCATCGGATATAATGGAGCTGCTATTTTTTGGAACTGGATCCAATATTTTTTCAATGGACTTTAGAACTTTTTCAATCAGTTCATCATTTTTGTTGTCATTTTTTCGATTCGAAAAGAATCCCTCAGATTTATCCATTTTATTTGGCACACATCAACTGAATTTTAATTTAAAAAACAATGTTTATTTTAATTGGACAACATTTTAATGTGACTGGAATTGGGCTTACCAGTTTTTTTGTAAAGTTCTTGCTTTGTCTTCCCAAGCCACTGCTTTCTTGTGTTTATCCTTATATGCTTTAATTGTTTTGTTGTAAATTAAATCATGCGCTTCTATTTCAATTATTAATTAAGCTTCAATGTTCGGTTTTCTCAGTTCCTGAGTTCGTCCGCTTCTTTTTTAATATTTTTTTGTTGATTATGTTTTTTTGATTCCATGTTAACTTTCGGTATAATAATTACTATTTTCTGATAATGTGATTTGTTATTTTATTTTTTATTTAAAATTTTTTTTTTTTATTAAGTTGGTACTACGTAAATGTTTTGGTGTTATCATTGAAAATTCACTTTTATTACAGAAAAACCAAACGAAAAATTTTTCGTGTATTTTTTTTGACGAAAAATTTAAAAATATTTTTATTTTTCTGACCGAAAAAGTTTAAATTCATTTTTTTTTGCAAAACGTAATTACTTTAAATTAAATTAGTTTTGCTTTGTGTTAACGAATAATATTCAAGATAAAATATATATATATATATATATATATATATATATATATATATATATATATATATATATATATATATATATATATATATATATATATATATATATCATACTAATTCTTTTGGAGTTAAAAGCATAAACATAAAATCAATTTTCGTTTCCGTTTTTCTGTGGGTAAAGCCTGATTTCCATTATGAAAAAATACTGACAAAATAGTGAAGGCGGGATAAAAAATATAATTTTTTTTAAAGTACGAGTGAAATAAAAAATATTTCCATTAAAAAAAATTTATTCAGTACTGAGTAAATTTTTATGGTTACTGAGAAAATAATTATAGCAGTACTGACAAAATAGATCAAGAGAAGTATGTATTTTTATTCAGTACTGGAGAAATATCTTATAGGAAAAATAAAGATGGCTGATTTTTTGTAGTCAATGAATAATTTTAACAAGTGGTCAATGAATAAAACCAACACAAATTTTGCCTTCTCAAATTTTCTTTCAATCTTGTGTATCCTTGAATTAGATCCTTTTTTGATGTCATATTTCAAATTTTGTTTGATGTTCATTTCCTAAAACTTTCTATTAGGATGGCTGTGTCGAGTGTCTTTACAATGAACAACAGCGCATGGTAACCACTAACCATGTGATTTTCTTGCCAAAAAAGGCCACTTAGAAAGAAATAATAAACTAAAATGATCTTAAATTTCTCCGTGATGAAAACTAACGATAATTTATTAACCAATTTAATTAATAATTTATGAAAAATATGAATCATTTAAGGCTCTATTCCTTGGGAAAAATTGACTGATAGTCAAAAAAGACTCCAACTGAAAGAGAAAGACAACGTTATTGTTTTTTTATTTATTTATAGCGAATTATAGCAGAATTTTGAAAAAATCATAACCAAAAAACTCATTATTTATTCATTGTTGGAGATTTTATTAATTGTATATTAAAATTTATTATTAAATATCACAATGCTACACAAATATGATTTGTTATTTCAATTCAATTATAATTTTACCTATAAAATTGGTTGTGTGCGAAAATAATTTCTTGTCTTACACAAATTTTATGTAGAATACTGAGTGTGACTGCAATAAAAAGTATTCAATTTTATAATTTTTATGGCAGTCACAATACCACAAACAGAAATATTTTTCCAGTCAAGTTTGACTGAGATGGTTTTTTGTTTCGTTTGCACTACTGTTTAATATATATTTTTGTCTCATTTTAATTTTTACTGACAGTCAATTTTTCTCATGGAATAGAACCTTAAAGGGACTTATTTTCAGTTATACGTTTATTAAAAAGACTCGTTTATTTAATATCTTGGTTGTACACGTAAATATAACTTTTAAATTTTAAATAAAAAGTCATACATTTTTGGTTTTAAATTTTCTTTAAGTTAATTTTTTATTTATATAAAAAACTTTGACGTTTGGAATGTTACTCCTGAATCAAGTTGTAAATCTCCAATTCTTCTAGTTTATAAGCGGTCATTTTAACAGGTCCTTTGTAGCACCTGTGTTTTTCGTAGTTTAATGTGTGTCACTTTTCATTTTTCCAATTTTTTTTATGTTTTCCGTGAATCTGGTGTCAAAACTTCTACCGTCAAAGATCCTTTCTGCTTGTGTACCTAGAAGCCATTTTGCATAGCCATGTGTTAATTGTAGTTAGGTCTTCCGTGTAGTCTTGATTGTTCAAACTGTTGAAATTCATAATTAAAAGTCCTCGTATGTGTGACTTATTCTACTTTTAAATTTAATCAAATACAATATTTTCTATTTAAATTCAAAAAATATTCTTTATGGTAGAATTATTTATTTTTATATATTAAATTTATAACTACTGAAGATGGCAACTTGATTACCGAAATATATTTAATATATGAAAATAAATAAGGAATATTTGTTGAATTAAAATATCAAATATTGTATTTGATTAAACTTCATTGTTCATTAGTATTGTATTGAACCTATTAATTAAGAAGTTAAACGCAGCCACTTTATTGCTGGGTGGTTCGAGGAATTATCTGTGTGGTGTGGTCTGTTTGGATTAAATGTATCTATGTTTATTATTTGTATTTGTAATTGTTAAGTCAATAGGAAATTAATCGGCTTCTGTCTCTAAAATAAATTTGATGTGTCGGTGTTTATTGTTCGTGTTTGTGTGTAGATTATGATGTTGTCTGGTTGAACCATTGAATAATAATAATAATATATCATCAACGTAATATATCTGTGGCAGTTAGAAAGATTAAAGATTAAACTCAGAAAGATTAACTTTTATAATACAATAAATTTATTTCCCAATAAAATAATAATCTATGGCTTAGAGGCCGTAAACGGCCCTTACCGCGTCTCAAATTTTAACGATTGGTGCACATTGTAGGTGGTCAGCCCAACGAATGTTTTTACACACAAACGCGTTTTTATGTCATCCGGTTGAATGTTAATTTTTGGTCAACGGCGGGAATCGAACTCGAGACCGCGGCGTGATGAGAAACTCTCTTAACCATTAAGCTGCATCCGGCGACGAAGTGCTTTATTTCCCAATAAATTCCACAAATAATTATTACTACACTTATTTTACACAATAATTATCACTACAATTATTTCCACACTTCACTTTCACTTTTTATCACTTCCCGATATTGACACTTCGAAATTCAAAATTGAACTAATTTTGTAACTCAAATGTCTCACGTATTTATACGACGCAAATACTTGTAGAACATTCCATTATTTTGCATCTCTACACTTCGCGAATGTTCTTTTCGTCGTATTTTGTTCGCTCCGCCTATTTCATTTTATATTTTTTATTCTGTTCGTATGTGTAAAACTTTGATTGCAGGGTAACCCCTACTGCTATAATTTATAACTCTTTTTAGTTATCACTGGTGACATCTTTGATTCGTCACAATATGTATGGGTGTTTCTTTTGTATACTATTCGCAGTAGTGATGGGCGAAACTGGTTAATTTACTAACCGAGAACGATTCGATCTTTTAAATCACTAACCAGGTTATTTTAACCTGATCTTTTAACCTGATCAGTTTAACCAATTCGATTCGAATTGGATAATTTAAAAGCGTCAAAAAACCAACTACAAACCTAAATTACATGAAATGAAGGATGTATATATATATATATATATATATATATATATATATATATATATATATATATATATATATATATATATATATATATATATATATATATATATATATATATATTCGCAGTAAAAAAAATTTACACCAATACATTACCAGGGTTACAATAATTTTACAACAACAATGCCATAGTAGATAAATGTTCATAGCTTTGTACATCTCTAATATAATAAAATCTCTTATTGAGAAAAAACTATAGTTTTTGGGTCCGAACTATTAAGTTTAAATTTACTGCATTTTCACGCCGATGTGCTTACATTTATTATGACAGCCGCTTACATTGCCACCCATTTGCAAATTTGTACTAACAAGATGGTACATTATTCAACCATTGGTATAGCAAAATGATTTGTTCGAGTCGTTTTGATACAGTTCAAAAATTTAATATTTAAACGGCTGATATCATCGGTGGTGTGTCTGAACCTCTGCTAAAACAGTTGTATTTGGTATAATCGACAATATTCTAGGTTTTTATCGCGTCCGTGGACTTTCCACATTTAATAGCTTAAAGACTGTTGATGGCGTTGTTAATCTGTCTGAAGTGCCTTAGATCTTCAAGGCAATGGTAATTAATGACATCACGTGTGGTTCTTGAAGGTGAGAACACAGAACTTTTAGTTAAAATTATCTGTTTTGTCAATGGAACATTACCACATGAACATACATAATTGTATTAAAAAGTATAATTATTTTGATGTAGTGACCAGGGTCTTTTAGTCAACCCTATAGGAAAATTTCTTGCTGGGAAATGTAACAAAGCATGCAACATTTGCTGGAAATGGGTTGCAGCAGACGCGTGTACTGGTTAATCGTTTCGGTGATCAGACCCATAATCTCGTTTGCCACACTTATTTGGTGGCCTAGAATATTGAGCGGGATTGGAGGGAGACCTCTAAATCGCTTTCAAAGATTTGGTTGTCTGGGTATTGTAGTAGGAATGGTGTGCTGCAGTAGGAATGGTGTGCATAGCTCCACACCATTTCAAATGCAGCTCTTGAGATAGCTATCGCTTGATTTTTGGATCAGAAGGTGTCCAGCACAAACAAACACTCGCATACAAGGCAAAGTCAATCTTTCTAGCCCTTCTGGGATCTATCAGATATTGAGGGAGATGGGCCGGTACTCAAATACCTACATGGGACTATAATCACACATGGGACTATAATAGCCCATCCTACCCGTCCGGTGGCCGTATGATGATCTTTAATGAAGGTTCAGTATGCTGTAATCTAGCTGGTGCCGAGTTATATAAGTTATATATCCAAAATCCTGAGACGAGTTATCAATTCCACTTGGTAGTTACGCTACTGTTTTGAAAGTAGCACTCTTTGCAAACAGTTTCGATAAAACAATATTGGCACCAATAAAGTTCACTGGATACCAGTCACATGGGAATCTAAAGAAATATATTGGCTGATAAGTTGGCCCATTTGGGTGTGGGTTCCAGTTTTATGGGACCTGAAACCGGTTTCCGAGTGACGTCATTATATTTTAAACGAGAAATTGCCTATCAAAAGAGATGGGATAGCGTTATCTCTTGTCAAATGTCGATCTTCTTCTTTGGACCAATAAACCAACAACATACACACTTTAAGGATCTTGCTGAGAATTCTCACTAGGCATTGCTTCCTCAATAATCATGTGTTTCGAATGAAAATTCGGAACATTGTAAACTGCAAACAGTGTGGGGGAAGGAGAAAAAGAAACTGTTCTGCAATTTTTGTGCTCCAGTTCATCATACTCTTCCCATACACTGCTTTTCATCGCAATCCCTATCTGAGGATCAATTGACTACCTTGAGGATATCAAATATCTTCAATTTCATTACAAGAACAAACAGATTTCGGGACGGATGTCACAGTGAGCCTATCGAGCCTGAGATAAAAAATTATTATGTTGACAAATGAAAACTGATAATTGGTTAAATGCAATAAAGCTCTGAGTCTTGTCACAAACAGAATTAGGTATATAGAATTAAATACTTCGACTTTTTTAGGTCTCATTTATATATGTTTCGAAGCTAAGTGAAATCAAAACCAACCAAAGAACATAAACAACTTGAAATAAAGACATTAACTTAACAAATAAAAAAATTTAAATCACCACAATTAAAAAAAAGCTTTTTAATTATCAATTCACTCACTCAATGTATTTTGGTTTTATTGCTGTGTGCCAGATAAGAAAAATAGTCTTTTGTTTGGAAAAAAAAAACAACGAATGAAAATTTATTTAAATTTAAATTAAAATTACAAAAATTGTCATCAAAATATATTTCGGTACATTATACGAGACGAGAGAGACAATAAAATATAAATTCGTTCCCATTCATCTCTATACATAAATACGTCTATATATGTACTCGTATATAGAGGATAGAGCTTTCACAGTGCGGAAAAATTACTTTTCTCGTTCGTCAAGTTTCTGTTTTAATTACATTAAATATTTATGAACATTTTGATTACATAAGGTGAATTAATTTGTATATAAGGTTATTATTTTTATCCATTTTCTTGTATAACTTCTTACATCTAAACATAAGTATATTCACATAATCATGATAAGTCGTTAAATTAAATAAAACAATTTTCAAGGACTTTTTCTATTGTTGAATTGTTTATGTCAAACGAATAATTATCTTGCTTATAGTTAGTAAGGTGGTATCAGTCCTCCCGTTATCGTGACCAGAGCATTGCACGAGAGATAGTGAAAGATTGAACCACACAATACTTGTTCCCGAAAAAAAATTTAAAGAGTCGATTTGGAGTACATTATATTGAGAAGTTGGGTTTTAATGTGAAGACATGTCCACTTCGAGTAGTAGTTCAAAGGTACCCAAGCCATGTGAATATAAAATTCGTTAATCTACCTACGTTCTTTTTTAACGATGATATCCAACAAATATAGCACTGGTCCCAGTACTGCACTGTGAGATCTAGATTTTCCATGTATTACATATTCGCAACAAAATTGTCAATAACACTGAGTTTTTTACGGCGTTTACAGGCCCGTAACGTGTCAACAGGCCCGTACCGAGTCAGACTCCATCGGTTTCGATTACGAGCCAGCTCTTCATACTGTTGCAATCAATAAGCAGATGCCAGATCGCTCTAAACGACCCTCCCTTCAAAAATCGACGTTTAATTCGGTTCGGATCAGAACGCACGAAGCTTTCGATACTGTGGTGGTATTCTATGAGTCTGATGTTTCGTTCAAAATATTTACGAAACAAAGATGCTTCCACTCACATAGTCTCACACCCATTATTATCCCATTAATATATTCGGTGTTACTAACTCAACCTGCTATGTTTCCTGCTCAATCTGCTCAACCTGTACCAGTATCGTGTAAATTGCAACGCAAACATAAATTAAAATGTACATTAATCTGCTGTCACTTAATTGAATACAACTACATGATATGCGAATCGATAACATGATTTTTATCAGTGTTGGATATTGGCTGTATATAAACAAACCATAATCGAAATTGCTTCATTACATAACTACGACCCTGTCTCGAGAGATTGGATATGATTGTTGTTGTTATAATAGGTAAACAACATACAATTGTGAAACATCGAATATGTTGTGTTACACAATGTGAATGTTTACCATCATGATCACATAAGAAAAGCACATTAAATCTTAGATTTTTTTTTGTGTTGTATTACATCGTCTCTATGTATCCGAAGACATATCAATGTGGATGTGTTGATTTTGGACCATTGGTTTCTTCCTTTTTTATGTATATTGTTGTTTTATTTTCGAATCATCCCTTTTCTGTGTGCGGGACGACAAAAGTTTTTGAATTGATGTTTTTTTTCCAAAGGACTATCTAAATACGATCCTATGTCTATATGTACATATAATAACAGATTTTTGCTTAAGGACACACTAAACGAAATGATGTCTGTATGTATAGTGTAAATTATGGTACATATTGACCACTTTACTGTCCTTGCGAACTATGGTTCCATCATATATACTTAAAAGCGTTTTTCAATCCAGAGTATATGGCTAGTCGTATCTGACCTTGGTATAGAGTTCGAACACTCCACATTTCGGTCCGTCATATCGTTGAATCCGGTTTAGTACTATGTTGATAGGATCTTAAGTTTGAAATGAAAAACAAATCCTGATAATAGCATAAAATATCAAAAGCTGTACACAATGTAACACATTTAACAACTTTTCGAATGCACCGAAGAATGAAGCGAGCACAAACTTAATTTTCCGTGTCGTTGTTCATTTCCTTATTATTTTTGTCGCCTAGAGCTTTTGCTTTTAACAAAGCATTTACAAAACTAAAATCCATCTTTGTTTTTTTTATGAAAAAATGAATACCATTTCAGAGATAATTAAGCATCCTGGGAGCTTTTTTTGATAGAAACATTTTCCATTCTCATTATCATAAAATATATGTCACATATATTTCTTTTATACGTCACCCAAAGTAGTGCAACAATAACAAAAAAAATTGATTACATCAATAAACGATTTTTAAATGAACTAAATTGCTTAAAAGCTCTTCTGTACATATATACTTACGTGCACATGAATGTGTATATAATTATAATTTATATGCAGGCAATGTTATTAATTTTATATAGAAAGCTGTTCGAAATATGCATAAATTGCAACGACATCAACTTTTTATATACTCGTATATATGCACATATACACTAGAGATAATGTACTTATATATAAGAAATTGATTGCTGTTGAAATTTAAAAAAAAAGAATCAAGAGCTTTGTACATATAAAGACGTTGAGAAGGAAAAATTATTATAATTTTCTTAATTATTCCCACTTTCAGCTGTTCATGGTAACTTCATTAATTCATCGTGTTATGTTTGCAAGCATTAAATTGTGTAAAGCATGGCTCCTTCTCATTTGGCCTTTTTGAAACACTTGAGCTTTAAACCGAGAAAAAGTGCCGCAAGCCATTGTTCCGTCTGGAATCAGAACCAGCAAACAAAAATCTAAAGAAAAGCACGAAATCTTAAGCCTTAAATATCTTCTACATAGAAGAAGAATCACTGTAGAGGAACCCAGGAAAAGAACTGGACCAATACAATGTATGAGGTGCCAAGAATACGGACATAGTAATGCCTAATGTACGTTGAACGATGTATGTGTCATCTGTGGAGAACTTTATAATTCAAAAGAGTGCGACAAAATCAAAACCCATACCTCTGTGAAAAGGTGTAGCAACTGCGACGGAAATCATACAGCAAATTTTAGTGGTTTCCCAATATATTTAGAGCTGAAACGTAGAATTAATCCTCGGCAGCGAGCAGAGTAACAAATATTTAAACTTTAATCATCCATGAGAACTGAAACTCATCCGGAAGTTGTTTCGTTCACCAACATCCAAGGCGAGAAACTAGATGCAACCTAAAACATACGCTAGCATTCTTAAAAGATCCACTGCAAAAGTACAAACCAGTGAAGAAGGAAACATCTCTTCAGCTTTAACCAAGCTCACCGATATGATGCAAAGTTTCATGGTAATGATGGAGAGAACCATAGATTTAATGATGCAGATTGTCACTAAGAATCAAAAATGACTGTCCTTAAAATATCAATTTGGAATGCAAACGGCCTAGCACATCACAAAGCTGAGGTTCAAGCATTTCTCATCGAGCACAATATTGACATAATGTTTACATCAGAAACAAACCTTACAAATACGAACTATTTTAAAATTAATGGGTATTCAATTTATGATACTTAACATCCGGATGGCAATGCACATGGTGGCACAGCCAACTAGTTAAACTAGTTAAATATGAGACAGAACATATCCAATCAACGAGTATCTGCCTGCAAGAATGGTCTGGTAACTGTGTAACCGCAGTTCCTGGATTATTTTAACCGGTTGGGTAATAAATTCCTCGCGGGAGGTGACTTCAACGCTAATCATACTATCTGGAGAGTCAAGACTAACATCACTTAAAGGCAGACAGCTTAATGAAGCGATAGAAGAACAGAGTTTGGATTACTTATCGGGTGGTCAACCAACCTACTGGCCATCAGATAAAAAGAAAATCCTTGATCTAATTAACTTTTGCGTAACGAAGGGCATTTTACGCACGAATATTAAAGCAACCAACTGCTACGATCCCTAATCTGCTCATTCACCGGTAATGATAATACTAAGTCTGTGTTAAAGGCAGAAGCACGGAAACGTCTCACAAACAAGCGAACTAAATGGGATCAATATAAGAGGCTAGTCAAACAGATTGTTAGATAAACTGCTTCAGAGAAGTTGAAAAAATGTTTTGAAGAGATCAGCAGAAAAAGCTACACCCGCCATCAATATTCCTAAAAAATTTAATAAACTGCCGCAAGATATCAATGGCAATGGCAATAATCTAAATCTCCTTAATTGAAGGGGAATAATACATCAGGCAATAATACTCTACGATTCACACTGAGAGAAGAACAAAACCCGGGTGTCCAGAATTATTTAAGAGAACTCTCGGCAACTGAGAGAACAGATTACTTCTTGTGGAAGGCAACCAAAAGATTGAAAAGGTCAATTAATTCAAATCCACCGAATAGACTACCAAGTGGCAATTGAGCAAGAAGCGATTAAGAAAAAGCCATAGCTTTCGCTGCTCATCTGAAAGAAGTATTCTCACCTCATAAAGAAACCAATCAAATCGTGCTACCTGAGCAAGAGGATGATTATTCGTCGTTCAAATTTAAGTGGAAAAGTGTAAAGAATACAATCAAAGACCATATAAGCCTGAAAAAGCGCCGGGAAATGATCTTTTTACAGAAAAAATGATAATAGAATTGCCCGATAAATGCTTAAAACTAATAACATTTATATTCAATGCTACTGGTAACATTCCCCAAAAATAGAAAATATCCCTTATCACAATGATACTAAAACCAAGAAAAAATGAAACGCAAATACCATCATATCGTCCAATAAGCATGCTCCCAACAATCTGGAAGCTTTTGGAAAAAATGATACAAGCTAACTTAAACCAGTACAAGAAGAGCGGCAAGATATACTAGACCATCAATTTGGATTCCGAAGCTAACATGGAACCATTGAACAAGTGCACAGGATTGTAAATACCATCAAAACTCCTTTGAGGAAAAAGAATACTGTTCTGTTGTCTTTCTGGATGTAGCACAAGCATTTGATAAAGTTTGGAATGACGGGTTAATATATAAAACTAAAGATCTCCTGCCAGAGAATTTTTATTTGGTTCTGAGAAACTATCTGCTTCAAAGACAATATATCGTTAAACAAAACAGTGCAACCACTGGATTAAATGTCATTAGCACAGGTGTTCCACAAGGCAGCGTCCTTGGACCAATGTTTTCCTTGTTACACTCAGCCGATCTCCCTTTTGCCAACAAAGTAATAATATCAATATAGCAGATGATACAGCCATTTTGGTGACACACAAAAACCCTCACACTGCCTCAAGAGGATTGTAAAGTCATTTGTCTAAAATCGAGGAATGGCGAAAGAACTCCTCGATAGCTAAAGAGCGAATAAAAGTGAATGAAAATAAATCAACTCATATCACATTCACTTTGAATAAATGCACTTGCCTTAACAAACAAAGGTTAAATACTTAAGTTTACATCTTGACCGACTTTACATAATAAAATTAAACTTTACATAACAAAGACTTGCTGTACAAAGCGATAATTATGCCCATATGGACCTATGGTATTCAGTTGTGGGGATCCACCAGTGCTTCAAACAGAGAACTCCTGTAACAAACACAAGCGAAAACAGTGCGCAGTATCACGAATGCTCCATGGTATATTCGAAACACTAACATCCACAAAGACCTTGGTATTAAAACCATTAAAGATGCCATCAGAGAGTATAGTTCGAAATATTACTCTAAATTACACGTCCATCCCAATCAGTTGGCCACGAATATGATAAAACAGCCGAAATATAGACGACTAATATGTAGATCCACTTGGACTTATGAATCTTTAAATTTGTTTTAATGCTTTGTATATTATGATTAATATAATTTAAAATTGTGAACTATAATAATAAGTATCAACATTACCGCCCAGGTGACGCAATGGTTAAAGCTACGGCAGTTGGAGCGGGAGATACCGGGTTCGAATCCCGATAGGGGCAGGATACAAAAGGGATTTTTCACCATACGATTACGATTGGTCGTGTGAATGAACACATCTATGACCCCCTGTTGGAGTGCAGAATTCATGTGCCAACCCATCTTCCATATCAGTACTATAGAATGTCATTGAGCCATGCAATGTGTGATGGTTCTACGTAAATCGGTCCGATAGCCGTACGTCCTGGATTTGGATGTAATGGCGTAACGTAAGGACGTAAAAATAAGCAAACTGCGAAAGAGTTGGAAGTGCCTTGAGCCCCGAAACAGATTGTAGAGATAAAAACAAAAAAAAATATAACATTGGTTAATACTTGTAAAATTGTATAATTTAGCTTATAAGATTTGAATACTTCTTCTTAGTTTCTTCTGTATTAAAATTCAAAAATAAAGCCATTGGCAGCATTATAACCATTGGCAGCATTTCAACCCTCAACTCCTCATCCCAAAGCAACTCTGAGCTAAAAAAAATCATAAACTTTTGTAAGAACATCAGCACTATATCAATCACACTAGATAGCTTTGCATTTTGATTTTCTCTTTTTTTTGCGTCATTCAATCTTGTTGTATCTAGGATTCATTCCAGATTTAATTTCTGCTCTAAACTCAACACTTAAATCGTTTAATGATTCACTGTTTATTTCAGAGGTTATAGATTCTGCCTTTCACTTACATTTACTGGTAACTCACATTCATTACATTATTGTCAAATATTCAAATTAATCTATCTTGCTAGTCACTACAAACCAATTCTGTATCCATCAATTACTTGCTTCTTATTTATGGACTGCACATTTCATCCCCTCTCTCTTGTTCAAACTAAAGCAGTTAAAGAATAATTTATTTTATTCATCTAACCACACATTGATCAAATGATTGACATTTTCACCTGTAACATTCAAATTAATTTATGCTCCAAGAAAACTGGACACTAAAGGAATTTACATTTTATCTCTATTAGCCACCTCTTGGAAACATGAGTGTTGTGTTGATCTTCATACCGAGTGGACGTGTATTTTCCGCTCGGTTTTTGTTTATATAAAATTAAATTAAATAAATGAGTTGGTTGTGTGAGTGTCATGTGTGATGCTTAAATCTGATGGCAGATGAGTGTCATTATTATATTATATTATGTTATTATATAATAATATTTTTATATAACATTTAGTTTGGTTCTTGCTTTTTATATATTATAACATATAACGTATTTGTGTTGGTATATTATACACAACATTTTTATATCACATCTCAATGTTCTGTTGAAAACGATCGCATTCGACGAGTCTTTCGTTTTGACTCGTTTGGTTACCCCATCCAATAATTCGCTCTTTATATAACTCTAAATTTCTAACTAAATAAACGTTATATACTTCCCTTTCCTTTAGACGATTTTTCATATTTTGTTTTATGCATGTATCATGGCATACTAGTAGAAGAGATTTTTTAATTTTAACGCGATCACCGCCATTTTGCAATCGTTCTATAAATTGGTAATTATATATGTACATTCAATGTAATTGGAGAAATGGTATTGGTTTGGATGTTTAAAACGCCAATATACACATTACAGTAAACATTTCAATGTCCTACTCATATTATGTAAATAACTCGTTTTTCGTTTAGTTCATCAAAATTCTCTTTCAATATGAAAGAGAATTTCTTGTTTATTCCAAAATCTGCTATATGAGGCTGTTTTATTTTATATTTTGTGAAGTTGTTATGTCCATATATATCGGTAATTACAGTAAAACCTTCCATATTGCTGGTTCTAGCTAATCAATGGTTTTACACGTAATGCTTTAATTTTTGAATTCTATATGAAACTTAAATTGGAATATCTGTAAGACTATTGCGGTTTTTGATGTGGTGCTTTGTGTATTAATGCTAGAATGGGTTGAAGATTGTTTTAATACGATCACTACCATTATACGATCATTATATATATATATATATATATATATATATATATATACACATATATATATATATATATATATATATATATATATATATATATATATATATATATATATATATATATATATATATATATATATATATATATATAAATATATATATATATATATATATATATATATATATATATATCTAATCATCAGAAATTTCTTATTGATTGATGACATTTTAATTGGCTAATTGTTGAAGTTCGATTTAGCATATTAATGTTCATATATTATTAAAATCGTGTTTTAATGAATCGCTTTTATTTCTTTTGATTTTATTTTTTCAATAAACTCCAATATATGGCATATGTCCTTTTATATATTCTATTGGTATATACTATGGTATATACTCTTGATTTTATTTGTCTTATTGTTTTTATGAATAATATTTTATTGAAATAATTTCATTTATTCACTTAAAGGTGTAGACATGCTTAAGATTGGATGGGTATTACTTGGTCGGTGGTCTTGACCAGAGGGTTTGTTTACTTTAGTAAGCGACTACTTTGCTGCATAGATAATCCTCTTAAATACTTTTAAACTTTCTGAAACAGATGACCCTTTGGTGATTTCTTTTATTGCGTTGTGGTGTGTTATACGAGCAATATAATTTTGTGTATTGTGTGAATGTTTGTTCTAAAATTTAAAACGGACTTAAAGATAGGATGTTTAATGGAGGGTAATGAATGCTCGGGTTGGTTAGGTGTGACTGTACTAAACAATTTGTTTATTTAAATAGTTTCCCTCACAAATGAATTGACAGTGTGTGGGATCATCGTGCTGTATATGGAAGTACTTTCGCGTCATCACGGAAATTTGTTTTTTAAAGTACTTCAGTTTTGGCTGTTGAGGAGATGCAAATACGTGTGATAAGTTTGGAATGGTCTTTATTTATCCAATTCACAATAGTAACAGGAGCGGGCTCTGGTCCCAATGTGAAAGTGATTGTACTTACAATATGTGATGATTTACTCATGGTGTAGATAGCGATGAATCTGCTGTGGATTGTCACCTTGGTCGTTTCTGTGATTAGCGTTCCTTTTCCTAAGCCTTGTATGTTAAGATGGAGTGTTTTAGAGTGGGAATTCTCAGATGTCCATTTGGAGCTCTACTGAGTGTTTCAGGATTGTGGTAACGTACCTAAGATTACCGTGGTTGGTTGGCTTGTGCTTTTCTTATCATATCATATCATATCATATCAGATGGAGTTAATGAAGAAGATAATCATAAAGTTAGAAAAAATGATATTGAATATAAATAATAGCTGATAATGTTCTTTGTAGCTCAGATGTTTACCTCAGAGGGAAATTTATTTGAGAGGATTAGAACGATAATTTATTTAAAATTTTATTTAAAATTTTTGAAACATAAAAGAGAACAAAAAGAATAGCTGCTGGATGGTATTTAAGATCAAACGATTCTCTTGCTTAAAGAATAGTACAATTACTATATAATTTATAAATCAATAAATATTTTGAATCGTTTGAATCGTTCACCATAACAGCAGCTATTCAGATAAGGATCCTAAAAGTGTAATAATGATCTACTCATATAACTAATAATGGTATGAATGGAACTGTATATATAATATTTATAATATAAACAGGCAAGAGTGAATGACACATAGGTAGCTAATAATGACAACAATATACCGATTTATTTATAATTTCATTCAAGTACATCACTAAGCTTAAATAGATCATCATAATATATATTGCTGTCGGGTCACTAAGACGTAACAACCCTCGCGTAACTGGTGGTGGGATGAAAATAGGGATAACAATAACTGACAGCATTTGATGAGATGATCCAAATAAAAGTCAAATGCTCCAGTAATAACTGTCGTAGACATTTACATATATATGATGAACATAGAACATTCCTATCCTATCCAACTAACAAATTAAAATCCAAATGTGAAAATGATTATACTAACAATATATTATAATTTACTAATAATGTAGTTAGCAATGATTTTGCTGTAGATTATCACCTTAGTCGTTTCTGTGATTAATATTCCTTTTCTTAACCCTTATATGTTGAGATGCAGGCAGGGCCTGGGCACGCATAATTTTGGAATAAATAATTCTCACATGAAACTCTACTGAATATACTCCAGGATTATGGTAACATACTTAGGATCACTGTAACTGGTTGGCTTGTACTTCTCCTATCATATCATATCATATCATTAGCCACCTCTTGGAGAACATAACACTTACAGATTTCTTTCCCGGTTTTGAGCCATGATCACCCATCATAATTGTGGAGATTCATCAAACCAATTATATCCATCAGCCATACCACAATCAACAGATAAAATTAGCACAGTACACTTGTTGCAATTTCTATCACCAAACCACTTTACATGTAGTGGTGCATCTCTGTATATCGTTAACATGAAATTTATTGCCATTCGTTATCGAGAGTTGGGTACGAGAACGAACAATGAAAACATAATAAAAGAAAATTAACTTTTCTTTAAAATTTTGTTTTTTATTTTTTCATATGCACTGCAACGTTTCTTATTGTTGTAATTCGCACACATCTGTGTGTAAATATATATATATAGCTCTCACTCGTGCTAAAGCTCTACACCATAGACTTATATACAGAAACAATCATGGGGATGAATTTCGTTTTTATTGCGATTTAACTCAATTAAATTTAAATTGGTTCGATTTTTTGCTTTATTGACTATGGATTGGAACAGTCAAGGCTTTATTGGAAAATTGACTGTAAAGCATATAATTCCTCGAAAAGCTCTCGTACAATTTATAGACAGCTTGTTGTATAAATGTAATTTATCTTTGTGGAAATCGCATTAATTCATGTAGCTTGCTTTCTCAAACGAAGGCAATGACAAATTAATTGGCGTATTGCAAAAACAGGGGGACTTATATACTGCACCCCAGTCTATCTGCAAATGTTTCCGGTTTTGTAATGATAAGGAAGATGGAACGTGATTGGAAGCAAAACGTGGGCTTAAGCAACACGATTAGAATATATTTGAATCTTGCCTCTTGTTTTCTGCGAGAGTCCATTTGGTTTTCTTTATTTGCCTTTAGTTGATAAACGTGTGTTCAACGCTTTGGTTCTCAAGCATGACATTTTGATAGAATATTGTAATCAAAGTATCTGCCCTCCTTAATTTTCTTCGTGTTTTCACCTAAATTGCGACTATCAATTGTAAGGGGTATCTTTTATGCTATTTTGATGGTGTCTCCATGAGAAGTATTAAAAACTTCAGTTATCTCAAAACACTCTTCGTACGTAGAAATTTAATCCCATAATGATTGCTTTGCTATGTGTTTAGCTATTAAACTTTATAGATAACTTATATATATATATATATATATATATCTATATATATAAAAGAAAGTGATGTTAGTTACTACGCTTATAACTCGAGAACGCCTGGACCGATTTCGGTGATTAGCACCAATTCGGACAGGTCTCCGGCCAAATAAGAAGAATACACAAGAAAATTTTGGAAAATTTCCCAAAAAAAAATTATGAAGAAAATTCATTTTCACATACATTTTTTTTATAACGCTATCTTAACTCAAGAACCCATAAAAAACATGATTGTAAATGCTATATTGCCAGTAGATGGCGTTGTATGCACACTTGGCAGATGCAAATATGACATATGTGACTGGAGTTTTAGTAACATAAATATTGGAATTTTCTTCAGCTTTTATCAGCTTTCGTTATTTATTTAAATTAAATTTGATTTAATACATTATTTTGAAACAATTTACTGTGAAAATTCCCAGCGAAAGGTGATTTCATAGAGGTGAGTTTAGTTTAATGAAATGCACATTGTAAATGGTATTGCGTGCTCATCGATAATCAACCCAAACGTTCATTTGGGATTGTGCAATTAATTTTTAGGTGGAATACTTTGAAAATTCATTTCATTTCATTCTGATTGATCATTTTGGTGTTAAATTCTATTTTGAAACGGTAAGTTGCCCAGAAAGATGTTTATTTTGTGAGTTTATGACATTTGATATTTTGTGTGTTCGTTTATCAGTGTAATTAACAATGCCAAGAATCAGAAGATCGAATCTTTCCCATCGCACGCGAAATGCAAATAGAGTTCGGAATATTGTCTATCAATTGACGGCGGATGAACAACAAATCGCACGAGAACAGCGTCGTGTTAGTATGGCCCGACTTCGTGCATCACAAACACAAGAAGAAAGACAGGCGGGAAATGAAACGGCGCAGTTGACAATGAGAAATCGTCGGGCAAATGAGACAACTCAACAACGTAATAATCTTAATCAACGTATAAGAAGAAGTGCTTCAAATGTTGATTTGCATCGAGTAGCGTTTCATTACGATTGCAGAATTGACTACAGCTCACATCCTTCCGTTCAAATTCACCCGATGGAGGTTATGTGCAACCATTGCCGTGCATTGAAGTTCGTTGGAGAAACACCTGGATTGTGCTGTCTCAGTGGAAAGGTTAAATTACCACCATTGCCCTTGCCAACAGAGCCATTGCGTTCTTTGATTACTGGTGAAACACCAGAATCATGTCATTTTCTGTCGAACGCTCAGAAATACAACGGTTGCTTTCAAATGACTTCATTTGGAGCAGATATTATTCATGAACGCGGATTCAATCCAACATTCAAGGTAATAAATTAACCGATCAATTTCTTTTGATGAACAAAAAATATTTAATCTAATTTCGTCATTGACTCTAAAGATCCAAGGCCAAATTCACCATCGAATTGGATCATTGCTACCAATTGAAGACGCACAACATAAATTCCTTCAAATTTACTTCATGGGCAATGTGGAACATCAACTTGATCAGCCGTGAAACAATCAATACGGCAATGAGAAGAGGAATTCTTTTCGATTTGCAGCAGCTGCTTCATGAACATGATGCATTGGTCCAGTTATTCAAAACTGCGTTGGATCGCATGCCAACTGATGACTATAAAGTCGTGATCAGAGCGGATAAACGACCTGCTGGAACGCACGAACGCCAATTCAACGCTCCAACAATAGATGAGGTTGCAGTTGTGATTGTTGGCGAAAACCAGGAATCACGCGATATTGTGCTCGCACGTCGGGACTCGGGGCAATTGCAACGAATATCCGAAACACATCGTTCATACGATGCATTGCAATACCCACTGATGTTTTGGCAAGGAGACGATGGATATTATATCAACATCAAGATGATAAATCCATCGACCGGTGAGAATAGATTTCATAATAATTTTCATTTCAATATGACACTACTGTCACTGTTATCATTTTAGGTGAGGAAACTACCAAGAATGTCAGTGCAATGAATTTTTACGCGTATCGTTTAATGATTCGCCAAAATGTTGACAACTATTTGCTTCGATTTCGCCGATTGTTTCAGCAATTTTGCGTCGATGTGTATGCCAAAATAGAAGCGGAGCGCCTCCTTTTTATCAATTTAAATCAAACCAAATTACGTACGGAGCAGTACATTCATTTACGCGATGCAATTAGCACCGAAGGAAATGCATCTGATTTTGGTCGGTTGACCATTTTACCGGCGACGTTCGTTGGCAGTCCACGTCATATGCATGAATATACTCAAGATGCAATAACATATGTACGTCATTACGGCCGTCCAGACCTGTTCATCACCTTCACGTGCAATCCTAAGTGGAAAGAAATTGTTCAACTGCTGCTTCCTGGACAAACATCAAGTGACCGCCACGATATCACCGCACGTGTATTCAGGCAAAAAATCCAATCGCTCATGCACTATATTGTTAAGCATCGTGTCTTTGGGGATACTCGATGTTGGATGTATTCGATTGAATGGCAAAAAAGAGGCTTACCGCATGCGCACATTCTTATTTGGTTAGTCGAAAGAATACATCCTTACTATTGCCTGGCCAAAGCGCAATACACAATACTATCATGACATTACACATGTTTTCAGATAAAAATTGAAGTCTCTAATTGTTTTCATTACAAAGTTACATGTATTTGGTCCCACACGTTGCTGGATGTATACCGTTGAATGGCAATAGCGCGGGTTACCTCATGCACACATTTTGGTATGGTTAATCGATAAAATACGTCCTGAAGAAATCGACAGTATAATTGCTGTTTATAGAATTGTTACTGCAAATATGATTCATGGCCCATGTGGCAATCTGAATGGCATACGGGAAATGTACTAAAAGCTTTCCAAAAAAATTCACTGACGATACGATCACAAATATTGATGGATATCCAATATATCGCCGAAGAAATTGTTTTCTTTATAAACAATCCCTACAAATAATGTATATGGCAAAACGAAGTTTTTATTAAATGTCCCTGGAGGCCTCGCGCTGCGTAGCGGGCGTAGCCAGCAAGTATATATATATATATATATATATATATATATATATATATATATATATATATATATATATATATATATATATATATATATATAACGATAACTTATATATATATATATATATATATATATATATATATATATATATATATATATATATATATATATATATATATATATATATATATATATATATATATATATATATATAAGTTATCGGAAACGCAGCTTAAGCTTGCTACAGAGAATCTACTTAATCAATTTGTATAGGCGTAAAGCGCGATGGCTGAGGTAAACTATTCAATATTTTTTTTCCCCGTGCTACATTTACCACCCATAACAAAGCACATACATCCATCACAAGAGTTTCACACCAACATTCTAAGGCAAAAGTCTAAACCAACTTGAGATTTAATTATTTATATTATTTTTTTTACGAATCTTTTTTTACAATGATTCGTTGAGCCACCAATATTTAATGCGTAATGTTCCGTGGCAGTATCGGAGGCATTTCCTCTCAAATACTCTCAATTTCTCCATGGTATTTGGCGAAATGTTCCACCATATATATATAGACAACCATATGTTCGATGTGCAAAACATTATTTTGTTTGAGTAGAAGATTGGTTTGACCTAGGCAATTTGCTTCGTGGCATGATTGTCCAGGTAAATCAGCTTGTCTAGCTCTATCCTTAGATATTTAACACATGGCTTCTGCTCACATGCCGTACCAGCTTTTTAGATTTGGAATTTCTCCAATTGTGTTGCGTGTCTCCGTGTGCCAGCTGGGAAGGTTTGCTAAACAGGATGGTCTCACATTTCGTGGGGTTGATTTTTATCCGCTTTGGCCAAATAATCCATTGTACATGCTACTGCCGCTTGTATATTTTGTGTGATGCTTTTGATTTTGTTATGTGTGGCGTAAATCACTAAGATATCTGCGAACGTTATTGTTTGTATCTCAGGTTTGTTCAATTGCTTGTGTTCTGCACGTTCCTTCGTAAAGAAGTGGAATAGTATAGGCGCCGTTATTGACCCTCGCTGCAACCCGTTATGTGTACTGAATATGTTGTCCGATCTTTAGCCAACTAATTTGAATGCCTTATCCATATCGATTAACACTGTTACCCCTTTTTGGTTCAGATTTCTGCACACGTCCGAGGTCAGATTAGTGATTGCATGTATAGTTGAGAGACCATATCTGAAACCAAATTATCTCAAACATTTTTCTGAGGTTAGACAGCAGGCTTATCGGTCGGTAACTATTTGGATGCATCGCTTACTATTTGGAATTTCCTCTTGATGTTCGTCGCTTGAATCTCATCCTTCATTTGTTTTTTCACAGCCAATTGATTCCCATTACACAATTTTGAATGATTCAGATAATGCATCAGCATGATTATCACAGATCCAACCTTAATCTTCAAGTTATGCTGTGGAATGTTGCCAATTCATGTGATCAATCCGTTTGAAACATGAACAAGAATTAGACCACAGCTGTTTGGAAAAATCACCAGTTGATATGCCATTCTGTAAAACAAATCTCCTGTTCGTGGTCAACTGCAACTTCGTTACTTAGTTGCAGTAGACCACGAACAGGAGATTTGTTTCACAGAATGGCATATCAAGTGGTGATTTTCTGATGTGTTGCTCTGAAACTTCTTGAGTAATTTCATAAAACGCCTCAAATAATCGTTTGTATGCTCAATAGAACATACACTCGCTTTTTTATTCGTGTGGATATTCATCGGCAACTTAAATGCAAAATAAAGCTCTTCATTGGTGCTAGCATTACCCATTTTGACAAATAGTTGCCGTATACAAGCAAGCACGTGTCTTCGATCATGATTAAAGCTTCATTGCGTATCTCGCCGGAAATGACAATGAGAAAATGCTGTGGTATTCCGGCAAATCAGGCGTATCTAAAAACGTAATCAATCCGGTTGAAACATCAACTCTGATTTTTGTTATCAACTGCAACTTCGTCACATAGCGGCACAAACTCGATGGCATGCCTTGAGATCATCTACAGCTGTTGATCTCGGAATGACAGGTAGCGTTTGATGAATTAAAACGTCTTAATTCATTTCATAAATCCTTCATCGATTGATTGAACGCTTCCAATGCTCGTTTGTGTGGCGTTGTGCACTCGTCCCAGATAATGGTTTTGCGTACTTTCGGCCATCGCCGAATCCTTGGCAATTTGTGTAGTAAATAAAGTCACAGAAGCTGGCACATGTGTTCGATCATGACTGAAGTTCTATAAAATGAACGACAATTGCACAACGCTTAAGTCAACGTACAACGCCATCTACTTGATTATAACATTAATGATCACACCCCAGCACCATCTCTTATTTATCTGGTAAACAACTTTTAATTTCATATAAAATAATTCATATTTCTTCGAGTTTTCCGAAAGTTTTCTAATTTATCGTTCAGATTTTGTAATTTATATCTTTTTAAAGACCATCTGGATCGGATGCGCGTAAAATCCGGTACAAAAACATGATTGTTCGATTTTCCGAATTTTCTGACTCTCCCGGTGAATTTTTCTTTGAATTGAAAGAATAGATTCAGCCGAATCGGTTCAGCTATTCTCAACTGATTCCCATACCATTTTTACACCATTTTATACATTGAGATAATTCGATTATGGGTCATTAGATCAGAAATTAATCCTTATATCGTGCACGAAATTAAAGGATAGGGTAAGGCTGTTTCGGTGTTGTTACCAGTCTAAAACGTGACGGTCGGCGAATGACGGTTTCTAATCATAGAAAACGAACGGTTTATAATCATAGACATTGAGATAATTCGATTATGGGTCATTAGATCAGAAATTAATCCTTATATCGTGCACGAAATTAAAGGATAGGGTAAGGCTGTTTCGGTGTTGTTACCAGTCTAAAACGTGACGGTCGGCGAATGACGGTTTCCAATCATAGAAAACGATTTGCCCTATAGTATGAACAACTGGCTCGTGACCAAAAACAATGGAATAATAAGTCCTAAATAAACATGAAACGTCCAACGATCCCAATCGATAAGCCTTTCCGAAAGCCTATTCATTATAACCGTCAACGAGATACATATATATGTTCTATAGGGTTTTAAAAAAGCTCTCCACAAATTGAGACTGAATCGAAGTTTATCATTTGAATTCGTGTTATCCTAACATATGTGCTCGTACCTATGTATACTCGTATTTACTACCATAAATTACTTGGCATTAGATACATTTTTGGTATACACAAAATTCACATGAACAAACGAAAACAAAAATGATTAACGACAATTTTACAGTACAACAAATGTTCACGTTACATACAACGTCTATTCTATTTTTCATCCCTCGGTGTGCTTTTTGAAAAATTCAAACAGAAATTAGCAAAATTAAATAAATTAAATATTTAACAATGTTTTTGATATTGTTTGTTTGTCCGAAAGGGTGTAAACGAATATCATATATATGTATAAAAAGCTCATCTAATCCAATTGTTTGATGTGATTTCTTTTTTTAAAGCTTTTGACTTATTATACTTCGTTGTAGTTAAATTTAATTTTCTCGCATTAAAGGTGTACACGTTTTGATGATTTTCGGGTACTTTTCTAGAGCATAAAAGTTAATTATTTTATTATTTTCAGGATGAAATGTTGAAAAGTTACACAAACACAATGTCTAGTGTGCTTTAGGTAAAGGCAAATATTATTAATTTTTTATTACACAAAACAACAAACTTTTTACGATTTAAAAGTTTAATATGATGAGCTTAATTGAATGTACTAAGCTATTTATTTTCCAACCATATCATACAAAAATTTTGGATAGACTTTTAGCCACACATAAAACCACTTAAAGCTTAATTAATTCTTCGTCTCCCTTATAACGTATAAAACACAAAACAATAAACAACATCCGATCAAACTATATGTAATTGCCCATAAAATTTAACTTAACAATACGATAAAATAGAGTGAAACTATACTAGTAGAGTAAATAGATTTTAAAGCACATATCCACACAAAACGATGTTGTGAAAAAGCTTTTTACGGTATCGTTTCGTTTTATTATTATTGCAGAACAGCAGTAAACTAAAAAATTATTCGTATCCTATGTATTCTGTTCTCGTGTTCTATCCCAACTAGTTTTAATGAAAAGCTCGTCCCTAGTATAGTTATTTATACACAGACGAAAATATAGTTTTATTTAAATAACGATCGCATTCCCATTCGAATATAGAAATAATGTGTATGGTATATATACTAAACGAAGCTTTCAATTTGAAAATTTTTGCACATGCATACATGAGTTGGTCTCATCGCTGTATATTATGTATTTATAGTTAAAAGCACAAAATTGTGTTTTGTGTAAACAATTTATGCATAAATTAAATTTTGTTTCCAAATACAACATGGTTTTCATGTGAATTTTCAATTTTCCGTCCGTCAGAGCTCTTTTCTATGTGCGCTACACACAGTGACGATAATATTCTCTGGGGGGAGGGGAATGGGAAAAGAAACGTGAAAAATTATTTTGTTGTATGAAATTTTTATTAAGCAAAAATATATATTTACTTTCGTACTTGAACTTAATGGATTTTTGGTGTTACAGAATTTTTAAATAAGTCTACGTGAGATGAACGAAAGCTTAGGTGTTAAAATTTACATTGTTTGGAATAGTTTTAGTTACGTCGAAGGTGATAATTTAATTATTTACTAACTATATCTATGTGATTTTTCGTACAAGCTCCGTCATAATTGTGCGATTTGCATGAAGAAAACAGCTACCTACGCACGCACTGTTAGAAGTTTTCATCTTAATGACCTTGATGCGCGAAATTTGTTAGGCAGCAAGGTGTTATTAAAGCAATATCTGTAAAAATTTTGTGAATTGTTCAAAAGTGTATGGCGAATCACCTTACTGGTGGCGATGGTTATCTTTTTGGTTTGATGGTCTCAACGCCAACATACTACTAACATCTCCAAAACGACTCCGTGTATATGGATAAGCACCAAGTCATGTCAATTACCTACCGAGTTGAAAACTTAAAGTACCAATAAATAAATAATAGTACAAATAATCCGATTAAGATAGTTAAACGAATCACCAACTTCTGAACAATCTCCGTTTTCCGTACGTTGGAGCCTCCGACATTAGCCATTAATCTTTATACTGAGGTATATAGTTTCATTATTTTCATTCTCTGTGGAGAGTATAATCAGTAACGCAAAGAATGGTTAAGTATCTTTGCGTACTTCCAGAGTATTCGAGGACCCGATTATTTTGTACCAAACCTTGATTAATTGAGCAACAACGAGTTGTTCTAATGATTTAGTTAAGCTTTCGTCTGGCAGTATCTGCATAACCCATCATGATAATATCATCTGTCATTTCCATACATTTCACAAATAATTATCTAGAATAGATCGTTGTGCAGTATCTGCAGTAGCTTTAGTTGCATTTTTCTTTCGTCCTTTCAAAAATAAGATGTGCTCTTGAAGGTGTGTGGAACGAATTTGTTAATGTGGAACAAGATTGTTTAAAATTAATATATTCGACCACACTGCAGGGTTGAATACATAATATCCATCCAATGATTCAAGCTACATTTTTTTACGAGAAAAGTGGTTACGTTGTTAAGCTTAAAGCTCTAACTACTTCACCAACTTTTGCAATTGTAGAACGGTGGAATCTTTGTGAAATAATGGTTTCTATTAGTTAAATCTTCTGTCTCTTGATTTGCTGTTGTGACTTCTGTTTTAGATGGCCAGCTAGCAACCTTTGCATTTTTCGAGAGTTTATATGCTGTTGAAGAGTTAAAAAAACTGATGGGACTTCCATGAGAGCAACTTTAGGTCCTGGCACCTTTCTGTCTTTGAAAGAGGGAGCAGCTTTTTGTAAATTTTCTACTGTGAACTCTCCAAGTTCCATCCAGTTTTATTGGATTTTATAAACTGGGCATCCGTTATCTTTATCCACATCTCACTTTAGATTCTCCCATTTAGTGCACTTCTTTTGTTTATCTCCCACTATAGAGCTTTTCTGGCTAGTCTATTAAGATTGTTCTACGGTTTAGTAAAATTAGCTTAAAAATTGGACTGGTGTCTGTCTGCTTCTTGTTTTGCAATCTGTTTTAGGGCTCATGACACTTCCAATACTAATGCGATTCCCTTTTAAGAATAAAACATTTTGCAAATTGCCTCTATCGGAATTTGATCCCAGTACCTCCCTCTCAGTTTTAACCACAGCGCCGTTTATAAGGTAACCATGGTCTTGTGTTCCAAGTTTTACATACCACATGTATTGACAATTTGAGCTAGACCAGCTTTGTACTGTTTCCATATCGGCGAATCTACTTGATCAATCATTAAATCGCTTCGAGAAAAACACGTCCCATCACAGAATAAAAGTTACGACTTCAGAGCTTTTAAATTTAATTCAATAAAAATTTAAACTTTTACTCAAATTTAAATTCAACTATAGCATTCAACTATACTTAATTGTACAAACTTTCTAGTTCACTATATATCGAACAAAGCATTTCCCAATAAAATGAAAAGATCACAACTCTATTTAAAAAAAAAACTTTGTGCAAACTTGTCAATGTACTGTGCAAATATGTTGAATAAAGTTGGTTTTTTTATTTTTCTTCTTGGAGCTTTTCGTAATTTAGTCATACCAAAATTACTTCACACAAAATAAAGTCATAATAACAAATATTGTTTGTGCTTTTTGTGGTTATGTTGATTTAGGTACATATATATTTGGAACAGATATGAAATACATAAAAAGCACAAAAAGTTTAATTTTTATTAAAACTGATTTTGCCAACGGAAACTTTCGGAAAATGTAAACAACTTACTGTTGGTTTATGTACTCGTATAAACTATTTACATCATGCAAATTATTAAATACATTAATCAAATTAATTCATGTTTGGATAAATTAAAACAATTAAATTATGATTATGAAACGCTTATATGAAATTTCTGACAAAACAATTTTGATAATTGGAGAAGCTGCAAATTATAGACATGACTTCTATGTCTATCGAAGGTGGCTCTCCGAGTAGAGTTTGCTGCAGCATCACTCTGGATCGGTCTCAAATAGCAATCATGAATTTATGGCAACTAATTCACAATCAGCTGTACTAAATAACAATAATCAAACGTTTCTTTAAATATTAAACCAATTTTGCTAGCGCAAATTCATTGTTGTTCTCTTAACGAAGATAACTAACGTGATCGAAGACGAACCCCAGTTGAAAATTACCGAAAAGGATGCTTAGATCCTACATGGATTTATAGCAAATTTGTACGAAACAGAACTTTTTGTATCATGTCTATACATACATTAACAAGAACCCATTGGAGGAGTGTGCCATCAGCTTGCACGATTTTTACTTCATCGGCAAATCTTGACTTTACGATTGGTTTTAAAAAAGGTCCAATAGTGCTCTGAATGGGAATGCATCATGTATTTGATCTCAAATATCACAAAACTTTGAGCTTTTCGTTTTCACCTTTGAAATTTCCAGGCGTATTACTAGCTTTCTATGCTTTATAAGAAACTTTTTGTGGTAACTAGTCTGTTGAGTTCTAACTAAATGGGGTTATGTTGGATAATTATTGATGTAAACAATAATTTCCTCTTGAATGTCATCAAATCCTGGATACTATATGTCATTAGGGTGAGTTCTTTCTGAACAAAAAATGTTTTTGTTAACATTTTATGTATTGGTGTTAAGGATTTCGTCCCTTCCAACTGGCTTGTTTAAATGTACAGTAAAACCTCAATTTAACGGACCCGGATTTAGCTGACTTTGTTCTTCAGGGGGTTCTTTCAGCAACTTTACAAGAACTTTTTTTCCATGTAGATGACTTCCATTTGGCTTTGACCAGTTCTGGAGAAAAAGATACCACCGATGATGAAGGTAGCCCACTCAACGGCAATCGGCATAGCGGACTGATCGATTCCCAATTAATTCCGATTAGTTATATATATATACGGTTTCTGTATTTATTTTGTGTTATAATTGCTCAGTTAGTGAATCGATTTCGAAGCAGATGGTCACGGGGCTACAATTGCCGGATCAATTGAAATAAGGACCCCAAACCGCTGTATGGCTTCGAAAACTTTACGAAATATTTAAGGTCTTGAATCGATTGTGGAGCATTGGTAAAATCCTTATCTTTCACGTGGCTGCAATGAAAAAAACCTAAATGTGTTAAATTACAAGATCTCGGTGGCCAATTGTGATCACCTCTTGGAGAAATAACAAGGTCAGGAAACAATAATTGCTAAAATTGCGATTGTTTCGTTGCTTGTGTGGCATGTTTCGTCGTCTAAAAAGTTCGTGAGACCAGTGTTAAGACCAGTGCTTAGTTAAACTTTGTCTCAATAAATTGTGAAATATAAGTCGCTTGACACTGGTGGGACTAAGTCACTAATCTTATGCACACAATTTATTCCAATTTCCTATATTTTGTGTATTCGAAATATTTCCATAGACGTCGCTATTTCGTTACTATTTTCGAAGCTGAAAGCGATTATCGTTACCGTCCAGGATATCAAAACGATCTAAACGATATCTCCCGTTCTTCAAAACTGAACTCCAACTCTGGTAGAGTTTACTGCGGTCATTAATAGGAATTAGGAATTATCGTTGCGATACGTTTTTAAAACCGATCGAATTTCTTATCATCGAATTATTATTTTGATTTTGAGTTGATAAAAGTATTTCTAAAACAATCATAAATTGAATTTTGATTTTATCATTTGTGTTTGTATTTAGACGAATAAGTTTGTTGCTTCATAACATGGCTTCAAACGTACCGGAACATTCTGAAACTAGTTTAATTCCAAGTGGAGTGTTTGAAGATATTGATAGTGAAAAGTTAGTAATTATTTTGAATCATTCGGAGTTCAAAATAAATTCGAAATTCAAGAAAAAACGAATACTGAAACCAAGACGTGGTATACCTAAACCTAATAGATTGCTTAGAACAATTAAAATGTAACTACGCAGTGATCCGCAATTTAACCCGCGATGAAATTTTAAACAGCGTGCCAAAATACGTGGAATCGAAATTGAAGCAGTTCATTAATATTGACGGTATTGACTTTTTCATATTAACACATGGCGGAAAATTATGGGCCATTAATGAATCTTATAATTTACTCGAGTTAATTAATCAATTTAATCCAACAACATCATCAAGGGTGAAATCAAATTTGTTTTTTATATCGGCTTGCCGTGGAAATATATTCCAAACAACTCATCCCGTACCCGTGATTACTGGTGCATGTGAGGTTGATGGAGTGCCAACCGCCCAAATGAAACCGAATCAAATGTCTAAAAATCTTTTAATTGCATTTGGGACGTATGAAAACAATCGTGGTATACGAAATAAGAAAAGAGGTACGATTTTTATAAGAACATTTTGCAGTACATTAAACGAATTTCTACAGAATACATCAATAGCTGACATAATGGACATTTTAATAAAAACGAATAATAAAATAATCCAAGAAGAAGGATGGTTCAGGGATCCTGATACAAACGAGTTGCAACGCGCAAAACAATTATCACAAGTATATAGTTCTTTGAAATCACCAGTTTACATTACAAAAAAATAATTTTAAAATAAAATTCTTTGATGTTATAATGACACATTGTGCTTATCTTATCAGGGAGCGATTAAATTATATGACGTGATTCAAAAGTGAAATAAAACATTACACCTGGTTCTATATTTAACTAATAGATAAATTCCCCGACTTGTGCAAAAAATTTCGCGCCAAATTATACCGTATCCGCATATAAAAGTTGGAGATTGGTTCCAAATAAATGATATAAATAAATTCAGCATTAATCTTCAAATAAAATTCCGTCAATTTGTTCCGAGTCATCAAAGATATGTGTGGTCGTGCATTGTCTTGATGGAACACAACTCCCTTTCTGTTGGCCAATTCTGGTTGCTTTTTCTGAATTCTTTTCTAACGGTCGATTTGTGCACAGTACAGGACCGAATTGATAATTCCGCTCCGTTGTAGCACCTCATAATGGACAACTCTTCCAATTCCACCAAACACTCAATATAAATTTGTTTGCCGTCAATCCAGGGTTTGAAGTCGTATGTCCTCATCCTTTGACCATAAGCACTTACGTTTGATATTCTCGTATTTCACACATTTTTCACCCATGATTCACTTGAATGGTTCGACTTCATAGCGTTGAGCAGCAATTAACTGATGTCAATTCGGTTCATCAAATTTCAAATGTGTCACTAAAACATCGATCGACTTTTGTAGCCTGTTTTTTTTTAAATAATGCCAAATTGGCATGTGGTTGATATTTAATGTCTCCGCTATATCCTGACTAGCTTACGTACCGGTTTTGCTCCAACAATTGTAAATCTTCATAGACTTTTTCAGTGACTGGCCAACCAGAGCGATATGCATCTTGACCGCATTCTCACATACTCGTATTTCTTCAGAGATTGTTTGGAAAGTCATTACGTTTTTGTTTCAACAGAGGATCTAACCTCATTATCATTTAATTTTATGGCAGCGGAAATTCTCTCCAATAGTTTTTGGTTGGGTTTTTACACTTTTATACAATCGAAAAAGCTAAATATAGTTCAGTAAGGTTTAAAATTGAGGGATATCTATGGAGAAGATACACTGACCAAACGGTAATGCCAAAATTGGTTTGCAAAATTTTGTTCCGGCAATTTCGATGTACAAAATGCACCACGATCTGGAAGGCCCGTTGAAAATGATGAAGACAAAATAAAGCATTGATAGATGCAAACCGACGAATAACAACTCGCGAGTTTGCTGAAAGATTAAATTTGTCGAATTCAATCGTTCATGATCACGTGAAACGTTTTGGTTAAATTTCTAAACTTGACTTATGGATTTCACATAGTGGAGACGAGAAATCGGTTATTAACAAAAACGTTAAGTGTAAAAGATCATGGAGTTAAAAACCGATATTCACCAAAAAATAGTTATGCTATCTGTTTCGAGGGAATTCATGAAGATAAACTGGACAGATTGAATGATTCACTCAAACAAAAAAGGTCTGCATTGATCTATAGAAAAGGTGTAGTGTTCCACCACTTTTACATCTTTAATATGTCGTACTACCACACCCACCATATTCTCCAGAATTGACACTTTCGAACTTTTACTTGTTCCGGTCTCTTTGGGCTTTTTTTTAAAGGAAGACCTGCATTTCAAATCAGGACGTCAAATATCATATGGACCAGTTTTTTGCCAGCAAAATTAGCATTATTATGAGCGTGGAATCAATCTCCTGTCCGAAAGACGGCAAAAGGTATTGGATCATAATGGAGAATAAAAATGTACATTTCATCAAAAAAAAGCGAAATGAATTTCCGAACAACCCAATATTTCACTCATTATAATCAATAAGCATGGAATTATAAAATCTTCTTTAAAAACCTTAAATAGTGGCACATCTACATTTGAGACCATCGGCTGAGTGTAGGCCGATATACCAAGAAATCAACACCATCTAGTGGCAAAAACCGAAGAGACTTTTGATATGAAGAACATTATATTCGTATTGCTGTCACTGTCTAATAATATTCACATTCGTTTATGAGGAACTTTATCAACACTGTCATCACTCAAACTTCCAAATTCACTTCCAAGTCCAAGTAGTGCTGATGTTGGCGTGGTTTATAATTACGTTCTTTATAGTTGGGTTTTAGATTTGATAAGGCTTTTATGTAATTCTTGATTTCCCATTGATAATTTCACATCCCGTATAAATTGTCCAGCTCGTGAGTCAAAATTATCATGCTTACCAAAATAAACGCTTAGCAGCCAGTTTAAGTTTTTCTTAAATTAGACCTGCGGTGTCTTATCATAACTCTTCAATATCTGCAGACTTCGTGAGTTAATGCTATGATATTGGAATACTCGTTGGTATAAAAAAGGTATTGGCTCGTAATTTAGACACATTTTGGCCCAATATTATTTAGTCTATTGCAATTTAGTTGGCCTACTTTTTAATACGTCAATTAAGTGGCCGCTTTTATTGGCCAAATCATAATATGCCCTTCTCGCTCCGTTTTCCATTACCTTGGCATACGAATGTTTGCTTTGAGCTTGCTATTCAAATAACGCAAGAACACGAATTTTGGGGTCTAATCGGAAGATCTGGATGCGTATGTTAGCGTCGTTTGGTTTTGACAGAAATCGTCTAGCAAAACCAGTAACCGCCAACCGATATCAATTTCACACGAACATTGTGTTTGTAAAATGGGTCTCAAATCGCAAGAGCATACATTTTGGTTCCCGATTTGCAAGTTTATTCTATACTCTCCTGTTTGTATAAGATATTAAAAAAAGGTGGACTCAACATCTAAGACCTTCAACAAACGATTTGATTTGTCGATGCTACATATCCGAGATTGAGCCATGATTTTGGGTGGGGAAACAGCAAAAGGCAAAACCTTAGAATATTTAACGTTAAAAGATGACGTTGGATACTTAATTTTGAAGTTCTAAAATGTTACACCCAAAAGCCGATTTAATAAGAGCAACAATTCTGGTCGAAACATCATCAAGCGCAAAATATCCCCTTTGGAAAACTGGCGCAAATGTCACCTTCATCGATTTTGGCCTTTAATGGTTGATCCTATGCTTTCATTTCATCCACTTTTTTCTGTAATATCAGATAATTCGGAAGACTTCACCCATTCCAAATTCATACTCCACACTATTACCACTCGACCATGTACTCCCCCGTGGTTTTATGTACTATAATATTCATTAAAATACGTTCTTTAAAACCGATCGAATTTCTTATCATCGAATTATTATATTTGTTTTTGAGTTGATAAAATAATTTCTAAAAAGTCATAAACAGTCATAAATTGGATTTTGATTGTACAAGTAAGTTTGTCGATGCATAACATGTCTTCAAACGTACCGGATGATACAGTGTTTGAACAAATTGATTGTGAAAAGTTTGTAATTATTTTGAATCATTCGGAGTTTTGTAATAATAAACCAAGACCTGGTACCGAGGTTGATGAGGAGAGCCTAAAAGATTGCTTAAAACAATTGAAATATAGCTACAAAGTGTTTCGCAATTTAACCCGCGATGAAATATTTAACAGTGTACCAAAATACGTGCAATCGAAATTGCCGCAGTACAAGAATGTTGCCGATCTTATTTTTATTATATTGACACATGGCAAAGACGGTGATATATTACACGCCATGAATGAAAGTTATAATTTATACGAATTGATTAATCAATTTAATTCAATAACATCATCAAGGGTGAAATCAAAATTGTTTTTTATATCGGCTTGCCGTGGAAATATATTTCAAACAACTCATCCCGTACCCGTTATTACTGGTGGCTGTGAGGTTGATGGCATTCCAACCGCCCAAATGAAACCGAATCAAATGTCTAAAAATCTTTTAATTGCATTTGGGACGTGTGCGAACACTCTTGGTATACGATGTCCGACGAGGGGAACGTTTTTTATAAAAACACTTTGCAGTACATTAAATGAGTTTGTACAGGATACAAAATTAGCAGAAGCCGATATAATGGACATTTTGATAAAAACGAATAATAAAATAATCCAAGAAGAAGGATGGTACAGGGATCCTGAAACAAACGAGTTGCAACGCGTAAAACAATTATCACAAGTATATAGTTCTTTGAAGTCTCCGGTTTACATTAGAAAATAGTAAATTAAAAAAAAATATTATTTTATGTTATGTTATACATACACGTTGTGCTTATCTTATCAGCTATCAGCTATCAAAAGTGAAATAAAACATTATTATACTTAATAAATTTAAGCTATCTTTTTATACAGTGCGACCCCTTCAACTCTAGTCAATTAATTATCAAGTATGTTCTGCACCAATTTAAATCATTTGGTGAAAATCTCTAAGGTATGATGCTGCTCAGTAGCTGTTACGAAAACACACAAATTGCACTCAATGCTCAATGTCCTTCTAACAAGAACCGCTCAACTGCATTATAGCGTAGTTTCACCACATTGAAAGTGTGCTGGGTTGCATTGACAAGAGATCATTGTTTCACCTTTTTTGTTGCAGACTGTAGAATGGGGTGGTTTCCGCCAATTCGCAATGTACAGCTACCAACCACTAACCTGACACCGAGCTCAGCTATTGAGAATTAACTGACTGGCTATCATCAGGTCTTTTTGACCTTGGTAATCATTGATCTTTGATAATGAAATTTGTGAACTGTGAAGAATTTCTAGAGAAGCAACCAGTTCTGCATGTTGCTGCCTATCTTTCATGCATCTGACAAGAAAGTGACAAGCATAATGTTATCTGAGTGTTATCCACGTTCCGTTCTCGAAACCGGGTCACTATGTGATCATCAGATTTAGTGGTCTAAGATACGACTAAATCGGGGCATATTTCATATTAATATATGCGGAAATTACACGCTGTGGGCATTGTGTAATTTAGTAATTCCTCCTATTCAAGTTTGTTACTTCTACAAAATGAGAGTCGTTATCAGACGACAACTAACAATTCAAAGTCGGTTGAGCTGTATCGACAAACAATTTTTTCAATATTTCGAAAGAGATCTGCATCATGCCCCTATCGGGATTCGAAACCAGTCCCTTTTGCTCCAACTGCCGCAGCTTTAACCAGATTCAGATTTCTTTTATTGTCAAACTTCTAAAACACAGTCGGATGATGAGTTTCACATTGTTGAAACAACAACCATAGTGGACCAAAAGGCAAACTAAAGTGAACAGAACGTTCACTCTATTAGCTGAGCTCGATGTTCAGTATACTACAGTGTCGGGCAAAAGTCCCGCTACCATTTTAATTGCGCGCCATTTTGGTTATATGTGACGTTTAGCTCAGTTTCGCTTTAACCATTGTTTTGTGTGAACGCCACAATTTTATAATGAATAAATATGCGCTACAAAAACGAGCAGAATCGTTCCATTATTGCCACTCAGCAGAAATGGCGTCAAAAATATCCTAATCGTCCAGTGCCTCACAAAACCACAATTTATTGTTTACATGTGAATTTTCGACAGTACTGTACGACAGCAGACAGACCTCGTGCTGGAAGATAACGGACGTCTCGTAACCAGAAAATGTGGCTCTGGTGCAATTAAGTGTTGCAGAGTCTCCAGAAACATAAATTCGGAGACGTGGTTCCCAGTTACACATTTCTGCACGCAGTTTAAGGTGAATTTTGAAAACTAAGTTGAAAATGTTCCCATACAAGATCAACGAGTTGAGTACAGTAATGCAATCCTAAGGCTGTCGGTTCTAGGCGAACACAGAATCCTCAATTAATTCATCAAACATCATTGCATCCACTTAAAATAACTGTATGGGCCCTATTTTTTTGAAAATGACCAAGGCGTTGAGGTTACTGTTACTGCAAAACGGTACCAAGACATGATTCGAAATTTTCTTGTGCCTGAAATGGAAGAGCAAGGACTAGAGGAAATTTGATTTCAGCAAGATGGGGCCACAGCCCATTCAACAATTCCTGGCGAGTTAGCATGGCCAGCCAGATATTCGGGTTTCACCACACCAGACTTTCTTATGGGGTTTTTTAAAATTAAAACTTTATGTGAATAAGCTCCAAACGATTCAACATCTTAAAGACAATATTCGCCTCGAAGTTATAAGCAATCAAAATGGTAGCGGAACTTTTTCCACGCTTTGTATATGAGCTTGAGCTCGATGTTCAGAATATTATTATAGGCAACGCTAATAAATATAAAAGAAATTGAATTTATAAAGAGTTTGATTTATTGAGTAACGTCTTCTACAGGGAGGAAAAAAAAGAGGTTACTGCCACCTTGCTCGAGTTTTGGTATGCCTGCGACGAAAAATGCCGAGAAAGACTCAAATTGGAACTATATAAATTCTATGATCAAAGATGTATTTCGTGCTCATAAGCATTTGGGATGAAATGCACGGTTTACCCAAAGATCGTCAAAAAAGAAGACACTTGGCCAATTACAACAATTACTGTATATTGTCATCAATTAAATGTTGCCTTCGAGACCTTAAGACCGATGCTATTTATAGCACCAAATTTTGTTTCCAGATACTCATAAATAATGTCAAGGGTTTCCGTTTTTCAATTACTCACCTTTATTATATACGTACCGTCGTAAATCGAGCATTATTGAACGAGACATACTGTTAAGAACGATTTCTTGGAAAAATTTTATTTTTTATTTATATTATTAAAAAACTTTTGTAACGCAGACGAATTGAAAATTTCATCATAATCATCATCATCATCATCGGGATCATCAACAGCATCTTCATCAGATGTAAAGCTGTTTTTTTTGTACATTTAATACACAATACCCAAGAAGCATATATGAAATATGTTATATTTTTGGTTTATGGTAGGTATACCTCGTACCAACATAAGCATGTAACAGTAAACATAAAATCAATTCAAACATATAAAACACGTCTTCAGTTTCGTAAACCAACAAAAGATTAAAACTTGTAAAATATTTTATATTCATGTTTCCTCATTCCTGCGGTGTTCCCATCATTCGAAACCAATTTTCATTGGGGGATGGTGGGTGGTTTCAAAATGGTGCTCATCATTTTTTATGTTATATTCGAAAAATTTACACATTTTTAATCCAATATTCCTCTGGGTTGGATATCTAACAATCTGATTTTAATGTAACATCTTCCTTTTTGCAGTGTCTATCAACTGTTATATATAGTTAGTTGAGTTTGCCAGAACCAGATAGTTTAACAATATATTTGGCGGGAAATAATAGAAGATGCCTTACAACGTTCGAAATGATCGACATTCAACAACATGCCAGATAGGATTCGGTCGCAATGAAATTGCTATAGATTATGCAATAATGGTGCATTTGTTGCTTAACATGTTGCCTAAATGTCATAAGACTCTATAGTATACTTATATAAAAATTGGTCGACCCATGAGTTTTGCACTCCGGAAGGGAGCTGTAGATGTAAATTATATTCAGATCTCATTTTAAATATCTCTGGATTACAATACAGCAAAGAATTATATTGGTGTAAGTTTGGTCATAGTTGTGTGATCCAATATTTTTATTTGGAAGGTATCAGTCTTACCAATATCAAAGTCGAGCTAGAAATTGAGCGAACCACACCGGAAATAGTGAAAAAATTTCACAAAATCATATTGACTGACCATCAAATTAAAGTGCTAGTTGACATGTCAGATGTCCATGTCAACAATCGAACTCCATCGGTTTCGATCATGGATCAGCTCTTCACACTGTTGCAAACAATTGCAAGACACTAGATACGCCGTGGGGAGCCGATACTCCTTCATACATGTGATGAGGTCGTCAAACGCGCCAGGTTTTCATAGCGACTGCACGTTTCTCGTGTCGATCCTCAATCTCGTTTCCGGATACTTAAGCGGGGAGTTATTGTTGTTTTGGCGATATCCGTTTTTTTTGTTAGTTGACATATTTAACATTTGTTGTTTTTTTTATGAATGCGGTCTTTGCAAAATATTAACGAATGTACTTCCCAATAGATGCCCCCACTCACATGGCCGGATGATATCACAGGTCCATAATAATTATAAATTTCATACAAATGAACCATCAAAACAATGAACTTAAAAAGGAAAATTGGTTATTTAGTCAGTGAAGGCAGTCCCATCTGCTGATGGGCTGCTATAGATACACTTCAGTCGAATCGATAGGAGTGGACGCAAAATGTTAATCATCATCTGTTTATGTGATGTGAATAAATAAATATCTATGACTGCTGAAAGAGATCAGAACTTATAAGCCGGCCCATTCTTCATATCAGTAATGGTTACCATATATCTATACGTTTTTGATTAAGCTATAAGTAAAAGCGTAGGTTAAATATTAAAACAAAGGTTTAGGAATTTAAGAAACGTACAAGAGTCAATTATTGGTTAATACCATTATTGGACCCCAGGATTAATCCTTCCTCCAAATGATTTATCATAATATAATTTGCGATTGATATGACTTCTCAAAAGTTCTTAAACAGGTGGCAATGTATTGTAAACATGTTTACTCCAAACACATATTTAAAAGCTCCACAAATTTGAGAATGACATACAAAAAACCTATCGACTTTATATCCTTATAATTTTAAATGCCAACAGCTATCTGTATACATATGAGCACATGTGAAAATATTTGTATTCGAAAATAACGTAAACACTAGCAAAAATACGTAAAAAAAGCTTTTCACAACATGTTTTGTTTTATAATTCAAAGCTTTTCTTACACTTTACTCAATTTTGTGGGCACGTTTGGAAGTGATATGAATATTAAGTCGATGGGATAGTTAAATATATAGACTTTCAAATTTATGAATTCAAAATTGAGTTCGAAACGCTTTTATGTGTTTGTGAAAATCATTTTGTGCTTTTTTCAATTTGTTACTTTTTGATTAAGTTTGTGGTGTAAGATTTTGATAGCACATACGGTTGGGTTTAGATTAAAGTGAGATGTATCGAAATAGTATTGTATGTAGTGGATTGTGAACGTATTGGGATGTGAACCACTCATTCAACTCGAATTTCGAAACGTATCACTTGGTGGTCGTGGAGATCTTATTATTGTTGAGGTCTTCATGTACTCCTTACAAAATATACGCATAACTGCTAATCAACTGATAATTCAGAGCTTTGAAACAGCTTCCTGCTCATTCAATAGCAAATATAAAGTATAATTATCGAAAACACAGAAGAGCAACACAAAGTACTTTTACTCGTTGATAATGTTTCAGACCACGTTAATATTCAATCGGTGGTTCTGATGAGTAAGACTACATTTTGTTGATTCAACCAGTGGTTCAGAGAATAATAGAAAAATGTCAATACTTTCGATTGTTTGAAGGAGAGAAATTAGACACTGTTGCTGTTTTGGCCAGAAAGGAACTTCGGAGCTCTGAATGTCCAGTTGGTTATTGGTTATGAGTGAGTTTTGATTTAGAATAACAACATCGCAATATTGTTTGGATTAATTTTGCCCTATTTAATCTAACCTATTCACGAAGTATATGAACAACTGAACAATAATAAGTACTTCACGACCACCAGGTGATGGGTTCCGAGTTGAACGAGTGGTACACATAAAATGCGACAAATGTGAATATTTCGGAATACAAACATTAATTATGTGTGCTGAAATTTTATCTATATGTCACACGCTATCGTCGGTGATTCGGGCAGCTTTAAAAGTACCTACTCAGGCCAAACGCACGTGGGAAATCTGAGTTAAGACTGATCATTGAATTCTTTACAGTTCACATTGCCTAAAGCTTCTATACCTTAACAAATAAGGTTGAGTAGGTCCGATATTGGCCGGTTTAATGGAAGTGAAAACTTCGGAACATGTCATATGCCATTGCACAGCTATTTTCCACTAATGACAGTACCATCTTAGTGACAGAAACTTGGCGGCGGGGGTGTTTGGAATAATCTTCAACTGTTTTTGAAATTTTTATCAAAACCAAATCCAAGAGTTTGGATCATCTGAAATATCCAGAATCGAACCAAATGCAAGTGGTGTGATCTTTCATATGAGTATTCCTGGTATCCTATGACTATTTCTTTTTTTGGTGGTTTCTTAATTGCCATTGTTGGCCCGTACCATGTCAACAAGCGATCGCGAGCTTGCTTTCCATACTGTTGCAAGCAACCAGAAGATGCCAGAGCGCTCTCTACGCCGTGAAGCTTCTGAATCAAAGCCATCAACTCTCAGTGAACGATTTTTTTTAATCTCTGCATGACCATGGTGAATTTAACATAGTTGGGATCCTCAATGAACAAATCTGCGGTCTGTATTTGAGAATATTCAAATATAACTTGTTATACATGTGGAGCATTAAGTAGGTCACAAAAATGTTCACGCCATGTATCGAGTATCGCATCGACGTTAACACAGAGGTTGCGATTCTGATCCCTGATGAGGTTGACCGAGATCTTAAGGTATGGTGCAATTCTTTGTTCGGTGATTCAGTGATTCGGTGATTGTGCTTTTAGCTGAGTTGTTGCACTCTTAGCCTTCCAGCTTCCTCTGACTAAAAATGCGTTTATCTGTTCTCCTAGCAAGAACTGCTTTATTTTTCCTTCCGATTGTAAACCGAGTCTGCGATTCATTATAGACTATATTTCGTTGCTCAACAGCAAGACGATACTCCTCAGCAAAACAATCATTTTTGGGCTTAGTTTTCACTATACCGAGAGTGTGCTGGGCAGCATCGACAAGCGAGGTTTTCAATACTTGCCAGACACTTTTCACTTCATCAGATTGTTAATTAGATCGCAAAATGCTATTGCTGACAAGATCTTAATATTTTGGTTGCGTGTTTTCATTTATTAGACTTTCATAGGTGAATCTCGTTGTATATTCCTCTGTTCTCCCTGACTTGGACGAATTCATCGTAGCTTTGCAAATCCCGAAAGACGCATGATCCAAAAATGGATTATTCACTATCGATCGTTTGGGCAGTGGTGTGAATGAACTCATCTTGGACCCCATGTTGAGTTTAGAATCTATAGGCCGTCCCATCGTCCATGTTGGTACTATAGAGTGACATTGAACTATGCAATGCGCAGATGGTTCTACAGAGAACCGTCGCCGATCTAAGTGTGCGGTAGCAGCCACTTAGCTAAAAAAAGAAGATCGTCAGTTCAGCGATCCAACCAGATTAAGTCGCCTTCTACTACAAGCTCTTGATACTGTGATGGTATTATATGGGTCTCATGTTTCGTTCGAAATAGTTACGAAACATGGATGCTACAACCCACAGGGCATCCTTTGCCTAATAGTACCGTGATTTTACAACATCACCAGGTCGATCAGCTCTTTATCGAATAAAGTCGGATATTGATGTGGTAGAAGGCGCTCATCCTGTTTAATTTGTGTTCGATTTAGCATACTAGCAAAAATACGTAAAAAAAGCTTTTCACAACATGTTTTGTTTTATAATTCAAAGCTTTTCTTACACTTTACTCAATTTTGTGGGCACGTTTGGAAGTGATATGAATATTAAGTCGATGGGATAGTTAAATATATAGACTTTCAAATTTATGAATTCAAAATTGAGTTCGAAACGCTTTTATGTGTTTGTGAAAATCATTTTGTGCTTTTTTCAATTTGTTACTTTTTGATTAAGTTTGTGGTGTAAGATTTTGATAGCACATACGGTTGGGTTTAGATTAAAGTGAGATGTATCGAAATAGTATTGTATGTAGTGGATTGTGAACGTATTGGGATGTGAACCACTCATTCAACTCGAATTTCGAAACGTATCACTTGGTGGTCGTGGAGATCTTATTATTGTTGAGGTCTTCATGTACTCCTTACAAAATATACGCATAACTGCTAATCAACTGATAATTCAGAGCTTTGAAACAGCTTCCTGCTCATTCAATAGCAAATATAAAGTATAATTATCGAAAACACAGAAGAGCAACACAAAGTACTTTTACTCGTTGATAATGTTTCAGACCACGTTAATATTCAATCGGTGGTTCTGATGAGTAAGACTACATTTTGTTGATTCAACCAGTGGTTCAGAGAATAATAGAAAAATGTCAATACTTTCGATTGTTTGAAGGAGAGAAATTAGACACTGTTGCTGTTTTGGCCAGAAAGGAACTTCGGAGCTCTGAATGTCCAGTTGGTTATTGGTTATGAGTGAGTTTTGATTTAGAATAACAACATCGCAATATTGTTTGGATTAATTTTGCCCTATTTAATCTAACCTATTCACGAAGTATATGAACAACTGAACAATAATAAGTACTTCACGACCACCAGGTGATGGGTTCCGAGTTGAACGAGTGGTACACATAAAATGCGACAAATGTGAATATTTCGGAATACAAACATTAATTATGTGTGCTGAAATTTTATCTATATGTCACACGCTATCGTCGGTGATTCGGGCAGCTTTAAAAGTACCTACTCAGGCCAAACGCACGTGGGAAATCTGAGTTAAGACTGATCATTGAATTCTTTACAGTTCACATTGCCTAAAGCTTCTATACCTTAACAAATAAGGTTGAGTAGGTCCGATATTGGCCGGTTTAATGGAAGTGAAAACTTCGGAACATGTCATATGCCATTGCACAGCTATTTTCCACTAATGACAGTACCATCTTAGTGACAGAAACTTGGCGGCGGGGGTGTTTGGAATAATCTTCAACTGTTTTTGAAATTTTTATCAAAACCAAATCCAAGAGTTTGGATCATCTGAAATATCCAGAATCGAACCAAATGCAAGTGGTGTGATCTTTCATATGAGTATTCCTGGTATCCTATGACTATTTCTTTTTTTGGTGGTTTCTTAATTGCCATTGTTGGCCCGTACCATGTCAACAAGCGATCGCGAGCTTGCTTTCCATACTGTTGCAAGCAACCAGAAGATGCCAGAGCGCTCTCTACGCCGTGAAGCTTCTGAATCAAAGCCATCAACTCTCAGTGAACGATTTTTTTTAATCTCTGCATGACCATGGTGAATTTAACATAGTTGGGATCCTCAATGAACAAATCTGCGGTCTGTATTTGAGAATATTCAAATATAACTTGTTATACATGTGGAGCATTAAGTAGGTCACAAAAATGTTCACGCCATGTATCGAGTATCGCATCGACGTTAACACAGAGGTTGCGATTCTGATCCCTGATGAGGTTGACCGAGATCTTAAGGTATGGTGCAATTCTTTGTTCGGTGATTCAGTGATTCGGTGATTGTGCTTTTAGCTGAGTTGTTGCACTCTTAGCCTTCCAGCTTCCTCTGACTAAAAATGCGTTTATCTGTTCTCCTAGCAAGAACTGCTTTATTTTTCCTTCCGATTGTAAACCGAGTCTGCGATTCATTATAGACTATATTTCGTTGCTCAACAGCAAGACGATACTCCTCAGCAAAACAATCATTTTTGGGCTTAGTTTTCACTATACCGAGAGTGTGCTGGGCAGCATCGACAAGCGAGGTTTTCAATACTTGCCAGACACTTTTCACTTCATCAGATTGTTAATTAGATCGCAAAATGCTATTGCTGACAAGATCTTAATATTTTGGTTGCGTGTTTTCATTTATTAGACTTTCATAGGTGAATCTCGTTGTATATTCCTCTGTTCTCCCTGACTTGGACGAATTCATCGTAGCTTTGCAAATCCCGAAAGACGCATGATCCAAAAATGGATTATTCACTATCGATCGTTTGGGCAGTGGTGTGAATGAACTCATCTTGGACCCCATGTTGAGTTTAGAATCTATAGGCCGTCCCATCGTCCATGTTGGTACTATAGAGTGACATTGAACTATGCAATGCGCAGATGGTTCTACAGAGAACCGTCGCCGATCTAAGTGTGCGGTAGCAGCCACTTAGCTAAAAAAAGAAGATCGTCAGTTCAGCGATCCAACCAGATTAAGTCGCCTTCTACTACAAGCTCTTGATACTGTGATGGTATTATATGGGTCTCATGTTTCGTTCGAAATAGTTACGAAACATGGATGCTACAACCCACAGGGCATCCTTTGCCTAATAGTACCGTGATTTTACAACATCACCAGGTCGATCAGCTCTTTATCGAATAAAGTCGGATATTGATGTGGTAGAAGGCGCTCATCCTGTTTAATTTGTGTTCGATTTGCTTATATCTGTCCATAATACGAACCACTGTGGTATCAATTGGCACGCTACAACATTACGAATGATTATAACATTAAATCACTGCCAAATTAAATTCTTCCAATTAATAAATAACACAAACATTGTTGAGGAAGCGTTGATGTCGTACACATTCACATACACACACAACAGAATTCCAATTATCTATATACAGTCAAGAATGACAACCAAACCTTACAAGGAAATTACTGTGCTTTATCAACTCAAAATTTAACATAAGCTTTTAACATATTTTCCATAACGATGACAATTATGAAAATGAACTTTTCGCTCCTATATATTCGTATCACATATACCTACATCAAGAAGGAAAAACTGGAAAATTAAATGCCACTTTGCTATGTCGTCTAGTTTATATACGAGTATATGGGTTCGTTCTCTTTAGTTTGTTCGAGTAGATATATAAGAAAAAATTTTAAGACACAAAATGAAAATTAAATCCCATATCAAAGTAGTCCCAAACGTACTACTTTGAAATTATTTAGTGGTGTCAGTACGTACGACTAAGTACTCGTATATAACGGAAATGAACAAAATATTTTCTTTTATGTAAGAAAATGCTACAATAGATGTAATATCTAGTGGGTGGGTGTATGTTCGCCCAACGGTACTAATTTATTTATAAACGTGGAATAATAGAAAAATTGGTCCAGGACAAATATATATATATATATATTATGATGTACCTCGTAATTAATTTGTCACGAAATTACCAACGTGACGGATGTATTATTTTCATGGGATGAATATGTTTCTATAATTTTTTTAATTAATGGAAACATGTACGCTTGTTGTAGGCCCATATAGAATCGTAAAAAAACTAACTCATAAAATTATAATCACACAAACTAAACCTATATAAGGTGTACAGTGGCGGAAATTATAATTGTTTCATTCTATATCGGTGGTTGCCAAAATGAGAACGTACGACTATAAGGTTAAATTCTGTACACGGTAAATAATGGATCACACGCTTTAAACGAGAATCATTTGAATAAAATGGCTTACGACTGATAATGACTAAAAATCTGTTAACCGAGTGTGCAGGTCTCTTTCGTCTCGACGTCCATCCATCGTGTAGAAGGTCTCGCTGAAAACGTGTCAATTTGTCAACAATGATTTAATTTTTATGAAGATCATTTATGATCAGTTACTGTTACAGCTAATCTTTGGATCTTGTCTGTCAAAGTCCAAAACTCACAAGCAAAGGTCATCGCTGGTCATATCAGCGCTCTATAGAAGTCCAAGTTTACTTTCTACGATATATGAAAAGACCTGAAGACTTTGATGTTGGCGTAAACTGTTCGGTAACCTACTGCAATCCTCGATTTCACATCTACAAAAAATGAATTTGCTCACGTGATCAATGATCTCAGATATTTAAACTCATTCACCCTCTTATAAAGTATTTCTTCTGATATGGAGTCCTCAAATAAGAGGAGGGCTTCTTTTATTGAGATGATGGTGCGACCCAGAATACAAATGCCATCAGCGTATGTAGTAGGCATTGTTTTGTAATGTAGAAATCTGCACTGAATTATATTGTGCTGGCAGATGGCATATTCTAATGATAGGTTCAAAAGGATTTAAGCTATAAGGTCTTCTTGCCACATTCCAGGTGATATCTCAAAGGAATACGAAATTTTGCCTTCCATTAGCACCTTACACTCATTCAGTATAACTTTGCATAGATAACAATTTTGATGCGGTATATGCTCAGATAGGAATATACGTTCCATAACGCGTTACTCCGTTCATAATGGGTTCTTTCGTCATACGCTTGCTTGAAATTTACGAATAGACTCTATATACAGGGATGTCCTCTTCGTAGCACTTCTGTAGAACCATCTTCAGAGTGAAATTTTGATCAGTCGTTCGTCTAGTAATTACGCAACATTCTCCCACTGTATGTTGATAATTTTTCCGTCACTACGTTACAGAAACTTTGTATTCCGTGTTCAACAAAGCTATACTGCGGTAGTTGTTGCAGTTTAACCAATCTCCTGTTTTATGTAGTGGACACCGAGTGTCTTGTGATTTTTCATCCGTTATTGTACGTCCCACACTTCATCATAAGTTGGTGGTGGTGGTGGAATCATCTCGATTGTAATATAGATTGATGTAAAGGAGGATGTTGCTCAGTGACAGATGCTGTTTAATTTTGAAGAGAAGAGAAATAATTCCTCCAAACTTTAAGAATGGTTAAACAAACATCGCTGCTACGTGGATGAAATTCTGTAGCTACTTCTCCTATGTAACGATATCTATCTCTTAGGCCTGAGCCAAGACTTAGTACGTTCCACATTCCAAATTTTAAATCGTAATCGTGTCCAAATTCGTTGTTATGTGAATGTATTTCGTTGAGGTTTCGTAATAATGAGATTTTACAGGTTGGACTGTTAACCCAACGCCAACCCCCATGTAGGAGAACCACGGTTCCATCCTTTTGCTAAGTATTTTATAAAGGTGGTGGGAGCTCCAGAGAAGTTGTATACAGATACGGCACAAAAATCATCTTGTGAGTATGCCCCTGTATCACCCTGTATATATGCTTCATAATTGTCGTCGCCTCCAGGTCCTCGTTCGTTAGAACAGGTGGGTAAAGTGACCTAGGTGTGGGGCGGGTCACGCTAAATGACGGCAGATGGGCTGGTTTACGGTGTTACGCGCCCGTGCCAACACACTACCAGGCTTGGGGCCCATTTAACAAAGCCCAGTCGCAAACGGAGCCCTCTGGATATCTGGCGACCTCCAGTTGTAAGTAGCCTTACCTGCGTAAGCGGATCTCTGCGCAGGTGGACCATATATTTCTCCGATACTCGTGGGAACAACATGGAATCCAATAACAATAAAAACAAAACCGAGACCGGCACTCTCCAAAGGCCGGAAAAAACCGAGACCGGCACTCTCCAAAGGCCGGAAACAAAAAGTGAGAGCTCAAACCGTAAAGGTGGGGCTCCCTCAAAGACACCAGGGGGAAGCAAGTTCAAGGCTTTTAAGCCAGGGACGAGCGGAACTCAGGGTAAGTTAAGGACTGCTGAGGGAGGTTCGACTAACGTTAACCAATCGAAGCAGCGCTATAGGGATAGACGCGCGGCGTTTAGAGTTTTGAACAGGTGGGCTGCAACCCCTGAGGGGCAGCTTACGGCTGAACAAAAGCAATCCGTGACATGGGCCAAGAAAACGGTCGAAATCTCAGAGAGGGACCATGTGTCAAAAAGACAGCGGTCCCAGGATGAGTTGGAGTTCGTGGACACAAAACGGCCCAAAATGCAGGCGGAGAAGGAAACTCCTCACAAGGTTTTGCCTCCTAACAAGGCTAGACCAAAATCCTTCAGGGATATTGTGAAGGACCGTTTGTTGGTGGCCGAACCAGCTAGCCCAGAAGAGATTCTTGAGATAATCAGAATCAGCAACCCCGATCTTCCGACAGGAAACTGGAAGATCGTGAGGCAAGAGGATGCAAAGGGGGGCTCCAGATTATCAACTATGATAATCAACACGGAGTCCCTGGCGCCGCTTGCCGCGACTAAGGGAGTAATCGACTTCGGTTTCGGGTCGATTACTCTCAAAGTATACAAAAAAGACGAGGCTGAAACACGAGAGGAAGGCAACCCGTCCACAACTGATGCAGTTGCACTTGGAGGAGAGACAGCCCAACCGATGGCGCTCTCCGAGGTGACCGCACTTAGAGAGGAGATGGGCAGCCGAATGTCCCTGGCGTCAGACGAAGAAAACCTGTCGGACCCAAGGGACGGAAGGACTGCAAACGTCGGGGAAACAAGTTCCATGGGGGGAGAGACGGGAGACACCGGCGACTCCAATGGAAACAAAGGAAACTAGCCTGCGGTAGCGGGGAGTAAACAGGTAAGTAGGCTCAACTTGGTAAATTTATGCTAAATTTAATACAAATTAACCTACACCATTCAAAGGCGGCATCGGCCGCCTTTTTCCTCAGACTGACTTGATCAGAAGAGGACGTGGTCCTTATTCAAGAACCTTGGATAAACACCAACAGGATCTGTGGCCTTAAAATGAAGGGGTATAACTTATTATACTCAAGAAATTCGGGGAATATCAGATCCTGCATTCTTGGAAAAAATAATTTAAATATGTTCCTTCTTCCTCAATACAGCAATGGTGACGTAACTGCGGTCAGCCTAGAGATTGGTGGCAGTATATTTTGGCTGGTCCCAGCCTATTTGGACCGGGACAAACAGGTTCCGCCGGATAACCTGGGGGACCTGGTCCTCGAATCGTACAGGAAGAAGATTGGAGTGCTCCTTGGATGTGATGTAAATGCGCACCACGCAATCTGGGGAAGCACTGATATCAACGAGAGAGGTGAGTTACTTTTTGATTACATTTTAAACAACAACCTCATGGTGTGTAATATTGGGCAAGAACCCACTTTTATTACTAAAAATCGGCAGGAGGTTCTGGACGTAACCTTCGCCTCAAAAAACCTGTACCCTTTGGTCAGGGAATGGAGAGTGGCGAAGGAACACTCCTTCTCTGATCATCGTTACATAACATTTAGTCTTAACGTTTCCCCTGCCACCCGGAAACCTTTCAGGAATCCCAGAAAGACAAACTGGAGCAAGTACGGGGAAACCCTTATAGGACTACTATTACCAGAGACCCCTGAACCACCAGCGACAGTGAAGGAACTGAACAGCATAGTGGAAACTTTCACAATTGCCTGCAATCGTCCCTTCAACGCTGCTTGCCCAATAGTTAAACCCAGGGGCAAGCAAAAACCGGCATGGTGGTCCAAGGAACTGGGGACCTACCGGAAGGCGTGTAGGAAAGCATTTAATAGAGCCAAAAGTACGAGAGAGGCTCAGGACTGGGACTCCTACAAGGAGGACCTCAAGATATACAAAAAAGAATTAAGGAAGGCACAGAGGAAATCATGGAGACTCTTCTGTGACAAAATAGAAGAAGTCTCCGAGACCTCTCGTCATAGGAAGATTTTGTCTACCAATCCTACCAGTCCCAGTTATTTAATTAAACCAGATGGATCCTGGACTGCTTCTAGTAAGGAATCCTTGGAACTTCTCATCGAAACCCACTTTCCAGGAAGCTTCGATGACTCGACAGGGACTGGTACTCATCAAGAAGCAAACGTAATGCGCATAGAAGATATCGTAACCAAAGAACGGATCCTATGGGCAATTGAAGGGTTCAAACCCTATAAATCGGCGGGCCCTGACCGTATTATTCCCGCGGAGCTTCAGAACAACTCGAGGATTATGCTCCCCTGGTTGGAGGTAATCTTCAAAGGGTGTTTAAAACTTGTCTGTACTCCGCGGGAGTGGGCAGAAGTGAGAGTGATCTTTATTCCGAAAGCGGGTAAATGCTCGCAGGGCTACCCTAAAGACTTAAGACCAATAACTCTATCATCCTTTCTATTGAAAACCTTGGAAAGGCTGATAGATATCTACATACGCTCAAAAATTAGACCTAGTGACTGGGCTCAGACTCAGCACGCTTACTGTAAAGGGAAGTCTGTGGACACAGCTCTGCATGCCCTGGTAAGTACAATTGAGAAATCATTATTCTCGCAAGAGTTTTGTATGGTGGCGTTTCTTGACATTGAAGGCGCCTTTAACAATGTAAGGAAGGAGGCAATTCTGGAGGGATTGTCGCTACTAGGTGTGGATTACCCTATAAGTAGGTTAATCAATCATATGCTTGGGTGCAGGATGATTAACTCAGAGCTGGGGGAATCCACCATCAGGAGACGGGTGACTAGGGGAACCCCACAGGGAGGTGTTCTGTCTCCTCTGCTCTGGAACATAGCAATCAATGAGCTGCTATTAAAGCTGGAGAGAGAAGGGATCGTAGTGATTGCTTATGCAGATGATGTAGCGATAGCTGTCTCTGGGAAATACATAAGCACAGTGGCGGAGGTAATCCAAAATGCCCTCCTAATTATAACGAGGTGGGCCACCAAATGTGGACTGGCAATTAGCGCGTCTAAAACTGAATTGGTACTATTTACGAGGAAATATAAAATCCCTGTAGTAGATCCACCTCTCCTAAATGGTAACAGACTAGCTTTTACGGACAAGGCAAGATTTCTAGGCGTAATCTTGGACAGTAAGCTAAGCTGGAAGCCCAACATTCTGGAAAGAGTAAACAAGGCCAATATAGCTTTGTACTCGTGTAGGAACGCCATCGGAAAGAGATGGGGCCTGACGCCGGAGCTGGTACACTGGCTATACACTTCCGTAGTAAGACCTGTACTTATGTATGGGGTGAGCGTGTGGTGGCCAGCTCTTGATGAAATAACATACAGGAAAAGGATTGAGAAGGTGCAAAGAACGGCCTGCATGCTTATAAGCGGGGCACTGAGGACAACACCTACAAGTGCCTTAGAGGTCTTGTTTCACCTTCTCCCCGTGAACATTTATGGTAAGCAGATGGCGGCGATTACGGCCACTCGACTATCAGCCATATCTCAGTGGAAATGTCTTCAAATAGGACACTCGACGATAGTCAGATCACTGAGGAAAGAACTGGCGAATATTGACTATGTTACACCGACTCTGTACTTCGAGAAAAGGTTCGAAACCACCTGCCCTTCAAGGGAATCCTGGAGGAGCGGGTTGGCAGCTGAAACGGGAGCATTGCAGTTCTTTACGGATGGCTCCAAGCTCGACGGTAAAGTAGGAGCTGGAGTCTTCTGTGATAAACTAGAGGTAGATATAGCAGTTCGCCTCCCTGATCACTGCAGTGTGTACCAGGCAGAAGTGATAGCGATTGAAGAGGTCCTGAACTGGTTGAAACATAATGTGGTATCCTCGACTGATATCGCAATTTATGTGGACAGTCAGGCGGCAATCAAGTCGCTGGGTTCTGTTTCTCTAACGTCTAGAGTGGCGTTGGGTTGCCGCTCGTCTCTTAATGAGATGAGTGAGCATTTCAACATCCAGGTAGTCTGGTACAACTCTCCAACTGCTACCGGAAAGGGCGAAGTTGGGGAGACCCATTAACGCATTAAGGACTGTGCTTAAAAAAGAGGCCGAAGCCTCTGCGAACAATAGGTGGACGAACACCCTCTCATGTAGAGTGGCAAGACAAGTCTGGCCAAAGCTAAACTTGAAACGCTCAAAGGCACTTATCTCCCTGCGAAGACGTGAACTTAAAACGATCGTGGGGATACTCACAGGACACTGCCTTCTTGGAGAACATGCGAGAAGGCTGGGTCTGGAAGTAAATGACTTTTGCAGAAGTTGTAGGGACGAGGAGGAGGAAGAGACGTTAGTCCACCTCCTATGCTCATGCCCGGCTTTGGCACACAAAAGACATGAATATCTGGGTAAGTTTTTAATGGACTGCCTTTCCGATCTCGAGAACTGTAATGTGCGAGACTTATTACGCTACGTAAGCAGCTCTAACTGTTTCTCATAGGGGTAAAAGGGGAGTAAGATCCTGTGGTATCACAACGGACCGTTGCCGGTCTAAGTGTGCTGTAGCAGCCACTCAACCTAACCTAACCTAACCTATGCCCCTGTATACATACATATCATCCTGATCACCAATATGTACGGCAAGAAATCCGGCAATTTTTTTCATGGATGTGGTTTAGTAAGAGAACACAGTTCCGTAGCTAGGCCAGTTGGACGATGAACCAACATCCTCGATATTTTTTGAAAGATTTGAGTTTAATCTTTGCGTGGAGCTTGTGATTCCTCATATAAATGAATCCTCAATGGACATTTCTACAGTCTGTGACTTATAGAGAACATTAAGAGTATCAGAAAAATGTTAAAATTATGTTGAATCTCACATCAATTTTGGCTTAAAGATCTCCTGCATGCAAATCCGACCGCCGATTGCATTTCTTTATAGATCAGACCATCCCAGAAGATTGTATATCCACTACTGATCTAAAATTGAAATATTGTATACGGATGCGAGTCATCCACCCGAGCTTATCAGATTCAGTCTCCTTACAAGCGACAAACTGTGGTTTTTGAGATAGGGTTCTTTGGGTACCTAAAGTATTTTCAATGGGCAATTTGGGATTAGTTCCCGAAAAGAGTGAGATTACATACACACTCAACCATCAAATGTGTAAGTATTGCACTGTTGGAATAATCCCAAGTAATCACGGTTAAAGATCGTCTGATAACAGTTGTTATGAGAAGGCTAATGAACGAAATAAGTTTTTAGTGACGAGTTTTTGTATGGTGAATGACGATTAAATTATCGATCGATGAAATAAATTTCTTCCACTGTATACATATGGATGTATACAAACATACTCGTATTATAGTATGTTAGTCAAATAAGCATGTAAATATTATGAATCGTTACCATTTTTATCCTAACAAGACAAACAAGCTTAACATATTTACCATCTGTTGAAAAAGTTTTTTCTTTTTATCGTATCTTATCCAAAAAAAAACAACAACAAAATATGAAATCTTATCAATATGTCATTAAAGACAAATTCTAACAAATTTTCAATTCTGTTTTGTTGATTGATTAAAAAATGATGAAAATATAATTTATCTGGGTGAGTTTATTTTTTATTAAATCACCACCCACGATTATACTGCAGTTTATATCGGTGTACTTATCAATAATTAATATTTGGACAGGATTGATTATCGCGAACCAATTTAATTTGTGTTTGGTGACCGCACAATATATACAAACAAAATAATTTTCCATTAAATCCAATATCAATCGAAACACCTCGTTGAATTGATTAATTATATTCGGGAATTAATTTCGAACATAATTAATTTTAATCAGGGTTTATTATATATTTGGATATGATTAAATTAAAAATGTTGTTTATTTATGAGCTTAACAGATAATTAATCTTGGCACAAATTTTGGGATGGAATACGAACGCTATAATTTCAGTACCCTCAACCTCTAGCACTGTACTGTTTACAACTGATTCTACTCGTATATGTCTTATCTATACAATTAGACAATTTCTTTAACACACACACACACACATACACACACACACACATACACATAGGCATACATTTTAAAGCTTTTTGTATCTATGTACGAATTTTCCTTTTTTTAAATCGCTCACAAATTAGAAGTGCTTTTGACAATTTTAATTGAAAAAATTAATTCCCTCTAGAGCATATCCAGCAACAAACGAGATAAAATTTTTTTTTTTTTAATGTTTGAGGTTATAATTTTGGTTTTGACAGTTTTTTGTTTTGTATGTTTGCAAATCGGCAGATTTTCGTTTTGTCATTGCTAATTATGGTGATTTAATGGGGTCGTTGGTTTTATATTTGATTTAGAAGAATGTGTGCTTTGTACAATATAGTTATGTTACAAAGGACATATGAAAAGTTGAATATTGTACCAATAGGTTCAAATTGTAGGAGGATCGTAGACTGACTCCAAATAGTTTAAAATTGAATATCAGATCTTCGTTTAAAGGCGACCAGGACAATTTCAATAGTAAAGTGATGCAAGGTAAAGGTTAAGGTTTTTTTGACATCACCGATTGTCTGTTCAGGTCCCAATTCCTGTATGAAACCGGAAGAAAGAAAAAATAGATTATAAGAGCTACATAATCCATTGAGGCATTAGACAGATTCCGTTGGTTTTAGAGTCAAGTCCCAATCCCAAAGCTAGAAGTAACGATTTACTATTCTACTGATAAGTCTAATAAAATAGTAAAGCGACAGTAATTGTAGTATATTTAAAAATATTCCCAAGTTGTGGTAATTCGCTAACGCTATCGCGATACGATTGAACATTCATGTTACGAATCGCACAGTCATCATCAGACAAAAGCAATCAACTCGAATTTAAATATCTCAAAATCGCAGAAATATCTTCAAACTTTACATTGGTGACCCTGATGTTAAGCCATTACCAGACGCTTCATATAAACCCCCTTGTTCAATAAAGAACCTCTAAACTTTTGTTTGAGTTATTATGTGGTAAATACTGCACCTGGTCGTTACTTAATTTATCACAACCTTGTGCTATCCCAATGAACAGAACGCTACTATATGTCCTTGATCTTTTCTGTTCAAGAACTTACAGGTCTTGTAAAGTGGAACTTCTTATGATGACTTTCCTCGTTTTTGTATTAATATTATTTAAGGAAAGATTTGCCACTGAATTGGGCAGTAGTCATTTTCTTAACGTCATTAAGTCTAGGCCAAAAGTAGTAGCGTTTAATCAACTCGGTTGTTTTAAAGATACCTAAATGTGCTCAGGTCGGTGAGAACCGAAGGAACAAAAGAATGAAGCGTTTTGAATAAAGCGCTAGAATGCTTGGTATTAGCCATTAAACATTTTTGTGCTTATGTTTTGATGTTATTATGGTGTTAGCGAGTCTTATTTCTCAGATGAATATAACCGAAAGGTTGAAGTTATACAGGGATTTAATTTGGAGATTCAGTATAGAAATCTGCGACGATGAGGGTGAAATTCACGTGGATCTGGATTCTGTAGACTTTTTATAAAATCTCTGATCAAGCCGCAACCTCCTAAAAAGTCTCTAATATGAGGGTAAACATAGGTAAACGGTTCACTAATATTCGTCCTTGATGGCAAATTGGATATTCACAATTAGTTGTTTGTATTGCAACCAATTCGGAAGGCATTAATACAACGTCCTTACACGCCGGAGTGCTGGTAGTCTATGTGCATATCAACCAACCATCTAAAGCGAAGTAATTTATACAAAAACAAGATAAAGATGTTGGAGAGATCAGAAAAATCGACAGGAAAAACGTATGATTGGTGGAGGCAGAGCTCATGGCGGAAAATATTGGTTCGACCCACATTCACACACATACTTACACTTAAAAATGACATACTTGTGATTTTTGGTCAACACCAGGAATCGAACCCGATACCTCCGAATGACAGAAGTCATGGAAAACAATGGAATCTGATAACTAACCAAAATGGAATGACGTTGATATAACCGAGGTCTGGGATATCCAACAATAGGGTGCCATATGGAATATAAACATCAATGTTAAACTTCGACTTTCATATCAATTTGCATTCATTCGAACCATCAAACCATAAACATCAATATTAGGAAATATAACATTTTTTCATGACAGCCATGCATTGGTCATACTTTGGACTCTATTCTGCTATTGACTCTACATCCTGCCTAGTAAAATTTTTCACCCAGTTTTCTCTAGAATTTTATTTATGCTTAAATGGTCCTTATTTCATGCTATTAAAGTTAGCCGAAAGTTTCTAGCCGAAAAAATCAAAAAATCGATAATGCAGATAGTGTCTTTGCTATTCCAGCCGAAAGTTAAAAATTTTATATTTTTTGATTGATTATCAACGGAAAATTACTGTCCGACGAAAAATTACCGGATAAACACATGTAAAAAAGTCTAAATTCACAAATCTTTATGAAGTTTTATGGCTGGATGTGAGTTTATTCTAAGTGGTTTGGCAATGACTCTCACGGAAAAAATTTTGAGTGAAGTTTCATGTCCGGGAAAATTCCAGTGATAAATACTTAAAAGGTTGATTTTATCGAGATTTTAAAAGTTTAGACAACGAGTTCAATGAAGCGATTTTCCCGGACTCCCCACATGAAACTTGACCCAAATTTTTAATATAAGTGCGAAAAACCACTCATTAAGTTTGGAAATTTTCCGTTGCATGTTTTTTTTGGCTAGAAAATGACTGAGTAAAATTTTTGCTTGGAATTCAATCAAAAAATATAAAATTTTAACTTAAGGCTGGAATAGCAAAGACCCTATCTGCATTATCGATTTTATTATTTTTTTCGACTGGAAACTTTCGGCTTATTTTAACAGCATCCTCATTTCTTCTTTCATGCTATTTCTTCAGTCAATTTCGTGAATTCAAAACTTCGGTATCACGATAATTGTTATTTTTCTGACATCTAAATCTTCCGAAATCCTGTTAGAAGAGCCATGCTCAATCAACAAACTATGTAATTTTATTTCATAGTGACATGTTTCTGTCATGTCTCTAAGGATCTTTTCCTGTTTAAAAGCTTGCTCTTTATCGATCACTTCTATGTTTTACCTCTCTTCCCGTGGTAACACTTGCATGATTATTTTTTACGTCAGGAGATGGTCTTAACTCTCATGGCCGTCTTGAAATAATAATAAACTTAAGCGCCCCTAATTTGATATAATAGGAGCAACCCAATCGTTCCACCCTGCATGCAACCAATTCTTCTGGATACTTGAACAATACAAACATATTAAAATACAGTGATGTGCTCACTGTATTTTGAATTCACTGTACTCTAGCTAACCGCTAAAGAGACTTCTTACACAATATTTTCGTGCTGGTGGTTTTGACAAGGCTTTTAATAACTATGCAATAACCCGTTTGTGCCCAACAATTTCCTGTAACAGAACTCGTTCAATACCAATATCACTTGCATCCATTTAAATAGCTTTTATTTCAAGGGATTTGGAATCTCAGTTTGACAGTATTAACCAAAATGAGAACTACGTCAATGAGGAGACAAATATATTTAATCGATAACTAGAATTTGAACCGGCAATTAACAATATGATAAGGTTCGATTAAGACTCGAGATGATATACATCAAAATTTTATTGAATGAAAAACTTCGTTGTTAAGTTTAATATAAAATGGCTCACAATGCTGTGTCAAAGTTTATAACAAACTATCGAGAACTTTTGCAATAAGTTTTGATGTTCGTCATGTCTCAAAATCAACATGTCTAAAACCAAATATCCGATCTCTGGTTTCAGGGACAAACACGCAATTGATTTCAATAGTGATAACCACACGTTTAAAGAAGTAATGAGATTCATGTATGCTGGTTCTCTCATTACTCACTTTAATAGTGTGGGAGAGAATATCAAGGTTTGCTTTGACTGCATCATGATAAGTCCAATTATGCGTGCGATATATGGCTCAAAACGCGACGTTAATGGTGTAGCATTCCACACGGTAATGTCACACGACAAAACGCATGCACTCATTCAGTAAAGCTGGGAGTGAGGATGGGATGGATACATATATAACGAATGTTGAATTTAACATTCTAATATTTAACCCTTGCACACCCTTGATTCACTGTTGATCTCTCTTTTTTCAATGTTCTCTTATGATCACAATCGTAATTCCTTCTATTGAAGTAATTCCTTCTATTGAGCCAACTTGCCCAAAGAGCTCTATAGGATGTTACAATGGCACAGACCGAATTCTTTTCAATCACGATTTCAGAAATTTCAAGGTGAAGCGGTCGCTATTGGTGCCGATGGCTCCAAGGCGTAGAGATCGATCTGGCATATTTTTATTGTTTACAATAGAGCTGGCTCGTGATTAAAGCTGTTGCATTTGGTTTGAAAGGACATCGAATCCCAATAGAGGCAGGATGGAAAAGAGAGCAGGGTCCCCATATGTGAAGGACTTCTTCTATGTCAGTACTATAGGCTGACATGGAGCTATGGAATGTGCAGATCGTTGTACGTAAATCGGACGTATAGCCTTACATCCTCAATTTGGCTATATTGGTTTAAAGTAGGACGTGAATAAGCGAACTGCTACAGAGTTGGAAGAGTCGTGAGCCACACAGCAAATTACAAAGATAAAGACAGGCAGACAGATAGAGTCACAGCTGGCTCATGATCGAAACCGATGAAGTCAGATTGTTGCCACGATACGGGCCAACAATGGCCTGTAAAGTTCATTACAAAAAAGCCCGAGACCACACAAAACGTGTACCTTCTTGTTGTATTCTATTTTCAGACGTAATATAACTAGTGGGCCGCTTATTATCGATAATTTTTTTTAAATGTCACGAATGCGTATCCCAGCGACGAAAATGCAACGAGTGCGCAGCACGAGTTGCATTTTCTTAAGCTTGGGATACGCATTCGTGACATTTGGAAAAAATTATCGATTCTTAAGAGGACCACGAGTTATATTTGGGTGGAGAATATAGTGAATTGGTGTGAAAGATAAAACTTAAATTCACAACATAAAAGATTATATTTGTAATAACAATTATTTATTATGCAAGAATACCATTGAAACATATTATATTTAGAACTGACAGTTGTTGAAGGTACAATTTTCAAATCGGAATTGTCCTTCATTTTTGTTGTTAATTTTAGATGAAACGATTGGGTTTACAGCTTTTGATGACTCAGCGGAACTTCCTCGCATCTTTTCTAGAATATTGTTGTGTGCTCTGGCTGCATATTTAAAATGGCTGAATTGAATTAGCAATTTAGCACTGCTATGGCCGGTTTTAATCAATTGTTGATCTGAAATACCCGCATTTGCCATTATAGTAACCGCAGTTGATCTATGACTATGATTGGTGATTTTATTATTTTGCACATCAATTCCAACTGTCTGGGCCGTTTGTTTGGTCCATTTTGATAATTCATTGACACCTACAGGAAGATCTTTATACCACCTTCCAGTTGAATTTTTCCAGAAAGGATTGGGTGTAACAAACTATCTTTCGGAGGTTACATGATTTGGCCGTTTATTCATTAATTTATTGAATAATCGTACGGGACAAACGTTGATATTATACACATTTTGCGTGAGCCACTTACTATTAGCACAACGGCTTGCACCTCCTTGTGTAGTTTTGGTGAATATAGGGTTATATTCAATTCGTCTCGTATCATTACCGAAATGGTCTGTAATCCTCTTAAAATAATGAGTTAAAGCAAACGCGGCTTCGTTACCACGCCACGCTAATTCTTTCGCAACAATGTTGAAGAATTTCTTTTGAAGTCCATAAGGGTTATCTTCATCCCAATACGTTTGCATACAAGTAGATTCATTTGACGTAAAAGCTACAACACTTAATTTCCGTTTGTTCGGTTCACTTTGAAGTTGTTTCCGTTTTGAATCTCTGGCACATCTCGCCTGTTTAAACTCAATATCACGAAATGGATCAAATTTTATTTTAAATTCTGCATAATATTTTTCTTGAAGCATTGATTTTCGCTAGCGTATTCCAAATATTTTTAATTACAGTTTCCTTGTAATTTTCTCCGTTAGACTTACGCATATTGCATGCATAATCTTTTAAATATGACGCGAGCATATCAATTGATGTGTCTCGCTCAATTGTGTATTGACGTGTTGCACAAAAATCCATAAACTGTTTCCAAATACTTTTCTTATTTCGTTCCGTGTTTAAAGGAACACCATTGAGTATTAACTCTTCGATTTTTTTATTTGTACACTCTCCCCATCTTTGATTATCACAATTATCCATCTTTGTATCAAGCAGTAATCAATACTGATTCACAAATATTTTGTAATTGCATAAATTGACAGATAGTTATATAAGAATTTTGTTTTTGTTGTGTGTTAGGTTACTTTGATTTTAATGAATTTATTTTTATTAATAAAAATCGCCAAAAATAATAAATAGTAGGCTATTGCCATAACCACGTTTTTCCCAAAGCGACAATACAACAGTGTTGTATTATCACTTATTAATAACAAAAATAACAAAAAAATTGCATTGTGGAATAGATGATTTTTAGGTATGAATTATATTCTCAAAACAACTCAACTATAACGTAAATATAAATGTATCGTTTGCAGCGAAAAACAGATCTTGTCACGTTATTCAATAATATCACTTGATATAACAAACTGAGCTTTCAGTGCTCCGTTAATATTAGAAATTAGATTGTAGTTCACTGTTGAAATTAATATATAAAGTATACTCTGCACCCACACTAATACTTATGTAATCTAAATCGCCTGTACCAAACAGATTATACTGTTTATATATATATAAACAATAGCAAAATCAATTTCCCAAAAAAAAAGCTTAATTTTTATTACATTACTTTATTGCTTTTACTGTAGTTTTTATTATTATCTTGTTACAAACATACGTTAGCACAATTATAATATGATTATGATAAAGTAATTTATAAAATAAATAATTATATATTTTCATTTTCATCTCTTGTGTACGAACAACAATATCGATAAAACTTCAGAAAAAGAAACTCTGTTGGGAAATAAAAGCTCCGATCGATATTAAAAGTTTCATTCTTCTTCTTTTTCTACAATTCGAAAGAAACGAACATTTAATTTATTTTATTTCTATACGCTTCACGTTTTAAAGTTCTAACAAGTTTATCAATCATTCAACTGATGTATACGGGTTTTATGAGCTCTGCACATACAACGTCATAAACTTATAAAACTTCTCAAATTTAGACATGTTGAATATGGTACGAGAATAAATGAATTCATTTCTCGTTTCACTATGATAGTGAGTATTTTGCCATATGTCATTTACACTTCACGTACACAATTACAGAGATAAGATGTGTAATAGTTTTGACAGTATTTTAATCGTATAATTGAGAGCTTTTGAGTTTGTTTCGATACAACATCCACATATACGAGACTGTAACTCGACTATAAATTTTCCAAACAACTTGTTTAATCCAATTTCGGGTTAGTTTTTTTTTAGATTCTTGTGTTCATAAACTAGCTAGATACACGACATAGTTTCTAGTTAAACAGATCCACGTACATATACATTCGAGTACATAGGATACAGACCAGATATAAATTATTTATAAAACGTGAAACTATCACGATAAAAAACTAAACATTATGATTGGTTGTACATAAGGACGAGATAATTTTGTCGTACATTACAGTGGACGATTGTACAAGTTTATAGAACAGCTCTCTTATGTGTAAGTATTTAATCGTCAGTCCTTCCACACACTTGCATTAGCATGTTAACTTCAGGAGTAGTGAAATATTTAAGTGAGGTAGGTTGAAGGTCTCGACTTAAGTAATGCAAACATAAAGAAAATTGATATCGGATTGAAACAAAGCAATTGTTAGTCTACGTTGTTTACTGTTAGGGATTGTAAGAAATTACTGAACCTCAACAATAAGGTTAATGTCATATGGGGGTCCTGCACATTGTGACATTGAAACGAATTTGCAGACAGTTTGGCTAAAACTGGTTCTCGCTTATTTTCCATAGACCCTTAACCAGCTGCTCTTTTACCTCTTTACATATTAAAAAAAAACAAATAAAATCGTTACCCTATCGAAACTAAAGCTACTTGTCGTATGACGAAATACTTTGTAAGGACTTAACACGAAGCTAATCAACTGCGTTCTTTCACTGATTCATCGCATGGGACTTGCCAATGATGCCGTGTGCGACGAATGTCCTGTGAATGGTGATGATAGCTGACACTTCATCAGCAGTTGTCCGGTTCCGATCGCACACAATCCCTTGTGTTCAACTCTGGAATTTTTAATGTAAATCTACTGTCTTCTCTGCCCTTGTTCAAACTGTTTCAGTTTGTGAGAGTTGCAGAGCGCACCCGTAATACATCGTAAGAATACGACTCAAACTATCGTACATTGAAGAACACGATTGTAAATTCGATTCACGTACAATAACCACCAAAACGTCAAACAAAAGACATGTGAGGTTTATAATCCGTTATTAACCGCCCAGGTGGCGCAGTGATTAAAGCTGCGGCAGTTGGAGCAATAGGTACTGGGTTCGGATCCAGATAGGGACAAGATACAAAAGGGATTTTTCACCATCGATCGTTTGGGTGGTGCGATCGGTGGTGTGAATGAACACATCTGGTGGATTGAGTTTATTCAACAAAAATCCGTTAATATAAATTCACTATAGCTCCAATTCAAATTGGAAGGCCATTATATCTTTCTTGATGTCCATGTATTGTCAAAGAACCGATCCATAGAGGATTGAATTATTTTTTTTATTTTTTAAATTTAGTTGTAATTGGGACTGTCCTAGCTTCTTGTAACTGTCAGAGTTCCTACACCTGAAACTTGTGCATTTTATACTACAATGAAAACTGAAAATCGGATAACGAATCCCACTTTCTAGACGTTCGATAAATAAATTTTGCACATTCAGTTCAAGGTTTCGGCAGCTTCACCGTAAACCTATGCGCATCAACCGTTCCTCGTGTTACCCGTCCTGGCGTAACTAATGGTGGTAGTTTTTCCTTGAATTCTGCAGAACAATAACCATTTATTAATATATAGAACACGTAGAGTTCTGCAATATATCTGCGGTGCTGTAGGCTGTCTAGATCTTTCGTAGGTCTGGAGTTTCGTATTATTTGGATGGCACGCCGCTGAACTCTATCCAGCAACTGGAGAGCAAAGCCATGTGCTCCACCCAAAACCTGCCAGCAATATTCTTTACAAGGTCTAAAAAAGGTTTTATGTATCTGGAGAACCTGATGCGATTTAAAAAAGTGTCTGCATCTATTGAGGAACCCGAGTTTACGTGAAGCTGATTTGGCTAATGCGATTATGTGTTCATTCAATTTTAAATTGTTGCTAATCTGAACACCAAGCAGACTAATTGAGTCACAACTCACGAGAACGTGGCCTTTTACCACAAAATTGTATTCGTTGTGTCTTCTTTTACGCGAGAACGTGCACATTCCTACTCAAATATTGTTCTCAAATCGGAATTAAGCGAAGTGACAACTTCCAGCCGTTTACCGTGTAACTCAAAAGGAGTAGGCTCGATCTCGAATGCAATGGAAGATTGCATGTTGCATCATCGGCAAAACTTTCACAGGGTTCACAGTGCTATCCAACAAATCATTAATGTATTACAAAAACAAAGTTGGTGACAAAACTGATCCCTGAGGGACTCTGACATTTGGAGAATGAGTCATTGATGATCTCCCATTCAGCACAACGTTGATCTTTCGGTCTTTGAGAACGTTCCTTTCCACCTGATAGTCATCGAATCCAAGCTTCAATGAGATTCTCATTCCAAACCTTGTCAAAGCCTTGGATATATCCAAAGTGATTGCAAAGGCTTCTCAGTGGTGCTCAAGGGCGAGATTCCATTTGTTTGCAACATACGTCAAGAAATCGGTTGTGGAGTGGCTTTCGCGGAGTCCATATTTTTTTTATTAATTTCAAGATAATTCACAAGTTGTTGGCTAATGCATTTCTCAAAAACTTTAGCCACGGTTGACACAAATTGATATTGGCCGGAAGTTTGAGAGGTCAGTTTTATCACAACCACGTTTAAGAACCGGTTGCACCATCGCACTTGTCCAGGCGTTCGGGTAGTTACCTTGCTTATAAGACAGGAGAAATTTTTTAGTTAATATTGGAGCCAAGTCACAGGCCTTCAATATTCGAATAGGAATTGTGTCTGGTCCGGCTTTTAGATTATTTATACGACTTTCAGATTATGATCTAAAGGCCAAGTATAATATGCACGTTGTCCAGTATTTGGTAACAAAAAACGTTGAATGGAGACTATTGAATGTACATCGCCTTTAATGACATAATCACTTCAGACCACTTAACCATATTGCTTGCTAACTTTCTCGTAACACAATATATTTTATTCTACAATATATATATTATTATATATTCTATGCCTTAAAAGACCATAAACCTCGCTAACCGCGTCTGAACTGATACCTTACGAACCATTTATACTTAGTGGTGCACATTGTAGGTGGTCAGCCAAACGAATGGTTTTATAACAAAATCGCTTTTTATGCCATCCTCAACATATTAATATTTGGTCAACCGTGAAAATCGAACTCGAGACCGCGGCGTTATAAACTATGTGTAATTATGAAAAAACTATGTGTAATTATGTGTAATTTATACGCCCAAATGTGGATGACATAATATACTTTCAAAACAATTGAAAGTAGTGAACAGCCCAACAGATTGAGACAACAAAGGACCCCCTTTTTATTCATTTAATAAAAAGCTCATACTCGTAACAATCTAATCTCCTCGCCAAATCATACACTTATATGGTTTTAGGGAGAATTTTACAAGGAATGAAATTTGACACCAATCTTCATTTATAGCAAAAAGCTCGCAGCAACGCAGGTTTATTTTAACCTATAATTTGTTGTTAATTTTCAATTTAACACGACAAAAGCATAAAAAGGTTTTATGGTCTCATTTATGAGCTTTATTCTACGGCATAAATATTTTTGGTATACTTACATACTTGATGCGTGCTATGAAATTGACACACATCTATATACATGTATAAAAAGCTTTGTGGTTTTCGTTGGATGTAACTTCTTATTTATGACAATAATTTAAGTTTACAACTATCATTAAGAGGGTGTTTTACGACTTAATTTTCCCGCACCCCTTATTACCGTAACGGGTATGAAACGGAATAAAAAATAGAAGGTGTATTATGTACTATATAGGAAGCTTTTATGAGGTGTCAAAAATATTGTCAAATAAAACATTTTTTACAGTAAAACGTTCTATGAAAATAGTATGGCGAACGCGCGAACATTTTTGATTAGACGAAGAGCTTTTGGCAAATTTTTTATGAGATTAGTACCGCGAGCCACCAATCAAATATTTAAGAAGCTTTAGGATAAAATTGAAAAAAATATTTATCGGATGTACATACTCGTATATATGTAAGAGTGTGTGTGTACTCAACTGTATGTGTAACGAAAGGTAATCGGTTAGCTTTTTATATTATTTGATATCGATTGACTTATGTAGTATGTATAGATGTGTGTACGTATGGGTGTGTGTGTGTGTGTGTATAAAAGAAATGTTAAATATAAAAATAAAATTCCAACATTTTAACGCTTAGATGGATTTTATATTGAGTTTATTTGAAAATTTGATTTTCGTTTGATGGCAGATAAAACTTTTCACTTTGATTTGATGGATCAAAAACACAAGAATCCATTAGCATACACGCACGAAGAGTGTATGAATGGAAGATCAATTTAGCATTAAAAATCTAATCAAAATTTTGATTTTTTTACATCGTACAGATATTGATTTTATCTGTGTAGCCTTTCTCATTTATGTTGAGTAGATGAATGAAGCTAGAGTACAAATGAAATGACATTGTATGGTTGAATGATGTTCTTAGTCGAAAATCAATCGGTTTAAAAGCTTTATGATGGTAAATCGAATTTTTGGCAAATTGAAATCTGTGAGGGCTATAGATATGGCCATAACTATGTGACTAAGTGATATACTAAATCGGGTTACATACAAAAGCCTCTCACAAGCTCATAAAATTTATTTAACACAAAATCAATTTGAAATTCTAATTAATTCCGTCAGTGTTTCCAGCCATTAAAATTGCGATACAAAATAATTATAAAGCAATTTCCTTTTATTTAATATTTTGACAAAATTAATTGAATTCATAAACAATTTTATTTCACGTACCGGCAATGTTTTTTATGTCAATTGACAAATGTAATTGTTTTATAGAGTAATTTTTATTTATTTTAATGCTGAACTTCGAAAGAAGATTGGCCAAGCACTCCACTAGATCGGAACCTTGATAAATTGGCAAATGGTCTAACTTGACTTGAATAGAGAACGATGAGAGTTTCGATCATTATCTTTACGACATAGAGCTATCGTTAGTGACAGTGATCTCGTGATTTTCTTCAATGTTAGAACTCGTCTCCCGTATTCACTTGTCAAGTTACAACTTTCATTTCTCCCTTGCACTATTATTATGAGTAAAAGTGATCCAAAATACGCGAATTGTATTTCACACAGTTTGATATATATGTTTCGTTTCCACATATTCAAGTGCATGGCACGTAAACTGCCTCTATTGATCATTTGTAATCAAAATTATCTTTCCTAATATCGAAAGCTCTGAGATCATTTCAGAATAACTTTTATCAATACCTCGATACGTTTCAAATTTATATATGAGTGATCAGTATTTGAGGGTATACAATTGTACGCTGACACGATTGGAACATTCAGTAGGACAGAAAATGTTCACGCCAAGTGTCGAGTACTTCATAGATATTCTCAATAAGGTTTCCGTTCAACTCCAGAAAGCGTACTTCACCGATATGTTAGTTTTCCAGTAGGAATCTCCTGTTCGGCCTAATTTCTACTAGTCACCAGACCTCTTTCTTAGGTACAGAGCCTATCAGATTATTTAAACTTTTATAAAATGATTCTTGATATTAGGATTGCAAGCCACACCATTGTTTCTCGCATCAATATTCTCGCAAGAGTCTCACAAGTCGGCAATTCTGGTGGGATTTTTGTTCCTAGGGATGAATTACCATGTAAGTGAGGTTAATCAAGCACATGCTTGGGTGCAGCATGGTTCACTATTCACCATTATGAGGTGGTTGACCAGGAGAACCCCGCTGAGAGGTGTCATGTCTCCTCTTCTCTGGAACATAGCAATCATTGGGCTACTGTTAGAGCTGAAAAAAGAGGAGATCGGAGTGATTGCTTATGCGAATGACGAAGCGATAGCAGTCCTTGGCAAATATTTAAGCATGATGAAGGAGGTAATCCAAAACGCCCTTCTAATCATTTCGAGTTGGGCCATCAGATGTGGCCTGGTACTATTGACTAGGAAATATAAAATCCTGGTGGCAGATCCACGTTTCTTAAATGGCAGGAGACTAACTTTTACAAACAAGCCAAGATTTTTAGGCGTAATCTTGCACAATAAGCTTAGTTGGAAGCCCAACATTTTGGCAAGAGTAAACAAAGCTAATATATGCATGTACTCGTGCAAAAACTCCATCGGAAGGAGATGGGGTCTGAAGCCGGAGATTGTACACTATAACTATTCACTTCCGTAGTAAGATCTGTAGTAAGATGTGTGGGGTGAGCGTGCGGTGATCGTAACGTATGAAAATTATAAGCAGAGCACTGAAGACAACACGTACAAGTGCCTTGGATGTCATGTTTCACCTTTTCCTCGAGTCATTTATGGTTATTAGATGGCGGCGACCCGACCACCCAACTATCTGCCATATCTCAGAGGAAATGCCTTCAGACAGGACTCTCGACGATAATTAGATCGCTGAGGAAGGAATTGAATTAAGAATACGTTACACCGACTTAATGCTTCGAGAAAAGATTCCGAACTTCCTGCTGTTCAAGGGAATCTTGGACGAGTGGCTCAATTGCGAAATCGAAAGCATTGCATTTATTTACGGATGGCTTCAAGCTACACGGTAAAGTAGGAGCTGAACTCTTATGTGATAAATTGGATGCACGTATAGCAGTTCGTCTCCCTGATCACTGCAGCGTGTAGCGATTGATAGCGATTGAGGAGGCCTTGAACTGGTTGAGACATAAGGTGGTATCCTCAACTGATATCGCATTTTATGTGGACAGTCATGGGGTAATCAAGTCGCTGGATTCTATTTCTCTGCTAAAGCGGCGTTGGGTTGCCGTTCGTCTCTGAATGAGATGAGTGAGCATTTCAACATTCAGATACACTGAATCCCCGGCCACTTGCACGTCATGGAAAACTGCAGGGTGGGTGAACTAGCGGGACATGGTACAACTCTCCAACTGCTACCGGAAAGCACAAAGTTGAGGAGGCCCATTAAAGCACAAGACTGTGCTTTAATGAGCCTGAAAAAACAGGCAGTGGCCACAGTAGACTATTTTGGCACACAGTAGACTATCTTGGTAAATTCTTAATGGACTACCTCTATCCTCTCGAAAACTGTAAGGTGCGAGGCTTATCACGCTACATAAGTAGCTCAAACTGCTTCTTATAAAGGTAATAGAGAATTAAGACACTGTGGTATCGCCGCAATACCAAGATTATCCGCTTACCACTGGTAGGGGCTATGTCACTAATACTCACTTCACTTTCACAAACCTATCGGATACGGCGAGTTAGCGCAGTTTATATACGAATCAGTGGGGTGCTCGATCTTCCTATTTTTACCGCAACAGTCAATGTAGTGGTGCATAAATTTCGGTGTAGTATAATTCGAGATGTTTCCATGCGTCACAGTAGTAGAATTCCCAACTGGTTTCTGTTCATTCGCTGCATTCTCCTGATGTTTATTCGCGCGGTGAATAGAGGTATCTCTTTCCTCATTTGATTATCACTTTTCTCAAACTGAAATCGAAAATCAATGTCGCTTGAGAAATTTTACAGTGATAACAACTCTCGCTCTCCGAAATAAACTCGATCATAAAAATATTTCATTGTCCTCGGTTGGATTGTTAACATTTTTAACGATCATCTTAAAGATTCTAGATATCAGTTAAGTAATACAACCATAGATTGAGTCAACGTCTACGAAAGATTTACAAAACATGGACACCTCAACCACCTGTTCACGTTCAATTCAATAATGAAATGGAAATTAACCAATCGGATCATCATTGAACCCATCTTCATCATTGTTAGGACACAAACAGGTAGAGACAATAAACAAGGTACGTTTTTAATCTGTTAATACAATAATTCGGTATTTTGTATCCCAAGAACCTATTAGGGACATACGAATATGTAAAAAAAGGTCACATATAATAAAAGGATTAAAATTCATGTACGTATATAGACAAAAAAAACCTTAACCTTTTAACCTTTGTGCTGCTCAAAGACAATTACGTATTCTATGTGGTATATAGAGAGTCATCTGTCCTATATAATTCCAATTTTTATAGACCCGGACAATCTGAGCATATAATTATTTTGGATTTTATTTCGGTGCCAAAGTGCTTCCTAATAGTCATATACTATGTGTGGTATGGATGATGTAAGAATCTATATATAATCAACCCAAGAAACCGCACATTTGTTGTTATATAATTAGAAAAGTTTTATTGCACATTTCATAAACAAAATGACTGACCCATATATTCGCAAGCTGGGAAATTAACATCCATATTATATTAAAATGTTGGTTGAATTCAATTGAAATTAAAAATTCATTTTCTGTATATAAAGATAACGACGAGATAAGAAACAATATGAATAGTAAATGAAATTATTGTGCTGTAGGTGGTGCTCGAGAAAAGTTATAATAATTATTCGAGAGAAAATGCAACTTTTTATATATACGTTTGTGGAAATGAAATTCTACGAAAGTGTTTTCGTAAAATTTATGCTCGAAGCAATGCAAACTCATTTATATATTTTTAATGACGTGAGATTATTTCATCTTACTATACATACTTAGAGCGGTCAGAACAGTCGTCAGTCAGATTGACACCATCGGTTCGATCACGAGTTAGCTCTTCATACAATTAGAAGATGCCAGATCACTCTCTAGGCCGTGAAGCCACCAGCACCCACTACGACCTCTTCGCCAACCGAAAAGTGGCTCTCTCTTTATAGATCGCTGTATCATTCGGATCAGCATGCAGACGTTACTGAGCCAGCGTACTCGCTGTCCTTTGATTTCATGCACGGTACAGGAATTCCTGATCTCGTGATTGAACTGAACTCGGTATGTGACATATATATCCCGCATGATTTTTCTCTCGGATATAAAAAGCCATCTTTCGTACTCATCCGTCCAACTCTCACATCCATACAGGACAACGGGTCTAATCGACACTCTGTACAATTTCAGTTCACCCGTATGTTTTGAAGTCATTGATTTTGAGACCAACGGAAGCTGAACACTACTCCAGTGAACCAAGTATTTCTGACACCCCATTGCCATTTAATCCAGTCACACAGATAGCATCAGCATATGCCAAAATATGATTGGATTGTCGCAATAAGATACTGTCTTGAGGTGTTTCACTTATACGAAGGATGTATTCCAACATGAGATTAAAAAGTATCGGGGGCAGTGGAACTACCTGTCGAACACCAGAAGTAATTTCACAAGTTCTCGATAGCCTGTTCTCAACTTTAACACAGCATTGTGACAGCGTTTCTGTCATTTTACATAGATGAACTTATTTGTTTGGTATTCCTAAATATTCAAGTGCATACAATAGCCTCTCTCGATTGATCGAGTCATATGCTTGCTTGAAATCTAGGAATACCTGGTGTACATCGCGAATATTACTTGGAAAGAATCATCGGTACCGAAAAAACTTGATCAGTGACTGACCGATTTGAACGGAACCCGCTTTGGCAGTCACCGATAATTTGAGGGTATTCAAATACTTATAATACTGTTACGATATTTCTAGGAGGTATTCCAACCAAACTATGGTTCGATCACTGGATTCTGAACGTTTATTATTTATGACCACAGTTAACTTTTAGTGCACTACTTTTTCACTATAACTTTCACTTATTATTTCACTTTTTATTATTTTATTGATTTTCACTTATCGCTGTTATACTTCAAACTGAAACCTCTTTTAGTTCACATATTTATAATCAATTGGCCTGCTTCTACATTCCAGTTATTATATTCAATTAGAGCTTTCGCCACTGTCCATGACACTACCGTCCATCCAAACCTATTCGTCGCGAACAGGATCCAATTCTATTCTTCTACAGAGAACCATACTTCTAAGATGGGCATCTTACGTGTTTTCTTGGAAGACCCCTTTGAATTAGGTAGATTAGACCGAAACTTCTCATAATTACCTTATATGGTCCTTCCATGTCAGATTTCCACTTCCGTGATAAGCTTCCCATCCGTTGTAAGTTGTAAAGCCAGACCAACTGTCCTTTCTCCAAATTCTCTATTATTTCGACGGATGTCATATCGTGCCATCATATTATTGTCTAACAGTTTTCTTAGCTGCTGTTCTTGGTTGACTTCCATAATTCTCAACCTCTCCGTAACAATCTCTTCTTCCAGTTCACCGTAAACTTCTGTTGAAGCTTTAAATTTGCACAATTTAATGTAGCTTGCCCAATGTCTAACACAAATTTATGAAGTATAAAATCACCACATCGACAATATCTGCCACCAAAACTTCATGACACAAGTCCTTGTACGTTCGATTTCTGCACTTTCGCCGGTTGTTGTTTGCATCCTCCAATTGGACGAAGTTAATTTTTTACTAAACTACTTCTCACAATATTCGACATTGCTCATATATATATAGTGTTATCACAAAGGATCTTCCGTTGATTTCGCCAGTAAACATTAAGCCATCACCACCCCGTGTCAATCGTGGAACCGGGATGGAAGTCATGTCATGATTTTGTTGTAGAAGCTGGCATTCTTTCTTTACTGATTTTCTCAGGAATCCCTTTAAATATTACCAGGTTTATCGCATACCCAACATCTTATTCTACCCTTGCCAGCCCGAATTGATTGGTAGCCGATCAATTACTGATTTACTTCCGGTGTTATCGTGTTCTAAGCAATCTCAATCGTTAATGCACAAACGCAGGTTCCAGCGAATGTTATTTCCGAAGCTAACACTAGTAAGCTCGTAAATGCATCAATTTTAATTCTTTCTATGTCTGCAGCAAACTACAATAGTGTTTCTCTCCGATTCTTTGAGATAGACATTTGAGCTTCATCCTGTATAGCTCTCGCTTGTGTACAGCACTATATTTTCGTTCTAACGATAGCATGATTGTTTCATAATCCCCGCGTTCTGATTCTGGAACAATATGTAGCATATCTGCTGCAACGCTTTTTAACTGCAATATAAGAGCTGCTATAATTATTTCTTAAGCTGCCGTTTCAAGTTGTAATTTAAATATGTTACACGAAGTTATTCAGTGGGATGTCGGAGGCTTTAATTTAATTCCAGTGACTGATTTGACAATTTAAATTGTACCACCATTATTCGTAATATCGATAACTTTCTTTTCAAGTATTAAAAACCGTTGATCAGTCACTTCAAATTGTTGGCATTTAAAGAAACGGACATTTCACGGAACTTCGCATTCACTTCGGATGCAAAAAAGTTTTGAATTTCCTCTTGTTTCTCCAACCATAGTTTCTAGTGCGGTCTTATTTTCTAAACCATTCATCATTTGTCCCTGATTGGCCATGATTTGCTGTATCTTGGCCATTAACTGCCCTATATCAAACTTTTTGAGCAAAAGTTGTTCCGGCATTTGCTACCCCTTCTGCAATTGGTGTCCCAATATTAGATTCGTACTGGTCTGGATCCACATTTTCTTCTAACAAATCTTGTTGTAGCCTGTTCGCATATTTATACTCAATTGACCTTCCTCTAGGTCATAGTAGAAGTTTTCTTTTGTTTATTAGTTTTCCTGTATACTGTGTTTATGCTGCTTTTGAATTGAAAACATTTTAGTTATTCTATTAGAGATGTCGCCAGTGTCCGTTACAATATATATATATATATATATATATATATATATATATATATATATATATATATATATATATATATATATATATATATATATGTATATTTATATTCTTTTATTCCGCCATTAGCTGCGCGTATGTTTGATATATGTATCTGTGTGTTAACCACCCACCACAATTATGGTGTTAAAGTTCATAACGTCATTTATGTGTTGAAGGCAGATGAATTTTCAGACTGCCCTTATATATGTTTACATACGAGTATATACTCATTATATAATCAATTTTGCTCAGCACAATTAAATTATCTGAATCAGAAACGACCAAAGCTTGTTGAAATTTCTAAATTCAAAACTGTAAACAAATTTAAGACTAAATAATTTGATTTAATGTTTTCACGAATATTTTGTTTATCTTTCGAACAAATACGAATATATGCAAATCCACTTACAAGTACGATCCATAAAACTTTTTTTTATCTATGTACATACTCTTGAGCTTTTGCAAATTTTGTTTTCTTCGAATGTCGCCCGTTTCCTGCTATCGTTTTCAAAAAGTTTTTTTTCATTTTGTGGAAAAATTGAATTTTATCAACTTTTGTGTGTTGTTTATAGGTATCGATGCTATCCGATACATAAAAGTTTACAAATCAAATAAACCGTATAAAGCTATGCGATTTAAGTTGTTTTGTGCCCACACCAAAAAATGCAATATAAAGTCCATTAATATGCAAAACACAAACAATAAGCACTAAAAAGCATTTGTTACGGTATATAAAACATTTACATAATTTGGTACACACGCCTCTCCCTCCTATATTCGATCTAAATCATTATTAGTTGCGGTAAAATATTTTCGATGGAAATGGAAAATGAATTGAATTTTAATTGGTAGATCCTCTTTTATTAGTAGGAATTAACCCTATCGGTGCGCGGTTTTGTTAATGTGCACCTATTCTACTTGCAACGGTAGAATGGTCGACTTTGTAAGTTGTTAAAGATAAACTTCAAGATTTATAGATTACGTTACTAACTGCGAGAGGAGGCATGGGAGTAGGCACTTACCACCCTTATAAGCGTGTGGTGGCTAGTTTTTAATTAAGTAACCTTTTGTTTATAAATATGAATTAGCGCATAAGGTTGGATCCCATCATCCCTCAACTGACCATTGTATTGGTTTCCTTTTACTTTCGGAATTCATACCGAGCCAACTTGGACTGGCACCCATAAATGACATATAGTGATAACGTAACTGGCCTTACAATTCTTTTGTATGTTGGCACTCTTCATAAAGACATACTACGCCTTTAGTTTTGCTCCACAATCTTGGAGCAGAAGTAAGGTAAAATTTATTCCTAAAATTGACAGGTCAGATTACATCGACCCCAAATCGTTTCGGCCTATTTGTCTGTCATCAACTTTTCTGAAATCTTTAGAAAGGATTGTTGATAGGTTTATAAGAGACCAACATTAAGTTACCGCTCCACTCAGTAACATGCAACATGCTTACAGAATAGGTAAATCCTGTGAGACTGCCTTACATGAACTCGTAACTAGGATTGAGAGATATTTGCTCAACAACGAGTTTCTTGTGAGCACTTTTCTGAATATTTCCGGAGTCTTTGAAATCTAGCATTGCGATATATGAGGTTGAGGATACCTTTTTTGAGTCAAGGCTATCAGAGGATGCCCACAGAGAGGTGTGCTTTCACCCCTGTTGTGGCTTCTGGTCGTTGATGAACTTCTTGTACTTCTTCAGGCAAGCACCTGAATGTCTTATCTGATCTAACTCAACATGCTTTTTCCATTATAGAAAAGATGGTGTCTGGATAAGGGTTTACATATGAACCCGTCAAAAACCGATTTAGTTATTTTTATAAGGCGAAGGAACACCGTAACTTTTTCTGTACCATAACTTTTCGGATGTAAGGTTAACAGGTCAGTCTACGTCAAACAATTTGGTGTTTTTCTGGAAAATAAACTTTCTGGAAGTATTATCTCGATTTCAAACTACAAAAAGCCTTGGGGATTATCCCCCAAAATGCTAAATTTTATCTACAAGTCTCTGATTTTACCAATGCTAACTCATGCATCTGTTGTTTGATGGCCAGTGGTTAAAGTTAAATCTTCATTTGGCAAATTCAACTATTTGCAAAATATCGCTTGTCGAGCTGTAACGGGCGCCATGTCGTCAACTCCACTCCTGGCTATGGAGCTCATGCTCTTCCTACCGCCGTTACAATCTTTCATTTTAGACATAGCTTGTTCGGCTGCCTTTCGCTTGAGGAATGCTGGGGCGTGGAATGCTTGTGGCACTACTTCAGGTCATAGATCAATTCTTAACGAATTTAAACGAATTTATACCAGAAATCGATATATGGTTACTGATTGGCTTCTGCCTGTTTTTAATTTCCACTGATCATATGAGGTGGTTTGTCCATCCAGGGATGTGTGGTTTCCACCAGATTTGCTCAAACAGATTCCGAATCGCTTGTATTCTTTTCAGATGGCTCTGTCGCTCAACAAGGTGCTGGCTGTGGTTACTATACTGTCCATCGCATGATTTGAGAATATCTGGCAGTTTGGGGTCTTACTTTACTTTGCATCAAGCGGAAATTAATTGTGGTTACTCACTGCGTGATTTCAGCTTTTAATCTCGCTGCCAACGACAAAGAGATCATATTTTGTACGGATAGTAAAACTGTCCTCAACTCATTAAACAATCCTCTTACCAGATCTAAACTGGTAGGTGATTTTAAAACATTTCTAATCCGACTAGGATGGGTCGCCGGATGTAGCATAATGGTTAAGAGAGTTTCTCATCACGCCGCGGTCTCGAGTTCGATTCCCGCCGTTGACCAAAAATTAACATGCAACCGGATGACATAAAAACGCGTTTGTGTGTAAAAACATGCGTTGGACTGACCACCTACAATGTGCACCAATCGTTAAAATGGTTCGTAAGGTCTCAGTTGAGACGCGGTAAGGGCCGTTTACGGCCTCTAAGCCATAGATTATTTATTTAATCCGACCAGGTTGTATTTATAAGGTTACGGTCATGTGGGTTCCTGCTCATTGTGACATTAATGGACAGTTTGGCTAAAATTTTATCTCGCTTATTCTTCGTAGGTCCTGAACCAGCAGCTCCTATACATCTTCACATAGTAAAACAAACAATTAAAACCGTTGACCTATCGAATCTAAAGCTGACGTGGTCAACCATCACTACTTGCCGCAAGGCTTAGTACTTTGTAAGGGGGCTTAATCCGAAGCTGACCAAATACGTTCTTTCATTGAAAAAGGACATTTGAAAATATTGGTTTCTTTACCTACTGGCCATGGCCGTTTCAAAAGTCATATTCATCGCATGTACTTGCCAGTGATGCCGTATGCGATGAATGTCTTGAAGATGTTGATGACAGCTTACACTTCATCAGCAGCTGTCCGGCTTTTGACCGCATTAGAAACCTTGTGTTCAACTCCAGGATTATTCCTGTAAATCAATTGTCGTCTCTGCCCTGGTTCAAACTTCTCCAGTTTGCTAAGATTGCAGAGCGTGCATGTGCGCTTCGATGAATCCTAGGTTTGCTCCATGGGCCTTTTCTGGCATTGAGTGCGGAACCTCTAACGGTTCCAGCCAATGTTAACAATAATCATACTACGCGAGCTTGCTGTCCAAGATAACACTATTTGTTTGTTTCACTATTGATCCTAAACTAAAATAGTTTCTTTAATGAGGATCTTAAAGGATTTCTTCTACTTTCACCTATATCAGTTCCTAACCATTAAAGACAAATCCGTGGCAAGTTCTGTTTAAGTGGAAATATTATCTATATACAGCAACTTCAGAAACTTCAGAATCGTGTCTTAATTTGACTTTGAAAGGGAAGTTCGCTCTCATTTTTTCGTAAACTTTTTGATCAACATAGAATTTCGCATGATAATCCTCCCAGAAAAATCTAGTTTATTTTTTTCTGTTCAAAATGAGACCTAGGTTATAATAAGCCGAAACCTCAGAAAGATGGGGTTGTGAAGCGTAAAAGCTGGGTTTGTAGCACATTAAATAGGTCGCCATAAAGATGAGACAACTAATTACTCATACAATAGCCGGTTGTAGGTCAGGGGTTAAAAAGTATATCATCCCACCACAGTCACAATCGTTTCTAAGGTCTAAGTTGTCTAAAATCGTCTTTTCAACTGTATTAGCTTGTTATACCAAAACGTGTCATGTTTGGATAGGCGCTTGGATATTCAGATGAAGCTTTGAGATTATAAGATTAAGTGGTACAACATTCAGATCAGATGTTTTTGTTTTGTATGCCTTATACGTCACTATAACTGATACTACTTAAATTGTACAGAGTGTTGATGTTCGATTTGGACCTTGAGGGATGACTTTTAGTATTCATGAATAAAAATATTTCCCGCCAAAAAAGCTTTGACAGCACATACCTAGTTCTAAGGACGTTTAACTGCTTTAAAGGCCATCTTATAGGTTTTGTTAAACCTATAACATTGGAAAACTATTGATGAAGCTTTCATCTGACTTCACATGTTTTTGTTAAACTTCCATATGCTGCAACTTCCATATGCAGCTCGCAGTCCAGAAACTTATTAAACTGGACGAATGATAATAACAATCTTTAATGAATTTTCAAATTTAGCGAGAGAGGAGATCAGTGAACATTTGTCTTTTATCGCTATACACATTACACGAAAAAAGTACCTCAGTAATATGTAAGCTCAGGAATTTTCAAGAAGAACTAATGAACTAACAAATAGACTGAAGTTCTTATCTTGTATATTAAGCAAATCTGAACAAAACTGGACTTAATTTTGCTTAAACAGCTAACCAATCAGAATCCTTCCCTCTAGACAAACATTCAGAACATTCAATGTTTCGTTAGAGGCATCAATCCTTTATGAGGTTTAAACAGGACGAATATAGACTAAATAAGTACACAAGCTTTATACTTGAGGACGATCATCTCATTCGATCATCTAATGAACTTCATGTTTTACCTAGATATCTTTATAAATAGAATGGTGAATACTTCCTTCAAGTCAGATGTCTTGACTAAATCAAACGTACTAAACGAGACTATAACACGTCATCTTTGACTGAGCTGCAAAAGCAAGACACCTATGAAATGAAATGCCTTATATCCTGATTACATAAACACCACTGCCATGTTTAATCTACAACGATTGAAGTAGATCAGAGCAGCCTTCATAACTGTGTAATTTAAAAATATGGCTCATAGGTCGAGAAGCCCAAACTCCTTTTTAGTCCCCTTTCTAATGGCCTACCTATCAGATTTTGTTGCTTGATTTAAGCATGTAAATCTGACCTACACAACCATCATATAGAATTACAACACCAATCATAATAAGATGATAAAAATTGTCACCCCTTTTGCAATTTATTGTGGTTACCTCTAAATTATTAAATGAAACACACAAATTCAATAAACGAACGACATACATGCTATGTGCGCCTAATTTGACATATTCAACACCTTACCCGAATATATATAATTCATGTTCGTATGAAAACAAACTCACATACGAATAATCGAAACCCTTAAAAAAAATCAACCCATCAAAATTGGTTTGCTCTTAAATTTTTAATTTCCATTACCTACTCTCGAATTTCAAAAAATAAAAATCATTCTTGATTGAATCTTCTTTTTCGAAATATATAAAAATATATAAAAAAAAGTTCAAAGCTACATCGTAATCTAATTAACCCCTATGTACGAGTATATCTATATAAAAAACAAACAAATTAAATTTTCGCTCCAAGGGAATTATGTACATTTCCACCTATACCTTGACCTGTTGAACACTCTCATGTTTACATTGATTATTTTTTTGTTTTACCTCCATTTTGAAATGGTATTATCTCGAAGAATTTTACCTTACAAAAAATTAATATTAATCGCATAAAATTATGTATGATCACCCTGTACGAGTAGCACTCTTTGTACCGAGATACAATATATTTCCCCGCAGCATCATGCGAGATTTAAAATAACAGCTGATCAAATATTCTCTGTACCACTTTTGTGTACTGACATGTGCGCATGAAATCTCGCCAACACACACACACACACAAAACTAAAGATATATATTGTGCGAGAAGAATATTTTCTCCATTCCGAAACAATCGAAACGTATACAAAAATTGCATAGTAGCCAAACTGTCTGGACCAAAAAATCTGTATTTCCTTATGATTTTTATCTTTTTTCGGGAAATTGTATTTTTCACTATTCTCCTCAATCTTGAACAGAGCTTTTATTCGATTCAACTATTCTCTTCAGAGCCAAGTTCAGTTCATAACATATGATCGGCCGATTCAGACGTATATATTTACTCAGAAAAAAAAAAGTTTAAAGTTTAAAAAAGTTTAAAATAAGTTTAATAAAAATAAATTTTTTTAAAAAAGCTTTTCTATGCCAAAAAACGTTTGTGCGGAGATATTATTCAGCGGCGGTACGAATAATACAACGGAATTGTTAGCTCGGTGAAAGGAAGTGTGGTAAAAGCTTCTCATTTATATTGAAACATAAAAAGCTCCCACATAGTGAATTAAATATTAAAGTGAATCGAATTTTGTGTGCTTTGTTGTTGTGAGATATATAGTGTGTGTGTGTATAAGCTTTTTGGCGATTAATACAGTTACGGGGGTATAAAAAGTGTTTTTACTATTTTTGTTGTTGTAACCCTAATTAGTGTGTGATGTGAAAAATTTGTATAATGTGTTATGATGGTAGTACCAGCGATGGATTTATATGGAAAATATGTATATCTTCTAGGTAAGAAAACGAACCGTTAACGGAATAGTTATATGAGAGTATATTAAACGACAGATAAGTTAGTTGGATACATTTCGTTATCGTTTACGTCTATATACATTATATAGTGTGGTGATGAACTAACTTTTTGTTTAACTCATCCAATATTAATGTGATGGTCTCGGAAATAAGAGAATGGTGTATATATGTATAAAAGATAAACTTAAGACAATTTTTTATATTGTGTTTTTTTAATGCTTTTCGGTTTTGTGCGTATAAGGATTCTTGATTCATATAATCTTCTTATAAGCCCATAATTACGTTTTTAGGGTTTCAAGTTAATTAATTACCGTTGTAAATATGTATGAAAAAGCTTATAATATTCAAGTTAAAGATGATGTTATAGTGTACATAATGAAGTTCTAATATGTTTGTAATTTGTTTTGTCCAAATAATTTCGAAAATGTGCTTAATTGAGAAATTAGTCATGATGATTTTGAATGATCATTAGTGGTTTGAGCTTTCAGACGATTATCTATACTAAACTAGTGGTGGATTTATATCAATCTTTCAAATAAGTGACCCAATTGATCCGTTTGGGAAAATATCATTTGTATGTTGTTAGAGAAAGTGCTAACTTCATACTTCGAAACAATCAGGCTCATCGAGTTAGAATGGGATATAACTTTGGAGCAGCCACCCAGTAATATCTCAATACTTTCTGAAAATGATTTACATTTGTTTTACAAGTTGCTGGATTTACACTCCATATTGGTCAGCATGGAATAGACCTCATTGAAGAAAAATTGGCTAAACAAAGTTCTCGAAACTTGTTTGGCTATTAAGTTCAGGATTCGGAAAACTAAATGATTTGATATCAGTTGTTAATTGCTGGAGTTGATCACTGAGCTGTTTGTGGAATACTTGAAAGAAGTTTAGTTAAAAAATTCTGAATGTCATTCAAATGAAAAGGCTTTAGCTAAGGCATTATATCACTATCTGTCAATATGAAAGCTTTCGGAAAAAATAAAAGTTTCAATCACTGTACAACATGTAATGGAGTGTATGCATACACTACGATTTATGGTTACTACAATTTTAAAGCCTGTTTAAAAGCCACAAAGAATCCAAATGAATAGTAAGCTAGCTCGACATTTCTTAAGAATTTAATTGTTTTAAATTGATTTTTTGAAGATGCAAATGTCTATTGACGTTAACAATCTGAAAATTTGGCTAACATACTAAGTAGTTTTTGCTTGATCTTGAAGTGTACGAAATACCAAACATCAATTGAAGATAAAGGTCATCTTGTTGAAAACAACATCACAAGGGATTATCGTACCTCCAGTAGCAAATGGTGTAACTGAATCATTTAACTTATAACTTAAAAGCTCATTTGTTCGGTTTTCCTATTTAATTGAATTTCATATCTAGGTTCTCACCTAATTCTACTGTTTGATAACTAAATTCATGATTTGAAAGACAAATTTCTTAAAGTTATAAAAGCGAATATATAAATATTGTATAGGAACTTGACGACGTTTCCATAGCATCACAATTGTCTTCGCGAGATAGAATTGTCAAAAAACTGATTTTTCCAATTTGCATAAAAAGTATCTCCGAATTGACTTTTAACGTGATATAATCCGGATTTTATCACCTTTTTTTTGTAGTGTTGTCTGTCACTCAGGCTCTAATGGCCTATTGTGACTTCCCACTATATTACTGTACGTTCCGGCTATAGGTCCGATTTTACGTAGTAACCATCTGCACATTGCATAGCTCAATGCCAGCCTATAGTACTGACATGGAACATGGGATGGCACACGGACCTACAGCTCTATGTCACAGTGTTCTAACACATGTGCGATCATTTTATCACCTTAGTTGGTGGAATAAAAGTCGATCACTATCTATCAATGATTATGCAGTCGTTTGATTAGAACGTTTATAAACAAATTTTTCGATTAGATAAGCTGTCTCTTAATGAAAAAGAATGGAGTTTTCGATAAAAGCATAAAAAGCAATTGAAGTGTAAGAAGGCCACATTTTCCTGGAATGGTTGGCATATGATCATATTTTCAGTAATTTTTATTCGTATCATGAATAAAAGACATGGATACGTTTCTGAAATACATTTGTCAATATAGCTGATAAAACTAGTATTTTCAGCAATGTCACTCCCAAATCTGTAAGTTATCAATCCGAGTGGTTTTGGTCTAAAATATGGCCTGGTATATGGCATCAATAAATATAAATTTTCCACTATCGGGTCAAAATTTCACATTTTATTGAAAAGATTGCCATCAATTTATACGATGTATTATGACCTCATCAATCTCATGTCCCTTAAACTGAAGCCACTCATATATGCTGTACTGTGAAGTGGGGAGCATGGCGGCAATTCTTTCATAGTGTTTATCACTCTTAAGATTTATTCTACTTACATAAATATCCTCACTTATAAAATTCAATCGTTTGAATTTCACAACATTTATTGAGTTCAGGTCAGTAGAATCACTAGATACAGAAGTATAGTTTGAAGTTCGAATATATGCGTCAGGTTTTGAATACCAACATGTAGAAAAAACTCTTAAATAAGTCCTTTTTGTGAAATAGCCTTTGGGAAAAAGCTCTAAGATTTTTTATAAAGGGTTTTTCAAAAAAAGGATTTCATTTTGAAAGTTTATTTTATTGGAAAGTGGTGACTTCAAACTTCGAAACAATTAGGCTCATCGAGTTAGAATGGGATATAACGTTGGTAGCCGCCCAGCAAAACCTCGATAATTTCTGAAAATGTTATACAAACTTATTTTGAAAACTTTATGGATTTCGAATCCATATTGGTCAGAATGGAACATACCTCATTGAAGAAAAATTGGCTAAACAAAGTTCTCGAAACAATTGTTTGGCTAGTACAGAATTCGAAAAACTAAATGATCACTGAGCTGTTTGTCGAATACTTTAAAGAAGTTTAGATTTTCTTGAGTCTGGCTAGAAGAGGCTATCATGATCATAATTTAACACATTTTGTAGATTTTTCTGAATGTCATTAAAATGAAAAGGTTTTAGCAAAGGCATTATACTACTTTTTGTCAGTATGAAAGCTTTCGGAAAAACCTTTAGTTTGAATCACTGCGTGCTCTTTACTAAAATTTAAAAGCCTGTAAAGCACTCTGAAAATCTGGCTTACATACTAAATAGTTTTTGCTTGATTTTGAAATGTACAAAATACCAAACTTCAATTAAATATTAAGGTCATCTCGTTGAAAACAAGATCACAAGATATTATCGCGTCTCCAGTTTGGTTGTGTCAACTTAAACCCCATTTGTCCAACTTTCCTATTTAATTGAATTGAAAATCTAGGCTCTTATCCAATGCTACTGTTTGATAACTAAATTCATGATTTGAAAGACAAATTTCTTAAGGTTATAAAACCAAATCAATAAATATTGTATATAGGAACTTGACGACGTTTTCAGCATCACAATTGTATGTGCGAGATTGAATTTTCAAAAACTGAATTTTTCCAATTGTTTTATAAAATTAACTCCGAATTGAAATCAATTCGATCAATTCGATCAAATTTACGTGATATACTTAGGATTTTATCACATTAGTTGGTGGAATGATAGTAAATCGAGCGCTACACATCGAACGTTTCCTTACAATGTTTATAGACATAAATTTTTGTAAAGAATATGAACGATACAAACACCATCTTGAACATGGAAGTAGAAGAAGGCCAGATTATAATGAAATGGTTTGCTACGGTCATATTTCATCCGGTCTCTTACAAAACAAACACGAATTCGTGTCTGCAATACAGCTGTAAGTATGTCTATCAAAACTAGTATTTTCAGCAATGTCACTCCCAAATCTGTAAGTAATGAATCCGAGACTTTTAGGTTTCATATGCAGTACTTATCGAATTACTTATGAATCAAATACGACTCCATTGGTAAAAAAATTCTAAATAAAGGGGATCAGATTATTACCCAGATACCACATATGGCATTAATCTGTGACTTTCGGGACAAAATTTCACATAATTTTGGAAAGATTGCTATCCGATGTTTTAATGACCTCATGTCCCTTAAACTCATCCATATGCTGTACTGTGATCATATATTTTTATTTATGTATTGTTTGTGGAGCAAAGCGGTAATCCTTTCTTAGTACATATCTCGTTAAAGTATATGCTTTGTGATTTTGCGTAAAGATTGAGTTTTATCCAATAAATCCTTGTTACATAAGTATCCTCACTTATTGAGTTCAGGTCAGTAAAATCACTAGGTCCAGAAGCGACAAGTTTTGAATACCAACAAATCTAGATCATGTAGAAAAAAGTCTTAACTAAACTCTTTTTGTGTAATAGTGCCTTTTTCGTGGGAGAAAAAGCTCAACAATATAAAGGGTTTTCCAATAAGAAGTTTCATTTTGATATTTAAAAAAAACAGTATTTTTTTAAATATCAAAGAGAATTAAATTAAATTAAAAGAGAAAGAGGAAGGAATGCCGCCACGGCTACTCCTGCAGAACCATATCGTTTTCAAGAAATTTTCCAGGACCAATTCGCACATTTGTGGCTATATGTCCTCGATAACTTTGCGTACCCCATCTTTAAGGTATTGAATCAATTGTGGAGCATTGCCAAGACCTTATCTTCCACGTTGTCCCAAAGAAAACAGTCCTAAGATGGCCAATTTTGATCACCTCTTCAATGAATAACACAGTCAGGAAACTTTTCTTGCAAAATGATCATTTTTCGTTCCTAGTGTGGCAACTAGCACCGTCCGGCTGAAAATAAACGTTATCCACATCAATATCTTCCAGTTCTGGCCATAAAGCAATCGATTCACCGTTACAGTTGCACGTGGAAGCTGTCTTTTTCGAAAAAATAATATGCAATCACACCACCAGTCCAAAAACTGCACCAAGCTGTGACACGTTCAGGATGGAGAGGCTTTTCAATAATCATTCATGGGTTTTCTGAGCCCCAAATGTGACAATTCTGCTTATTAACGCTATCTGAGGTGAAAATGGGCCTCAACTAAAAGATATAATTTCACAATAAAAGTTACACTGTTTTTTTACATGTAAAAAGTGATTTTATGTAAAAAGAAAACTGACGCGCCATCTCTTATCAAATCTAATTGTAACTAAAGCACCATCTGTTATAAAATATTCTCACTATTTTTTTAATTTGTTTCGTCTATACTGTCAAAACGACACAATAATATTTATTTTAGATTATAATTATTTACAGGTTAACTTGTTGTTGGAAATTACCTTAATTGACTCGGATGAAGGTAAACAAAAACTTTTTCAACTATTTTTAAAATTAAAGAGCTCATGGCCACTAGGGCACACGGTTCAATCCACATACACTTACACATAGTGATTTTTGGTCACCAGCGGGAATCAAACCCGAGACCACCACCGGGAATCAAACCAGATGTCACTGTGTAAGGTGCTGTCTTCGTTTTTTACATGTAATTTACGCTTTTTTCCATAATTTACATAAAAAAAATTTTACATGTAAAATCCCAACTGCAGTTTTTGTGTTACCCAAAGTTTAAAAGCTTTGATGTTGAAAAGTTTAAAAGCTTTAATATTGTTTGTGAAATGTTTAATTTCAAAGATCGACGAGGAATCGGTAAACATGGGGTTTCTTCAACACTACGGGCTGCAGCAGCAGTATTCTCAGATGTTTTTGAGCGACGCACACGTTTTCGATTCGAATTGGTTTAGCGAACTGTGACTGTAAATTTTAACAATTTTAAAAGATTACAGCTGCAAAATTGTCAGCTGTCCAAATAGCAGACCAGTCAAAATGAAATTTCTTATTGGAAAACCCTTTATTTTAACTTTTTTCTTACTAAACAATACGCGAAATTGTTTAAAAATCTGAACAGGGATACAATATAATCACCTTAGAGACATTACAAAGATCTTCATACAAAACCTTTTTCAGACAAAAACGAAAGCTTTTTTTCTAGTAACTACAGCAAACAGAGACCCAAAAACTTTTGTTTTATTCGTCCGTCCCTAATGAATCGCTGATGCAGACATCGAACAGATGCTAATTTATATTGTATAAATTATCACACGACATCAAAAAAAAAATATTTAAATTATATTGACTCAACATTCTAAGTACATATGTACATATACAATTAGTATAATGGATTAGTATAAGTTTGGTTTTTGTTATATCAACTTTATACCCTTTTGCTTAATATGTGTTCTTAGATTATCTCATCTTAAGTACATGTTAACCTTTCAATAACATAATTAACATAATATCTAACATATATTAAACAACCCATATGGGTATAACCGAAACATTTTGTCACTGTATATATGTAAAATAAAACCAAAACTTTTGTTTTATGTACAACATGAATAATTAAGCTCGATTACAATAACAACGAATTAAGCTTTTACACCGATCGACCGACAGACCGACCGACCGACCGAACACAATCATTCTTGTATGTAAGTATATTGTTGTTTTGTTTGCGTTGAACAAAACAAAACACTTAACCGTACATTGTTGTACGTTATAAAATTAAAAAGCAAGACAAACTTTCGAAAGTTTAGTTTATATTTTTGGGCGAGATAGTGGTGTGTGCAAGCGCGCAGGAAAACAAAATACAATTTATATTAAATAATATTTTGTATATAATAAAATTTGAATCCTTAGAAATATTTTTTTTTAATTATCTAAACTCCTACATCATTGTCGATAAAACGCCTAAAAGCTTTAATATAAGCTTTCTATTTTACCAATCATAATAATAATTATAAAATCAAATAACAACAACAAAATTTTTATGAAATACATAATTCTAAATTTAATTTAATAATTAAATTCTTGTATATTGTTTTAAATTAGTCGCTATTTTCTAAGACTTCTATATGTTTTCTATGTACAAAAAGCTTTTTATTTCATTAAATTTAAAATTTAAATATGTACAATGGAAATTTTTTTTTATTGCTTTCCACTAAAATGACAATCAATTAAAATTAATAAAATTTCTTTACATTAACAACAACAACAGTGTGTGTGTGTATACATTGGGAAAATGTAAATAAATCAAATTGATTTAAAAACTTTTCAATTTTTATTGTTTACAGTTTTATTATGTTATCTCGATTGTGTGCGGTGTGCTTATTTTACATTATCAGCAGCTTTTATCATTTTTCGGGTGTTTTTATGTACATAATATAATATGATAATACGGTGACGTCATACTTTCTGTTTTTACATAACTGGATGTACATACATAATTTACGGAGTATATCAGAATCTATCTGTGCTTCTGTGCTGAGTACAAACTTTGAGTGGTGAATTAAGCTTGAATTTATTCAAGACCACCTAGTTAAGGGTTTTTTAATAAGAGGGTTGAATTTGAATAGTCTCCTATTTGGGCAGATGTCATCTTTTGAAAATGTTAAAATTCAGTACAAAAATGGTGAAAATTTTGCATAGTTCACACGCACTTTTGGTCGTCGTGAAGCCCCTTTTTAAGCTATTGGTACAGGTTAATGATGCCAAGAATTGAAACAGTACAGGCTTTGCTCAAGAGCAACTTTGAATATTGCTGCTGTAACCCGTATAGTGTTGAAATTTATCATTCCACGTAGTTTTGGAAATAAACATTCCACAAACGACATTACACAGTATTTTGCATAAGGAATTAGGTCTTAAGGTTCTAAAGTTCAGTTCACACAAGAACTCAAGCTAGTCAATCACCATAACGGTCATATCTTCCCTGATTAGGTCCTTCAAATGCATCAAAATCTCCAACCGTGACGTGTCCCTATAGTTGAGGGTTTTGGGCTGCCGCTGTGATTTGACCTTACTTTTTCGAGAAGGAGTCTAACTTTTCCGGTGAATGGATTGCGCTACCGAGCTATGATTAATGTTTTTTTATGGCCGGAGTCGGAAGATATTGGTGTGGACGAAATTTCAAGAAAAATTTCCTGACAGTGTTATTTTTTGAAGAAGTGATCACAATTGATCACCGAGATCTTGTGATTTAACAACACCCTTACACTTTTTTCTTTAGGTCACGTGAAAGATAAGGTTTATACCAATACTCCACAATGAATCAAATACCATAAAGATATAGAATTCGTGAAGTTCTATCTTTATTGACATACATCCGCCATTGTGTCAATTGGTCCTGGAAACTTTAATGAAAAGGATATAATGCTGCAAGATTAGCCGTGGCGGCCGTTTATATCATTTTTAAGCCTTCCATTCTACAATGAAATAAATATTCATTGATTTCTCTTAAAAAATACTAGTTTTTAAAATATTAAATCCTCTTATTGGAAACCCCTTTATAACTACCCAATGACTAGTCCATAGATTAAAATTATTTACATAAATATTACATAAATATTGGATCTATTGGTTTAGTCCTTCGCAGACGTGTACTACCAACAATCACTCCAGACTAGGTAATCCAAAACCCATTTCCGGATTTCGGTTTCTAGGCCATTTTTTCAAAACCGAAAACCGGTTTTAAATTGCTACTGGTATTTTGCGTTTTCTGTTTCTGGAATCTGTTCATAATTTCTGGAATCTGGGATTAGCGCGAAAAAATAGAACTCTATCTGCTGAAAAGATTATTGATTTGCAAAAAGTAAAGAAATTAACTAGAAACGTTCAGCAACTTTGTTTCGCCCTGGAAATTCAGTTGACCGTCTTAAGTGCTCTCTACCCAAAGTATTATACCGCGAATACTGTCCATGACAATAAGGAAACCAGTGATAGAGATCCAGTTGATCTCGATACAGATGATGAAAACGAATTTGTGTTAGAAGAGATGGAAACTGACGAACATGAAAATTGCGATGTCGCACAAAACTTTGAGGTTTTTTTTGATGACAATGACAGTCTGGAAGTAGAAATTCTTGAACATTCTCACTTACAACTTTTAATTTGAAACGTTGGAAATGTTTTTCTTATTTTCAGTTGTTCAGTTTGTTATTCGGGCATGAGCTAAATTTAATTTAAAATTCCAAAACAAGATGGAACAGTCTTGTTATGTTGCTGGAACGTTTTTATCTTTAGCGTATGCATTCAAAATTCGTTAATTGATTCGTTATATGTTCGCCGAAGAGGAGTTACAATTGTCTTCAGAAGTAATATCGATTCTCTTGCCTGTTAAGCTAATAGTTGTAAATGTTCTTCCACATTTACCCTACTATTTCATATTGATCTTTACACCTCTACAATATACATATAACAACCAATTTATTTACTATCCCAAACCAACGCCATTGGTTCTATTTGCAATAGTTGTCTTATTATTAGTAGTTTGTATAATGGTTGAAGTGGCATGTTTGGTTATCGGCCGTCCAATAAACCTGTCGCTCACATTGAGCACAACAATTTAAATACCTTTCACCTAACCATTCACAACTTATGTGACCTACACGATTTTTGATCATCTCGAACGAGTAGATCTATAAACTTAAACTCATACCGAGAAAAGCCTCGGTTGATCTTTTCATCTTTACAGTAAAATTTCAGCAATCCAACTAAATCTAAGATCTTACTGTCAATGTGGAGCTGGTTGAATACAAATCACGACGGCCCGTCATTGTGTAATTATTCTATATTATTTTACATCTATATAGAATTGTTCCTTAGGTTTTTAATTTCAGATCCCTCTAATTTTGCATTTATTACGGTTTACAGAAACCAGATTTGATAAGAACTTGATTGCTAGATTAACAATACCCTGTTTACAATTTCAATGTACTGAGGACTTAAATACTTAACAAATACTTCACAGTGCCTAATAGATTTAAATGCATTGGCGTGCTACATGAACCCAACGCCGACCTGCTTATGAGTTCTGTGGCGTTCAGTAGGTACCTAAACAATCAAATTACCGCCCACAATCGAATAAATCGAAATTTTCTAGTTAAGTTCTTGTAATTCGCCTAGCACTATTATACACTAAATATACGAATTGCAAAGGTATACACATCAGGTCCGGTAGCATATTATTCCTGGTGAGATGAATTTGATCTTTTCGATCAGACTGTGTGATCGATTCAATGCCGTAATCATCAGATCGAGCGAATTACAACAACAACATATACACGAGCAATTCGAACGCCATCTATTTGGACAGCTGTCAATTTTGAACCTGTCATCTTTTGACATTTGACAAGAAAAAACTACGCCACTGCTAAAAATAGTATGGTATAAATTGACAGTATGAAATTGTTAAAATTCACTACCAAAATGGTGAAAATTTTGTCACATTTTGCAAAACTAAAGCACTTTTTGGCCGTCGTAAAGCATTTTTTCTGCCAGAATAGCTGGTGGTTAAATTTGAGCTATTGGGACCATTAAGTTATGTGAAAAATAAAAATCGTGTGCGTTGATCAAGAATAAATCAGAACAACTCAGGTTTGTCGATTTCCCGTCGATCTTTGGAATTAAACATTTCACAAACGACATTACACCGTATTTTGCATAAAGACTTAAGTATTAAGGCTTTTAAAGTTCAGTTAATACAAGCACTCAAGCCCGTCGATCATCATAAATGTCGTTTCTCCGCTGATTAGCATCAAAATGATCCGGATTTTTATCAATAAAAATCATCTTCATGGTGAGGCCCATTTTCACCTCGGGGGCTACATTAATAAGTTCAATTGTCGCATTTAGAGCTTAGGGCTTAGAAAATCCAATTATGATTGTTAAAAAATATCTCTATCCTCGACGTGTAACTGTTTGGTGAGCTTTTTGGTCTGGAGAAGTGATTGGACCTTACTTTTTAAGCCTGGTGCAACTATTACGGTGAATTGATTGCGCTATCGAGTTATTATTAATGATTTTTTATGACCGAAATCAGAAGATATTGATGTGGGTGACATTAATTTTCAGAAACAGTCGCAATCTTATGCCAGAAACATTTTCCGACCGTGTTATTTTTCGAAGAGATGATCACAATTGACCATCGAGTAAGGCCACGTGAAAGATAAAGTATATATACCAGTGATGCACAATCGAATAAAACTTTAAAAACTTCATGAATTTATGGAAGACATACAGCTGCAAATGTGCGAATAGCTGAGGTGGATGATATCGTTTTCACATGTTATTGGCACAACCCCCTTTTGACGATGAAATAAATGTTCATTGATTTCTCTTAAACAATACTCGTTTTTTATTAATATCAAAACCACTTATTGGAAACCCCTTTATTACTACTCAATGGCTAGTCCAGAGATTAATTTTATTTTTTACATACATAAATATAAAATCTATTACTTTGGTTTTTTGCTGACGTAGTACTGCCAACAGTACCTCCAACATACCTATCTCATTGTTTTCATGCTGATGGGGCGTGTGTGAATCATGCATTATACGTTATAACCTGTTCCTTCCATCTTGACTTAATACCTTGATATTACACCGTATGGGGATAGTCGGCTTGTTTAGACTGGATACAGATTGGAATCCGTTTAGAATAATAGTAAAATGTACAGACATAGTTTCGTTGAGTTTTATTCTCCATTTTTTGTTAAGTCGCTGGCTGAAACACCTTAGCAGTTTTTTGTGTAGCTTGTACTACATTAATCCTTTCATTGGTGGTTTGCCCCGAGCATACATAAAGTACAAGATGGACCTCAATACGATATCTTGTGGTACTCCTATTTACATGTCTATCCGTTATGTAGAATTTCAGTGTTTCATAATTTTGTTTGCGAAGAACTCGCTTGATCTTAAACTCAAACATTTATGCCAACCTCGAACATATACTTGTGCTTTATCCAGAAAACTCTTGACGATACCTTTTAAGTTGGTCTATGTCGAGCGGTGTTCTTTAAAATCAAACTGGTCAGAAATAAATGTTCATCCCACCATCCTGTGAAAATTTTTCAAATATCTAAAAGGGACGAATTTGTTGTTACGAATTTTTATCGTAACAGTGTTTGATTGAAGATGCTTTCATATTGCTTGACGTGACAGTTATTTAGCTAAGATATTGTTACAGATTGTAGTTCAAGCTCATTACACAGTTTGTGATAAAAGCGTGGCATTCAAATACTTATTGTTTGTGAATTTATTATTTTTATGTTCTGGTCTCGTTGGGTAACAATGAATAGATGTTCAGATGTTCAAAGATAAGATAATTTATCTCAATTTATTCCTCAAATTACTGGTTCGTGATATCTATCAAAAATTTGGCTGTCGTCTTTAGTTTTTGCCTCTTTACCTTGAGCCACTTGTGCAAATTAGATTCTGTCCCTCGCAAGTTAGAAGTTCTTTGATTTATCAGTTGGTAGGTTTCACAAATAACGTTTTAAGGCTAAGATTTGTTTTTCTTGTGTGACTTTTTATATTACTTCCCAGACACAATATTGGTCCTAGTAATTTATGCATTAAACAGCAGTCTTCCTATCTAATATGCACGTGTCGACCAGCGCACATTTGTCGTATGCTTCCATACGCCCACAGTATCTCTAAGTGTGATGTATGAATCCTGACTTTTGGAATGAGTGGATATATCATAACTTTATCGAATGATTTCTTATTGGCCAAGTGTTAGCATGAAAAGCGTCAGTCTTCATTTAATGAGCTGTCCTCTTTCTTAATCCTAATTTTTTACTTGCAACCATTCTTTTATATCTTTATTCACGCATGTTGAGTGAAATCCTCTATATGGTATAGCTATATTCTTACTTACAGATTTCATGTTCCATGTATTTCATGTTTATCTTCGTATGTACTGCACTAAACTTTTACAGCGTTCAGCTTCTTATATACAGGTTTCCATTATAATCTATTCTGGTGATAATTCTGCTCTTTGATTTGCTCCCTGGGCTGGTGTTTCTTTTTATCCAATTAGATTCGCTCGATACTGTGACTGCATTGGGAGCTTTCTACGTAGTATCAGAAACTTACTACTATTGTTCACTAGAAATCTGTCCCTTTTGAGTTCTTCATCGTCTGGGTGCTATTAATTGCACATTTTTTTGTATCCTAACTGAGGATACGTTTTTGGTCGTCATTCTCATTCCTTAGTGGGATAATTGCATTGCTTAGCTTTGAAACTGTTTCTTTTAGGCTTTCTAAATTTTCATGAAGTCAGTTATTAATTGTCCCAGCTACGAATTTCACCCTCTGCAGAGACATTATTGTCATTATGTTTATATTTTCACTTGGGTAGCAAATTTAAAAGCCTCAGTTTCAATTTTCTAAAATAACGTACAATATCTAAACAACCGGAAGATCTTAACTAATATGCACACAATGATTGAAAAAGGTCAATGAAAAAACAGTGTCTGCGATAAATTGTTTTGGCACCATTTTGGGTAAACGTTAGTCTTGACAGTTCATATTTGGCAGTCGATCGGCTGAAAACATTACTGCTGCTCAAGAAAGTGTTCAAAACAATCCATCAACCTCAATTCGACGCCGTGCTCAGGAGCTTGGTCTTTAAAGAACAAGTTTGGCCACAATTTTGCACAAGGATTTGCATTTGTTTCCATTTAAGATTCAGTTGAGCTTCTTCCACAAGACCATTTACGCCGCCGTACATATGCCAAAAGGATGTTACAGCTCGCCCATGACAACCCCGATTTTCATGAAAAAATCATAATGAGTGACAAAGCACATTTTCATTTGAATGGATATGTGAATAAACAGAATTGTCGGTGTTGGGCAATGGAAAACGCTTAAATTATTCATCAGTCACCTTTGCATCCATTAAAAGTGATAATCTGGTGTGCAATTCGGTCAGGGGGAATAACTGGACCTTACTTCTTTGAAAATGAAAAAGGCGTAACGTTAACTGTGAATGAGGAACGATATCGTGATATGATTGAAAACTTGTAAACGCCACTGCATGCTTTGGGCTTGATTAAAATGTGGTATGAACAAGACAGTGCCACCCCCCATACAGCCAGGATTACAATTGAAGACTCTTTCCACGACAAGTTATTTCAAAAAATTATGATGTTGATTACCCTCCACGGTCGCCTGCTTCGACTGCTCCGAACTTCTTTTTGTGGGGATATCTGAAAAGCAAAGCTTATGCAAACCAACCAGAAACGCTTGAGCCGCGTGATTAGAGCAAGAAATTAATGATATACCGCGTGAAATGTGTGAGAATGTAATGAACAATGTGCTCTAAAGGGCTCACATTTGTGAGGGTAACAGAGGCGAACATTTATCTGATATTGTATTCCATGCATAACTGCCGATATTAAATAAATCATTTATCAATATAACATTCATTCTCTTTCATTAAATCATAAATTATAAACAAACAAATTAGTATACGGGCGGACACCCTATAGTTACCAGGACAGCTCTGACTAACCAAGCCACAACCCTTAAGTTTAACAAATAACTACTAAAAACCAAAATTCAGTAGGTTAAAAAAACCTCTGTTTTGAGAGCTTTTGGAAATTTTAACTGAAACTGAAAAATCATCCTGTTTGACGTCAGCATGATGAGATCGAAGCATGAATCGACTGTATGCTAAAACACCTGCAATATTCATGAATTTCTCATTGAAGTCACAGCCATACCTTACAAACCAAATTGAGAACGTACGGTTATAGGTCTTAAGTACACAATTTACAGTTGCATTACTCCATGCTAGTCTATAGTTCTCACATGACATTAAATAAAACGGAGAACGACCGATGGTTTTGATTTAGAGTGAAAATTGAATTTCCACAGTATATATATGTATATTCACATGGTATTTTTTTTTGGTAAACTTATCCATCCTCGTTCATGTATGGACATACTCATTTCTTGCTTTAATACTAGCGAACATAAAGGTATCCGTTGTAATTTGGCTGGTCATAGTTTAAAGTAAGAATTCTAGTTTGTGTAATGAAAACACAACCCTTTCTCAACTTGTATATGTGTACAGATAGATTTGATGTGACATTTAACACGAAACGGAAAAGTTTTTGATCAATAATACTTGAAAATAAAATAAATAAAATACACGAAGGTGGTATTGGTGTAAATACAAGGTAAATAAATATTGTTTTTTTAGTTTACCTTTGTTAAAAGTTTAAGTTGACAGAAAGCTGTCTGTTTTTAACATTATATGTATAAGTTGGTTAAAGGTGATATTCTATAAATAGAATAGATCCCATTTAGTTATTCAACTTATTGGAAAGTTTAAAAAACGATCCAATGGCGTAGTAGCGCGAGCTTTGTCATTCTATTATATTGAAGGCATTACAATCGAAGTTACAAAAATGACGCTCAACAGCCATGGTAGTAATAAATATCCACTATCGCAAATTTAAACTAGTTTTCGGTTCTTGCCCATGACTTTTTTTTGTATCACAAGATGAGCTTTATCAAGCTTTATCATAGAGTGAGCGAAATATGTGTACAATTTATAGGCAATCATTGCTCTTTTATTATACATGATTGTAACACATGTTATAAATTGACACATGAGCGTCCGTCCCACACTTAAAAGTTTACAATGTTCTTAATTACTATATACGAAAGGGTTATTGTAGTTTATAACTAAAGTACCGAATATGTTGAGAGCCATCTTCAGTATCTGAAATTATCCATTTTTATAAACCGAGAGTGACGCTTTGAACTGCAACCTTACAATACTTCCATCCACCTTCGTTTTGAAAATATCTACTAAAATTTTATACCATGCAAGGTTTTCGAGTTTGCTTTTAGCCACTTAACAATTATTATTAACGTATATATAGTTAAGAACCTTCATCGTTCATATTATGCGATAATAAGTGTTTCCAACAGTTCAATTTACTTTAAACTTAAGATTTAGTTTTGGTACATTGGGTTTGACTCTTCGTAAGGGGTTGGTTTCTCAACTAAAAGTAGAAAGACGTATCTTTCTCGACCCATATAAAAATGGAAAAACTGCATGAAACATTGTTGAAGTGTAGTGTTGTCAGAAGATGAGGTGAAAAAATCAAATAAACATAGAAATAAACACAAAAATAGGAAAAAAGAAATATAATTTTTGATGTTAAAAAAAAAAACCTAACCAAAATAAAATTGTGGTACGCAACACAATGCGAAAAATACGCCTCAAATTGGAAACACGAATAGGAATCCAATTAGATAAGTCGGCATGCAGCGGAATGGTAATTTTTATTTTAGGTTAAACAAAAAACAGCAAATATAGATGTCAAATAAAGATGAAATGTAAAGGAAACCGAGCTCAACACTTAAATGATAAATATAAATTCAGAGTGAAAGTGATAATTAGACCTTACGATTAGGTTTGAGCCGTGTTCGTAAATTGAATGGATTTTGTGGGGTAGATGATCGCTTTGACATCTTACCGGTTATTATTAATGTCGATAAAGTAGTGTTGTGCGGAATGCTGTATCCAGGATATTCCATTTGTATTAATATATCTAGTAGTTAGTGAAACAAACTTTTCAATAGATGAGCGATGGTTTTAATTTTTAGCTATGAGCGTATCACAAGTTTAGTTAAATTATATGTAGTCCCTGGAGCACCGAGCGTCGCTCGGTCAAAGTTGGTTAATATTCAATTTAAAGAAATATAACTACATTTATATACATTTGATAGGGTAAAAAATTTTCTGTAAATTATTGTGATCACAAATTTTGGTTACACGGGTAACTATATCTATCTACCCGAGAAACCACAAGTGACCAAAATGTCAAACTGTCACAAAATGTCAAACTTTATTCTAGTACTCATTTGAGTTCTTTTCTTTTGTTTCGGTCGAAGTTGAACGAAAAAAACTATTTTCAATTAAATTAGAATAAATGTAATATCACTATCTAGTTTCTAAAATATAGTAAAATTATCGGGAGCATTTCGTTAGTAAATTTACTCAATGTAAAACGAGTGCAAAATATTGGAAAGTAATACATAAAATACCTCTTGGATGGAAACTTCTGACCGCAACAAATTAAAAAACAAATACATAAAATACCATACATAGAAGGCATTTGAATGATGAGAACGATGTTGGTGATTAGGATAACACGGTGGAGAGTATTTGTGATATTTACAAAGTTTGGATCCAAAAGAGTGGAAGGATCAAGGCCATTATGCGGTTCTGGGATTAAAAACTGCGCTTTAATGCTACGGACGATGATATAAAGCGGGCTTTTCGTAAAATTGTATTGCAACACCATCCGGACCATAGATTTATAATAAAATATATAGATGGAATGTAAGCAGTTGTCAAGTGTCTCAATTTCGGAGGGTAACAGAAAAAAGCGAATAAACCAAAAGGGCCGTATTTAAAAAGTGAAAAAATAAATAAATATAAAAAATACTACATATAAAGAAAATGCGACACTGTTTAAAAATTTGTTGTCAAAAAGTAAATCTCACAACAAACAATTAATTTTTTATTTACTATTTTTTTAGCTTTTCAGTTTAATATTTATTAAACTTTTATCACAAATTGCTTAGTTTTTAACATAAACTATAATTAAATTATCGGGGATATGAAATCCCTTTGTTGTATTTGCCTTGCCTATTTTGGCATTTTTTAACGAGGCACTTCATTTTTTTTATAAATTATTCATGAATAAGTGCACTTATATAATGTAAGTTAAAAATACTAACTATTATATACCAAACGTATAAAATTATAATTTTTTAGTTGTTTTAATTAATATTCTTATCATTTGCGGAAATTCTTATGTGAGCTGTCAATACAAATTAAAAACAAAATCTATTGTTGTGGGATTTGCTTCTTCCATCTCCTGATGATCTCCTTTCCATCTTCTAATGATATACAACCATCCTCCTCTAACCTGAGACACGCGAAATAGAAAATTTTATATGGAAAAAAAAATTACATTCATTCTATATTATATATTATAATTCTATGATCCGGACAAGCGAAAAGCAATGGGGGAAGATTAAAAACCGAAGACGATTATTTTATATTAACGCGATTATTTTATTCGAGTACTTTATATTATACGTTATTATATAGTTATACTGGTTGGACCGATAAATTATATATAGCTATACTTCAATTAGAATGGCTTCCCGTCATCCGAAAGCTACTTCAGAATCCATCAAGTGAGATTGTATGTAACTGCTTAATTTGGTTTCAAAAAGTCTGTGTTCTAGACCAATAATGAATCTTCAAAATATTATGAGTGAGAAGTTTGTGAATGATCTTAAGCCGTTAATGGCCCACGATGATCGTAATGTTGGACGATGATATTCATGTAGAATTTGAGAAAGCTAATATACATGTCCGTACTATGTTCACCGAGATGTGCCGTTCGGAACGAATTTTGTTTAATTGTAGGAACAGCAAATGGATTAAAATGTACGATTGAATCTTAAACATTCGAATGAGGTCTTAAAACTATTAAAAACGCTCTCAGAAAACTATGCGGTAAAAGCCATTATTTAGCCATTATTACATTAAGCCACCCGAAACTACGATAATGTCGAGATTGTAAAGCTAGCCATTTATAAACAATCTGATATGCTGGACTTAATATTCGCGAAATATAACGGATTATGTATGGTTATATAGGACAAGATAACCAATCGTTTTTCAATTTGGCTATTTCTCTTAAAGGTATTGTATGCACCTAAATTCCTTAGTATAAAATAAACATTTTACACTATTTTGTATATTTTTCAGTAAAATGTTGGTTCCTTTTTGACGTCCAAGATAATAGGCTTTTGGATCATTTAAATGCAAATTCAAAAGTGGAATTTGTCTCACTGATACGTGCTATTATTTTTATCAGTAGTTTTGTTATTGAAGATTAATATTAAAATTAAATGTCAAACTTTATTCTAGTAAAGTTAAGTATTAGTAAAGTGTTTCTTTATTTTATCACAAAATAAAGTCTTATAATTATTCACAATGTTTTTTTAATACAAATCATTAAATATTTACAATTAGCGGTTGGATTGCGAACTGCGCTGTGGTATCGTAACATTGATAATTCCAATTCATACTGCAAGTTTAATTACCAGTGTGGGAGCAGATTTGGAATTTAATAGCTCTCAAACAAATCGGAGAACGTTTATTAGTTTACGACGAAAACCCAACCGGCAATTCATACAAATCAATCTCTTATACTCGAAAACCCGCCGTCATTAACTTTTATCAATGTAGGTTGATATGGAAAAAAATAACTAGAAAATGGGGCCCGGGTCCCATAGGAGACCCCTTAAACAAGTTTTCCTGGAACTGATGCCCATCGCAATCGAATTCTAATGCTCGAAAACCCCTCGTCAGTGATTTTCATTAATATAGGTTGATATGGTAAAAAATATCCGGGCCTCTCTGGAGCCCCCCTTAAACGAGTGCTTCTGGAACCAACACCCATCCCAATCGATTTCTGGTGTTTGAAAACCCCCCGTCAATAAATTTCATCAATGTAGGTTGATATGTGAAGAAAATACCTAAAAAAAGGGGCCCGGGCCCCACTGGAGCCAACCTTAAACGAATTTTCCGGAAACCAAAACCGATCGCAATCGCTTCGTAGTACTCGAAAACCCCCCGTCAGTAATTTTCATCAATCTAGGTTGATATGGAAAGAATATAACTAGAAAATGGGGCCCGAGCCCCACTGGAGCGCCCCTTTAACGAGTTTTGGTGGAATCAACACCCATCGCAATCGACTTCTGGTGTTAGAAAACCCCTTTCTGCAAATTTTCATGTAAATCCTACGTGCCGTTTCCGATATCGTTGAAATATATATACAAACAATTATTGCTCGTATTATAATATTAGATTAGATAGATAGATAGATTAGATTAGATAGATAGATTAGATAGATACAGATATGTATGTATGCATGTACGTATGTTTTAAATTTTTACAATTAAATTGACAAGCAAAGGGATTTCTTGGGTGTCATGCTTGGGATTGGATGGCGATCGCTTGACCGGTGGTCTGATCAGAAAGTTTAACTTTCTGAAACGTATAACTGCTTTGGTGATTTCTTTCATTGGATTGCGTCGTGCCCCGATCTGCTTATATTCAGTTAAAATTCATGTTATGTTACTGTTTGGTCTGGTTTGTTGTTTTAATTTGTTGTGCGTTTTATATGCAACTTTATATCCAAAGTGTTTGGGTGTTTTCTATATGTGTTGTCTGGTGTTTTGTTGTGGTCCACGACAGTGTGTTTTTTCTTGAGTATTGTCATCGGGTTGTGGCGTAGTGTTTTGTCGGTGATTGGTTTTGAATGTGTATTTTTGATTTGTCTCGTCGGCTTTGGCTGTGCTGTGGCCGTTTTTGTGTGCGATGTGTTTGGTGGTCTTGGGTTCGTTTTGTTAGTCTTCTTTTGTCATCGGGATCTTGTTTGGTTGGTGTGTCGTGTGGTTCTTTGTGCTGCTATGCGTGGTTTGAGTTGTTATGTATGGTTGAACACGTTTGCGTGGGTTTTCTGAATGTTTTTAATGTGTGTTTGTTGTCGATGCTTTGATCGTTGTAGTGTGAATTTTGTGTTTTCGTGTGTATTGTTTGTATAGTTTTGCATTGGGTCCAGTTGTCTGGATGTGCCCGTGAACGGTATGAGTATGTCATCTACATGTCTATGCCAATGTTTGATGTATTTAATATGAGTATGTCATCTACATATCTATATCAAATATTGGCATGGATGTGGGGATGGCGTTCTCGTGTTGTTTGTTCGGGTACACTCAAAAAAATAATATGCTGTTATTAACAAAAATATTAAGTAAAATTTACATAAAAACTAAGTTGAAACTCAGCCTACCTAGCTCTATGTAAATAAGATAAATTTGATAATGTAAATTTCACATATATTTTAGTTAAATACGTTTAAAAATTGCACAGAATATTTTGTAAACTTTACATCATTTATTAGCTAATTTTAGTTTGGGTTATGTTAATTCAACATAGAAATTTCATAAAATACCCCAAATCATTGTCAAATTAACATAGCATCACTGTCAGTATAACACAACGGGTATACAAAACTAGAATAGCTTATTGTAATGATAACCTTGCAGTATTGTGAATTTAACTTATCACCAAAGTAAACCCATTAAACCCATATACATATATATATATATATATATATATATATATATATATATATATATATATATATATATATATATATATATATATATATATATATATATATTTATATATATATATATATATATATATATATATATATATATATATACATATATATATAATTAGAATTAGAATCAAGGAACAAATGCAATAGTTTTATTTAAATATTTATTTAATCCAAATAGAAGAGTTACAACGTTTCAAATTCAAAATAAACATAAAATGAGCTATTTTAAATAATAAATATAGAAATTTAAAATAAATCTGTATAATAAAATAAATTAATTCAATAATATAATAATATAATATAATAATATAATCAATTAAATACATAGAAGTCCAAGTTACTGTTTCTAAAGTGGTCACTCTTCTATAAGTTAAATCTTGATGTTTTAAAATTTCATTAATCTTTGTGAAGTTTTATGACATTTTTCAAAAACTCGCGTGTGCTCCTCTGGTTCAATTTTGAAATATGTTTAATTTTTCTTGGGTGACATAATGTAGAATGGAGATGTATAGAGAATGGAGTGAGAATGGAGTGCCTCGATTAATTATTTATTTCACAATTTCATAATTAGTACTCACCTGTTGAACAATCTTTATCCATAGTTGATCTGTTTATTGAAGACTGGTGTACTTCTTATGCCAATTATAAGTTTAGTTTTGATTTACAATTTTGATATGTACAGCCTTGAAAATAACCCTTTACCATTTGCGAACTTCTGTAAAAAAATAGTTTAAATAGTTATAAATACTCATAATCTGAATTATTTACATACTTTCAAATTTTTGATGCAGAAAACTCATACTTAACTTATAGGTCCAATAAATATTTAAAATGTGTCTGTGGTTCCTCAGGTGGTATATTTTCTTCTAGTGCTTGGTCATTTATTCAAATGACCATGATCCTTTGAGCACCTATTTTAAAAATGATTTTGCTGCTAAGATGTCGGCCGCTAGTCAAAAAAATAACCTGATTGCTAATCCCTATTATGATAATAATTATTACTGAAGAAAAATATATATATTATAAACCAATAATAAAACTGCTTATACCTTTTATCGAAAGACTTCTGGAGTATAAAGGTTTTCTGGAGTATAGTTATTTATTAAAAATTGTTTTATTCAATTTCCAATATTCTGCATAAATTACTTTTATGACCACTAATTTTAACGATCAAACTTTATATGTCATGTTTGGATAAAATTTCGTTTTTTGACAAACGCCATTTTAATAATATTATGTGAAAATTGCTTATTGCAAGTTAATTTATCATTAAAATAATGAAAGTTTGACAAAGTTGCTATGTAAAATTATAGCAGAATTATAGTTGATATTTTTTATTAGGAAAAATCTTACTTTGCATATGAAAATTTTACAATGCAGTCAAGTCAATTTTACAAAATATTTTTAATAATTTTCAACATGCCACATTTTGACACATTAGCATAGCATAGATTAATTTAGCATAGTAAATGAACGCATTGCATATGCTTTAATAATCAATATATAAGTAAAATTTACATTTTTCACTTAACATACCCCTATTTGTAAATAAAACATAGCACTTTTTTTTGAGTGTACGTCCCGGTCAGCTGTATCGGGTGCGGGGTTGTATAGGTACTGTGCACGGGAGCGTAGGATTCGCATTGGAGATCGAACGGAGTAGCCCAGTTTACTTTCTGGATCTAGCGTTTGAACGCATCGATGACAAGCGCACGTTCGGGGTATTTGGAGGGCCCATGAGGGTGGCTCGGGCTATGCATGGGAGCTCGGGGCACCCATGTCAGCATGGAGTAGCTGTATATAGTCATATGATACACCGACAGAATGGGGTCCCATTGTTGGGGAAGGATTGTCGGGGTGAGCTTGGGATCGTTAAGTGCATGGCGCCCTCGAATGGTTATACCACTAGGGTTGGAGAGATGGATCGGAGATGTATGTTCGGGGCCGGTTACCGACGGACGCTACGGATGTATGTTCGGGGCCGGTTGCCGTGCTGCGTTACGGTTGGTCATGGTACTCGGGATGGATGCGTTGTTGTGGATTGTAGTGAAGACGCTGGCCAGCATGTCCGGGAGGTGCTCAGAGGCTTTTGATGAGGGAGAGTTTGAGATATGTAAGGGTCACAGAAGTGGGTTTCTGCTCGGCAGCTATGACGGGCAGACTTTGCGAACTGATTTTGAGGCGTGCGTCATGGAGTGTTGTACCCTAGAACGGAGGCACTGTGCTCTGGACGAGGTTAAAGAGGGCATGGAGATGGAAATTACTTTTTGGTTAATAGTAGGTGCTGAGGATGGCGGCTTGATTGCCGAAAAGTGTTTGGTATGTGGAGATGGGTAGTTTCAGTATGGGGAGTGTTTTTGGGTCGGATGTTTTATTTGATTGAATTTATATTCTCTCACGCGTTAGATGGTGATGGATTGGGTATTATAGGGACACATCTTTAAATACCGCATATGATGATATTACCGGAAAATGATTTATATTTTACTAACAAATTATACTATTTTACTAATTATGTAGTGATGGAGTTTGCATAATTTTGGAATATAAGAAGTTTTCAGATATCTATTTTGATTCTCTGATGAACATATTCTAGAATTATAGTAACATCATCATTAAGGTTGGCTGGTACATAATCTATCATACTACTAATTGAATTAGTTGTTACAGATGCCTAAGCCATAAGTTAATAAACTGTAGTTTAAATAAATAATAAAATTAGTATTAATTAAGTTACAGATTACTGAGCGACTTACTAATAAATTTATTTTAGAAATTTAATTTTAAGTTAGTTTTAATTTATTCAAAATACAGCAGAGCAGATTGGTGTTGCGGATTGGAGAATGCTGATTGGCGATTGCAGACTAGTAGATTAGAATTGTGATTGTCTTGTGATAATAGTAGTTTAGTACCGACTGTCATGGTGTCTGTAACCGGATCGCTCTTTCCATACTAACATATCCTATCCTTACCTATCGTTTTATGTAAACGGCTTTAGGAATAGTCCCGGCGTTATCCGAGAATCTTGCCTGGCGCTTGGTCCTACAGTCTTATCAATCAATCAATCAATCAATTGGGTTTGACTCTTCATAAGTGTCACATTAACAGATCCAAAATTTAAACACTGAACACTTGAAAATGTTACTACATGCAATAGGAAGTGAATTAACTGCTGATCCACCAAAGCAATCTTTACAATCAGTTCTTGCAAACGATAAAACGCCACACGCTCATAACCCTACAAGGTACAAATTATTCCACATGTATCTATATATGTATGACTGTCAGTATATCGAACCCATTACAAGATTTGACCTTAAGCATGCACACATTTCTTCCATATTGTAACAACGAACATTGATTATAACGGTAAACGAGCACAAACATTATATATCCTTTTATATAATATATGTAATCCTTTTATTCGACGGATCAAAATTTTAGTCACAACACAATCAAAATTGGTCTCTAGACCGCAATAAACATTTTGTGCCTGCTTAAAATATATATTTTATTCTCCATAAATTGTATTCCCGAAAATGGGAGCCGAGCTTTATATACATATATACCCCCACATATATCGTAACGATGAACGATATTAAACATAAATCAACGTTTAATGATTACCTTCTGTGTGTGTGTGGCAGAAATCTAATAAATTTCTTAAAGATGGTTTGATGGTGTAATTTAGCTTTCGTTACTTGAACATCTCGAAACTTGTAATAGAATTGGAATTACCTTTCGTCTGCTGAGCTTTATGTGTAATTAAGCTTTTGATGACAAAATGTACTCGTATAATATAACTGACGTGCACAGTAGAATAAAATCAAAGTGAATGAATGTTTTAATTTAAAAATAAATTTTCCAAAATGAAAATTAATTAACATAAAAGCTTTAAGGATTATGTCTTCTCCTTTTATTGTATACTATCTCTTGTTCATTTAAATTTTATTACTTTATGTATAGATCTTATTTTAAACATATTCAAAAAGCTTTTAATACTATACTTTTTTGTACACACAAAAGCTTTAAAGTAGGTAATCGATTTTATTCGGAATTTTATAATAGGAAACGTTTCCTTTTGAAGTTTTTTTTCTCGTCTTATAAACAGGAACACCTTTATACTTAACATATGTATATTTATGTACGAGATAAAGCTTCTATTTCCACACATTTCATTCAAATTTTTATTATCGTTGTGATAAGGAAAACGCGTCGAATATTCCGAATCCCAAGCCGCAACAGAAAAAAATCATCATCAACGCCATGTAATAATAGAAACGACATCAAATTTTATTGTGTATAAAGGGAAAGCCGAAAAAGGATGTAGAATGGGAAAATGCAAAAAAATAACAAAATTATTAATAAAATTTAATTGAAAATGAAATGAACATTTTCGCGGTTTTTAATTAAAAGTAACATTTTGTCTGTTGTTCCTCCTCGCGTCTTTCGTCTATTATGAGCCACATTATTTATCTTATGTACGAGCGATTTATATTTTTTTTCTTTTCCACAAGGTATAGGCCGGCAACAACAATACCCAACAAAAGTATTAATCAAAGGCATAACCTTTTTCTTAGAGTGTACCGTATACTGTACCACACATATACAACAAAAGCGGCCGCTTTATTCACGGAAACACAATTTATCGGTTCAATTTGTTAAATCCATCATCTCGTACATCTATATATTATTTATATATAGGCGGAGTGATGTCCATTTACCCGTGCAAATTATTATTTATTATTAATTTTATATATATTTTTTAGGGATGATCAGGATGCGATGAGAAGAGATATTTTATGCCTTCCAATTAGTTTTTGCGGTTTGTCGATTTTCTACTAGCGTTATAAATTATTCGCTGGGTCTATAAAATCCATAATGGTGCGGGGGAAATAAAATGAAAATTAGAATAAATTTGGGGCTTGGACATGGTGGTTCGGCGATGAACTAGATAAAATTCAATTTACATTTTTGAATTGGGACTGGAATTGGTTATCAATATTTGTCAGACTATATCGTTATTTAGTGATTCTCTTCTTTACCTCTTTATAAAATTTGGAAAGAATTAAGTAAGCTTTTATGAACTTTAATGCATATAAAAGCGTAATCTCTATATGTAATCTACGTGATTAACTCCTGAATGACGATTAAATAGTCGATAAGTAGGTGTATCGATAGAAACAGACAAAAACTGTACATTTAAGTAATCGTGTAAGTTATTGAATGCTTAAGTTGTTGAGTACCGGAGGTTTGGTTGTACTCGAATAAACCGCAACTGTATTACAGGAATGGAAAGAGGTCCCTTTACCTAAATGAGGCAAAAAATTTTAGTTGTATATTTATGTATAGAATGTATTTTGTCGAAAATAACAAAACCCTTGGGTCCGCAAGGGCTTATAATCAATTGAATGTATTGTGCAGTATGAAATGAGAAGTAAAAAGTAGTTTGAACGGTAAAAGTTAAGGGAAAAAAAAGAAAATTAATTCGAAATTTTCACAGAAAGTGGGTGAACCGCGGCTGTTTATCGAGTAAATGCGACTGAGCCTTGTGTATTTACTTATTTACATTGCATAATAAAGTATTTTATAGCCCTGTGGCTTGGGGCATTCGTGTTTCGTAAATATTACGAACGAAACATGAGACCCATAGAATACCACCACAGTATCCACAGCTTGTCGTAGGAGGCGACTAAATCTGGTTGGATCGCTGGGCTGACGACCCGCATCCGTAAAAAAGTGAATATGTTAAAAATGTCAACAAAAATAAAAAAATCGGACACCACCAAAACAACAAAAAAAACGAACCTCCGCTTAAGTACCCGGACACGAGATTGAGGATCGGCACGTGGAACGTGCAGTCATTAAGAAAACCTGGCGCGTTGGACGGCCTTATTACATGCATAAAAGAGTATCGGCTGAAACTCGTAGCTCTGTGTGTCTGAAACATCTTTATATAATAAGACACTATACGATATGATTACAAGAAGGAGTTATCTATCTTCCTCACCTTGACCAGCATATTAAAATGTTGAAAGAAATTTTGCATCTTTCTACAGTTTTCTTTTAATTAGGACTATCTAAAATGCCTAATAGCCTCATCATACGAAAGTCTTTTACGCAAATTATAAATATCAGATCCCAAAGCCAAATTGACCATGTGTTAATTTTAAAAGGGCGGGCTCGGGTTGTCCAAGACGTGAGATCGTATCGGTCGTCAAAAAAATTCGTAGACAGTACCATTTTATGGTTGCTGCAAAGCTACCATGGAAATTTTCGTACAAGTCAGGGAGGACAGGAGAATATACAACGTGATTCTCCTGTGAAGGTCTGATAAATGAAGAAACGCAACGAAAATATCAAGATCTTGTCAGTAATAGCATTATTCAATCCAATTACCAATCTGATGATGTGAACAGGGTCTGGGAAGTATTGAAAACCTCGGTTGTCGCTGCTGCCCAGCACACTCTCGGTATAGTGAAAACTAAGCCCAAAAATGATTGGTTTGATGAGGAGTGTCGTCTTACTGTTGAGCAACGCAACATAGCCTATAATGAAGCGCAGACTCGGTTTACAATCGCTAGGAAAAACAAAGCAGTTCTTGCTAGGAGGACAGCTAAAAGAATTTGTAGACTGAAGAAGCGAGAATGGTGGAAGGCTAAGGTCTTAAGAGTACAACAACTCAGCAATGAGCACAATTCGCGTGGTTTCTTTAAAGGAATCACCGAATTGCACCATACCTTAAGATCTCGGTCAACTGCCGTTCGGGACCAGGATGGAAACCTCTGTGTTAACGTCGATGCGGTACTCGATACATGGCGTGAACATTTCTCTGATTTACTTAATGTTCCACATGTATCACAAGCTGTGTTTGAATACCCTCAAATACAGACCCCAGGGATGTTGACTCAGAGGGCTGACTTTGTGGAACTGTCTTTTCGACCTTGTTCGATTGGTATGGCGAAATGAAGTTATGCCTGACGAATGGAAAGTGGCCGCGTTATGCCCAATTTTCAAGAAGGGTATAGCTCTCCTTTGCACAGCATATAAGTTACTGTCTTACATTATCTTGGGAAGAATCACTCCGTTAGCGGAGGAAATTGTCAGTGACTACCAAGGAGGATTCCGTCCAAATCGGTCAGTCACTGATCAAGTTTTAACGCTACGGATAATTCTTTCCAAGTACTACGAAACATCTCGCGATGTACACCAGATATTCCTAGGTTTCAAGCAAGCCTATGACTCGATCAATCGAGAGAGATTATGGTATGCGCTTGAATATTTAGGAATACCGAAAAAATATGTACATCTGTGTAAAATGACAGTAACGCAGTCACAATGCTGTGTCAAAGTTGAGAACAGGCTATCGAGAAATTTTGCAATCAATTCCCGTGTTCTACAAGGAGATGTCCCCGATACTTTTTAATCTCATGTTGGAATACATCCTTCGTAAAAGTGCAACACCTCAGGACAATATCTTATTCCGACAATCTAAACAACTTCTTGCTCATGCAGATGATATCTGTGTGATTGGATTAAATGGCAACGGAGTGAAAGAGATACTTGATCCACTGGAACAGTGTTCAGCTTCCGTTGGTCTCAAAATCAACGAGTCAAATGGATAAGCTGGAACTGTACATAGTGTTGATCAGACCCGTTGTCATGTATGGATGTGAGAGTTGGACCTTGACGGATGAGTACGAAAGATGGCTTCTAACATTTGAAAGAAGAATCATGCGTGTGATATATGGCCCAAAACGCGACGTCGATGGCACTTACCGAGTTCTTTTCAATCACGTGATCAGGAATTTAATGCAAATTCCTGATATCGTGCATGAAATCAAAGGACAGCAAATACGCTGGCTCGGACACGTTCTGCGTGCTGATCCGAACCGAGTGATACAGCGATCTTTTAAGGGAGAACTGCCTTTAGGTATTCAAAGAGGTCGCTGTCGGCGACGATGGCTCCACGGCGTAGAGATCGATCTGGCATCTTCAAACTGTTTACAACGGTTGAGGAGCTGGCTCGTGATCGAAACCGATGGAGTCAGATTTTTGAGACGGTACGGGCCAATAATGGCCTGTCAAAACCGCAAAAAAAAAGAAAGTATTTTGATTAGTCTGCGTAAATCACCTGGCTATCCGCAGATTTCATGTAGCTCCTCCTCAGTTTTATCGCCACAGTAATTCTACTGACCTCGGGTCACGACAAATCCAGTGGTTTGGTTCATTCCAGTCTTCTTGTTGGAGTGGCCGTCAGCACACAACGTATGTCTAAATGTTCATGCTGGCGTAGACGCTATAAGTATTTTATTGCGTGATGCTTAATTTCATCCGCAACAACCTTGATCTTAACATCTCGATGGAGGTTGTCGTTTCGAATGTACCACGGTACATTAACAATATGTACATCGCATGATTTAGAAAAACAACTTTATTTAATGGCTATAATGACTACAAAAACTTAAATAGATAAATAAAATAGTTGTATGCATGCTGCATTAGATGACTGCATTAGGAACACGTACGATTTGCTGAAGTATTCGAACAATGGTGAGTGGTTTCTATGTCGACAGTTAAAGATTTAGTCCATAGAAGTCAGGAACTATTCCTTGGCCCAACTATCGATGCATATTGTTTGATAGGTGACTAGCTTAGGAACATGTACGAGTTTTTGTAGAATTTTTTCTTGTCTAGGAATTGGAAGCAAAACGTGGAATGAAAATGTAAAGAATTAATAGTTTTTTATCTTATTACGTTTTTAAAGTTTTTTTTTTGAAAATTAAAAAAAAAAAATTTATTCTTTCAAAAATTAAACAAAAATCCGGAGCCCACAGTCTCAACTGGCAACAAACCCGCTCACCAAATCCGAGAGCCTCACACTTTTGAAATGTAAGTATTCCGGATCAAAGAAAGGAGGAGGGTCGATATGGCTGTGAGATGAGTGTGTTATTACACACACCCATCAGACAGTCATATCGACATCGCTAAGTGTTTCCAACATTGCTTGTCTCTGAAATACTACATAACTTAATGGAGGCTTAGTGATACGTGAATATTAACCTGCTAAGACTTTAGACTATTTTTACGGTAAACCCCACCAACCGGTTTCATTGTTCCTAACTAGAAAACCTATTTAAGTTTCGAACCTATGTTGTTTGTCATGTCATGTCGTCTTATCCCACTCTACTATTATTCTACATGCACAATCAAGTTGAATACACAATAACAACTTGGTTTGGTTGGTAGCATGTCGGCTCAATATGCTAAGGTTCCTGAGTTCGAACCCAAACAGTATTTTATTTTTGAAGATTTTTTTTCTTTGAAAAATTGGAAACCTTAAAGATAATTAATAATTTTTATCTTATTCCATTCAGATATTAAGGAGTAGTTAAGGATTATAACTTGTCCTATCGCAATTTTGACGAAATTTTGCAAAACAACTAAAAGGTAAAATCCTCTGTAATTAGAGGTCCAATTGTAATTTTAATGGAATTTGGAGACATATTAATGAATTTAAACCGCCGAATCGGTACAAATGGCAAGCCTTCTGAAAGTATATTTCTACTTCAGATACGACTTAAGAATAGCAATATAGCAACACACACCAGACTGGATATACCGAAGTAGTAAAACTGCGCAAAAAATACTTTTCAGATTTCAACTATTTTACATCTACAATTTTTTCAAAAATATCGTCAATATTCTAATTGGACCTCTATTTACAGAGGATTTTGTCACAATTGTGATAGGACAAGTATTTACGGAGATACTAAGGATTTTATTATCCTTAACATCTGTAAGATGAATGATTTGTTTGAATGAGATGAGTTCATAAGAGTGCTAGATTCTGCCAAAGCTACTACTCCAGGAACCAATAGGGTTAGTTTTAAAATGATTCAGGGATTAAACGAAAAATCAAAAATTAATTTGTTGAGGCTGCTAAATAAAGTATGGTTGGTTAAAAAACTACCGCATGAATGGAAGGAAAGCAGAGTGGTCCCAATTTCGAAGCCAGATAAAGACAGAAATATTGCAACCAGTTATCGCGGAATATGTATACTGAATGTTTTGGTGAAAATAGTGAATGGGATGTTGAAAGAAAGATTGTAAGTTTTTGTTAGGGAAAATAAATTGTTGCCATCTACAACCTATGGTTTTCGTAAGGACCATTCGGCAATTGAGTGTTGTGAGAAGTTGGTATGGGAAGTAAAGAAAGACAATTTGAAAGTAGTATATAATTAAAGTAGTATTTAAATTATATTTAACCCTGTTCAAAATGGGAATTCCGCGGAGTGTATGCGATTGGATAAAAGATTTTATGAGTGGCAGGAAAATTATTTTAAATGGCAGCGAATATAGATTAGAGGGTTCGATTAGTATTGGGCTTCCACAAGGTAGCAAAATATCGCCAGCTCTTTTCAACCTATATACCTCTAAATTGCACACCGATAACACTAGAAACCAAAAGGTTTTACAATTTGCAGATGATTTGATTATCATTGGTGAAGGACGCAGTATCGAGCAAGTGATCAGTAATGCTCAAACTAAAGTTAACTGGGTCATTGAATGTTTGGAAAGTTTAAATTTAAAAGTGAATATGAATAAATGTGCATGCATGGGTATTGGAATGAATAAAGAAATTGATATTCGAATAAATGGGAATCGTATTGATCAGGTGAATATATACAAGTATTTGGGAATATGGATAGATGGACCACTAAACTTTGGAAGACATATGAAATTTTTTTTTTTTTAACAATTGCCATTGGCTTTATTCTTGAATCTTTCTATTTACGAAACTAACAAGAAGTGTGAAATTCTTAAAAACTATAATTTTTTTAACTTAAGCCTTAACCAATGTTAATACTTAATATCAGTATGCATTATTATTTTTAAATTATATTACTAATTAGTTTTAGTATGTTAGCTCAACATGCGTGAAATGTGTATTTATTAGATTAAATCTAAAGGATCTGTTCTGCGAAGCCGTTTGTATTTCGGTTGCCTTAGTAGCTCTCTAGCCAATTCATTAGGATGTGATTCCAGTTTCAGTTGATATTTTAGGCTGCATGATTTTATTGTCTCTTTAACAGTTTTGATTCCTAGGTTTGATTATGGATGTTGCTGTTTCGAATATACCATGGGGCATTTGTAATGCTACGAAGTATCTTTGCTTGCGTTCTTTGTACGATATCTATATTTGATGCACTAGTTGAGCCCCATAGTTGGATACCATATGTCCATATGGGGATTAGGATCGCTTTGTATAGTAGAACCTTGCAGTCTAGAGAGAGTTTCGATTTTCTTCCGATCATCCAATACATTTTCGAAAATTTTATTTTTAATTGATGACGTTTTGTTTCGATGTTGCTTTTCCATGTCAATCTTCTATCGAGATGAAGACCGAGATATTTTACGTTTGTTTGTTGAGGAATTGTGATATTGTTTAATTTTACTGCATGTACGTTTATTCAGTGTGAATGTTACATGTGTTGATTTACATTCATTCGTCCTTATTCGCCAAGTTTTTCGTCCTTATTCGCCAAGTTGTGTCATCAGCAAAAGTTGAAGTTATAATTTTTTCAGTTATTGGTAAATCAGCTGTGAATAACAAGTATAGCACAGGTCCCAATACACTACCTTGCGGTACTCCTGCCTTTATCTCGGTTAAATCAGTAGTAGCCGTATTTTGTTTCACCTGGAACATCCTTTGGGCTAAGTAGTTTTGAAGAATTGCATGAAATTATCTAGGCAGAAGAGTTTTAATTTTGTAATTTAATCCTTCGTGCCATACTTTGTCGAAAGCTTGCGCAATATCCAAGAAAACTGCCGAGCAATATTTCTTTTCTTCTAAGGAAAGCTTAATTGTATTTACAATTCTGTGCACCTGTTCTATTGTGCCGTGCTGCTCTCTAAATCCAAATTGGTGATCTGGTATAATGCGACCCTCAGATAATATAGGTATTAGTTCTTGTAGTAACATCTTTTCAAAACGCTTCGAAATTATCGGGAGTAGACTTATTGGCCTGTACTAGGGTTTCGTTTTTACCTGGCTTTGGAATCATGATAATTTGAGATATTTTCCATTTTTGGGGAAAGTATCCACATCTCATAATCGCGTTAAAAATATATGTTATGTATTTTATACATCTATCTGGTAATTATTTTATCATTTTTCCAGTTATTAGATCATGGCCTGGCGCTTTCTTAGGATTTATGCAGGTTTTGATAACCGTTTTAACGCATTTCCATTTCAATTTTAATGGATTTGGGTTCGACTCGTCCCTCGTAAGCTGTGGTAGTCCGCAGTCATTATTTTGTTCGTTTGGGGTGAACACTTTTTGTAGATGGTTAGAGAAAGCGATAGCCTTTTCTAAGCCACTTCTGGCCCAGTCACCATCTGGTTTCCTTATCGGTGGGTTTGTTAACTCTGGCCTTTTTAAATTTCTTGCTGCCTTCCACAGTGAGTAATCTGTTTTTTCTGTTGCTGTGAGCTCACTAAGGTAATTCTGTTTTCCTACATTTTTTTCTTCCCGTATTGCTTCTCTCAGAGCTTTAATAGCTCTATTTAATTTCCATTTATGCAAAGGAGATTGGTGAAGCTGCCATAGCCGCCGAATTGCCCGCTTCTCTGCCAATAACTTTTGTACTTTACTTGTAAGCTTATTACTTTTTTCTGAATTTTTGATCTCCGGAGTAGCTTTTTTTGCAACCATTTCCATTATTTGTCTTAAATTTTCTATCGCGGCATCAATATCTTCTGGTGTGCGAAGTGGGACATCCAGATGACAATTTACATCTACTATGTTTCTATAGAGAGCCCATTTCGTTAGTTTGTTAGTTAAACGTTGGGGTGGTGCAGTTTTTAATGCTTGGGTACTTAGTGTTACTATAATTGGTGAGTGATCTGATGATAAATCATAACAGTTAACGACTTGGGCATTGGTGCGTGCTATTCCTCGAGTTACACAGAAATCTATTAAATCAGGAATTTTCTTTCTATCTGTAGGCCAATATGTGGGATGTCCAGATGATAAATAATCTAGGTTTTTCTCGTTCATTGCTTCGTAGAGTTGCTTGCCCTTTGATGACGTCAACCTCGAACCCCATTGCACATGTTTCGCGTTGTAATCACCCCCAGCTAGAAATTTCATTCCCACCTGATTAAAATAATCGATGAATTGCAGTTTTTTAATTGCGTGTTTCGGTGGACAGTAGACAGCCGATATTACAAATTTCCCAGACCATTCTTCCAAGCAGATAGTTGTGGCTTGAATATGATCTTTAGCATATTTCTGAAGTTCGTAGTGTTTCAATCTTCTTTTTATTAGGACTGCAGTGCCGCCGTGTGCTTTTCCATCCGGATGTTTGGTGTCATAAACGGAATAACCGGTAATGTTAAAAAAATTTTGTTTTGTGAAGTGTGTTTCAGATATTAACATGATGTCTATATTTTGTTCGATAAGAAAGGTTTGAACCTCAGCTCTATGTTGCGAAAGCTCGTTCGCATTCCAAATAGCTATTTTTAGAACTGTCATTTTTGATTTTTGACTATAATTTGCATAAGCGTATTCATATTTTGCATCATCATGCTCATTTGTTTTTCCATCATCATCATGAAACTTTGGATGGTCTCGGTTAATTTATTTACCATGTTATGAATATTTAGGTCCTCTTCATTAAAATGAACTTTGGGTTTGGGTTTGTTACCTTTAGCTGTATTTGCATAAGAAACACCTGGCTGTGCAAAACTGCTGTCAAACGCCTCCAAGTTATAATTTTGTGTGTTTGCACTTGTTGTTTTGGTGACTATTGTATTTTTTGGTAACATGGCCCTCTGATTAAATTGCATATTGAGCAATTGTTGCTCAGCTCTCATTCTAGGGTTTATTTTTCGTTTTAAGTCCAGATACACTGCACAACCCCTGTAATTTGCAGTATGGTTTTCACCGCAGTTTACAACGTTTCACAGATGGGTCATTACGCGATTTGTCACACTGCTTGGAGTCGTGAAGTTCGCCACAAATAACACAAACTTTATTTAAGGTACAGTATGCTTTCGTGTGTCCATATTCTTGGCACTTTATGCATTGAACTGGTCCAATCCTCTTCTTAGGTTCTTCAATGAAATAGTCATGCTATGTAGCAAATATTTCAGGTTGTAAATCTTGTGAACTCCTTTTGATTTTTCTTCTTCTGGCTCTAGTTTCAAACGGAACATTGGTTGAGGTATCTCTTCTCGGTTTACTATATTACCAATTGATTTAACATGGAAACCTTCCGCAGCAAGTGCAGCTTGAATGTCGCTAACATCTACACAGCTTTCAATCCCTTTTAGCACAACAGTCAGCCTTTTTTGACTTTTTAGTTGGTATGTGTAATATTTTTTACCAACTTCGTCAAAATGTTTAACTACGGCTCTGAAGCCATCGATTTCGAGTGTTTGGATCTTTGTTTCGTGTATATAACCTCTTTTGAGCGGAGCAATATAAAATTTAGAATCTGATAATGTTGCGATTTTATTAACCAGTTCATTATTAGATGCTTCCCTTAAATAAATTGGAGGCGGTTTCACAGTTTTAGATTTCAGCGCTGTATTGTGGTCAACGATCTCTAAACTAGAGAAACGGTTGCCAAGAGGTATTTGGTTAACACCTAGTTCAGTCCGTGTCACTTTGCTCCTACCAGCAAATTGGGCAGATCTCGGACTACGTTTTCTTTTAGATTGAACAGTGATATACCTATCCAAACCGGTTTGCACTAATTTAATTTGACACTGACCACGGTCACTAGAGTTCGTCGCACTGTGTTCATTACTAATGTTTTCGTTTAGCATTGCTAAATTTGCTGATGAATTTTTTCTTCGCTGTTTTGATTTTTATTTTTAAACGGCGGTATAGTTAATTCAGTCGACGAAGCAGTTTTAATCACTGGCATGGATGTTTTCTTTGGGCTGAGTTGAACTTTACCCACTTGGTTTACACTTGCACTTGCAATATTTACATTTTCTACATGAAACTGGTTCAAGTTTGTTGTAGATTGTGTTCTGCGTTCGATTTTCGAATAAGTCCTTTTTGGGGAAAAAAGGCCCAACATGTTTACATTGTCACTTATTAAATATTTAAATTACAATTTTTTATATTAGTTTTTTGCACCGTGTGTATTTAATTGTAAAGTCATTCACACAATTGAAAAAAAAAAGTATAACAACATAAAAAGCACTAACACTGCACTTTTCGTTTATTTTATTTTACGTCTGAACCTCACGACAGTAAAATTAAAACTGATATGAAATATTTGACTGAAAATTGTATGAATCGTTTGAATGTGATCAAACAGGTGAGCAAACCTAAATGGGATGCACACCCGAGCGTAACTGATATGATACGAAAGGCATAAGTATCCTCCAAAATTACATATGGCATAAGTGTGTTTGGAAACGGATCGAAAGGGGCCTTTAGCCAGATAATGAAAGTTGAGAATGCATGTGCCAAAGTGGTATTGGGTGCGAAAAATTCAACCCCAATACACACTCTGTGGTCTGAAATGGGTGATTCACATCTAAATCATAAGAGAGAATGGATCACAATGAGAGAAACTGTTAGAATGTGTGTTAGGAATAATGTATTTATGAAGGAAATGATGGGAAGATTTTATAAATTAACTAGTATAATACTCGAAAACATTAATTTATTTTTGAGTGTAGATAGAACTGGGCCGCAATCTTACCTAATAATCTTACCGTACGAATGAATTTGGAGGATTATACTAAGGAATGGAATGTTTGCATGTTAAAATCTGCGTTTGAACGAATGAAAAGTGAATATGTTGGGTATGTTATCATTTATAGAGATGCTAGTGTGAGTGGAAACATAGTGGGTGTTGGAGAATATGTGCCAGATATGAATCTTAAAAAATGGTAGTTGATGACAGCATCTGTATAATGAATGCTGAACTGATAGGTATATTAGAAAGAATTAAGTTGGCCATACATGAGGAGAAGAAGAAAATAGCAATATTTTCTGATTCTCAGAGTGAAATGCTAATGTTAATCAAAGGCGGTCGCGAGGGCAAATGCATATGTGAATATGATTTATGAATGTGTTCGATCCTGTCATTGCGAGGCAATTAGTGCAAAAAAAATTGTATCCGGATAGGATTCGTTCACGTGCTTCATTTGGCCGTAATATCAAACAATTTATTACTGATGGAAATGTTCGACCGAAAAAGAGGACCCGTACAGCAACAGTCACTGGAGAAAATAATGACATTTCTGTATTGGCAGCAGTGGCTCATAATCCTCATGTTAGTACACGAGAAATAATTCACGATTCCGGATTGTCACTGTGATTGTCCACATACCAGTGTTTGGAGAATTTTAAGACGGCACAAGAATCATCCATATCATGTGTCTTTACACCAAGATCTTCATGGCGCTGATTTCCAAAATCGGGTAACTTTTTTGTCAATGGGCACGTGAACAAATACAACCAAACAACTATTTTTTTCGTTGCGTAATGTTCTCTGACGAATCGTCCTTTTACAAACCATGGAACGGTTAATCGACATAACATGTATTATTGGAGTGTTACAAATCCGCACTGGCTTCGTAAAGTTGAACATCAGCGCCCTTGGACTGTCAACGTGTGGTGTGGAATAATTGGCAACAAACTCATAGGCCCTCACATTATTGAAGGCAACTTGAATGGTCGCAACTTGAATGGTCAAATGTACCAAAACTTTTTCAAAAATGAACTGCCAATATTACTTGAAAATTTAAGCTTAGAAATGAGACGGAACATGTGGTTTCAACATGATGGTTGTCCTGCACACAAGAACCAACAACACGTGAGAAGAGGACTGAGCTAATCAGAAATGCGTGTGCTGAAATTTAACCAAACACACTTCTCAGTTGTGTACAATCATTTGAAATGCGTATTAATAAGTGCATTGAAGTCGCAGGCCATCATTTTGAACACTTATTTTAAGCTAAAATTATTTTATTCACCTGCCATTTACATTAATAAGCAGTGAAGCATCTTATGGAATGAGATAAATCGGTTCGTCCCATTTCATCCAGTCCTTTGATTTCAGTAAAAGGCTTTGTTCTTTTTAGGCGCTTTGGTCCATTGGTGTGATCTAGTAGGTTCCACAGCTCCTCGTTGTCATGTTGCTGCAGTCGCAGTACATGGCTCGTTGCAAACTTAAATATTTCATCACTGACGTATTCCATGTTAACGTCTCGTCGATGCTGCAGCTTCAAAGTTGAATGCCGTATGTCCAGATAGGTTTAAGGATTTGTTTATATAATAGTAGTTTGTTTTGCGTTGTCAGCTCAGAGTTTCTTCCAATTAGCCACTGCATTTTTCTGAATTTAAAATTTAATTCTTGTCTTTTCTTTTTAACATGCGCTTTCCACGTAAGCTTAGTGTCTCGTGTCATGCCGAGGTATTTCGCATTGTCAGAGTAAGGAATTTGTTGAGAATTCAGTCTAATCAGGATGTATTCCACTTTCTTGTTGGTGAAGTTGATAAGTGTTGATTTTGATTCGTTTAGCATTATTCTCCAAGTTTTTGTCCAAGTGTTTACTGTATCAACAGCATTCTGTAGTTTCCGTGTTGACTCGAAATTAGTATTTTCAGTGTTATTATTAGTGGTCATAATTGCAGTGTCATCAGCAAAAGTCCCTATTCTGGCTTCTCCTATATTCGGTTAATCATTTGTATACAGAAGGTATAACACAGGGCCAAGCACACTAGCTTGTAGGACTCCTGCCAATATTTTCTTTAGTTTTGAGTACTCCTTTTCTTGTCTCACTCGAAAATAACGGTCATTTATGTATGACTTAAGCAATTCAAAATATTGTTTTGGTTGATCTCGTTTAAGCTTTAATTCCAGACCATGGTGCCAAACCTTATCAAATGCTTGGGCTACGTCTAGGAATACTGCTGAACATACCTTCTTCTCTTCCAACGAGAAGAAGGTATGTTCAGCAATTGTATCAGTGATTCTATGTACCTGTTCTATTGTTGAGTGGCCTTCTTGAAACCCAAATTGATGTGGTGGTATAAGTTTTCTAGTCTCTATAATTGGCTTAAGTCTCTTCAGAAACAATAAAGAGTTAAGTTAATAAAGAGATTGGCATGTATGATGTTCTGTCATTTAAGGGCTTATTAGGCTTAGCAATCATTATTATTTCTGCTACTTTCCACTGTCTCGGAACTATTGCAATGATTATGTGCTGTAGCTTCCGTAGCGCTTTTTCTGGTAACGCTATGATTATTTTTGCTGTTATCAGGTCGTAACCAGGAGCTTTTTTATTTTTAAGTTTTTTTAGTTCTTGTTTGATTTCTTTCACAGTTACTGGTAGGAGAAATACCTCGTCTATTTTGTTGACCGGTGTTAAATATTCATTCTCTACCTGCCCAGTTGGTGGTTTGAAGGTAATTTCTAGGTGTTCGGCAAACAGATCAGCTTTTTGTTTATCGCTGCGAGCTCAGGTTCCATTAACTTTAGGTCTTCTCAGACTTTTAGTGGCCTTCCACAACGAATAGTCCGTGTCAGATTTACCTGTCAGGTTATTTAAAAAGCAAGCTACTGACTCATTCTTGATCTCTTTTATAAGCGTTTAAGTTTGTTGCACGGATTATTTAGGATTGTTTTATCTTCAGGAGCTCTATAGTACTCTGCCAAGTCTTGCGAGCTCGTCTTTTTTCGTTAACAAAGTCTCTAACTTCATCAACATCATTTCAATGATGATTAAGGCACTATATGGAAGAGTAATTATGTCAGCAGAATTCAAAAAGATTATGTGGAAGGAATTGGCACTTTAACAAGAGGAAATTTACTTTCTGACCTCGTCATGACGAAATCAAAGGATTTTCTCAACCATCTTCAAAACTATTAGCCTTCACAATTAGACAAATTTTCCGGCCCTTTACCTATCCAGAATATTGGTGGTCGTTCAATTAAGCCCATTATAAAAATAACGACTAATGAATCAAAAAAAAAATAAAATCCTCAGACCAATGGGTATTTCGCACCCAATTTTTTATTTTTAATTTAATAAAAGTTCACCGTAATTAACGCTTCTTAGGTTGTGTTTCTTCGATGCTTTTTTTCGACTGAGATAGTAAAATTTAACCGGTTAAATCCTTTTTTTGTATTTTTACGGGGAGATTTGATTTATATTTGAATAGCAGACGTTGATGAGTTAAATTTTGAGTGTAAATCTAAATACTTTGCTCTCGGCTTTATCTAATTCCACCTATATACTGTTACGGTAGGTATATCCTCTTTTATAAGGATATGTCTAAAATAAACGATTGCTACACAAACAATAATGTTCGTCTCTAATCAATTTTTTGTATTTCGGATTTTTATTTACGATTACTCGGTAAACAAATCCCGATATATTAAGGGTTGATTAAGAATTTTTCAATGTGACGTCAATTTATATTTGTTTTATCATCTTTATACGCGAATTTAGAAAACTTTGACATCTTCATATGATATTTAATACAAGATTCAAATGTATGCTGTATGCTTGGGGATTTTTATTTTCCAATGTTTTTGTGCGACGAAATAATTCTCCGAATTGTAATTGAAAATAAATAAACTTATTCCGACACCCACATATGGATGTATCTCCGAAGGATACATGGCAACATAAATATGATCATGTATCATAAAACAAATGTGGTGTAATTTATCTTATCAATACATACATATACAAACGTATATATATGTACATCGAACCTAACTATTTACCACCCATACACATATTCACCTGCAAAGCTCATTTTCACAATTAAAGTTGGTCGTTTCCCCTTTCGAAACAGGAGGTAATTTTTCTTATAATATTGTTGTTGTTCGGTTATTAATTGAACTTTTGCTGTGTGTTGTTGATACACACATATATAGAGTGTCGGTTTATGTACACATCTACATACATGATTGTATAGTAGCATACCAGAAGAAAATTTAATAATCATTCGATTGATTTTCCATTTTGTGATGAAATGAATTGGTCGGAAAACGAATGGAAAATATTGGATATACTTAAGTTGAATTTAATACGAATTTGATGGTCTGTCTGACAGAAAAGTAAATCTATCGTATTTAATTGGAAATTTTCTGTGTCTATCGGTTCTCGTTCTCGAATTTATACAAAAAAAATTTTGGCAGATGATGGACTACACGGGATATTTATTGCATTATGGTTCGTTGATTTTTTATGATTTTCCAGATAAACTTTTACACCGAAATGACTTTTTGATCTGAAAATACGTCATAGATAATAATTTGCCTTATATATTGGGTTATGTGTGATATTCTATTTAAATACTAGCCATTGAACACCATTATGCTTTTAGTATTAATGTCTTTATCATATTGTCATAAAATTTTATGTTTTTAATCTATCACATTATATAGTGTCGAAGCTTTCTGGGAATATTAATCGCAAAATGCTTCAATCGTAAAGAAAGAAATGGGAGAATGCAGATAGGATAATCCTAGTTCCAATTGTAATGCATCTCGCCGCAGGCTCTACAAAATACCGGATTAAACATATTATGAAGCTTTAAGCACTACTCTTGGAAGGATTCCAAGTACTATGACGCCATTTGTATGGCTAGAGACTGACCTGAGTACAAATTTTTAAAGTTAATATGGGCTTAGTCTCAAAATACACCAGGTCAAGCCAGATTTAATATTTTTTGGTCTTCGACGATCGATTAAAAATTATGGTATACCATTTGTCTATATCTTTAGAGACAATTAGTCTCCTTCCAAAATTGCGGAAGGAACCAAATAATGTTCATCCTAAAGCTTTTGGTATATAATCCTATTGATTTATTTATTTACCTGTTTACAATAGTTTAGTACAAGCACATCCCATTTAGAGCTTATAAGCTCAATCTTAATGAGAGTGTGTAGCTTGTCGAAAATATGCTGCATCAAAAGTCGACCTTCACATTCAAACTCAATGTCCTTTCACTACCAGTCATTGGCCAGAAGAGTTCATCCTCTTTTATTGTTTTCCAAATTTTTCATGCGATCATTCACATCATCAACGTTTGCGGTAACTGGAGGTCATAAAACTGTTCTGCTGTTATACTGTCCTGAGGTGGAATAAAGTTTATCCTCTCATCTAATTTATTGTTTAGAGGGATTGAAAGTTAGGCATGTAAACGATATTGCACTTAAAGCCATCCACATTGAGTTCATCTTACAAGCTTTTCTGAACATTGCAGAAGCGTCCAAAAACAAGTCAGAAATTTGGCTGGTTAAACATATAAGAGAGTAATACAATAAAACATGCAGCATTTACTGATAATGTAAACACTGATTCGGCTAATCGTGAGACTTAAAACCCAGAAGCTTTCGGATAGAAATATGTTAATCTTTACGGATGGATCATACGAAGCTCGTCGCATCTGAACTTATCTGATAAACAAACGTTACCTTGAACTCACTTTTCAGTCATATGTGTATCACACGAATCGTATTGTCAGATAAATTTTCCCAGGCGGTCCCATCTTCCACTTTTTATAGTTTTGGGTGAAACTCTGTTATCTCACAAGACTGATATCTCTTATAAAACTCTGATATCTCTTATAAAAGATATTAAGAATCGCTGTGACAATCTACACCTCAAGAGATATCACATTGAAAATTCACGTATTCTGTGGTGGATGCACAAAAAGTCGTGTTAACTATTAATTCTATACACGATCCATTTTCCATGTCACTTCTATACCAAATATCATATGAAGCAATGCAATATGCAGATGGTCTAAGCAAATCGGACCTATAGCCGCATGTCTTCGTTTAAAGGAAAATTGTGTTCACTCTATTGAGATGATGGAACCTTATGACACGAAACATCCAATCATTTTACCAAACGATGAACGATGTATAGAAACATTGTACCCAGGTATCATGTTTATCACCTAAATCTTAGACAACACTGAGGACTGCCCATTCATCGGAACTACGAATTATCTCAATAAGTTCAAAAGAAAAAGGAAAAGGAGTCAGCTTATAAAAGCGTACAAGCATGTGTTTGTAAGCTTGGTGATGGTCATATCTGACTTGATGGCTGACGCTATTTTGGCAGCTTTTAAATGATTTCTTGCTGGAATATCTTTATCTTAATCATGACCTAGCCTCCTCGGATTGTCAGTTTGTCAGGCCGAGTACTTTTAGAAGAGTCACCGGATATCTACTATTTTGAGCTTTCAATGAAGCAGTGTAGTGTTTTGCGATGGATTAGAATAGGTGTAAAGCAAGTGGATTACTGTGTATTCTTGTTTTTTATCTTCACAACTACGACAGTGATCATGAGAGTTCTCTAGTCTATTCGAATGTTTACCTATAAGATAGTGTTCTGCCACAAATCTCACAATCTTAATTTAGTGCCTAGATGAACAACAATTCCAGGCTAAAAAATACTGCACTATAGTCAGGAATACCAAAAAATAGGTCTTCCTATACAAATAAAAATCCATCCATTTTTGCGAATATCCTTTTCGTCCCTACTGTGATCAGTGAGAAGATTGCATGATCCTCAAAGTACCAACACGATCCTCAAAGTTGTAACGTGCCGTCCGCGTTGGTTGTGGTTTGGGTAGACAACTAAAAAAAAACTCGAAGTTGGGTGCCAGTCTACCAGCACGTATGTCCGGCTTTGCTCTTGTATATGAGCGAGTGGGCTCGAGCGAGGTATCCAAAACTACCACCAGAAAAACCACCAAGCAACTTAAATTATATCAAGGCGATTGTGCGGATCAGAAGGATAATTTGGGATCGGGAGTGAGAATGTGGGAAAGCTAAGTTAGGAGAAGACTCACCTGTATTGCCGTTCTGCGTGTACTTCCATGCCGACACCTTGACACGACTGCTCCAGCCACATGGACGCCATCACTGTCTGCTACTTCGTTGCTATATTATATTTTATAGTGTCCCCAATAAACAATCGGTATAGTTCATAAACGTTTTATTGACTTATTTATTGGGGCAACACTAAACCATTTTAAATTCACATTTATTATCTCAATTACATATAGTAAGACTATCAATAGAACAAAAATTATACAATAGTCTGGATGCGGAAATATTGTCTTCCCGTCATCCATCTTTTGATTTTTCTATCTTATTTCTTTAATATTGTTATAGTTTTTCTTTTCTCGACTCTCGTTCCTGGTAAGTGTTCCGCGAATCTCTATTTCAGCAACTTGAGATTTCCACAACATTTCGAAAATCTAGAACGTGACTTGGCACATTTTCTGCCGCACCCATATCTGCCATCTATTTTTTTTTTTGTTTTTCTTCCGATGTATGCTCTCCGCCGGAATCGTGGCTATTTATTCTTCTTACGGCTTTCTAGCATCTCTCTCAGTAGTTTCTCGCAGCATTTTATTTTTGCATGGAAAATACAAAAATGGTTAATATACTGGCTTAAGCCCAACATCGACATATGTTTTGTTTTTATTTTAAATATCTACAATTCGAGCTTGCTTGGTAGCTTTGTTTAACCAATTTAGCCTACCGTACCAAGCAACGCTACAAAGTACAGCGTATCATAGTTAAAGAAGAATCATGATCTTTGCTGGTTAGTTGGTCCTATTTAAGAGATAATTTTTCACAAAAATAGAAGATGCACCCATCCGGGCAAATTTTCCGGCCAACACGTTTTGTTGGATACCGATATGACTGGGTATGAAATTTGACTTTATTCAGTCTACCAAGTCAATTGAAGCGAAAAGTCATTTAAGTAGGCTGCCAGAGAAGATGCTGGTTCGGCAATCTTAAGCTCTCAAATTTTCAGGAATTTTCGGGGTTCGAATTTTTACTGCTCATTACTTCCTAAACTTGAAAACTCTATGGAAAACTGAGTTAGTTCTGTTCTGTGTCAAATGAGAAAAGGTGCAAAACAAATTGGGTACTGTTCCTTCCATATTCTCACCTTGGCAGTTAAGACAGTAATTATTTAAGTAGTCTACTAATTTGAAAATAGATGATAGACAATTCTGGACAACTTTTAAAATCACTGTCAGAATAATGAAATACGAATAGTGATGTAAACCTCACTATCCTTCAAAATCAAAAACCTCTCCATTTTTGAGAATGTTAGTCACGAATCATTGATCAGCTACCTATTTTGAAAATATTTGAAATAATATACACAAATTGATTGGAGACTAACGAATTCACAAAAAACTCATTTTCCTTTTCAATGATTCTACACCGACAGACGTGTAAGGGACCAAATTAAAATTCTCAAATTCATAATCCCAACAACAACAAATTATTTATATACAATTTTTTTTAAAAAGTTTATAGGTCAAATATTAAATTATAACTTTTAATAAACTTATTATAAAATTATATCCTCCTCAATTGCGTTCACAAGAAAAACAATAGAAGTATACTGAAAACGATATCTCTTTATCCCAATGTCCCCGAGCGGTATGTCATTAAAAAAACATCCCACTGACATTGAGGTTAAAGATATGCCTTTATCATTTAATTTCTAAAACAGTTTCGCATACACAACCAACCACCCAACAACCCTTTCCTTTTTCCACCCCAAAAAAAAATCGACCGACAACAGCGAAAATATTAAAACAAACAATTGAATCCTATTTTATGGGCTCTGTGTCCTTTTACAATTTATTTATTTTATTTTAATTACCATCACGACAAATTAATAAATTGGTCGTTTTATTTATTTATTTTTTGTAAAAATAATTTAATTAGTCGCTAAATATATTAATAATTTTATTTTGTTTTTATTTTTAATTTCAGGATATCAAAAAAATGTCGAATAAAAAAATTAAAAATAATTTAATAATTTCAAAAATTAATTTTTAATCAAAACGTCGAGTGCATCATGTAAAAATTATAAATAAAATTAAAATAAAATGTTAAAATTAAATAAATTATTTATAATAAATATAATTATTATATATTTGTTAATTATTTTTTTGTGTTCAATCGAAGCAATAAATTATAGAAATCTATTAAATTATATCAATAGTAGTGGTAATCCAAATGATAGTTGGGATGGTAGTAGTAGTAGCAGTACTAGTAAATTAGTCAAATTAAATCTAAATCATCATCATAATCATACAAACAAATCTGTAATTTATTTACTGATTAAAAATAATAAAATAATAAATATTATAAAAAATTTAAACAGTATTGCAAATAGTAGCAACAATGGTGATAGTAACATTTTAGTGTATAAAAATAAATTTTACGCGCGAAAACGAAAGCGAAAAAATTTCGACTCGCCCTTCTTTAGTGGCAACAAATCGAAGAGAAATGATAAAAATAGTATTGATAGTAATAGTAATATAAATAATAGTTTAATTAATAATAATAATACAAACAGCAGTAGTAAAAATAAAACTGCCCTGCCAACGAAGATAATCAATCGATATGGCGTGAACACTGTTTTCGAGAAATCAAAAGAGTTGTTAGCGCGCGATGATCGACACAAGACTGTGATTACTAATCAAAATCGTGATGAGAATATTGGTAAGGTGTCGCTACTAGGATTATTTGAATTAAGTACACAAAATGGTGCTCGACCGGAGGGACATAGTGAATTGGCGGCCGCCCAACTAGCCGTCAAACATATAAATAAGCGAGGATTACTGCCCGGATATACGCTTGAGCTGTTGACCAATGATACTGAGGTAAAGAATTATAAATTTAATAAATTTTTAAATAATTTTGCTTCCTAGATTTTTTGAAAAAAGCCATGTGGAAAATAGCCTAAAAATGATACATCAAAGTTAGAATCAAATTAAAAGATCAACTTGCGGATTGGCATCTACTACCCTGCATTCCTGGATCGTTCTTTTTGCTATTATATTTTTTGGTTGTTAAAACTGGCCACCTCTTTCTCCAGAACTCTTAGGACGAAGTTTCTATGTCTGTCTGTCTGTTTCTATTTTTACAATCTGTTTTGCGGCTCAAGGCCCTCCCAACTTAAGACGTCATACTTTACGCCTTTACATAGCCAAATCGAAGAGGTTCGGCTATAGGTCCAATTTGAGTAAAACCATCTACAGCGCTTCATTCAAACCTATAGTACTGACATGGAAGATAAGTTGTTCCATGAATTCTGAACTCTAACAGGAGGTCATATACCCAGCTTTCCGTAATCAGATGGTGAAAAATTTCTTTTGTATCCTGCTCTTATCGGGATTCGAGCCTTATATCTCTCGGTTTAATTGCCGCAGCATTAATCACTGCGACATTCAAAGTTATTGCAAAAGATCTGAGTCGCCACAGAACTTCCCCGCAAGTGAGTCTTCCTCCTTAAGAGAAAACAGTGTGATGGGCTGCGATACGAACAGTTATATGCGGTTTCCGAACTGATATTTAATCAGTTACACATAGTATGCCGTAAGCCGGTTTTAACCGGTCAATTGAAATGGTTTGATTTTTTCCATTAATTGACGCGGTGAATTGTTTTCGAAGCGTCTAATGACTTTAAATGGACCTTCGTAGGGAGAAGATAATCCCATGTGAACCTTGTCTGTTGTTATGAGCACAAAATCACAAGTGATGAGTGACTTCGGCACAAAAACGTCGTCATGTTTAGACTGATTTCAAAACTAAAATCCTGCAAGGTTTGTCTCAGTTGGTCGACGACTGTGTCACTAGTTGGTTTTTCGACGATTTCAAAGAGGATTTTCGACGAAGAACTCCCCTGGTAGCTTGATAGTTTGTCCATAAACCATTTCAGTAAGTGAGCACTTCAGATCTTCTCGGTAGTTCCGAGCTCTTATGAATTGTATTGTTTCTGGCCATTAAAGCAGCTTTGAGTTATCGGTGGAAGCGTTGGACCATGCCATTGGCCTGCGGATGATAGGCCAATGGCATGGTCCAACGTATACGAGTACGTATACGAGTTGAGCCAAGAGTATGCATTAGATGGAGGAAGTGGTCCTACGATGTCTATATGGATATGTTCGAATCTACCTGATGGAATTTCGAATTGTCCATGTAGTGATTTTGTGTGCCGATGCACATTAGCACGTTGGCAGGATAAACAAGACTGAACCCATTGACTTACGTCCTTGTTTATTGTTACTGGGCCAAAAGTAACGAGCAGTAATCAATTTACGAGTAGCACGTACACTAGGATGTGGTATGTTATGTAATGCGTCGAAGTTAGCCCGGCGTAGCGGTTTTACGATGTACGGGCAGTTTCGCAGAAGATTTCAAGACCGGGTTATTTGACAAGCGCTAGTTGCAGTGATGAATTATTGCGACATTTGGAACTAGAAAGTAAATTCTGAAGTTCTAGGTCAGCGTGTTTTGAATTGTTTTTAAGTTTAAGTGATTCTCGACTGTGGCCAGTTCGTTGTCGTTTGTGCGGGATAATGTGTCCGCGACGTCGTTGTCTTGAAGTGTGCTGAAGTGTTTTATCGCTAGATATATTGCCAGTACTTCCCGATCGAATGCGGAATTTTTCTTTTCGGCATCCGAGAGTTTCATATAAAAGACTCCCTAAGGATCCCAACACTTATTAACGTACTGTTGTAGAACATTGCCGACAGCTGTGTTTGACGCATCGGTTGTAATACTAAGCTTTGAGTCGCTTAGTGGATGACGTAGAAGTGCTGTCTTCGTAAGTTCGACCTTAAATGACGTGAATGCTAATTGAATGCTAGTCGACATGAATGCTTTAGTTGACGTTCGTCAGCCTAATCACTAAGAGCAAATTCAGGCACTCCAACACATTACGACATAGATCATCATAATCAAAACGAGGGGGGAATTCACTTTTGGGAGAGTACTGTGGCGTTCAGAGCAACTCAAATAAATCGCAAATTAGCTTAGAGTTAGCAACACTGCTTTATTTGGCAACCCATTAGCTATAAGCTGGTAGTTGCTTTTTGTGTAGTTTAGTTTGATATTTCGTTATGGATAGACTTACATCAGAGTATAACACTTGCAAATTGTTGAAATTTTTTATCAAAATAATGGTAGGTACAGATCGTTAAACTTATCGTGCACTTCGTCCATTTTATGGCGTACATAATCGAACGACAGTGTGGCTAATTCGAATAACAATAAATCGTTGTTGGATCACGTTTACCCTTAATGATAATGTACATCCCGTGACGCGCCGAACAGTTCACTGAAGAAGCTGTAGCCGCTGTACGGAAAAGCATTGAATCAGATCCAAATCAATCAATTCGTCTGCAACTAGGATTCTGTCCTTTCACTTTTGGAAGCATTTTACGAAAGAATTTTGGCTTTAAAGGTTTCAAGATTAATTTTGTGCAGGAATTAAAGCCAGTTGTAAGGACTGGTAGAGAATCTTTGGTCCATGCGCCTTCAAAAACGATGATGGTCGATACTTCGATTAGCTGACATTGATCTTGCTGACATGTGGTTCCAACAGGACGGATCCACATGCCATACAGCGCAAGCTACAATTGATTTACTCAAAGAAACTTTTCATGAAAGAATAATTTCGCTAAGATCGTATGATTTAAGATCGTATAAGATCGTATGATTTAACCCCATTTGATAATTTTCCTTGGGGTTATGTAAAGTCACTTGTCTACGCCAATAAACCAGAAACCATGGAACACCTGGAAATCAACATTCGAAGAGTTATTGACGAAATACGGCCGGTGCTCTTCATACTATTGCAAGCAACATGAAGATGACAGATCTCTCTCTAGAAAGAGAAGCGTCGCCGACAACGTTGTTTTCGCCTACCGAAAGGCGGCTTTCCCTTTTAAAATCGATGTAGCACGCAGAATGTGACCAGCGCACTCGATCTCCTTTGATTTTATGCACGATATCAGGAATTCGAATTAAATTCCAGATCTCGTGATTGAAACGAACTCAGTATGTGCAATGAACGTCGCATTTTGGGTCATGTATCACACACATGATTCTGCTTTCGAATGTTAGAAGCCATCTTTCTTACACATTCGTCAACTCTCGCATCCATACATAGCAACGGTTCTGATCAACACTCTGTACCATTTTGATTTCGGAAATGGACGGAGAGGATAGAAATCCAACTCCAAGATTCTGAGGTCACCTCCACTGTGTATCAACATATAGCCCTAGGACACATGATCTCCACTTTACTCCTGGTCGTCATTACGACATCAGGTCACCCCTGTATTAATCCAAATTAGTAAGTGATCACAGTGGTTTTGATCACTAGTCGTGAGACAGACAAAATGAGACTTCAGAGAATATGGAATCAGTTCCATGTATAATTCAGAACCACAATGTCAATACTGCAACAGGAAAGGAGCTTTAAATACCCGCACTAATTATATTATCACTGAAAAGATAATTCAGACAATTATTTAAAATTTAAATACTCCAATTCCTAACAGGTCAAAGTATTAGCCTCTCAAACCTTAATAACAGCCAAATCTGTATATACAAATACTTATATACGAGCATAAATGTGAAATTGTGTATAGGAGCACAGCAATTAAAATTAATGATTTCCTTTTCGTTCCACAACATTTTGAATCTGTATTTAATTGTGATTAATGGATAACCTTTCAACCAACAAAAATGTTTTCTTTCACCCTGTGCCCCATCTATACACAATCGAACCCTCCATATCCATCCATATAATGAGGTATCTCACTTGAATTTTGGCGAATAATTTATGCAGATTATTAGTCTCATCTATCTAAACACTTTATCCATTATTTGGTACAACATAATATCTCTCTGTGTTGTATGTGAGCAGCGAAATATATGGAAAAGGATATGATCCTTGTTTACAAAATTAACAAAAAAGGATATTTTTGATTTGAAAATAATTTCCTGAGCTTTTTTCATATAATACACAATTTATAATACACCATCGGAGCATGATAATTCACAATGGTTGACAACATATCATTATTACTCATATAATAGTAAATTGGCCGCCATATTGGTTATGTTTTATGTATATATGTTGGATTATTTGTTTTATGTATACTCATAATCAATATTTTTGTTGTCTTGTTTATGATAAATACATGTATGTAACAATATATTTTAGGAAGGAAGCTCGTTAAAGCAAAAAAAAAGCTTAAAACCACAAAACTTTTAGGTTTACGTTTTTTCGGTATAGCACCAGAACTATCTCATCGTACACTCTTTGGTACCATTCTGTTTGGGATATATGGATCAAAGAGAACCTTAAAACACAAAGCAATTTATATAAGACTATTGGATTACCCCTTTTAAGAGTGGTCAACAGAATTTAATAAAATAAAGCTTTTATGTTAAAGCTTTAGTTTAAAGCTTTTTGATGGTCTAGTTCAATTAATTTTCAGAATTTTGAGATTGAATATTTACATTTTTCTTAATTGCGGTAAAATAATTGTATGAACTTTAAGTTCAGAAAACAGTATAAAAGCTTTTAGTGTCCTTCAGCTGAAATTTTTTTATGGATATAGTATAAATCACTTATTACCTAGATACTTATAAATTTGGCCTAGAGCTCAAAAAAGTAATGTGGCAACAACAAAACTATAAATCCTATCATACATGCAAGTGCCACCTGGAACAGCAAAATGACGCACGACAATGATAAGAGCTACTGGTTAGAATGCACTTGGTTTAATGTTGATAGTAAGATACTCATGGTTCACTGCCATCATCTCGATCTTATCTCGGCCAACCCATGTTTAATGTAAGTACTATAGGCTAACATGGTTCAAAAGAATGTGCGCTACAAATCTATCTAATTACAGTACGTTAGGAACAATTTGAACATATGTATTTCAGCATTTAACCTTAGATTAAGTCTAAAGTTTATTGGTTAAAAGTCCTGGCAGCTTTGTAAAATTGTGCTGCTCACCTTTGTTGTTATTAAACGAGAAAGGATTGTGAGCTACTTCCATGTCGTAAAATGTTGTCATTTCAGAATGAAAGATTCTAGATTGGTGACGAAAGCAGAGAGGTTTACCCCACTTAGGTAGTTGTCACTTAGGTCTTCGAGAAGGTACAACAAATAGATTTGAGTCAGCTTTGAGCTGGATATGGAGTGGGTAATTAGAAATGCCAAACAGACAATGCAGTACTAGAAAATATTATCCGCTATAGCTAGGTATCACATCGCCAACCAGGCTTTATTAAAAGTAGGCAAAATTTGCTGACGGGACACGAAGCACATCTTATTTACAGAATTGAAAGTTTCTTGCATATTCAATCAAACTTTGGCTGCTCGCCAACTACATTGACAGGCTGAGAGTAAAAAATCCTTTTTAGAAGCGTTAAAGATACCACAAGAATGTTCTATACTACCATGCTAAAATACATTACTAAATTTTTGTGTAAAGATACACTCAAGCAGGTGATTCTGATGCAAGTGGAACATGTCACCACGTTGAAGTACAAAGGATATTTCGGCAATAACTAATTTTATTACGGTGTTTTACAACAACAACAGGATTCTAATGGTAAAACTTCGCGTAAGTGACTGGATTTTAGGTTGTACCACCTGCATTCCATAACCCATTTGAACAAGGTCGAAATAAAAACTCCAAAAAAGTAAACTTAGCTGGAATGAAAATATTACCCGATAATAACAAATCGGAAAGCTACAGATTAGTATTGCCCTTCTTAAAACTCTACAAAATACTTTAAATGCATTATAGCTGTCAAATGAAGTGTTTTGAACTTGAGAGGTAAAATGACAAAACGTAATAGGCTTCGGCTTTATCACCCATAAAAACAGTCAAAATAGTAACCTTAAACCATCTTATATCAGACCTAATATGGTAGCTATCCAAATCTTACTGCAAGAACAGTGAGATCACTTGCCTTTGAATATCAACATCTAAAACAATAATTTCTCTTTGGGAGAACCAACATATTAGTTTTCGGATACAGTGAGTTCTGGAAACTAGTCTAGATTAAAAATTGAAAACAACTATTATTGCTACTGAGCAACAATACAGAAGATGCCGCACAGAATAGTACATTTACTATAGTCGAAAAGAACTGTGAAGAGTATAAGTTATCTGGTTGAAGGATCTTCAACAGGTCAATCTCAACGTCTTCAGAAAGGGAAGTCGAACATATTTGAGTCCGTTAAGTGAATACCTGGTGAGTCTTGATTTAAATAACATTTATTTTATGCTCCGATAAGGGTTTTCGAACCATGTGCCTCTCACAAGAAGTGTGAAACAGCATCAAAATCTAAGGCTTTTCAATCGTGAGGCATTGCTCTAAGGTGGATGGGACAAAGTAGACCAGAGTTTAGTGTGACAAGTTCATGGTGAGTGCATATCTGTTCGCATCCACCTGATTACTGCAATTAAAGGACTCTCAAACTAGATTAGACATCATGTATTGTCCACAATTCACCTTAACTATAGCGAATATACAAATTTGTACTCCGGGTCACTCGAACGTCTTTGGAAGTGGGACTAGCCAGAAATGGTTCAACTTGTACAGGTAGGACCTCTTAACGATTTTGGAACGTATAGCATAAAGTTTCATGTTTAATCGTCATAAGGTGTGTCGCCACATTACAGTCCAAATTCCGCCACCGGCATCTTATTCGCCAATCATAGCTCGGTCTGCGGTTGGAGATTCAATCAATTTAATGTCCAGTTTCAGTTATGTCTAGACAATCCCCGTTTATGTTTGCTCTTGGGAAGAGTACTGAGCAACTTTTAATTCATGTAGTATAACGAGACAAGTTTGGCCAAAACTGGACTTGTAGCAATGGCAGTACGAATAGGTACATGACATCCCCTACTTTGAAAATATGCTAGAAATCTGGATCATACCACAGATCTATATAATGATTTCTGCAGGAGCTGTGAGGAGGGGTGGTATGAACAGAAAATGGTGATAAACTATATGCAGCACTTCTACATAGAAGTTCCATTTGATCTAATATTATGATGAATAATGAGCAGTAACTTCTGTAATATAATCACGAACCAACACCGGTCTAAACTTACTACTTGTATAAGTGGAACATCAAACACTAAACTAAAGGTTGATTCAATAAGAACTTCCGGAATCAAAAATTGTATTTGTGACGTACGTCTGTTTGTAGCATTTAATGTTTAAAACAAAATTCTTTTAAATGGTCCACGACTGGCTCTTAGTATTGTATGGATCTAATTTTCTATCACTCTTTCGAGAATTTCGGGCGATTTTCCGTTAATTACGCGTGTTATGTCCGTTTCTATGAGATTTCAGATATCCGCATTAAAAGTACTCTAACGACGTCAGATCACAAGATCCGGAAGGCAAATTCACGGATCCTTTTTTGATACGCTTCTCATTATTTGTTTGCAATAAAACAATGGTTTGGCCTGCTGTGTTTCACGTTGCACCATCATGTTGAAACCACAAGAATTAATGTATGTGAAGTTAGCCCGAAAAAAACCTTTCATCCCGAAAAAAGCCTTTTAAGAATGTGTCTTAGCTAAATATTATAATTTTTAGCCCAAAAATTATACAAAATAAGAAATATTTTGAAATGTATCCCGAATTTAATTTTTTAAAACTTTAAATACATAATACAGCATAAACTCTAAAAATGATGAAAATAATACGTACGTACATATTGTATGTATTATTCGAAAATCTTAAAATTTAAAGAGCGAATAAAATTCCACCACTGTATCTCAGCTCACAGGAATTGATAGATATAGTGGTGCATGGGATATGTTAGATGAGACCCTAACCTCACTAAAATAACAACCCTTATATCAACGCGATGGATAGAAGGGTGTTTTATAGAGCTTCATTCCCATATCCATCATGGAATAGTAATACCACGGTAGTTTCCATCACTGTATCTCAGCTCACAGGGATTGATAGATATAGTGGTGCATGGGATATGTTAGATGAGACCCTAACCTCACTAAAATAACAACACTTATATCAACGCGATGGATAGAAGGGTGTTTTATAGAGCTTCATCCCCATATCCATCATGGAATAGTAATAACACGATAGTTACCACCACTGTATCTCAGCTCACAGGGATTGATAGATATAGTGGTGCATGGGGTATGTTAGATGAGACCCTATCCTCACTAAAATAACAACCCTTATATCAACGCGATGGATAGAAGGGTGTTTTATAGAGCTTCATCCCCATATCCATCATGGAATAGTAATAACACGGTAGTTTCCACCACTGTATCTCAGCTCACAGGGATATGGAAAAATCTAACAATAGTATTAAGGTCTAAATTTATTACAAAAGAAGTGCAAGAATCATTAAGTTCCTTGACTACTTTAATAATAAAAAGCGATACATATTTTGATTTTACAGTAACCGATCACACAAAACTAAAAATAAATAAAGACAGCACAAAGCCAATATACATACAAAGTCCATATTTCCAAGATTTTAAAAAAATAGATGATGACATATGTTTATCATTAAATAATGAAGTATCAATTGGTGGAGTTAATAGTTTGTATAATATAAATTTTCAAAATTTAATATTAAAAAAATACATGGCATATTTACCGTTATGGAGTGGTGTTTTAAATGATGGAGTGCGAAAAAGCAATAGTCATGTTGAAAATTACTTTGCTACTATAAAACGGAGATTCAAAACATCTACTAACATAGGTAAACTACCCACCAAAATAGGACGTTTTATAAGGGAAATACACGAACGAAATGTTACAATCCATCGACAAATTGTGGCTGGTATTCCAAAAATTGCTATTAATTCAACAAATATTCAGACGCCTAATAATCAAACCCAAAGGCCATCACTTGACGTGAACCTAACAGTTCATGAATCCCAACTTAGCCAATCCATATGGAAACGCAAAAATAATGATGCAACAACCCCCAAAACTAAACGTTCGCATTTTAATTTGGCCACAATCAAAGAAATTGCGAATCAAACTCCACAGGAACGGTCAATAACTACTTTAAAGATATTAAGTAAAAATTCGAAAGAAGATAGTGAATTCAGTACTCCAAAACGCCCACGAAAAATCATACAAAGGATATTACCTATTATGCACACAAAATCACATACATTACCGATTTTGCAAAATGGCACTAAAAGCTGCGATTATTATACAAACACGTGTGGCTTAGATGCAGTTATTCAAACTCTAGCTGCAGCAATTAGTAGTGTGGGAATAATAAATTGTAATATTCGGGAAGGGCGCGTGAACAGTTTAATTCAACTTATATTAAACAATGAACTAAAGAGAGCATATGAAGTTAGGAAAGAAATTCTTATAGATATTTTTGGTATACAGCAAAACTGCGAGTGTAATATACAAGACGTATCAGGTTATATACTTAAAAGCCTTCCAAGCCTGATCGTTAATCTTAAATGCCAGCAATGTGAAACTGCAATTGAAGAAGAACGAAATTTTCTTCTTTTGAATATGTTGAAATTAACGAATGTTGGCTTTCCAAATTTAAATGAATGCATTGAACTAGTTCCAGATCAAGGCTGTCCTATATGTTTCAGTAAAATGAATCCCCAGAATAACAAATATCAACCAATCATATCTATTTATACTGAAAGTGACACGCTATACCATAGAAATATAAAAATAAGTGAAATCCAATCGAAATTAGAATTTGACCAACTACCTTATCAACTAATGGGAATTATTAGTTACGAGCAACTTAGTCCAACTAGTAATTCCAAAAAGTTTATATCGGGGCATTTTATAAGCTATTCTATCCACAAAGGAAAATGGGGTCGATATGATGACCTTAAAAAATATGTAGCTATTGTGAGAAATCCTCAAAACATTGATGTCAATCCACATATGTTAATTTACACAAGATCCAAAAAATAAAAAATCGCGGTTTCTTGTAATTTACATATTTACATATAATCCGAATATTTATATCTAATCCACAGTTTAATAATCAACAGTAATCAAAAACCAAATAAGAGTTGATATTCTAGTGAGGTAAGAGTCTCATCTAACATATCCCATGCACCACTATATCTATCAATCCGTGTGAGCTGAGATACAGTGGTGGAAACTACCGTGTTATTACTATTCCATGATGGATATGGGGATGAAGCTCTATAAAACACCCTTCTATCCATCGCGTTGATATAAGGGTTGTTATTTTAGTGAGGTTAGGGTCTCATTTAACATATCCCATGCACCACTATATCTATCAATCCCTGTGAGCTGAGATACAGTGGTGGAAACTACCGTGGTATTACTATTCCATGATGGATATGGGAATGAAGCTCTATAAAACACCCTTCTATCCATCGCGTTGATATAAGGGTTGTTATTTTAGTGAGGTTAGGGTCTCATCTAACATATCCCATGCACCACTATATCTATCAATCCCTGTGATCTGAGATACAGTGGTGGTAACTACCGTGTTATTACTATTCCATGATGGATATGGGAATGAAGCTCTATAAAACACCCTTCTATCCATCGCGTTGATATAAGGATTGTTATTTTAGTGAGGTTAGGGTCTTATCTAACATATCCCATGCACCACTATATCTATCAATCCGTGTGAGCTGAGATACAGTGGTGGAAACTACCGTGTTATTACTATTCCATGATGGATATGGGGATGAAGCTCTATAAAACACCCTTCTATCCATCGCGTTGATATAAGTGTTGTTATTTTAGTGAGGTTAGGGTCTCATCTAACATATCTCATGCACCACTATATCTATCAATCCCTGTGAGCTGAGATACAGTGGTGGTAACTATCGTGTTATTACTATTCCATGATGGATATGGGAATGAAGCTCTATAAAACACCCTTCTATCCATCGCGTTGATATAAGTGTTGTTATTTTAGTGAGGTTAGGGTCTCATCTAACATATCCCATGCACCACTATATCTATCAATCCCTGTGAGCTGAGATACAGTGGTGGAAACTACCGTGGTATTACTATTCCATGATGGATATGGGGATGAAGCTCTATAAAACACCCTTCTATCCATCGCGTTGATATACGGGTTGTTATTTTAGTGAGATAAGGGTGTCATTTAACAAATCCACCACTATATCTATCAATCTCTGTGACCTGGGATTTAATTAGGTTGGCAATTAGGGGTTTTGTATGTCTCTGTTAGCTGATTTAGAAATGGATAATTCCATTTAATATAGACATATCATATAAAATTATGTTTATTAAGATTTTTTTTTTTTTAAGTCACCACACTCTTGTTTTTTTATTTTGTACATACATACTTTATTCAACATATTTTTAAATGAATTAGTACTAATTTTAAAATTTGTTTAATGAGTAACTCTTAATTTATTGGGTTTTCAATTTATAGAGTTTATTATAAAAGTTACATCATTTTATAATTTAATATTTAAAGTTTTTTGTATTAATTTTTATATGAAAAATCGGTATGGAGTTTTCATTTATTCACATTATTTTCATACTATCAGTGAAGACACATATTCAAAAGTCTTTTTTCGGGCTAGATTTTCGGGCTAATTTCACATCCGTCAAGAATTATACCTTTTATCTAGCTTGCGTCCCAATGTCACTAACCCTGATCAGTTTGGAAGTGATTTTTCTCGATCTCACATTTGATAGGAACATCAAAACTAAGCACCCTTTCGTGTTTTCTACCATCGCCCAATACTTAACCGTTTACGTATCCGCACCAGTAGCAATAACTTAATTGATATGAACAAACCCAGATTTTCATTTCTCTCCTTAAGACGATATAATGTAAAACTTCATCGTCCGTCTACAGTTAGATTTAACTGGCTCAGTAGCATTATAGGCCGTATCGTGTTCGGTCACAATTCATTCTGATCAAATCTTACATGAAAAACAAATTGAATATCGAACTGTCTATTCATCATGGTCAGAGATCTTTTCAGAGAAACTAAGAAAATAATTCTCAACCTTCTATTGCAAATTTAGATAAGCTGAAAGTATACAGAGTGTTAATTAGATCCGTTGTCATTGTCCAACGATGTCATTGACCAACCACTTTCGGCCAACAGAATAATATTGTTTATAAAGAACAAAAAACTGGCTCCTGGACCCCATAGCTGCTATCTCGACTCTAATACCATAAGATACACAACTACAATAGTCAGCTTTACCCATCTCTACTATTACACAATGGTGATAATCGGTTTTTGAGCAGTTGTTGGTATAGCAATCTTAAAAGCATACATGTTTAATACACGCACATACAATTAGTTAAAATGTAGTCTATAGTTGACTTCTGCATGTCAATCAACCATGTGACAAGAAATGAAGTGAAATATGTATCAAACAAATAGCCCATATTAGAGGTTACCTGGTATACCATACCCAGGAGTCCTAGAAACTGGATCGAAGTAAAAAAATTAAAGAGTTATGTACAATTGAGATTGCGCCAAGTACAGGTACCTTCATCTGTTCTTTACCGGTGAAACGGGTCATGGCAACATTTAATAACAGGCGTGATTCACGATTCTGACACAATACCTAGTCTGGACTCAACAATATATCTATCTGTCTATATTTATATACATATATATATATATATATATATATATATATATATATATATATATATATATATATATATATATATATATATATATATATATATATATATATATATATGTATAAATCAAGCCAGTTTGGGGGCAAACCCCTTCCCCAGCGTCGCCTACGTTTACACGTTATTCTTAAAATACCGGTCGATAATGCCACCTGCCCATGTAGTGTATTTTTCAGAATGTATTGGAAGCTTTTAAATCTCTTTTGGCTGTGCATTAGCCCAAATACGACAATTTTGTTTGTTTGGGTACGTCAACAAACAAAATTTAAAATTAAAAATGAGCTTCATCGCCGAACACATTTTTTCGATAAAAAAAAACATATCAATTTAGAGCTGTTCCAAGGCCCATAAACAGAATCGATGACCCAAAGGAATGTCAACCGGCTTCATGTCTTGAACAAGCTGAATGTTAGATTCGCTCTACCTGTTTTTGTATTTTGTATGATCTCTCTCCAAAATGCGCCACAACGTGCCACATGAGAGATCCAGCGATTGATTGCGATCTTCACGTACACTTTCAGTTACAGCAGCAATATTTACATTATAGATCGACTTGTTCGCATTCTAGTCGGGGGATGAATATCCAATAATAAAAAATCGGTTCGAAATTTATTGTTTCGCGCATGTTCAGACGCACACTCTCAGTCCCGGAATATGTTTGTTCTTCTAATGGATTCCAAGATATCTGGTATCCTCAAGGTCGTCAATTTATCCTCAAATAAGAATTGTGAGCCAAAACAGAGCAGTCTATGGGAAGAGTACAAAGAACAAGTGCACAAAAAGTGCTCAACAGTTTAATCTTCTTCGTCCTCACACTGTTCGCAGTATGAAGGAGCAGTGCCTCGTGTGTGTTTTGTCACCAACCTCGCCACCAAGCTCCAATCTCTGAAATTTGGTAGTTGGTGTGGTAGTTGATTTCCACCAACTTCATTACACTTCAGATCTATCTAGAGTGCCGATAGTGACCTTCATGTTCCCACAGAGAACTTTCTTGGGTTCTACAATTCTCTAATTACAGGTTTATCGCTGGTTAGAGAGAAGGAGATGTATAGCGATGGTCAGAGAGAGTAACGACATCTAAGACCATCCAGGACGAGACTTTTCCACCAATACTCCGTGAGGCAAGAGTAATATCAATTACTTCTTGCCTTAATGATGTCAATAAGGTAGGTCTATGGCCCACATTTGCTGTTCTTTTACTTCAACGACGACTGCTGTAAGGCCATTTAGGAGTTGGTTATTCATGTCTCTCGAACAGGTATCACCTTGAATCCACGGTTCCTAAATCAAAAAGATATATTTAGATAGTAATGTATTGCAGTTTTTCGTGCGTCGTTCTATGAGAGAAGATGACGCCTTTGAATGCTGTAAATTTATCTGTATAAACTATACGCCAAACATTCTAATCTGGTTGGGATGGCCAGTTTTTCCTTGACCCCTTCTCAGCTCGTTTTGCGTCACGTGCGTGCAGTTGGACGAATATGAACACCATCAAATGGTTGAAGAGCACTAAAAATATGAGAATCCTAATTGGAAAAAGTCATCTCCTATTGCATCACTATTTATAATTTAAAACTTAAAAGCTCTGAAATTATCCTAATTAAACAAACGAATAAATATTTTTGTCGCTTCATATTACAAAATTATAAATTATATAAAATTTTATTTTACAATTAAATATTAATTAATTATAAAGTTACGAGTTAGAATTAAAAAAAAAAATTTTTTTTGTGCATTGGTTCGTGGTTTTAAGTTCAACACATAAATAATTCTGAATAATAAATATATAATTAAATATTAATAACAATTATTTTTAATTGTTAATTTAATTACACATCAAAATAAATAATTAATTATTTAATGTAAATTTATCTGGGTTCGCGAAATTATTTTGTTTCCCCTCGCGGCTCCGTGGACATATCGATTATATAATATACGTTTGGTGGAATATTTTTTTATTTACAAAATCGCGTATCGAAGAGCTTTAATATTCAACTTTAATTAACTGTTGTGCTGTCGATTGTCCTGAAAGTTCATTAAAAACGTGTCAGTTGTTCGAATGAAAGCGGAACACCACAGTTTTTTATGTACGCTCACTGTGACATTTTGTGGATAACGGGATGAGTGATGGATGAGCTTTTTAAATACGATATGTCGTACCTATGAGCTTTATATAAACGTACTAAACACAGTTTGGTGTATTATAATCGAAATTTGGAACAACCTGATATACATATACATATATTTATGTGGAATGATGGTAAAATATAAATTTACATATTCTCAACGTATTTTGATGTGGTAATATATTGTATCCAAAATACGTGAGTGTATTATCACACCGCATAACAAAAATCGCGGCGTCAAAATCAGAATGAACGTATATATATGTACGTACAACAACAGAAAGCATATAATAGTATATACATACATACGTATGAAGTACATTTGAGCTATCACTCATAGAAGATGTAACAAGGATTTTGTGGGAATGAAAAATTGTGATAGCATCATGTATATAAAAACCACATTGACTGGCGTTTTTTATTAGCTTAACGTCGCTTTATCAAATATATTCTGACGGATTAACTTGTGTTATACATTTACTATACATAAATAGTTGTAAATTAGAATAAAGATGAGTACGAGATGATAAGTACATATATCATATGATTGACATGATACTGTGCTGGATATATGGTGCTTTAAAGTTTAAAGCTTGTTTTATATGTAACGGGGGTTTCTTTGTTGATTCTAAATCATTTTCAGTATTTATTATAATAATAATAATCATTCTTGGAATTACTGTGTAGTTGTCTAAAAAAATAATGGTTTGTTTATTGAAAAATGAGTGAAGTGTGTATAATGAGCATTAAATAATGTTGCTATAAAGATGCGGAAAATGTGCGGGCGTCTGGTCTTATATTATGAACAGTAAAAAATATATTTTCGAAAAAATTGTGCGAAAACAGATTAATAATCACAATCTGTAGCTTAAAACAATAACAAATATTTTATTGGAATTCTAAATAGGACTAATTATATAATTTAAGAGGCCACCTGGCCATCCCTTAACAAACTCCATACATGGGTATCGAGGTATTCTACGAAAGTGTAAAATCAGTCCTTCAGCTCCGTCTTAAACCTCACTAAACCACACCTATACTGACCCATTTAATAATAGATAAATCCATTACTTCCTTAATTTGGTTGTCCTGATACAACTTAAGCCACATCGTCCATATAAGCGACTACAACTATTTATTTAATTTCTAGCTTCAAAAACAATCCCTCGATTATTTTATTTCAGGGTAAAGATTATTGCACGCCACCTCACGGTATTTTTCTAACTACCCTTCTCCTTATGGCGAAAGTCTTCAACTTGTTGTTGGATATCATGCTTTCAAGTATAAGATTGATTTATTTGTATCCAGGTTATCCACTTATAAGATCCGACCCCACCATGATTGTCTCTATCTTTACGTAACTAAAAGGTTCTCTCAATGACAAGGAATACCACAAAGAGGTACCCTTTTAAACTAATCATGGAGATAATTCTGATCGATTTCCATTTACGTGCCGTATGCTGTAATATCTCCCATTATCGGATTTTATCTTCACTAGTATAACGTGACAGTATAACCTATTCTTAATAAGGATCGCATTGACTTTATTTTATTTTCTATAGGCATAATTAGCAGTTTTAGACAACCTGTATGTAGAAACACCCACTCAGGGAAGCGTAATCTTCCTGTAAGCCTTTATTCTGCTGGTATAATCCGATATGAACCGGCTGATTTAGCTTCAAATTTTCATCTTATCTTTGGCTTTCCTAAATCTCGAGTGAGGTTGTTAGTGACTGCCACATTGGAATCTCGCATAGATTTCCAAATTACTCAGTAATCAAGCTTCCATGAAAAATTCTACGCGTACTCCTTATTTTCCATCATTTTCTTGACATGTGACCTGGATTTGAGATTCCTTCCAGGTGGTGAGATACTGCTGATAAATTTTACCATCTTTATTGATTTAATTTGATGAGGTATAGTTTAATTCAAGAGATAGGTGGCTCGTGGCAGAGAAGGTAGCGTATTTGATCTGTCATTCAGGGGTCTCGTGTTCGATTCCGGGGGTGGTGACGATTCATCAATCACGATTGGGTGTTTTTAATCTGTATGTGTATGTGGGTTGAACCGTGAGCCTCTAGTGACATTGAGTTCTGGAATTATTTCCGCCTGCTTTAATTTTTTTTTAGCCTGATCATTAAAATCAATGCATGGATATCTAGGTCTTGCTACGGCAGTATAAAATCAATGCATCAGTTTCGGACTTCAAACCTGACTAAACCACACCCAATTTCATAATAGTTAAACGCATTAACAACGTAATGGTGATTTCCTGAAACAATTGAGCTCTCATCGTCTATATAAGGAACTTACAGTTTCAACAAAAATCCCTTGGTTACTCTATTTCAGGGTAAAGGTGATAGAACGCCACCTTATGGTTTTTCTCTAATCATTATCCTTCTTGTGGTGGAACCCTTCAACTTGTGAAATATAATGCTTCCCACTTATGTATAAGATCTAATCCCAACATGATTTTCTCTATCTTCAGGTAATTAAACGTTCCATCAATGACAAAAGACTTCAAACATTAAGATGTACTCCTTCAAACTAATCGTGTGTATCTTGATATGGTGGGAGTATCAAGTTGAATTCAATCAGATTTTATCTTCACTCGAACGTGTACGCTATATACATCATCAACATAACAGCTAATACTGCTCTCCACTTCCTCTTGTTTGAATAAAAATTCATTGATTACTGTATTCTAGAGTAAAAATAAAACATTTCATAGTTTTCCTCTTACTACTATTCTTCTTATGGTGGAACCTTTCAGCTTGGAGTTGAATATCATACTTTTAAGAATATGATTGATTACTTCGTATCTTGGGTAATATACTTCTATAAGCAGCGATTCCGTATATAAATCTGAAATTTCCCCCAATCAGATTTTATCGTACTCCTATGTGACCATGGAACCATTCCAAAGGAAGAAAGAATGGAAGTGTTACCTATATTCATAAGATTTTCAAGTCCCCACTGCTTCTTTCCATTTCGTATGAATATGTAGCAGCTTTAGCCAACAGATGAAGAAACACCAACTCAACGGAGCGTAATGTTCATATTGGTTGTCAATTCTGGTCATAAGATCCCGTCAGAGCCAGCTGATTTATATGACTTGAGGCAACCTTTAACTTCTGTGAATCCCGAGTGGGGTAGTTGGTGGATGCTCTTTCTCAGGTAGATCTCTTAATTTCCCTAGTGCTAGCAGCAACACTACTGCCTAGAGATGTCTCTGAAACACGATCGTATAGATTGGATAGTCGTTCCATGCAAATATTAACATGCACCTATTCTGTTGTCAATTGTTTCAGAAATTTTTTTCTTTCGGAAACACTGTGAACTTCATATAACTATGTTACATTCGTATCCCAGTATGATGTTTGGTTGTTTAGAATCAAGATCAATTCCGCTTCATTTCCCAATTCTTTAGGAAGATCAGATTTACGTTGACCGATCGTTCCAATTAGTGATCGTTTTTCGTTAAACCACGCTTTTCTCTATATACGAGAGGGAGTGATACAATTAAAACAAGGAATAATATATTCAACCAAACAGTCGCCTTTCTGAATAATACGATTTTTCCAACCGTATAATTTAAGGGTTTGTTGCATCGATGATCTCCTAAATAGAGCCAAATCTTTTCCACCAAGCCATTTCTTCAAGTTCGGAAACAGGAAATAGTCACAAGGGGCTAATCTTAAAGAATATGGCAGATGTGGTAGCAATTCGAAACGTAATTCATGGATTTGCCCATTGTCTTAATGGGAAAGAACTTTTTTCTTTCCCAAATGCGGTCGTTTTGTTTTTCAAAACGTCGTTGAAAAGGTCCAATAAGTTAAAGTAATAATAACTCATTTGACGAGATTAGACTGTTATTTGGTCTCCGGTGTATAGTGATGGATCCATATTTTATGGATCACAATCCATCAAGCCTTTTTCATAGGTGAACACGTTCATCTAAAATACCTACTATCCCAACTATTTCGCTCACTTTCAATCTGCGTTCTTGCAATACTGTTTCATCGAGTTTGTCAACCATTTTTGGTGTGATGACTTTTAACGTCCTGAACGTTTCGGTTTGTCAACCACAACGAAAATCACTAAACCACTTGTTAATCATTTTAGTCTACGGTGACGAGTCCCTCTGTTTTGGTTTGTGTAATGGTTTTCCAACGCAAAAAATCACTTTTTTCTTGGTCCTTGTTTGTTGGCTTGTCAAAAAACAATGGCTTGCCTGTTTGAAAAGACTGTTAAAACTGAACTAGTTTAGAAATCTGTCTGAAAATTTGAATTTGGTCTAGTGATATAGATGCTATTAACACATGTCTTCTAAGGATTTGCGATTGGTGCGCCCTCTGTTGCAAGCTTACCAAACTTCGCACAACGTCCTAGTCTAAGTACATCACATGTTCTTGTTGCATAAGCAGGATTTGCACTATACATTTTTCGGTTTGAGCATAACACCACGAGCTATTATTTTTCCCTCTGTGTTCATCGGTGGTGAGTTCACTATCTTCTTGTTCATTGATATTTTCGACATTCTTATCGTTACCTATGTTTTTAACTATCTGTTCCATTCGGTCGTCTTAATTGAATGCCAAAAGCGCAATATCTAAGGTGTCATCTGCAATTTCCGCTTCGTCCGATGCCTCTGGGGTTGGGACACTATGAAAAAGTTGACTTCCATAGACAAGAGGAAAATATAGAAAATGTGGGGTCCTTTGAACATAAATGTGCATGGTTCATTTCAACTTATCGTAGCTGTCATATATTAAATTTGCATTGACATGTTTTTATTGAATTGAGTGTAATAAAACATATTAGTTTGACCTATTTCAATTGATTGGGATAGATCAAACCCAACTGTGTGTTTCCTTCTCATTGGTGAGATACTGCTACTTCTTATTTCACCCACCATACTATGACTGTTGGTTGATTTCTTTTATTTCAATTTTGAAAAAACGCATAGTTTTTTACCCCCACCATATGATAGTCGATGCGAGATGGACAAACCGCTCGATATTGGCTGCAAAATCTAGTTGCTAACATTGTCCTTTTAACTTCATACAACGTAAAGCATGTCGGTAGCATCGATTTTATTATATTAATCGGTGTCCTCTGATCTCAATTTATTACTATTGCACTTCCAGAATTTGCCCGGTATTTTTATTATTATTAAATATGGCTGGAACCTTTTAAATTTCCCCACTCAATGCCCCAAAGAGCCCATGGTGAAAACATAGGATTTCCTTGAAGCACACGGACGTTCTCTGCAACCTTAGCAAACTGGAGCAGTTTGACTCAAGGCAAAGATTTACAGAAATATTCCTGGAGTTGAACAAAAGAGATCGAAAGCCAGACAAAAAAGATGAAGTGTAAGCAATCATCAACATCCTCAAGATATTAGTCTCATATGGCATCACTGCGACCAGCCCTATGCAATGAAGGTGACTTTTGAAATGTTCATGGTCAGTAAATTTATAAACCAATACGCTCAAGTTGTGCTTTTTCAATCAAAGAACGTAATTAATCAGCTTCAGGTTAAGCTCCCTGACAAAATAGTCCCTCTTACGACAAGGAGGGATAGCTAACCACGTCACCTTTAGATTCGAAAGCGCAACGGTTTTAATTGCTATTTTACTATGTGAAGAGGTAAGAGCGCAGCTAGTTCAGGACCAACGAAATATGAATTACCAAACTAACTCAATGCCCGGAATGTAGGCCAGTATAAGAATAATTCATTATTACGTTAAAGGTTAAATGCCAAAAATTATATTAAATTTTTCAAATTTGAACCAACTTCGTTATTTAAACTTTCAAATTTGTTATTTAATTAACTGATTAATAATTTAAGATTTATACCCTGAAGTGATTTATTTCCACAGAACGAAATCATTAACACTTCCAATATTTCTGAGATAATATATACATATATGTCGGTATACCCGCGACACACACACTCATACTCACAACAAAATTTAAATGAATTTTTCATTCCTAACATAACAATTCAAAAAGCTTATATTAAATATGTCTCCACACAAAAGCACATAAGATGATATATACACATGGTTACACAGCTACACAAGTCGATGTATCAAATATCTCGTATATGACAAAAAAAAATCAGTTTTGTTGATAAAAGAGTCGAGTCGAGTTATGTTATAGATAATCCCATTATTCTATCCAAAACAAAACGAAATCATTTTAAAATTATCTCAAGACAATATGTAAGGTTTGGTACGACAATAGACGAAGATCGACATGTGTATTTAAAATAATTTGATTCTCGAGAATATTTGGGATGCGGATTTAATGTATGCGCGGCATGAATTTGTTTTCTCATTAATCTAAGGCAAAAATAAAACACATATATTATTCAGTTCTATGTTACACACCCACAACTGTTGTTATACACGTTATGTTCTGAACAACAGTACAATAATCATAACTGATATTTATGTGCCTTCCTTAGCAAGAACAAATAATTTTTATTTTGAGAACTTCGATATTTTAATATTTAATTTCCATAAAATTAAAATATTTTAATTAAACATAAATTTGTTGAAGCACAGAACAATCAAAAAATTATGTTGAATTTATAATTAAATTATATGGTGTACGGTGGTAGAACAGGTAAAATAAGACGGCTTTTAAGGGGCATTACTGGCCCATACCACCAAAAATATTCTAACTCCATCGATTTTAATTACGAGCTTTTGTCGAAAGGTGGCTCTCGCTATTTATCACCGCTCCTGATCAGCACTCTGAACATGTCCAAGTCATTGTGTCTAAATCAATCCAGAGATCAGATATTTGATTTTGATTTTGACCAACGGAAGCTTACTGTAATACTGTTCCAGTAGTTAAAGTGTATCTCGCTTACCATACGTTTCGAACAAAAATAATTCTAATAGCTCCCGATATCCTGTTTTCAACTTTGACATATGTGTCACGTATATTTCCACCACTAGACGATGTAAGACATTAACTTGTATAATGCCCAAAAGAGATCTTTTAAAGATTGGAAGCAGCCATAGTAGACCAGAAAGGTCTTCACATAAAAACAAAAGTCTTCACATCCAAATCCCAAATGTTGGCTTTTTTTCAGCTATGGTACAATCTTGTAACACCTTTAAAAAATTGAGTTGTTCTACTTTTAAGAATTTAACCTTCCACAATTAGACTAGATTTCGTTGCTCAACAACAAGACGACACACCTGATGAAATCAATCATTTTTCGTTCACAAACAGTTGACAGATTGGCGTACTTGGAAGTCCAATACATCCTATTTTACCTATTACACATTAAGAAATTCAATTATCTAGGTCTTCCCCTTTCAAGCCATCGAGACTCGTCGGCGACAACGAGTTCCATGAATGCAAGTTTCATATGCCACGCTCGAGTTTCTTGCCCGGGCCCAAAAGTGAAGTAGATAGAAGTTTACAGTATCCAATTTTATTTATTTTGTTGATATTTTTAGCTTTTTAGGTTTTATATGGATCTAGGCCCAGCGATCCAACCTAATTTAGTTACCAGCAAAATATTAACAAAACATGCAAGTTAGAGTCGTAGAAAAGGTATTTGTAGAACTTCTAGGTCAATATTTCAATTTAATCTGCTTCTAACTATGTGAAATCTAGAAATGTTGGGCTAGATCTTCTGAGTTTCCCAAAGTCTAAATCCAAAGACTAAGTGACTATTCTAGTGAAATGGCCAGCAGTTGGGTTTGTGATCTTCGATTAAAAGCTCATTTGGAATGTTAAACAGTCCTTTTGAGAAAGAGTGGACGAGTGTTATGATTTTCACTTTATGAATCCACATTTCAAAGATTCGGCGGCACAAAACATTTCATTTAGTTACAATGTTGTCAGTCACAGTAAAATATTCACACCATGGATCAAGAACTGTATTAACACGTCCAGATCCCGAATGCTGGCCTGTTTTCAGGTAAGGCACAATCGGGTTAAATCTTTAAAAAAGTGAGCTGTTAGCCTTCCACAGTTAGAACAGATTTCGTTGCCCAACAACAAGACGATATTCCTCATAAAATAAATTATTTTTCACGCATGTACCTAACTCTGTCAACTGTACAGATTGGCGTACTTAATATGCCAAGCTTGAATCTTTCGTTCGAGCCCAAAAGTGAAGTTAGAAAGAAGAAAGTTTACAGTATTCAATTTTATTTATTTTGTTGACATTTTAAGCTTTTGAGGGTTTATATAGATGTGATTCCAGCGCTCCAACTAGATTTGGTTACAAGCTCTGGTTACTGTCACGTAGTTTTAATGATACTATGTTTCTTAACCATGAGAGTTAGGGTCTTAGAAAAGGTATTTGTAGAACTTCAAGGACAATATCTTAATTATTTCTGCTTCTTACTTTGTTATAATTTAGAGATGTTGGGTTCGGTCGAGATCTTCGGAGTTTCCCTAAACCCGAAGACTCAGTGACTATTATAGTGAAATGAACAGCAGTTGGGTTGTGAACTTGAATTAAAAGCTCATTTGGAATGTCAAACAGTCCTTTTGAGAATGAGTGTTATAATATTCAATTGGGCTTCACGCCTCAAATATTCCGAAGGATTAGTACTATGTGTTGACGGCAAAAAATATTTCATTTGGAATTTTTACCTAGAATTACCTCTCAGATCAGTTCAACATCCAGTAAATTGTGACGAGATGCTGTCGTATGGGCAAGAATGCGTGTTAACTCTAGATATATTATTGTCGTAGCAGTAAAGATGAGGACGAGCAAAAAACAATGGTCCACTTCCTTTGCACAAGCCGTCGTGTGGGACATATGAGACTTAAGACGATACGAGAGGAGAGGGAATTTTTAATGTATTGAACATTGTGTCTTGTAACTCCTCAGAAGAACCATTCCCACTTATTCTAACGTAATCTTCGTGTAGAACTCGCAATAAAAACCGCTAGAAAATTAAAATGAAATTTTCTCCCCACTCAACATTGCGTTTGGACCTTTCATATCTCAAAATTTATCAGTTCAAATAGATGTGAACACACATTTTGTAATACAATTATCATCACGCTACAAACGGAACTGTCCCGATACGATTGAGCACTACATATACGAACTGCACACTGCACAGTACATACACCAAACCTGGTAGTATGTACCTAATGTAGATGGATGTAATCCTTTCGATCAAGCTGTCATTCAACGACAGGATGTCATCATCAGATCGAAACCGACCTAATACAAAGCTCAATATTAAAATCAAAACCAAAAACCTTCATGCGTTAAATTTGGTTACCATATAGCCCTGTCTAGGGAACATCATGTCATTCCCTAGACGTAATGGCGGGGTGCCATACGAATAATACGAAACTCCAGACTTACGAAAGATCTAGGCAGTCTACAACACCGCTGAGATGTTGCAGAGCTCTGCGTGTTCTATAGATTGATAAATTGTAAATGCTCTGCAGAATTAAAGGAGAAAATACCACCATTAGTTACGCCAGGACGGGTAACACAAGGAACGGTCAATGCGCATAGGTTTACGGTGAAGCTGCCGAAACCTTGAACTGAAGGTACAAAGCGTGAATTCATTCATCGAACATCCAGGGAGTGGAATTCGTTATCCGGTTTTCAGTTTCCGTTTGAGTATAAAATGCACATGTTTAAGGCAGCTATCAACCTTTACTTGAAGGACCACGCGTGTGGTGCAGGAGCTCTGACAGTTACAAGGAGCTAGGACTGTCTAAAAGTCCGCCCTGCACTCAATTAAAGCTAAATATGAAAAAAAAATACCTTCTGACACAACCTTCCAAACATTTCATTTTTTTTTTTTTTTTTTTTACGGTTTTTACAGGCCATTATTGGCCCGTACCGTGTCAACAATCTGACTCCATCGGTTTCGATCACGAGCCAGCTCTTCAAACCGTTGTAGGCAGTTTGAAGATGCCAGATCGCTCTCTACGCCGTGGAGCCATCGTCGCCGACAGCGACCTCTTCGCCTACCGAAAGGCGGTTCTCCCTTAAAGGTTCGCTGTATCATTCGGTTCGGATCAGCACGCAGAACGTGTCCGAGCCAGCGTACTCGCTGTCCTTTAATTTCATGCACGATATCAGGAATTTGCATTAAATTCCTGATCTCGTGATTGAAAAGAACTCGGTAAGTGCCATCGACGTCGCGTTTTGGACCATATATCACACGCATGATTCTTCTCTCGAATGTTAGAAGCCATCTTTCGTACTCATCCGTCAAGGTCCAACTCTCACATCCATACATGACAACGGGTCTGATCAACACTCTGTACAGTTTCAGCTTATCCGTATTTGCAAGATATTTTGATTTCAGCAGTGGACGTAGAGGGTACAAAGCCCGATTGCCAGCGGCAAGGCGGACCTTGATATCCTCTCCCACACTATTATCGTGAGTGATGAGAGATCCAAGATACTTGAATCTCATCACTCCTTCAAACGTGTGGTTACCACTACTGAAATCAATTGCGTCTTGGTCTCTAAAACCCGAGATTAGATATTTGGTTTTTGACTCGTTGATTTTGAGACCAACAGAAGCTGAACACTGTTCCAGTGGATCAAGTATCTCTTTCACTCCGTTGCCATTTAATCCAATCACACAGATATCATCTGCATAAGCAAGAAGTTGATTGGATTGTCGGAATAAGATGTTGTCCTGAGGTGTTTCACTTTTACGAAGGATGTATTCCAACATGAGATTAAAAAGTATCGGGGACAGCGCATCTCCTTGTCGAACACCGGAATTGATTGCAAAAGTTCTCGATAGCCTGTTCTCAACTTTGACACAGCATTGTGACTGCGTTACTGTCATTTTACACAGATGTACATATTTTTTCGGTATTCCTAAATATTCAAGCGCATACCATAATCTCTCTCGATTGATCGAGTCATAGGCTTGCTTGAAATCTAGGAATACCTGGTATACATCGCGAGATGTTTCGTAGTACTTGGAAAGAATCATCCGCAGCGAAAAAACTTGATCAGTGACTGACCGATTTGGACGGAATCCTCCTTGGTAGTCACCGACAATTTCCTCCGCTAGAGGAGTAATTCTTCCCAAGATAATGTATGACAGTAACTTATATGCTGTGCAAAGGAGAGCTATACCGCGATAATTCTCACATTTCAAGCGATCACCCTTCTTGAAAATTGGGCATAACGCGGCCACTTTCCATTCTTCGGGCATAACTTCATTTCGCCATACCAATCGAACAAGGTCGAAAAGACAGTTCCACAAAGTTAGCCCTCCGAATATCAAGAGCTCTGAATTAATGCAATCAACTCCTGGTGAACGATTTTTCTTTAATTTCTGCATGGCCATTGTGAATTCCTCATAGGATGGATCCTCAATGAACATCTCCGCGGTCTGTATTTGAGGGTATTCAAACACAGCTTGTGATACATGTGGAACATTAAGTAAATCAGAGAAATGTTCACGCCATGTATCGAGTACCGCATCGACGTTAACACAGAGGTTTCCATCCTGGTCCCGAATGGCAGTTGACCGAGATCTTAAGGTATGGTGCAATTTGGTGATTCCTTTAAAGAAACCACGCGAATTGTGCTCATTGCTGAGTTGTTGTACTCTTAAGACCTTAGCCTTCCACCATTCTCGCTTCTTCAGTCTACAAATGCGTTTAGCTGTCCTCCTAGCGAGAACTGCTTTGTTTTTCCTTGCGATTGTAAACCGAGTCTGCGCTTCATTATAGGCTATATTTCGTTGCTCAACAGCAAGACGACACTCCTCATCAAACCAATCATTTTTGGGCTTAGTTTTCACTATACCGAGAGTGTGCTGGGCAGCATCGACAACCGAGGTTTTCAATACTTCCCAGACACTGTTCACATCATCAGATTGGTAATTGGATTGTATAATGCTATTGCTGACAAGATCTTGATATTTTCGTTGCGTTTCTTCATTTATCAGACCTTCACAGGAGAATCGCGTTGTATATTCTCCTGTCCTCCCTGACTTGTACGAAAATTTCCATCGTAGCTTTGCAGCAACCATAAAATGGTCACTGCCTACGAATTTTGTTGACGACCGATACGATCTCACATCTTGGACAACCCGAGCCCGCCCTTTTGAAATCAACACATGGTCAATTTGGCTTCGGGATGTTTTACGTGGGTGTGTCCATGTTTCTAAGTGGATGTTTTTATGAGGAAAGAATGTACTTGCTACTTTGAGATCATGAGCGATCGCAAAGTACATCATTCTTTCCCCATTCTCGGTCGCAGTTTCGTGTCGGGAGTACGGACCTATGTTGTTACATAAGTCGGTCTGATTTCTGCCAGCTCTAGCATTAAAGTCACCAATCACCAATTTGACATCGTGCTCCGGTATAGAACCCATCAGATTATCTAGATTATTGTAAAATGAGTCTTTATCCTGGGATTGGCTTACATCAGTGGGCGCATGTATATAGACAATTGACAGGTTGGCTAATCTCATGTGCAAGCGAAGCTTACACATTCGATTATCGACTGCTTGAAAGTCCAAGACAGCCTTTTTTACCTGTGGCCCAATGAGAAATCCAACCCCAAGATTTCCGAGGTCATCTCCACTGTGTAGCAACGTATAGCCTTGGGACACATGGTCTCCACTTTTAGGCTATCGAGTTTCTTGGAGAGCTACGAGTTCCAGCCGATACTCTTTCATGCATGTGATAAGGCCGTCCAACGCGCCAGGTTTTCTTAATGACTGCACGTTCCACGTGCCGATCTTCAATCTCGTGTCCGGGTACTTAAGCGGGGGTTCGTTTTTTTTGTTGTTTTGGCGGTATCCGATTTTTTTAGTTTTGTTGACATTTTTAACATTTTCACGGTTTTACGGATGCGGGTCGTCAGCCCAGCGATCCAACCAGATTTAGTCGCCTCCTACGACAAGCTCTGGATACTGTGGTGGTATTCTATGGGTCTCATGTTTCGTTCGTAATATTTACGAAACACGAATGCCCCCAACCACAGGGCCAAACATTTCATATTACCCTGTATATTGTCTGCATTCTCACAATGGTGGTAGTCCGGTTTGCGCTTTTAAACGAAGCCAAACACAACAGCATGTGTTCATCGCAACAATCAAAGCACAATTAAAGCATAAATATTTAATCTAATCAAACGGTTGGGAAATAAATTTGCTGGGAGAGGAACGTTGGCTGGCGGTCAGTTAAGGTAACCAAATTATTATATAAATCGTAATGCAATTATCATCACGACACAATCCAATAGTAATAAATCGAAATTTCGAAAAGTTCTTGTAATTCGCTAGCACTGTCTCGACACTATTTAACACTACATATATGAATCGCACAGCACTGTACTGTTGCAGCCAGGCCTCCAACTTTTAAATCAAAATAAATAAATGTGTCCTCAATTTAATACGTCTGCCTCTTATAATGTTAACAAGCCTATTACGGGAAGCATATCGTTTAAGATTTAACACTCAAACAAAATGCAGTTCTCATGCCTAGAGCAAAGTTGTTGTGGAACACTTGAATGTTGAAAAAATTATTACGACTCCAAATCAAAAGACAATTAAGTTCAGCAAATTGCTCATCATTTATTTAATTAGAACCGAGAGCGAAAGCCTACCTTTGAAACATATAACTCTGATAATATGTTTTTGTCGTACATATAATGCATATAAGGTAGTGTTGCACGCACAACCCCAACAAGCAAGACCATATTGGAGAAGAGAGTCAACTAATGCAAAATACACTGTTCGCAGGAGATAGTTAGGAGTATACATACGTAAAACATACATTTTGCGAGCCACCAACAACAATTTGGATTTTAGGCTGTCAATATGCTCCTTCCAGCTCAGGTTTTCGTTAATATTAACTCTCAAGTATCTAAAATCATGAACATTTTCGATCGGAAAACAACCATTAGAAAAATATCGTAGGTTTCTATTGCATTCAGACACGTGATAGTTCACTCCGACTATTTTAAACTGGTGCTTCCTAAAGTGCAGCAGTTTAGTTTTTTCACTAAGACGCATGTTATGAGCTGATAACCAGTGGGATAATAGATCTAAGTCGTGATTGATAGATATAACATTTTGCTGAAAATTTGCAATAATAGAACCGAAGAAACGTTGTCTAAAGATTCCATTTATGTACACTAGGAATAATAAAGGTCTCAGGACAGAGCCCTGGGGAACCCCAACCTTGATCGGTAAATTTTTGCTCAGATGGCTTCTCACACACCGAATGCCATATGACGATAGTTTCCTTAACAGCAGACTATGGTCAACCCTATCAAAGGTCTTAGTCATGTCCACGAACAGGGCCGAGACCTTAAGCCCCAGATCGATAGAATTTGTGACAACCTCCAAGAATGCCAAGAGATCCATTTCAGTACTTTTTTTTTCTCTAAAACCAAATTGTAAATCAGAGAGAATTAAGTTTGCATTCAAGAAGTCCATAACTCTTCTTTTCATGGTTTTTTCTAGTATTTTAGAGAAAACTGACAAAAGTGAAATTGGGCGATAATTATTCAAGCACGCTTTATCATTTTTCTTGTAGATTGGTATAAATACTGCACGTTTTAATGAAGCTGGAAAGACACCTGATTTCACACTTAATTGAAAATATGCGCCAGAACATCTACCAAATAGCAAGCTATTTTCTTGATGACGATATTAGTTATACCATCTAAACCGGGTGACGAAGAGTTTTTCAGCGTATTAATTATACCATACAACTCTCCAGGGGTAACTGGTGAGAAGAAAAAACTATTAATTGGATTGTCATTTTCGAAAACGATACTTTCAAAATCAGCAGAACGCGAAAAAAAAGTAAGACCACCATTATCACCAACGCTAGTAAAAAATTCGTCAGTAATATTAGATTCTGTTTCGTCTATGATTACATTAATACACGCTTTATCTGTTTGCCCACAAATGATTTCATTGACTAATCTCCAATTTTTACGAGCATCTTTGGCATTTTCTAGAAAGCGTATGGTGTAATATTGATTCTTGGTAGTTGTGATTTTTTGATTAACTAACTCGCAAAGTTTCAAACTGTAACTATTCAGTCTCAGATTAGACGGATGTTTTTTCGTAAGCCGGCAAAACTTGTTTCTTTTACGTAATAACCCAAGCAAATAATCATTCATCCAAGGTTTTAGTTTAACAGAACAATTCGAATGTTGTGGAATAGTTGAATTATTGAGATGGTCCCCAAAGATTTTTATAAATTTATCAAAAGCATAAGATGCATCTGAACAAGCATAAACCAACCCCCATTCTTCGGCAAGCAATAAATTTCTCAATTTGCCATAATCGGTACGATTATGCGATAATTTGGAATTCACAGTTGTTTCTCTAGTTATTGTCATTGAAACGACTTCAAATGAAATCAAACTATGATGAGTGATTTTTAAATTTTGAACTGTGCCTAAAACTTCACGAAATGATCGATGGTCAATTTTAAATAGGACATTGTCCATACTAGTCGCAGACGTATCAGTAATACGAGTTGGTTCTGATACCAAGTTGACGAGGCCATTATTCGATAACAGCATCAAGAATTGGTCAACCAAAGCATTGTTCAGCAACAGATCGAAATTGAAGTCGCCTACAATAAACAAATTGGCATGCGTCAAATCATTAAGGAGTACAGAAAATTCTTCGAAGAAATCTGAAATATTTGTAAACCCAAAACGATAGATACAAACAAATGTCATTTTTTTCGAATACAAATAAAATTGAATAACTACAGCAAAAGCAACAAATCTACTGTAAACTGATTTTAAACGATGCTTTGTTTTATTGAGCAAGTATACACAATTCATGGTAGAAACCATTGGACGTTTATTACTCATACTCACCACCTACAAGAAAAATTTCCCAGGTTCGTTTCTTCATAATAATGCTTACTATATTCCCTGGACTGAAACCCAATGAAAAGTAACTCTTCGCAGAGAATGTTCGAGAGTATTTTATCGAGAGCAGTTTCTCTAATTACTCTCTCACAAAACTCAAATACATAAGTACTTGATTTCACAATGAGGATGATTGTTATAAACCGGACATCCATTTTGATTTAAGTTTTAAATGCACTTTATGTCTTTGGAGAAAATGTACCCCGTAAAACTAACCAAGCGATCTCAATTTGTTTCCTAGGTTACAGATCTAGAATCCTTCATCATCATTATCGAACTTTTAGACTGAAAAGTTTTGGCTAACTTTTATGAAATGTATATATTATCTTACCTACTAATAAACTATTTACGTAACCCACACACATACTCTCGACTATACAGCTTCTTACTTTTTTGATAGTCGACCGCTATACGAAATATAAAAGTCCTTCAAAAGATATTAAAATCGGAATTAGTTAGCATCAAAAAGATAAATTGTCCCAAGAACAACGACAAAAACCATATCCACCACCAAAAGAGGCAATAAAATGAAATTGTTCTTGATAACAAAAAAGGAAAATATAATTTTCCAGTTTTCCATTTCTTCAACTTCAAACATATTTTGTTTTCCTCCTCTGTTTTGGCCTTTTTTCAACGTATATGTATGTATATGTATGTATGTTTGTTTGTTTTGCATAAGTTATCCGAAACTTTTTGAAAAGATAAAGAAAAGCTTTTTTTTGCTGTATGTACATACATATACGAATATACATCCGTCAATGGGTTTGGGAAAAGCTAGAAAATATCTTGGAATTTCTTGCTGCACGAGGCACACAGATAACAAAGATGAAAAATTTATTATAATTTACCTGATTGCTCTGCTGTTGTAAACATAAATTTTATTTTAATGAAAATTAAATTTTCCACATGGTTCTTCGTTATGAGAATATAATTTTTCATTTTTTTTTTGTTCTATTTTGGTATCTATATATGTATAGTGTGATCCAGGTGTAGGTGTCGACCGATTTTTCCATGCCCTATACACACAACACACAACTAGAATGCTAATGCTATTAGGGTCAGCATGCTCCGAAGTAACCGAAAGTTTAGCAAAAGTTGTACCCTACTGGAATATGGTACAGGTAAATGGACATTTTTTATACAATTTAACAAGAGAACGACCAAAAAGGTCACTCAAAAATGAAATTTAATTTTTTTTATTCGAAACAGGTATCGTTCGGTTCAACATCGCCAGCATTAAGTGATCGGCGTGAATTTCCACTGTTTTATCGTACTGTGGCGCCCGATTCGTCACACAATCCGGCACGTATTGCATTCATACGACGATTTGGTTGGGACACGGTAACAACATTTTCGCAGAACGAGGAAATACATTCGTTGGCCGTCAACGATTTGGTGACCGAATTGGAGAGTGCGAATATCTCGTGCCGACACACATTAACGTTTGGCGAAACGGATTTTAAAGAGCAGCTACAAGCGTTAAAGGTATGGACTGTATATATGTTTAATTTAATTTAGAGTTGATACCCTATACAAATCATTTAAATGTTCGACCATATAGTTGCTTTCTAATTTACAAAACGAAACGATAAGTAAGCAGCTCAAAAAGCTAAACAAATATATGTATATTAATCTATCCATTATATATGTATATGTGTGTGTGTGTGTCAGAAAAGCTCCCTCGTTAAAAATACTCGACAATCACAGAATTAGCATTGTTGTGATGAATTACAGATTTTGTTGACTGTAAACAATAATCTTATTATTTCAACAAACAATTATATACATGTTTATACTCGTATTTCAGCTTTAACGATACAAAAAGCACCAAAAAGCACATTTCATTTTACACAAGCAATTGTGGAAAACATATTAATTTTCCACCCAAAATACATAAAAAAAAATTTACGCGAAGATAAAAATTAAATAAAACCATCCTTTATGCTTCTCCTCCCAACAACATCGTACCTCAATCCAAAACAGTAAAAAAACCTGCATATATCTCGCAGAGAGAAAACGAGGAGGACGGGCAATTAGCAAAAAAGCTTTTGCAGTTTTTCCGCTTTTATTTATAAGCTTCCGCCTTATACATTCTATATAGTTTGAAAATAAATATTTGCATAATCTTAACAATTAGCTGGAAAATTTATGTAAAGTGCATTCTGAGCAACATTGTTATAAACTGTACAATGTTAGGTCGCAAACTTTTAGACTACACTAACACTACATCGTTCGTGGTTAGAATTGGGTTTCATTCAGAGTAAACTAGTAATTGTGAGGGACCCGTTCTTCAAAAAACACTCCAACTCAATCTTCAGAGCAATAACGAATCCAGAGGAGCTATTATAAAATAATCCGATATTGGATATTTAACGATCCGCCGCGAAATTTTGTATTATGAAATTGTTTGGTCGAATTTGTCAAATGTAAGCATGAAGTTAGCAATAATGAGTTTTGACTAATGGCTTGTCAAATGAAACCTTGCTCCTTAAACTGTGGAATATTCAAAACACACAAATTCTACCACACAACATAATTCGTCTACCTCGTAGCAGTCGGAATTTTGACATTCGATTTTCGGAATATCCGCTTTGGTTTTGTCTTTTTGGTTTCATAATAGCAAAATCCACTTTCGGATCCGATATCGAATTTTTCATAAATAGCTCTCCAGCATAAAAAAGCAATGATGCTAAAGCTGATAAAGACTGCCTCACAATACCATCGAATACCATATTTAAACCTTAAACGTGAAGAAACAATCCGCCAAACAACTGTCATCGAACATTTTGTACTATACATTATGATATGCAACATCCATATTTCGCTTCTGATGGACTGATTTGACAATACCCAGATCCAATATTCAATACGACAGACACATCTCTAGGTTCGTTAACATGATTATCAAACTATGATTTTCGAAAAGAGAATACATAGCACACTATAGTTCTCATTTCATTTGACAGTTTATCATAATTCATTAAAATTCTTACGTTAACCCCTCCACCAAAATTTTCCTACTTTTATTTTCCGTTAATTTATCGAGTTCTGTATTAGTTTATTTTTTTTTTTAAAAACTTCAATTTTCTAAAAAAAAAAGTAAACAAATCCATTAATAAACCAATATTTTTATAGTTTTTGTTATTCACTAACTGAATAACTTGGCACTGTCGTCACTATAATGCCATGGGATGAGAAAAATAGCTCATTCCAAAACCATATTTAAGCGGAGTTGCAAACCATGGTTAGCAGTGACACATTACAACGAAACCATGGTTAACTCGAAACTGTAGTTTCGAAACCAGATATGTGTCTATAGTATTAACCAACCAGTTTTCGAAAAGAGACAGAATAGGGACAACTATGCACTCTTCTTTAACCCTTGTCCAAACACTCAAAACTTTTCAATTTTATCAACCTCCCAGTATCTTGATTTATTTCATAATGTTATTTCGGTTTTGTTGTTTTATCCTTCGAGGATTTGCAACATATATTTCAAATTTCATTTTGGAAATAAGGGCTCAGCAACCGACCGTGGATGAGGACCGCTACTTTATTATATCTCTTTAAGCGATTATTGTTCAAAGATACATATTTTGACTGTGGTAGCCCCTAATAATAATTACTACATTAAATAAATGATGAGGGAAGCTGCTTAATCAGTTACTTCCATAAGTGCTTGGCTCTTGAAACAAATCTGGCAAAACATTCAACAACAGCGTCTCTTCAAACATGATGTAGTCAACGTGACATAGCTTTTATATCTAGAAATTTATTTACAAAGAGTTAAATGACAGTTTCTGTCGGTCTTATAGAAGATAGCAAATATTCTGTTTATCGATTGCCTGATATAAAATTAAACACAAAGTTCAAGGTAGAAAGGGGACTCGTATATACCTTGGCTACACTGAAAAATTTACCAACCAAAACACATTCAGCTGAACGCCATAGCAGTGTTTGATAAGAAACAAATCAGTGCCACAAAGAAACTGAAATAATGTAAAGCTGTAAAAATTATCTTCCAGGACTGCAATCTGAAAAAACGTTAAATTTCAGGACCAGCAATGAGTAAAATGAGCAATGAGCTTAGCACTTGGTAAATAATTATAAGAATACGGCGATCCTGTCCGTATTTTATGGTACATCATCTTTAGCCTCTCGCTACCTTTCAAATCTATATTTTTTTTTTGAGTTTGATTCCATTAGTATGAAGAGCTGGCTCATGCTGGCACGTACCGTGTGAAGAAAGAATTTACATGCCACTTTGAGATCATGAACGATCGCAAAGATACATCATTCTTTCCCCATTTTCGATTTCAATTTCGTGTCGGGGCTACGAACCTATATTAATTATATAAGTCAGTTTGATTTCTGTCATCTCTATAGCATTAAAATCAATTATCACCACTTTGACATCGTGCTCAGGTATAGAGTCAATCTGATAGGCTAGTGTAAAATGAGTTTTTATCTTGGGGTTGGCTTACATCAGTGGTCACATGTTTTTGTGATCCATGTGGTCCATGTTTCGTAAATAAACACTGACAATTGACAGGTCCGATTTCGAGGTCATCTCCACACATGGGACACATGGTCTCCACGTTTAGATCATCGACTTTCTTGGAGAGCTACAAGTTCCAACCGATACTCTTTTATACATATAGCATATGATTAGGTCGTCAAACGCGCCAGGTTTTCTTAATGACTGCTCGTTGCACGTGCCGATCCTCAATCTCGTGTCCAAGTATAAGTGGGGAGGCATTGTTGTTTTGGTGGTATCCGATTTTTTTCGTTTGTTGACATTTTTAACATTTGTGGTTTTTTACGAATGCGAGTCGTCAGCCTAGCGATTTGGTCGCCTCCTACGACAAGCTCAGGATACTGCGGTGGTATTCTATGGGTCTCATATTTACGAAACATACGAATGGCCCCACCCAGACGGCGACCACCGTATGTAAGTATGCCAATATCATTAATATATGTCGTATATCAATGTTAAACTTGGACCAAGATCTTATGTTTGTGGCAGAAGTATGTGGTGTAAGATACAGATCACGACTTATATTTTTTTTTTAGTAATTCGACAATTTGATTTCAGTGTTGGACATGGCCACCAACATGAACTATGCCAATATCGTAATCATATGTCGAAATCAATGGCGTTATATGTTGTAATGTGCCGATCCTACATTCAGCAAGATTACTTTTATTATTAGTTTTAATAGCACCACCGGCCTCTTATCAACTATAATTTTCATTCCTCCTAAAAATATTTTTCACCTATAGTTTCAGAATGGCTTAGGGCCAGCATATGCAACTTCTCCGCTGTTCTTCTATGGAAACCATTTATGTATATACAGAAAACCCTACAGTTGGCTAAATGATTCCGACTATTCACGTTACATGAGTAAATTCACGATTGAGAAAAACGTTAAGCAAACAGGATAGAGGCTTGACGCCTTCGTTTTACTACTGGAACATTATTCTTCAGATTCAATGACACTGGTTGCGCTACCCTGTACTCACTCATCTCCTGTTTCGTTTAGTTGGCGATGATCAATCACTTGATAAGAACAATCATGATTGATTCGACTGGAATTAAATCCCCATTTGACACGTCCAGTATTATATATAACATTAAATGTGAGAGTCATTCCGTCCATCAAACAAATTATATTCGTTTAACAACAAATCCGCACATATAAAATCTGTAATAAAAAAATATGTAAAACTGTCACCATATCCCCATTTCACCAACCATAAAAAACTCAATTCTATAATTTACTTTCATGTCATCAGATTTTCCAAATCTAAGATTAAGATAAAAAGTGTTTCAATTTATATGCCATAAATTGTCTAAAAATACTGCGTGCCCCCTAAACAATATACGAGAAGCATAACAAAATGCTCAGCATGTATAATGGACCAAGTGATGTGGTGGAAGGAGATGATGGCCCCATACATCGTATTATATATAGTGAATATGGCTGTTTCGCACGAATCGGCACTACGAATACTAATATAACGTTTTGTAGGTCACGCTTTTCTTATCACACAATCATATACATACATACAACAGAAGGGTGGGGATGGGAAAAGATTTGTGGAAACAACCACAAATTCAATTTATTACTTAGACTATAATACACGCATTGTTTCAGGAGCTGGACACCAAAATAATAATTGGAAGCTTTTCGCATGAGGTGGCGCCCAAAATATTTTGTGAAGTATAATTCATGCATATGTTAGTCGCGTACAAGTCAATCTAATATGTTTATAATTTATATATTACTACACAGGCGTTCAAACTAGGGATGTATGGTTCGGATTACGCTTGGATTTTGCAGGAGACACACGGCCCCCAATGGTGGTGGAAATCGACGTCAGACTGTTCACAAAAAAATCTCGAAATAGCCGTCGAAAATATAATCATCGTATCGAGTCATAACAGCATCGTCGGTTCGGCGATCAGTTTTAGCGGCCTAACAAATGCCATGTTCGTCGACGAACTACAATCGTTAAATGTACCGCGTCCGATGTCACGATATGCACCACAAACATACGATGCTGTATGGGCCATTGCACTAGCATTACGCGGCGCCGAAGAACAATGGCGCAACGATTCGATACCATCGCAATTAAATCATTTCGACTACACACGTTTCGATATGGCAAGTGAATTTGTCAATCAATTTAGTCGTTTAAAATTTCTCGGCATTTCGGGGCCAGTATCGTTCAGCGGTGCTGATCGTATCGGTACCTCGGCATTTTATCAAGTACAACACGGTGTGCTGAAAACAATTGCGCTATATTATCCGGCCGAACAGCATTTAGATTTCGAGTGTCCGGAATGCGTTCGAATCGAGTGGCAGAGTGGACAGGTGCCCATTGCCAAAAAGGTCGTACGACTAAAAGTTGCTACAATTGCGCCGGCCGCATTTTATACAATTACGTCGTTGGCGTCGGTGGGGATTACGATCGCGATCGCGTTTCTAGTATTTAATTTACATTTTAGGAAATTGAAGTGAGTTAATCGAATGGACCTGAATGAATGATCTAAGAGTTATAAGCATTTTGTTTACATTTCAGAACAATTAAACTGTCCAGCCCAAAGTTGAGTAATATCACGGCAGTCGGTTGCATATTAGTATATGCAGCAGTTATACTCTTAGGATTGGATTATTCTACGTTGCCGGCAACAGAATCAGCATATTCAACAGTTTGTATGGTAAGTAATTACAACATTTTTTATTTTAATTTAATAATTTTGACAGCATCGAAATACATATTAGAGTTATAACTGATAAATAATATAGTTGAGAGGCCAAATTAGGCTCTTGATTGTTGCATCCCTCGCTATAACAAATGTCGCAATTGATAAAATCTGAATTGCCACAATTGATCAAGTCTTCTTCAGCTAATGTCGAAACACATCCACGATGAACATGTGTATCAGTTTTGTACGTATAACATCCACGATACTCGTACAATTGGTTGCCGTTTAAACAAGTGGTCAAATCGCCCTCTTGAATTTCACTTTCACAAAATTCCTGAGCAATATCGGACGAATCACAAACAATACATTGGGACTGGGTTAAATGTAAACTATTACATCCATGTACCCCACACGTCGAACATGCTGCATCTCCGCTCACACATATGTCATCGTCAAGTACACAGCCACGAGCTATTTCACCATCCTTTTTGTATGTATAACAAAGTTCTGTCTCATCGAAGAATTTCGTTTCGGTACATGGCTCAGCGTCGTTTTCATCAAAACCCCATTCACATTTCGGATCTATTTGATTGCATTTGATGCATGACAGAGTTGGTTCGTTTTCTAATTTCGCTGTATTACAATTATTCGAAGAACTGCATGTTATGCAAAATCGGTTTTCATTGCTACACTCGGTAGCGGCATCGTCTTCATCTGAAAGGCAACCACGGGTTAAATTCAAATTGCCAGTAACTATCGTGTAACAGGAGTTGTCTGAAAAATAAATAGGACATGTAACTGAATGGGCTGCTATTGATGCATCGGTGATTTCTAAACAATCAGAATCGGTTTCTGATGCACATTTTAAACATTTCAGACGATCTGCGGGGAACATCTTATCGTTACAGTTGCTTATATCGCACTCATCACAGTTCAATGAGTTGCACACAACATCATGATCATCTTTTGGATTTAGCTCATTTTTACATCCACGAACAGTTGTACCATTTTCTTGAACGTAAGTCAAACAGATATCAAGATAATCGTTACATAGTTTGGACACAGAACCAACATTAACACAGTCGACATCGTCTACCGAACTGCAATTGTAACATGATGTAAAACTCACTAAAAAAAATATGACGTCATAAGTATAAGTATAGATAGGATCAGTTAGGTGTCTAAAAACTTACATTTCTGGTTACAATTTTCCCCCCCACATGTTTTACATGATGCACTTTCGTCGCCACAATCATCCAGTTCACCACTCACTAGGTCGGTAACACAACCACGTTCTGTTGTTCCAAGAGTATCTTGCTTCAGATAACAACGATCATCAATTATTTTATCCGGGTGGCTGTAACAATCTTGTCTCAAAGATAAAATCTCTTCGGGATCATTACATTTAGGATCGGTCGAACTGCACGATACACAATAGTCGCCGTCTTCCAACACCCGATTCACATTGCAAAGTGGCGAGTCATCACAAATATCACACGAAGCTGGATTTTCGATACACTCAGGTGGAGTTATATTTTCGATGTCGTTTAAACAACCGCGACGAATGAGACTGCCGCTTGTATACATAAAACATTTAAAATCGTATTTTAAAAATAGTTTACATTCTAAGACAACGTTTAAGGCATCGTCATCATTGACATGGGCGAAACAAAACGGGTTCGTCTCATCACAAAAATAACAATTTTGATTTTGAACCGTTTGGACAGCATTTTCATCATTACAACCTCCTGGTGTATTACAGAATGTACACAATTCATTATCATTGGCGCAGTTCTGGCTGAAATCGTCCGAATCTGACATGCAACCACGTTGTGCATATGATCCCATACCGATTATGTAGCACTTATCATTCTCATCATAGTTTTCACACGCATAACTTTTAGTAGGATCTTGTTCTCCATTACAGTCAATATGTTCGTTACAGTGGTGACACGTTAAACGGTCTGCTGGATACACCGCATCATTACAGTTGTCTCGATTTGTACATTTTTCACACATCCCGGTCAAACATATTGGACTATCGACCGTTGGTGATGTACAACCACGATGCGTTATATCATCAACAACACTAGCAAAACACACTTGGTCAGGTTGTCCACATACTGTTTTGGTTGTAATCGCTGTTCGTACTGTGGCACAATTTGGATCGGTTTCTGAACTGCATGTGATACACTGTAATGGTGCAATATCATCAGCATTACAATTGTCGCCTTCGCATAGAAAACAAAGTGGATTTGCGTCGCATTCGGCCTGAAAGCTTGGCGGTTCGTCGAGCCAACATTTTCGTGTCACATCGTTTCCATTGATTAGTGTGTAGCAGACATTATTTGGTTCTGGAGCAGGTACATCTAGCGTTATAATATATGAATAATAAAAGTATTAATTTTTTGAACACTGATAACACGTTCCAAATCAAACAAAGTATTTTTGATTAGAATTGATCGAAAATATTTTATTATTTTGCCGATAACATATTTACCTATATCGGTGGTGCAATCCGTTTTAAAATCATCTGGTGAGGCAGGATTTAAAATCTTACAATTTTCGTCGGTTGCAGATTCACAGACGTTACACGACGGTACCACACAATTCACAATCACAATAACGCTTAAACTAATTAAAACTATCAATAATAAATTATTTGCCATTTTTAATGTACAACGATGCACTGTTGAACAGCTTATGAATCAATACGACTATTTTGCGCTATAAATAATTGTATCAATCAATTCGATTTGTCTTATCAACAGCTCGTTATCAATCAATTTTAATTATTAAATTTAATTAAAATGTGTGTTAGCAATTTGTTTCTTATCAATCAATCATATATTTTTGTGCAGGAGAACCATAAATTTCAAATCGTTATCAGTTGACTCAAACAACTTGAAATATATTAAACTTCCAAACGGTAGTTCAAAGAAAGCCAGATTAATCGTTATATAGGCAAAGGAATACTGAAGCGATACGGAGAACCTATTCGAGTCATTCTTGTAATGAAATCGATCGTCAAAAATCTTATTACAATAATGATTATCCAGCTACAGTTACAATTCAATCGAGTCTTTTAGGCTTCGAGTCTTTCACTAATTGAGGAATAAATAGGAAACAAGAACCACCATTGAGCTTATATTTAATGTTTTGTCGTCGATTTGAACAGAAAGAAGATTATAGAACAGACTTACAGACCTAACATCCATCTGACTTTTTCACTTTTTTTCGGATCTACCTAATAAAAATGCATGACATACAATTTAACCACTTGTCTTCCTTCTGAAAACGTTATTTACAAGTAGCCAGCACTAATTCTGTAGCAACTATAAAATCATCAGTCTTAATGTACTAACCAAATACATACATCGTGTGTAAAATGACAATCATTATAAACTATGGTGAACTTGGGCATATGTTGCCCAACAATTATGATAAAAAAATAGGTTAGACTAGTAAAATAGTTAACCTTACGTTACGTTAGGTTAGGTTAGATTGGGTTAGGTTAAGTTAGGTTAGGTTAGGTAAGGTAAGGTTAGGATAGTTTAGGTTAGGTTAGGTTGAATTAGCTTAGGTTTGGTTAGGCTAGGTTAGGTTAGGTTATAGGATAGGTTAGGTTAGGTTAAGTTAAGTTAAATTAGGTTAGATTAGGTAAGGTTACGATAGATAATGTTAGGTTAGGTAAAGTTAGGTTAAGATAGGCTTGGTTAGGTTAGATTAGGTAGTCGCGTATAACGTTTGATTGCGTGATATCATATCAATATAATATTATTTTTTGGTTGTACCCTATTGTTCTTAACAGTTGCCTGTTACAACAAAGTTAACGTAAGAATTTTAATGAATTATGATAAAATGTCAAATGGCATGAGAACTGTGGCATATTCTAGTGATTCCACGGGAATAGGGAATAGGGGAAAGATTATCTATATAATTTATGCTAAAATATATTTTTTCTGGCCTGTGACGAAAAAAGTTCGATGTAAGTATTTATAAATTGGGAATTATTTTTCCATAGTAGGCAAAATTAGCAGGGAAAATTATTCCCAATTTAACACTAGTTTTTTACCTCCATATTCCAGAAAAAAAACATTTAAAACTCAAATTACACATAAAATCATTCCCCAATTCCTTATTCCCGAGGAATTACCAGAATAGTGCCACTGTAGTGTGTCATGTATTCTCACTTCGATAATCGTAGTTTCATAATCATGGTTACGAAGTAAGATATGTGTCTATAGTATTAGGTTACGTTAGGTTAGGTTACGTTAGGTTAGGTTAGATTAGGTGAGGTTAGGTTAGTTTATGTTATGTTAGGTTTGGTTAGGTTAGGTTAGGTCAGGTTAGGTTAGGTTAGGTTAAGTTAAGTTAGGTTAGGTTAGGCTAGGTTAGGTTAGGTTAAGTTAGGTTAGATAAGGTTAGGTTAGCTTAGGTTAATAATCGTGAATAGGGAATTTATCTAGTTTTACAACAGGCCGCTTCATTTTCTAAACCCTTGACCGTTGAACCCTTGACCATGTGTGTCAATGCTTCGGCCAAATTTCCATCGCGTAACCAGCTGTTTCTTATCTTTTACTAGTACCAGATCGTTTATCTGTTCATTTGGCTGGATGCTTTTTCAACCGAAATCAGACGTGAGGGGTGGTATGAAATGCCAAGTAGTTTCATCTAGAACTGTTATATTTACTATCTCGGCTGAAAAAAAAAGACCCATCGTCCAAATATCAGTGCATAGCCCTCACCTGGAAATGAATCTTCTGTAGGCCGCAATAAAGCTCTCCGAAGTTAAACTCGTTACGATGTCTATGTATAAGGCTTTTGTACAAACGAATAATGCAATGTATCCTTTGTACGCCTTGTTGCCCCATCCTTTGGTTGTTATAAACTGAACGGGTCCAGCATAAAAGTTCCCGGTTTTTGCAAAAGGTCTTTCCGGCCTGGTTCTTGTTTAAAAATAATAACTTCTTTAAATGTTGATATGTTTCTCGCTGCATTATTGATGAATCTCGTGCAATTTGTTATTATTCGCTTTAACTTGTCGTATCTAAAAAACGTTTGGAGTAATTCCCGTACTTCTGCTGTTAGCTCTAGCAGGGCTCTCACAGCTAGGAAACAGGCAGCGGTTGTACCATAGGTGACAGTTTTTACTTTTTTAGTCTTTATATTCTTGTATTGGTTATCTCCGTAGTATTCGTTGATAATTTCTATGATTCTTGTAAAGCCATACTTGTCGATACATTTTTTCTATATTAGCGGTCATAACGTACTTGTGCTTGTGCCATCGGAATATGATGTCAGCTAGATTCTCTTTTAATTTTGGGACCGTTATCATGATGTCATTTAACGACCGACACTCCTGTTGTTGTCTTTAATGAGGGGTCAAACACTACTCGGAGCTTTGTTGTAGTGCTCTCTTGCTTGGTTACGCCGTGATGTCAAATGTAATAGCTGTTCTCAATCGGGAAATCTTGGTCATTTTCCGGAATCAATACCTGTGGTTCAGGCTTAAATCTTCCTCCATAAATTTATGGTAAAGTTGCTTGAATAGGGTATCCCTCATAAACTTTCTTTCAAGGTATAGCAACCTTGCCGTATCTTCTCTTCTGCTTTCTCTCAATTCGACATGATCATCCTTAAATGATATTCTCACCTGATACCTCCCGTCTGAACCCCGTTCTACAGTTGATGAAAATGACCTTCTAACTGAACTTCAACTTCAGTACGACATCTTTCTTTTGTTATACTGTCTTTTTTGTCGAACAGCTTTGGTTACTCTCTTTGGTAGTGACCATGGTAGCTTTTGCTGGCAATCTATGCTTCCCGTGTTGCCGGTTACCATCCACCTTAACTCCTTTGATTATGTCGTTATTGACTATTGACGGATAGGAGTTGGTTCCTATTATTAAATCAATTGGCTGCTACTGATTAAATAGTGGATCAGCTAATTGTATTTTGTGGAGATGAGCCCATTTAGTTGTATCAACGTCCATCTCGGGAAGTTGTTGATTGAGGTTCTCTAGTCTTCGAAAGCGTCGATATTTAAGCAAAACTCTCCAGCAAATCTCGATGATAACTTCGTGTTTACGGTGTGCCTACAAGCTGACCAGGGTTAGTTGCTGCCTTAACTATGGCATTTGGCAATAACTCTTGTGATTGCTGATTATCGATTAGAATCGGATTAGCTTAACCGGATTTGGATGCTGAGTTATTGCAGTGCTGTGTGTTGTGTTTTCCGTTACACACTAAGCACTAAGATGTTAATGGGCATTTATCTTTTGGATGCCTGGTTAGCACTATTAGCACAATTTACTAATCGTGCTCGTTCCAATGTTGGCATTTGTTTAAATAAGTGACAATGTTCCAATGTCTTTACATAATTGTATCCAACAAGGTGTGGAGATAGTTGCAGCATTCACACGTCTTAGAGTGGGTATTTGCACGTGGTATGGCGGTCTTATTGCACCCATCATCTCTAAAGACTGGAATCTCCTTTCCAAAAAATTGAAAATCATTTTCAATTTAGGGACTCCTTTCAGATTTTCCAGAGTGGTTTTAAATACCTTTATGGAATTTTGATCAAGTTTTCTTGATAATATGAAAACTATAAATACTTCATATATAGATGTCATCTTTAGCTGCTGAAGGTTGTGTATTATCTCTTTCGCAGTATCATGCATAGCTCGAAATGCTTGTCCGGACGGTACTTGAAATGTTGTTAAAGAGAGCAGTGCATTAAAATTGTTATTTGCAAGCAATCGTGGGTTGTTATATCTTATTTGCAATATGCTCTTGAAGAGTCTATGGGATGTTCCCTATGCACCTGTTGGTAGATTGATGCTCTTCGTTTTCTTCTCAGGAAAGTTTTTTATGGTATATGTGAGAGGTTCCTGGTTCTGCAATGATATTGATGGTGTCGTTGTTTTCGGCGGTCCATTATGTAATCATTCACGCATCTTCTCTATAAAATTGTTGGATATTTCTCGCGAGATGAAGTAACAATATGACTTCTTTAATGGTGTTTGACACATATTCGAAATAGTTTTTAGAGACTCTTTTTTTCTCTCCAAATATGTTTTTATCTTTCTAGTTTCACCATCTTTTTCAAGCTCTTCTTACTTTACTATTACAGCATCAATTTTCAATTATCCCTGTTGTCGTTTGACTATGTTTTATTTGAAGTTTTACTGCTTGTTGGCCGGTTGATGTGTAGTTTTTCTAGTTGCCGATTTGCGCTACAACCACGCTCTATAATTGAATGCAAGAATGAAAAATCTAAGATCGAAACGCGAGTTTGCCTTTTTCATCGCAAAATTAAGCTTCATTGACACTATACCTGCCAATAATGATTTTACAAATGTGAGATTGATGAAATAAGTGATATTATGGCTTTTCTTCAGTCCTGTTGGAAAATACTATATGAACACTGTTTAGTCGTTTATAAATTACCCCCCACTACTGTAACTATAAAAACGTAACTTGTAATGTTTCACACACGCGAATCAATCGCACCGAAACAAATCATAAATTTTTCCCAATTTTCACATTTTTTTAACGCACTCGTAATTTAAAATCGAAATTGTTGAAAACATAAAGTGTATATGTGTATGTATGTATGTGTGTGTGTGTGTATTTTTCTAAATATTTGTGACACTTTTAATGTATAAAGCATACACACACACAGAAAAGGGAAAGCATTAAAAAAAATTTTTTAAACATGAAAATGACATGAAAATCACAACATAAAGTGTGGAACAGCGGAGCAGAACCTTTTCGGTACTTTTTTACATTAATTTTATTGACATAAATTTGTCACATTTCATATTTTTTGTGCTCTCCATGTGACATATTTACAAGATACTTACATATTTGAATACGATGATGCTGTGCGAACGATAAGAGAGGAAATAACAACATAACCTTTGAACTTATACCAAGCGATATATAGCTCCAGATATGTATATACATCCGTACGTACCAACATACGTAAATGGATAAGGGAAGGGTTATTGCGTCTCTTCATCACATTTTGAAAATTGAATTTATTTTAGATTTTAACAATTTTATGAGTACTGATGTCTGCCAATTAAATTTTTCAACGTTCGGGCAGTAGAATATAACAATCAACGTTATTTTCAACACGACAAGTGGTTACAAAATATTCCGATATACTATACAAAATTCCGGAATTTTCCAGGTCACAAAATTAGAAGAATAACAAAACACAAAACGACATACCTATATATACAAAAGCACACAATCATGGAAATTCTGGAAAATCAAAACAAAACACAGAGAGTATAAAAAAACTGAATTTCCCTAACAAGGAGAGTGGAAGAAATACATACATAAACGGTAAATAAATGAGACAAATAGGATTTGCCTTGAAGCGAACGATAATTAAATTGAATGAAAAATGAAAGAAAATCGGAATCACGACGTCGAAACACAAGATTATGGAGGAGGTGAAATCCTTTTACAATATAGATCCGTATTTCAAATTATAGTCCCGGTGTACGATGTAAGCCGATTTGACGCGTTATAATATCGCACCCGAGTACATACGTACTTGTATACGTAACGAAATCAAAAATATTTGCTTTGTTCGAAATGTACGATTAGCATTGATTGATTTTAGGTTTCCATAGGCGGAATTCAACGGGTTTCTTTTACAACACGATTAATCTACAGAACACCAACAAACTTTTAATAAATGAAAAAAGATCATGTGGCAGTTCGACATTGTTTGGCCTTTGGGAAGAAAGTTTGGTTTCCACAGTCGATGGCGTTTTACGTAACTGAGAAGGAGTGATTAAGAACGAAACTGATTTAGATCTTACCATGTGTCACTGAAACTACAACGAGGCAAATATCACCGATTAAGATAAGCGAGTGCGAATAGTGACATCACCTCCTCAACCAACCACTCGGTTGGTTCGCAATATGGCGGTATAAGACGTATGACATTTTGAGATTAAAAACAGTACTACGAATTGGTATCGAATATATTTGACTTATTTGATTGGAAAAGGTGATAAAGTGAAGTAGCCAAATCCGGTATAGCATTACCTCATAGCAATTATGCTATCTTGCATTCAGTATTTTTATACGATATAATCGAAATGTCTATACACACCATAAACTTTACTCGAAATTTTTTTAAGCTAAACACCTGCATCGCGGCATGATTATTCATCACCAAAAACTTTATCAACACACATCTAAATTATGATTCTCGGTAAATTTTTACAACTACGCTCGTATTTCTGAAATGTATATATAATTTCTTTCGTTTCTTTACGTGTGTCGTGAGATTAAAAAACAAGTTACTGTGGTTGATTAAAAAGCACTTCAACTTTCTCTTCGGGTGGGGTTTCTTAAATCATGTGTAAAACATACTAGACCGCAAGGGCAGAAAAATGTAACAAGACAAAGAAAAAAATGGAACAGCTTCAAAGATATACACTCACCTAACTGGTCTCATCGTTAAGTGAAAGCTGTCAGTCAATCATACTGAAATGCGACAAACAAAATGCACAAGGTAAAGCCAAACGATAAGATAATGCCTTACCTTGATTTTACGTGCGCTTTAGTTTTAGGTGCATTGCGTGATGACATAATTTATATAGATTTGGTGCTCGAGGGAGATAGAGAACATTTACGTGTTGAAACGATAGAAAATCAGCGACTAATCGTTACATCTCTATAGTAATTTGTCAAACAACTTCGAAATACTAGATACCAAATAGTTATAGTAACGTCTCATTTGGTCAGCACATTTGGCTTGTTACTTGGAATAATTTTACGACTTACTAAACTACTCGGTGCGACTATATCAAGATCGACAATCTATTTCTGTTGATCAGAGTTGTCAGTTCAGTATCGCCTTATGGTTCAAAGGTTCTCAGACGTAAAACTTTTAAGCCAAATCGAGGACATACAGCTTTAGGTTCGATTTACGTATAACTATCTGCCATGGAACATAAGCCATGGATTTTGCACTTTCACAAAGGATTATTGATGTCGTAATCAAATGGTCTAAAATCTCTTTTAATTCCTGTCCTTATCTAAATTCGAACCCGATACCTCTCACTCAAATTACCCCAGTTTTAACCACTGTGCCATTTGGATGGTGGCTATAATATGGGGCCATTATTGTTCTTCGCTAATATGCAACCCAATAAATATCACCCAAAGGTGTTGGATTAGTATTTTTTGACCACAACGCAACGGACTCGCTAGCTTTTCGAAACTCGGTTAGATTTTTAAAACTCGGTTCAACAGTTTCCACTTCGTAATAGGTAATTGTCAAACGCAGCAAGGAATTCATCAGATTTTCCAAAGTATGCTTGTCCACATATTGTATAATGGACCGGTTGTCGAATCTTGAATGTTCAACACATTCAATTTTACTCATTGGCAAATGAGAATTTCAATTCGGTTTTCTTAGTGATTGCCGACATCTTTGAATAAATCATTTGTAATGTTGTTGCTTCACCAGCCCAGTTTCGATATGTGATGAGTATCATGTATCGCTGGAAATGTTAGCTCCATCTCATCAGGCGAGCGCGTTTTTCCTGATGTGAATCGTCAGCTACAGTTTCATATATCTTCCATATGTAGGATCTGTTGGGCGCTACAGCTTTTATCTCTACAGCTTTTATCTCTTTCGTCTCAGTTTCGGTCTTTATGTCCGACTGACATTAGGCCAGAAGTATTTCAATATACATCGAAGAGGTTTGTCTACGACCAACTATAGTTTCTGTGTATGACCATGTCTCACACTCAAACAGTAGTACTGATTTAGTACACGAGTTCATCAATCGACTTGGTCTTGTCTGTGACCGGACAGAAGAATTTCAGACTTTATGTGACGTTGCGTTTGTTTATGTCTTACTATGTCCCTCCTGTTTTCACTATTGTGCAACCAAAGTACACAATTCATTTATATTTTCAATGTGTACGTTTTGATGTGCTTTGGTGTGGTTATATTTGTGTTGAGTCTCATCGTCTTGGATTTTCTGTCTTGGGTTTTACTTGAGACCAACAGTTCAGATCATTGAGTTTACCTAGTATTCCCTATTATTCAGCGTTGGTGAGAGTAACCATCCTTGCCTTACTCCTCGAGTGTTATAGTATTTGTCACTTTGTTTGTCTTTATATTGACCTTAGTTTCCAGTCACCCTAATGATTTCTTGTACGAGTTTAATCTATTTTTTAGGATACCCATTTCGCGAAGTGTCTACCATATTACGTTCCGATTTATCGTATCACATAATCGTTTGAAATCGACAAAGAGATGTACAGTGATGAATTCCATTGACTGGATTCTTCAGTGATGATAGGTATAATGTTGATGTGATCTTTGCAACTCATTCCTGCTGTAAATCCAGATTGTTCGTTTCTTAAATTTGCATTGACCGTAGGTGATATTCTGTCAAGAATATTCTTAGTGAATATCTTTATATTGTTGTACTAAGTAGAGAGACACCTTGTCAAGTTTTGCGGTCTCTTATGTCACTTTTATACAAAAATTAAAAATTATATCTCGCCCTACACTGGTGACACTTCATAGTCTCCCAGCTGATTGTAATTATAAATTAATTTCCGTCATAAAATAAATTTCGAACACAAAAGCTTCTCGCATCCAACCAAATGAATAATTTGTGAAAGCAAACATTTTGAAATAAGTTCATAAAATTCCCAATTGTCCTCATATCCGCATGCATATACATAATTGTAGATATAGATGCCTATTACGTCACCATGCATTTTTCATCTCGATTATCGATTCGTACCGAACTCAAACCAATTAATTTTCAAAGTCAACATTAGTGCTGTTGCCAACATATTCGACTACACAGTTTGGCGTTTTTATGTTATCATTTTGGTTGTATATCGTTCGAGCTTTTTTTTGCATTTAATTCATTGTTGACCATTTTAAAACCATATATGTACATATATACATAGAGTAGCATAAAAATTTTATGTAAAACATAAACAGAACCAGTGAAAATTTATATTAAATAATGAAATTTGATGCTATAAAAATTTTTAATAGTTCATAAAAATATGATTTTTATGAGCTTTAATGTCACATGACCAAATTATATTGTACATATACATGTTGCGCGGGGCAAGGTAATCGCATACTTACAACTCACCGCGTCATCTAATAAAATGTCAATAAAATATAGTTTTTGATATGTTACACACAAGACTCATCTCAAATACCTGTATCACATAAAGAAAACCAATTTTTAAACCTTTCATTTGTCACAATTCGAGTTGTATATAATGAGAAAAGCTCATTTCCACCCGCAACAGAACGAACCAAAACATACAAAAAATAAAATAAATCAAAAGTTATGTGTGTAGTGTCTCCGACGACTTACTGCTTTGTTATTTTCAATTGTGGCAAAATATTCCAATTCTCTGAAGGTGATACCTTTTTCAAAAAATTAGCCATCTGACATTGATTTAGGACCGTTTTCTTCGAATATGGTACCAACTCATACTAGATGTTATGTAACATACACAAAACTTTTACTATTATTTATTTATGTTGTTGTTGTTGTTGTTGGTCGATTTTGGTACGAGTGTATTGTATTTGTAAAATTAGATAAAGTTCTAAAATCCGGAACGTGTTCATAGTAGAGTAATAAAGCTTATTGTAATACAGCTTTTTTGGTGAAAATATATGTGCGCTACCTCTCTCAAGAAGCAACAATTTCGTTGGTATATAGTCGATATCATATATCCATACACATGTATACAAACTAAAATCTGTTTATTTGAGATGTTTATGTTCATATAAAGTGTCGTAAAAATCGGATAAGTTGTGTCATATTACATTCTTCCACATCCGCATCAACAATATATATGTCATGATGTGCGTGACGAAATTCTTGCTAAATCCGTTAATAATGTTCTTATACCAACTAAGTAAGCAATACATCGCTTTACAATGCAGATTAAATCAACCTGGTTAGTATTGGAGTTCTCATTAGGCCACAGGTAGAAATACCAATTTGTATTGAAATTTCACGATTTCAAATAGGCGTTTCATTATTATATATTAGACCCCATAGTAAGGAGATAACACCTCCGAAAAAATACCCTCTCATTGTGAAAGTCTGCTAGTCAAGACATTTCAAACCGAATTCACTCTATTATATATGAAACTACCTTGTTGTTTAAATAATATTGCTGGCAAAATTTTGATATTGTTGATGTAATTTTTTGACTAGTTCTGATGTTCAACAAATAAGAGCGACATAGAGAACCTTCTGTGAGGCAATCAATGATCTGCTTTCATCAACCGGGCTCCTAAAGGCACTCTTAAAGAATCATACTAACGAGAAGAATCTTGCAACCTTTACTGATAGCCGGAAAGTATACTTAGGTACTTCTAGAGACCTACTTTCCAGGCTATTCAGTTACATCTAACAAAAATGTCAGATGGGCAATAAATTCATTCAAACCCATATTCCATCTCTTGGAAGAGACGGTGTTTTTCCCGCTTTAATCCAACAGGTAATAGAAGAGATTCTTCCTAATCCACCTTTATATATAAAAAAAGTTTCTTTTATAAATCAATGTCATAGTATCCAGCTTTAGTTCTAGTAGAATTCTTGTTGGTATCGTAGGATTTTGATGGACAGCTAGGATTTCTGTATCATCTGCGTAAGTAGAGACTTTCACGTAATTTGATGTTGGTAAGTCTGCTGTATAGATCAAGTACAACACTGGCCCCAGTACAATCATATAAATCTGTGGATGCGGTATTTTATTTCACCAAAAACTTTCGATTGAACAAATAATTTTCAATAATTTTACAGAAACTTTACGGTATATGCTCTAATTTTATGTAGAAGTCTTTTATGGGCTATATCTAGGACAGAACAGTATTTTTTTTGTTCAAGGGTGTTCCTGATTTCAGATAGGACTCTGTGAACTTGTTCCACTGTTCCGTGTTCTTCTCTAAATCCAAATTGATGTTCTGGTTCTTGCAACAGCATTTTTTCGAAAAGTTTTGAGAGAGTTGGGGATGATATGCTTACTATCAGATGTATCTGCCAAATTGATTAGCTTTTATTGATTTCCAACTTCCTCGTTCGGTGTAAACACTTCGCTAAGGTGTTTAGCAAAGGTATTTGTTATCTCTACATCACTTCTTGCCCAGCTTCCGTCAGACAGTCGTATTGGAGGGAATGAGAGTGTTGGTCGTTTCAGCTTACTTGAAGCTTTCCACAATGAGAAATCCGTTGCTTCAGTAGCTCTAAGTCTCTTAAAATGATGTTGAAGCTCTTCGTCATGTTTATTTAACAAAGCGATTTTTATCGTTTTAATTGCTTTCTTTAACCTTGATTTTAAGAGTTGGTGACCTGTGGAGCTTCCATTGCCTGCGTATAGAGCGTTTCGTCATTAGTAGTTGTTGAATATTCGGAGAAAGTTTACGTTTCTTAAAATAAGTAGACTTGATCTGCGTAGCGTAAATCGGCGTAGAAATCTTAGCGGCTCATTGAAGAATACTAGTTAGTTGTTGAACCACTACGTCTATTTCATATTTTGTCTTTAATGGAATATTTAACGAACACTTCCGGGTTATTGCAGACTTCAATAGAGACCAATTAGTATGTTGATTCGTCAAAAATCTAGATGGTGCTAGTGTTAGAACTTGCGTGTTAAGAGTTATTAACACCGGAGAGTGTTCAGAAGACAAATCGTAGCACGTTTTGGTCTTTACTAATGTCTCTGTAACACAAAAGTCAAGTAAATCGGGGATTTTTTGCCTGTCAGTTGGTCTTCATTCTGTATACAGTTGTTTTCCTTTCGTAGAAATAATCTCGAACCCCATTGAATATGCTTGTCGTTTTAGTCACATTCTGCTATGAACTTATCTCCTAGAGTTTTAAAGTAATTCGCGAATTGCTCGTTTTTAATTGAGTGTCTCGGTGGGCAGTAAAAGGCAGATGCATTTCCCTGACCACTCTTCTAGACTTGTCTGATTGACATACATATATTCTTGATGTGTATTGTGGAGTTGAACAAGGTAGTGTACTAGGACCACTAATGTTTTTAATTTTCATTAATGACATTTCGAAATAATCATTGAAAAATGAATAATCATTTTTGCTGATGTTTCTATGAAAAGTTCAAATACCTAGGAGTTACATTTGAATCTCATATGTTATGGGATAACTATACTTAAATAATATGTACGAAAATGGCTCCAGTGGTCAGACTTGTAAGAAGACTCTTATTATGTCCATATGTATACTGAGATTTATGTATTTTGCCCTTATACACCCGAGAATTCTATACGGAATAATCATTTTCAACAGGGTATTTCAACAGGTGCGCTTCAACTTTTTTCCGATAGGTCGGCGAACGACGCCATATTTTATTTTGTTCTTTTGTCATTTGGAAACTTCATTAGTATGCATTACATCATTGAACGCTACACACCTGAACAGCGATTGCAAATCGTGCAAATTTTTTATCAAAATAATCGTTCTGTTGCTGCTACTTTAAGAGTATTACGGCCATTTTACGGTCCATTTAACAAGCCAGCCCGTTCGACAATCGACCGTATAGTGGCAAAATTTGAGTCTAAGTTTTCGCTACATAATGTTCCGGTGCTCTCAAGAGCAAGATGTGCTCGAGGTGTTGAAAACATCGCTGCCGCTAGGGCTTCAGTTCAAGAACAATTGGGCCTTTCTGTGACATCATTGTGGCGAATTTAACGCGTAAAGATCTTGGCCTACATCCGTATAACATCAAGCTAACACAACAACTAAAGCCGTTTGACCATTTGAAGCGAATCCGATTCGTGAATTGCACTCAAGAGCAAATCGAAAATGATGCAGATTTTCACCGAAAAATCATCTTCAGCGGTGAGGTTCACTTTTGGCTAAATGGATTTGTCAACAAGCAGAATATGCGTTACTGGGCAGGAAGCAACCCAAACGTGATTCAAAAGGCACCGTTGCATCCCGAAAAAGTCACTGTTTGGTGCGGATTAAGTGCCGGCGGCGTCACGTTGACTAATTAGCCCTACCACAGAACTCCACTCCATAAGAATTAGTTTGCTCAAACTGGTAAATCCTGCACCGTAAAACCTTTAAGCAATCTCTTCTCTTAGGTTGAAAGAATAATAACAAAAACGAAAACTCTGTCCGTCTGGTGTCGTTTTGAAGCAGCTTTCGATAATACCACTTACGACACCATTGATACAGGAGCAGATAGCGCGTTTTTCCCGATTTCTATACAGTTGCAGGTGATTTATAAGTTTTTAAAAATGATAGACATTTGGTTGTGTACAGGTGGGACTTAACATCAACCCTAATAAAACAGTCATAATGATTCTCGTTTTGAATAGCACAACGATCCAATTTCCAAAAAAGTGAAGTATCTAAGAGTAATCCTAGATTAGGGATTGACTTGAAATAAACATATCAGCTAGATAACAAATCTACAGACTTTTTAATGAAAGCTTTATAGATACTGATCGTATCTAACCATTATCAGACTATGGACATCTAAGAGGGAAAAAATGTGTAAACTGTGGGTGACAAAATTCTTGCTAAATCCGTTAATACATCGCTTTACAATGCAAATTAAATCAATCTGGTTAGTATTGGAGTTCACATTAAGGTGCAGGAAGGAAAAGTCTGTATCCAACTTCCAAGACGGGAAGATTAACCAATTTGTATTGAGATTTAGCCAGACAAAACATTTGAAACCGATTTCACTTCATTATACATGAAACTACCTAGCTATCCTGACAAAATTATGATATTGTTTCTTTAAGTAAATCTAATGTTCATCAAGTAAGTGGAACCAAGGTTCACTGGTGGAATGTTGGAATAGAAATACTTAGAAGGAAAACAATAAAACTTTCCAATATAGCCAAACGCGCCGATGAATATAGGTTAGATGGGATAAATCGTCGAATTAAGACAACCTATGAGAATATATGATATGCATTCAACAACCAGGCTCCTAAAGGTACTCTAAACACAACATACTATTGAAAATCACCTTCGTCAGAAAGAGGATGCAACCTTTACTGATAGCCGGAAAGTACCATTAAGTACTACGTGAGACCTATTTTCATAATAAATTGGCAAGAAATTCATTGAAAGTCTTCTTTCATCTCCTGCAAGAGACGGGGTTTTCTTTCCTTAGTTAAGCAGAGAATGGAAGAGATTCTTTCTGATCCAGTTCGAACCTATCGAGCCAAATACATCTTTAGTTACATTCCTTGTACATGGAGAAAGATTATTTTATATCTAAAGGTAGAAGACGTCCTAATATCCAACCTTAGTCACATAGACCAATTAGAGTTACCACAGAAATCCACTCCATAAGAATGAGTTTACTCACCCAACCATTTGATCTATACCGTTACAGCTTTAAGCCATCTCTTCTTTGCAGATTAAGAGAATAATCACGGAAAATCAACTCGCTCTCTGTTTGGTGTCTTTATTAACATTGAAAAAGCTTTAGATAATACCTCTAATAGTAGAAGCTCTACTGAAATTGTGATAAAGAGGATAAAATGCTCTCTTGTGCTCCATCAATGGAGTCTAATATAGCAGCAGAGAGCGTTTTATTTCCTTTACTACAGCTTCAGGATGAGCTCCTCTATTTATACTGAGCCAACAACCCATGATAGCCGTTTGGTTGTAAACAGGTGGGACTTAACGTCGACCTTATAATAAAACAGTCATGCCATTCACAAAGAGTGAACAAAGTAGTTTTGAAGCGTGTAGCTGCTTACTGTTAATTGAATGTGTGTTGTACTACGAGTTGTTGCTTGTATCTTGTAATCCACTAGGCCAGTTTCGATCTGGCCAAAAATAGCGAGCCGTAATCAATTTACGAGTAGCACGGACTCCGGGATGCGATATGTTGTGTAAAACCTCGAATATCTTTCGATGTAATGGTTCTGCGATGTACATATGGGCGATTAGTGCCCGTTGAAGTTTCACAGTAGATCTCAAAGCCTGCGAGTTTGAAAAGCTCTAATTTCATGGTGGAATTAGTGTGACGTCCGAAACCAGAAAGTAGATTCTGAAGTTCTTAATCAGCTTTTTTGGCTGAGATGATTGTGTTGTAGTCGAAGTGTGTATAGACTGAGGCCGTTTCGATATCTGTGTTCCGGGATAGCGTATCTGCTACCACATTGTCGCGACTGTGTACATACCTATCTGATCATTTACATGAATATCTGTCGTAAATTGACTAATGTAATCCAAGTGGCGTGTTTGCCTTGGGTTACGTTCAGTTCTGGACTGAATTGCTCTGGTCAGAGGCTTATGGTCGGTGTAGATGGTGAATTCCCGACCCTCGACAAAATATCTAAAGTGTTTGACTGATTGATATGTTGCAAGTAATTCCCGATCGAATGCGGAATATTAAGTTTCAGCAGCCGATAGTTTCTTTGAGAAAAAACCCAATGGTTCCCAACAATTGATGTTATACTGTTGGAGAACCGCTCCTACCGCTGTATTCGATCCATCTGTGGTTACGCTGAATTTTGAGTCGTCTAACGGATGTGCTAACAGCGTTATGGTAACTAATTTGTTTTTTATCGTCTTGGGCTTTTTGAATAGATTAGCCAAGTGAGAATGAATTGGAGTGAGTGTTGTAAGTTTCCGAATAAATCGGTGATAATAGTTTACTATTCCGATGAATTATTGTATTCGTTTGATCGATGTTAGAGTTGGGAGTTCCGTAATGGCATTAATTCTTTCTGTTGAGGGAAGTATACCGTCCGGTGTTATCTTGTGGCTGAGGAAATAAAGGGTGGCTGTACCAAATACGCATTTTGAGCTCTTGATGTGTACACCAAACTCAGCAAATCTCTGGAAGAGTTGTTCCAAATGAAGTTTGTGTTGATCTTCGGTTTTTGATGCCACGAGAATGTCGTCGATGTAGACGTAAACGAAATGTAAATCTCGAACAACTTCGTTAATGAAGCGTTGGAATGTTTGTGTGGCATTTCGTAATCCAAATGGCATTCGTGTGAATTCAAAAAGGCCAAATGGTGTTGTGATTGCCGTTTTGTAAACATCTTCAGGTGCTAGTGGAATAAAATGGTGTATGCTCTGAACGCCACATGAAAGTGAATTCCCCCTCCTTTTGAGTTTGATTATGATGATCTATGTCGCGCCTGCTTTCGCCCACTTAGTAATTAGGCTTGTTGCGACATGAAACGAAGTTCCTGGATATTATCTGTGTCTTGAGAGCGCGAAATGAACCACCACGTATTTAGAAAGAAGGCAGATATTCCATTGTGGGAAGTTAAATTTTGCCGTTATTAGGGCAGGAGGGTATCACGTCGAGATCACCAATGAAGCGCATTATGCTTCCGGGCTTACTGTACGATTCGTATTTAAAAACGTTCAGTCGTGACGCGACAGTACTAGTGAATTACAAGAACTTAACTTGAAATATCGATTTTATTGAATTGCGTGTGGCATGAGCTAATTTGTGAGTTGTTCTGGTCGCCATTGTTTCTTAGATTTATAAAAAAAACTACACGCGCTTTTTGTCGAACGCTTAATGGCAGTACTTGAGAGGAAAACAAATATGAACTATTATATTTTATCAAACTGAAGGTAAAGGCGCAATTTTTACTTAATTAAGCTCAACGGCTATAACTTATTCAAGAGCAGCTATGAAGGTTCTGTTTGGGCTTCTCTTTTTATTGCATTAAAATAATGCAATAAAGTCATGTTATCGTGTAATCTGGAAGTAACTATATAAAAAGGCAATTTAGTGAGTCATAACATTCTGATCAAATTTCAAGGCCACCTTACCTTGCTGGCATTCCTCAATCCGTTTAATGTAGCATTCTCTATTCTGGATGAATATAGTCGAGAAAGACCCTCATTCGTAAAGGGATCTGACGTATGGTATATTGTCGGATCTAAGAAGGACAGTAAGACAAGGATAAGAGTCTTTAGACATGACCTGACCATATCCAAGTCTCTGAGGGTGGTTTTTTGAATATATCAGTTTTGGTGGTCCTAATAGGATCTTAGAAACGGCTGTCTTGAAATATCTTGGTATTTCATTTTCTAAATAACCGTTTTGGCAATAAATGCCTATGTGCTGTCAGCTGCCTTTATTCTCTGGAAGTTCATTATTATGGGACAGTTGATCAGAATTATAATACCATAAATCCAATAGAGATTTACTTGTTTGATGATGTATCCATTTGGGTATACAGAACGTATATTAGCAAATGAAATTGACCTTCCTGAAATAATACAGAGTGGGGCAAAAGTCCCGGTACCATTTTGATTGCCTATAACTTTGTTCAAAGAAAAAATAGTTTGTTCTTCCAATGCAGGCATAAGAAATTTCGACTCATGTCTTGGTACCATTCGGCAGTAACAGTAACTTCAACATCTTGGTCATTTTCAAAACCTATAGGGACCAATGATGTTTCCAGCATGAATACCACACCATACAGTTGTTTTAAGTGGATGCAATGACATTTGATGAATTATTTGAGGATTCTGTGCTCCCCAAATTGAGACGAAAAATCTTCAATTACACCAGACAACCTTAGGATTGCATTACTGTAATCAACTCGTTGATCAGGATCACTCGGTAGCAATTTTTGAACTAATTGAATTTTGTACGGGAACATGTTCAAATTAGTTTTCATAATTTGCGTTAAACTGTGTAGAAAACGAGACGTCCGTTGTCTTCCAGAACAAGTTCTGTCTGCTGTCGTACCGTACTGGCGAAAATTCGCATATAAACGATAAATTGTGGATATTGACACAATTTCTGCTCATTCTTGTGGCGTATATTTATTCATTATAAAATTGGGGCGTCTACACAGCACAATGTTTAAAGTGAAACTGAGCTAAACGTCTCTTAACCAAGATGGCGCACAATTAAAATGGTAGCGGGACTTTTGCCCCACACTGTATATGAAAGTGTCCTTGGTTTTTCGAGAATTGTTGTATAGTTATAGTTTGCCTCGGTTTGGTTCACAGTGGGGATTTTTCGTGTAAAAAACGAAGGTACCACTACCACCATTCCCAGTGCCACCACTTTAAAAATGTGTAAAGTTCGGCTTAATAACACATACAGATGTTTTTCACTGCATTATAGGCCAGAGTAACGAATCAAGTCTTATCTGTAGTCGATAAAATCAATACCCACCAAGATGTTCTCTTAGATGGTTGATTAACTATCTAAGAAAAGCGCGAGTTAAGACGTTAGAGAACGATTACCATATAAGCTCGTAGTTTGTATAGTAACTTGCACTTAGTACAAAAACCTTGGAGGTATTATATCTGGAATAACGCAATCGGTTTAAATCACATCTCCAGCACTTGACATATCCACTTGCCAGTATATTCACTATAAAAGATTTAGTTCGAGAGCTCCATAAGGTTCGAGTTATGAAGAATTGGTCCATGGAATAACATCGATGCGATTAGCAGTCGTGATGGCTGCAACTGATACACCATTTGGGATGTAGTACAACAATACTAGTGAACCTTTGAATTCATAAAGGTTCAACTCTTACATGCATTCATGACAACAGGTCTGATCAATACTCTGTACAATTCAGTATATATAAGTACTCACAAAGATCGATTGTGTGATAGATCTCTTCCACAATATCCATGAGTAATGAGAGATTCAAGATATTTGAATCTCACCACTCCTTCATCGTGTGGTTACCAGTATACTGAAATCAATAACGTCTTGTTCTCTAACACCAGAGATCAGAAAGATGTTTTCGAACATGAGATTAAAAAGTATCGAGGACCACGCATCTACCTGTCGAATTATTTGCAAAAATTCCCGATATCCTATTCACAACATTGACCCAGCATTATGACTGATTATATACCGGAAGGTTATAGAATGCCTTACATGATCAAAGACTCATGATGCAGAACTGGATTGTACATCAAAAATTTAAGGCTGCAAGACAAGGATACTGGGAGCTATTAGGACATTTTGAAACGTTTAAAGCTGGCGCATTACGAAGTAGTATACTCTCCAGTACTATATTCTCTATCGTAACAAAATCCGGTTCCAGTACCCTTACCCACCATCTGTAGGTGTTTTCTCTAATTTCTCTATTTTATTAATCTAAAAACCTGCTCGATGAACAAGATTGATTAAGTATACAAAAGTCCAAAACGACGAAATTGGTGAGGTCACGGAATGACATCTATACCTGTTTTGAAATGAAATGTCATCTATACCCGTGTGAGTTATAAATAATGAAAGCTTCATCGAAATGACGTCGACGCTTTTAAACGACAAAAACAAATGCATTCGGTCGATGCTTAGGATTAAAGCTTAGATATTCGCTAATGAAAAATGAACATATATAATCTTCATAATGACAACCATCTGAAAGGATTTCCCAACACCCCATGGAAATTAATTAAATTTTGGGAATATGTGCCCTGAACTTTTCTATCGTTTGGTGTTGTTGTTGTTGTTTTATTAAGATACAGAAATGATTGTCATATACATTAATCATACTGTTGCTATAAGTGATTTATTTCGTTATTATTTAGGTGCACACACACACACACAAACATATATATCCCGATAAGACATTTCGGAATTTTCTTTCATTATATTTCGTGAGGATTTCATTTCACATATGGCTGGATTAACGTAAATTAAATTAATTTTTTTTGATGATTATGTATCCCAACTGTACATGTATATATGGGGACGCAGGCGAACGGATTAAATATAAAAACTATATATTATTGAAATTTATTGTTTATTTTCAGGCGAGAGTGTATCTGCTGTCGGCCGGATTTTCCCTCGCTTTTGGCTCAATGTTTGCCAAAACCTATAGGGTACATCGAATTTTCACACATACCGGAGGTAGTGTATGCCGCGACAAAATGCTACAAGACACCCAACTAATATCACTCGTATGTGCTCTACTCCTGCTCGATGCCCTCGTTGTCACACTTTGGGTGGTCACCGATCCGATGGAACGATATCTGAATAATTTATCGATAGAAAAAAGTTTGGTCGATCGCAGCGTAGAATATCAGTTACAAGTCGAAGTTTGTCGATCGCATCACACCCAGTTTTGGTTGGGTGCTCTGTACGCGTATAAAGGATTACTGCTCGTGCTTGAGGTGTATATGGCGTGGGAGACACGACATGTAAAAATCCCAGCCCTTAATGATTCTCAATATATTGGTGTTTCGGTTTACAGCGTCGTGATAACAAGCGTCATTGTTGTCGTTCTGGCCAATTTAATATCCGAACGTGTGACACTTGCGTTCATCACAATCACAGTATTGATTTTAACGTCGACAACAGCAACGCTATGCCTATCGTTTGTACCAAAAATCAATGATATTTGGGTGAGGGGCGATATAACCGACCCCGTTATTCATAGTATGGGACTTAAAATGGAGTGCAATACGCGGCGATTTGTAACCGACGATCGACGAGAATTGCAGTATCGAGTTGAAGTACAAAATCGTGTTTATAAAAAGGAAATGGCAGCACTCGATGCTGAAATTTTGAAATTAGAACGACTTCTCGAGGGCCGATCGTCAACTTCGTCGTCTAATAATTCGTTGCCGCAACATTTACGACCCGAGGTGACGATAATAAGTGATTTTGGTGCTTCGGATCGTAATAGTCATAAAAATTTGCGAACACCAAGCATAACGGGTGGTTTACCATTATTGTTACTATCGGTATTGCCACCGGTGATTCCACGGGCTAGTTGGCCCTCTGCGGACCACATGCAAATACCGATGAGACGATCGGTCACCTTTAGTTCACAACCCCAGCTGGACGATGGTCTTACCGGTATTCGACTACCCGCAATCGATCTACTTAATCTACGACTAACACACCAACAGGCAACGTCTGACAATCGTACCGGGCTGCTCGACAAAATTAAAGGTTTATTCGGCTCACGAACACCAAGTCGTAAACCATCGACCGCATCGATGTCGGGCAGTGGTGGCAATTCGAGTGGTATCGCAGCCGCGCTCAAAGCCCACATGGGCCTACTAACTGGTTTAGTTCCATCGACTGGTACCGCATCATGTCATGCACTCAACACCCATCACACATCGCAAAATCATTTGAATACGCTACGCAAAAAATCGATCGCACTTAGCGGCACCGCCATCAATTCAACAAATCTAGAAGTACTCGATCCATTTTTCCATCATCATCGGACGCGCAAAATGTCGACCGCATTTATAATCAGTGGCAATCCGAATTCACCAAATGTCGCCGTTACAAAACCACCGCCCGATAACAATCCAACGACGTACACAGAAATTGAATCGGAACCACGAGTTAATTTCCAACTACCGGCCCAACGACGACCATCGATCTATCATCAAAATTCACAACCGACACTGAGGGAGAGGGTTAAGGGTTCGCCACGCTTTCCACATCGAATTGTGCCAACGAGTAGTTTGAACGCCCTCGAGGATCATAAAAAAGGATCAACGTTGAATCTATTAAATTCGACAGGTAGGTGCCCATCTCGAGTTACAATCTCGCATTATATAAATATTACGGTTTTTTGTAGAGCGCCGAGCCTCGAGCCAACAACAATTTGGCTCCAAAATGAAGTGGAAATCAATGGAGGAGCACACGATATTTGGCGAATCAAAGACATGAGATAACCATAAACCAAATTATATATAATTACCAGTTCTATAGACGGATCCAATTCCAAAGCCAATTGTTAAATATTGTTATGTGTGATCTTCCACTTTTATATGTTGTACAGTCCTGTCTCCCACTACACTTAGATTAGATGCATAGTCTATAATTACGATCACCACAAACAAAACACTGTCACATGTTAACTTGATAATTTTTAAGATTTTAGAATTTTTAGCCAACAATCTCGAATTACCTATCTAGTTTAAGATGATCTCAATTTAGAACGTAAGTAATCTGAACGTACCTAAAACCAACACTAATTCCTTAATATTTTTAACAAAATACCAATACAACAATTAATTTATTTATATAAGTGTAATAATTAAGAAAGCATAATTCTATTTTTAATTAAAAAAAAAAACAAATATTATAAAATTATGGCAATCATGGATTTAATAGAATTTAAAATTTTTATTGATAATTTTTAAGGTTATGTACTAGATAAATTAATAAAAGTTAGGTTATGTTTATATATAGATTATATTTCGGATGGTGGATTCAAATTGGTAACAGCCCTGATGGTATGATGGGTTTCCCTTGTCTGATTTTGGACCTCTAGTAGAGTTCGATTCATCTCTCCAAGTTTTGCTTAAGATGGTTTGCTTCGGGTAACACTATACTCTGCCTGTTTATTGTTGCATTTTCTACTCTCCGGTCGCTTTATGGATCCTTTTCTAGGAACTTTTTCCCAAAACACAGTCATATGAACTTTTTGGTGATATTCTACTTGTAATTCCATATTAAACCACCAGAAAGCACCACCATATACAGGACGTATGAAATGAGTTCCTCGCTTTGTTAATGCATTGGTTAACGTTTTTGTCAGTGCTATCGAACCTCATTACAATCTGAAGGCTAAATCGGAAATTATTGATACTGCATGTCTTCGCAATTGAGTGCTAGCAATCCGGCATCATTTTCGTTATATAACACATTTATTGTAGATAGCTAGTGCATGACTAGGAGGATTTGGTCCTAGTTTCTTTGCTGTAACTATGTGTGAAATCAGTTCTATACTGTATGGGTATGAGGCATGGAAACACCCAGAAAAAGTGATTCAGACTTAGAGACCGAAATAAAGAGATGAAAGTGGTGATCGATTGACCATACGCTGAGGAAATCACCAAGTGATATAACGAGGATGTTTTTGTACCAAAGCCCGCAAAGGAAATGGAAAGTAGGAAGCCCAGCGATGACTTGGAAGAGAACAATGCTAGTTTAAACGAAACAACTAGATTTTAGCCTAGAATGCACACCCTATGCACCTAAAATATTTCCATTGGTGTAACGTCCACATTTTTCATTTTTATGTCGTTGTTTGTATAGCAAAGTCAACCAAGACCATTACTTCCAATATTGAACTATCATTGTTGGTTTCTTTAAACTGATTTTTTATCAGTTTTCTCAATCTATTACATAGATGTTGCCTTGACTCTAGTCATCTTTAGGGCAAATATTAGTTACAGGTCAATTTTTACCGGAATAAAGTGTAACGATTTTGTTTGGGACAGATTGAGTCCAAGAACTCAAAATGTAGGATATTTGTGCCAGACCTATTCCAAGACTAGAAGAATTTCTGGAAAATAGTGCTGGATGAAGTTTTGACCTCTTCCTTTGTAATATTCAAAGCTTCATAGACGGAGCCAGTCAACCTGAGTAGTGGAACATCTTTTAGATTATTATAAATGTCCGGATTATGCTTCCCTTACAAACCGAAGGAGAAACCGTCGTACAAAAGGTGTATTGTACGTTTACAATATATGAAACTGACGTTAATTAACTTGGCTGCCAAAACCTTGCACTTTGAGTAAGAATCGTATGGAAATTCTTAACGCTAGTCACAAATAAATATTTCAATTCGAGTCGAAGGTCTACTATATGGTTACAATCAGTGATGATATATTAACACAAACCTGATCCACTAATGGTATGAGGAGCCAGAAACCGAACTATACAGGTTGGTATAGAGCTGTAAGTAATGGGTGGATTGTAATATGGAATGTAGTGTGGATGAGTTCAGTGTGTAAATGGTTCGTGCCACAACTGTCCGAAAGGACTTCATGATATCCATTTGATACTTCAGAACGTATTATCATTGTACATGAGTTTCTTTAAATTGTGGTCTATTGCATGAGTAACATGAGACCTATAAGAGCTACTACCTCATGACTTTATTTGTTCTTCGATGGTTTCATATGAATAGTTAAGCAAATAACGATATTCCTTTTTATATGTCAGCTCTTTTATCAGCCTTATATTAGTAACTAATCCTTCGGTTCTCATGGCCATCAAAATTTTTGATGGTGCTTTGCCACAATCACTCTTTGTAATAATGCCTTGATTATACGTTAAACTCATTCACGCATGGCGTTTTGTTGATCTCTCGTGACTCAGGCTCGATTGACCTACTGTGACATCCCCTGCCAGATGTACATTCTCATTCCCGAATTCATTTGTTTTTCGAATGAAACTTCATATATCCGGTATCTTCAAGATCGTCAGTGAATCCTCAAATAGGATCGTTAATTTTTCTTCCTCTCCTCCGCCTAACTATTCGTAATTTACGTTGTTCTGGGAAAAATGTCCCGTGAGAATGTCCAGCAAGATTCTCAAAGTATGTCTATCATAATTCCATCTTCTGTTCCGAAGAAGATTTTGGATAGGCGACAAAAGATGAGGTTTGCCTTTCTTTTAGGGTGCAGACCATCAAAGTAAGAGGTACTAACGCCACTCCTAGAATGAGCATAGGTCCCATCTCCAAAACTAGTTTTGATGAAACAGTATTGGAGTCAAACGCATTAAGAGCAACTTGGTTGACAGATATGATCAAATAAGAGAATGAACGTAACAAGAAGATCGTTGCTGCTAGTCCACCGTCCGAAGCTCTTTATTAAATTTATATAATACAAAATACAATAAATGTGATTTTAATTATAATATAATAAATAATTTCGAAACTAAAACATTAAATACATATTTAGACACAAAAAATTAAAAATAATGTAAAATATAAAAAAATTAAAAATTATGAATTTTTAAGAATCAAACCAATGGAGCAAACATCTTATGATTTTAGACTGTAGAAGTGCAAACAAAACTATTAAATAAATAAATTTATTTAATTTGTTTTTATGTCACCATGTCTAATTATAAAGTAGCTAATAATATAATAATTATCTCTGTCAAATTATAAACATTATTATTATAAATAAACAATTGAGCAATAAAATTGCTCAAAATCACCCAAAACAAAATCAGTATAATATATTGTGTATTAGAGAGATATAAAATTTTAGAAAATTTTTAACACATTCTTTTAATTAAAATTAGTTAGAATTAAATAAAACATAAATTTAATGTTTATATATAAAAAAAATAAATAAATAAATTATTAAACAAAACAAAATATGTTTCAGAACCATGATTAACACAGCAATAACATTTTAAACAGAACAAAAACGTAGCAAATATGTTATATTTTAATAATAACAAATTTTAATTTTGATGTAAATAAATAATTAAAACAAAAATTTAAAACATTAAAATGATGATGTCAAATCAAAAACATAACAATGATCTGTAGTTTGAATTTATGTGAAGAAAAGCAAGACGATTCGGTTTTGATAGCCTACCTGGTACAGGAGGATGTGAGCTCTCTTTCACCCTATAGTGTATGAAAGATGGTTTGGTCTTTGAGTTTGAGACAAAAACTTCAAAAAACGATAATATTGGTTGAGAGCACCCTGACCTTAAAAAAGAGGAACATCAAATGTTCCAAAGATTATCCTTTCGAATCGCAAAACCAACAATTACATATAGATACACGAAGCGCAATATAGCTTAGTATAGTAAGCACCTACGTCATTTTAGCCAAATTAGAGATAAGCACCTATTTTATTCATGTTTGCCAGTTGGTGTATCGTCGAGTTTAGGCAGTCCCAAGAAGACTTACATTAACAAATGTCTAACTTGAGTTCCTTTTAATCATTTTTCCGCAAAAACGACATTATAAAGCTAGTAGCATCCATTTTGGCATATACAGTTGAAAGACTAGCATGATATGTATTCTCGGAACTACAACAGGATATGTAGGCAATGCATTCATACTTATATTTTTAACGTGGTTATGAAGCATCCTTTTCGACATTTGAGTGTTTAGTAGAGGTTGCTCTTAAAAAGACCCCATCGAAGCAGTCGGGTATCTTCGCATTGACGATGTTAACAAACAATTTCAAATCTAGGTGACATGTTGATTTTAAGATCGTCCTGTATACTCATCATTGTCATCATATAAGTTGATGATGTAAAATTCGTTAGATAACCATTTGAATAGTGAGTAATTAAGCACTGTTGTGATTTTACATGTAACATTTTTTTTTACATTTTAGGTAAATTATGTAAACAACAGTGTAAATTGCATAAAACGTAGATTACATGTAAAAGACGAAGACAACATCATTCGCAGAGCCATCTATTTAATCGCTGTGCGATTAAATGTGTATTTGTAAAATCAGTCGGTTTTCAAGTCCACGTTATAAGTGTCACGTCATTTTTTCACCTTCACGCGAGCCAGTTAAAGTGATTTTTAACGAAAGTAACCCGTTAACAATTTTAATCTAAACCAAACTTATTGTGACATTCAGTATGTAGTCGAAAAAAATTGTACACAGTTAATTATTTCACAAACTCTATTCATAAAATAGTAAGAGGATTTTTTAACAGATGGTGTTTTAGTTACAATAAAATTTGATAAGAGATGGCGCGTCAGTTTTTACATAAAATCGTTTTTTAGGTTTTTTACATATAGAATGTAAAAAATAACCTTATGTAAAAACTCGTGTAAATTACATGATGTAATTTACACGCCCAACTGTGGTGGTTGATAGTCGAAAAACCTAGTCAAGTGGACTTCAGCAGCGATTCGGTCTGCCGATTGTTTCGTCGTCAATTTCTTCCGAATCTTCAATGATGTGTGTAGCCACGTATTGTCATGATGGAAAACAACTCCCTTTCTGTTGGCCAATTCTGGTCGCTCTTTCTACATTGTTTCGGTCAAACGGTCGAATTGTGCATAGTATAGTACAAAGTAGATGGTTTCGCCACGTTACAGTAGCTCATAATGGTCAACCTTGTTTGCCATCAATCCAGGCTTTGAAGTTGTGTTTTTCAGCATGTTTTTGCAACGTTTTTACCTTTTTTTATAGTAAAAACGCGTCGCATAGTATATTTCTTCAGATATTTCCCTCATTTTCAAATATAACTTTTTACAAAAGCATGAAATTATCAAACAATCTTCAGAATCGATGGGAGCTGAAAGCTTACCCAGTCCCAAGTAGGCTTCACAATGTTTAACACAACTTTCTTTTTATCTTATTTTCACAAAAATCACATTAAAAAGCTTGTATTCATTTTCCCAGTTGGCATACAGTTGAAAGCCATGCTAGTTGGTAGGTATTCTTAGAATTACAACAGGATTTGTAACAAGCCTTTTTTTAACAGTTGGCCCGTACCGTGACAACAATTTGACTCCATCGGTTTCGATTACGAGCGAGCTCCTCATATTGTTGCAAACAATTGCAAGATGCCAGATCACTCTCTCTGCCGTACAGCCATCGTTGCCGACAGCAACCTCTTCGCTTAACGAAAGGAGGCTCTCCCTTTAAGGATCACTGTGTTATTCTAACCGCGTACTCGCTGTCCTTTGATTGATATTTAAATCATTAGGAACATTGAACCGTCATGACATTTGAAACAGAGGCCCAATGAAGCACTCATTTTCCGTAATGAGTGATACAATTAATTGTTTTATCTGAGTTGGTGGTAAGTTCCTCCTGTATATTCATCATTGTCATCTAATGTTGAACATTTAATTGCACATTAAATAAACATTTGAATATTGAACATAATCGTCGAGGCCATATTAGCCATCGTGCAATTTAGAACAACCAGAACAGTAGCGTGTTTCTTAGATTGAGAAAAAATCTTTTACACTCAATGAAAACAAAACTCGTTTTGGATATCCCAGAATTTTGTACCTCGTCGTTGGGCATCCTCTAACCAACATTCCTTCCACTTAATCACCATCCACTGTCAATTGATTTAATTTGAAAACGTTGACCATTAATGAACACAATAAATTCAGATGACTAACATGGCCAATCCAGTGTTAATTTAACATCTCAAACAGTTTGGTATAGCCCATCAACGCGATATCGGCCTATAGGTTTGAAATATTTTAGGTGTCTCGAGTCACCATATCAACAGAAGAATGACACGTTTGTAAAATGACATATTTACCATTCATTTAAGCCAATAATAATCCAGGATAGGATCATCAACTAAGTTAACATTTGATTTTCCAAAATACATAAACACTCTCAAATATAGAATCGCGTATAAATGGAATCGTAATCGGAAATAAAACCCGCGTGTAGAGTGAATTTTGGACACGAGTAGTGAATGTACCCAACAGATTATTTCTCCTCCCTTGCATTGTTTTGGATGTGACTTTGTGTATCCAGTGAAGGGAAGGCCTATTTCAACTCAATCTTTTCAGAAATCTGAACTCTGAAAGACAGTGACGTACCTACCAAAAAGGTTGAATAATTTGACATTTAAAAATTACCATAATACTTCCATCAGACATGTAGGATGACTTCTCAGGTATAAAAACATAAAATATGTTTCGACGCCACTTTGTCTGACATATGGAAAGGTATCTGATCGCCCTCCTTCTCTTATATTGAGACGTCACCAATAGTGATAAAATAATAGCCTCTATCTTGCATACGAGTGGCTATAAGTGATACACATCTTCTGAACATCTGTGGCAGCAGATTAATCGCCTTCACTGAACAAACAAAGGTCACAATGTAAATTTAATCCAAAAAATTGGACCTGTAACAACGTTTTAGAAGATCTTAGCCAGCAAACTCCTAATAAATACTCCTAATAAACTCCTATTTCTTAAATTTCCTCCAATCAAATGGATGTGTGGAATAATTACTGAAACTCATCAAAGAACAAACATGTTCAACGCGGCCCCCCAAGAGAATAAAAGAGACGTTTCGGGAGTTTGCGGCAGAAATCGAGCGGTTAGTACGTCTCGCTCACAACAGCATGATGAGTGTATATACAAAGCGGATGAAGATCGACAGAAGCAAGCGCTACTTACGAACAAATGACGAGTGTAACTATAGGATAGCTACGATTGAATAGAAAATAATTGAAAACCCACGGGGTGCCTGGATCGCAAGAGGAAAATGAGATGTGGGATTTGTGATAAAATTGGTCAAATCTCGAAGAAATTTTGGGGAATTAGGAGTAAACAGGCGAGAATTTAAATCTCACCTAGGTCCCGAAGACGACTAGAAAAAACGAAACGGACGGCCGAGGAGGAAGGCTATGCAATTGAACAATTCTCTAATAAACTGACCAGAAGTGGAGACAGCTTTACAATAAAAAGTGAAGTAGAACATTGGATTCGGGAACAATGAAGAGGATTGTGCGAGCTGATGTAATAAGGCAATAAATCGGCTGTTAAGGGTAAAAAGAAGGTAGACATGAAAAAATGGTTGCGGATAAAATGGATGAGGTCATTCTGGGTACAGGCTTCATAAGGGAAATCGAATTGGTATTGGATGTTAAATTTTTATAACATCGAAGCATTTTAGGTCATCGTTTGAAATGTTAAGCACCTTCGGAGCAATTTATTAAGGCCAGTAGGTCGAATGAAACATGTAAACAGTTGATGTGCAAGTGATAATAAAGAATGAAGTGTAAAATTTATAGTTTTAAATTTTTATATTCACAATCCAGTGATCGAACCGGATAATGAATTTAAAAAAAAATCAATTTCATTCCGGCCACTATATTTTGCGTCAGTCGACACATATCGGATAAATGCAAAACTATACTTTTTTATCTCGATTGTAGATGTCACTACGAAACAACATAGAATCGAATCCAAACTTAATTAAATATGCTGCCACCTTTTTTTAACCACAAAAGTATTAAATTTATCAAAGATCCAAACCACAACTAATTTTAGTAGCGACAACTATTAACTTTTATATAGAACTATATAAAATAATTTTGTTAACCAAGAGATAGATGGCAAAAGTAGTACATAAAATGAAACGAACTAAGCTTTCTAAAATTAACTTTTTATTTCGGCCGATACTATAATTTGCCAGTCACTATTCCCGAATTAAAATAACCGAAAGGAAATATTTCGACTCGTTGATCAATAAAAACATATAAAAATAGGCCGCATTACCGTGTTGCTATGGTAACAGATGGCTCATTCACACACACACATATATCTTATATACAAATGAACGAATGGAAAAGCACAAAAAAAGCTTGTATATATAAGGTATTTATTAACAATCGGAGAAAATTTTCATTTCGAATGTTTAGGTGCTGTACATAGTTTTTCTACATACTCGCGTACATATATAAAAACGAATATGCTAATCAAATGTTCATATTATCAAGGTAAAAAGGAAACGGCAACCTAAGGAAAATGTATTTTCGGTTTTTGGAAATTTTTGTGTGTATACATATATGGTATATACAAAATGGAAAATATTTAAACGGTAATCAATACTTTTCTATCTATACATACACACACAGTTGTGTGTATTGTGTTGTATGTATAATTATGAAAATTGTGGTACGGCGGTATCGAAGTTGGAAAAAAAACACAATGGGTGGAAAATGAATATAATTAGGGTCAAGGGCAGCCGAAGGATATTTGTTTAGATATGTGTATATACCAAGTCGACGGCTGACAGAATTGAGTTGCGCTCGCGCACTCGTGTAACAAAAGTGCAAAGTATATGTACGAGTATATCGTTAAATGGTTACATAAGTAAAGTAAATATCTGCGGTGATATATACAATGACATGAAATCATAAGACAAAAACTGCTTTTCTATATAAATTTTACGACAGCAAATATTAATTTTTTTTTTTTTATTACAAACGCTATTATTAAAAGATACAGCCTTGAATACAAGCATAACTTAAAGTTTATTTAATAAAATTTGAATAATTTATATTAAAAATAAAATATAATAAATAGAAATACCTATATTAGGTTGTTTCATATATCGTGTCGGTTTTTATATAAGAATCGAACTAAAAGTTTGTTCAATCGACCCAGTTATGAGTTTTGTATGTACATATATTGTGTGTTGGTTTTAACAGAGTATTTCACAACAATCGTTTATTAGAAAAATATTAGGTTTTATTACATTTATGTGAGTTATGTATGTGCACTAACTAATAATTAATTTTAATGGCGGTTTTATTATGTTTTTTAATCTATTCGCTGACGATATACATACATATGTGTGTTCATGATGCGATGTTAGATTAGTATTAGACGAATACCTTGACACACATTTTTATGTTTTTTGTAAATGTTTAAGTCTATAATATAAGATGCCTACAACTATACAAAAACTTCACTGTCAGTGTTGATTTAAAATGTCAATACTTTTTAGTGCTTATGAATGATTTGAAAATACCAAATTTGGAAAAGAACACTTTCTGGTTATGTAACTGCACGACCGTAAACAAAATGATGCAAGAATTTAAATATTTCAGATTTGCTAGTCCATTATGGGTTCGAAGTGCATTTAGAATTAGTCAAAGTCTGATGTTTGTAGATTTACACAACATAAGGACGTGCTCAAAGGTGCAGACCTACTTATACGCACTGTCTTCTACAAAAAGGCACTACTTTGAGTGCCAATTTGTACCTTATTAAAATTAGTCGATTAAGTATAAATTCGGCTATGATTTGAAACAAACACTGGCCTAACTCAATATAGAATAGATCTTGAACTCCGACACCAATCTTATGTTTGAAATATTCGATGCGATCTGCAGCAAAACTGGCCTGAGTAGCTTACTCTAGATTAGTTTCTTGAACTGACTAGCAGAACAGACCGTAATTAAAATACTTTCAGCATGGTCCAATCAGCTTAGTTCTGTCCAAGTTAATATCTGCTCAGAAAGATACTATTTTGCAGATAGTATCGTAGTTTTAATACTTTCACTCCTTCGATTAAAACTTTCTAGTGTACAGGACACTATAGTATCACTCCAAGAAACAACAAGGCTTAAAACTGTCTTGACCACCAACTCGCAATTTGTAACAAAATGTTAGTAGAAGCAAATTCGAAAAGTTTAGACCAGGAATGCTATATAGGTTGGGTTGCTGTGCAATGGTGGAATGTCCGTCTCAATAGTGTAATGTAGGATTTGAATGTTTAAGATTAATTATAAGTATAAGTTGCAAATAAAAATACTCCAATGTACTGTAATAACACGGCTCTCCTGCCGACAGCAAAATTACGTATTACATAACCCAGAAAAGACCTCCAGAATATGAAATCTGATTCTAGAGAAATATTTAGCTTTTGAGTGGCAGGTTTCCAGAAACTCCATATGAGTTCACTAAAATAAGTGAGGACAAACTCCTTTAAGATTCAGTTGGGTCAAGTACTTTGGTTGAGTCTCTGAGATCTCTGGTTCTAGAAAAAAGTCTGGAGTACGGATATAGACTGCTACCTCTTTCGGCATCAAATTTTATTTATTTTAATTTTAACGATCTGCACATTGCATAGCTGACATTGAAGGTGGGTTGGTCCGTGAATTCTGCACTCCAACAGGAGTCACAGATGTGTTCATTGACACCACCGATTGTAATCAGATGGTGAAAAATCTCATTTGCATCCTGCCTCGGGATTTGAACCCAGTAGCTCCCACTTTTACTGCCGTAACTTTTAACCAAAGCACCATTTGGTCGGTTGCTTAATCAGCTCTCGTTTATCACCGGATCTCTCATAAAGCTAGATAGCTTTATGTTCCACTTTTGTATTCTGAAATTTGGACCCCAGATGTTGACTCAATCTAAAATGCAATATAAAGTTGTCATATTTCACGAAACATACCTGTCACTCTCAAACAGCTGATATTGAATTTCGGTCGACTTCATCTAAGTAGTTTCCAGAACGATTGTTTGGTTCCAATGTTTTCATTCCTCGGTTAGTGTGGCCATTTCGGCATTCAAATTCCAAAACCTAGCTGGATCAGGTAATCTCGTATACCAGAGGTTTAGCGATTCGATTTGGTTTATCCATGCTGTGGACTAACCTGAAAATTTAAATAAATTGAATTGTACTTTGATGATTTTTCATCCCGCATTCATCACCAATATACACAGATATTGTCAGCCGCATTATTATGTAAATCGAATATAATATGCAAAATCTGCAAAATCTCTACCACAAATAAAAATCGATTAAGCCTCCCAAAACATACACACATTTCATTGAAAATCTCTGCATATCCAAATTTAATATTTTGCAATCCATTTCATTTGTGTTCAAACCCAAATCATCATTAATGTATGTACTAAATGTTGATTTGGGGATTTTGTACCTCTCTATATACATAAGACACATCATTTTTTATCTTAAATTATTGATGTAAAATTGCGGAACAGCATTGTCCGGAATTTATGTGCTTCACTCGAAATCAGATCTATATTTAAACGCCTGTGGACGCCTGTTTAATTGCTTATGTATCAATGTGTATATATACAGTCAATTGGGTTCGCTGTCGTTGAGATTCTTTTCGTGGAAATGTTTTACTATAAAAGTGTAGTATTGAGCGTACGACAGCCTACGCACAAAATTTTGTATCGACGTTAGTGGGATGCGCATAATGAGGCGCACAAACAATACAATTTTGTAGTAGTATGCTAGTAAATAAAATACTCGCACGTGAGAATCGTAGTAGATTTGGCAATGACCGTTTAAATGACACAGAGGTTAAAGCTAGAAATTATACGACCGGGAAAGATATCATCAACCGGACGAGTTGTGCTGGAGAGCTAGTGTTTCAAATGTTACTTCATATCATATACGATGATCAAGCCGACTATTTATGCCATTATACATGCTTTGTATTTGTTTGGATCATATGTTTGTAGTGTTGATTGTAGTTTGTAGTTTGTAGTGTTACATATCTGACAGCGTTTGTATTCTTGTCTTACCATTTAATATCCTAAACTCGTGTTAATTTCACGACAGAGTTTAACTTTCACACCAACACTTCTCCAGTGACACATTACTGATTTCCATATTCCACGTCACCATCTTTCTTCGATTACAGTTTTGTTATGCACCCACTAAATCTAGTATGATTTTCTAACCTGGTTGAATTCCTTCACTAACAACCACATATATATCCCATTGTCATGTTTTGGTAATGTGAGAGTTAACGAAACAGACATTCTTCCCAAACCGGTGTAAAGCTCAACTATAGAGACTTCGCCTCGACACAACAAATATAAGGCAAAGTTTTAACGAACCCTATCAACGGCCGAACTGACATATAGATAAACTGATGGATGTTTTGAGGTTGGCGGATTCCACATGAAGGTTCACCATTGGCTTCAAACCCACGAATCAAACAGTTCTTCAATTAGTTCATACAGATAATGAACAATTTGTCACTGAGTAGAAATGAACCACCCGCAAAATGTAAAGCTCTGAAGATCGCGGGAAAGAAAACTGAAAGTAATAGAAATCTATTACGGACAACTAGTTATAAAACCAACTGGTTAATGAATATTAATCACGATGCTGTCTAAGGGAATTTTTTAATAATCTTGACCGTCATTTTCAACTCACGGAGCTCATGAGACTCACTGAAGTTTTAAGACAGTACTTCACGCACAAAACATCTTTAAAATAAGTGACGAAAGCGCTGGACACTGTAGCTTTGCTGAACACTTTACCAATAATGTACTCTGTATACTGACCCTTAATGCCCACAACAAGTTGAAATTTTACACATCCAGATGAGCCAGAAGCTTTTATCCAAAACAGATGTAAGATATCCAATGTATGTTTTGAGATAGAACTGAAGGCTACCACGTATTTTTTTTAATGGGTAAAGTGAGGAAATCTTGAAGAAGACAAAACTTCGATGGGCAAACGTCTCAGCAACAGTGACGGATTTATACCATCTAAACCCACACACCCTCATTCATCCTCCATGCGGAACTATCGTTAGACATTACTTCGCATGGAGGTGACTAATTAATAAACTGTTTATTCTCTCCAGCGTCTCGACCTAAGATGAGATTGCCACCGCTATCTATTCATAGTATGATGTTCTTCTTTAACTCGCTCTAAGCGCCTCAGCTCCTTCAGTACTACTGCCGCCGTGTGACTCACAGCATTCCACGGTTCTTCAGACACAATCATCAGTTCAACTATATTGTCGGGTGTTGGTCGCTGCTTTAGGACATTTTGTCTAAAGACTCAGTTGTCTTGAACCGTGGGCATTGAAAGAAAATATGTCCCAAATGTTCTTCTGATTCATGGCAGATGGAACATTCTGGAGTGCCCCCTAATTAACTGTGTCAGGTAGTAATTAACTTCACCATGTCGCCCATTTATCTACTTTTCGATGGATCCACCGGCTTTTTTCTGAGCTAGCCCAGCGCCTTTGCCATGATGCCACTGTTGCAATGCATTCTGATGCTCTACTTTCTAGTTGTTGTCGTTATAGGTACCATTTCTTCCGTTCCTTTGCAAGTAGATCGATGGTGATCATCCCTGCAATAACAAGAGTCGCGTCATCGGATATTGTACGAAAGCCACATATCACTCTTCAAGCACCTAGGCGGTAAACCGATTGCAACTTGCATCTGTACGATTTAATATCCATTCATCATATTTGATTGAATATCCATATCATGCAGGTGATCCATATAGAATGATGGATGTTACCACATTTACCAGCAGAATCCTTCGACTCTGTCTTGGCCCTCCTATGTTGGGCATAATGCAATATTGGGAGAGGGCTACAGTTACGTTGGCAGTTTTTCTACTCACTATCATTAGGTGCTCCTTAAAGATTATGCGTACATCAATTTGAACGAAGCCTGCGAGGGAATTAAAATTCCTCCAACAACATGATCTGAAATGATCCTCCTTATGTTCACCGGTACTTGCAGTTCATATAGAACATTGAGAATATAGTCCCATTTGGCCGAGTTGGACGCATTCTTGATATCCAGTGTAACCACTACACATTATTTTTTGGAGCCCCCATCCATCTTCTACCATCTGTCATTTCCTTTTTGTCACTTCTTTTTCAATTGCGTCGATTGTCGATCGAGGCTTTCTAAATCCATATTGTCGCCCGGCAAGGTTTCCGGCACTTTTCACATCTTTCTCCAATCTGTTTTGTGTATAATATGTGCCCTAATACTTTGTCAACCGTACGCAACATGCACAATGGTCGGTACGCCGATGAATCTTCTGGAGGTTTATTTGTCTTTGGCAACAAAACCAGGCGCTGCCTCTTCCTTCGTTCCGGAAATACCCATTTTCTCAGACACGAGCTGTAAACTTCTATGAATTCGTCAGATCTAGCTCGGATGGCGGCCTTTAAAGCATTATTTAGAATATTGTGAGGTCCAAGAGCTTTTTAATTCCCAAATCGTAGATATGCTCTCATGAGTTCTTCTGTTGATACCAAGGGTACTTCCTCTGAACCAGATGTAACATCAACGGCAGGGATTAAATCATTTTGTTACGGGATTCTATAGGGTATTCATGACGATTGTATAGGGTCTTTCTTCATTAGTCACGGTCCACTTAATATCACAACTCTTTCCAGCACTGACGCTAACTCGGTTTTATTGCCTGATTAAACTGATTTCGGTCATCCAAGTATGTTTCGTGTAATTTTCTTACACTTGCTTTCTGGCATCCAAGTATGTTTCTCTACACCAGGCACGTTGGTATTTTCTCCTTGCATGATGGCACATCCGGCGCAATTGTGCAATCTGCTCAGTCCACGAGTAAGCTTCTACCATAGTTTTACAGCAAGCGTTGGCGGTCACTATGAGTGTATTGTTCACTGATTTTTCATGCAGACACCAATCGTGTCATCCAGCTGCTATCAAATGTCAAATCAACTGCGGAGGAAGTACCGCCTATACAAAAAGTCGGTATATCTCCAGTATAAGGTAACACAACATCTATTGAGGAGAATGCCTCGAGTAATGCCAATACTCCTCTGTTCGTAATTTTACTTCCCTATTCTGCTGCCTAGGCGTTTAAGTCGCCAGCAATAACAACAGGGTCTCGCAATCGGGCTATCACGTGTTCAAATGGTTGAGCTATAGTGAACGTGATACAATGATGAGAATTATGGCGTGAATCAGCCGTTGATATGACATAGAATCTTTTCAAGTTGAGTTTAATGGCATCTGCGTTAGGTTCGTTTCGCAAGGCCCAGGGTAGCTCAGTGCATTAAGTGATTCTTTGTGTTTGTGAATGACAAAATTGTATTTTGTTGTGAAAAACACAATACATAACGCGACCTCTTTACATTTCTTGAGTATATAACTTCATTTCACCATACTCATTGAATAAGGATGCTGGTAGAAGTTCTCCGAAGATTGAAAGCTCTAATTTGATGCAACCTTCTTGATCTTGATATTTACGTTGGATTTCATTGTTTGTCAGTCCTATGTAGCATAGTCGGTCTTATTTGGGTCAGCTCTTGCGATACAGTCATCAATTGTGGGTGAGCATATAGAGCTTTTTAGCCAACATTCCTAAAATCGAATTTCTTTTTGAACCATGGGTTCCAACCACTCAGCAATTGGATTAACTGATCGTCTTCGCATTCTTCTTGTTCAATTTTATATATATAAATCGACGAATCAGTACATATTATCTCGTAAACGTTGAAAATGGATATTTAAGATAAATTTAACAACAACAAGTAATACGTGTGTAACGATTCTAATGTGAAATACATAAAAACATACCACATGAAAGTATGCAAAATAAGCATAATACACATAAATTAGCTGGCATCTTATCTATATATGTATTATATTATGTGCAAAGATAATGCAAAACAAAAAAATTGTATCCAACCGAATTGGCGTGACATTTCGTTTGAGCCGTTATTGGATATGTGCTCGCGATTATTACCAGAATCAGCGGATTGTTATCACAAAAAACGTGATATTTTAATGTATCAACTATATATATGTGGTATGCATGTATGTACATAAGCTGAAGTTGTTTATAATTAAATTAATTCAATAATATTTTGAGAATAACAAATTGTTGTATAAATGCGATATGACTAATTTGTAAACCATTTATTTATAATCATTGCGATAAAATGATAAACTAAACCATCCACAACTAACTAATGATGATTTCATTTTTCGTTTTATAATATAGTTGGTGGTGGACTTGAATAGAGTTGTGCTTCAACTATATAGTGTGGTGATGGTGGTTTATAATTATTTTTTTTAGTATATGAATGAAATAGTACAGGTATACATCGTATAACGTCGGCGGTGTACACGTACACGTACACCTAGGACACCAAACACCTCCTTGAGGATAACGATTGGGATGTGCAATCAGCAGTTGCTTAGAAAACATGGAGCGTTTGACATCGTTATCACATACTCAATGCTACACAGTTGAGATGACCTATGACCTAATGTAGCCTCGCTATGTCTTATCTTAAAAACGGCAGCAACTGCCTTATATGGGACAAATATCGCGGTATAACTCTATTTTTACACAGCATACCTGTACTTCTCGGCAGAAGGCATTATTGTTGGCTACCTAAAGGATTCAGTCGAAATCGCTCAGTCACAATCTGTCCAAATACAATGAAATATCTCGTAATATACGCGTACACGCTGGTTTCCAAAATTTCAGAGACGTTACTATGTTGATAAGATGTTGACAAGCAACTCGGCTTGATCGAGTTTCTAATAAAAGCTTCTGTCAGTCTTCCCGAATATGTTAATAGAAAGGACGATAAGCAAGGTCAAAAGTCCTTAGACCTTTAAGGTTTGTGATGATCACTTTTTCCTGTCTTAGGTCAGTCCTGAAATTTATTGGTACTTTGAATGAAGCCCAAGGTATGTGGTATATTAAAGGTCTTTAGATAATCCTCAAAAATCGTGAAATCTCAGAAATCGTGATCCAAAGTAGTAAAATATATGGGAAGAGTATGAACGATAATTTCTTCTTCTCCTGCCCTACACTGTTCACAATTTACGTACGTTGTTCCAAATTTTAAACAGAAAAGAGCATCAAATCGTCTTCGGAGAAGTAGGATGGGCTGTTGTATTCCTCTTTGTACTTATCGGTAATAATTTTTTGCAAAACTGGGCTTCGACACCACTATATGGTCCGAGGACATGTGGGGCGATTATGAACTGACCCTCTTCATATTTGGCACTGTCCAGAAGTGCTAAGTTGACTGTCTCAAACATCAAGCCGCAGCAGACCACTATAGCCATCTCAAGACCTGTAGTGGATGTGGTGTGTGTGAAGAGAAATTCATATGATTTTGTCACCATAAAGAGAAATTCATGTGATTTTGTCAGGTAATCTTCCAATCTAGCCATAAATCTTCCGATTTAGTTTCCCAGAGTCTCGCGTTTTGCAAAAAGAACCATTTCAGTTCTTCCAGGGTGGATTGTCCATGATCTCCAGAACACCGGAAATATTCTATATTTTAACACACTGGAGATAAAAACCAGGGGAAGAGAGAGAAAGAGAAAGAGAGAGAGATAGTGAGTGAATGAGAGGACAGTAGATAGAGAGTGGAGGTCAATAGAAATAAAACCCAAATGAAGACCAGACAAACCCCTACATCATGCAGATGTAGGGGTTTGTCTGGTCTCCATTTGTTCCATTCTCCACATGTCCCTACATGCAGATCTCAGCGTCAGTTAAAATATTTAAGGTATAACACTAGCCCAGCTACACATGAAGGTCAAATTTGGAATGAGAATTTATTGTTAATGCTCTTTTTTCACGAAACTGAAGGATGGTAACAGAATGATAAGAACCCAATCGAGACATCCTAATTGAGTGGCATACGCATGTTGGTCTGGGGATGTTGAATATCAGACATCTGTTTCGCTGTAGCACGCACAGTGGAAGCACGAGTAAAATATGAGATTGAATTGATTACGGGTCCATTTTGCCAAAAAGATGAAAGACCATCTCCAACGCAAATTTTTCGGAGAGTAATATAACACATGATGTGCATGTCACAGAACTCAAGTTTGGGTCTTCGAATCTGTTCCGCCTATACATCACAGAAAACGAGCTGAACGAGAGACCAACTTTGTTCTGTAAGGGGTAGCAATTTAGAGTCAGGTCCGATTCAAGAACCTTCATGTAGCATATAAAGGCATTCCCTTCACTCATAACATCACGTATAAAAATTTAAGCGAAGATACTCAGAATAATCAATCCAGGTGTAAATGTGAGACTGCGTATATCAGTTGTGGACAATAGAGAACAAATTCGAATATCTTCAAGACCGCAATTAGTTGTAGTTAAAACTAAACTTACCTCATGAAATCTAGCGGGGAAGTCTCAAACCGGTATAACTTTTTCTCTATCACGATTTTTGCCTTTTATCTAATCGGTGACCTAGACTCATATTAATCAGTATGTTCTATCTCGTACAGTGTGAAAATCAGAAAGACCAGAGTAGTCATTAGTCGATATGAGGCGACCTGTTCTTTTATTAAATGGAGAGGCCAGGACACCATGCTTGATTAAGATTTGAACAAGGTAATACGGATCCCATTCGTTCCAAACATGAAACCAGAATTAATCGTTGCAGCTTTACTGGACAATAAAGGTGCTTTTCATAGTATAGACAACGATCTACACAGCTGCAAAAATGGCTTGAAGACAACATTTTAATGTTAAGTCTAGGACCAGAAGAATCCCTAAGGCATAACGGAATGTTCTCAAATTGGCATTTTGTCTCCGCAGTGGTGGTTTATTGTGACCAGTTAACTGCTAGTCCAAGAGTTATGTCATAATAGTGATCGATAAATATATGATAGTACATGTAAGTTTTCATATATTTTCACCAGAGGCTGGTTTGTTATAGATCGTGGTTCCCAAAACGGGGATCTCATCAGTGCCCAAACTAACCATTAACCCAAGATCAAAATGAGCAAGATATGGAGCTAAAGTAGGATTAAGTAAAATTTAACGTGGACTTTTATGAACACACTCCCGTCACAAACACGCTAGTCGAGGAGTACCTGTACGATATACAATTTATACGAATCGACTGTTTAATTATGTCATATGTTAATTATAATACTCATATGTATAATACATATTTAATTAACAGATTGTCCTAATTAATATTGCCCATTCTAGTGTTCAGTTAATGTCATGATTAATGCTTGTTATTAATCTATGTTGCCGATGCGACTGTTATATTGTGCAATATCGCAATATACGAAATAGAGGCAACTGTGCAAACAAGCAGATTTTTTGCCAACATACAAAACACAACAGAATATATAATTGAATCATCATATATAATGTTTCCAACAGCACGATCAGAATCAAAGAAAGCGCAAGAAACTTTTGTATGTCACCCAACGAAAAAAAAAAACGAGAGCAAGACAAAAACTAAACGGGAACAAGAAAAGCTTGTTAAATTTATACTCGTATCGATTCACGACACCCCCCATACCCTAAACAACAAAATGTGAACAAATATATTGTATGTCGTTCGTACGACCGAGAAGTATCGAGAACACGAGAATGAAATGAACAATTTGGGGCGACGTCGCCAGTAGTATGAGTGTTTGTCGAAAAGGATATATAAGGAAAAAGGAAGAACAAAATTATTGATGTTTTTTCGGTAGAAAACGAAAAGTTGTTTTTCTTCAGCTTTTCCTATAAGGATGTACATACATACATGCATATGTATTCGTATAGAGATATAGGATATGTATGTATGTTGGATTGCCAAGAGTAAAATTGTATAACAATAACTCATATCGGGATTAACCATCGAATGTATACACACACACACACACACACAGATATGCCAGAATATCAGATTTCTCTATGAACAGTTCAACTGTCCATCGATATAGATTTCTAAATCGATCCATCATAAAGTGGCAGCATAACGAAAATAACAAATGATGGCACAGTGCGGTTATCAATTCTAATGATGGGAATTTCGCCCTGAACAAAACATCAAACTTACATACTCGTACATACATACATTTCGATTATTATGTATTATTATTATTATGATGAGAGGCACGTAAGGGATGTAATAAATAAGATGACCTAAATTTTACTGATTTTATACATAAGTACTGTTGAAGATATTTTTGAGAAAATTTATGGAGTGGAAGAGGTTTTTCTTTTTATTAACTTCAATATATGGCATTTTACTGTTGTTATCCTCCGAACTAAACAATATCACAAAATGTGGGGTGCGGGATGCGGAACTGAAAATAGTCGACATTGCTCTAAACAACAGATTGCGGTATTGGAAAATGGATTCATTTTATGTTTATCTTTTGTCAAAATATCTAATCTTCTGATAAAAAAATTTGAGATAAGAATTGTATAAATATTGGTACTGCGCCTGAATTAGATCAATTTACCTGGATTTGCCTCGATTTGAATGATTATAAAACAAAGAACGGAGTTGGATCGCTGGGCTGACAACCCCCATACGTAAAAGAGGATCGTCACGTGGAACGTGCAGTCACCAAGGCGGCCTTATCAGATGTATGAAAGAGTATCGGTTGCAACTCGTATCGTTTCAAGAAATTCGATTACCTAAGTGACGATCTTGTGTCCCAAGGCTAAACGTTGCTACACAGTGGAGATGACCTCGGAAATCTTGAAGTTGGATTTGTCGTTTGGCCACAGGTAAAAAAGGCTGTACTGAATTTTCAGGCAGTCAATAATCGAATGTGTAAGCTTCGCTTGCACATGAGATTAGCTAACCTGTCAATTGTATGTGTGCATGTGCCCACTTATGTAAGCCAATCCCAAGATAAAGACTCATTTAACAATAATTTGGATAATCTGATGGATTATACCTATATACCTGAGCACGATGTTAGATTGGCGATTGGTGACTTTAATGCTAGAACTGGCAGAAATCAAAACGATTTATGTAATAATACAGTCATCAAAATTCGTAGGCAGTGACGATTATTTGGTCACTGCAAAGCAACGATGATAATGTTCGTACAAGTTAGGGAGGACAGGGGAAGAAATACAACGCGATTCTTCTTTATTTATCAGGTCTGATAAATAAAGACAAAACAAAGCAGTTCTTGCTAGGAGGACAGCTAAACGCATTTATAGACAGAAGAAGCGCGAATGGTGGAAGGCTAAGGTCTTAAGAGTACAACAACTCAGCAATGAGCACAAAGGAATCACCTAAGTGCACCATACCTGAAGATCTCGTTCAACTGCAATTCGGGACCAGGATGGAAACCTCTGTGTTAACGTCGATGCGGTACTCGATTATTGTCGTGAACATTTTTCTGACCTACTTAATGTTCCACATGTATCACAACTGTAGTTGAATACCCTCAAAGACAGACCGCAGAGATTTTCATTGAGAATCCATTCTATGATGAATTCACCATGGGTAGAAAGTTCATAAAGAAAGATCGTTCACCAGGAGTTGATTGATTCAGAACTCTTGATATTCGGATGCTATTTTTGTGGAACTGTCTTTTCGACCTTTTTCGATTGGTATGGCGAAATGAAGTTATGCCCGAAGAATAGAAAGTGACCGGGTTATGCCCAATTTTCAAGAAGGGTGATCACTTGAAGTGCGAGCATTATCGCGGCATATAGCTCTCCTTTGCACAGCATACAAGTTACTATCATACATTATCTTGGGAAGAATTACCCCTCTGACGGAGGAAATTGTCGGTGACTACCAAAGAGGATTCCGTCCTATGACTCGATCAATCGAGAGAGGCTATGGTATGCGCTTGAATATTTAGGAATACCAAATACGTATCGGTGTAGAATGATAGTAACGCAGTCACAATGCTGTGTTAAAGTTGAGAACAGGCTATCCAGAACTTTTGCAATTATTTCTGATATTCGACAAGGAGATGCGCTGTCCCCGATACTTTTTAATCTCATGTAAGAATACATCCTTCGTAGAAGTGAAACACCTCAATATACTTGATCGTAATAGTTTTCAGATTCCGTTGGTCTCAAAATCAACGAGTCCAAAACCAAATATCCGATCTCCCTGGTTTTCGAGATCAGGACGCAAATGATTCCAATGGTGGTAACTACACCTTTGAAGGAGTAATGAGATTCAAGTATTTTGGATCTCTCATTACTCACAATAATAGTGTGTGAGAGGATATCAAGGTTCACCTTGCCGCTGGCAATCGGACTTTATAATCTCTACGTCTTTGTCTGAAATCGAAATATCGTGGAAATGCGGATAAACTAAAACTGTAAAACTGAGTGTTGATCAAACCCATTGTGATGTATGGATATGAGAATTTGACCTTGACGGATGAGTACGAAAGATGGCTTCTAACATTCAAGAGAAGAACCATTTGTGTGATATATGACCCAAAACACGACGTTGATGGCACATACCAATTTTGTTTCAATGACGAGATTAAGAATTAAATGCAATTCCTGATATCGTGCAAGAAATCAAAGGACAGTGAGTACGCTGGCTCGGTCACGTATACTGCTTGCTGATCCGAACCGAACGATGAAGCGAAATTTTCAGGGAGAATCGCTTTTCAGTAGGCAAAGAAGTCGCTGTCGGTGACGATGGCTTCACGGCGTAGAGAGTGATCTGGTATCTTCTGCTTGTTGGCACCAGTTGAGGAACTGACTCGTGATTGAAACCGTTTGAGTCAGATTGTTGACACGGTACGGGCCAATAATGGCCTGTAAAGACCCTCAAAAAAATGAACTGGACCAAACATGGAATTGAGTCGTATTGTTGGATTCTCTGAAGACGGGAAGTGTTTTCTTTGGACTTCAGTTTTATGACAGATCGAGCAAGAGAGAAGAATTTCAAGTTCAAAATTATCATATTTCGAATGAACCACGCTTAGACTATAGCATCAAATTATTCGACTTTTTGTTAACACAGGGAGTCCGATTAGATCATAAAACACGGATTGCCATGATACTTGGCACGGGCAGCAATCGTGTCAAACGTTGGGAAACTGAACGCGAACATAACGTTACTATTGATATTGAGTGGGGCGCATCAAAACACGATTTAATGTTGAATTGGATGCGAGTTCAATGCTCGGAGGATCGGTATCGAAAGTTATTGGGTTTAAGTTAGTTGATTCTGATGCAATAAGCATCGATAAAGAAACAATTATTTTATATTTGGCTGACAAAGTAACAGTGTATGCAGAAGAACAAGACTCTGAAATTTATCAACTCATCTTTCACCTCTTATGCTTCGAATGAAAGAGAAAATAAAACAGGCAAAAGGCACCGAAGACGTTCAAGAAATCAAGTAGAGTAGGGAGTTAACTCTCATTAAATGCTCTTGTTTGTAATAGACCTCCTTAAAGGAGATTATCTAGTGGAAAACTATAATTTTCTATTGACAATCAGACCAACAAGTTTGGAGATCTGCTGGTCACATGGCCCCCTTATATAGTCCATATTGGATTAAATGCAATTATACAATTATTCTGGACAGTTATTATAGAAGGTGGTATAAATTCCGGCATGGGATCAGTTGTATATGGTTTCTTCAAAGTAGTTACCATATTGTACCTATATATACATAATATGAGAAAGATTCATACTTATATGTGTGGTGGAGGAAAATATGGGTGAATGTGTAGTTATGTATACTTCTGAATCTTTCGCGAAGAGCATTAGCTTGATTCCAGCTTTGGAAGTTAGATCCTAGCTTTATTTAAGTTTCTCAGGTGTTTTTAATGATTCACCACAACCCCAACTACAACTCTTTGGAGAACCAAATAAGTCTAGCCTACTAAGCCATTGGCTTCTCCATATGAGCGGTTCTTCTCCATGATTTCTCTCGAGAACCACGTGCGAGTTCAGCTACTTCCCAATCATATATTCCATTGTGGATGTAATAACTTTGTTTTGGTGGCCTGGGTTTTATCCCATTTGAATTTGACCAATAACAGTTTCATCTAAAGTGAAATAATTTCTTGACTTAACAGTCACATCCTATGCAGGCATGTAATCTTACTCTGGTAAATAACGTGACCGTTAATATTGGTTTCCGAAATGCAAAATTCTCTGTTTTTATAAATCAGAACAGTTTCATCATCTGTATCGATAGGGTTGCTTCGTTTCTTAGCTATATATGTAGTTCCAAATTCATTAAGTATGTTTACCTAACAAACGAAGGATTTTAAGAATATCGAGAAGTATACGTCTTCGAATATGGAGAAGTACGTCTTCGGAGAAGACTTCTATAGGTATCTTGTACAATAACTGATTTTATAATATACTATAGGTATGGGTTTTGCCCACCTATTTGGGTATGGGTGGGCCCAATCCTCCAGCCTCCTTAGCGCTAAGACCTGCAAGTTTATCTTGTTAAGACGCATTTTACCTGAAATTTCACTATCACTGTATAATATTACCCGCAATTTATCAGTTCACTAGCTTTTTGATTTTAACAATTACGTCATTCTTGTGACATTTTCAGATAACTGAAACCGAATACAAAACTTCAATTGAAACATCTATGTGTCTGCTCATATATTGTGGAGATGCATGGCATGGATAATTTATAAATCGAAATTTCTCTATAAAATCTGCTATGCGATCGTACACACCTGGTACTTATTGATACGGTACTTTATGTTGGTCTGGCCTATTCGTACAGTGTTTCATGCATTACGATTAGATTTTATGTATTTTATCTCGGCTGTGTAGTTTTTTTTATGGATTCATCGTGACCCATCCATTAATTGCGGGCACCCAATTTGTTGTGCCAGTGAACGCCTCAAGATATATCTAGGACCTCCTGTTAAGTGATATACAGTATCGACTCTCGAGGATCATAGCAGTTCTGACGTTCAAATCAATGTGGGTGTAGGGTCCAAACCGAATCGACAGTATATGCTTTTATACAGTTTTCGCGTAATAGGACCTAGAAAATAAAAACTCATTTTCCCGACAGTATTTTAATATAGAGTCTGTTCCCACACCAACTTCCAAGTTTCAGAGATTGGAACTTGGTGGCAAAGGAGGTGACAAAAAATAAAAACCGTTGGAGCATCGGTTCTTTCTTCAAATTTAAAACACCAGATCTAGACAACCCGGATCTCCTTCAGAAAGTACTAGAAATCATTCTAGGTCACCTTGCTCATATTATCAGAGCCATTTTGACAACATGTGATGCGTTCCAAGATCATGAAGAATTGTCAAGTAGCGTTCACCACGAAGAATGGAAAAGCCAAGATATGAGCAGACCAAAATAGATAAACCTATAAGCCTGTCCTCTTTTTTACTTAAACGATGATAAGAACCTTAAGGATAATCCACTATTAAAAAATCCTATATATACATTCTTAACAACACGCATACTAAAAAGGTAAATCTGTTGAACCAGCACTCGTTGAACTTTTTGTTAAATTTCTAAACAACAAGGAATCTTCCTTCAGTGCGATGATCTCTGTAGCTACTCTGTACCATGTCTCTGTAGGACATGGCATGGAGACCACACTTGTTCGGTGGTTTAGTGTCATGATTCGATCAGGGAGAATTACTACAGACTCAGGCACTGATAGGACTATGGTGACCTTCCGAAAGGGATGTCGTTAGTGTGGAGTTCTGTCTTGGTTATTCTGGTGTCTTGCTATTCCAATTATAAACGACAACAGATTTTTCTGTCAGTGTTATGACGATGGTATCTCCATAATACTGAGGGATGTACTAAGTGATGACATGTACGTGATTAGGTTCTATCAGTCAACCTTAGGAAAAGGTTTAATTCGCTTCAGAAGTTAAACATCTGGGGATCTGGTTAGATCAAAAGATTAACTGGGAAAAATACATAGAGAAGAAATGCAATACAGTATTTAATATGTACTGGAAATCATGGGGCTTGAAACCGCACTTATTTGGTGGTCTAGAAAATTGAGAGACGTTGGAAGAAAACCTGTAAATTGTATTTACAGACATGTTAGTCTGGGTATTGTGGAAGCTATCCGCACTACTGCCGCTGCAGATCTTGAGATGGTTCTGGGCTTGATCTTTAGATCAGATAGTGTTCAGGACAAACAGCCACTTGCCTACAAGGCAAAGAACACAATTAAGCTTTTCTGGTACCGCTAAATATGGAGGAAGGTGGGTTGGCACATAAATACCCTCGGACACTGTATGGTGTTGAAGCAGCTCATCCAATTCTTCTGGTTATGATAATCTTTACTGATAGAGCAGTATGCTGTAATCTGACTGGTGAAGGGTATACCTATGCGAATTCCTAAGGTTAAATCATCCATCTTCCTTGGTTGGTGAAATTTCTGCAATTTTGAGAGCATCACTCTATACAAAGGAGATGAATCGTAGATATCCTCGTATCTACATCCTTTCTGACAGGTAGACTGCTCTAAATGTGTTTGACTCCAATACTGTTTCATCGAAACTTGTTTTGAGGACGGTTATTGTCTAGAATTGACTAGGATGTCTGAATGAAGTTAGAATGCTCTGGATACCCAGTCACATGGATATCAAAGAAAAGGAATTGGCTAACTAATTGGTCCGTTTGCGTGCAGTGGAACATCAGCCAGCTCAATTTATCTTTAGAGAAATATTGACTTTTGGTGGTCTACATTAGGGCCATCTCATCTCTTGTCGCGTATCAATAAAAACAAAGTCGTTCTTGAATTATAATAGATGTGGCTGACTATTCTCACCAGGCATTGTTCTCTGAATAATATTATAATCCAACTGAAAATTCGGAATCAACTGCGAACAGTGTGAGAAAGGAGAATAAGAAACTGTTAAGTCCTTCATACTCTCCCCATAGACTGAACTACTTTGGAGCACGATTCCTTTTTGAGGATCAACGGACGACCTTGAGGATACCGAATATGTTGAGATTCATTTGCAGATCAAACAGATTTCGGGGCTGAGTATGCTCAAAACATAAATAAAACCATCAGTTAAGTATCCTAAAAGCTTTTCTGGAAAGATCGGATTAACGATTTCGTGGTTATTAGATACTTCACTAAACAATGGCAACACTAATATACGCATCATACACTTGGCCTTAATTAAGCAATGCAGAAATTATTCCAGAGCTCAAGGACTCTGAGGCCTCAATCTACTTACACTTATACATGAAAAACACCAAATCATGATTTTTGGTTACCACCGGAAATCGAACCGCCGAACGACAGATCAAACACACTATTTCCACTATCACGAGGGTGACTAGGCCTTAAAATAACAAAATCTTTAACATATGTCACAGTGAAGATGAAACATCGAGCTTCAACCTTGTACAAAGTATCAAAAGAATGCTATAACCATGAGAATCTGGTTTATTAGGTCAAATAAATCAAGATATAGTTCTCAGTATATAGTTGTATCCCCACTCCCGATACAATTCTATTATGTGTATGTTACTATATATGTGACGAGCTTAAAGTGCAATTGCATTCAATAATATACTTTGCTATGCGTGTGCATGAGAGATAGAGATCGTAATCTTTCTGATCAAAACTTTATATAAACTTAACCAACAACGTTTGAATAATTAAATTCTGATTTTTTGTATAAAATTAATTTATATTTATATAGTTGTGTGTGTGTGTGTTTGTTCGTTAGAGGTCAACCAGATTTCTAAAACTACACAAACAAAACATACAATATGAGTGTATGCGTTCGTGTGATAAAACGACGAAACTATACTCAAAAAACCTGTTGATGGCTAATAAGGCATTTTGTATGGTTTTGCATGCAATCGTGATGCAGATAGAATACCTAGAAATCTTACATGTATGTGTATGGGTAGCGAGAGGCTGCTTGAGATCTGCAACACAGAAAAAGGTAGTTTGATATTTTTATGTCGCTAACTACAATTTGGTGATTGGGTGTTGTGCGGAGGTAGAAGAACGTTGGGTTGAGACTATACCAAACTATATATTTGTATAATTAGTTTAATGCAATTTGGCCTTCGTCATATAGGTGTTGGTTATGTAATCACTAGTTCGATACTGTATATAGTTGTTGTTGTTGTTTAAGTTGTTGTTGTTGTTGTTTTTTTTTTTTATATTTTGAAGGAAATATGTAATTTGTATTGTATTTGTATACCTTGAAATTATTTCGAGGTTTGTACATAAACGATTAGAGAAGTTGTTTGATTTATCGATCGTATATGTATATATAGGTGTGTGTTTGTGTATATATATATATACATGCGAGGTTAATTCATTGTCGAGTGTCCCACGACCACCAGCATTGGACGATGAACTAAGTCCACTCGTCATCATCTCGACACTAAAATTAATTTCAACAAAATCAATAAAAGCTTTATATACATATGTACACGAATTACATCATCCGTACATATCCATCCGTTTAGTGTCGTCATCGCACGTTATATATTTATATTTGTAAAGGGTTTCCCAATAAGAGATTTCATTTTGATATTTAACACAAAACAACTCGCAGACAATGGAAATTCCACAGGTCACAAATCAAATTTGCTTTGTTTAATGAAATCTCAAGGAAATTACAGCTGCTGAAGCAACCGATTCCTCATTATGGAAAAAGACTGTCAAATCTACCGGACTCAAATAAAAAACTTATATCAACACGATAGTGGAAACAGGTCACTATTCAGAAAGTTGGAAAACTTCAATTATTATGATTCCGAAACACTGGCTAAGATGAAACAAAAGTTAACTCATATTGCCCAATCAGCTTATAATCAACGCTTTCAAAGCTGTTCGAAAAAATGCTATTGCAAAAACTTAAGCCAATTCTGAACGAGAAACAAATCATTCCGGATCATCAATTTGGATTTAGAGCAGAACACGGAACCATTGAACAACATATAGTCCAAGCTTTCGATAATTTATGACATAAAAGACTGCGACATAAACTTAGAGCACAATTACCGACAAGTTTTTGTAAAATTATTTGCTCCATCGAAAGATTTTGGTGAAATACAATACCACATCCACAGATTTATACGATATTCATGTAGGAGTACCTCAAGGCAGTGTTGATGTTGTGTTAACTGAGCTTTAAGACTTAAGTCTTTATGCAAATTTCGGTGTACATAATGTCGTTTGTGGAAAGTCTAATTCCAAAGACCGACGAGGAATCGACAAACCTAGATATTCTTCAAGCCTACGGGCTACAGCAGAAATATTCTCAGTTGTTCTTGAGCGACGGACACGGTTTTGAATCGTCACACCACAAACCGAAAAGATGCTTCAAGACGACCAAAAACTGACAGCAAAACTTGTGATACTTTTCACAGTTTTGGCAACTGTGGAAAGTTTCACTATTTTGTGTATCGTACCACTTTAAGTATTGACGTAGTTTTTACTTGTCAAATGTCAAAAAGATGACAGCTTCAAAATTGACAGCTGCCCGAATAGCAGTGCTGTAGTTTTGCCAAAAAGTGATTTAGTTTTGCCAACTGTAAAAAGTTTCACCATTTTTGCAGTCAATGTGTTGTGAAAGCGTGTATTGTACCATTTTTAGCACTGGCGTAGTTTTTACTTGTCAAATGTCAAAATATGACACCTTCAAAATTAAAAGCTGCCCAAATGGCAGGCTATTCAGTTTCACTAATGCCGGCCGAAAAGCTGCTTCACGACGTCCAAAACACGCTTTAGTTTTGCCAACTGTGAAAAGTTTCACCATTTTTGTAGTCAATGTGTTGTGAAGCGTGTATCGTGCCATTTTTAGTACTGGCGTAGTTTTTACTTGTCAAATGTCAAAATATGACACCTTCAAAATTGACAGCTGCCCAAATAGCAGGCTATTCAGTTTCACTATTGCCGGTCGAGAAGGTGATTAAAAAGGTCTTTAATTTTGCCAATTGTGAAAGTTTCACCGTTTTTGTAGTAAATGCGTTGTGAAAGCGTGTGTCGTACACATTTTAGTACTGGCGTAGTTTTTACTTGTCAAACGTCAAAAAGATGACAGCTTCAAAATTAACAATTGCCCAAATAGCAGGATATTCAGTTTCACTATTGCCAGCGAAAAAGTGCTTCACGACGACCAAAAAGTGCTTTTGTTTTGCCAACTGTGAAAAGTTTCACCATCGTTTTAGTCAATGCATTGTTGAAGTGTGTATCGTACCTTTTTTAGCACTGGCGTAGTATTTATTTGTCAAATGTCAAAAAGATGACAGCTGCCCAAATAAATTCACTATTTTCTGCTGAAAAGGAGCTTCATGACGACCAAAATTTCTGTGACAAGTTTCACCATTTTTGTAGTAAATGCGTTGTTAAAGCGTGTAACCATTTTTAGCACTGGCACAGCTTTTACTTGTCCAATGTCAAAAGATGACAGGTTCTAAATTGAAAGCTGCCCAAATAGCAGGCTATTCAAAATGAAACCTCTTATTGGAAAACCCTTTATCTAATTTGCCATTTACAATAATGATTATATTTATCGTTAGTTTTATAAATAAACTATTTCACATAAATTACATTAGATCGAAATAAAAGTGAAAGCTCGCGTAAAGCATATATATGATTGATTGGAAAATGAGGTTTTTAACTCACATACACACGTATTCACATCACGCATTAACATCTTAATTATAATTCTAAGAACTCGTACCGTGGTTAAGACATAAAATAGAGAAGAATGATGAGGTCAGATCTAATTGGCTTATATGAGTAAATATTCAAAGACGACGGCGACTACTAATCTACGTTTTAGTAATCAAATTTGTTTTTATCATCATCATCATCATCGAGCACACCACAACAATCATCGTACCAAATACAAAATAGAAAGATGTTTAAAATACAGCGAGGAATTTCATTGAAATTAAATTTTAATCCGCGAATTCATTCAGAATATCAATAGCTTCCTTTCAATGATGTGTGTGTATGAATGTACAATTATGTATGTGTCGTATAGATCAGCCGTTGGCCAAAAAATACAAAATATTAAAGTGTATTTAACAGATACAAATTTTTTGGTGAAACGTGACATAATTTTAATGGGGCGTGAAATTTTTTCGAAATGAGTTACTTTCACTAAGTGAGGCTTATAATAAACGCTAGAAGGTTTTATCTGCTCGTCTGATGAACAACGAGACACAGTGCTCGATTCGATCTACATCAAGAGCTTTTGGTTTTTCTCCAAACCAATTGTACACCTATACTAAGGTTGTTTGAACCTATGAAGTTTTTAATCATACAAATAACATATGTAAGGTATGAATATTGCTAAGTTTAGTTCTAAAACTTAGCAATATTCATACCAACAATTCATTATGCTTCCTATTTCCTCTCAATATTGTTGTTTGTGCAGTAGTGCTTTAGAGAGGAAATGGTGAAATCATATTGTGGTGAATTAATATTTGATGGAGAACGTCGAGGACAGGCACAAAAGAAATTAACGGAGAAAATACCACCATTTGTTACGACAGGACGGTTACAAGGAGCTAGGACTGCCTAAAAGTCCACGCTGCAACCAATTAAAGCTTAATTAAAAAAAAAGTGAGACCTGGTTTTGTATGATGGATCTGGTTTCTCAAATAACCTCTTTCATGAGTCCACGAGTGAGTCTCGTTTTGGAGGTAGAACTCCAACACAAAAACCGGCAAACCCATCAACAAAATGGAAAGTATGTAGTTCTTGAACATTGCTTGATTGAAGAGAGATGTTGTAAGTTACTTCGCAGTGTCGCTCAAAAGATGGCGCCAACAGACGAAAATTAAAAGTAAAAAAGACTCGTTGACATCATAAAAGACATGATATTCGAGGATAAATCCAAAGATAGAATCTAAAGATTCATTAAACATATCAGTGTTGCAAACGAGATGTAAGATTTTGTATGACTCTTAGGTAATGTAAAATCGAGAACTTATTTGACATAGGTGCTCGTTACAGTCGATAGAAGCTACTTTGTACGGGACATTACCATTATGATGAATAAACTTATATTATCTGTTTTTGAATACATGACCCAATAAATTCAATCCTTCAATTCCAAGTTCACATGCTGTTTCATTAAATTGCACTTGAAAGTTATTTCATTTTGATCCCGCCATTGTTCTACCATCAAACTTTTAGCTAACTCATCCCTTTGGTCTTCTCGAAAAGGTCACGTTTACAAAAACCTGTTTCAACGGATGGATCACAGGATGCATACGTTACATAGGTATGCAAAAGTCCAATACACAAGTAAGATAGTTACAACTATACAGATGTCGCCTGGTATTCAGATTATATAGTAGTCACAAGTCGAGGAAGCCTAAATCGAAGCAATTTGATTGATATCTCCAGATACAAACGCAAAGACTAGATCGGTTCAAATTATGAAGATATTCTCAATGTGGCGAACCAGGAACATGTCCAGAGTGGGCATTCAAAACATTCACCAATAAGAATATAAGATTACTGTAGAGACGCTTATAAGGAAACTATCAATACTCATCCTCAAAAAAAAAGGAAAAATTACCAGTGCCTTTGCTAAAATGAAGAACAATAAGGTATGCAAAAGCGAAGTCTCATCTTACGATTACTATCAGTAGTGCGATGAACACATCTACGATACTTTACGAGACCCATCTTCAAGGTCAGTACTATACTCAATCAAGGAGCCATCATGTTTATGGTTTTTTGTAACTATGTAAAATGACGGAGGAGTAGATGCGGTTCAGGTCCTATGAAACACAAGAGAGATCCATTTTGAACAAACTGTGCAATTTTGTAACCGTTTAGAGATGATTAAAGAATTGTTCAAGGCATTGAGGAGAGATTTGCGATCAGAATAAAATATAACTTCTTCCGTCGACAAATAGAGCGGATGCTGTAATCCCGCAGCAGATAACCGCAAATAACTCCACTTTGTAGAGAGTACGGAATATCCCCAAACTTCCAAAGATTTTCAGACCATAAGCGATGGATAGTATTATAAATACCTAAGCCATCGCCCTGTTCAGAGAGAAAGAGACTGAAAAGAATACTTTTCGCGACTCGGATATCTGATTGTGAAAGTCTAGTAAGCATCTCTTATACTGCAATGTTGCAATGCCTTATAAAAGCTGCATGACCCTATGCGTTGTAAAAATAACTAAATTAGTTTTAGATGGGTTCACATAGAATTCCTTATCCAGACACTACTCTTCTAAGAGAGGAAGAGCATGTTTAGTTAAATCTGATAAGGCATTCAAGTGTTGCCTGATACTGTCAGAACCAATCACATGACGTCAGATGGATTTTTCAGTCCTAAAATTTCAAAAGGTTCACCAAAGCGATTTGGAGTCAGTATATAGTCGGACTTACCGACTTTTGGAACAAAAATTACATTTCGCCTGGAATTACATGCATGGAATGGATACACTTAATGCTCTCTAATAAAAGTAAATTCATGATGTAATTCAGCATAAAACATCAGGGCCGACAAATTTAAAATGTTTAAAAGAGAATCAGCGCCAACACCACAAGTGCCAAAATTGCGAGTTACAATATAGTCGTTAGTGACTACGACCGTGGTTATTCAAAAATGGTATTATTCCGATACTCAGCGTCTTGTTTAGTAGGAAAGCTATTAATATCCTTACAAAAGATTATCCAGGAAGATCTCTGACAGTATCTTAACTCCTTCTTACAAATCTTTTGTCTGGATATTCCAATCTCATTTCCATATTCTTAAACGTTCTTGGAAATTTCCAAAACCGTTTTGAATCAGATCACCAAAACGGTTTGTACCGAGTTTTTTCCAAATGATAAATGGACAAGAAATCAGAACATGACACACAAACTGAATACAAACAAAATACCCAATGTTAAGGATATTCAAGTCAGAGGAACTTAAATCGTGATACAATATCCATACTCTTCGATAGAGTGTGATGTGCTAATATTACAGCCTGCTATTAGAAGAATGCTTTTATAATTATTCCAAGTATAAGAAAGGATGTAAGGATCCGAGCATAATCGATCAGTTGAGTTCAACCGCTAACACAGATCTCCTCGACAAACCATTTGTAGATTCAACAACTCAATATAGATGCTAATCATCTGTGCCACAAATCCAATTAATTAGGCCACCTAATTCAACCCAGTAAAAACTCCAACTTCCTCCGGAATAGCGCCATGTCTCACCTAAATATGTTGCCGATTAAGTTTGACAACCTTGAAATGGAAATGAAGGAGCTTTAGTCTTACGCAACGGACTAGATTCAAATCATTTATAATGATGTAACAACAAGTTCTTTCAAATAGACCAACGAATCGGTCGATCTGCTAGAAGATCCACAGAAACAGCACTACAAGGAGCCATTATGTCAAGATCACTTCTTGTGTGGTCACGTTTACAAAATCGCGATACTTAAATAATGATTCCTTATAAACCTATTTGGTGTCGGTACAGTCCGACTTACAAACAGCAATACATGCGTGGAACGGATACAATAAATGGTCTCTAATGAGAGGCAATTCGGGAAGACATATAACATCAGGACACTCTCTAACCTATACAAATACATAATAAACTATCCAGAGTAAGTGCGATTTCGAAAGTACAACATAACCGTTAGTGATTCGAGAGTGTTGTCGGTTATGATGGTTAATAGAGAAGCTATTAATTTACTCACAAAAGATTATCCATTATTCGTGTATCCATCTTTGTGCAGTTAAGAAGCTATCCCAATTGGCCTGGAGAATAGATCACCTGGTTTATATTCTTTAATCTTCTTGAGCTCACAATTTCCTTAATGTTTTTAGATCACCAAAAAGGGTTGTCCGAGTTTTTTTTAAATGATTATTGGACAAACAAATAAGAAATCAGAACATGGCACACAAATAGATGTGAGAGAGGAACAGTTCAGTAGATGTCCGAAGTAACCAATATGTCCGAAGAATGCTTTTATCTTTAGTTCAAGTTACAACGTATATAAAATCCTCAGAAGTTCAAGCACGTACTGTAAGGATCCGAGCTTAATCAATCGGTTAAGTTCAACCGATATTCATTAAAACCACGCTAGGTTCCTTAGTAAGACCGCAGGTACCCAAGTGTAGGCTATTAGTGGTTTAGAGGGGTCATCATTCTCTAGTATCGGTTCATTTACCGGTTATCATGACAGTAAGTGAAATGGTAATTCAAAGGGAAAGGGCACCAAGATTAACAAATTCAAAAACAAACTGGGATCTCTTTCGTAAATTAATGGAGGAGAGAAAATTCTCGACAGTTGGAAGACGAATTGGAACAACTCAATGAAGTAATTCACTATGCTGCGTTGGCAAGTACCCCCTTTTTACAAAGTAAGAAGACACTTAACGTATCCTACCCAATGGAAGTTAGAGAGTTGGTAAGAGAAAAGCGATTTATGTAACAGTCTTAAATCCCTTCTTAAAGAAGTTAAAAATGAATCAATCAACAGATATCTAGTTAGCCTAACTGATGAAAAAAATTCTGATTATTCACTGTGGAAGGCGACGAGGGGACGTAAAAGACCGAAAATTCAAGTACCTCAAAAATTCAAGTAGAGAAGGCTTTGCGGAATATCTCCAGGAAACCTTCCAACAACCAAGACAAACTGCCAATGAAAATATAATGCCAATTCACAAGCTGGATGAGTTTGACATACCACCAGTAACTCTCAAAGAACTAAAGAAAGAAGTGAAAAGTAACATGAATGTTAAGAAAGCCCCAGGGTATGACTTGACTACTTAGCAAATTATCAAAGCTCTACCAGACAAAGGATTTCGTAAGCTACTACACATAATCAATGCGACCCTTCGGTTAAAATATGTTTCGCATCAATGGAAAGTTGTAGAAGTAATCATGATACCAAAACCTGATAAACCACCTAACGATAAAAAATCATACAGACCAATTTGTCTGCTGCCAATTATATCAAAACTTTTTGAAAAATTATTACTAAAGAGACTTAAACCAATAATTGAGTACCGACAACTAATTCCTCCACATCAATTTGGATTCAGAGAAAATCATTCTACAATTGAACAGGTGCATAGAATAACTAATATAATTGAAAGAACGTTAGAACATAAAAATTATGCTCAAGCACATTCCTGGACGTCGCGCAAGCATTCGATAATGTTTGGCACAGTGGTCTGGAATACAAGCTGCATAGAGATCTGTCGAGGCAATTCTACGCCATACTAAGATCTTATTTATCCAATAGACATTTTTGAGTGAAATAGGAGGATGAAATATGAGCTAAGGAAAATCTCTGCCGGTGTACCGCAGGGGAGTGTATTAGGACCAATCCTGTATTTAGTATAAACAAGAGACATACCAACCACAAATGAAGGAACCATAGCCACCTTTGCAGATGACACAGCAATTATAGCAATTGGAAGTAATGTCGCCGATGCAACGAGCAAACTCCAGAGCAAATATATATTAACTTTACATATCAAAAGGCTTACCATCTACCTATAGAAATTAACTCGCGACACGTGCCATATGCAAATACAGCTAAATATCTTGGAATGACTCTCGACGCCAAGCTCAAGTGGAGAGGGCATGTCAAAAAGAAGAACTAAACATAAAGTTCAGAAAAATGTATTGGCTCATAGGTAGAGGCTCTGAGCTTACAATTCATAATAAGCTGCTGCTATATCTGCTAATTCTGAAACCGATATGAACCTACGGTATACAACTCTGGGGATGTACCAAGCAAACAAACGCCAAAATGTTACAGACGTTTCAAAACAAAGTTCTTCTTAGCATCGTCAATGGTCCGTGGTACATAAGAAATGAAGACCATCACAAGGACCTTCGGATGGAGTACATCAAAGATGAAATAAAAATGCATGCCACAAAACATGAAATAAGGCTCCAGGAACATGGAAACCCCTATATTCGCCGACTCCAAAGAACGAGGCCACTTGACCTAGTGAACTTACCAAATTGAAATTAGTAAGTAGGTTTAATTGATTATGGGACTAACCAGTGGGTTACATCCCAACTAAAGTGAATTGTATTAGAAACATAAAAATTTGTATTTGAAAGAAAAAATTGCTAGATGAGCGCAGTCGCAGTCGCAATAAAAATAAAGCAAAAAAAAAATTGACAACCCTTCCATAGAAGAACCATTTCTAGATCCAACAACTAAATATATAGATGGCGGCAATCTAATTTACTGGATTAAGTCCAACTTCCTTCGGAATAGCGCCATGTATAAATTTGTTATCGATTAAGATGCCAACCTTTCTGGTTTCTGTAAGTGGGTGCGTGGTTTCGAATTCTGAGGAGAATATAATGAGGTCTGTCCTAATAATCAATGCCTATACGAACCAAAAACTGATTAGAAGGTTTGGTCACACGACAAGGTAACGACAAGAAATAAAACCAACCAGAAGACCGATACAGTACTGTAATGAACCATTGATGTCAAGATCACTTCTTGTGTGATCCACAAACCTCATTCGAACTGTACATAACGGTTGAATAACCAGTATAGAGGAAATTACATATATATATGTATATGGGAAGCACATTTACGAGTGTACCAACCATATATTCAATTACATCACATTACATACTTTATAGTATAAATACAATAATTACACAGCCAACAGCAATAACAATTGTAGCAATAAATAAAAAAATTAATCTAAAAAAAAAATGTTCCAACCTAGTTGTATCCATGTAGCGAGTGGACGAGCGGATAAGACGAAATTACATCTCATTGTGTGTTGTCGACCGACGCGCAACGTCGACAAATTACCGGAAAGAGTTGATAACAATAATTTTTTTTTTTAATTCGAAATCGAGTGATGTATTCGCGGAATAATCCACGGGGTTTCGTTTTTAGATGTCCGATTCAGCTCTGATCGTTTTAATTGTTTATGGTTAGTTGTCAGTGGCGCGCGCGCGATGTAAATGCGGTTAACCCTTGACATTCGAACATAAACCAAATCGTATGATGTGTTTTGGTGTATTTTGCCCGCACAAGGTTAACACTATGTACAGCGGTGTACAGAGGGGGGGGCGACCAAATAGCTGATTGTTGTAATAATATTTATGACAACTTTTAGATTTGTTGTTGTTATTTCTATTTAGTTACAAGGCGAAAAAAATAGTTATTTGTAAAAACATAATAATTGTTATTTGTGATTACGTAATTGAAAAACACAGTTTTTATATTTAATTTTTCAATTTAATTTTTTAATTACTTTGACTGAATGTTTCTTACATAAACAATGATATTCTTTGTTATTTATGTATATACACACATACTCATATGCCCATATGTATGTGGTAACTTTTGTGCCGTTGGAAAAGTTTTCTACATTAACAACAGTAGAGGAACATAATATGTTTGATAAACTCAAAAAATGATGTTAAGATGTTGATGTTCCGTTTGGTGTTAATTACGAGGTCAATAAGATTTGTATACATGTCTTGCGCAATAACAAACGCATTCAATGTTCCGATACAGCACCGCAGGCATACTATATACGTAACGTCGATAGTTCGAGCTAATGAGTGTGACGTTGACGATATTATATCACACTGTTTTATCTTATCGATGTACATAGTACTCGTTTATTTACATATTTGCACAGCTGGTTGAACAAAACCATCTAAAGTAATTTCTTGACGCATAATCAATAATTTTTTTTTTTTTTTTACTTTTGGGTGGCTATAAAGAAAATTTGAATATGATTGTCTCCATTTCCGGGAAGAAGATGAAGAAAAAATACAAATTTTTCGTGTTTTGGTTCAGACAACCTGACGTCTCTTGCAAATCAATTTATTTTGTTGTTGGTGTTTCGAACTATGAGAACCGAACACACACAGTGTAAATATAAGATTTACACCAAGTGGTATGTTCACAAATTCAATTAACTGGCCATCACTTGTGGATACCAGATTAACACCGTACAGACCTCAAGTTTAGGATAGATTAGGAAAAAATTACATGAGACCCTCAGAAGCCCTTGTGTTTGAATATTGACAACATTCAGAGGGAACGAAAACCAAACCTTTTCTTAATACTTAAAACAAACTGAGCTGCATGTCATGCAGGACAAAGAGTGGTTTTATTGAAACACCACTTTATAAAATGGTTAACATATATCTATTACTGGATAATGCCAAATAGTGGAAAAATGTTAGTATGACATTTCTTTCTCTTTGGAAAATAATTAGTTGTAATTATCACCGATAGGTGTAAATAATTTAACATCATTTAATACGGCCGTTTTGCGAGGTTACTCTAGGAAACGCCGTAGAATCACGGCAAAACGCTGAGTGGCTGCAAAATGCGCCATATTTTGCCAAGGACTCTAGGACTAGAACAATAGAAAAAAATTATACCTTGTTAAGTTAATAGAACTAAGAAGCCTGTAGCACTCAGCAAACTGAAGTTGAGACTATTCATTAGCCCTTCTCGGGTCATATTACTTTAAATGCTGAGTCTGTCTGATAGTTGCATGTGTAGTAGAGACTACCTTAAGAAGACTACATAGCTGTATTCGAACATATTCGCTTTGGTTCAGTAATAGCCAAATGCAAACTTTGTATTATCTGCTATTGAAGTTTGCTGATTAATCACTCTGGTCCTTGGCGAAGATATGGTAATCCTTCAAATGTGTAAAATAATCCCAGGACACACCCGAACTAGAATTAGTTAAATACTATGAGACCCGATCACACACAGTATAAAAAAGATTTACACCAAGTGGACGATTTTCATCCCAAATTCAATAATCTGAAAATGTTTAGAAAAATGACATCTTTATCGAAATTATAAGATTTCATAAGCTGATTATAAGATAGAACTCAAGCCATTGTGTTAGGATTAACACTCAAAAGATGGAAATTATATCACAAACCAACTCACGTAATCCTGTAAAAATGCAAAATACCTGGGACCAGACGGGCATAGCTCCTGGTCACCTTAAAGTGGCACTTTACATATATAGAGCCTATTTGAATCTGCTTTTTTCAAAATCTTAAAACAAAATCAGGATATTAATCATCCCAAAGGATGGAAAGCCAAACCTTCTACTTAAATACTGAAAGCTTGTCCGGCAAACTTATTGAAATACCACTTCATCTTTCAAATACAAAGAACTGTCGCTTATGACGAAATCATCCTCATTATTTGGGCACAAGGATGTTTTTTTTTTTGGAAAATAATTAGTTGTAATTATCACCGATAGGTGTAAATGGGTCAACTCCACTTATTACGGTCATTTATTGAACTGATTGGTTAGCGAACATCATCGTGCCAAAATGCTGGGTGTCTTCAAAATGAGCCATACTTTTGACTTTGCACTCTAGGACTAAAACATCCACAAGAATGTTCATGAAACCAAAAAGCTTTTAGCACTCAGCAACCCAAAATTGAGACTATTGATTAACTTTTGTCGGGTCAAATTACCTTACATATAAGGACTAAGCCTATCTGACAGTTTTCCGGCGCTGTGATTTTTGATATGCAGGTAAAGTGGAGACTGCCATACCAAGGCATCCATAGCTGTGTGCTCATTAACCACTCTGGGCTTTGGCCTTCAAATAATCCCAGGACACTAGAATTTGTTATATACTATGAGACTCAATCACACACAGTATAAATAAGATTTACACCAAGTGATAAGTTACCCAAGTGGTCTCGTTTTCAAAATCAGATTAAATCCATACAGCCTTCAAGTTTAGGATAGGTTCGGAAAAATTACATGAGACCCTAGAGACTAGAAGGTTTCATAAGCTGATTATAAGATAGAACTCATACGAATACTAATCCGCCCTTCTGCTAAGATTTAAACACAAAAGATGAAGGGACCAGGAATACGAGCATATTTCCTGGTCACCCTAAAGAGCCACTTCACAAACATATATTTAGAGTCTATCTGGTTCTGGTTATTTCAAAATCATTAAGACATTTTCCATTTAAATACTGAAAGCAACCTAAGCTGCATACCAAAAACTAATTTTATTGAAACATCACTTCATGAAAGGGTTGTCAGATTTCTATCACGGCTTGGTAATGTCAAATAAAGAGAATTGTCGCTTTTGACATTATCGTCTTCATTCATGTTTTTCTTTGGAAAATTATTAGTTTTAACTATCGCCGATAGGAAACAGTACAAGTGGCGCAGTGGTTAAAGCTACGGCAGTTGGAGTTTGAATCCCGATCCGGGCAAGATGCAAAAAGGATTTTTCACCATCGTTCGTTTGGTGCGACCGGCGGTGTGAATGAACACATCTGGATCCCCTGTCGAATTTAGTATCCATGAGCCGTCCCATCGTTCATGTCAGTACTTTTGGCTGACATGGAGCTATGCAATGCGCAGATGGTTATACGAAAAATAGGACCTATAGCCGTACATATTGTGGTAACACAACGGATCATCGCCGGTAGCAAGTGTGCGATAGCAGCCACCCAACAAAAAAAAATAAAAAAAATTACCGATAGGAGGAAAATGTTAAACTCAATTTATTACGGCCACTTATTGGTTTGGTTCATGCTCGTGCACTATACGCCACGTTATGAACCAAACCCGGTTTTCAAGGTTATATAAGAGAGCATCGCCAAACCGTGAAAACCCCTGGGTGAATTCAAAAAGAGCCTTATTTCGGCTCACCACTTAAAGACAAGAACAATCCGAAAGAATGATCTCTTTATAGTTAATAGAACCAAGACGCTTCAAGCACTCGGCAAAGTTGGGACTATTCATTGGTTCTCCTCGGATCAAATTACCTTAAATAATTGGGACTGAGTCCGTCTGACAGTTTCTGGTCTGCATAGTCATAGGGCATGTCAGTAGATAGGTCTTAAAATTCAACCATAACTGGAATATTAAATCAAGCCAAGGCAGCTTTTTAGTACATAAGTGGTGGCCATAACTAAGACCTCCATAGATGTAGTCGAACATATTCAGTGTTTCCAAAATCCAAACTTTGCATTGTCAGTTATTGAACTTTGCTGATTAATCACCACGGTCCTTGGCGAAGATATGGTAATCCTCCAAATCTGTAAAATAATCCCAGAACACACCCGAACTAGAATTACTATGGCATAACGTAAAAAATGTCTCTAAAATGTCCTAGTTCGATACTATACCTGATACTATAGCTCTATACTGGACACTAATATAAGACTGGCTTCGAGCAAGGCAATGAGGAGACGGTGCTAATCGAGCTTACACATTTGAAGCTTTATCACACCTTACAGCATTATAACTGTTTTTGTCTAACTCATAAGCTCAAAAAATCTTACAAATCAGTTTGTACTATGTCAGATCAAGAAACGGAATTGACTTTGCAGGTATTTCGGAGATGCCTTTCTTATGACCTCTGCTAGTTTTTCTAGACTTTAAACCAGTATTCGGGTGTGTCGATCGTTGGTCGATATCTTGAGTACGATAAACTTGTTGAGTATTGTTCCCAAAAAAGTCAAGTTGGGTAAAGTGTTCGCCTACCGATGATTCTCATGACAATCATCTAATATTTAACAAACACATCTTGGCTGTTATTTGGGATGCCAGACGATATTTTCGTCACTTGACACCGAAAGTGATCGCTAGACATAATTTACGCATTGGCCAACGTAAATATTATCCGAGTTGTATTTCAATGTACCTGTTGCACTTTAACGCGTCAAACCCCTTCAACTTGGTTTCAGATTACGATCACAGTACTTTCCATATATACCTTCTACTTCCACTGTACACATTCACACTTATGTATAAACATAATTTAGAAATTATACGAATTAGACAATACCCCAAAGTCATAATTACATTTACGAGGTACGAATATATACTCGTATATGTACTATCCAGACTATAAACACACACAAATTTCACTTTCGAAAATAATGTGTACGTACTCGAACGTAAACATTACATTTTTTTGATTTTAATTCTATCGATTTTAAGATTACCGAGTTGTTGTTTTTGTAGTTGCGACTTTCACTTTTCTTATACCGAGTATATATGAACGTACAGTGTTTTAGCGCTTTAAGTAGCATTACAACCGATTTCTCTATACATCTATATACATACCGAAAATTGTCTATTTGAAACGGACTGTTACACTGTGTATCGTTCGAAAGTTGCCGTTCATTTCAGTCTTGTAAAAGTGGGGAAATTCAATTTACAAATTTGAGAATGTGAGTCAGTGCCACGTTCCCATACAAGGTGGCTGTAGGCCTAGTGCTCGAAATGGCCACATTTTGCCAAAATACCAGTCAACATATTACCAGAAAATGCCTGTTGTTGTTTTCCCGTTTAACATATATATAGCATGTAGAGTTCCATCGACCCATATGCTTGTTATTCTGGAAATGGTAGAGAAGTAACAGCTTCAAGTAACAAACACTCAGACTAAGTTAAGTCCGTCAACTCAGTGTTCTAGCATCTAACAATAGATCAACAATAGTTTTCCTACATGGGACAAAAGCCTGATTTGGCCAAAATAATATCCAGTTGAATTCATAACACTAAAGGGTGTGCCCAGAAAGCCGTACATTATCCATGTAATGGAGCGCCTATTAAAGATATAATTAAAGGAAGAAGCTCAAGAGCTTTATCACTCTTGTCTTGTTGAAAATAAACACTTTCGGAAGCAAAATTCATTTCCCTGAAATGGCCTAACTCCATTCCAAGATCAAATTGCGCTTAAGTTATTCCGATCACGTTTTGTGAAAGATACTCCTCTGGCTTGTGCAAGAGCGTGATCATCATCCGTTTTGCAAAACACCGACTCTGAAAATAGTTTTTTGAATGTCTCTTGAAGAGAGCGGAGTTAGACTGTATCTTATTTTAGGCCTGTGCGGACTCTCTTATTCTCCGTTTTCGTATCTCAAACAATAACATTTAATGAATTCGACCCGTTTACCCTCTAAGTGAGATATTAGTTAAAGGCGACTTCCACAATCTTTTGTTGATTCCAGAGCTGTAACTTTGAGGGAATAAACTCTTTAAACTCAATTCAGGGAACTAAAAGGTTCATCTAATTCTATATGATTCTAAGCGCCGTCCTCTTATACAAGACTCTAACGTAAGAGTTTCTTCTCCCAAATCCGGGAGAAGAAACTCGTAAGCACTTCCTGTACATTTTCCCTTCAAGTATTCCATCGATAGAATACAATGCCTTGCAAATCTTGACACCAAATGGTGTAAAAAACGACGATAAACCGATTATTGATATGTAGACACCAATACTGAACTTCTTGCTATGATATATAAAGATATGTAGGTCAGATAAGACCCCGTGACATCTCCAGCTAACAAAATAAAACGAAAAATGTTACCGTTTGCTTGACGTCACAGGTCGAGACAAGGCCTATAGTATTTCTTCGTGCAAATTTCTCACCACTAAGTATGAAATATACTTCCTGTGTTCCAAGGGTTCTTTATGCTTTTGAAGCCTCTATATAACGTTAAGGTCGGGCCTCTAAACTAGGTTTTGGAAACTGTGCCGACTCAGCATCCTGCCATAGGGCTGTGTTAAAGTGCATGCTATTTAGTGACCTATATACCAAGGTTTGTTTACTTATGTTTACTCCTAGTAGACTTAGAATCATTTGATTTTTGGAAGTGCCTGTAGAACTAAAACCGAACTAAACAGAAACTGTCATATTATACACATTAGCCAGCATGAGATATCTATGCCTCAGTAAAACTCCAGTCCTTTAAGACTGTCATTGCCTTGAATGTAGTTTCGATTTGAGGACCTGATTGAGATTGTCACAATAGCGAACCGAGTAATTGTGGAGACACCACGCTAGTTAGAGTACTCCTGTACGTGTATTTATCTATCTAATGTTTGGTCTTCATGTTCGAAAAAAAAAGACAAAAAATAATAATTTGAATTTAATTAAATAAAATTAGACGCACACACACACACATAGTGACAAATATATATTCATATGTACATATTTGCCAGATTAGAATTTCTGATAAAATATAAATTAGCAAAATTGAATATATTTGTATAGTTACATTTTATTGTATATAGTTTCAGTCTGTTTAATACACATATGCTAGTACAATCACCCGACATTATTGCTTCAATACTCATATATACGTACATATATATGGTTAGTGCCAGCTCAGCCAATTGATATACAACAACGCAAGGTACCCACACGCACACGGACGGTATATATCGTGTAGCTTGTATGAATGTATGACCAACCCAATACTAAGTATTTCTCACTTGGTTCGCATTAAACATACAAAATGTGTTACATGTATTCGCTTATGTGCAAATAGATGACCACATTTCCGACATATGCGAAAATCTATTTATACCCAACACACAATATGAACCCTTAAAATTATGAATTTTTTTTTTTTTTTGTGCTATGCAAATCGACTTTTGCATAAATTTATGTTTCCCCTAATATGGACACGTATATATTGTACGTATGTTGTATATGTATATGACGTTTATATATCATGTCTCTACTGAACAATCAAACTGGACATACTTATCCCAATAATTTGTTTTTCTTTTTAATTTAAAATTAAAAATTCATTAAAATTTAATTGGGAAATTAAACAAACCCCTTATTTTTCATTTAGGTATGGCCGTTTGTTTTTTACTAATTCATTAATTTAAATTAGATAGCCCAGATTGATCTACTCATATAGGGTGTCCCTAAAATGTGACCCAACCATTGCTTCCAGAAATCGTTGAAGTAACAGTATAAATTTCATACTAGATTGAAGTGTTTCATATTACGCCATCTATGAGTTACTAGTCACAACATCTTTTGTTTCAATTGGTTTTGACCAATGCCAGACCCAAGAATCAAATTGATTACGTAATCTAGGTAATATCGTATTACTGTAGCCTCCCTACAAAATGTTAGCACAATGAGAAGAGCATATGACCCGGTATAGCAGTAACATTCAGAATTGGACCTGCTGCTACACAAACCGTATAAACAACCGATTAGGAAAAATAATGATACAAGCCTACGTCAGAACTACTATCTGTGTGCTCGGTTACATATAGAAAACAGTTAAAACGTGACAGAAAATCGAAAAATGTCGCAAATTTAAGGAACTCATTTGCCACCACCATACCATGCAATCAAGAGGGAAATATCAGGACACTGTAGCGCGTTGCGTTATGTAATTTTGAATTAGTATTTGAGTGAGTGGTGGTAATTACGAGTTATGTTATAATTCGACTAGGCCGGTTTCGATTTGATGACGATGACGTCATATTACTCCCCACCGCAAGTGAATTCACCTCCGATTCTGATTATGATTATTCTATGCCATATGTAATTGAGACCCTGATTTCGCGGCTTATTGCGACATGAAACGAACCTTAATTAAATGCATGCTGTATTTATGGGTTGCCCGCATTCGCCCACTTTAGTCTTTGTTGCGTTGGTTTTGTTGCAGCATGAGCCAAACTTCCTGGAAATATCAGAGCCTCCTTGAAAACGCAGAACGGACAAGCACCAATATAGAGAAAAAAGGCAGACAAGTTCCACTGTGGGAAGTTAGTTAATTTTTGATATTGTTAGGTTATGCAGAATGCGATGAAATTTTTGGGAGTTTGGGTGTAATGTTCACTAAACAGAGCCGTCGTGGTCACCAATGTAAAGCGTCTGTGATTACTAATGAAGCGTATAAGCTTTATATAATTTGAATTAGTATTTGTGTGAGTTGTAATTTCGAGTTGTTGCTTGTATGTAATGTTGTAATTCACTAGAGGCCGGTTTCGATCTGATTATGATGACGGCATTGAATCACTGTGTGCTCGAAAAGATCAAATCCATATAAGCAAGCATATGCTACCGGACTTGATATTTACACTGTGCGATTCGTATATGTACGTTTAATCGCGAACTTAACTCGAAATATGGATTTTATTTTGATTGATACTGGCGTTATGATATAATTTTGTATTTGTGAATTATTTCAGTTACTCTGAATTTGTGAATTATTTAGTGTGTTGTGCCGTTCAGTTACTCTGAACGCCACAACACACTGGAAAAGTCATAGGAAAATTCACAAATATTCCGCTAATAAAGGAACTGACCGATCAAACCACAAATGAGCAAAAACTGCATAGATGAGTTTACTTTGAGGACAACTGTACAAACCACCAGATTGCGAACTTCCAGACGGAACTACTCGTATAATGAAATTAGCGACACTCTGTCATCGAGAGGTTGCAAAATAAGAAAGCCGCTGGAATACTGATAATAAACCAGTTAAATAGTCAATTATGGAAGACCAAAAGAATCCCGCAGAAATTTAAAGAGGGTTAAACCATAACTATCCCAACGAAAGGTAACCTAAGAACTGGATAGATATCTCACTCCTCACAGCGTAATAAAAATATTTAGGAGAGGAAAGCCATATACTGATCAAATCAACACGACACGTACTATCATAAAATAGTCAAACGAATGAACTTCATCCTATATGTACATACTCTTCTTAAACATCGAACCTGCATTGGATTCAACCAGTAAAACCACAACCTTGAAGGCACTTTACATACCGAATCAAATAATTTAACTAAACAAAGAAATATATTGGGATGCCGGAAACTAAATTCAATAGAAAGGATAACACAGTGGAAATATCAAACTCACGAGGAGTGGGGCAAGGCTGTCTATTATCTCGGCTTTTATTCCTAATAACGCATTGATATATAGCGTCGACACCACTTTGCCAAATCGTATATTCCACGCCATGTGAGATACGTTGCAATATGTTCAACGATATTCTTACTGCTTGGACTGCATCCGTCCAGTCGCGAAAAACCAAAACTACGTTTGTTCAATGTGTGTGTGTGAATTCAGTTCTGCTGCATGGGTGTGAAAGATTATCAATAATGAAGAGCTTCTGCAGCAAACAAACCAAACAGACATTGCAACCGAGATCATAAAGCGCAAGTGGAGATGAATCGGTCATTCCCTAAGAAAGACCCAGTTATGTTATCCAAAAGGAGCAGGAAGGTCAGCAATGATCTGAAAGGGAACGGTGCTAGCCAGAGTGAAAGAACTCAGTAAAACCAATCTATAATGAACGCCCTATGTATTTATGTACGTGAACTGCACATCTCATTTTGAGCTTATAAGCTCATTGGTAATGAGGATTTGAGTTCATTGGTTACAAAAATACTGCATACATTGTAACACAGACCTCTTATTCAATAACTAGGTTCATAACAGCTCGAACACAGTTAAACAGTTCTTTTCATATTCCACGACACGATTGGACTACATTGTTCAGGTTGTTGTGTGGATAGCCTCTATGAAGTAACACATGGTTGAACATCTGACAAGAAAGTCATGGCTAGATCCAAAAAAGTGGTAACACCACCAAAAATGGTCAAAAAATGTATCGCTTGAATTTTTGAAATGTTGCAGTATTTTTGAAGTCGTTTTATAAATGTTGATAAAACATAAAACCGTCACTAAGCTCTAGAAATAATACAACAGACAAAATTTTGGGCAAGAAGCTATTTTATGTGCTGCAATGGAAGCTTTAATAGTTGCATTAGTTGATAAGGACAATGCAAAATTATAGAAAATGTATATAAGGCTCCGAATTCCTTCCCCATCCACCATATCGATATGTGCGTTTGTAACTTGACGATGAATTTCTCTAAATTGGTCAATATCTAGCTCGTTAGCATCAAACGAATAAACTTCGCTAAATACGCATTATGGAAGAAAATCGTTCACAACAATGTAAATCCCGAACGGGGCGCTTTTTCAAATTTGATTAAGATCCTGTTTTAAAAAATCTTTTGTACATATCTAGTGTTGATACATGAGAGATTATCACTCCGCCACTTATAGAAGTAACACCAATACGTTTTTATTAGGCTCATCCGCCCATCTCAATTTATTTGTATTAACTATATCCACTGAAGCATCCACTGAAGTCTATTGTTTCGAGAAAACAGTATTGGCGTCCATTACAGCAGGTGGGCAGTTTATTTTCATCCCAATATTGAGACAGTTAGAATTTCTAATATATGATCGTGACATTTCGATCGACAACACAATAAGCAAGCTTTTCAGTTGATCACAGTCGTCATTTCATGAGTCTGCGTTGGTCTTCAGCAGATACCCTCCTTCTTCCTGATATTATATTTTTTCGTACCACTTCGAATTATATTGCAGTAGGTGCCTCTCACTTACAAACATTATATTAACTGGCGATTTCCATCAAGAACAATGAACGTTATCCACCCCAGTTTCTTTGAACCTATAGTCATATGGTGCGGTATCCAGCACAATTCAGCGATCACTTGTGATACGAAGTTCGTTTCTTCATCCGTGTGAACGGCTCCTTATCAATTGACCAACTCATTTAATAAAGTCCCAGCTTAACTGGGACTATTGTATTGTGTGAACTGCCTCCCCACTTAGTTAAATAATTCATTATGTCTATGATCTACTGGTTGCCTCTGGCACTTTCCGAAAACAATTCTGATACATCAATAATTGCCTGTTCCATTGGTTTTCACAAGTTGAATTGTTCAATTTCACCTCATGTTCTAGACATCGGTCTTCGAATTTGGCCTTTAGAATTTGGTATCTAAATTAAGGCAAACATTGATTCTTATGAATAACCATATATAACCAAGTGCCTGTCTGTTTGTTTCTATTTTTGCAATCTGTTTTGGGGAGCAAGGCACTCCCAACTCTTTCGCGGTTCGCTTATTTATGTCCTACTGCCTGCACATTGCTTAGATCCATGCCAGCCTATAGTACCAACACAAAGAATGGATTGGCTCATAAATCCTGCACTGCAACAGGGGGTCATAGATGTGTTCATTCCCGCCACCGATCGAAATCAGAAGGTGAAAAATCCCTTATCGAAAATCGAACCCGGTACCTCCCGCTTCAACTGTCGCAACTTTAACCCCTGCACCATTAGTTAATAACCCAGTGGTTACATTCAGCCTTTGACAGTGCTTTACTAAAATGTTGGTTTTGAGTAAGGTGCAATGCAGATCCTGCATATAATTTTCGGTTTGTCTTTGTGGTTCCGCTGAGACGTTGATAGAGTCTGCAATATTCCGGGTAGATATTTGATTCACTGTGCATGTACACTGTTAGACATAATGGTTGGACATCCGTGTTGATAATTTGGTTTCAGGTTGAAACCTCTCATAAGAAGTTACATAACAGTTACATATAGGTTACACCACTTCCACGAGAAAATTGAGCAAAATTTTGAATGTTCCACGTAACAGTGGTTATCATACCCTGCCATAGAGTAAGAACACCCACCCCATATCTAAATATTCCAAAATTAAAATTAATTTCTGTACCAAATAAAAAAAAATTCAATTAAAATTATTCCATAACTCTAACTCATAAATCATTTGCGAGCTAGAAATCACATTATGTTGTTGTGAAATTATGTTTAGTTTGTACATAAAATATAATTTTAAATATGTTTTTTTTTTAATCATAATATAATTTCAAGACAATGTAAACGAACACCATACACATTATATATACACAACGATCAAAGCGCGTAGTTTCCAATCGATTCAAGCACATAAACGGACAAAAATAGAAACTCGGCGCGCATATGCAAATCGCTAATTTCGATCACCATAAACGACAAATCGAATCGATTCTAAAATGCAATTTTATTGCCTCCAATACCATAAAACTGCACAACAACGGGCGACCATTAAAAAATAATTGTTTGCGATCGTTCGTTGCATACAATACCAATATATGTACATGGTTCTGCCTCGCTCACTCTCAAATAATATTATACACACCTACGAACGAAAAATTGCAAAGTATTTATAGATGCGCCATACGATTGGTGAACTGTTCGCGACGAAACGAGATGAAATTCTGTTACGAGATTTATGTTTACGATGTAATGGTATAATTTTGGTCTATAATTAGACGTTTTGTTTGTGAATGTGTGTTCGATTTATATTTAGTCGGTGGGACAGCATGTTGTGCACAGCTGTTTGATTGTCACGTTGGCGGATTGCGATAATATGACATTATGTAATTTTGTCGTTGTCGCATTCTCAGATCCAGACTATTTGAAATATATATCGTTTATTATTATATATACATGTTGGCACATTTTCATATAACGGGTGTTTTTTTAGGAGGTTTGTTTTTCCGATAGATGTCGTTTTATTTTATGACAGTTGTTTTGACAGCTCAAAGTGGCATTTCTACTAAGTATTGTTTGGCAAATCATTATGAATAGGTTAACTCCAGAACAACGTTTTCAAATCGTGGAAATTTATTTTCAAAATCAGTGTTCAATTAAAAATGTTTATAGAGCACTTCGTGAATTTTATGGTGCAAATAATCGTCCGTCAGAGACCACCATAAAGAACGTAATTACCAAATTTCGTTCTACATTCACTCTTTTGGATGCCAAGCCACCGACAAGAATGAGAAGAGTTCGTACAGAAGAAAATATTGCTGTCGTTGAGGCCAGTGTCGAAGAAAACGACAATTTATCGATTCGTCGTCGTGCTCAGCAAATTGGACTTTGTCCATCGACTTTATGGAAAATTTTACGTAAAGATTTGGGTTTGGTGCCATACAAAATTCAATTGGTGCAAGAATTAAAGCCACACGACCATCGTTTGCGCCGTGAATTCAGTGATTGGTCGTTAAATCAATTGAACGAAGATCCATTTTTTTACCGTAAAATTCTCTTCAGTGATGAGGCGCATTTTTGGTTAAATGGATACGTCAACAAACAAAATTGTCGCATTTGGAGCAAAGATAATCCACACGCCGTTCAAGAATTACCAATGCATCCTGATAAATGTACTGTTTGGTGCGGTCTATGGGCTGGTGGGATCATCGGTCCATATTTCTTTAAAAATGAGGAAGGACGACGCGTTACCGTGAATGGAAATCGATACAGAACCATGTTAAATGAGTTTTTGTTGTCAAATCTTGAAGATATGGATATGGATGAAATGTGGTTTCAACAAGATGGTGCCACTTGCCATACAGCACGTGAAACAATCGACTTATTGAAAGAAACTTTCAACGACAACATTATTTCGAGAAATGGTCTGGTGAATTGGCCTCCGCGTTCGTGCGATTTGACGCCACTCGATTACTTTTTGTGGGGATACGTGAAGTCATTGGTTTATGTGGATAAACCTCAATCGATTGACGCTTTGGAAACCAATATTCAACGTGTCATTGCTGACATACGCCCTCAAATGCTTGAAAAAGTGCTGGAAAATTGGACCTCCAGAATGACATTTGTGAAAAATAGTCGTGGTAGCCATATGCCAGAAATTGTGTTTAAATGTTAAATGCCAAAAAATTATCTACCAAATAAAAAAAAAAATTTTGGTCATTTCATAATTTTATATGTGTTTTATTCAAAAAAAAAATCGGCAACCTCTTAAAAAAACACCCTATATATGAGGTGATGTAAGCTAGATATGTGAAATGAAGATGTTACAAATTTGGAATTTTTTTTGTTTCTTAATCAATTTCAAGAAAATGTATATGTAATGTCTAGATCAAGGAAAATAATTACCTATAAGACTATCGGAGGTTTTATGACAAACTGCCTTGCTGGAACTACTTGCCTTTATTATCTTCGATTTTATATATCCTATACCAAGTGCTATACCAGTTTCTACCACAGGAACCACACTGGCACTTCCAATATGATTATATCACAGGTTGGATTGAAGATGAGTCAAAAAGGATATCTGACGACCAGCATGGCTCAAACGTTTCTTGTTGGACTGCTATATACGATTATACAGGTATCATATGGTTCCTAAAACTGAAGCTAATGTCACTTCACGAATATTAAATATTTACAAAATGTTCAAGTATTTCCAGAAAGCTAATTTGCTTATACATTGAAGTGTATTTACTACGTGAGTAAGACGTCAGAAAGATCGGTCGTGAGTAAGATCGGTATACACTAAAAACAAATTAAAGAAGCCGGAAATAATTCCAGAACTCAATGCCACTAGGGCCCACGTTTCAACCCACATACACATACAGATTAAATACACCCAATAGTGATTGATGTTTCGTCACCACTCCGCGAATCGAACCCGAGACCCTCGAGTGACAGAGCAAGCACGCTACTTTCTCTGCCACGAGAGCGAGTCGGTATACTAACCCATCTACTAGGACGTTTCAAATTAAAAAGTAAATCAACCAGGATGCTTCAAATACTACAAATCGTTGACTTGGGAAGTCCGGAAGCATATTCCTGATGAGATGGATTTGATCTTTTCGATCACACGGTCAATCAATGACGTCATCATTATCACATCGAAACCGGCCTAGTGGATTATACAAGATACAATTACTTCAAAATTTACATAAAGCAATACCCTTTCTATACATTGGTGACCCGGCGACCTTGTTTATTAGGGCATAGTAAGCCAATAACCTTCTGATACGACGTTCCAGCATTGCCAAGTGCCACGAGAGCACGTACACACACCTCTCTTGCCAACCGGATTCTAAAAGTTACAGCATCCCCTACGCCTCCCCAATACAGTAACTATCGCAGTAAAGCTCAAAACCCGGAAATTTAAAAAGCTCAAGCTTCAAGAATGGTTTTTGGCAGAACAGTTATGTTTATGTTCTCTCGTGGCACTTGGCAATGCTGGGAAAATCGTATCAGAAGGTCACCACAAATGTAGAGAAAGCTTATTATTTATTTAAGTAAATTTTGAAGTAATTGTAAATCCGATTGTTGTTGCTTGTATGTTGTATAATCCACTAGCCCGGTTTCTGACTGTAGATCTGAAGGTTGCACGTCGGGGTCACCAATGTAGAATAGTGATAAGTAATCGTGACAGTTAATAATGATGATGGGAGTTAAACGCAAACTCCACAGAGTGGTATTGATTGACAGCTAGGGTGCTGAATCAACCAAGCCGATGCTTATGAAATGTCATCTTATATGTGATCTGTAATGTTCGTTTCACTAGGCCGGTTTCAATCTGATGACGTCATTGATTTGTTGTGTGATCGAAAAGATCAAATCCATCTCATCAGGCATATGCGACCAGACTTGTGTATGTTGCATTTCGTTTCTATATAGGTTGTGAGGCTATGCTGCAACAGTTCTCTAGCAAATTACAGAAGAATTTGAATCGAAATCTTCATTCGATTATTTTTGTTATTACTTCACTATTGTGGCGTGACTATTCGTCGTATTTGTGAACACCACAGGCTAATAACTTCTGTATTCGCCTTTTTAACAGAACTCTTCCTGAGTTCCAAAGCCAGACTACTTCCACCTTTTGGTCGAGAACCTTTCTGGTTAACAATCTTAGTGCTAGGATGCCGTCAATTTTCACGTCGTTGTCGATAAGCTTCGGTATGTATAATTGATCCAAATTGATGTAAATTGATTATTCTCATTTCACGGTTAATGATTTGACCTTTTCGGTGATGGTGGGTTAATCTTTTCCACTAGTGTTCCAAAAATAGATTAGATCAGCTTATAACGTTCTTCGGTGAAGACGAATTTAAAGTAAACATTCTTAGTCCCGAAAACGGCTTGTTCTTCGAATAAAGGACAAGATTTTGTACCTTCAAGTCCGTTATTGGGCACTTCAATAGAAACTGCTATCTAAAAAAATTCAATATAGAGAGAGAATAAAAGGGATATAAGTACACAAATTTCTCAACAGTTTCTTCTTCTCCTCTCCTACATCACCACAATCAACAGTCGAAACATGTGTTTGCTTAAACAATAAAATTCGTCAGAGTATATCTCTCATCGTCCAAGATGGATGAACTGGTTTATTGTTTCAAAAGTGGAAGAATCACCAACCTAGGCCAAGATATTCGTCATATAGTTTTAAGTCAAAATCCATCAGCAAGTAACGTTACGTTATTATGATTCCATTTGTGACGTTCGGTGACAATTTTACTAAATAATTGAGCGTAGAAATCTTCAATACTACTGTAAAAGTGAGCCAATGGGCTATTACTTTATAGCCCATAAGCTCACCGTTATCGGGTACTTTCCTCCATATTTAGTACACATTTAGGAAAAGGGATCGACGTAGTATCCCTCCGAAAGTCTGAGTTGCAAACTCCTTTATTCACCAAATAATAATTCCAGTTACCGTGCATATACTTTATTACATTTCTGTACAATATTTTTTGCCAGTAATCTTCCAATGCAACGATATATTCTCAACTATACTTCACTTCTGTATAAAGAGCGGGATAATATAATCATTATAGTTTTTGTTACCTCAGTTTTCGTAGGGTCAATTGATACGAACTATTGGTAACCACAAGGCACCGGCAGAACGCAGACAGACAAGCACATTTTGAAAACATTTCTGGATAATTTTTCTGGATAAGTCGACAAATTTTCTTGGTATAGGCTTGGTTCTAACCCTTTTCAAGTCTTTCAGCTTCGGTGTCTAGGGCACTGAACTTATCCATCGACTTCATGAGGTGGTGTTTCAGTAGATTAACTGTTTAATTTTTTATAATATTTTCAGTCCCTCTACATGTCCAAGAAAGATTACACCTTGGTTTAACTTTGGTGCTTAGTAGTAGGTTTGTTAAATATTATATCATCATATAAGAAACGAGTTTTCGTTATAGGACCTCTATAGAGCTTCTTGATTTATAATCGCTTGAGATCTCTATAATCGCCTTCGCTCTAGAGTTATGATAGTGATCTTCATACTTCACTTCCACACAGAAGGATTTAAATTTAGTATACTAACTTTGAGTGGTTCTATGGTCTCCTTTACCGGATTACAATTTTTTTCTCGAATCTAGTCCACAACAAGACAGTTCTACTCATTAGAACTATATTGTGCTTTTACAAGAAAATATTGGTTCCTAAATATTATAATTTCAGGCTTGTTGCCCGTGAAAGAAAACATAGCGATGTTAAGAGAGCTCATATAGTACCTGTCAGTTTGATCAGTCTGCTTTGACAAACGCATGACGGTAAATATATATCTGCGTAATTCATATTATTGTTACCTGAAGCCCAGATTCGAGATCTATCACTTAAAATCGCTTAAATCGGCGAAAAGTTTTTAGTTAAAACTTTGGCCTACAGAATGGACCATATGGAAAAATCCATTGGGCTTAAGTCCAGGAAATGTGGTGGCCATTGACAGTGAGTCATGGGCTTTATGGGATGGTGTCGTGTCTTGTTGAACGTCCAATGCTGTCTACCAAATTGTTTACGTACTCAAGATAACAAAGCATTTGCAATCTAATCAACGTGATAACATTGAATTCTGGCCTTCGCCTTTTGAATCATTTCTAGCATTGTTGCTGGTTTTGAACGTCCACCTCCATTGCGTTTTTTGATGCACCAGGTTCATTGTAATATGTAATTTTTCGATGCACTAACAGTTTGTTCATTTGAAAATATCGTAGCTCATCCCTTAACGTCTAGCGCTAATGTGGGCTATAAATTCAAACGCAACTGTTGCGTTTGAATTTATAGCCCACATTAGTGCTAGACGTTAAGGGATTATTTTAAGTAGCCTTTTTCTGAATGCCTAATTTTAACCGCTTTGATTGTAACAATTATTCGTTGGGTGCGCCATTATGCCTATTAACAGCCGGTGTAGTACTTACAGCCAATACCGCAACCCCTCTTTATTACCCACTGCTATATATGACTCTTGTAACCATAACATAACTTACCAACCTTTTTAGTCCAATTGGATTTTGGGTCTACTCCTTTTAGTTAAGAAGCTTAAACAGATAGTTGGCTATCTGGGTAAAGATCATACGTTTTTTCCCCGTTTGGTTTTCTAGGAGTAGAGTTTAAAGAGGCGTCTATGCAAGTAGAGCCGGGACGAGCCAGTACACCATGGCCTTCCAGTTAAGAATCAATCAATTATAGCAGCTTATCCAAGGCCTTTTCCTTGGTAAGCTCTATTCCAAATCTGTGTTATGGAAGTGTTCTGGAAATATTACAACCTTTAGTAAGGGCTATACGGGCATTTGCTTCTTCTTCCACTTGATAATCACTCAATTCGCATCAAATCTCTAACAAAGTCCCACTATAGTCAAAAATTTAACGCGCTGTTATGCCTGTTAGTTGTTACGACCTTGAGTGCCGACCACTTAATTTTAATGTCGCTTTTATTTCGAATCCTTCTTGTATAAAATGTATACGCCAAACACTTATATCAAGGTAGGATGGGACAATTGGTCAATTTGGTCTGAAGTAAATGGTTTTCCAATAAAGACTCGACAAATTTTTTTTAATTAAAACGCAAACCATTTGAGATAATTTTTTGTATAGAATCCTACATGGTTCATATGGCCACCACGCTCATGTTTACAGATGTTGATTCGTTGAATCTAATTTCCGATTAACTTAATTTCAGCCACACACGACAGAAACGGCCGCTATCTCTCAAACAATATAAGCTCTGGGCTCCTCTAACTCGACGCCGGCATGTTGGCCAGTGATTTAACATAGACCCATAATAAAATCTGCAGGTGTTAAATAAACAATCTAGGCGGCCAATCGACAGCACCATTTCTGGGTATAGCACTGTCATGGAATGTAGATAAAGAAATTACGTTACAGCTAGTCTATCTAGCGATCTCCACTGACTGTAACGTGACGTTCATTTTCATCAACAAAAAAACTCAATGACACCAGCAGCATGAAAACCACTCTATACAGTTAATGTGCATGAAGTAGTGCTTTTGAAACACATTTTCACCTGACCCATGACGCATATTCTGTTTGTTAACGAAGCCACTCAGCCAAAAATGCGTCTTATATGACTGAATATGATTTTGAGAAGAAATTGGACATCTACTTCCAACATTTTCAAAGCCAGATCCGAGAACGTACGTCGCTTCAAATGATCGAGTGGCTTTAGTTCTTGTATTAACCGAATCTTATAAAGGTGCAAACCAAAATCCTTTCGCAAAATTCTTCAATGTGTGGTCTGAGCAATATTCTCGACACTTCGAGCACGGAAATATCCAGCAGCGAATATTTAGACTCAAATTTGTTAGTTAGACTATAAATTGCTTGTATACTGGGACGATAATTATGACCAAAAAATTGGAACTAACGTTCTTGAAGTTGCTGTCATCGATTCAGCATAAAGCCTCTGACAGTGTGGTTATTTGTTTAAGGGTGCGTTCACAGTGAAAGTTCCAAGTTTTTAATTCCCAAATGGATAAACCGTTATAATGAGGTGCACCAATCCTATTACCACTGGAGTACTATTTCCGGACATCCATTCTAGATTTAGTAGTTCATTAAATTATGTCACTTAGTTGTAAACAGTTTAAGAAACACTGACAACAATGTTCGAATACACATGCAAATGGCTTCAAAAATTCATTTCCTTACACAAAATATCAATTTCCTCTAAACACAAATTCCGAAAAGGGTTAAGTATTAACAATTTGTAAAAATTAGCTTACACACACACATACACACCCATCTGCATCTATATATGCCGAACAGTCGCGAATACAACAGATAAGAACACAAAACCGTATGCATACACTCGCGTATTTATAACAAAAAAAAACGCGATTTTTGGGATTTGTTGAAATTTCGCGGTTTTTATTTTCGCCTCTGTATGCATGAGGAGTAGTAGATGAACAACAACAGCGACAAAATTCTTAGAAGAAATAAATTTAAAAAAAAAAAAAATTAAAATAAATGCGCGAATTTGATATTTTGTAGGTTTCATTCTGTATGAAAGTTTCTTAAATTCTTGTAATTTATCATTCTAAAGTTACGCGGTCTTATTATACGTGTGTGTGTGTGTATACGTCTATATAGAATATTCTAAAGCATTATTTAGTGTGTTCAACAACAACAAAACACTAATTTATCACGTGGTCCGTATGTGTATATCGATATGTATATATAGGCTGTGCGATAGGGGGGTTTAAGCTGTTCAACACCATTCATGGCACATTCAAGGTCAACCAAATAAAAAAAATTTTACCAATCACTATCCGCGACCATTAGCGCACACTATATACAATATTTGTCGGGTCGATCGCTAGAAAATTCTTTATCACAACATTAACCTACTTTGAGCCAAAAACATGTACGTATGTATGTATATGTAAACATTCTACATACTTCGTACAACATATTATATGTATGCACGAACCCAAATTGCCGAAATCAAATAGACGAAAAAAACAAATAATTTTTCGATCGGTCCGCGAAACTCGCGAGTATATAAACACATACGCGCATATGTATATAGTATATAAGACGTAGAATAGAGCGCTCGATATACATAAGTTCTAATGTTGTCTTAAGCATGTATGTATAAGAACGACAAATGAATTTTAAACCATCTGTATGGCCCGCCAAAATTATGAACATATATACATACATGACAGGGGTTACAAACCTAACCTTTCGTGGTTCGACCCAAATCGTATAAACGCTATCTTAAACCACATATATGCTGTGTTTACATATACAGCTATGATGACCTACATTCGACTAGATACGTACATGAAAACTTTTAATTTTTAAAGTTTTGGATTTCTAACATTTTAGATCGGTTTGTTGTTGTTATAAATGACTATTATAGTTTCCTGTAATTAATTAAAATTATGACTATGTATGTGTAGCTACGAGAGTGTATATATAGACAACAACTGCCAGTTTTGATGGGAAACAGTTTTGCGATGTACGACTTTAAGGTGGATACTACTATCCACTTGGAACGAGTATTACACAAAAAAAATGAAATCTAGTTCTTGAAAGACACACGGCGCACCGCATCGTCTTATATAAAATGCTAGCGTGCCAAAAACTAGTTTTTTGTCTTATATATAGTTTGATTCGAATGAAATAATATAAAATGCGCGAATGTTGTGGTTTACAGTATAGAGTACAAACTGTTGTTGTGGTGGTTGTATATTTTGTACTCTGACTAGGCGTTTGTTTGAGTACGCGGTGTTGGGTGTGGGGAAATCCGATGTATTCGATTATGGATTAGTTCCAAGAAAATCGTTTTATATATGCGCTACGATGATATTGAGGCATTGTTGAGACATGACTAAGAAAAATGATACCTCTTATGGCATCGTTCTTCCTATTTTACTGGAAACCTCAACCCCTTAAACTTCCATAAAGATGGTCTTGTGCTATTTATAAGGTAACATGTCAGTTATGCAACTATACCATGGATGGAATCTATAAGTTCTCCTGTGACACCCTAACCTTTGAAACAACAGTTGCAATATATAGAAGCAATAGAGTGACTCAACCGATAGTGTCAAGTTTATGCAACGTTAAGACGACTCATCCGATAGTGTAATAAAGATCACCATGAAATCACTTAACTAAATTATACTCCCACAGCATGCATTCACACACACACTGCTCGGATAAACTGTTTCTATTGATTAACGTTGTGGCACTTGAATCCAATGTTCCAACAATCGACCGTCACTATCGAAGAACCGTTATCAATGATGGTTATATAACGTCAGAACAGTAAGCCGAAGATAAGACAGAGACTGTACTTATCACGCTAATGTTGCCATTTAGATCTAACTTTCGTACGGTATCAAACGATGCTATACATTCGTTATGGCTCTTTGGGCAAGATGGCCCTAGTGCTTTATGGGAGATTTGCGGATTTTGAACTTTTATTAGAGATCCAGTTTGTTCGAATACCAGAATTCAAAAAATAGAAGATGACACAATTGTAAAATTCACAAGAATAACATTGCACTTAGCGTTACGCTTAAAATCTATAATTTTCTACGAATTGTTGTTCCAAGGAATTCTCGTTGTAGTGTATTTTTTGCGACTGTCAAGAAGTGTGTACGACTGCTTGCTTTATTGTTGTTGTCTTCTGCCAAATGACTGCCAAATGAATGAAGTCATAGGTATTTAGTCGAGTACCCATTGCTGAACCTAATTCGTGATTCTGCTGGACTTTTACTGTACGACGATGCAAATGAACAAGTATAAACATATATAGGCATCGGGATTTGCGAGCGAACCTTTCACGTTGGAAGAAGTGGTATTGTACGGTTTTAAAACTAGTATAAAAAATCGAACTTACTGGTAACTTAGGAACCCCGTAACAAAGTTTTCGACAGAACTTCAAGTCTGTGCTAAAGAATACGCGTACGACATAAGTTTTACAAACTGTCCTGCAGGTCCTCGAAAATGAAGTAAAAAAAAAATCTCGGTCGTTTTATCAAATCTCGGTCAATTATTGAACAGTTGGTAAACTGGTGGACACATCAGAATTTTTCCAACTTATCTGATCATGTCGAATCATCAAAGATGCTGATACTAAACTAACTGCACAGTTGCAACAATTCCTAATAATGAGGTTTTCTTGTTGATGCTATGGTGACTATATAAAAACTCGGTACACAACATCCAGAGTAACCAATTTTTCGGGATATTTTAACCAAAAATTTCAAAATTCCCAGTTTTTATATACTTGATGAATTCTGTGTTAGAATCTCACATCGTTTGGTGGGACGTAGTGAAGACACTATATGCATGATACGTTGGTATCATTGTCACCATATTGTTACTCATGTCCAATTTATTAATTTAAATTCTGCTCAAATTTGATTAAAATTATTGACATCATCCCAATGTCAACACTGCTTTGAACCCGCAAGCTTATAAATTGAACATGGTTCGTTTAAGCTTTGTCTTAATAATTTGGGTGTGGTCGAATAAAATTTGCAACGTTTTATCCAAATTCTTGGTGATTTTCACCTCCAATAAAAAAAAAAATTCTAATCGACTATAATAATACCCTCTAAAACAAACACCAAAATATCTTCGCGATTAGCTGCAAATATACCGCTCGCTCTCAAGATGATTTAATTTTTTTATTTTTAGAAATTTCTATAGTATACACAAATTCGTTAGAAAAGCGTTAGAAACAACAACGAAAAACTACTTTGAAATCATAAAACATTATTTTTTGCTGTTTCAATTTGGTTTCTTGACCCAAACGAAATTATTTGTTAATAAAATATAAATTGCGGGGGCAACTGTATGTTATTATAATATACACACGGAACGTTTTCATCCTCTTCACCCCGCTTCATGTGAATATTAATACGTAAATGTTTAGAAAACGTTAAGAAAATAAATTAAGACGGGAAACGCGGTCTTATGTATATATACAATACGTGTATAGTATAACGCACCGAATGAATGAAATTTCAATATTCGATTGCAAACTTTTGTAATGATGCAGCACAATTTGTAGACACCTATATGTGTCGCAAGGTCATCGACTTTAGGTGTGCTATTTCTAATACCATGATGGTACCATTAAAACCGAAACAGAAACCGCAGTGTATCACTATCCAAGTATAAACGTCGGTAATTTCGGGTACGAACTTGTCCTTCAGCTCGTTTAATGTTGTTGGTGAGCTGAAAGTAGCCCCAATGGAGTTAAATACGCATTTAACCGGCCGAATCCTCCTGATAACACAGTGACCTTCAATAGACATTGCACTGATTTCAGAAACACACTTCTCGAACATAAGCTTTATCAGAATAAAGGGATTTAACTCGTACTGGACAACCCATCCTAGTGAAAGAGCCAGGGGTGGTTCAGCTGTACTACGGTCCAAGGTTTAAACTCGGTCCAAGGTTTAATATTGGAGGGGACTATAATATAAAACATACAGCTTGGCTAATTTCCCCTGGGAATGGGAATGCTTTGTTCAATGCCATTCATGAAAACAACTGCGAATATTTTTCTCCAGGGTGGCCAACGTATTGGCCAACGGATGCAGGGAAAGTTCCAGATCTACTTGATTTCTTCATCACAAAAGGTATTTCATCCAGTTGCACTAGAGTCGAAGGAATTAACGACTTAACGTCGGATCACATTCCAGTACTGTTATCAGTTAACGCTATAGTCATCAAGAAAAAGAGAAAGCAAATTCTCACTAATCGATTCATGGATTGGGATCTTTTCAGAAAAAAGTTGGAAGATCTAGTTGAGCTAAAAGTTAGTATTATTCGTCAGTTTAACTACTCCCGAAATAAAGGATAAAGCGGAGATCGAAGTCAAATATCCGGCTGAAATCAGAGAACAAATCAAAGAAATAAGAAAGGCAAGGAGTTAAGAGAATATGACATCTGACTAGAAATCCCGATGACAAGACAACTTTCAATCGTGTAAGTTTTAAAATCAATAGACTACTCGAAAGCTTCCAACAGGATTGCTTCGACAACTACCTAAGCGGGCTAGGTTCAAAAATGAATAAGAACTACTCGTTATGGAAGCAACCAGAAAATTTAAACGTCCTGTAGTTCGAATACCACCTATAAGAAATGCTCAAGACAGTTGGGTTCAACAAGCCAAAGAAAAAGCGGAACTCTTTGCTCAACACGTAGCAACAGTATTTCAGCCCCATGACGTTCAATCCAACATTGACGTAACACCTGCTTATCAACCAAATCAGGATTTTAAAAGGATCACACCAATGGAAATTGCTCAAGAAATCGACAAAAGTCTGAACCAAAAGAAGGCACCAGGAATTGATGAAATATCACCGGGTCTGTTCAAGAAGCTTCCACTGCTTCCGACCCTATCAAAGCTGTTTGAAAAACTACTACTGAAACGTTTACAGCCAATGGTAAACGTCCCTGATTTTCAATTTGGGTTCAGGAACAACCACACTACAATATCAAGTGTTAGGAGAAAAGAAATATTGCCCCGCCGTATTTCTGGATGTATCCCAGGCCTTTGATAGGGTTTGGCACGAGGGACAAAACTATTGTCAGCTGCTTGAATCATACCTTTCTGATCGTCCATTCAGAGTCATCCATGAAGAAACATGTTCTGACTTTTATCCAACGTTAGCGGGAGTTCCGCTGGGAAGTGTTTTAGAACCTGTCCGATACCTTCTCTACACAGCGGACATACCTACAACGAATAAAACATTCATCGGTACGTTTGCCGATGACACCGTAATTATGTCAGTAGACGAATCACAATCAAAGACAGTGGAAAATCTGCAACGAGCAATGAACAGCGTTACTAAATTGACTGGAAAATCGTGCTTAATGGGCTTAAATCAACCCATGTGACATTTACACTTCGACACAAAAATAACAATCTACAAAGTGCAAGTGCCGCAGGCTGATTCGGCAAAATACCTTGATCTGCATTTAGATTCAAGGTTCAACTCGAAACATCACGTGAGACAAAAAGTTGAACAGATACGATTAAAACAACGGTCAAATGTACTGGTTAATTGGGCACCATTCCAAAATGAACCTGTATTGCTAGTATATCAAACTATCTGCAAACCAATATGGATGTATGACGCGCAACTATGGGGTTGTACTCATAAGTCTAATATAGAGACATTATACAACGTAGTCAAAATAAATTTCTTCGTATGATCACCAACGCTTACGTTTATTGATAGACGACGTCATCCACGAATGTGCCATAAAACATGAGCAGACACTTCTTACCCACACCAACGTCGAGGCCGTACAACTACTGGACAGTACAAACGAAGTAAGGCGGCTCCCACGAATCAAACCACACGAGTTAACCGAATGAATATTATATAACAAGGGAACTGGATACTGGTACAGCAGACCCAAACAAGTTTTATGCTTATCTCATAAGATCTAATGTCAACCTTCAATAGATCAGTGACGATCTGTTTTAGCGACGAAAGCATGATTCGGTCTACTTTTTATTGTTGGAACCTTTTGAAGCAGATATGGGTTTGTTGATGTTCAATAATTTTAAGCGAAAAATGACTTTTCGATCAAATTTAGGATGTGCTTTAAATTTAAGCAAAGCTCAATCGTATTACTTCCGACGTTGGCTTCAGTTCTCGAATTAATTTGATCTTGTAAAAGTTTAAGCCTAGATTTTTAAAGTCAAGACATAGTCACAGAAACATAGTGTATATTTTGTCTCGAATTGACAGCACGCACAGCCATAGCAGGTATGGTTATGTCGACCGAAAATGGAATAAGTTCTTTAAAAGTTGCGATTTAAGACTCAGAACTGCATCGTTGATGGATAATAACACGTTTACGTTCACTTCTATTGAAAAACTCGATAACCCAAATATTTGTGCCACCTAGTTCACCGTCCTGATGCTGATGGTAATCATGAATGTGCTTGCTCTATCTCAAATCTTTATCGAAATCTCAAATTCCGATCTTGGAATTCTGAAGGGATTATGAACCCTCTTTTTAGTTTAAATACAAGAACTGTGACATAAGGGAACAAATTAAAGGATATTCCAAACGATTTGACTGACAGAAATTATTCTGTGAGTACTGGAAGATTTAAGGTCATTCCCAGATGATATTCCATCATTTAAACAAATATCTTTAATTTTGACAATTCTAAGTATCCTTCAGAAATTTTCACGAGTGGAAAATGACCAGAGTACGTCTATTTTCAAATCTAGAACTACAATTGGTAATATGCAACTCGTACAGAGCCATGCAGTTTTTCGATATATGCCACAGCATCAACACGATTTTTCAAAATCAACCTTATCGCTCAGGAACTCTAGAAAACCAATTGACAATAGACCGACCATGTACGCATCCAGGCTGAAAACAATACAAAGTGTACGCCTCTGGCGTTGTACAAGACTCTTTGGTCTCAGCTTGAATATATACCGTTAACGTTTGGTGTCCCTTTTACGAAAGATACATCCAGAACATTGAGATAATCCAATGGAATTAATCGATAAACAAAAGTACTCTTTAACACTTCTCATCTATTTTCTAATGTTGCCACGGTTGTAGTACATACATGTAGTCAAATATGGTGTATAAATCGATTTGACCGATGTTGGTCTGTAAAATCGATTTATAAACCATTTTTGACTGCATGTATGTACTGGAACCATGGCAACATTGGAAAATAGATGTGAAGTGTTAAAGAGTACTTCTGTTCAAGAGTACTCTATGATCAGATTGATGGAACGATTTACACCTTCTTTCTCAACAATTAAGTCTCCATTGTTTGCAAATATCAGAAGATGAGTTCTCTCTTGGAGATCGCTGATCTCATGGTTAAACTTGGTGTGTGCCATCAATGAAGGTAAGAGTTTATTACATCCATAAATGAGTAAGAGTTTCAACACCACTCTCGAAAATATTAACTTATCCACATTTACTTATCCACATACTTATCCGTTAGCCTATTTTCACCTTTGGTACCAGATCATTGACTGATCGAAACAAAATCAGTGACTGATCGAGGGGTGATTCTTGAGACAGTTTGTATTCTACAAAGGTAAGCCATATAGATCGTGCATTGCTCGACAAGTCACTCACATTTAAGATATGGCCCAACAACTGAGTTCTGTACCCTAACGACATCTACAATGATGACTCAGCCATTTTAACATTATCACATGGTTAATTTGGTTTCGAACATCTTCTAGGAGACGTCAGGTGTTCTGAATAATTACGTGTTCCACATTTGCTGATAATTATATAGTTTTAGGTAATTTCCCGATTCGTTATAATTCAACCGGAAAACACATTAACCGTTCATTTTATATACATTTCTACATTTTGTACATTTTATTGTATCAGGTGATTTCTACTTTTCTTATAACGTCTTACGTATTGATCAATCTTTCGAATAAAAAACCACATTACACACCAAGTTGAAAGTAAAACAATTATAAATTGGGTATTGTTGTAAGAATATTAACGGTTATATAATGAATGGATTACGGTATATAAATAATATTTATTCGTTTGATCTGATGGCAACATTGTACAAAACTATTTGGTTTCAATCGATAAACATAATATTTTTTGGTGTTGGTCAGTTATAGTCAAAAAAAAGCTCGTTATGTATGTTCATACATTAAATGACATCATACATAAAACTATATATATAAAGTGCCCTCTGCCCCTCTATCAACACTGTAATCAATTCATCTGACCATAAAAATTTAGCTTAAAAACCAACTTTCTTTCTATACTGGGCGCTTATACAAAAAATAAAAAGTCGCGGCATATAGTTTGTGTGTTACTTCATTCGAAACATACACACAAAGCCTCATAATTTATTTAGACTTCAGCTAATCTATAATTTCTACATTATATATTACTTTTTGGTATAATATACAGTTTTGCTGTACATATATGTATACACAATACATATATGTATATAGTATATAACCCAAAAGATAACAACAACAACAAAAAACTACAACACGATCTAATACCATCGCAATGTTCTATTTCCCGCGCGCACTCAAATTACGTCATCGCCTCTCATCTATATACAGGCTCGTTGTTGTAAATTTTATTACCGCGAAATTTGCATCGCGACGAATTTTTATATGATCACAACTGTATTGATTTGAGAACCAGTCGAACACGACCAAATAGTTTTAAACCGATCACATCACAATATATGTACACAGAATTATGAATATACTTTTAGACGTGACACATACTCGTACACATACATATGTACGGTCGTACACATACACAAAGCGAATAATTAATTCAATACTCAAGAACTAACAAAAAAAAACTATTTATCGTGGTTCGAATTAATCGATCTGCCGAACTAACCAAACCACCAGTAACTGTAGTGCTGAGTAGTGCTACGAGTAATGATCGACTTTTTTGTATCCAATTGGAATAACCTATAAGCCAAAAACATACTCGTAATCGTTGAGAAAATATCTAGAACACAAAATGACGTAATTTTGAAATTTTTTTTTTATAAATTAAATATTTATAATAATAATACTAAAAATAATAAAATACTTAAATAGTTTTATGTGTTATAAAGTTTATTTGCTTGACAACACAAACATATAGTGTGAGTTAATTTTAGTGCATTTTACTACACAAAAGCTAAAGGGTCCGTCATCTAAAGTTTTTTTTTCAACTAGTGCTTATTTCGTGAATGGTAACACTTAGCTCATGTCTGATTTGACAGATAATTAGTTTTATCCTTCCGCTGAACGAATATGGTTGTGTATATGCTTGAACAACGCTGGGAAATATTGCGACATTACTTTGAAAATCATGGTAATGTTGCAGAATGTGTGCAAAAATTGCGTACGGATTTTGGAAGAAGAGAAGCACCGTCAGCTCCATATGTTCGTTATCATGTGAAAAAAGTGAAAGAAACTGGCATCCTCATCGATAAACCAAAGCGTGAAAAGCCAAAAACAGTGCGTACACCCGAGAATATTGATACTGTGGCAGAAAGTGTGCGTGATGCGCCATCAACATCAATTCACCGTCGTTCTCAACAATTGAACATTTCGGAGTCATCATTGAGACAAATTTTGCATAAAGACCTTGGTATGACGCCATACAAAGTCCAATTGGTTCAGGAATTGAGGCCAACTGACCATCCAATGCGTTTTCGCTTCGCTGAGTGGGCCTGCGATCGACTTACAGAAGATGCCGATTTTGCCAAAAAATCATCTTTTCGGATGAAGCTCATTTTGATCTTGGCGGGTATGTAAACAAGCAAAATTGTCGCATTTGGGACACGGAAAACCCGCACGCATACATTGAAAAGCAGGTACACCCAAAACGAGTCACTGTTTGGTGCGGATTTTGGTCTAGAGGCATAATTCGGCCATTTTTCTTCGAAAATGAGCAAGGAGTGGCCGTTACAGTCAATGGCGATCGTTATCGGGCCATGTTGAACGAATTTTTGTTCACAAAAATTGAAGAGGAGGATATTGGCAACATTTGGTTTCAACAGGACGGCGCTACGTGCCACACAGCTGAAGATAACTCGATGTTTTGCGCCCTGTTTTTGAAGATCGCATTATCAGCCGGAGAGCTGATGTCGTTTGGCCACCTCAAAGCTGCGATTTAACACCGTTGGACTATATTTGTGGGGTGCACTCAAATATAAGTATTACGCCGACAAGCCAGAGACAATTGACGCTTTAAAGGACAATATTCGTCAAGCCATTGGTGAAATACAGCTGCACACAATCGATAATGTGCTTAAAAATTGGACCGATCGTGTAGGCGACTGCATGGCCAGTCGAGGCAGCTATTTGAATGAAATTATTTTCCATTATTAACCGGAAGGATTGTATTTTTAAATAAAAAAAGAAATGTGAGAAAATATTCAGTAGTTTTTTTTATAGCATTTTCAAAATAAAAAAGTTATTTGGCGGACCCTTTATTATGTACAAAACATTCGTTGGGTTGACCACATACAATGTGCACGTATAATAATGGTTCGTAAGGTCTTGATAGATTTTATGACTTTTATGACTGAACACGTTTAGGTTGTGTCAAACAGTTATAGTAGTTTTGTTCAGTATTGTTTGACATTTCATCATGGAAAGACTCAGCGTCTAAATTCCTATATTTGGACTATGGAGCAATCCGAATAGATTCAATAGGTACCATCACGTAAAAAAAAGACTATTTACTGCCTGAGGCTCGGGTTATTCATTTTATTTTTTTCAATAAGGATTTTATGACCGAACTAGACGTGTCAGTCGTGTCCAACAGTTATGGTATTTTTGTTCAGTATGTTATTGGATATTTCATCATGGAAAGACTTAGTTCGACACAGCGTCTCTTTAATTGCATAAAGAAGATTTACTGTTTCGACCAAAATGTTGTTCAGCATTGAGGTCCATTTCTGCCTAGATTAATAAACAAAATTTACGTATTTGGACAACAGAGCAACCTGGAGAGGTATTTTTTCGAAAATGAGGCCGGCCGTAACGTAACGGTCAAATGGTGCCTGTTATAGAAGCCAGAAATAGAAGCTCGGATGACGTTTCAGTAGGGATTTTATGACTGAACACGTGTATGACGTGTCAACTGTTTGACAGTGTTTTTATTCAGTATTGTTTGAAATTCATCATGGAAAGACTTAGTCAGCGTCTACAAAAGCCTGAAGAAACCGTTTCAACTAACATGTTTTTCAATGATTAGGCCCATTTCTGGCTTAATGGCTACGTTAATCAGCAAAATTGCTGTATTTTGACTAAGAAATAACCCAAAGAGGTTCAAGAGATACCACTGCGTCCACACAAATTAACTGTTTATGAGCTGGAGCAATTATCGGTCCATTTTTTCGAAAGTAACTATTCAGCTTTTAATCTCGTTGCTGACGACAAAGTCATTTTTGAGATCATTTTTTGTACGGATAGTAAATCTGTCCTAACTCTTTGAGCAACCCTCTAACCAGCTCTAAACTTAGGGCATTATATGAAATTTCTGAAACTCCTTGGTTGTAACAACAACGTAATGGGCATGTGGGTTCCTGCCCATTGTGATTTTGAGGGAAACGAAATTGCAGACTGTTTGGCTAGAACTGGTTCTCGCTTACATTTCGTTGGTCCTGAACCAGCTGCACATCTTTACATATAGTGAATAAAAATTAAAACCGTTGCTCTATCGAAAATAAACCTGAGCTGGTCAGTTACCACTACTTGTCGTAAGGCGAATTACTTTGTCATAATGCTTAACCCGAAGCTAACCAACTATACGTTCTTTCATTGATAAAGGACAACATGAGAATATTAGCTTCTATACTTACTGGTCATGGCCAGTTTCAAAAGTCACCTTCATCGCATGGGACTTGTCAGTGATGCCGTATGCGACGAATGTCTTGAGGATGTTGATGATAGCTTACATTTTATCAAATATAGTCCAGCTTTCGATTACATGAGATCCCTTGTGTTCAACTTCAGGGATATTCCTGTACATCTAATGTCTCTACTTTGATTCCAGTTAGCTAAGAGAGCGCATCTGTGCGATTTGATGAACTCCTTGGTTTGCAACATGAGCCATTTGTGATATTGAGTGCGGAACCTTAAACAGCCATAATAACGGACTTTTTTCTGCCTGAAATAGAACCTCGGGTGATTCATTACGAGATACTTTTTCGGTAGGGATTTTATGATAAAACACGTTTGGGGTCAAACAGTTATGGTACATTTGTTCAGTATTGTTTGACATTTCATCAGCCCGACACAGCGTCTACAACAACTTAATGAATTTACTGTTTCGACCAACATGTTTTTCAGCTAAGCGAGAAATAGAAGCCCGTGATATCGATGACATTTGGTCTACCATACTTGACACACACTTGCCATAAGCCCACGATACGTGCCACACATTCTCCAAAACCATGTCTTTATTGTGAGAACCATTCGATGAGCAGTTTATTTCACACTTCGAACCAGTGAATTGGTCACCTATATCATGTGATGTCACACCTTCATACTTTTTCCTTTGCGAACGAAGGTTAGAGTAAGCGATTAGCTTCCGTTTATTGTCATCTTATGCGCGTGGGCTATCAGAAGTGTTGTAAAATGACGAATTAATTTGGATTTAGGGTTCGAAGTTTTGATTTGCTTTGCTCCTGCACGCTGTTTGTCGAATACTCCAAACGGAAACTGTTGTGTATCTTGTACGGCTAACTTTAAATTGTCCTGAAGTACTCTGATAGCATGATGATAAGTTAACATGTTTTTTCAATTTGTGGTTGTTCGACATACTCGAACGAGTCCTTGAGCCAGGTTAATTCATTCCACCAATGTGATCATCCAAGTCGCTAGGATTTAAACCCCTAGGGTTCGGATTTTACATAACCCTACTGATACTTAGAGATTTATTTTTAAACTGGAATTTGTTCTGTAAAGGATCCTCCATAAGATACCAAGAATAGTTTCTCAGTTTCTATATTTTCAAATTCCTCTTGCATTATGATAGTTTGTTTAATCGGTTCTGCTTCTGATAATATGTAATCCACATCAATTATTCTTAAAAATTAAAGGAAAAACCTAGAAAATGTACAAAAGACATTTTTAGCGACAAGCTGGGCATTCGGTTAATCTCCCTGATTACTGGCGTTTATCAAATTGAAGTATAGACGATTGAGGAGGTATTGAACTGGTTTAGACATAATGAGGTATCCACAGTTAATGTCACTTGACTCAGTTTCACTAACGTCTAGGTTAGCGCTCAGTTCCCATTATTCCTTTAGCGAGATGGATAAGCATTCCCACATCCCAGAAACCCCAGGCAACTCGGGCATGTTGAGGAATAACTGCAGGAACTGAGAGTACTTTCAATGGTCCTGCCCAAAACTAGCACACAGAAGATATTTGTATTTGTGCGAGTACGTGCTAAACAGTTTCTCTGAACTCGAAAATGATAATGAGCGAGAACTCTTAGTTCACAGGCTTGAGCCATTGTGGCATCCCTCCCCATCCCTTCCCACATTGCATATCTCCATACTAATCTGTGGTGGCTGCCTGGTTAGGCCATTATTCGAACGATTAGAATATATAAAGGAGTAATTGAACTTATCGGAGCACGAATCCAAAATATAGCGTGATGAGGGTTTTCGTAACTATTTCGACTTTCACGCCATATACTGGGTCTTTCTAAGGCGTTTTGTTAATTTAAAGTAGTATTCTGTGCTTTGGGTATTCAGCATTCTTGCATTCTAGTAGAGAAATCCACTGATGACATCATTCCTGATATTTAACAAACTGCTTGCATAATCTTACCTCGGTTTCAAGTTATCTTCAAAGGAAGTCTGGAATTCGGTTACATTCCGAACAAATAGAAAGGGTAAGGAAACAACTCTCAATTTTATGATGCATAGAAGATTGTTTCAATCATTTCCCTTCCCAAAAAGAGTGAACTTTGTAATGTTGATCACTATATAAACCTATAGTCCTTCAATCGATTCATTCTGCTTTGCTGCGATTAAACGCTGGCCAAAAACTCTCTTATATAATAAAAGTGATATAGACTACTTTTATGATAAATTAGAGCCTGGATAAAATTATGTCAGCAGTTTATCCAGGTTTGACTGATGGAAATAAACCAGGACGGTTGAATGGTTTGATTAATTTTCCAAACTAATCCTTAACTGAAAAGGTTAACATTATGAAATGTTTGAGATCTGAACAAACCTTTATATTGAAATAACCTCAACAACAGTTAGAGCGGGAGGTACCAGATTCGAGACGCAATAGGGGCAGGATACAAAACATCTATAACCTACAGATAGTACGATAGGCAGGCATGGCCCGATGGGTTTTACGTAAAGCGGCACTGTAGCCTAACATCCTCAAATTTTGACTGGAAAGAAATTGCACAGATTAGAAACCAACAAACAATTATTTAAGTGACTAATGTATGAAGCTCAAACCAATATCAGCCACACGTGCATATGTATAACTTTCGCCTAATGCATATTTACATTACACACACGCACATGCTCATACACACACACACATCGTTATGTTCGACGAAAGAATTGCATTTCATTAATTTCCAATGAAATAGTTTGCGAACATTCTCAGCTTCGTTTGTAATTCTACGAATTTCCAATTTCGCCCTGCTCGCATACAAGGGTAAAGCAACGTGCGTTCTTCTACCTCTACATACACAACAAACGAATTGTTATTATGTATTCGTAATCGTATGAGGAAGAAACGGGAATAAATAAGAAAATAAATTTGTAGATATGGAAAATCAAATGATTCATACATACACTGGTCACGTGAATGTACATTATGTTTGCAATCTCTCGTATGATTTCATTATTGGTGAGTGATGCTGATGTAATTTAATTATTTATGATCGTTATGTCATATGCATTTATACTCGTATGTGCATAGGTCAATTTGCATTGCATACTCATACATAGTAATGATTCGTTTGATGGACCTTTTCGTGTTGGTCGTACATTCAACCATGCGTTGTATTATGGTTGAACAAATCTCAGAAGAATCTTAAATCGATTTTACTGGCATCTGATATATGACATGTGAATGACTACAACTGTGTGCAACGAGCAGAATATGGCGTAGGTCTGACCTAGAATATGAGAATAGTGCGGTTAAAGGAAAAAAAATAAACAGTTGGTTCCAACCCCTGAAAATGAGAAAAATGAGGAAACCTACTTTTTAAAAATTAAGTCATGTGACGAGGCTTCAAGAGTAAAGATTTACAAGATCACCTAATATTACACAGTATATAGATAAACTAAGCAATGCACTAGTATGTTTCGTACACATTCGAAGTTAGTATAGAAACACAACAAGAATATATTTTTATAAACCGAAGATTATAAGCCTGTAACCTTACAGAGAGAGTATGCAATTCACGGCTGGCCAAATGAAAAATAAAAATGTCTACAAACAAAGACGGGCCATAAAATAGTAGTCTAAACATATCACTATTACAAAATATAAGAACATCATCAACTGGAATCATTGGATGAGTTTATGTATAGTGACTACAAATAGTCGTATCCAGCAGTCAACTGTTCCAAATAAAACCTTTTGGTGTTTCTCTGTAAATCAACTGTTACAAAAACACAATGAAACTATTCTGTTAAAAACTTACATTTCAAATCAGAAGAATCCTTTATTGATGCACTGCCCTGGAGCACTGGTTTTATTCTTCTACATTATCACAGTAACGACAGTAATCAGGAGGACAGTGTCCCGTTACAAACCTCAAAACCGCACTTATCCGATCATGCGAGTTGTATAAAAATATTTACTCTGCTTGGCAAGAAACAGCTTTAGTTGACACTAAATAGTGCTTCCGCTTTTTCAGTCCACTCCATAGCATATTATCGATTCTTAGTAATGATTAGCTGTCCTTGATCATTAAATCGTTTAGCCTTTCAGTGGCCCATTCAAAATCGGTTCATTTTTCTGCTTTTCTAATACCACTCGTAAGCCTACCAAACTTTTTTTGTTTAACACAGAAGTCTAACACAAACTGGTTCTGCCTTATAACATCAAAGCCGATACACTCGATTTCTATGTCTGCCACTGTACGGACCGATGTTTGCACTTCCTGTTTCCGACTGGAACAAGCTGATCACACAAAACACGCCTGTCGACGGAATAGATCAAGATGCACCAACGTCCAATGCGACTGTGCACGTCTTTCCTCAAATTGCTCCATTTAGGAACTGAGTTCTGTTATCACAATTCAACTGGGACACAGGAATCACCTTTGTAATTGTCCCAGCTTCCTTTTCACTGTTATCACGGTTCGTTTGGTTTATAATTTCGATAAAGATGTTTCTGCTCCCCACATTTCCAACATCTGCGCAAACGCTTTCTTCCCAGATTCCATCTGCAGAACCAAAGCGTACACTTCTGCAGACAGGTTCTTTTCACTGAGATATAAGTGCGTCCATATTGGCACGTTCGGCGCTAATTCATTTCGGTACTCAATATTCTAGTTCGGGTTTTTCTAAGCTAACTGGTCGAGCGATTTCGTATCCCAACTCTTGCAAATACAGTTTTGCGTGTTTCATTGTTTTGAGATGTATGCACGATTTTTTCTGCTTGACTTCACAATGTCAATACAACAGCATGCATCAGCTATACTGCTGTTGCATTTCGAACTGCGTTTTGAAGGTTTGGTACGATGCAATTTCGTTGAAAATTAGTGCTTTCAACTTGGTTGCTGTGACAGCTGCCTTTGATAAGACTAGACCACCACCTTTCACCTTGTCGGTTTCACCATACAATTCGTTGAATTCAGCGTTATGATGACAACTTATTCCAGCTTTTGAACTTTCACATCGACTGATGATCAAATTGGTTATCCAACTCACCGAACTTCTACTCCATTCCGCTAAACTGTCTTTCTAGTTGTTGTAACAACCCTTCATAGTTGATCTAATGTATGTTGGCAAGTGTTTGATTAACTCGAACATAACTTCCTGAACTTGTACCATACAGTTAATTTTGTAGTTCATTCCCATCTCCCTTTTTAAGATACCGTTATCGAAGTAAAATTTCCGAACACGTGCTTCTCGACATAGAATGTAATGAGGATGCTTTTCCTTTTCAATACTCCACTTAGATGAGCTCTCTTTCTGTAAATCTCAAGTGTTTTACTGCCTTGATAATGGCCAATAGTTCTCTTCAGGTAACGCAGTAGTTCCATTCCGTCTTCGACAACACTTTACTGAAGTGAACCACTACTCTCTTATCTTGTTTATGCTCCGTTTGAAAATCGGGTAGATGACGTCATTGATCCTTTCAATAATGGCATATGGACATTCTCAATTCGATTATAGTTTCGGTGACTTTCGTTTCGTCCTCTTCGGGTTGTAAGATTAAAACTTAAATTAAAATCTGATCGTTTGTATTTTGACCTTCCTCTGAAGGGTCTATCCGGATACGAACAGAGGAGAGTCGTAACAATACTAAGGCCTAGTAAACGAGGAAGAATAAAAATGATGAGGTCTAGACCTTGCCTGACTTATCTTTTTAGAAGTAATAGGATGCGAAGTACCTCTCATCATTAGAGATGGTCGAAAAGCATGCGGTTACGTGGAACACTAGTTAAGAATCTCTGCATCATTTCTAGTATTGGTCAAATTTTATTCATTATGTATACGTTGCGGCATATCACCTATCAGCTTCAAATTTTATTTATATGCTTTCAACAAACGGAGATACCACAAATTTGAAAATTCTCAAAAATCCAATTTGCTTAATACTCGTATTGTAGAAATCGCTTTCAATGAATATTGTTTACATTTTAAATCGAGCTTTTTTGTGTTCAGTTTTAATCTTTTGGCGACACACATAAAAATGCTTTTTTTTTATTCAACATACATTGAATGAAGATTAGATTTTCATTAAAACAAAAACCAAAAAAAAAAATCTCAAAATTTATAACCACCGAGGTGAATGACCGGGCGCGCCACCAACAAATTTAAATAACGATAAAATTCATTGTTTTAAATCGCGGCGATTCGCTGTCCCGCTCTATCTATCGCACATCGTCGTCTTTACAAAATTTCGTATAGGTCTTAAGTTGATTGACTTTTGGAATATGTCAAATTTTTCCGAATTTTTTTGTTTTTCGGTTCCACAACCAACATACATATATACCGTATGTTAACGAGTGTTTGTATATGTACGTGTACCGAGTACGGAGTAAAATTTGATTTGGAAATGAGATGATCGATCACGATCGATAATTTTCTTATTCTGTGTGTTTCTTAAGTACTTACATATATACATACTCGTATATACGAGGTTGTGATTATACCAAACGTAAAAATCTGTGTCACTGGTTTTATAATCGCGTTTGAGATAAAACAAAAAAATATGTTCACGATATGAATAATTGAATGATAATAGATTTTAAAAACCGAGTCAATGAATTCAAGTTTTTTGTTCGATGTTGGGTTAGTTTATGTAATTTGATTACTAATATGTGGAGCACCATAAAGATGATAGTTTTTTTTTGGGGGGATTTTATGTAAATTCTTTTTATTGCTTTTACGCGAGTTTTTGTCAGAATTGTTTCATTGATTTGAATGAATTGATTGCTTTTATAATACATAAATGTTTGAGGTTGAGAATAAGTAGTTAAATCATTAATGCGTCCTTGATTTGATCAAACACTCAATTTGAATATCGAATTTCAAAATATATAATTTAAATTTAATCTTTGTGCTTTCATATTGGTGTATTTTTAATGGTTAGCCCGTACCGTGTCAAAAATCTGTATATGTACATCACTTTGGACCACGCGACAGCTCACTGTGAAGCCATCATCGGCGACAGCGACCTCTTCGCTTACCAAAAGTCGTCTTTTTATCTTGCTCTCTCTTTATCTCTCTCTCTATTTCTCTCGCTCTCTCTCTCTCTCTCTCTCTCTCTTAAGATCAATGTATCATCCGATCTGGATTAGCTCATAGAGCGTGACTGAACCAGTGCACTCGATGGCCTTTGATTTCATGCACGATAGCCTTTTATTTCGTGATTCAATCGAACTCGGTACGTTGCGTTTTCGCAATATCTCTCGCGCATGATTACTCTCTCGAACATTAGAAGCCGTCTCTTGCACTCATCCTTCAAAGTCCAACGAGAAACAGAAAACGACACACTCTCAGTCCCGCAATCTGTTTGTTCTTCTTATGAAGTCCAAAATATCTGGTATCCTCAAGGTCATCAATTGATCCTCAAATAAGAATTGTGAGCCAAAACAGTGCAGTGTATGGGAAGAGTATGAAGGACAGGAGCACAAGAAGTGCTCAACAGTTTCTTTTTTTTCGTCCCCACACTGTTCGCAGTATGAGATGTTTCGAATTTTCATTCGAAACTTATGATTATTCAGGGAGCAGTGTCTCGTCAGAATGGCTAGCAAGATCCTTAAAGTGCGTCTATCCTTTGCTGGTTTACTGATCAATCAAAAGATAGACGACAAGAGATGAAATTATCTCTTTTGGTGATAGTCAAATTCTTGTTTAAGAGATAGTGGCGTCACTCCTAGAGCGAGCTCAGGTCTCACAAAAAAGGATGCCGCGACCACACCGACCATTTTATCGGCCAATATATTCCTTTTGATACCCATGTAACTTGGTATCCAGTGAAGTCTAACTTTTCAGCCTGCCTAGTCGATTTAAGGCACTTATCGTTTCCAAAACAAGGTTTGATGAAACAGTATTGGAACCAAACGCCTTTAGGGCAGCCTGGCTGTCAGAAAGAATGCAGATTCGACCTCATGATTTTTTATGTATAACCCGGCATCAACTAGAAGAGTACGTCATACTGATCCGTCAGTAAAGATTAACCAATCTGTGATTTCCGGTAATAGTTACATAAAATAAATTCCCGAAGACTTGCTTCGTCACCATAGTGTCCGAGGGCATGTAGGCAGTTGTGGACAAATAGATTGTCTTTGCCTTGTAGGCAAGCGGCTGTTTGAGCTGCACACCTTCTGATCCAAAGATTCTGATGCGGCAGCAGACCCACAAGCTTTCTGAATTTATACTCATGTGAGTTCCATCAGGTTTCTCTATCATTCCGATAGTGACCTTCATGTTCCCACTGAGAACTTTCTTGAATTAAGCGGTTGCCGTTCGATGTTTTATCACTTCGGATACATTTGTTGTAATCTCTTAGTGAAGATATGTACATTCTTGTACTCTCTTTGTGAAGATTAGTCCCAATCACCGTTGAAACCGGTTTCATGGCGTTGTTTTCCTGTCTGTTTCCTCAGTTGGTCCAATTTTTTAGTCCACCATGGTGTCCCAGTCCTTTTAGGCTTACTTAGGGGACAGTTCTTCTAATAGGCGCGAATTCTTGCTTCTTCAAATTTGTCAGCTGCCTTTCCATTCCCCGTACTTTCTGATTTTCATTACTGAAGATAAAAGTGACTGGTTGAGATGAAATTTGTAAAGTTCCCAATCAGTGGTTCTTGAGTTCCTAAACTGTCCAATTTCAGGTTTATCACTGGTTATAGAGAAGTGGTGATGGTCAAAGAGAGTAACGTCATCTAATACCATCCACGATGAGACTTTTTCACTAAGACTCTGTGAGACAATAGTAATATCAATTGCTTCTTGCCTTGAGGATGTCATAAAGGTAGGTCTATGGCCCACATTTGCGATGGCTGGGTCAGCGCGAATAAGTATTATTGCAAGATGGAATCCCTCTAGGATTAATTTCGATGCTGCCCCATCATACGTAGCTCACATTCATACGTGACAACGGGTCTCATCAACATTCTCCACATCAAAGCAATCATTTTGCATTAACAATACCGAGAGCTTGCTGTGCGGCATCGACAATCGAGATTTTTAATCCCTCACTTCATCAGACTGTTGATTAAATAGCAAATCCTATTGTTGACAGTATCTTGATATTTTTACCAGACCTTCAGAGAAAAAACCTCCTTGCATGTTCCACTCTCCTCTCTGATTTGTACGAAAAGTTTCATCGTAGCTTTGCAATGGCCAGATAATGGTCACTGTTCGAATTTTGTTCAAGACCGGAAAAATCACGTCTTGCACAATCCGAGTTCGCCCTTTGGGATGTTGCACGTGAATGTGTCCATGTTTCCAAAAAGTTGTTGCTATGAGAAAAAATTTCGTTGTCACTTTAGGATCAAAAACCATACAAAGAACACAGATAGTCTATACTTTTAGACCATCGAGCCAATTGAATTCTAGCCAATATATTCTTTCAACACATGTGATAAGCCCTTCAAACGCGGCAACTAGATTAAGTCGCCTCTGCTGAATGTTCCAACCTGATTTAGACGCCTCTGGTTATTGTGGTGATATTTTAAGTCATAATTCGTTCGAAATATTTCCGATCCTAATATGTTTCATTCTCATTCCCTTTTCACTGATAATTTATAATTTGGCACATTATTTCTGCATTTGCAATGATATTCGACCAAAAGCGTTTCATTAGCATTCTAATGAGAAACTCTAAAATTTTTATCATTTGGAACCAACACAGAAACAAGTTCAACGTGAAAAACCCGGTTACGCAACGAATTCTTCAAGAGCATGAGACATATTGACATTTTAGTACAAGAAGAGTTGATACCGCAACAATAGGCAACATTTTTGCAAACCAACAGCAATCCGAGCGGGAGGAGTAACAAGAATAATATCAAAAACTGATGAGGAACTGAGAAATCAGTTGGTGGGTTTCGAGAAGTATTCGAATCGAAAGTATCTTGTGAATGTGATGAAGAATAAATAAATGAGATAAAAAAATTCAACCTTCACAGCAACACCAGCTTCTGCAAATTAAAAGTGTACAGCTTTGATGGAACGGCATTCACGATGAGTCAAATGTAGAAAGTGTGGACATTTTCAACGCAACTATAAACCTCCCACGAAGTTTTCATGCCTACAACTAAGCTTGGACCTAAATAATACGATTGGTGGTAACTCGTGCACCTTATAACTAAGACATACAAGCGTGTCGAGATTAATTCCTAGACCAGACATAGTTGTAACGCAAGAGCTTGTTAAATAGAAACGGTTTGCACTTCGAACAGTATTAACAACTTCTGTTCCAGATATATACCAGTGTTCAAATTCAGCTCAATGGATTTTAAAAGAGGCTCCTGGCAAATATGGGTCGGTCCAAGAGATCAAAACAAAACAGTACCATCGTTTGGAATATTTCAGAAGTCTCTCAACCAGAAATATAGTTGATATTATGCATGGGCCATGCTTGCTTTAATTCACCAGACACGAAATCCGATGACAATTTCAATGGAATGCTTGTTATGGCACATATTAAAACATTAATCTCCCCGAAAACAAAGAACAGCTGAAGCAGTGCATAAACAGAAGTTTTAAACACAAATGAGAAATCGTAACCAAGATTTGTCTCTGTTAGCAATTTTCTCTAAGAACGCGCTCCATAACAAGTGTCAATATATAGAGGAAGGGAATAAATTTGGCGAGTGTCAACACGAACCATATTACTTGACAGCTGAGGAGTTGCTGGACCAATCAATTCTAAACGTTTTAATAGTTCAGTTGGTTCGTATTCGGAATAGTGACTACACTTACCGATTTAGGTTCGGAAACTGAACATAACAGAGTTCAATGAATCTTTAAGTTGTATTCCTACTATACTAGGTTATCTTACTAATCGTTACTGTGGAATACTTAAAATATATTCAAAACACTTCCACAGTCTCTTTCCACTCAGGCACATTTGATAGCGCTACTCACCCGTATATAGCTTATACAAGCTTTCGGACATTGGACCTCAATGCTCAATATTAGCGAATTCATTAATTTTTGTGCTTATATGCTTTTGTTATGGTAAGATTAGGTTACCTGCTTTTAACTGTTCAATCTCATCGCATAATTCATTCACCTCGTTGTTGTACAATGTTTTCGACTAGTGCATCCTATTGTTCCAGGTTTTGCATCTTCACGTCGATATGTTCATCCAATCTCTGAACTTTTAATTTCCAGCAGGCAAAGTAGATAACCAATGACCACAGACGAAAACTTCACGTGAGGATGGATTAGCAGTGGAGGTATAATAAAGCATCGATTAAAAAACAGTTCTAGGTGATAGGCACTCCACTAGCTCATCGGATCAGCGCCAAATTAATGCAACAAGTAACTCGGCCCATTGTGATAACGATTTTGTCTCCCAATTAATTTCCCGTACATCAACGATTATTAAAAGGCCAGACAGTACATTCGTTAAATGCATTCTATGACATTATAGTGACCGACATTTATGCAAATCAAATCACCTTGAGATAACCAATATTCATATGAATTGCAAAAAGGGAGTTAGAGAGATGCGGTTTCAATCGCACGAAAAATTTTGAATTTAAAATGAGCAGATTAATAGATTCAATTCCGATCGTATCATCCCAATACATCGACGTGTACTATATATTATTTTATTAAAACGCATTTACGTCAATCTTAAACCTCAATTGCCATTTGATTAACAATCAATCTCGCTTATCGCGACGACATATTATTATCATTTCGATATGTTCGATTATAATATGTAGATTAGCTCCATTAGCATAAATGTAACGTAAATTTTTTTTTAATCGAATCAAATATATAATTTTAAATAAATAAATATATAAAATGACACAATATGCAATGTATGTACATACATATATGTATATGTACACACGGTATGTTAATTGACGCAACAATCAATATCTGTAATAATATATAGAGGCAACAGTGATCTTGTTACGACACGATTTTATCAGCAATCAATTACTATCCCGATTCGCAACAGTCTTCTAAGTCATATGGTTCTACAGGGCCCATTCAATAAGTCCTTAGGATGACACATAGATGGCGTTACTAGAATTTTTTCTACTAACGCCATCTATGTGTCATCCTAAGGACTAGGTTAGTACTAGCCTACAAACGATACGTGTATAAATTTGACAGATATCTGACTATTGATTCGTGAGTTATAGCATTTTGTGTGAAGCAACTTTTGTTTTTGAAAAAAAATGGTTCCAAGTGAATTTCGTGTGTGGAAACCAAACAATGGCTTGATAAACATTATCCGAACTCTGCTCCATCGAGACAAATGGTACACTTCTCTACCATTTGTCTTGATTGCTGCATTTAAATGTGCTCGTACCAGCATAAATGATGCAGAGCGCAGTGGACGCCCAAGTGAGGCTGTTATTCCAGAAAACATGAAAAATATCCACAAATTGGTTATGAACGATCACTAATTGAAGGTGCACGAGCTAGCTGACATTGTAAAGATTTCAACTGGTAGTGTTTGTACCATTTTACATCCCAAATTTTCGCGAAAGCTTTGTGCAAAGTGGATGCCGCGTGAGCTCATAGTCGACCAAAAACAACATGGAATCGATGCTGCAGGGGAGTGCTTGGCGCTGTTAAATCGCAATAACATGAAATTCTATCGTCGGTATGATGAGACATGGCTTGACAATTACACACCAGAATTCAAAAAATGACAGTCTGCTGAATGGACAGCAGTCGACGAACCGAATCCAAAACGAGCAAATTTTACGAAATAGTATTCATCGACTATCTCCAAAAAGGAACCACCATCAACAACGACTATATTACTGTGTACTTTTGGATCGATGAAGGCTAAACTCGCAAAGAAACGGCCACATTTGCAAAAGATAAAAGTGATGTTTCACCAAGACAATGCACCGTGTCACAGATCGATGAGAACGATGGCATAATTGAATGAATTGGTCTTCGAATTGCTTACCCACCCACCATATTCTTCAGATTTAGCCCACACCGACTTTTTCTTGTTTTCAGATCTCAAGAGAATGCTTGCTGGAAAGAAATTTAAATCCAATGATGAAGTAGTAATCGCTGAAATTGAGACCTATTTTGACGACAAGGAGGAATCGTCGTTGTATACTCGTTGTAGCACCCTCGAAGGCAGCTATGTTGAATAATAAAATCGAGTTTTTGTCAAAATTCTTACTTATCCTACGGACTTATTGAATGACCTGTCACATATACAACTCGTATATACACCGATTTTGAGTTCCTTCCGAAAATGTGCACAAGCCAAGCTATATAGTGTGTGTGTATATAAGTATACACAAATTTAGGGAGCCGATAAATTTGATCACTAACCCTTTTTTGGCGATTGTTGTTGTTGCTTGTATTTAATAAATTTGTAATATCCTGTGCTATATCCCAACTGGCAACAACAACAATCTGTGTTGTACATAAAATTGCAAAAACATAAATGGAAAACGGGAAACTCAACTTATGTAAATTATGTGCGAGATACGAGCAATATTGAAAAGCTATTTTCAGATTGAGAAAACAAATCGTGGAAGGGATAACACAACCACCATCATACTATATGGTATGCATCGTCGAGTACACCAATGTAACAATTACAAACACACAAAATCCTTGAACTTGACGATATACGCAACGAATCTGTACAACGTCGCATACTCGCATACATAATACACGTATAAGACTCACATACGGAACTGTTGGCTTTTGTGATTTATGTTTTAACATAAGACTGCTCAAACAGACACATAATATGCGCGCAGCAGTGTAAAGACAATTGTCACAATTTGAATGGTGATATATGTGTGTGTATACATAAGGAAGTCTTTTGATTGAAAGTTTATAACATATGGGATGTATAAAACAGGTATATTCGTTGAGCAAAGATTTAATTGTCTAGACTAGTGACTCTTAAACACGTATTATAGTCACTTGAGAATATTTATATATGTTTTGCGCTATTGCGTTAACGTATTGTTATGGCCTCGTATACATTGTCGAAGGTATTTTGTTTTGTCGTTGATTTATGTGTTGTTGAGGGTGCTAATTTCGTGGGATATTGAAACACGAGCTAACAAAGTGTTAAACTGCGCCACCTCCGACAACATTAAGTTATGTTTGCTGCATCATTTTCTTTTCTGGCTGGTGAATGACTCAGTGTTCGCTGGCTTGGTCGGTAAATATATACAGGGAGCAACTTCACGCTGCTGTAGTCCATCTGTATTGTAATGATACAATACAGATGTAAATGTTGAAATGACTGGTTGCGATTTTCAATCCATTTTGATTCATTTTCAACAGACTGATAACTGATGTTCTGTCATATACTGTTTGGTTGCTACAGCAGCGTGAAGTTGGTAACGCAAGCACAAAGATGTTGTTAAAACACTTGTACGTTAGCGGCGAGTTTGTGAATTTGGTGTTTCTGATGAAGAAATTTTTACGGTTCACCAATAAAACGCTATAACCACTCTTTTTCATTAAATAGGGCGTAAAGTCAAAAAATCTACATTGAAAATATTACTTATAGTTACCTCGAGCACGTAACCAATGGAGGTTTCAACAAAACTCGGCACCATCTCATAAAGTCTGTGAACCCCAATGGTTTTAACCGGGGAAATTTTCCAGCTTAATTTTTTCATATTTTTTCATGGATTTTGCGAGAAAAACTTCGAGTGTTGATCCCTGTATATATACTGATTTGGAGGCGGTTCCCAATCATATACATGACTTCACAAGTTTCGAGTTATAACCAACTAATTCTAGAGCCAATAACCAATTAAACTATTATTATGTGAGTCGAATCGTTTAGTTTCTATTGCCCTTCTGTGCTTGTGTATTTTTATCATCAAATCTTACCACTCGTGCAAAATATCGCATGATATCTTCTCAATATCTGATTGCGATCGGTGGTGCGAATGAACACATCAATGACTCCCTGTTGAGTGCAGAATTCATGAGCTAACCCATCTTCCTTCTCAGTACTATAGGCGGGCATGAAGAATGTATTGTGTAGATAGTTCTAAAAAAAGTTTGTCCAAAACCATATCATTATTCGCTGATTTCTCATTCCGATATTTGCTCTTCCCTCTCCCAGGTTGTTTACTATGGTAATTCGGTGTTACTTAAGTACAAAGATTACATTTCATTTAGTTGGTCGGTTCAATTACAACCTCAAAAATGGAGATGGCGTTCATCTCAGTATATTATGCGGGCACTTCAGATTATAAGAGGCAGAAATCAGAGTCTTATACAAGAAACCAAGATCTATATTATTTTCACTTCAATTTGCAAAAAGATTTACTTCATGATAATTTACGTAAATATTTGATTGAAACACAAACCAATTCAACTGTACAATAAGTCAATCTTAAACCAATTAACAAAACAGAAGTTTTGTTTAATCCTTTTTCAACATCAACTTGTAACTCAACTGTGCAACGAACAGTCCATATATAACACAAGGAGGGTAAGAAAACTGTTGACCATGTGTTTTACAAAACAACTTATAGCAATCGGATGATGATGCACCAAATAGTGTACCACCCACTTATAACGATAACTGAAAGGTTAGAGCAAGTAATAAACGCAAGTTTATACTAGGAAATTAGCACCAAAAACGCAGGTTTAAAGTCATTCAGAGTAACTTAAATAATTCGCAAATACAATTATCATCAATTAATAAAATCGAGTTAAGTTCTTGTAATTCACTAGCAATGTAGACTCACGACTAAACGTACATATTCGAATCGAACAGTACAAATATTAAGTCCGCCAGCATATGCCTAATGAGATGAATTTTATCTTTTCTTTTCGATCACACGTCATTCAATGATGTCATCAATTATGTAGATCGAAATCGGCCAAGCGAATTGCTGCAACATACAAGCAACAACGCAAATTACAACTCCTCACTTCAAAATACTATTTAAATTATATCAAGCTACAAGCTTTACAGCGTTGAGGCTGAAACACCCCTAAGCGGGAAGCACAAGCCTATATAGTGTGTTTACCAAATAACCTTACCTTGAATCAAATCGAGTTCCTATGCATGCCCCGATTTGCAAAGCTCCATCTCAAACATACTGCATTACTCCATAATTCTACTAGTTCCCAGTTCAACATATTAGGTAGCCGAGTGCATTTGGGAGCTGTGGCTCCCAGACTTTCTGTTTTAGCTGCCACATCCCTACTGCGCCATCTAAATACTATTCAGTAAAATTAAAGATATTCTAGAATATTATATTCTATGACGACCATCGATGTGATTTTATTTCCAACTTGTTGCATTTACAATGAGCAATACAATATGTCGAATGACTAACACATAATGCGATTGTTTATCAAATCAAATATAAAATAAATATTTGTCATTTTTTTTGTTGTATACAGACAAACTATTAAATTACATATACAATTGACGCCTTTAATTTTCCGAATCTGATATCGATTGAATCCATCGATGATTGCTATAATTTAAGACCTCATATTATTTATGTTATACAATTTCCAGTTTATAGAGGAAATCAAACAATGGAAAATGATTTGTATAATTTATAAACAATACAGCAAAACCATTAATTATTTGAAAAACAATTACAACAAATAAAAAATGACGTGGAAATGACGGAGGCGTATGGGGAGACAACGTGCCTAACAAAGTGTGTTGATAATTAAATTAACAATTATAATTAAAAACATTGTTTTGTGGTAATTTTTTATTATTTTATTGTACAACAAATTACATAATTTATTATCAGCATTCCGTTCAGTTTTGTTTCACTTCACGCAAGTAGTTTCCAAACCACACAGTACATTTTTGGTGTTCAACCCTTCCAACTATATAAAAGCTCTGAACATAAAGTAAATAAAAGAATAATTTAATGTTCTTATCAATATTTTGCGAGTTATCATACACAATTATGTGCTTTTAGTCTAGGCGAATTAAAAAAAAAACTAATTTATCGAAATTTCTAGTAAATCGTTGGCGATTATTCATTCATTCGGGCGGCTATTTATAGAGAAGAAAAATCGTTCGAGCGTGTTCACACAACAAACCTAATTATTTCCCGCCATGTTGTGTAAGTTTTTTTGTTTTTTGAAGGTCTTTCGTACAACTAAAAAATCTTCCCAAATACACACACACACACACAAGTTTTAAAAATAGCACAAATTTTTTTTGTGTTTGTTCGCCGCGCGTTATTCATCCCACCCGGTGACACAAAAACTTTATTTCGATCAAGTTAGAAAAGAACAGAAAATTTGCCCCATTTTGTGTAAATTAGTGTTTTTCATTTAAACAAAATGGTTGAATATGAAAAAAAAAGAAATGACTCAAAAATAGAAATTTTATGTTCTCTTTCGATAATATTTAAGAGTAAGAAGGGATGTCCTAATTTAACGGGTGTGAACTGTATAATTAGAATGGCTTAGAAAAATAAAACAGTTATGTAACCTAAATTTTCTTTGTTTCACATATACATTAAAATTACTGCATAGCAACACTCAATATATTTAACTAAACTAAGAGAATACGAAATAAAAATTAATTTAATTTATTAGCAGCGCATATGTGTGTTAGTACATCTCGCGTGATATATTAAATAGCTATGTATGTAAAATAAGGTCTTTGTATTTATTTTATAATGGTTGATTTGCACTAATACGTAATTAGGACATTAAATATAAAAAAAAATAACAGGATGCGCACGGGTGGGGCATATGATATATAAATATATAACTTCACTTTCGTTTTCATGTGACCCTACCCCTAAATAGAATAATATGATAAAAAATAAAAGAAAAAGAAGGCGTTTAAAAGGATGAGTACGCCTTCTAAACGCATGCTCCATTTAAACTTTTTTTTTTATTTATACTTAACCCCTTCGACCGTTATTTTGGCACTTAGGGTGTGCCTTAATAAAATGATGAAAATTATTTTCAGTAATCACAAAAGTATCACAGCCCATTTCAAAATTATATGCGAAGTATAAATTAATTAAAATTATTTCCCACATACAAGGCATCGCGGTTCTTTTGTTTCTACTGAATTTAAATTATTAAAATACATATACATTTGTCATGTTCCCCCGTTATACAAGTAAAACTGTGTAGATGAATTTCCGTTACTCCTATAGGAGAGAGAAAAAGACTGACTTAACGATTTATTAATTAAATCAAATATCATAGTAAGCCTAAATCTCACTCCCACAGGCATAACGAATTACAAACAGGCGCGCATTATTATCGACGACAATATAATAAAACAGGAAATTACAGTTGAAGTATGACATCATTCGCACAATACATTACAATAAAAAAAAATTAAACACACGTTTCCAATGCGATTCATCAGCATACAAAATCACGTTTATAATGGCACAAATTAATAAAATTTCCATTTTCCATGTAGTATTTTAAATATCCAATATGGCCGTCATTTCAATGCGGAAGTACAAAATTAGGTCGCGATATATTTAAAAGAAACTCATTACGCAATAATACAAATTAAGCAAAAAAGAAATATTTTTTTTTTCAATCACAAAATTTAATTCACACAAATTTTAAGATTTATAATCACTATATATAAAATTTAATAAATTATAAAAAAAATACTTAAACTCTTTTTAGGTTTAAATAGGATAATTAATAAAAATCTAGTTTCGAACAACAAATCCAAAATTAAATTTACACGACTACGCGCCACGACGACTCAATGACGAATGAGTAAATTTATTAAAAATAATTTTTTTTTAATTTCATCAGAATTTTTTATTTTTTTTTATTTTGCTTCATCAAAATTATGTTCGGTAAACTTCGGATTGCGCGCGCAATCGCCGCATTCTATTAAATATTTTATACAGATGAAGTATATAAGAAATAAATTTCTTATATACATTTTTTATAAAATACGACGAAGTGGGACGCAAATACAGTACACAATCCGAAATTGTTATATATTTTTATTTCTAATTAGAACACACACATACATAAAAACAATTTATATATCGATTTTTTCTTTTTTTATATGTATATAACATAATAGTTTTTATAACAGTTTACGTATATAACACTTATATATTATATTGCGCAATCTCACTTTATGTATACATATTTTATAATCAGGTCAAACTATATATTATGTATGTATATTATATAAAACACTGGATCTATTTAATTAAATTCACTCTCTATGTATAATGATATAAAAACGCGAATAATAAAAAAAAATTAATAATTTTCCGACGTGGAATTTCCAATTGGGAAATAATTAATTTTATTATGTTGAACACAAATTTAATCCAACGTCTTGAACGAATGCTTAATGAATGAATACTGCAGAGAAAATAAATGAAAGCATCAATTTTATCAAGCAACAAAAATATAATTTTTTTGTTTTTTTTTATTTCGTATTTATGTTAGTGTTTAGTATGCTCCACAACGAAATATGAAGATGCGATGTTCCAAAAACAAAACTATGTTTTGATAGTTTTTGTTTTGTTTTTGGAATAACCCTTTGTTATATGGGTCGATAGATATTTTTTTATTAAGTGTTAGTTTAATATAGTTTTATGGAATATGCGCACAACTATGCAATTATTTTTATCAAAGTGATTATTTTAATTGGATGATTCATTTCTTAGTTTGTATATGACGAAGAAAAGATGTAAATTTTTTCATGGGAAATTTATTACGAAAAATTATTGTTAATTATATCGTTTATTTGGGTTATAGTTAAAACAACACTTTACGTGCTATCTAGAACGAAGAATTTTTGATCATGACTCAGTATATTTTTGACTGTCCCACAAGCAAGCAGAGTTGAGTCAAGTAGTGACAACACACTAGAATCACCCCTATTATGCGTTCGTGCTACGTAGATCAATTGGAATAAAAAACACGATTACGACAAAGAAAAACCTAGATTTTCTAAACATATCGTAAGCCAACAAATATGATTGCTCGAACAGGGTACAAAACTAAATAACGGAATTATAAGGCCTCGCGGTTCGAAATTCAACAATTAGATGAATTACTGTACGGAAAAACTATCTAACCCAAATATACATAATACACATATATTATACAAAACTAACAGAAACTATTTATTTTACTCTACACTCTGAACGTTACATTTGGTTGCACGTGCACACTAGGAAAGTTCAACGAACTATGTATAGCATACATATCATATCTAGTACTTTATATAACGATCTCTTTTACTCCAAAGCACGTGTACTATATACATTTTCATAGTTTTTCATCGTAACAGTTGTGTTTTTGTTGTTGAATTTTATTCCATATCTATACAACATATGTATATATGTATTATTGTTTTTTGTTTTCTTTTATGTCAGTACACGTGCACTTACACTAATGCAACTACAGCATGAGATAAATAATAATACAAAGAAAAAAAAATATGTTGTTAGTATGTAAAGTAATTTAGTTTGCATCAATTCCCCTATACTACTCAATATAAATAAAAAAAAATTGTTTCGAATTACCCTGTTCGACCAAATGTATATATATGTATATGTACATTAAAACAGGAGTGTAGTTATGAATACAAATTCGGTTCTTTCCCTCATTCAATTGTTACAAATATTGTAAACAATAAGCTATTTATCGTAGTGGTATTCGTATTGTATGTATGATGGTATGCATGCCAATTTAAAATTCCATTACATATTGTGTATAGGGTGTACCAAAAAATATATTTTTTGTGGTTTTACACTACGCGACTAACCTTAGTATAAAGCTACATATTATTATACAATAAGTGGACATAGTTAATGATTAATGGGTTAGCGCGATTTCGAGTATAATCAAATTATTGTGCAATCGTATATATATATATATATATGTATACAGTAGGCGATAGATAATCTATTGTACCTTGAATTAGAATACTAGAATACGATGATATGGCGTTTATACTTTCGAAATACAAATAAATGTCATAAACAACATTAAATTAAATTCGGTTTGGGATGGTCAGATAATATTTAGGTCGCAACTATTATGTTTATATAGTTTAAAGTCTCCACTGAATTGAATCAATATAAAGTATTTAATATTTTTGGTCATGCGCAGTAAAATTTCTATATGGAGTGTCATGCGCCAATGTAATGCTGAAAATATTATTTAACTGAATTTTCTTCGAAAATTCGAACTATTTTCGATATTATTAAATATTTCACATAAATATTCTCACCAAATATAAAATTTTCACACAACACTTTTATAATCCATTTTCATTTTTTATTTTTATAAATATTATTTAATTGTTCTAATAAATTTTCACAAATCACAAGATTGTTTTCAAAAACTAAAACAAACTTAAATTTTCACACAGCTTAAAATAATAACAATAGAAAATATAATTTTTCCCTCTTAGACTCTTATGTCAATTTTTCTCGTCGCTTGCTTGCACGCGTTCGATTGTTGTTGAACAAATGAAAAGCATATTTAAAATAAAAATGTATTCGACTTAAAATTATGTTTAGCATTGAGAAATTTTCAACTGTTTTTCCACTGTGTTTTCTCATATGTATGTGTGTGTGCTTTTCTTGTTCAAACGAGAAAAAAGGTGTGTTGATACAAAAGAAAAACTGGAAAATTTATTTTCGTATATACATAATATATATGTTGTTTCTTTCACTCTCGTTTAACTTGTCTCTCTCTTCTGAAATACTATTTGGGTCTCTGTCTTGATATTCTTGATATTATGTTGGTTATGTAAATAAATTATTGGATTTTTTTTTGGTATACACTGGCCACCCCAAGTCAGTCATTCAATTCAACATAATTACACTTTATAAAATCGAGATATTATAAAGCTTTCGGTATTGCTGTAATTGGATTAAGCTTAGCTCGGACATGTCATAGGACGCCAAAAGGAGGGCATTTGCAGGAATGTTTTTACAACATACTGTATACACCATAAACTACTCCATTAATATACATTCATGCCATATTGGAATTTGAGATATTGATTAGATGCGCACGCAGTATATAGTGTTATTTTTATATTATTCTTCGTTTTATATACATACATATACATAAATGAAAATTAGATGGAAAAGTGGGTCACATACAAATGAAAGTGAAGTGTATACTTTTCCATTGTGTATAATATATATGTATATAAGCTTTTATATATGTATATAAAAAAGTTATATCATTATAAGATTAAGTAAACGGTCTGAATATCAGCATATATATATATATATATATATATATATATATATATATATATATATATATATATATATATATATATATATATATATATATATATATATATATATAGCCAAAATGAGATATATTTTTAACAATTAAGACTTTAGAAACTAACGACGACTTATTGTAAGTTTATTATATACTGTATATAAACTAATTACATAACTACAATTTATTTACAAGGTAATATATTATGCATGTTATGTCAGAGATTATGTTCGTCTTACTCCTTCAATTTTCCTTTTAAATTTCATTATGGTCATACATTTTCTTACAATTTGTATTCATAGCTGTTCTATACTTAATCGATATGTACAATCTTTATTATTCTATTGGTGACCCATCGGGGTCACCAAATCATAAATAGGTTGGATTCATTTCACGTTTTTACGTTTGTTTCTAAAGCTTTGTGTTTGGTACAATAAAAGTGATTGGTTGAATGAAGAGCCTGGATATTATTATTTTCCTTGATGGCTTTTGGGCTTCAAGTAAAATTTTCTGTTCATATCCAGATCAAAAGGCAATTATTCGTAAATTTATGGCGTTCGTATCCAACACAGTAAACATCACCCCACAATAAAATATGAAATTGAATAAAAGTTACTTTATAATCTGTAATATAATCTGTAATTTGTAAGAAGAAAACTTTGATTTCTCTAAGGAACTGGTGGAAAAGCTACATCATCACCATTATAATTTCAAATTATATGTACCCAAAATATGCGACCGACGAGTAGTTACAGTTTATCCTGCTTTTTTGGAAAGACAACAAAGATCCGTCGCGTGATCGGTTGCCAGTTACGAGACAGATGAAAAAGCTTAAAAGTAGAAAGCCAAACCAGCGCCTAAGAGTAGGAAACTTTATCAAATTGGAAAAATTGGATGAGATACTGGCAAAGAGTGATGGATCAGTTGGAAATAAAGTCAACAACAAAGACGAATGGGAGAAAATAGCTTTATCAAAATGTATTTGTAGCAGATACTTCACGCCTTGCATTAAACGGTGAGTCATGATCGATTCTGAGCGATAAAACAATCTTTGTTTACGTCATCAGAGATCCATAATTAATAAAAATACAACTACGCCTCACATACTTAAATTTTGAACTTCCCTACTAAACCCCTACTTGTGTTATTTTAAAATCGGACAAAACTAGCTAGATTGTCTCCCATATTTTAAGATAAGGGATAGAATAATTTCAGTACCACCAATTGTCTAACCTAATCAAAATCCAAAAACTAATCACAAATAATATAGCTGCAGTTCCTGGATCATTATTGCATAATCCATCAAACAGGGCTCAATTATTTACGATACATAACGATTTCCGATACATGAACGACAATGAGGTACATGGTAATTTCATCGTGAGCTTGAAAATTTGATATTGTAATTTTAAATTCAACGTTGCTGACATGAGTTCAGCCGATTGATTGGCTGCCGAAGATTGCTTAAAGAGTAACTTTGCTCATTGTTTAACTTTCACGTTGGAATATGCCTTTTCTACGGGTATTTGAATTACTGAGACTGGGAAGGACGTGTTTATGATTTGACTTCTTCCTAAATTTGTTATAATTTCACAAAGCCTTGGAGGTTCCATAAACCAACGTTAATTATTGTCTGCTATTAATGTCCATTCTTTTCAGTGTTAGTAAGCGTATATTCGTTTCGTTTCCCGATAAGTCTTATTGGAAAGCTTTGGCCGAGTATATTATTAAATTCTGTTGGATCTAATAAAAGAGAAAAAATAACCGCTGAAACTGTTTTTGGTAAGAAGCATAATGGCCACTCTAAGTTTATAGAGAGTTTAATAATCAATATTGGGTTAAGGCTAATCTAAAGCAATACTTTTTCATGCATACGATGCACTCATTAACCTACATATAGCTACACACAGCTCCATCTAACTTGTATTACTAGATGTGTTCATAAGTTAACTACTGATCGTAATCAGGATTTCGTAATCATTCAATAATTTTGAAGTTGTCTTGGACCATCAATTAAATTTTGTGGACCATGTTTATCTAACAGTCGTAGAATCTGCCAGTCTGCGACGCTTCATTCGTGTTACATTCCAATAAAAAATTGATTGTTCGAGATGCTGGACGCAATATTTATGGCAACGAGTGTAAAATAAATTGATCGAGGTTTCCATAAAATATTTAATTTGTAACGATTTTGTCATTCGTATCAAATTTTGTTTATTAGATTTCCGACCAAAAAGCGCAGTGGTTAAAACTGTGGAAGTTGGAGCTCCCTGTTAAAGTCCAGAATTCATGGGCCGACTCATCTTTGAAATATAGGCTAGCATGGAGCTATGCAATGTGCAGATGGTTCAGTCATACGTCCTTGATTATGCTGTAATGGCGTAAGGCAGGACACAAATAAGCAGATTCTTTAGCTCCAAGCTTAACAAACAAGAATTAAGCTTACATTTGAGTTAATATAAAATTAATGTAAACAAATCCTCAAACCAATTTGAATACTATTTGGTTATCGTCAATGACATCACACATTAACAGTAGAAAAATATCCATAACATATTAAATTATGATCAATCTCATATAACGATAACATAATTATGTTCGAATTAGAATTGTTTGGTTTTTTGTGTAGTATATAGACTTTCTTATATACAGTACCAAATATATATACACATGTACTATGTGGGGAGTTATTGTGCCTGTATATGTATAAATTCCAATTGTAATTTCTATTCTGTCTCTCGCTTCTCTAATCTAATTTTAATTAAAATATTTATTTGGCGCCACAACTAATCAAATAATAATCCAACTCAATATCGGCCGCACATATATGTAATGTATACACAATGTATAAACAGAGAGACGCAGTCGATATAAGATTAATATGGATTGACCAAATCGGGTTTGAGCCAAAATCACAAATACACAAAACCGATATAGACGTTTGCAAAAATAGCAAAGCATTTTTTTTTGTTAAATTTATACATGTGCCCAAATTATAGTCAGGTTATCACAATGGTGTGAATTGCGTACACACCATCTTGCTAAAACAAAGGCGACCATTGTTCATCTAAAATTCAAATCATGGACATATTTATGTGTATAGCATGCGGTTTTGGGGGAGGTTAAACATTTATGTAATAGATACGTAAATGTCAACATGCTTTAATAATCAATTTTGGGTTTTGTTGTTGGGATTTTCAATTTTCATGCGGTAAAGTTATCAAGTTTTTAAGCTATGGTGACAGATGGATGAAATGCTTTAACAGCCATTATTAACAAAAGTTAAATTTATATCATTGTCATCGAAAGACATTATAAATGTTGTTTAAGTTTTGTTGATAGACACATGGGTTTAAGTGTTGGTTTGGGTGTGTGGAGTTGAATTTTAATGCTCAATAGTTTAAATTAGAGATTTGTAATAAGAGGTCTTGCTCAAAATCACCTTTGACAGTCTGCAATATTTATACTGTGAATAAACTACAGCTTCAACCAGTTGAAAATCGGTATAATCGCTTCCTTGTACAAAATGAAAATACCAGAGTGCCAATAGGAGCATTCAGTTCTATTTTTTCGGAATCTGAATTTTTTTGCTAGAGAATAGCAGTTCCGGGTGCACAGGCTCTGATTTTAAACACACGCATTCTACTCGTGTACTTGGGATTGTTAACAGATTTCATAGCAAACTTTTAGTTTCTGGCAAAAGAGTGGTTGCACTTTTATTTGAGTAACGATTCTTTGGAAACTTCAGGAAGGAAATCATGAGGACTGTATCTGTCGATTATATTATACAAAGTATCTGGGTCCAATTCTGTATAATATGGTTTGTCCTTATGTAGGTATGCAACACATTCGTCGCTTTCTTTTGTCGTTCATTTGTTCGTAAATTGTCAGTATAAATCAATTACTCGCCAAGTAGTTTATCATAAACGAAATCGTCGTGTCAGCATAGGAGCTTCGCCAGTTAAATTCCACTCCTCCTCGTCGAATAAAATAATTGAATTTAAATCTATTGAAGGCTTTAGAATTCTGTACCTGAGCCTACGAAATCGCTTGAGCAACATATAAAGGCTATTCCGTCTTAACATCAATCAAAAATTGCAATTCTTGTCGAAATTCTTCTTTGATGGTTTTTTGAACAATATTGTCGTTCTTAGTTGGCTTACGAAATAGCTTGACTATAATTCTTACTTTGCGGATAAGGTCGTCTAGACGAAGTATCTGACAGTTTTGGTTCATTTTCATTCAATTCAAGTTTCTTCGTTTTGATCAATATCATCTTCATCACAGTCACAGTCGTTATTACCAGGTGGTAGTCCAGCAAGGTTGTGTTTCTTACAAAGGACATCTAATAGCAGTCGTCATCAATGCCCCCAGGCTTATGCGTTCTGGTCCTTCATCGTCCTCTTCATCATCAGTACTTTCAGTCAGAATATTAAATGATAATTTTTTTATTTTCAAAAACCTTTAATAAATCTCTGCTTTGCGGGAAAGCATTTGGTTACGATTGATAAGGTATTTTGTTGTTGGCAATCCATCTTTCTGCTATATAAGACTGACTTTTGAACAGATGTAGAAAAAGTGCTCAGCAACTTGAACCAACTATCGACTATAATACATCAAACAATCTGTCCAAAGTTGGCTACTGGACAAATGTATACTTTAGAGAGCGCATAGTACCTTAACTTTTTAAAGTCTCCTCTGCCAGTTCATTGAATTATGAAAAAGGCAGAGACCACAGTCGTTTTATCATTAATAGTTCATCTTTTCAAAATATTATTTTTTAATTCTGGTACAACTTGACTTATTACCGTCCTGGTGGCGCAGTGGTTAAAGGCGGCAGTTGGGGCGGGAGGTACCGGGTTCGTATTCCGATGGGGGCAGGATGCAAAAGAAATTTTTTCACCATACGATTACGATCGGTGGTGTGAATGAACACATCTATGACCCCCTGTTGGAGTGCAGAATTCATGGGCCAACCCATCTTTCATGTCATTACTATAGGCTGTCATGGACCTATGCAATGTGCAGATGGTTCTACGTAAATAGGATCTATAGCCGTACGTCCTCGATGCTGTAATGGCGTAAGGTAAGGGCGTAAATAAGCGAACGGCGAAAGAGTTGTAAGTGCCTCGAGCCCCGAAACAGATTGTAGAGATAAAAACATACAAACAACCAAACAACTTGACTTATTCAATTGTTGAATCAAGGTACATTGAATTAAATCAAACCACACGTAATGATAATTGATGACATTGCCTGGAAATAATATCCAATTTGAATTAGAATTGTGTATTTTCTCGGCTTAGAGCTCTGATTGCTGGCATCAAGTCAAAAAAACGATTTGCGGAGATGATTTTGGTATAACTGATTGAAGTTCGAGCCTGTATTGAGAAAGAACTAATCGAAACAACCCTAAAAATATAATTCTCAAATTAGCTTCGATGAAGATTATGCAATTCTGCAGACATCATATCTTCAAACTCAGTTCTCAGGATCTTATCGTAGTTCTTCATAGATGGCTCCAAGCTACACGGTAATGTAGGAGCTGGAATTTTCTGTGATAAATTGAAAGTAAATATATCAGTTCGTCTTCCTGATCATTGCACCGTTAACCAGGCACAGGTGATAGCGATTGAAGAGGTCCTGAATTGGTTATGACATCATGTTATGTGGACAGTCAGGTGGCAATCAAGTCGCTGGACTCTGTTTCTCTAACGTCTAGAGTGCCGTTTGGTTGCCACTTGGCTCTGAATGAGATGAGTGAGCATTTCAACATTCAGATAGTCTACACTACAACAGATATTCTTCAACATTCAGCTAGAACTGTAGGGCTGACGAACTAGCGAGGGATGGTACAACTTCCCAACTGCTACCGGGAAGGGAAAATGTTTCGAGCCTCATTAAGGCACTCAAAACTGTGCTTAACAAGGAGGCAGTATCCTCAGCAAATGAAAGGTGGACGAACACACTCCTATGCAGGGTAGCAAGGCAGGTCTGACCAAAGCTGGACTTGAAACCCTCAAAGACATTGATCTCCCTACGAAGACATGAACTAAAAACGATCGTGAGGATACTCACAGGACACTTCCTACTTGGAGAACAAACTAATTCTCAAAGGGGTAATACGGAAGTAAGATCCTGTGGTATCACAATGGATCGTCGCCAATCTAAGTGTGCTGTAGCAACCACTCAACCTAACTTGACCTAACCTTAGCTTATCGAAATAATTTTTTCGCACCATCCAGATCATGGTCATTTTATCGCTTGAATGTCCCAAAAATATTAACTTATATAAATTAACAAACTGCTTCTGATACTTAAACAAACGACAATATAAGATCAAAGTGATGCTAGCTTCATTCTGTACCTTCATGTCTTTAACGATATATAGAAACTTATAACGAGCACGTAATATAGTATGTTGATACACCGAAGGAATCTATAGAGGGCGTTAATTTCAGATCTTTGTTAAGTGTCATTAATACTCAAGAGGATCAATTTTGGTCTTAAGTTAAGTTCTGTCAATTGCAGTCATCATCCACAATAAACTTATCTCTCATAGTTAATTGAAGGTCCGCCCAGGTGGCGCAGTGGTTAAAGCTGCGGTAGTTAGAGCGGTAGGTCCCGGATTCGAATCCCGATTCGGGGCAAGATTGGTGGTGTAAAATGAACATATATCTGGATCTCCTGTCGTGTTTAGAATCCATGGGCTGACCCATCTTCCATGTCAGTACTATAGGCTGATATGGAGCTAAGCAATGCGCAGATGGTTCTACGAAAAACTCGGACCTTTAGCCGTACATAGAGTGGCATCACAATGGACCAATCCCGGTCTAAGTGTGCGATAGCAGCCACAACAACCTAACCTAATTGAAGGTCTCGGCGCGGGGAGGCAATATATCTCATGTGCATTCCATACAGCAAACTAAGATAGTTATAGTTCTACATTATTATTTTTCTATCCGGATTGAAAATTGGCAACACGGCACAATCCCAAAAACGAATCGAAACTTTCCCACCAATTCCATACGTACACGTTTAACATTTAACGTCTTATGTCGTACATATATACACTATTGCTTCTATAAATATTCAAATCACCTTCCATGTAGGTGGAATACATTTTTTTTATAGCGATTTTGAACATATATGAGTTTATCGATTAATAACGTTTTGGGAAGACAAATGCGACACAGTCACTGGTATATAACTCGCAACCTCGGTCTCAATTCGCTTTACAGCAACACATTCGTCGTCAATGTGTACACTCATTACACATATACATAAATCTTAATTAAAATAATTATTCAAATTAGAAAATTTATTTTATTGTTCATATTTGGCTTTGAAGTAGATGTTTATGCATGTCGGTGTGTGGGTGCAAAGATCATTATTGATGGCTTGGTTTCGTGTAAAGTGTAAAATCACATTGAAGGAGTGCCTCGAAATGTTTAAATTTTTTGTTTTATGTTTTTATGTCGCGGCTTATTTTAACGGCTTTTTATGTACTTAGTGTGCACTTAGGTTAGATATATCTAAGATTATAACCTAGGTATTTTTTTTTTTTGGTTTAAAATTCCATCAACATTGGGAAATTCGTCTTAATGTATTTTCCTCAAAAAAACACTGTGCATTAGAGATGAGATGAACGACGCACGTATAAAAAACAAAATTCCATATGGTTCTTGTTAAAAAGTAAATAAATTATTCAATTAGAAAAAATATTTATATTAAAATACAGTCGCGGCTTAGTAATCAAAACTATATTTCCGCTAATGTGTATCGGGCACATTGTATTATGCATCTCGACGTGTATCGCGGACGTTAAAAGTATTTCATCATTTGTTTGAACAGATCGTTTTTTGTATATACCGTGTGTAGAGTAGAAAAATTGCCTCGATATTTTCATTATTTTCCCTCCTGCTTTTAACAGCATCAATTTTCTATAACATTATCAAATTAGTTTAGATTATCGAGGTTAAATTACAGATTATTAATATTGGAGTATATTGCTTTCAGTTTTAACGACCAAATGGCCAATTGTCCTGGCAATATTCTGGGGTTTCCAGATCATTACCTCTTTGAATCGGGCCCTGAAATTCTCAACACTTCAACATTTATACTGTTAAAAAATAAATGCTCTAGAATGGGCATTTATCATTCAGCTACTAGCAAACTTTAGGTGCTCAGTCACTTATGCAAAACCGAATAAAGGGTCATTTTAAGAAAAAATTGGCAGTGTCCTAGTTTTTAGGCTGCAACCCATTAAACAGACCATCTGAATAAAGACTACGACTACGTATCATCACATCTTGCTAAATTTAACTTTGCAGGGAAACGAACCTTTTGAAAAATTCGGAATACCATTACTAGACACTGATCCACTTATAGTAATTTCAGCATTTGTGTGCTGCAACCTTAAAGAGCTTATTCAGCTAATTAACGTCAATTATATGTAAATTGGTTAATTTTGTCATGTGTTTGCTAGAATCGTTCTCAGTAACTGCCCAATCAAAATAATTTACTCTTTTTGATGTATCAGTAGGGTATAGGAAAGTTTCTAAATTCTTCAAAGAGATATGAAAACTCGAGCAATTGGAAATTATTTTGCAGTACTTCACTAAGTATCTTATATAGATGATAGTCACATTCCATCGAAATGTTAAACTTGAAATGTTTGATTTCATGAGCCTTTTTATATACCTTTTCAGTGGAATAACACTTGCAATATCGAAGAATATTCAAAATGAACTTTAGAATCTATATCTTGTAGCTGCACTCCTGCTTCCAGACTGTTGTTGAAATAGTTCGGACGTCTTCGGTACGTGAGTTTGGGTGTCTTCAGTTTGATCCTCTTTATTAATATTTCATATAGTTGTTGATCTCTTCAATCTTCTAGTTGATTTCAAAAGAAGATGTATTTTGTCAGTTTCTAGTACTACTGTTCGGTGCTATGCATTTTTATACCTTGTTCGACATCTTTCGTTTTCTGTGACATTTTCCACATCAATTATATTTTGTAACGGTCACTCACGCAGATTGCATTCAACTCAAGTTTCACCCAATCTGCGTTACGGTTCCATTAACAGAATCTCTTGATGAATTATTGGTGGGGCAGCACGTTGCCTGGCTAGGAACAGTCTGTTGGGGGGGGGGTTTCCACCATCCATCAAAAGCTTGAAAATGCTGCTCACTCCTTGGTTCTTATTTTAGTTCGATAAACCGAAAGTTGGTTCGGTGAAAGTTCCATTCCACTAAAAACCGAAGTCACAAATACTATTTAACTTAACCCCAGATATTAGACATAGTCATATTGGATATCACGGTTAATGATGATCAGATGTTGATGATCATCCTTAGTTCCCTTCCCTAGCCTATAAAACTGTATTACTCCTAAAATGTAAGAGTTTACCCTTATCTCGAAAATGGAACTTAGATTCTCAGATCATCACTATTTTTCCACACTATTCACACTTCATTATATTCCTTAATTATAACTTAGCCCTGGTTCGTCCATATGATCTCTAATAACCCGCCTTTGAACAGAACTTTTATTGAACACAACAACGTACTCACTTATTGAACAATTTGCATTAGGATGTAAATTTCTATGTACCCAAAAACATATGATTGCATTATAGAGATAGGTAAGTATATATATTATGTGTAATATACAAATGTTATAAATGTAGAATTATATATATATAGAAAAAATATAGTTTATAAATAAATGTAAATAAAAGAAAAAAAAATATAGTTGTAAATAATAAATAATAAATAAATAATTGTAAATATATATGTATAGGGTTAGTAATAAGTTAGCTATCCTAAGTTGTATTTATAATTTTATGGTACTCTAATGTTGTATACCACATGCAAGTTTACGCCGACTCAAAATGGTTTCCATTTCCGCACGTGCACATAATTTTCAATCCCGATTGTTAATGCACATCCGATTTATAATTGCGCGGATACCGGTAAGTTTATTGCAATTTATCTGATTTTCTTTAAATGCTAACTGGTACAATTATGGCAAGAAAACCCGCGAACAGTGGGTTTTGTCCACGTAAGTCTGTGTTAATCACGAGTTTAAATAGAGCTTTAAGTAACTTACGGTTATAAATTTTATTAACGCCTATCCATTCAGGTGGCTTGTAAAAATTAGCACACGGGATTCTAAACACAAGAAAAACAATATTTATATAATGCACAGCAACTTAGGTACTTAGACTTATGGAGGTGAATATTTACCTTGCCCATAACAATGATATATATGTATATATAATATTATGATATTATACTATCAATGAGGATTTATTAAATTTTGTTTGTTCTTCGTTTAGAACGAGTAATGTTTCCCACTGTTAAGCCACAACTGATATGAATAATTTATTTTGTGCTTTCCAATTATACCGTACACTTACCAATTTAGAATCGAAAACCAGAAATGGAAACGAGTTTGATTTTTTCTTAGATTAATTGTACTATACTAAATACATTCAACGTATTATTGATTCAATAATAATCCTATCATGCAATTTGTTCAGAGGTAAATGTAGATGTAAGTGCAATTTATTACGGTGCGTAAGTAAATATACATTTATATTTGGAAACCCACCCAAAGACGGAAGCTGTTATCATGGAATTTGGTACCACGTAACAATCTCAATGTTACACTCGTGGGGACGACTCACACCCATGAGAGAGGTCTCACGCCGGGCATCGAAATACTAAAATTACTTCACTACCGAATGTCTTTGGCATGGTATATGCCGAGTAGTTTGCCAAATTCATTTGACACTTCATACGACACATTTCCGATTTTTCTTGCAATTATGGCCGGTACAAACTTCATTGCTAACTTCCCACAAAACTGTGTTGTAGCATTGCTTTGAACGAAATTTCGGACGAAAACTCTTTGACTCAAGTTATAAGTCGAACTATTTTGCTCATGAGCCCTTCTTAAATGACTTAACACCATCTTTTGAGCCAAAGATAACCGATCCGCATTGTCTGGTATATACATATGGTTATCACCAAGGCAGTTTAGGGTTTTTAATAATGGGTACGTAGATCCATGCAGTATTTTGTGTTGCCCAAACACAAGATAGTGTGGTGAGAAACCAGTAGCCAGATGTATGGAATTCCTTAACGCACCCGCAATTTCGTTTAAATAAGTGTCCCATGACTGATGGTCGTCTTGTATATACGCCCTTAGTGCCGATAAAATGGACCTATTCACTCGTTCTGAGGTGTTGGCCTGCGGGGAATATTTTGGTGTAAACTCGTGTCTGACTCCATACTTATGCATTAGGTTTTCAAAAATTTTTGAATTAAATTGAGTCCCATTGTCGGAGAGTATGGCTTCTGGTGTCCCGAAAAGATGGAATACGTTATTTTCAAGACATTCCACTACTTTTGCGGCAGAGGCAGATCGAAATGCGTATAATAAGGGAAACCGACTATATTGATCCAAAATAATAAATAAATATGCATATCCATTTTTCGTTCGCGGATATGGACCAAGGAAGTCTATGTATAACCGTTGAAATGGCCTTAAAACTTCGATTTGTTGTCCCATTTGTGGTCTAGTTGAAAAATTAACAGCCTTACTGCATTTACATACGTCACAATCGTTAATGAATTCTTTAATTTGAGATATCATGGAAGGCCAATAATAATAACGTTTGAGTAGTTCGGTTGTTTTCGCAATACCTTGATGTGCCGCTGAAGGTGGATTGTGGGCCGCCTCGATTAGTGTTTTTGTTAACGATTCTGGTACTAAGAGCTTCCAATTTGGTACATCTGTTTCGGATTGTTGTCCTATCTGAACATATATTCTTCCATTCATCACTTTAAATGCATTTGAAGCTGTCGGATTTCCTTCTAAAGCTTTTATTCGGTCTCTGTATTCGTGATCCTGAAACGCGTCTGTGGCCAAATTCAAATAAGAAAAGATATCTCCCGAGTGATCTATTGAGTCAATATTTACCCTAGATAGGCTGTCTGGTACAACATTCAATGAACCTTTCCTATATTCTATATTGAAATTATATGACTGTAGTTGCATTGACCATCTTGCCAAACGTCCTGAGAGTTCCTTCTGGTCCATAAGCCATCGTAAACTGGAATGGTCCGTAATGATCGTGAACTTATAACCCTCAATGTATGGTCGGAATTTTTTCACACTCATCACGGCTGCTAAACACTCCAACTCTGTTATGCTGTAATTTTTTTGCGCTTTGTTCAATTTATGCGATATGAAAGCTATCGGGTGTTCCTCATCATCACCCGTCTTCTGGAATAGAACACTTCCAATGCCAGTGGTGGATGCGTCGCACTGAACGTAGAAGTGTTTATTAAAATCTGGATTGGCTAAGACTGGAGCGGAAATTAGAGCGATCTTTAGTTTTTCGAATGCAATTTGTGCATCAGGAGTCCAAACTGTCTTGGTTTTCTTTTTCAAGAGATCACTTATTGGTGCCGTTATGCTTGAGTAGTTTGATATGAAGCGTCTGTACCACCCGGTCATCCCCAGAAACCTACGTATCTGTTTGGTGGTTTTCGGTTCGGGATATTCGTCTATGGCACGTATTTTTTCAGGGTCCACTCTGAGGCATCCCTCACCTATCACATAACCGAGGTATTTCGTTTCCCTTAAGACGAATTTACTTTTTTCGACATTTATGGTTAGATTTGCGGATTTTAGCAGTCTAGCCACTTCCGACAAAAGTGATGTATGCTCATCAAACGTTTCTGCAACCACTAGTAAGTCGTCTAGGTAAACAAACACCCGATCATGTAACCGGTGAGGGATAACTTTGTGCATTAACCGACACATCGTCTGGGGAGCATTGCACAACCCAAACGGCATGACGGTAAACTGGTAGAGTGGACGACCCGGCACTGTGAAGGCTGTCTTATCCCTTGACGTCAAATCGAGGGGTATTTGCCAAAAGGCGTCTTTTAGGTCGATAGTGCTAATGTAACGAGTTTTATCTAGTCGACCTAGCAACCCCTCAATTATCGGCAAAGGATAAGCATCCCTCACAGTAACCGAGTTCACCTGTCGTGCGTCAAGACATAGACGAACTTTTCCGTTAGCTTTCTTAACTAGAGTTACTGGAGATGACCAAGCACTGGCACTCTCTTCAATAACTCCCAGTGACAGCATACGGTCCAATTCCCTATACATGTCTTCTTGAACCTTTGGTGAAACAGGATAATATCGCTGTTTTATTGGGGTTGACTGCCCTACGTCGATTTTATGAGAAAGCAGTTGGGTTCGACCAAGCCCGAATTTTTCACAGGAAGGAAATTCGTTAATAATTTTGGTTAGTATATGCTGTTGTTGTGAGTTTAAAGAGTGCCTTTTATCGTCTGCGCTACTATCCGGTTTGATATAGTTATCATCAAGCTCATTGACATTTAATGGTGCTAGTCCGAATAGATCCCAAAAATCAATACCCAAATACAATGGTTGGGTTAGATTTGGGACAATGTGTAAACGCATTTTCTTGGTTTTTCCATCGTATGAAATATTGACTATGATATGCCCTAGGATTTGGTGTTGTTCCCCACTAGCCGTATGAATTACACTGGGTAGACTGTGTGGTTTTATTTTTTGCTCTTCAAGGAATTGTTCCGCTCCCGCTCCTAGCACGGAGATACTGGCACCACTGTCAAGTAACCCCAAATATGGACACCCATTTATTAAAACATTAGCATAAGGTCGTGAGTCCTCTGCTTTCGAAATAATTGATTCTGCTATTACTCTTTTTATTTCCTTACGGATTTTAAAATATTTAAGTGAGCGGTTTAGCTGAGAATGCTTACCTGAAGTTTGTGTAGATTGTGACACTCTAACAACAGGTGAGGTAATGGTATTTAATCTTGGTTTCTCCTTAGTATCCGGTGAAACTCCGGGTCCGTATTCGTAGCTGCTTCTTCGACAGTCGTTTTGGGGATTGCAGTTTTCTCGTATTGGGATCTCAGAACCCCAAGATTTCTGACACCCCGATGAGAGTTTCCCGCTAATCTAGTTTGACAAATTTTGCAATTAACTTTATATACGTTCTTTTCCCCACAACCAAAACAGAATATTTGTGATATAGGAGTAGAACAATCCTTAAATAAATGCCCACTCTTGCCGCAGTTCCAACACATATTCTTATTTGGATGGTTATTTCCTTGATATTTTAACATAGACGTCGCATTATTCGCATAAGCTACAGCACATACAGAGTCAGAAGATGCATTCAGCTCAGATAACATTGCTTGATTGGCAGTCGTATCATGTTGATTATGGCCCATTCCAAATTCATTGACTTGGCGTCTGACTTGGTGTAACATTTCGGGAATCCATCCTATTCTTCCCCATGTATCTTCTACAGCTATGGAGCGATTAACAAGTGTCGCGATATCCGGAAATGTTTGTCCTGCAAATGTAGCTTGGAGTCCGGGTCTCATATTTCGACTCAACAAATTAATAATATCAGTATCAGATAACGGATATTGAAGTGGTAGTGCTAACGACAAAATGTCATTATAAAAATCCAAAAATGGTTCTTTGGGTCTCTGTTTACGACGTTCTAATGTTTGTTTTATATCTTCATCGGTTCGTCTATCCTGGAAACGATGTATCATGCTCTGACGCAGAAGATCCCATGTTACGTTGCGATTACGTTCTCGGAACAACCAGTACCATTCCGTAGCTCTCCCTCTTAGCAGAACATTCAAATTACTGCTTAGCCTCTGCTCGTCTAGACCATTCGAATTAGCCATACTTTCCACCCTATACAAGAATCGTTCTATGGGGATCCCTCCAGACTCTCCCGAAAATGATATATTCCATTTGTGGATTTCTAAACGATCCTTATGCACATTGTGCAGTGTTTCCTCCTGGTTAAAGTTACTAGCAACCTTCAACGGTCCTGGGTAATTTGCGTCAGTTTTTCGCACTGGCGGAAGTACCATGGGATTAAACATAAGTGGTGCTGGTACTGGCGTAGATGGATTTATTTTAGGTGATGAGTAAGATCTTGTGTCATTTTTGTAATTGTGTACGGGTCTCCTAGTATCTTGAAAGCGAGTTTCTTCGGGCGCAGCGATACCTAATTTCTTGACCACTGCCGCAACTAAGTAGTTAAGTTGTTCTTCAGGTAGATCGGAACTATCGGAAACCGGGGAGTTAATATTGCTAGGGTTTGATTTACCGCGGAGAGACATTCCAACAGTATCTGCAATCGAAGCTATCTCTTGGTTACAACTTCCTGGTTCCATTGTATCGGACTCAGCACCGCCATCGCCCAAGGTTGGAATTATAATTTCCTTAAAAGATTTTTCGGTTTCTGGGATCGTAATTCCCTTTTCCATAAACTCATTCAACCAGTCTACTATTTGGTTACATGATACTAAAACCTTTTCAGCCGCCACTTGCACGGCCCTGGAATGCTTGATTCGTTGTAAACGGTTTCTGATGTGAATAGTAAGAGCTGTTAATTCCACTATCTTATTCGCGCTTATATCGCTTCCCTGTTGCATTATAACTTCCATTTGGTTTTGAATCCGCCTAAGCTTATACACACAGACATTTACCTCGCGCTTTGGATTCTTGCTTGCTGCACGATGTGGCTCAGTAGGGGTATTGACTTCATTGTTATTTTCCTTCTCCAAGGCTACTTTTAATAAGTTCATCTTGCTAAAAATAGGTCCTTCGATATTTCTTATCTGACATTCGACTAAGAATTCGTCACAATCTAAATATTGCACATCCATGATTACCACTCGGCAATAAGCATACAAAAACACTCGGTAAGTTCGCAATAAGATTCGTTGATTAATATAACAATAAAAATAAACATATACATACACGGGTATTTGATGTATATATCTGACTAGTAAACCTTACTTCCAAAATCAACAAAAATATTAAAGTTAATTTATTATTATTATTTTTTTGTTTTTATGTATTTATATATAAATCAAATATGATGATCTAAGAATCCATTTGCTTCCATTTTAAAACAAACCGGATATCCACAGACAGGTAAAATATCTTAAACTATTATGTGACAACAGTGGAAAAATCTAATGTTACTAGAAGGAAATAGAAAACCTGAATTGACAATGGGAAAATAATGAGGTACTCAACAAGTGTCTAAACACCAACGCGCGCACGCGGACACCTCATTTTCACCCTGACCACAAATAATGACTATACAGATAAACAAATTTTATGGAGAAACGATGTATATAAACCGAGACACAATAAATTTGCAGGGGAAAATAATGTACCCTGAACGAAAGGCTATATATGAATTGATTGAATTTTAATGTCTCTTTTCTTCCTTAGCATTATGATTACAATAAATAAAATTCAATAAAATCTATAAAACCAATTTCAAATACATACATGAAACAGAATAAATCTTTTGTTTGTATGTAACATTTTGTATAAAATATTATTAACACATTTACGGCCGTGACACTCACGACAGGATTATGAATTTCTTTCATTTTGATGCAGTGCTTAACACTTCAGGTGGATCACAAGCATACAAAAATTAAATATAAGAAAGTTAATATTTTGTCAACACTTACATGGTCGTGAAGATAGTATTTTCTCTATTTTCAGTTTTATAATATTTTTTTTTCAACTGTGGCGGTAAGCGTGTTAATGCGATATTGTTTATGTATAATGAAATTAATATAAAAACTTGTTTAGAAGGAATAAATGTATTTGTGTGTATAATTTTTGTGTTTTTATTATATAAACTGTAAGCGGAGGTTTGTAGTGTGTATATTTGCATACACATATTAAAAGAGGTTTTGGCTATAAGCATTCATGAATGAAAAATGCGGTTGTAAATTTATTACATGGAAACAGAAACGTAAAATAATGACTCACTAGCTAAAAATTATGAAAATATTTGAATAATTTTCGAAGCTCTATTGGATCTTCTAACTTAATGCAACGATATTTTGTTATTTTTCATTTCATACGTAGATGATTATATACTTATAATTATAAAATGCTATGTTAGTGCATATATATAGCATACGAAATGTGTCCATCGATGATATAATAAGCATTAGATTAATGAGTTGTCCTTTTTCCATATTCTAAATACTTACACTTTGTTCCAAGTAACGAAAATAATGAATGTATAAAAGATTGTAAATTCGTTATGAAATGTTGTATATAATTTATATTTACATATGTATATACGAGTATGTATAGAACTGAAAATAACCCAATTGACAGTCAAATGAAAATTGAAAATTCAACTGACAAAAATTTTAAAATTTTTCATGCATTCGTTTTAGATATTTTTATACCCAATTTTTATTATAGGAATGTGTGGGTTAGTATACGAAATATATCAATCATCAAAATCAATAATTTATTGAATATCGATTTATTATTTTTTCGATATTATTTTTTAAAATAAATTAAGATAATGAAAAAGCGTATAAGGAAGTGAAATATCTAACAGATGATCACCTACCTTGCTCATCGTCAAAACTTAATAAAGGTAATATAAGTGATGAACATCACATAAATTAATAACAAACAGTGTTGTTAATTTCATACATTCTAATTCCTATTTACAGAGTGGATACTAAAATTGCATTGTATTTTAACGAGTAAGGGATTTTTCATTTATCTATTTTTGTAAAACAGAAATTTTATAATTATAAGACTCAAATATGTGTCCAACTCGTATAAGGTGCTTAGTAATTAAACATAAAATTTATGATCATATTCGAATAGTAATACGGTTTTCAAAATGATTTCAGCGTTAATGGAATATAATAATGGTAAATCTATTAGTAACAATTATATAATTTACAAACTAGATAATTTAAAACGTTGTTTCGCGATAAAGAAGAATACAATTAAGAAAGAACAGAACCATTGTCATATGTTTCGATTAAACAGACTTAGTAAATTATATAGAGATCATTAATGAGAAAGACGAATCCGGAACACAAAATTGAAAACGCTACTCCCAATTAGCATATATTGAACCCTTTTCACAAATACGATTGAATTAGATGGAGTTATTTAGTGTATAAAATTAACTAATTGTATATTATTAAAAATTGCGTTAAATTTTATGATCAGTTTATATATTTCAATAATAAAATATGAGATTTCGACATATTTTATACTCATACAATTCATCGCATTTTATTAAACATAGGTCCATAAAATTTGATACATTCATATGTGTGTACTTTTTCTAGGTATAGATATCTTATGAATAAAATTAGGAACTTAGGAATTTTTTATAGAAGCCAAATGGAAATCTAATCAATAAAGATTAATATGGTTGATAAAGTCAGATCAACAATAGCTTATAAAGCTCTCTTAATTTATTAAGACTAACCTGAGTTTAAGTTGACATATTATAATTAAAATTTTGGTTAGATTAAAACGAATTGTATAATTGTAAAACACATTAAATCTAATTTCAAAAATTCAGTTTTATTTAACCATTTAAAATTTTTAATTTTTTAGATGCAGCGGTTAATTGAGAAATTGATTTCTTTTGCCGTTTTTTCGGCTTGTCAAATTCTTTACTGCCAGAAGACCATTTACAGTTCTTTCTTATTAAAACTAAAATCATAAATGAAATGAGTTTTTTTAAGTGGCCTACACATTCCCCGTTCATATCTGCTAGAAACATTGGATGCAACATTTCAATCCTTATCATACTTTTCTCAGTTATTTTTGCACAGATATTTGGTAAATGACATTCTGATTTATAATTTATTTCAAATATTTCTATAACACACTGTGCTATTTTAATATATTCATCATTTGGTGCCTTTAATGCACCATAATTGCTAATATCTTTCTTATAATTTTTTTCATGTAAAAATTGTTCCGATTTAGAAATGGTTGCTTCTTCATTTTTCAATAACTTCTCAGTACAATTTTTACAGTTTAGTGATTTATAGGCACAATATCCTGCAAAATAAACTATCGCATTATCTTTAAGTTGATTATTAGAATTATCCAAGCTATATATAATGTCATCGTCATCATTTTCTTCAATGTATGATCCTTTAAGGCTTTTTTTGTAATCGTCACGAAAAATATTCCAATTTATATCCAAACTATCACATTCGTCTGGAATACAATTTGATGCCGGCGAATTAAACAATATTTTCATACTCAAAATATTAGCAAAATGGATCCCAATATCATGAGAAGTTGGCGTGAAATTGTAACCACCTTTACCACGAAGAATAGAAAAAAAATTTTCTAACGCGTCTTGGTTTGTTTTCCCCGTCAATAGGAACTCAATTGCATATTGCTCCGAAACATAATCCATTAACATTAATTGCGCCTTGATTGTAATTTGAAAACCTTTAATAAATTTAAAATAATTTTCATTCGGCGATACCACTTTTAAATTTTTTAAAAATTCAAGAGACTGCTCAAGATAATAATATATTTTGTTGCCTGGACGTAGAGGTTGTTCATACGGTGATTTTGATGAAAAATGACGAGAATTGAGACAGTCAAATATATTGTTAAATTTTTCTATTAGATTAGCTGTTGGAATTGCATTTTGGACGAAGGATCCAAAAGTTTCTGGGGAAACCTGTAAAGCAGAAAATTAGTAAAAAATTACGAAGAAAATTACAAATTTACATATGTACTCATTAAATAAACCAATTCGAGATTAAAAAATGAATGAACAATTAATAATTTTGAAGAAAGTTTAGTAAGCAAATTTTAATTAATTATATCATATGATGAAATTTACCGTTAGTGTTGTTCTTATAGCACATGCAACAGTATTACTTAACAATTGAGCAGCTAGTTTTACGTTCATTTTTTGAAAATTGTTTGGATGTATATGTGCATTGGTTAATTTAGGCATCATTTTCACTTTTTGGTGTTTTTCTTTTTCATAAATGAGACGAATAGTATTGCTGTCGGTTACACCTTGATCTACATGTTTAATTTGATTACCTAACATGGCATTTCGAGCCGATTTGATTAAATGAGGTGGATCGTATTGCGCAAATATTATTTTGTTATTTTCCATGAAGTATGGCTTATCTGGTAAAACACCAAGAATCTTATAAGCCGCAATATTTGTTGTTGCTTGGTCACAAGTAACCATTACGACATTAACTCCAAGTTTCTCTTCACATATAATAATATATTTTCTGATTGCGTCTGCTAAATCTTTATCATTCATCGATTCATTCAGTAAAATATATCCGAGTGCCTGTTTCCATCCACCAATTAAAGATTTTATTAAAAAAAAAAGAGCTGAAGTAGCACATTGTTGTTTTCTTATAGCTCCATCATCACAAAAACCGTCGATTTTATCCGTTAACACGTTGAGAGTCAGGTCTTTTTTGATTTTGATTTCATCAAAACTTAAAATACACAATTTTGACTCTTGTGGTAGTTTTGTGAAAATAGTTTTAAATTGTGACATAATTATTTCGTTAGCCCCAGGTGGTATAAACTGAATGGGTGACCAATTATGCAGTGATGATATTGATGGCAATTTAAGTGAGAGAGTGTTCCGCAAATATTTATATGTAGCTGCGGATTTATAATAAAGACATTGTGCAAATATTTTGTCATTATTGTTATAAGAATAATCCTCTTTGAGTAACAGCTTAGATACATTTTTGCTCGTATTATTGACATTTGATAATAGGTCAATGGCTTTATCGATGGTTGTTAGTTTATTTGTTGTGTATTTTTTTTTTAATAACAGAAAATTACGTTTTATCTTTTTAATTTTTAATTTTAAAAGTTTTATGTTCCGTTGCACTATACGTAATTTATTATTTTGCACTTCTTGTTTTTTGGTTGTTGTTTTACAACTTACACAATTGTCTACACTACAACTTACTTGACAATGAACACAATTTATTGTATTAATTAGTTGTAAAAACTGTTCGTCCTTGTCAAGTAAATCATTATCGGTTTGAGTTCCAACAGATACAAATTGTTTAAGAGGAACACTGATAGAACTAGACTGAGCCATATTTATATCTAGTTGATTAGCCGATATCGTATCAAAATTTTGAACAGCAGATACTGCCACTTGTGTTGTAGGACCTATATTTAACTGTGGAATCGCATTACGAGTTAATTGATGTACACCGACAAACTCCTCAGCGAAATGTTGTTGACATACAAAGTTATTTTTAGTTTGTATTTCGTTTTGTACAAGCCCTAAAGACGTTATCCATATATGTGCTCGAGCTGGATCTGTTGGAAATTTGAAAAATATGAACTCACAATGGTTTGCCCTGTTGCCACATGTTGGAACAATACATTTGACACGTTTTTTTTTAGGAAAATATGATTGTTCTAAGATAAACAATATGTAAAAGTTAGGTTGAATCTTCATAAAACAACGTAAAACTGATTAACTCACCAATAGAACTACTATCCATTGTAACAATAAATATATTATAACTCAAATAAAATAATTTGTAAAACTGGATTTTAAAAAAATTTAAAAATTGTCTTGAATTTGTATCACTGTGAAGCTACGAATAAGTGACAATTAAAATGAAACATTCAATTGCATATATTTATACTTTCTTATAGAAAACGTAAACCAATACAAATTTTTAATAACTGTTAAATCCAATTGATTTTACAATACGAATGATAAGTAAATTAAAAATAAGGATTCACTATGCTAATTGGGAGTAGCGTTTTCAATTTTGTGTTCCGGATTCGTCTTTCTCATTAATGATCTCTATATAATTTACTAAGTCTGTTTAATCGAAACATATGACAATGGTTCTGTTCTTTCTTAATTGTATTCTTCTTTATCGCGAAACAACGTTTTAAATTATCTAGTTTGTAAATTATATAATTGTTACTAATAGATTTACCATTATTATATTCCATTAACGCTGAAATCATTTTGAAAACCGTATTACTATTCGAATATGATCATAAATTATATGTTTAATTACTAAGCACCTTATACGAGTTGGACACATATTTGAGTCTTATAATTATAAAATTTCTGTTTTACAAAAATAGATAAATGAAAAATCCCTTACTCGTTAAAATACAATGCAATTTTAGTATCCACTCTGTAAATAGGAATTAGAATGTATGAAATTAACAACACTGTTTGTTATTAATTTATGTGATGTTCATCACTTATATTACCTTTATTAAGTTTTGACGATGAGCAAGGTAGGTGATCATCTGTTAGATATTTCACTTCCTTATACGCTTTTTCATTATCTTAATTTATTTTAAAAAATAATATCGAAAAAATAATAAATCGATATTCAATAAATTATTGATTTTGATGATTGATATATTTCGTATACTAACCCACACATTCCTATAATAAAAATTGGGTATAAAAATATCTAAAACGAATGCATGAAAAATTTTAAAATTTTTGTCAGTTGAATTTTCAATTTTCATTTGACTGTCAATTGGGTTATTTTCAGTTCTATACATACTCGTATATACATATGTAAATATAAATTATATACAACATTTCATAACGAATTTACAATCTTTTATACATTCATTATTTTCGTTACTTGGAACAAAGTGTAAGTATTTAGAATATGGAAAAAGGACAACTCATTAATCTAATGCTTATTATATCATCGATGGACACATTTCGTATGCTATATATATGCACTAACATAGCATTTTATAATTATAAGTATATAATCATCTACGTATGAAATGAAAAATAACAAAATATCGTTGCATTAAGTTAGAAGATCCAATAGAGCTTCGAAAATTATTCAAATATTTTCATAATTTTTAGCTAGTGAGTCATTATTTTACGTTTCTGTTTCCATGTAATAAATTTACAACCGCATTTTTCATTCATGAATGCTTATAGCCAAAACCTCTTTTAATATGTGTATGCAAATATACACACTACAAACCTCCGCTTACAGTTTATATAATAAAAACACAAAAATTATACACACAAATACATTTATTCCTTCTAAACAAGTTTTTATATTAATTTCATTATACATAAACAATATCGCATTAACACGCTTACCGCCACAGTTGAAAAAAAAATATTATAAAACTGAAAATAGAGAAAATACTATCTTCACGACCATGTAAGTGTTGACAAAATATTAACTTTCTTATATTTAATTTTTGTATGCTTGTGATCCACCTGAAGTGTTAAGCACTGCATCAAAATGAAAGAAATTCATAATCCTGTCGTGAGTGTCACGGCCGTAAATGTGTTAATAATATTTTATACAAAATGTTACATACAAACAAAAGATTTATTCTGTTTCATGTATGTATTTGAAATTGGTTTTATAGATTTTATTGAATTTTATTTATTGTAATCATAATGCTAAGGAAGAAAAGAGACATTAAAATTCAATCAATTCATATATAGCCTTTCGTTCAGGGTACATTATTTTCCCCTGCAAATTTATTGTGTCTCGGTTTATATACATCGTTTCTCCATAAAATTTGTTTATCTGTATAGTCATTATTTGTGCCCTGACATTAACTTACTGTGCGTGATACTTCGTGTGAACTCATTCTTTTCATTAATATTCAAAAATCTGACGACGATAACTAATGAGAAGAGTTCGGAAATATCATATGTATTAAAAACTTACTATTACTGGGTGATATTATGACCTTCACTAACATCCAAGATAGGATTACCTATCCAAACACTTAAAATACTAAAAGTGGAAATAGTGAAGAATAAATATCAAAACTTCTATTTAATAGATCGCTAGATTTACTATTAAATTCGTTTCCAAAACACGCTAGATGGACATGAAACAAAATCTAATGCACTAATACCAAAATATAAATTGAAAATTCCTTCGGTAACATTCATTTACTTAACCTCTATAAGAGAAACACTATGTATACCTTCATCTAACCACCAGTTTAAATACAGAAAATCGAAAATATATGAACAGTCGTTCATATAAAGTTATGACCTTGTCTACGAACCGACCGAAATACCTTTATTTGGGCGCCACTGTAACGGTCACTCACGCAGATTGCATTCAACTCAAGTTTCACCCAATCTGCGTGAGTGACCGTTACAATTTCAATAATGTTCGCAGAGATTTTCAGGCTATTAATATATTAAGCTTATAAAATCAGACATTTCCCTCCCAGTTTCATATTATTTTGCACTGATAGATAAACGAGGGCCAGAACAATTGGAAAATTGTAGCTAGAATTTTAATAGAAATTGCAAGCTTCCGAAATTATTGTGCATTAAATAAGGTCCTAAAAATAAGGTATAGAGACATTTTTGCCAAAATTAGCAGTTTTAACTTTTTTCGATCATCCTGAAATATTTTACCCTTAGTAGGTTGTAACTCGCATTTGCCGTCTACTTCCCAGATCCCTCATTCTTCCTAAAGTTTGTATTTCCATTTTATCTTATTTGTTCGTATTTTAAATAAATTTTAGTAAAATAAAATTTTCTGGCACATCTAAATGGCGCAGTGGTTAAAGGTGCGGCAGATGGAGCGGGAGGTACTGTTGAATTGTAGAAATCATGGTCCATTCATATTCTATGGCAGTACAATAGCCAGGCATGGAACTATGCAAAGCGCAAAAAGTTCTTCGTAAATCGGACTCATAGCCTTAAATTTTCGATTTGGCTATGTAATGGCGAAAAAGGAGATAAATAAACCGCAAAAGAGATGGGAGTGCCTGACACACCAAAACTAACTGCAACGATAGAAACAGAGAGACATAAACATCCACAGACTTTAGACATAAACATCCACAGGTTTGAGGTTCATAATTGATTCATTGTAGTGTTTTGGTGCTCAATTGCCATCCACATCATTAAAAATAATATACAGTAGTGAAGGGGACATATCGAGAGCATGTTGACAACTCAAACCTTGATATGTTATATTTTTCCATGATATTAGCCAACCTGATGTGCCCACTACTTTGGATAAACTGATTGGATCTATTCGAGAGCACGATTGGACTTGTGACATTTATTTATAGTTGGCCGACTTTAGACCAAAGTTGCATCACTTCGTCGATTGACATTGTTAAGCTACGATGAAAGTTTTCGTTCATGTCAGGAACAACAGTTCGGAGGGGTAACGTATTCGGTTGATTGATGGCCTTTGCGTCCACTTCTGAACTTAAAATGTCTTACAAGTATAAAGATAAGCTACATTCACTCTGTACATATCTACAAGAGATTAATAATTTTGACCTTGAAGTAACCTTCAAGATGTTTTGGTATTGTTTATCAGTTATACTTTCAATGAACTTTTATCTCGTTCTCTAGTAAAAGCATTCGAAAACACACAAGTATTCGATGCTTTTGGTGTACACTGTGCTTTTGGTGATTTCTTGAAAAACATTCAGATAAAAATGGAATTTTTATTATACATTTTCCTGAAATGGAGGAAAATATTTTTTTTGTGTGTGCTTTCGTATCGATTTTTTTTTTAATTTTATTTTATTTTTGTGTAAAAAGTTTATTTATTATCTGTATATAGAAGGGCGCCCAACGGGCAGATTCACCCCAACTCTTATCGTATATACGACATGTTCTATATGGTAATTGACTAATTCTTTCATTTTGTGTATGTATGTCCCGCGGTTAGAATTGTCTCGATATTTTCGTCCGTTTTGTCGTATATAAGGCACGTCAATATGTTGTTTTGGCGACGATAGTCGTGTACAAATATCCGAATTCAACCTGTTTCGAAATAAATTAGAATTATAATAATGTATTTTTGGTGTATAAAAACCCTAAGGGTTAGTTATTAGTTCGCGGTATGACGTAATCATTACTATATACTAAGGGTGTGGAACAATCCATTCTAATTCTGAAAATCTTTTTCGAACGAACCTAAGCTCGAATTATTTTTGTTGTATATAAATAATGATGTGCTTGCTATACGGATTTTTCTGTCCTACGCGCACACTCTACACTTTTTATGTGTGTGTGTGTGTATACGTTTTATAACGAAGAAGAATTTAGATCAATATTTGTACAAAAAATAAAGTTTGAAATGAAAAAGCTTATGAAAAGTTCCTCACGTTTACAAAACTATATAATCTACCATTGTGAAGAAAAAATTTCCCGCAAACCAATTAACCTAATTTAAGACCGAACTAAATTAGGTCAATCGATGGAATAACACACCCTAAACTCTCTGTATGTGTCCTATGCGCTATTTTATATATGAACAACGTGGATCGGGCGTAGAGAACGGGAAAACAACACAACCCCTGTGTATATACTACGCACTTTTTGAGTTTTCCATCGACACTCTCTCTCTTTGTATGTAAAAATAAAAGTGTCGAATCGGGAACCCGTACATACCAAATCAATAGACTCGTATATGCATTCGAAATTGCGTTGTTATACGAATATATATCACCCCTAAATAGATCGAGCACTCAATTTGTAGATGCGTACGCGGTTGTCGAATAATCGGCCTGTCAAAATAAATATTCGTATACGAAATTTCTATTTCGGTTTATGTATACAAAGAAAATTCGTAGAAGATGATGACGAAGAAGAATTTACATAAATAGAAAAATTTATAACTTCTTTGTGTACTTGTATATAACAATAAATATAAAGAAATTTAACAGAACAAAATGAATATCTGGGGCGACACGTAGATTTGACCTACATAATACTTATGTTTTTTCGTATATATTTGTGCTATGTATGTGCAGTCGAATATAATTTTCCCAATATACCATAAAATTTTCCAAATAGTGTTGAAAGTACTAAAAATAAACTGTACACACACACACACTGTTCGAGTTAAGCGCATAAACATGAAAACTCGGTAAAATTCGAGCAACATTTTTTCAACATAATGCGCATTTTTTTTCTTCAAAAAATTAGGTCACTAAATACAGATATACAATAGAAGAAGGGAAATAGGAGGGAAAATATATGTTTGTCTATGTATTATGTACATATATACATATATTTTATTTATGCTTTTCAAAGCATGAAATAAATAAATCGATCAGATAAATTATGCTATTTGTTCAGTGTATGTGTGTGTGTGTACATGCACAGTAGCGTTTTATAAAAATAGGTCATCTCATTTATATTCATGTATGTATATGTGTATCTCAAAACACTGGAGTTACGTCAAAATTATGGAAATGAAGAAGATAAAGATGGGCGAATCCCCCAATCTTATACAAATAGACTTTAGTTGAACTAAATTCTCGAGCAACTTAATCGACTCAAATCTTCTATTAAAATTACTTGCGTTGGTTTTCCTATTGAGGTGGATCTCTGGCTCGGCTATCAGGACCGAGGGCTCGCCACTTCATCATCGCGAGTCTAACCTCATCTATTTATGTGCGATGTCGAGCTTTGCTGTTCTGGAACCCGTTAGATCGGGCCTCTTTTATATATAACTAAAATGGAGATATATTCTGCATTCGTCAGTTAAAAGATGCATTGCTCAATTGTTCAACTTTGCAGTGACGTACTGTCAGTTTTGGGCCTATAGAGGGCCGTCTTCAGGTGAATATGGCCAGCAATATGGCGATTTCGAAGTGAAATTAGAACGTTAAATCGATCGTTCCTCTTCTGGATTGTTTCTCTTCTTGACACAAAAAATTGGCAGACGAGCGACTTGTACTTATGCAGAGTAATATCCATGATTTTGATAAAGCAAATATATAGGTCAACGTCGTATTATACAGGAGATTGCATCACACATATTGTTTTCACCGAAACATCGTATTTTGCAACGATTAATTTAATTGCAAAAGACTGTGTCCTTGTAAAGATAAAATACTACACTGTTAAAAAACAGTCAAAAAAAGTCATTTTAAAAAAATAATCCTTTCTAGTCTATTTCGAGTCTGTTCTCCTGTTTACGGCGTCTACTAGACTGGAATGAACATCTAGCTCTCTTGCCTGAATTTTTCCATCAATGAATTACCGAGTTACTATATGATGTACAGAAGTGAAGGACACTTTACTTCACTTTGTTTCCCTTTGTGTTGAAATCAGTTACCTGCATCGTTGTACATTTTCGTATGAGTTAAATAATTTCTTTGAGATCCCCATTTTGAAGAGTGGTTTCTATATTGCCCTTCTGTATATTGTGTCGAATACCAGTTCGAACTTCATAGAGCCTATCGATGAAATTTAAACAGGTTGATCATGTTGATATCAGGTTATTCCCTTTATCCTCCTTCACTCTGAGATCGTTTCACTAATTGTGCTAGCCTTGATGCTTCTGTTAGTGTTCTTGATGTTCAAGTATCTAATTTGTGTTAAGTAGGCCTGTTAAGTAAGGCATAACATGCTACGCTGGGGAGAGGTTTCGTTCTCTTTCCACTTGCCCGCATTAATCATTTTGATGAAAACCCAATTTTGTCTTTGCCAAATGATGATCGTCAAAAATCGTGAAGATCACTCTGATGTCGCAAGCCAAACCTCAATTTTGTTCTGTTGGATTTGTATGGTCTTAGCACGCTACATGCTACGGCCACACTCACTACCGCTATAGTGGGCTCACGTAGTCCAGATATCACCGTATCTAGTATTCTAAATCACGTTTCTAGTATTCATATAGAGTATGCTTAATGAGGTAAGTAAAGATTTGCAATTTGCAACAAATACGATTCATAATATTTATAAGCAGGGTTCTCCATAATAATTTCTTCCTTAAATACAGTGCATTGAACTGCTATGGGTACCAAGGAAAGAAAAGGTATAATTGCAGACCTGTAAAACGAGTAAGTACGAAAGCACTGCTCTATGGCTTAAATGTTGAGGTAACGATCCTTACCGTCAGAAACGAAAAATATCCAAAATTATTCCAGAGGAAGACGAATCCCAACCTAATAATTTAACTGAAATACCTTATATGTTGAGTTGATGCTCTACGGGCATCTACTTTAATTCCTTAATATGGGAGGGAGAGGCACAAATGCAATATTGCACATAAAGAATACCATCACAGTAACCAGAACTTGTCATAGGCGACTAAATTTGGTAGGATCACTAAGCAGAAACCATTACTCCGTAAACACCTCGAGAGTTAAATGGGGTTTAAAGAGGGTTTAAGTAGAGATTAAAGAAGAGATTAAAGATCGGTACTTGGAACTGACGCGTTTGACGGTTTTATCACATATATGAAAGATTATCGTATTATCACTTGCATATGAGATTAGCCAATTTGAAAATGTATATGAGCCCACTGATGTAAGCCAACCACTGGATAAAAAATCATTTTACAATAATTTGGATAATCTGTTGGACTCTTTACTTGATCACGGCATTACATTGTTGAGATCACTCATGAACTCGAACATTGGCACAACCACGTTAAACATACCAAACAAAACCACGTGGATCGTATCGGTCTTCACCAAAATTCCAAAAATTGTACTCCCATAAGGGATGATCCGTTTGCCACGGGCAAGCGGATTTTATATCGTCGTCTTTTTAAATCATAATATCATGCAACTGCGGATAAGCTAAAAGTATTGTCGCGCCCGTTGACATGTATGGATGTGAGAGTTGAACGTTGATGAATGAGTAAGAGAGGGTCTGTTACATTTGACAGAAAAAATATGCGTGAGATTATTATTTTCAATCACGAGGTCAGCAATTTAATGCGCGATCCGTATAGGTTAGGTTAGATTAGGACTGCTACAGTATGCTTAGACCGGCGATGGTTCGTTATGATAACCAGTTTAAGCTACTTATGTATAGCATGATATGTTTCGCACCTTACAGTTTTCGTGATTAGAGAGGGCAGTCGATTAAGAACTTACCCAATTATTCATGCCTTTTGTGTGCCAAAGCCGGGAATGAGCATAGGAAGCGATCTACCGTCTCTTCCTTCTCCTCGTCCATACAGCTTCTGCATTTTCATTTGCTCGCATGTTCTCCAAGTAGGCAGTGTCCTGTAAGTATACTCATGATCGTTTTTAGTTCATGTCTTCGTATGGAGATCAGCGTCCTTGAGGGTTTCAAGTCCAGTTTTGGCCAAACTTGCATGAGAGGGTATTTTCCACCTTTCATTCACTGAAGCTACTGCCTCCTTATTTAGAACAGTCTTGAGTGCCTTAATGGGTCTCCCCAACTTTGCCCTTCCCGGTAGCAATTGGAGAGTTGTACTATGCCTCGCTATTTCTTCCGCCCTGCATTTCTCCATGACGTCCAAGTAGCCAGTGACCCAGACTATCCGAATGTTGAAATGCTCACTCATCTCATTCAGAGACAAGTAACAACCCAACGCCATTCTAGACGTGAGAGAAACAAATTCCATTTTGGTTTGACTTGATTGCCACCTGACTGTCTACATAAATTGCGATATCAGTCGAGTACACCACATTATGTCTCAACCAAATCAGGACCTCCTCAATCGCTGTCCCCTCTGTCTGGTACACATTGCAGTGAATCATTTGTTAAGAACTGTAGTGCTTTCGTTTCCGCAACCGATCCGCCCTCCAAGATTTCCTGAGGGACAGTAAGTTCGGAACCTTTTCTTGAAGCACAAAGTCGGTTTTAACGTAGTCTTTATTTGCCAATTCCTCCCTTTGCGATCTAACCATCGTCGAGTGTACTGTGTGAAGACATTTCCACTGACATTTGGCTGATAGTCGGGCTTACCATAAATATCGACAGGGAGAAGGTGAAACAGGACTTTCAAGGCACGTGTAGGGGTTATCCTCAGTGCCCCACTTATAAGCATGTCGGTCGTTCTTTACACCTTCTCGATCCCCCTTTTGTACGTTGCTTTATCAAGAGCTGGCCACCACACGCACGGAAGTGAATAGTCAGTGTACCAGCTCCGGCTTCAAGCCCTTCTCTTTCCGATGGCGTTCCTGCACGAGTACATGCCATTTAAGAGAGGTGGATGTACTACCGGGATTTTATATTTCCTAGTAAAACGTACCAGTTCCGTTTTGAAGCTCGTCGCTCATTGCCAGTCCACATCTGATGGCCCACCTCGTAATGATTAGGAAGGCATTTTGGACTACCTTCTTCGCCGTTTTTAAATATTTCGCAGAGACAGCTATCGCTATATACGTCATCTTCATAAGCAACCACTCCGATCCTCTCTCTCTCCAGCTCTAAAAGCAACCCATTGATTGCTATATGTCCAGAGAGGAGAAAACAGCACATCTCCCAGCGGGTTGATGGTGGATTTCCCCAGCTCCGAGCTAACCATCCGACATCCAAGCATACGATAGATTAACCCACTTATACAGGGTAGTCCACCCCTAGGAACGACAATTCGTCCGTAAGGAAAAGGGCAAAGATGTCGCTGTCGGTCATACGATGACTCCACGGCATCTTTTAACTGTTTTCAAAATATAGCAGAATAGTAATCGAAAGCGATGGAGTCATATTGAGGAGAACGGTACGGGCCTGTAAAACCCATTACACAATAAAGGTGCTAGCAATAGATTTTTCTATCTCATCGTTTTTCTATATTTTGTTGTTTTGAGCATGGGTACGAGTATATATGTAGACAGCTCTATAGAGTTATATTATGTTTGTTTATTTGGTTTAGTTTATCTATTTGGAAATAAAAACTTTAAAAAAAAAAATTGTGTTTTTAGGTTAATGGAATTCATGACAAGATACGATAAATACATTTTAATTTAATTTTCAGTCACATACTCGTACACAGAGAGAACAATAGCATTGTGTTGCGGCGATGTTGATGAGTTTGACCACTACCGGAACTTCTATCTATATTGTGTATATCGTGTATGTACAACTTACAAATCTATTGTTGTTGCTATTGTTATAAACTAAACTACTGTATACTATAAACTATATATGTAATGTTGGTAAGTCGTTTATAATTAGATTTTCGTGTATATTATGTACTGCTCGTTGGGCCATATACATACATATATGTATAGACATAGTTTCTGATATGTATGTATATATAAACGATCTGGCTTAATTGTATTCAAAACACACAAAAACGTATACAAAATAACATAATATTTTCAGTTGAGGCATGGTGATGGCTTGCGGGGCGAGGAAAACTTTTTTGTTTGGGAAAATGAAATGAAATAAAAACAATGAAAATTATAAATTATTAATTTTCCAATTATTTACTTTAGGTATATATGTACGTATACATATTGCGGGAGGGCATATAATACAGGTAAGAATGTAACATATATACGCACTGTATATATATATTATGTGGTGAGAGTCCACGTCCAGTGCTTGTACGAGTTGCAAAGGTGGAAATTATTTTTATTTTTCACTTTCAGTTTTTTTGGTTTGTTTTGTGTACGCGCCCTCTGGATTTAGTTGTTGTAAAGTTTAAATTAAAATATAAAAAATTTATTTCTAAGCATAATCCAAAAAAAAATATAATGTATAAATGTTAGATTGGTTTAGAAGTTGTATCGGGTAGCGATGTAACAGAGAGAGTCAGAATCGATTTTGATTACAGCTACGTTCTGTAAAATGATCGGCCATGAAAGAATTCTCTTTATTACCACAGATGACTATTCACATGATCGTCCAATTGGAGATGTGCCATAAAGCTTCTTCTATTTTAACGGAGCCGAAAAGTACCACTGGCTGTATTATGAATCGTATACTAATCACTTTCCAATGGACAAAACGCTAGTACTCGCTATAGAGAATCACTATAGTAATTCGGTTCGTATCTTTGCTAAATTAACAGTAGTAAAATTAGCAAAGACAAGAACCGAACTACTAGCGGCTACTAGTGGAATGTCGACTGAAACGAAATTACTGATTGTAAGTAAGTTGCTGATCTAGACTTACTTCAAAATATTGCTTGAGAAAGTAGAATATTCAAACTAGAAGACCTTAAGGACTTATAAGCAACATAACTCATAAATTTATTTCAAAACACAAACCAAAAAAATATAATTTAAATATTTTAGGTTTAAAAGTTGTATAGGGCATAATAGAGTAGCGCTATGACAGCGAAGGAGGCCACGAAAGAGTTCTCTTTATTACCACAGATAACTAGTCACATGATCGACCCATAAATGATCTTGGGGATGTGCCATAAAGCTTCTCTTCCATTTTAACGGAGCCGAAAAGTACCTATGGCTGTATTATAAATCTTATACTAATCACTTTCCAAGGAAAACCACACACAGAAAAGTACCCACTAGTGAATCGCTATAGTAATTCGGTTCTTATCTTTGCTAAATTAATAGTAGTAAGTTTAGCAAAGGCAAGAACCAAATTCTTAGCGGGTACTATATGTCAGTTTTTTTTTGGGTTATAGCCCTTTGGCTAGTATCCTTAACATAAGTGGTTTCTTCCTTCGCAGCCTTCTGTGTGTCATCCAACATTTGGCGTATTCCAGCATTTTTATGTAGACTAATCCGTTGCATGTGTTTTCTTGCATTTTTATTTATTTAGACACTAACGAAATCCTTCTTCAAATCTCTATGGAGGTTGTCATTTCTCACTTACCACGGTGCATTAACCACGTAGGACTTTGCTTTGCTTGCAGTTTAGTTCTACTGGTATCCAATCAAACTTTTTATTGGTGAAACTTACAAAAAACAGTTTTTGCTTCATTCAGTTTCATACGCCACCTTTACGTCCAAGTCTTGACCATATGAGTCGCTCTTTCCAATTTCCTTGTGGGTTCTTCTATGTTGGCCTAAGATGGCCATATCATCTGCAAACGTTGCTATAGCTGTCTCGTCTATCGTTGGCAGAACAGAGGAATATAATACATATTTGGTCCCAGAACGCTGCCTTGTGGTACTCCTGCTGATATTTTCTTTATTTCCGAGTATTCATCATCTAGTTTAACACCGAATCGCCAGTTAGCTATGTAAGATTTTAGTATTTCATAAAATTGCTTTGGTAAATCTCGTTTTAATTTGTATTCCAAGCTTTTATGCCAAGTACATCTTCAATTATGTTTATAATCCGATGCACTTGCTCCATTGTTGAATGGTTTTTGTCTTAAGCCAAATTGATGAGATGGAATAAGATTTCTTCCTTCAATTATTTGTTTCTCCTTTAATGGTTTGTTTGAGTATCATTGTTGGGGTAATAATTTTGGGTATCATGATTACTTCAGCGAAAATAGTAAAAATATGAAAATAAAAAAAGTAGTAAATATGTAGCTCCTTAGCTATTTCACATCCCCTGTAATTTGCCGGATGTATGTATGTTAGTGGTGCGTCGATTGGAACGCGATTACTGATTATAAGTAAGTCTCTGATCTAAACTGAAATCTTTGGAAAAATTGAAAATTCAAAATGGAGGACTTATAGCCAATAACTTTGCAATTATCGATTTGAAGAAACGAAGATGGTTTATAAAGTATATTTTGCTCCAATCGAGAGATAAGAGGTACAGCTAAGGCTCTACAGATACTTACCAAATATGATGAATCTCTAAAGCAGTGTTTAGAAAGTAAAGTTTAACTTTCCCAGTAAAAATATATTTCTTTGCAATATTCCTATGAAAGACCTATTTATACGGTTACAACTAATTGTAATGCAGCCAATTGGAGACCAACTCTATAAGCACTTGGACGTCTCAATGGTTCCTATATAAGAGCTTTTATATACAAGTTGATATACATTTAAGGAGTAGCTTGTGTTTGAAATTAAATCTAACAATTTCACCCAGGATCAATTTAATTCCAACGTTTTAGAGTCAATCGACCAAGTTGAAACGCAATATAACCTTCTAAAATAATTTTTCCTATCGTCATATAAATATATATCCTTAGACATAATATGAACACACGCGAAAATGACCTTTTGACTTCCATAAATATCAAACATGTAACACATTTTCCAATACAGTTTTCCATTTGATCGTTTCAAATTATGACTGTACATATATCGTTTAAGCTTAAATATCGCAAATTTCAACGAAAGTAGGTATAATATTCCACCTAAACATAAATACATACCTGCATGTATATATAGAACAGGAAAAATATCGACGGATTTCATGAAAAATATAGAAAACCGACGAAAATTCCTAAACACATAATATACTTACGTACACAATCAGCACTATACACATGAATTTCCATATAATGTATATACGCTTTGTTTTGTTGTATTGCGACACATTGGAAAACTACAAAAAAAAGAAAATCTATATAAACGTATCGTTGTTTGGAAAATCTCCATCCACCTTTGACCTAAATACAAAAAAAAAAGTTTTCTTCGCTCTTCTTCATAAACAACCGCAGCGCCAAAGTGGCGCGTTTTATGTACGTACATATATAATATATTTAAATGACTTTATTTTCTTTTATAACGATGTGTGCGTGCGAAGCTGAATAAAGAAAAATTTCGTTAAAATTTTCCCAATTATTTTCGAATCGATATGAGTGTGTGTACGATGAAAATTATAAAATGGTAGTTTTTTTCGACTTTCTACGTAAATGGTATAAAAGTATATATGTATATCAAAGACGCAAACCCTGTATTTTATTACAACATTAAATAATAGATAAATTATATATATTTTATTATTTTTATACATTTAAACAAAACGATACATAAATAAATTAAATTTCAAAAAGCTATACTGTACTAAATGTTTGTTATTTATATAAAACGTAAACAATATTTATCTGGTAGTACAATAAACAATAAAGAGATGTCGCTATACATCAGTGTGATGAATGAAAAATCGTTATGCAGTAATATTAATCTGTTGTTCTACGATGCATAGGTTCCAATAAAACTTCCACAGCTTGGACAGTAGTGATTAGCATTTCGGCACGAATCAACACAATACGGTATACAAACGCATGGCCAACAACCGAATAAACATAGTAGAGCGGCAAATAAATGTGTTTTTGTTGTTGATTCGTATTCCAAACGAGTAACAATGGTGTTACGGCACGATGGGCATGATACCATAGTCGGTTCGGGCCCAACTTGTGGTGCTACAATAATGTTTGCTAAAAATATAAATACATATTAGTGTTAATGTATATTGATAGTATATCAGTAGCTGATAAGAATATCGATGGATAATGTGGGGTTAACCAATCCTTTTAAATGTAAACCTGAGATTTCTATGGCTACTATCGTTCCGGTTTGTTAAAATAAAACGAATGATAAACCTACACACATAATCCATGTTATGTAATTTATATGTGTACATATATAATTATTACAAACTACTCTCGGGGTGAGTTGGAAACTTACTTGGATTTTCAATGATAACTGGTGGCATATGAACATTTTGCGGTGGATACGGTTGATATTGCATGCCCTGCTGGACTGGCATTTGTGAATACATTGTCTGTTGCTGGGCATCGTACGGTGGTGGATGTGGATATGCTGATTTGCCGTCCATTTCTTGAATTGTCCTTTTCACAGAATATTATACCAATTTGTTGTCTCAAAAATGTGTTTATCTATAAGATAATGCACGTATTATTCACCTTATAGTTTCTTATCGCGGGCACAATGTAAATATATTTTGGAGAACTGAATCACAATGTGGTTACGAGATGGCAATTTGACTGTTCGTTTAACAAGTGCGGTTGATTATGTCTGACTGACTTTAATAAATGTACGTTTTCGGTATATTAACTTTTTTTTATTGTTGGTTGAACTGATTATTGATAACGAATGTGTGTGTATGTTAAAAAAAAATTATGTGTTAAAATACAACAAACATACCTAATGATAACACCTTTCTATAAAGCTATATTGTATTTACACTTTTTGCAAAATTATATTTTGCCAACAGTCTGCGAACATCAAATATAACGATCTCAGTCCAACTCAATCTTATTGATGACTCATTTGTACAATATTTTGTATCTCCTTATCGCGGTTAAGCACTTTGTGCGTAATCAGTTTCTAGTAGAAATTATATATTTAGCTACCGTGTTTCTCATATCGTGTTCACTTCACAGGAAAAAATCCCCGATTATTTGTATAATTTATCGCCTTACCGTTTCACGAAAATGAAGCACAGCTAATGGTTATATACGATATCTGTTCGCAGGCGTTAACAAATGAATAAATTATTCTACACAGTGCATGTGAAGTATTTACTAAATAGTTAACATGAAATCTATTGTTATGTACTTGTTTATAGCTTATGGATTAAATTAGACCGAGTTCTAATGTATATGATATGCCCCATGAAGCGTGTCTGGGTATATGTATGACCAACAAACTTCCGGAAAAACGAACTTTGATTTCCAAACCCAACGTCTTATCTATATAAAATGATAATAAATACTTACTCATATTATGCGATGAATCACTTTATAATGAGGATTAATCATGATGACGTTAAATGACTTTGTAATTGGCATTATAATATCCATTAACGTTTTAGATCAAATTAATGAAGTACATTGCACTACCATCACCCAATTATTGTTGCGCAACTATAAACACAGTAGGTTGTGGAACTTATTTCAAAATATTGATTAGTTTGACATTGCAGACAAACTATTAATCTAGTTTATTAGTTTCTCGTCCCCGAAATTATCATCGAACACATGTATTAAATTTGTAGTGTTGCAAGAAGAATGAGCTTTCCAAATCCAGTTTATCCAAGTAAGTTACAGAAGATTAGATGTTTTAGTGGATTTTATTCTGTGTCATTTACTCTATACTGTGCTTTCCATCTTACTTTATAAGTCATGTGCAAAGCTCTCTGCTTCCGTATCGGCAAGTGATTCATGTATAATTTGTTGACAGTGGGACGTTTCTTCCCGAAAGTGAGTTCATATAGGTTCTGTGTTTAAGACGCATTTCCTCAAATTTCGGTTACAATCTGACTCAATGTCAACGATGATAAACTCGTTTTTCTTTGAGCTAATTGTTTCTGATCTATAACACGTAAGTTTTTCTCTGCCATGACATTGTTAGTAGCTAATCGAGTAGCTAGTCTGTTGACATTTTGGCCACAATATACACCAAATTGATTTAAAGACCAGAACGGTTCTTCTTGTTGCATCTTTTTTACCAACAGACCTATACACTTCTTCTCTAGATGGCGCTTTGTTTTTTGAATTCCAATGTTCATTCCAATATTTCATCGAAGTTCACTTTTGCAATTCATAGAATAGCAGGTTCAGTAACTATTATTATATATAAGCTAGTGATCTTAGGGCAACCTCATTGTACTATGCAGCCATTTGTTTTCTAGACTTTTCGAAAAGTTTTGTTTAGCATTCAGATGCATCTCCAAATAATTTATTCAGTTAGCTCTGTTGGCATTTATGTTGTCTGATATGTAGCATAAGATCGGTCTAATCGGTTACTATAGGTACCACTTTGAACCACTTGATTTTGGGCATACTCCATATCACGAGCTACAATAATTGCTGTACTGTCATTAGCCTCCCTTACTCCGATCTGGCATTTTCATGCATAAAATACCATTATATGAGCTATTCCAAAGTTTAGGATCCCTTGTATCTTCCTATAGAAAAATGTATTCATTATTGTTGTGCCTTTTGGAAGGTTTAGAAATAAATCGGCGATAACCACTGTGAGACAGGGTTTAATGTAGCACTCTATAGAGTAATTTTATCACTGTGCAAGGCATACAGAAGGATCTGTAAGCTGATGGGAAGGTTAAATTCCAATTTTCGTTGCTATATGACAATCACTGTATTTTTTATATTTTATGTAAGGTTGCAGTGGTTGCAAATCAGTTTGAAATCGAGCATTGTCACTTTCATTACTGCTAGTGGTTTCTTGGAGATGCTATTGAAGGTTTAACGTTGAAAGTCGGTATAATCTGAGTAGGATAGTCTGCTTTCGTTTTCGTAACCGGACTCGGTGCTTGAGATTCTAGATTGTACGTTACAATTTTTTATAGCCCAGTCCCAAGAGTTCCATATCAAGGTCCAGTTTTATTAGCTTTTCTAGCTAATCTATAGGTTTGTGTTCTTGTTGTGCCATATCTCTTCTGTGGTGTAAGTAAAGTAAAGACAATGCTTTCTTATGCTCGATTTTTTATTTGACCAAACCCGTAATTTGGGCACAAACGTGACGAATGGTTGACGATTATTTTTTTCAGGAGAACCATTTTCCTACACGTTCTGAGAGTTCTGAGAGATCTACACGTCTTACACGTTCTGAGAGATTTTTGTGAACCTCCTTCCTTTTCTCAATAATATCATCTGGAATGATAGAAAATAATGTTAAAATGAACACAAGACTATCTTACTCGATATCTGCCTTGTAAGAGATTTTTAAAAAACCTGTGGACTACAAGTGTTAACGATGTATCGGACATGTTGGTTAGCTAAATTTTGTACGTTCTGTATTTCTAGAGAGAGTTCGACCCATACCTTGTCAATTGTATGGTATGCAATAACTTCAATTTTTTGTGGTATAGGCTTTGGTCACCAAGTATGTCCAAATAGTCGAAACGATTTAAATTCGAAGAATAAGGCCAATGTCGCTTTGCAAGTCAGAACAGAGAGATCATTATTTCAAGATATACTGTATGGTTACCCAGAGTCACATGCATGGGTAATTGTTACCGTCCCCTTACATTTTGAGGTAAAATTTGGTATTTCACAATACTCAGTTCAAGTGAAAATTGTATTTGTTTACCTACAAAAATAATATTTACAGTGGAGTAGGTGACCCTGAACATGCACTGCTTATTTTAACATCAAGACGACATATGTGCTAAATGACTACACAAAGTCAGATATCATATGATATATAGATAAGATTATATGTGTACAGTTCGTATCGGATCGCATACACAAATAACTAAGACAATACTCTTCGAACCACTTATAAATATAGAATGTGTCTGTGTATGGGTGAAGTAACACTATGGAGTGTATATACGTCAAATTCTCTTTAAATTATTAAAATTATTACTATTTGTCAGCAATAATAAATAATTAAATCAATAAATGGAAGCCGCACATATTTTAATTCAATTATATTTCATATGGTGCACACGTCATATGAGAACATGCATCACTACATACTACTCGTATGTATTGCACGACATAACGAAAATGTAAGTAACATACAAATATTGAGCTCGTCCAATACTCGAATTTGGTGTATAGTCAATAGCGTTGAAGAGAAAGAGAGTAAATAGTCTAAAAATATTTGTGTGTGTTCGTAGTCTAATTGGACTGTACGAGCTTAAAATATAACAACAAAATATTAGTTAGTTTAAAGCCAACAACTAAGGTTGAAGTTATTTTTTTGGTATTTGTGTGTTCGCTCGATCGTGGTACTGCATAGTAGTGAAAAAAAGACATTCTTGTTGTTTATATTTAATTTGCTTGATTGTTTAGTTTGAGTTTGCGCAATAAAATAATATAATATGGCAGAAAAATCGGCTATGAATTCAGGTGCACCACCACCAGAGCATCAGCCAGCCTATCCACCTTACACACAACAACCGGCCATGCCATCAATGGCAACATATCCAAATCAGCCAATGTCAATGGCAACATATCCAAATCAGCCAATGCCACCGGGACCATACGATCATCATTATCAGGCGCAGCAACCGGGATATCCACAACCGCCACCACCGTATTTCGATCAGCCACCACAACATCCACAACATCAGCCGCACGTTATCATGCAACAACCCGTAATGCAAAGTATGATTATCCCATATATATAATATCGTATATAAGTGATTAAACCAAAAACAATATTATTTACAGCCGTGTTAATTGCACCGCGAGTTGGTCCAGATCCGTGCTCCCTAATCTGTCCATCGTGTCAAAAACAGATTGTGACCCGAATGGACTACGAAACATCAACAAAAACTCATGTTGTGGCCGCAATTTGTTGTCTATTCATGTAAGTCAAAACTAACCAATCGACCCAATTAAGCACAAAGTCATCAATACCCTTCTATATTTTATTTCAGATGTTGGCCATGTGCCTGGTTGCCATATGTAATGGATTCGTGTAAAAATGCCAATCACTACTGTCCCCATTGCAACGCATTTATTGGAACGTACGATGGATTATAAACTATATGCATATAACAAGAGATAAACTACTTACAAACGAAATCAAAATAAAAATGGAGGATGTCTTCATTACAGGCAGACTTATTATCAATACTATATATTTAATACGTGTATATATAAAAAAACTATAAAATATTTTTGTATATTGTTGTTGCATCTGTGGTACTGTCTAAATATAATTCTATATGGAATTTAATCGATTTGTTTAATGCATACCCAACGTATATGCACATATTGACAATTAAGTTTATCTACTTGTGACGCACACTGATTATATTCTGTGGTAAATGGGCCAATATTAAACACTCGGCACTTTCTATGAATTTCGCTGTACTTCCTGTTTGTCAATTATATTCGCTGAATAGTAACCGATACACACTGTACCACTCTTTGTGTCTTATCTTATCAGTAATGAATAATTTGTTTAAATGTACGTTTGATAAGCGAAGCACAAAACGGGTTAGTTTGGCACATAAATGTTACCTGAAAATACTTTTATATAGTTTAGTTGTATGGGTACGCGGTTGTTTGTGTATAGGTACACGCTAACTTGACATGAGTCTCAAATAAATGACATTTGGGCGAAATTACAAAACCAACATTTTTCTGCTTGAAAATTTTAACATTCAAGCATCAAGGTCGACTTCAATTAACGATACAATCATATTTTTGTATGAGCGTATATACACACATTTTTATATGGTTCGATAAGGTGGTACTGAATCAATCTTCGTGTTTTCAAAGATAATAAAACTAATCTCAAGTGATTTAAATTGGAAAAGTTTAGTGTGCCTACAGTGCTAACGTTTTTGACAGGGTGTGCATAATCTATACGACATAAGCTGCTGAAGTTGGAGCGGACGGTACTGTGATTGAATCTCGATAATGTCAGGATGCAAAAAAGATTGGTACAGAAAGTAGCGTGCTTGCTCTTTCATTCGAGGGTCTCGGGTTTGATTGGGTGTTTTTAATCTGTATGTGTATGTGGGTTAAACCGTGGGCCCTAATTTCCGCCTTCTTTAATTATTTAAATCAAACCTATAGCAGAACGTCCTAGATTAAGTTAAAATGGCGTATAAAGTACGACTTAAATAAGTGAACTACGAAAGTTTTGGAACCTTGAGCATCAAAAAAAGGTTGTAAAGATAGAAATACAAACAAAAATGTTCTATCAATGTTCAATAACTTTTGGAGGCAAGCTTGGACACGTCATTTTGAAAAAATATTACACCATTCCTACCCGTAATGTCTTATATACCGCGACCAAGCACTGCATATACATAAACATATATGTAGTCAAAGAGTTAAGTTACCGACCAATGGGCGTAGTGGTTAAAGCTGTGATAATTGAGGCTGAAAGAACGGGGTTTGAATCCTGATAGGGGATGCAAAAGGCTTATGACCCCCGTTGGAGTGCAGAAAATCTTGTATACCAACCCATTTTCCATGTCACTACTATAGGCTGACATGGAGCTATTCAATGTGCAAATTGTTTTGCGCCGTAGGTCTTCGATTTGACTATCTAATGGCGTAAATAAGCGAACCGCGAAAGTGTTAGATATACGTGTTAGATATACAGATATACCGACAGACAGACTGTAAGTTATATTTTCCGACTTCATTGTTTGGATCTAGTTATGTCAAAAATGGAAGAACTCTTAGATTATATGTAACAGTTTATATCCGGTATTATAGCGCAGGTCTAAACTTAAGCATACTTTAAACAAGTATCATACTTAAAACAAGTCTATATAGGTAAGACGAGAACGCGTTAATTCGTTCCACTTGGCTGGTTATAGACCCTGGTTAATTTCAAACCCTCTTGATGTAAAATATTTAGCTGGGACGATAAATTCAAAATATATAAAAACACGTTGGCGGCCAATGTTGTATTAAACATACACTCTAAATTCCACTCAACCATGCCAAAGTTGATCTAACAGGCATACATTCAAAACAGATTGTTGAGTGGAATTTAGAGTGTATGCTCATTAAAACATTGGCAGTCAAAGTGTTAAGAATTTATTTGCTAGAAATTGGAGTGAATGATGAAGAAGCATATTACGTAGTGGTCCTAAAATACACTTTTCTCATTTCTGCTAGACTAAACCTAATGTAGCTGACTTTATCGATGCCACAACATTATTGGTAGATTGGTTTAATGGCGCACCGAAGTCGTTGAATTATTTTCGAGTGAATAGAATCATCAAAATGATGCAAATGTATGTATGATCAAATGAGAAATTGCAGTAGGGATGTATAGACGGAAATACCAGGTATTCTTTAGGGTGGTTGATTTCATATTCGCTTTTTGGATAAAAAAGCACTACCTAGAAACGGTGGGAAATCTAACAACCGAAAGCCTCAACGCACTTGCAGCTCTATATTATGTTTAACATCAGAAAGTGTCACACACATTATATAATGGCAATAAAGTAAATTTTGTTGCACTTACTTGCCTGCATTATTTCAATTACTGCATATATAGTGTATGGACTGTTGATTCCGGAAGTGTATATAGACTTTGGGTAAAGTGGGTAATGCAATGAAACACCAATTTTAAACAAAAATATTTATATTATTTTATGTCGGCACACATGGTTTAATAAATGACAATTGATTCCGTAAGTATGCATCCACACTATCCAAATTGGTTGATCGGTTTGATATTATATCGACATAGGCTGCAAATGCTTTTTCGTAAAATTGTGAACTTCTAAAAATTAACAAAAATTGTAATGCTTTTTCGGATAGATTCGGGTACTTTGTCCGGGCCTCGATCCAAAACTCCTCCAGTTTTCTAGGATTGAAATTGCGTTTGTATTTTGTTAACTGTTTCCATTCTGATATTTCGTTGTGGGTTGTCAACATTTCGGGGTCCTCCACGTCAAACGGATTTCGAATCCACTTATATTTCGCATACTCATTTTTCGGCACGGGTAAATACTCCATTAAATTGTTTTGTATTTGTTTTAAACATTTCCCATAACTTTTCATATCTGATCTAACGTCGTTCGGATCGCAACCATAATGTTCAAATATATAATGAAGATTTTGAAATCCACTTAAGTTATTGTTACGAATTTCAGTTTTGTATGTGCCAAGTTTATCGTACATTGCCGATATATCATCGTATATATCGAAAATCGTTGCATCAACGTTTTGTAATTTTTTATTTAATTCATTGATATGATCCATTATGTCGATGAGAAAAGCCAGCTGTCTTAATTTATCGACTGGTACTTGTCGATGTTGTGCTAGTTGGAACATAACATCACAGGCTTGATGGCCATACGACACCCAATAATCTTCGGTCTTAAAAAATAAATTCTTGAATTTTAAATCAAATTTTTCTGCCAATTTGACGTCACAGTCCGTTTTAAAAGTGTTCACCAGTTTGATAATATCGGCGAGAACTATTTTTAGATTACTGCTTATATTGTTTTTGATAAAATCATGGCGACGTGTAAGTGTGAACGTTGACTTCAATAATGGTAACTGTTTGTTGGCTGTGCCTTCCAAAAACTTTAAAAGCGGTTCTGCCTTAGCTCGACTACCGTCTATGCTGATGTTGACACATTTTCTCCAATCTAAACGATTACTTTGAACAATCGTATCGACAATCGCGAATATTTCGTTTTGCGCCGTTTGGAAATTTAGCTTTTGTGAATGGAACAAATCTTCGATAATTTTCTTCTTGTTTATATACCGTACGATCACTATCAAATAAGAATACGATTGAATATCTACTGTTTCACCGATGTACAGTGAATAAAATGGACTCTTGTTGATTCGCTCGAGTAGTTGTTTTTTGATATCGTCGGCCATTAATCCAATCACTCGGCGAAAAGATGTTTGTGTTACAAATGTTGGTAAATTTAAATTATCGTTTAGGGATGATCGTTTCGAGGCTCTCTGAAAATCTTGACGTAACCTTATGAGTTTTTCAAATTGTTCACAAATTGTATCCGAAAATCCCTGCCGAGCTATTGACCATGCCGTAGCCCAACGATCAGATTCATTATCATTTCTTTCGCTAACGATGTTATTTACGGGTTGACAATTGGCTTCCAATGACGTTGTGGGGATCGAACTATTTGTCTCGGGAATACAACCCGATAATCTCTGCCGAGGTATTGACCATGCCGTAGCCCAACGATCAGATTCATTATCATTTCTTTCACTAACTATATTATTTACGGGTTGACAATTGGCTTCCAATGACGTTGTTGGGATCGAACTATTTGTCTCGGGAGCACAATTTTCAATGTCTTTTGGCAGCATGCGAAATTGGTTGCTCCTTTTATATAGTTCGGGATGTTTAGTTTGCATATGTTTTTCGTATCCAATTTCGCTTCTATAGGATTTTCCACATGAATCTACTTTGCATATACTTTTTTTAACAAGAGTATTTACTCTTTCCAAATCTCCAGACTCCTTTAATTGTTTTTTGTTCAACGCAAAAAAGGTAGGCATCGTGAAGTTCACACAATAAACCTGTAAAGTAATAAACAAACAACGTTTAAAGATCAATAAATATTCGAAATCATTTGACGGGGTGCATCCCATATAAAAACATAATATGCAAAATGACGGTTAGACATCACGGGTGCGAAATGAAATTTTGCCAATTGTGAAGATTACGTTTGGAGAAATTCCTTGCGTTTGAAAAATAACGATCAACATACCAGCAGAATTTCATGCCAGCTATCTGAGCATAATAATAACCGAAATTTTGTGAAAAGCATTGAATGAACATTTACACTACAGTTTCCGTTATGACAAAACAGGAGCGGGTCAACCGTTCTATAATATATCCATTTCTAAAACTCTTGTTAGATAGGCAAAATATGATATTCAATCAAATCGACAACATCTGACTAGATGGAATCGGACAATCAGGAGATTATGATTGGACACACACTTTTTACAATTCAAAATATTTTTGTACTTATCAAACGTTACAGTAAATTTCACATACTTGAATTTCTGGCTCTTTGATTAAAACTTAACAAATATTTATATTCAAAAGCTCAACAATAACTGTGGCCGCACACTTTACGAAAACTTTTAAAATTTTGTTATCGTATATTTGCGAATATTTTTTAATCTATTAAAGTATTTTTATATCTATTGTATAACGTTATGTATAGTAGACATACGAAACAATGTATACTAAGTGCACATCTGAAAAACATCGACCATTTCGTTCTGAATATGTATAGGTGGTTTTACAGAACCGAACATGAATAGTGTAAAGGTACAAAATTCACTGTGGGCCATTATACTCGAAATTATTTTCAAATGGTTGTTGTTGAGATACTCTTTCGAGTATGGTGACAGCCAATGAGCTAACCAATTATCGAACATTGAACAACATGTGTTATCAATTTTTTATGAATGCAATAAATAACTGATAAACATAGAATGTTGTTTTGGTAGCAGTTACGCTATAAATGTTGTGTTAATAAAATTTTATGCTCCTCTAAATAATTTTCGTCAAAAATTTAGTATGTTGAAATCGTGGAGTTTATACAGACTTTATGAAAAATCTATTAACTTATATAACAATCTACCTTATACAATTAACCATTCTGTATTAACCAGCGATCCAGATTATCGAGTGGCAAAGAATGATTGCCTGAATGCTCAAAATGATCACCATTAACTGTGACAAATTTCATTCATCTCTTCATGAATGAAATGCGAACGCTTACGAAAAAACGTTTCTCTCTCGTTTAATTTCGTCAAAAGCTTAAAATAGTTGCACAATTAAGGTTTCTTTATTTGGGATAGCAGAAGAATAATCTTTAGTTTTTATTTTTAAATGGTCTTTAAAATTCTTCGAATTTGTTTTGTAGGAAATTTAAATATTTTGGACCATCTAATCCTCCTGGAAGTATTATCGGTCCTAGTAATTCATCTCCAAATATACCACACCAAACATTAACGGTAAATTTATGTTGATAGCGGTTTTTAATTGTCATATGGGCATTGCTTGAAGACTAGAAATGTGTATTTTGTAAATTTATACATCCGTCTCGGATCAATGCAGTGTCATCACTGAAAATGTTTTTTTTTGGAAACCGAAAGTCTTGAACTACATATTTTACAATTCTGGTTTTTACTAATACTAGTCGTTGGGTTGTTATGAATTTCGCACAAGACTCTTTCGGTACTATGGTGGTGTACGTCCTGGCACATCCCTCCGATTAGTTTAAAAAAAAACAGCAGTTTTCCCACAAATTCCACTCTGCATTAACAAACGTGTTAACGAATGGCAATATTCGATTAGGGTATCAGCATATTCACTGGAGGTGTAAGTATTCATGTTTAATCACTTTTAGATGACCGACGATTATAGACTAAATTATATTCGATTATTTTATGAAAAAAACCCATTTTGTTATCAGTTCGTTTGATTAAACATAACTGTAAATATTCGTAATAATTTGATTAATTCAAATTTATTTTATAGCTACATACAAACTTGTGTCTAATAAATAAAATTCAAAATTTTTATTGGAAACTTTTAATTTTTTTAGATAAAACAATTTTGCAAATGTCACACATAGTTAGCTATTCTGAAAGATAAACATTTAGTCTTCAATAGTTTCAATTCAGTTCGTTAAAATAAAACTTTGGTTTAAATGAAAAAGGTATCGTATGAATAGGAACATTATGAAAACTTCTCATAATGACTGGATGTTTTATTCGGATTCATAATGACTGGATGTTTTATTCTTTCCGAAACTAATCTCATTCTTTCGTGTTGTGTAGTTTGTACAATTGCTTTCATCTGACGAAACTCGTTGGAAAGATAACCTGTGTTGGAAAGCTCTTTGAATAATTCCTTGTTTCGAGGCATACAAGGTTTCAAATCAACTTGAAACGTTCACCAACGGCAATTTGTTTGCAATTTGGATATCTTAAGGAATTAAAGTAGATGTTAATGCAGGTAGATCCTCCTCATCAGTGCTAGCTTCTGAGGTAGCCTCTTAAAGAGCTATCTCTAGCAGTTCTGTCTCATTAAGCGCTTTGTCTTCAATCAATTCGATTATATCGTCAACACCAAAATTTTTAAAACCCTCTCCGCCAATCGTTTCAGCTAACGTTAATATTTCTGAATCGACAACATTAATAAGCTGAGAAATGTTATTTGTCACATATTCTGACCAAAAGGCCTTTCAGCAGGCTTAAATGGTGGATGACTATATTTCAGATAATGCCAAATAGGAAAGGTTTACACAATTCAAAATAGAATATTGCTTCCAGGCGTCAATTTCCGTCATGTAAAGGTAGTTGTCGATTTTGTTCAAAATGAATTGAAATGATTTTATATAATAGGTCTTAAACGTAGCAATGATACCTTGATCCAACGGTTGGATAAGTGACGTTGTCTTAAGTGGCAAAATACGATTTTGACATCGTTATCTATTAAAAGAAGAACTTTGAATAAGATACCTTTGTTCTTTAAGTATCGCCTGATATCATCAATAAAACAATTGTGGAACCAATCAGTAAAACTAGCTGAAGTGACCCACGCTGTTTTATTTGCCATCCAGTGGACCGGCAAAGTATTTAATTTTATACCCTTCATTGCTCTTGGACGAAGCGACTTATTTATCACCAATGGTTTTAACATCTTATTGCCTGATAGGCAACCATTGGCAATTTCGCCTTTTATTTTGACGTTGTACAAGGCATCCCTTTCTAAAAACAATGTGACTAGCCATTGCTTGCAGCAAATTTAGTTTGATTTTCATTAGCAATCTGTGCAGATGTTCCAGGTGTTAACCTTTTAATTTGCTCATATATTCTTAACGCGTTCAGATTGATGGTGTTACCATCCACCGGAATCCGTTTTTCGGGTTATCCTCGGTCTAAATTATTAATGCTTTCTCCGTTTTATCCAATGCCACTATTCTTGAATATGTAGACATCTCAGAGCTCAGTTTAGAACCTGAAATGAAAGAATGAATTTTTTTAATCGTTCTGATGGTGGCCTCGTTGAAATAAAAACTTTTTTCAACCGATGAACTCTCACCTTTCGCAAGACGGTCTAATATTTGTATCTTTGGATCTAACGATATTCTTTTCCGTTGCATTTTATTAGCTTTCGGCTGATCTGACATTTCACGTAGCGATTGTTGCTAGAAAATATGTACATATTTTTACTAACTCTTAAAGTTAGAAAGTTATGTAATTTAAATCAAAATTCTAACTTACCACACTGCTACAAAAAGTCACAGCAACAACCCAATTAGAATAAAAAAATTCGAAAAATTAGGTAAATATACAATAAAAAAAATAGACTGTGCACAATATTAAAAGCACCTTGCTCGACGAAGGAACTACACAGAATGAAAAACAAGGGAGACGAAACAACGAATTATTGAACGTCTAAGCGAATCCTCTAACTATATCAAAGACTGCAAAAATAAATGCATAAACAGAAAAAAACTACATAATTTTTTTGCCGTGTAAAGAACTACTGAGTTAAAACAGTATTGGGTGTATGTTAGCAGAGCCATCTTTCTACAGAGCCTTAATATTAAGAATTGAGCTTAAATTAGGACTAGGAGGTTAAATAAAAGAAAAAACGTTAACTTTCATACAAAATATATGGAAAGTAAACATTTTTTATCACATCTATCATATCATATTTTTTATCATGTATCATTTAAATATTTTTGAATAAAATCAATTAAATATATCATAAATAATTAAATCATTAAATTCAAATATCGCATTAGAACTTTTAATATGTATGTATACGCACAAATACATACATACTCGTTTAAATGAAAAAAAAATTATTCTCAAAATCTCAAGTATACGCATGTGCAATATGAAATATCGATCGAGTACGATAATTGACAACAGAGTCATCTCTATTTGGAAAAATTAAAAATGCTACTAAAAAGCTACTTTGTTTTTGACAACAAACTTTTTGTTTATCAAAATTGAAAATTTCGAAATTAATTCAAAATAAATAAACATATGTATTTATTTTAAATTATAATAAAACAAAATATTTACTCTTATAGTAAAATTTTTATCTAAAAACAAAATGGTCAACTACTAGAATCCCACTATAATTCTATAGGAATTAAAACAAGTCGTTTAGTGAAATTATATTGTACAAAATTTTATCATAAATGTTATTACATTTAACAGGATAAAATACTTTAACATATCAGAAATTCCGTATGAAATCGAGTGTTTGCTGATAAAATAGTGAGTTTTGTCAAGAAAACTATATATGTTTAATAATTTTTAGGTTTTAACCTAATGTAAAGTGTTTGTATGTAAAAACATTCGTTAGGCTGACCACCTACAATGTGCACCAATCGTTAAAATTGGTTCGTAAGGCCTCAGTTGAGACGCGGTAAGGGTCGTTTACGGCCTCTAAGCATAGATAAATAAAAAATAATAATTTTAGGTTAGTGTTTTTTCGTATTGGAGGAAAATTTAATTTTATAACGATATATAACATATAAAATTGAACCGTTAAATTGAATTGGTACAACACCCAACGGTTTTTGGAATATTAAAAAATACTGTTCAGCTGACATCCATTGAATCAAAGCATTCTTGATTGTGATTGAAGGATGAGCAAAATGAGCTTTATTTAGTGTAACAAAAAGTACAAAAATCAACGTCAGTTTCATACAAAATGTATGAAAGGTAAGGCTTTACTATATAGTAAATATTTGAATGAAAAGTTGTTCAAATTTAACCTAGGTTATATTCAATTGAAAACAGAAATTTCAATTTTCATCCTGAAATTGATCATTTTTCGATTTATTTTTCCATTTACCTTTATTCATTAAATGATAATAGGGTATTTTAATAACTTAAAATGTAAACAGAGACAGATAAATAGTTAGGTTACGAGAACTATATTTTATTTTAAGTATGCTCACAAAGAGAATCAAAATGGCACTTTACACCAAACAAATCAATTTCATTAAATGTTAAGTTGTATTGTAATTTGTGTTTTGCTTTCATGTATAAAATGAACAATACCAATGCACAAAATCTCATATACACATTTAACTAGATTTAATGATTACATGCACACATGTATGATTTTAACATGAATGGCTTGCAAAATTTTTATACAACAGCAACGCTAGTAATGGCATTTCATCGAACTATCATTCAATATAAAAAAATATTCTCTCTCTCCCATTGTTATGACATTTATGTCATTATGAATTCAAAATGACATTTATGAATGTGTATCAAAATAGAAATTGTGATTTGGTTATTGTGTTCATTTTGAAATGTAATCATTGATAAGCTGATAATATTATTTATTGACAACTGCATGTTGAAAATTTCTTTTTAGCTGATTTATGTTTATAAATTCGGTTTTAGTTAATTTTTTCGAATGCATAATTTCATTCAAATAAATTAATTATTAAGTTTTCGCGTTCAATTATGTGTATTTTCGTCAATATTATTTTTCTAAATTTATTTAGAAATGAGTTTGACTTTCGTCGTACGACTAAGAGAGAATTAGAGCGAATAAATATATTTTTGAGGATATCATTTATATTGAAATAAAAAGCACAAAATTTATAAAAATTAGATCAATTTATAATTTAATTTGATCGTGATTTATTGTGATTTGAAAAAAATGATATATGTTCAGATCTAATTTCACCCTTTCTTAGTCATTTTATGAAATAAAATTGTAAAAGCTCTAAGTTGCAATAGCTAAAAACTTAAAAATAAATTTGTACGTTTCGTATGAGTTTCTTGATAAAACATTATTGATACACTAAATAAAGCTCATTTCAAAAAGTGAGTATTCATTCCGGCTTTTGAACGATCTCGAAAGTGCATATAAAACTTAACATTTTAGCCTGAATAAAAAAAAGTGTAATATAATTGTAATAAAATTGTAATTACTTTTATCTATATTGAATATATGTAATAATTTTTATTAATAATTACTATATGTTAAACAAATAAATTAATTTTATTATGAATGTCAGTGTCAGATGTAATAAAGTTTTTTCGTCATGTCATATTTTTTGGTTTCGTTTTTAGTGGAAGCAACAAAAAACGTCGCATCATTTTACTGTAATGAAATTAAAATTATTTTCTATAAACATAATTATATTTTATTTATGTGCAAAAACATAATTTCTAAATAATTAATACATTTCAATAAAGCTACGGATATTTTGTCTCAAAATTTATTGGCACATGCTTTTTTAGATCGACATCACATACACATATACATATTTGACTGCATTGAATATCTTAAATTTATATGGAATTTTAATTTATGTTTTATTAAATTATTAAGGTATTTTTTTTACTGATTTTAAGATATAATTATCTTCAACATTTTATGTACTTAAAATTTTAAAAACAGAAATAAAATATATAATTTTTTATATATTTTATTTCTGTAGTATATAGACTGAAATAAGGGGAAATAATTGTACCCTGAATGAAAGGGCTATATTTGAGTTTTATTTTCTCTTTCATTCTTTTACCATTGATATTACGATAAATAATTTATTTATCGTAATATCAATGCTAAAGGAATGAAAGAGACAATAAAATTCAAATATAGCCTTTTCATCCAGGGTACAATTATTTCCCCTTATTTCAGTCTATATACATGATTTCTCCATATAGTTTGGCTATCTGTAGTAGTTATTTATGACATTACATAAAACTGGTTTATATCACTTCTAATTATTGAACAAACACCAATCACAATAATAAAATTTTATTGACATTTAATAAAATTTTATTGACATTTATTTGTCTTCATTACGAGTAAGTGATATCTATTCATTATTTCGAGAACTAATTGTTCTCTTTGCGAGCGTACTTAAATGTACTACGGCTGTCGCAATTTAAAAATGTATCTGTCTTTGTTTTGCGGTTAGACTTTTATTAGACATGAAAATGTTATAATTTCATTTGATTAATTAACGCATGATGAAAATTAAAGTGTTCCATACTTTGATAAGAGGTTCATCGAATAACTGCGACAAATACATTTGATAAAGTTGATAAAGTTGCAAATATCGTTTAATGTGCGACAAATAATATTGCTACTGAAACGTTTTTGCAGGAAATATGCCACAAATGAATAATTATTTAAAAGGAAGAAGTAAACGCAAAAAAAGAGACGCAAAATGTGTTCGACAACGTGCTTTGTGATGAGAGCTATTTGTTTTTTTAGTTAGTTGTATTCTGAAATCAATTATATATTGTTTAAACAGAAATAAAATAAAACCAGTTTCTAGTTATATAGTTTTCTATTATTCTTGTAATTTTGTTACACAGTACGAATACATTGTATATAAATCATTAATCAGTTTATTCTTGCACAAAATCAGTAATTCGTTCTAACAATCTAGAATAATTGCAATTAGTTGTTTTGACCATGTGTTGGCATGATAAAATCTTTATAGTGCAGCTTTGTGCAATTCTAAAGAACACATTTATTCAAGTATAAGTTGTAATATTTAACCTACCTCCTTATTGGTTGGCATATACCAACTGAGAATGGAATATGATAGTAGTACCAGAAGCCATACATTTTCTCATTCACAGGTATTCATCTCCAGATTCATCTGCTCCAAATGGTTTTGAATGGTATAAACAATGGTTGTAAGTAGCAGCAAACATCCTAAGAAAGAGTTTGATATTCCATCTCTTTCATTCCAGCCTATAGTAGTCAGTGATACGTTTTCTTAGTAAGCTTGGGTTGTGTCGCGCAAAAATAAGACGATTTCCTAAACATTTACAAACCCATATGGGAAAAGAATTTTATCATAGTAAATTCAAAAGATTTGCATCAATCATTATTCATTATTCATCGAATAATGCATTGAAGGCCAGCACAGAAGAACGAACAATAAAACAACGTATGTGGAAAATACTCAAAATCCAAATGATAGGTAAAAATTTTACACATATGTTGTTTTATTATTCGAGTTAAATATTCGTCTATGACTCTATGCTATGTATACCTTTCAATGAATAATGAGATACGATGAATAATAAGTAAGATGAAAATGATGTATCTATCTTTTAAACATCGTACGATAAAAATGAAACCGATTAATGTGACAAAATCTAATGAATAATTTTTTTAAAGAACTGTTTTTCAATATAGGTCAAAATTGGTTAAAGAAAACAAAATAATCATGACCCACACAAATACAATGAAAATTCACTCTATAATAGTCAGTTACCAAAATTGAAAAAAGTTTCTATCTGTAATTCGCTAGTACTGTTGCAACAAAGACTCACAAAATATATACAAACACAATGCAACATTCATCCAGTGCAGTCGCATATGCCTGATGAGATGGATTTGATCTTTTTTATCACACAGCCATTCAATAACGTCATCAGATCGAAACCGGCCTAGCGAACTAAACACTATACAAAATACACAAAAGACTGCCAAAGAGGACTCAACATCTCAAATGGCTGGTTGATTTAACGCCCTAGCTATGCCAAACAATGCCACAACGGAATTCTAGTAGAACTCCAATAAGCTGTCAAGTTCACATCATCAATATCACTATCATATCCTACAAAACTAAATTTAAAATAGGCGATCATGTACGAGTAAGTAAACAGGAAAGTGTCTTCGATAAAGGTTACATTTTAAAACTAGTCTACAGAATTTCCGAAATAGCAGAGATTAAGAATAAAAAAGATACACACACCAATTCGAAAGGCAACAAATAGCGTTTGACGAGTTGACGTTCGGTTTCTATAACTCGTTTGGTTTAATTAAGTTCTGTCCTAATTTTTAATAATTTTCAGTGATTCAGAATTGTCAATTCTGCCGCTTTGATGTATATGTTATGTAGTTCTTGTAATATAAAATCAGTTGTTTTCAGTTTATCTATTTTAACGGGTTTTTAAAGGATCATTCATTCAACTTTTGGTGTAATAGCCAACGTGAGGCGGACGTTTTGAGAATTTATCTCTTATTTTCTGCGAGTAAATCTGGATTTTCGTGAAACTGGCAATAAGGACTGAACCATGACAGATATCCTTCCTTCACTATGATTACGTGTGTAATATTCTCTTCCGAAGGTGATAGTCTTAAGGTGATATACACGTAATCATAGTAAACGGTACATCGTGTCAATAAACACATATTATTATGTATACCTATGTCTGTACCTGCGTCTATGATTACCAAAAACTGTTGTTTCTGAAATTTTCGTTTTTCCTCCTGTTTCAATACATTTTTTATAACACTGAGACATTTAGAACGTTCCAATTTTACCTTTTTGATAATAACTGAATTGAGAATAATTTCGTCTAATAACGGGTTTGGTGTTCGGCAAAAAAGAGGCTATCGCCGACAATGATTTTATTTAAATCTACAAGTTTACTTGTGTTTATTAGTATCCGAGTGATTTTGTTAAGTTCGATTTTCCCAAACTGAGATCCTTGTTACAAAAGATACAACTGCATTGATAATTGTTATGTTGAAACTTTTCAAGCTACCCTTTAAATTTGTCTATATTAATCCATTCGTTATTATATTATTTTTACTTCTATCACTTCGATTTAGTTGACCAAGCAATTTGTTTTGCTCCTCTTGAAACTCGTTCGAGGGAGATGAATCCAGTTAGAACAAAAATTGTTTCCACATACCTAACAAATTAATTGCGAATACGAAATAAGGTAATTTGCAAATTTTGATACAGATTGGCCACAGGCACGAAGCACTACACAATCAAAACCGTAGGCACACAAAAACATCAACACCAATAGGCATATTTGAATGGAAATTGATTAAATCTCCCTTTTCCCCTACTTCCAGTGTTTCGACAATATTAGTATGGAATTTTTTCCTATCACTGTACTCAATTCTTCGATAAGTAGTACAGTTTTATTTACCTAATATCATTGTGTAGAATATTTTAATCGTTACAATAAAACTTAATAACTAAACTAAATTTCTTTTCAATTGTTTTTTTTTCATTAACATTATTGTCAAAACTATGTGGTACAGTTTTTAAATCGTGTGAGGGTTTCACACGTTTTAAATCCATTTTATCACTCGAGATCCTTCATCATTCCTACTTGAAATTCTACATCTTACTGTTCCGAGGGTTAAGATATTTATACAATGTTTCAGGATTGTTTACAAGATATCAGGGGATTTCGAATAAAGAAATGTTTCAATGTAAACTCCCACACCATACAAACTTAAAGATTTTAGAAGCTCAATTCTCGAAATTGTTTGATTATATCCCGACTCTAACGTATCTTTAAAAGCAGCATTAAGGTGTTGACCACAATACTGCTCACACCCGTGTTTATAGCCACCATCGTAAATTTTTGTTGAACAATTTTTGATTAACTCCATACAAAATTTTATCTTTTTATATATTAACCATTTTAAATTCGATGAAAGGATGGATTTTTTCTAGTTTCATGATACAAATTTGAATTCATAACTTTCATAAGACATTTTCTTTAAAAAAAGTTTTTGGAAATGCAACCATTATCGTTTGTGCTAAGGTTTGCAAAAAAGGATACTTCTTATTTTCAAAAAACAGATACGAAGTATATCAACATCCGGAATACAATATTTGATCAATTCTTTTCGATTATCATATTGTAAGCCAGAAGATGTTCATTCTTCGTACCAAATATAGAAAAGTTCAAGTTCGCTTTCTGCCATTTGGTTTTTTCCAAAATATTTTTATCTGGAACCAACAATAAATATTCGTTGGTTCCAGATAATACTCTTAACTGGAACGTTACTTATTATAATTGTAATTTGTAGAAATTTAAATCTAAAATGGTATCGTACGGTGATTTGAAATTATGGTCTAAGCAAACACAACTGGTATAGAGTTTTAACGATATGTAGCAGTTTTGCAAGCATAAGTGATGGTATTTGTGATTTTATAACGTTAAAGTTACAAAATCTTTAATGTTTTCAAACTAAAAAATATATAGATTTTGTTTAACGTTTGTTCCAATGTGTTGATCTCTTGGAACATTATTTTGCTGTTTGAACAAAATCTGAATTAAGCTGGGCTACTTATTTTAAAATAGTAGCGATTTCATTTGAGTTTAATTCGGAAATTGGAAGTATTAATACAAATCGGTTTACAATCACTTAAATAAGATAAGCATATTTTAACACCAATTTTATAACAAGCAAGGGTACCTTTCGAGATTTGAAATAAAAATTCATCGAATGGTTTATTTAAATAAACATGTAGATTATTAATATTTTGAGGAATGTTCGTAAATTTAAAAACTGTTTCGGTACTTTGACACTTAAACTTTTTCTTATAAACAGAACTACTATTTCTAATTAAACTAAGATTCATTAATCTTTCTTCAATTCTTTAATCATTTGCCAATTCTGCTCCTATGCCATCTCGTTCTCTTCTTCATCCTCCTCCTTTATCGTAGATGTACTAAACTGTGATACATCAAAAACTCGTTTACGAGAAATTCGATTGGTAGCCATTAGCTTCCTTTCTTCTGGATTACCGCTGTTTAGTAATTAAATATAATTAAATTTTAATTAATGATTTGCATGTATTAGTCGTTTACTTTGATTTGATACGGGAATATTTTTAAGATGTTCTACAGCGTCATCTATTACTTCTTGGCTTGTTGAACAACATCACATTTTGATTGAGTTCCTTGAAATAATAATTCAAAAATATTCTGAATAGGTTTACTGTATATTACTGGCAAATTGCTGGCCTGTGTCCTATTGGTTAGTAACATAAATATCACTTCCTTGACAGGTTTTGTATAGTGACTATGTTCCAAACTTGTACAGGTTCTTTTATGAAATCCATCTTAAGGTAGGAATACGAGTTTATCAATATATATTTTAAGAATATTATTTCAAGTACAATAACATCTTATCTTTTAATTTAACAATAATGCTTTTAATTTAACAGTAATTTTTATTCTGTAAAAGATTTCGAAAGTACAGGCTTAGCACAAAACATGTATTCAATTTTAATAAAAACATGATAAATTCTTATTCATAAATTCGATTATTCAGAATACATATTTTTATTATTATGCAATATTTTTTTATACATCATACACACACGTATCAAATGTCACCAATTGTTTATTTGTCACGGTAAAATTATTGTATTTCCTACCTCTTAGTTTGATTTATAACCCCATCAATAAAAACACATTGTCGTAAATCACCAATTTTAAGGGACTGTCGAAGATTTAAAATATAGTTAATAAGCGCATATTTTTTTTTTGTAATAAAAAAAAATCCCGCTGGTCAATTTTAATTCTACTAGTGTCAAATGATAGCACATTTATATTTTTATCAGAAACCACCTTGAATAAAGTTTACTGCAAGCCAATTAATTAAATTTTTCAAAAATGCTTAATAAAAATTGCATTGTGTTTGAAATCCAACGCAACGATCGGCTTTTGTTCCATTGCATATCAATTATTTTTAAATGCAGTACCACTAGTAAATGTGTTCTAAAGCAAACACCTAATATAAAATCCATTGTAATATGGCATCCGTTCAAGAGCTGGAGGCGGTTAAAGTGGTCACATTGTATCGCACGAAAATTAGGAATTAATCAGTCTTCGGTTTTGTCCAGGAGTGTAATGCATTTAAATAACAATATTAAATAAATGCTTAATTGTTCTACTACCCTTTATGTTTTACTATCAATTGTTTTAACACAAGCCTGGTTACTGTTTCCTTAAAGTGTGTTGGTAAACGAGAAGTCCATGTAAAAAAAATTCAAAATTTCTCATATTTTTTACTTTTTTTTTTGCATAGTTTTATTCAATAATCATTTGTTTATTTTTTATACCTTATTCACATGAATATGGTATAGAAAAAATAAACAAATGCATACCACCAAATAGGTGGTATTAATTTGAATTGAATATTCACCAATACCTGTGAAGGTTGAGATTCTATTACAGCATACGTATACATACAGTCGAAACCATGATTTGATACTTCAAAAGTATTTGATACTTTTGAGTATCGATTATCACTGATATGTCCGAACTGTTAACCTGATACTTTTGGAGACATACATTTATCAGAAATTCGTTTAAGTTTGAAACTTTTGTTCATGCATTTGAGAATCAGTATAAAGTTTAGTAATAATATCAAGTCGAGTACCAATATTAACTCGAGCATCAGTATTAAATCAAATTTGTATTTGCTCTTCCTCAAAATCGACAAAAGTGTGTGTTACACAAGCCTGCTTATTTTTGTTGCACGAGCATAATCAAATGAAAGTATCAACCTTAGAGTGTATTGGTAAACGAAAAGTCCATATCAATTGTTTTTTAAATTATTCGTTTCTCACAAACTCCACTTAAGGTTTATTTCGAATAACAGATATTTTCGAATACCACAAAAGGTTGCGTACCATTGAACATTTTTATTGTCTTTTCCATCTCTATTAAAGAGCGATTGTGTCAAAATGACAGTATTGCATTTGGTTATACTACATATCATATATGTATATATTTTTTGACTAATTCTCATTCGGTTTTTTACTATGCATTTTTACTCAATAATACTTAGGTGGTGTGGGTTTGTTTATTTTTCTTAACTGTATTCGCCATTGTGTACGAATAGAAGAATATTCACCAATACTGCTAAATGTTGATATTCCTCTATAGCATATGTATGCATAAAGTTTGACTTGTGTTAACACACACACTTTCGTCGGTTTTACTCTTCCTTCTCAATATTCAGGTATGTATTTGATTATGTATTAATCTGAATATCGGTTCGTTCATATAGTTTTTTTGTTTATAGTTTTTTTGACCTTCGAAAATATATTGTATACGGAATGTTTTTGTTTCCTGTTCTTTCTCTCATCATTGCAATATAATTACACGTGGAATTGAGCGTTAAGCCTGATTTCCATTATGAAAAATATACTGCCAAAATAGTCAAAGTAGGATAAAAATATGATTTTTCTTAAAGTGCGAGAGAAATAAAAAACATTTCCAGTATAAAAAATTTATTCATGTACTGAATAAATTTTTATGGTTATTGAAAAAATTACTATAGCAGTACTGACAAAATATATCAAGAGAAGTATTTTTATTCAGTACTGGAAAAATATTTTATAGGAAAATTGTATATGGCTGAGAAATCGTTTGTGTGACGTCATTATGAAACATTTTATAGTAGTTATTTTATGTTATTAATAATTTTAACATTTCGTTTTGTGTCATTCATCTTAACCTTACTGTGGAAATAATTGAAATAATTAATAATTATGTTAAGTTTATTTTTTTTTAAATTTATTGTTGTAGATTCAACGTTTTTTTTGTCTTTTTATTCAATAACAAAAATATTTTTGAAACTTATTGGTTATGTTACAAGCATTTGTCAAAATATATCCAATATAAAAAAAATAATAATAAATGATCTCTGTCAGTCTAATAGTCTAATGGTATTTTTGATTTTCTTTCTTGGTTTGGGTTTTTCAGTAAAAAATACTGACAAAATTTTTTTCATAATGTAAATCAGACTTTAATATGAGTAAATGGTTAGAAAACAACAAAATTTGTACAATTCATTCGTAGAATGTCGATTTCACACGTTTTTTTTACTTTGCTTTGTTGTATCTTACAATACAGGCCTCAACATCAGTTTTTGATTAAGGGGCATCTAAATATGCTTATTTATTAAGAGTTTCGTAAAATAGTTTTCCCACCGCCCAGGTGGCGCAGTGGTTAAAGCTGCGGCAGTTGGAGCGGGAGGTACCGGGTTCGAATCCCGATAGGGGCAGGATGGCAAAGGGATTTTTCACCATACGATTACGATCGGTGGTGTGAATGAACACATCTATGACCCCCTGTTGGAGTGCAGAATTCATGGGCCGACCCATCTTCCATGTCAGTACTATAGGCTGGCATGGAGCTATGCAATGTGCAGATGGTTCTACGTAAATCGAACCTATAGCCGTACGTCCTCGATTTGGCTGTAATGGCGTAAGTTAGGACGTTAATAAGCGAACCGCGAAAGAGTTGGAAGTGCCTCGAGCGCCAAAACAGATAGTAGAGATAAAAACAAACAAACAAACAAACAAACAAATAGTTTTCTCATTTATTGGCACACACTCCGAATTTTCATTCATAAGAATATTTCTTGATTTTTATTTTCGGCTCATATATAATTTTGCTGTTATTTCGTTTATCCGATATGATTATATGATCAAAATGATTCAATGTGATTCGATAATATTTATAAAGTGTAATTATATAACTTAACTCTTCTTTTGCATTTGATTCTTGTATAGGAAGTACTCTAGCACACAAGAAATATACAAAGTCCAAAAAAATTTTTTTTTGTTTTATTTACGTTAATTTTTCTTTTTCTTGATGGTACATTGACTGTTAGTATTTCTGTATTGTATTTGTATACTTGTCAGTATGCAAAAACCGAATACGTATATTATTTTGTAAATTCCAACGTACGAGTTTATCTAAAATAAATAACGAAAACATAAAATTTAACATAAAAACAGACACATCCTTCCTCCGCAACTGCTGGCCTGGTAGCAAAAAGGAAACTAAAATTAAAAAACAAAATCAAGAAAAAAACTTAAAAGGAAACGAAATGTACTAAAACACAACGAAGTACAAAACTGCATATTACCAAAAACTTTGAAACGAAAGAAAAATGCGAAAAAAACGAGCGGGATGCAATATAAAATCATAATATTGATTCTGTGAGTAAAACAAAGCAAATAGACAATTTGCATTTAACCCGATCTTACCATTTCATTTCGTTTAAGTTTTTTATTCACGATTTAAAAAAAGAAAATATAGATGCTTAAATCTACAAAAATATGAATTAAAACATTTGTTTAAATGAAAGTTATTAAACCAGGATTTTGTTTTTTTACGTTAAGTTTTATTTGGGTGCAGGGCGGACTTTTGGACTGTCCTAGCTCCTTGTAACTGTCAAAGCTCCTGCATCCAAGAATCCCTTCTGGGCTATCTGGTTCGGTTGGTAACCCTTGAAAAACCCTTGTGAGGAGTTTCCTTCGTCGCCTGCATTTTGGGCCGTTTTGTGTCGACGAGCTCCAGCTCATCCTGGGACCGCTGTCTTTTCGACACATAGTCCCTCTCTAAGTTGTCACTGGCGACCGTTTTCTTGGCCCATGCAACGGATTCCTTTTGTCCAGCCGTAAGCTGCCCCTCAGCAGCCCCTCAAGGGTTGTAGCCCACCTGTCCAAAGCCCTAAACGTCGCGCGTCTATTCCTATAGCGCTGCTTCGATTGGTTGACGTAAGTCGAATCTCCCTCAGCAACCCTTAATTTTCTCTGAGTTCCGCTCGTCTCTGGCTTAGATGCCTTGAATTTGCTTCTCGCTGGTGTTTTTGAGGGAGCCCCACCTTCACGGTTTGAGCTCTTACTTTTTGTTTCCGGCCTTTGGAGAGTGCTGGTCTCGGTTTTGTTGTTATTTTTTTTTGGATTCCATGTTGTTCCCACGAGTCTCGGAGAAATATATGGTCCACCTGCGCAGAGATCCGTTTACGCAGGTAAGGCTACTTACAACTGGAGTTCGCCAGGTATCCAGAGGGCTCCGTTTGCGACTGGGCTTTGTTAACTGGGCCTCCAGCCTGGTAGTTTGTTGGCAGTGGGGTCGCGTAACACCGTAAACCAGCCCATCTGCCGTCATTTAGCGTGACCCACCCCATACCTAGGTCACTTGACCCGCCCGCTTTAACGAACGAGGACCCGGAGGCGACGACAATTATGAAGCAGCTTATCGAAATGTTAATTTATATGGCAACAATTAAATTAGTTACTCTAAAGAAAGTTTACTCATTTGACGGAATGATTCAAACTACTCGCGGAATTCCATTATTATACTTAATCCTGACATAAAATATCTACTTACCTCAAGATTAAATCAGGATGTTTATTTATTTATTTGTATATTGCTTATAATTTTGATTAAGAAGGAAAAACTCATATGGAAGCAACTTGTAAAAAATGATTACTTCCATTAGGCATAAAAACCTCTTAAATTTTTTACTGCAAAAAGTCAACACCATTAACAATGGGATGAGCAGCAGGGATCAGACAATATATAAAAAAATCTTAACAATTAACTTTAAACTAATTATATTGTCATTCAGACAATCCATGCAAGAAACTTCGATTTTAACGTATCGGCAAATCTCAACTAGTAATACTGTATGGAACAGAATTCCATAGAGAAATACCGCTAACAAAAAAAGATGAATTTAAAGACCTAGACGAATTTCAAGCAGGCAGCAATCGAAGATTGGCGTAATGCGACCTGCTAAATAATAATTTTTTGAATAAATAATTTGGTTCTTTGGTTTTTAGTAGCTTCATAAGAAAAGCGCAAATCCGAAACTCATAAAAACTAGTTAAATTACAACCAAAAACAAGCCTAGTATAGGGTGATATATGTTCAAATTTCCTAATTCCGAAAATAAAAAAAGTGCAAGCATTAAAACATCTTTTTAGAATAGACATATTTTCCTGAAACATACCAAATAAGACAACATCACCATAAAGAAAATGCGGAAGGAGATAGGACATAAACATTCTCTTTTTAAACTGACTATCCGTAAACCCTACCACTTTATACAAACAACTAAGTAATCCAAATATCTTTCTACTAACTTTAACTAAATGATCACCCCATGTAAGAGTTTTGTTAAAAACTATCCCCAAATTCCTAACAGTAGTTGAAAACGGAATGAGGATGCTTTGGAAAATACTTTTTTTTCAATTAAATATGCCAATGGTAATAATTTCAACCCATCTGTCCGAGAGTTTAGCTACACAGTCTCAAAATTGTTATCAATTTAATATCTTACACCATTCACGACCTTAGGAAATTGCAAAGAAGATATTGATACTAATATAATCGAAGTTATTCGAGAAAATAAAACCAATGATGGTTGCTTAAAAGAAAATATTGAAATAGGGACCAATTCTAGCTTAACTTGCTCAAATAATGGCCAAGGCGAGGAACACGATTTGGACAATTATTTAGTTGTAATGATTGACGAAGAATTTATTGAACCCGGATCATTACTTGACGAACCTGATTCTACATCAGATACATCTAATAGGTATTTTACAATGCTATTTGGTTCAAAAAATTTAAAAAAAAATTAATTGTTCGGCTTGTGCAATAACACTTTAAAAGTAAAATGACTACTATGTCATAAACAAATATTAATTTTTGACACTTTATGTAAATCGAAGGCCCATATTGTGGGCTTAAAATGTAAAATAGTTAATTCTTTATTAACCGAACAGTTTGATAAACAATTTTATGATGATAATCATCCCTGTTATAACCATTGCGTGGAGCTACTGAATCTGATGATTTTAATACTTATCAGAAAACACTGTAAATGGCATATGGAACGAGCCAAAATAAATAAAATAAAACCAAGATTTGGACCAATTAAACGATAATGGAGAACAACTTTAAATTAAATTATTTTTGTATAGCTGTTAAAAATAATAATCAGTAAACTTATGTATTAAATGGAATTTTTAAATTTACTTATTTTCCACCTACTGGCCTATTTCCTTCCCTACTGGCACCTACACATTTTTTATGGGTTTTTTTTGGCGAAAACGCCAGCTAGCGTTCGTGATTTCAATATACATATTAACAATACCAATTATGTACTTGTACGGATATATGTGTATAATTTAGTATTTTTTATTTGAACACAATCTGATAAAGGTCAAAAACGATAAATGCGAAAAAATTGCATGGAATGTAATGAACCATGCATTTATTTTATTATGATTTTGTTTTTTTTACTACACACTCTCCAATCATAGCATCCTAAATAAAGAAGCCGCAATCATCGAAATTGAACTTAGAAAGTTTATACTCCATATTTACACATCAATAAGTTGTGACGTCATTAAAAAAATAATAAAATTACTCTACAGTTCATATTTATTACTAAAAAATTGAACAGCGTACAGCAAAGAAAAAGTAAAAAAAATATTTTTTATTTTTGTTTTTGTTTTTGCTGTCAAAAATTGTTCACAAAATGTTTATAGGTTATACCCGTCCGTAGACAATAATAAATTATTTCTTATAATAAAACATATATATTATAATTAATAATTAATATTGTTGGCCTGTGGATAAATATGTTAAATGTGAATGTGATTTGTGCAACTATATCTTTGGGTTTTAGAATTATTGTGGAAATATCACTACTCTTGAAGATCGTGATCGTCTTCGTTATCTACAAACATTGATGTAGATCATCGTCCACTGTGTTTAATTCCAAATAAAATCAAACTATTTTTAGTTCCGTGTGGATTGATGGGTCTAAAATAATTCTGCTGCGGTGATTTAGTTTGTTGGTGTTTTGGTTTTGTATTTGTACTAATTCATGGAATTAGATTAGAATTTACTTGTTTGTTCCCAACATATTTATCGTTTTTGTTCTCTTTTAGTGTTTAACCAAATCGTTCAGCTTACCCATGCGATATACTGTGGTAAGACAATGCTAATATTCGTTCTCCTTGGCAACGATATAAATTACTAAAATATTGACTCTTGAATTTAGTCCCGTTGTCGGTTATACAAGTTTCTAGTTTACAATTATGTGAAGAATTTATTCATCTTCTCGATGTAAGTCGTTGACGTTAGACTTAGGGCAGTAGTGAACGTTGGAAACATTGAAAAGTAATACGACATACCACTTCCATTAGAAGTTCTCGAAAAAGGACATGAAACTAGCCAATAATATTAATGTGATTATCAATTTTTAGTTAATATGACTCGACGGACGATTATTGAAGTTTTAAAAATGTGTTTTGTGCATCTATGCAACTGCCGTAAAATAAGATTTCGGCATCGTGAGGGAATAATGTTCTTGTCACAAAATATAATACAACCACACAAAATGATAGTTCTTCGTCGGTTCTTCGATAGTTCGTCATTGTCTAGACGAATTCCAATAATAAATAATTAATATTTGGGTCGCATTTGAGTCGATGAGACATGATACGATACCGACTGTTTAAAATCATTTATTAGCTTGTATTATATTGCAATATGTCGAGGAAGTCATATGTTTTGAATTTCCACTGTTAAATTCAATATACGGTGTAATGGAAATTTCGTTTTTCGGCCAAAAATGCTGTGTTTGAATTTCTGTTTGATCACCAATGTAAATGTTCTTTCGTAGATGTCTTTTGATGGGCTTGGAGGTGGGACTTGAACAATTATTTTAATTTCAGCCAATGTGAAGTTATTATTTCTATATAAACATGGAAGATCTCTGAAGAATTTTTATTCTCGTGCAAATGGTTTCTTCATATATGTTTTGGAATAAAAATAAGTTTTAAAATCCACTGTCTTCTTATTACTTTTTCGGCCAAAAAATCTGTCATACGTATACATGTGCACATGGCAATAGCTGTAAACAGAATTCCAATAGCTGCATCTGTTTAACGAAATCACATAAAATAATTCATATTCAACTGACGTTTAAATGTGCTCATGACAATGTCTTAAAACAGAATTTAGACAACACAATAAATAAATGTATATGTTGAAGAAAACCATACATGAATGCTTCATATCCAACTGAGGTGAATCGTCCTCATAGTCATGATAATTCATTTAATGAAACAAAATTGAAACCATTGAATACTAATTTGTGGACGAAGCTAAAGAGTTACCGTTTTGTTGTTAAATGTTGTTTGTGTCTAAATAAATGTATCTTATTAAAAAAAAACAATTCAAATACTTAAAATTATTTTAAAAAATCACACTGTCAAATATCGTAATGACTTTTATGATGCCATCTTGTATCGAGTTTAACAACTGCTGTCTTTTATAATGCCATCTTGTATCGAGTATAACAATTGAATGGAAATCAGAAAAATTTAAATAATTTTTGAAGTATTCACTTTCATTAACATGTATGGATATTTTAATTGTGCACGTCGTATTATCGCATTAACAATATGCTTTAAAATATCAATAAATACGATTTATATTATTAAAGTTATAAAGTGCCATCTCTTATCCAATATTTGAAGTATATGTTTTTTCCGTAGTTCATACGTCATTGATCTCGTTTTATATATTTTTATACGACGTTTAGAACCAATTATAACATATACATGTATAAAAATTAAATAAATCAAAACGTTTTTATTTTTATCATAACTATTAAAATAATTCGTATTTTCATTTGATTTCCATATATGTTATATGGAGTTGGCTTTCTCATTGGGCCGCAGGTAAAAACGGCTGTGTTGGACTTCCAAGCAGTCGATAATCGAATGTGTAAGCTTCGCTTGCACATGAGATTAGCCAACCTGTCAATTGTATGTGTACATGCGCCCACTGATGTAAGCCAACCCCAAGATAAAGACTCATTTTACAATAATTTGGATAATCTGATGGGCTCTATACCTGAGCACGATATCAGATTGGTGATTGGTGACTTTAATGCTAGAGCTGGCCGAAATCAGACCGACTTATGTAACAACATAGGTCCGTACTCCCGACACGAAACTGCGACCGAAAATGGGGAAAGAATGATGTACTTTGCGATCGCACATGATCTCCAAGTGGCAAGTACATTCTTTCCCCACAAAAACATCCATTTGGAAACCTGGACACATCCACGTAAAACATCCCGAAGCCAAATTGACCATGTGTTGATTTCAAAAGACCGGGCTCAGGTTGTTCAAGACGTGAGATCGTATCGGTCGTCAACAAAATTCGTAAGCAGTGACCATTTTATGGTTGCTGCAAAGCTACGATGGAAATTTTCGTACAAGTCAAGGAGGACAGGAGAATATAAAACGCGATTCTCCTGTGAAGGTCTGAAAAATGAAGAAACGCAACGAAAATATCAAGATCTTGTCAGCAATAGCATTTTAGGATCCAACTACCAATCTGATGATGTGAACAGTGTCTGGGAAGTATTGAAAACCTCGGTTGTCGATGCTGCCCAGCACACTCTCGGTATAGTGAAAACTACGCCCAAAAATGATTGGTTTGATGAGGAGTGTCGTCTTGCTGTTGAGCAACGCAATATAGCCCACAATGAAGCGCAGACTCGGTTTACAATTGCAAGGAAAAACAAGGCAGTTCTTGCTAGGAGGACAGCTAAACGCATTTGTAGACAGAAGAAGCGCGAATGGTGGAAGGCCAAGGTCTTAAGAGTACAACAACTCAGCAATGAGCACAACTCGCGTGGTTTCTTTAAAGGAATCACCGAATTGCACCATACCTTAAGATCTCGGTCAACTGCCATTCGGGACCAGGATGGAAACCTCTGTGTTAACGTCGATGCGGTACTCGATACATGGCGTGAACATTTTTCTGATCTACTTAATGTTCCACATGTATCACAAGCTGTATTTCTTGTCTTGCCTATTTCTTGCCTTTTTATTTTTGCTAATTCTAACAATTGTCTTGGTTTTTGGCTTGCGAATTGTAATCTATATTTAAATTCTTTTACATAGTTTTCAAAATTATATAACTTAGTTATGCTTGTTGCAATTTCATTAGGTAAAACTGCAATTTTTCCAAATATTAATTCATATGGTGAATAATTGGTATCTGAATGAGGCGTTGTATTATAACAAAATGTAAAGTATTTTAACCATTCATCCCAATTATCGCTATTTGTAAAAGCTAATAAATATTCGTTTAATACACGATGATTTCTTTCTATAGTTCCTAAAGTTTGATGATGATAGGCTGTAGATGTTCTATGTTCTATTTGTAAAGTTTCGCATAAATTAGTAAAAATTTCATTTACGAATTCGGTTCCTAAATCTGTTTTTATGCTTTTAAAATTTCCAAATACTAAAATACAATGTTCCACTAAAGATTTCGCGATACTAATAGCTGATTTATCCTTCATTGGTACTGTAATTATATATTTTGTTAATTCGCATTGTATAGTTAATATATACCTGAAACCGTTAGCTGGTAGTAAAGGACCTACCGTATCAATTGCTACTACTTCAAAACTACTATTAGGAGTGTCGGTTATTGATAATAATTCTTTATTGTGTTTATTTATTATAGTTCTTGCCCAAATGTCACAGTTTCTTACGTGTTTAGTTATGATTTTGTTCATGTTTTTAAATATATATTTTTGTTTTATTCGTTTAATTAGTCGACGTGTTTCAATATGTCCTCCTATAGGCGTATCATGGTACAATCTTATTATTTTATTTATTTCATTATCATTTTCTAAAATTTTTGGTGCTTCATACATTATTATCTTTAATTTATTTTTACGGTTTTTTATTTTCTCACATACGTTTTCGTATAATGTTTTAAATTTTTCGCGCGTTATATATTTGAAAATTTCATCATTTATATCCATGGATAATTCTTCTACTTTATTTCTATGCATAGCTTCAATTAACATCTCAAATACCAAATCTAGTTCTGGTAGAGTTTCATTAATTGTAATTATTAATTCATTTTTTTCATTTCGCACCTCCATTAAACCGTTATTTATTTCGAATTTTAATTTTTTCAATTTTTTCACATCATTGTATGATGTACTTTCCCATATTTGAAGTTGATCAGGCTCCATATGTTTTATTTCATTATTTTTACTTATATTTTGATTATTATTTTGGGATTTATTCGTCATTGACCTAGTTATTACTTTAACATCAGCATCTCTTGGAATCAATGCCTTGAGCATGTCGGAGTCCCACTTGATACGTGATAACGCGTCCGCCACCACATTTAGTGCATCTTTCCGATATAATATTTCATACTCGTATTCACATAAACTTTGACGCACTCTTGTCATTTTTGACGAAGGTTTATTGTCTGTGAACAAACTAACTAGTGGCCTGTGGTCAGTTACGACCTTAAATTTTCTACCGTACAGGTATGGCCTAAAGTAATTAATCGCCCAGTGAATGGCGAGAAGTTCTTTCTGTAAAATATCTTTGTTTATTTCGCTTTTGTCAAGATTTTTACTTGCATAAGCGATTGGAAGATCCTTTCCAATCTCTCCTTGTGACAGTACTGCACCATATGCGTAATTAGACGCATCAGTAGTTAGTATGAATTCTTTATCCCAATCAGGATATTGTAAAATTGGAGCATTTGTTAACCGATGCTTCAATTCTTTGAATGCAGCTTCGCATTCTACGGACCAATTAAAAGATACTTTTTTCTTTTGTAAAGAGTAAAGAGGTTTTGCAATTCTTGCAAAGTTAGGAACAAATTTACGATAGTAATTACATAAAGCTGTAAACCGATGAACCTCGTCTGCATTTTTTGGGGTGGGATAGTTATTGATTTTATCGAATTTAGCGGGATCGGTTTTAATTCCCTTATCGGTTATCAAGTGTCCTAAATAGACAACTTCATTTTTTAAGAAATTGCATTTCTTCGGATTTAATTTTAAATTATATTTCCTTAAACTTTCGAAAGTTGATATTAAATTTTTGTTGTGATGGTTAATTGAACAACCATGAACGATTATATCATCCACATAAAGGAATGCTCGGCCATGTAAACTAGAAAGAGCGATTGAGAGCATTCTTTGAAATGAATTTGAGGATATTTTCAACCCAAAAGGAAGTCTCTTGAATTGATAATGACCTTGGTCACTTGAGAAAGCTGTAAGTGGTTTCGATTCTTCATCCAGTTCAATTTGGTGAAAAGAATTTGCTAAGTCGAGTGTAGAAAAATATTTTGCTCTCCCTAATTCGTCTAAGATGTCTTCTAACCTGGTGAGTGGAAATTTATCGTTTATTACCACGTAATTAAGTTTCCTAAAGTCTACTACTAATCTCCATTGTTTAGTGTTGTCCTGGTCCTTTTTGGGTACCAGTAAGATGGGTGAATTATATGGACTTACTGATGGTTCTATAATTTGATTGTCTATTAGTTTTGATACCTGGCTTTTTATTTCGGTTTTTTGATTGAAAGGTTGTCTGTAATTTTTAATGTAGACAGGAGTATGCTCCGTTGTTATAATATTCTGTTTGTAAAAATTATTTACTGATAAAATGTCACCTAAGAAAAATATATCGTTATATTGTCTACATATATCTAGTACTTCATTGTTAGTCTCTTTATCTAATCCTTCTATGTTTAAAGTATTTTCTAAATTTTTTATTCTGTCAATTTCGTTCTGTTTATATAGAATATTATCGTTTTGGTGCAGTTCTGAAGTTATTGGTTTAAAATTTTTTAACATTACATCCTTTTCTGTGCTATTTAAAAATCTTGCGTGTGCTACACCCTTGCTCGGTATTATGCAGCTTCCAATGAACACGCCTTCTTGCAATTTCTGCTTCTCTATAATCAATTCAGTTTTTCTAGCAATACTAATGGCACAGATGATTTCACATCTTGCGGGAATGAAAATGTCATTTTGTTCAGATTCATGAACTATAAGTGGTACTTCAATGTGTTTTTCATTTAATTTCGTCGATATTATGTAATTTTCGTAATCTATCTTAAAATTGAATTTATTTAAAAAGTTTCTACCCAGTATTCCATCAGTCGGAATTGAAAAATCGTTTGTCACGACGTGTAGCTCTTGATTGAAAGTATTATTATCTAGTATAAAGTTAAAGTGTATTGTACCTAATGTAAAATTTTCATTTTCAGTGATTCCTGTTATCTTACATCGTCGATCAGTATTTATTCCTACCGTTTGATCATATTTGTTTAGTTTTATGAGTGATATGTCTGATCCTGTGTCGATCAGAAAATTTAGTTTAGTTTTCAAATTTGGTGAAGTATATACTTCAATATAATTATTTAAGTTAGTAGAAATATGATATATTTTTAATGGCTTTTTTATTAGACTTGTAGGTTTTGAAACCCTTGTTCTAATCCCTTTATATTCTCTTCTCTCCCTTGAGAAGAGTTCACCTCGTTTTTTGTCTCCTGTTGAATATAGTTAATTCTGTTTGTTTGACTTGTGTTTGGAATATTTCGGTATTGTTGACCTATGAAATTATTATAAGAAGTATTTCTATAACCCGTTTTTTGATAGCTGACCTTTGGTGTATACTTGTACCGTTGGTTTTGATTACTAGCCCTCGAAATATTTCCATATGTTTGACCTTGATAATTTAGTCTTGGAGTGTTCCAGTTTATTTGGTCCTGATTATTGACCCTTGGCACATTCCAATTCTGTTGGCCTTGAATATTAAATCTTTGACTATTCCTTAAACTTTGACTACCAGTGCGATTATCTGGTCTTCTAAATTTTTGGCCGCTATAGTTGTTTGAATTTACTCCTACGTTTCTATTATGTTTACTGTATTGTGAGTTAATATAGTTTATTTTTGTGTTTCTCATAGAAACACTTTGATTTGCAGCCTCCATTTCTTTTGCGAGCTTGACTGCGTCTGCAAAAGTAATAGGTCTGGCTGTGATGATGAACGATTTCTGAGGTTCAGAGAGACCCTATTTGAAAGCATTCAACGCAAGTTGCTCATTTAGATTGTCGATGGTGTTGGCATCACCATCTATTATTGTTTCTTTATTCAACTTGTTTAATTTTGAGATGATTAATTCTATTTTTGATGTATATACATCTATTGTAGACCCGTTCTGCACTACACGCGATAACTGGCTATGCAATGTCTGAACAGTATCCTTATTAGGATAGTGTTTCGTCAATAAGTTTTTTAACTCTAAAAAATTCTTTGGAACTGTCGTATTACCTAATTTTACTTTGGAGTTTGAATCTATTTTAATTGACCATATAAATTTAATGAGCTTTGCTTTTTCCACATCATTTGCTAAGGAATCGTATACTATTTCTATTATATTCATAAAATTTTCTAACTCTATGTATTTACCTTTAAATTCAGGTATTATTTTAATTGACTGATACAGCTCAAAATTCGCCATATTTTCGGTCGATTCTGTCTGTTCAGATAATATTTTCTGATTATTTTTCTTTATGCTTTCTTCTAATGAAACAAAATGTTCCTCAAATCTTTTACTCAATTTTACTATTTCGGGATCGTTTTTGTCGATTTTCCCGATAAGCGTTTTGTAACTCTCACGAGCTTCTTGCAAAATTGTCACAGTATTTGAAATATATTTCGCAGTAAACCTGCGGTTGGGATTCTTTATAAAGCTTTCCCTTCTTATTCTCAATACTGCGACTAATTTTTCCAGCTCTTTCATTTATTTATCATTGCTTTATTTTTAAATCTATCTTCGTACGATGTGTTTTTCATTTTACTTATTTAAAATTTCTTAACTAAACATGAGTTATTGTATTATAATTTTACTTATTTAAAAATTACTAAACTAAACATGAATTATTTGTTTCTTTTATATATTCATATAGGAAAATAATCTTAATTTATAATCTTATAATCACTTCTTTTTTTTTACACGGTCTCCGCCGATTGCTTTGCTAGCTTTTCTTAAGTGTTTGTTATACACGAATTTAATTAACTCACCAACAATATATACAGCCGCTGCAATTGCTGCAATCTCTGCCGTAGATCCGTATTCATCTTCATTTTTACTACTGTTGTTGTTGTTATCTACAATGATATTTTCTTTTATCACCGGTTCTGGTTTGCTATCTCCGCTGCCCATGGTTTTGTATTATTTTTGTTTTGTCTCCACTTAATTTTTCATATTAACGTATTATATGATATCGCGCATAAATATTTTTTCTTTATTCTTACAATCAATATATCTTTTTCGTGTTAATATTCCCGATTAGCATTCTTAAATTTAATTTTTATAATTTTTAAAGTTAATTTTTATAATAATTTTTCACTTTCACTGTCTTGAACATATTTTTCTTTATTATTCCCATCAATAAATTCTTTTTCGTACTAATATTCTCGATTAACACTCTTAAATTTTAAACTAAATTTTTATAATAATTTTTCACTTTCACTGTCACGGTCGCCATGTAGTGGAGTGTGGTGGAGATTCACTACCACGCTTTTACTTGGGAACAATCTTCTTGGGAATCTTTCAATAAAACATACTATTCCGACTGTTAACTTAATTCTAACTTTTATTTACTATTGTCTTTTCTTTTTATTCTATGTTCAATGTCGCTACATAAAAATGCGATCGTTGAACTGTTATCGCTACGTTAACATTTTTTTGCTTATGATAATTTTGTATATTACTACTTTTATTTTTCGTAATATGATATTTCTTTATATTTTATTTGGGCTGAGCGCGTGTGCTGAGCGCGTGTTACAGGGTAACACTACACCTTGACGGATGAGTACGAAAGATGGCTTCTAACATTCGAGAGAAGAATCATGCGTGTGATATATGGTCCAAAACGCGACGTCGATGGCACTTACCGAGTTATTTTCAATCACGAGATCAGGAATTTAATTCAAATTCCTGATATCGTGCATGAAATCAAAGGACAGCGAATACGCTGGCTCGGTCACGTTCTGCGTGCTGATCCGAACCGAATGATACAGCGATCTTTAAAGGAAGAACTGCCTTTCGGTAGGCGAAGAGGTCGCTGTCGGCGACGATGGCTCCACGGCGTAGAGAGCGATCTGGCATCTTCCAACTGCTTGCAACAGTATGAAGATCTGGCTCGTAATCGAAACCGTTGGAGTCAGATTGTTGACACGGTACGGGCCAATAATGGCCTGTAAAAACCGCAAAAAAAAAAAAAAAAAAAAAAAAAAAAAAATATGTTATATGAAAATGTTTGATTTAAATTTTGATATAAAAATAATTTTTGTTTTCAGTATTTTTCATTCATTAAAATTGAGCCAAAAATCTTCAATTTTACATTAGTTCTTATGGAGTGTATGAAAATCTAGACCCCATAAAAAAGCTCGATAAATTTAAAGGGTCAATCATTGCGGCTTCTTTATTTAGGATGCTATGCTCCAATCCATATGACTATGTGTGTACTAAATATTTTATCACCAATTTTTTATGGCGCTTCTTGTTCAGTATAACTTCTCTTCATTATTATAGTGCTTTATGCGCTGACAAATGTAAAACTGTTCTTGAAAAAAAAAATCTAAAGAGTGGGATAGCGTGAAATCTGTTGGAAATTTATTAAACTGTTTTAGTTTTTATTCATTTATTTCGTGAAAAACGACAGCGCACTTTTCATCTTAAATACAATTGCACAGCATAAATATTCTAAACGATACTTAACGTTTGCTCAATTTTTTTAAATTGAAAACATTTTTATGACGTTTTTAATGTAGAGTTGAACAAAATAAGGAATATTTAAAACAGAACTACTATACGTGTGGAAAAATTTAAAACAGAATGCAATTATTGTAATGCATATCCAGTGGAAACTCAGTGTTAGACGAAACAAAATTTGATATATATATATATATATATATATATATATATATATATATATATATATATATATATATATATATATATATATATATATATAATATATATATATATATATATATATATATATATATATATATATATATATATATATATATATATATATAAATATATATATATATATATATATATATATATATATATATATATATACATATATATATATATATATATATATATATATATATATATATATATATATATATATATATATATATATATATATATACCGGGTGTTTCTTTTAAACTGAGACGATCAAATATCTCGAAAAATAGCCACTCTACGGAAAAAATGTCCCCAGTCAAAATTTAATCATACCGCGGGGGAAATACATTAGTGCAAAAAAATAGTCCCACACCCCACGCTTTGTTTGTGGTATGGGGGTAACTTTTAGACTAAGATAAGAAGCCATATTTTTTTATTGCAGATACGGATTCTACGACTAAAAGTACGTATGATTTGAATGAAATATTTTGTTCGGTTCATGATAGATGGCGTTGTAATCGATGAAATTCAATTTCTTCTTAGAACACACGCATTCGATTCTGCAATACGTTTGAAATAATATTCGTCATCAAAACAATTTATTCTGTTTTGTAAATCACATTTAACGTTTGTGTTATTTCTTATCTTCATGTTTTTCGTAATTGCAAAATAAACGATAAAACACTTTAGAATGGAGCGTTTAACTGTGGCAGAGAAAATTGAAATGTTTCTGGTTTATGGAGAAGCTGGCACAAATCTTGAAAATGCTGTTGCTATTTACGCTCAACGTTTTCCGTTCAACCGAAAAAGAGGACCCGTAGAGCAACAGTCACTGGAGACAATAATGAAATTGCTGTATTATTGAAGGCAACTTGAATGGTCAAATGTACTGAAACTTTTTGGAAAATGAACTGCCAATATTACTTGAAAATTTGAGCTTAGAAGTGAGACGGAACATGTGGTTTCAACATGATGGTTGTCCTGTACACTATTCGGTGGTGGCACGTGAAATACTTGATCGTAATTTCAATGGTCACTGGATCGGTAGAGCTGGTCCGATAAATTGACCCGCCAGTTCAACAGATCTTACTGCGCCAGATTTCTGTTTGTGGGGCTATCTCAAAGACAAAGTTTACAAACAAGAACCAACAACATGTGAGAACATGATTGAGCAAATCAAAAATGCGTCTGCTGAAATTCAACCAAACACACTTCTCATTTGTGTACAATCATTTAAAATGCGTATTAATAAGTGCGTTGAAGTCGCAGGTTATCATTTTGAACACTTATTTTAAACTAAAATTATTTTATTCACCTGCCATTTACATTAATAAATTGTTTTGATGACGAATTTCGAGTATTTCCAATGAAAACGTGATGTTTTTTATTTTAAACGTATTGCAGAACCGAATGCGTGTGTTCCAAGAAGAAGAAATTGAAAATATTGAATTTCGTCGATTACAACTCCATCTATCATGAACCGAACAAAATATTTCATTCAAATCATACGTACTTTTAGTCGTAAAATCCGTATCTGCAATAAAAAATATGACATCCTATCTTAGTTTAAAAGTTACCCCCGTCCCACCCTTAAAGCGGGGACTATTTTTCTGCACTAATGTATTTCCCCCGCGGTATGATTAAATTTTGATTATGGACATTTTTTCCGTAGAGTGGCTATTTTTCGGGATATTTGATCGTCTCAGTTTAAAAGAAACACCCGGTATATATATATATATATATATATATATATATATATATATATATATATATATATATATATATATATATATATATATATATATATATCGAACAATCCGAACAATAAAACGATATGTCAAAAACAAACATTTTCAGAAGAAGCCGTTTCTCTATATAAGCATCTTAAAGGTTTCTTAAACACGGTGGTACTATAGCTAGTTGCACTTATCGAATATCGTTATTTTAGTTAATATTCGTCAATTAATAATTTTCACAAAAAAACAGAGTGAGCTTTATTGTAAGTAACAGGTATTATTTTAAAAGTAAATTATGATAACAAAAAAATTAATAAATAACGATTTTTATAAAATTAATTAACTTTATTTTTAACAGCTATCAAAATCATTATCCAGTACATCTTATCCAGTACAAAAAACGATTTATAAAAGCTCGTAATAAAGTTTCCATTACATAAAAACATCAAATCTTTCTTTTTACTATCAGTTATTGCAATTTTTTCTTTATAAAATAAATCCACCTTTTCATGATCAATGACATTTTTCTTGCGCCTTCCTCATTTTGGGATTTCGACAATGTTAAACAGAACAATTCCCATAAGGTTTTCATCAAAACGGTATTTGTAATATATTTTGTTTGATTTCGTTTCCGAAACAAATATTTTCCTAATACACTCCTGGACAAAATTAACGCATATTTTTTTTTTTTGTAATAAAAAAAAATCCCGCTGGACAATTTCAGTGGAACTGGTATCAAATGATCCCAAATTTATAATATTCTCAAAAGAGGTACAAATGTGGCGTTATGTAATTATAGCGGCTATTTTTCATTGCAAAATGTTAAAATGTGTCGAACTATTTTTTTTTAAATTTTTAAAAGCGGTTTATAAACATTAAAACTAGCTTTATTACAATTTAATTTGATTAATTTAATAATGAGTATTTCCCCCGTGCCCTTATTACAGCGTCCATCCTTCTGCGCATACTAAGTAGAATGCTTTGTATCATTTCTTGCGGAATGAGATTCCACTCTTCTTGCGCTGTAACTCTCAGCTCTGCTGTCGAATCTGATGCAGGATTTCTAGCTCTAATACGGCGTTTTAGAATGTCCCACACGTGTTCAATCGGATTAAGATCAGGACTAATTGGTGGCCACTTAAGTGCACGAATGCCAATATCTTGGAGATTCGTACCGTTGCAACAACGTGGACTGGAGCGTTATCATGCATTAACACAAAACTGTCATAACCTATGAAGCCCACATATGGCAAAACGTGATCGCCAAAAACGTTCCGAGCATACCAGTCTGCATTCATCCTCAAACCAATCTCCACCAGCTCCGTACGGCCCTCCCAATTGATTCCACCCCAAAACATTATTGAACCTCCACCAAAGCTTACAGTTTGCACCATGTTACATGGTGCGTAGCGTTCTCCAACTCTTCTGTATACAAAATTACGTCCATCTGGTTTCCATAATTGGATTCTGGTCTCATCTGAAAAGAGAACAGTGGCCCATTGATCCGTTCCCCAATTTGCATGAGTATGAGCTTATTCTAAACGGCTGGATTTGTGGCGGGGTAGAAGCCGTGGAACTTTTAGGTTCACTTATTTTAATCTTCGTCTAACTGTTCTGACACTAATATTCACTTGACGCGCACTAAGTAACTCATTTTTGAGTTGAGTAGAAGTTCGCTTTCGATCTCGTAACGAATATTTTTAAAAATCGATCGTCATGCTCGGTTGTGCACCTTTTACGTCCTTGTCCGGGCTTTCTTTTATACTCTAAGGTCTCACGATACTGCTTAAGTATTCGTGAAACCGAAGGTTGATTAATTCCTAATTTTCGTGCAATTTGTACTTGTGTAAAATCTTCCTGATACAATGTGACCACTTTAATCGCCTCCAGCTCTTGAACGGATGCCATATTACAATGGATTTTATATTAGGTGTTTGCTTTAGAACACATTTACAAGAACAAGTGGTACTGCATTTAAAAGTAATTGATATGCAATGGAACAAAAGCCGATCGTTGCGTTGGATTTCAAACACAATGCACTTTTGATTAAGCATTTTTGAAAAATTTAATTGATTGGCTTGCAGTAAACTTTATTCAAGGTGGTTTCTGATAAAAATATAAATGTGCTATCATTTGACACTAGTAGAATTAAAATTGACCAGCGGGATTTTTTTTATTACAAAAAAAAAAATACGTTAATTTTGTGTGCGAGTGTATTTCTCCAATTGATCATTCGATGTGTTTTGGCAACATTATTAATGTCTGATAATTTTCTAAAATCCCTTATTATGTCTTTTTGTTCTATTTCGCTAACTATATATCGAGGTTTGTTGACTTTAGCGTTTCTTATCAAAAAGTAAAGCTGCGCTGGAATAAACAACGTTATTTTAAACACTCTATTGTTGCATAAACACTCTCCCCTTCATTCTGCGTGTGGCCTTTTTCTAAGAATTTATGACTAATATTAATTTGTAAAGCTTAGACACCCACGAATAAAATGTGAAGAATATCTTGTTTTTATTTTGACCTGAACTATTATTAAAATTCACAGTCAGCAAAATTTTGGAAATCTCAGTTTAAATTTATACAGACAGCTAGGTACCTCAAAAGTACCTTGTTTAGCAGTAACTTCGTCCCACACATAACAGTATCCTTCCTGACTTGCCAGATTAAAACAGTAAAATTATGAACTGCCAGTTTTCGCTTGTAATACTTTTCGCTGTCTCTTCGATATCCTTGAATCTTCGAGCTTCCAATTTAAATTGCATATGTCCTTCATACTTTTTCTTTTCATCCTCTAGTTCAATGGACGATTTGTTAGCGAAACCATATTTTCGCTAACAAATCGTCCATTGTACATACACTGCACTGGCCCTTTTTCGGTTAAAGGAAACTGATGTTGAAGTAACTATTGAATATGTCACGATATAGATGTTCAGTTACCATTTCGGTTTTGATGTTTTTATCTCTAACCCACGTCATGTATAATCGAAACATTTTAGAAATTGTAAGATCGGCATTCAAATACAACTTAGTCGTTTTTGCCCGTAAATAATGTGATTAAATTACGGGGAAAGAGTTTATGTGAGCCATTACAGACATTTTGGAAGCTTGTTTTAATTCGTTTTCAGGATGAATATATTTCCCTTTGACAAAAGAATATGTTTGGTAAGTAAATTTCAGTAGCAGAAATGTATAAGTAAGTTTCTCAGCTATCAATTAAAACTGAACAATATTTTCCTCTGCTTTCGTTTTAACTAGCGACATAACCTTAGTATCATACATCCAAAAAACTAGCAGAGTGTATTATTACAGAGCACCTTCCATAAAACAAAACAGATTGCAAACGACAACGCGAAAAAACCCAATATTATATTGGACTACAACCAGAGATTTTATTCTACAACAAAACGAAATGTAAAAGATTTGGCTTGAAATTCGAGTGAATGATGAAGAAGCATAATCCTACAGTGGTCCTACAATCGAACGTTTAAAACAAATAAAATAAATGTGGTAGAGTACTTGCAAAACAAATTACTCTACCACATTTCTATAAGCCAATCTAATGAATCTGATAGGGAAATCACACTTCATCGAAACATTGTAAGATTGGTTTAATGGCGCACCCAAGACGTTGGATTATTCTCGGACGAATAGAATCAGCAAATGATACAAATTTATGTAAGACCAAACGAAAGATTGTTCTAGATGGAAATACCAGGTATTCATGATGGAGGTCGACTGGATATTCGTTAATCCAAACAAGCACTTTAAACTAAGCAATGGTGGGAAACCTAACAACCGAAAGCTTCGTCCCACTTGAATCTCTATATTAAGTTTGGCAACAGAAATTGTCACAAGATTTATAAAGTGGCAATGAAACAAATTTTGTAGGAGCAGTTACTTGCCTGAATTATTTCAAGTACTGTAGAAAACCGGATGCCTCCAACATTCTCGTATATAGCATAATGGACTGTTGATTCCGAAAATCTGTATAAACTTTGGGTTAAGTGGGTAATGCAATGAAACACCAATTTTAAACAAAAATATTTATATTATTTTATGTCGGCACACATGGTTTAATAAATGACAATTGATTCCGTAAGTATGCATCCACACTATCCAAATTGGTTGATCGGTTTGATATTATATCGACATAGGCTGCAAATGCTTTTTCGTAAAATCGTGAACTTCTAAAAATTAACAAAAATTGTAATGCTTTTTCGGATATATTTGGGTACTTTGTCCGGGCCTCGACCCAAAACGCCTCCAGTTGTTTTATCGGTTTGAAATGATGTTTGTTTTTTCTTAACTGTTTCCATTCTGTTATTTCGTTGTGGGTTGTCAACATTTCGGGGTCCTCCACGTCAAACGGATTTCGAATCCACTTATATTTCGCATACTCATTTTTCGGCACGGGTAAATACTCCATTAAATTGTTTTGTATTTGTTTTAAACATTTCCTATAACTTTTCATATCTGATGTAACGTCGTTCGGATCGCGACCATAATGTTCAAATATATAATGAAGATTTTGAAATCCACTTAAGTTATTGTTACGAATTTCAGTTTTGTATGTGCCAAGTTTATCGTACATTGCCGATATATCATCGTATATATCGAAAATCGTTGCATCAACGTTTTGTAATTTTTTATTTAATTGATTGATATGATCCATTATGTCGATGAGAAAAGCCAGCTGTCTTAATTTATCGACTGGTACTTGTCGATGTTGTGCTAGTTGGAACATAACATCACAGGCTTGATGGCCATACGACACCCAATAATCTTCGGTCTTAAAAAATAAATTCTTAAATTTCAAATCAAATTTTTCTGCCAATTTGACGTCACAGTCCGTTTTAAAAGTGTTCACCAGTTTGATAATATCGGTGAGAGCTATTTTTAGATTACTGCTTATATTGTTTTTGATAAAATCATGGCGACGTGTAAGTGTGAACGTTGTCTTCAATAATGGTAACTGTTTGTTTGATATGTCTTCCAAAAACTTTAAAAGCGGTTCTGCCGTAGCTCGACCACCGTCTATACTGATGTTGACACATTTGTTCCAATCTAAACGATTACTTTGAACAATCGTATCGACGATCGCGAATATTTCGTTTTCCGTCGAACGCAAATTTAACGTTTGCGACTGGAACAAATCTTCGATAATTTTCTTCTTGTTTATATACCGTACGATCACTATCAAATAAGAATACGGTTGAATATCTACTGTTTCACCGATGTACAATGAATAAAATGGACTCTTGTTGATTCGCTCGATTAGTTGTTTTTTGATATCGTCGGCCATTAATCCAATGACTCGGCGAAAAGATGTTTGTGTTACAAATGTTGATAAATTTAAATTATCGTTTAGGGATGATCGTTTCGAGGCTCTCTGAAAATCTTGACGTATCCTTATGAGTTTTTCAAATTGTTCACAAATTGTATCCGAAAATCCCTGCCGAGCTATTGACCATGCCGTAGCCCAACGATCAGATTCATTATCATTTCTTTTGCTAACGATGTTATTTACGGGTTGACAATTGGCTTCCAATGACGTTGTGGGGATCGAACTATTGGTCTCGGGAACACAATTTTCGCTGTCTTTTTGTAGCAAGTATAATTTTTTGTAGTTTTCATATACTTCGGAATGTATAGTTTGCATATGTTTTTCGTATCTAATATCGCTTTTATAGGATTTCTTACATTTACCTACATTGCATATATAATTTTGAACAAGAGTATTTACTCTTTTCAAATCTCCAGACTTCTCTAATTGGTTTTTGTTCAACGTCAAATGGGTAGGCATCGTGAAGTTCACACAATAAACCTGTAAAGTAATAAACAAACAACGTTTAAAGATCAATAAATATTCGAAATCAGTTGACGGGGTGCATCCCCTATAAAAAAATTATATACAAAATGACGGTTAGACATACTTTGATCACATGAAGAGGAACGTAACAATATAATTACTCAAATGTTTAGGTTTTACCCAATCAAGGAACTGTAACAACCCTATTGAGTTGATTACCCCTGCAATCATTTTGAAATTGTAATAATTTAAAACCGTACATCTATAAATTATGTTGTTAATCTTGTTCACCTTTCATAAAAAATTCTTATTGGAATACCGTAAAATAATTTGCGAGGGAAATTGAGCTTCCGAAAAAATCAATTTTGTTAGTCAGTACTGTGTTAGATTTGTTAAAGTATTTTTGTTAAAAATTACAATTACATTTATAACCAAATTGTATTGTATCATTATAAAATGTAATAGTTTATATTACTAAATATAGTATAAAGTATAAATTAGCAAATTTATATAAACATTTATTTATAAAATGAATTTATAACTAAATTACATGAAGACTTAATATTGTATATAAAATATAACTAAGTAAAATTTATATCCACACTTATATGTGATACATGAAGATCAATTAATAAAATTTATAATTTGGTGGAAATAATAACATGGTGTACATTTTGTTTTACCCTCAAATTTGTTTGTGGTAAAAATCGTGAAATCTATATTTTGCATATGAACTTTATTGGATCAGCAAAAACAACTTGGTGGCACGAATAACTGATCTCGTATACTATACACTATCTCGTATACTATCAAATATCTCGTATACTATCAGAGCCATCTTTATTAGAGCCGTAATAATATGACGTATTTTTTGTTGAGCTTTTTTTAGAGGTACATTTTACATTTTCCCATAAGAATCAATGTAAACATCACATTTTTCGAAATAATTTTTATCAATAAAAAATTGTATATTTGATTTCTGTTTTTACAGTTTTAAGTACATAAAATGTTGAAGTTAATCATATCTGAAAATCAGTTACCTAAATATCTTAATAATTTAATAAAACACAAACTAAAATTCAATATGAATTTACAATATTGAATGCACAGTAAAATGTGTTTGTGATGTTGATTTTAAAGTTATAGCAGATTTCAATAAGAGCAGTACATTTTTTTATTCTAACCGCACACGTTTACTTTTATTTTGCAGCAAAATGTCCGTAGCTGTATTGAAATATATTAAGAAATGAGAAATTATGTTTTTGCACATAAATAAAATTAAATAACTACAATAAACAATAATTTTAATTAAATACAGCTAACCCCCGCTTTACACGGTACTCGCATTACACGGTTTCGCTATAGCACAGTTATGCAAATGCGCAAATTCTCGGATAACACGATTCTTTTAACACGGTTTTCGCTTTAACACGGTCGTGAAGTGACTAGTTTAACACTGTTAACATAAAATCCTCAACCGAAATCCTCACCGAAATCCTTTCGGTGAATAACCGAGTTTAATTTAATTCTGCTAAACTGATAGATCCTGGTCACTAAACCAGACTTCAACTATATTAATCACAGTTTACATGGGATCACATATTATATCCGTATATTTACCTTCCAGTATTAGGCGATATCATCAGCATAACCCTGGCACAAAAATCCGTTGTCGTTTAGTTTGACTATAGAGTGGGTTGACCACAAGACACCACAATAGCGGAGACAGAACCCACATCCTCCCATAGAACATCCCTTTCGGGCGGTTACCGTCGTTGTATCACTACCTAAGTCTGCAGTAATTCTCCTTGACTTAAGCACAACGCTAAACCACCACGCATTGTCAAAAGCGCCTTCAATGTTCAGAATCGCTCCCAAGGCAAATTATTTGTTGTGGAATGTACCCCAAAGCCAAACTGGCCATGAAGATATGTTCAAGGTGGTCTAGGATAATTTCCAGTCCTTGCTGTAGAAGACCCGGGAATATCCCGTCTGAACCTGGTTTCTAAATTTTGAGAAAGAACCGATGCTCGATCGGTTCTGTTTTTTGTCATCACCTTGCCACCAAGCTCCAATCTCTGAAACTTAGTAGTTAGTTTGGGAGTTGATTTTCATGAACTTTATTTGAATTCTCAATTTCTGGAAAAACTTTCTTGATTTGTTCTCGAGTTCCATCACGTTTTTCTAGAGTTCCGATAGTGGGTTAAGCGGTTGCCGTAAGGCTATCCATTTCCTCACAGAAAGATCTACATTTCAACGTTTTTTCACTTCAGATACATTTCTTGTACTCTTTGTGAAGATTTGTACAAGTCCCAATCTACCGTTGAATTTTAGAAGTTTTCTTGTCTGTTTCCTCAGTCTGCCTAATTCCCTAGTCCACCATGGTAAGTCAGTTCTTTTAGGCTAACTTAGAGGACAGCTCTGCTCATAAGCGCTAATTAGTGCTTTTTCAAGTTTGTCAGCTGCCCTTTCCATTTCCCCGCACATTCTAATTTTCATTACTCAAGATAGAAGTGACTGGTTGAGATGGAGTCTGTAAAGTTCCCAATCCCAGTTTTTTGGAGTTTTTTGGACCCATCCATGGAGCGGAGTTTAAAGTTTGCACGCGAATTGGAAAATTCTTTAGCACCACACAAGGAAATGCAGAAAGAACTGGACAGCAAAAAAAGGCAGCCTCTGATTACCGAATTTATAAAAATCGGTAAAATAAAACAAAATGATGACTCAGGCTACCATCACACATCAATGTTTTAATATTTTATGAAGAATTTAGCTTTATTTGAGAACCAAACCACCTTAATTGTATGGATTCTGAGTATCGCCTAACACGATTTCACATTACACGGCATTTATATGGAACCAAACTACCGTGTTAAGCGGGGGTTACCTGTAATAAAAAAAGATTTTGCGCCTTTTGTGTTACCCCACTAAAAACGAAACTAAAAAATAAAAAAAAAAATTTTATGTCGATCTAAAAGATAAAGAGTGTTCCATATGAACAGCACATTTTATTTTTCTCTAACTGCATAATCTTTTTTTAATTTCGAATCAAAATAACCGTAACTTCTTTGAAATACATTTATATTCTAGAAATTATTAAAATAAAACATAATTATTGTTAAAAAAATAATTTTAATTATAAAATAATAAATTGATGGAATGTTTATAGGTGTACCCTATACTATAAAAAACAAACCAGAAACATGACATGGCGGAAAAGCTTTACAAGAGACATCTGACATTCATAATAAAATTAATTTATTTGTTTCACATATCATAATAATTATTAATTATAATTATTATATTCAATATAGATAAAAGTAAATCTATTTGAATTTAATTTATTCAGGATAAAATGTTAAGTTTTAGTACTTTCTAGATCGTTCAATAGATGTCAGCTGGGCGTTATTTTTTTTATTCAAAAAGTCGTTAGATTTAAAAAAAAATTCTAATGGATTTGGTTTTACCAATTCAAGTGAACAAGTTAACGGTTAAATTTTATATGTAAGTTTATATACATACATATATACATACAGACATACTCGTATATATCTTTACAAAATCAAATTTTCCTCAAACTCGAAAAAAATTCTAACCTTAAAATTGTTACATAGATAAGTTTCTTGATAAAAAACACACAATTTTATCAGCAAACAAAGTATTTTATCCTGTAAAATGTAATAACATTTATGATCAAATTTGATACAATATAATTCTACTGTACGATTATAGTTTTAATTCCTATAGAATTATAGTGGGATTCTAGTAGTTTGACCGTTTTTAGATAAACGTTTAAGTAAATGAGTATATATTTTAAATCTAAATTAAATTTATTTATTTATTTTACATTAGTTTGGATTAATTTCGAAATTTTGAATTTTGATAATCAAAAAGTTTTTTGTCAAAAATAAAGTAGCTTTTTAGTAGTAGTTTTAATTTTTCCAGAGATGACTCTGTTGTCATTGATCGTACTCGATCGATATTTCATATTGCACATGCGTATAAATGAGAATATTTTGTTTTCATATGACACGAGTATGTATGTATTTGTGCGTATACATATTAAAAGTTCTAATGCGATATTTAAATTTAATGATTTATTTATTTAATTATTTATGATATATTCAATTGATTTTATTCAAAAATATTTAAATGGTATATTATATAAATAGTTTTTGTATGATTTAAACATTAAAATGTTTATTTTGTCATACTTTTCATTGAAATATTTCATTTTAAAAAAATGTTTACTTTCCATATATTTTGTATGGGAATTTACGTTTTTTCCTCTATTTTACTTCCTCTAATTTAAGCTCAATTTTTAATATTTCGGCTCTGTAAAATTTAGATGGCTCTGATACTATCAACTATATGACCAACATTGCAGAGTATGAAGACTAATTAGAATACTGTTATGAATAAAAATAAAGCATCCTTATAAACAACCTTGTATATGCAGCATTATTCAACTTGTATCTCATCATTACCTCATGATAATATAAAATGCAGTATGATGTTCGTTCAAAATGTCCTAATAGATAACTAGCCGAAAACGCGGTAAACATTTTTATTTACATAATATATTGAAATTTTTTTGTTGTTAACAATGATGTTACGTAATCTCTAGTTATAGTGAAATATTGTAATTCCTTTAATCATTTCTTTTTTTTTTTTGTTATTATTATTAATAAATATTTATTCCTTTATTTTTTATTTAATATTATAAATGTATTAATTAAGATAAAAAGAAGTGTGTGAGATGGAAAAAGTCTAAGTGGATGAAATTATATATGTAGCACAGTTAAACTGATGTTCGTTTAGAAGTCTGGAAATTAATCCACCCCATTTACCCTGAGTTTTAGCCAAACTAAACTGTGCCCAGACATCGGACGAATGATTTTTTTTGTATAAGATCCTATCAATCGTAACAGAACTGAAAACTGGTATCTATCGTCGTTTGTTGGTAAATCATTAAACCGTATAGGGTGACATAGACAGGTATAGTTAAAGTATATAGACACGCATCAGGTAGAACTGTAAAAGTAGGATAACAATTATTAACTACTGACCGAATTTAGATGAAGAACCAGATTAGAAACTTATCGCAAATAAAATATTTCAATAGCTGTAGTCAATAAAAACGGGTGTGAAAATAAATTGTGCCAATTGTGAAAATAACATTTGGAGAGATCCGGCACATTTGAAAAATAACGATCTACACTACCAGAATTGCATGCCAGTTATCTGAGCATAATAATGAGAGATAAAATTTTTGTGAAAATCATTGAATGTACATTAACACTATACAGTTTCTGTTATGGCGGTTGTTTTCACACAACTAATAGTTTTGAAATTATCTAACAGCAGCAGTCAAACCGTTCTATATCTTGTTATATAGGCAAAATATGAGATTTAATTAAATCGACTACATCTGGCTGGATGGATTTGGACAATCCAAAGATTATGATGGGACTCTACACAATTCAAAATATTTTTGCACAGTTCAAAATATTTTTACACTAATTAAACGTTATAGAAAATTTCACACATACTTGAATTTGTTGGTGTTTGGTTAAAACTTATAAAAGCTCAACAATGACTGTGGTCGCACTTTTGCGTATGATGAACAATAAACTAAAATAGCGTGTGTTATCAATTTTTTATGGATTTATTGCATCCATAACTGATATACGTACACGCGGTGGTTTTGGAATTGTTGCTATATAGGTCCTGGCGCATCCCTCCGATTAGTTAAAAAACAGTCGTTCTCCCGCAAATTCTGATCTGCATTAACAAACATGTTAACGGATGTCAATCTATGATTAGGATCTCGATCTCGATATATCCGTTGAACAAGTGTCCGAGCTCCATTAGCTCACTCCATTAAACACATATCATATCAGCATATTCATCCAGCAAAACGCCATCAGGATTATCCTTGAATGATATAATGATGAACGGTTCTAGCAGTCAGAGTGATCTTATTGATACCATCATTAGGTGGCACCAGTTCGTATTAACAGCCGACGTAGAAGAGATGTTCAGGCAAATCTGGATGCATCCTAGTCACCAAAACTTACAACGAATATTGTGGCGAAAGAATCCCTCACAACCAATAAACGAATACAGATTAAAAACTGTCACATATGGAACAACAGCAGCATCATTTCTCGTGGTAATGCAATTGGTAACGGATGAAAAAATAACTATACATTAGCAGGAAGGGTCATGGAAAGATATTTTCACATAGATGATCTGTTAACTGGAGGTGGCAGCATTGAAGATGTCATAACCATCCAACAACACATATCAAGCTTAGCAGGAAGCGGCGGATTTCCACTGCACAAATGGGCGTTGAATTCGGCATTTTAACTCATATTCCAGAGCATCTACGAGCAATAAGGGCAAGAACAATTTAAAAGTCAACGACAAAATAAAATCATTAGGGATCCTTTATAATTCTGAAGCAAACACCTTTGAATTTGACGTCACTAGACTAGCGAAAGAAGAACCCACGAAACGTTTAGTGTTATCCGATTCATCAAGACTATTTGATCCTGTTGGCTGGCTATCACCAATATCGATAGCAGCAAAAATGTTAATGCAAGAGACCTGGCGAGCTAACATACAGTGGGATGATAGACTACCACCAGCAATGAACTATAAAGATGTAGAAACCTTCACTTGAGCGGACTCTACAATAACCTGAATATTAGGCGACGTCACAAAGTTAGAAGCTTTTGTGACTAATCGAATTCCTAGCTTGTTACCTAGTCCTTTCAAATAATTTTCAGCGCAAGCTTCTTTGTGTTCTTTAATTAGTCGGTTAACTTTATTACTTATCTGATTAAAATCTCTTTTGTCTATAATGTTTCTGGTTCTATGCCATATGCGTCTTTTCCTACGCCTTTCTTTTATCAGTTCTCGAATCACCAAGGGGTAGTTAATCTCCTTTATGCCTTTCTCGCTTAATACGTGTGTAGCCTCTTTAGCTGCTTCGCGCATAGAGTTAATCAAATATTCAGCTTGTAATTCAAGTTCTTGTGTTGTTTTCAGACTAACTCTTAACTCAACTAGGTTGTCCAGTTTCTCTCTAAATAATTTCCAATCAGTAAATTTAAGCCCTGTGGGTGGAGGCAGCCATGTTTCGTAAATATTACGAACGAAACATGAGATCCATAGAATACCACCACAGTATTCTATGGATACCACCACAGCTTGTCGTAGGAGGCGACTAAATCTGGTTGGATCGCTGGGCTAACGACCCGCACCCGTAAAAAAAACAATTACAGTTAAAAAAGTCAACAACTTAAAAAAAATCGGATACTGCCTAAAAAACAATGACCCTCCGCTTAAGTACCCGGATACGAGATTAGAGATCAGCACGTGGAAAGTGCAGTCACTAAGAAAATCTGGCGCGCTTGAGGCCTTATCACATGTATGAAGGAGTATCGGCTGGAACTCGTAGCGCTCCAAGAAACTCGATGGCCTAAAAATGGAGTCCATGTGTCCCAAGGCTATACGTTGCTACACAGTGGAGATGACCTCGGAAATCTTGGAGTTGGCTTTCTCATTGGGCCGCAGGTAAAAAGGGCTGTGTTGGATTTCCAGGCAGTCGATAATCGAATGTGTAAGCGTCGCTTGCACATGAGATTAGCCAACCTGTCAATTGTTTGTGTACATGCGCCTACTGATGTAAGCCAACCCCAAGATAAAGACTCATTTTACAATAATTTGGATAATCTGATGGGCTCTATACCTGAGCACCATGTCAGATTGGTGACTTTAATGCTAAAGCTGGCAGAAATCAGACCGACTTATGTAATAACATAGATCCGTACTCCCGACACGAAACTGCGACCGAAAATGGGGAAAAAATGATGTACTTTGCGATCGCACATGATCTCAAAGTGGCAAGTACATTCTTTCCCCACAAAAACATCCATTTGGAAACATGGACACATCCACGTTAGACATCCCAAAGCCAAATTGACCATGTGTTAATTTCAAAAGACCGGGCTCAGGTTGTCCAAGACGTGAGATCGTATCGGTCGTCAACAAAATTCGTAGGCAGTGACCATTATATGGTCACTGCAAAGCTACGATGGAGATTTTCGTACAAGTCAGGAAGGACAGGAGAATATACAACACAGGAGAATATATTCTCCGGTGAAGGCCTGATAAATGAAGAAACGCAACGAAAATATCAAGATCTTGTCAGCAATAGTATTTTACGATCCAATTATCAATCTGATGATGTGAACAGTGCCTGGGAAGTATTGAAAACCTCGGTTGTCGATGCTGCCCAGCACACTCTCGGTATAGTGAAAACTAAGCCCAAAAATGATTGGTTTGATGAGGAGTGTCGTCTTGCTGTTGAGCAACGCAATATAGCCCACAATGAAGCGCAGACTTGGTTTACAATTGCAAGAAAAAACAAAGCAGTCCTTGCTATAGGAGGACAGCTGAACGCTTTTGTAGACTGAAGAAGCGCAAATGGTGGAAGGCTAAGGTCTTAAGAGTACAACAACTCAGCAATGAGCACAATTCGCGTGGTTCCTTGCACCGAATTGCACCATACCTTAAGATCTCGGTCAACTGCCATTCGGGACCAGGATGGAAACCTCTGTGTTAACGTCGATGCGGTACACGATACATGGCGTGAACATTTTTCTGACTTACTTAATGTTCCACATGCATCACAAGCTGTGTTTGAATACTCTCAAATACAGACCACAGAGATGTTCATTGAGGATCCATCCTATGAGGAATTCACAATGGCCATGCAGAAATTAAAGAAAAATCGTTCACCAGGAGTTGATTGCATTAATTCAGAGCTATTCATATTCGGAGGGCTAACTTTGTGGAACTGTCTTTTCGACCTTGTTCGATTGGTATGGCGAAATGAAGTTATGCCTGACGAATGGAAAGCGGCCGCGTTATGCCCAATTTTCAAGACGAGTGATCGCTTGAAGTGCGAGAATTATCGCGGTATAGCTCTCCTTTGCACAGCATATAAGTTACTGTCATACATCATCTTGGGAAGAATTACTCCTCTGGCGGAGGAAATTGTCGGTGACTACCAAGGAGGATTCCGTCCAAATCGGTCTGTCACTGATCAAGTTTTTTCGCTACGGATGATTCTTTCCAAGTACTATGAAACATCTCGCGATGTGCACCAGGTATTCCTAGATTTCAAGCAAGCCTATGACTCGATCAATCGAGAAAGACTTTGGTATGCGCTTGAATATTTAGGAATACCAAAAAAATATGTACATCTCTGTAAAATGACAGTAACGCAGTCACAATACTGTGTCAAAGTTGAGAACAGGCTATCGAGAATTTTTGCAATCACTACTGGTGTTCGACAAGAAGATGCGCTGTCCTCGATACTTTTTAATCTCATGTTGGAATACATCCTTTGTAAAAGTGAAACACCTCAGGACAACATCTTATTCCGACAATCCAATCAACTTCTTGCATATGCAGATATCTGTGTGATTGGATTAAATGGCAACGGAGTAAAAAAGATACTTGATCCACTGGAACAGTTTTCAGCTTCCGTTCAGTAGTGGAAACCACACGTTTGAAGGAGTAATGAGATTCAAGTATCTTGGATCTCTCATTACTCACGATAATAGTGTGGGAGAGGATATCAAGGTTCGCCTTGCCGCTGGCAATCGGGCTTTGTATCCTCTACGTCCACTTCTGAAATCAAAATATCTTGCAAATACGGATAAGCTGAAACTGTACAGAGTGTTGATCAGACCCGTTGTCATGTATGGATGTGAGAGTTGGACCTTGACGGATGAGTACGAAAGATGGCTCCAGCATTCAAGAGAAGAATCATGCGTGTGATATATAGCCCAAAACGCGACGTCGATGGCACATACCGAGTTCTATTCAATCACGAGATCAGGAATTTAATGCAAATACCTGATATCGTGCATGAAATCAAAGGACAGCGAGTACGCTGGCTCGGTCACGTTCTGCGTACTGATCCGAAACGAATAATACAGCGATCTTTAAAGGAAGAACCGCCTTTCGGTAGGCGAAGAGGTCGCTGTCGTCGACGATGCCTCCACGGCGTAGAGAGCGATCTGGCATCTTCTGGTTGCTTGCAACAGTATGAAGATCTGGCTCGTGATCGAAACCGTTGGAGTCAGATTGTTGACACGGTACGGGCCAACAATGGCCTGTAAAAACCGACAAAAAAAAAAATTTAACTCGTCAATACCTTCGACTTCAATGTAATTGGAGGTTACTCCTTTCGAAATATAAAAGTCAATCAAATCAGGAACCTTGTTGATGTCTGTAGGCCAGTAAGTGGGTTTACGTGATGAATGATATTCACAACCTGACATTTCTATTGCATTAAGAAGTTCTTTTCCTTTTCCTGGTGTTACTAAACGGGTAAAATGCTAATAATTATTATATTAGTAATTATTTTCCCAATTTTTTAATTATGTATTATTAATCTTTATAAAATTTACGTTAAAATAACGATAACTTTTTGCTTATTTTTTATATAGAAACGTCAAAATACGAACAATCGAAAGAAAATACTTCAGCTAAATAGCAGTCGGATTTTTTTTGTGTATTCGGAAAAATCCGATTCGGATTTAGTTCATAATAGATCCCCAGTATTGTTTAAACCGTGTTCAAATTTATTTCATTCTGGTATTAGCCCACACCCGCGGTTAGGTCAGAATAATTTAGAAATCTAACAATAACAATATTTTTCAATTTCATCTCCACTCTTCAGCATGCAAAATTAATGTTAAACCTCGATATAACGGACTCCGTTCATTACAAAAACATATGGCGATAGGCGATCGTCTTCTACTTGTCGGAATATGAATTTCTTTATAAGTGACCTTAATCTGAGGTAAAGTAAATACGCTAAGGACTTGAAGAGAGAATATTGTTCGGTATTCTTACGGGATATGGTCTAACATACATAAAACACTAAAAATATACTTAAATGTGCGTATTGTTCAGAACGAAAAACACATATTTTTATATAACAGACCATCGGCTATATCGGACTGCGCTCGCTTGAATTAGTCTGGTATATCGAGGTTTTACTGTATTACGTTGTAAGCATTAATAAAATTTTGAACCACATAAAATATTTTTATTTCGTTTTGTATGTGTTAGTCCGAAACTACACAAAATTTGATAATTATCAAAACAAAACAATAATAATGCACAATACAACAAAAGTAAATATAGTTTCAATTTGGTTTAACCACAGCCAAGCACAAATCGAAAATAAAAATTTTTCATTTAAAGTGTCAAACAAAACAGATCATTTTTTGAGCACAAAAAAGTACCGTATGTATCCGACACAATTGAATCCGACCGTATGAACAAATCATTATACTTCATTTAAAATATTTCACCTTTTAAATGATAGCCTTGCGAAAAACAAATGGTTATTTCTCGAGATATTGATTTTTTAATACAAGGTGCTACGTTGGAAGGCATCTATTGAAACGCTTATAACTTGACTGTGCAGCCCGTGCGAAGTGTTAAAATTAAAACCGTTTTCGCTTTGATCAAGGAAACCAACCGTACCATTCGTGTCAGTCACTATCGGTTACCCTTTATATATATATATATATATATATATATATATATATATATATATATATATATATATATATATGTATATATATATCCATCAGTAATAAATTGTTTGATAGTACGGCCAAATGAAGCACGTGAATGAATCCTATCCGGAAAACGTTGAGCGTAAATAGCAACAGCATTTTCAAGATTTGTGCCAGCTTCTCCATAAACCAGAAACATTTCAATGTTCTCTGCCGCAGTTAAACGCCCCATTCTAAAGTATTTTATCGTTTATTTTGCAATTACGAAAAACATGAAGATAAGAAATAACACAAACGTTAAATGTGATTTACAAAACTGAATAAATTGTTTTGATGACGAATTTTATTTCAAACGTATTGCAGAATTGAATGCGTGTGTTCTAAGAAGAAATTGAATTTCACCGATTACAACGCCATCTATCATGAACCGAACAAAATATTTCATTCAAATCATACGTATGTTTAGTCGCAGAATCCGTATCTGCAATAAAAAAATATGGCTTCCTATCTTAGTTTTAAAGTAACTCTCGTCCCACCTACAAAGCGTGGGGTGTGGGACTATTTTTTTTGCATTTCCTCCGCGGTAATTTTGATTATGGACATTTTTTCCGTAGAGTGGCTATTTTTCGAGATATTTGATCGTCTCAGTTTAAAAGAAACACCCGGTATATATATATATATATATATATATATATATATATATATATATATATATATATATATATATATATATATATATATATATATATATATATAAATATTAGATATGTACTTACATATAAATTTTATCGTTATATTAAATTTGTTAAACCACTTTAAAAAGAAATTTTATCTTAATCCAACTTTTTAAATTTCCAAAATACAATACAGATGAATTCTATTGAGCGGTTTCTAAACTACTTTCGACACCTGTAAATATTTTAGATCATATAAAATTATTCGAATTATTTAACTATTTATTTTAATATATTTATTAAGCATTACATAAAATTGGTCAATATCACTTCTAATTGAACAAACACAAATCACAATACTGTATAAAAATTTATTAACATTTTGTTAGTATCATGGTAAGTGACATCTATTCATTATTTCGAGAACTAATTGTTTTCTCTTTTCGAGCGTACTTAAATGTTATATGACTGTTAATATACAATGACGCAATTTAAAAATTTATCTGGATTTGTTTTGCGGTTACACTTTTATTAACATTATTTGATGTATTAAAATATTTACTATACAGTTAAATTTTAACTCCTCATACGGATTTTTTTGTTTCACTAAATGAAGCTCATTTTAAACTGCAAAAAATTTCCCTATTCAAAATTTATTGATTCATTTTGAATGTGCTCCATACTTCAAACAAAAGATTGATAACATTTTTATCGAATAACCGCGACAAATACATTTATAATTTGATAAAAATGCAACTATGTATAGTTGTGCGACAAATATTTTTGTGGTTTACTTCTGGATAAATGTAAACATAGTGGTAAATCTTTGAAATGAATCAATTATATATTGTTTAAACTGAAATAAAATAAAAATACCATTTTCTATTATTCTTGTAATTTTGTTGCATACAGTACGAATAGACTGTATAAATCATTTATCAGTAATTCGTTCCAACAATCTGTTGTAACTTATGTGTTGTAATGATAAAATCTTTATAGTGCAGCTTTGTACAATTCTGAAGCATATATTTATTCAAGTATAAATTGTTATCTAAACCTACCAAGCATATATACCAACTGAGAATGAACTGTGAAAGTCATGCCAAAACCCATACATTTTGCCATTCTTAGGCATTCAACCTCCGTATTGACAATTTAAACCTCTTACATTTTTCATTCGCCTATTTTTTTATTTCGTCGTCCTGCTCGTAATATTTTTGAACGGAATAACAATAGCTGTAAAGTAGCTCCAATCATCACAATAAAGGATAAAGAGTTTAATATTCCTTCTTCAATATTTTGGGTGTGAAATTATTTGCTTCGTTTCGAATTATAATTTTCCTAAACAAAAAAATATACACACGATAGTAATAGATCAAACCTGAAAAGAAGGAAAGATAGTTTGTGGTAGGCAGATATTGTCGTACTTAATGCATATTACAATCAAAAAGATAATAACTATTTTGTTTTAGTAGTTAATGAGGCTCCTTGAATTAAAAAAGGCTGAATTTAAAATGGCTGACTCAAAAAAAGTGTTTTTATATGGAAAAAAGGGATTTTTTAAATTCATTTTTTTAGTAAATTTTGTGACTTAAAAAAGGTATTTTAAAAACATAAATTTAACTTAAAAATGTAAGTTAAATTTATGTGCATTACAATTTTTAACTTAAAAATTGTAATGCACAGCTGATCGTTAATTTATTATGTATTGGTATAGTATGATTCTGTTACTGGATTAAAGTAGATGGTAACATAGTAAATTTTGTAGAAATATGTGTTGTAGAAAAACACAACTGGATAAGAATTGAACCAATATGAGTTAAACAATTGTTTTCGATATTCATGTATATTGATTCAAGTCTTGGTTAGTGTGTTTTCCAAAAAATTGGTAATTAAAAGTTATCTTACCGACAGTTGAACGATTATTGTATTGTATGTGATAAACTTTAATATTCGATGTAAACTTAGTTTTATGTTTCTGCAGACATTACCATTTTTAATATTTTTTATTTTTCATTTAAACTCCAGACGTGCTATAGTAAATATTAATATAGATATTTTATATATTATATAGTTTATATTGTAAGGGTTCCAAAATAAGAATAAATAAGCTTCTGAAATGGAAACATTCCTTACAATTTAATTATATGTATTTTATTTGGAACGCTAATAGTAAGTTAATATTTGGCTTCCAATTTTCTTCTTATTAGATATTAAGTTTATATTTTAAAGTTTTTAATTTGTGATTTTTTTATATATAATTGTAGTTTCTATGTTAAACATTTGAAAATGGTCTTAGGACCGAAATATTATGTCTTTTCCATAAATAAAAGTCTTTCATTTATTGAGATAAACGTTGGAAAAAATGCAGTAACTATCAACAAACAACATTAACTTAAAAATGACATAAGAAAAGCATATTTTATGTCATTTTAGAAACATTAATCTTAATTCCTTATTCAAAATGACATTAAAAATGCATGTTTTTGGTCATTTTATAAATAGATATTTTAAATCATTTCCAAAATGAATTAAAAAATGCATATTTTAATTCACAATAAATTGCAAATTTCTGAAACACTAGTGATGTTCGAATCGATTCTGATCGAATCTTTTTAACCTGATCATTAAATAGTTCGAAACATCAATTGATTCGTTTTAAAAAGATCAGTTTAAAAAGAATAAAAACGAATCGATTCGTTTATTTCTGTAAAACCATCATATCGCAATCGCATTTTTTCTTTTACTTTATTTTGCGAATGAGACGTAATAAGCCACATAAAAGCCACATATCTCTACTCTTATTTTACTAATGTGAAAGAGAGCTAAATATAAAGCATAATTTTCTCAACGTAAAGAGAAAATCAGTTTTTAACTCGTTTTGTTATTCGTTTCGTTTTTTTCAATCGAACCGATTCTTTTGAACGAACTGATCTTTTAATACGAACTGATTCTTTTAAACGAATTGATGTTTTGATCGAAATGATTCTTTTGAACGAATTGATTGTTTTATACTAAATGATTCTTTTGAACGAATTGAGCGATATGATTCTTTTGAACGAATCGATTCTTTTGACCGAATTGATCGTTTTACCGAACTGATTCTTTTGAATGAGTTGTAAAAAAATTGTTATGAAATTTTGTAGTATGATTCTGTTTCAATGGTATGATGATTGATTGAAGTTTTATAGAAATATTTTTGATTTTTATTAATAATTTTGATTTGATTTTGATATTTTTTTTTTAAATACATTAATTATATAAATAAAATTATTTTTATGTACTACATATTAATTTATTTGTAATTATTTTTAGCTAAAACATGGATGAAAAATACTTTTTTATAATAATTTTGTTGATTAAAACTTCCGTTAAAAAAGAATCAATTGATTAAAAAGATCAGGTTAATACCAAAAAATAATCAATCGATCTTGATCTTAAAAAGTATCTATTCAGTTCAGCACTATGGAACACTAATCTTATTTTAAAATTTTTTGTTTCTCTTAAATAATAAGAGATTATAAATAAATATATGTATGTGTTTTCATTAATGAAAATTTGCAAAAGACAATTGCAAATTTCTGGCACATTAAAGCCGTTCGAAATCTTCAAGTAATGCTTTCATTAATGAAAATAAAAGATATGATATGATATGATAGGAGAAGTACAAGCCAACCAGTTACGGTGATTCTGAGATTGTTACCATAATCCTGGAGTATATTCAGCAGAGTTTCAAATATATATCTGAGAATTTTTACTCCAAAATTATGCGGGCCCAGTCCCTGCTTGCATCCCAACATATAAGGTTTAGGAAAAGGGAACAATCACAGAAACGACTAAGGTGATAATACACTGCACTAGTCATTGCTAACTACATTATGTATTAGTGAATTATAATATGTTGTTAGTATAATCATTTTCACATAAGGATTGAGTTTGATATTATTGTTAGTTGGATAGGTAAGGACCATTCTATATTCATCATACGTATTCGTATCTCCTCGACAGTTAAAACTGGAGTACTTTAAAAAACATCTTTGGGTCATCTCATCATATGCTGTATTTAAAGATGTGTCCCTATAATTCCCAATCCATCACCATCTAACGCGTAGGGGGGTATAAATTCCGCGATGACCCGACAGCATTTCTATATACAATATGATGATCTAATACATTGTCAATTCGTTTGTAAGGGAAACTATTTAAATAAATAAATAGTTTAGTGCGGTCATATTTAGCTAACCTGATCGATCATTCCATTCCACACATTCTATCTTTATGTCCGTTTTAAGATTTTACAACAAACAATCACACAATACACAAAAGTAGAATTCTTGTATAACACACTACAATCCAATGAAAGAAATCACCAAAGCGGTTATTATACAGCAAAAAGAAGCTGCTTATTATAGTAAAATAAACTTTCTGGTCAAGACCACCGGTCAAGTGGTCCTCATCTAATGTTAAGAATGTCACTCAAGAAATCTTATCCATTTACACTTATATGAATAAAGAAAACAAAATTATTTAAATAATTTAGTATTTTCCATGGAAATAAAGACAAAAGTTATTTAAGAGCATAACATACCATGGTACATATAAATATATACCCAAGAGCAAAATTGTGGACTTTATTGACAAAATAAAATCAAGAGGAATATTAACCGTTCCTTTAAAACACGATTATCCTAATATATGAACAAGCATCTGCTAAATCGAACTTCAACATTTTAGCCAATTCAAATCTCGCCAACAAATAGGTAATTTTACTGATCATATATATTATCGTCAATATAATGATCGTATAGTGGTAGTGATCGTAGATCGTATTAAAACAATCTTCAGTCCCCTCTACCATTAATATATATGGCACTACATTAAAACCTCAATAGTCTTATAGATATAATCTTAGTTCAAATTTGATATGAGATACAAATATGAAAGCATCATTTCAAAAACTTCTGAATAGCAAATCCATCAATATGAAAGGTTTTGCTGTATTTACCGATATAAATGTATGTACATACTAACATGTGTATTATAATATTTAAAAACAAACGGAAAAAAATTAAAAGTTAAGTAACAAACTTCATTTTGTTGTTCAGTTGTTCAGGATCAGGACTGATCTGTTTCACTGTCTTCAAACATTATATCTCATGAAAAGTGGTTTGGGCGTTAAATAGCTTCGCGCTATAAAAGAAGAAATTTCGCGTTGTACTGAAACAGATTTTTATTTCAAATCGCGTTATATCGAAAACGCGTTGTATAAGTACCGCGTTAAACGAGGGATACTTGTATATATATATTTGAAAAATTTTTTTGTTCTTTTTTTTCCGTGCAAGTGAACACCTGCACAAAATATAAAATAAAACAAACAAAATTTCTCTAACCAACATAGGAAAGAGAAGAATAGGAATTTTGATGGACGAAACGAAAAATATGTTATATACATAATATTAATACATAGGACGTTCAAATGTAGACTGTAATGTATGTATTTGCGTTTTCAACATCAAATAATGATGTATATACAACACACACAATACACAATACCAACGTATATAAAAATAAAATGTAAGTCGCCAATTACATTGAATGTATGTATAGTTGCCATTACAACGATCGCACAATGGCAGTGATCGCGTTAAATTTAAATCTCCAAAATCTCTTTTACTGTATGCTTTGATACAGACATAAAACAAAATATTAAAAATTGTTTAAAGGAAAGGGGAATATATAGCGTTCTATATGAAGAGCGAATTATGGGATGGGGAATGAGGTAACTAAACGAGACAGAACGAAAGACATATCGCATGCGATCGTTTCCAACGGAATATTGTGATGTGGATATGAAAATGATGTATATAGAATACAAAGACAAAACGTTATATACTATAATATATAACGGAGAAATAAGAACAGACTATATAATATAATAAATAAAATAAAATATAATACTATGTAATAATATATAATGAAATGTAATATAATAATATAATTTAATAACGATACTCATCTGTAATTAGATTTTCAACTACACACACACACAACGCATTTATTTAATTTAATTTAATTATAGAAACACCGAGCAGACAAAACACGTCCACTCGGTATGAAGATCCACACAACACTCTCCTTTCATTAATGAAAATTAATGTATCTTAATTCATTTTCATCTTAAAAAAGGAACATTTTGTTTCAGTTATAAATACATATCTTAAATCATATTCAAAATGAATCGAAAAATGCATATTTTATGACAGTTATAAAATTCTTAATTCAATTCAATTTCAAAATGACTTAAGGCTCTATTCCATGGGAAAAATTGACTGACAGACAAAAAAGACGAAAAGAGAAAATAATTATAAAACTCCAACTAAAAGACAAAGACAACGCTATTGTTTATTTATTTATTTAAAGCAAATTTAAAGCAGAAATTAATGCGATATTCTTTGGACAAAAAAAAAGTTGCTCTGACAGCTAAAAAGTGCTCGTTTTGCTCGAAACACGTGCGTTTTTGACATTACACATTCTTTGGAAATGATCTCGAGCACTTTTTTTTTGATCTCGAGCACTTTTGAAAAATCGAGATTTTTTCACAGATTTACCCACATATAAATTTTTAAATGCCAAAACAATATAAACAAAAACAAAACGCCATTTTGAATTTCATTTGTGAGCTATATTTTGTCGTAAATGTGTGAAATTATCAAAATTAAATAAAAAGTTAATAACAATAATTATAAAGGATTATAATAAGATAAATCTATATGTTTTAAAAGACTATACTATGAAATTTATGTTTGTGTAAATTGTGTAGCATAATAATTTGTATTTTATTTTCACCAATACATCGACAAAAACGAGCAATTTTTTTTTCGTATTCTTTGATAAAAAAAAAGTGCTCTTTTCTCTCATTTTGCAAAGAATATCACATAAGAAACCATAACCTTTTAAAAAAATCATTAATTATTCATTCTTGGAGTTTTTTAAATTGTGAATTAAAATTTAGGATTAAATATCACAATGTTAAACAAATCTGATTTTTATTTCAATTTAATTATAATTTTACCAAAATAATGAATATGAACTATTTGACCCTAATAATATATGGACTGTTTGATAAAATTGGTTGTGTGCGAAAATAATTTCTTGTCTTACACAAATTTTATGTAAAAGGCTGAGTCTGACTGCAATAAAAAGTATTCAATTTTATACTTTTTATGGCAGTCACACTACCACAAAACCAAATATTTTTCCAGTCAAAATTGACTGAGATAGCTTTCTGTTTCACTTACACTACTATAAAATCTATATAACGGTATCGCTTCTTCTCTTATTGACCATGTTTTATCGTTCACCGATAACTCTATTTCTTTTTTCAATCAATTATCTTCCGGTTTAGGATCTCATCATGACCTATTAGTATTCTCTACTAATTGTTACTCTCGCCCGGAGCCTTAAAGGTTTAGTTTTAGGGATTTTTCTAATATAGATGATTCTCATTTAGCACTAGTTTGTAGCTCTATTCCTTGCGATAACATTTTTTCTCTTGATTCCTTTACTAGTCAAATCCAGCTTTTCAATGGATTTATTAATTCAGTTTTCGATAGTTGCGTTCCTCTTAGATCAGTGGTAATTAAATCTAAATCTCCTCCATGGATGTCTGGAGGAATAATGGATGCAATCAGATTTAGGGTAGATAAATTTCGCTTATGGAAAAGATTAGGAGATAGATATTTTTGGTCTACAAACAAGCTCGCAATAGGGTAGTAAGATTAATTAGGGCAGCCAAAAGTACTTTTTTCCAGGATAAATTAGATCCATCTCTTCCTCCTAAAGTTTTTTGGCGTAATGTTCGAAATTTAGGTCTAGGCAGGTGTAGAAATAATGGTATTTTAGATTTTAAAGCTGAGGATATTAATTCTTATTTTATTAGCTCGAATCCAACTTTGGTTAGTCCTGTTGTTGATCTTAAATCTGAAGAGTGTTCTAACACTTTTTCATTTTCTAATATTTCCTTTGAGGAGTTACAGTCTGCTGTTTGGAAAGAAAAATCGGAATCTTCTGGTCTTGATAGGGTAAGTTTAAAATTGGTAAAACGAATTTTTCCTGTAGTCTCAAAATATTTATTACACGTTTTTAATTTTATCTTAACCTCTTCTTCGTTTCCTGAGCAATGGAAACTAAGTAAAATAATTCCAATTCCAAAAATAAGCAATCCTGTTGAGTTATCCCAATTTAGACCTGTCAGTATTTTAAGTTCCATTTCCAAAGCCTTTGAGATTGTAATGAAAAACCAAATTCAGTCCCATATAATTAATAATAGTTTACTTAATGTCTTTCAATCTGGTTTTAGAAAGTGTCATGGCACAAATACTGCATTATTATCAGCGATGATATTCGGCGTAGTATGGAAAACAGGGAACTGACTTCTCTCACTTTGTTAAATTTTTCAAAGGCCTTTGATTCTTTGAATCACAACATTCTCTATAACAAGCTTATCGCACAATTTAAATTTTCCCTTTCAGCTGCTAGATTAGTTAAAAATTATTTATCGGACCGTTCACAGACAGTTTTTTTTGGTAGTTGTTATTCTAATTTTCTTCCAGTTACTTCAGGTGTCCCTCAAGGTTCGGTACTTGGTCCTTTATTATTTTCTATGTACATTAATGACATAGAATCCTCGTTTCACCATTGTTCGTTTCACATTTTTGCTGATGATGTCCAAATTTATAGAAATAGTAAGTTAGATCAGCATTCTATTGTTAGTAATATTTCTCTGGTTAACGAGGATTTAGATAGAGTATATAATTGGTCTATTTCCAATGGACTTGTCTTAAATGCTAGTAAATCGCAATCTAATGTTATTTACAAAAAATCGTTAGATACGTTTTCGTTTCCTTGTATTAATCTTAATGGGTCAGTCATTCCGTTTTCAACTACTGTTAGGAATTTGGGGATAGTTTTTAACAAAACTCTTACATGGGGTGATCATTTAATAAAAGTTAGTAGAAAGGTAGTTGGTTTACTTAGTTGTTTGTATAAAGTGGTAGCAAAGACTATATAAAATACAAAGACTTTCCATTTCATACAAAATACGAGTAAATTATTTTGGGTACGACCAATTTTATTTTGGGTACGATCGCATCAAAGAAGCCTGAAATCCAAACCTTGTTATAGTAGTAAAATAATTGTATGAATTTGTTTCTCAATTTAAATTTTCTTCGTTTTAGAAGTTGCACTGTAAAACATCAGTTTGAAAATGTATACTTTTTTATGTTATTATGGGAAGTCTTTGTATATTTATAGTTTTTGGTGGTAGGGTTTACGGATAGTCAGTTTAAAAAGAGAATGTTTATGTCCTATCTCCTTCCACATTTTCTTTATGGTGATGTTGTCTTATTTGGTATGTTTCAGTAAAATATGTCTATTCTAAAAAGATGTTTTAATGCGTGCACTCGTTTTATTTTCGGAATTAGGAAATTTGACCAGTTATCACCCTATACTAGGCTTGTTCTTGGTTGTAGTTTAACTAGTTTTTATGAGTTTCGGATTTGCGCTTTTATTAGGAAGCTACTTAAAACTAAAGAACCAAATTATTTATTCAAAAAATTATTATTTAGCAGGTCGCATTACGCCAATCTACGATTGCTTCCTGCGAGAAATTCTTCTAGGTCTTTAAATTCATCTTTTTTTGTTAGAGGTATTTCTCTATGGAATTCTGTTCCATACAGTATTAGGAGTTTGAGATCTGCCGATACGTTTAAATCGAGGTTTCTTGAATGGCGTGTCTGAATGACAATATAATTAGTTTAAGTTAATTATTAAGATTTTTTTTTATATATTGTCTGATCCCTGCTCATCCTATTGTAAATGAGCTTGTACTCAAAATGGGATGTGCGTGCATGGTGTTGACCTTTTGTAGTAAAAAATTTACGAGGTTTTTATGCCTAATGGAAGTAATAATTTTTTTTACAAGTTGCTTCCATATGCGTTTTTCCTTCTTAATCAAAATTATAAGCAATATATAAATAAATAAATAAATATGTCACAATAGGCCAATATAGTCTGAGTGACGGATAACACTATATTATTGTCTCATTTTAATATTTAATGACAGTCAATTTTTCTCATGGAATAGGGCCTTTATGATATGCCATATGCATTTATAAAGTCACCTTTTTTATTTTATTTTAATACAGATTTTATGTCATTTTTAAAATGAAATTAAAACACCTATTTTAAGTCCAAAAAAACACTTTTTTAAAGTCAGCTTTTTTAATTCGGGTCCCCGTTATTGATACGTTTTCTTAATTTGATTGAGTTGTGCCGTTCAAAAATGAAACCGATTGATATATGACAAAATTTAATGAATAATCTCTCTTAAGAAATGTTTATCAATATAGGCCAAAATTGGTTAAACTTAATTTAAAAAAGGTGACCATGTATGCGGGTTAGTAAACTATGGTCTACAGAAATTTTGGAAATATAGAAGAGAACAAGAATAAAAGCCCAGTGACGTATTTATTGATAATCAGGTACAACAAATCGATTAGCAACTAATGTGTGACGATTAGTAATTAACTCTTTTATATAAAATCAGTTGTTTTCAATTTACTTATTTTAACGGATCCTTGATTCTTAACCTTTAGTGAGATACCCAAGGCGAGGTGGATGTTTTGTGTGTTTATCTTTTATTCTCCGCAAAAGTTCTTATGTTCAACTATGTCTGTACTAAGTGCTTTCGTCTATTATTACCGAAAACTATACCTGGTGTACATCACAAGATATTTCGTATTACTTGGAAAGAATCATCCGTAGCGAAAAAACTTTTTCAGGGGCCGACCAATCTCCAATTCAGCATTCTCAAACTTTTTCACTTGGCCCGGCCGCTCTTTGTCCTCAACGTCAAAATCACCACTTCTAAACCGCACAAACCATCTCTCGCACGTTGAAACCGATGGAACATGACTCGGATAAGTCTCGGAGACCAATCGATGTGCTTCAGCAGCACTTTTCTTCAAATTAAAGAAGTAAATTAAAACTTCCCGCAAATGCTGTTTTGTTAGCACGAAACTCGACATATTGAGAGCTCAAAAAAACTATGAATTTGACACTGCGACAAATTGACACATACTGAAAATTAAAGCTATAAGACGTAGCTTTGACATGAACATAGTCACAGTACTGCCTGATGCGTATAGCGTTAGTAACGCCATCTGTTATCAATCCCGCATTTTCAATTTGTACTCCTAATATATATATATATATATTATATATATATATATATATATATATATATATATATATATATATATATATATATATATATATATATATATATATCCCAATTTGAGTACAACTTATCATTTATATTGCCAAACGGATTTTACAATAGCGTCAGTAAACCTATTATTAGTGAAGTCGGAATAAGTGTTTTATAGTGTTTTTTACATCTTTTGTAAATAAACCACTGCAATTAAATAATTAATTAAGTTTATTTGAAATTTTAGAATTAATAAAATTAAAAATGTGTTTCTAGTGTATAGCAATTTTACAATACACTTAAATCCAAACAATAGTCAATACTCACATCATTTACTCCTTCCATATTTCGCCATTATCTAAATGGCCTGCTTTATACTGAACCCAACATTTTTTATTTGCTTTAAAGCATAAGCACAAATAACTACTACAGATAGCCAAACTATATGGATAAATCATGTATATAGACTGAAATAAGGGGAAATAATTGATATTACGATACATAAATATTTGTATATAAATTTTGTATAAAATATGATGAACTCATTTATATAGTACTGAATGAAATTAATCGCAGTGGCTTGAAACATTTATTTGATTTCATGTATGTATTTCAACTTAGTATTATAGATTTGATTGAATTTTATTTATCGTAATATCAATGGTAAAGGAATGAAAGAGAAAATAAAACTCAAATATATATCCTTTTCTTCCAGAGTACAATTAATTCCCCTTATTGCAGTCTATATACATGATTTATCCATATAGTTTGGCTATCTGTAGTAGTTATTTGTGGCATAAGCGTTCGACTGCTAATTTTATTTTCGTTTCATGCAGGGTTTACAAAAATCAGCTTTCAGTATGTGAGTTAAAATTGTATCTTTTTTTAAAATGTCTGAAAAATTATTTCGTAAAATTACACTAAACACTTTCAGTCTTACACATTACAGATAAAAGAAAACCACAATTTAAAATTTAAATTTTTGTTCTGCACTTAATATATCACTAACTTATCACTTACAATAGTTAATAAAACTAGTTTTAAAATGGAGTTCATGATTAATGTACCCACGCTAAGCAAATGAACAAAATGTTTCATCTATTAAATGTTTTTTTTGCGACGACGAACAACTCAAGAATACCATATAAATAGTCATCTTTTTCCCGCTAATTTATTTTAAAGCATGGTTTCACTTTTTTTGAAATATCGACATTATTGATGAGTTCAATTTGCCACTTTGACAGTGATAACTTACAAAACATCGCTTTAAGGGTATTAAAGTGGCACTCTAGCTTTGTTCAAATTATTATATGTGCCGTTCGAATAAGCAATATCAAGTATAACCTACTCTCTTTTTATCAAACGTGATGTTTTATTAAATTTTATTTAGTGTATAAGTCGGTGTTAAATTAAAGTTTATGAAATTGGCCCATTTATAAACAATCTATCATTGTTAAATTAGCAAACCTACATAAATTATTTCCGTCTCATTCACTTTTTTAATAATAAATTAAGTATATTGAATTCAGATTTAAGTGGCTAATTCAACTTTAATTGGTATATTATTGCTCTGAAAGAAAACCTTTTATAAAATTAAATTATATACATAGTATACAATGATAATACTAATTCAGTTATCATAATTATTGCAATAAACTTCACTTATTAAAACTCTACTGCGTAGCTAAAAAATTACTAGTTAACGTTCATACAATCCGCAGGAACATAAGCGGGAATATAGAGTTTCTATAAATAGGACTTTGTTTAAGTTATAAAGTTCTAATGTCTTGCTTAGTTTTATGACATAAAAATATATATTTTAAAAATAATATTTATATTAATTAGTTATATATCGTATAAATACTTCATATGACGTGTAACGATGAAACCTTCATCGAAAATTTATTCAAAATATTTTCCTCAGTGCTGAGTAATACACTTGCAAACAGTAAAATTTATTTATTTCACAGAGGCTAGTATATAAATATATTTAACCATTTTTAGGACCTTAATTCAGCATTTGATAAAATTCAAAATAAAAATGAACAACATTTTTCGAATTTGACAAAATATTCGTTTTGTATATGAACTAGTGCTAAATTAAACATAAACTAATATCTAAAATAAACAAATATGTTAATATATTAAAAACAATCGCCTTATGCCGATAAAGACAATTCTTCATAAGGAAATTTGCCAATGACTAGTTGTTTCAGAAAAATTAACAACGAATTTGAACATTTTCTGTAAAATATGTGTTAACAATAAGAAATTGGCGATTTAACCATTATTTTATGAAAATCAAAATTTTACTTAACACTTTTTGGGGATACATCCCACATTTTTTTCTGTGTAGATTCTCGAAATATAATCACCCTTGTAGTAGTAAACATTTTAGTAAAACATCATTAGAGCTAATATGTTTTACTGGTTCGAACCCTTCAACTTTAATTGTCAACAGAAATTCTACGGACATCAACCACTATCGAACCTATATCCACTATCGAACATATTCATTAATCTGCTATTATTTAAACTCATAATCTTTAAAAATGAAACCATGGTGATTTCAAATATTTCATTCATTCCTCTTAGTAAAATAACGAAACAGCATCCAGATCGAATTGTTGCGAATGAGTTCAACCTTATAAGACAGCTTAATTGTATTTAAGATTCGTTTACTCATTTTGTTTCGATGCAGTAGTGATCTACGTTAAAATTCTATTTCAATAATGTGCTTCTGGAATAGGAAGGATGGAATAACCGATTGAACATGAATTGACATTCACACTCAATACTATATAATTAGGCATCTGCACTAAAATGTACAACTAAAATAATGAATGCGAAACGCCAGTGTTTTCAAACCAGTTTGAGGTTTGAATAAACACAAGTCATAATAATATAAAACATTTGTAGCCAACAGAATAAAAACTGTATACAATTAGCAGCTGCGAGGGATTAGTTCACATGTCTCAGTTTACACATTGCATTAGAATGATGCATTGCTTGACCAATATTTTATACACTTACTCGATTTTATTGAGATGTTGTTTTTTTCACAGGAGTTACTGTATCATGTACCCAATTTCGGAATTCTGAAACTTTACAAACGTATTTGGAGAGGGCAAATAATTAAATTGAGTTATACCACTAAGGTGTTCTCAATTTGGATGGTTACGGCAAGTCGACTCTATAGAGGCCTATATGCTTGTATCAAAAGTACTTAGACTCGGAATGTGTAGAACAATCTAACCTCTTCCACTCCAGTTAGTAATCCTCAAAGAGAAACAGTGCCTCCTACTTATTGGGCCCTACTCCGAGTCTCCAAGCTACATCAAGATGGACTTTTCAGATAAATTAGTCATAAATATAATTACTGAAATGAAACTAACTAAAGTTGAATTGTGATGGTAATGAAATGACAACACAACACATCGGATCTAGTATTGAAAACAATGAGAAAATTGCGATTACTCATAGTGATGACGTAAACGTACTTTTATTTAAAATTCTAAATAAGCCAAGTCTAGCTTGATCGCAAAGTATGAGATTCAATCCAATCGACTAGTTTTATGAAATGGTTGTTCTTGATGGTGGTTTTTACAGGACCAATATAGAACATGAAATTGTTAAGAGAATTTTGGACGCCCAGGAGCTATTTTTTCGAGTATCGCTATTCATAATGATTTGTCATAATAAATGTGAAACAGTAAGCACAGTATGACAACTTGTGTGACAGCCAACGATTAGCTACATAAAAAACCACAACTTTGTACAATGAGGGCTAACCAATTATCGCACATAGCAGTTACGCTATGAACAGTTGAATTTATAAAATTTTATTCTCAAAGCATTTATAGATATTTCAAATCCGGCTAAAATCAACACATCCATTTACGAAGTGGATAAAAAGTTGCAGCATCTGCTACGTACGAACATGAGAACTTATTGTAAGTGAATTGAGATTTCTGATATATAAAAATGCAGATTTAATGGAACGATAGATATATTTCAAATAAATTACGAACACTTAAATGTGGCAGATCATTTAATTTGAGCCGGCACAATAGATGATAGTTGAAGGCGAAGGTATGCCTTTTCACTTTCGATATTCGTCAAGTATTTCGTTCGAATGTCAACAAATTTTGCAAATGCTAACTCACACAAACGCGAGTTTTTGAACGTTAACAACTTTTTCACGGCAATGTTAGCCAAATCTGGGTACCGGCCGAGCGCATGAATCCAAAAGTTTTCCAAATTTTTCGATTTTTCGAATTTTTTTTTCATCGTCTCATCACCTCGCAATGTAGTCAGCATGTTGTTTTCGTCATCCGTTAACATCGATGAATCCGTTTGTGGGGTCGAAAAAGGTGTCCGTATCCATTGTAAGTTGTTAAATTCGTCGGCTGAGAATGGCAAATATTTATCCAGATCGTTGCATATTTTGGTTATATATTCGTTAAAATTGTCCGGCATACCGACTCCAAGGTTGCGTAGCGAATGGGTCGTTGGTAGTTTTTCTTTAATCGCCATAATCTCGTTGTATACATCAAATATTGAATTATCCGGTTGATTCAATCGTACATACAAATCGTTATTTAAAATGTGTATAACGTTTGTGATTAACGAATAATCGGGAAAGATGTCTGGGCCACGGAACACCTTAAACGAATAAGGCAAGGTTTCTGTATACGACAACCAGTAGTCGTTCGTGTGGAAAAACAACTGCTCAAAACCAGGATAAATATCGTCGGTTGTGTTTTTATACTCTTGTGTTTTCGTATTAATGAGCTTAACCATCGATTCGAATGCATCGGGTAGATATTGCTTAACAAAGCCAGCTCGTCGCATCAAATTATACGTTAACTTTATGCCCGGTAAATAATTTTGTCTCATCGTATTCGATGTCACACTTATTCCAACACACTTAGTCCAATCGATCCTATCACTAAAATACCAATTTAAATCGTTGTTGAAGAATGTGTGCGGTTTAGCAAATAACAAATCTTCGTGGATTTTTTTTTCGAATACGTACCGCACCATAACGATGAGAATCGTAAAATTTTCGAAATCGTCGAAATCACCAATCTGCATTGTATAGTACGGGCTCGCATTGACACGAGCCAATAGTTGTTTTTCAACATCGTCGCCCATTTCTAGTATCTCGTAGCGAAAGTTTTCGACACCATAATTCAGCCAAAATTTTTTCGCAGGCACCCGACATTTTCGTTTAAACGAGACAAATTTGGACCAATTTTCATCGAACGTTCCGGCCAAGCCCGATTTAACAATCGACCATGATTTGCCAAATGTTTGTTCGTCATCGGTCATCGCCTCCGGTTGTACAGGTGCAACAACAATATTTGTAATATTTTTCGTTTTGATGATAGAGTCTTTGCGGCTAGACGGTTTTACATTGGCTGGATGCTTTTCACTGCAATGTGCTTTCAATTTGTTGGCATACTTAAATGTACTTTTACAGTGTGAGCAGCGATAATTTTTTTTATTACCGCTTTGTTGTCCGACTTTCACATTCACTTTATTCACATTTTGCTGTTTGGAACTCATTCTGGAAACACTATGCACAGGTTTGTTTATAACACGTAAACATCGGCAAAACACAACTTGACAAAAGTACTCACGACTTACAACAGAGCTCTATCGATTTACAGAATGTGGTAAAATCGTGTTATCTTATCTCGATTATATTCGAGTCGTCAATAACATTAATATTGTGTACATCTATATCGCCGACCATTTAGTGACGTATACGTTGATAAGTGTACATAAAAAAAATTAATTGCATATTTACCACTGATTCGAATCCAAATAGTGGTTTTTCATTTGTTTAGGATGATGTGGATGAGAACACCGACGACCGGGTGATACGTTCGCAGAAATAGGGTCCCTATGTCAAGAAACTCAACTGAAATCTAAAAAATCTTATAGATTTTCGAGAGTATGCCCCTATACAGTATAATTGGAACAGATAATCCGTTGTGTTACAGTAGCAACATGCCAATTGAACACATGGACTGTGGACAGAGCACAGCAAATGTGTCTACTATATGTGAACTAAACTGAAAGTCAAGAACATTGACTAACGCCAACTACATGATACATGATATGACTACAGTGTTGTAAAGGTTAACGTCGAACGAAGATGTAATCGTTCAACAAACGTCCTAGAATCGCTTCTATATATGGTCTATCAACTTATATTGAAAATTAAAACACACTTTTTCGGTGGCATTTATTTTTTATTTATTGCCTGAATTGGCAAACCCAAACCACATGACGTCATCCAATTTGCCCCGGTACAATAGATGATAGTTGAAGGCGAAGGTAAGCACTTTCACTTTCGCTATTCGTCAAGTATTTTGTTCGAATGTCAACAAATTTCGCAAATGCTAACTCACACAAACGCGAGTTTTTGAACATTAACAGCTGTTTTACGGCAATGATTGCCAAATCTGGGTACCGGTCGATTGCATGAATCCAAAAGTTTTCCAAGTTTTGCTCTATTTCGAATTTTCTTTTCATTTCCTCATCACCTCGTAATGTAGTCAGCATGTAGGTTTCGTCGTTTGTTAAAATCGGTGAATCCGTTTGTGGGGTCAAAAACGGCATTCTTATCCATTGTAAGTTGTTAAATTCGTCCGCCGTGAATGGCAAATACTTATCCAGACCGTTGCATATATTCGCTATACGTTCGTCGAAACTATCGGATATGTTAACTCTTAGAATGTGACATCGTATCGAGCGAACCGTGGTCAGTTTTTCTTTTATCGCCATTATCTCGTTGTATACATCAAAAATTGTTTTATCAGGGTGATTCAAGCTCTCACACAACTCATTATTCAATATTTCTAATACTTTCACGATTAGTGCATATTCAGGTAAAATTTCGGGTAACCGAACCGCTAAAAACATGTCCGTTAAGTCTTTAGCATGCGACAGCCAAAAGTCGTTTGTATGGAAAAAAAGCTGTTCAAAGCCTGGTTGCATGTCATCCGCCGAGTTTTTAAATTTTGGAACCTTTGTATTGATCAGTTGAACCATCGAGTCGAATGCATCGGGAAGATGTTGCTTTACATAACCGGCTCGCCGCATCAAATTATACGTTAGTTTTATGCCCGCTGAATAACTTTGTCTCATCGTATTTGAGGTCACACTTATTCCAACACACTTAGCCCAATCGAGCCGATAGCAAAAATACCAATTTAGTTCGTTGGTAGCGAATCTATGCGGTTGAGCGAATAACAAATCTTCGTGGATTTTTTTTTCGAATACGTACCGCACCATAACGATGAGGATCGTATAATTTTCGAAATCGTCGATGTCACCAATCTGCATCGTAAAGTACGGGCTCGCATTGACACGAGCCAATAGTTGTTTCTCAACATCATCGCCCATTTTAAGTATTTCGTGGCGAAAGTTTTCCACACCATTATTAAGCCAAAATTTTTTTGCCGGGACCCTACATTTTCGTTTGAACGAGACAAATTTGGACCAATTTTCATCGAACGTTCCAGCCAACCCTGATTTAACAATCGACCATGATTTGCCAAATGTTTGTTCATCGTCGGTCATCGCCGGTTGTACAGGTGCAGCAACAATATTGGTATTATTTTTCTTTTTGACGATAGAACGTCTGCTGCGAGACAGTTTTACACTGGTTGAATGCTTTTCACTGCAATGTGCTTTTAGTTTGTTGGCGTACTTAAATGTACTTTTACAGTGTGAGCAGCGAAAATGTTTTTTATTATCGCTTCGTTGTCCGACTTTCACATTCACATTAACTTGATTCACATTTTGCCGGTTAGAACTCATTCTGGAAACACTATACACAGGTTTATTTATAACACGTTAACATCGGCAAAACACAACTTCACAAAAGTACTCACGACTAACAACAGAGTTTTATCGATTTATTGAATATGGTATAAATTCGCGTTATCTTGTCTCGATTATATTAACAAATTTATTGCGCAGCAATTCAATGAATTATTATATACATTGATAAGCGAAAATATTCTCGACACGTATATTGACATAGGGCTTTAAATCTCTTTTCATTTAGCAGGACTGAGCCCAAAATCTGTCTTGATCCAACCGATGGGATAAATGAATCGCTGTTCGAGAGTAGAATTCATTTCACCACTCATATTATGTATAAGTATTATAATAAACTGTCAGATGACATAATGCTGATATTTATGACAGTTGTCCAATAAAATCGTCTAATAAAAATCATCGTGGTGATTGTATTATTCAAAAGGAATCTCAAACAGAATTGTGTGTAAAATATTTCATCTAATCATCACCAGGGGCACTACTATCGCTACAAAGCATATATTTCAGCTGAGAAATTTTTGTACCCAACATAATTGTTGGAAGTATATCATCAAACAAGCATGGACAACTATTATCCCCTGATGGCGTGCGCATCCCAATTAACCGAACAATATTGATATCCTTCTGTAATTGGAAATGGAAGTTATAATCGGCCAGTGGCGGAGTTTAAAATCAACTGTCTGGTTGACATTGTCAATTATACTTTTCAAAATGCTTTACTTAACTGCAATATCGTGAAACATCAATTATTCAAAACTTCTAAATGCTGCACATTTGTTGCTGCACAATTATTAGAAGCTGAAGGCAACAAAGGTCAACTGCAACATAAGCTAACCCAACTCGATGCCAAAATCACAAAAATCGAGCAACTTTATGAGGAACGTTTAGTGGATGCTACTCCTAATGATGAAGTTACGATGGCATACTTCAGCAATGATTACTCCTCAACATTGATCAACAAATTCGAGATACTGAGATCCAGAATCAACAACGTGCTGAATAAACTTAAATCAATAGAACATGAAGTCAAACTGAGACCGATTGAAATTTCACATTTTCATGGGGATTCTATAAAATGAGCATCGTTTCATGACCTATATAGAAGGATTATTCATGAAAACGACGGCATAAGTGAAACGATTAAAATGCACTAACTCAAAACTACGGTACTCGGGAGCGCGAGCAGATTAATAAGCCACCTTGAAGTTGCTGGTGATAAGACCAGAGATGCATGGCAACTGTTGGTAAGCCGTTACCAAAATAAACGGCAAATGGCGTCCATCCACGTGAACGCGATGCTGAATTTTCCAGCAATACACTCGGAATCAGCCACAACAATTAAATCATTACACGATTTATTGACCGAGAGCTTACATGCCATTTAATGGCACTTGGGCATACTATCATTGTCTTGAAAATACATTATAACTCCAATAGTTATTAAAAAATTGGATAATATTCGAGATGTCAATAGCGGATGCTAGAGAAATTCTAACACTAGAAGAATTTCTCAAATTCCTAGAACGGCGATTTCGAGCGGCGATTTCAGAAGGGACCAAATCCTAACCTATAAGTCGCAGTTTTCGAACACCTGATCCGCCAATATAGCACGGGTCGCCATGTACCTATAGAAAACCCTTTGTATTATGCAAAAAGGAGCATGAATTAAGAGACTGTATAAATTTCCAACAACAGTCCACTTTAGAACGTCCGACATTCGATAACAAGATCGATAACGAAGATCGATAACACTCCAAAAGGGGAGGGAGACTAACAGTTAAGGATAACGAATCAGCTAGTAAACCAGTATGACCAGTTAACTTGTGCATTATTGGCCACAGTACTGGTTGGAATACAGACTGGAAAACAACAACCAAAATTATTACGGTTGTTAATATATCCTCGCTCCCAAATTCCAGTCATTACTGAGCAGGCGTTCAAGCTAATTAAACCACGAACGAAGAAAACATATATGGAAATTGGAGGTATCAATAACGAAAGCGAAGTCACCACTGCCCCAAAATCAATCACCATCCGTGTACAAGCGCGATTTTCATCGAATTTAATCTGAGAAAATGGGTCATCAACGGTCCCCAACTCCTAGAAGTTGTAGATCCAGACTCGAGATCCTTTCAGTCTATCATATCAAAGTCAGTAAAAACGAATCAAAGTCAGTAAAAACACTGGGTTTAATTTGGAATCCAGGCACCGACACGTTTGAATTTAAGGTGAATATCAACACCAAAACTGGAGAAATGACCAACCGTAAAATGTTATCTAAGTCTTCAAAATTATTTGATCCACTAGGCTGGTTATCTCCAACTACGATAAAGTCAAGGTTTTAATGCAAACCCTATGGTTCTCTGGCGTTACTTGGGATCAAATACTGTCAAAAGACATCGAAAACACATGTCAGCAATATTACATATCCATCCCAAAGTTGGAGGAGATAAAAATTACGAGGTGGATTAAATTTGATCAATCTCTACAAGGAGAATTGCATGGATTTTGTGATGCCTCCGAAGTGGCTTATGCAGCTGTGGTATACTTCAATGATAGAGCATCAAATAAATCAACTTTATTAACATCAAAAACAATCAGCCAACAGCCTAGCGGATTGTGCATCCAGAGGTATCAAAGCAACTCAATTAATGACAAATAATTTATAGTGGAACGGACCCAAGGTTAGTTTTGAGAAAGCAATCACGCTAGTGCCAAAGATAGTAGAAGAAATTCTATTGATCAATTGGAACTAAAACAACGTGTATTGAGTGCAGGTACGGTAACATCAGACAGTGTTATTGATTCATTATATCTCAAATACTCAAATTTCATGGGTCATGGTATATGTAACGAGATTTATCAACACATGCCGAAAAATGGTATAGTAAACAAGCAAACTGAAACAGCAAACATCCAAACTGAAATTCGTAATCTTATGAATAGAAAGGGAACATCTAATAAAAGTAACATAAAATCTTTGTCTCCATTCTTACAAACGCACTTTGGAACAATTATGAGAAACTTCCAATGAACCATCTAATAGTTAAAATTCTAATTCAAAAAGCCCATGAACAAACGATGCATGGAAGAACACAATTGTCTTTAGCTCATCATTGAACAAGATATTGTATTATACACTGTCGAAATTTAACACATTTAATATCCAAATGTTTCAAATGTCATCGATTCAATGCTAAATTTGGAACACAGCTGATGGGAAATTTACACCTGGAATACAATACATTAGATTCAATTATGCAGGACTACTTCTATTCGTACAACAAAGGGAAGAGGCCATAAAGCGCACAACGGCTATTTATCAATAGTCGTAATTGTATAACAACCCATATATAATGGGCCCTAGTGGTCATTGTACTGGAATAACTTCCGCCTTCTTTAATTTTTTCCCCTACCCTGGTAAGTTCTTTAGCTTCATCGAAAAGACGTCGAGACTAAAGTGTTAATGTTATATTGAAATGGCGGAAAAACTTTATATGCAATACCAACCTATACAAGGCCCGTATAATAGAAAATTAATGACGACCAATTGTCCATAATCGCCAATTTTAACAAGACATTTGACAAGTGACGTACATCATTTTGAATACGACATTAATAGTTTGAAAACCCTGTTTTAAGCAGATCATTAACATTTTGCCCTGTATAATAATTTTCCTGTTGGAATTCTGGTAATTTTGCAGGTCGAATCTTCTTCTGATCGATGCTTGGCGGTGAAACGACTTTTTCATCTGATGTTTGTCTCGGAAACGGTTTATAACTAGCTTCAATGTGCTCTGCACATCATCGTATTTCATTGGAAGCAGGTGTTGTCTTTGCCAGATTTTTGCTTCCCTTGTGGTCTCGTACTTTATGACTGTTTAGGGTTTGTTGTAAATAACTTTCCTCATCTGTTACCGTGATTTGGGTTTCTTAAGTCTTATTTTATAAGAAGTGTATCTTATTTTCTGGCCATGTTTGATAAACGGGTTTTCCACCATATAATTTGTTCTGATATAATCAAGAAATCAAATCACTAAGAGATTTTAAAAATTTCCCAAAATGGTTTTGGCACTTAACGATAGGATCGTTAGTCGTCAATTGTTTAACGGCCTGGTATTTTCTTCCGGTTTGGGACTCACTGCACTTTCACTTGTCTTATTAAGATGGTGATTCCACCATGTTGTAGTGTGTGAGTTGCATTTTTTAACAAGTTTTACAGGACATTGTTGGAAGCAGCACGTGACCGAACCAGCGTACTTGCTGTCCTTTGCATTAAATTTCTGATCTTGTGATTGAAAAGAAATGCCATCAACGTCGCGTTTTGGGTCTTATATCCGCATGATTCTCCTCTTAAATGTTAGAAGCCATTTGCAAGATATTTTGATTTCAGCAGTAGAAGATATAAAGCCCGAGGCAAATCTTGATATCCTCTCCCACAGTATTACCGTGTGTAATGAAAGTTTTGGCCTGTGATAAGACCACCAGATAATTGTCACTGCCTACGAATTTTGTTGACGACCGATACGATCTTACGCCCAGGACAACCCGAGCTCGCTCTTTTGAAATCAACACTTGGTCAATTTGCCTTCGGAATGTTTTACGTGGATGTGTCCATGTTTCCAAATGGATGTTTTTATGAGGAAAGAATATATACTGACCACTTTGAGATCACGAGCGATCGCAAAGTAAATCATTTCTTTCCTCATTTTCGGTTGCAGTTTAGTATCGAGAGTACGGACCTATATTATTAGATAAGTCGGTGTGATTTCTGTCAACTCTAGCATTAAAGTCACCAATCACCAATCTGACATCATGCTCGGGTATAGAGCCCATCAGATTATCCAAATAATTGTAAAATGAGTCTTTATCTTGGGGTTGGCTTACATCAGTGGGCGCATGTACACAGACAATTGACAAGTTGGGTATTCTCATGTGCAAGCGAAGCTTACACATTCGATTATCGACTGCCTGAAAGTCCAGTACAGCCTTTTTTACCTGTGACCCAAAGAGAAATCCAACTTCAAGGTATCCGAAGTTATCTCCACTCTTTAGCAATGTATAGCCTTCGGACACATGGTCTCCACTTTCAGGCCATAAAGTTTCTTAGAGCGCTACGAGTTCCAGCCGATACTGTTTCAAACTCATGTGATAAGGTCGACAAACACGCCATGCCGTCTATAAAAAACATAAGAGTGATTATTGAATGATTTGTCAATGTAAGTTACATAACTTAAGTGATCAAATGTGTTATCTTATCTTGACTGCTCGTTCGTAATTCTATAAATAATTTATCGATTTAAAAACAAAATTTTATTCTACTTGAAGTTGTAAACACTCAAGAAAAAATTAGTTGGAACTAGTTTTTAGCGGCATTTATGCCAATCGAACCATTTGCTGTATTCTCCACGTATCTCGACATCACTGCATGTACCAATCATTCAACATACCGCATCAGTAGTCAACAACTTTACTCCGACGTATTATGTGCACCACCACTGGTTTATAATTTAAATAATAAATATTCATAAATTTGGTGATTCACCAAACTCTGTACAATACAAAGTATACACAGTAAACGAGACGAATCAAATCACGTGTTACAAACATGGAAACGAAATTGATTGACGTAATCGAATAAAAAAAACTTTGATAAAATATTTTGCATTTTATTGAACATACTGTGGTAACACATCATCATAGTGTTGTAGCATTATTGGCTACAACAAATTTAAAAAATGCAGCTTCACTCAAGCGCGCATGCTTGAACGTGAGCAGATACTGCATTGCACGTTTCGATATATTCGGATACGATTCATATATCTCAATCCAAAATGTTTCCAGCCTCTGGTAGTCGTACGAGAATTTTTTTTGTAAATTTTTCCTCAAGCTCATTAGTTCCGCATACTCCTCGGCATTCGCGGCCAAATCAGCCGGCACATTATACACATTAAATTTGAACGGATTTATAATCCACTCGCACGTTTGAATATCGCTTTCCGTAACGGGCAAGTAACGATGCAGGTAATTGCTTAAATTTTTCAAACTTGTTTGTATTCCCAACATTACGCTCGGATTGATTTGTATCGATGGTTCCGCCAAAAATTGTTGTAGATTTTGATACGAACTTACCGGAGCGTGCCACCCAAATTGATCCTTCATCATTTTTAACGTATCGATCATTGTTTCGAATTCACTGTAAATTTGAAATATGGATGAATCGTGTGCGAGCATTTGTTGATAAAATCGATCGAAATGCTGGAATATGTCGGCCAAAAAGGCGAGACTGCATAGCCAATCTTTATCCCTCATATTACCGTCAAACCCTTCCCTCATCTCGAACAGTTGAGTAAGAACATTTCCGTACGACAACCAATATCGATCGGTGCGTAAAAATATTTCCTTCGCCACATTGTCCATCCCGGCAGTAAATAAATCCGGTTCCGTAGTTTTCCGATGATTTATATAATCCAGTGCTTCGTTAAGTACTAGACACAAATCGGCCGACAAGTGATGCGCAATATATTCGGCCCGCCGTGTAAAATGGTATGTTAGTTTTATGTTTAGCCCCCTTTCCGTTATCAATGTCATTATATCGGCCAGTGTTATCGATTCGGCTCGTACACCATCCAAACTAATTCCCACCCATTTATTGATGCCTAATCCGGCTGCCGTAATTATATCAAAAATACCGTGAAGTATATCGGCCGCCGATATATTGCTTATATTATTTTTGGTACAAAGCACATCTTCTTGAATCACATTTTTAAACTTGTATCGCACTGTCACAATCATAAAAGAACAATTACGTATGTCCAAGGTTTCGTTCACCTGCAAATGGTAACACGGGCTCTCTTTGATTTGTTTCAAAATATTACTATTGGTTGCATTCATAAACGCTCCATTCATTGATGTAGACGGAATATCTCTATTCGGATTATTATCTCGTCGTACCACCACAGCCATGCTCATACTTGTTGGTTGTTCACTTGTCGTTTGGGTTCCAGTACTTCTCGTACTTGTCGATGTTGGATGTACGATCCCGTTTGTTTCTGGTTGGCTGCCACGAATAGTTCTACAAATTTGCTCGACACTTTCCTTATCTTCTACAATATCCATAAGTTTGTTGTAGAATTCACGGTGGTCGGTTAAAATATGTGTCAACATAGAGATCTCGCGTTTATATTTGCGTTCACAGTGCGGCACCGGACAATCATATTTCAACGGTTCGATGTCGGTTGTTTTTGTATCACGATCCTCGGAAACTTTACGCTTCTTATTGTTAGATTGATCATTATTGGTCATGTTTTACACTACATTCAACTAGTACGTCTTCACAATATAAATTCTCTTGAAATACTAAATGTAAATGTCAAAAGTATTTATTGATAAGTGAATAGCGCGAAAATAAAATAATAAATTACGTCATTAAGCTAGTCAAGAGGCGAACAATTGACGCTTAGATGATAACCACAAATTGATGTAATCGCGAAAATTTGCGCGGTTTCGCCTAAATGTTGTTATGCAAAAGTAATCATTCTGAATATCAGTGGATTTAAACCTTTTGTGTACTTGCTCAATCATAGTGGTGTCACAAAAGCTCACTTCTCTCTAACAGTAATATCGGATCTGATCAATACCAACTGAGTCATTGCGAGAGTTTATTGGATAACAAAGCTTACCGATGCCACCTTCACTGTAATGCGTCGTGCAGCGAATTCCAATCAATACAGTACAACCTGTAACTTGGGAGAACGGGTTTAGCATAAACAATAACGATCAAAATCATAACCGTACACTGTCAACTGAAAGAGTGAGAAAGGAGGGATAGGGCGAGAAGCTGCCATTAACTAAAACGGGGACATTTTGATAAAACAAGAGGCTTAGATAAAACTCATTCTTTTGTTTGGAGATGGCTTGTTCCATTGGATCATGACCATAAGTTTGAACAAACACAACCTACAGGTTTTAATCTGATCGTAATAGTTCTGTAGTTGGAATTTCCACTCATTCAAGTTCTAAAACGAACAAAAAAATCGGATATTGCAAAAACATCAGTGACCTCCCGCTTAAGTACCCGGAATGATGAACTTTGCGCGATCGTTCAAGATCTTAAAATGGCAAGTACATTCTTTCCTCATAAAAATATCATTTGGAAACATCGACACATTCACGTAAAAAATCCCAAAGCAATGTGTTGATCTTGTGTTGACCATGTGTTGATCTTAAAAGAGCGGGCTTGGATTGTCCAAGACATCAGATCGTAGACAGTGACCATCATCTGGTTACTGCAAAGCTATATACGATGGAAATTTTCGTACAAGTCAAGGAGAACAGGGGAATAAACAACGCGATTCTTCTGTGAAGGACTCATAAATGAAGAAAGGCAACGAAAATATCAAGATCATGTCAGTAATAGCATAGCTCGGTCACGTTCATCGTGCTGATCCGAACCGAATCATACAGTGATCTTTAAAGAGAGAGCCACCTTTCGGTAGGAGAAAAAGTCGCTGACGGCGATAATGGCTTCACGGCGTAGAGAGCGATCTGGCATCTTTTAATTGCAACCTGTACCCTGAATAAAAAATTGACAAAGTAGGGCACCACGAGTGAGAATTCTTCAAACTTCACCGAGACCTTCCGGTGCAGTTTTTTAAATTTAAAAATAATACATATCAGAGAGGTAGTTCCGAGTAAGATATTAGAATGAATACTCCCAATTAACAAGAATAACCACAAGGAAGTGTTCTTAGTAGGAGTACCTCAAGGGAGTGTTTGGACCAATCCAGTCTCTCCTATATACAGGAGATATACCAATTACAGAAGCAACAATAGTGACTTTTTCCGATGACATGGCATACTTGCAACGGAAAAGAACATCAATAACTCCACTAGTAAATTACAGAGGGCTACAAACCTTATAGGTAATTGGGCAGAGAAATGGCGACTTAAATTAAATGAAACATAGGTCACCAAATAGATGTGGCCAACGAGATTATGTATCTGATCACTGGAACGTACAGCCAATGCACGCGTCTGGGTTTCAGGCTTCATGATCTACCAAATGACTGTTTGCATTTTCAGTAAATGTTGCATGCTTCATTGCATTTCTCTTCTATATGTTTTTTCCAAGTAATCTTCCGATCTAACTAGACCCTCAGATACTTGACTTCCGCAGAGGGTGGGATTGTATGAGCTCCAATTTTTGGAAGACTAAAGTTTCTCAGAGTCCTGCATCTAGTGAAAAAGATAATTTTAGTTTTCATAGGATTGACTGATATACCCTTTCAGTCAACCCTATGAAAACTGAGATGGTCCTCTCTATGTTAATCACGGTTTGATTGTGATCATATATTACATCCGTATACCTACGACAGTGGAGACGGAACCCCACCTTGAGGACACCTCTTTTGGGCTTTCACCGTCATCGTATCACTACCTAAGTCAGCAATAATTCTCCTCGACTTAAACATCGCGCTAAACCACAGAACAAGTGTGATGTTTATGCCATTATTTTCAGCTGCAGAGATCATTGCATTGAAGAATGGATTGTCAAACGCGCCTTCGATATTCAGAAACGCTCCCAAGGCAAATTCTTTGCTGTCCAGTGATTTTTTAAAACGTCCAACGACTTCATGGAATACTGTTTCAACAGACTGCCCTTCTGGTACACGTGTTGTTTGGAGTGTATGGGATTTACTAATAGTGCATTATCCCTAAAGTACCTATCAGTCAGTCTCTAAGCATTTAAGGATAAAAGAAGACAGTCTGATAGGTCGAAAGCGTTTTGTATCCCGAAAGATGGGAAGCCTAGGTCACACCTAGGCTTCCCATTTTTCGGGGTGAATACTACCTAGGCTTCCCATCTTTCGGAATGACATCTTTTGGTCACACCTAGGCTTCCTATTGTTCGGGATGAACTTCGGGATAACTTTTCTCCATGATCTTGGACTGTATCCCAGGGCCAAGTTGTCTCTGAAGATATGTTCAAGGTGGTCTAGGATAATTTCCAGTCCTTCATGTAGGAGACCTGGGAATATCCCATCTGGTCCTGGTTCCAATCTCTGAAAATTGGTTTTTGGTGTGGGACTTGATTCCCATCAACTTCATTAGAATTCTCACTTTTCATGATTTGTACTCGTGTGAGTTTCATCAGGTTTCTCTAGAGTTCCGATAGTGACCTTCATGTTCTCACATATAACTTTCTTGAGTTTAGCGGTTGAGCCTTACGGCACTTCCTCACAGAAAGATCTCCATTTCGACATTTTTTTACTTTGCATACATTTTTTGTACTCGTTGTTAAGATTTGGGACAACTCCCAATCTACCGTTGAACCGGTTTTTCGTGGCTTTGTTTAGCTTTTACCTCAGTCTGCCCAATTCTCTAGTCCACCATGGTGTCCCAGTTCTTTTAGGCTTACTTACAGGACAGCTCTTCTCATAGGCGCTTATTATAGTGCATCTTCAAGTTTGTCAGCTGCCCTTTCCATTCCCCCGCACTTTCTGATTTTTATTTCTGAAGATAGAAGTGACTGGTTGAGATGGAGTCTGCAAAGTTCCCAATCCGTGTTCCTATATTATCGTTGGTTAGACAGAAGGGGATGTAGCGATGTTCAGAGAAACTAACGCCATCTAAGACCATCCAGACTCTGTGAGGCAAGAGTAATGTCAATTACTTCTTGCCTTGAGGATGTCTATTGCCCACATTTGCGATGACTCTAATGCTGTAATAAAATCTTGAGTAGGAGCATGAAGTTCCAAATCATATGGGAAATAGACAGAGATCACTAGAACCTCACGTCGAATGCCTTGTTATGACGACTGCTGTCATTACAACAAATATCATTTAGGAGTCTGTAATTCATGTTATTTAGTAACAAAAACACAGGCTCTATGTCTCAAGCAGGTGTCACTAACTAGGAGAGAAACTGAGGTCCCTGGCTTGAGTCCTTTGATTTTGTCCCCGTTAATCTATGGTTCCTGAATCATAAGACATATTTAGATAGTAATGTATTGCGGTTCAAAAATCATACAAACAGTTCAAAGATCGGCACAAGATCGAGCTTGTCGCGGATGAAATTGAGAATCATGCAATAAAACATCTACAACGTCTGCATCAGACGTCTACCAGTCCATCAAGACTGCAAATAACCAAACCACTGGACTTATCGGGACCAGAAGGTCAGTAGACCTACAGTAGTGATACTGCGATCCTATGGTCTATGAAAATCTACCAAACAATGGAGCGTCGCAACAAATGATGAAAACATATACATACAAATGTTGACGTTCCCTGTTATTATTTCTTTACAACATTTATGAGGGTTATAAGAATTTTAAAATAAAATTCAATAAAATTGTATTATTTAAGATTTTAATAAATGTTATCAGTACAGTGTATTTATAGAATGCATTTGGACACGACATGAAACTAATACAATGTTAACTTTTGTTTTGTTGATAACGTATCTCAACATACACGGGAAGTACTTATAGCTTTCATCACGTGTCTGTAGTGAAGAATTGCGCCCGAACGTCTTATCTGTATTAGTCATATATCGCATAAATACCCGTTCCCGCAATGTCGATTATCTTAATCTACGGCTTATCTATAGAGAGACTATCAAAAGTTGTAATTACTTGTAAGGTGCTTCTTCGCGCCATTCGGGTTCGATTTGCGTTGCTATGCCACAAAACATAACGGATATGAGATACACATATTCAGGACACAATATGGTTGGAGGAAATCGATTTTGTATTACAAAAGCTTGAGCACGAATTAGTCACAATAACGTATACGTGTGAATACTCGTCTGGTGGGAAAATAAACGTAAATTCATTAATAAAGGTGGATATTTGTTATATTTAGACATACATGACACATACACACATATACATCACTATAATTGATCAAATGTTATGACAAGTAGTAATTTTATGAGTACTTGGAAAGCTATAGATAATCGTAATGGCGTGCATAAAATATAAACTAATACACCGGATTTATTGATTTTAATTAGCCGCACGTTATTTATAAATATGTTAATGGGAAATAGCCTTTTATCGTTTTAGTCTACTTATAGATATTATAGATGCTGTTAGATGATGTATTAGCCACAAAGGCCTTATAACGTTCTGGTTATAATTGGGTGGAAATTCCTATTACGAACTCTTTATATGCGGTCATCAAACTGTGAAGCAGACTTCGAAGAAACAGACCTAATGACACACTGTGCTGTTGAATCGCATATTGTGTTGAACTAAATTATAGTTTGGTCCCGATAATAAATGGTTCGACTCTCCCCATGTATTCGACAGACTACAAACCTCAAAACGTTTACTTATATTGCCATAACCTTAACGTTTGAAATTGTTGAGTGATTGTTCTAAAACCATACACTAGTTGATCAATGTTTCGATTCTAGAATTCATTGAACGAGTCATTCATTAATCCAAATTGAAAACAAGATTGCAGAAACCCTAATATAATCGTAACCGACAAATACTTAAGCAAGAAACATTCCACATGTAAATAGACACAACCACTTTTGGACAAGCCAGCTACTATGGGACACACAAAAAATAACCAAAATTCTAGCCATTCTGAAAAATGACATTCAGTATGTTTTGGGGTTCATGGCTCTCCCAACTAATTCGCGGTCCATTTATTTACGTCCTACTTTACGACATTATAAAGCCGAGAAAGTACGGCTATAGTGTCCGATTTACGGAGAACTCTCTGTACATTGCATAGCTCCATGCCAGCCTACAGTACTGATATCGAAGGTGGGTTCTCAGATGAATTCTGCACTCCAACAGGGGGTAATAGATGTGTTCATTAACATCACCGATCGTAATCAGATGGAAAAAATACCTTTTGCATCTTGCCTGTTTCGGGATTAGAACCCAGTACTTTCCGCTCTAATTGTCGCAGTTTTAACCAATGTGCCATTTGATTGGTCAACGGATCTCGTCATGAAAATATAAATCTGAACACGAAATAGTGAAATGATCAGAACGACAAGACTGGACCCATAAGCAATACATTTTCTGTTAGAAAGACAGTATGATAAAAGTAAAAGCCAAATGTCCAAATTGGTTATAATACACGGATCAAAAACGGAATGAAACTGACACAGTTAAAGACGGGAGTACTCCCACAAGCATATTACAATCCACAATATCTAGTGAATATATCAAAATAATACCAAGATTGTCAAAGTTAATTGTAAATCAGAACCACCCAGGTTGCGCAGTAGTTAAAAAGCTGCGCCATGCACCAGAAGGTATCGGGTTGGTATTCCGACAGGAGCAGAATGCGAAAGGCATTTTCATCCTGTCCCAATGTATTTCGTAGATTTCTCTGTATACAAAAAACTCCTGTTCCAAGGAGCATCTCACTTGACTCTACTAACTTTGATTAAGAAAAAGCTCATCATCAGAACTTAAATAAAAAGGCTTTTGGTATTCTGCCCGGAAGAGATGTCAGTGTAATTCCACAAGAACTGTTAGATGATCCGTTAAATTTTATGTTTTCAGTTTTCGGTGTACAGTGGAGTCAGCCCTAATAGGGCCTACATAGCTGAAATTCAGTAATACCAATGCAAGCAATTCGTTGTACTTTATTGAGTAAATGAATACCAAGGAGGAATGATTTTTTTCACGATCTAATCAGGCCATTGTTGGCCCCTACCGTGTCAACAATCTGGCTCCATCAGTTTCGATCACGAATCAGCTCTTCATACTGTAGCAAGCAACCAGAAGATGCCAGATCGTTCTCTACGCCGTAAAGCCATCGTCACCGACTGAAAGGCAGCTCGACCATCAAAAACCTCTGTATCATTCGGTTCGAATCAGCACACAGAACGTGACCGTACCAGCGTACTCGCTGCCCTTTGATTTCATGCACGATATCATGATTTTGCATTAAATTCCTCATCTCGTAATTGAAAAGAACTCGGAATGTACCATCAACGTCGAGTTTTGCGCCATATATCACACGCTCAGTTCTTCTTTCGAGTGTTAGAAGCCATCTTTCGTACTCATCCGCCAAGGTCCAACTCTCACATTTTTTCCCCAAAAATGCAGATCTCCAAAGTGATAGTCAATTTCTTGTTTAAGAGATAGTGACTTCACTTCTAGAGCGGGCTCAGGTCCCACAAAAGGAGATGTCGCAACCAATTGGGCCAATTTATTGGCCAATATAATCCCTTTGATACCCATGTGACTGCGGGTATCCATAGTTAAGTCTAACTTTACTCAGCCTGCCTAGTTGATTTAAGGCACTTATCGTTTTCAAAACAAGTTTTGATGAAACAGTATTGGAACCATTCGCCGTTAGAGCAGCCTGACAGTCAGGAAGAATGCGTACCTACCAAGCGAATAATTCAACCTCAGGATTTTGTATGTATAACCCGACACCAGCTAGATTACGGCATACTGATCCGTCAGTAAAGATTACATACCGTTGCCGGAAGAGTAGAATGGGCTGTTATAGTCCCATATGTGATTTCCGGTAATAGTTACATGAAATAATTTCCCGAAGACGTGCTTCGTCACCATAGTGTCTGAGAGCATGTGGGCAGTTGTGTACCAGTCCACCTTCCTCCATATTTCACAGTGCTCGGAAAGGCCAAATAGATTGTTGTTTCATTGTATGCGAGCGGCTGTTTGCGCTACACACCTTCTGATTGAAAGATCAAGCGGCAGCAGAACCATACATCCATCTCAAGAGCTGCAGGAGGTGTGGTGTGCATAGCTCCTACTATACCAAGACAAACAACTCTTTGAAGGTGGTTAAGAGATTTCCCTTCAATCCTGCTCATTGTTCTAGGCCACTAAATAAGTACGGCAAATTATCATCTCACATCCAAACATGGCAACGGGTCTGATCAACACTCTGTACCATTTCAACTTATCCGTATTTGCAAGATATTTTGATATGAACAATAGGTGATTTTTGATTTGAATCCCCAAGTTCTGTTTTGGCAGAAACATATAGTTTGTGTTAGTATGTTGATTCCAAGTCAGGGATAATTATAGATAGTTGTGACATTCAAAATAGTCTCTCCAAGCAGCAGCTCTGTTCTCTCAGTGAATGGCACTATGACTAATTTGTTAGGATTGGGGTTGAACCCTCTTACTCCTAATGTGTTAATCCATCACCTACTCAATTATTTTTCTCCGTTTATGATGAATGTCGTTTTAGGTAGAGCAACTTTACAGATTAATGTGGGATTAACTTGGCATACATCGATTTCAAGTACAAGTAATGTAGCAGACTCACCCTGTGCGTCTCAGCCAAAATATAAACACACACACACACATAAGCATATATATACTGTGAAACACTAAAAATAATTAGAAATATCTGAAATAGTTTCGTTTCTTTTATGTTATAACATTGTACTGACATTAGAATACATATTTCATTTGTTTCTCATCCGAAATCTTAATTCGCAACAATAAAACAAGTTTTACCATCTAACATCTATCAATATGACCATGAAGAATATCGCGTCTTAATGTGTTTGCATTATGCCTTACCGCATGCAATCAATGCCAAGATCAAGTTGAGATAGAATTGGAGGTAAGCAGACATGCGCATTAGGAACTCATTCGACCTCGTGAAGTATGTGTCAAACTAATTGCAATTGTTTTGATGTTGCTTACCACACGAATTACCCATACCCATACTCAAATTATAGTTGCATGTCAAATTTAATCAACAGTCACTGTCTCTGTCGTTCTGTTCCACATGCGTGTACAGTATGGTGTATGTAATGTACATGCGACAAATATATAATTACTATTTACATATAAAATTTATAGGTCAAATCGAACGTTGATCGCGATTGCCGTTTAGTGTTTTACAAACCACCAACCAAGCTTTAGTCGAACAAAATTTGTTGATTGTACGAATCAGTTGCAACAATGAACGTCGGTAAGTCTAATCGATGCAATATTTGATCTAAAAAGTTTGTTAATTAATTTTGTTTTTGTTTTCGGCAAGCCGTCATAAATCCAGTTCAAGTTGGGCCGGAGCCACAAAACACCGTATGCCCATCGTGCCATGCCCAAATTCGCACCAATATGCGATACGAGGCAACAACTCGTACCCATTTAATTGCACTGCTGCTATGCTGTTTTCTGTAAGTATATGGGGTGCATTGTGCAGGGGTGCATTGTGCAGGGGTGCTATGTGAAGTGAATTGTTTTAGTTAATTTTTTGTGCGGTATCGTTCCAGCTGCTGGCCATGTGTGTGCCTACCCTACTGCATGGATACGTGCCGGAATGGCAATCACTATTGTCCAAATTGTAATGCTTTTATTGGCACATATCAATCGTAAATCGTATATTTGTCGACTAATTAATTAATTTAATTAAGTTTTTTATTAATAATATTTGTGTTTGTTGTAAATTAATTATTATTGCAAAAGTGTTAGACGTGGCGAGTTCTTAATTACATTCTATATCTGATAACAGTTTTTTTTTCGATCAATTTCGATTCGTTTATGTGTTCGCGCAAACATATTGTTGGACAAATGGATTAAAAGCTTAAGTGATAAAGTACAGGTTTGAAATGGATAAACTTGTAAATTACAGAAGCACCTATATTTAATTAAGAATAAAATTAATTTTAAATTTAATTTGTGATTTAATATTTGTGAAGTGTACTCGAGTCTCGAAGTTGCGAGCTATACGAAGGATCCTGAGATAGAGTCATGTAGGCACAGAGAAGACAAAGTGCAGTTCTCTTCTTTCCTTTGTTTTTACTCAGTTTGAACAGTGTGTGGCTAGTGTAGTTTTAGGTGGAAGTGCCCTATAATAATTTTGGATTTTAATAGGAAGGCACCATTGAACTTTTTCATGATCTATCAACACCAAAACGTCAGCCAAAATTAACATTTTTTCAAGGTAAAGTTTATGAACCAGCATTGTTTGTCATTTTTATCGTTCCACCAGACCAACTTATAGTGATTAAATTCGAGTCATTATTTCAACGATGTTTTTAATCCTGTGTCAGATAGACAGAGGAACTATTGAATTTTCAAAAATATTGCAGCCTTAAATGCTTTAGATCAAAATGATGCAAATCCACGCCGTTCACAGCAATTGGAAACCACTCAAACCAAAACTAAACCCTTCTGGTCAAGATAACTCCATAACTAAACCCTTCTGGTCATGTGAAACTTATCCGATAACGCTATGCTAAAGTTTGAAGAAAATTTTGAATCATCGAATGTTCATATTCAGTGGTGAGGCTCTATTGGCTTAAAAATATTTTTTTTTTAAATTTAGCTTTAATTGGGTGCAGGGCGGACTTTTAGACTGTCATAGCTCCTTGGAACTGTCAGAGCTCCTGCACCCAACGCGCGGTCCTTCAAGTAAAGGTTGAGCTACCTTAAACTTGTGCATTTTATACTCAAACGGAAATTGAAACCAGCCAACGAATTCCACGTTTTAGATGTTCGATAAATAAATTCACGCTTTGCATCTTCAGTTCGAGATTTTGGCAGCTTCACCGTAAACCGTTCCTCGTGTTACCCGTCCTGGCGTAACAAATGGTGGTATTTTCTCCTTTAATTCTTCAGAACATTTACCATTTATTAATCTATAGAACACGCAGAGTTCTGCAACATCTCTGCGGTGTTGTAGACTGTCTAGATGTTTCGTAAGTCTGGGGTTTACAGCAACTGGAGAGCAGTGCCATATGCTCCACCCCAAACCTGACAGCAATATACTGGGGAGATTTTTTACTTCCCTGTCAAATATTGTACTCAAATCGGAATTAAGCGCAATGACAACTTCCAGCCGTTTACCGTTTAACTCTGAAGGAGTAGGCTCGACCTCGAATGAAATAGAAGAGTGCAATGTTGCATCATCGGCAAAACTGTGGATAGCGTTTACAGTGCTACTCAACAAGTCATTAATATATAACAAACACAAAGTTGGTGACAAAACTGATCCCTGAAGGACTCCGGCATTTGGAGAGTGTGTCGTTGATGATCTTCCATTTAGCACAACGTTGTTCTTTCGATCTTTGAGTTTTTTTATCCACTTGATGGTCATCGAATCCAAGCCGTATTCCACAAGTTTACAAATGAGATTCTCATGCCAAACCTAGTTAAAAGCCTTGGATATATGCAAAGCGATTGCATTCGGGTATTTACGGGTTATTCGGGTATACTTGAATTTTTGGTCAAAATAATCATAACACTAGATGGCTATGCATGCTAAAGTGGATTAATGCAAGCCAAAATATACAATATAGGCTGGTCCTGAGCCAGTTAGACAATGGAACGCTTGGAATACTAAAAATAATGCAGACAAAGGTACCTTCAGTTCAAAATGATCCTATTCCATGCCACCTACAAGAATTAGAAATTTATTAAAACATATTATGGCGTGTTTCTCTGTAAAACCATGACTTACATTCTCATAAGACACGTCCAGAACAGAATCCTCTTGATCGTGTGAAACGTCGAGACTGATCCGATAATGCTCTGCTATAGTTTGAAGATAATCCTGAATTTCATCTAATAATCAAATTTAGCGGTAAAGCTCATTTTTGGCTATTTCGTTATTGGACAGCAATAAACTTACATATGTGCTTCATGAAACACCATTTTTACGTTAAATATATAGTTGGTTCATGCTAAAAAGATCTTCAACAACATTAGAGGAGCTTATATATGTGTCAAAAAGTGATTTACAATTGACTTCAGTAAATCAATGGAAATGAGATCGCGGTGATCATATGATCGAGATCGAATTCTATAAATATATGTAATATGTGTATACTGCACTATATGATCGTAGCCCAATTTCAATTATTCTGCATTTTATTTAAATGCAATCCATACCGAAAAATCCCTTTAAGTACCAAATCTGCTCGTTATTTCAGAAACCACTCATTTAATTGATCTATACAGTTTCTGATTAAAAGCGTAGATAAGTGGTTTATGATCGGTATAGAGCGTAAAAATACGACCTTCAAGAAGATGTCGAAAATGTTTTATACCCGAATAAGCCGCGAGAAGTTCACGATCATAAGCACTATATCTTTTTTGCGTATCATTGAGACGTACCGAAAGAAACCGAGTGGTTTCCAAGTATCCGAAACAAGCTGCTGAACCACTGCTCCGATCGCAGAATCGGAAGCGTCAACCATGATGGCCCGCGGAGCTGATGATGATGGATGACAGAGTAAAGTCGCGTCCGTAAGTTTAGTTTTACAATTTTCAAATGCTTCAGTAGCCGCAACTGACCATTTAATTGGAACTTGACTGTTCTTAGTATACCCTTTCAGGTAGTCATTCAACAATTCCTGGTCAGCAGCAGCACCAGGAATGAATCGGCGATAAAAGTTTATCATGCCTAAAAACCGTTTCAGTTGTTTAACAGTCTGTGGTCGTTCGAAATCTTTGATGACTTGAACCCGTTCATGTGACGGTAATAAACCTTGTCCAGTTACCAAATGGCCTAAAAAGATAATTTCCGTTTTTGCAAACCGTATTCCTCTAATTTAGTAAAAGTCAATTTAATATGTTCGAGATGTTCGTCATAATTTCGAGAGGCAATGAGCACATCGTCCAAATAAACAAAGCAGAAATCCAGACCGCGTAGTGCTGCATGCATAAGCCTTTGGAACGACTGTGCTGCATTCCTCAGGCCGAAAGTCATTCTGCAAAATTCAAAAAGTCCAAAAGGTGTCGAAATTGCTGTCTTCGGAATGACTGCCGGTTCAATGGGAATTTGATGGTAGGCCTGGACAAGATCTATTGTTGTAAATATAGTGCAACCCTCGAGTCGTTGCGTAAAATCTTGTATGTGTGGAATTGGTTGATAGATACACACGCTGGCCTGAGGCGATTCCAGTGCCCGATATAACGGCTGCAACTGTTGCTTTTGCTGTCTATTCACATTGGATAGCTCGCTTTGGTGTGCCAGAGTCCATTGTTACGGACCAAGGCATGCAATTCAAATCACAACTATTTCACGAACTGGCTAACTTACTCGGTTTTGAACGAAGGAGAACAACTAGTTACAATCCTAAATGTAACGGCATGATTGAAAGATGGCATCGTGTCATCAAAGCTGCCATTATGTGCTACAACCGATCTGATTGGACTAGTGTTCTTCCCTCAATCTTACTAGGATTACGAACGACTTACAGTGACGAACTAAAAGCTACTCCAGCTGAACTGGTTTACGGATGTACGACTCGAGTTCCTGGAACCTTTTTAGACGCTACGAACGATCAAATTTTACAATCTGACTTTATTACTAATTTAAGACGACACTTTGATGAAATTCGACCTGTACCAGCTTCTCGACATACTTCGGATAAAATTTTCATCAGTAACGATCTTCTGACTAGCTCGCATGTTTTTTTACGAACGGATGCGGTACGCAAATCCTTACAACCACCATATACTGGACCGTTTTTAGTTATCGACCGTACAGATAAATTTTACACTTTAGACCTAAACGGACGGCATACGAAAATTTCCATTGACAGACTTAAACCATGCTACTCTGACAATCAATCACAGAATACGGACACTACAACTGTACAGACCGGCCTTCTTGTACCGACTCACGAACCAGAACATATTATTTCAGCCGACGGACCTAAATTTTCTAGTGAAGAGCCGAAAGTTCGCAAACGGGTTCGATTCGACTTGTCACAGAAAACGACAAATATTACAAGGTCAGGTCGTGTATCCAGGGCTCCTACCAGATTGATACTTGGTCGATAGATCTTCGATCTCTCTGGGAGGGGAGTATTTGTGGTGTCGCATGGTATTTTGGTGCTTCTTCACACCTCGCTCTTAAATTTATTTGTGAATAATTATCTAAATTTTTAAACTGGCACATTTAATAGATAGTTGAGTATACAACTCATGTAAATAGATTTTTGTATTATTCAAGTTAACTTTGAAAAACAGTATTCATTAGTTTTTCATTCAATTTAAATAAGTTTTTTTTGTCCCGTTGTTCGATTAACTTCGATTTTAAAATATGACAAAATATTAAATAATTAATTATAAATAGTGAATCTTGTATATAAAAATATATATTGTTAAACATAATAAATAATAGTTTGTGTTAATTTCAATAATTAATTAATTTATATCGCAATAAACATCGAAATTATGGAGTCAAGTTTTATCGAAATTAAGGAGTCACTAGTATTTGTCTAATAATATAAATCACCGAACTTTAATAAATCTAATAAATTAATATGGAGTTTATTGATGTGAGCACTAACATACGATAATATACATACATCGTAAAATGTACAAACATTGAGTCAAATTCATTCAAAGTCAATCTTCCATTTAGTTGTTGTTCGTATGTAGCTAGGACATGTCCATGTGAATCCTTTATTGGTGGGCATTTGTAAATTTTCCGGTGACCCTTCTTCTTCATTTGTGTAATGTGCGCATATTTCTATTGTCTTCTGTGTATTTCCTACGATCACTCATTGCCATTTTCTTTACTTGTCGAGCTGTATCTTTATATTGTCTTCGAGTTTCCGCCGCATTTTTATTACCTTAAGTTGTATTATAAGCTGCCGGCATTCCTCAATTATCTTTCATAGTAAATCCACGGTTTTCTTATGTTGTCTTGGTAGCCCAGTACACTTGTAGCAGTTTTTATTTTCATGTGTGGCAGCTTTACCAGATGTCTCCATTGTCCTTCCATCTCACTTCGCTGAGGCCGAGAATTTCTATATTGTATCGCTTCATTTCCTTCTCAGCTTATGCTTCACTTGTGCTAACCTTAGAGTTCTTATGTTCCAGTTTCCAATAGGTGTCCGGATACGATAGCCAATGGTCGATATTATTTCTTCTAGTATTCGTTTCTGTAGTCATTTTTATTTCGGATTAATGAATGATTGGTCCAATAAATCCTAGTCAGTTTCCAGGGCTGCTGAAAAAGGTAGACTGGCCTACCAGTGTGATGATCCCAAGCGGTTGCCCAAATTTGTACTAAAACCTAAGCAATGGTTGCTTGACTTATTAATAAATGTTGTGTCCTCTTTGCTGCCTCTGTCATCCCACCCCAGGGCAAAATTTACTGGATAGTATATGGGTGGTTTTATTGATCCTACTAGTTTCAGTTAAACTGATATTTGGTCATGGTGTGAAGGTCACCAAAGGTAATCCTCAGGGATATGTTTTTTTACCACTGCTTTGGCCATTAGTCATTGTTTCTTATTAGATTGCGGTCTGACCTTGTTCTCACAGTTTCATGTTAACATCTGGATCTGAGTGTTTTATCTGAATTAACATGATAGGGACTTTGTATCATTGAAACGAGGTGCTGATAACAGTTGAAGTGTGAATCCTAATTATCTACTTCTTATTAGTGAAGTACCTTCTGTTAGCTAAATCTCTTGTCTTTTTTGTATGACTATTATATACTTAGTGCTGGTTGTTAAACGTAATGTCCTATATCTGTGATGGTCCTGCAGCCTAGAGTCGTTTTGTACAATTTTTGAAGCAGAATATCGATATCAGCTTCACTCGAAGCAATATTACACACATTTTTCCAAAAGTCTAATGATGGAAGGAGAGACATAGTTAAACTAAAGACAATGATAGTGAAGTGTACTCGATTTTCGAAGTGTGGCTACGAAATTGGCTTAGTTTATAAGGATACAGAAAAGGCCAGTTGCAGTTCTCTTCTTTTTTTTGTCCTTAATCAATGTGGACAGCTGTGTGGCCATAAAATGCCAAATCTGCTCGTGAGCCTACCAACGAGACTTTATTCTCTTTTAGAAGCCACTCCTTCTATCAATCTACAAATATGTGGAATCAGCAAGGCTATGCATTGGATGTGATGCAAATGCTCATCATACTCCATGGGGGAAGTATAAGCATTAATCATTAATAAAAGTGGTGATAAGTCTTCCCAGCCGTGACGATCATGACATCACTACTTACTCCATCTGTTTTTCTAGTGCATACTCAACTGGATTTTATATACGAGTGGTTTTTTGTTCCTACTTTTTTCAAGTAAATTGCCAATCGGCCATGATGGTTTTGTCAAGGTCACCAAAGGTTATCCTGAGAGAAGTGTTATTTTACCACTGCTTTGGCCATTGGTCGTTTTTTCGTTTTGATTGCAATCTGACCTTGTGCTCACAGTTTTATATAAACTTCTGGATCTGAGTGATTTATCTAAATTGAAATGCTGATAACAGATTAAATTATCTGCTTCTAACTATTGCAGTGCCTTATCCTTCTCTAGATTTATGAATCTCGTAGAAAGTAGTCTATATATATAATACTTAGTGCTGGTTTTTGAACCTAATGTCCTATATCTGTGATTGTTCTGCAATCTAGATTCGTTTTGTACAATTTTTGAAGCTGAATGAGAAGTGAAATGATAGTAAGGCTTATTTCATTAATATTCTTTATTCTGATAATTGAGTTACTGTTATGTAGGTGCTTGCTAGTTATGATATCAAAGCAACCGGGTTGCGACAGCTATGAGTCAATTTTCGTATTTTCGTATTGAATGGATTAGTATCACTTGTGGCATCTTGTTTAAGGCATTTCCCTGTTTTTTGACTGAACGTAGATTACAATCTGGAACACTTATCTAGTCAACCCTGTAGATTATTACAGGGCTACGTAGAAATCAATATTAGCTATCGGTACATTTTTGGAAGCGTCTAATGTTAAATGAAGAAAGACATTACTATCTAGAATACATGAACAATCCAGCAATCAAAGACTCATCTATGTCAAGTCTGACAAAGCGAAGTGATGATACAACTGATACAACCAAAATGAGATTTTCTTTTACAGCACAAATACTGAGATGTTGACCTTCTTTTGGTGTCAGTAGTAAACAGTTGTAGGCTGCTTTGAAAATCCTTTTTTGACAAACAATGTTATCGGGACATGTGAGAATGAACGTTTCCCGACTACTCCCCACGTTTCCCGACTACTCCGATGGCCTGCTTAACTGACGAAAGCGTTCTCCACACCACAAGAGATGTTCCAAAATTCAGAATCCAGAATTAACCGTTACGCACCACCTAGGATGTTCTTCAGAATCGCAGTAGATAGTTCGGTTAATGGAAGTTCGTTCACAGTCAAATTAAATCAGATCAGCATGTTGTGTGATTTGGAATCCATTCACTTCTTATTTTACGGCAGCAGTTATACATAGTTGGGGTTCCTGCAATAAATCAATTGAACCTTTTTTGGCCAGTACCGTGTTAACAATCTGACTAATTGTTGTAAGCAATTATAAGATGCCAGATGAGGTATCGTCGCCGACGGCGACCTCTTGGCATACCGAAAGCGGCTCTCCCTTCAAAGAACAGTTCTCACGATTGTTAGAAGACATCTTTCGTACTCATCCGTCAAGGTTCAACTCTCATACCTATACATGACAACGGATCTGATCAACACTGACCAGACAATGGTCACTGCCTACGAGTTTGGTTGACGACCGAAACGATCTCACGTCTTGGACAACCCGTTTTGTTTTAAATGGTTAATTTGGCTTCGGAATGTTTTACGTGGATGTGTTCACGTTTCCAAGTGGTTGCTTTTATGAGAACAGAATGTATTTGCCACTTTGAGATCATGAGCGATCGCAAAGGACATCATTCTTTCCCCATTTTCGGTCGCAGTATCGTGTCGGGAGTACCTATATTATTACATAAGTCGTTCAGACCAATCTGACATCGTGCTCTGGTATAGAGCCCATCAGATTATCCAAATTATTGTAAAATGAGTTTTTATCTTGTGGTTGGCTTACATCAGTGGGCGCATGTACACAGACCAATTCTGGTCTATAATTTCTCTAATATTTTAGAAAATACTCCTTCGTTACGGCAGCGGTTATACAAAGTATTCCCAAGGCAATCTAATAAAGAATTTGGAATGATCGATACGAGATCAAAGTATATACACAATAGGTATGTTGTAGTTCATACATATCCCTGGTATAAATGTTTGGTGGCGTTGAGGTACAATTGTGTAATAGAGGATTAGACTAACAGACATTATACGCAATCGTGGTTTGCTTAGCACCCCATAAGTTATCATATTGTCTGGTTGAATGAGGAAGTGCACGCGATGGCCCGACAATCACTCTACCCAGAAAAAAATTCCAACGCTTTGCCTAACATCCACCAATTGGGCTTTACTGTAAATTATATTTCTTGTAATCTTATTTTAATAAGCTGTGTCTCAAGAAATAATCAATTTGATTTAAACTACTACCTTCAAAATCGTTTGGTGTCTTTCAAAATCGTTTCGTTTGGCAAAAGAACAAATGTATATAAGGGGAGGTGTGGTGTGTGTGTGTGTGTGTGTGTGTGTGTGTATAAGTAATGCGAGAGATTGGAATTAGAAAAAAATCCAAAGCAAACAACCGAGGTCAAAACATGTAAGAAGTTTTATATTATGTTGAGACAGACGAGAGAGGTGCAGTTAGATGGATTCTTAAACACCTCTGCTTCGATGTATGTACATTGAGACAAATGACATGTTTGATCGATTAATCACAAAGCTATATAGTGTCAAACTATCGATTTTTAGTAGTTTAACGACATGTCTATTTACCGTATATATTCCATTATCTCTAATTACGATTACCTTCGAAAATCAACCAACATACACAATTTATTTAAGACTCTCTCTCACGTAGATGTGTGTACACATATATGTTGTATGTATGTACAGAGACGTTGAGCATGTGCAAGCAAACAAAATATTTTCTTATATAAATTTGGGATGTTCTTGTGTATGTTGTATTGTCTATTGTACACACACACACACTCGTATCTACCCCAAACATGCAAAACTAGACGCTTGCCAGTTCAGTATGTATAATTTTGTTGAGGCAGCCGGAAGAGATTTAACAAAAAATATTATTTCGTCTGAATTGTTTTAATTAAATAAATTAATAAGAACAATGAATGCACGTAAGTAGCTAATTATTTATAATTTGTATTTGTTAAACAATTATATTAATAAATTTTTTATTGTGTATACATAGCAATGATGGGCACAGTGCCAGTTGGACCGGATCCACAAAATATGATATGTCCATCGTGTCGTGCTCAAATTCGAACCGAAATGCGTTACGAGTCAACATCTCGAACCCATATAATTGCACTAGTGTTGTGTTTGTTTATGTAAGTGTGTGTGTGTGTGTGTATTGCTACATATAAACAATTAACGTCTTATGCATTGTTCTAGCTGCTGGCCATGTGTATGTTTACCCTACTGTATGGATTCATGTCGGAATGGCAATCATTATTGTCCAAATTGCAATGCTTTTCTTGGAACATATAAATCGTAAATTGTTTTAATTAATTTCATCGATTAATTAATTAAATTACGTTTCTGTTTTTAATTACTGCTGGGGTTTTTTTATATACAAATATTGATAATTAAGAAAAATAAAATTAAGTGAATAAGTGATTATAGTGTATGTTGTATTTGGTTATGTGACGTATGGCCAAAAAGTGTTTCATTACCGAATTTTGAAGAATGTTCCAAGAACCAACCCCACCCAAATTTTACAATGTGATAAGAATTGTTGTTTAACTACAATTAGGTTGGAAATACGATAAAATTCCAATAAAAGTTTACACTAGATAAGTAGTGCTAATTAGTGTACATATAGTACAGTAAAGTGGAATAGATAAGGTTTCCAAATTACTTCGTAATTTAGTCGCAGTGTAGTGGTTCTAAAGTAAATAAAGAAAAATGATAAGTTTTGATTCTTTATCGAAGCTGTTATTCATACAGTTGTGCACCTTCTTTATATCATGAGGCTATCTAAGGAATTTCATCTATTAAGAGATACATTATTTCGCATCATACAGGGTTCATTCAATGACTAAAGGCGGGCCACTATTTATCCTCTCTCTCCTATTTACATAAGTTTAACTCTCGTGTCTAAATACAAGATAATAGGTTCGATCAACACTCTATATAAAATGTCAGCTGAACTCTATCACCCTATTATCATTAATAAACATCTGCTAGATTCGTTTACAGTAAAAGTATTCCCTCTCTCGAACAGCAGAATTAATTGCAAAAGATCTCGATAACATGTTCTCAACTATAACACAACATTGTCACTGCGTTACCGATCTCAATGACTAGTGTTGATGGAAGCCGTTGAGAATGTTTTTTTTTCTTCAGCCACTCAGGCTCAATTGGCCAGACACACACTCTCAGTCCCAGAATCTGTTTGTTCTTCTATTGTTAAGTCGAAGATGTTATCTAGTATCCTCAAGGTCGCCGATTGATCCTCAAATAAGAATTGTGAGCCGAAACAGTGCAGTCTATGGGAAGAGTATTGAAGAACAAGAGCACAAAATGTGCTCAACAGTTTATTCTTCTCCGTTCCCACACCGTTCGCAGTAGGTTCGAATTTTCATTCGAAACATATGACTATTCAGGGAGCACTGCCCTATGAGAATGACCAGCAAGATCATTTAAATGCGTCTATCATAATTTCATACTTTGGCTGCCAATGTTCTAATGAGTAAACACTCCAAATTCCACCCAACCATGCCAGTGTTAATACACTTGCATAGAAACTCATACTGTAGAATCTATATGTCAATAACAAGACTGGGACAGAAGATCCAAAGAAGATTTTGGATAGACGACAAGAGATGAGATGATCCCATATCTTTTGTGGTGCAGATCCCCAACGTGATAATTAATTTCTTGTTTAAGAGATAGTGACGTCACTCCTAGAACGGGTTCAAGTCCCACAAAAGTGAATGTCGCATCCAAACGGGCCAATTTATTTACCAATATATTCCCTTTGATATCCATGTGACTGGGTATCCAGTGAAGTCTAAGTTTATTCAGCCTGCCTAGCAACACAAGTTTCGATGAAACTATATTGGAACCAATCGCCTTTAGAGCAGTCTGGCTGTCAGAAAGGATGCAGATACGACGAGCTCTGCAATTTATCCACTTTAAAAAGAGTGTTGCTTTCAAAATTGCAGCAGTTTCTGCCTGCGAATAAGAGTAGCGTACCTTCCAAGCGGGATAGATAATTCGACCTCAGGATTTTGTATGTATAACACTAGATTACGGCATACTGATCCGTCAGTAGAGATTAACATATCATTACCGGAGGAGTAGGATGGGCTGTTATAGTCCCATATGTTATTTCCGGTAATAATCCTGTAATAATAAAACGTGCTTCGTCACAATAGTATCTGAGAGCATGTGGGCATTTGTGTGCCAGCCCACTTCCTTCCATAGTTGACAGTGTCCGGAAGGGCCAAATAGATTGTCTTTGCATTGTAGGTGAGCGGTGGTTTACGCTGCACACCTTCTGGTCCAAAGACCAAGCGCCAGTAGACCCGCAGCCATCTTAAGAGGTGCAGTAGGTGCGGTGTGTTTAGCTCCTACTATACCAAGACCAATAAGTCTTTGCTGGTGGTTTAGAGGTTTCCTTCCAATCTCGCTCATTGTTCTAGGCCACCAAATAAATGCGGCAAACGAAATTATGGGTCTGATCACTTAAACCTATAGCCAGCACACGCGTCTGGGGTTCAGTGACGACCATTGTATCTGAAAATGATGAATTCACAATTTTTCAGAGTGCAGTTCTCTTGGGCCATCTAAAAGGTTAGCTCTTTTCATAGAAGAAAGTACTTACTAAAGCTCATTCCATTTCTCCTCCATCGATTACTGAAAATCGAAGTAACTGATGGTTGTGATGTAAAGCGTGCTAAGTTCACAATACTTTTAGCTTTGTCACCGTTTCGATAAGCATCTGATGCTTGTGATTTTCAACATGCTTCAAACTCAAAATTACTTCCAATCTTCGGCTCTCCATTCGGTTGATTTGTGATATCAAGCCAGTGGTTAGCTTTTGTCTTTTAGTCGTGTTGCACTGGACCGATATATACTTTTATGGATTTTGGAATGTTTCTGCTACAAATTTTGGTTCTCCGACAGCGTTAGGCCTATTTTTCAATTACTATATGTTGTTTAATTCAAAAATTTTCAAAAGGTGAAACTTTTCACTTTTTTGGTTTTGTTTGTATTTTTCACAAAATACAAATAACACAAACATATTGGCGTGAGATTTTTCATTCAGTGTTATAATAAAGCTATATTAAGCTTTCTAGCTGTTCATAATAAACTTTAAAAGCTTTCGTGTTAAACTTGACTAAACATTTAAAAGTAGAAAGAAATTTTAAGTTCTAAGTCTGCTTTTTATAGCTGATAAGACGCCTGTCTACGTGCCTCTTCCCTACTTTTCCCCACAGAGAATTATAAAATTTGGTTTTCAACGTTATCTAAGTCCCCACAAGCATACAACATATAACGAATGTAAATTTTGAACTTTTTTTTTAAATTAGATAAAAAAAATTAAACTAGAAAGTAATATTCAGATAGGCTTCTTGCCAAATCCGGAAGAAACGGCCAACCAAGTGTTTTAGTTTTCATGGCTTCATATATACATATACCTTCCGTCGAAATAGACCTATATACCTTCCGATATAATGCGACCTGAATAATTGACCTCACGTATATGAGCAATAACCTGTCCGATAAAGGAATAACATGAAGAGTGAGTGATCTATACACGTAGTGACCACCGCTGTTATGTACAATCTGCTAAAAAGTAGTACTCGGAAGAACTAAGGTACATACAGCAGCCCGCAAGCCATAAGGCGATACTACAAATCTGTCTTCTGATGGAACGACAAGATTTCGGAGATAGGAAAGGAAATACAAACGAGACCGACATTTTGCCATCCATTGTTGTACGGGAAATATGTAGTGACGCTAGATCGGAACTGAAGGATGCCATAAAAATAATTTAGCGCAAGTATTTCTGCGAACTGTGCGAAGAATTCGATCGTAACAGCTGGAGTAGATCGTACAAATCAGTGATGAACATTACTCTTTCTTATCATTGGAAGGAACAGAAGCTGAAATTGTTACTGAATAGAGTCAAACCACCCAGGAGAACCATACTTCTACTATATACTTGATAGATACAGCAGGAAAAAACCTGAAACGAATTATATGCGGGCGTCTATATGATCACCATTGCAAGGTTAACCGATCTGGCCAAACACTAATATGATTAAAGATGGTTGCAGGCAACAAGAAATACTATACGGTAGTAACACTAGACATTCCTTCATACGACTCACATGGAGATACCGAAATGTGAGAGTTGCGAGCTACTGCAGCCAGCTACTTAAGCTACTTAAGAACCATAACTCTATCATCCTTTCTACTGAAAACCTTGGAGGCTGATTGATATCTATATACGTTCAAAAATAAAGCGTAGTAACTGGGCCAGTCTCAGCATGCTTACTGTAAAGGGAAATCTGTGGACACAGCTTTGCATGCCCTGGTAGGTACAATTCAGAAATCAATATTCTCGCTAGAGTTTTGTATGGTGGCGTTCCTTGATATTGAGGGAGCCTTTAACAATGTAAGGACAGAGGAAATTCTGGAGGGATTGTCGGTCCTAGGAGTGGATTACCTTGTAAGCGGGTCTAAGCAACATGCTTAGATGAAGGATGGTTAACTCGGAGCTGAGGGAACCCACAATCAGGTGGGTGACTAAAGGTACCCCGCATGGAGGTGTCTTGTCTCCTCGTCATAGACAATAGCAGCCAATAGGTTGCTGTTAGAGCTGGAGGGAGAGGGAATCGGAGTGATTGCTTATGAAGATGATGAAGCGATAGCTGTCTTTGGGAAATATTTCAGCACGAAAAAGGAGGTAATCCAAAACGCCCTCCAAATTATGAGTTGTGCCATCAGATGTCGACTGGAAAAGCAAGATGTCTAGGCCTTATCTTGGACAGTAAGCTAAGTTGGAAGCCCAACATTTTGGAAAGAATAAACAAGGCTAATATATAGCCATGTACTCGTGCAGGAATGCCATTGGATAGAGATGGGGCCTGAAGCCGGAGCTGGTACATTGGCTATTCACTTCCGTAGTAAGACCCTGCACTTATGTATGGGGTAAGCGTGTGGTGGCCAGCTCTTGATACAGTAACGTACAAAAAAGGGATCGAGTAGGTGCAATGAACGGCCTGCATGCTTATTAACGGGGCGCTGAGGACAACACGTACACGTGCTTTGGAGGTAAGGTTTTACCTTATCCACGTCGATATTTATGGTAAGCAGATGGCGGCGATTGCGCCCATCCGACTATCAGCAATATCTCACTGGAGATGTCATCACACAGGACACTCGGCCATAATTAGATCACTTAGAAGAAAGAACTGGCGAATATATACTACATTAACAACGAGTTTTTGCTTCGAGAAAAGGTTCCGAACTACCTGTCCCTCAAGAGAATCTTAAAGGAGCGGGTCGGTTGCGACAACGGAAACACTAGAGTTCTTCACAGATGGCTCCAGGCTTCACTGTTCTCTGACGTCTAGAGTGGCGTTGGGTTGTCATTTGTCTCTAAATGAGATGAGTGAGCATTTCAACATTCAGGTAGTCTGGCCACTCGGACGTCATGGAGAACTGCAGGGTGGATGAACTAGAGACGCAGGGTGCAACTCTCTAACTGCTACCGGGAAGGGCAAATTTGATGAGGCTCATTAAGGCACTCAAGACTGTGCTTAACAAAGAGGCAATAGACTCAGTGAATGAAAGGTGGACGAACATCCTCTCATGTAGTGTGGCAAGGCAAGTATGACCAAAACTGGACTTAAAACGCTCTAAGACACTGATCTTACGAAGACGTGAATTAAAAACGTTCGTAGGGGTGTTTAAAGGATACTGTCTTTACTTGGAGAACATGCGAGGAGGCTAGGACTAGAAGCAAATGACTTTTACAGAAGCTGTATGGACGAGGAGGAGGAAGAGACGGTAGTCCATTTCCTATGCTCATGCCGGCTTTGTCACACAAAAGACATGAATATTTGAGTAAGTTCTTAATGGACTGCCTCTCTGATATGGAGAACTTTAAGGAGCGAGATTTATCACGTTTTTTCATAGAGGTAATAGGGAAGTAAGATCCTGAGGTATCACAACGGACCGTCGCCGGTTTAAGTGTGCTGTAGCTGCCACTCAACCTAACCTAACCTAACCTACTCCAGCCAGAGCGCTCTGAAGTATAAAACCAATGATAGAACGATATCCAAAGCTAAACTTGAATACGAAAAGAAGGTTAAAGCAGCGTTGCGGCAGATTTTAGATACCACCAACAGCAATCGAACGTTTAGGTCATTTGCTCGTAAAGTCGAGAAAAACTTTTTGGAAAGTAGGAAATCGTCAATACCGCCTTTCAAAGATGGGTTTACTATGCAAACTGAGGGCAGTTGGCCTTCACGGTTCTTTAATTCTATGGATTGAGAATTTTCTTTTCTGTCGTTAAATCCAAGTGGTGGAGGGTAGCACGACTTCCATTCCACATTCTTTAAATGTTGGTGTCCTTCAAGGATCCGTCCTTTCTCCAACTCTTTTTCTAATTTACATCGATGATCTTCTATCATCAACGCTCAATCCAATATATTCTCATTCTGATGACAGCTCACACTCCTCCTCATACTGCTTACCTTCTTCTTCATCGCGAAACGATGTTCTCGCAGAAAGAATTGCTATGAAGGATCGCCTTTAGCATGATCTCATTACAATTCTGGAATGGGGTGAAGCCAACAGGGTTGAATTCAATCCAAACAAATTTCAATCCTGCGTTTTTTCTGGCCGAAATGATGGCTACTCGCCATCTTTTCTGATTGGCCAATCCAGTTTGGCTACATCTGAATCATTTTCGATTCTCGGCTTGACTTTAACAAAGAAAATGTCCTGGAATGAACAAATAAACAAAGCAGCGATTAGTGCAGCTAGATCTCTTGGATTTCTTCGACGATGTAAGTTTGAATTTACACCATCTGATATCTTTCAATTAACAAGACCTATATACGACCCAGACTAGAGTATATCATTCTCACAGTTGGGCTGGAGCACCAAAAACACATCTGGCTGCACTCGATCGAGTCCAAGGCTGAGCATCTAGAATGATGGCGGATGTAAATTTATCTTCTAATCTCGATTCTCTTTCCCACAGGCGGAATGTGGGAGCTTTATATGTGTTCTACAAATACTTTCATGGTCATTGCTCATCGGAACTTTACGAACTTATGCCTAGTTTATCAAGACCCACGCGCAACTTAAGAAGACCTTTACACAGATATAATCTGGAAATTAAATTCGCCAGGGCCAATAGGTTCCAGAACTCGTTTTTTGTTTGGAGTGCGCGAATGTGGAATGAGCTGAATAGTGGAGCGTTTCTCTTGGCGTATAATTTACAGAGATTTAAACTTAATATCAAAAGTATGAAACTTGAAGACTAAAACCCTTATTACTTGAGTTCTTTCCAACCTCAAAAAAAAAAACTTGTTTAAATATCAAGAGCTCATTCAATCTCTACCTCAGTGCACTTCTATGCTGTCTGTATTTGACGGAATCGCACATGGACATGTAGAACATACTTGGATCAATGTTCTCAAAGGTTGTGACTAGTAGTTAACTGAGTCTTACAATTATAACAGTCACAAAAGTATCCGGTTGTTAAACCACACTTATAGTAGGGGTAACAGCATCTAATTCTTGAAAAAAAACAATCAACGTTGACTTAGCTCATCGAGATGGCGGTTCCCCAAATTATATGTACAATATCCGGATTGAGTTCTAAAATGTCGCGGGCAAGTTAAGACACGTAAAGCTCGTTAATGAAATTATTAAGTTTTGACAGTGCGTACGTGCGTCTAAAGTGATCTCATAAAGATGAGTCACCTTTCGGATGGCAAAGTGTTCGTCGACCACAGCGACTGTTTCTGGCAACAATAAGAAGACATGACTCGTTTTCAATAGTGATGGAGCTCCGCAAATAGTTAACAAGGTAACAGTTATGACATGTACCACCCTTGTATATATAAAACCTCGATCGGTGTATGAATTAGATAAATAACCTAAATATAGACATACGAGTACTAATACAGTCTAAACACCCTAATATGTATATACTTTATTGAATTGGTGTGATATATTGTTGCTGCAATCGTTAACATGTTATTTAATGACGTAGCTCACTATAGATAACGAATATGAGTTAGTTTTCCTGCGTTTAATTAGACATTATAGACAGTGAGTTGTGTACAACCAATCGATAAAGTTATACAAAACCAAGTTTTTAGATTTTCATTAATTAAATTAATTAATAACAACAATGAATGTCCGTAAGTGATGTGAATCGAAATAAATACATGTATGTGTCTGTTAATAAATTGTTTTTTTTTAACTATGCCACAGCGGTTGGTCCAGATCCACAAACCATGACATGCCCATCATGTCATGCTCAAATTCGAACCGAAATGCGCTACGAGTCAACATCACGCACCCATTTGATTGCATTGCTCTTGTGCTGTTTTATGTAAGTATGCTGCGACGAGTACGCCACTGAACTATAAACGGATAACACTGGAGGAAATACCTTAATTTTGATTTTTATACAACATTCTAGCTGCTGGCCATGCGTTTGTTTACCCTACTGTATGGATTCGTGTCGAAATGGAAATCACTACTGTCCAAATTGCCAAGCATTTATTGGAACGTACAAGCAATAATTAATTTTAATTTTAAATTCTTGTCAAATTCGTTGAAATAAAACTTATCAAATGATCGATCGATAAATATGTGTGTCATATGTAGTGGTCAAGTATAAGACAAGTGGGCTATTGGGTTGATTAGTTATGACGTTATGTTTCTTGAAATTTCGTAGAATATTCTGTTATCTTAATTACCTCATTCTATCCTATATATGTCCACAATCAGCGTGTAAACTTATGAATTATCTACCCCTACTCGAGAAGGGGAATATTATTTAGTAAAGCTTTTTACTTGAGCACCTGATAGTTTAGTTCTGTTCGAACAATCGACAAAGATTGATTAAAAACTAAAATTAATTAATTTAATTGAAATTATATAACTAATTAAGAATGAATGTCCGTAAGTGAAGAGTGATTATATATAGTGATTAAGTTCACCGATTGACCTAATTATTTGTCTCTTTTACCTTTAGCGGTCGTTACCTCAATTCCAGTTGGCCCAGATCCACAAGTGTTAATTTGTCCTTCGTGTCGGGCCCAAATCCAAACCGAAATGCGCTATGAGGCAACAACACGTACTCATTTAGTGGCATTACTATTGTGCTGCTGCATGTAAGTGTGTGAATGGTGTGCAAACGATATAAGTGAAGACTAATTATGTTTTGTTTTTCGTCTAACCAGCTGTTGGCCATGCGCATGGTTACCCTATTGTATGGATTCGTGCCAGAATGGCAACCATTACTGTCCAAATTGTAGTGCATATATTGGCACATACCAATCGTAAATTATTTATTATTGATTTGTAATTTGTATGCAGTACCTTAGCAGAACAGAAAAAATATTTTTAAATTTAATTAGCCATATATAGTGCAATCCATAATGTTATATATATTGATAAGCGTATAGGGCCACTTGAGTTTATCAATGTTAGTTGTTCAGCTGATAAAAAATGATAAAAAAAATAAATGTTTACAAAAATAAAAACCAATAAATAAATTAGAAAACTTAATTAAAGTGAAATGAAGTTAATCAGAAACCAGTGATGCGGCCCACCCCTTCCCAAATTAACCCTCTCAGTTCTAAAATCTAAAATTTGTTATTCAAATGTCTGATAGTTGATCCTTGGTCCTCAAATAGCGCAGGGAGCGATTAACAGTCATTTTGGAATCCTTGCCTTATTGTTCTAAGGAAGCTTGTGCGTGACTAGATGAACCCAATCACGTCTCAGGCAACACAAAAGTGGAAAGTACTCGTAATACTCGTAAAAACTCGTTTTATTTTATACCCATGTGGTTATCCGAAACTTTTAGGGGAGATTAAGATACTATAAATTGTGGTTCTCATAATTGCAGCTTCATATCAATGACGAGAAACAGATAGTTCCACCTCAGGAATAAGTATGCGTGCGACCAGAACACAGCATTCTGATTAATCTACGGGTGGCTGAGACCAAGTGTTACCAAATGAAAACGCTGTAATTTTTTTAATTTTGATTATTTTTTATTGAAATTTCGTGGAATATGTTGAAAACATATTACATTTTATGAAAAACAAGTTACTGTTCGATATAACCTCCTTTGGCTCTGATTATTTGATTCGGTCTTTCATAGAAAGCATTGCATGCTGACCGTACGTGGGCTTACGGAATTTTATTCCATTCTCGAACAAGAGCTGACTTCAATGCATCAACACTTTCGTATTTTTTAGTGAACACGTTACTCTCCAAAATAGACCATATGGAGAAATCCATGGGATTCAAGTCTGGTGAATATGGTGGCCATTCTTTCGATAAATTCAGCCGCGGAACGCAATTTTGTAAAAATTGCTGTGTCGCTCGAGCTTTGTGTGACGGTGCCGAGTCCTGTTGGAATGTCCAACGGTTCGTACCAAAGTGCTTACAAGCCCAAGGTAGCAAAGCATCGTTTAGGATCTTTTGGCGGTACATCTCTTGGTTTACCTTGACTCGTTCGATGAAAACCAGAGGAGTGCGTCCATCTGCAGTAACTGCAGCCCAAACCATAACATAAACTGATGATTGCTTGCGCATGGCAACTCTTGTGTCCAAATTATCGTTGGACTTGTGCTCTAACCAAACACGATGATTTTGTTTATTCACATACTGTTGAATTTACAATTAGAAAAGACAATTTTTGGAATCTCATCATACGTTCGGCCAAGGCCTTCAATGCTCGTGTTCATTAAAGCCTAACTTTTTTTTGTGCCTCCGTAAGATCTTGAACTTTTTGTATCTTGTAGGTTGAAGCCCTAAGTGTAGTTTATTTTTCAATATGGTTTGAATGCTGTATCGTAAAACATGTAGACGTGCGACTAATTGATTGGCACTTTGACGAGGATTTCGTTGGATTCGTTTCTTCACCTTTCGTATCATTTCTTTTGATGTTGCTGTCTTTTTAGGACCGCCTCTGTTGCGTTTAGCGATGCTACCAGTTTCGTTGTATCGAGTTATGGTTCGATACACAAACATTTTATTCACATTCAAATACTGGAGCTGACGAACTATTGCTGTTTGTGATTTTCCACCCAAATACAGTGCAATTACACTATTACGTTTGAATTCCATTACGATTTTTTTATCAAGATATTAATTTAGAACAATTATTTATTGACAACATATAAACAACTAACCAAACTTCAATCAAAAATTGACGCGCGAAAAATGACAACTACACAAATGACAGCAGAGTGAAGTTATTTACATTTGGTCTCAGCCACCCTGTATAAAAATTACCATATCGCCATCATACAGGTCGTATAAATTATTAACGTCTCATATAGTCATTTATCGATCGATGTCTGGAGTGTTGAAGCTTAAAAAATGCCCACATCACACACAATTCTTTGAAGTTACAATCCGAATCTACTAACATATATAGTTCTGAAAACCGAAACGTATAGCCACTAGACTTTTGAGTTTTAAGCCTCATATATGATCTATGCGATCACTCTTCGTATATCTTCAGATCTAACTAGATCTCCAAAACAAGACTCAATCAGATGTGGTTACCGGTTAGTACGATATCATAAATTGGTGTTTCCTAAAATCGCTAAAAACATGTAGGAAGAAAGGACGTCAGGACCACCCAGGTGGCGCAATGGTTAAAGCTGAGGCAGTTGGAGCGGGAGGTACCGGGTTCGAATCCCGATAGGGGCAGGATGGTAAAGGGATTTTTCACCATACGATTACGATCGGTGGTGTGAATGAACACATCTATGACCCCTGTTGAAGTGCAGAATTCATGGGCCAACCCATCTTCCATGTCAGTACTATAGGCTGGCATGGAGCTATGCAATGTGCAGATGGTTCTACGTAAATCGGACGTATAGCCGTACGTCCTCGATTTGGCTGTAATGGCGTAAGGTAAGGACGTTAACCGCGAGAAGTTTAACCGCGAAAGAGTTGGAAGTGCCTCGAGCCCCAAAACAGATTGTAGAGATAAAAACAAACAAACAAACAAACAAACGAAAGGACGTCAGGCTTATATAAGGTCGAACATTTTTGACCTTGTCGAGACTTTTCAACATTCATCTTGGTGTTCTCGGTGGTTGGTCTTGGTGTTTTAAAGTTTGATCCGATGTTTCATAGAATAGAGTTCTTGGTTGCCACCACGGCCTCCCTAACAGATATGCAAGAGAACAGCACTTTCCATATGAGTAAATAACTGCATCAGGTGTCCTTTACAAACGTCCAAACTTTCTTATTTAAATCTGTATAAAGCAAGTTCCTGTGAGTGGGGGCATTCTTGTTTCGTAAATATTACGAACGAAACATGAGACCCATAGAATACCACCACCGTATTCAGAGCTTGTCGTAGGAGGCGACTTAATCTAGTTGAATCGCTGGGCTGACGACCCGCATCTGTAAAAGAACCAAATATATACTAAAACGACACGAAGCAAAAAAAATCGGATACCGCCAAAAAAATAATGACGCCCCGCTTAAGTACCCGGAAACGAGATATAGGATCGACACGTGAAACGTGCAGTCATTTCGAAAACGAGGCGCGTTTAACGGCCTTATCACATGTATGAAAGAGTATCGGCAGAAACGCGTAGTGCTCCAAGGAATTCGATGCTCTAAGAGTGGAGACCATGTGTCCCAAGGCTATACGTTGCTACACAGTGGAGATGAGCTCGGAAATCTTGGAGTTGGATTTCTCATTGGGCCACATAGGTTGTACTGGATTTTCAGGCAGTCGATAATCGAATGATGAATGCGCCAACCTCCAAGATAACGAATAATTTTACAATAATTTGGATATACTTATACAATAATTGCCAATCTGAAAAAGTGAACAGTGTCTGGGAAGTATTGAAAACCTCGGTTGTCGATGTTGCCCAGCACATTCTCGGTGTAGTGAAAACTTAGCTCAAAAGTGATTGGTCTGAGAGTCGTCATGCTGTTGAGCAACGAAATATAGCACACAATTAACCGCAGATTTGATTTACATTTGCAAGAAGAAATAAAGCAGTTCTTGATAAAAGGACAGCTAAACGCATTTGTTGACAGACGAAGCGTGAATAGAGGAGGCAATCGGGCTTTATATCCACTACGTCCACTTCTGAAATCAAAATATCTTACAAATACGGATAAGTTGAAACTGTACAGAGACCCGTTATCATAAATGGATGTGAGAGTTGGACTTTGACGGATGAGTACGAAAAATGGCTTCTAAAATTCGAGAGAAGAATCGTGTGTGTAATATATGGCCCAAAACGCAACGTTGATGGCACATACCGAGTTCGTTTCAATCACGATGATTGAATGATTTTTTGCAAATTTCTGATATCATGATTAAATTAAAGGACAGAGAGTACCCTGGCTCAATCACAATCTGCATGCTGATCCAAACCGAACGATACAGCGATCTTTAAAGAGAGGGCCGCCTTTCTGTTGTGTTGTGGTCACATTCGGTGACAATGACTCCACGGCGTGAATAGCGATCTGGCATCTTCTGGTTGCTTGCAATAGTATAAAGAGCTCGTGATCGAAACCGATGGAGTCAGATTGTTGACACGGTACGGGCCCACAATGGCCTGTAAAAACTATTTAAAAAAAGCAATTTACCTCATTTAAAAACCTTCCTGTTTGAAGATTTCTTTGACTTCGGGAGACAAGAGTTATATCAATATTTCCTTGAAGATGCCGACAAAGTTGATGGTCTATTGTTGATCTTGTAATCGCATTCTTTCTCGACTCTATAAAAAACACTTTGATCTGCTTAACTTTTAAGCTCGAAAGTAAAGAATTTGTTATGTAAGCATTATATTTTGATAATATATATTTAGCCGCCACTGAGTCTCCGAACTCCGATGTAAATCAAACGACCTGTTACTTAAGAAATTTCTCCCATCACTCAATATTCAAGTACGCTTCAAATGTGTTACTTGAAAGAGGTGTAATGTTGTCACTGTAAACACCCTATAGCAGCTGATATGACATCATTTAAACCATAAAGTACAAAAGTACTTTATATACAATTCGATTATGCTTATCAAACTGTTTAAAATGTATTTGAGACTCGTCTTATCACGATTTCCGGTGGAAGGCAAATTTTATGTTGATGGCTGTTATCGATTTATAAATAAGCATTATGACGTCTTTAAGAAACTTATTTTATTATTTGAAAGTTGGTTTGTAATTTATAATTCCAATTTGAAAAGAGAAACGGATGGAAATTCTGATATTGTCGTGTCGATGAAATCAAAGAACAGTGAGTGTAATGCTAGCAGTACAAGGCAGGATACTCAACACCTTTCACTGTCTTTGTGGTAACGTCAGTAGTGTGGAATACCAGTGAAACAAAACCGATATCTCCCGCGAAAATAAAATTCGGTTTCAGTTTGACAGATGGTGTTTCTAGCCAAAGTATCTAGCTCGTTCTCGAAGACCAGCTGCAAATTAAGTTGTTCCATTCCAGATATATAGAGTACTGAAATCGGCCTATGAGTTAATCACACCGACCTATCATAGAGATGACCTGTCATTAAATAGAAGTAGAGTTGCAAACCATTATTGTTGCTAAACAATACCCACAACACCTAGCGACTGGCTGATATTTCGGTTAAACAACAAAAAGATCAACAGAACCCCAACTGGGCCATATTTTTGCCGAAAAATAAATGTCGCTGAAAGTAGACATGATACAGAAACAAGAAATGTTTGATGGACAGGAGGAACGCAATCAGAACGGCTTAATTTTTATTTAAACCATCAAATTCCGTCTGATGAGAAGTAAAGGTACCACATAGTCTCTGTAAAAAGAGTAGTAGCTCAAAATAACTTTGGGATGGAGCCAACAATCCCGATGATGTGACCAGGTATAAAATTTATCATCAAGAAATTATACTTCCAACAAGTATACTAAGAAATTCTTGTCCAAAACGCGCTTTCGATCTAGCAAACGTATGCTATTCAACCGTTTAATTTGTACAAACAAATTCTGACAGATAAATTAGGTCCGGCCGTCTGTAACGTTTAGTTTTGTCTATATTATAAATTATTTTTTGTACCAATTTTTACAAAACATAATTAAAAATGGCGGGTAAGTGATTTTATATAATTAAACCATTGAAACTATATCGTAATGATCTAATTACATACTTAATTATTTTAGCTGTTGGTCCTCGTCCACAAGTGATGGTATGTCCAGTCTGTCATGCACAAATAACGACCAAAGTAAAATACAATGCAAAACTGATGACTCATGTCGTAGCTATTTTGCTATGTTTGTTTTTGTAAGCTCACTTCCGTAATTTATTGATTTGATGCCTAATTTTTTTCTTTTATTCCGGATATAGATGCTGGCCATGTGTATGTGTTCCCTACTGTATGAAGTCGTGTAAAAATGCAAATCATTACTGTCCAAACTGTAATGCATTTATTGGAACGGCAGTCAGCTAGATAATTATTTGATATTTTTGTAATTATATAAATAATTAAATAATTTTAATTATAATTATTATGGTTTAAATTTCGACAGTATTGTAAATATCAGAACCCCATTCACGAAATAAAACTCATATTTTGTGCAATATACAGAAATATTTTACTTCATACAGACTCCAATGAGGGCTCCACAATTTGGACAATAGTGATTAATACTCTTACATGTTCGCATACAATACGGCAATACGGAGCATGGAAAGCAGCTAAAATTGAATCAAAATAAATACGGTTTGGCAATGTAATAGGCACGAGCGGTTCGTCATACTAAAAAACACAAAATATCAAGGCAAGCAAGTGAGTTTCGACGCTAGACTCATATTTCACTTCAGTACGGATTTCGGCACGACACGATGGGCAAATAGTGGCTTTGGGATCGGATCCAATTAGTTCGTCTTCTTGCTGCATACGAATTCAAGCTTCTTGACGCACACAACTTTGCTGATTAATAAACCTTAAATATAGTAATCAATGAGTAATATTATAAGGTCGTGTACAAACCAGTGATAATAATATTTGTGTTATTATTACAAAACCATAAAGATAAGAAATGTTGTATACTCTTTTGAAATTATATATATAATGTTGCACTGCAACACCATGCAATCGATACACAAAAGTACTAAATAGTTAATAGTTAAAATCACCGATAACAGATGGCAGACTGATAGTATTCGTTTATCTCAAATTATTTTCGTTAGATGGAGGAGTTAAAAAACAAAACAATTTATTAAAGCAAATAATCAAACCATTTCCGTTAAGACATAAGCTTAATTGTGTACTAAACAAATTTTATTTGATTGAAAGCTCAATGCGATGCTGATTTGTTCACAATATGTGTGTTTACGGTCACCTTGTTTTGTTATAAAAACTATTAGCGGGCAGAGAGTAGAGTGTTAATAAAAATATAATTTAATCCAATTTCGCACAGTTGGTGGTCCGCAGACATGTTAAACGTGCGGTCAATTCATATTTGCATCATTAACAGTGGTGTCGCGGTTGATTTAACACTTTAGTGTTCTAATTGGATAATTGTTAACTTTTAAGGTTTTTATTGGTGTTCTCGGTGCTTTCTAAGGTTTTATTGATATTAATATAAGATCGTACAGTTACTGTAATTATATACGTATAATAGGCAAAGACCATCATCTTGATGTAATCGAGAGAGAGCAATGGGCACGCTATATTTATTCATGGCCATTAACTTAATGGAGGCTCAGATATACTCCTCTGATGAGTAGTTACATTTATGACTGAAGTCACCTATCTTAAACGCAATATATGAAATTTACATAATTTGAAGCATAACTAGTGTGCCTCTTATATGTTACCTGGATACTGTTTATCGTTAAAATAATCTAGTAACTCAAACGTCTTTCAAACCTATCGAGTACACTGAATTTGCAATAGGCATAAGACCGTAGTTTACTTGATCTGCTTCTGCAAAGCTCTAGTACGCAGAAGACACATGCATTTAGACACATACCACTATGGTACTGCCCAGGTTGCGCAGTAGTTAAAACGATGTGGCGTAGAGCGGGAGGTACTAGGTTCGAATCCCGATAGGGGCAGGATACGAAAAGGGCTTTTCACCATCGATCGTTTGAATGAACTCATCTGAGATCCATTTGAGGCTAGAATCCGTGTGCCGTCCCATCTTCCATGTCAGTACTATATGCTGGCATTGAGCTATGCAATGTGTAGTAAAGTAATATAGTGGGAAGTCACCATGGGCCAATAAAGCATGAGTGACAGATAACGCTACAACACAAAAAATATCTCTATGGTCTCAAACAATGTGCAAGTGAAAGATATAATACGCTTTTTTATAGAAGCTCTGATTGTGTTCCTAATGGAACGGAACAGCGAAAACGGGATTATATCACATAAGACCGGTACTGGATTAACGTATCCTGTAACCTATATGACTGAAATCTTCTTTTTAAGTATTTTTCTTGCTTGAATCAAACCCATGCAAACCTTATGGGCGACTCTAATCTCTCGTATACTCTATGAAAGTAACAACTGTAAGTTCATAGGGGCATATTGTGGCCAAAAACAGTTCTCCATTGATATACAAGATCTATAAATGAATTGTTACGACGGGAATATAAAACTGATAGTTGCCCTTTTGACTTTATAGGGTTTTAAGCCAGATATCGGTTTATTGCGGAGTTAGAGTGTGATTACCCAGCTCTTGGTAAAGTAAATTATAGCAGAATGATGGGAAAGGTACACATGATGACTCGCATACGCATAAATTTCAAGGAGACCGCAGCTATACTGAAATATTACAAATCCTATCGACAGGACAGAGCAGATATGAAAAATTAATGGAAGTCTTCGAATAAAGATTAAGCGATAATTCAAAGCATGGAGGCAGATTGAACGGACAGAAATTGTTTAGATTGAACAGTAGGAAATGAAAAGTCGGCATGTATTTGCAGACAGAACACTAGTATATACAAGGTGACTGACACGAAGTGTTATCAACTTGAGACTGTCATTGCTGTCAAACCAGTGATGACAGCACGCTCAATGTAATGAACTGTCGTTAATTAACACTAATGGCAGTTCATTCCATTGTTTACAAGCGTACAAAAGAATCTAGTGGGAAATATTCAGAAAAAAATGTATCCGGAATGGAATTCAAGCGTAATAGTGTGATTGCTCTATATTAGGCTGGAAAACCCCAGCTGCAGTTTGTTAAACAGTAAAAACATCTGCACGTGAATAAAATGCTTGTGTATCGCACCATAAATTGTTATAACGATACTGGCAGCATTGCAAAACGCCATGGTGGTGAGGCGAAATGCACCGCAACATCGCATCGCACAGCAAAACCCGCACGTAGCGGTAAAAAAATGGCTCGTGAGGTGAACATTTCGCTTGAACAGATGCATCACATATTGAACGATCATCTTGGACTAAAGGTCTTGAAATTTCATAAAATGAATGGTCTCACCGATGCTCAAAAAAAAGTTAGAGTGGAAAAAGCAAAGGAGTTGTTACGCTGGCACGAAAGTGGTAATTTGCCAAATTCGGCTTTCTCCGATGAGTCACCGTTCGGTAATTGAATCGAACGGATTTACTTGCCCGGCCGTTCTACTGAAAATTTTGGCGGCCGAAAGCTCATGTTTTTGGACCGTGGCATCAAGATAAATGCTCAAATTTATCAGGATCATGTGTTGCGGGGAGCGTTAAGGCCTTGGACACAAATCATTTCGACCGCAGAGCCTGGACATTTCAACAGGACTTGGAGAATCTACGTTTCGTGGTTCATTTCCTCTGCCCGATGGCCATCAAATTCATCGGATGCAAATCCGCTAGATTTCTCGATTTGGAGTATTTTGAAGAGCACTGTTGGAACAAAAAAATACCAAAGTGGCGATTATCTCAGGCAAGCGCTTCGCCGGGAATGGGTCTAAATATCGCAGAGCAACTTTTCTGCTGCATGCAATAGCTTTGTAGGCCGTTTGAAGGCCATAATCGCGGTTAAGGGTGGCGAAATCAACTTCGATGCAATAAAATTGACCAAAAAAAAAAAATTCTGTGGCGTTTTGTTTTGGTAACACTTCGTGTCAATCATTTCCAATGATTTTATAAAACTGAACCGGTTCCAAGAATGGGCATTTAGGTACACAGAACATGAAAAATTCCATCTTGAACATCAACGCTATATTAATGTGGGAACTGTGCTATTTTGCCACAGTAGATCAAAACCAGAGGGAAGACGTGAAGTCTACTTCCCTGTGTGTATGCTTGTCGAAACTAGAGAAGAGCTACTGTTTAATCAGAAGGGTCTACTACATCGTCAAGGCAGTAACAGATTCCTAGAAATATTTATGCCATTGTAGACGTCTTCTTGATAGGTCGTGTCTGATTGCGAGCCTTGCTGTTTAATAATATTTGAAACCTCCGATAATGGAACCATTAAGACATAATAAACGATTAAAGGTATCTTGAAAAGAAAATGGAGGTATATTGGCGGAAAAACAGAGATGGATTCCAAGAGTATTGAAAAAACAGTATAGCGGAAGTTCAGAAGACACCTTGGACTTAATAATGGCAAAGGTTTTATAACTTAGACCAACAACTATATCATGGTACTAATGGACTATTTAAGAAATGACCCAAGTAGATATAATCTTGGTGAATGATGGGATCAGCTGACAGTTTTATGTTTCAGATTCGGTATTAATTTTGATTCCATTAGCTGGTCAGCTGTTGCATTAGAAAATATACATTAACTTATCTGGCACACAACACAACACAACTGTCGACCTATTACAAAAACCAATGTTTATAGGCACATGGCCGGGTGTGATCAAACTATAAACCACAATTGAAACGTACATTGAGGTATGCAACAACAACAACAACAACAACAACAACAAACATTTTATATCCAATAAGACATCTTAATTTTTATCTTGCATCTTAAAAAATAAAAACTTTAAAATCATTATTTATGGCATCAATAAAATATTGAAGTTGCTATGAGTAGAATATACTGTGCAAACGACGACAACGTCACAAAAAGTATAATCTTAAGTTTCACTTTTCTCTTCTTGTTTGTTGTCAAAAGATAATATTGAAATTAGGACAATGTCGTCCATCTCTATGTTACGAGTGTATATAGGCACCCAACGGGTGGCATGCCAAAATATAACAACATCGGATATATTATGCATAAAAGAGTTTCACTTTCGGTGTAACGAATCGGTTGGAACAACCCAAATCTCATAATATTTAAAGTATGTAGTTTGTTTTGAGATACTACCGTATGTGGTCAGTCAGTGATTATAAGTGATTGAGTGTGTATATATAGTGTGCAGTTTGTGCTCAAAGTGATCGCCAGTCTAAAATAGTGCATACCGCAAGCCCGCATTAGATCATCACGTATATATGAATGTACATATATATAATCAACTCGAACGATCTTCGCGTCTTCTTCGTCGTCGTCGTTGTCTTCTTATTTATACGACGATCTTTATTTATACATTCAAACCGATTCCATTATATAAAATTATAAATTTTATTGTCAATTTTTATAAAAACATTTGATTGGATGTATCTTCACAATATATATATATAAATGGTAAGTCGAGTTTTGTTGTTTGTTTCTTGAAGTCATTCTTTCTTTGAGATAAAATCGAATATCTCAAACGTATACATATACATACAGACGTACATATAGCTGTACAGATAGAAATAAAATAAGAAACAAGCTTTTGTATTTTTATTTTATTTTTAATTTTATTTCTTTTCATTCGTTTGTGACTTAAAAAATCATAAAACGAATTTAATTTATTACAAAAAAAACGAGACTTAAGAGTCATTCTTAAGACAAGCTTAAGAAAACAGAAAGGTAATAAAAATGGCGTTGCTCGTTTTTTATATAGAAAATTACTATATCGTTCGTATAATCAATATAAAATGGAAGATGTCTGTATATGTGTGTGTGTTTGTGTGTGAGTGCTAACGGATGACGAGACCGCCGGGAATATTAAGAAATTAACAAAATTCAAAGTTCATATTTGTACGTTGTAGAAGGATAGGTCCTAGGATCAGAATGTTTTTTAATTACTTTCTCACCAGGAACCAGGGGTCTCTGGCAGTTGTACCACCACCCCTCGTATTCATTGGAGAAAATGCGGCTCTCACACTTATAAACTTTACATGAATCTCACATCCTCTCAAATGTGGTAATTCATTACTAACCACTTCCATTTTGATCTCTAAGGCCAGAGATACTCGTTGATTTTGAAACCAGCAGAAGCTGAATACTATTCCAATGGATCGAGTATCTCATTCACTCCGATATAATCGACATTATTGAACTGTCGGAATATGATGTTGTCTTCTGATGTTTCCATTTTACGGAATCCTTCCCAACAATGTTCACATTATTGACTGGTAGCTTGATCACAATCTGCTATTGCTGGCAGGAACTTGAAGAACGATCACCCTGTGAACGAGTGTACGGAGCAATATATTATGACAAAAGTCGATCTGCAAGTTCTAAAGCATTAAAGTGACCAATTTGATTCGTGATTGATTATATACTTAAAGTGAGTCGTCTTTTAATGAGAGTTGGTTTATAACGCAAGAGGAGTTTACACATCCAATTATAGACCGCTTGGAAGTACAACATCTTGAAGTTTCTTCAAGATGTCCATTGTACATTTTCGTAATCTGAGCCTGGTGAGATATTTCTTGTATCGTATCGGATTTTACGATTTAACGTTAACGTTTAGATTCTTTTATCAGTTTGAACTTTAAAAAAATTATCGACGTCAAAATCATCATCGGTTTCATATAAAATCTACCGTAAACGAACAAGAAGAGAGTCATGGATTTATTGAAAGGTGCCAGATGATATTATTTTTGAATATTGAATTGTTAACATGCGAATATCGATTTATGGTTGTCGGGGATGTTGAGAAACAATTCGATTATCTTCTTTTATGACCATTCTCGAATTAAATTTAAAGCGGCGTTTGGATCTATAACAAGACCTATATCAGAATAATTCTCATTCCTGCCGTAAAGCAAAACTTCGATGGTGAACCAAGTTGCACTCGTCATTTATTTTGTTGCTACATCGACTGCCTGATTTGCAACTCTCTGGCTTTTGATAGAGCTCTATTGCAAATATTCATCTGGTGTCTCTGATCAAATTGCATCTGTTGCTTTGTCTAAACTGAAATGGTCAGACCATTAACTCGCCAACGCAAATTGAGATAGAATCCGGGTTTGCACTGTGAATTCATTATAGTGGTAGTGAGTGCGGAACATCGTAAGGTTCTATCTGTTATTAGTGCAACCACTAATCGTAGCTTGTTTGTTTGTTTCTATGGTTCCAACACGTTTTTGGTATACTCAAAGCATTACCAACTCTTTCGCAGTTCGCTTTTTCTTGCTATACAGCTATAGGTCACGGTTTATGTAGAACCATCTGCACATTGCATAGCTCCTTGCCAACCTGTAGTACTGACATGGAAAGTCGGCCCATGAATTCTGCACTCCAACAGTGAGTGGGATCATAGATGTGTTCATTCATGCCACCGATGAGTAATCAGCATGCAACATTGCTTCAACTGTCGCAGGTTTAACCAATGAGCCATATGGCTAGCAACAGTAGCTTCATCTTTTACAGTGTATTAAAAAAGAGAATGCATGGCTCTAACTAGTGATATATTTGAGGTAGGTCGATTTTCGGAAATTCATTTTCACCCAACATTCACAAAACTGAATCTTCTATTGCACATAAACGAATGTCCATCTTCAAATAAAATCGAATTGTCTTAGCCATTCTGATAGCGAGTTGCCCTAAGAGTCGTTATAGATGTCGCAGGAAGTTATTAATACGATCAAGGTTAGAGAAATAATATCAGATAAAACTTCTGAAACCCGATTTGGCTAATCACAAGCAGTTCTCTATAGAAGGCTGTACCATTCAGGATAAAAAACATTTGAATGGCGTGGTTAAATAACAAGAAGGTCATTAAGTCCATACGATAAACCTAAATGATAGTGTCTCAAACCGTGTCTTACTTACTCCATGCTAGACTTTTTCATAATTTATTGGTATGCATCGTCTTTTATCTGTTCCGGATGGTGTTGGCAAATCGCTAGAATCAAGCTCATGATGTGAAATTCTGGTATTCTTTATTCGACAACCAGTCACTGGAAGCATTTAACCTCGTCAATGAGTCAAAATTGGAAACCACTGAAAACAAGTAATGATTAATGAAATCCATTTCCCAATTTGAGAAAGTTACACAATTTTCTTGGATATTTTAAAAATAATGGGATGGGTGAAATTAGTATTACCTGATGAACATTTTATTTTTTTCTGAGATGGAATCCAGGTATAACATCACTCACTTTCGGACAATTATGAATATCAATTCTCAATGAATTGTTTGGACATCTGGCTTCCCCGTTTATGTCCATTTTTCATCTTGAAAACAAAGTGTTTTCGGGGCAAATTGGCATCTATGAAAATGATCCTGTATCCATTTTTTTTCAGTCACTCAAGCTCAATTGGCCCATTGTGACATCCCTTCCCAGACGCACACTCTCAGTCCCGGAATCTGTTATTTTTCTTCTAATGAAGTCCAAGATATCTTCATTCGAAACATATGACTATTCAGGGAGCAGTGCTCCGTGATACTCCCCAGCAAGATCCTTAAAGTGCGTCTATCATAATTTAAGAAAGACTGGGATCTTTGCTGGTTTATTGATCCAAAACAGATTTTGGATAGACAACAAGAGATGCAATTATCCCATTTCTTCTGGTGTAGATCTCCAAAGTATTCTCTTTTATACCCATGTGACTGTGTATTCAGCGAAGTGTTACATTATTCAGCCTGCCTCGATTAAAGGATCTTATCGTTTCCAAAACAAGTTTGGATGAAACGCGTTTAGGGCAACCTGACTGTCAAAAAGGATGCAGATACGACGATCTCTGCAAATTATTTCTTTTAAAAAGAGAGCTGTTTTCAAAATAGCAACAACTTCTGCCTGAAAAACAGTGGCGTACCTACCAAGAGGGATAGATAATTCGACCTCAGGATATATTCTCAGGGCACCAGCGAGATTACGGCTTATTGATTCGTCAGTAAGGATTAACATATCGTTATGAGAGAGCTAGGAGGGGCTATTATAGTTCCATATGTGATTTCCGGTAATAGTTACATGAAATATTTTCCCGAAGACGTGCTTTATCATATTATCTATCTGAGAAAAGTGATAAACGTCATCCTCATCAGGATCCATGAGCTTGGGCCCTTCTTTCGGCTCTCCTGTGACTTGAAGCCAGAAGATACCCTCTGTTTTTTGGTCTGATTCTCTGGAGAGGGCGTGATCGTGTCCGACCTGTTTTTCAGTCAGAATCGACAAGTGAACGTTTTTGTTCTTGTCTTTTCCGTCACTGGCATCCCGAGATCTTCTTCTTAGTTGAAGAGCTTTTAACCAACTGGTACGCTCAGCGGTTATGCGTTAGTGTCTAAGGTAGTATCTGGCGCATCACTGTTCCCTGTTAAAGGTTCCATTGATGCCACCAGAGATATGTTTTCTAGAGAAGCCGAAAGCACCTCTAATTTATAAGGTTTGGTTGCACTGTTTGGTCCCTCTAAATTAAGATTGATGTAATCCATACTTGCTCCCACAAGTGGTGAAGAAAAATGTGTCTGTCTGTGCAGAGATCCAATGCACAGATAAGTCTACGTGATCTGGAGGGTACCTGGTATCCAGATCCACCGTTCAACATATTAAGCTAGTTTTAGCCGTTCAACATATTAGCCAGATGTTTAGCATTGTGGTTTTGCCAGGCTCCTCACTTAAAGTGGCTAAACAGCTGCCCGATGGTCACCACGAGGAGGTAACACAAGCACTTGTGGAAGCTGCAAGATGCGGAGCTGACAACTAGTGCCAACTTGATTCCCCCAAACAGCTTCACATCTGACCACCTGTATCCATAATCCACCATATTTACACCAGATGTGGTTTCAAGTGTTTCCTATTGAATCTTGGAAAACATCTGATCTATACCGCAACACGAAGCTAAGCAACTTAAATTTCTAAGTATGAAATGCATTACTGTTGTATTTCAGTAAAATCAGGAAGCATACGAAAAATATTACAGGGCTTGTAAATAACTGTCTTAGAAGGATGGTGAGGACAGTCATTGCAATCAAAATGGATATTGCTCAAACACTAAGCTTTGAAAATCCTATATGTAACACTCACCACCATTTTTTACCATATATACCGAGTTTTTGGCTCGGCCTCATCTATACAACAGAAAAAAATTACCGCCCTATATACGTGCATACATTATCCAACTGTCCGTGCTATTTTCACATCGGTACTCGAAAATAGTCTTTTACAACCTAACATTTATCATGAATAAATATGATTTATGGGTAATGTCACAAATATTTCTAATTATAAATTAACAACATCGTTTTGACACTAATGTGTTACCTCGTTCCCCCCTCTCACCCATAAAAGCATTGACGAGGCATTCGTATATAAAAAACACAAATCTAGGGTAAAACTGCTCATTAGATGAACTCAAGCTTAAAACACTTTTCTATTCTGCTTGTATTCAATTACATGGGAGAAGAGCATATGGTTGATGCAATACATGTATCGAAGCACAGTATTACAAAACTAATAAATCATATGTATGTCGTAATCTTGTCTTAACATATATACAAAACCGCTAAAATTTATGATTGGATTTATCTTATTTGTGTGTTAAAAACGGTATTTTTATGTTTGGGATTGGGATGGCTTGATTACCATATGTCGGCCATAAAACAATTATATGCAGCATATTGAGTGAAAATATGTTGGAAAAAGTTACTGTCAAATCGGCCAAACACTCTCTACTCGAACTTTTATTATTTTATATAAACTTTGGCTGGACTTTAAATAATTTTATTAATCATAAAAATAATTTTTATTATTTTATATTTTTATTAATTTATTTACAAAAACAAAAATCTTAATTAGCGATTAACAGATTTAATTGCTGAGCTTAGAATATGGTCGCTATATACTCGCGATCAAATGTGCTTCCTAATTGCGCGGCGCTGCACAACAATTTTCACCGTATACACTATACATATATGGCTTATTGTTATGACTGCTACCACCATCATCATCATCATCATCAACATTATTATTATTATTGTTATTACTATTGCTGCTTTTATACGTTTATTGTACAAGCTACAAAAAAAATAGTTTTATGTATTGAGAAGGTACATAACCGATGGATAATTATTACAATAAAAAATTTTACGGTTAAAACTCAATAAAATTACTACAAGTAAATTAAATAATTAATTATTATTACTATTTTTATTTATTTATTTATTTATTTTGATTAGTAATTATTGCACGATATTATGTGTTTGTGATTTTTCGTTTTAATGGGATTTTAATTGTTTTGGTTTTCGACTCATCGTTATGTGTCTGTCATATTCGTTAATTATATTTTTCGATAATCAAATTATTTTACAATCGATCGGTTGGATGATATTCAACCAAATGTATAGTAGGTTCGTATCGCCTCTTGGTGGGTTTCGTACATATTTCGAATGAAACATAAATCCAATAGAATACCATCACAGTAAACAGAGCAGGTCGTAGGAGGCGAATAAAACTAAACCCTTGCTTAGGAACCCGGACAGAAATGATTTAGGGTCAGCACGTTGAACAGATACAGGTCCACAGCTTTATGTATAAAAGAGTATCGGTTGGAATCCATAACAAATCCGATAGCATAAAGGTGCAAATCATTTTCGTTATACCGGGTGTTTCTTTTAAACTGAGACGATCAAATATCTTGAAAAATAGCCACTCTACGGAAAAAATGTCCATAATCAAAATATAATCATACCGCGGGAGAAATACATTAGTGCAAAAAAATAGTCTCCCACCCCCCGCTTTGTAGGTGGGGCGGGGGTAACTTTTAAACTAAGATGGGAAGCCATATTTTTTATTGCAGATACGGATTCTACGACTAAAAGTACGTATGATTTAAATGAAATATTATGTTCGGTTCATGATAGATGGCGTTGTAATCGACGAAATTCAATTTTTTCAAATTTCTTCTTAGAACACACGCATTCGATTCTGCAATACATTTGAAATAAGATTCGTCATCAAAACAATTTATTCAGTTTTGTAAATCACATAACGTTTGTGTTATTTCTTATCTTCACAATTAAATACTTTAGAATGAAGCGTTTAACTGTGGCAGAGAAAATTGAAATGGTTCTGGTTTATGGATGGCAGAAATCTTGAAAATGCTGTTGCTATTTACGCTCAACGTTCACGTTCCGGATAGGAATCGTTCACGTGCTTCATTTGGTCGTACTATCAAACAATTTATTACTGATAGAAATGTTTAACCGATATAGAGGACCCGTAGAGCAACAGTCACTGGAGAAAATAATGAAATAGTGGCTTATAATCCTCATGTTAGTACACGAGAAATAGTTCACGATTCCGGATTGTCCCTCACCAGTGTTTGGAGAATTTTAAAACAGCACAAGTATCCATATCTGTGTCTTTACACCAAGATCTTCATGGTGCTGATTTCCAAAATCGGGTAACTTTTTGTCAATGGGCACGTAAACAAATACAAAAAACCCCAATTTTTGGGGGGATGGAACGGTTAATCGATATAACATGCATTATTGGAGTATTACAAATCCGCACTGGCTGCGTCAAGTTGAACATCAGTGTCCTTAGACTGTCAACGTGTAGTATGGAATAATTGGCAACAAACTTATAGGCCCCCACATTATTGAAGGCAACTTGAATAGTCAAATGTACCGAAACTTTTTGAAAAATGAACTGCCAATATTACTTGAAAATTTGAGCTTAGTAGTGAGACAGAAAATGTGGTTTCAACATGATGGTTGTCCTGCACACTATACGGTAGTGGCACGTGAAATACTTGATTGTGATTTCAATGGTCGCTGGATCGGTAGAGCCGGTCCGATAAATTGGCCCGCCAGATCACCAGATCTTACTGCACCAGATTTCTGTTTGTGGGGCTATCTGAAAGACAAAGTTTACAAACAAGAACCAACAATACGTGAGAACATGATTGAGCGAATCAGAAATGCGTGTGCTGAAATTTAACCAAACACACTTCTCAGTTGTGTACAATCATTTGAAATGCGTATTAATAAGTGCATTGAAGTCGCAGGCCATCATTTTGAACACTTATTTTAGGCTAAAATTATTTTATTCACCTGCCATTAACATTAATAAATTGTTTTGATGACGAATTTCCAATGGAAACGTGATGTTTTTTATTTCAAACGTATTGCAGAATCGAATGCGTGTGTGCTAAGAAGAAGAAATTGAAAAAATTGAATTTCGTCGATTACAACGCCATCGATATCATGAACCGAACAAAATATTTCATTCAAATCATACGTACTTTTAGTCGTAGAATCCGTATCTGCAATAAAACATATTAGTTCAAAAGTTACCCCCGCCCCACCTACAAAGCGGGGGGTGGGAGACTATTTTTTGCACTAATGTATTTCCCCCGCGGTATGATTAAATTTTGATTATGGACATTTTTTCCGTATAGTGGCTATTTTTCGAGATATTTGATCGTCTCAGTTTAAAAGAAACACCCGGTATAAAAAAATTGCAAAAAACATTGTCAAAAAAAAGTCCAGGTCTACAATTAGTTTGAAAGTGTGTCTCAAGAAATATGTAGAACCAAGCACTGTTGCGATTTTACATGTAAAACACGTTTTTTACATGTTCATGTCAATTATGTAAAAAGCAGCGTAAATTACATATAATAAACGAAGACAACACCTTTCGCAGTGCCATCTGTTTTTAAATGTTAAAAATTTACCAACGTTCGCTTTGCTCATTATAAATTAACATTTAACATAGATTAATGCGTATTTGTAAAATCAGTTAGTTTCCATGTCCACGTTATTATTAGAAAATCAATTTTTTTCACCTTCACCCGAGTCAGTTAAAATGATTTTCAACAAAATTAACCTGTTAGTAATTTTAATCCAAATCAAAAACTATTGTGATATTCAGTATGTAGACGAAACAATGATACAAGTTAATTATTTCACATATTCTATCCGTAAAATAGTAAGAAGGTTTTTTAACAGATGGTGCTTTAGTTACAATTTCATTTGATAAGAGATGGCACGTCAGTTTTTTTTACAAAAACCATAATTTACATTTTTAACATATGTTATGTAAAATATTATATAGATAAAAAAAATCTAAATCAACACGGTTTTATATGACCTAAAAAGAGGAAAATAATTTCTCTCATCCCACAGACTCATTAAATTGAAGTCTAAAAACGTGGTGTGCGTCATCTTTTCCTCTCGATTACTCTCTAACTGTCCTCTCTATGTCTCTTCTTCTCAGATTTATCATTTATCGCTCTGTCTCTTTTCAAGCACACTTCTTTGTTTCGTTAACTGATTAATTTGATTATTATTATTATTTTGATCACATGAGATGTTGTTGTTGATGAAGGGTGATTCTAAAATTAATTCACTTTAGAGCCGAGGTAAATTCTATGTTCTTGATTAAACGAATTATGTGTTTTGATAAACTCGGTGCCATCTTTCTCTTTCACTACACTTCTTCTACCCACTATGCTTTTATTCTGATGAGATTTTGTATGAATCAATGTAATTCTCAGGGCTTTAGATTTTCATGACATCGTTGAATTGGTGAATTGAATTGTATTTGGATGACGCGCACCACGTTTTTAGACTTCAATTTAATGAGTCTGTGGGATGAGAGAGAAATTATTTTCCTCTTTTTAGGTCATATAAAAACGTGTTGATTTAGATTTTTTTTATCTATATAATATTATTTTTTCCTTTTTAGTTTTTGTCTGTTTGTTGTTGTCAGTAAATCTGGCAACTTTTCGATTAAATTTCCTGAAACAAAAGAGTTTTTAAAGCCGAATAAGAACACAAAGTTTGTTTTATCATTGTCGAAATTTACTTTACCAGGAAAAGCCTGGCAGATGCCGGCAGTAAAAAACTGGTAGAAATTTCTATGTGACAATGATAGGGGAGAAATGCGAAAAGTAAGCTCGTAAATTACAAAACTGAAGGTCGTGTCTACCTGAATTTATCGTTTAAAAGCTTACTCTTGACATCGTGACAAAGCAGAGATTCAGGCTGTCATGTCCCGATGCAACAGCAAGTCAATTGCGATGAGATCAGATACTTTCCGCACCAACCTGCAGGCCTGCAACGAGATAGAGAAGAAGAAGAGGGTCATTAGTATTAGATATTTAATTACTACGCGGCTGGAGTCCTCGCAATCGTTTCATTTCTTCGTGAGCTTCCTCGTTGCAGGGCTTCATTCCGGTGAGTTTGGCACAGTCTAGACTTTCGATGCGCAAGCCATCTAGTGATCTCACTCGGCTCAAAGCGACGTACGCTTGACCTTTCTCGAAGAGCGCAGGACCCAGGTAAACAACCGCGTGGTCGACGGTACATCCCTGCATCTTGTGCACCGTGCATGCCCAGCAGAGAATGATCGGAAGCATTCTCCTCTCAATCGTACCGTAGTTTCGTTTCGCAGGGAATTGAACTGCACGAGGTTCAATCAGGTGGATGCCGATCCTTCCAAAGTCGATGCGAAGTGTTGGGATGTCAGTCGGGTACATCTGAGTGCGGCGGAAGTGAGGCCAGATTATTTCCGCGATGTTTCCGATTGAACCGTTTACGAGTCCCTTTTCGACATTCACATTCGAGCGTAGCATCACTTTCGCTCCGACAAAGATCTCGATTTCGTACGGAAGACCACCAGTCTTGTTTATGTCTTCTGGCACGATGTTCTCGATTTGAACATTTTCCATGTTTCGAGTGGCGTCAACAACTGTGTCCTGTGCTTTGATCTTGTAGATGTGCACACCTCGATTGAGCCGGTATTCGGCAAGAACTCTGGCGTTGTGTTCTGCGACAAGTGCACGAGTGGGGTAGATTCGAATGGCCTTGTCGATCGCGAAATCTCCCACTTCATCGGTCAATTGCTTCGACAGAAGCGTGTTGAATAATTCCCTTTTCATTTTGCCTTCACGCAGTGCATTAAGCATTAAGTTCGCGAATGTGTCGTCTTCCTTTTGTCGCATGTTTTCAGTCAGTTCTACCAGTGTGAGCAGACGCCAGAGATGAGTGGCGGGTTGGAACCGAGCTGCCTGCTTGTAGACTGGTGATCCCGGTTTAACTGGCGGGAGTTGCATCAAGTCTCCGAAGACGATGATGTTGAGACCGCCGAAAGGCTCGTCTTCATTGTTTTTCAGCTGCCTTAAGCGAGAGTCAATCATGCACAGCATCTCGTAAGGCACCATTGAGATTTCGTCAATGAAGATGTATTTGGTCTCTCGCCACTGTTGTCGCATAATCTTCAGATAGTATGCAGTTCATCTTCGCATGCCAAGAACGCATCCTTCGAGTGCTCAAACTCTCCCAGCAGCTCACTTTAATTGTAGAAGGGCTTGTACTGGAGAAGGAGACTGTAGAAGAAGTTCTCCGGATCGTTTTGCATGATAAAGTGCGGGACACGAACGACCGCAGGAATTTTCCTGATCAGCGTCTTGCTTTTCTTTGGGTCTGTCAGAGTGATCAGCCTGTTTCTGACTCTGTTCGCATTTTGGCCCTCGTCGTCTGCATCGTATGCATCTTCATCGACATTCTCGTCAATTTAGTTGCTCTTCTTCGCATAGTGCGGCTCGAACTTCATTGCGAACTCGAGAAGTGTCATGTTCTTAAAGTCAAAGTCCTTGTGCGTGCGTGGGCGGTACCCGTAGCGTTCAATCATGTTCATGCAGAATCCTGCTGCCTGATCGCCATCGAATTTGAGCACGTGATAGCGCTGATCGGGCTTTCGCGTGTTGAGAAAGACTGAGTTGCAGGTGACAGAGACGAAACGCACATTCGGACGCTGAGATTTGCCGTTCCTTCATAATTCGCATCATTGCCTTGAACAGCTTTCGTGAGGTATCGATCGGCTGTCGCATGATCTCACGTACTGCCCTTGCGACGCTATCATTCAGGTTCGTCGGCTCGGACTTTGAGATATATTTCGCAATATAGTGGGCGATTCCCTCATTCGACCCACATGGCTGAATGTCCATATTTCCGTCCCATATCTCGAGGATCGTTTGAAAGTAGTTATTGATCCACTTGTCGCTACTCTTTCGCTCCAGCATGCATATTCGTCAGCCACTTCGAATGAACTCGTTGGAAGATGGCGATATGATGCGAGTCTTCTGGCACGCTTGTAGAGGGAATGCGAAGCGGAAAAGTCCAGTGTCGCTGTTCTTGTAGCATGTGTGCGTGTGCCTGTGTGTCTGATTGCGCTTCATCAGATCGTACAGTTGGGGATCGTCACTGAAGTCAGGCAGTCGGCATGACATGACTCGATCAATGAAGTCGATGCCCTCTGGTGTCTCGAATGAGGGCGTGTTTTCGATCCAGACTACCATGTGCAAGTGTGGGCTTCCGCGGTTTTGAAACTCGATGCGCCACCAGTAGTCTTTGAGCTTGCCACCTAGCACATTGTCGTTCTTCTTCAGGAACGTCATGAACGCTATTTAGATAATTAATTTTGATCAAGCAAGCCATGAGTTCGAATCTCGATACAAAAGATAAGCGCAGTGATTTCGACCTTTTTTGGAGCCAATCGTGCGAGTTCTCGTTAGTTTTAGGTGTTTATTCAGTTTCGTGTACAGTTTGTGTCAGAGGGCAGCGAATTCGGCCAGTTTTCCTCCTCAACATGTTCTCTCTGAAATTCCGTTACAAAATCTTGAAATCGTAGTAGTCGAGTGTTTCGGAAATTTCTTCACCTGAAAATTGATTTGTCAGTAATGGCGACTCGTAGTAGCTCTAAAGTGCTAGAAACGGTCTTAGATTGCATTGTCATCGGGTTCTTAGCTACTCTCAAAGTTTCAGCCCGATAGCTTGTCAGGAAGTGGTCGAAAATCGAGTTGCAAGATTTGCACCGAACAGACAAACAGACAGACAAACTGCTACCAAAGCGAGCTAATAAAAACGTGTAAATAAAAAATAACCTTATATAATTTAGACGTGTTTACATGTAAAAACCATGTAAATTACATCGTGTAATTTACACATCGAACAGTGGAACCAAGTATGAGCACGTTGTCTATACTCAGTTTAATCTAGTACGAAAAACGAACGAAGAATATGGACCTTGAGGGGATTGTTGAGAATGAAATGACGTAACTATTCCAGATCGATATTAACTTTCTGATAACTGGAATTTTACTACATTACTTTATGTACGAGCATTCAGCATATCGTCAGATTCTAGTGGTTCCATTTGACATTCCAAAAACAACCATCGTAACATTTTTACGGTTGTTTTGAATTACATTTGAACTCAAGAATGCAGCAAAATCTAGACGATATTTTAATTTTATCTTGAAACAGTTTGTAAAAGGTTGTCGGGATTGGGTTTGTTCATTAACAATTAACATGGATATTTGCGTTTCAGTTACGAAACACGTTTTTTACATAAACTTATTTTTTACATAAAAAAATAAATAATCTATGGCTAGAGGCCGTAAACGACCCTTACTGCGTCTCAACTAACACCCTATACGAACCATTTTAACGATTGGTGCACATCGAAGGTGGTCAGCTCAACGAATGTTTTTACACACAACCGCATTTTACGTCATCCGGTGGCATGTTAATTGATCAACGGTGAGGATCTGAACTTGGAACCGCGGCGTGATGAGAAATTCTCTTAATCATTAAGCTATACGGTTTTCTGGGTTTCTGGGGCAAAGGTAAAACAGGTTGGGTTGGTCTTCCAAGCAGTCGATAATAGAATGAGATCTATACCTGATCACGATGTCAGTTTGATGATTGGTGACTTGCTAGATCCCTTAACTGCAACGAAAAATGATGTACTTTACGATCGCTCTTTATTTCAAAGTGGCATGGACGTTCTTTCAAATTTACCATGTGCAGTCTCATGCTGCTCAAGATGTGAAATTTTCTCGGTCTACATCAAATTTCGTAGGCAGTAAGAACTATCTGGTCATTTTAAAGGTACGATTGAAGTTTTTCGTACAAGTCAACGAGGACAAGGCGATTCTCCTGTGAAGGTCTGATAAATGAATTCTGAACACTGTATGGGAATTATTGAAAGCGGTTGTCGATTCTGCAATAAGAAATAAATTTTTATACAGAAGGAGAGATAAATTTTTATACAGAACAAGCGCGAATGGTGGAAGGCCAGGGTTTTACCATTACAACAACTCAGCAATGAGCGCAATTCGGAACCAGGATGAAGTGAATATTTTGCTGACCTACTAAATGTGACACAAGCTGTATTTGAAAACATTCTAATTCAACCGCAGAGATGTTCATTAGGGAAACATCCTATGAGAAATTTGCCAAGGGCAGTTAATTGTATTAATTCGGACTGGTAACTTTTTAAAACTGTCATTTCAACCTTATTCGATTGGTATAGAGAAATGCAGCCACGTCCAAAAAATGAAAGGTGGCTGCGATTTATCCATTCTATAAAAAGTTTGATCACTTAAATCCCCAGAGTTATCACAGTATAGCTCTCGTTAGCACAGCATACAAATTACTGCCCTAAATTATCTATGTAAAACTTACTCCAAATCGGTCAGTCGCTGATCAAGTGTTTTGACAACGGATGATTATTTCCAAGTACTTTAAAACATCTGAAGATGTACTCTGCACATTTCTAAATTTCAAGCAAGCCCTTAAATACTTAGGAATACCAAGTTATATGGTTTTAAACTAATGGATCAGGTACCAGTTGTAGCAACCACCTAAAGTTACCATCAAACGACTCACACAAACAAACTACTCTGCTTAATCAAACAATACACTCTATATACATTATAGTACAAGTAAAATGACATTTTGACGTCCATCGACAAGACGTCACAGCTCGATATGGTAGTGTAATGTGTTCAGTATCTTATCTATCTAGTGTTAGTTTTACCAAAAGAAGTCGTGAGTAGACCCACGTTTCCAGGATAGATATTTAACCCAGTCTAATCTCAATCCCAGTTGGAAGTAGTTCGGACATTGTTGTAAACGAACAAATACTGTGTCACTCTATTTCGTCAAAATTGTGGTCTATGATTCGAGATTTTGTTTAGTAAGCAGAGTGGTCTAGAGTTGATGCACAATATTTAAACAAATATTTAATCGCGAATTGTGTTGTTTAGCTGCTTGTACCGATGATCTATCAAGGTTTTAATGTATTGCGTTTTGTGATCTCCCCAGCACAGAAATAATTGGGTACACTGTCATACCAATATAAAATTGAGCCTACTTTTATATGCGACTTGTGTACGTCTATAAATAGATTAGTTTCAGTGAAAAGCTCTCACTTTTTCAAGCGTGATCTTTTCCAAATGCTGTAGGCTGAAATGTAAACCGTTTTGTTCTCATTCACAACTCCTGATTTTTTTTTCGCTGGTACGTGGTGGTCGATTTTGTATTTAGTATAGCATATACTGTATATGACGGATTGAGTTAAATCAGCACTACAAATAAAACGCTTATCAAATTGTCAATAACTATTACAAATCTAAGTATTTAATTTAAGATTATATACCGTTAGCTGACATACTCTATAGAGTCACAATTAGCTTGAATAACATTTATAAAAACAATGAATTTGTTTACAATTCCGCCATAGTTACGCCATCGATGGAAGAAAAATTTGTGTATATATGGGGAACGTGATGATCTCATTTTGGCCATGTCGTATACGAGTACAAATGCGCACAACAATATCTTATCGTGGTGTGTGCATGATATGGCGCGGTATTTCTTAGACATCAAAAGCCAGAAAAAATATTTTTTTTGTCGTATTTTACTTGGAATGATAACAATCATTATTGTATGTAGGTATATACACCACTCAAGTATTTTTGATAAGAAATTTTTATTGTTTTCCACCAAAAAAAAAAAAACAGAACGTATGAAAGGGTAAACAACTTTTCATTCGGCACTCAAAATTGGCTTCATAGAAAATGTTCGGTGCTTTTGTATATACAAGCTCGCAGTACGCAGTCCTTGACGTATACTCTAAAACGAACCGATTTTTATGATTTATTGAACATAAAACTTGATCCATTCATCATCATATAGTATATACTTACCTACCAATATATGTATATAGAGACGAGATTTTTTTCACACCTCGTTTGGACGTCGTTTAGACAAAAAATGCGTTTCATGAATCGTGAGACTTAAAATAATTTTAGATTTTAATGAGCCATTTAACGACTAGAAGACGAAACCAAACCTTTTTATAAGTCGCACTAAATATAAGAATTTTCGTGATTTGAATCCATTAATCATAAAATTATGTATACGTATATGCTGTATCCACGAACATATATACAATATAGGCAGTATATAGTTACGTTTTATACAGGTGTAATTCGAGGTAAGCATTTGCATAACTAATTTATTCGCATATATACTTCGTTATTAGTTGATCTAAGATCAAAGTAAGAACGCGGATTCATCACAAGACAAATACTCAGTTCATGACCAGTGAGCTCTACGATGATATCATAAACCTTTTAACTTTGATTATTTCATAAATTAAAAACAAAAAAGGCTGAACTGATATAGAATCAAGCCAATCTTAAGTCTGTCCACCTTGACGGCAGTAAGAATACAGATACTTTGAGTGATTGTTCGTAGACAAGATCAGCTGAAGTGCATCCGAGACCAGATTGGGTCAATATAGAAGTTTTCTTTAGCATGTAAGAATGATTTATGTGTACGGTTAAATCAATAATCCAAAGTATAATCAAGTCAAGCATATTTAAGTTCTGATAAGCGTGACATGTTTTTGGATCAATATTCTGTATCTACTCAGTGATATTTATCCGTGTTGGTGACTCACACAAGTCCTTTGAGACATATCGGTATAACTCGTGCTCGTTTGTCTTGGATAAAGTAGATGCCACCACGTTACTTGCACCCTCTGTCGAGTGAATTACTGTACTTAAACTGTGAGATAGTCTAACTATGGTGAGATTATTGAAGCTACGCTCTGTTCAATTGATACACTAAATTAAAAGTAAGTGCGGTTTATGGTTAAACAATGGTTCTTAACATCCTTATATATTGTATACAGTTTCAATACAATCCCGAGCACGGTGTTGGATGTCCGTCAATGGTTATTCTGATTATGAAGAGCAACTTGGATTTTTTTAATCGTGTATCAATTGCAGTAAGTTGTTCGGTTAAGTGAGGTATGAATCGTTATAGCTGCGATTATCTCTTCCGCAGTATGTGTGTATCGCTTACATTCTAGTCCTGTTGAAATTTTTATTCTTGAATTTGAAAATTACCTTAAACAAATAAATTCAAAAAATTTGATTGTTATTGGAGACATGAATATAAATATTCTAAATATAGATCACCTAGATTCGCAAGAATGCAAATATTTTTCAATGATGTCTTCCTTAGGACTTGAGTCATTAATCAATGAACCTACTAGAATCACATCCGATAGTATGACATGTATTGATCATATCTTTACTAGAAGCAAAATTGGCTATACCATCAATTATAAAGCTGAAACACTTAGTTTAGAGTTATCTGATCATTGTATGACCTCGAAAATTTAATTTAAATTGGGAACCTCTACCTAAAATACCTAAACAAAAAACTTTTATTAACTTTCAAGAATTAGACCGGTGTTTACAAACAGAATCGTGGAAGAATGTTTTTAATGAAAACGATCCTTCTAAATCAATTGATATCTTTTTATCAACGTTATCTAACCATGTAGGAATCTGCAAAATTCGCCGTAAAAATGCTTTATCTAAAATTTGTAAGAGACATCCTAATAACACTAAACTTATGTAGAACTAAAGTAAAAATTCCTTCGAGACAAATTAAATCAGATTGTGAAACTAGTAGAAAGCATTATTATATTCAAAAATTTGAGGCGGTAAGTTTTGACCAAAAAAAGCAATGGAATTTACTTAACAACTTACTAGGAAAGCGTTGTAAATCTAACAAAATTAATTGTATTTTTGGTGACGGTAATACTGTTCTTACTGAAAGCATTGAGATTGCTAATCAATTTAATCACTACTTCGCAAATATAGGTAAAGTTTTGAAAACATCCATAAGCTCCAATAGTTGTACTAATCACTTAAACAATGATCATTATACTAATTCGAATTTTTCTTTTTTCCTACTGATATTTATGAAGTATATGCTATTATATCTAATCTCAAAAATAAGGTTTCTTTAGGCAGTGATGGTATAAGCTCGTTTGTGATAAAGAAATTTGGTTACATTTTATGTTTTCCACTGGTCCACATTTTTAATAATAGTTTTATTCAGGGACAATTTCCAGCAACACTTAAAAAAGCTACAATAATACCATTGTTTAAAAGTGGTGATGCCAATTTAGTTTGTAACTATCGACCCATATCACTATTATCAGTTTTTTCCAAAATTTTAGAAAAATGCGTTAAATCTCGAGTACTTTCTTATTTGGACAAAATAAATTACATTTCTCAACATCAATATGGATTTCGTGAAGGACTTAGTACTGAGAATGCACTAATGAAATTACTTACCTCTATTTATAATAGTTTAAATGAAGGCCATAATGTTAATTGTTTGTTTATTGATGTTAAAAAAGCTTTTGATACGGTAGACCACAATTTATTAATTAAAAAATTATCCACAATCGGAATTCGCGGAGTATCTAATCGTTGGTTTCGATCGTATCTAGAAGATAGAATACAAGTGTGTACTATCAATGGAAATTTGAGTAATATTGAACAAGTTCAATGTGGCGTGCCTCAAGGTTCTGTGTTAGGGCCACTACTATTCCTCATTTACAGTAATTCGATTCTTGAACTTAATCTCTATGCCGATAAAGTAGCGTTTGCGGATGACCTGGTACTGATGTATAGTGCTAATACTAGTTGGAGTTTATCTACGAAAATAACCCACGATCTGAAGATTTTACGGGCTTGGTTTGATCAACAATTTATGATTGTGAGCGATAAATCTAAAATAATTCAATTCAAATTAACAAATAATGTACTTGACAGAAATTGCAATTTTATATATTTACATGCAACAGGGTGTCTAAATAATTCTAATATTAAATTAACAGATAAAAATTGTTCCAGCAAATGTGTAAAAATTGACTATGTTGATTCCTTCAAATATTTAGGAATAACTTTAGACAAGAACTTAAATTTTAAATTGCATATAAACGTCTTACAAAGGCATTTATTTCTTATTAATCGTATTTTGTTTAGATTAAAGCCATTATGCCCTCAGTTTCTTCTCAAAAATTTGTATTACTCCTTAGTACAATCTCGGCTTAGTTATGGAATTAGTTGTTGGGGAGGAATATATTATAATAATTTAAAACGACTGCATGTATCCCAAAAGTTTATTTTACGAAATATATATATAATGTATCAAGATATATGTCAAGCAAACCTTTATTTAGAAAAGCGAATATTCTAACAATAAGGAATTTATATATTTTCAAGGTACTCAAATTATTTTTTATTCGAAGTGGAAATCGTCATTTTAAAGAATCAGTATATCCGTTAAGGAATAAATATTGTGTGGTTCCGGCTTCGAAGAAAGAATTTTACAGACGATTTTATGTATACACTGCTCCCATGTTATTTAATCAGTTACCAAATAATATAAAAAATTTAAATAATATCAATCCGTTCTTAAAGTCATTGCGCGCTTGGTTAATTGAGATGGACAATTCAGAACTGTTATTCAAAGTAATGAAGTAATTTCTTTTAGTATAGTTTTAATTACTGTATTACACAATTTAATTTTTTCTTGCTGCTTAATGAATTAACCTAATTGAAATAATATTTATTTTATATTTGACGCCCCTCTTCAAATATATTTAATCTTAAATTTCATAATAATGGGCAGGTAGTTCTAAACATTGATCGTTTAGTCGATCACAAGAACTTCCTAATTTCCTCTTTTTTCGATACAGCTATAATTTCCTATTTCATAAATATTATCATTAATATTATAATTTATACTACAGTTAATAGTTATTTGTTATTTATTCTTAAGAACACTAATTATAATGATTTAAAATTAAATTTAAGTCTCACTTTTGTATTGATTTAAAGGAAATAAAATAAATACATAAAAATAAAAAAACATTTCAAAGACTAATTGTGTAGTGTAAATATCCACAGGTTAGAACATACATTCACGAATCCTTTATTTTAACCCGTCCGTTAAATTGATATACATCTCTAACAGCGCCCCTATAATATATAAATCTATAGCCATTAAACCAAACGTGGCTCTACTGGCTCATCATATTATAACTACAGGTTACCATCTTGTGTCGAAGACATCATTCATAGAAATTCATAAATAGTGAAATAAGAGAGTTTCGCCCATCGGTATCCCCAGTTTCATGTTCATTACACATGATGAAGAAGAAGGATCTAGACTGAAGATTTTATGTAATCCGTGTTTAATTTCGATCTCCCAACATGTCTGAAAACCACATTATTACTTTTACACTCTTTAAATGGTGTCAAATTTTGTCGAAGGTTGCGACTTCATCATTTACACTGGCCCTAAGACACTGACAAAAGCCAGTCAGACTAAAATAACGATAAAGGTAATGACACTGACACGTCATCACGCATAACAAATCTTGAAAACAACAAAGTTGAGACTGGCTTTGACTATAACAAAATTGTCAAGAGTCAACAGCCTACAAATTGTCACATGGACAAATTCAACCATCAACCAAGTTATAAGTTCAAGGACTCATGCATTTTCTTGATGACTTGAAGTTTATTTTAACAGAGACAGTTTTGAGATGTAAAGTATCCATTAGCCATCTAGATAGCCAATTTGAATTGGATCCCTTCACAGAACTAAAAATACTTTGTGATTACAACGAATTCGAAACATCACGAACAACAGCATAATTTTCTTTACACTTTGTAAAATGCAACCATAAAAGTTGAGGACCTGAAGTGTTAATCAGTCAAACTAGTATTATGAGGTATAACTTAGCAAGAGATGATATTGATTTATCGATATCACATTGAATCTTTAATCGATTTTGCCTATTTCCTAAGTTCTCTTATTTTCTACATCCTCGTATAACTAGTTTAGCAATACAACCTGGTTTGCCACAACTCAACATTTAAAGACACCTATCGCTATCCCGGAATCGCAGCACCAACCAAGTGTTTAAACAACCCATCATTGCTATCGTTTCTAATTATAGTTTAAAAGTATTGAACGTTACTGTCCCGTCGAATGTTGGAGGCTTCAATTTAATTTTTCTGGTTGATCTTATAGTGATAGTGCTGGTTGCTTGTTTATAAAGTTTTAGAATTTCTTATTATATTTTGTTCGGACGCCATTCTTTCTGGTCCAGCTATAATTTAAATTTTTAGTCCTATTCTAAAGGGTGTTTTTTAGGAGGTTTGTTTTTCCGATAGATGTCGTTTTATTTTATGACAGTTGTTTTGACAGCTCAAAGTGGCATTTCTACTCAGTATTGTTTGGCAAATCATTATGAATAGGTTAACTCCAGAACAACGTTTTCAAATCGTGGAAATTTATTTTCAAAATCAGTGTTCAATTAAAAATGTTTATAGAGCACTTCGTGAATTTTATGGTGCACATAATCGTCCGTCAGAGACCACCATAAAGAACGTAATTACCAAATTTCGGTCTACCAGTAGCGGTCCGTAGGTTTCAAACATGGGTGGGCAAAATTATATAAAACTTCATGAAAAAATAAATTAAAAATAGAAGTGTTATCGATACAGAACTCTGCCATTAAAATTGTCTATTTCATTGATCAGGGTTCTTTAATTGAATATACTGCTAATTTCTTCAATCATTCGTCCCTCATTGTGCTTCTTTAATAAGATTTTACAGTTTTCAGCGTTTAGAAAACATCGTTTTGATACTGCGGTCGACATCGGTATGGTTATTATTATTATCGAAAGGCGAATAACTTCTTCGAGTATTCTTTCTAAATTGTTATTATAAATAGTTTTTCGGGCTGAAAAATCATTGTTTGCTGATAAACTACCTGTAGTTTAGATTTCAAGGGTGCTTTATCTTAAAATGGATATAAATTGGCTATTGTATTTAGCAGCTGGTAAGAAGAGTTTAAAGCATAAAGCTTAATCTTTGTGCAATCTAAAAGTACTGATTACTAAATATTCTGCGTTGCTAAACCTATCGTTAACAAGATCTCGTATTACGTCATACGCTTCTTTTAAAATAAATTTAATTGTTTAATGAGAAAAAAATCTTTCAAACGTAATAAACTTTAAATCGTTTAATAATAAAATAAAACCACACGCTTCGCGAATCGTTCTTGTATCCGAAGTTGTGCCGTTCTGAATGGTTGCCATGCAATTTTTGTATCTCTTGCACTTTTTCATACACTACGTTAATTGTACGACTGGAAATTCCCGAGATAAAATTTGGTCGTGGTAGCTTTTTGTCACAGATTTGCACTTATTTTTTAAGAGATACAAAAAAAAAATTATGATATCCCATATAAATTGGCAAAAAATACGCAGTTTTGATATTTGTTTGGCGCACACGGCCTGAAGGACTAAATTTGAAACATAACAGTAGACAAAATATACGTAAGGAAAATCCTGTTTTAATATGATTTGCACTCCACCTTTATATCCACTCATAATTGTAACACCGTCGTAAGTTTGAGCGGTATTTTTATCACTGGTAATATTCTATTTGCACACCTTATCCATTAGCTGAACGACCTTGGATTTCTACAAATAAATCTTTAGACGACTTCTCCTGTTTAAATACGTTCTTTAGAAACTAATCAAAATATAAACACAAATTAACTTTTGTTTGAGACATCAGTAGTTTCTGCTTGAATGGAAATGTAAAGAATATCTTGAATTTCTGCATAAACGAAGTCGTTATATACGGTATTGATACATTTGAGAACATCAATTTGAATGTGCTTGAAAGTTCCGTGAAAAATTGTAGTAGAATAATATGCTTTTAAAGTAACCTAATTTCTGCAAAATGATTCGAATATGGCTCTGAACACTCCCGGTCGATCTGAATCAGTTTTTTCATTATGGCCACATAAGGTCAATTCGCAACTGCCACAAATTTTAACTACTAACCGATATCATATTGAAAATCTATAATTATATAAAATCACGTAAGTTGAGGGAATCTAGTATTACAATTTAAAATCAGCAAAAGTCAACAACAAAAACCAAATCAAAAAACATTTTTTCTATTTCATCTCACCTTAAAATTAATTCCTATGTTAAAAAGGAGAGAGATAAAATTATACCAGCAAGTGATTTACGTCATTTGCCCACTATTCTTGTATAAAACCAAACTGAGAGACGATATTACCATGGTATTTGGTTTAATAAAATCGTAAAGCTGAGAGAGAAATAATGCATATTAATACTCAAATATGTAGCACTTTGCGATTTGCCTAATGAGAGTTTATAGACAAAATCCAAATATAAAATGCAAATAGAAGAGGAAATGCATACGTATGTATATTTTTGAGAGAAATAGAGATGAAATGAACCATTTTTTGCATTTTACTTTATGTACTCGTATATGTGTGTATTAGATATATATGCATGTATTACGAATATTTTACTTTAGAACGTTTTAACAATACCACTAAAGATCAGGCCGATTATTCTCTTTTAAGAGTTAGTATGAGAAAATGGTTAGAAAACAACAAAATTTGTACAATTCGTTCGTAAACTGTCGATTTCTCACAATTTTTTGACTTTGCTTTGTTGTATCTTACAATACAGGCCTTAACATCAATTTTTGTATATGAGGCATCTAAATATGATTATTTATCAAGACTGCTGTACAATAAATTTCCCATTTATTGATACATGCTCAAATTTTTCATTCATAAGAAATTTTCCTGATTTTTATTTTTATTTTCGGCTAATATGTTAGTTCGATAATATTTCGTTTATCGAATATGATCACATGATCAAAATGGTTCAATGTGATTCGAGAAAATGTATAAACAGTGATTATATAACGTAACTCCTCTTTTGCATTTGAATTTTGTATGGGAAAAACACTCTAGCACACAAAGAATACACAAAGTCACAAAAATTATTTATTTTGTTTTGTTTACGTTGATTTTTTTGTTTCTTTTTGTTTTTGATGGTACATTGTCTGTTACTGTTATTGTATTGTATTGTATATTTACTTGTCAGTATGAAAAAAAATGACATTAAATATATTTAATTTTTGGCAAATTTAAAATATATTTGCGAAAATATAATTTTTCATAACCATATAAATATAAATAAATTTGATATTATTCAATTCATAATTTTATTGACTATATCGGTTGACAAAATTTGTATAATTGTTAATTCGTTAATTCTATTTTGAAAAATTAAACGAAACATCAATTTAATTATTTTTGGAAATAATAAAATTAACGTTTTGTTTAATTTATTTCCTAGTCAAAATTCAGATAGATATTATCAAAATCCCCATAAAATTGACAAATATCTATATACCTAAAAAAAAAATTCGAACAGGTAAAATTTTATGTAAATTGAAGATAAATTACGAAAACATAAAATTTATCATAAAACAAATACATCCTCCCGTCGCAACTGCTCGTAGCAAACTAAAACAAAGCAACAAAATCAAAACTAAATTAAAAACGAAACGAATGCACTAAAAGACAACAAAGCACAACAAACGTAATTGACCAAAATATCAATTTTATAATTTTTATAAAGAATGAAAATAATTTAAGTCATACAATTCAAACTGTTTTAATAATCCTAAATAAAAATTCTGTAAGCCTAAAACAAAATTAAAACTCATAAAATTTTATGTAATCTAAAAATATTACGTAAAAACAAAATCATACTGACAACGAACACGTGCTTTCGCTACAAATGCTCGTAGCAAACTAAAACAAGGAAACAAAATCAAAAATAAAATAAAAATGAAGCGAAATGCACTAAAAGACAACGAAGCACAAAACTGTTTGCATTATTTCTAAAAAATATTGAAACGAAGGAAAATGAAAAAAAAACAAGCGGGATGTAAAATCAAATCATATTACTACTTGTAAACGGGAAACAGAGCAAAATATAACAAACAATATGTATTTAAACCCGATATTACAAATTCATTTCGTTTTATTTTGTTATTCACGATCGAAAATATAAAAATCTAGATTCTTAAATCTTCAAAAACATGAATTAAAATATTGGTTTAAATGAAAATTATTAATCCAGGATTGTTGATAAATAATCATTTTCCAAACTCTGGAAAGTAAGTGATTGGTTATCGGGCCTGCCTACCAAGTTATAGGAAGTTAAAAGTCAAAAATTTCGAAAAAATCAGCTTTTTCATACGATTGTTGATGTATTTACCACTTTCTAACCCATTACACATACATAGGATCGGCCATGTTTTTCGATGGGAAACGGCCGTATACATATACGCATTGGTTTTAACATGATTTTTTGAACAGGTTACAAACAATATGCGCGTAAATTTAAAACAAATCTTGTGAATCTATGGTAAACGATTCTTAAACTATAATTTGTTTGGTCTTGATAGAAGTCTAGTAAATGGTAAAGGTGGGCACTGCCCACCTTGCCCATTATGACGGACCGCGCCTGCGGTCTACATTCACTCTTTTGGATGCCAAGCCACCGACAAGAATGAGAAGAGTTCGTACAGAAGAAAATATTGCTGTCGTTGAGGCCAGTGTCGAAGAAAACGACAATTTATCGATTCGTCGTCGTGCTCAGCAAATTGGACTTTGTCCATCGACTTTATGGAAAATTTTACGTAAAGATTTGGGTTTGGTGCCATACAAAATTCAATTGGTGCAAGAATTAAAGCCACACGACCATCGTTTGCGCCGTGAATTCAGTGATTGGTCGTTAAATCAATTGAACGAAGATCCATTTTTTTACCGTAAAATTCTCTTCAGTGATGAGGCGCATTTTTGGTTAAATGGATACGTCAACAAACAAAATTGTCGCATTTGGAGCAAAGATAATCCACACGCCGTTCAAGAATTACCAATGCATCCTGATAAATGTACTGTTTGGTGCGGTCTATGGGCTGGTGGGATCATCGGTCCATATTTCTTTAAAAATGAGGAAGGACGACGCGTTACCGTGAATGGAAATCGATACAGAACCATGTTAAATGAGTTTTTGTTGTCAAATCTTGAAGATATGGATATGGATGAAATGTGGTTTCAACAAGATGGTGCCACTTGCCATACAGCACGTGAAACAATCGACTTATTGAAAGAAACTTTCAACGACAACATTATTTCGAGAAATGGTCCGGTGAATTGGCCTCCGCGTTCGTGCGATTTGACGCCACTCGATTACTTTTTGTGGGGATACGTGAAGTCATTGGTTTATGTGGATAAACCTCAATCGATTGACGCTTTGGAAACCAATATTCAATGTGTCATTGCTGACATACGCCCTCAAATGCTTGAAAAAGTGCTGGAAAATTGGACCTCCAGAATGACATTTGTGAAAAATAGTCGTGGTAGCCATATGCCAGAAATTGTGTTTAAATGTTAAATGCCAAAAAATTATCTACCAAATAAAAAAAAATTTTGGTCATTTCATAATTTTATGTGTGTTTTATTCAAAAAAAAAATCGGCAACCTCTTAAAAAAACACCATCTACTTTAGGCGTTGCCATCCTTGTTCTCAACTCTGTCACTTTCAGTTTAAGTCAGTTTCAGTTTAAGTCAGTTTCAGCTTCTTTCTATTAACGATGCGATTTGTTTTCACCATTTGATACAATTTTCTTAAGCTGGTACTTCACTATTCTTGCAGTACCTGCTTATGATCATCGTAGACATTTTCATTTGTTTGTTATTAGCCATAACTACAGCGTTCATGTATTGGCTTATAAATATTTAGTTATTCTAGTGACCCATAGATGGCACCATATTCTTTGCCACAATATTATAAATCGAATAGATTTGTACGTTTTATAAAGAGGGTTTTGATCTTCAAATTCTGATTGAGTTTCCGAGCCGAATTACACAAAGCTTTTTAAAAGCTCTAATACACTATACTTTAGTAATGTGCAATTTAACTGCTAACTCATATCTGGTCATCACTTAGTACATCGAATTTTGCGATTTTGTTCAAATCCCCAGCAGAATGAACCACTCTTCGGCGCTTGTAAATCATTTTTATTTTGATTGTTGACATTAAACTGAAAATCTAGCCTTAAGTATTATTATAGTATTACACAACAATCGAACGATAAACGAAATCAATTTGCAATAAATTAAAAATATTTATATTTTTGTTATATGTTATAAATCCGAATAATATAATAAATTGATTTATGATTGAGAGCATTAAAATGACTACATATACGATTGGTGTATATAGTATATTTAAGCTTTGGTTTAACGAACATTGGAGTTGAGGCCGCAGATGATTGATTGGACGTGGTTCCGATTTGCCGATGTGTCTTAATTAATCAATAAAACACTGTTCGCCGCCGCCATTTTTCTTTATTACCATATGTATACAGTAGAACCCATTAAACTACCAAAATATATCGTTAAAATATATGCGCCGCCGCTATTTCATTAAATCGATCCAAAATAGTATTACGATGATTACAACTATAATAATATTTTATTTTATGGTAAATAAATAGAAATAAAAATTAAAAAAAAAAATAGATTTTTATGGTACTATAATATGTGTATACATACTTAAGTTATGACTTAAATTTATCATTTTTATTAAATTTTTTAAGTAAACATCATAAATGTATACGAACGTCGCTTTTGTATATTGGGTTATCGTTATTATCAAACTCATCACGATCATCGCTAAATATAATGATTATCATCATCAAGATTGACGGCCTTAGATTTATGTTCTTTTCGATGAAGGTGTGCATTTTATGGACATAAGGAGTTTAGAGGGACGAAAGGCTTACTTTTGCACAGTAGGCATAACCTATATAGGCTTAAGGTGTTGCTGTTACTAATTTTGTTGGAATAAATATCCTTACCTCAAGAGACTAATCTTGATCTAGAGTGGATACGCGAATGACAGTTCGGGTAAGCAGTTAAACCCGAACCATTCTCTTGTTCAAAAATTCTTCATATCAGACAAATGCTAAAAATCAGGTTTATAAGGATGAATGAAAGTGGACTAAAACTAAAGAGTTTAGAGTATAAGAATCAATTTGTCGATCAAGAGTACGCGTCTCAAACAGTCAGACCTAGCGTGCAGAAAACGTAACAGTCAGAAAACGTGATAAGAGTCAATAGTCGAGTGGTTATAGAATGCGATATACACGTAGAAGTGGTCAATGGAAGGTGGTTCGAATCCAACCGAAGACTGATCAATATTTTTTTGAATGACTAATGATTGTCACTTTAAGGTTTATAAAGAAAGAGATGAGCACTATACAACAAGCGAATCATTGTCATGAGAATGCTGATAAAGAATGGAAACCAACTGGAGACACTATACTAAAATGACGCATGGAATAATCTCGGAAGGTAATACATGAAAATTTAGACACCACATTGACTGTTGTATGCATGAATGAAAAGATCGAGAATCCATCCGGTTTGTACATAAGTGATGGTTAATCGGGAATCGGACAAATTTTGTGTTAACCAGTTAAGTATTTTAAGTGCTCACTTTTTAAATAAAAATTTCCAATGTCCGATACTTTAAATGCACTTGTGACATAGCCCCCACGAGTAGCCAGCGGCTATAGTCTTGGATAAATAGTGAAATAGCAAAGTGTTATAATTGCCCTCACCTGTAGCAAACGACTAGTCTTTCACAATTTATAGAATTTTTTGAGTGAAACCAAGTTTGAATTTTGTTCGGCGTCTGAGGCATCATAATACTTGGAGTTAGTGTTAAACTGTCAGTCTTAAGGGTTGTGTGAACCCGATTTAATTTTTATTTCCGAAATATGGATTTACTCAAACGAACGAGTCTTCACAATTTTGATGACTATGGTTCGGATTGTGTTGGCGTTTTTATCCCTCAACCATTTTGTAGCTTGTCGTTCGAGTATTTTCATTGGCCACTCACCTGATGTGGTTGTATTGCATTTGAGCTAGGCCCAAAATATATTTGTTTGTATTTATTGTTTTTATATCGCTTATTGATTTAACAGCGTTATAAATCCAACTGTATAGAAACTCAACATGTCTAGATCATGAGGTTGTCAAATGATCATATAAATAAGTTCCAAAATTTACGATTGTGAGTTTAACTTACTCGAATGTTTGAATCAATTAACCCCCTCGAAATCATCACATTAATTGAAAAATTGACGTATAAAGGTTTTGATGGAACTGAAAATTTAATAGGGGCGAATTTTATTTGGTATTTGCTTGATGTCTGGAACTATTTATTTAATTGAAAGGTGGTGCACTTACAGATGTCGTTAAATTAGCTGTTGTGGCTCTAATTCTCAAAAAAGGTAATATGCGCCAGTTAAAAAACTACAGACCGATATCGCTAATTAGTACTTTCTCTAAACTGGTTGAGTAACTTTACCTTGGGGGTGAAGTATCTTAAAATAATCAAAATCATTCATGATGATCAATATGGGTTTACAACTCGAAAATCTACGGAAAAGCCTGTAAGAAAGGATATAAAGTATTTTGGAATGAGTTGAGAACTATCGTCACAATCGTTATTTAGTTATTAAAGTACTTGTTTCGGACTCCTACTGTTTTTACTTTTGGTGTCCCTCAAATATCTTCACTGTTCAGGTTTTATTTTAATTCAATTTTCGATATTAACTTGCTGGACCATGCCACAGATTTTTCAGATAACTGGTCGTTAAGAGCCAGTATCTGGTACGTTTTCTAACGTACAATTAATTTTGAAAAGAGATCTATGTAATTTCACTTAATAGTTTCTTACTCTTAGTGACAAATCAAGAATTTTGTTCTTTTGGCGATTCGATATTATAGTGAGTCATATCTCCGTAAACTACTATGCTATCGATCTTAGGTCCAAAACTTGTTACATTTTTGAAGGATAACAGGAAAGTTACCGCATCGACAATGTCTCGAGGATCAGCAGCACCATCTAAACCTAACTTTATCCCTCACAGCGATCAACATCACCAAAAATAAAGTTTTAGTATCCTGTAGTATACTTTTTTATGATTTCAGCGGGAAAATGGTTTCAGACACAACCTAAATAGGAAGATTTCTTTGACAAGGCTGTGCTGTTAAAGCTTCTGAAGGAAGTGCAAACAGGATAAGATTAGACCTCAAGAGATTATAAAGAAGACATTATTGTGCGTTGACCTTTTGAATACTCATGGAGATAAAAGTAGTTTCCACCCTTAACCAAAAAAACGAGCATTTCTTTGCAAAACCTAAATCTTATACAATTAAAAGACTGCACTCAAACTTATTTAACTGTCAAATTTGGGCCTACAAGTATTGTTTCGATTCTCACATTGTTCACATTCATGACAAACTATCATATAAATACAACACCGATGGTAAAAGCTGTGACATGAAAACAAAACTTCCACGACGTTAGACATATCACGTAAAACCCAAACGCTATATAAGATTATGTTATGGGTGCGATCAATTATTTTGAAATAGGTTCAAGTTTTATTAGCGAGATAAACTGGGTCTACTTATCAGCAAATAAATCAACTGATAAATCTCTATTGTGTACTTAGCGATTAGGTATAAAATAATTTTTCGATTTGTAAAAAAATTACAAACAGAGTAAATGGCGCAGTGGTAAAGACTTCGGCCGTTGGAGCGGGAAATATGCGGAAGAATATTCTAGGCTAAAATCAAATAAATTAAAAAGATGGAGCATTGTATATTTATCATTTTAACTGAAACCAAGTAAATAATAACTTTGATTACATTTCACGGTGAACTTTGTGAATCTAGATACTGATGAGATACCGCGCTAGTTCTCGCCACAAACAATGCGAGAGGGCAATATAAGATGGAGCTGAATATATGAAGTGCGGCTGCAAAGTTAAAACTTAAAGGTTTAAACGGAACACTTTCGCCAAGCGTAGAATATACAGATTAATTTAAATTGATACGATTAAACTTACCAGCACTGAACATAAATTAGTTTCCCGATTGAGACGCAGGAAAATAAAGTTAGTTGAGTAAAATAAATATTAACAGAGTTCGATCCGATGTTCGAAATTATTTATCGAAACGTCCCTATTTCTATCGTATTTATCTCGGCAATGATGTTGTTTTTTAGGTCTTGAATGGCGGCTGAATATATTAATGTATTCTTTTTAAAAGTCTTCGTGAAACTATTCTAACGGACAATCTAACGGCGTTTAAACCCTTATGTGTATTGTGGGTTACCCGGGTAACCTGTTCTTTTACAATGCACAAAATTTCTAATTTATCATTGAAAATTGGGTTCGGGGAGCTAGGAATGCCAAAATCATTTAAGTGGGAACATATTTGTTTCCCCAACATGCACTCTATCTCTGATTTTGTTGAAAATCCTCTGATTCAATTTGGAGTGTATCTTATGTAAATATTTGGCATCGCCAACTGTTTTCCAAGGTCCTGTAGAAAAATTCTTCGTCGGTGCGTTATGGCTTGAGACTGAGTATTATTTTCCTGGTGAATGATGTATGCAGCTAAAGCTGCAATGTCTACTATATTGAAAAAAAATGCCATTGGGCATCTTAGCGTTTTCCGTTTTACCGTTGTCGACCCCTCTCTTAGTACTATTATAATAATGTATGATTTCTGGTTTATTGAGCGGGTTCGATGTTGAATCACAATAATGCATCGTTGACAAAAGTATGACTGGTTTCTTTTTTTTAGGCACATAAGAGCATAATGTTATATTGTCTGAACTAAATCTAAATATGTATATAGAAGACATTTCCGGACGCGTATTAGATGGAAGCATTTCTTTCGGTAGAAAGGGTTTGTTCTTTTTTACCGTACCAACAATTGAAAGGTCTCACGCCATCAAAAGTCGAGCTAATGGTAAGGTTGTAAAAAAATTATCGGTACCAACATTCCTTCCACATCCTCTTTCTCCTTGGTTTACTTCCGTACCCGAAGAAGATTTGCCGGTATACATTTGCCCTGTAATAGGATAAGAACTCCGTGAATCACAAGCCCCCCAAACATTTATCCCATATTTTGCCGGTTTGGAAGGCATATATTGAGTAAAACTAGTTCTTCCTCTGTAGGGGCTCATCCACAGTCACATAACTGCTCATCCACAGTCACTGACTCACTTGGTTTATAGTTTGATCGCAAATTTGTATTAAACATGAGGAATATATCTGTAATTGCAGCTGCTTTATTGTTTTCTAAGCGTTCTGGTCTGGTATTTACTTGTCTGGATTGGATAAAATTGATATATTTCTACGTGTAATTCAACAAATCCGATAAGGTTACAATTAAGTTTAAAAAATTAGGACCTGATAATTTTCTTTTGACTACTCTCGATATTCAAATGTTTCACAACTCGCAAGATGATTTTTGATAAAAATTGCTCATCAAATGCACGGTGCTCTAAGAGTCAATCGGTGAAAAAAAAAATCGAATGATAGTTAACTTGATCTTAAGAGTGTAAATTCGCAAAAAACTGGTCCTTAATTGTTTCGAATTATTTATCATACTTTGCCTTACAACTGCGATATTATCTGGAATTCCAAAAGCTTTTTGGAATGCCAGGTGTTGGTGCATCCATCACAGAATCCATAGCTTTGAATTTATGCATAAAACAATCTTTATTTGTTTCATTTGGGCGGTTATAGCGACCAAAATATCAATAAATTGCCTAAAAAGATGTTTTGTAGTGTTATTGGGTGTCTAATCGATTACGACTTCCATAGCGATGAATGGCAAACATTCTCCTAACAAAATAATATGAAATGACAGAAGACAAATATATATATTTTTCGCGTCTAATTTGAACAACCCTTTATAACCAAATAACCAAATACAAATTAATGGCATATGCTTTTGGAGTGCTTTGATCTTAACTGTCAATTGGGCTAGGGTGTTAAAACATTGCAATATTTTTGACTCTACTATCGATGCTTCTCAAATTAGTGAACAGAATATAAGAAATTTTGCAATTAGTTCTGGTGTTCGAAAAGGGAGATGGGCTGTCTCCGAAAAGTTTCGAGATCACGTTGGAATATATCCTTCATTAAAGTCAAGCAGCTCAAGATAATATCTTATTTCGACACAATATCTGATATTTGGTTTAAGAGACAAGACGATATTGATTTCAGTAGTGGTAACCACACGTTTGATGCAATGTTTCATGAATCTTGCGAGAGGGTATCAAGATTCGCCTTGCCGCTGGCAATCAGGATGTATATCCTGATCAGATGTATGTGTTGATCAGACCCGTATGGATGTGAGAGTTGGGCCTTGACGGGTAAATAGGTGAGATAACAAAACGGCTATACGTTGTTAGCACATATCGAGCTCTTTTCAATCAAAGACCAGGAATTTAATTCTTATTCCTGATATCGATGCATGAAATCGAGAGGCACCTTTCAGTAGGTGCCGAGATTGCAGTTGGCGGTGATCGTTCTCATTGTTTACACATCAGTTGACTCGTACCGAAACCGATGGAGTCAGATTGTTGAAATGGTATCAGCCAACAATGGCCTGTAAATACTGGTAAAAAACCGAAGCTTCTAACTGAGTCAAATATCTAAAAATCCATTGGATATACTCTAACGTATAATCAGAAACTCGGTAATTTGTCTATATAAGACATTTGATCCCAGATAAACAAATTATATCGAGCGGACACGTGTTCTGGTATACAGTCTTAAAGGGCAGATTAGCGATATCACCCATTAGTCACTGAATCACCATCGTACTATCACAAAGACTCACTGTTGAACGTGTAAATTACACGATGTAATTTACACGATTTTTTACATGTAAAAGCGGCAATCAAGTCGCTGGTTTCTGTTTCTCTGACGTCTAGAGTGGCGTTGGATTGCAGCTCGTCTCTAAATGAGATCAGTGAGCATTTCAACATTCAGGTAGTCTGGGTTCCCGGCCACTCAGACGTCATGAGAAACTGCAGGGCGAGCGAACTAGCGAGGCATGGTACAACTCTCCAACTGCTATCGTGCGCGATAGGTTGACGAACACTCTCTCATGGAAAGTTGCAAGGCAAGTCTGGCAAAGCTGGACTTGAAACGATCAAAGACACTTATCTCCCTACGAAGACGTTAACTAAAAACGATCGTGGAGATACTCACAGGACACTGCCTTCTTGGAGAACATGCAAGGAGCCTAGGTCTAGAAGTTAAAGACTTTTGCATTAGCTGTATGGACGACGAGGAGAAAGAGACGGTAGTCCCTCTCTTATGCTCATGCCCAAGCTTTGGCACACAAAATACATTAATATTTGGATAAGTTCTTAATGGACTGCCTCTCTGATCTCGAAAACTGTACGGTGCGAAACTTATCACGCTACGTAAGTAGCTCAAACTGTTTCTCATTAGGGTAAGATCCTGTGGTATCACAACGTCACCGGTCTAAATGTGCTGTAGCAGCCACCAACCTAACGTAACGTTAACAACATGTAATTTACATAAGGTTATTTTTTGCATTCTATATGTAAAAAACGTAAAATATGATATTATATTGACGCGCCATCTTTTATTAAATGTAATTGTAATTAAAGCACCATCTGTTAAAAATCTTCTTAATATTAGATTAAATATTACTTAATATTAGTTTAGATTAAAATTACGTACAGGTTAATTTCGCTAAAATTCATCTTAACTGATTCGGGCGAAGATGAAAAAAATCGCTTTTCAACTAATAACGTGAACCTGAAAGCTAACTAGTTTTTGAACGTTGGTAAATTATTGACGTATTAAAATAGATGGCACTGCGAATGGTTTCGTCATCGTTTTTTTACATTTTATTTACGTTTTATGTAATTTACACTGTTATAATTTACGTTAAAAATGTAAAAAACATTTTTTTATGTAAAATCTCAACAGTGTATAGACCAACATCGCTCTTGGTTCGGTATGAGGCTTTTGTACAACCTATAAGACTGTCTCAACACAAAGATAGGTTTATAGAGGGTAGACATTGAAATAAATACAAACTATTTCGATTCGTCCACCTAATAAATGTCGGTAACCACAATTATATAAGTTGTAGTGTGCCTGTATCTTACTTATATACTCTTCTGAAAATACCACAAAGTACACAAAATATAAAAATAATATACTAACATTAATTATAAATAAATAATAATAAATTAATGTCACGTTCTATTTTATAATTCAAGGCTTATTATTTTTTATAGTTTTATTATTTTACGGATTTTACAACTATTTTGTGATTATATTTAATATATGTTGTTGCTCGCTGCTATATATTTTATATTACTGGTATGTATGTATGTGCTCGTTTATGCGCCTACCAACCAAATATCTATAAAGCACACCCATTTTAGGTATTTAGAATATCTAATAAACTATATATTAGAATTTATATTACCTTAATTTGTTGTTTTAGTTTGATGCTTTTTCGATCAATAATAGTTTGGTATAATACGAGTATATTGTATTCCATTCAATACCAAATCACCTTGATTTATTGGCTTTGGGTTTAGAGCTTTATAGGCACAACTCTTAACATATCGTAAATGTATTTATGATCGTTAAATTTTGTTGTTACATAGATCAAAAATATTCATTCTAGCCATGAGCTCCTTTCAGATGAATATAAAAGGTTTTCCAATAAGAGATTTCATTTTGAATAGCCTGCTATCTGGGCAGGTGGCAATTTTGAAGCTGTCATCTTTTGACATTTCACAAGTCAAAACTACTTTTAGTAAAAATAGTACGATACACGGTCCAACAACCCATTGTATTTGTTAAAATTCACTACAAAAACTTAAGCACTTTGTGGTCGTCGTAAAGCACCTTCTTGGCCAACAAACTAGTGGAAAAATTTTAGACTGTTGAGACGATGATGTCAATAATCAAAACCGTGTGCGTCGCTCAAGAACAACTGAGAATAGTACGGCTATGTAGCCTACATCCCACAAACGACATAATACCCTATTTTGCATAAAGACTTAGGTTTTAAATCTTTTCGCTGAGTGGGTCCTTCAAATGCATCAAAATGATCCGGATTTTCATCGAAAAATGATCTTCAGTGATGACATTTTCACCTCGGAGGCCGTGTTATTGCTAAAAAGTGATCACAATTGACCATCGAAATCTTGTGATTGAATACCTGGTTCTTTTATTTTGAGCCACGTTAAATATAATGTAAATATGTATGCCAATGCTCTTCAATCGATCCAAGACCTTAAAGATGGAATTCGTGAAGGCGCAAATGTGAAAATTGGTCATGGCAAATTTAATGAATAGGATATGCTATGATGCTGCAAATGTAGTCGTGGCGGCCATTTGACTGATATTGTTTTCAAATATTAATGGCATACCTCTTTACAATGAAACAAACATTGGAAGACCCTTTGTACACTTGATATTCGTTCTCAACTTATTGATAGGCTTACAGATGTCATAGACAATACTATCGAGTGAAATATGAAGTATATTTCGAGCCACAAAAGATTTCGGCAGGAGTCTGGCATGGTAGTGTTTTGAGATACTACCATGCTTTCCTTATACCTGCTCTACACCAGAGATTTACCTCAATTCAATTACCGTTGCAATATTTGCTGGTGATACTGCAGTTCACTCAGTAGGGGACACTATCGAGGAATCATCAAATGTGGTGTATCGGGCTTATTGAATCGAAATCGATTCATATGAATTTTACTAATCTAAGAATTAGCTACACATCTCTAATCATTAACAGTCAGCAGATTCCATATACAAATAAAATATCTAGGGATGACCTTAGATACCAGGCTCAGATAGAAAGAGCATGGAGCAACTATCGAAAAATATATTGGCTGCTCGGGAAAAAAAACGGAATTATCAACCGACAATAAATTGCTATTATATCAACAGGTGCTAAAGCTTATATGTATGAACTTATGGAATACAGCTCTGGGGCTGCATAGAGAAAACCAACACCAAAATAATACAAAATTATCAAAACAAAGTGCTACGAAGTATAGTTAACTCTCTGTGGTACATTAGGAATGATGATCTCCGTATAGAGACCTAAATATCTAGACGGCAAATGTTGGACACTTCACATGCAGTGAAATGATTGCAGAGAACGAATTCCGTTGATTTAATGAATTAAAGACACTAGTGCAAAGACTACTTACATAATAACCTATAATTGGAGCTGACCAATGGGCCCCTTCACATTCCGAATTTACTAAATTAAGAAAGGACAAATTCTATATGAAATGTTTTCGGTTTTAACAATTAAAAAAAAATTATTAACTGAAATTGATTTATGGTGTCATCAATTAGAATATGAAAGAACCAGGGGGTTAACTGCGCCTTCTCTTGAATCCTACTCTTTCATCCGTATACAAGAAAGTTCATAACTATTCAGCTAATCTGTATTTTGTTTGAAAATGTAGATGTAGGCGATATAAAGCCCGGTTACTAGCGGAAAAGCGGACTTTATTATCCTATGAGTAACGAGAGATCCCAATAAACATACTTGAATCTCATCACTAACGCAAACGTGTCATTATAGTACTTTACTGAACTTAAAATTTCGTGTTGGTAGCTAAAACCAGAGTTATTTTTAAGACCAACAGAAGATGAATTCTGTTTCGATGGAACGACCATGCTAGTAACCGATAATTCCATCCGACACATGAAGCATTCTTACCAAAATACTTTACCACTTTTCGTTCTTCGACCAACTCCAGGTGAACGATTTTTCTGCATGGAACATATATGCAATTTGTAAATTAGGGTCATACTCATAAAGTTAACGCGATACTTAGTAAAGATTAGATTTTGACCGCATCGATATTGATTTAAAAGTCTGAGATGTATAATAGTCTTGCACTTCATTATGCTACGAGTATTGGTAAGAAGATGTTTTATTGTATGTTTTCCTGTTTTGGAACTCTCCTCCGTAACCAGACCGATACGAGTATTTTGGAACAACTATCTCATATCAACCTGATGTTTCGAGAGAAAAAGACGTCTGTTGGTTGACGACGAAATATAGCGACCAAAATGTTACTCGTTGTAATGACCAAAATATTACTCGAACCACGATTAGTAAATAGAGTGATAATAGGACTGGTTCGGTAGTTTTGTAGTGAACCATCCCTAACCAAAGAATAGTTATGCTGTAGAAGCTTAGTGTTCTCATTATACTACCTTAATAGTAAAATGATGGCACGATTTGTACTCCTTGATTTTTTAATAGCGAACATTTGGGATAACCTCCCAGTAGCTTGGTCTTAACAATTCCAAAAATATATTTGTATCATTGTAAGAAAATATTAGCAGGAGGTTGGCGAATAAAAAAAGTATTTTCATCATTCGATATAACGATCATTCGATGAACTGTCGAGCTGCGGATCTTTTCGTTCTATTATCTATAGGCCATGTAATGTGGAGATAGTCTACCGAAATCGGACCTTGAGCCTTATAGCTCTCAAATAGGAAATTTAATTTCTTTCAGAACGAATATAGCTCGAAAGAGGGATATATTACTTAATCTTAGTCGATACAACTAGCATATCGCCCATGCATAGGTTGGCAAATATTATTCATCGAAAATCACTTTATTGTTTTTCAAAATATTCCCCATGAAGATCTATACACTTATGCATGCGTTTGAACCAATTGTCGAAGCACTTTTTCCACTCTGATTGAGGTATCTCCAAAACATGCATTTTGAATGCAGCTGTCGAAAAACGTTCAGGTGTCGAAAAACATTTTTTACGTGCGGGAATAAAAAGAAGTCATTCGGTGAAAGGTCAGGACTATATGGCGGATGACCCTCAAATCGATGTTTTGGGTGCACAAAAATGCAGTTGTTTGAGCCGGTGTGTGAGAGCTCCCATTCTCGTGGTGTAAAGTGATCCGTCTTCAAGGGTTGGTTTTCCTGATTTCTTGGAGGACAACTGGCAAACAAACTGTTGTGTACCACTCAGAATTGACTGTTCTACGTTGTTCTAGTGGTACGGTTGCGACATGTCCAGTTGTACCGAAAAAACATGCGACCATTTGCTTGGAAGTGGTTCATGCGCGAACAACTTTGGTTGGATTTGGCTCATCTTGAAACACCCATACAGTCGACTGCTGTTTACTCGGGCTCATACGCATAAATCCACGATTCATGACCTGTCACGATGTCATAGACAACCGACATGAGCCTTTTTTGACCGATTGACAAATTGTGTGGGATCCAACACGAACAGATTTCAATTCACAAATTTCAAAATTAAATGTTCATGCAATATTGAGTGTATTCTGGTCCCACTAATGCCTAAGCTTGTGACGCACAGCATCAATGTTTTCCGGACCAACAACTGAATTTGGACGACCTTCACGAAATTCGTCTTGGAGTGAACTCCGACAACGATTGAATTCACCATACCATCGATAAACACTGGTCCTTGATGGAGCTTCATCGCCAAAAGTTGAATTAAATTCATTCATGCACTGCTGGTGAGTTAATCCACGTCGAAAGTTGTAAAAAATAATCGCACGAAAATGTTCACGATTTAATTCCATTCTTGGGGGCAGATGAATATTTTAATTTACTGTAAACAACACAAATATCGCTCGTATGTCAAAACGTTCTGAGTACGTATAACCTCAAAAACTTCTAACTTTACGATAGAGCTGTCAGTTGACAGATTGCAACACCAGGGTTTCCAAATCCCGAAATATAAAAGGCAACCCTCGTATGTACAAACACTTATATGGAAAAATATCAGTCTGCACAATGGCTGGGAAGGATGACACAGACTGAATGGAATAACTTAATTGATAGGAGTGGTGGCCCCGAATATAAAATACTGTTTTTTCCGTTTATGCCTGTTTTATGAATTCCTCTTAATCAGCCACATCTCCAGTAGATCTAGTGTCAGATTCTATTGCATAACTATTCTGGGTTCCAAACAAAAAGAACACGCTGCGGGAGGGTTTGATAGCCTAGCATCATGATGTCTGTTCATCATACTTTCTATAAATATCGAGTACGGATAATTAGAAGCCCGGATGTTAGTTTTGTTGGAAATTTTTGTTGAGGACATAACTGACCGTCCAAGAAAGTCCAACTAATTTACATTACCTATCAACAATAAAATCGATTTATACCAACTGTCACAAATTATAAGAGAGTAAATAATTCGAAAACATTTCGAATAAACGTCTGTAATTTGCTAGAACTGGTGTATCACGACTCCACAGTTTAAGAATGACGTCCAGTCGCATATGCCTGATGAGATTGAACCGATCTTTTCGATGACTCAGTTAGTCAATGACAACATCAGAACCTAAGTAACAAAGGTATGACATCTCTTATATAGCTGATTGATTCGGGGCCTTAGCTGTCAATTAATGCCACTATATTGAGTTTACAAACTCTTTTTTAGACACAGCATCACATTTTACATACAATATATATAAGATTTCCGCCATTCTAATTATTAATCATATATTTGTCACAAGAATATACCCGAACATATAAAATTCTTCTAAAAAGCCACAAAAATGTTAATGCATCTCACAAGAAATGGTTACAAAAAAATAAGAATTTGATTGTGATTTATATCACACCTTAAATTTTATATTTTATATCTTATTAATAAAAAATCAAAAGACATTAAATTTTTATTTTTTTCGTTACATAGAGAGATACACATCCCAATGTGTATATACTCGTATATAAGAACAAAAAACCTCTTTGAAATACAAATTAAAAATTTGAACCCGGTTCGACCATTTTATTTTATTATTTTGTCGGCATTAAAATTTTATTTATTTTTTTTTTTTTGTTCAAATCCTTAAAAAAATTTCTATAACGCAAGACCCAACGAATCAACCTATTTCATATACACATCACAGACGATGATTAACAATTAAAGACGTTTCGACAAATATTTCGTATATGTTATAGGGTACCAGGTTTTTTTTTTAACTTTTATAGGGTACCAGAAACCTAAAATGGGCATCAAAACACCAATAATGATGGTGGATAAAAAAAAACTTGTATGTCCATCATAAATGGTTTTATGAAGGTTTATATACTCGTATTATGTTGATTTGATAAGATCGTAACAATTGGTTTTGTATATAAGGAAACAAAAGTTGTGTTGAGCCCCTTACAGCTTGTTGGACTTTGTATATATAGTAATTAAATAGTTTGGGTCGAAAAGGAAATGATTGTAGAATGTGGATAGTTCGAACCAGTGTGAGTTTCAATATATTTTCAATTGTTTAAAAGCTATACTACAATATGAGCACCTGCAGCTCTTTCACCGGATTTACGATAACGTTAAGCAAAAAAAATTCCCAAAGACTCGATTTTAGCTTTTTTTCAAATCTGTCGTTACACTAGGAATACATTGTCCATTCATGGATCAAAATTATGGTTTTGTTTCAATCAGATGAATTGGTGACAATTCCATTCAAGCTTTTATTGAGCTTGTTAGCACATACAGCCTGAATCCTATTATAGATGGAATAGCCAAACAATTTCAAAAGACTCAAACCATTGATACTTATTATTGACCTCTTCGATTACATACTATATATACCTGTTAATATGAGGACCTTTCAACTTTAATCGGTAGATGGCCTGAAGTAATGAGGTAATTGATTGAATCTCAAATCCCGTTGCGGTTACATCTCTAATCAATTTGTCTCCCATATTTTGTCGTACCATTGGACACCCGTTTCTAGTTTGTTATCGAAAGCTCCGTTAAGCTCGCTTAAGGCACAGTGCTCGATATATTTTTAAAATATTTTTATAACTAGCCAACATCTCTACGCTTTCAAACCAAATGTGAAAAGATTGACTGGGTTATGTATCTAAGAACATCTTTCTTGTAGTATAAGGGATACATTACAAGTCAAATAGAACTATTTAGGAAAATCTCCAAATACAATTTATCCACAAGCCCATTTATTCCCTCGCAGTCAAAGGACTGTTTGGTCGGATTTTACTCGCTATGCTATCCAGTAAATGTAAAACGTTTTTAGCTAGATCACTATATAGAGTAGACTATAAGTAGAGTAACTATCAATTGACAAGTAGCTAAAACAATAGAGGGAGTAGTATCACAGTTATGCGAAGAATATTGAATTTCATAGACTGTCAAATGCAAATTTGATTGAAAAATATAATTTTGGTTACGACGCAAATCGAGAGAATCGTGACGCAAATCGAGGGATACGTGTTGACACCAAATTTGCTTCATATAAACCAACACAAGGTCATACGATTCCAAATGAGTATCATGATGTAAAAATCAAATTACAGCAAGTTAAATTATCTTCTACCCCATAATGAACACATAACAAAGTATTCTGTTATGGAACCAATAAAATAAATTGATGTGCTACAAAAACTATCTATTGAAGTAACATATAGAGCATTTCAAGGTTTACGGTGAAGCTGCCGAAACCTCGAACTAAAGATGCAAAGCACGAATTAACTTAGCGAACATCTAAGAAGTGGAATTCGTTTGCCGGTTTTCAGTTTCCGTTGAAATATAAAATGCACAAGTTTAAGACAGCTATCAACCTTTACTTGAAGGATCGCGCGTTTGGTGCAGGAGCTCTAACAGTTACATGGACTAGGACAGTCTAAAAGTCCGACAAATTAACCCAATTAAAACTAAACGTAGACAGAATAAAAAAGCAAACATAACCTCAAATACAACGACAAATCAACCCGCGTTTGTTCTCTCTAGATATCAATTTGTGAATTATTCACAATAAATGTCATGCTGTCCTTTACAGGGCTCACTTTAAAAGGTGAAGTTCTTATACCCATACTTATTCCTATAGTAAAAAGCTTCTCGCTTTACATTGGTAACCCTTACGATTTAGGGCATTGTCAATAACTTCTGACACAACCTTCCAAATTTCATACTTCCTCCTGCCGAATCTAACACTATAAAAATAACTTCTCGCAATAAAATTGTCATAGATAGTGATAATAGTTTGTCACAGATAGTGACATTTTGAGTAAATTGTCTTGTAATTTTGTAATTCGCTAGCACTCAGTCTAGCAACTATGGGTCACACTACATAAACATATCGCATAGCATATATAACAAGTCCGATAGCATATGCCTGATGATATGGATCTGATGTTTTCGATGAAGCGGTTATTCAATGACGTCATCGTCTGATCGAAACATTTTTTTAAATAAAATGCTTCACGTTTTATATGCCCTCTGTCTCTAAGATTATCCGATTGTGATCAAAACGGTTAGGTTATTGATTAAACTGATACCTTAATCTCGAGAGTTGTGTTTATTTGACAAAAAACTCGGGAATATGATATCGGGAGACAAATAGAGACAGTATAGATTGCTCTATAAAAGACGGCATTAAAAGAGAAGGGGTAACCGATTCAAAATTGGTCCGAATGACGATTCATAATTGGACGAATCACTTGACTTTCGTTTACTTGATATGTTATTGGGGTATTAGTTAAAAGCTAAGCAATTGACTGGAAAAAAAGTGAAATTGAATGTGTTATTTAAGTGGTCGGAACGGAACAGCAGGTATGATACAACAGTCAAGAAATACTTTGATCGACAGAAATGAAAAATATTAATGGGAATGTAAGCACTTTGCTGATCCATCCAATCAGTCCTGGCTGACCAATACATCAAGTCTTCCATTGTTATATTGCCTCACTGGTGGTTGAAGGACGTTTTCATTTCATAAACTAGATGTAAAATATACTTAAATCCGTTCAGTCACTTCACTCTACAGTTGCTTTTTGGCTATATATAACAGTCTGTTCAACTCCTTCGATTTCTGCTATCACTCGAGTCCATAAGACGTACTCGAAACATAAGATGTACGTCAATACCATATTTTACATAGATCTGGCAAAGAAGAGTTCTAATTCAATAGAGGGTCATGGATAATCTCCTACATCACTTAACACAGCTTTTGATAATCAACATTGTTGGCCGTTACTAACCCAAATCGAAGACAATTCGGAAAGCTTTAACTGCCATTATAGTCGGTCTGCTTGTTAAATTGAAACTCGAATTAGAAAAATGATAGGAATCAAGAGAGAGTATAATCTTCTGTATATATTGCTCCTATAGAACAAACAAACCAACTATATACCATTTATATTTTATGCAGCGAGCTCCTTAGTGTCAACACTTTTACCGATCCATTCAAGACCTGTACATAATTATTACATTGCCTTACATGTTCTTCAATTATTACATTGCCTCATTCATAGATGAAGGTTGCAGCTTTCGATAGAGGATATACTTTCATTATCTTACTCTTTACACAAACGAATGTCTTCTTTTCATAAACAAAGTCTGAAATATGTTTTGATCCGTTCAGTATAGACTCAATTCACTCTACAGTTGCTTTTTGGCTATCTCTACAGTCTGTTCAACTCCTTCACGTTCTACTAGAATTCGATTTTCGTACCTTACGCCATCCAAACATAAGACGTACGTCAATACCATAATTTACATATAAATCATCAACAGAGAATCATGGATATGTTCTCCTGCTTCAATTGACACAACCTTTTTCAATGTTCTACATCGTATGTCGTTTTGATCGAGAACAATTTGGAAAGTTTTAACCACCATTTTCATTAAAAATCATGGCAGAGTATACTCTCCTATACATATTGCGGAAACCATCAAACCACAATCAGTCCTGGCTGACCAGTACATACATTCTTCCTTCCTTGTCTTGCCTTAACAATAGATGAAAGTTGTAGCTTTAGACAGAGAATATACTTTGAGTAACAGATTATCCTACTCTTCACAGAAACGAATGTCTCCATTTCATAAACAAGGTCTGGAATATATTTTAATTTGTACAGTCTTGACTGACTTCACTTTCACTTTTTAGCTATACAGTCTGTTAAACTCAATCAGTTTTAGTACATCAATACCATTTTTTATATAGATCAGCTCGGCATAGAAGAGCTCTATAATTAAAGATATGGTCATGGATATGTTCGTTGGTAGATTGGTAGCTGCTCACATACTAACGAACTCGAAGGATTTGGATCGTTTTAGTCTCCAAACCAAATGTTCATTATCCAATAGCCGAGATTCCGAATTTCTCTTGGGTAACTTTTACCAATGGTTTAGGATGTTGTTCCTCTGGTATTATTCCAAGCGGCTATCAGAATGATATCAGTGAAGTTTTCTACCTCTTCTTCTATTCCGGAACAATCAGTTGTTTTATTGGCAAGAGTTGGTCTCGTACATTTTCTCATTATCTTGTCGCTTATGGAAAGTATCACTGCAGAATGACCAGAGTCCACATCTGATTTATTTGATGAAATTTGTTTTAAAATAAAGAAATGCAATAGATCAGGAATTTTACCTGCATCCGTGGGTCTATTTTTTGCCTTGCCAGTGGAATTTACTTTACATTCCATTTCTACTGTTGCAGTTTTAGGTTTATTACCTTTGGTTGTTGAAAGCCTAGAGCCAAAGTCAACATGCCTTGCTGTTAAATCACCCTCTAGTATAAATCTACCATTGAAATGTTGTAGGATATTCAAGTAGTTCGGTTTCTTCAGATTATATCTATAGGTGGACAATACACCGCTCCTATCTGAAGGCATTGCTTGGTAGATGTAATTTCTACTATGGTAAGCTGGGTCTCGGGTGATTGATATTGATGCCACAATATGTGATATTGATGCCAGCATGGTGTTTAATATAGTTTTTTATTATAACAGCGCAGTTTTACCTCTTGCTTTATTATCCGGATGAATTGTTGCATAAAGCTGGTAACCCTGAATTTTTAAGTAAGATTGCCTAGCAGAGCGGGTCTCAGATATCAGATACACCTCACTTTTAAAAACACTTCTAGTTCGTGCTTTTTATTTTAAATACCGTAAGCATTGCAAGTATCAATTCTCAGGTTTTCTTGGTATATCATACCAGCCATTACCAAGTACCAACCCGAATCGAGGACAATTTGGAGGCTTTAACCACCTATATAGAGGAAGTTGAACAGCTTTTTGATAGGGATCACGACCGAGTATACTATCCTGTACACACTAGTACTTGTACTATGAGAACAAACAAACCGCCTACCATTTTTATTTTATGCCGCTAGTACATTCATTTTAAATGGGCGTACGCAATAACCCACATTCTATATGTATGTATGTATATAGGGCGGTCAAATAAATTTGATATATAAAAAATAAATAATATTTTGATTATTTTAATCAACAAAATGCAAACAAACAAACATATATATATCGCGCTATAAAATTGATAAATGTGTTCCCTCTTTGATAAAAAGTCGAACGCGCGCTTTTGTATTCCATCACTTGAATGAGTCTTATCGGGCACATTATAATCTATATATTGTATACGTATATGCATAAAAAAAAAAGATGGAATTCTAATTTTTATCTAATGGTGTATCTAATGATAGACAGGTGTGTATATAACGGGCGGTGTGGCTTTGAAAATTCGTATATATCAAAAATATTTTCATACAGTATAAAAAAATATGTGACATGTGTGCCCCGGGTATCAGTCAACATGTCTAGCTGTGTTATATGCTGGCCAAATTATTAATTAGCCGAATAATATGCGAGTCTCAAACATAAAACATATATTTTTAAAATATGGTTTTGTTGCTGTGTTTTGAAGCCATAAAAAAGGAGATGTGTATTACAACGTTATTGGGATTTTCACAAAGCAATAAAATTAATTAAATTAAATTTTTGTTCTTTACATATAACAAAATTCTTTCTATAAATACGACATTTTTTCCAGAAGAACAATACAATTTAATTTTTATGGCATCTTTAATAAAATGGTTATAATATGTAAATGAGCCATAAAACTGACAGTATCATTCCTTTTTTGACAATTTTGTATTCCTAAATTTATCCGCCCTATTTGTTGTATACGAGCATTCATATACCCATCGAACATACAAAAGGACTATTTTCGAATACATCTTTTTGGCTAATTATCGGCTTAACAACAAAAACTATTGACGACTTAAAATATTTAACTGTTTAACGGGATACAAAAAGATTTAAGAATATTAAAGGGCGTTAACGTAACAATGGGTCTAGTATTTTACAATAATCAATAAACAAAAAGTATGTACAAGATTCAGGTACAGATCCTTAAAGTCCTTCTTTATATACATATATATATAGTTTCTGTGTGCCAAGCGAAAGTGAACTTGTTTATATACTATATACACTTATCTCATTCTGAACTGACGGAGTGTTTTCCCTATAAAATTGAGCTTGCGATAAAGAACTTTCAAGTGGCGGTCTCATTTAAAACACTTTTAGCTGCGTTCAAACTGATATTTGTTTGATCGTTTTTTATCGTATCATTACAAATACGATAATAATGATTGCTGTTATCAATATGTAGAGTATTTATTACAAACTTTCTAAACACTACTTTATAGCACCGCTAATCGATGAATTGCTATTGCCTTTGTAGACCGACAACTGATCACAAAAAAGTTTCCTAGTGTTTTAACTATTTTGGTCTGTATACACGATCGGTGATATGAAATAACTGGCAAATATTCGGGAGTATTTTGTGTACCTAATAGGTAAGACATGTATAGCTTTAAGTAGGCTACCCAGTCCACCTCCACCATCGCTTTGTGGTGCTGCAAATATAATTTATCCATATGAACAAAGATCCCTAGTCTTTCCTGCTGTCTATCTATGAATCTCCCATATATAATACTATATAGACCCTTGTTCCAATGAGAGCTCTAATCTGTTCATATCGAGGCTAGGAAATATCAGATTTAATAAAAGGCTAGTTTATTTTAATTTTAGTTGGCATACTTAGGAAATAATTTCATTAGACTGAGTATTGCGATATTCGAATGAACTCCGGGTCCTTAGAGGCCCCCGTAAAAGGAACGCTGGCGTTGTAGTTGGACATGTATGTCAATATCCAAAGATCACAGTAAATACACAAAGAGTGATTTCTTGACTGCCTATATTGATATCTTACTCCTAGAAATAAGCTATTTAGGATTCTGATGAAGTTATTTCATAGGAGAGGATCATACACCATAATTGTTGATCCAACTTCATCCTTAAAAAAAAGGTAAAGATTTATCTCTCAACGAGTTCTTTCATAGTGTCCTACCATAGTCTGGCCACTTTAAAAGCAGTAGATCGAGTTTCCCACAGAAGGTTTTATATGTAGCTCTCTTAGATCATTTTACTTCAAAGTTTTGGGGCGTTCACGGCAAAGTACAAAAAATACGAAATTATCATCACACAAATAGAACGAACAGTCAAGCCACAATAGGCTTTGATCTTTCGATCCAAACAATGACGTCATCAGATCGAAACCAGCCTAACGAACCAACCATTACAGAATACAACAAGATGCCATAAAACTTCAAAAGACTAAACGTCTTGAACAGCTGGTTGATTCAGCATCCTAGCAATCATATCCTACAGTTTTTAGTCGCTATAGGTTTTTCCAAAGAAGAAAGAATTTCTCAAAACGAGATACTCACCCAATTTGTATCACTGCTGCTTTACACTGTGTATAACGAGCATTCGCATTACATATCATGACAACAATTGGATTTCAAAGATGCTCAGGCTACAATTATCGTTATAGGCTTACCCTCTAATTAAGTCTATGACTCCTCTATACAGTTAATCTTATGTATAAGAGCCAATGGTGCCACTGTAGTATGGTGTTGCTTTATATATTTACACATAAAAGATGGGGCTGTCTACTAATCCAACACCTTCTTCTTCTTACACGAGTCTATCGGTGGATTATGATATAGTAATTCAAGATACAGAATCATATACCCAACTTAGCTCCTTTTTCAAAAGTAGCTGGATACTGGCATTTCGAAATTTTTAGGAACCGTTGTAGAAGGGCTCAACCCACCTCCTCGAGTGCATTCAGCTAAGGTTCTCTAGTCAAGCTCTTCAGCGATCTTAAAACAAGAAGTTTGGTCTAACATCCGGGTGACTTTCAGTCAAAAGCATGAGGTTGAACTATGTTGTGTATAAACTTGGATAGAAATTTCGGGATACGAACTCTCTTCATTTTCAACTCTCATATTTAATCCATGCTTAAAACATAGCCGGAAGGTCACTCAACTTAATCAACCTCATGGCCCCATTACTTCCACCATTGTATAGATAAATACAAACAAACAAACGCTGAAATATCTGATATTCGCGATTTCGATAGTACCAACATATAATATAAAGTATTTTCAGTAGTACAATATCTCATTGTACAATTGTTTTGTTGTGGTACACTCCCATGTCGAATTATTTTATGAGTTATGCACTTAGTATTTAGTTTTTTGTTTCAATTGAACCTTTTGTGCGCAATATGTATGTGGCATTGTCAACCATATTGATGCATATACTGTGTCGTTGATAACAAAACTCAAAAGGAGTCTATAAACAAGGATAATAGAGGTCTATACTTTCTTACAAATTATTCTGCCTTTTCACTTTTCATTGCCGAAGTAAGTACTCTTATTTTATGATACATTTTATTAGTCATCCATGTCAGGTATATATCTATATACCTATGTAGTGACAATATCATGTTTATGATGTTCGTTATATATTGCTAGCTATTGTAAGGTATATAATAGGATTATAATTAGAAATGTTTAAGAATAGTGGAGTTAAGTAAAATGCGCCATAACATAAGCGATAATTTAATTTTAATTCGTTTAATTAAAGTAATCCTTTCTTAATCTAACAACAACGTGTTGCGGTAAATGTTCATTACTTTACGGATAATCCTAATCCTGTACAGGAATAGTGACCGAATCACAATTCAATCGAAACAATGTTGATCAACAGAAACCATTGACACCCGACTGTCACAGTCAGTTAATCACAACATCTGACTGTTAAAACAACACTCTTCGAAATTCGAAGGAACCAACTGAAATACTATTTCAACTTAACTTCATCTATACATAAATATTCCTGATTGACATGCCACACGTTTCATCCATTACATAACAACTCGAGTGGCAATTCAACAACTTAATGGGAGACAATGAGCTTTTGAAAAGAAGAAGACGATAGAGGATATATTTTCAATTTTCACTCAATGCGCAGTTGTGAATATCAGCTTAAGGACATTAACCGCAATAAATGGAGAATCAAACCTAAAGCTGAATCAAGTTGATACCTAACGAATCTCAAAAGTTCAGCTATATGTCAATAGCATGGGAATTAGCTATTATCATATTGGATGAACTTATAACATTCCGTATTAAACCATTTGCATAACTGAAAATGTTTCGCACTCTTTCAAATCTTCTCGTTCATCTAGAGACAATTGTAATCCAAATCATTCCTGTGATGGGTCGACAGGCCCTAGTGATAGTGATTCCAACTTAGATAAGAAACGAGATAAGAAACGGCAAAGTACGTAGTATATCGAACAGGAATTCATCCATCAAAATGGAAAATATCATACTCGGGTAAACTGATCCAAGAAGCGACGAAAATGTTTATGATTTTATTTTAAAATTGGAAGAACCAAGACCGAATTCCTCTCCAAGAACTAATTTATTTGATGAGAAATTTTGTCACGGGAAAAGCTGAAAAATTCTATTATATACTAACTCACCGGAAGCGAAACGTTACTTTGAAAAAAAATAATACGAGCAGCATTATTGGATAGGTTTAGCAGTTTTGAAAACGAAAGAGCAATGTGAAGACTAATTCAACATCGTATCCAAAATTTTAAAGAATCATTCAATCACTTTGTGTTAGATATCGAATGTATCAATGCTAGATTGCAAAAACCCCTGAAAGATAATGAGCTATTGGATGTGGTTTTGGAAAACGTGAACCCGGCGTTACGAAATGCAACTTCAATCCAGAACAAAGAACTGGGAAATGTACACCCGAACGTGATCAAGTCGTGCGAAGCACGTTCGGATAATTTTCAAAACCCTACTCCACAACTATCGAAGATATCGCCGGAAACCTTTCCCAACCAAACTCAAAACCCGAAAGTTGTCTCATTCTTTCTAAACGTTTAAAAAGAATACAAAATTATTGGCGTTAACGCAGAAAGTTTTGTCGTGCTTGTAATGTTTGCTCAGTAACCAAATTTCCCGATTTTGATCCTAGACCATACGTAAAAATTAATATTAATGGAATATCACTGGTAGGAATTTTAGACTTTTAGGACAAATGCCGAATAACTTTTGCAATAAACTCAAACGCTGAAACTTTTACGTCACCTGAAATCCTATATGGCTACCTATTGGTAAAGGATATAGATATTATTGAGAAGTATCTCAAAAAGAAAATCATGTGGATTTCTCCATATTAGAACCTTTAAAATAAAAAAAAATATTTTAGGTGTCCATCAGCATGATTGGACCAGAGTAATACTTGTTGTAAAATAAGGTTACAGTGTGTTGTATATGACACCGCAAATTTGTCAATTTGTCCAATTCAATATTTCATTTTCAAAAAGGTTTTGGTTGATACACACAGAAAAATTGAACTTAGATTTAAAGTAATTTTGGTTTCGTTTAAAGAAATTTCGCCTATAGATCTTGAGCAAAACCGATTTTTTTTTATTTTAAAATATTGAATTCCTTTATTTCTAAACATTAAGAAATAAAGTTTATTCCATTTGAATCAAATATATTTTCTTTTAATTTAAATGATATTAAGGGTTTATTTTAATTGAACTAAATGTTTAATTCAAAGTAAAATTTATTTATTTTAATTTTTTTAAATCCTTTACTTTTAAGAATATTTTTAAATATTGGGCTGAATAAAAAATCATAGATGTTTTAAGAAATAAGTTTATTTAAATTTTAATTACATTATAAATATCAAAAAATTTAAATTTAATAAGTGACAGTGTAGTCACTTATTAAATTTAAATTTTTGATATTTATAATGTAATTATTATAATGAATATTTAATTATTATAATGTTGTCGTAATGATGAATTTCCAATATAAACTTTACAGATGTCAAAATTTTCGTTATTTCTACTGAGATAATCGTCTGAGTAAGTGGGATCTTCTCTTTTGGTAAAAATAACCTGTTTTGTAAGTTTGGTATCTCTGAAAGTTTAAATTTATGTTAAAATTAAAACTAATGAATTTTACATTTATTTTTGGCTGTATTGTACCAAAACTTTGTACTTAGTTTGTAATTCCAAACTATACGTTTTAAACACAAGCACTTTGTAAAAATTCGATATCAGATCTGAAAGTGGATTTGCTATTATGAAAATCTGATCGTAAAATTCGCTATTATTAAAGTGCAAAGGCAAAACGAAATCGGATTTTCCGAAAATCGAATGTCAAAATCCGAATGCTTTGTTGTAGAATAATTTCATTTTGCTATCGTGTGTTACTTATGTGTTTTCAATAGTCTACAGTTTAAAGCGCAAGTTTTTACTATTAAAACGCAAGAATAATAAAATCTAGCAACTTCAAGTGAGTTGCAAAATATGTTCATGCTTATATTTGACAAATTTGATCAAACAAAAATAGAAAAAACCCCTTTTTCGGATTAGTTCATAATAGCCTCCCAGATCATTAACCTTCTAATAAGGTTGACAAAATTCCAGACAACTATTGCCAGAGTTATTACTTTCTGTTTCAGAACTTTTGGGAAAATTATATTATTTACGATGAAAAGTCTTACAGGCCCATGTTATCCTAACTATATGTCTAAAATTTTAGTAGGGATTTGATTTAACGCCTTAAGTGTGAGTTCTTTTAAATTAATATTTGATTTCAAAAGAATACACTTCATTTATTGTTGGAGTAATCATGGATTAAGTTTTGGTCACTTATTTTTTGGTATCGTTCTATTTTCTCTGTATATATTTAACACAACAACATTCATAATTTTAAAATATAAATAAATGTGCGACTGCATAACATGTTCTTAAAATACAAAGTTGGTATAACCGGCTCCATTCCACGACTGTATGATTTCTTCTACATAATATAAGCCCAGGACGATGTAATAGAATGAATTTAACTATTCCAGTCAATAATTTTCTGTAATTTTGCTTCGGGTCATTTTCATTTATCGTCATGCGGTAACTTCTGCATTTTTCTCACTCATGGAACTCTTAAAATACGGAAGACTTTTCTTGAATGTCAGCCTGGTATCGATTTTTACACATCGGGGGCCATTATGCAAAAATGGATGTCATGGATTGGATCTTCTCATTTCATAATAGCTCTCCAGTTTTTGATGTATGGGTGTAATGTAATGGCTGTAATGGATGTAATCAAACATGTTTACTTTCGCAACCATACATGCTCCAAAGACTTCCATTAGTGGTTTTCACTCAAAGTAACCCTCAAAACGAGGTCTTGTGAAAACCCTTGCGCTAGATATTGCCATGGAGAAGGATCTTTGTTAAATTTAGTGGGAGTTCTTCATCGCATTTACTTTGCAGTCATTGAGTCACACTTTATAAGAATCAAAAGTGTCATGCTGATTCTGAATGTCACGCTTTCTTCTCACAAGATATAGTCAAATCTTAAACAATAATTCAAAATATATTTTATTAAGGGTTTTCCAATGAATTTCGGTGTTGTGCTTATTGGTACGCTGATATGTATACATTGATGAATCCTATCCCTGATATTGTGAATATATCATATCCCTGATATTGATTCGACGTGTAGATTGCGATATTGCTAGTGTTGTGTTACATATATGTATACTAGAGTGCATTTCGAAGTACATATTTTTGATTGCATTCTTTGAAGTTATAGGATATTGGAAACACAAGCGAATACCTCATAACTGACTACCATATAGGTTTTATTATTAAACCCAGCAGATTAGGCTTAAGTTACAGTACTTTCCAATTGATCATAGTTCATGTTGACATATTTCAGGTTAATTTGTTGAGGTTAGGATTATGAGCTGCTGTATGGTCAGAGATAGTTTTCGCATTTTTCTGCTCTTAATTGAGATCGTCGACAGATCATTCACTGTGGAAGACAACAAAACATATAATGTTGAAGTAACCCATTATAGACTACTAACTATATATAGAAATTGAGTGAGAAGCAGTGAAGAAAATTCATCGTTTTTGCGTGAAATTATTCTCACCGTACAAGATCCAAAGAGTCACTTAACCTATATAAAGTTTAAGTGGAAGACAGTTGAGAATACAATAAAAAAAATGAAAAAAGTTCCAGAATATGATCCAGAATTGAAAAAGTTTTAAACTTACCAGAAAACAATATATGAGTCTTGCGCTCGAAAACGCATATATGGCTACACTCATGTAGCTCTCACTCAAAAATGAATGTACTTAAACTAACTGTATACATACGGAATTTCAATGGATTAGCGCAACATAAACCTATACAAAAAATCCTACACTTGCATACAACATTGACATTATGCTATTTGCAACTCATTTTTCATCTGTGAGACATCTCAAAATCGAAGTCACATTAACGGTACAGCTACACACTACATTATAAAGCACAGAATAAGGTATTTGCTAAATATAATGAAAAACACATAACAGTAGAAAGAGACGACAATGTCAAATATATCCAATGGGGATTAAGATAAATATATCCAAAAGGGAAACAACTGTAGAAATCCTTGGAAATGGATACACTGAACATCTATAATAATTCATCAGTTATGGTTTAGATTTAGTTCCTACGAGACAAAAATTGGACAATTGTTGAGACTTACGTCCTCTATAGCTTTACGTCCTCGATTTGATTTCACTGTAAAGGACAATTAAAGGCAAGTGTAAATGAGTTGGGAGAGTAGATTATTATTAAAAATTTGATTGGAACTATCAGAAGTTCCGCACTCACTGCCACTAGTAGGTCCATTTTATCAGAAGTAGTATCTGAGTTCAACAAAATTCGGGTAGTTCCAAATTCGCCGTCAAATAAGGACCAGTCGATGAAGACGATTATTGAGGATATCATGACCTGTAATTAGTGCAACCAGAATTCCAAAGCGATCAATTTACAGCAGTTATGGAAATTAGTCCACTTTAGTATAAAGACGTTACTTAATATAGATTTCATATTTACCGTGAGCTAGTTTTACCAATGAATGAGCCTGTATATAGATATGTTCTGTAGAACAAAGAAGTTTTATTCTTAATAAGTTAAGTACAGATTTATTATCTGTACAAAAAGTAATATTTTTACTATTTCAAGTAAGTTTCACAGCTGAATTCATGATCATTTGATCTATGCGTCCAAAAAAACGCACTTTATTCAGTTTGAAAGCTATTGCAACCCCGAACAACCATATAACTTCGTAAAGTTTTTTTCTGGCATATATCATTCATTGGCCATAACCATTTCGGGTAAAGAAGAAGAGCAGTTTGTCTATGCCCTACGACTGTTCATTCCAAGCACCAACATTTAAAATAAGTGTAGAGAAATAGTGTAGAGAAATAGCTTAAGTATAGGCCACAAGTCTTAACCATACTCGTCCCCAATAAGCAAGTGAACTATCTGTTAATATAGTCAACATTAGTGACTTATAAATAAAGAAAATAATTTTGGATGTCTTAATGGTCATAAGGATGCTTTTGTGTGTGTGTACAATCTTAATAATTCTTGCTATTTAGAAATACCCCAATTAGTGATGACACATGAATGTCTTTAGATCAAAGCATTTGCGACAACAGTACATTGGTATATAGGCATAGCATAACTGCTGAGCTTTCACCTCGAAACAAAAGCTTCCAGATTTTTTTATTCATTTGTGTCAAAGTTATAAAACATTTTAATTTGTTCGAGTAACTAGCATGTGCATGATAAAGGTCGACGGTCATCGGCACAGTTAAACACATCCTGCTAAATTAAAACAACAACTAACCGATACAAATATAGGAAGTATAATGTATATGTATATATATACTCGCACGCAAATTCCTTGAAATAAATTACCTTATCATCTTCTCTACAATCCTAATGATGTGTGATATTTTCAAATTTTGGAAACCAAAATTTTTTTTTTTTACTATTTAGACAGCGCAAATAAGCAATAAAATATATTTATTTTTATTTCTATTTTTATAGTTTCATTTTATTTACACTACAATGTTTATAGTATGGGCCATATTGTTGTTGTTGCTATTGTTATGTGTGCGTCTGATGTTTGTGGAAGAAGAAACCCAAAGTAAAACATGTGATGATAACACAGATAGGACTAAGATTTGATTTTGGCTTTCAAAGAATTTGTGTATCTAATTGTTGGTAACCCTTTTATGGTCAATCCAACAAAGCTTTTTTCTTTTCCATATACAAATGCACACTCACCACCGTTCAATCTAGGGTTAATGCAGTAATTTAAGTATTATTTTTTATCGTAATCTTTAATTGTTTAATTGTTAAAAAAATGAGATAAAAAAAAAGTGTCTAATGTAAATTAAATTTATTTTGATTATTTAAATTATATTTTTTTTTTAAATATTAAATATTTGATTGAGACTTTAAGTGCTCGGGATATATAAATGCGCTAAATAAGATATTTATTGTACCTTGCAAGATACATATTATGAATGATAGACGGTATATATAGTTAGATAATATATAGTTTGTATATATGTCTGTGCTACACGTGGGCAGATCAGAAATTCAGAACACAACACGCGCAATTTATTAAGCTCACTTTGTATAAATTATAATTATATACTCGTTGTCTCACTCTCACTTGTAAATTAATTAACTTATTATCAAATCAGTAATAAAGTTATAATTCATAAATAAATACTATAATCAAATACTAATATTAATAATATTTACTTAAGAATTAATAATTAATTTATTTTTTTTGGCAATTTTCTAATATTTTTCTTCGTTTGGTCGTGGCTAATTAGGAAAGGTAAATTTAAATTAAATACGAGAAATATTTAAATAAGTAGTGAGAATACAAAAATACTTTTGCTTGTTTAAATTAGAAAAAAATCTATTTATTTATTTTGATTATTTAATTGGAAGCTGCGAGGTAATTTATTTGCTTAAATAATATTTAAGTTATTGATAGTGTTAAGTATATACTTAAGAAATAGCTATATCTAAGCCAATCGCCAATTTTTATGCTTGAATGGATAGTGCCGAGGCGAATGAAGCTCTCTTCAACTGGTCTAAATTTTTATGTTATTCTGTTTTATGTAATTTTTATGTTATATAATCAGGTGTACCTGAATTTAAACTGGGGATCTGTTATGAAAAATTCGATATTGGATCCGAAAGCAGATTTAAGCATGAAACTAAAACGACAAAGCAAAACGCATTTTCCAAAAATCGAATGCCAAAATCCGACTATGCTATGTAGAAGACGAATTTAATTTTGTGTTATTTTGACTTAGGGCGTTTTGAGCATTCCAAAGTTTCGGAAGCAAGATTTCATTAATATATTTTATCTGACATGTCAAAAAAAAAGAAATAAAGCTAAGCAAGTTTAAGTGAACTACAAAACACATTATTGCTAACTTCATGTTAACATTTGACAAATACGACCAAACAACTTCATAAAAGGAAAATTCGCGGCGGATCAGATTTTTCGATATCGGAAAAAATCCGATAGCGGATTACTTCATCCGAATCTAGACAAAAAAATAAAATAAATCTAGAAAGTCGATTACCTTGAATCTTATAACTCTTGAACCGAATATAACAGTTCTGCAATAATCACACCGTAGGGGTTAAACTGCCTTAACAAGTGGTGACGCTTTACACACCAAACTGTTTTGGTTATAAGAGCATTTTGCAGTAGTTTGAAGTTGACCGAGGTTCACGATGCTATGTTAATGAATCGATTGAAGCCTATAATTTAAGTAAGAGATCTTATTTCAAATCATCAATTTGGATTCCGGGGCAATCATTCTACAAAGAAAAAACAATTCAGGAAGACTTGTAATGTAAACAGAAGTGTTGTGATTCGTTTCAAACAATATGTACAAATCGTACAGCACATATATGAAGTAGCAAAACAAGGACTAGCAAGACCACAAATTCTATTCAATTTAAAAATTCTTAACCTCTTTATCAGGGATGCTCTTGCGAATCAATGCCGTGGCTACTAAGCCCAGCAGTTAAGGTTTATTGCGAAAATATAAGAACCTTAGAACACTTCTAATCACAGATAATACAAAAGAATTTTAGAACACTTCTAATCACAGACAATGCACCAATATTAGTTTCAAATAATTGGATGAGAGGTGTTTGGAACAAAATTTTTCTTAAAGAACATGAAAATTCTGTTACATAACCTCTAAAGTTCAGTATATCTCTTGTCTCTTATATAGCGCTCTTTCCTATCGCTACGATCATCTAAATAGCGTTCTCGCTAAACTGATCTAAGCCAAAACAAATCAAACAATATCAAATTAAAGGAAATTTTGGAAGCAAACATAAAGGAAAAAATTAGATCGTAGTTAGAAACGTACGATATGAATAACTTTCATCGGCAAAAGTAAGGTCTTTAATAAAATCGAAGGTCTCCAATAGTATATCCAAGTATTTATTTAAACCAAACCACTGATACAATCTCAGTTCCAACGGAGAAGGATTATAAAAAAGCAAATCAAGTTACACACAGATAGAATTTATTTTCGGTATATAGGTATATATAGTTGCAAGGCATCCCAATGCTTAAATGATCTTGATATTCTCCCAGAATTTTTTGATAACCAGTGCTAATTTTAAGTTCTACCTTAAGTTATCATTCTTCTTATAATACAAAAATACTGTGGAACCAGTCTAAAATGATCCCTACACATACAGCCGGACATTTTTCCATTTAATATAGTTTCTGTTCCAGAGAGACATTGGACTTGACCGAGTAGTATTAGCTAATTTATCACCTCAGTCATTGGCTAACACAAAAAAGTAGGCATTGGCATCTATGGGTCACATATTAGTTAAATATCACCACTAGATCATCTTTGGTTCTGATCTCCATGTCTTTCTCAAAGCTAATGCGGAGTCAGGATAGGCCCTATGTGTTTATTAGTTTGTATTTGATGGCACTAGCACAATTTCATTTGGGTTTTTGTTGTCTCTCCTGTATTATCCTGATTGCTATAGTCTCAATGGGTTCTTGCACTAAGTGAGATAAGGTTTCATCGAATTATAATTATTGCCAGATCATCTGCATAGTCTGGACAATAAATCCATATTTCTAGTTACTCTAGATATATGACCCCATCATGATTGGCGAACTCTAGACTAACAAAGATCATTAGCTTTGAGTTTATACTTTAAACATTTTATAATACTTTCATAACTAAGCTCTACCCTCTATTAGATAATAGGTTTTAGACAAAATCTGAAATCTGACCGGTTCCTTATTGAATTTTAAGACATTGTTAAAATTTGAGGTACTTCTATGTCACTATAGGGTATAACAGAAACTAAAATAAAATATGAGGACAGGTCGAAAAAAGTAAAGAAAATGATAAGGAATATTCGCAGCAATACAAGAAACACATTCTGAATACTGAGCAGAATGTTTAAGAAACGTCACAAACATTCCACCAATAAAAAATCTGAACCCTTACCACATATGAACAGCAATAAGAAAGATTGCAAACATACTTTGAGAACAATTGCTCAAGCGAACCGGAATACAAACTCTCAAATGGCAACTATAGCGAAACTGTTAACACCCACGCATGATCTAAGCGGAAGTTAATTATTCAAAAGCGACAACCGCTCATTTTACACCGTTGAAGTATGGAAGTATGGAATATCGGGAAATTCCCGCAGAAATGAAAATATATGATATACCCATATAACGATCCCAGAAGAGAGGGTTTAAGTATATAACTGGAGAGGTATCTCAAATTTCGACAGTACAATAAAATTATTATCGATGATAGTCCTCGAGCAAAAATCGACTCCAATGTACTAAAATGGAACAAGCTGGCTTTGAGCAGGAAGAAGCTGTATAGATCGTATCAACATTACACGAATCATCATAGTATTCAAACGAATGGACTTCACCGTAGTAATTACTCTTCGAAGACTTCCAACGTTCATTTGACTCAATCAGCCGAAATGCAATCTGAAAAGCACTTTACGAAACACACATAACAAAGAAAATTAGCAATTCGGAGTGCCGGAAACAAAGTTCAATATTAAGGCAAACAAAGTTCAAAATTCTTCAACTTGAAAGGTGTAATGAAAGGCTGTGTATTATCTTCGCTACTATTTCTAATAACGCATATCCACCAAATGGTATTCAATCGGGACCACTAACGTAACTAAAGGATCTAGACTATGCAGATTAGATTTGCCTGCTACAAGTGCGACATATCGAAAGCAGAAAGTATAGAGACAGATAAGGCACAAGAACTTCAGTATATTAAAATCATGAGACTAAACAAAACATTAGTACACCAATCACCATCAATAATACATCAATCGAAGAGGTTGAAACATTCGTATACCTCGGTTGTACTGTAGGGAAAACGGTACAGAAGACAAAGCAATGACTGTGCAATGCGTGTATGAAATAAGTTCTGATGTATGGATGAGAAGCATGGAAACCCGCTTCAAAGATCGCACAAAAACGGTTGACAAGAATAATAAAATGCTTCTGGCCAGATATAAGACCAAAAATGAAAAACTGCAGCAAACAAATCAAATAGACATTGAAATCAAAATACGAAAGCGCAAGTGGAGATAGGTTGGTCACACAAATAACATTGGAATGGAATCCACAAGGAAAGAGGAAAAGAGCATGTCCTGAAAAAGAGCAGTGCTAGTCGAAGAGAATAAATTCTGTATCATGCCATGACTTTCTTGTTAGGTGCATTTTTTTTCACCAAATAATTCCAAATTAATTTCTTTAATTAAACCGTTCACATGATCTGAGAGATGTCCCATCATGTTGTGGCATATAAAAGAAAATATTGAAGTGTACCAAAAAGTGTGCTCGAACTGTGGTGTACCGTATTGACAACTAGTGATTGGTTGGTGTTTTAATAAGCAGGCTGGTTTTGCATGCGTACAATCTAGGAAATTCTATATACAAGGGCGGATTGAAAATGAAGCTGCCTAGCGCTAGATGGCAGCACAAACAAAAAAATTTTGTTTTTTAGAAATTGCGATCTGTCAAACGTCAGCTACTAAAATTTCACCCAAATTTATCGATTAGTTTATTTGTTGTAGTCGTTTGAAGTAAGCAACTTTTGTGTTTCTTGAAAAATGGAAAAAACGACCATTTCGTGTTGTGATTAAACATTATTAATTGAAAGGGGAAATGGCGAAAGAGACAATAGAAAAGCTCGATAAACATTAAGGTGAGTCTGTACCGTTAGATTACATGGTAAAATATTGGATTGCTGAACTTAAACGCGGCCGAAGACGCACTGCAACAATACCATCAACAGGAAGGCCGAAAGAGGTGGTTACTGAAGAAAATATCAAGAAAATCCTCGATATCGTTATGAATGATCGCCGAGTTGTGTGAGATTGTTGAAATGGTAAACATATCATATATAAACGTGTGTTCAACATTTTTCATGAACATTTGCATATGAAAAAGCTATCGGCAAGATGGATGCTGCGTTTGCTCAGTGTCGAACAAAAACGAGTTCGACAGACCACTTCACAGCGGTGTTTGTACATGATAAAGCGTAATCTTGTTGATTTTTGGCGTAGATTAATTACTGTTGATGAAACATGAGTCCACCACTAATAAACCAAAAATCAATCGAGACAATGTGTGGAAGCTGGTGGAAGTGCTCCGAAGAAGGCAAAGGCAGTGAAATCGGCTGACAAGGTTATGGCCACTATATTTTGGGATGCACACGAAATATTGCTCATCGATTATTTTGAAAAAGGATCCACAATCACAGAAAAGTATTATCGTGCACTATTGGATCAATTGGTTGGTGCAATCAATGAACAACGACCACATTTAAAGAAGAAAAAAGTGATCTTTCTTCAAGGTAGCGAACCGGTTCACACAGCATTAAATACGATGCTAAAATTACATCAAATACCGAAGAAGTAATTAGAGGGCTTCCCGAAATCGTATTATTCAGATTGTATAAAAAAGTTGGAATATCGTCTTACTAAGTGTGTCGAAGTAAAAGGAGACTATGTTAGAAATAAATGGTTTTTGTCAAAAAGAAAATTTTGTTTTCCTACTTAGGTAGCTTCAATTTCAATCCGCCCTCGTATCTATACATTTTTTATCATTTTTTTAACCAATGAACTGCACATTCTCATTACGAATGATATAAGCTCATTCAAGATGTGCCAGCCCAAAATAAGATGTGCAGTTAACAAAATTATTGTGAATAAATAAATATTAAGTCTTAAAAATATGGGGGAGCTTATGGAGAGTTAGAAATCAATGGAGAGTTAGAGGTTTGGAATCAAATATTATTCCAGAATAAACACCGTCTCAAACTGTTACAAGTTATTTGTAAATGTGGGATATGTCTACCGTCTGCGTCACTTCAATGTATCTAACCTCGCACGTACACACATTCATTCGGCTAAGACCAATTCCAAATTCTTTTGTATTAAGACGGATCTATTTAAGAAAACAGGTAATACATATATAGTATCGCGCCTCGTCAATAGAAATTTCTGTTTTTAGTGTAGGCGTTACAGTTATAAAACTTTTTATCGGATAGAATTGTTTTTAAGTAACAACAACAACAAAAATGGAAATCCCATTAAATCAAAACTGGTTCTCTCAAGATACATAAAATAATGTCGATACATAAATTAGAAAGAATCTTTTGACGAATTTATGTATTGTGATTCCCAAATCACCATAAGACGTGTTTTGTGTATATAGTGTGGACCCCTTTTAGAAGATGACTCACGGTCAGTGCGACCATCCATTCTACGAGTGTATAATATTTCTAACATTCTTCGCTATTTTTTTTTTTTTTTTATGTAAGATTTTATTATTCAAATAATAAGATATTCGTCTGACATATAAATTGGATTGTGTTTTGGTTAGAGAACACAACAAGCTCAATACATTAGTTCATATATAAACATACACAGAGATTAGAGCACACAGTTCTAACCTTTTTGGTTGTTTTGTTTATCGTCATAAAATACACCAAATCTTAAGATAATTATAGATGTGCATATGGAGAAGACGTATACACAAAAAAATTTATGTACTTAAAAATGTACTTAATATATCATAATTATTATATAAACATACACATAATATATATGTTATGTAATCAAATATATAGCGCACGGTTTTGATCCATAAAGAGAGAAGAGTTTCTTTTGTATATAAGAACGTTAATGCACCGAGATTATAAATAAGACGGGCCAATAAAAACATGACCTGTCGAACAATATTTGTTGAGGATTATGCGGGAATAATTTATTACGGTTTAAGAAGGACGTTTGTCTTTATTTAAACCAATTAAATATTAAAAGATTTATTGTGGTTAGAAAATATTTTATTCAAAGATCAGATTGCGGTTAATCAATGCTTTAAATAACAACGTTTCATGTTACACTGGATGAGGTGCTTAAAACCGTGCTACTATTTGATAGAAATATCACGGCCCTACACTGCAATCAGATTCAAGATCAAGATTAGCACTTTAACGGATTAACATTGTTTGAAAGAGTTGAACAAACCGATGAAATAAAGAGATCGGGGACCAGAAAGCCAATTAAGGTTTTATCAATTAATCAACACAAGTGAAATTTATGAAACGGTGCAGTCAGTAGAGATTATTGATGGGGGTTTAGCTTATGAAACTGGACAATTCTTTAAAGGTCAATCAGCAATTAAGTTCTCTTAAATTGTGAAGAAATTAGTTCCATTCCAAGAAGAAACACTTAATACACTAAAATGTTCTTATGATCCAACCGTTTTTCTTTAATTCCCGAAATTGGGTATAGCGTCAATCTTCCCGGTTCAGAAGCCCAACTGCATTGAAGTGCTATTTGAAGTTCTCGTACTGATATAAACTTTAAACAATGGCTGGTAACAGTTTGTGATGCTTTACTAGTGCCATCCGGCCGATCCATTTTCGGGAAGCTTATCAAATTTTTGTATTGGGTGCAGTAATTTTTCATAAATAAACTGAGACAACAAAAGAACTAATCGCAACACTGACCAATGTCAATGTTCTTTAATATAAGTTCAAGCAGAATTAATATGGTATTGCTGCGCTGCAGCCACTAGACTAGACCATCCCATAAAACCTTGATTTCAATTTGCACCAGTCGAATACCAGTTTTGACTGTAAACAAAACTTATGTCATGATATCATAAAAAGTTTTGATCAATACAGAATGCCGATTGATTCTTTGAAGTTAACTCTATGCAGCATTTCACGACTACTCGTTTTCACCAAGCATCGTATATGAGCGAGCTTTTATAATATTTTCTCTAAAAATATGTAAAAATACCTTATGATGGACTCGTTTATAAGAATGACCGTCCATCCACTATAGTATAATGTTACCATAAGCCAGCAATCGTGTGTTTTAACAAAACAGGAAGATGCCCGTTGCGTTCAAAGTATATGAAAAACAATAGGTTAAAATATCTTAAAAAAACATCTTGAACCATCAAAAACGCCTGATATTAATATTGTAGATGATTGTTGGAGCATATGTCAAAATTAAGCTGATATATAGTTGAATGAGCCAACTGGTTTAACTCACATTAGGAAGTTGTATTACAGAATGCTTTCAAAGCTCTACTATTGATTCAAAGAAAATCCGAAACATATATCCGAAACATAGGTATACCTATACATTGTTGTTTTATAATAATGCAGCCTCTGTATCTTGTATACAACATCGATGTTAACACAGTGATTACCATCCTAGTCTAAAATGGCAGTTGACTGCAGTCTTAAGGTGTATAGTGCAATCTATGGCGCTTATTGCCGAGTTATTGTTCTCTTTTACCATTCATAATGTTTCTGGCTACAAATTCAGCTCTTCTTCTGACAGATTATCAAGATCTTCAGATGGTTAAGATCTCCTTCCGCGGTCTCCACTATTTTCTTCAGCGAGGAGTTTCAGCCTCATACTCTTTCATAAATGTGGTAAGGCCTACCATACGCGCCAAGTTTCTTAAGTGACTGCGCGAGCTGATTCTTAATCTCTTATATCGCTACTTAGGTGGAGGTTCGCTGTTATGATGGTAGTATCCGATATTTTTTTTGTTGACATTTTTGCAGTCTAGATTTTTTATGAATGTAAAATGGTTTGCCCCCCAAAGATCCAACTAGATTTAGTCCACCTACAACTTCTGTTTATTGTGGTGCTATTCTATAGGTATCATGTTTCTATCGATACCATAGCATCACTTTCGAAGGAAATTTTAATTCCGAATAAATGTTGTCCCTCTTTAAATGATAGAATCTCCATTACTTCTATAGAAAACTCAGAGAAAACTTTGGGTCAAAAATACCAAAAAACTTGGGATACTTAACCAAAAACTTAGTATTTTTCAACCAACCAAATGCCTTAGTCAAATAAATGACTAAATTCTTGGTTAAAATAATTTTTTATTTTAAATGACCAAATTTTGGTTATAAAAATAAAAAGCTTAGTTATTTTAACCAAAATTACATGGTTACTTTATAAATATAAAAACAATAAATTAATATTAATAACTAAATAAAAAAGTTGGATTAACCAAAAGAAATGTAAATTTAACTTACATTTAGTTACTTCTAACAAAATTTTTTATTTGGTTTAATCCTATATTTATAGATCATTTTGGTTTTTTAAAACAATTTATTGTTTAAATTTGACAAAGATTTGGTATATCTAATCAATAGGCTAAGGCAAATTCAACTAAAGCTTGGTAAAATTGTATAAATGTGTGTAAACAACCACATAGATACAGCAACATGTATATATATAATATATATATATATATATATATATATATATATATATATATATATATATATATATATATATATATATATATATATATATTTATATATATATATATATATATATATATATATATATATATATATATATATATATATATATATATATATATATATATATATATATATTTATATATACATATATATATACATATATATCATAATTTATTTTACATAACTCTTTTTTTATTTGGTGTATCTCTGAACATCACTGGAAATCCGAAACTGAATTCCGTCATCATCGTCTGCACTAGAACCTAGTTTTGAAAATTGAATAAATATTAAGACGTAATTCTATTTTGTGGATGATTAATAGTTACAATTTTTGATTAATTTTATCTAGCAAACCATTGGTTGCTGTGGCTGTATGTCATCATCATAGTTATTGCAGCACGTATTGCGCGAGAGTCCCACGATGAAGTATGGCTTTTTTCTATATGATAATAATAAATTTGTTATGTTATCTGTTTAAACATTTAAAAATTGTATAGAATTTAAAACTATGAAACGTTCCTTACCAATTTAATCCAAATAATTATTTTGTATTTCATTATTATAAATTATTTTTGGAGTATTATGCCAAAATTGAAAAGCACTAACGTGTTTCCGCTAAAAATAAATCTCTTCACAACATTACACGTGAAACAAACAACACGAACTGACTTATAAAATTTAATTTCTAATAAAATTCTGTTTTCTAGTAACCAAGTATTTTGTTCATGTTGAATACACATTTTATTTGGTTTAACCTAGTATTTGGTGAATAATTAATGTAACCAAAAACTCAGTTTATACTGCTAAATAGTTAGGTCAAAACAACTAATTAAAAAGAACAACTCAACTTTGTTATTTTAATTATGTTCTTAGGTTATTTAACTAGTTTTATTTTGGTAAATTTAACCAATAACAAGTACCAATATCTTGGTTACCTAAATGTTGATCAATTATTGCTTTAACCAAGCAGCAAAATTATTATTTTTTAAATTAAAGTAGAGAATTAGTAAACATAACCAAAAACGTATGTTAAAGTAACCAATCTGTGTTACTAAGAATTTGGTCACATAATTTTTTCTGAGTGTAGAGAGATGACTGAAGTGATGGTTTTTCTTCGAAGTTCCCGGCATTTTATCAAATAATTCTTCAATTGTTTAATGAACCCAACTTGGAGACCATGGGAATGATTCTTATTCATTGACACTTTAAAGATTATCTCCATCGAACTCCCTGTCACTTGCGATGGTATGTATATGCGTGGACCGTCTTAATGAGAATAACATCCACTTCGTTTTAACCTGTTCTTTTGAATATATAGTTTATTCATCAGTGTTCAATTCTATAAGATCCAATTAGCGTCGGTTAGCTGTCGACTCTCCCTTAGACTAAACTTGTGCAGCTTTCCAGAACGTATTTGCAAATTGAAATAGTACTGGGGTAGCACTATATATGTCCGTTTATGCCTTTGCCTGCGGAATTGAATTAAGTTATCTTTTGGTGGTCTTAATACGAATTGAACCATGTCCTTAGGATTTTGATACGTTTGTGAAATCTTGTGGTGAGCACGGTGATGACTTGTTCCTCGTTTCAATGGTTGCATATAAATAAGACTCACGGTATATTTAATTACATAAATTATTTGTACTAATATTTTACATAAAAATTAAGAAGTATTTTTGATGCGTGTTTTTATTTCGATTCGATTAAGGAATTCTGTGTCATAATCAGGATATTTAATTAGTTATATTTAAATTTGATATACATTTTTTAATACAAGTTATCGTACTAAGGAACAGAAAAAAACTTATAATAAAATCAATGAAAAACTAACGAACATTGTTTTTCAAAGTTAACTTGAATTATATAAAAAAACTATTTACATGAGTTGTATACTCAACTATTCATTTAAGGTGCCAGAAATTTAGATACTCAATCACAAATAAATTTAAGAGCGAGGTGTGAAGAAGCACCAAAATACCATGCGAAACCACAATCTTAATCTAAAAATAGTAACTTAAAGATATTTTCAAATAACAAAGAAGAGTTGTAAACTCCACTAAATATTCAGTAGTCTGATAACCAATGATATGGTTAACTTCCTTGTTATTCAGGCTGTTGGAACAGTAAATTCCTATGTCCTTGTGGCCTTTTTGCAATAAAGCAATTCACTCTTGTTTGCCGAGGTTGAAAAATTGCGATAACTCTTCTTAAAATCATGATTTTGCCAAATTTCAAATTCGGTTCAAGTAAATTAGCTCGGTAGACGACCGCAATTCTGAGCAAAATATAATTATGAGGGACAAAGTACATTTGCTCATGCCCGGCTTTGTTAATAATCAGAATCACTACTGAGACACCGAAAACCAAAGACCATTACATACTCGTAACTGTATGGTGCGGTAGTTGGGCCGGCGGTATCATTGGGCAATATTTGTCGAAGGATGGGCGAGGCAATGGTGTAACAATTACTTGTGACTATAAATACTATCGGAAGATATTCAACTTTATTGTGCCCGAATTGACCGATTGGATCTACAGATCATGAGGTTGCAACCAGACGAAGCCACTTCTACATATAAAGCTCGTTTTATACGATGCAATTTTTACAAAATTTTAAATCAATAAGTATTAATGTAAAAAACAGGTGATATCAGAAATGCTTAGTTGATCCCTAACAATTTAATCCTATATGGTATTTGGAGGGACCACTAGCTATATACACCACTAACATTCGAAAGTAAACTGTTGAAATAACACCATAGAACTGCAAAAATGTAATGAAAAGTGTGCTCTAAACAGGCCAACTATGAACCATGGTCAGAGAGAGCCACTTGACCGACATTATATTTCCTCAATAAAATTTGAATATTAAAGACCTGAAACATAAAATGAACCCTGTATAAAATAAAGTGATTACACAGGCGCGGCAAGTTTCTTATAGCTATACCAACTTAGTTCTACTTTGTATAAGATAAGTTCGAACAAATTAAGAATATAATTAGACATTGTGGGTAATAAGTTCAGGTTTATTAATTTATTAAAACCTAAACTAATCAGTTTAAGAACTGAAATTAAACCGTCCAAATGGCGCAGTGGTTAAAACTGCATTAGTTGGAGCGAGAAGGTACCGCAGTAACCCCCAAAAACAAATGTTTAATACAGTTCTATAAGTTGGCATACAACAATGCAATGCTCTGGTCTGCGAAAATCCAGCCACTATTAGGGCATTAGAATTTTTGACATTAATGTAGGACGTTAAAAATAACTTTCGAAGAACGATTAAGGAGTGTCTCTCGGCTCCAAAACAAATAGTAGAGACAGAAACAAACAAAAAACAGCTCAACCATTACTGTTTGTGTTTCTAGTTTTGTTTAGTTTTCTGAGCACGCAAATAAAATCAAGGAAGCAAATCGGTTTGTATGTACTTATATATTGCTAATGCTATTATATGTATATATGAAATATAATGGAGAACGAATCTTAATCAAGGTTATAATGTAACATTTTAGTTGTATCTTATAAATCTTGATCGTTATATATTTAGTCACTGTATTTCAAACCAATTATAATATTTATCACTTTAATCAATTAAATATATGGAAACGGATATGAATGAATTTTCTACCAATTAACGCTTTTTCTTACATATATCTGTACCAATACACAAACACCTTACCGATCAATTCGAGATAAATCGTGTGCAGCTGACCAGCAAACAAGGTGTTCGTTTCGTTATATAGGCTCTAATAAACCAATTAACTATTATAGTTCCTCATCAACCTGTTTGATATAGTTATATACAAACATATGTATATGTGTTCTAATTAACGTACATCTGGCATTAATTCAAAAATATCTCGTCTCTAATTCAAAGACACCGCCATCGATCAAACCAATCAATCAATAAAATTCCATCCCATTCTATTTATATTGTTCATTGCGCACAGTGTCACAAAACAATATACCGCGCGCCCGATCAATAACACACACACACTCAACAATATTTATGATAACAGAAGAATACTAAATACTATTATAGTATATATAGTTGTAGTAATTGTATTTGTATAAATTATTCATTATCAGTAAATAATAATAAAACAAACGAATTTCTAATTATTTGACTAATGGTTCGTACACATACACATATGAAAACTATATTTTGGGTATATACGCTATGTACCCGAGCGCGCACCAAAATTATATACTTTGATTGGTCCCGTTGCGGATTAAATGTTTTTCTATAAAACTTTTATAACTGAATCGAAAGCACATGCTGTGTACGGTGATTGGCTCAAACGGAGGTAGTAAAATAAAATGACTGTAAAATATGTGACTCCGCCCATTATTTAACAAAAAAAAAATATATGGTGGTGTTTCATTCGTTTTGTTTTTTTATCAGTACCGTATTTTCAATACAAAAGGTTGTTTTGAGTAAAATGTGCCGAGTGGCGAACGAAACAAAAAAAAAATTTTTTTGTGTTCAGCTCAGTTCAGTTTGAAATGAACGTATAGTTAGTTGTGTGGCGTAATTTATATCACAAAATATATATATTATATTATTAAAGAGATTAGAGACGAGTGTCCATTTTTATTAGTTTATATATCGTATATTAAAATTTAATTAGTTAATCATCAGTGAAATTATAATACACGTTTGTTTATGTTAATAAATTAAATTCACACACGGATTAATAATGATGAACAACAGTAATAAATTAAGTGATTTATACATGTGTAACAGTTCTATGAAAAATATTTAATATTGTAGTGTATGAAGTGGTTGCTCTAGTAAATTGTTGGTGAACAAAAATTAATATTTGGTGAATTAAGCAACAGTAAAATAATAGATAAAACAGTTTTAAACATGGTGTCCTACTATAATTTCCCCATGTATCCAAAAAATCATGGAACAAATTTAACATACACACCATCGCCATCATGGTATGCGGGAAACTATCATCATCAGCCGCCCAATCAATTTTTGGGCGAGACTGAAACGCCGCCGCAGACCATGTACTATCACCATCCGATGTTTCAATCGAGTCCTGATTGGGCGGCACATGAAAATTTTAGCGGACCACAGGGTACACTATTACCGCCAAGTAGTAATGGTGGTGGTGGCGGCGGTGGAGGTGGTGGTGGCCTAAACGGGAATATTGGTACAAATAGTGGTCATCTAGGTAATCCAACAACACCAGGAACTGGTGGCAGTGTACATATTAATCAAAGTGGTAATAATGGTAATAGTGATCATATAGCGGAAGGTATTAGTAGTTTGCCATCACCACCGATCACGGTGTCGGGCAGTGAAATGTCGAGTCCTGGCGCACCGAACGGAGCATCATCGCCACAGACGGCAAATAGTCGGCAGACACCAACAAAAAATTCCTTTTCATACGACTGGATGAAGAAACCATCATATCAGAGTCAACCAAATCCAGGTTAGTTTTTCTATATATCCATATCCTTTATTTAGGAGTAATAAAACTATTAAATTTTACGAGACAGTCCCTCTAAAAAAAAAGGTGGAAACTATAAAAAAAGATCACAAAATGTCGATCTTTTGTTTTTGTTTTGTGACAAATCGCGTCAAATCATCTTAACAGTAAAACCCGAATGTATATTTTCACATGACTATAAAACAAGTTTTTAAATGAAGGTAATTTCAAAGGGAACATTTTTAAAAATGTATCTGCGACCAAGGTTACGATTACACACCGTATATAAACACTTTAATTAATCCGACCTAATCAAACTGGTTCTCTATAGTATATACATACTTATCGAATCAATTACATTGTATTAATCGTCTTTAAGGTGTTAAGATATATATGTATATAGTGTGGGACCTGGTTATCGCCACAATGTAAATTGATCTTAAAACACGCTACATATTATGTAAAATACCCGATTGGGTATCGTTGAAATCTTGTCTATCTCTATCCACTCGAAACTCATGACACATTGTTATCTTATCTTTAAGAGATCGCTGCGGATCAACACGCATAATGCGATCAAAACACTCTGTGTGTATCATGAAAGTCACGTTTTTTTTTGAGAGCAAGTTGTTTTGTTGATGTTCAATTATAACTGGCTTGTCCCTTGAGAACCCTTTTACTGAAGTACTTTGTTAAAGTGCTTAAGTAGAAAGACCCATCGTAAGCGCTAATAACTCAATTACGCAGTAGCGCAATTTGGGACACCCTGTATATAGATAGATTGAATGTTATGTTTCTAAACAAGTTTTTGAGCTATCTATAGCCTTTGTTTCTCTTTATCTATAAAAAGAAATATAACCTTAAAAAACCTGCCTCATTAGTTATAAATTTACTTTAACCAGTCCTAAGTTAGCCGGTACTATTGTAAATGGCATGATGTGTAGAATATCTGCATGTCCATTGTATTGATGCATGCTAGTCAATCCCTGTTTTACCCACCCGTATCGAGATTAGAACCCAATATTGTATTCCGATTGTCGCATCTTTATATGCGAATTGCACCATTTTTTGGTTGCCTTTCTTTCTTCTTACCCGTAAGATAAATATTGAAACGTCGATAGAATAGTTACTCTCCTTTAGTTATTTGTTTTGCTATTATTAACAACACATATTTACATGTTGCAGTGGTTCGGCATTTGAGAATGTTTACGTAATACCGTAAGCCTTAAATTACTAACCCAGAACCTTAATTAAAATAGAAACCAGTAAGAAATTTCCGACCAAATGCTTTTGATGTTAATGGTATATCCGTTAAAGCTCGGCTACCAAATCGAACATTAACTATTTTGCCGGAAATAAAGAGAGTTGATTGATTTTTTTTGTTGGTGTCAACATAGAATTTTCTAATTTCCGGACGACCTTAATAAGCGATGGCCAATGTAAAAAGTCGGTAAAATACTAAAATACGAAATTGCTGGTAGAATTTTGTTTTTAGATGCAGTCATTGTTTGAGTAACGTCGAAGAACAACTTAATTGGAACTTCACGTTGGTACATTTATACGTTAGACTCGGTTGCAGCAATAACTATACTTTCTCCGGGAGGTATAATTATAGCATTGTAGAATTTACGCCAAGTTCCCTTCGTGTTTTTCGAGTTTTTGTTTTCGAAACCTGATGCATCGTTCAAGTATGTCCTTATTTACTTTTTTGGAACAGGTTCCCTGTTTCCTTGTAGATTAGAGTGCATCCGCCATTTATCGACACTGTATTGAGTTTTGATAGTAAGTGCTCAAGGCTAATTCTTTTCAAGGGCAGTTTGCGGATTTTCGTTATAAATTGGCAAACACAAAATCGCCATAGTTTACGATATGGAAAACTAGTACCAAAAAGATTTCCTATTTCAGTCAACGTATATTTTTTGTTCGATAAAAACGATACGACTTTTTTTTGACATGACAACAGAATTCAAAACTAAAATGAACTGAGAACTTAACAAAAGCAAAAGGCTTCGGTAGTTGCAGGAAAGATGCAAAAAGAAGTAGGCATGTAGAATAACCAAGAGTGAAACCCATCATCCATGTTTATGTTCTATAGCCATTCTTAAACGACCTTTTCTTGAACGTTCATTTTAAACACTTTTTCACTTCAACTTAATGACACTCGTTTAACTTACCAAACCCAACTTAAATTTTATAAAAATGTAGGTTAGTCCAATTATTAATTTAACCATATAAAATACGAATTATAAACAACGATAACTGGTGTTTTATCCTATCTTCGCATATACATAATTTATGAACAGTCTCAGTTTCAAACTTATGATTTATGATAGATCGAAGTTTGAGGCTGCGTGGTTAGTCGTAAGTCCAACATGGCTCCAATGCCCATATATTGTTATGTACAACCCTCGAATTGGTTCAAAATTAGTATATAAACAACTTATAGTATGTCCGTACAACAAAAACCGTACGAAATGGATGAAAACTAAAAAGTTGGTAAAAATAACAGTAGAAAACAATCAAATTGATAATTGTTTTGTCATAAAAATAACTAAACAGAAAAATTCTCACGCCGAAGCTTTTTATTTATATTATACGAGTGTTTAAATTGCCCAAATTAGTTTAATAAATTAATTTAACCACCGTGAATTTATTTATTATTCAATTAAATTTAAAGCACAGTACTTCTAATTTATAATAAGCATAATAAATTTTATAATATAAAATATATAATATAATTTATAGTACGGTACTTAGATTTGTTATTTTTTTATTATTATATGTACTTTGTAGTAATATAATTTATAATCTAATTTGGGTTGTGATTTTTATTTTTAAATTTATTGGAATTGATTATATTAGAGTGAGATAGAAAATAGTGTTATAAGTAAATAGTGTGTCTTTATCGACACTCATCTTTATTATTACTATACGTATGTGGTACATCTTATACCATATATACAGTTTTCGTCATGAATGTGTTAATTATAAGAAAAATTTTAGCGACTAAATTCTAATTCTCATTTCCGCCTTCCTTTCTAATTTGGTTAAGAATTTAACTGATTTTATATAAAATTAAAATATAAATATATACATTAGGCTTATTTAATGATGTGTAATTATGAACTAGAAAATATAATTAATTACATACGTGACTTATATGAGTGTTGTTGCGCGGCTGCTATCTTATATCGCGGCGTATAGAGATAAAGCACATAATGTATATATAAAAACACTTATCAATTATTAATCATTTGTATAGTGCGAGCTATTTACTCAGAATTGAAATGAAATGTAATATATAAAATAATAATTTTGATTGGAATCTGACATATGGTTTGTAATATATACGTTTGGATCCTATTGGACGGATTAAAAATATTTTTTTATTTTTTGATGATAACACACAGGTTTTTTGAGTTCATTTATATTTTATTAAAAAAGGTCGGAACGTCTATTTTTTTGTATAAATAACCGAATCACTTTGATATATTTCGATATACATAAAAATCAAGCGACAGATGTACTTGAATATTAATAAAAAATATTTTATAACTAATTTAAGGTTCAATCAACAACATAATATGTTCAGCACCCTCACTTGATGATTTCACACCATTGGAACAATGTGGTATGGAATTTGCACGAAAATTAAATCGTTAGTTAAATTATTTTTTTTATACGTTATATTTTGTTATACTATAGAGAACCACTGTCCATCTATATATACAAAGCATGTTATTTAATGATGGAAGTATTTTAATTTTTTTTTGGTGGAATGCTTTTATGTTGTGCTTTAAAAATTTTTTTTGTGTATATCCAATTATAAACGATATTTTTAGATTTTATGTCTTAATTTAATGAACGAAAGAGAGCGGGAGAGACGATTTTATAATGGCTTAAGAATTTGTTTTTTTACCTTCCTTAATTTTATTATACTTTTTATTCTTATATGTACCCAATTATTATATCCTTATATATACCTCGGTTTCTAATTTATGATATGGTAGAACCCATCGCTTGTTTTTATTTAATTTAGATTTATACAACGACAAAATGGTGGGAAATATACGTACACAAACAAAATAATATGTTTATGTTGCGTGACTTTGTTTTAAAGAAAATGGGCGAATTAAAATTAGATGGTTATCTTGAATATATGTAAGAGCCAAACCCAATTTTATTTTCAATTTTAGTAAATTAAAATATCAAAATGTCTGGAGGCAAAGTTCTCTGTGTTTAAGCAATGTGTAATTTTTTTTTTTGATCAGTAATTTTTCGAGTACAAGAATATAGTAGCTCATATTCTCATAAACTGAGTGAGGGCTAATTCTACCATATTGCATTGTATAATAGCTCCAATATTGGAACGAAATTTTATTATAAATAATAGATCCAACGACGGCGCGCCCTTTCAAATTTTAACCATAAAGACCATAATTTGTTATGGGATAAAACAATGCATTACTCAAAACACTATAGTCAAAACAAAGGCCTAGGTGGTTTAACATAACCGCAGTTCTGTTTTGTATTTTTACGTAAGAAAATGAAAAGACATGGTCTCAAATTGAGAGTAATGTTAAGTCTAGCTGACCTAACTTAGCAATTGTCACTCTTATAATGAAAATCTGACAAATTTCTCGTTAGTTTTTGTGCCTACGGTGGTAACTTCCCGTCACTTCAACTCTGTGTATAGAGTGTTGCAAAATGCCCAGTAATGGTAGTTTTTTGGTTGAAATTATTTTAAACTTAAAGTTTCAGTTGTTGCAACCTCAAAAGGGACAGTGGGTAAAAGGGTCTTAAAAGCAAAATATGCTCATCTTGGGAAAATTTTAAAGTATATTGTCTTATTAATTGAGTAAATATTGTCAATTATTAATTGAGCCTACCTTTCAAAAAGATATGAATCGAAACAAACACGCACGTTCGGTATTCAAAGCTTTCTCAAAGCCAAAATGTATATGATATGGTAAACATCCTGAATTTCCGAGCTTATTATCTGATACTAAATGAAAAGTTTAACTGAAGCGCAAACTTATTGATCCTTCACTCCTTCAAAATATTCTGTTAGCTTGAAGAGTGAGGGTCGGAAACACTTGCTAACTAATATAAACGAATACATGACAGCCCTAATAATATTCAAAGCATGCAAAGAACAAAATTCAAATGCCATGACACTAGCGCCAAAACTCTAAATAAAGATAGCGGCATATTCGGAACAGTGAATAAGTTTATAATTATTTTACTAATCTAAAAAGGGATATTTTCAACTGTTTTCAGTCATTGATATAAAAAGGTACATTCACCGTGCCTAGTGTGTTTCCTAGATAGAAATACCTTTACACATCTCAAAACTACTAAAGTGGATATGTGCCCTTTATTATATGCGATGGCAGACAGTAAAACAATGAAGAAACCAACATAATAAATTCTGTAATAATAAACCTCCCCAATTGTGCCTGTTATTTTCAAAAAACGTAAGACCATTAATATCTGTTTGCCCGTCTTTAGGCTACCTCTTTTTTGTCGCGCTGGCGGCAGTAGCTAGCTTGCTTTGTCATTCGGAGGTCCCGGGTTCGATTCCCGGGGAAGCGATCAAATATGAATCACGTTTTGGGTGTATTTAGTCTGTAAGTGTATATGTGGCTTGAACCGTAGGTACCCTGTAGTGTGGTATTGACTTCTGGAATAATTTCTGCCTTCTTTAACTTTTTTACGCTACCTCCATATCTTACAAAATTAGCTGTATTCTTTCCATAATCAATCGATTTTTAATTTTCCTAACGCTTTCTATTCTTAATATTTTCGAATGTTATATATTATTACTAGATGATGTTCATGACTATAATCTAATCTGGATTAGCAATAAAATTGTTGCATCGGTAGATACATATGTAGCTACAACAGTTTAAACGTATGTATCCGAAAAAGCTTAATTTCACTTACTGTCAGTTTTCTAACTAAATAAACTCAATACAGTAAAAAAAACGCCAATGTACTTTCGATGCTCTGTAGTTCTATCAATTTATTTTCAATATGGTCCCCCGTCTCCGCCTTACTTTTCCTTTCTTATTTAATATGCGAAGTTTTCTTGCAACTGGCCCAATTTATAGACAAGCTTAAACTGGCACAAAACTAATAGTCATACTTAGAACGAGATACTTAGAAACGAGTTCTTAGTATTAGAACAGTTTGGTGGTTTTGGTTAATCTAGACGGTCTAATACGGAATGTCGAGTTAGTGTCCGTTTTTATATGTTATTATTTATCTATTAAAATTGACAAGTTTAGAACAATCACTTGCGTTAATTAGGGGTGGTTAGCTATTCAACGAGGGTTAATTGTATAACGAGGACAAACCCCTTGATCAAAAAGTTCCCGGAATTTATTCAAAAAAATTAAAAATACAAGTTTATTAATCTAAATCTATATATTGTCCCTTTCAAAGTAATCCCCATCGACTACAACACACTTATGCCAGCGCTTGATCAAATTCTCGAAACATTTATTATATTCGGTTTTCGTTATATCCATCTGTGCTTCCTGCGATTTTTCCATTTTTTTCGCTCGGCTGGTGAAACGCGTTCCCCGACGCGACACAAAGAAGTCACAGGGATTCACCGAATCAGGTGAATTCGGTATATGTTGGATGGTATTTGTTGCATATTTTGCCCAAAAATTACGAATAACGATAGCACTGTGCGACGGTGCGTATCATGTTGCAAAATCCACGAGTTTTCTGTCCACAATTCTGGTCTCTTTTGGCGAATTTCTTCACCCAAACGTCTCATAACGCCTAAATAATATATTGGCAAAAATTCATGGTGCACTACACCGTTGTAATCCATGAAAACCGTGAGCATTGCCTTTTGTTTTGACTGAAAACGACGTGTTTTTTTGGTCTCGGCTCATTTGGTGAGCGCCATTCACTTGACTGATGTTTGGATTGCGTGTCGTACTCATAAACCCACATCTCGTCTCCAGTAATGATCCTTTTGATGAATGTGGGGTCGGACTCAGCCTCGCAAATCATGTCTTTTGGCGACGTCAACACGGTCTCTTTTTTGCATGAAATTGAGTTCTTTTGGCACCAACTTTGCTGCTACACGACGGAAACCCAAATCATTCACCAAAATGATTTGGACGGATCAATAGGCAAATTTTCAAGTCCTCTCTGATGATAAATTTGCGTTTATTGACCAACACTTCTTTTACTTTATCAATGTTTTCTTCGGTTTTCGATGACGATGATCTGCCACTGCGTTCATCATCTTCGATTGACTCATGACCACTTTTAAACCGCTCGTGCCACTGGTAAACTACCGTTTTCTTTAGAGAATCATTGCCGAAATATTTTTTCAACATTTCCAACGTTCGCGCACCATTAAATCCGTTTTTACGCCAAATTTAATACAAGTTCGTTGTTGCAAATTTAAATCCATTTCATAGAATTGTAAATAATCGCCAACACACACGCACAGAAGATTTAGATGGAATATCAACAGATGTACCAACTTAACAAAAACTCAAATTGGAACGATGGGACCGCCGCACGGTGGTTATTCCGGGAACTTTTGGTCAATGTAATATATCGTTTTGTTTCTGATCTTAGGAATTTATTAAAGTTCATTGCACTAAGTATTTAATGATATTATATCTGGATTAATAAAAAATCAGACTATCTGAACTGCTAATTTAACTGAATCAGTTCTCAACCTACGTTCAATAGGGAAAAAACTCAAAGAGTATGGCGACGGGTAACAAAACTCAACATGACGAGTTACTATATCGTGTATGGCACAACAAATCAATTAAAGATGGAACCACCATATAATGTATTTCCAGCTGAAATATGAAGGTTGCGGTTCATTTCCATGGTTTTACATTTAGAGTAGTCTCTGTAATAGAAGATTGAAACTATTAATATTAGGTATTAATATTAGGTATTAATTTCAACATCCACACTGCGTAAATATATTTTATTTAGGGTTGAAAACAATTTAGATTCGAATCGAAAAGTGGTTTCAGACTCCAACTAATGATTTGGTAACAGTTACAGACGGTAACAGTTTTTAATCTCAATAGAGCCTAGATGGACATATATACGACTCCCGGTTTGGAATGGAACAAATGTTTGATTGGACGAGTTTATAGCTTTTCCTTCTCGATTAGTTTTCTTAATAAGGTAACACGTCTGAGGGCAATGTGAAAGAATTGGTGAAATACTCCATAACTGCTATTGCAACAGAGGCCATGATGCAATAAGGTACATTCAATTAGTTTGCCTTATTAACTTAAGTTGGCATTGTTCGGATAAACCATCTTTAATCTGAGAAAAAGTTATGGATACTTCAAAATTTTGCATATCAATGACTTTTATAGTTCGATTAACGAATAATGAAATATATGAACCCATCCGTGTATCCTAAAAGCTCGTACTTTTCGCAACCGTCTTTTATAAAAAGATATAATTATGATCATGATAAGGTATGATTTTTCAAACAAAATTAAATTCCAAGCAGCTTTTCGACACCAAAGCACTTAGTTCCACGTGAGCTAGTCCAACCAGTCAAATTAAACCAATCCTGAAAACACAAGTTATAATTATATATGCAATTATACAGAACTGATTTTTTATATAAATGGCGCGAATTGCAAAATTTGTCGTCCAATTAAATTTTAATTTTTTTAATAGTTTTTGCAAGCAACCAGCACATATGTATATGTACGTTGCATGTCAAACGAAATGTATTTTTTTTTGTGGTCTGTGCTTTTTTGTTGTATATAGTAGTATGATTTGCCGCAATGCGGAATTAAACTAAAGAAAATACAGAAATAAGAAAACTTGTAATTTTCATTAATTTTTTGTTTTCTTTTTTGTAATTTAATTGGATACGAGAATTCAAATTATAATTATATATGTATTAAAGTTTTCAATTTAAAAATATATATTTTGTGCTCGTTTTACATATACGAAAATGGAAAACTTATTATACAAAATGGCGTCGACATTGCAAGTTTTTCAATTTGGTTGTTGTTGTTTTTTTTTATTACTTTATGGTTGTAAATTCAAACCAAAAGTTGGAAATTTATATAATTTTTTTTTACCAACGCGCTCTGAGTACATGTTTGTATTACATACCAAAAGAAGAAACTTTGTGAATGGAAATTATAATTTAAGTTAGTGCTTCATTCGTTCATCGTCTTCGTCTTCCTGTTCTTTTTTTTATTGATTTTTTGTCTTAGATTTAAAAATATTATATATAATTTAAGAGTAGAAATTCAGTTTTAAAAATTATATAAAAATAACACTTATACGCTACATTAGCACCTTTTAAAATGTTTTGTGTTGTTGCATATACATACTTGGTATATGGTATATGATTCACAGCACACCCGAAACACAATAATTTATACTCATTCCATCTTATGTACCATTTCATCACCCTCTCTAATCATATCATATATATTATATATAGTTTGGTAAGCGCAGTTTGTTATTTAGAGCGCTAAGGGAGTTTTCTCAATTTGATTTTGTTAATTTGGAAGCTTTTCCCCTGGGACCGCATATACGTCAATGCATTTAAGACACCGCGTCGTCGGGGATGCAAAAAATATTGTTTACAAAATATAATCGATACGCCAATATATATACACAGTTAATTCGGTTGTCGGTATTTTATATATAACAAATTGAATCGCGGCATCGATTAATATTTAAATCTTAAAAAATTTTCATAATCTACATATACGAGTACAACAACAATCTGTACAAAACTTCCGTCAAACGAATTAAACCACACATAACAAATAGATTTTCAACAAATCCAAATATTAAAAATATATTTGTGTTACTGTTTGTATATATGTGTGTGTGTGTAGCTCGATATGGAAATATACATATATTTTCCCTGATAATGATCAAAAATACCGACACTGTGCTGAGTGGATGGATTGATTGATAATTCTGTTGTTGAGAATGGATTAATAGATATCTAAATCTCTATCATACGATTTTAATTTTATTTTTGTTGTTATTCTACAATATTTAAAATTCTACTTCACTAAGTTGATTCTAATACATATATTATTGACCTTAAAAAAAATAATATGATGAGTATGCACGACCCCCGTATTGTATATATATATATCCATATAGTTGATATAGACTCTTTCGAGCAGCCGATTTGTGATAACAAATGTTATCGTGGGATTATGTAATGCGTATGAGGATTAAATTGGAAAACGTAATGTTTGTTTGGTATTTTACTAGACAAGCTGACTTCTTGTACACATATGTATATATCGGTATACTGTACACGTATAACTACTATAAAAGGTTTTGTTTAGGTGCGTAAATAGGCCGGGGTTAAATAAATCACAACAGACATGCAACTATGCTACTTATATAAAGGTAATATGATGGTTTTGGCCATAATGTATACCTGCGAGCTTAACTTCAATAATTATTCTTAATCGTTATCTAAAATAACTATCGTGATTGGTGTTTTTTGACTTAAAGTAATTTCTCAATTAACTATAAATATGTAACTTTAGTTTAAGATAGGGAAGAAACTCAACTGATACATGTCACTTTATCAGTCAGCCATTTTGAATTGCACGAACGTTATACCATGACTATATGAAAGAAAATATACTTAAGACTGACAGGACCCGATTTTTTCAGGTCCATTTTTAGCAGGAGATATAATGTTCGTATATAGGGATTTAGACATATAATAATTCAGATGTTGAGACAAAAGTATCGTCTGCTCATTGAAGTTTTTAGAAGAATTGGAAACATTCTGAAAAATTTTTGTTATCAGGAAAACCAGCTATTTTAATCAATTGTACCCGTTACACCCTGCTATCGTTTACTCATTCTAAGGAGGAACTGTTAAAAGCTTTAAGTGAGCTAGAATATTCGTTGATTAAACAAACAATTTCCCCCTGTTGATTCTCAATCTCTGAAAATAATGGGCGAATGTAACTTGCAACCAAATAAAGGAGGTTGTGATAATATCTTAGTTCTAAGGATAATATACATCTTTTGAGAAATGGGAACTTAGTTAAAGATTTAATAAAAACTGTCATCATACCAAGGAGAACCTTTATCTTTAGTTTCTTGTAAACTCTAACATCGAAAGATTCAGTATGTTAAAGGAATTGATAAAATACAATTCCTGTCTAGTCGAACTGTAGAATTAACAAATACAATTAGGCAATTCAATTTCCAGGATCTCCTTTTAGATGCAAGTATATAAAAATTAATAGCATCGCATTGCTTATAAAATAGTCCAAAGTGTATATTAGCTAAAATTCTGGATCAATATAAGTGGTAATTTTGCTTCGTATCTACCTATAGCGATAGGAATTTATCTTTAAAAAGAACTGAACCAATTCAAATACTGGCATCATGCACGAGCAATGGGTAATACTGATAACTTTACCTATAAAAACAGGTTCGCTACCAAATTTGACCTGATCCTAAGATAATTGGTAAAGACAATTTCATTGATTAATATTTTGTCTAAAAATGACTAAAGTATAACCACCAAACTTAGTGAAGCTTTATTATTACAAAGGTTCAATATTTAGATAAAATATGTCCATATTTTCTAAACAAAACAAAGTGTTCCCAAAGTTGGCCGATAGTAATTGGTTAATATAATTTATGTATTTGGGCTATATGTTGTTCAAGAACCGATATATCACTTAAAAAGCTCACAATGCTAATATTGGCCACATATTGGTATTTTTGAGTAAAGAATTTTTGCACAATTTAGTGGGGTTTTATTACGGATTATTAGACTCAGGAATAATTGATTAATTAGTTTTAGATGATGATTAAAAATCAATCAGTATCTATTCTTGATATTTTGTAATTTACCTATTAATGTCTTAAGTCGCCCATTTTAGCCTATGGTTATGAGTGTTTCTCATCACACCGCGGTCTCGAGTTCGATTCTCGCCGATGATATGCTCTGGATGATATAAATAGCGATTGTATGTTAAAAGCACTAGTTGGGCTGACCACCTATACAATGTGCACCATAAATGTAAATGGTTCGTTAGATTAGATTGTTATGTCTTCAAACCACATTATCATAGTCCAAGAAGAAATGTGTTTTACCTTTCAGTAAAGGCGAGTATTGATTTTCAGCACAATCCAATGAATTTCCTGGCTCCCAGGTATTTTCTGATTGGCATTGATTCAGTACTAAAATTATGTCATGGTCTCGAAAGTATTAATTAAAAAAAAAAAATTTTGCAAGTTAGTATTGTTATCATCTCGACGAATTAATGCTTCAACAAATAAATGCTATTTTATGTTCGAGCAACCAGAGCTTTAAAAAAAACACTGAGCTTTTTGGCTTGACCCATATATATGCAATACAAATTGGTCAATTAATTTAAGTCTCTCATTAAATTGTTTTCCTTGGTCGTTGGTTATTATTGAGTAGCGCCATATTTCAGAATGATTTATACGTAATAATAAGCAAATAAACGTTAATATAGACAAAATTCTTGAGTAGCCCAAATAATCCAACCGATATAAAAATATATGGCCGACTGGAGAATTTAAACCACCGCAATGAAAATGTTATTTCATTTTCTTTTCAATACGTTGTAGTATTCCAAATGGAGTGTCATAAAGGGGCAACACATTAAATTAGTATTTTCCCACATATGCCTGCCATTATTGCTATTAGGCCAAAAAAAAAAATTGTGTTCTTATCATTTTTGTATATACAATACATATATATCCATAATTGAATAAAATGTATATATATCTAAAATAAATAAATAGATAACAAATAAGGGTAATAAATTTTAATATATAATTTGATTGGAATTTAATTTTGGCTGTGACGTCATAAATATTTTAATTAATGTTTCACTCAAAAAAAAAATAACTCGCCTGCTGTACTCGATAATTTTTATTTTGTCCTAATCTGTGATGACCTCTAATTTTACGACCAAAATTAGCGTACAAATATATAATATATATACTATTTTATCAATATTTTAATTTTAATTTGATAAATAATTCAATTAGAGGCTATAAATTAATAAATATAAAAAACAAAAAATATTTTTTTTGTTTGATTATAGGATTTTGATAACTCGGCACTCGATATTAGTAAATCTTTAATCTATATAGCGCTAAACCACAAACCTAGTCTAGTACTGTATTCGAATACGTACTTGTATATATACGTAGTTCGGTGATGATCAAACACAGATTTCATAACTTTTGTTTATAAAATAGTTTTTTGCCATTTTTCCATGACAAACAAACAAACCTACACTTTTACTTTAAGATGCCGCCACCTTTTTTAACAGACCTTCAATTTTCATTAATTTACACGAAAAAAAAAATTTCTTAATTCATTAACGTGAGAACCAAAAATAGACGAAACAATTATGAACCACGACAAAGATGTATCTATGTGTAGCTATATCGAGAAATAAATGCAAAAATTAGTCATCTAATTGAACAACCTGAAAACCCGCAGAAAAATCGAAAGTCTCTTTTTGTTTCGGTAATTAAGACTTTAAAAAAAAAAATCTTATACTTTGTTTGTTTATTCAATATATACAACGTCGGTCTTACATCCAAATATACGATATGTACAACAAACAAAAATGTTCAAACCGTAACAACAACACAGCCATCAACGTAACGAAAGAAGATAAATGTTGTCACAATTTAACATAAAACAGTTGTCACTTTTCTTTATTTAAATAGATTAAGTGTAAGTAGGTATCACTTACACTAAAAATTTGTGTTTAAGTTTGGTTTGGTTTGGTGTGGTAAAATGCGGAGCGAAACAATTAGTCCCCCGGGGCGCATTTCAACAATTATCTATTATTTTTTGGTATATGTTGTGTGGGTATGGTTTTGCGTACAAAATGTAAATTTTGATTTGTTTTAGGGGTTTTAAGAAGGAAGGTTGAGATATGACAAATTTGCGCTACTGTTGTTCTTGTTATATATATATATATATATATATATATATATATAGGGGTGTGGGTTAAATTTTTGATTTGATGCGGTTAGAATTGTTGATTTTTCTCGTACAAAAAATTAAATAAGAGAATTATGAGTGGGATTTGTTGCGGAAAAAGTTTTTTTTTATTGAAAATGTGACAAATGTTTGTTTAACTCAAAGTCACACGTGACAACTATTTAAATGTTTACTTAAAACAGCTTAGGTAAAACGTCATAGGATCAAAATATCAAAACTTAAGCTTTTAAAAGCTCCAATGATGGAACCACCAATGACAGAAACAACTAATCCAAAGTATACCAAACATGAATGACAAGCTCTTAATGAGGTCTTAAATGATGGCAATAGATCTTATTTTTTGGCATTCATATTCTAAGTGGGAAAAGCTTATCTTTGATGATCCAGATGACATAACTCTTTCCACCATCGCTACATCTTCTTCTCTCTAACCAATGATTAATCTGAAATAAAAGAATTTAGAAACTCAAGAAACACCAATTGGGAACTTTATAAACTCCATCACAACCAGTCACTTCTATCTTTAATAATGAAAATCAGAAAGTTCAGACAAGAAAACTTCTCAACAAGACCATGAAAACTGGTATAACGGAAAAGTGGGACTTGTACGAATCTTCACAAAAAACAATCAATGTATCCGAAGTGGATAACCTCACGGCTACCGCTAAACTCAAGAGAGTTCTGTGTTGTAATATGAAGGTCACTATCGGAACTCTAGAGAAATCTAATGGAACTAATTTCACCGAAAGTGAAAATTCTAATATCAATTATCGAATTCTGAGATCAATTCCACATATAGCAACTACCAAAATTTATATATTGGAACTTGGTGGCAGAGGTGGTGACAAAAATTTAATCAGATGGACCTGATAAAAGAGACAATCTGATGTTTTAGATTTTTGAGCTCTAAAATGCGGTCCAGACAGAATATTTTCGGGTCTCCTACAAGAAGGACTGGTAATTATTCTAGACCGCCTTGCACATATCTTCAGAGCCAGTAAGCCTTGAGGGACGATGCAGGGTTATCCAGAAAAGTGGAGATAGTGTTCATTTCAAAGGATGGAAAGCTTAGATATATATGACCAGGCAAAAAGTTTTCGACCTATAAGCCTGTCCTTTTTTCTGAAACGGACTGAAAAATCACTGGAAAACAAAAAAATCTGCAAATCGCTTCGTTCAGTGCGATGATCTCTGTAGCCGAAATACATTGCCTAGATACTACACTTGTTCGGTGGTTTATTGCCATATTTATTATTTATCAAAAGTAGAGCAGATTATTATCAAAATGGTCACAAGAGTCGCTCTCAACAATGAACTGGATTAAATACAATTCAAGTATTTATAATGAACTTGTAAGAATCGGCTTTCACCGCTGTCATTCAAAGTATCACACATCATATGAACACAAAATTAGGTTATAGTAAAGAACTTGGTCTAATCAGTCGCGTTGAAAAAATGTAAGTTTAACTCATTTTTGGAGTTTGTATTTAATTATACCGGTATTTTTGATTGGTGTGACAATTTAATGACCTATATGATTCAGCGCTATCGACTTTTTCCAATGTTGCTTACCAGCTTCTGGCCATTTAAGCAACTTGAATTTCTAGTGATTTATCGGGAATGTGTCGGGAAAAGATTTCTTAAAGTAACAATTCCTTAGAGATGTGTAATGGTTATTGATATATTTCAATGCACACTGCCCTTATTCCATCTTAGAAATCCCTCGAAATATTATTTGATTTGATTCACATACGGTTAATTGAAATTGGTTTATGAATAAATATGATCGATCTAGCTTGTCAAGATAGGTTCAAATGTTGTTTATGTAGTGAAAACTGCCTATAGGTTCTCAAAATTGTTCATATTGCTGTGAAATGCCGTCGAAAACAGTCAACATATATATTATCTATATTTTCTACGGTGCTCGATATATTGATAGTCGTCGTTTTTTTTTTTTCTAATAACAACTGCCATCTATACGTCAGGTTGAGAAATTCTGGAACAACCTTCGACCATATATATGATTCATGTCATCCTTATTTAGTGTGGCAGTCGAATATTATGCCTTGTTCCCAAATTAATTCTATTTGGAATCAAAGGCGACTTGTAACAGTATTAGCCTCAATAGTTGTAGTGTACCCAACAGAACTATGGAAGACATTTTTTGTATTCATTATCACTGTTGCTACTTTTCATGGTTGTGTCCCAATTCTGACAATTGTTAGTGATAGTTTGCCTGTTAGCTACTCTAATTGTTCATAAAATCGAATACATGCGTTTTATACTAGTATACCGGATATATAATAAGATCTAACTTTTGAGTAGAGGACAAAATTTTGGGGCAACACTTAGTATATTCTCAATCCAATATTAAGAAAAAAAATTACTTAGTTGTCATGACACTGATACTGTGATATCAAATCAAATATTTAATTTTAAAAATACAAATAATGTTTTACATTAAATATATGATGTAAACATGAAAAATTATACAATATACCAACAAAAAAAATTAAAATCTGATAACAAGATAAGAGTTTTAACAAAAACCCGAGTTTCGAATTTCTAAACAACTTAAGATAAAATCTTGTATTTAACACAAATTTTGTACTCATGCATGTACTTTTATTGGATCACGGTGCGCCCCTAATCATCAATTTTGCGTCTATAAGTGGTTCGATATAGTGGCCATATATACGATATATTTTAATGTTTATCACAACAACAAAACACCTTTTGAACGACTCTAATAGCAACAACAACAAAATATTGTTATCACACATATTTTGGATTTATCACATCAAAAAAATTATACCGCGCTCTATTATTAATCTAAACACATTTTATGTGTGTGATAAGAAATATATAACGACGATAACAATATCTACCTATGTATATAGTACGTGTGTGTGTATGTGCATATGGAGGTTTCAAATTTATATATTTACACATTTATTTATAAAATTCTATTTTTTTTTTTTTGTAAAAATAAAAATGTCGGAATTTCAATTTCAATAATAATGAATTAATTTGATTATTATTAAAAGCTTAAAGGATTTATATATAGTTGTTGCGCTTATAGCGAGAAAATTTGTTGCATGGCAAAATTTGCGTTAGCTGCATGACACGTGATTTATTTTTCAAACTATAATCAAACTTTAGTGGGACAAAACGCAGCGTTCTACGTCAATGAATAGTATTTAACATTTAATTGTTTATTTATTTATAAAATAAACAAAAAATACGTTTTTATTACTGTAACTATTATATTATATGTTGGTTATCAAACTAAGTAAACAAATCTAGGTTAAGATCAAGAAACATTATTATTTTGTAGTATGTACGTATGTGTGTGCTGTGCCCTTCGAGGGACAGCCTATATATTGTATATACAGCGAGATAATGTTAAGTGTTGAACGGAAATGCTGTATTGCTAATTCTAACCTGCTTAGTACGGTTTAGGTATATCTTGACATATCGTAACGCATCAATTTTGTTTAAATCCCACTTCTGTATATGTATGATGGCAGGTACGAACATCAATCAAGCATGGATAAGTCCAGGGATTTTAATGCGGTGTATATAGGCAAAAGCCCCGTGCTCACGACTTCGTATATATATAATTTGTTTGTTTGTTATAATATATATGTTAACTTTTATACGTTTGACATTGATTGATGTGTTTAATATATAAGATACAAGAGTATACGTTTATAAATTGAATTTTATTTCGTTTATTTCCAGGAAAGACACGAACAAAAGATAAATATCGAGTTGTATATTCAGATCATCAGCGATTGGAATTGGAAAAGGAATTTCATACATCACGCTATATTACGATTCGCCGCAAAACTGAATTGGCACAATTCTTACAGTTGTCGGAGCGACAAGTAAAAATATGGTTTCAAAATCGTCGCGCCAAAGAGCGAAAACAAGCAAAGAAACGCGATGACAATCCGAACGGTGTGAACGGATCCCTGCCACAACATCATAACGGTTCGCTGTTGGATGTTAAACCAAAATTAGAACCGGGCTATCATCCAGCACTGCACCAAATGGGCGCCATGAGTATGGGTATGACGACAATGGGGCTACACCATCCGCACCACCATCACCATCCATTACACAGTCATTTGAGTGTGCCAACGTCACAAGTTGGTACCAGTTCAGTACTTGGTATCTGACCAAATGATTACAATAATTTTAACAATAGTGGTAATAATAATAATAATAATAATAATTTAAGTTATAATAATAATTTTCAACATTAAAAATAAAAACATATTATTTTGAGATTAACAAAATAATTATATATATATATATTTAATTATATTTTTATGGCTTGTGTGTGTGTATCTACTTAAATAATTTAAAACAAAACAATAATAATAATATAAAATTAATTATATAATTAATACAGTGAAATTACATAAATAAAAAAGCCTTACTTAGCTGTTGCTATAAACATTTCAAAAATGTTTATAAAAACTAAATTATTTAAGTGTTATATAATTAATTATAATTATATCAAACATTCCATCAAATAACCGTCCCATTTATAATTTTTGTTTTTGTAATTATATATTATTATTATTATTTAGCGAAAAAAAATATTGAAATTAAAAAAATAAAATAAAAAATTAATATTTAATTGAAATAAACAATAAAAAAAGTGCAATGAATTAATTAATTAAATTAAAAATTATATAAATAGCTCTATACATAGAAAATTAAAAAATAAATTTAATTTTTTATTTTTTATTAATTTATAAGTTTTTATTTTATTATATTATTAATTAATGATTTAAAAAAAATGTTTTGTATTGTAATTTTATTAATTATAATATATATTTGATTTATTATTTTTAAACTTAAATTAAATCTTTTAAAAATCAAAAATGTTAAATATTAAAAACGATCGCAAAACAAAAACAAAATAAATGTAAATAGATTTTAATTGTAAGGAGTATCAAAACGAAAAATAAAAAGAATTAAATAAATAAAAACAAAAACAATTATTAAATGAATAAAAATTTCAATAAATTAAATGTGTTTTAAAAAAGAATTAATTTTTATTTTATTTATTTTTGAACGAGGTTGGTTAAATAACGAGTATGTGGTTTAAGGTAAGTTTTGACGTCTTAAGATCTCCGGACAAGAAGAGGCATTGACATCACTTCATTGGAACAATTTTTATTTTGCTAACGAAACAATTAATTTATATAACCTACAGCTTAGTGGTGTTTTTGAGAACATGTAGGGTACTTCTAAAAATATAATAGGTTTGACACCACTTAGGCAGATAGAGAGTATTTATTACTCTGAACAAAAAGTAATGGAAACACGAAAGTATTAGGATCGTGTCACTTACGAAGTATACCATCATTCAACAATATATTTATTCCAACTCGATAAACTCCAGAAGTATCTTCCCTTCGATCATATATACCGTACGATTCAAGTAATGCCCACTAACAGTTCCAAAGGTGACTTGCGACATTATTTTACATTAGCATGAATAGTTCAGCTTTATGTAATAGCAACACATTTTTTGGAAGACTAAGACGGTTTACAGTTTTGAATTCTTGATCTAAACCTAGAAGTACTACTATTAGAAACAAGTATCCTAAATGATGGCAACAATTTATTCCAACGTTTTTTCAATCTTCGTAACAGTTATTACAAAAGCAACCACTGTATTCTCTTGTATGGCTCAATTAACTGAAAACGACGTTTTCGAAGATAATCGAGTAAATAAAAAAAAGTCACACGGAGTTCTAGTGAATCAATGCTTGCGGAACAATGTTCAAGAAGTGGTATTTAAATTGAGGAAATAGAAAGAAGTTACACAGATGCCTTTAATGCGGAGACCATCGTAACGACATTCACCTGATTTTTTACATCTCGGCAATGTATCTTGCCAGTTTACCTCGTCATAATTCTTTATGTATTAATTTATAAACGAAGCAAAAGGTTTAAATAATATTGTTTCCAAATTATTAAATGTGCCCGACACGCTTTTGAACAATGTTGGGTTTGAAAAAAGTGTGTTTTCTATTTGAATTTTGGGAAAAACACAATTTTTTATTTTTTCGAACAAAACACTCAACATGATCTCGAATTTAGACTTCCTCCGACTTGTTGTTTTTGATTTTGGTTCATCTACAGCACAATATTCACTGGATTGTAGAGTTGTCTCTAGGTTCCAAGTCTCATTGCCAGTAATTATGTATTTCAGTTCTTTATCAGTCTTAAAGCATCTCTTCAGACATTTCAACGCGACGTTGTTTGAGTAATAAATTCAAAACTTTTGAAACGAGACGAAAAAGCAAGCCATTGTCTTTTAACAATCATTAGTTGAGGATGATGGCTTTCCTGAACGCGGTTGGTATTCGACTGCTTCACTAACTGATTTGCACCACAAAAAAACTTGTGGTTGTAATAAACATTCATCGCTGACACATTTGTAACGTTTTCAATGCACCAGAATAAGAAACTTCACTTTATTGCGTCTCTCAGGTCCCGAACGTATAATAAAAATACCGTCTAAACAAACCAATGACTTGATAATAGTTATGGGGACTCAGTTCATGCAACCATCAAACGTTGATATGGCCCTACAACCGCTGATGATGGTCTTCCGAGTTCAACAGTTGTTTCAAAAAATTAATTGGATATGGTTAATATACAGGATTCTGGTATGTGCAAATAAATAAAACATGAATCTACCAATATACTCTATAATCAAGTTGTCGGTTAGTTGAGCAAATAGAAAAAATATTCCAAAGAAAGTGATATGTTTCAGAAAGCAGTTAAAGCCGAATCATTAAAAGGGTAGACACTACTTTTGCATTTTTTCAAAATAATAACTGATTAAGTTCAAGTTTGGCCAGATCTGCCTATAGTTATAACCCATGAGGATATAATTATTACATATTACATTAATTATTACATTAATTATTATTACCTTCATCCTTTTTCTGGAAGATGAGGCAAGGAATGATTTGTCAAATATTCAAATACTTTAACTTCCAAATAAGATAAAAGTTTGACTGATCAGCCTTCTCGATAAATGATGTCCTGCAAATTGTAGAACTTAAATTGCAGTCCATAAAAATGCTAATATTATATGTATAACATGATACTAATCGTGAATTCAGATGATTTTCTTTGTTACTGTCCGTTCATCTTGAAAGACAGTGGTCAGATAGCCGCAATTACCTTCCACATGCGAAAGTGACCACTTACAGATTTCATAACTGATTTATGATTGGATTATAGAATAGAAACATACCATGATAAGGTCTTGGGATTGTATAGTTGAAAATATGAAGGAATATATCTTGTTGCTTAAAATGAATTAGTGGCTTAAATTTTTCCAGAAAATGTGATTTGAACAACTGTTTAAAATATGGAGAGTAAAATGAAACTAAATCTCTAGAAATTAAAATGACGTATTCCTTAGAAGACAACTAACTTACAAAAAGACTCTTTCCAAAACTACTATCGAAAGTTACTAACGTCGTTAGGCATCGTTCTCATTGGCAGAGAAATATAGCGCGTGCTTGCTTTGGTATGTAAGAGGTATCTCTGATTCGATACAAAAATCACGATTGTGTGTTTTAAGTGTGAAAGTACGTGTGTGATGTGGGTTGAAACGTGTTTCCTTCGTGGCTTAGAGATGTTAATGCCATATTCATTAAAATAGATTGAACTACAAATGTCTCATTTGGCAACGATTCCAATTGATAATGATACGAAATGGATTTTGTATAAGATCTCTAGGAATGGAATTACCAAAGACGCCGACAGCCATCCTAGTTATAATCAATTATCTTAAAGCCACTTCCATCCAAGTATAATAACATGTCTAAAACATGTAAAGGAACTCGTCAATTTTCTTCTCTATACGAAACTTGAAGGAATACATTTTTTAAGTGTTAAGAGCGGCGAAAGTTAATTTTTAGCTTAGAATTTAGAAAGCACCTGCTTGGGGTAATAGATAAGCCCTGGGCGGTTTTATTATTGTGAATGGACATTTCTATGATTTTCTGTTGTAGCTTGGAGTGAAGAATTCGTAAATCGATCCTTGCTCTTTTATGAATCAAAGAACGAGTCACAATAAATGTATGTAATAGAACGATGGTCTACGTAAACGGACCTTAATAACTGACTATTCATTCATGAACCTTCATGAATTTTAGGTGATTAAGATACATTTTGCTAATCCTTGCTGTATGAATATCTTGCAAAACCACCCATACAATGATTTTAAATGAATTTGGTTTTATTTTCCATTCCTGATAATCCTAAAAGATCACGAACAACCAACACTGACTTAAACTCCTGTTATATCTTAGATGTTTGAAATCGATAAGCCGGTATTCGACTATTCTCTCTCAACCGTCCGCCTGTATTGGAAAGCCGTGCAATGTCAATAGACCGTCCTCAAAGTTTTAAATACTCTAACATCAACTTACTTTGCTGACTCAACAAATTATTTACTGATTATTTATTTAAGAAATAAATGGTAACTTCTTGATTCAAGTATAAAGTCAGCCAATCGATATAATAGACTTAATGTCGTAAGATCTTCCATTAAAAAATGTGTTATCGAATTAAAACTGAATTTGAAAAAAATGATTTTCCCCAGCTTAACTCGTATGGTGGATTGGTCCTATTAAGCGGGAGTATGCAAAAATCGTCATTATAATATCATATGAGTATCTTTGATTCACTCATTATGCTCTTATATGGTAACTTCACAATTCATATTCATATTCATACGTTCATATTAGATTGCTTTGCGACAAGCTGAATCAGTTCAAAGTTGTGTCGTTTGACAGTATTATTTGTAATAAATTGTATTTATAATCAAGATGATTCACCTAACCCGCGATCAGAAAAATATTTGTCCAAACGGTAGTTTATAAATTTTGGACATATATTTCCACTTAATTTCAATACATGTATTATTTGATAATCTATATGTGTATAATCAATATTTACTAATTACGAATAAAACAAGGAATCGTAATAAACTATATAACGACAGCTGATATAACACCGTAGATTTTTACGTGCGCTTATACATTCCAATGGCGAGTTCATTGTCCACTACAACAGTGTATAGAATATCTAGAATTGAACGTTTTGGACTTATTTGGTGATTTACAAAGCTTAATTGGAAAGAGGTAGAGGTTTTTGAGCCAGATAGAGGTTTTTAAAAACCTCTATTCATTTACATCGCGTGTAAAAGTATGGTGACATTTGAAAAAGTCTTGATTGAAGGTAAGAATATTGAAGCTAAAAATGTCAATTATTTATGGGACTAGTGATAAGGTTGGTATTAAATTCACCCCAAATCTCTTGGGTTCGAGACCATATCACAGGCTACATTTATGGTCGATGTAGCGCATGTGTAACTATTTAAAAACGTACAATTAACTCATAACAATATTAATGAGACGCCAGTAGTTTATTGGTGCTAGTATTGTCTGGAGGAACAGAGTAAATCTAAATATAGTGAACACTTTCATCACTGGTAACGAAATCTTAACACTAATCAAATTCTATATAAAACAGAAGTTTCAAATTTATATAGATTTGTTGATAAAAGCATGATAAGTCATAAAATACTGTTTACTTTGACATATCCGTCAATAACAGTTCAAAATTGTATTTACTATATTACTATGCTGTTTCTGATGTCCTTTAGCAATCAGTGTACTAATTTTTTGCTTCCAACTGCATTAAGCAAATATTTTTAAAAATTTACTACGAAAATATAATGACCCACACTTGGTTATTTGCCTTACCCATCCCAAATCGGTATATAAGGCAATTTATTGACAATATTGCAGTTTACAAAACTTAAAAATTACAATTAACAAACAAAATGACTTCATGCTACTAATTTTTGACATCATATTTGTCACCACTTCACTCGGCTCGTTATCAATGTTTTCAGAAATCTGGTTCAAATTTTCGTGTAGGTCAAATTTTGTTATTGCTCGATATGCTATTTGTACAATTATTTGTTCACGCTTCTGCGTCATTTTGAAACTAGATTTCAAGTAGCATCCATTAACCATTTCATGGTGTACTTGTAATATATATCATATACTTTAGACCGTTGCCTACCAAATCGAGATCGTATCGGTATGGGTTTGATTTGTGTAAACATTCTGGACATTACATTGCTACATACCAGTATTCAAGATGACACATCAATAAGATTCGTCTTCAGATGATAAATTGCTCTGACATCCGGCCCAAAAACGACTCAAACCCTGTATACCTTTCGCTTCAATTGCGGGATAGTGAATTTATTCTTCCTGTTGAATGTGCAATCGATTCGGTGAGTTTTATAGGACAACATGTCAAAATTTGGAATTAGAATTAAAATAACGAGAGCTTTAAAATTGCTAGACTCAATTTTGTTGGAAAGATGATGTTACTTCTTTAATGGATCAGACTGTTTTAGAAGTACTCTTTTTCCACGTTCTGTCGGACCTCACTTATATCGAAAATAGGAATAATGAGGTTGCACTGAGAAAGAAACATCTGTGGTATATGGACTGCATAAAACCACAAGCGGTTTGTATATGGCCTTTGTGAATTTCTCATAAGATAGATCCTCAACAGATATGTGTCCAAGCAATATTTGAGCATATTTGGTTTTAAAGTATAGTTCAATCTGATAACTGATTCAATGAAACCTCAAAATTGTGCTCATTGTTGTGGTTATCATCTTAAAATCAAGAATACTTTTCGAATAAGAACGAGTTTATGCTTATTATATCGACTATATAACTCTTCATTTTTGACTTAGTTTTGCCACACTGCGTAAAGTGGATGGCATCTATAACCGACGTTTATAATACAACTTCATAGAAATTACATCATTATACTCCAATTGTGCTCTCTTTCTCGCAGTTATAGTTTTAGTACAAACTCACGGGAAAAAATCATTTTTTTATTGATCACAATCTACCTATACTGGTATAGTTTACACTGCCTAAGTTTTGGTTCAAGACCGATATACAATTCGTTTGTTTATTTTTATCTCTACAATCTGTTTCGGAGCTCGAGGCACTTCCATCAACTCTTTCTCGGTTCGCTTATTTACGTCCTTACCTTACGCCATTACAGCCAAATCGAGGACGTACGGCTATAGGTCCGATTTACGAAGCACATTGCATAGATCCATGCCAACCTATAGTACTGACATAAAAGATGGGTTGGGTCATTAATTCTGCACTCCAACAGGGGGTCATAGATGTGTTCATTCACAACACCGATCATAATCGTATGGTGAAAAATCCCTTTAGAATCTTGCCTCTATCGGGAACCCGGTACCTCCCGCTACAACTGCGGCAGCTTTAACAACTGCACCATTTAGTCGGTAATATACAATTCACATCCTCGATAACATGGCCAATTTGTCAATATTTCCACTTTGAGATTATGAGTTAAAGAGGAAGGTTTTTTTTGACGAGGATCAAAGTCAAACATGTTGTTGAAACCTGTTGGAGATAATATTAAACTCTGATGAAATGGTCATAGGTCGAAAATCCCTAGGATCATCTTACTTCGGAAAAAATATGGTTTTTTCCTTTTGAAAAAATAGACATCTTTCACTTTTCACACCACATTATTATAGGTTATAATAATAGTGATGCAGGTAGAGTATTTTTCAGATCTTTTGAGATAATACCATCTAGACCTGGTGACGATGAGATTGATGGTAATGATTATTTGACCTCATCAAGAGTAATGAGGACTCAGACACCATCAAGTCCATGTATAACAACTGATCTTTGAGTGATATAAGCACTTCTCTCTTCATCAGCACAACCTAGAAAAGCTCCATTTATCCTTATTACTGATTGGAGCGCTATGTAATCCTTTTTATAATTTATTTTATGCAACGTCACTGATTATTTTATTCTCCGCCTCTACCTACTACTCAAAGAGGCAATATCTAACGGCTGTGCCCACAACCACTGTTCTGAAATTATCATAGGAATATAATAATCCTGGAATGCATCGCCTGTTATTTCTAGCATTCTAGTAAGGTTTCTACCATCAGCCTCAGAAACATTTCAAAGTCTGCTGACCATATCTTTACTGTCAGCTTTCTGTTTGACCTTCTTAATCGTCTCAACGGACCTGTTTGGGCCATTAAAAGTATATTCATGTATCGTGTCCTTGTCAACTAGACCTCTTTAAGGGCTAATAATGACATTTCCTGAACACTTCAACGCATTTTGATATCATATTTTTCCCGTTCCTTCGTTCTGTGGACTTCGGTGGGATGGACATTACGCTACTCTCACACCTAACTTGATGATGTATGCACGGCACCAATATTTACATGCAAAAGGGGTAACTGGAGGAGTAGAAAGTTAACTTCTTGTTGATTGATTAACACAAACTGTGAGAGTAACATCCGAAGCGAGTTATGTGTATCTATATCAATAAAATTACGAACAAAAGGGCTAATAGAACTTTAGTTCCTGGAAGCCATTGCCCGTAAAATTATGTTGTAAAATTCTGTTTCCAGAGGGAATCACGAAGAAGAATAATATAAGCACGTCTATGATCTCGGTTAAAAGAGTCATAGTTACTCCCACCGGTTACCCTCGCTTGCTTGTATTCTGTCAGCTGCTACATAGGATTGTATAAAATTGGTAGAATTTGTTTCCAATTTTAGACCGTCAAATATGCCATATCATCATGTGACAAGTCTATCAAACGGGTCAAGTCGCTTAAGAGAATGAACATTCCACATACTGATTCTTAATTTCGTAAGGAATTGTTCTAACTTTTAAACTTGGTTGACATAAACTTATGAGGTATAATCTGTCAGTTTTCTGATTAATCATAGTCGCTCACGATCTGAGAGTTAATTAAACTTGTCGCGTTTTGACATCAGGTTTTACAATTGTTCCCTCATTCTGTCGACTTTAACGGGATGCACTTCCACACCTAATTTGGTGGTGAATTCACGGCTGCAATATTCGTATGTGAAAAAAGAGACTGCGGAGGAGAAGAAAGTAATCTTCTTTTTGATTGGTTATACGAACGGCGGGTCGTGATCGTATTACCTGAGGTGAGTACTGTGTGCTAATACTGATAATATTAATAACAAAAGGACTGATGATCCTTAAGTTCACGAAAGCCTTTATCATTGACCGTAAAAGTTATTTGCGTTTCCACAACGTACAATTCAGAGTTCTTAGCAACCACGAGGTGACAGTTACTCCCGCCGTTTGTTCAAATTTCTTTGCGTTTGCATTCAAAGCACTCGGCGGAAATCACATTGTGTTCGTTTTAAATATCATCTGCAATTTAGCATGTTGGTATACTGTTTCCAATTTTAAGGCATCGAGTAGGCCGCACCATCATATGACAAATTCGTCAGGTATTGTAATACGCGTAGAATGAATATTCCACATAATGATTTTAAATTTAGTGCCCGCGGGTACATAAGTGGGAAAGGCTTTTATTTTTATTGTTGACATAGCTGGCAGCCCAGCGATTGATAATCGTAGTGTAGATTGGTTCGTCTGGTTATTGTGCATTACTGTTCAAAATGGTTTTCATCAACCGACGGATTATTTTAAACTCAAGATAACAACTTGAAACATAAATTCTTTAAAACGCGAAAACATTATTTTTTACCCACGTTTATTAAAAAAATTTTTTTGAAAAGTCGCGGATCACAAAAAGCCAATGAACTTTTTTTTACGTCCCTTTGACATTATGCGCGTTTTCAAATGTGCCACTGCCAAACAAACATAAACATAAGTAAATAAACAAAAAAACGTCGAAATGCAAATAACCAAAACTTTATACAAAAGTAAAAAACAAATTATAAGCTTTTGGATTCGCGAATAACAAACCACACACCATACCATCGTGGGTATATATGAACTGACAACAACAACAAGGAAACTGCTTCAGCCAATTAAGTCATAAAATAGAAACGAGAATTTTTTGTTCAGTTTTTGCGTTATTTTCACATTTCACATCACAAACTAATTTACCGACAATTTTAATGAAAACATGGAAATCACTCGTGTACGAGCATATATACCAATAGCTTTGTGTCTTTGAGATCATTTGATTTTAAGTATGTATGTATATAAGAAACAAGAACAAAAAAATAAATAATTTTGTGATAATTAAGCCTCGATTATCGTAAAAGGTTATACATACGAACAACAACAACAACGACGACAAGAAAACGCGAAATCAAAAATGGAAAATTTTAATTAGCAGGTATAAACTTATGTCGTGTGTTTCTTATTGCAAAATCTGAGAATGCATTTGATTTAAAGCCGTGTATCGTCGACAATACGGCGCGCAATGAATGAAAAAAAAAATATAATTAAATTTGTTTTTGTAATTAACGTAAATTAATATGTAAACAGTTAAAAAAAAAGTGTCATTATTTACCAATCCATTGATATGGGGCTTTGATTGTTTTTGATGTTCTTCGAGAATCCCGCGACGCGATGTATTTTAATGCCATGTGAATCATAGCACTGCGTATATATGATGATATTATGTATATACACACGTAGATCGAGTTGGATGTATTGAGAAATTAGTTGGTTTTACGGTAATTAAGAATGTGAATTTGTTGTTTTCAAAAATTAATGAGTGTGAGTTTGCGTAAGCTATAGACAAAATTTTTGACACAAAGTTGGTCATCTTATTTGGCCAATTATTTTAAATGGACACTTAACTTGCCGTCTTCTATTATCATACGGTGTTATGACCTCCGGAAATTCTTAATGAGTTATATAAGTTTATAAATAACCCAATTATATTTAATAAGATTTTAATAAACAGTCCATAGTCAACCTTCAGTTTATCTGATTAGTATACTAGACATCCATTTGTATGTCAAATAGCGTGCGGGATACAATGGACCGATGGTTTTTAATACTTGAACTTTTGTGATAACAGCATTATCATCAATTAATTCAATATAGTTTACTAGCATTGCCAAATCTGAGGATGGCTCATTAACATAAATGTAAATTTATTCTCTGGGTTATCAAGTGACACCAATAACGAAACTAAATGGGTCATCTACAAACCGCGCGGAAAGTTATATGTGCCAATGAAACCGGTAAAAACTAAAGAACAATGTGGTTACTGACCTAATTCAAATGAGATTCATCTACACTAACATCACTAATCCAAGAAGTGTGGAATTCCGGCAGCCAGAAGGAATATATTCACAATTATACAATCCACAAGATAGGTTTTTTTAAATGGCTTTTATACAGGCGATTGTTGGCCCGTATACCGTGTCAACAATCTGACCTCATCGGTTTCGAGTACGAGCCAGCTCTTCTTACTGTTGCAAGCAACCAGAAGATGCTAGATCGTTCTATAGGCTGTGGATCCATCGTCGCCGACGGCGACCTCTTCGCCTACAGAAAGGTGGCTCTGCCTTCAAAGACTGCTGTATCATTCGGGTTGAATCAGCACGCACAACGTGACCGACCCAGCGTACTCGCTATTGGAAACTGAGTTCAATATAAAGGCAATCTAAGTGAAAAATTTTGCCCTCGAGTGTTTCAGAATTTTTTTATTTTATTTTATATTACGACTGAGTCTTGTACCCATTTAGTAACTTACATTGCATAATACGTTTTCATTTGTCGGAGTAATCACATGATTATCCCTAGTTTCGTTTAACTCCTCAGATTTTTCGCCCCAGTATAGGTCTACTGACCTCCCGGTCGCGATAAGTCCAGCGGTTTGGTTCTTTGCAGTCTTCTTGTTGGAGTGGTAGTCAGCATACAGCGTATGTCCAGATTTTCATGCTGGTGCAGACGTTGTAGATGTTTTGTTGCATGATAATTAATCTCATCCACGACAAGCTCGATCTTTAGATCTCGATGGAGGTTGTCGTTTCGAATGTACCACTGTGCATTAACGATACATCGCAGGATTTTATTTTGAGCTGTTTGTATGATTTTAATATTTGACTTTTTGGCACAACCCCACAGTTGGCTGCCATATGTCCATACAGGTTTTAGAATTTGTTTGTATAACAGAAGTTTGTTGTGGATCGCTAGTTCAGATTGTCTTCCTAAAAGTCAATACATTTTTTTGAATTTTATGTTTAGTTCATCTCTTTTCTTTTTTATATGTTCCTTCCATCTAAGTTTAGCATCTAAAGTCATGCCGAGATATTTAGCAGTGTTTGCATGCGGTACTTCTATCGAGTTTATCATAATTGGTATATGATTAACTTTTAGATTTGTAAAGTTCACTTGGATTGATTTTGCTTCCTTTAATTTAATTCGCCATTTCTTTGTCCAATTACATATCAGGTTTGTAGCCCTGTGTAATTTACAAGTGGAGTCATTGATGTTATTTGCTGTTGCAAGTATTGCCGTGTTATCGGCGAAAGTGGCCAATGTTGCTTCGGTAATTGGTATATCTCTTGTATATAGGAGATAAAGAATTGGTCCAAGAACACTCCCTTGTGGTACTCCTGCTGTTATTTTTTTTAATTGAGAGTATTCATTCTCATTCTTACTCGGAAGTGCCTCTCTGATATGTATGATTTTGAAATTTGAAAAAATTGCTCCGGAAGATATCGGTGAAGTTTGAATTCTAGCCCTTGGTGCCATACTTTGTCGAAAGCTTGCGCTACATCAAGGAATATGGTTGAGCATATTTGTTTGTTTTCAAGTTATTTCTTGATTACATCAGTAATTCGATGTACTTGTTCTATCGTAGAATGTTTTTCCCTAAATCCAAACTGATGTGTGGGGATGAGTATTTCAGAATGCGCATACTCTCACTAATGCATTGTATTGAATAATGCAATGCGGAAATTGAATGTCACGTCTAATGGCATACAATATGGATTAACAGGTAAACCCAGTGATCAGATGACATACGCCTGCCCACAAAAAATTAAAAGACTCAACACAAATATAATCACACCACCTACTTTTTGAAACGAATACTTAATTGCTTCTAGCCTAACACCATAACTTAAATTGAACTACATACAAAAACAAATCAGTCAGACATAGAGACAGAAATAAAGATACGAGAGTGGAGATGAATTGACCATACACTAAGTAAAACACCAAGTGATATGAAAAGGATGTCATTGTACTGGAACTATAGCAAGGAAAAAAGAAAGTATAGTAAGACCTCCGATGACATGGAATAATATTAGCTGAAGCGAAAAATCTTGATAAATAATGAAAAAGGCAAAAGCTGTAGTCCTCAACAGAGTAAGATGCTACATAAATTCGAGATATTTAAAAACACACACGAGACTAACTGTGATTCATTAATTATAAGAATATTGGAATTTCTTGGCTGGTCATCCCTTACGCTAACGTCAGTGTCTGTCTTGATTTTGTCGCTTCAAACTTAACGCTGCATTATTGGAAAATTATAATGTTCGCTATTTATTGGCTTAAATGCCTTAACACAAACCGAAAAAAACTATTTTGAACAGACTCTTTCAGTAATTTAAATTTATCCATAACCTCACTTTAGATAGCACAATACCTGCTATCTAAACTGAGTAAGGAAATGGCGGAAAATGCTAGTTAATTCTTGCTTGGTCGTTTTTTTACTAAAAGAAGGTTAAAATTATTCCGGCACTCAATGCCACAAGGGGTCCACGGCTCAACCCATATTAAGGTTTTTATACATTTGGGTATAAAATGGGTCCGATCGAGCTGGCTGAATTAAGGCTGAATTAGACGAATGGAAATCCCAATTATAGGATGATATTCTAAACAGGGAAAATTTACATCATCCAGGGAGTCGAATAGGTGCTGAACTGAAAACTTCGATATCAACATATTTGTGTCCGGTTCGAATAAATTATATTCCGTTTATATATTATTTATCAAATAATCGTTATCAATCAGAATACGTAACAGATATGTAATTGGGCAATGAAATGGCGAATTAAATTAAATGAAGCAAAATCAATCTAAGTGAACTTTACAAATCTAAAAATGAATCATATATACCAATTATGAGAAACTTGATAGTAGTACTGCATGCAAACACTGCTAAATATCTCGGCATGACTTAAGATGCTCAACTTTGATGGAAGGAACACAAAAAAATAAGATATTAACTAAACATAAAATTCAGAAAAATGTATCGGCTCTTAGATATACAATCTGAACTAGCGATCCACAACAAACTGATGAAATACAAATCAATTCTAAAACCTGTATGGACATATAGGTAGCCAACTCTATGGGTTTGTGCCAAAAACACATTTAAAAAATTTTAAAAAGGTCAAAATGAAATCCTGCGCATTGTTAATGCACCGTGGTAGATTTGAAACGAAAACCTTCATCGAGATCTAAAGATCGGATGAAATTAAGCATCATGCAACAAAACTTCTATAACGTTTGCACCAGCATGAAAATCTGGACATACGCTGTATGCTAACTTACTGTGGCGAAAAATCTGAGAAGGAGTTACTGGGGATTACTCCGACTAATGAGATACGTATTAAAAAATGTAAATTACTAATTGCATGCAAGACTCACTCGTAATATAACAATAACAGTTTTAGTCAGTCTTTTGCAGAAGCTGTATGGACGAGGAGTACGAAGAGACGGTAGTCCACCTCCTATGCTCATGCCCGGCTTTGGCACACAAAAGTCATGAATATTTGGGTAATTTCTTAATGAACTACCTTTCTGATCTCGAAAACTATAATGTGCGAGACTTAATACTAATCTAAATATCAAAATATCAGTTTGGCTCAAAATGTGTCATTGGTTTGCATGGAAAATGTGATCGGATCTGATTCAGGTGCAGTTATGAAATGCAGCTAATATAACAAACCCTCTAAATAAAAGACGGACAAAGTTATATCGCACTATGGTTTCAGAACAAATCTAAAGTCTTATGGCTTCTAACCGAGTAATTCATTCGTAAACCAAATACTTCGTTCTTACAAACATTTTACCCGAATAATCATATATGACGACGTGTCGCATTCACTCATCTCGATCATTATTATTCAACAGTTTTAATACCACACCTATCAAAATCCTATCTAAATTCCCTGATTGACCTATAAATATCATCAAACCACCTTAAATTTCCTATTTTGTGTGCCCTAAACGAATTATAGTGTCACATATATCAATAATCGATTTCGATTGTCTCACATATGCGATCAAAATCAAGTATATAGCAATAAAATAACAATATTTGATACTTGATTGAAGAGATTTCTTTAAAATCAACCCTCTTCTTATATGATAACTGGATGTGTTAATATAAAAGACGAAATCTTCTCTCTCAAATGTTGTACATAGATATAGTTTATAGAACCCGCATACAGTTATAAAGTCAAATGGGATTTGCATCATGAGACTGAAAATATGTGTGTGCGATTCTTTGGTTGTTGAATGGCTCGTATTCGTATACCATACTATATAAACTAGTTTCTTTGTGTTCGCTAGTTGCGAGATTTAGAAAAGAACCACCAACACGACATACTTTTACAATTGGACCCAAGAGATTAATAGATTCAGACAAGTAAAAGAATTTTTTTTTCTCGAATTGTTCTGTGATTTTGAGCATTCGTGTGGATCTAGTTTGAAATATGCTGTAATATTGTCTATGTATCTATCGTCTTTAAATTAATTGAAGATATATCTGTGTTGTTCTATTATTGGTTGTGTTAATTTCTCTTCACAAGGGTTGAGACGAGGGTTCGTTATATGTAAATATGATAAATGATTTAGTATTTCAGTTGTATGTGTTAAATGGGGTTTGATCAGCTTGTTAGAATTATAAAATTCAAATTATTTTAATTAGTAAACGCAATACTCACCAAGAGACTAATAACAAACGACTTGTTAATAAATTTATATGAAGAGTACATTTCGAATGATACTCGAATTATTATGTTTAACAGCACATATGTGCAGCAACATAAACAGTAAATTAACCATAAAACTTAAAGACGCTGGACACAAATTGTCCGAATTATAGTGTAACAACAAAACATATAACGTAGTATTTGAACAATACCCAAGACGAGACTTTTCGTTGTTGGTATGTTTCGATGATAACGAGATAGGAATATATGGTTTGATATGGAAACGGAAAGAAAATTTTTGCTCTACACAATAAAGAGTCATAACATAAATTTTAATGGCCGTTGCATTATCATTATATATTTATATTATATCATTTCTTTCCATGGGAATATTAATAGTACATCGAGAATGAGTTTTCCAATAACAATTCAAAGAACTAACAACTTTAATTTAGTGACCTTGGAAAATATACCGCCATTATAATGATTATCTCAAAACTTATATTGGCTATACATATATTTTCTCATGTTTGAGTATATACACAATATGTAATATGTATAAAGACGTTCCAAAATGTGCATAACGAAATGATCATGCAAAATACATATTTCAACCAAAAACCTAACAATCTTTTTATGACTTCATTAATTTGAGCTCGGTACCGACAAAATGGAATTTTGCCTTTATTTTGTTGTTTGCTGCTTCCTTTCCCCCTTCGATTCGTTTCACATATACAAAAGAAAAAAAAACATCTTCACAAAATATTTGTTTATTTTGTATACATGTCGGCAAAATCAATCGATCCCGTATATATTCTTAAAACACAATATTTTGACATATTTCCAAGGAATTTTAAGAAAAAAAAGGATATACACAATACAAATCTTATATACATTTTCCTCCAATCGTAAGGTATACCTATATATAGTATATATGTACATAGAACAGCAGCACAACCAAATATGTGTATGTACAAAAAAAATGGGGGCATCAATAATTTTTATGGTTATTGTTGTGTAACATTTTATTGATTGTAAAACGTAAATTTATTGGAAATAAATTGAAAATTATTGCTAAGTGAAAGTGAATTTTATGTTCAATTTGTGTCTGTTGTATATGGAAATTACACACAGGTGTGGTGTTGGTGGTTAAGTTTGAATCTAAATGTATAATTATAGTTTAGAATCAATGTTTGAACAATTTATTGGCGGAGACAATAAACAATAGTGTATATATAATATTATAAATTAATAATAAGAAAATTTTTTAGGTAAATATTAAACGCGTAAACTATGTAAAGGTTAACGGTTTGGGTGAGAAAATAAATTTGCTTGATTTTTCTCACCCAAATCAAAGATGATGACATATTATTGAATCATTCCTGTTTATATAAACCTCCAGTTATATCTTAAACTAATCAAATATATTTTATATTAAGCGTTAACCTATAACCTATATAATATATCTGTTAGTATACTTACTATCAAACTCCAGTTTTCAAAATAGCTAGTGTTCTAGCCATAGCGAGTTGGATTTGTAAGAACGGTAACCATAGCATTTTACAATTTTCCTGGTTTAAGATTTGTATGTTGTTCTCATTTCGATTGCCAATATATATATATATATATATATATATATATATATATATATATATATATATATATATATATATATATATATATATATATATATATATATATATATATATATATATAAATATTATATATATAGCTAAATCGAATCTGCTTTAACCAGTTCATTTTGACACTCACCAGCATAATTTGTTGGCACATTTGTTCTTTACAGTTCTTTGTTCTCCAAATTGATGATCTGAAATGGTATCGAAATTCGCTTATTATTCGATATTTTTGAGCTTAGTTAACTAATTGTACAAAACCTGAATATATGCTTTATCAGACAAAAGTTCTGATATAGCAACTTACATTTTAGGAAAATATAATATAATTTTCCGCATCATTTCTTTGATTACCGATTTTCCGTCAGAAAGTGAATCGGAAAATATAAAAGAGTTGCCTCTCATAAAGTAACAAAGTGTGATTGGTTGTCTCTCTCATATCTTTATTTAATAGAGATTTAAATGGATTCTGTTGACGTTAAATTGAACCTAATAAGTATAATGTTTCGTAAGTGAATTCTATTTTAAAAATGTTTGTCTGTTTAATATTATTAATATTGGTTATAATTACTAGAAGAAAGACTGTAGCATTTTCTGCCATTACCAAATCTCTGACACTATAATGTTCGTCACACAAAAGTTTATTAAATCAAGAATTATTTTCCTAGAACATTTCGCAAATTCAACCTGAAAGTGAAATACTGTAACACAACTAGCAAACTTAAAAAATTATCACTTCCATTAGGCATAAAAACCTCTTAAATTGTTTACTCCCATTTTGACTACAAGCTCATTTACAATGGGATTAGCAGCAGTGATCAGACAATATTTAAAGAATCTTTATAATTAACTTGAAACTAATTATATTGTCATCCTAGTACGCCATTCAAGAAATTCTGATTTAAACGTATCGGCAGACTTCAAATTCCTAAAACAAAATGGAACAGAATTCCATAGAGAAATACCTCTAACAAAAAATTACGAATTTAAAGACCTAGAACAATTTCAATCAGGCAACAATCGAAGATTGGAGTTATGCGACCAATAATAACTTTTTGAATAAATAATTCATTTCTTTAGTTTTGAGTAGCTTAACTTAAAGACACCCATACTAGATCAATATTCAGTTTTTGAAAATCGTCCCAAAATTATGAGTTGAATGTTAAATATTAGAACGCAAGTTTTAGAGCCTATCGTAAAGCATCTGAGTAATGGTATCATCCTTACGCATTGCCGAAACCATATATTTTATATTTTAAGTGTACTTCAGAAATCCAATTCTTTGCAAATGCGAATTATCAGAATTTCTACTAAACTGATAAGACCCGTTCGAGTGAAGAATTACGTGTTATATATAGCTCGAAATACAACGATGATAACACAAGTTGAGTTCATTTCATTCACGAGAACAGGAAAGTGTAAAACTAATTATAGACATTGTTAGTTCGCAAATACTGCATACTGATCCAAATCAAATAGTGTAACCCACTTAGTAAAGAGGTCACTACATATAACAACAGTACAAAGGCCTAGGTCGTAATCGATACAAAATTAGTTTATTTCTTATTTTCTTGCGAATTATATATTTACTTATTATTTTCATTGTATATAAGATATTGCCTCCAACTAAGTAGAACGTGCCATATATTATGTTATTTATATTTAATATTTTCTTAAAGGCCGTTAATAGTTCATATACAAACAATTAATAAACAGAGGTTCAAAACTTATCGTTGTTGAAACCATGTAATTTCATTATTGACAAAATGTTCCATACAATCATATTCTTGACCAAATATAAATAAAGATTTGATTACAAACGATTTGGCTATGTAATGGTGTAAAATAGGACGTAACTAAGCGAACTGCGAAAGAGTTGGGAAAGTTTAGAGCCCCAATCCCAAAACAGATTGCAAAGATAAAAACAGACGGATAGTTATGAATCTAACGTTTGTCACTTTCTCAAAAACTCCACAATAACACATTCGATCCGTTTAAATATCTAACACCATCTATTGAGGAGATGTGTTTTATAATAAAAAAGGTTATAAATTGTCTTAAAAAATTAAAATTATGCCCCAACAGAAAACAATTCATTCATAATTCAGTAACCGCAATAGGAATGTTATCGAAGCAGAACAAGCATATAACAGAAAGAAGTGGTTCATGAGTTTGAACATCAAATAGATTTTGGCGTCTGGGAAGTAACCATCAATCTAGGAATTTTAATTATGAGGACTGTTTTGTTGTACTTGAAAATTTGAAACTGAAACAACAATTAGTACGGACCTAATAGAAGCAGCTACTATATATAAATGGAAGCAATTCCTAATTATAAATTTTAACAGAGAAATGGTTTTCTCAGTTACTACAGTAAATAAAACACTACTATACCATAATGATTTATAGTCTACTACTCCATAGAGTTATAAGTGTTTACTCCACATGCTATATCCGCCATTTTAATTTAAAAGATGTTCTTCTAAATTTTTAGTTTTTGTGAAATTTTCGCTATTCAATGGTTAAGATGAATCAATGATCATTTAGTTATAATAGTTTTTATATCTTCCATCTGGTGACATCATTAATAGGCATATGAAACCATATCACAATCTTTAATTTCTTTTTTAGAAAAGACGTAACGTACTGTAACCACTAAAAACGTGATAGCTGAAGTTCTTATTTACTTGAAAGCGACCAAATGACACAGTGGTTAAAGCTGCGGCAGTTGAGCGGGGAGGTACAGGTTCGAGGCCCGATAGGGGCAGGATGCAAAAGGGATTTTCACCATATTGATTACACATGTATGACACCCTGTTGGTGGAGTGCAAAATTCAAAGGACTATATAAATAGTACCCTATAGCCGCGTCCTCTATAGCCCGACGTACATAAGCGAACCGCGAAAGAGTTGGGAGTGCCTTGATAAGCCCAATAACAAACAAACAATACTTTACTTGTACCATTAGCATAACTTTAACCGTCCAACAAATTGTCATAATTATTTAGATCGGTTTTAACTAATCGTGTTTAGCGCTGGTCAATAAACCAAATGCATGTTTTCACGGTAAGACTATTTTAAATGTTTGGAAAATTAGTTTAAATATTTGTAAATTTATAGATTGTAATATTTATTTACATTATAGTTTGTGACGTTGTTTACTTAGTCCACTTGTACAATGCACAATAGTTTCATGCTAGCCATGATTATTGTTCTATAACAATAGGGACAACAATAGCCCTTTCCAATCGGTTTTGGGGGAAGAGGCTTAAGGCACTCCCAAAATCTTTCGTGGTTCGCTTATTTACATCCTACCTAACGCCATTACAGCCAAATCGATGACGAACGGCTATAGGTACCATTACCATAGAACCATCTTCACATTGCATAGCTCCATGCCAGTCTATAGTACTGACATGGATGAGTTCTGCACTCCAACAGGTAAGGGAGCGTCACAGATAAGGGAGTGTTGATAAAGCAATTCTTACTTTAAGAATAAGAACGTAGCATGTTAAAATCTCATTCATAAGTACAAAAAAAAATTTTTCACCGACCAAATAGCGCAGTGGTCAAAGCTGTAGTAGTTGGAGCGGGAGTTACCGGGTTCCAATACCGATAGGGGGCGGGATGCAAAAAAAATTTTCACCATCTCATAACGATCGGTGGTGTGAATGAACACATCTATGACCTCCTGTTGGAGTGCAGAATTCATGAGCTTCATATGCCATTTTTCATGTCAATACTATAATATGCTGACATGGAGCTAGCAATGTAATGTGCGGGTAGTCCTACGTAAATCGGACATATAGCGTAATGGTGGCTGTAATGGTGTACCTTACGTAAATAAGCGAACGGTGAAAGAGTTGGGAGTATACCTTCAGCGGCAAAACAGGTAGGAAGGATAACAAACAATGCATGACAGCCTAAGGTACTAGCATAAATAGTGGATCGGCCAATGAGTTCTGCTATCCAACTCGGTTGTAGATGTGTTCATTCAAATCACTAATCAATGATGAAACCTCGCTCTTCAATCCCGCTTCTATTGGGATTTGAGGTCAGGGTACATTCTACTCCAACTGCCACAGTTTTCACACCGCGCTAATTGGTCAGTCGGATAATATTCTAATAGTTATAATCGTTTTTCCTAACTGTAATAGTTTTGCCAATTTCTTATATTTTCATAATACATACTGCTGTTTAAGCGTCATGTCTATAGATGTCACTGACGACTTTAAATTATTTGTAGATTTGGTGCTATGTTTACACATATTTGTCAATTTCGTACCTTCGAGTATCAATATTTTCCATTCTGAAATGGTTATCAATCATTATTACAACTGACAAATTAATCAACCAACCGACAAATTAATCTTAAAATAAAAACGAAAAAAACTTATAAATTTAAAAATCAAAACAAATGCTTCCTATAAAATATTTTATAGCACACGCTGAATACTAACATGTCCGCTGTCAATATACAGCGATTCAGCACTTGCATTATGGCGTACTTCACGCAATAACAAACAACCTAATCGTCGAGTCATTTTCATCCAAAAAAATCTCTAGTATTTTCTAATATTAAAATTATCAAATAAAAATAAAATATATTAAATTAATTAATTATGGCTGATACAGATGTCATAATGCCAGATAAGGTAATTATCAAATTGTTTTTATTTAGTTATGGATTATAAAAATAAATTATTCGCTAAGTAAAATGTCACTGGGATGATGACAAAACAAAAATTGTGATTTTATTTAATCAGTTTTATTTAAATTTTCAGGACGAAGTGGTCGACCCAAAACCAGTCAAAGACGGAGAAAAAAGTGCACTCGACGAATTGGATATGGAAGATTTGTATACCAAATACAAGGTAAGAATTGTAGTATGTGCGTACACATAACCTCACAATTAAATTATTGGTTTCTTTGTTTTCTCGATAGAAATTAGAAAAAACTCTAGAATTCTTGGAAGTGCAGGAGGAATATATTAAAGATGAACAAAGAAATTTGAAAAAGGAATATCTACACGCTCAAGAAGAGGTAAAGCGTATACAATCGGTACCACTTGTTATTGGTCAATTCTTGGAGGCAGTCGATCAGAATACTGGAATCGTAGGATCTACAACAGGTTCCAATTATTATGTACGAATCCTATCCACAATTGATCGGGAATTGTTAAAACCATCAGCTAGTGTTGCACTACATAAACATAGTAACGCGTTAGTTGATGTACTACCACCAGAAGCGGACAGTTCTATTTCGATGCTTCAACCTGATGAAAAACCAGATGTAAGCTATGTCGATATTGGTGGTATGGATATGCAAAAGCAAGAAATTCGAGAAGCAGTTGAACTACCATTAACACATTTCGAGTTGTATAAACAAATCGGTATTGATCCACCTCGCGGTGTACTAATGTACGGACCACCTGGATGCGGTAAAACTATGTTAGCCAAAGCCGTGGCTCATCATACAACCGCCGCGTTTATTCGTGTTGTTGGTTCGGAATTCGTACAAAAGTATTTGGGCGAAGGTCCACGTATGGTGCGCGACGTGTTCCGATTGGCCAAAGAAAATTCACCAGCTATCATTTTTATTGATGAAATCGATGCTATTGCTACAAAACGGTTTGATGCACAAACCGGTGCCGATCGTGAAGTGCAGCGTATTCTACTCGAGCTATTGAATCAAATGGATGGCTTCGATCAGACAACAAACGTTAAAGTTATTATGGCTACTAATCGTGCCGATACACTAGATCCGGCTTTGTTGCGTCCTGGTCGTTTGGATCGTAAAATCGAGTTTCCACTTCCAGATCGTCGCCAAAAACGGCTTATATTCACAACAATTACCACCAAGATGAATTTGTCCGAGGATGTCGATTTGGAGGATTATGTTGCGCGACCCGATAAGATTTCGGGGGCTGATATTAATGCGATTTGTCAAGAGGCTGGTATGCATGCTGTGCGTGAGAATAGGTATATTGTGTTGGCTAAAGATTTTGAAAAGGGATACAAGAATAACATTAAGAAGGACGAGCAAGAACACGAGTTTTATAAATAAGAATTTCATTTTTTGTATAGTTTTTGGAAATTTTAAGTTTAAATAAATAAATTTCAATATCAAATGGGTTTTTACTAGAGTCATCTATTGTACAATAGATAAACCACAGGTTTACGCATCGAAACTCGCGTATTATTGATATGAACTTCCAATTAAAATAAAAACAAAGATAAGAATTTAAATTAATATTTATGATCATAAAGGTCATAATTGTGCTGCAGATAATTATGTATTTAAGAAAATATTAGTACTGTCCAAAGTGTCCCAAACGTTTACAAAATATGTGACATCTATATATTAGTAGAACAGGATTCCAAGGATTCTAACCAATTTACAATTTGTTTTGATCCATCCTGCGATATATTTTTCTCGGATTACAAAATGTACCAAATCCAAACCCAAACCACTTGAATACACATTTCAAAACAATGATAAGAACATATTTTATTGTATGCATTTTGTCTGTAGAAAACTAATCATGTAAGTATAGCTAACTCATCGAATAATAATTCCGAATAAAATTTGTAATTCTAAACCGTTTTGTAGGAATTCAAAACTCACATTAAAACAATTAAACGAGTTATCACCTCGACAGTTTCATGAAGTATTTGGCAATGTTATCGAACGTTGGCCGGAGGGAGCAATATACGTTTCAGCATTGCTTCCATTCAATTCAATCGATATGGTGATCAAATCGTTCGAACGCTATTTACTGCAACTGAACATCGAAAGCAAAGTGAAAATATTACGACTACATCCAGATTTGGCTGGCAAGCTAGCGGATAGTGGAAATTTAACTGTCGAATCGACGTACGAACAATCGTGTGCCGGTCTTAATCAACTCGATTCGGCCGATAAAAGCAAACTAAACCTGCTTAACGAGCAGTATAAAGTCAAATTCAATTTTCCGTTTGTTATTTGTGTTCGTGAGACCAATAAATTTCAACTGATTCTAAGCGAAATCGAACGTCGTCTAAGGAGCAATGAACTCGATGAAATACAAATGGGGATCGAAGAAGTTATCAAAATTTGCAAACTCCGTATACTTGAAATTGTTGAAACAAATTAATACGAATTATGAATTTTATTGTTACTTAATTCCCCGAAATACATTATTTTTCTTTCATTTAACACAATTTACAATATTTTGAAAACCTTTTCCATAACAGCATGGGGTTGTTGGTATGTCTCTTCGAACCGTGTTGTACCTATAAAATCTTCAAATTCAATAACCTCATCGCGACCGGTGAGTACTTGAAGCGATGGATTACGCGATGGTAAAAACGGTAGATGCCCCATTTTTTTGACAGCATTGATTTCCATTGCAAATTTTAATGGGGCGGCAAGTCCAAAATTTTGTCGAAGTAACGCAAAATCAACATTTAATTTTTGTTCGTCATGCTGAAATTAATCGAAATTAAAATGGAAATTACTTAAATAAAGTGCATCCCGATTACTTACGTGCAATTCGCTCTCCTTCAAAGGGTGTACAACAGCTAGCTGGACTCCACAAGAAGTATCTTGTGGCCCAAGAAATTTATCAGACACCTCAAACTCATCTGGCATCGAGGACATATGACGGAGTAGAGCCTAATAACAACAAAATAAACCATTTATTCAACAGTCACAAAATTCAGTATTTTTAGGTTAGGTTTTGAAAATTTTTCATTTATCATTATCATACTAATTTATATACTGCTAAGTTAATAAATATAACTATTTACCATTTTTATATATAATTATCACTAATTAATTGTTACTAAACGTTATTTAATATGTTTTAAGCGAATTAATCGGTAATTGTTTAATGACAAGCAACTTTTATTGTTTTGCACAAAATATGACAGTTTTTACAGTTCTGCCAACATAACCAAATTGTCGTGCTATAAAATGTGAATAAAATTTTTTATAGTCAATATTACTTGGCTGTGTGCGACATGCTTTTTTATAGCACCTTGACAGTTCTAAAAATGTAAAGTGGACATGATGTGTTTTGTAAATGAATACTTAAGGCTCGAAATAAATGTTGTAAATAATGAATAATTCAATATTATCACCAGTAAAATGTATTAAAAACTGTTACTTAATATATTTTCGATTTAATTTATAGTATTTTGTTTAGTTTCAAGTCCATCGAGCATTAAAAACCAAAAGGCCAACCCGTCAGCTGCCCTCGCCAACCAAAGACTTCTAGTGATTGTAAAACAGATTCTAGCGAATCACGACAAATGGGATGAATTTCAAAAACGCGGACTGGTTTTGTGCAACACAATCGAACGAACAAAATCCAAGGCAATCGAAGCTACGTCCAATGTTGAGTCACTGTACCCCGAAGAGATGAAACCGAGTTGTGAGAAGTTACGAATGATTCTAGATAATTTAAAAAGTATACGAAATTATTGTTCGGAAGTTAGAAAACAAATCGATGGATTAAAACAACTGAATAGTGGCTCGATCGAGCCAATATTTAAAACGTGGAATTTTAACGACTTTCTCGAATTTATCGATAAAATAGCACGGATATACGACCAGGAGCTCGAGATTAAAAGTACCGTGATGGAGAATATAGCACATTCGACAACAAAAGCAATGCTGACGATGCATGTCGCCGTTTGGGAATATCCAATGTACACAAATTCCGAAATGAGTCTATTGTTCGCCATACTCGCGAAAGAATGTCTTTGATTTATGTTCTCTAAAACCACTCAAGTCAAGATAGCCCATAAAAATGTATTTTTATTTAAAAAGTTTTCGGTCCTTTATAATTTTTATTGGGAATTTGTCATAAAAACTTTTGCTTCTTTTGTTTTTTATGTTGATTTTCTTCTCAAGACAAAAAAAAACTGAGAAAAAGACGAAAAGAACAAATTTACCATTAACGAATTGATGATGACGATGATGATGATGATGGGAGAGATACTAGAGAGAAGAAATACTTGACTGGCCTATGTGGGATTTCTGATTTTGTTTTTTTTATGATTTTTGGCAAAAGTTTGTTATTCGTTGAAAATTAATCTTTTAGAAAATATATAAAAATAAAGAAAGCTGGAATAATTAAAATTTCGGTTGTTTTATTACCGTATCGATTGAAAAAGGCCGCCGTACGAAGTCATCATAAAACTACGCTACGATAATTTATCATCTAAAATTACTAGTTATTGATGGATCGTACCAACTATATTTGCCCGTGCCAAATTATGTAGTAGTGTCTAAAATCTTTAAAGTGCTCATATTTTACTGTAATTTTATCCGTTAGGAATAATATCACCCTGGACATTGAGTTCTATCAACAGTAAGATCTCTCTTCATTCCCAAAATCTCTGCTATTTGGACCATGGTTAAATTTTCATCATAACGTGAGTTCCACACAAGAAATTGAAAACAGTTTTTGTATACTCGGCAAAACGGGCTACTTCATCAGCCTCCCACAATACAATTGCTGACATGATCTTATTTTCGTTTCATTTATTCATTTATCAGATCTTCACATCCAGAATTGTTTTATTTATTTTCTGTCCTTCCTGACGAATCGCAATCTCGCTATAACCAGTTGATGATGGTCATTGTCGCCGTTTTATATTTTGATCACTACGATCTTTAAGAGAAGCGTATTTGTTTGCTTGCTATTTTCACCACTTTAAGGACCAAGACATAATGGTACAAACAAAGTTTATTACGACGTCTTGTATGAGTTCCGATTTTATAGGTACGAATTCTAATGCTTAGAATCTTGATCGTTTCACAATCTTTTGTATTTCTCAATGTTACATATAAGCTGCTGGTTGCATTATTCATATACTTATTCACTCTCACCTTAAGAAAAGGGTGACGGCCTGTCTTAGAATGGTGAGTGTCGAGACTAAACTTACTGTCAAGCACATGAGATTTAAAAAGTATCGGGACAGCTCATCTCCTTGTCGAACACCAGAAGTAATTGCAAAAACTCACGATAGACTGTTCTCAACTTTAACACAGCATTGTGACTGCGTTACTGTCATTTTACACAGATGTACATATTTGTTTCGTATTCCTTAATATTCAAGCGCATTCTATAGTCTCTCTAGATTGATCGAGTCATAGGCTTGCTTGAAATCTAGAAATTCCTGGTGTTTATCGCGAGATGTTTCGTAGTACCTGGAAAGAATCATCCGTAGTGAGAAAAGATGATCAGTGACTTACCGATTTGAACGGAATCCTCCTTTAAGTCATTTATTCTGCTAGAGTAGTAATTCTTCCCCAATATAATGTACGACAGTAACTTGTATGCTCGGCAAAGGACAGCTATACCACGACAATTGTCGCATTTCAAGCGATCGCCCTTCTTGAATATTGGCTACTTTTCATTCTTCAGGCGCAGCCTCATTTCGCCATACCAACCGAATAAGGTGGAAAAGACAGTTCCTCAAAGTTAGCCCTCTGAAAATCAAGAGCTCTGAATTAATGCAGTCAACTCCTGGTGAACGATTTTCTTTATTCTCTGTTTTTCCATGGTGAATTCCTTATATCCATCCTAGAAAAATGTTCACGCCATGTATCTAGTACCGCATCGATGTTAACAATAAGGCTTCGATCCTGATCCCGAATGGCAAGTGACCGAGATCTAAAGTTTAATGAGTTGTTGTATACTCTGAATCCTTAGCTTTCCATCCATTCGCACTTCTTCTGTCTACAAATGAATTTAGCTGTCCTCCTAGCAAGAACTGCTTTGTTTCTTCTTGCAACTGTAAACCGAGTTTGCACTTCATTTAGGGCTATCTTTCGTTGCTCAACAGCAAGACGACACTCCTCATCAAACCAATCATTGTTGGGTGTAGATTTCACTATCACGAAAATGTGCTGGGAAGTATCGACAACCGAGGTTTTCAATACTTCCCGGACAGTGTTCACTTCTGATTGGTAATTAGATCACAAAATGCAATTTTTCTTAATTTGTTGAACATATTTGTCGTCTAATTTTTAATTCTCTATCCCAATTATCGCTAGCATTGCTCACTTTGTCCCAAATACCATACTAATTTGTAAAATTTGGATCCTTATATTGAACACTCGGATTCAGAATTATCATAATATCGGTCCCTACAAACACATCAAAATACCAATAGTACGATTTGTTAAACTTAATGCTGTGAACTGTCGCTCAAAGTAGTGTCTAACGTCATACAATATGATCTGCTCATCCTTTCCAAGACATCAGTTCGTTGTGAACTATAATCTGACGGCACACAGCCAATTGTTTTAGACTATCTGTTCTCTTGGAGAGTCAATTGTTTCAGTCAATAATCTGTCAGACATTTGATAAGACAGTACAAACTGTGTTCAGCTTCTGAGTTGTAAAATAGTCACCGTTGAATGTATGAGCTGACACCCTTCAGCGCCAAGAAATTGACCTTCCAATCCTAGTACTGAATAGCTTCAGTAGATTCAAAATGAACTGCTTAGCATGGTCATTCTTTTAAGCAACCCAAATAAAACAAAACTAATATCGAACTAAACGCAGCCGCATAATATCTGTTGACAATATGTATTTGCAAAGAAAACAGGACAAATTTATTGGCAATAATTCAAAGTCAGAAATCAATAATTCGAAAAACAACACACGCACGAATGCTAAAGACCTTTAACTTTGAGAAATTGACCAAGAAAACTCAACCCCAAAACGATCCATATACCATGGAGTACGAGTAGAAACAATTTTTTTGGCAAGTCGATTCGCTCCGGTTTATAATGCCATACAACGATTGGATTAAATTAGGTCATCTCGCGTTTTTGTGCCTCTATTTGCAGAACTCGTCCATAGCGTGATACTATGTCAAAAATATGTCTGTGTATAGCGTGTTATGTGCTACAGCCGCAAAGGGTTAAATATTTCTATATATTAGATCAATATTGTCTTTTATTACTATATTTAAAGTTTTGCTTGCGGGTTAATTATTTAATTAATTAAATTTCGGTTACGTTAGGCTAAACATAATAATAATTTATACAAAAACATGCAAACATCTGTGTCTAATAATAAAAACTTTTTTGTGAACAAGCGAGTGGGTTGGGATGTTCGAATAAATTAATTTGTTCACGCCAATTCATAGGACTTTTTCGATTTTGAACTACATCAAAATTAGTTAGGGTGGGTTCTTGGGATGGCATAGTTTTATTGATGGGGGTATTTGCTATTTAAATGGTGCGTGGTGAATGGACATAATTTTGAAAACATTGTAAATGATTCAGAGACGAGATTTTGGTTATTCAACCTCAAATGTGCTATTGAACAAAGTAGCAACAAAGTGAGTCAATACTTTGTTGTCTCTATAGACTACATTTTATCCGATCCAGATTTTTGTTTAATTTAATGGCGTGTTGGATTTGTATGTAAAGATTTGAAAGTTGGATGAAGTAAAAGATGCGGATGAGCTCATTAATCACCTCTTACAGGAGTTAAGACTTAGAATGTGCAGATGGACTGTCAACCTTAAGCTATAGTAGTAAAAAGATGATTTTTTTTGTGCGGTTATTTCTTTGAAGCTCCGATCTGGAATTTATGTCTCAACAGGAATTATGTTTGTAAAACCCAACGAAAAATCAACCATCAAGATTGTCAACCTTGTGACAGATTCCTGAAAATTATACATTACGGCTGCACAGCCCAGAGAGATCGAAAATCTATCTTAGTCTGGGCCCCTATTTCTGAATACGAATTCGTACAATAATTGTACGAATACGTGTAATTGGAATTTTTGAATACGAAAACGTATAATTTCTAAGACGAATTCGAGTGCTACGATACGATGAAAAATTTCCCTTATTGTGGAATACGAATTCGTACAGTTTTTATACGATCATGACCGACTATATGTTCGTTGTGTATTTAGTTATCGAAAGGAAGCAAAATAAAAATTATTAAATTGAAATATATAACTAATTTATTATTAATAGGATTAATATGAATTATTTTGTGATATCATTTCGAACGGCCCTATAAAATGATAAATAGGAACGCAGGGTAAGGCAAGAATGGGTATACTCTCATCAATGCTGTTCCTGATCTTAATGGATAATGTAATGAGTTTTAATTGCCATCACGTCTCCTAGTGGCATACAATGGAGATTACAGGTAAATTCAATGATCTGGGATATGCATATGACATATATGCTTGCTCAGTATACACTAAACATGCAGCAAAAAATACCACAACTTTCAGATTAACCTACGTTTCAAGATAAACACCAGAAAAAGAAAGACGGTGAGACTCAACACAAATATAACCACACCAATCCATATCAACAATGTACAAATTGATGAAAATAAATTTGAAAACCTTGGCTATACCTACAAAGGTAGAAAGTTAACTACAGGTGTTCGTAAACAGGTGTCTTCGATGAATGCTGAAATGTTTCTGGCCTAACAGCTTTACTAATATTGAACTGAATAGAAAAACAAATCAGAAAGATATAGAAACCGAAATAAAGAGGTGAAAGTGAAAATGTATTGGCCACACATTGAGGAAACCACCAAGTGATATAAGGAAGATATCATAGGACTGGGACTCACAAGGAAAAATGAAAGTAAGAGTACCAGCGATGGCATGGAAGAGAACAATGTTATAGTATAAGCTAAACAACTTAGTAAATCATGATGTACTTTCCCTTTAGAGTAGGATGACCCTGCCTATATATAGTATACACTTTATGCAACTAAAATAGGAGATACAAAATAAAATGGAGGCATCTCCATCAATTAATGAAATTTGTAAATGTTTTTGTACTATGGTTTTTTTTTAATTGGCATACCAATATGAAATTATTATAATTATTAAGGCAAAAATAACAACGGCTGAACAATACGAGCTATTGGTTGTATTCATTCCGCTTTAGCTAGAGGTTATAACGCAACGGTGGACGCCCAAGTATCATCAACATCATTATGGGCTGAAATAACCAGTCGGTTAAATACAAATGGATCGCCAGTTAGAAATTCAGCCCTTTGGAAGAAAGTATGGTCTGGTTTCAAATTTCATATTAAAAAATGACTTAAATGGAATAAAATTTTATTTATAATATGAAATATTATTTTTATATTAAAATATATTATTATTATTAATATAAAAACGTAAAAAAACATCCCGCCGTTCGGATTTATTTACCGAAACTAAATGTCAAAAAGTGACATTAATTACAAATACACTCCGTTATTTTGAAGGAAATTTCAAAAAAATAAATTTCCCTATCACTACACTGCAAAAATTAAAAACTATTGTACGTTCGTATACAGAAATACCATTTCATTTTCGTATCGAATTGAATTTTCGTATCGAATGAACATTCGTATCGTATACAGAAATAGAGCCCCTGGTTACACCACATCTAAAATCTGTATCAAATTCTCTTTATAATATTAAGACGATCTACCAGGCAATCTTACTTAAAAATTCAGGGTTACCAACTTTATGAAACAATTCATCCGGATAACAAAGCAAGAGGTAGAATTGCTGTTATAATAAAAAACTGTATTGAACACCATGAATTCCAGCATTATCAACCATCCGAAACCCAGCTTACCGTAGTAGAAATTACATATATTAAGAAACGGCTTCAGATAGAAGCGGTGTAAAAAGATATAACCTGAAGAAACCGAACTACTTGAATATCCTACAACATTTCAATGGTAGATTTATCTAGGGGATCATTTTTATTCAAAGCAAATTTACTTTGGCTCTAGGCTTGCTACAACCAAAGAAAACGAACTTAAAAATGCAATAGTAGAAATGGGGTGTATCGTTCATTCTACTGGCAAACCAACATATTGGCCTATAGATGCAGGTAAAACTTTTGATCTATTGGATCGCTTTATATTAAAACAAGTTTCATAAAATTTTTTTGAAGTAGAGGATAATTCAGATTTGAACTCTGATCATTATGCAGTGATACTTTCCTTAAGCGGCAAGATAATTAGAAAGGAAACAAGACCAACTCTTGCCAATAAAACAACTGATTGGGTGAGCTTCAGATCTGAAATAGAAAGCAAGATTGATCCAAGAGAAATTCGGAATCCCATCTTAGAAAAAAGGCAAGCTAGGAGAAAATGGCAATAAACGAGGAGACCATCTGACAAGACGATTCTAAATAACAAATCACAACACCTTAAGCGAGAAATTCATAAACTAACTGAAAAGTCGTTTTCTTTGTATCTTGGAAAATTGACCGCTGATAAAGATTCGAACTACTCACTATGGAAGACAACAAAAAGTATAAAAACCCCTTTTACGCCTACTCTTCCTAGTAAGCGAAGTGATGGCTCGTGGGCTAGGGATAACAAATCAAAAGCTAAAGCATTTGCTAATCATCTGGCTGATATTTTCAAATCGAATGAGACCGAGTCGGATATTATAATCGAAAATGGAAGCAACAATTATGGGGGTGGAATAATAACCCAGAAACAAGTAACTATAGGGAAATAAAATTCAATCTGAAGTCAGCAAAGGCCCCTGGGTATAACCTTGTAATGAGAGAAATTTTCCAATTCATAGCACTTTTTCGATTTTGAACTACATCAAAATTAGAGGGGTGAGTTCTTGGGATGGCATATTTTTATTGATGGGAGTATTTGCTATTTAAAATATAACATGTGGTGGGTGGTGAATGAGACATAATTTCGAAAACATTATAAATGAATCAGAGACAAGATTTTTGTTATTCAACCTCAAATGTGCTATTGAGCGAAGTAGCAACAAAGTGAGTCAATTACTTTGTTGTCTCTATAAACTACATTTTATCTGATCGAGACGTGGAATTTCTTTAATTTATATTGAAGGAACTGGCTAGATGGCATGTTGGATATAAAAGTTCGAAAGTTTTACGAAGTTAAAAGATATGTAGATGAGCTCAATAATCACCTCCTGCAGCATCTCAGACTTGAAATGTGAAGATGGAGCGTAACCGAAGCTATAGTTGTAAAAATGTGATTTAATTTGATACCAAACTCAACAAAAAATCCAACACCAAGATTGTCAACCATGTGACACATTCCTGAAGGTTAAAAAATACGGTTGCACAGCCCAGAGAGATCGAAGATCTATCGTGACACCATATCTAAAAACTGTATCAAATTCTCTTTGACGATGATGTTTGCATATAGCTGTGGGCGTGAATTACTTTGATTACCTGCGCGGATTTCGATCTTGGTGTCGGACTCGAATGTAATGCTGCTCTTCCTCATCGAGTTTTGATGGTGGGAGACAACGCTGCAATTGGTGGAAATAGTTGATGAGCAAATGTGAATAAAAATGTATTTAATTACTAGAGCGAAGGATAAACACCCTTATACAACCTTTAAAGCGAATGCCTTTGAGAAGTTGAAATTTAACAACTTGATGCATGGCTTGACACTTGGAGACAAGAGGCCGTCACGGTTCTTGAGTAAAATGAAAATGAACGCCGACACCATTTTGAATGAAGCAACACTCTATCAATTTTGGATGACAAGAGTTTGCCGCATCAGGTTTTGATCGTGCGCACATCATTTTAAAATGACGTGTCCTTGTTAGTCTTGGCGGTATGCATGAAACGACGATTCAGGTACAAGTTAATGTTCTTGAGGCGTCTGTTGTATCAAATCAGAATTCCAGATTTTCGATCGGAAATATCGGACATTTTTCAACACAATACTATATAGTTCGTTTAAATTCTAATTCAAACCGTAACTTAAGGTCTCGATCGCAAAATAGTTTTCACCAAATTTTCAAAATTCCTATTAACAAAATTATGGCGATCCTTCCTCCGTGAACAATTTTACATGTTATCGTTTCGGAAATAAAGCAAAACAATGTAAGCCCAGTTGTCAATTTCTTCTTCGAGCTACTCCGTATGATAATAATGTAGCAAAAACCGATCTAATAAGTCATTCTCACCTGGCAGAATGCAGTGACTAATACAAATCCAACTGTGTTTTAGTTTTTGAAATTTTTTTCAGATGCATTTTTTAATTGATACAGGCGCAGATGTCTCCATTTTAAAACTTGACATTGGACTTCGTCGCGAATTCTCCTAAGAGTTTATCGTTGCCGACGTGTCGACGCCTATCATTGACTCAGGTTTTCTCAAGAATCCCAGACTTGTTTATGTGGACATACAAAGACATATACTTATAGACCCGTTAGCCTAATCGGTTTCGTATGATGGTCTATATTGTTGTTATGAGCGCTCTAGAGGTCCAATGTTCTTATAAAAATATTTGGCACAATTTTGAGTGAAAAGGATTTTGAAATCGCAACTTTTTCAATATGGAATATTTTGAATGCTAGATTTTTCAACTTAACTGATTATTCAACTTAACTTATCTTCGCTAAATGATGTATTATCGATCGATAAGGTTCACTACTTAATCGAATATGCCAACATTTGTACTATCTGCAGTTTTCGCGTACACTTGTTATTTTTGTATTTTCTTATTTGGATGTGAACGTAAAGAGAAGTTTTTCATAGTACGACGTCAGATTTGACTTTATTGCGTCCTGAATCCAAATGAACCAAGTGATCATTTTAAAATGGCCATAATAGCCACCAACTAAATACTTAGGAACTTCTATCTGACCATTACAAAGCTATATGATGGAGTTTCAGTATACAAGACCCAAATATCAGATATCTTCGCGAGGACCTCAAATATTGTGAAAGTACAACAAAGAGTGCTTCTTTCGGAACATGTGATTGCTAAAATAAAATATTAAGTGTTTATACCGAGGAAGCACGTCTATAAAAAGAATTCTTATATTGTTCTAAGAAAGATTTTGAATAAGCGCCCTTTATCCAATCTCTTCAGGTGTACATGTACTTAACAATTTAAGACTACCAACTTGATTCAAGATAACTATTGTTGAAACAACTGGACAACAGTCAATTGACATTTAAACAGCTTTAATGTTATAGAAGGGTGATCGCTTGAAGGACGATAATCATAGCGGTATAGCTCTCCTTTGCATAGCATATAAGTTACTGTCATTCATTATCTTGCTAAGGAGGATTCCATCCAAATCATTCAGTCACTGATGAATCGTTTTCGCTACGAATGATTCTTTCCAAGTACTACGAAACATCTCGCGATAAACACCAAGTATTCCTATAGAGTTAAACCAAGCCTACGGCTCGATCAATCGAGAAAAACTAAACAAATATGTGCATATGTGTAACATGACAGTAACGTAGTCACAATGCTGTGTTAAAGTTGAGAACAGGATATCGAGAACTTTTGCAATTACTTCTGGTGTTCGACAAGGAGATGCGCTGTCCCCGATACTTTTTAATTTCATGTATATATCTTATTCCGACAATCCAATCCACTTTTACCATATGTAGATGACATCTGTGTGATTGGATTAAATGGCAACGGAGTGAAACTGATACTTCCACTGGAACAGTGTTTAGATTCCGTTAATCTCAAAATCAACGAATCCAAAACCAAATATCTGATCTCTGATTTTCGAGACCAAGACGCAAGTGATTTCAGTAGTGGTAATCACACGTTTGAAGGAGTAATGAGATTCAAGTATCATGGATCTCTCATTACTCACGATAATAGTGTGGGAGAGGATATATCAAATTTCGCCTTGAAGCTGGTAATCGAGCTTTATATCCTCTACGTCCACTGCTGAAATCAAAATATGTTGCAAATACGGATAAGCTGAAATTGTATAGAGTGTTGATTAGACCCGTTGTCATGAATGGATGTAAGAGTTGGATTTTGACGGATGAATATCTCTCGTAGCTTCTAACATTCAGAGAAGAATCATGCGTCTGATATATGGCCTAAAACGCGACGTTGAGGCACAAACCGAGTTCTGTTCAATCACGAGATCAGGAATTTGATGCAAATTCCTGATATCGTGCATGAAATTAAAGGACAGCAAGTAAGCTGACTCGGTCAGGTTTTGCGTGCGGATTCAAACCGAACGATACAGCGGTCTTTGAAGGGAGAGCCACCTTTCGGTAGGCGAAGAGATCGCTGTCGATGACGATTGCTCGATGGCGTAGAGAGCGATCTGGCATTTTCTGGTACTAAGAAGGCCTGGCTCGTGATCATCTTTAGTTTCTTTGCGTTTTATCCCGATCCAATAGAGTAATGCTCCTCAAAGCAAGAAAGACAGTAACTAAAATGTATCTATCAAGGGTATATAGATAAATTAATATCAGGATCTAGCCGTACCATTTAAGCCTTTTGGTAACAATTAAACTAAGAAAATCCTCCAAGTAGTGCCTCAATATAATCTTTGTCTCTACTCATAAGTTCTTGTCTGCAAGATGTACATGCTTTGGGATTGAAGCTTCAAGTTGCATGCTTCCCGATTTCGAGATATTTCTTTTCTCAAGATAGTAGGTTGGATTTATCACTACTGTTTTTTTGATACTTGAAACCACCCAGGTGGCGCAGTGGTTAAAGCTGCGGCAGTTGGAGCGAGAGGTACCGGGTTCGAATCCCGATTCGGGGCAAGATGCAAATGTGCTTTTCACCTTCGATAGTTTGGGTGGTGCGATTGGTGTAAAAAATGAACATATATCTGGTTCTGGATCCCCTGTCGTGTTAAGAATCCATGGGCCGACCCATCTTCCATGTGAGTACTATAGGTTGATCTGGAGCTATGCAATGCGCAGATGGTTCAACGAAAAAACTCGGACCTATATAGCCGTACAAAGTGTAGTATCACAACGGACCATCGCTGGTCTAAGTGTGCGAAAGCAGCCACAATAACCTAACCTTGATACTAGAATTTCGCGTCTAGTATAAAGAAGCTGAGTAGTATATTTACTAACTAGTGTTATTGCAAAGTCATCGACCTTATCATGGTAGTAGAATCCGTAAGATCATCCATGCTCCGAAGTAAACATGATGTGAGAACTTCCATAGTAATTATTCTGAAGGAATACATAAAAGATGTGATACGCGAAGAAAAACTTCAGCGATGCATAAAAACTTTTACATCCTTAACCTGTCGTTCAAATTAAACTTCAAAGAACAAGTTTAAAATAAAGGTTTCATTCTCTCGCAGCCACATTCTTTAAACTTACCTATTAATCTATACTTATTATGATCGATTAAGAATAAGGTATTTTGATCACTATTACTGAATAGTGATCAAAATACGTTATACTTAGTCGCCTTCGTCACACGAATAAGTCATGACAATTGTGTTGACAAATCATTGCCGCAGACAGATAAACCATATACACGATTCGTGTATAAATTACACATCATCAATAAGTCATTTATGGAAAAGAGTGATAACAACATATGAACGAGCATTAAAAGGGTATCCATAAATATATGTTATGAACCGAACACATTAAACTTCGGCCCCCATCGCCCCTCCAACAAAATAACACAGATAGTTAAAATGTCATTATCAATTTTTTTTCTATACTGAACATGTAAGTAATGAAATCAAATTATCTTATGTCAATAAATAAATAAATTTACATTAAAAAGAAAGAAAAAAAAATCATGAGTGTGTTGATAAGAAAATGGGAAAATGATAATAAAAGATTTTTCTCCCAACAAAATTTATTGACATTCATATACTTCGCCCGTATCTAAATCTTGTCTTGTTTATACATAATAAACAGTTTTAAGATGTGTGTACAGACAGTAGAAATTTTTTCCCATCGTATATACGAGTATAATCTCTTATCACCAATTAGCCTATTCGAATGGTTTAAGATTTTGTAAAAATTGGGAGCACACGATCTATTATTGTTTCGATCTTGGATCAGTGAAGAGTTTGGTACAGTGACAGTTCTTAAAATATAATTTCAAGTCGAGATGCCAGTTGGAAAAGGAATTTCGATCGTTATTGTGCTAATTTTAGTGTTGAACTATAGTAAATTAGGTAAGAAAGTTCAATTTCAAGGCTATCATAAATCTTGATCTGTATTGTGTGTGTACTCAACGGTTGAACGGATAACTTATCTATTCGGGAATTTTCTTGCGAATTTTTAATTTTAATCAGTCTTAAGATCGATCGTCATGACTAATAAGTGTAGATTTAATAAAATCGTTTTGTACTAAACAGTATATATTGGGTTTTAACGATTTGTTATTGTTTGTTTAAATTTAAGTCAAATAACAGATAAGATATAATTTTTGTAAGATTTTGGAAGAATTAACCGTAGATTAAATTTTATTGTCATGTTTGACGTGAACATTTTATTCAATATTAATCACGATTATATATCGGATTAAAATAGACATTCCGCTCCGATCGCTATTTTTGATATAATATTAGAAACCAGGCAGATTGATGGTTTACACCTACATAAGTACTGGGAATAAAATAGAGCGATACATTTTTTTTGTTCGGTGGCTGCCACCGCACCCTTAGACCGGCGATGGTGATACCACTATATCTGTACGACTATAGGTCCGATTTACGTAGAACCATCTGCGCATTGCATAGCTGCATGTCAGCCTATAGTACAGGGGATCCAGATGTGATCATTCACACCTCGGATCACACCGCCCAAACGATCGATGGTGAAAAATCTCTCTTTGCATCCTGCTCATATCGGGATTCAAACTCGGTAACCACTGCGCCACCTGGGCGGCTAGAGCGATAGATAGTCAACCAACAGTTGGTGTTCCGTTGGTGTAGAGTATTGAAGACAATCGACAGGATAGGCAATGAAAGTGGTCTTGAAATAGCTACTTAGGCTCGTGCTGCAATTTTGATTGAAAATTTGTTACCCAGGATATACCTACATTTCATCGATTGGTTGCAGTCAATTACATATTCACATTAGCACAGTGGTTTAGGTATTCTAGTTTACGATGGGTGATATTAACATTCCAATACATTGGTTCGGTTTCACTTTTATACTATGGTTTAGTTGAACCGAAATACTTCCTTTGCTCTCTTATCCTCTTCCTGAGGTTCATTATAATATTACACTATATAGTCGACGTTTCACTATATGTATATATGCAAGTGCTCGATTCATCTTCAAAACCGAACCGCGATCAGAAGTAGTGCTTGTATAATAAGCAGGATGGCCACTCTTTTCCCAATGATTACGCTTCACCCACTCTTTTACTTTAGGAATCAGCTGTCTGGTTCACGACGCAGTGTTTGCGTTCTCTCATCGTTTCTGCCATAGTTCCAGCATTTCTTGTTTGGCTCCTTCCACTTAGTACTTTGGCTCTATGGTTGACCATTACCGTCATAGGTGGCATGCTAGATATAGTACGAAGGCTGCCCCTTTGAGATTGTCCTATAAGCACTACATTCCCGGTGTGCAATAGTTCGTTGAACGTGCTTCAGTTGATCACGGGCTTTTACAGTGTCCAATACTCGGATCCAAACGGGCACCCCATTGGAGAGCAATTTCCTCTTACTTGCCCTCGGTCCGCCAGTGCTGGACTATTCACCATTACCACAGTTTGTCAAATATGCTTTGGGCAGCTTCTTTAATGGTCCAGCCATTCCCAGGAACTTAAGTTTTACTGTTGGTACTGTTCTTATTCCTTCTATGATAACTTCCATAGGCGAAAGCTTCCGTCTACCTGTCAATACAACTGCCTCGGACTTTCCCGGCGCCAACTGCAACCGAGGAGTGCAGAGCCACTTGGAGATAACTTCAACTATACTCTATTCGCTCTACAAGTTGTTGTTCATATCTCCCCAATATAATAAGTGCCAGGTCATCAGCATATCCCACCAGCTTGGAGACCTCGGGCAACGGAATTCTGAGAACACCGTCATAAAGAATATTCCAGAGCAGTACTCCTAAAACTGAACCTTGGGGTACACCACTCGTGGGGTAACCTCCATCCGAGTAGCTACGCCCGCTGATTCTACAATGATTCCTCGTTCACTCAGTTAGCTCTGGAGACCCTTCCTAAGATTCAGGTTTAGTTGAAATTCCTCAAGCCTTTTCTGGATTAACTCCCAAGCTGCCCTACTGAACACATTCCGTACGTCTAGGGTAATTACTACTAGGATACGCCATGTGTGCTTAGATTCGTCGGCTGCTTTATCGACAAATCACATGACTTCCGCTATAGCATCAACTGTAGAACACACCGCTCGAAAACCGAACTGAATCTCTGCAAGTCCGCCAGTTCTGTTGACTTCGTCTATTAATCTGTGATGCAGTAGGTGATCATATAGTTTTCCGAAGGTGTCCAACAGGCAGAGTGGTCTATATGACGCAGGCACCCCATCCGGTTTCCTCTCCTTTTTAACTAACACAAGTCTAGCTATCTTCCAGATGAGTGGAAATTCTCTATTCTTAAACGCTTGATTTATAACAATATCTGTTCCCGCACCCTTCTGCATCTTTAGCTTTCTCCATGCAGTCTCTAGTTCTGCCCTAAAAAAGAAAAGAAAAGAAAGTGAAGCGGGAAAAGCTTCTTAACTACGGTGGTGACAGTTCTGCACCAATTGTGGACACCATTCAGTACACGCCTACTTTCCTGCCGCGACTGCCCATCAGTAATACCTCCTCACATGCCTTCCTAGTCGCGTCTACTAGTTACGCTGGCCTTGTAATGCGATATGGATCCAGGTGACGCTGAATTGCATTGCGAAAACTTTCTTGTTTGGATTTTCCTATGCACCTACTCCTATTTACAATGTTATTCTGCTCTACTCTCCTATTTGATTGATTTGTCATCACTTCGTTATCTAGAACTTCTCAGTTCCGAAGCAAGATAACAATTCTTTCTAAACCAAAAGACTCCGAATAATCAAGCCAAGTTCATCTAGCTCATAGCTATACATATACTCATTGACAAGTAGCGTTATTGAGGTTTTTTATTACAGCCACAAGCGGCACATCGACATGGTGTCATAGCCGATTGGCTCGATTATATGTCGGTATCAAGCTGTTTCCTATTTGTCATTCGCAATTATCTGCAGGAGAACGATTTATCTTTTCTTCCCCTATACCCATTTCTGTTATGGTATGAATTTTCAATAAACATTTCTGGAGTCTATATATTTGAGGGTATTAAATTACAGCAAGGTTTAAATTCTGGTCCCGAATGGTATATTTTGATCGACTTAATCAAGTTGGTATTGGTATAGATTACAAAAGGATGTTGGTGAAACTTATCACCAATCTGCGAAATCATGCTAAGGTTTATAGTGCCTGAGATTAGTAAAATAACTTATCTTGGATAGGGCTTACATCAGTGGCTAATCTAATACACAAGAAGAGCTTACAATATTATCGTCAATATTATCGAACTTCATACAGCATTTTTATCTGTGGCAAGATTTGCGAGTTGAGATAATCAGTGTGTATTACTACGTACTAATCGTTAAATTCGAGTTCGAGTAATTACCGAGGAATTCATGACGTTAACCCAGCGATATAGATTTTATTGTCTACATTCATCGTGATCGTATTCTATTATACAGTTTCATAAGGATTTCGCCAATTGCAATGTACGTCCGGACCGCCCAGGTGGCTCAGTGGGTAAAGCTGTGGCAGTTGGTTCGGAAAGTATCGGGTTCCAATCCCGATAGAGATTTTTCACCATCTATGACGCCCTATTGGAGTGCAGAACTAATGGACCGACCCATCTTCCATGTCAGTATGCTATAGGCTCGAATGGAGCTATATGCAATGCGCAGATGGTTCTCCGTTAATTGGACCTATAGCTGTACGTCTTCGATTTGGCTATTAAGGCTGCGTTTAAAGTACGGCCGAAATGAACAACTTATTTCACTTATTTCGCCTAAATGGTGTATCGTTCAATTTGGCTGCGTATAATAAGTTAATCAATAAAATGTGTTGTTAAATCGCGATATCGAATCGAAAATATATTTCGCGATAAAATTATAAATAGAGTTGGTGATAAACAACCTCAATAAATATTTCCGAGTTATTTATTGTGATAAACGAACGAAAGTATGTACTTGAAAATACTTAGGCACGCAAATATAATATCGCCGATGTTTAGATACGAGAATCTATATACAAATAATTTAATATGAAGGGCTTAGTACATGGCCCATGTATAGCTCACTCGATTTGGTTTGTATGGAATCATTCGCTTCTCAACTTCATAATATAAAGATCCCCATAAATCAAACTACTCTCAAGTTAGGTACACAAGAGCATATATTTAATTATTTGCTTAGATTGTATATTATATAAATATATTATATATTGATAACGTTCGATACTATCAGCGATAAAAAGAGACATGTGACCGAGGAAAAATTGCGATTGAATGAATACAAGAAAGTTTTTGCGTCGTTTGTTTGCACTAAATATCGATTTACGATACATAAGCCGTCTCTCAAAATACGTTTATTCCGAAACAAGGCATGGATTAAGCGTTCCTCATAGCCTGTGATGACTGAATGAATCAATGATGCCCAAATCTATGAGTATTTCTTATTATGACATTCATAGATTATGTTGGGCAGATGACTCAAGTTTTAGGTCGAACAAGCACGGATTTTAATTTTTCTGTAAAGTAGTTGAAAAGTTTTAAAATTGTGTAACTCGCACATTTGCATCAGTATTTTCACTTAGCATCTAGATCAGGTATACAGAATTTGATTTAGTTTTCTGTTGGTGCAGTCAACATACGTACATACAGATTGTATGATTCTAGCATTTAACACAACAGTCGAAGAATGAAATTTTCGAACATGAACAATAGCACTTCCAGCTTTTTGCTTAACCTATTAGCTCGATTATAATTAGCTCGATTTTGAGATCAAAATCAACAAATCACAATCTAAGTTTTACAACATAGCCTTCCTATCATAATGCAGAGCTCTGTCATAGATGACTGTATTTATCGTTCTATTAAGTGGGAGAGAAAATGGAACCAATAATCAAAATGAACTAAGTGAAAGTAATGCTTCTCGAGACAGCATTTGGTATGAAATTGAAAGCCGCCTAAAGGCACTCAAAATACGTAGCATGTATTCAGCGATGACGCCGAGCGTAATAAAGGAAGTTGTAAAATACCCACGCTGTCCAACCAATCAAGGAACAATTCCAGGACTTCAGAGTTTGCTGTGACCAATGCTTTAAAACGAGAGTAGTATCACTTATATAAAGCACAGCATAAGAACATTACTAGTTGCGGATACGTAAGTTAACAGAGCGACGGCACTATATTAAAAGAACAGTGCATTGAATTGGCAAAGAAAATGTCGAACTCCACTCGAGGTGTAAAGGGAAGGAGCGTTGTCTCCATAACATGATCTTCCTCAGTTTCGACATCTTATGGAAAGCATATTTCCTATAATATGCTAAAACTGTGGAAAATCCGACAGCGGAACAAATTATCAACAGCGGAACAAATGTAATCTGTTATGCGATATGATGACTAACCCAATACTGATAGACTAGAGAATAAGCTAGACTGAACAGATACGAGATGGCTATAGTAAAGGCGGCAATCGTATGCCAACCTGATATCAATAATGTGAAATCAGGTGTCGAATTTTTTCTTAGAGAGGCGATTGCAGGATAGGTTGATGGTGTAGTTTCAGTAATAAAAAAATGTAAACAGTGGTACACATAAGGGATCTAGAGGAAGGAATCGTGACTGAAACAGACACCACTTGGCAAGAAGTATACCAACAAGATACTTGTGGCATCAATAAGGCCGGTCCACTCTGACACAAAGAAAGATAAGAAAGATGAGATATATATGAAGTATGGGTAGAAGCTCAATTGGCTCACTTGCGATCGTTGAATTTTTTTTTAAACTCACACGAAATGAAGGAGTGTGTGTAAATCGAAAACATGTTTCGAAGGCATATAAGTTGATTTAGTTGAATCCTGGGATGATATTAGCTATCACGATAGTATTTTCTAGGCTGACACTAAAATCCTGGGATGATAGTTACTGTCGTGACAATTTTGGTGTTGTCATTGTGTTTTCATGGGATAAAACCTGGGCTAACTTTATATACATCATTCCTCCTAGAAATGGTTTACCTTATAGTCTTGATCACCAATGAAAAAATTGTGTTGAAAATGTATCGATGTTGCGCTAGTTCCAGTTCTGGGCAGCTGTAGTGCTGACAATTAGAGTATACTAATTTCATCATAAGCGAACTTTGTGATATATTAAGAACCGCAATGAATGATTGTTATTTGCTTGGTGCGGCCAACAGTGCTTTAGTAATTTCTTTATCAAATCATTCAAAATTGTGGTTCATAAGTTGATGTGGCCTGACGTATAACCACACCGTTTTTAGTTCGTAAGCTTTTATTTTGCCGTAAAGTATCGGAATTAATTAAATTTTTACAAGTCTGACACTTTATTGAGGCATCACGAACATTGTTTTAGTCAACAATAACGAATTCGATTTGGTTGTGAATCCCACAATAAGCCTAGTACTCATATCAAAGTGAAATGAAATTTTACCGCGGTCTCCAAAAATTTATTTATTTTCACGTGAAATAGAAATGATTTTTTTTTGGAGAATTCAAATGTTCAAACAGTTCAAATGTTCAAATTTCACGTGTAAAAAATGGTTCGAATCATTATTTTCGCGCGAAACAAATTTGTAGAGTTTATGCGTGCCATCTTTGGTGCATTGAGGTAACTACAATTTTTGCGCTAATGAACTGAGTACTGCTTAGTGAAAACTGAAATGAAAGTTTTCATTTCTGAGTTCACTTTGGTAAAATCGTATGGAAATTTCACGCGAAATCGATCTGAGTACTAACCTAAATTATATTATAAAACATGCTCTATTGCTTGTTGGTCGCCGGTTGTAGCTTAATGGTTAAGAGAGTTTCTCATTACGATATTGGTCTGAGCACCTGCAATTCGGTCTGTCCACCTATAATTTGGACTAATACATGCTTGACAAAAAAATGCTTGTGGGTATTCAATTTCACCCACTTAGTGGTTAAGATTGTTGCAGCATGAGCAAACTTTAGATTTATTGTGGTGATCATTGTATTCGTAAATAATGACGAATTGAATTTCCCCAAAAACACCATACATTGCACCCAGTTTCAACATTAACAGTTTTATAGAACCTTGGGAGGCCACTAGGTAATGGAATTTGGTAAGGGAACCAACCTTCTATTGTATCTTGACGCCTCAATCGGATGTGTAGTCATCTATAGCCTTTTCATTCAATTCCTCTAAGCATCTGCTGAAAAGTTAGAAGTTTAGGATCTTCTTAGTTCTTAAGTCTCAGTTCTTTACGTTTCCTTTAGTGTCAGACATTTTTGGAAGGTCTTGTAATTTATTCCTTCTTACATTTCTAAATAAATTTGATTTAACTAAGCAGATGTGGCACAACCTCTAAAATATATTTTGATAACCACACACCAGGATCATTTTAGAACTGATTGGGAACATGACTTGAGACTCACATAAAGTGTTTATAATAATAAAACCATTTATATGATTTTTGGTAGCCCTTCTATTGGTATACAGATTAAGACTAAGTCGTGGTGGGCCTATAACTGTTTTCTGTTGATATAGTTTGGGTGCCGTGTTCATTCTGAAGATCTTGTTACAACCTGATCTTGAAGAAGAGACATCACTACCACTAAGGGTACACAATACAAATTGATGTAATTTACCCATTACACAATTTAATAGATCGGTGAAGAGAATTTACACATAGTTTAATGTTAAGGCCACGTAGATATCAGCAATACAACCTAAAGTATGTATCTATTATAAATTAATCGACTCAATATATAAGAATTGAAGTGTTTTCTTACATATTAATCGATAACACTAACTAAGCATGGCATGTAACGAAGCAAATCTTATCAAAAGCTCAACAAACAACACGGGCAGCCTTTACAAGAATTTCGATTATAGAAAAGTTAACATAGTAAATAACTTACAATATTATCAATTACATAAATAACAAATAAGCTTTTTAACAGTGTAATAAAATACAATTAAAACCAATTATCTTTTTAATAATATAAGCGGTTCTTGTTAAAAACATTTTAACATAACCTTGACGATAAACGATATAAGTGTGAGTATATAGTATTCACTTAGTCACTTATATCAGCCTATTTATCCATTATATATCTTATCTGCACTAAATGTATATAAAATAAGACACTAAACGATAATTAATTTTTAAAACTCTGATATATATATATATATATATATATATATATATATATATATATATATATATATATATATATATATATATATATATATATACTGTTCTATTTACTCTATTTATTATGTGAAATGAATGTGTCGTACTATAGATAAGCTAAACTACAGGTACTATTTTGCTGAGCTAACATTGATATGTTTCCTGCCTAAGGTGTCTTATCAACCAAATCGATCAATCAAATATAAACGAAAATGAGAACTCTAATTGCGATTTTGACTATTTCACAAACAAAGTGATTACGATCGATGAATGTGAAGTGGAAATCATATGTCTTTTTTATACATATATGCTGGCCTGGAGATTGACAGAAACAAAACTTTAATATGTATCGCGTTCCCATACGTATCGTGTAGTTTGTACACTTATTGTCAATCAGCTAATATATTTGGAAATTGTGGAATAGATCGACTATACCTAACTTTCATTGATATATAATGAATATTTGTGGTTTTGCTCAAAAAACCATCTTTTAACAAACCAAACTGTCGCATTTGGTAATCGGAAATCCACAACGATGAGGAGAAGCTATAATGCATCCATTGCGTATTACTGTTTGGTGTGGCTTGTGGTACTGTATAAGAGAAATCGGATTTCTTCAAAAATTAAGCCGGTACGACCGTTAATATCAATTTTATATCTTGAAGATATTGGTTTCAGTAAGATGATACGCCATCGGGCGTTCACAATAATGAAACTATGCGTTAAAAATTCGATGGCGGTATTATCAGTCGAAATGGTGAAGTTAAGTGACCAGCAAAAAGCTGTGATTTGACACCTTTTGATTTCTAGGGTGCCATGAAGTATAAGTGAAAGCCGATATTGAATTAACCATTGCCGAAAAAACCCCAATGCTGGAAACTGACGCTGTTTTGTCAGAAAGAATCAATGATGAGAACAGTTTATCGTGGAAGAACTATTCGAAACCGGATATAGAGCCAAGAGTGCGACTGTCCCCTATACCGCTCTTAAATATATACCTACCACTATTCTCTTCACAATCGAAAATAGCTTTGGCATGTTGCTAAAATAATATACTTTCTTGACAGCGGATCTAAACTACTATTTATCTGATAAACAATTTGTGGCTTATCACATTACTTCAACAAAACATTTATCCGTATCAAAACAACGTCTATTTTCAACACATGGTGGATCTAGGAATTTGTCTAAAGACGCTATCTCCCGTCTTTTGAGCACTTCATATACGGTCAAGGAATATTTTTAAATTTGGGATCTTGTGGGAATAACCGCCAGCATAATGCTGCGACAGTGTCATGTCGTAACCTAATACCCCGTATATTCAAAACGTCACACATTTACATTAATCCGCCATCTCTCCAAGCATATTATTTAATTCCCAAATCGTCCATTTTGAACCCTTCGAATTTACCAGAATACTCATAAATTCCAACCAATAACGTTTCGCTGATTCATGAACAATGCCATTCGAGACGTATTAACCGACGACATTTTTTATAGCAAAACAACACAAATACCGTTTGGAAGAACAACTCAATGAGTGTATGTAGCATTTTTGGCTCGAGCGAGCTCGATTTTCTTAATCAAACTTCCATCCCACCTAATGGTATAAAGCAAATTAATGGCGTAACTGAACTCTCACCTCCAATATTCTACAGAAAATTCATGGTCACTAGGCTGCTTAACCAAATTAAATAAAGGAAGTATTTTGGCCAGTAGACTGCCAATTGAATAACACTATGTATTGGTGTATTGTCAGAAAGATCCAATTAAGAGAGAAAAATTTAATAAATTACAAGAAAGTGCTGTCGAAACCAATTCCAAAGAGGATAGAGAGTTATTCCAAAGAGGATATAGAGCCAAGAGCGCGAGTATCCCCTATACTGCTCTAAAATATATACCTACAAATATTCACTTCTCGACAATGGTTATGAATGGTGCCATTCTTCCTTGACAGCGGTTCTAAACTACTATTTAACAGTTAAACAATCTGTGGATCTTCGCATTGCTTCAACAAGCCATTTATTAATACACGTATATTTCCAACAAATGGCGGGAATTTGCCAACAGTCGCTATCTCCCGTCTTTTGAGCACTTAATCATCCCTTCGAATTTACTCCAATATTCATAAACTCCGATCGAAATCTTAGTCGCCGGATGTAGCTTAATGGTTAAGAGAGTTTCTCATCACACCGCGGTCTCGAGTTCGATTCCCGACGTTGACCAAAAATTAACATGCATCCGGATGTCATAAAAACGGGTTTGTGTGTAAAAACATTCGTTGGGCTGACCACCTACAATGTGCACCAATCGTTAAAATAGGTTCGTAAGGTCTCAGTTGAGACGCGGTTAGGGCCGTATACGGCCTCTAAGCCATAGATTATTTTATTCGTAAACTCCACACAAATGTTTCGCTGATTCATCAACGATGCAATGTATCGAGACATATAGACCTCTTATTTATTAATATCGACGTCATTTTTCTAGTGTCACTTACTGTAAAATGTTATTTTGCTGCTTAAAGTGCGACTTAATGACGTAACAGGACTCTCACCTCCAATATTCTCTAATATCTCCTCGATTGACGAAATAGTTATTGCTGGCATAATTGTCTTAAGATTCACAGGGTAGATTCATTCATCACCATTACCAACATACTCCTATGTATACATGCAGATAGGATATCTCTCTCTTGACTCGTCAATCCCTTCTTTATAATTCCGCAATTCTGTTTCATTCCTAATGGATATAGACGCCAATCATATATTGTATATGTTTCGAATTGATAATAAATGCACTTGAAACGTTCAAAAATATTATATCAAGATACAATTATTCGATACTTAATATTTTGGAGTATACGCGTACTACTTCAAACAACTACCCCAAAGATAACTTGATTAAGCAAAGTGTATCTGCGCCTACTTATATATTTAGGGCACTAGCTCTGTACTCTCATCTCATTTGAACTAGATCTTGTTTTCCAATGTAACTGATTTAAAGAAGAACACGAAGGTCTTTCGATTACATGATTGTCGTACTTCAAATACGAGTGTATATATGAAGCGTTTACCGAACAATAGAATTCTTCGCATTGTCTTACTGTTTGTATACTATTCTCCACACCACATGGAGACTCGCATACTCGTCTACTATCATTTGATTAATACGTCAGAACATACTTATGATATGTGAGACAGTGATGGTATCAGTTGTCTCGCATATCAACATAGGAACAATTCAATCCAAATGAGTGGGTTGAGTTGGATCTAAATGATCGTTTTTGTTATATAATTGAGGGTATACCTTGATATAAACTGGATTAACCTTGATCAATACTAATTCGCAGAACAACTCTTCTCTGCTTTTGCTAATCCCTGAAACTAATGAAATTGGGAGATTTAAAATACACTCTAGCCAGTTCCAACAGCTAAACGGTTAAATAGTAATTTAGATCCGCTGTCAAGGAAGGCTAGCACCATTCATAACCATTATCAAGAAGTGAATATTAGTATGTATATATTTTAGAGCGGTATAGGGGAGAGTCGCGCTCCTTGGCTCTATATCCGTTTTGGAATAGTTCTTTCACGGTAAACTTTTCTCTCTACATTGATTCATTGGAAACATATCTCATCTTATTTTTAGCTTTTCTACTGTTACTACGGTTGGACAAGATTTTCAACATATTTCGCCTGTAAATCGAACCAATCACGTATAGTAAAAAAAAGTTATTGTACATCTATTTGGAGACGAATTGATTGCCAATCCGGTCCAGCTCATACGTTAGGAATTGTCATTATCAATCTTGTGGGATTGTTATCCGTGCTGTTGCTTCATTGACGTATTCCTTCAAAATTGCCACTTGTGAATTGTATCGGGATTTCTACGTTCCATTGATACAGCACGAATCTAGGCAATAATCAGGCTGCTTCGGTTTCAACCACCGCCAGTGACTAACCTATTTCAACATATTAGTTTTTGCAAGGTACCGATATTTTTTTCGTCAACTTTGAATAATTATAATACAATCAATTCCATGTAAACGATTTTATTTTAATCTCTGATAGCCTTTGTAAATACTTCATATGAAGTGCACTTAATATGGGTATCAATTATATGGTGTAAAACATAGAACATTCAACCGACCAAATAACGCAGAGGTTAAAGTTGTGGCAGTTGGAGCGAGAGGTACCGGGTTCGAATCCCGATAGGATTGAACCGGGATGCAAAAGGATCATCTGATTACCAACCATGTCGGTACTATAGGCTGGCATGGAGCTATGCAATGTACGTAAATCGGACCTATAAATAAGCGAACCGCAAAAGAGTTGGGAGTGCCTTGAGCCCCAAAACAGATTGGAAAGATAAAAAAAAACATAGAACATCAGGTGTCACCACCTTACAAAATCCACCGTCTCGTGGTCATATTTGGCCTGGAAACCAATATATAAAATTTCTAACTTATATCACGATGTTTCTAAATCACTTCATATCAGCAAAATAATATCGTCCTATGGCCGCAACCGGATCTACACGTGAATCTACCCGTGTCTCACATAATCTGCACCAATAAAGGTTTCATAACCCACCAAATGCTTTTACACACATTCGCTTTTTATGGCATCCAGTGCCCGGCGAGAATCGAATTAGAGACCATGGCGTGATAGGAAAGTTATTTTACCACTAATCTACTATATCGGCGGAATTATACTATGAATAAAGTTGTTTGTCATACTCCTTAACGAAAGTTAATCCCATATAGAACTTAAGGGAGCTTTTTGAAATGTTCAGAATTTTAAATAAAAATAGAATAAAAAATATTTGGCCATGTGGTATGGTACGTAGATGGTACGTTTGTCGACGGATGTAGCTTAATGGTTAAGAGAGTTTCTCATCACGCCGCGGTCTCGAGTTCGATTCCCGCTGTTGACCAAAAATTAACATGCAACCGGATGACATAAAAACGCGTTTGTGTGTAAAAATATTCGTTGGGCTGACCACCTACAATGTGCACCAATCGTTAAAATTGGTTCATAAGGTCTCAGTTGAGATGCGGTAAGGGCCGTTTACTATTAAGCCATAGATTATTTTTATGGTACGTAGATGGCGCAATACTCGCACACCTTCGCAGCAATGGCGGCCATATCTAACTAATAACTCACCGAATGTTGTACTCTAAGCGGTTAATCGTCTCTGGTTTAACATACGCCGGTGACTTATCATATCCCCAAATAAAATAATATACTGGAGATGGATCACACGATCTCGGTGGCCAATCAACAGGCCCACTATGAGAAATTAGTATTTGATCAAATTGTTCTTTGAGAAATTTTTTTGTATCCCTCTCAGTGTTGTTTGTGGCACTGTCCTGTTGAGGAACAAAACAGTTAGAAATCATTTCTCTATACCATTCACTGTAAATTTCCGTCCATCATTTCACCGACTCACGAAGTTTTGGTAAAGGCTTCAACTTCAAGATCATCTTCACTCCAAATTTAGTATTATTAACGTACCCATTCAACCAGCTGTGATCTTCATCGTTATGCAACATCAATATCAATCTGTGTTTCAATAATCGGATAGTCGGATTGATTACATTCCTACATAAGTTGAATTTTGTAGTTGCCAAAATTTTCCAGTTGCTGAGAACGAGGTCCAATTGATCGATTTTGGTCTTCCTCAAAGCTAAACTGTACAGCGTATATTGCTTGGTTATTCCGGGTGACTATTGATAAGTATAATTAACCGCTCTGATGAACAATTATGACGACCGTAAAATGGACGTAATGTGTGATGAGTTTGCCAAACGGAACAGTCTTGCTAACTTAAAGATGTGAACCTTTAATAAACTCTCTTTACTATTTGTATTTCGATAACAGTGAAATAGACAAAATTTACCTATTCGGTAATATTTTTGTGGGTTTTTACAGGCCATTGTTGGCCCGTATCGTGTCGACAATCTTTCTCCAACGGTTTCAATCACGAGCTAGCTCTTCATACTGTTACAAGCAACCAGAAAATGAAATATCGCTCTCTACACCGACCTCTTCGCCTACCGAAAGGCGACTCTCCTTTCGAAGATCGCAGTATCATTCGGTTTGAATCAGCACGCAGAACGTGACTGAGCCAGCGTACCCGCTGTCCTTTGATTTCATGCACGATATCAGGAATTTGCATTAAATTCCTGATCTCGTGATTGAACAGAACTCAGCATGTGTCATCCACGTCCCGTTTTCGGTCATATATAACACGCCTGGTTCTTCTCTCGAATTTTAAGACATCTTTCGTATTCATCCGTCAAGGTCTAACTTTCACATCCATACATAACAACGGGTCTGATCAACACTCTGTACAATTTCAGCTTATTGTTATTTCCAAGATATTGATTGACATCTCCTTCGACACCAGAAGTAATTGCAAAAGTTCTCGAACGCCTGTTCTCAACTTTGACAAAGCGTTTTGATGGTGTTACTGTCATTTTACACAGATGATATTTGTTTGGCATCCCTAAATATTCAAGCGCATACCATTGCGTCTCTCGATTAATCGAGTCATAGGCTTACTTGGAATTTAGGAACTCCTGCTGTACATCGCAAGATGTTTCGTAGTACTTGGAAAGAATCATCCGTATAGTGACAGTAACTTGATGTTTGACAGTAACTTGATTGCTGTGCAAAGGTGAGCTATACCGCGATAAGTACCACAAGCAAAACCACCCGATCTTTATTACACAGAAAACCACCGCTCAAATGATTCATACTTGGGAAATTGTATTGTTTGCAAGTCTAATCAATTCGCGTGATGTTGATAATGGTATAAGTCATGAACTATTTGTTGTTTTCACCGAGTACTCAAGTCAAATATGTGCGGTATCGAACAATGAAACAAAATCTTAAATTATAGCTTATCTAAGTATAGATAATAATTAATTCACGAGACGTAATCAATTCGTTGTCAGTTTCCTGCAAAATAACATATGTAAATATAAGGGAGATAAGGGGAATTTTATTGCTTCAAAAACATTGTCTAGCACGACAGGCTGAACTCGTCCAGCTATCACTTTGATAAGCTGGCTCATATTAAAGATCTGCCCAAAGTCCAGTTTTGATATCAACATTTGTACTGTTTATATATTAACGAACATAAACGTTCGTCCATTGTGACCGATACCAGTTCAATAAAAATGATGAGTCACCAATTATAAATAATTTCTGCGAATTGTTATAACGCAAATATAATTCGCCAACAATTTGACCAAATAAGAAATGGAAAATTTCTGTCACAAAAATGAATGAATTAAATGTATTTAGATCAAAGTGTATGACGTCATAATTAGAAACGAATATGTACTTGTTTATCGTAAATGAAATTATATTGGTTTCATAAAACAATCAGGTTCGAATGAATTACGAATAAAATATGTTATCTACGCGAATTTTTTAGAGTCGCTGTCATAGTACAATTACATACACTGGCATACAGTTATCTATCAAAAATTTTTTTTTAATTAATTTATTGAGGTGTGGTTCATATAATGTACTAAAGAAAGCACTTATGACTTACTATCACCCGAATGAATTAAGTAATATTTCGAAATGTAATATTCGCTTTATCTACTAACCCATTTTCTATTTGGGACTTGGCAACTTTGAACTTTCACTGAGAATCGACCCATGCTAGTGAGACAACAGGTTGGTTGAAGTTTAAGCGTACGTTGCAAACCAACCAATATATACAGTCGATTCGACGGCGTTATCAAGAATTGGACATCGCTCAGACCACACTTTGGTGAATTTTGCGAAAGGATCTTGGCTTGCACAACAACAGTTCTGATCACAATTTTAGCTCATTGGCATTAACAAGATACTTTGACAAATCTGAGGTCTGCATTTCAGGAAACCGCGATTGAATCACAGTATGTGGCAAATTAAGGTATGTAATTCGGCAAACGGAACGCGACAACAAGCCTGACTCTTTTCGGTTTAGCTTTCATCATGCTGAGAGTTTCATTGACAGCCAAGGTTTTCTATCTTTGGGGTTCATTGTAGTCCTAAATCTTTTGCGGTTCGCTTATTGACGTCCAACTGTACGTCATTATTAAGGCAAATCGAGGACATACGGCTATAAGTCCGATTTACGTAGGACAGCCTATAGTACTGATATGATAGAAGGGTTGACCCATGAATTATGCACTTCAACAGGTAATCAGATGGTGAAAATTCATTTTGTATCGTGCTACTATAGGGTACCTCCTACTTCAATTGCCGCAGCTTTAACCACAATATATTAATGTGTGCTCTATTGACGAGGAAATGTGGTAACTCAAGGCTTTTCCAGTTATCACAACTCGATCATATGAAACGACGAACGTGCTCGAATGATGCTCTTGAAATTTCATCATTCGGTGATGAAGCGCATTTTAGGCTAAACGCTTCGGCAACAAACATATTCTGCGTTATTGATCAGGTGGAAATTTTCATCAGGTGGAAACACTTCTTCGTGTACAAAAAATAACTGTATGGTGTGTTTTTCATACTAGTGGTGTAGTTGATGTTTCATTATTTCTTTAGTCAATTGCATGAGCTAGAGATAAATAATATGTGGTTTCAACAAGACGGTGCGTCACACGGCACACCACACTAACAATCGACTTATTGTAATCTAAATTCGACAAACGCGTTATATCCAGAAATGACTCTGTCGATCGATTGCCTAGATCTTTTATGCGGCTACGTTAAATCATTGGTACATGCCAACATGCTGGCGTCATTAGAAGAGTGCAGAGCCAATATTGAACTAGAGATAGCGGCCGTTTTCAAATCCTTATTGGAAAACCCTATATAAAATTAGAATTATCAAGCTTTATGTTTTTTATAAGTTTTTTTCTATCCATTTCTAGTTCATACAATACGCTGTTATCAGTGTAATTCGATAACGGATCCCGAATGTGCTGATATATCGAAACATCGACCAAACGAGGTGAACCATTTTTTGAAAGAGTGCCAGGGGAATTATAAAGGTTTCGATCCATTTTGTCGAACGATCGATTTGACAGGTAGGTTAATTGATGGATATCTTAATATCTTCATAGATAGTAGAAAAGTAGAAATAATTATACCTCTAAGAACTTATGACAGTTAGAGTATGACTAATTTACGATTGTAAATTTCTTTTGATAAACCAAATCGTTCTCACCGACTTAATCCTACATCGAGTCACACTCACAAATGAGTATAGTTATAGTAACTACTATAACCCATTGCTTCTTCTTCTCCAAAGCCATAGAAAAACAGTTTTGGTCTATTGAAAGAGCTCGAAAGTTCAAAAACTAGAACTAGAACTTCCCAAAACAATAAGTGGATAAAAAAGTCATTGGCGCCAACTCCATCGTATAGAATGCTATCGTACAAGGTATTTAGAACTCAGTTCAAAATCACATTGGCTAGAGTCACTGATCAACAACGAAGACTTTAGATAATATGGCCAAGTAAAGCTACGAAAAGCTGATCAGAACTAAGATACAATGACAATCATATTTAAGCTCTTTTCCCCGCATACAGTTCAAAACAGGGAACCAATAAGTTAAAGAAACTTTTCAAGAATTACAAAAGTGTATCGTCTAAACTTGGCCTACCCGTCATGCTGGTCATGAGCTAGCGGCGAAAACTTTCTTCAACGCTAGTTACGACGTGGAAACGGAAAGTGCTCGGTGAAATTATTTTTCGCTTTGCAAATGGAAGTTGGAGTTCTAATCGAACTACGTGAAAAAACTAGTATAGCAAGAATTGAATATGTGCGGAAACTGGGACATCTTCAAAGAAATTGTAAGCAACTGGAGTCACTCATCAACGGAAGAAAACAGAGTATCCGTTATCCGATAGTGATGGCTACAGGATTTAAGTAAATGAACGCAATATAAGAATCACGCCTTTATTCTAAGTAAATCTCATCACACTCACAAATGAGTACTATACTATAATCCATTGCTTATTCTTCTCAAAGCTATAGAAAAATAGTTCGGTCTATTGAAGGAAAGTTTAAAAACAAGAACGAGAACTCTCCGAAACAGTAAGTGGATAAAAATTCCATCGGCGCAAACTCCATCGTATAGAATGCTAAAGTACAAGACATTCTAGCCCAGTTCGAAATCGCATTGACTGGAGTCACTGATCAACAACTAAGATTTTCGATATGACCAAGTAGAGATACGAAAAGCTGATCAGAACTGAGGTACGGCGACAAACACATTCAGGCTTTTCCGTGCTCATCGCATACAGTTAAGAGAAACAATGAGTTCAGGAAACTGCAAGAATTACAAGAATATATCGTCTAAATTGCCCCTACAGAAAACGGAAGTTATTTTTCACTTTGCAAAAGGAGTCTGGGAAAATAGAGTTTTGATTGACAAGATGAGAAACTATGTAGTAACAAGAAATGAATATGTGAGGAAACTGGGACACCTACAACGAAATTTTAAACAACCGGAGTTAGTCATTAACGGTAAAAAATAGTCACGAGTAACCAAAATCCGATAGGGATGGCTGCAGATTTAAGAAAATGATCATAATTTAAGAATCACACCCGCTAATCGAACCTACATACTCATAACATCACACTTAATGAAATAAGCATTGTTATTAGCACATTTTTGTGCTGTGGTAAGGAGACAACCCAAGATACAAAATTGATGACATCAGCTCAACAGTAGATAATGTTTATGGTATCATTGAAGTTCTATAGGAGAAGAACAGGATTCAGACAAAACTCTTTCATCAGGAGATCAACAAACTCCATCCGTTAACCACGTATTCAGTTATCTGAAGTAAGAACGAGGACCTTTTTTTTGCCTATGGTTTTTATCCTTGAATCTTTCCTACATAAGAAACTAACAAGATGTAATCAAATCTTAATTCATTTGATAAGGCTTTGACTATTTTTTTAGTTGCCTATTTAATCATTCCCTGGATAATTCGTTGGGTGACAACCTGGTACTTTTTGCTGTACTGATGAATTGTATCGGTTACAGTTACGATGAGTAAATCACGACGCAGATTTGCATTGCGTACATACAAGGTGCGTCACCATTGTTCGAATTATTCGTGACTGCATTTTGCAAGACCTCACATTCTATAGGCTTAACTTTTAACATAGTCAATTGAACTCAATATGAATGCATTTAAATACCACGAGAACGATTTGTGGATTCCCCAATGAATATTTTCTCAACCGAAATCTTTATAATCAGTATTTGACAAAATTCGATTCGATAACCTATGAAACAGCTCCCGAATGACAGTTGACTGAAAACATAAGGTATAATGATGTTTGAAGTCTGAGGCAAAAGGTAAGATGTTTATCAAGTGTACTATATTGGTTATGCAACATTGCACAGACGCTCTTGATTCACTTGATCTCGGCGATGAGCTATACTACGAACCGCGCAAGACGTTGGACGTGCTAGAGCCCATCAAACCCAGATTTGATAGATCTACCAACTATTCACCTTAATGAATGTTAACATAATAATAAACTTTACCTATCTAGATCGATCAAATTTCTAATTTCTGATTTTTTTAAGTGCGCATTTCCTATTCGAAAGCACTTACATAAAAATTATTTTCGAGTTGAACAATATCTATATCGCATGTAATCTAGGTTGTCCAATCTATATATTAAATGTATATGACAACTTAGAACTTTTAGCAATCACAAATATATATTTTTGCAATATTATATATACGTTAAACAATTTAATGACTGATGTATGTGCTTGAAATGTTTCAAGTGCATATGGTTTTTATCTAGCTGACCAATCTCGAGAACCGATCAAATCACGTCTCTAATCGTATATACTTAGCCCTAACAGCAATTAAATATTTATTTTCATATCGTTTCAGCTCTCAATGACAATAAACTGAGCATCGTGCGTACCTGCGGCTGGGAATTGTCGAAACATCAATGCATCCAGGGTGATATACGCATGAAACGCGAATCAGTGTGCCAATGTTTTTCAGACGCTTGCAATCGATCAACGACGATAAGGTCTTCGTTGATTAAAATTTTATTGCCATTCTTATCGTTTATTTATAGAACTTTATGATTTTCTATCTAAGAACAATCTAGGAAATTATAACAAATAAAATGTATAGTGCTATTTGGTTGTTTTATTGGACGATTATTGGAGGAACACTTCTAGGAATTGTATCGGTTATCTTTATTTGAGATCGACTGCAATAATATAACCCAACCAATAGAAATTTTATGGCTTGTGTAACGTATAAAGTAAAAAAAATTTACAAAAGTGTATGCTTCTTAATGGTGTCCCCGAGGAATCGAAAATGGGGATTAGATTTTCACAAGATCCGACCAAAATCAAACTATAACTTCTACTATATATTGATCATTACTACAATGATCATTACCCCTGCTTATGGGATTAATCTAATGGGGTGTTGAATGCTAATAGGTCAAATAGGAATCATGAATCCAAGCAGTGCTGACTATAGAGAGAGTACATATTCGGAGCATGTAATTGTTAAGAGAACAATGTCTCATGAAAACACCCCGCAAGTTCCCCAAAGTGCGTCTATCATAATTTCAGAAGGACTGGGATCTTTGTAGATTAATTGAGATGAGGTTGTCCAATCTGATCTGCTGTGAAGTCAAACTTCATTCAGACTGCCTAGTCGATTCAAGACATTTACCGTCTGGCTATCAAAAAGGATGCAGATACGATGGTTTCTATAATTTATGTCATCTGCTCTCAAAATTGAAGCAATTTCCGGCTTAAGGAGGATAGATAATTTCACATCTGTATTTAGCGTGTTATAATCTGGCACCAGCGTACGTTTAGATTACAACATCGGTAAATATCATCATATATCGTATCGGATGGGCTGGTCTAGTCGTTTGTGGACAAAAACATGCTACTACACGCAAAACATGATTCTTCCGTCGAATATTAAAAGTCATATCTTGTACTCATTCATCCAGGTTCAACTCTCACATTACATACACAACAACATCACAGTTTCAGCTCATTGCCATTTACAAGATACTTTGACAACTCTGAGGTCTGTATTTTAGGGTATACCGATTTAATCACAGTATGTGGCAAATATCGTATCGATATTGACACAATGGTTCGAGCTCTAAAGTATGGTGCAAACGTGACTCGTCAACAAAGCCGATCACTTCTCGGTTAAGCTTTTACCATACTGAGAGTGGCATTGTTGATCGAAGTTTTCTATCGGTTTCTATCTTTGCAATCTTTTTGTGGTTCGCTTATTTACGTCCAACTTTACTCCCATATGGCTATATGTCCGATTTACGTAGAACCATCTACACATTGCATAGCTCGAGGCCAGCCAATAGCATTAACATCAAAGTTCGGGTGGCCCATGAATTCATCACTTCAACAGATGATAAGATGGTGAAAATCCTTTTTGTATTGTGATTTATGCTCCTATCGGGATTATAAACCGTTACCCTCCGCTCCAACTGCCGCTCTTTAACCACAATATATTATACTGTGTGCTCTATTGACGAGGACATGTGGTTACTATACCTTTATACGAATTTGGTTGAAGACAGATTTGGCCCAATTATACTGGACCTAAGTCGGTTTGATTTCATTATTAAAGTCACCAATCAAGAATCTAATATCGTGCTTAGGTGAGTCCCATGAATTAAGAGCCCATTTGAATTATCAAGATTATTGGAAAATGAGTCATTGATTGCCGGGGTATGCTATATGGGACTGCTACGACTACTACGGCTACTACGATGTTATATGTTAGCGGCATCCGATTTCTGAACCCAATTTTTCTCAGTTTGACCCTTTCACTTGTTCAACGTTATTGGTCTTAAAGCTATAGATAAGTAATTAGTAAACTATACCTACAATATATTACAAAGCGTTATAAAAAGCAACTTGAAAGTTCAGGAAACAGTAACCGTAACAGGACATGCACTCATCACGGAAGTCTTTTTTTTTACTAGACTTTAATTGGGTGCAGGGCGGACTTTTAGACTGTTCTAGCTCCTTGTAACTGTCAGAGCTCCTGCACCCAACGCGCAGACCTTCAAGTAAAGGTTGATAGCTGCTTTAAACTTGTGCATTTTATACTCAAACGGAAACTGAAAACTGGATAACGAATTCCACTTCCTGGATCTTCGATAAATGAATTCACCTCACTTTGCACCTTCAGTTCGAGTTTTCGGCAGCTTCACCGTAAACCTATGCACATTAAAAAAAAAGTTTGATATATCTGGAGAACCTGATGCGATGTAAAAGAAAACCGTCTGCATCTATTGAGGAGCCCAAGTTTACGTGAAGCTGATTTGTCCAATGCGATAATGTGTTCTTAGTCAAAATGATGACGTGAAAGACACATTCTAACCAGTATCTAGATCTTTCCAAACCTCTGCTTCAGCACTCTAATATTTTTATATTAACGTTAGAGCCCGCATGTGTGTATGTCTCGTTTGCAGGAGAGCCATTAAATAACAGATAAAATACTCAACAGGCTTCTGGATAATCGAACGAAGAAATACGTATTTGTCCAATCGATGGCATCAAGAAATTGTTTGAAGACGAAATAGTTTGTTGGATTTAGTCCAAGAATATAATATAGAATAACAACCGAATAATCAATACCTGTTCGGATGGTGTGGATTTATATGAGATGACTCAACAAGTATGTTCGATCCAAGCCACTCTGAACAACAATATCAGGTTCTATGGGAATAACTTAACTTTATGAAATGTCACCAATAAAACGATTTATTCGATCAATATGGATTAAGGTTACTAACAACCTTCGATATCAATCTTACACATGTCGCTATGTATAAACGCAAAATTTATTGTTCAATTTATTGCTGGACTATTGACAAAAAATCGACTGTTATGACTTAAGGCAATTTCTTTTATTCATTTAACGTTTATGACTTAAAAACAAACAAAAGATTTGTGACGTTATTTTTCTGACATTCATATGTATACCGAATTAATTAGCCAAAATTTCTTTTGTAGTTTTATCTACAACTTCTAAAGGAGATAACACGTTGTTTATTACTTTGCAAGTTCTAATCTTTAAACACAGATGTCACTATGTGTATAAAACCTAAAAACTTGAATAAACAACTGACTATTATTATGTTTTAATGTAACACATATAACATAGATTCAAAGAAAGATGGGATTGGTTTGAAGTGGTTGACACTAATAGGCTTCAAGGTTGGAGTTTTGTCGCGGAACACAAACTTATTTCCCTTTATCTCCAATTTTTTAGAGAGGGCTATTATTTTCAGCCATGTTTTACCGAGTGCTTTGATGGTCTCTCTTTTTTGTCCTTGTTGATTCTATTCCAATGATATTCACGTTAAGTTTATTCGGGCTCTTTTTCAGTGTGTGACCGATTCATCACCACTTGACCTTTCTGTTCTCGATTTCAATGTCTGTTTGGTTTGTTTGTCGCAGAAGATCTACATTTTTGATCTAATCTGGCCAGAAATATTTTATTATTTAAACGTGTTTTGAGTTGCGTTAGAGGTCCCCATATTGAATTCCATTTGGTTTTGGGCAACCCTATGCTTCTCTTTGATTGGTTCCTATACATCCTTCCAGATTGTGTTTCGACGGATTGAATCAAAGGCACATTTAAAGTTTACGAAGGGTGAGATTTCATCGCTTGAACGAACCATTATTAATTGTAGTTGATTGATGGGGAATCAATTGCCTTTCTTTGGGATCATTGTGGTTAAACCGAATATTCCCCTGCGACTCAATACTTCAACTAAAAGTATTGTAAAAAATCCTTCAAATGTGGGGTGCCTTTGAATAATTCAGCTGGTATATTATCAGTACCAACGACCTTACTATTTTCCAACTTCTAGATGACAGTTCTAACTTCCTGCTCAGTTTGTGGATCGGTATTGATATAGTTTTGTTATAGTTGCCATCTGGAAGTTTCGCTGATTGGATAAAGATTTAGTTGGAGATTTTGAGGTATGAATTTCCTATTATTCAATAGTTTCTACAGCAGCTGATGATAGTGGCGCACTTCTGCCCCTCTCATTGTCCATTGTCATGTTAACGTACCAGGTGATCAATTTAATTCTTGGTTCATCCATTTAGTGAAGACCAATTGTATTTATGTATGCAGCTTTGTATGGGAGATTACTGTTTCCCGAGTATATGATTTGTAACACAACAATCGACGAGCCTATCTCCATTGTTAGTTCGTTGCTTCCAACGAACATTTACCCATTATTGATATCACACCCATAGTATCTGTTCCAATTTAAGCATTGAGCAACAACCTTATCGACCCATCTCACCTATTTTCAGTGCTATCTTAACCTTTATGGAATGATCCACGGTTTAAATAGTTTCAGTTAGCTGTTTGACAAGTTTACAGATTCTACAATATTTACTAGTGAACAAATTTATTCGATCATCGTTCAAGGCGCAAGACGGTGCTTTGGTGGTGGATCCATATTTGCAGGCCGAATTACTAGCAAACGTCTTCACTTCAAACTCGACCTTAGTTGTCTGCGATGGAGTTACACCTCCGAGAATTCCGTATTGTGGTTCCAAAATGGATCCGCAGAAAATTGCCTTCAGGGACCTGAAGTCAATGGACGTAAATAAGTACATCGGACCTGACGGAATTCCCGTTCGAATATTGAAGGAGTTTGCCAGCGACTTGTCTTCAATGTTAAATAAAATTTTTGTCCTTTCTTATAAGCAAAGTAAATACCTGAACACCCGTAGGAGTGCGATGGTGCAACCGGTCCTTAAACGTGGTTGTGATAAAACTGACCCCTCCAATTATTCGCCAATAGCACTTGTGTCAGCCGTGACTAAAGTTTTTGAGAAATGCAATAACGAACAACTGGTGAATTATCTTGAGATTAGTAAAATAATTTCAGATAAACAATATGGCCGCGGCCGCTCCACAACCGATCTCTTGACGTATGTTGCAAACAAATGGAATCTCACCCTTGAGCACCATGGAGAAGCCTTTGCAATCGCTTGGATCGATATATCCAAGGATTTTGACAAGCTTTGGCATGATATTTTCATTTGTACATTGTGACACACTTGGATTCGATGACCATTAAGTGGATAAAAAGCTTTCTCAAAAGATCAACGTTGTGCTAAATAAGAGATCATCAACGACACACTTCCCAAATGCTGGAGTCCCTCAGGGATCAGTTTTGTCACCAACTTTGGTTTTGTTATTATCGACTTGTTGGATAGCACTGTGAACCCTACCCACACTTTTACTGATGATGCAACATTGCACTCTTATATTTTTTTCGAGGTCGACTCCTTCAGAGTTAAACGGTAAACGACTGGAAGTTGTCACTTCACTCAATTTCGATTTGAGTACAATTTTGAGTGGGGAGTAAAAATATGTATACGTTCTTGCGTAAAAGAAGTCGCAACAAATACACTTTCCGTTGGAGTATAAAATGCACAAATTTTAGGCAGATTATCAACCTTTACTTGAAGGATCGCGCGTTGGGTGCAGGGGCTCTTACAGTTACCAGGAGCTAGAACAGTCTAAAAATCCAATCTGCACAGGTTGGGAACAGATTTACTAGAGTGCATATAACTTAAATTCGTAGAAGAGCTTAACGGCAGGCTTTAGGATAGATGAGGTACCAAAGCAATATTCGACCGAAACTATCGCTAAAAATTTGCTGCCAGATAACATCCCGAATTTGGTACACATGCCATTAACATTGTTAAAATAATGGCCGGACGAAACTCAAAAAGGTTAATTGGTACATTTTTTGACAAGCACAAGACTCATGAAGAATTCTCTTGAGTAATGAAGTTCTACAAACAGACGAATGAATGGAGGTGATGTAGTGGTCGAAGATCCCAGGCAGATTTACAATGCAAACCCATTTCGGTATTCAAGTGTGAGCGATAGTTGCGTCAAATTGCGGAATGACTTTATATAGGATTATCCGACAGTTGATGACAGCTAATTGGTGAAAACTCTATATAAGGCGCAATAAAAAGGTGGTAAGGCAAATATTGTACGGCGGATATGTGTCTAACAATATTTGTTAAACACTATATAGAAGACTACTTTTGTGCCAGGATCATCTTATAACATGTCAAGACGAGAGTGTTACAGCGAAGTCCACTATCACAAGTGGTGTTCTATATAAAACATCGCGTTAGGCCTTTGCTGAGGAACATAATCTATTTGACGAGCTCCGAAAAGACTTACCACAATAGGTTAACCGAATCTGTAACAAAATGATACTTCTGTGGATCCCATACGGTAGTGGTACAGATCGATTATAAGTTTGGTTCTTCACTTTAAACTTTGAATGTAAATGAGTTTGCAGGTACCCGACTAACTATACCAGATGATCAAAAAACTTCCAGAATTTATTCAGAAAATTCATGTTTATTTATCTAAATCTATATTGTCATCTAATCCTCATCGACTACAACACACTTATGTCAGCGCTTGATCCAATCCTCGAAACATTAATTATATTCGGTTTACGGTATTTCCATCAGTACTTCCCGCGATTTTTCCATTATTTTCTATCGGATGCTGAAACTCGTTCCTCGTACTGGTTTTTTAACTCGAGTGAACAGAAAGAAGTCACATGTGCAATATGCAGGGAGCGAAATCAGGTGAATTCGGTGGGATGGTATTTGTTGCATTTATCTCCAAAAATTACGAATAATCATGGCATTGTGCGTCGGTGCAAAATCCACGAGTTTTCTACCCACAATTCTAGTCTCTTTCGGCGAATTGCTTCACGCAAACGTTTCATAACGCCCAAATGGTGCCGAAAAAATGGTCGAACAATTAGCCGAAAAGAAAATGGAACTGGAAGATAAAGTCAAACTGCTCGAAAATGAGGTGGTCGAACTTGTAGTTCTCGAAGAAGTTGGTTGAATCAAAACACGAATTGGAAATGGATTTACGAGAAGCAGTGCGTGAAATGGGTGCCCTATTAGAAACGAATTTAGATCGTGACTCGACAATTATGAAGGTCCGCGAATTAGTACAACGTTTGAATGAGCAAGTACAAAAAGCTCGAGAAACAGTCAATACTGAAATTTTGAAATCGGATCGTCGAGATAAGGATATCACCGAGACGATCAATTTCAAACAAATGTACGCCAAAACAAAGTTTTAGTTACATTAGTTACGACAAATTGAACTTACGCAAGCCAATGAACATGTTAAGCTATTATCCGCCTACATGCCAGATACATTCATGAATCGTGGTGAAGATCATGATGCAATACTTATTATTCTCCTAATATCACGATTAGTATTCAAATCTGGAATTATAGTGACTCAAGCTCGTGAACGATTCCCGGCCATAACAAGCATTGATAAGACGGCTGTGGTGCAAGGCCATGTTGAAAATTAATTTCAATTAAGATCACGTTTATTGCACTATGTATAGTTTGAATACATGCAAACCGGAATTGTTGTTGAACGGGAGGATCATTAGTCGAGATGATGGCACAAGAAAAAATCATAGATAGTATTGTAGAGCTGCTCAAGGCAAATCAATTAGATGAAAATAGTTCGTTGGACAATTTGGAAAAGTGTGTTACGTTCTTCAATGCAATTTATTCAGTACTATTGCATGGCGAGGAATTGGTCAATGAAACACAGTTAGTACGCGATTCAATTGCATCGATTGGAGCCGCCAGTGATTCATTGACCACAAACGCCTCAATTATCCAAGCCCTCATCCAGGGTGGATGAATTTATCGCAAAAGACCATTTTGAACCTAAAACAGACAGCCGAAAATTTAGGAAAAGCTATGAATGTTTTAAATCTTGGATCAGAACAAATATTACAGCTTGTTGCGCTCGAAATCGATTTAGATACCTCAGTGTCACATAATCAAAACGATCATGAAATTAATACGGAAAAATTACAGCGAAAGATTGACGAGGTGACACAATTACTTAAGAAAAAGAAAAAAGATTTCGAAGAAACGATGGATCATCTACAGAGCGATATCGATTCGCTCGAAAGTGAACGCGGTGCACTTCGCGAAAAATTAAAATCGCACGGCAGTAAAAAAGGTGATCTCAAATCAACAATAGCATTTGTAAAGATGAACGTGCCGAACGTATACGCCTTCAATCGATTCAATATCAAAATATCCTAAACGAAATGGAACCAATTTATGTTCCAAAAGCAAAGGATAATCGTTTCGTTGAACTCGAAAAAAGTTTAGCCGATATACAATACAAATATGTGATGTCGCTCGTTAAAGGGGCCAAAGTACTAGCCGCCTGTTCAAAACAGACTAATTTGCAGAAAATATTCTACGATCACAAACTGCAACAAAAATTGCAACAGAAATTATGAAAGAATATCTACAACGAAAACCGTATCGATCGGTAAAGAGCGATTTTACAAGCTTTCGAGGAACTGTCGAAAGCGTTGCGGGCATAAAAACAGAATTGAATTATTAAAAATTATATTTATTTAGTATTATACACAATTATATCTATATATAAAAATAAAAAAAAATACTCTTTGTTTATGGTCTGGCCTCTTGGCGAAAATTCATAACCATATCCATGAAAACCGTGAGGATTGTCTTTTTTTTTGGTCTCGGCTCATTTGGTGAGCGCCATTCACTTGCTTAATGTCTGGATTGCGTGTTGTACTCATAAACCCACGTCTCATCTCCAGTAATGATCCTTTTGATGAATGTGGGATCGGATTCAGCCACGCAAATCATGCCGTTTGTGACGTCAACACGGTCTCTTTTTTGCATGAAATTGAGATCTTTTGGCACCAATTTTGCTGCTATACGACAGAAACCCAAATCATTAACCAAAATGTCTTGGATGGATCCATAGGCAAACTTCAAGTACACTCCGCTATCTCTCTGATGGTTAATTTGCGGGTTAACATGGTTAACATTTCCAACGTTCGCGCACCATTAAATCCGTTTTTTACGCAAAACAAAAAAAACGGAACTCAAATCGGAACGATGGGAGCGCCACACTGTAGTTATTCCGGGAACTTTTTGATCAAGGAAATATATAGCTGTCACAATTTTTGACATGATATGGTTCCATCTGAGATTACTAGCTGCTCCAACATTTACTGTCGTACTGAAGAAGTAGAAAACTGTAAGTATATATTTTTGCCGTGGTGTGTTGTAGTTGTGAGTGTTTGAATTAAATTTGATTGAAGCTTTTTGTGAAGCTCCTTTGTAAACCTTTATGAGTTGTTCTTAAACTTTTTTTGTTCCCATGTTTTTGCTTCCGATCAGATATCGTTCTTACATTCCGTGTCAGTCGTTTGATAACCTTCCAATTTGGTAGTTTTTGTGTGGTATCATTATACCATGCCCGAGTCCATGGCCCCCAACAGCACCTAGTTACACTCGAGAAGTGAGGTTTTAAAACGATTATGAGGATTCAGAGAGCTTTTAATGCTAAACGATGGAAGGAGAGAGCAGCACATCGGGAGAATATTCTCGCCTACCTCAATTGTTTGACATACGTTATTGTAAGTTATGCTGCCGATGGAGCCACAATTCGGCGCCTATACGATTGATTACCCATAATTTGTTAGTGTGCCGAAACTATCCTGAATAATTTATATTTACGAAACGGTAAAATAACTAAATTATAGTTAAACATAGACAATTTATTGTAATATTTTCGTTTTATGCAAAAACTATAGTCAAATAGAGTAAATATTCGAAACAATAACAGAACGCAGATCTAAAAATATAAAATCGAAATAAATAAATAAATTTATCTCTCTTAGATCAGCGAAGTTTTTCCTTTTTCGGTTCGTTTTCTATACACATAAGTTGTGTGTGTTGTTATTACTGTGGCGTCGCGAAGACGCAACATCTATAATGGATTTGTCAAATTGGCGCCCTTTTGTTGCTTTCCCCTCGCCTCGTCGTTCGCCGCACACACACAACATAACACGATTACGCGGAAAAGCAACAAAGCTTTTTTGTTTGTTGGACGATAAGACTCTCATCATTTTCTCATTCTCTCAATCTCGTTCGGTTCATCTGGTTTTCCTCGATTGGTTTAGAGGTTATCAGCATACAAACACATATACATGTATATATTGTCTACGTATATTGTACATAGCGACATTATATATGGATTTTCGATTCGAAACACTCAAATTTATCGAATTATATCCTCGAAATATGCAATTCACTTTGATTCGTTTCAGCATTTTTAATGAACTTGTGCGTGACTAAATTCGATTTTAATTGTTCCGATGGATGGCTGCTCCTCAGCTTGCGATCAGAATTGAAGGTCATCTGACATGTATTTTGTATGCGTATAAGCCGAATAAGACGGTATATGGTAGAAAGGTTAATTGTAGGATATTTCCCGCATAAAAAACGATCGAATTTTTAATGTTATGTAAATTTATGGTTCTCTATTGTTGTCTATGGTCTATATGAAAAATAAATATGTTTGTTTACATGTGGCAAATATACGAGTATATATGTGTTTACGTCACTCGATTTGGATTTATGATTTTTAGAAAATTTATGCTGGAAAAAATCAATATATGTGTGGACATCATACATGAATAAAGTCAAACACCTAATTAACTTCGTTGAGTCATGGCAACTGGGATTATCAATGCAGCGATCACGATATGGCAAGAGCACGAATACGAGCAAATAGAACAAATTGCTTCAGGATATATTCGATTCTGGCCGAATGGCACAGGTATGAGATGGTCACATAATGGTGTAAGATCCAAATAGAAAGTCACTCCAAGATTAGTCACCAATTCAACTCGATCAATTGTCATATCATATACTTAAAATACTGATGCAGTGATAAAGGTCGAACTCTATAAAATGAAAGAGGCGTAACAGTCTTGCGAATTTTAAACAGCCGACTACCTTGACGTTTTCCGTATGTTGCTTGGAACAATTGAGAATGCGAGTCATGTGTATGAAGAGTGCCGATTAGAATCGAGTGATCGATTTTGGCAAAGGCAATCATACTATGGAGATGATGCAGCAATACACAAATGTTGCTCAGACATGGAAAACACAATATCTAATGTTTGTGTCAAAGTCATTTCGTTTATCCGATTTTAATAAGGAAATGCATTTGCAAATATGAGCGGAAGGTTGAGTAGAGCAGTTCTAAAAGGTTATAAGGGAAGAAACTCTGACTACCTTCAGTTTAGTGTTAATAAAATGCCAAAACCATCGTGTATTGGAAGACAACTCAACTTCTATCTGTAATAATTGTACGGACATTATTGAGACGATTTTCAGTACGTATGCTTAACGACATTGAATAAATGACGTTTGAATGAATATACTGTTTGACGAAGGTTAGATAAGGTTGAGTGGCTACTACAGCACACTTAGACCGGCGACGGTACGTTGTGATACCACAGGATCTAACCTCTCTATATTACCTTTATGAGAACAAGTTTGAGCTACTTATGTTACGTGATAAATCTCGCACTTTAGAGTTTTCGAGATCAGAGAAGAAGTCCATTAAGAACTTACCCAAATATTTATGTCTTTTGTGTATCAAAGCCGGGTTTGAACATACGAGGTGGACTATCGTCTCTTCCTTCTCATGGTCCATATAGCTTTTGTAAAAGTCATTTGCTACTAGTCTTAGCCTCCTCACATGTTCTCCAAGTAGGCAGTGTCCTGTGAGGGACTTCGTAGGGAGATCAGTGTCTTTGAGCGTTTCAAGTCCAGCTTTGGCCAGACTTGCCTTTGCTACACTACATGACAGGGTGTTCGTTGACGAGTGCTTAAATGGGCCTCCTCAACTTTGCCCTTTCCGGTAGCAGTTGGAGAGTTGTACCCTGCCTCGCAAGTTCGTCCGCTCTGCAGTTCCCATGACGTCCGAGTGACCGCGAACCCAGACTATCTGAATGTTGAAATGCTCACTCATCTCATTCAGAGACAAGTGGCAACCCAACGCCACTCTAGACGTCTGAAAAACCGAATCCAGTGAATTGATTGTCGACGAAACCGAACGGGTGATTTCTTAAGAGCTTTCGGATTTGATTTAAAAAACAAATAAAACTTAGAGAAATGTATGAACCATTTTAGGCTACGCCTTTAATGGTTCATACGATGGGTCCAATTTTGGCATACTCTCTCCAACATATCGGCCGGTATCTCACAAATAAATTATTCAATATTGGCTTCCAGAGCGTCAACCGTTGAGAGCTTGTTGCTATAGACATGAGCCTTAACATAACCTCACAAATAGTATAAAGGCGTTAAATCGTACGATCTATAGGCGACCAATTGATCGGCCCCAAACGTAAAATCAACTGTTCACCGAACCCGCCTCTCAATTGGGTAATTGTTTCCCGTGCTGTGTGGCATGTGGAACCGCCTTGTTGAAACCACATGTCAGCCAAATGTCCTGCTCTTCGAAACCACATGTCCTGCTCTTTGATTTTGGATAAAAAAAACTTTTCTGCCTTTGTCGTCTTTGAAAAAGTATGGTCCAATGATGCCACATAAGCGACACCAAACAGTGCATTTTTAGAGATGTATTGGCAGTTATTGCAACGCTTCTGCTTCGTCTTCACCCCAAACACGGCAATTTTGCTTGTTCACGTATCCATTCAGACACAAATGCGCTTCGTCGCTGAACACAATTTGCCAGCGCCCATTTACCGAAAGTTACGCTTTGTGTGTAGATCGTGGGGTTTCAATTCTTGCTCCAGCTGTATTTTAAAACGTTTTACACCCAAATCTTTTAGGAACATTTTCACTTAGACGAGTAAAAGAACCCCATTTGCTGCGAACGGCGCCAAATCGATAATTCACGGTCAGCTACAACACTGGCTGATATAGCTATGATATTTTCCTCTGTCCGCACTCTACGTAAGCGGGTTGGTAGTTTAATGTCCAATAATGTAAATTTGGTGTGAAATTAAGTCACATGATTCCGAATAGCCGCTTCAGAAGTTCGCCCAAACTGACCATCAAATGGAAGAAGGGCACGATGCACTTCCTCTATCGAGCATGAATTTTGATAATAATTTGCAAGCGTTGTTCGTTTGTTAGTCGATTCATGGTTGTTACACAAAAACGGCTGAAGAAAGTTGCTAAAAAATCACTTGCTATAAGCTCTCCATAATATGAACTGCATCTAAACTGAAACCTTTTAAACCGTTTAATACGTATAGGGGGCCAAGTGATAAAAAATAGTGAGCGCCCACTGATAGATAACCCATTGCTAAGATTTATGGTATTTAGTATCAGATCAAACAGAACTGGGTCGAAATGAAAATAGATTTATAATAAAAATACAGTAATCCGATCGACAATAGCAAACTGTTAGTAGTAGCACCTATAGATTACTTAGAATTGATAAGCTTATCTTAACATGTTTTCTTATCTTATCGAGAAAACATTTATTTCTGTGTGTATAATTGTTCGGCAAACCATATAACAAAATTAACATGTGTGTACCCTTTAGGATTGAAACCTCTTCAGATGTACACAAACCCACCAATCAATAAGTATACGACGTGTAGATAACAGAAAACGAAAACACGAGTGTGCGTCAACATCCGTTCACTTGAAATCATTATCGTTCACAAGAAATGAACATCAGCTAATATTCAAGAATTGAAGACAGTTATCTCTTCTCGCTTAGCTGAACGGGCAAATTATTGATTTGAAGCATTTAATACTTCGGCGATTAAGTGAATCAGCAAAATGGTCGAATTTGGAGAACCGAAGAGCCGATATGTTCGACATAACAATTTTGAAGACAATACATATTTGAGAAGCCAATATGGCTCCATGGCATGATAGGGTCATTTTAGGAAGTGCGGTTTCACGAAGTTAAACTATACATATCCTTTAGGGTCCATCAAGTAAAAATGTTATGCTAATTATCCAGAGACGATTGAGGTTTCTATACATAAACGTACCAAGTAGGAACACGAATCATACAGTTTCAGAGGTAAAGGTACAATAAGCTGACTGGAATACTATATTATAGTTCCTTTTACACTACTTGATGAGAATCGAGTGGTCCATTTTGTCAACATCTTCTACCCAGTCAAAATCAATCATCAAAAAATATCAAGAGTTTTTATAACCTCAATAACTGTATTGCTCCCTCACATTTAAGCTATAATACGACATAAAGTCTGGTAAAACTTATTGTACAGTTCAAAGTATAGTTAAAAACGTTCAAGTCCCTAATGTTGTTAAAGCAAACTAGAAAAGTTGTCCGTGATGTGACAGTTCTGTAGGATTAGTTTGTTGGTCACTTTGTGCTCATAATCGATTGTACTGTGTGAACTTTATGTTACAATCTCATCCATAACCTTAAATTCAATGCCTATATCAGATTAAGACTCAATATTTGAATGTGTATTAAGTTACTTTTCAAGATTCAGTTTGGCCAGAACTGGTTCTCCCTTACTTTTCGTAGGCCCTGAACCAGTTGCTCCTTTACCTCTTCACATAGTGAAACAAACAATCAAAACCGTTACCCTATCGAATCTAAAGCGTACGTGGTCAACTATTAAGGCAAAATACTTTGTTAACCCGAAGCTGACCAAAAACGTTCTTTCATTGAAAAAGGACAACTTGAGAATGTTTTTTCTATTTACTTACTGGCCATGGCCGCTTCAAAAGTCATCTTCATCGCATGGAACTTGCCAGTGATGCCGTACGCGACGAATGCCTTCAGGATGTTGATGACAGCCTACACTTCATCAGCAGCTGTCCGGCTTTCATTACCGCATTAGATCGCTTGGGTTCAACTTCAGGAAAATTCCTGTATATCAACTATCTTGCCTGCCCTGGTTCAAACACCTTCAGTTTACTAAAGTTGCGAAACGAACCTGTGCGTCTTGATGGAATCCTAGGTTTGTGGCATTTTGTGCGGAACCTTTAAGGGTTCCAGTCAACTTTAATAATATTAGGATAAAAACCCATTTTACAATAATTTATAATTTGATGAGTCATAATGTTGGCTGAAATCAGGTTGACCTTTTTAATGACATAAGTCGTACTCTCGACACGAAACTGAGACCGAACATGTGGCAAAATGTATGTATTGTGCGATCGTTGATGATCTCTGGCAAGTACACATTTGTCTTGAAATGAAGCTATTCTTTACAAGTCGCCCAAACAAATTTGTAGATATAAAAAACTTGAATGGTGGAAGATTAAGGGCTTAAGAGAATAACAAGTAAAAAAATAGCAATTGAGCAAATCAGCTACAGGATTGCATCATACCTTAAAACGGTCAACTATACCATTCAGGGTCATGTGTTTTCATCGATGTGATCCACAAATGCCGTTTACATTTTGCTGAGCTACATTAAGTAGGCCAAATACAGACCACAGAGCTTATTTGATTAGCATGTCAAACAACAGTTTTGGAAGGATCACTACCAATGCAGTAATTTGTGATCAATGATTATACTCCCAACCGTCTTTCCAGTATAAAACTGACAACAAACGGTAACAGCATATTCCAATTGCGACCACACGTATGAAAAGTACAGAACCTTTATTTTCTCCAGGTTATGAATATCTCCCGGTCATCATTTAATAAAACCCCACATGGAATTAGATCAAGCAATACTGATCATATTTTACACGAAAATAACACCGAGGTCTATGATCCCAGACACTCGCTTTAGTGGCATATTGTTTATTTCGTAATGGTTTAACACTGGATTCAATTTGCGTTGTAATGATAAAGTCTTACAGTGATTGATGTTAAGGTTAAGAAGATTTGACTCACTTTAATTCGCTCTTGGAGATTCTCGGCATCGCTTAAGTTCTCGACATTTCTGTATGTTTTTAAGTCGTCAGCAAATATTAAAATTTTTGAATGTAGAATTACTTCAGTGAACAAGAGAGAAACCCTGAAACTACCTTAAGTAATATTTAAACCATGCAACAATTTATTTGAGCACCCAAATGAGTATAACCGTTCTAGTGCTTTACAGTGGCTAATAGCCCTAGTATTTATCTACCTTGATAAACCAGAGAAAATTGAACACCTGGTGTCGTTTCATTGATATTAAAAATATATTTCTTTCGTTTATTATGATTTAAACTTGTGTAACTCTATAACAAAACCCTTTACATCTATGAGTTGGAAACAAAATGCCAAGCTTTATAGTTGGTTCGGTAAAATCAGTTAAGTACTCGAGCTATAAATAGATTGTTTGATCTAACATTTCAGTATGGAATGTTGTCATCCCAACTTTAAGGGTGAGAGTTTTCTACTCTTTTATAGAATAAGCCGAGATAGGTTATATCGTACTAAACGTATAGTAAGTTCAATCCAATAATTTGGTCGACACTTCTTCAATGTGACAAAATTTAGACATATTTATAACGATCATCGAACGATCTTTATAATGATCATCGGAGCGATCATCAATCCATTAAATACAATTTTACACTTAAAGAACATTGAATAGTTCTTGTCACTACAATGCATGTCACAGAATACACCGCATAGTAAATATAGCTCACTCTAGTAGAAACATATAATGTACGTAAGAAAGGGGACTGAATTGATGTTTTTGCCTTACAAAATTTCGAAAGCTAAGAGCTTCGAGGAAAGCAAATATCATAAGCTTAGAAATCGCTTCAATCTGGGGTAAAAGTATTTCCAAAATTTACGTCCATTATATAATTATGATATTGACAATTTTAGTGAGAGATGGTCTATAGAGGCTTAACTGATTTATAGCAGACGCTTGCTAACTATAATGTTTCCAAATATTTTATGTTCGTACTGGACTTTGTCTTATCCGAAAGCACACTGTATCTATCATTCTGTAATCAGATTAAATTATTAATGTATAGGCAGTGTAAAATATGCAATAAGCCGAGTTTCAAAAAAGCCTCTTTCGACAATGTCATTGATGCTTCGTTTCATATAGTCCTGCAAATGTGCTAAATTCAGTACGTTAACAATTAATTTAATTGCAATCTTTAATGTTAAACTCTGAAGTCTCTTTGGAACTCAAAGACGACTGAATGTATGCATGGCACAATAATACTCGTAGAGGAGATTATTTATTGTAGATTTTAGAACTATCAAAAGCAGATAAACTGTTAAGATTGTTACTATGATACTCTGATGAGTTCGAACGTCATATATACCTGCTAGTTTAATCCCTTAAATTGGTGCATATTCTCTTGGTATAAACAAACCACAAATTCGACTGTTTTACTATGGAATGTTTTGAGGGAAACCTAGCTTTTGACATTTTTATATACTTCATAATGTATATTTTATGAAATTTCTATAAGAACATCGAGTCTAAAAATAAAATCTTGGTTAAATTACACATTGATCAGGAGGAAAATTATGTTGGCCAATTTTTTTCAAATAATCTAGCTATAAGTATAAATGAATAGCTAAATTTCAGCTATTAGAGGCAAAATGAAATCTACAATAACACCTGGTAGCATTTATTCGGAACGTTGTGATTCAAACTATCTAGATTACGATTTTATTTATTTTCTTATTGACAAAGAATAATGGTCCTGAATCGTTATGCCGCTTACAAGCATATATTGGCGGTAGGAACGGATGGTTAAATTTTAAGGGCCGACGTTGAATGTAAACCACACCTAAACGTCAAGTTTTTTTCTGCATTTAATTTGACATTTCTCAATTTTCAGACTAACTCAATTTGAACCAAATGGGCGTTCAAATCAAAATGATGCATATCGAGCACATTCTGATTTTTTTGGGTAAATTTAATCGTTTAAATGTGCGTACAATCGAAAAAATCGTGCAAAAATTTGAGCAAATCGGATCTGTAGGAGATTTTAAAACACCAACGCTCGTACAGCTCGTAATGCATAAAATATTGCTGCTGTTCGCAATAGTGTGGCTGAAGAGCCGTCCACCTCAACTCGTCGTCGAGCCCAACAATTTCACCTCTCACGCTCGTTGTTGATGAACATTATAAGATGCAATTGACTCAAGAACTAAAGCCTCTTGACCATTCCAAACGTCGCCAATGGTCAGAATGGTGGCAAGAAATGGCAATAGTGGATGATCAATTTTCGAAGAAAATCATCTTCATTGATGAGGCACATTTTCGCCTCAGTGGATTCGTTAATAAGCAAAATTGGCGCATTTGGGCGAATCATAATCCAATAGTGATTGTTGAAAAACAAATACACCCACAAAGAGTGACTGTTTGGTGTGGTTTATAGGCTAGCGGCATCATCGGGTTTTTCAAAATGAGGCCGGTCAGGCAGTTACTATGAATGGTGTTCGCAATCGTGATAACGAACTTTTTATGGCCCGAATTGGAAGATATGGATGTGGACGATATGTGGTTTCAACAGAAAGGTGCTCTTTTGCGCGACATATTCAATGGCTATGTTATCTCACGTGGTGGCGATGTCAATTGGCCGCCAATATCATGTGATTTGACACCGTTGGACTTCTTTCTTTGGAACTATTTGAAAGAAAATGTATACTTCGATAATTCAACAGCTAAAAGATGAGATAATTCGCCACATTAACGGCATAAGAACCTCAATTATGCCTAAGCGTCATCGAAAATTTGGACCTTCGGGTGGAGGTGTGCCGCCGAGGTCGCTATTTTGTTCCATACATAATTGAACCATACCAAATTATCATAATAAAAAGAATTGACAGTAATTTCCTAAATAATTTGTGTTTTATTCAAAATCAATATCGGCCCTTAAAATTTAACCACCCTTTATATTAACATTTACTAACAAAATAACGCGTTTTTTAACTCTGTCAAATACTTTATCTAAAGAAGTATACGAATCTTATCAACTATCGAAAAAAATATCTTTTTATAAGGAATCTAATTTACGGGAACTCTTAGGCGCAGAAAATATTTTGAAACGGTCGACAATAAATTACTGCTGTGTAAATTGGAGTGGTTTAGCGAACAAATTATTTCTTTCTTTATAAATGATCCGCATATGGGTCGGTTTTCGATTTCATTACTTTTCTTCATAAATAAAAATTTTCACCTTCACTTAAGCAGACATCAAGTCGTCGTTGCTTTATGATTTAGCATTGATTTACTCAGGTAACCCTTGGTAAATTTAGTGTACACCATGTCAACTTTAGCAAAAGTTCAAATAATTTGTAGAGATGAAATTGACGTTATACCTGTATAACATGATGCATCACTTCTATCTTCAATTGTTTAGAAAACTGTCCCCCTATTTGGCCAGGACCGCAACCATCGTCGCCGGATGTTTTCAGAGCTTTGGTTTTGTCGTCTATTGTGATATTGTAATTGAAATCAAAGGACGACTCAAGGCATCCGGAGCTTTTATGTGATCGAAACCAATGGAGTAACATATGTTGCCACGGTATTGGCCAAAAATATCCTGCAGATCCTTTTTTACTAAAAAGATCAAAATATTAAATAAATAGTAATTTAGGTTAAACCGAGATACTTCCAGTCACTTCCGGTGTGGTTTGGTCTATTTTATATATATGTCGAATGGTGTTTCTAAAAATGTCAATTTATATCGTCAAATTTATTAATCAACATTATGTCATAAAACTTTTTTCCGTCCCATAAATTGTATTTAGGTCAAAATTCATAACCTCAATAACTTTATCGCTCCCTCACATTTGATTCGAAATGTTTATACCGTAAGCCCTTACAAATATTTAATTAATTCAATTTTCCCATTTTTTAACTCGATTAAATAGATTTTCCATTTTCTCGTTGCCACTTGTTCGTGTTCGGTATTTTGATAAATTATAACCGATAAGAGGTTGCCACCCGCTATATATGATGCCTGCTCGCCGATAAATTCTCTTAAAATTTAATTAATTTTTCAATAGTGGTGTATGTAGATGCGGGATGCGGTAAGGGCTGCTAAAACTATAACTACAGACTACTGAATACATACATAAACATGTCTAATCGATAGTCGACCCTTATCAAAATATTCCAACCAGCAAAAAAAAACTTAATAATTACGATTAATTTGGCGTCAGTGCTTTCTGTGCATGTATAGTTCAAAACATTTGGTTGTGCTTTCTGCTGTTTAGTTTTTGTTTAAAGTTTTGATGCCTAGTGAATTTATAAAGAGGCAACTTAAAACCAAATCTTAGAGCGTATATAATACTTAAAATTGATTTTTATCCGAAGATGATACAGATGAGATTTTATAAGGGAGTAAAACTGTCGCATTATTATTTTCTACATTGTTATGTTCGACTCATGTTTATCGTCGTTACGTGACATCGAGAAAAACGTATATATGAATCGTATAGCGCAATGATCCATCCCAAATGGCAAATATACATTTGTACACTAACCTTATCGCGCGTATACACTTCAACGCAATGACCTTAAACTAAAAATCAATATTAGTTACTTATATGTTTGTGTACACGTTATAAGGTGTAACATTATATATCAACTACCTGATTTGAGATAGTAAATATTTAACATATAATTAAGTTTTATTCAGCTCTTATCGTCGTTTGTGTGTTCTAAAATCCAAAATCACAGAAATTAAGTCAAGGTATTTCTTATATATAATATAGTGTTTAGTCTATCAAATAAATATTTACTTGACGGTTGTCAAAAACTGTCTTTCATCTAAGTGATTACATGTACGATTATGCTCTATAAGCTAAACGGTATATCCACGCTACAAAAATACTTTTTATCGCATACACACACATTCATTTATAGATAAGACAAGCAAATAATATACCAATTATTATAAATATCAATAATTGTGTATAGTCAATTGATAATAGTTTATTGACTGTGTGGTTTTTAGTGAGCGATTCATACACCGTACTACACAATAATATATAATCGTCTAAAGCAATCTACAATTTGAATTGACTCCGTTTCACGGAAAGTTTATTCAAAGACTGACGGAATTGATCAACATTGGTCTGTTGTCTCGTCGATATTTGGCAATTCTCTCGAACATCCTTGCGACCTCTATACTAGTACTAATTTGCACGTGAATCTCAGCCAAATGCTTACATTAGTCAAAAAGTTATCTTCAGAAATGTATGTCATACCCAAATAACGTTCGACTACATTTGTAAAAATTCTGATTCAATCACAAAACTGTTGTCTCGCCTTGTATACGACTTTCAAAACAACACTTTGGTTTATGACTCCAAGTCGAACATGATAGAGATTCTCACGTCGCTGAGACGTTCGTTTAAATAAAAGTATCAGATTTCGACTAAATACAATAGATCTACCTTCTTCATTTTTTCATGATTGTCGGGTATAGTCGATAACCTCAGAGAAAACATTTTATAGGCCTTTAAGGTCAACATCAGCTCTTGTACTCCCTTTTCATGAAACACTTGTGCTTATTGTTGAAAAACTGACTCAATTGACCAACCCTCTTTACTTTATATATATATATATATATATATATATATATATATATATATATATATATATATATATATATATATATATATATATATATAAATATATATATATATATATATATATATATATATATATATACATATATATATATATATATACATATATATATATATATATATATATATATATATATATATATATATATATATATATATATATATATATATATATACATTTAAGTATGAAACTCGATTTATTTTGCATGACCACCGCGTGCACATTTTACGAAGTCCAATCTTTGAACCCAATTTTCAACCACTCTTTCGAATAAATCGGCCAAAATGACTTCACATAACCCCAAAGAAAATAATCTAGAGGTGTCAAACCACACGAGCGCGGCGGCCACTGGACGGGCCCATTTCGCGAAATAACACGCTCATCGAACCTAGTCTTCAATAACGCGATTGTATCGTGTGCTGTGGTGCATGTGGCCCCGTCCTGTTGAAACCACATGTCGTCCAAGTCCATTACATTCAATTGCGGCCAAAAAAAATCGTTTATCATATCGCGGTATTAATTTCCATTAACAGTAACGTGACGATCGTTATCGTCGATGAAAAAATATGGCCCAATGACGCCGCCTGCATGTAATCCGCACCAAACAGTGACTTTTTCGGGATGCAACGGTGATTCATGAATCACGTGTGGGTTGCTTCCTGCCCAGTAACGCATGCTTGTTTACAAATCCATTTAGCCAAAAGTAAGCCTCATCGGTGAAGATGATTTTTCGGTGAAAATCTGCATCATTTCGATTTGCGCTTGAGCCCAATTCACGAATCGGCGTCGCTTCAAATGGTCAAACAGCTTTAGTTGTTGTGTCAGCTTGATCTTATACGGATGTAGGCCAAGATCTTTACGTAAAATTCGCTACAATGATGACACAGAAATGCCCAATTGCTGCGAACGTCGTGTGATTATTTTGATAAAAAATATGCACGATTTGCAATCGCTGTTCACGTGTGTAGCGGTCCATGATGAAATGTATACTAATGAAGTTTCCAAATAACAAAAGAACAATAAAAAATATGGCGTCGTTCACCGTCCCTATCGGAAAAAAGTTGAAGCGCACCTGTTGAAACACCTATATATATATATATATATATATATATATATATATATATATATATATATATATATATATATATATATATATATATATATATGTATATATGTATATATATATATATAATATATATATATATATATATATATATATATATATATATATATATATATATATATATATTTATATATATATGTATATATATATATATATATATATATATATATATATATATATCGAGACAGTATTATGTAGTGAAATGCAAGTAGAAGACCAGGCTAGTACATCCGGGTGAAAGTCAGAAATATATAGCGGAAATAGGAGAAGGCAATGATGAGATGATTAAGAGATCAAACAGGACAAGTAGATCGCCGATACACCATGCCTCGCGCTTCCAGAGATAGCCAAGTGGGGCGGAAATAAGCGGAGTTTTGAAACAGTGGAGATGGACAAAGCAGAACTTATAGGAATAATCGAGCAGATAGAAAAGGAGCCAACTAATCCGACGGCCAAAAATCAAATCAAAGACTCAGTGTCAAAAGCCGACTACAGGCCGACTTCAGGCGCTAAAGATACATAGCAGAGCAGGATGCTTTCGGCAATAACACCGAACGAAAGCAAAGAAATTGTTGCCGAGAAATGACCGCAAAATGTGTTTCGAGCGACTGTAATGAGCCGCAATAGCTTTATACGGTATAAACCCATGTTACCCTAAATACCAAGATCTTTTTAAATTTATAGAGCAGGTTCCAGGACTTCGGTGTTTGCTGGATCACCAATGCTTTAAAGTGTTAGAAGTGGCAGTCATACAAAGCCCCGATATAGTTGTTCTGGAAGGAGAACCAAGAACCGAAAAGGAAGTCCGAAACTCGTGGGATACGTGAATCAACAGAGCGACGGCACTATTCTAGAGGAACAGTGCATCGAAATGGCAAAGAAAATGAGTAACTCCACCCGAGATATGAAGGATATCAGCGTTGTCTCAATCTCTCTTAAGATGCCAAAACTGAGGAAAATATTAGAGTGCTGTTTTATCGACAGTGGGACAAATGTAATCTGCTGTATAGGAGAGCATCAGTCCTTATAGACTCTGGAGAGTCTTAGCCAAACGCTAACATTCGTCAAAAAGTTATCTTCAGAAACCTGTATATACAGCATAAATGTCATATATTTGGCAACATTTGGCAAAATTATGGTTCAATCACAAAACTTTTGTCTCGCCTTGTATATGACTTTCAAAACAACACTATAGGTTTGTAACTCCAAGTATACAAACATGATAGAGAAACTCACGTCCCTCAGACGACTATATATACAATCGATCTACTTTCTTCATTTTTCATGAAATTTAGGTATATAGACATCAGTGATGCATCATGTTTTTTTGGTTTTATAATCTCTAATCTGTTTTAGGGCTCAAGGCACTCCCTACTTGTTCGCGGTTCGGTTATTTACGTCCTTACTTTTACGCCATTACAGCCAATTCGAAAACATACGGCTATAGGTTCGATTTTCCTAACCATCTGCACATTACATAGCTCCATGCCAGCCTATTGTGTTGACATGCAAGATGGGTCGGCCCATGAGTTCTGCACTCCAACAGGGGCTCAGTTGTGTTCATTCACACCACAGATCGAAACTTCATGGTAAAAAATCCCGAATTGGGATTCAAACCCGGTACCTCCCGCTCCAACTGCCACAGCTTTAACCACTGTGCTATGCAACATGGTTGTCGGCTATAGTCGATAAAAGCTTTTGAATCGTTAAACCTCAGGGAAAGATTTTATAGGCCTTTAAGGTCAACATCAACTCTTGTACTCCCTTTTCTTGTAATACTTGTGCTTATTGTTGAAAAACTGACTCAATTGACCAAACCCTCTTTACTGTGTATGCATACGATCCTGATCTTATTTTGTGGTATAGTGTTACACTTTATCATGACTGAAACGCGTAATGTGCAAAGTTTGCTCAATAAAGTACAACGCATATAGCTTCCATTGGAATCACTGTATATATGTGAGCGTGTCAGTCAAATTGTAGCTCTATAGATCAGTTACAATCTGCGGTAAAACTGACATCATGCAATTTCTCAAAGGGGCAAAGCTTTTTGATGTTTTAAAAAAGGCGTTACGTATCAAGTTATATATATCTCCCTTGGTTGATGATAGAACTAAGAAATTCCCAGTACTCCGTAAACCCATTTAAACCTCACTTTGAATTCAAATACCATGAGGTATTAAGTGTATCCGATAGTTCTGCTATTAACCGAATATTAATGGTCTAGAGTTGTTAAGTCAGGATTTTATTTTCATATCCTTTTGACAGATTACATAATTCTATGTTTCCTGCCTAGTTTTGTAATATGTTTTGGGGCAGATACTCTCTGTTACATTCTACGTTATAACATAATACAGCTGCCTAATATCTCAGTCACGGGCGAATGGCTATATATAATGTATATTGAACAGAAGTTGTAAACTGTGCCCAACATCGATCGTAATTAGATTGATGAAAGTATATGTTTTATACTTTCCACCAATCAAACTTTTGCCACCTCGGATTATTTGGATACAAGGATCAATAAACACAATTTTAGTTTAGACTGAAGCCCAGTTTACTCACTTGTAAAAAACGGAATGACTAGGGTGATGCGGTTCAAGCCGACACAGAAGCATGGAAACTTTCATGATAGATTACAAACTTTGAAATCCAGTGTGTTATTGTTGTTAAATTGCAATACGCAAACCCGTTCCGTCGATTGGTGTATATGTGATTATCGATAGTGTTGAACCAGGGATACTATAGGTATTCAGTCACATCTGGTCTCTATCGGGATTTGAACCAGGAATCTACCACTCCAACTCTGACAGTTTTAAACACTGTGTCAGCAGCCTAGTTCAAATGTACCTATACTTTTCGGGTCTGATGAATAACTTTATTAAAATGTGGTCTTCACGATCAACCGGTGTGGTATTCACGATTTACTAACATGTTATCATTTAAATGTTTCATATCTGACATTAAGTCCATAAACTTATCCATTGATAAACATTTCAGGTTATTAAATATTGTAACACAATGTTAATCGTTGCCATAGTTCAAACGGTTTTATTCTTTTGAGCCTTCTTACTATATATGTTGTCATTGAGAAAGAGCTGCATTGATTCGATGCTCGTGACTAACCGGAGTACATCTTTCTGTTGCATTTTCCAGTTCAGAACATATGTATAGTAAGTTTGTGATTTGAAAGTTAAATCTGTAGAACGCTCATCGAGTCAACGTACACTAGTCCCTGCTCTTATCCTAATATTAATGTTAGAGTTGTTAAGTCAGCGTTTTATTTTCAAATCCTTTTGACAGACTGCATAGTTCTAAACAAATGTTTCCTGACTTGAGTTTTGTAATATATTTTGGAGCAGAAGCGTTATACAATTACTAGCCTTTAGTCACGGACTGAGTATGTCATATACGTTTCAACAATTAAACGTTTGTCACCTCGGATTATTCGGATACAAAGATCACCTCGGACTTCAGATAATCCAGATACAAGGATCAATAAACCAAATTATAGTTTAGACTGAACCCCAGTTTCATTTCGGTGGCTTAATGAATATGCCAAACTATTGCAGTAATCTCAAAGGAATAATATGTATATAGTTGTAAAAAATAAAATGATTAGGGTGATGCGGTTCAAGCCAAGACAGTAGCATGGAAGCAGTAAATAGATAACAAACTTTGAATTCCGGTGTGTTATTGTTGTTTAGATTGCCATTTGCCATACCCATATGCAAGTTCCATCGATTGGCGTATGTGATTACCGATAGTGTTGAACCACTAAAGAAAATCTTATTTGTTGTCCTATGAGTTCTGCACTACAGTAGTGGTAATAGAAGTACCCATTCACATCCTGCCCCTATTGGTATTTGAACTCGAACTATTTATGAATTGTGTTAAACGGGAGCTTTTGGGTCTTAATTCAAAATTGTGAAAGCTTTTGAAGATTTATTATTTTTCTAGTTTTAAATTTTTCTAGTCAAACGTAAGCATAAGTTTTTATCAGGTTTAATACTTTATGCTTAATTAAATATGAATGAGATCCAGCTTTCAGCACTATAGTGAATAACTATAAATAGACTGTGATATTTCACTGGTGATTTTGTTATCACTAATATGATCCAATCGAGTGTTCATCGGTGACGATACATCTTTCTATATAGTATGTTTGTCTGCTCATATACAGCAGCCTAGATGACTGTATCATAAAAGCTTTGATAAATTTAAGCTATGCTTTATATGACCTCCATATTTGGTTAAAATGAAACTATAGTTTTCGGGCCTGATGAATTACTTCATTCTAAGGTGGTACTCACGATCTACCGTAGTGTCCTCACAATCAACTAACATGTTATCATCTAAATGTTTTACTTCATATGTTATGTTCATACACTTTAACACAATGTTAATCGTTGCCCGAGTCCAAAAGGTTTTACTCTTTTGAGCCTTACTATGTTGTCATTGTGTCATGGAACTGCGTTGTGGCTAGCGACAATACATCTTTAAGTTTCATTGCTCAGTTGAGTGAATTCTTCTATTATGTGATTCTTGTTATATTTTTAAGTCTTGTTTTACTCTTATTTTTAAGAAGCGACTGTCATATTTCTGGAATGTTTTCCACCCTGGGGTTGATGTCAATAGATTAATGTTTCCACTTCATTGTCTAGTATTCATGAATTAACTAGGAATTGGACATTAAGTCTAAGAATTGAATTTTCGTTTAGGATTAGTACGTAGAATAATTGGAATTGAAGAAGGAATCTTATCAGGATCCGTAGGTCATTAGGTTAGTGTGCCTAAAGTCAATGTAGTGCTTAAATTTCGGTGTAGTATAGTTCGTGGTGTTTCCATGCGTCACCGTTTAGTCGAATTTCCAACTGGTTGTTCTTGATTCGTTGCATTCTCCTGATGTTGAGTCACTAACATCTCTCGTCCTCGGTTGGGTTAGAACCAGCTTCTATTTTGATCCCTACTACGTATACTATAATCAATCTATTGAACGGCAATTTTGGTTTTTTATTCAGTTTATTAACTCGCCCAGTATTTTAAGATCGTTATTATGTTTTAAGAAGTTCATTATTTTACCTGACTGCAGTATTCAATCTTTAGCTTATTCCGCTACATCCGTAGATTAAGACTTTGGGTCAGTTCGAATTTTCCTTTCATTTATTTCTTCATTATCCATACTGTTTTCTATTTTTGGCATTTTCCACTTCCTGCGTTCAGATTTGATTTTTTTGTAGTTATCTAATAAGTGCACTGATGTCTACTTGTTGTTTTTCACTGCCCTGTCATATGATTCCTATAACTCTAGCTCTCTCTTAGATGTTGGCTGTTTACTATGACAATTCGTTTTATTGTAAACCTTTTCTGCTTATAATGTCACCGTTTTCTCTCAGAAGATTTTATGCAGGTACTTCAGAAATAGTTTTGGGAATGTAATCAATTGACTCACCTCTATATACCACCTGAAGTGACCAACTATAGCATTCATTTTACTCATTGCATGAAGAGTTTTATTGGTTCACTCACAAGATTCAAACAATGGACAATGTTATGAGCCATACTGAATATCCAAATTTGCAACATTCGGCAATATTTATACTTTGCACGAAAACCTATATAATCAGTCTAAAATACCAGCAAAAGTTTTGATAAATGGAAGCTAGATGTCTCTAATAGCATTTTGAAGCACTGCTGCCAAAAAATTGCCAGATTGGACCTGAAGCTGCTGAACGATTTGAAGTAATGAAATGCTTTATGGCAGAATCGAGGAACTAGACTTAAAGTCTTAACCTGAATCGGAGAGGTCGTCGTGGAATGGGACTGACTCATTTGAAATTTCGCACATTATTACTATCCTTGAGACTGTGGAAGTGATAATCTGTAAAGGGAAGTATTGTTAAGCTACGCAGTGCTGTTAACATATCATGCTCTTATAGTCACTGCAAGTTGGCTACTTTGAGAATTCCCTTTGGCTAGTTGTTTTCTGTAATAAATGATCTACCTTATAAAATCAATAAGCACAGTCTCCGTAGAGAATGGATTAAGCAGTTGATGAACTGGTTTACAATTTAAGGTGATAAGCTAGCGTTTATTTTACTAATTCCATGAAGGGTTATGAGCTACTGAATATACCAAGTAATAATATTCGGCAATATATTTACTTTCCACTAAAACCTATAAGCAGTTTAAAAAACCAGCAAAAGTCGTGATAAATCGATGCTAGATATCTTCGCAAAAACAAAATAGAGAGATCCAAATATCAAAAACTGACATATTGGATCAAAAAAATTGACATCGAGATTTGAACCATAGTCTGTGAACGATTTCGGTGGTCACAGTATTATTAAAAAATTTACTGCCTGAAGTGTGCCTGGGCACAGCACACGCGAACCAGTTGTGTTAAGCTGTCAAAATCTTAAGCTGCTATGGGTGTTCCGTGTTTAGGAAGTGACTTCACTTTTAGAGTGTGGCTTCACTGCATGGGAGCGATTTCGCATCCAAATGTAATTTTCCTGTAAACTGTTTTACAGAGTGGAAATATACTTCTCTTGATGTAAACTGTACTTCAGTGCTGCTGTGGTGATTTTTTCGGTAACTGTAGAAATTTGTTCAGAAGGTATGTTTTTTTAGAAATCAGGCTTTGTGAGGGGGGTACTGACGGTTTGCTCTGGGTGGGATAGGGGTATGTGTTTTGGTTGTGTGCGAGAGGGATGACGCGGTATTCCGGTGCGGGGGATTTGTTTGGTATTGGGTGGGTTTTTGTATAGTTGCTGAGGGAATTATAATAACGGTGCTGACGGATTGTATCGTGAGAGGTGTTTTTGTTCAGTGCTGGAGGGGTGTTTTGTTGTGTGTGGATGTGGGGTCGTTTCTGTGCGGTGAAGTCATGTTTTTGAGATGAACTCATTTCTTGGGTGAGGCATTTTGTGGTAGTTTCTTTGTGGTAGGTTTGTGATTTTAGCGTTTCGTTTTGTGTCATTTATTTTGGTTCGTAGTATAGAGGTTGAATGGTTGTGTTAAGTTTGTTGTTTTGTATTTGTTTTTTGTCTATTTTTTATGAAGGTTTTTTGGTTGGGTTATGAACGTCTGTCGGGGTATATTCGGTTAGTTTTGCTATAAGGGGGTTAAAGGAGGTGGTCCCTGTTGGTGGTCACTCTATTGATATTTTTGATTTTTTTTCCCTTTTCGGTGTGGATAGTGTTCTGCTGTGGATTATCACCTTAGTTGTATCTGTGACATATATCATTTCTTTAAAACCTTATATGTTGAGATGCAGGCACGGCCTGGGTCCGCATAATTTTGAAATAAAACAGTTTTAAGGTATCTATTTGGAATTCTGTTTCACATTTTCCAGGATTATGATAACAAACCTAGGATCACCGGAACTGGTTGGCTCCTATCATATCATATCAAATAATCCAGATGCTTCAAAGACATATAGGGACGCAATTATCATATATAGTTGACAATTCATTATTAAAATGCATTTTTGATTTTTACGACCTCCTTATACTCGTTTATAGGTGTAATCTTAATCCCTGCCACTGTGCACTCGACCCTCATCCCACCCACTCTTGATATAGATACCCACACACACACACATGTGTGTGTGTATATATAGCGAAGAAAACAGATTTTTCGTTTTTCGTTATTTATTACAATTTGGCGTAGTAAAATTTTATTATATATTGCGTGCCGGTCTGTCTTTGGCGGTTTTCCTTCCGGTGTTTTTATTTTATTTTATATTATTACATAATAATAATAATAACAATGCCTTTAAGATGGTTTAACCGAACAATAACAAAACATCGTTGGTATATATGTATGTGTATACGTACAGTATTGTAATAAAAGTGTTCTGTCATATATCACGCGGTACACATAAAAATAGCGATTTGTGTTGGACTATACATTGTGTATGGTTTGTTTGTTCGCGCATAAAAGTGGAAAATGTTTGTTATGTCGATGAAATCATCACATTTTCTATTACATATATTGTACATCTAGGCTAAACTACTCAAGTCTATTAATATGTTAATTAGTATAATGCAGAGTTTCGTATATGTATAAGACATTCAATTTTATGAAATATTATGTTTAATCACGACTATGTATATAGCGCGTCAAGGCGTCAAGTACGCTTACACCGGATGTTTTCATCATCTACCTTTGAACCAATTTCTACTTTGTACTCTCGAACACATCAAAAATGGAAAAAATTTAATTTCCGCTAATTTTATATCAATCCGAGTGTCTTTCGTATATTCTTTCAAATTAGCATTGCCTTGATTCAACATCGCGCACCATATCTCTTATCATTCTCATAACTCGACAATAATTTTTCTATTTTCATTGTGATACGTGTTCTGTGTACATAAGCTTATACGATATATAGCGTATAGTGGAAAATTTAAAATAGCCGACAAAAATATTTTTCAATACTTAACACAGTGGAAGGTTTGGAATTACAGCCCAGATACACCTCTGTATGGTACACTGGTTGTCAATTGGTTAAGGCGTGGAACAATTTTATATGTCGATAAACATAAATTGTTCTAAATACGTGATTCACAATAAATTATGTTAATTTATCGAGGAATGGCAAATCTGTCGGATTTGTGACATTCTCGGCTGTAGTATAGTTTTGCTACTATATATGTTTAACTGCTTAGTGCCGGTTTTCGGTTTCATGAGTAAGCCAAATTCATTAGGTTTCTATTATTGTACAAGCCGTGCCACGTACAGATTATCGGGGCTCACACAAACCTCATGAGTTCAAATTCAATGATTTAGAGATATCGACTCTGAGGTAACATGGAAGATTGATACCAAGGATCCTTTGGCTATATGGATAGAATTTTACATCCAATTTAAACTGCATCGCAAGCATAGTACACCGACAACTCGAAAGAAGGCATTTGTTGTAGCTCGTTTAGCTCTAGCTCAAATTTTGCTTGATAGGAATCAATTGCAGTGCATATTTAGAGGATTTCTTACTTCCATATCAGCTTAGGTATACCATTCTAACAAATTTTCCAGTTCTAAATAAATAAAATTATCAATCTTCGATGGAATCGTAAAAGAGATATAGGATATTTTTGGAACTTCAAATTCAGATTCAGGAACTGGTAATATGAGTAAGTCGGTTTTAAGATATATTTGGATTCAGGTAAGTGCTAGTTTGATCCAAACAAACATTTAAATGAACAAACTTACACTTCTATACTGTTCTGTCAAAAAATGAAAATATTTGTCTTATATATAGAGCCAATTTGCATTAACTGCACATTGCATAGCTTCATATCAGGCTATATATAATACTGAACTAGAAGATGGATTAGCCCATGTTTTCTGCAATCTCAAACTCAAAACTTGTGTGCCCAAGCGTCTATAGAGATCGTAATATAATCTCTTAACAACTGAGACCTTTCGAAACATTTCTGGCCAGTAGTGCTTTTATGGTGTAGTGGCCACCGATCAAATAGCTACGTTAAGTACTGTTACTGCGCTAAAAAACGCCTGGTCAAGTTGCTAACCTTACTATTTTGATAATCAACCAGGTTGAGTCTAAAACTAGCTCAATCTCAAACCGTGTATCCGCACACTCGGCTCACTAAGCTTTCATACACTCCTGGAGAAAATTAACACATATTTTTTTTTGTAATAAAACAAAATCCCGCTGGACAATTTCAGTGTTTCAGTGTTCAAATTTATAATTTTCTCAAAAGAGGCACAAATGTGGCGTTATGGAATTATAGCGGCTATTTTTCATTGCAAAATGTTAAAATGTAAGCGGTTTATAAACATTAAAACTAGCTTTATTACAATTTAATTTGATTAATTTAATAATGAGTATTCCGTTTCCCCCCGTGCCCTTATAACAGCTTCCATCCTTCTAGGCATACTAAGTAGAATGCTTTGTATCATTTCTTGCGGAATGAGATTCCACTCTTTTTGCGCTGCAACTGTCAGCTCTGCTGTCAAATCTGGTGCAGGATTTCTAGCTCTAATACGGCGTTTTAGAATGTCCCACACGTGTTCAATCGGATTAAGATCAGGACTCATTGGTAGTCACTTAAGTTCACGAATGCCAATATCTTGGACATATTGTCGTACCGTTGCAGCAACGTGGACTGGAGCGTTATCATGCATTAACACAAAACTGTCATAACCTATGAAGCCCACATATGGCAAAACGTGATCGCCAAGAATGTTCCGAGCATACCAGTCTGCATTCATTCTCCACCAGCTCCGTACGGCCCTCCCAACTGATTCCACCCCAAAACATTATTTAACCTCCACCAAAGCTTACAGTTTGCACCAGGTTACACAGTGCGTAGCGTTCTCCAACTCTTCTGTATACAAGATTACATCCATCTGGTTTCCATTATTGGATTCTGGTCTCATCTGAAAAGAGAACAGTGGCCCATTGATCAGATCCCCAATTTGCATGAGTATGAGCAAATTCTAAACGGTTGGATTTGTGGCGGGAAAGAAGCAGTGGAACTTTTACGGGCCGTTTTGGAGTTAGGTTCACTTCTTTTAATCTTCGTTTAACTGTTCTGACACTAATATTCACTTGACGCGCACTAAGTAACTCATTTTTGAGTTGAGTAGAAGTTCGCTTTCGATCTCGTAACGAATTCATTTTTAAAAATCGATCGTCATGCTCGGTTGTGCACCTTTTACGTCCTTTTCCGGACTTTCTTTTGTACTCTAAGGTCTCACGATACCGCTTAAGTATTCGTGAAACCGAAGACTGATTAATTACTATTAATTTTCGTGCGATTTGTACTTGTGTATAATCTTCCTGATACAATGTGACCACTTTAACCGCCTCCAGCTCTTGAACGGGTGCCATATTACAATGGATTTTATATAAGGTGTTTGCTTTAGAACACATTTACAAAAACTAGTGGTACTGCATTAAAAAATAATTGATATGCAATGGAACAAAAGCCGATCGTTGCGTTGGATTTCAAACACAATGCACTTTTGATTAAGCATTTTGTGAAAAATTTAATTGATTGGCTTGCAGTAAACTTTATTCAAGGTGGTTTCTGATAAAAATATAAATGTGCTATCATTTGACACTAGTAGTATTAAAATTGACCAGCGGGATTTTTTTTATTACAAAAAAAAATGCGTTAACTTTGTCCGCGAGTGTATACTGTGGATCTGTTCATAGACAGATAATATGTTTGCCACTATTCTCGTGAGATATATTATAGGCAACATCAATATAGAAATGGAGAAGGGATATGACTATCATAAAACATAGATATGGTGATTTCCTTGGAACAAATAACAGAGAACGACAGAGATATTACAATATCAAACTCCTCTCTGACGGAGATGTAGTAATCTTTATGGATGGATCATTGCACTTCAAAGTCTCAAAATTTTGAGGTTAACACTCTATGGATGGAGATAAACTGAAGTGATTGTCGTATCTGCATCTTTTTTAACTGCCAATCTGAAAAAACACTTTACTCTAATACTCGAAGCTTGAGAATTATTATGCAGACAATAACTTACATGAATATTTTGGAAATCTTATGTGCGGTTGGGTGTATCTTCCACCCTATTATAGGATCTGAGTTAAATGGGGCAATCTCATCTCATGTCACTAATCTAAAATCATACTTGGAGCAATAATCATCAAAAATCCAGGTTCTTCGTGAATTATGATAGAGGTATCTTAACGGTCTTGAGATATAGCCAATGGACACTTGTTTTCATAGTAATCAACTATGCAAGGAGGGTATATCAGAAAATATGCCGAAACAGTTGAACACATTCTGTGTTCCAGACCTGCATATTTCATATACACACATCAACTAAACACCTTAAAGATACTGGTAATCTTGGCCTTCATTCGGAGAACAAACATATTTCGGATCTGCAAGCGTCCCTTTCAAATGAGAAGGTCATATTGGGCAAATCGAGTATGAATAGCAACTGGTGTTGGTATGCCAATTTGGTCGATACATTTCAAGACAACATCTTAACACGGTAACTCAATCAATCATATTTAGAGGTGCCGATGATATTTGTGGTTCAATTTAGTGACAACGGAATGAAAGATATAAGTGATTCACCTGGAACAGGATATGCAACTTCGTTAGTCTCATTAGCTGAAATCATATAAATGAAATAATTCAGTTTTTTGCGACCCGATGGTTCATATACACAATCTACAATTCTTCATTTTGATTTAGAACATGTTCAGTACATTAGGTTGTGTAGCAATAAAACGAAAAGTTCGTCAACCCATACAAACGAATTACTTGTAAAAGAAAAATTCCTTGTCTCTTGTTATTATATATCTCTTCCGATAAACTTTTGGGCCCTCATATTAAATGCTTAGAGTAAATGATGAAGTAATGCTGTTTGCAGAGCAATATTATGGACGAGTTAATTGAACATCGTGCTGGAGTCAATATCATTTTGCCGTACATGACCAAATGCGTGTATACAGTGGTGGGTACTCAAAGTGTTACCAACTTCACGCTAGCCAAACACTGTTCATTTATTCACTAAAGTAAGTCTATTATTTGTAGAGGGTTGTACTTTTATTTGGCTGTTAAATCGCAACAAAAATTAGCTACGACATTTACATGTCAACAAAATGTTTGTAGCAAATGTTGGTAGCATAAAAAAACAGAAAAAACAGAAGCCCTATAAAACACAAACAGTGCAAGATTTAACACATTCTCGTAGAAAGAGCATAGGTATTAAGATACTTACACGTTAGAATTGAAAATTTTGTATCTTCTGATGAGCAATTTTTACGGTTCGTGCTTGGTAAGAGTGCATATCAAACGAAAATCAAAGTGATGGTTTGGACTGTGAGAACTGCTACTCATTTTTATTGAAGGTAAAGGTAAATAGTTTGTTACCTTGTATACAATTTGGTAGAAACTATTGGGCGTTTCAATAAGACTCGGCACCATCCCATAAAACCCGTGAAATACAAAGTTTTTTTAAAGGGTTTTCGGATAAGAGGTTTCATTTTGAATATCATGCTATTTGGGCAGCTGTTAATTTTGAAACTGTCATCTTTTGACATTTGACAAGTAAAAAAATACATCATTACTAAAAATGGTACGATACACGCTTCACCAACGCATTGAAATTCATAAAATTCACTAAATAAAATGATGGAAATTTTGCGTCACAATTCACAAACCTAAACCACTTTTTGGTCGTCGTAAAGCAGTTTTTGGTCGTGGTGTTGAAGTAAATCCAGGTTTATCGATTTTTGGAATTAGACATTCCACAAATGAAACTACACCGTATTATACATAAAGGTCTTAAGGCTTTTAATGTTCAGTTTACACTGAAACTCAAGCCGGTCAATCACCATAAACGTCGTATCTTCGCTGATGGTTTCCTTCAAATGATATGGATTTTTATCGAAAAACCATCTCAATGATGACGCATATTTGCACCTCGGAGGCTACGTCAATAAGCAGAATTAATCATCCAAGAATGATAGTTGAAAAGCCTCTCCATCCTGAATGTGTCACTGTATGGTGCGTGTTTTGGGCTGTCGGTGTGATTGGAACTTACTTTTACGGTGAATATATTGGGCTATAACCGAACTTTGATTAAAGATTTTTTTAGGTCGGATTTGGATGTTATTCATGTGAACGACGTTCATTTTCAGCGCTACGTACCACACAAGCAAAGAAAAAATCCCAATTTTACAAGAAAAGTTTCCTGACCGTGTTATTTCTCGAAGAGATGATCACAATAGGCCACCTAGGATCTTCTGATTAAACAACATTAGTTTTTATCTTTCAGGCAACGTGAAAGATAAGCTCTATGCCAATGCTCCACAATCTATTCAAGACCTTAAATATGGAATGAAAATTTCATGAAAAGGATATGGTACTGCAATAATGACATATTTTCCTCATAACAATGAAATAAGCATTCATTGATTTCTCAAAATGAAACCTCTTATTGAAAAACCGAACACAAATGGTTCATTCTGCAGACCAAAATATTATCTAAAAATATAAGACAGTCGACGCTGGATAAAATACCACTGCACTACATTCGAGCAGCGTTTGTTTCTTTCTCGGACAGAATTAACAAATTGACAATTCAGACCTATGAATTTTTGAGACCAGTAACTGCCACAAGGCCCTCCCACTCGGAAAAGGGCGTAAAGACCATTGTTACCTTGTACAGAATTCGGTAGAAAGCATTGGATGTTTCAACAAGACCCATCCCAATAATCCCGTGAAATTCAACTATTTTTCAAGGCCAAGTTTCTAGTTACATTTCTTCACAATCACAACAATGGTCAAAATGTTTTCCGAACTTAAACCGAATGGACATTGTTATTTGCTCTATTCTGCAGGCCAAAGTATTAACTAAAACATAATCGTTTTATCATTCTCGGACTGAATTGATAAATTGACAAATTTTCAGGTTTTTTAATTGGTTCGAGTGCCGACCCCGGTACATATATTCATTCCATATGACAGCATATATATAAGATGACTGGAGCTACGCAACACAAATAAAAAATCCATCCAATCTTACACAAATCTAATAAGTTTGGTGTTCAACCAGTGGAGAAAATGTATAAAAAAATAATTTTTCGTATTTGAAACATTTTCCACTCACATTTTCGTATAATAGAAGATCACACAGACACACACATATATATATAGTCATAGATAAAATCGTTGTATGGATACACGAGTGTACGCACTTTAGTTATAAACAAAAAAAAATATTAGATTATTTGGAAAAATACGGAAAATTCCAACAACAATTCGAGATATGTATATCCCAATTTTCTTTTCGATTTTTTTTTGAGAATCATAAATTTATTTTTATTTCACACAACTTTACGTATACGATATAGTTGAGGGTAAAACTTTATTCGGGCGAAAGATATTTTTCATCTAAATTATCATAAAAGAAAAATATAACGAACGAATTGAATGTAAAAGGGAAAGCATTCTGAAAAAGCTTTTTGTATATACCGAACACTATATATTACGCACATACATACTCGTCGAATCTAGGGGTTGGCTGGTTGGTTTCAATTATCCTCTTCTATTATTGTGTGCACCCTTCCTATATATGTCAGTCTAACCCCAAACATTATTAATGATTTTTGCTGTGTAACGATAAATTCGAAGCCAAAAAGCATATAAAAGCTTATTTATGACGTATATATGGATATACTAGATTATGACGAAATACCTGGCTATATAGCTACGTATCTATATCTAGGTATATAATCTTTTGAAATCTTGCAACAGTTACTTTTACTTCTCAGGTTTGGAGTAGAACACAAAAAAAAATCTGGATTGGATCCAATTTCAATAAAATTGAACGAACACACACAGACATATATAAATGACAAATTGTGCTTAAAACTAAAACTTTTTTTTTCCACTTGAGAGATATGAGAACGAGGAGGCACTATCACAAAAATAGGATTTTGTGAAATTTGCTTTTTGTCATACATAAATTTACGTTGATCCTGTTAAATCCTTTTTGTCGTCGTTGTGAGTATTAAAAATTTGTGTCTTAGATAATTCCACAAGTTGGTAATCCAATTGAAAGAAAATTATTATTTTTTTTAAGGACACGCGATGTTTTTTTTTGAGAAAGACTTTGACGAGGTAAATATTTACATAAATATCTGCATTGTAGGTTGCAGACTATACTACGCCGAATAATGGTGACGTTTTTGAAGTAATTTCGTGACCACAAATCTACCATAACATATTTGTTATTTCCGGAAAATTTTATTTTCGTTTTGGTGTATACGAATATAGAAATTAACCAACAGTGAGGGTGTGACACTCCCGTTGTGATGAGTAGCTTATATGTAGATGGAATGGTTTAGTATATAGTTTGGCTTATATTTAAGCGATTCATATCAATTTTTGCATTTCGTTTTATAAATGAAAATATGTAGAGTCGTAATTGTAGGCAAATTTACATATTACTGTTTGTTTGGCTTATATATGAACATGCACTGGGTAGTCGGTGTATAATGTCATAGCCAAGGATAATGGATAGATGTTTGCGTTATATTATATCGTAACGAGTAGGGTTACGGCTTGATATCAATTTAACTGACTCAAATGGTCTTATCAGATTATTCTTCTAGTTGCTCAAAAGACACTTACTAGTATGTGTACTCAGCATAATCCCCAGAGTATCACAGAGTCTATTACAATTCACAAAATAAATCACGTTCTGAGGTCTTAAACTTGAAACTTGCTTACTCTTATACAGATTTAAATAGGTATTCAGTAAAGTCTGACTTCCACGCTGATTTAAACTCAGTAGTTATAGAAGATCTCATTGTGACCTCTATTTGACAGTGTAGATTCCATAATTTTGATAACTTGCCTGTTGGATTGTGAGATAATTACTAACTTCTCTACTCGAATCCTTACTATTATAGGAAATATATTTTGATTAGAACATTTGGAATCCTGATGTTTACATGCTTGAATTGCATCTGGCTTCTATAGAATGCCAATAGTAGCTTTTGAATGTAAGAAGTGATCGTTTCCTCAGTAGCACAACTTTCTACAGTTCACTAAGGTGTTTTAGTCCTCTTGGGATAAGAGGGACACTTTTCTCATTCCAACTGGCTAGACCCTTAAGCACATTGTGATAATTCTATAGTTACCATTTCCATTCTACCCTTTATTTGATTTTCATTACTGAGAGACTTTCATTACCGTTTATATAATATATAACTTTAATAAAATCTTGAGTAGTAGAGGTTACTGGATTGAGTCATCTGATTTTATTCAGTGAATCGAAGGTTTTCGAATCCTTAAAGGAAACAATATTATGTCTGCAAATGTATTTAACTGGAAGTTGTGAAAAGTGTAAACATGAAGAAGGTGCAGAAGTAGACATAATCCGAAATTTTCTTGTGGCTGAAATGGAAGAGCAAGGACTAGAGGACATGAGCTTTTAGCAAGATGGGGTCACAGCCCGTTCAACAAGTCAATTATTGAATGAGGTTTTTCCACGAAGAATGATTTCGCGAAATGGAGATTTAGCATGGCCAGCCAGATCTCCGGATTTAACAGCACCTGACTTTTTCTTATGGATTTTTTTAAAACCTAGGTATATGTGAATAAGCCTCTAACGATCCAACATCTCAAAGACAATTTTCATTACGAAATTGAAGAAATTCAGCCTCAGATGTTGCTGGATGTCATGAAAAATGCCTTAAAAAGAGCGGAAAGTTTCACAGTGAATCGCGGTCACCATTTACCCGATATAATTTACCAATCATAACGAAAAAAATGTAAGGTACAAATAAACTTTTTATGAAAACCAAACCTACTTATATTTTCTTTAAACAAAGTTATAGGCAATCAAAATGGTAGCGGGACTTTTTCCTCACCCTGTACAAACACCATCAAATAAGGGCAGAGAAGTCAATAAGTGAATGAAGTCAATAAGTGCAAAGAATGCATTACAATAAGTTGTGAATGAAATCCATCCAAACAATTTTAAAGTCAACTTGATTTTGAAATGCACGTTACAAGCTTTCGAATTGGCACAAATTGCCTCGCAGGAAGAACGTCACATTATAGCACATGACATATTGATTTCTGAATAAATTGCCTGATACGAACGTAATATTGCAAAATAATACAAAATTCCAAAATTGCTTGCAGATTATTTTAAAATTTTCAGGGCTATCAAAACACTTGACGATACCGCTATAAAGATAGTGCCAAGTTTGATAAGTGTAAATAATCATTGCATCGTAAAGGTATATAACTCAAGTACACACTATAAATTAATCATAAATTTACAGACAATTTTTGAAAATGTGGACAATCAGGACAGCCTGGTGAGCTAGATCTTAAAGAAATATGTGAATGCTCATTTTAGAGGTAGACGTATATATAGTTCCGCTGAACCGCCCATGTGACGCAGTGGTTAGAACACCGCGGCATAGCGCGGGAGATACCGGGTTCGAATCCCGATAGCGGCAGGATGTGAAAAGGGTTTTTCACCATCGATCGTCTGGGGCGGTACGATCGGTGGTGAGAATGAACTCATCTGAGACTCAGTTGTAGTTAGAATCCGTGTGCCGTCTCATCTTTCATGTCACATAGGCTGGCATGGAGCTATGCAATGTGAAGATGATTTCTACGTAAATTCGGACCTATAGCCGGATCGTAGAGTTATATAGTGGGAAGTCACAATGGGCCATTAGATCCTGAGTGACAGACAACACTACAACAAAAAAAAGAATGGTTCCGCTAAAGTTTATAATGTATGCTTGTAACACATTAGATTTGTAATACATACAAACAGTCTATGAAGCACGAGGTATATAACATCTTTAAATGTCCGATTGCAGGTAAATAAAACGAAACTCTCAAACACCATATAACATGCATCAGTTTTGCTCCTGGCAAACATACAGTTCATAATGCATAAGCTTTGCCGTTTCCATCTCAAAATTCAAGAAGTTTCTTCATCACAACCTGTTTCAAATCAGCGTGAAACACAAATCCGAGTGAATCGCCATAAATCTTTGCAAAAAGTGAAACAGTGGTCAAGCTTCTCCAAACCTTAAACATGAATATATATCTTTAGGATTAATTGAAGCGAAATCTTATCGTTTGCATCAATATCTTTATTGTCTCCGTAATTCACAATATTTATTCGTTTTCATTATCGGAGACGTAGATTCGGAGGCGAGAATTAAGTTGACAAGTACGTCCTTGTTTTTGACCACCAATAAACACGAATCATCTATTATCCGTTATAACGAACTACCAAAGGATAATATTGACGAAGCCTTAGTTGATAAGAGTTTCTGAGTATCGAGCATCCGGACAGTGGAATTGGAACATCTATAACGTCCATTTTCTTTTCGGGTGACCGAAGAACATAGAGAACTATGAAAAAGCTGTTCTAGCTGTTCAGGTATATTTGAAGGTATATTTGCAATATGATCAAATACCTTTAGCTTAAACCTGTAAAGTTTGGGACTGTATACCCTCGATAAAGCAACTAGCAATAATGAACAAGATAACTATGATAATTATGTAAGTGTCGGGGCAGACAAAATAGATAAAAATGAGGCCTCCGATGTCCTGGCTCATGCTGAGACTACACATCATTTATACAGCTGGAGTTTTATTGTGCAGGGTCACAAAAGGACATAACAGATATATTGGCAAAAGTTCCAAGTCTAAGACTATGTAAGAGATCTGCCTTGGTCGATAGAACCTAGAAGCGCTTAGCACTCAGCAAGCCCGAGTTTAGTAGCTTCGTCACGGATCACATTGGCTTAAGACAACACCATCAAAAACGGGTCTAAGTGCGTCCGGCAGTTACTCGTTTGCGCCAATAGTAATAATAATCCCTGGAAAATATCAGGGGTAGAGTCGTTGGCCCATTTATTGAATTTTTCATCTTAATCAACGAGAAATAGCTTGTCCACCAAACATGAGTTAATCTGCTGTCTAAGAAGTTTCCAGTAGGTATTAGCAAACTATTACCTTCAATTGGAAACCACATCGGTGAATCGCAAAAAGAGCGACTCGTTTTTGTTCGTAAACAAGTCAATTGGAGCATTGAGCAATAATGTAGGTCCGTTAGTAATAGGAGAGACCGGCGTGCAGGATAGCAGTTTCCCACTATTTTTTTGTTGGACCAGTCTCGTATGATGAGTTCGTGCATGGTGTGGGGTGGCATATCAGTTAAGGGAAAAACAGATTTTGATTTCCTATCTGGTGGAGGCCGTAGAATGTAGTACAAAATATAATTATTGATTTTATTTATTTTCGGATTGTCCAATTTGGGTCAAATATGCTCCGTTTTGTTGTATAATTTGTTACCATTTTAAAGGTACCTTCATAATGCCTCTCTCATAGAAGTCTTGGTCCCTATTGGCCAAAAACTTTAGTAATCGATTTTCACAATCTTCTCTTGATCCCAATTTCTTATCACTCAGGAAGTTTGGGAGAAAAAGTCCATACTAGGGCCTGATGGAACACAACACCTCTTCTGTTGACCAAGTCTCTTTCTTGTCAATCGCTATAGCTTCACACGGTCCAGTTGTTGACAGTAGATATATGAATTCGGTATTTGACCATACGAAAGCAACTCATAGTAAATAATTTCCTTCCAGTCTCACCAAATACACATTAGAAGTTTCCTGGTCGTTAGTCCTGGTTTGACTACCGTTTGAGCTGCTTCGTTTTGACTGCGATCGTTTTCGCGCAATATTGTCGTATTTGATCCATTTCTCATCCCTAGTCAACCGTATAAGAAATGGGTCAGTTTACTTCCGTTTGCCAAGGTTTCGCAGACGGAAATTCAATCCATTATGTTTTTTGGTGTTAATTGGTGTGGAACCCATTGAGCTTCTCTTTGAATCCGACTACTAACATGCCTGTCAACTTCGATTATTTCTGTGATTTTATCAACATTTTCGACGACGGGTCTGTCTATGTGAGGTACATCTTTAACATCAAAAATGCCTGTACGGAATCGACGAAACAAAAATTGCACGTAATTAGCTGTTACAGTATCGGCGCCACGAACACCATTAACAATTTTAGCCGCCTTGCTTGTATTTTCACCTTTGCTTGTATTTTCATCTACCGACAAAATAATGGATTTATTTTTCCCTAACCACGGTCATTCAATAAGTCCATAGGATGACACATAGATGACACTACTAGCATTTTTTCCATATGATTTTTATTTAGTACTTACCTTCAAACAATATGTGTATAAATTTGACAGTAATCTGACTATTAATTCGTGAGTTTTAACATTTTGGGTGAATCAACTTTTGTTTTTGAAAAAAATGGATTATCCGAACTCTGCTCCATCGAGACAAATGGTAGAGAAGTGGATTGCTATTTAAATGTGGTCGTACCAGCACAAATTATGCAGAGCGCAGAGGAAGCCCAAAGAAGGCTGTTATTCCCGAAATCATCAAAAATATCCACAAATTGGCTATAAACGATTGCAAATTGAAGGTGCACGAGCTAGCTGACATTGTATAGATATTAGATCGTAGCGTTTTTACCATTTTACACGAACATTTGGGTATGCGAAAGCTCTGTGCAAAGTGGATGCCGCATGAGCTCACAGTCGCGCAAAAACAACAACAAATCGATGGTTCAGAGGTGTTTTTGGCGCTGTTAAACCGCAATAAAATGGAATTCTATCGTCGATATGTGACAATGGATGAGACATGGCTTCACAATTACACAACAGAATCCAAAAGACATTCCAAAAGCTGAGTGTACAGCAGTCGACGAACCGAATCAATGACGAGTCGATGAATAGCCTTGACTTGTCTGTCAGGAAGACGTGTATTTTTCTGGTTGAAATTATTTCTTAGAATATTTAATTCTTAAAAATTATGCTAAATTTACAAATTGCATATAGTGACTGTAACTATGGATCCAACGATTGGTACTGCAGCCTCTAAAACTTGGGAGATGTACGTGTCATGTATGGATTTAACTGGTAATTCTGGATTAGAACATCAGGAAGGCGAACGGTGGTTCCAGGCAACAACACGTTAGGAATCCATGGACGACAAATCTGTTTACAAATGAGCTTTAAGCTCAAAATCAAATTTGTGAAGTTTACAAAATTATTGTTAGTATATAAATAGATAAATAAATAATAGAATCCAAAGCGAGCAAAGACGCATTAGTCCTCCGGTAAAGTGATGGCTTTTTGGATGCGAACAGAATATTATTCCTCGAATATCTCGAAAAAGGAACCACCATCAACTATTACTGTGCATATATAAGAGAAGATGTCATATTAACGCGTGCTAATGTCCGGTGTCCTCGAACTAACAATTTTGAAGTATGCAGCCTTAAGTCAAGACATGACTCCAATTGATCAAAATAAAACCGAGGTTCCGACCAAAAATTCGATACCATCTAACATCAAGATTTCGTTGGATGAGGAGTGTGGTGCGATCCTCCAAGTCGTTGTCAAAACTTTAAACATATTAGAACTCGCATGTTAGCCGTTGGAGGAAGGCTCCTATACTAAGTATTAACCAATAAAATTGATTTTATTAAGCTGTTGTAATTTAAATAGAAGGTTTGAGTCGAAAAAACTTTCAAAATGTCTTGTGTTGTTAAACCATGATTCAAACTCAATAAACTAAGAATTTTTTATACCACCATCGTACCAATTAACTCGCTTGTATGATTTACATATTTGATAAATCTCAAATAAATAAAAAAAAAATGTTATTTAATAATTTTCGCTTACACCAAATCTTAAACTACTATCAGTATCAATAAATGATAATCATTCAATGCTTCATCGAATTTGTGAGAGAACACCAACCGAATTTATTCAACTCAGCGTAAATATAAAAAATTTTTCTTAACATTTAAGCGAACACACACAACCCAGCGAACGAAGACAACAGTGAGTGCGAGAGGATTCACCACCATATATTATGTACATACACACACACACATCCAAGACGATGAGTAGAGAACACAAATAATCAAATTCGATTCCTAAAACTTTTCTACATTTGTTTCCTATTTTTTCAGTCAACTCTTAAATTTCGTTAAGGACAGACGAACAAAATATTGTTTTGTTCTCGTCAGTACTCAGTGTCACGCCAACAGTTGTGTACGAGTGGATTTCGTTGAAATAATAATTTAATTAATTTTTTGTGATTTTCTTAATTAAATATCGTTAATTAGTCGTAGTAATTACAATCTATATATAGCAATTATGAATAAATTTCAAATTTGTGTGCTTCTGTTTGTGGGCATTCTTATAAAATCGGGTCGGTGACAAATTAATTAAATTAATAATAATTAATAGTTTGAATAAAATTAAATAATTAATTAAATTTTTTGTTTTTATATATTTTATTGTTGTGCTACACGACACTTGCAATATTGTTTGTATGTGTGCTGCTAATTCACTAATATACAGGATACTCGATTCGATGTTATTCGTGTGAATCACCCACAACACCGGGATGTAGTGATATACATAAGAACAAAAATATTCAATCAGAGGTGAATTTTCTTATATATTTTGTGTATATGTATGTATATGTAAGTGAGCTTTTACGGATGCTGTGCGGTTTCTTAACCGGTGGTGTGTTTTATTGTGCTTTTATTATACCTCGTTTCATATTTGTGCGAGCTTTTCGCACAAAAGTCATAAAAACAGCGTGACGCACTTAAATAAAATATATAAGTAGTAAAGTCCTTGAATTCCTTTAATAAGATTTCTATACTTATCACAATCGGATATAAGCTCTGTATATATATATCTAGAGAAAGAGATTGACTATATACACACTCGTATATATGGGGGACGGGTGGCAATATAAACCAAACGCTTTAAACACGCATCGAACACAATGAGAAGAGAAATCGTTGCTCGTGTTGTCGTCATCGATGTGAAATGTGAAAATTTTAAAAAATAGATTTATGTAGATAAAAAGGAAAAAATCTGTTAGATTTTGTACCCTGATAAGAAACTTAGGTGATTTCTATGCTAATTGAATGAAAATTTATACCGTAATTTCAAGTATCTATATACGGTACAGTGTACTGCTGTGCTTATCACATATATATCTTAATAAATTGAAATTCTTTAAATTTTATAATATATGTCACCATATATCATCGCATGATGATGACATACATTTGTATACATATGTGAAAAAGATGATATGGTTTTGTCGGCGATAAATTTTATTATATAACACACACATACACATACACAAACATTGAGCTCAATCAATAACAACTACTACAATAGTACATGCTGGTAAGATGAGTGTCGCCTTAATTCAATGAAATTTTATTATTTTTGTGATTTTGGCTATCTCTGTGCACATACACATCGAGTTCATGCAAGTTCAACTTCTTAAGATTAAACTTATTTCTATTGCATAAACAAGATAGTAAGGGCAACTGTAAGGTGGCTATAGATAGAGGCTATGGTATGCGCTTGAATTCAAAATAAATACGTACATCTGCGTAGAATGACAGTAACGCAGTCACAATGCTGTTTTAAAGTTGAGAAGAAAGTAGCTGCGCTATCCCCGATACTATTTAATCTCATGTTGGAATACATCCTTCGTAAAAGTGCAATACCTCAAGACAATATCTTATACCGAAAATCTGATCTACTTCCATTGCTCTTAAAATCAACGAATCGAAAACCAAATTTCTGATCTATGATTTTCGAAAGACGCAAATGATTCTGTTTGAAGGAGTTGAGATTCAAGTATCTTGGATCTCTTATTACTCACGATAACAGTGTGGAAGAAGATACCAATATTCCCCTTGCCGCTGGCATTCGGATTTACACTCAACTTCCACTTCTGAAATCAAAATATCTTGCCAATGCGGATAAGCTGAAATTTTACAGAGTTGATCTGATCGGTTGTCACGTATAGATGTGAGATTTGGATCTTGAATTCAAAGGTGCAGCGAGTACGCTGACTCGGTCACATTCTGCGTGATTATCCGAACCGAATGATACAGCGGTCTTTGAAGAGTGAGCCGCCTCTTTAGTTGTTTGCAACAGTATGAAGAGCTGGCTCGTAATCTAAAACGATGGAGTCAGATTGTTGACACGGTACGAACCAAAAATAAGGAGCTCATCTTTGGTTATTCATAAATTTGGTTATTCCATCGATGCCAAAATAAAGCCAGTCACTATCGATGATCAAGTCGGTTCCAGTTTATAGTCAGTCTAAACTCCATTGACATAGAATATTGGCCAATGAGTTTTACACTCCAACAGCGATTCAAACAAGATGGCCTCAGTCGTTTGTTCAACTGAACTATTTTTTCGTTTATCTTTATTTAATTGACATAAATATAACTTATAATGAAGGTGAATAAGTTTAACACTTTACCCCATTCTTTACGATCCTTCACCGAAGTAAGGTTTCTATCATTGCAATCTATTTTGTGGCTTATAACGTTCTCCCATCTCTTTTGCGATTCGCTTATTTACATCCTATTTCACGCCATTACATAAATAGCGAAACTGAGGACTTAGGGCTTCGAGATCCCGTACGCAGAACCTTTAATCATTGCATAGCTCCATAGTCATAGACGGGTTCATTCACACAACCAATCGTTATCAGATGATGAAAATTTCTTTTTTGCATCCTACCCCTATTGGGATTCGAGCCCGGTACCTCCTACAACAATTGCCACAGACTTTACCACTGCACCATTTAGTCGGTAAAAATTTACATCTTCGTACTTAAATTTCTAAAGCTCCTCCTTTGATTCTCGTTCCAGCGAGTGTAAACACTGAATTGGATATCATCTGTGTGAATAATGCTCTCATGAGTATAATGCTTCCACCATACCACCATTTACCGATTTGTTCATAATATCAAGTTTAGAGTAATTTTCAGTGAATGATGAAGAAAGTTCAGAAATAGCGTATTTGCAATAGATGCTATCTTCCATCAGTTGAGTAGGACTGTTTGCAAACAAAACGTATCACAGCAGTCAATTCGCTAAAGTGAGAACATGTGAATTTTTAACAGGTAGCTGATTGGCTCCGATTGGTTTTTTTAATGGTGTAGGAAAGAGCAATGTCTGTGGTAGCCCAATTAACCCGTCTCGGTCTAATCTAACCAACATAACATAAAGGGTGGACCATTTAAAAGTTTTAATTTAAAAAGGCAATAAACGGTTTGGAATTTAATCAAATTTATGTTTTACGATCGGACCAAATTTCGAGCTTTTATTTCGAGTATATGGTCGTATCTCGGCGATGACATCACGAATGTTGGCCTTCAATTATCTCTGGTTTGTCGATATAACACTTGTCTCTAACGGCGCCCCATCACCATTTGGTTAATTAAACGGCCATCAAACGTTTGACGCAATAAATCAATTGTGGCATAATCAATCGAGTGTGGCAAGTTGCACAATCCTGTTAAAACCAAACATCGTTCACATCAATACCACGAAGAGCTGGCGGAAAAAATCGGTTATCATGGTGCGCGAGGTGTCTCGATTGACCGTAAAGGTTGCGCCGTCTTCATTTTGAAAGAAATATGGTCCAAATATGATGCCTCCGCTCCACAAGTCGCACAAAACAGTCACTCGTAATGAGTGCATTGGCTTCTGTAAGACCACGTGTGGGTTTTCTGAGCGTCAAATACGACAACTTTGCTTATAGTAACGTAACCACCAAGATGGAAATGAACCAAGATAGAGCTTCTTCCGAAAAGATGATTTTTTGGCAAAATCGACATTATTTCCCAACGTTGCTCAATCGGAAATAACCGGTGGTTCAAATTAAAACCGATAGATGGCCTTCCCGTTATAGCTTGAATCCAAGTCTTAAATATTACTTTCAGAATCTGTTTAGTCAAAACATTACTCATCACGATGGGTAAAGGGTACTGAAGCTAATTCGAAGTTTAAAAATGTAATGTATGTCATCTCAAGTACGTTGAAAATAAATAAATTGAAAGGGTTAAGGGTGTAAATTGATGATAAGAAACGATACTTATGGGCAGCTGCAGGGTAGGTTATTTTCTCGCAACAATCAACACTGTGCATATAATGCTGGCTTTAACTTTAACGACAAACCCAAAACGTGCCATTAACGATGGCGAGTGCCATATTCTTTATTCCAATTCGTTTGCAGTATTGATTCGTTTGCACATTGGCATTATTTTTGATGCAGGTTGGCATTATTTTTGATGCTTATACTTCAATACAAACTCGATTTGTGGTGGAACTAGCTTCGTGTTCTTGGTGATAATTTGATGATTACCATATATTGTGACATATGGTGGCGCTCTTCACCAAGTTTCTCGCCATGTTCGTCAAATATATTGCTCTAATGCATTCTCTCCAAGATCATCATACGTCGACATATCTTCATTCGAGAGACATCTGTTATGCACTATTAAGCTTCAGAAAGAATTAAATTGGAAGTTATATTGGTTATCAAAATATATTGTCCTAGTTTTGACAGTTCGGATATTCACAATCTTAAACATATAACTTCATTTGTGAATCTGTTTATGGAGTTGGTATATGATGAGACACTGTTTTAACGAATATCGGTATATTTATAATTTGACCAAGGCATATTTATATTTTATGCTATCCATGTTCAACTCGAACCTTCCGTATTGCCATGAATTGTAGTCGTACGTGGTAAGATTAATCGTTCCGTCATTAACGTTGAACTAAGTAATGATGCTTAAGATCTAAGTTTGATTCGAAGTTTTTCCTAACAACGCGAATGAACTTTTAAATGGTAGGAACACCTCTCGGAAGGTTAAACTTTCATTTGTACTTCAGTTGCTGACCTGTGTTTTCTTTCGGTTATAGTTAATTTTGAACCTGCTATATAAAATAGGAATTCCTTTCAACTTGATTTTCCAATCATGGAAATATTTTATTTTTTTTTCCACTTCCAGGAATGCACAGCAAGTAAAATAGGCCAAAATACAGAATCTGGACTAAAAGACATAGCACACATACAATATTTTAAGCATACTGAAATTGAGGTGCTCATGGTTTGTCAAAAAATTGTAGCAACAAATAATTGTAAGTATATACAGATAGCGATATCGATCGTGGTACCAACCATTAGTCGATCGAATCTTATTAATGAATTTTGTTGTATCGTCTTATAGATACAAAAGAGAAAATAATTAATCGTGGATGCCAATTGGATGGCGGCAACACCGATCTATGTACAGTATTCAAACAAAAGGCCAAACCGACAAACTTGACAATCGATTATTGTTCAGTGTGCAATCAAAACGATTGCAATAGTTCAACAAAACTGCAACTACATGTGACTAGGTTTCAAATGCTAGCGATGTTTGGATTTATATCAGTTTTATATAAAATTTTTATTTAAAATTAAAATTATTTGTTGACAATATTTTAATTAACAATCGCTTTTATTTATTTATTTTTTTTTTATTAATTTTATCAACAACAACAAAATCACGCATTTGCCTTTTTCATTTAAATAATTTTTTTAATTAATTTCTTTAATTTTGTATTTTTATAATTTATAAAACAAAATTAATTATAGTACATAATGTTAAGTGAATAATTAAACTATATACAGTTAATTAAGAACATTGATAAGATTTATATAGAGAACAACAACAAATATTTGCTTCATATGCAAAAAAGCACGAACGTTAATTTTATTAATTCTACAAATTTGGGACGATGATCACTGCAATGGCATCAACGTGTTGACACCATCACCATTCTACGATAAGAGTGAAGTTCGTGCCAAAATAAAAACACCAAAATTGAAGAATAAGAGACTGACTACTTCTGTAATTTTGGAGATGACTAAATAATTTGCAGTAGCTACCCAGTACCCCGTGATTTGATCTCTATCTCACTTTTGGAAGGCATTCCTGAAAGTTAACTAACAATTATCATTATACACAAGGTACTAATCCCTGTATTGGTGAGAGGATATAAAATTTAAAATCGTTACATTTAGAAATGATGTATAAATGTCGCCGGTTGTAGCTTAATGGTAAAGAGGGTTTCTCACCACGCCTCGATTCTAGCCGCTCACCATAAATTAACATGAAGAAAAGTGATTGCAGGTAAAAATATTTGTTGGGGTGTGACCACCTACAATGTTGAAATGGTTTGTATGGTCACAGTTGAGACCGTGATAACGACCGTTTACGGCCTTTCTAACCCATATATTATTATAAATGTTGCTGTATAGTTGTTCTAAATTGGAGGGAACTCTCTTTCGGGGAGTAATGTGGCGTTCAGAGCAACTCAAATAAATCGCATATTTAGTTCACGCTACAATCGATTAATAAAAACGATATTTCGAGCTAAGTTCTTGTAATTCACTAGTACTGTCACGACTGAACGTATGTATGAAACGCACAGTACGAACATCAAGTCCGTAGCATATGCCTGATGAGATGAAATTGATATTTTCGATCACACAGTTATTCAATGACGTCATCATCATCACATCGAAACCGACCTAGTGCATAACAAGCAACAACTCGGATCTATAACAACCCTCAATTATTTCAAAATTTCATAAAGCAACACGCTTCATTGGTGACCCCAACTGGGCCCTGTTTTTAGTTAGGGAACATTGTAAACACGTCAATATCTTCTGATAATACAAAACCTTCCAAGAATTTCATCTTACCTTCCTGCCCTTACCTAATAGGGCAACTTCTCACCATAATTATTTTCTTTTTCTCTCAATGGTATGATGGTTCGTGTTGCGCCTTTAAGGCACTGATATTTCCAGGAAGTTCGAATGCGGACCTACAAATAAAATACAGCATGCAGTTAGAGCAGAGTTGCGTTTCGTGGGTTCGTTTCAAGTCGCAATAATCCTTATCACTAAGCAGCCGAATTAAGGCACTCCAACGCATTTACGGCATAGATAATCATAATCATAAACCGAAAGGTTGAAATGTTTGCATTTAGAGCAACTCAAATAAATCACAAATTTACCTCTCGCCACAGTCAAAAATCGATATTTCGTGTTAAATTCTTGTAATTCACTAGTACTGTCGCGTCACGACTGAACGTATGTATGAAACGCACAGTACGAACATCAAGTCGGGTAGCATATGCCTGATGAGATGGATTTGATCTTTTGGATCATCCAGTCATTCAATGACGTCATCATCATCAGATCGAAACCGGCCTAGTGGATTACAAGATACACAGCAAACCACTCGGATTTACAACAACAGTGAATTATTTCAAAATTATATTAAGCAACAACACGCTTCAAATCTTTTTCATGAGTTGAGGGGAGCACGTCGAATCTCAATGTACACACAGAGCCGCCCCCAAGTTTAGGACAAGATTATTTATAGTGATAGACACGTTTGCTAATTATTTGAAATTGATTATATTTATAATATATCTACGTCATATTTAGCTTTTTGCCTCCCCAAATGTGGAGAGAATGAAACAACATTACTTTATGTCGCTTATCTAAATAGTTTTTTTGGAAGAATAAACTTGCAAAGAACGAGCAATATAGAGGAAAAGAAACACTTCCTGTGCTCTTATCTTGCATATATTGACTGCATATGCATGTCACAATGGGCCAAATGAGACTGAATTTTGAAATTAAAAACCAGTCAAAGTACAAACAAGTTGTTATCGTTGTATGTGGGAAGATATGTAGAAGAGCCAAAACCTTGCACATCTCCAATGTATAAAATGTTGCTGGTTTTTGTAACAATATAGGATATAACATCGTAGCTTAGAGAACAATTTAACCAATAAAAGTACCACGCACTGCTTTTCGAAATCGGTTATACTTTGATCTTCGATCTGCAGGTAGTAAAGTACACGAAGTAACTATTTGACAACGTCTGTTTACATCCAGATCTCGGCTTCTTCGATCCAACTACTTATGAAATTATTTGGTCATCTCTGAAAATATTTAACAATTCTTATTGAAAAGTAAACAATTTAACAGTGTAGTTGTTTGGCATGAAAACTGTAAAGGGGTTCCCTATCAAAGGTGTTAACAAAAGGATATGTGAAGTAGGACTAATCAATATGAGCCAAACAGAGTGCCGAAATCCCAAACAAGTGAACAATAAAAAATGAAGCCTTACGATAATGCACCAATTAATTAACACTCGATGTACTTTAATTTACAAATGTAATTAAGTTTACTGACCGATTTTTTAAAAAATTATTTAGGATTAAGTGAATGTATATATATAAAACAAAATTAGAAAGCAATATATTGTTGTAATTAATTAATTACTAATTAACACCCAGACATACACATACACCACACAAACACACATCAAAAAAAAAAATTAAAATAATTTATTCAAAATCGATATAGCGTCAATTTGTGTATATGTACAAGCTATAAATGTTATAAATATCTTATCTTGGGTCACATACTCGATTATATTGGAATGTCCAACAAAATACCATGCCTTGACATGACGAGCACATTAAAACTGATAGTTATTATTATCATACCATATATTAGCCTCCATTTATAGTTGTAACGTCAAGGCGTACCATATAGTTATCTAATTAGCTGAATGACTACCGATTATGTGTGCCCTCGTATTCTTAGTAAAATTACAAATAAAAAGTGAAATCCAACCAAAAACTTATCAATAAAATTTTCGACAATAACATTTTTAACGAGTTTTAATTAATAAGTTAGCTGTCACAAATCGATTACAACAAAAACAGAAGAAACGGGCAATATATAACAGATAAGTATCTTGATTCGCTCAACGAGTTTATAAAACTATAAGTGGGTGTACACACAAACAAACAAACATATAAACGCACTAAAGAGTAACATCTCTATACCGGCTTCTGCCCGCAAATGTTGAAACAAGGATTAATCATTTTGGTTCATCCCTTAAATCTCGAAGAGTCCTTATTAAAAATTCAGTCACATAAACTCAGGTAATTTGGGAACTCTTCAGTCGAAATCCAACTATAAGTTCATAAATATAGATATTTCACAGAGATTTAAAGTCACCTAAGGACAACTGTATCCACTGTTGGGATTTTTTACGTTTTTACTTTTTTTCTGTAAACTATGTAAAAACAGCGTAAATTACATGTAAATAATGAAGACAACACCATTCGCAGTGCCATCTATTTTAAAATGTCAAAAATTTACGGACGATCGCTGAAACAGTAAAAAGATTTTGTAACTGATTTACAAGATTTATAAGAGATGGCGCTTCAGTTTTTTGACATAAAATTATATTTTACGTTTTTTACATATAGATTGTGAAAAATAACCTTATATTTTATACATATAAGTAACCGTGTAAATAACGTCGTGTAATTTACACCACCAACAGTGACTGTGTCTAAGAGGACTGTATTTAAGAGGAATGGTTTCGTTCATGTAACAAACACAACTGTACTGAAGTTTTAATATCACTACAACTACCCTGGATAACGGATGAATTATCGGGCAACATGACGAATGAATAAGGTCAAGTTAACTAGATTTGATCTAGTTGACTTAATCCTTAAATCTAGCTTCACTTAAGTACCAGTCAATTGGAATAGGCATACAGAGCAATGTTGGTACTTGGCTCGAAATTCCATTTTTCTGACCTCATTGCAGTCTTTTATTATAAAAACAATTGACTGTCGGTTTTACAAAGGAAGTGCATTGGAGCACTAAATATTTACAGTCAAATTTTTGGTGACTTACTTTTGGTGAATCTACTGCACATAATTTAACATTATCAGATATATGTTATACTTGTATGATGTTTCGACGTTCAAGTGAAATGAACTGAACTGGTCAAATAAAGCAAATATGTTATGAGTGCATATTGCGGGTTCCAGCATAAATCAGGTTCTTCATTAACTCTTTTGGAATAGAAGGTTAAGAAAACTACATTCCTCCGATAGGAGTGGTAAGAAAAAAGGATGTATTTAAATATAGAGGGAGATGAACCCCATGCCATCGGACACTATGGTGCCGAAGCACGACTTCGGGAAATTATTTTGTATATAGCACATATATAGAATTACAACAGCCCATCCTACCTCTCCGGTGAGAATATGTTGTTCTTTATTGATGATGTAAGGTCAAATTATCTATCCCCATTGGCATGTACACTGCTGTCTTTTAGCCGGAAATTACTGCAATTTTAAAAGCAGGACTCTTTGCAAAGGAAATGAATTGCAGAGATTGGTGTATCTTCAGACTTTCTGGTAGCCAGGTTGTTCTGGAGACGATAATTGCCTTACATCGACAAGGTAGTTTGAATAAAGTTTAACTTCATTGGATACCCAGTTTGGCTGCAGCTTCAATGCAGAATTACTGTACACATTTCCAGATCCGACACTTGTAAAGTGTCTCACTCCAAATTCAACCAACCTAGATCGGATTTTATTGGCCACATCGGCTTGGTTTGTAAATATACAAATACTCTAAGCATCACATCCAAATAGCGATTATTATAATGGTGTCCTAGTCTCAATAACAACACAATGTAGAATGCAAAATTCTGGTATGTCTGCTGCTTTTGACCATAGTGCGCAGCAGTAACAGCCTCTCGCCTTAAATTGTTGACATTGCCCATACGCCATCGTACATTACCGAACGGAAACATAATCCATACAACTTTTGTGACGAAGATATATCTATGTTATCTATAATCTGACTGGTGCCTGGTTACACGTGCTTGGTTTTGATGAGAAATTATATATGAAATTGGAGAACAGTATTCGATGAGATCGAGTTGACTGCAGAAATCCACTTATCTGCATTTTCTCTGCGAGCCAACAATTTTCCTTCGAAACCTGTCCAGCTCATACTTTGAATCACAGTTTATATTTCAGAACAAGTAACGACTTTATTTTTTCCATGTCAGTACTATATGCTGACATGGAGCTATATAATGCGCAGATGGTTCTACGAAAACCCGGACCTATAGCCGTACATAAAGTGGTATCACAACGGACCGATCACCGGTCTAAGTGTGATAGCAGCCACAACAACCTAACCTAACGACCTTATAAAAATACCCATCATGTTTGGGCAGGAATCGTTTGGGCTGTAATGTCACAATAAGCAAATCGAACTTGAATTACGAGGGAGGAGGAACAAGGTGGCCTTGGTCGCTCTAATGATGTGTTCGATTGCCCAAAGCTTATTTAATTTCACTCATAGACGACCATATCTTAATCTAAATGGCAATTTGTAAACATCTTGGCTGGAAATACATTTAAACTTTTATCTATTATATAAATCAAAACCAGAATCGTATACTAAAAAAACTGGTGCACTTATACGAGTCAAGTGAAATATTTTTCAATTAATCTTATCAATCATACACATGATAGACTGTTTAGAGATAACAATGTTTTCTAATAAAATTTAAGTTTAACATAACTAATTATCATGATAGATGTCAGACCTCGAAAACCAACTCACATTTTATCAAACAGTCTGTCATATTATCTCCCATCGGGTTTAGAGTCCAACTCTCACATTTAGCATTCTCTATCTGGACATATATTGTTTGTATTGGTCATATAATTTAAATGTTTTAAGGCAATATATTGACCTAACAGAAACCTCACAGTGCCATCACCTAAGTAAGGATCCGGTATCCGTATTTTTAATTGCATTCGTTGGAAGCTACATCGCTATGTTTCAACGAAATTATAAATTAAGAACCACTTCCCAACCATCGTCTGGAGAACCCAATATAAAAAAAGATTGTCCTGTTAAGTGAAGAGATTAGCACACTAGACTGGATTCTTAAAAAATAATAAAAATAATAGAGTCTCCTAAGGAATATGTAAGAAATTCAACAAGTCTCAGCCAGTCAAATCTAAGGATATAAGACATCGCCTCCAACAAATATTGTTGCTATAGCCACTGTGCAGATATGATTTCATAATTAAGGAATACTTAATACAAAGAATACATACCTGAGATCGAGACTATCAACACGGAAGGCAAGGATCTGTTTGCAACAGGATAAGCATTATACTGAGAGTTTTCTTGTGAATATCTTAAAACCATCATTTCGGCCAAAGCGATGCCAACTATTCGCTCTAGAAATCAACAAAAGTAATTGAGCTTATAAAGCGTATTTGTTTGTAGCTCACAAAAATACACTTCAGTCCTTCTCGGGATTGACAATGGATTAAAACATAACATCAGGCCAAAAAGTAAATAGTATAAAATTAAGCATCTACTGCTTAGAGGATCAGAAAATATAGATTGCTTCCTCTATCATTCGGAGGTCTCGAGTCCGATTCCCGATGGTGATCAAAAATCACGATTGGATGTTTTTAATCAGTACGTATGTGCGTGAATATAAGATGAACCGTGGGTCCTAGTGGCCTTGAGTTAGTGGCCTGACAAGAGCCGAAATATGAAATTAAGCCCAACAAAATCCCCTGGTTAAGAACCAATTTTAGGATAATAATAAAAGAACTCTTTGAAAAGGGCTTATGATAACTTTTTATTGACTAAAGGTGGTGTTTAAACTAAACTACATTCGATGCCAGTGGAAGGTCGAAGAGCTTATAATGATTTCAAAACAAAACTATAAAATAATTTAAGAAGATGGAAAAGTGTTTCAGAACTGAACGCCAGAAGAAAATGCATCGTCAACCTTACTAACAAAAAGTTAGCTGGATACCAGTCCATCTGTACCCACTACCAACTCCATATGTGAATACAGCGTAATAATTAGGTTGAAATGGAAAGAGCCTATGAAAACGAAAACAAGAGGAGGCAAATATTAAATATATGTTAGAAAAATGTATTTGGTTCTAGGAAGAAAAGCCGAGCTTTCAGAATATAACAAACTGCTATTATATCGAATGGTGGAAAATGTCAGTGAGGAAACCAAGAACCATTGAAGAAAAATACGAACCTGGGAAGACCGTGAATATACTAGGTTGACCTTCCTTTGCGTCACCGATTTGGTTCATGGGCGTTAAACAGCTCCAAATTTATCCGTTTTTTATTGAAAAATTGTGTTCAACGATGAAGCTCATTTTTGGCTGAATAGATACGTTAACAAACAAAATTGTTGTATTTGGACTGATGAAAAACCAGAAGAGATTCTAGAGTCTGCAACGCATCCTGAAAACTGTATTTCTTTAAAAATGCGGAAGGACAGCGTCTAAACGTAATTGGCACAAACTACAGATCAATGCATCAGCAATGATTTTCAATGATTTTTTTTGCAAAAAATTCCAAATATTTGTGTAGCCGACTTGTGGTTTCAATAGAATGGTACAACGTGCCATACAGCAAACCAAACCGTCGATTTATTGAAAGAAAATTTTAATGAGAACATCAGAACAAGAAAAGAAGAATTAAATGTCCTAAGCCGAGCTTACGTCACAGATACAATTTTTGATTATTATTTAAAATAAAAAACTTCCGGAACCTTCATCCGAATTGTCAAATACAAGTAAAACTCATTTATACTTATGTATCAAGCTTTTCTATCCTATCCTAAACAAACTTTACTCCAACGAACTCGGAACATACTTGTCTCAAGCTCACATTTGCTAGGAACATCACCGTAGGCGACCATTCCCTTACTATCGAACTTTTTTTATTTTTATTTTTTTTATTACTATGCCATCTCTTTTGGGGCTCAAGGCACTCCCAACTCTTTCGAGGTTCACTTATTTACGTCTTTACCTTATGCTTTGCAGCCAAATCGAGGACGTACGGCTACAGGTCCGATTTACCTAACCATCTGCACATTGCATAGCTCCATGCCAGCCTATAGTACTGACATGGAAGATGGCTCGTCCCATGGATTCTGCACTCCAACATGGGGTCAACTATGTAGAACACAACTATATGTTCATTCACACCACCAATCGTAATGAAGTGGTGAAAAATCCCTTTTGCATCCTGCCCCTATCGGAATTCGAACCCGGTACCTCCCGCTCCAACTGCCGCAGTGGTTTAACCACTGCGCCACCTGGGCGGTTACTATCGTACTTCTCGAATACTTTCGCTTTTTTTAAGTTTAGCTTCAATTAGGTGCAGGGCGTACTTTAAGACTGTCCTAGCTCATTGTATCTGTAAGAGCTCCTGTACACAACGAACGATACTTCAAGTAAAGGTTGCAAGCTGCTTTAAACTTGTGCTTTTTTATACTCCAATGGAAACTGAAAGCAGCCAACGAATTCCACTTCCTAGATGGTCGATTAATAAATTCGCGCATTGCATCTTTCGTTCGAGGTTTCATTTTCTCCTTTAATTCTGCAGAACATTTACCATTTATTAATCTATAGAACACGCAGAGTTCTGCAACATCTCTGCGGTGCTGTAACCCATCTATACCCATATATCTGTCTAAATCTTTCGTAAGTCTAGAGTTTCGTATCATTCGAATGGTACGCCGCTGAATTCTATCCATGCAACAGGAGAGCAGTAACATATGCTCCACCCCAAACCTGACAGCAATATTCTATACAAAGTCTAATAAAGATAAACGGTTTAATAAAGGTTTACACGGTATTTCGCTCGTCGATCACAATAAACTTTCTGCGGCGATTCAGACAACACACGCCTTATTATCGGATCATTGGCTATGATTATGCTTATGTCATCTGTTATAAATTATTTTTAAAAAAAAATGTGATAGAATTTCAGTTTATGACAAGTCTAGATAAAAATAATAAAATATATTTGTTGTATTGACTATCGTAATTTATTGTAAATTTGCCAACTGGACAAGTCAATATCACAAGTGTCTTAATTATCGAGTGATAACATGGAAATTATTTCTAGTTTTTTGCAATTAGTATAATACTGGTACTTATAGTAAGTGAACACAAATGCTTTAGCGAATATTTATTTGACAAGTTACACAGTTAAAAACAAATGCAAGTATGAACTTACGTGCAACAATAATATTTCTAGTGATAAGTTCGGTATACCGAACAGGTGAGGAATTTTATTCCAAATTTCAATTTTGAAAATTTTGGTTACTTTTATAAAATAATGTTTTATTCTTTTTGTGCCAACAATAAAAAAAATCAAATTTTAAAAAGGTTTTGGACAGCTGTCGTGCTATGAGTGCAGTGATTGTGATTTTATTGATATCGACATATATGAACCAGAAAGATGTGAACCGCCAAAAATTGATATAACTTCAACCACCAAAGAACCCTATTCAACAACCTCTTCAACCGACGCGGATACTACTACAACGTCTGATTCTAGCACAACGACAACCGATCCAGATACTACCAGTACAACGACAGACCCAGATACTAGCACAACAACGACAGATTCGGCTACAACCACAACAACAGATCCGGATACTATCAGTACAACGACAGATCCAGATACCAGCACAACAACGACAGATTCGGATACCAGTACAACAACAACAGATCCGGATAACAGCTCAACGATAACCACTCCAGATTCTACCACAACAACGACCGATTCGGATACCAGTTCAACGACAGATCCAGATACCAGCACAACGACAACAGATCGGGATACTACCAGTACAACGACAGATCCAGATACCAGCACAACAACAACTGATACTGATTCTACCCCAACAACAGATCCGGGGACAGCAAGTATTACGACAGATCCAGATACCAGCTCAACAACGACAGATCCAGATACCAGCACAACAACAGATTCAGATACCAGCACAACGACAACAGATCCGGATACTACCAGTACAACGACAGATCCAGATACCAGCACGACTACAACTGATACTGATTCTACCACAACAACAGATCCGGGTACAGCAAGTATTACGACAGATCCAGATACCAGCTCAACAACGACAGATCCAGATACCAGCACAACAACAGATTCAGATACCAGCACAACGACAACAGATCCGGATACTACCAGTACAACGACAGATCCAGATACCAGCACAACTACAACAGATTTGGATACCAGTTCAACGACAGATCCAGATACCAGCACAACTACAACAGATTTGGATACCAGTTCAACGACAGATCCAGATACCAGCACAACAACGACAGATCCAGATACCAGCACAACAACGACAGATTTGGATTCCAGTACAACGACAGATCCAGATACCAGCACAACAACGACAGATTTGGATACCAGCACAACGACGACAGATCCAGATACCAGCACAACAACGACAGATTTGGATACAAGCACAACGACCGATCCAGATACAAGCACAACGACAACAAATCCGGATACTACCAGTACAACGACAGATCCAGATACCAGCACAACTACAACAGATTTGGATACCAGTACAACGACAGATCCAGATACCAGCACAACAATGTCAGATCTAGATACCAGCACAACAACGACAGATCCAGATACAAGCACGACTACAACAGATCCTGATCCAAGCACAACGACAGAACCAGATACCAGCACAACGACGACAGATTTGGATACCAGTACAACGACAGATCCAGATACCAGCACAACGACGACAGATCCAGATACCAGCACAACAACAGATTCAGATACCAGCACAACGACAACAGATCCGATTACTACCAGTACAACGACAGATCCAGATACCAGCACAACTACAACAGATTTGGATACCAGCACAACGACAGATCCAGATACCAGCACAACAACGACAGATCCAGATACCAGCACAACAATGACAGATCCAGATACCAGCACAACAACGACAGATCCAAATACAAGCACGACTACAACAGATCCGGATACAAGCACAACGACAGAACCAGATACCAGCACAACGACGACAGATTTGGATACCAGTACAACGACAGATCCAGATACCAGCACAACGACGACAGATCCGGATACCAGCACAACAACGACAGATCCAGATACCAGCACAACAACAGATTCAGATACCAGCACAACGACAACAGATCCGGATACTACCAGTACAACGATAGATCCAGATACCAGCACAACTACAACAGATTTGGATACCAGCACAACGACAGATCCAGATACCAGCACAACAACGACAGATCCAGATACCAGCACAACAATGACAGATCCGGATACTAGCACAACGACAGATCCAGATACCAGCACGACTACAACAGATCCGGATACAAGCACAACGACAGAACCAGATACCAGCACAACGACAACAGATCCGGATACTACCAGTACAACGATAGATCCAGATACCAGCACAACTACAACAGATTTGGATACCAGCACAACGACAGATCCAGATACCAGCACAACAACGACAGATCCAGATACCAGCACAACAACGACAGATCCAGATACCAGCACGACTACAACAGATCCGGATACAAGCACAACGATAGATTTGGATACCAGCACAACGACGACAGATTTGAATACCAGTACAACGACAGATCCAGATACCAGTACAACGACGACAGATCCAGATACCAGCACAACAACGACAGATCCAGATACCAGCACAACAATGACAGATCCGGATACTAGCACAACGACAGATCCAGATACCAGCACGACTACAACAGATCCGGATACAAGCACAACGACAGAACCAGATACCAGCACAACGACGACAGATTTGAATACCAGTACAACGACAGATCCAGATACCAGTACAACGACGACCGATTTGGATACCAGCACAACAACGACAGATCCAGATACCAGCACAACAACAGATTCAGATACAAGCACAACGACAACAGATCCGGATACCAGTACAACGACAGATACAGATACCAGCACAACGACGACAGATTTGGATTCCAGTACAACGAAAGATCCGGATACCAGCACAACAACGACAGATTTGGATACCAGCACAACGACAGATCCAGATACAAGCACAACAACGACAGATCCAGATACCAGCACAACAACAGATACAGATACCAGTACAACGACAACAAATCCGGATACTACCAGTACAACGACAGATCCAGATACCAGCACAACAACGACAGATCCAGATACCAGCACAACAACGACAGATTCGGGTACTAGCACAACGACAGATCCAGATACAAGCACAACCACAACAGATCCGGATACTACCAGTACAACGACAGATCCAGATACCAGCACAACTACAACAGATTTGGATACCAGTTCAACGACAGATCCAGATACCAGCACAACAACGACAGGTCCAGATACCAGCACAACAACGACAGATCCGGATACCAGCACAACAACGACAGATCCGGATACAAGCTCAACGACAACTGATCCGGATACCAGCACAACAACGACAGATCAAGATACCAGCACAACAACGACAGATCCAGATACCAGCACAACAATGACAGATCCGGATACTAGCACAACGACAGATCCAGATACAAGCACGACTACCACAGATCTGGATACAAGCACAACGACAGAACCAGATACCAGCACAACGACGACAGATCCAAATACCAGCACAACAACAGATTCAGATACCAGCATAATGACAACAGATCCGAATACTACCAGTACAACGACAGATACAGATACCAGCACAACAACGACAGATTTGGATACCAGTTCAACGACAGATCCGGATACCAGTACAATAACGACAGATCCAGATACCAGCACAACGACGACAGATTTGGATTCCAGTACAACGACAGATCCAGATACCAGCACAACAACGACAGATCCAGATACCAGCACAACGACGACAGATTCGGATACCAGCACACTGACAGATTCTGATACCAGCACAACAACGACAGATCCAGATACCAGCACAACGACAACAGATCCGGATACTACTAGTACAACGACAGATCCAGATACCAGTACAACAACGACAGATCCAGATACCAGCACAACAACAGATACAGATACCAGCTCAACGACAACCGATCCAGATACTACCAGTACAACGACAGATCCAGGTACTAGCACAACGACGACTGATTCTGATTATACTACAACAACAGATCCGGATACCAGTACAACGACAGATCTGGATACCAGCACAACAACGACAGATTCGGATGCCAGTACAACGACAGATCCAGATACCAGCACAACAACGACAGATTTGGATACTAGCACAACGACAGATCCAGATACCAGCACAACAACGACAGATTTGGATTCCAGTACAACGACAGATCCAGATACCAGCACAACAACGACAGATCCAGATACCAGCACAACGACGACAGATTCGGATACCAGCACACTGACAGATTCTGATACCAGCACAACAACGACAGATCCAGATACCAGCACAACGACAACAGATCCGGATACTACTAGTACAACGACAGATCCAGATACCAGTACAACAACGACAGATCCAGATACCAGCACAACAACAGATACAGATACCAGCTCAACGACAACCGATCCAGATACTACCAGTACAACGACAGATCCAGGTACTAGCACAACGACGACTGATTCTGATTATACTACAACAACAGATTCGGATACCAGTACAACGACAGATCCAGATACCAGCACAACAACGACAGATTTGGATACCAGTTCAACGACAGATCCAGATACCAGCACAACAACGACAGATTTGGATTCCAGTACAACGGTAGATCCAGATACCAGCACAACAACGACAGATTTGGATACCAGCACAACGACAGATCCAGATACCAGCACAACAACGACAGATTTGGATTCCAGTACAACGACAGATCCAGATACCAGCACAACAACGACAGATTTGGATACCAGCACAACGACAGATTTGGATACCAGTACAACAACGACAGATCCAGATACCAGCACAACAACGACAGATCCAGATACCAGCACAACAATGACAGATTCGGATACTAGCACAACGACAGATCCAGATACAAGCACAACCACAACAGATCCGGATACTACCAGTACAACGACAGATCCAGATACCAGCACAAGGACAACAGATCCGGATACTACCAGTTCAACGACAGATACAGGTACCAGCACAACAACGACAGATTTGGATACCAGTTCAACGACAGATCCGGATACCAGTACAATAACGACAGATCCAGATACCAGCACAACGACGACAGATTTGGATTCCAGTACAACGACAACAAATCCAGATACCAGCACAACAACGACAGATTTGGATACCAGCACAACGACAGATCCAGATACCAGCACAACAACGACAGATTTGGATTCCAGTACAACGACAGATCCAGATACCAGCACAACAACGACAGATTTGGATTCCAGTACAACGACAGATCCAGATACCAGCACAACAACGACAGATTTGGATACCAGCACAACGACAGATTTGGATACCAGTACAACGACAACAAATCCGGATACTACCAGTACAACGACAGATACAGATACCAGCACAACAACGACTGATTTAGATACCAGTTCAACGACAGATTCGGATACCAGCACTGATTTTAGTACAACAACAGAATCTGAGCCAATATCGGGCACAGAAACAAATGTATCAGACCAGTCCGATTCGATTAATGCACCAATTGTGGTATCAAAAGACCAACAGTTAGTGCGAAAAAAGCGATCAACATCAAATCCAGGCACATACACAATCGATACCGTTCCAGGTAATTAATTGCAAAACATTTTTTACATTTTCCATCGAATAACTTTGATAACTACTCGTATAATTCCAGTTCCACGTATATTCCGTTACCGGCGCACGTTAAACGGCCGTCAAAAGGATGGAACAAATCGTTGCTACAAAATCGAAGATACAGCAACCAATAAGGTGACAGTGTCTCGCGGCTGTGTCGACTACTTGGGCTCCGATTCGGAAACCTGTGATACTCTAAAGGAATTATATAACAAAGGTGACCCAGATAAATTCGTTTGTAATTTGTGCTACACCGACAACTGTAATAATTCCTCGTACGTCTCTCTGTCCTGGGCAATTTCCATTGGAACAATCGCCATAAATTTAATTATTAATTATTAATGTATAGCTTTAATTTTATGACAGGATGTTTGTTAATTTTTATTTATTTTTTTTTATTATATTGATAACATGACCAGCTGATAAGATAACATGGCTTTGCCAAAATTACGATCAATTTATTCAACTTGCTCTATCAACTGTAAGTGTATATACGATGAGCTGTTGAAGAGAGTTTAATGCCACACCACTGTTTCGAGACCACATTAAATATCGATGACGCCACGACCGGCGACTAATGGTGTACATATATATGACACAATTTGTCGCTGGTCGAGGAACGGGTTCTGACAATTCGGATACCTTAAATGCGACATGTGCATCGTACATCAGTCGATACTTTGAGGTTTTGGTCGATAGCGGCTTCTAATCCATATAAATGTTATTTCGACATAAAAGGTCTCTCTATAGAGATGCGGTTTTGGCAAAAGCTCTCACAAAACTGGCAAACATATTAGGAATTGCCAGATACATTTGATAGATTCGAACTTGAATAAATTGATTTAAAAATGGTTTGATAGCACAATTGGCCAAATTTACAAAATAAACTACTAATACAAAATTGTCAGCCAAAATTATTTTTTTACTTATCGGATGAGCTTAGTGCCGCAGTTTTCGATGGATCAGATGAAATTATCAGTTGAAATTGAACAAAATAATAATAATTCCTTGGACGTGCATGCTCCCAAACAGATATTTTATTGATCCGACCCAAGCAATCAATCAAATATGATCATTCAATGATTTGCAGTAATTGGGAAATATGATTTTCTAACGACACCTCTGGCTCCCAAACAATCTGGATGAAAACTCGAGTTTAGAGTAATATCATCCTCGAAGGGATTATCCTCGATAGCTCACAAGGGATGGAGAGCTTTTATAATAAAACAAAGGTCATTTTTGACACCATGTTGGTTCAAACCACGACCAATCAGACACAATGAATTTCGACCTTCGAACTATTTCTTCATATACTGTAGTAAACAGCTCCAACAAACACCATACTATTTACCACGCCTTCCACCATTCACAAGTTTTCCGTCTACAAATTTATTCAGCGGTTAACATGGCCTCCAGTCATATATTTCGAATGAAAATCTGAAATTGAAACACCTCATACTGCGAACAGTGTGGGAACGGGCAGGAAGAAACTGTTGAGCACTTCCTATCGATCACAATTCCTATTTGAGGACCATTGACGACCTTGAAAATATCAGATAACTTGGACTTCATTAGGAATGTCACAATGGTCTGAGTGACTGAAAAAAAATTGGACTCGACAGATAAGCACACTATATTTGTCATAACTGATTGTTGTTTAGGGATACTGGCCATCAGTCCAACAATCGAACTAGTCGCAAAATTCTATGAGAAAAACAAAATAAAGAAATCCATTATATCCATAATCAGTTTGATTGATTGATGACGTAATATAAAACGGAGCAGAAGGGGACAAACATTTTATAGACCAATTGAATAGATCAATTAGAGCTAAACGAAGTTAACGTGATTGGGTGCCAGGAGTTATTATGGAGTATTACGGCTATAAATCCGTATTGGTGCACATTTAAGGTGGTCAGACCAACAAATGTTTTCGTCAACGGCGAGAATCGATCTTGAGACTGTGGAGTTTTTACAGGCCATTGTTGGCTCGTACCGTGTCAATAATCTGACTCTATCGGTTTCGGTCACGAGACAGCCCTTCATATTGTTGCAAGCAACTATAGAAGATGCCAGATGGCTCACTACGCCGTGCACCTCTTCCAATATAAAGCTGGCCGAATTTGTGGTCACCACTACTGAAATCAATTGTGTCTTGGCTAGAAAACCAGAGATCAGATATTTGGTTTTGGCCCTGTTGATTTTGAGACCAACGGAAACTGAACACTGTTCCAGTGGATCAAGAATCTCTTTCACTCCGTTGTCATTTAATCCTTTTACACAGATATCAACTGCATTTGCTAAAAGATGATTTGATTGTCGGAATAAAAAATTGTTTTATCATAATCATGATATTAAAAAGTATCGGAGACAGGACATCTCCTTGTCGAGCACCAGAAGTAATTGCAAAAGTCAACTTTAACACAACATTATGACTGCGTTACTGATCATTTTACACAGTAAAATGTATACGTATTTGTTACCACAGTCCCTCTCGATCGACCGAGTCACAGACTTGCTTTAAATCTAGGAATATTTGGTGTACAACGCGAGATGTTTCGTAGTACTTGGAAAGAATCATTCGTAGCGAAAAAATTTGATCAGTGACTGACCGATATGGATGGAATTCTGCTTGGTAGTCCCGATAACTTCCTCCGGAAAAGGAGTAATTCTTCCAAGTAAAATTGTAGCTTGTATGCAAAGGAGGGCGATTATTCTCTTCCAGCGATCACCCTTGTTGAATATAGGACAAAACGTGGCCACTTTTCATTCTTCAGGAATAACTTAATTTCGTCATGCCAATCGAACAAGGTCGAAAAGACAGTTCCACAATGTTAACCTTCCGAATACCAAAAATTAATGCAATCAAGTCTCGGTGAACGATTTTCCTTTAATCTCTTCATGGCCATGGTGAATTCCTCATAAAATGGATCTTCAATGAACATCTCTGCGGTCTGTATTTGAGGGTATTCAAACACAGCTTGTGATACATGCGGAACATTAAGTAAATCAGAAAAATGTTCACGCCATATATCGAGTACCACATCGACGTTAACACAGAGGTTTCCATCCTGGCCCCGAATGGCAGTTGACCGAGACCATAAGGTATGGTGCAATTCAGTGATTCCTTTAAAGAAACTACGCGAATTCGCTCATTGCTGAGTTGTTGTATTCTTAAGACCTTAGCCTTCCACCATTCGCCCTTCTTCTGCCTACAAATGCGTTTAGCTGTCCTCCTAGCTTTGTTTTCTCTTGCAATTGTAAACCGAGTCTGCGCATAATTGTGGGTTAAATTTCGTTGTTCAGCAGCAAGAAGACACTCCTCATCAAATGAATCATGTTGAGCGTAGTTGACCGAGAACGTGCTGGACAGCATCGACAGCCGAAGTTTTCAATAATTCCCATTGTTCATTTGTTCAGATTTGTAATTAGAGCGCAAAATGCTAATGCTGACAAGATCTTGATATTTTTGTTGCGTTTCTTCATTTAAAAGACGATCACAGGAGAATCGCGTTGTATATTCCCCTGTCCTCCTTGGCTTGTAAGAATTTCCATTGTATAATGGTCACTGACTACGAATTTTGTTCACGTCCGATAAGATCTCAGGTCTTGGACAACCCGGCCAATAATCTAGCATTAAAGTCACTAGTCACCATTCTAACATCGTGCTCAGATTTAGTCGCCTCCTAGGACAAGCTCTAGATACTATAATGATATTCTATCGGTCTTATGTTTCCTTCGAAATATTTACGAAACATGGACGCCCCCACCCACAGAGCCTGGTGTTATAAATGGTTAAAGTTTCACCAGGCTTACGAACCATAAATACATATTGATGCGCATTTAAGGTGGTCAGTCCAACGAATGTTTTGGTCAACGCCGAAAATCGATCTCGAGACAATTGCTCGATGACATGCTTCTCTTAATAGTAGATCTCTTGTTAGTATTGAGAATATCTTAAAACCCTAATTGAATTTCTTCACAGACCATCCTACATATGATAACAGAACATGATAACGATCATGTACATGTTAGTTAAATGGACTGGGTTTTGAAATAGTTTGTCAGGTTGTCCGCCGTTATCTTTCCAATATGTCGTTATCTTTGCAATCTGTTTTGGGGGTAAAGACTCTTCCAAATCTTTCGCGGTTCGCTTATGTACGTACTCCTTTACGTCATTACAGCCAAATCGAGGAAGTACGGCTATAGGTCCGATTTACGTAGAACGATCTGCACATTGCATAGCTCCATGCAAGCATATATACTGACATGGATTCTGCACTCAGCACTACAAAGGGTCATTGATGTGTTCATTGACGCCACCGATCGTAATCAGATGTTGGAAAACCTATTTTTGCATCCTGCTCCTATCGAGATTCGAACCCGATACCTCCCGCTCCAATTGCCGCAGCTTTAACCACCGCGCCATTTGGTCGGTGAGTTTGAAGTTATTCAACAACTGATGGGTTATATCGACTAAAAGAGTGTAGACTCTGGCTACTGCTTTATCGATCGCAATCGATTTACATGGCCGTTATAAGTTCTAAAATACGACTATATGGCCTTTTTGTTGTGTAAATAAACAATTATATATTATCAGATATGATTGGATATGTACACGTATATCTGATATCATTCTGTCATCATTCATCAACAACTTAACAAAATAGTGTGTGTTATCTATAACTATATACTTAAATTAAAAATGTATCGTAAAAATTGCTTTACATATAGATTCTATGTTATTTTACATACATATATATCGTGATAGTCTATATATTTTAACCGAAATGAATAGTATGAATAGCACTGATAAGACACTTCATAACGAGTGGCGTCATTATTTAGTTATTTTGTCAAAATCAATATTACCTCAAATTTAAGGGGATTTCACCATGTTCTAATCTCAATGATGTACTTATTGTGTGGAAGTACCAGTCATATGACTAAACCATGTGGGGGTTTTGTTTCCAGCTCTATCCATGTTTAACTAGGTTATTATTATTACACTTCGGGAAACACCGTTCTCTTCCAGGTGATTGCTGCCCTTCGGCCTTTCTCTTTCAGTGTGGATTCCATTCCAATGATGTCATTCGGGGTCTTCCCATGTTTCACTTCCTTACTGCAGAATTGATTTTACACACGCATTAAACACTCGCAGATTTGTTTTTCTCGACATAACGAATGCACTTCAAGCATGTATAATAGCCAATTCAATTCTAAGATCTTAATATGCCATAGTACTTTGATGGATTCAATGACCCATATTAAATTGAGTTAAGTAGAATATCACACACAATTCACTTCAGATATTGCATATCAGGCATTGATTCGACAGATATAAGTAAAGTAAAAGTGGTTTAACACAGACATACGAATTGGTCACCATATAAGTGTTTGACTTGCATATCGGATAAAATATAAAATCTCCAAGCTATTATTATCAGTAGTTACTTAATTGTTCGACCGAGTTGCATAAAGATATCGTGCATCGTATATAGTGACAATATAGTGATATCCAAAAAATGAAAATTATTGTGACATTTTTAATAGCAGCACTTGCTACCACAGGTATAATATCACGCTACATATAATAAATTGAAAAGTGATAAAAAATCATTGGTGAAGTGATTGTGTGACTTTTATTTTAATTTATTCCAGCTAATTCGCAGTTAATTTGTTACTCGTGTGTAAACTGTGAAGAAATTGACACAAAATCGACTCAAACCGTAATTTGTGGATCACAAGGTGCTGCTACTAATACAACAACAGTGGCGACACCAACAACATCATCTTACAGCACATCCCCCACAACATCTACACCAACTACAACTGTAGATAGTAGTACCTTAACTAGTATAACCACACCATCCACTAATCCTACGAACGCACCGAGCAATAGTAATGTTACACAATATCGTTGCTATAAGGTTGAAATTAAAGCGGGTGGAAAACAAAGTGTAGAAAGGGGTTGTGTACGATTCATAGACGATGCGATGAAAAAATGTGCAGCAAACAACAATGGTACCTGTTATTTCTGTAGCAGCGACAAATGTAATGCCGCAACTGCCATAATCACTTCGGTTATGCTGATTTTTGCCGCGTTGCTAGTCAGCATGCGTTTGGTTTAATGTTTTGAATGTACATTTTTATGAATTTTACTAGAAATACATTTTAATTTCGATGGGCCTATTAAATATTGGTATACGTGAGTCTGAATTATTAGAGTTCCAGAGGAACTTGGCCCTGTATAGGCCAATTTGGGGTGATTTGCGTGAAACTGATCTGAGATGATAGTCGTGCCACTATTCGATCAACTATTCACTAACCCGATAGTTGGCATCGAACATCTCCGATTCAAGCATCCGTCGTTGATAGATAATAAATATCATTGGGTTCAATACGCGATAGTTAAAATAATTTCAAGAACACTTAAAACATTCCACTTTTGTCAATAATTTATTGTTATACTTAACAGCTTATATCTCGTACTCGTCTGAATGACCGCGGTTGTGGCACGTACCAAAGAAATCCTTTAATACACATTAGCCAATTGAAAGTTGTCTGAGGCTGTATCTATACTTCCGAGTGTAGTGGAACCTTCGTTTGATAACCTGGTATAATCTCCCATACAAATACAGTATTTTGAAGATCACTCTATCACCATGGTTATAGCATATTTATAGCATATTATGTCAATCTGCGGGAACTTATTACGCTCTAGAGCTGTGGTGCTAGAACCATGCCTACGTCTTAATATAGAAAGTAATAAGGAAAAAAAATTGTTGGTTATGATAACCACTAGGGCGTTAATCGGCAGCCCACAGCTACATGAATTTATTTACAGGGCTAACGTGTCCAATTAAATTTCCAAATATTTCATTTTTTATTTGAAGACAAAAATTTAACAGTGTATCAATATATTAAATTTACTCTCATATTTCGGCACTGTTCTCCTGCCAACCGTATACACCTATTTATTATCTGATAAACAGCGATCGCCGAAATTGTCATAAATATTTAGTGCCAACATATAATTCAGAGAAGCGTATATATATAGATTAAAACTGCACGATTACCTATTTCACTAAATTGGGGTTACAAAATAAACGAATTCGATCATGATTATACAATCGTATCCAATGTACGTCCATCGAACAGTATATATAGGAGGTTGAACTTTGAGACTGAGTGTTTTGCTGGATCGAGCAACAAACTGATCATAATAGTGTAATTATGGTTGTAGTTGAAATGATTTTCGAGTATTAATTGTATCTCTTGTTTTGGGCTGCAGTGGCTCGTCTCACTTTACAGCCTCGGGGACACCAATCACAAAATCGTTAAAATCGCTTATATACTCTACATAATACACAGAATTTCTTTTGAGCTATGCACCAGTTCTATTTCTCAATATGCCAGATATTCAGTACGATGTGTACCTCAAGACTTGTACTGTAAATAAAAATTATGAAAACATAGGTTACATCAAAAAGTTAAGATGTAGATAGCTACCCCAAAATTGAAGCCATTTATACAAGGAATTTGTCTTGAAGCTGTAATCCATCGATTTGTTAAATACGAGTTAAAAGAGAGTGTGCTTCTTCAACTTCATGCATAAGAGTTTGTAATACAAAGGGTAGTAATCCTCTGCTCTTCTATGGCACATATAGAAGCAACATGTACAAATTATTACTTCCATGAGGCATAAAAAACATCTTTAATATTTTTTACTGAATAAATTAACATTGTAAGATGAACAGCATGGAACAGCACAGACCAAATGGCGCAGTGATTAAAGCTGTGGCAGTTCGAACTATACATACCGGATTCGCATTCCGATAAGGACACGATAGAAAAAGGATTTTTAAGCATCTGATACGAACGTTGGTGTGAATAAAGACATCTATGACATCCTTTTGCAGTGCAGAATTCATCACCGGAAATTCGAAAAAAGTAGGACTTTATACAGGTTTACAAGCATGTAAGCCTACTAACCAATACAGTAATGTCGTGAGAGTCTCTGGTAGACCAGTTATATAGTACGCGGTGTATGTGGTCAAAACCAAAGCTGGTTCGAATCGAACCGAAGAACATGCAGTACTTTTATGTTTGAGTTCATGTTACGAGAGCGAGATGCCACAATCGATAATGATAGTCGCTTTCAGGTTAAGATGTAATAATCACCGTAGCTAAATCATCATTTATTTTAACCAGTGAAGTGTTTTAAAGTAAAGACTAGTGACATAGTCTCGACTAGTGGCTAATCTTTCACAATGTAATGTGTGAAATAAATTACAAGTTGGACTAAACTATGGTCATTTTAATTTTGATGATCGATTGAGGCATCCATAATCCAGATACGAACCAAGGAGAGTCGTAACAATATTCTATCTAAATGCTGATCTAACGTATTTTTCCCATCACTTAGTCTCGTTTTAGCCCATTGTGACAACCAGTCCCAAACATTCATACACTCGTATTCTCGAAATCTGTCTGTTTCTCGAATGAAACCGAAGATATGCGATATCCTCAAGGTCGTCAGTTTATCAAATCGGAATAGTTATGAAAAGCAGTGCAGTCTCCTCTTCCACACTGTTCGCAGTTTACATTGTTGCTGAGATGAGGTTGTACCATCTCTTTTAACTCGTCATGTGCAGACCACCAAAGAAAAGACAGTCGATATTACTCTTAAGATATCGCGTTTAGAGCAGCTTGGCTTCTCTTAAAATTGTAGCAATTTCTGCATGAAAGATTGTTGCGTACCTGCCAAGGGAATGGATAATTCTATCTCATGACTAAGAATTAAGAAGAAACTAATAATGTGAGAGAAGTTAACAGAATGATATTACTACGAGACTGAATGTCCCAGGAAATGAAGATGACGTTCAGATAAAATAAAAAATGTTTTGAGACTGCAGGAAAATATCGTTTCACCAAGTTTACCCTAACTCTATAAGAGCCAGAAACACCCTTCAGATATAAGATCAACAATAGGATTAACGTAAGTTGAGTTCGAGCCATAAAATCGATAATAACTTTAAATATATCTGCTAAGACCTAGATTTTGAATCTTACTCCAGAAAATTATCTTGGAAAAAACTACTGTTAGCTGCCCTTATCAATCTTTCTACAATCATATCGGAGTGAGTAGAAGATAAACAAAGAGATGAGTCGGTTGCAATTAATGTCATCAAGCGATGCCTTCAAGGAGGTGTTTTGCCTCCTTTAATATAGTCTCTGATGATATGCACTTGTTTGTATACTGAGCAACCCTGAACATCATGAGTTATGCGGTTAATCTGGTTATAATAACTAATCCGAGTGTGTGCCAATTGTGTCTACAGGTGGGACTCAACTTCAACCCTAATACACCAAAGGCTGGTTAAAGTGTTAAAGTTGAGAACGCGGACAATTAAGAACTTTTGCAAACACTTCTGGTGTTCGACAAGGAGATGCGCTGTCGCCGATACTTTTTAAACTCTTATTGGAATACATTCTTCGCTTAAATGTTAACGTGTCAAAAAAGAGGAGACTTAAATAAAAATAGAAATCGACACTGTATCCTGAAACTGTCGACACTTTGCATAGTTTTAAGGAAATGTCGACATTTTTCACCATTTTGATCTCCGCGGGATATCTAAGAATTTCTTTCACATTTTATTCGATTTTTAAGAACTTTATACTTTCATGTCTTTCATTTTATAACTTAGCTCGCCCATACACGTTATTTGTGACTGAGTTGCTAGAAATAACTTAATAAAATTACTAAAAGTATACAAAATTGTTGATAAGTTTTATGACATTCTGAATCGATCGAAATAAAATGATAATTTTCGCCATAAAGATTTGTCAAAGCAGAGCGAGTGCGTTATAGTCTTATATTATACCAATGAAATTCGCGACACTAATTATTCACTCGATGTTTGTCATGTGTGATAACATAAAACTCAAGTGATATAGATAACACATATATATAGTTAAGTTTAATAATACGATTTTGTTTGAGCACGTCTACCCGTCATTTACATTTATGGCCTCCAAGTTTAGTGCCATTTTTTTTTTAATTTGTTATAAATACCCTTACCACGACGAACAGAGTGCATAATTAGTCGGAAGGTTCACGGTGGACTATCAACATAAATTAAATAAAAAATGAAGATTGTAGTGACATTTTTGTTAATGGCCTTAGCCAGCACAGGTAAGAGTTGGATTAATCAAACGCGTTATGGATTACTATTTCGGATACAAATGCTGTGGTGGATATGTGGAGTGTTTTGTGAATAATAATTGGGCTATAGTGATTAAGTTTTGAGAAGAGCAAAAAAATATATATTTTTAAATGGATTTTTAAAAGGTGTTTCAAGTAGAAGGTGCTCTTAAAAAAATAATTTCCAATCAGTGTAGTTTATTACTCGTTAATCAGATGTGTCTATCATAAATAATTCTAGTTAAGCATTTAATAATGAAGAACTTTTATTAAGTTGAGTAATCATTTCTGGATAAGTTATTAGGAACTTTAATTTTTGATGAAGAACTAAAGTAAAAAATGAGTAGCTAAGTTAAAATAAATGTTGGGACAATTTTTCCGAGATCCTTAGATTTTTACTATCCTCTGCCTATTAAATTATTTTTGTACATAATCCTTAGTTTGATCAAAATTTTAGAACTAATTAAAAAAAGTGCATTGATTAATAAGAGATTCATTTTTTTTCTAGCTAATTCTCAATTAGTCTGCTATTCATGTACAAATTGTGCAGAAATTAATACGGATACTGCCATTACGGAAATTTGTGGAGCATCAGCGACTACTACTACAGATACTTCATCAGCTACAACAACGTCAAGTACAGCAACATCTCCAACAACTCCAAGTACATCATCAACTCCAACAACGACAACAGCATCTCCATCAACCTCGGATACTGCATCAGCTACAACAACAACAACAACAGCATCACCATCAACCTCGGATACTGCATCAGCTACAACCACAACAACAACTGCATCTCCATCATCCTCAGATACTACATCAGCTACTACAACAACAACAACAGCATCTTCATCAACCTCGGATACTACATCAGCTACAACAACAACAACAGCATCTCCATCATCCTCAGATACTACATCAGCTACAACAACAACAACAACAACAGCATCTCCATCAACCTCAGATACTACATCAGCTACAACAACAACAACAACAGCATCTCCATCAACCTCGGATACTGCATCAGCTACAACCACAACAACAACTGCATCTCCATCATCCTCAGATACTACATCAGCTACAACAACAACAACAACAGCATCTTCATCAACCTCAGATACTACATCAGCTACAACAACAACAACAACAACAACAGCATCTCCATCAACCTCGGATACTACATCAGCTACAACAACAACAACAACAACAGCATCACCATCAACCTCGGATACTGCATCAGCTACAACCACAACAACAACTGCATCTCCATCATCCTCAGATACTACATCAGCTACAACAACAACAACAACAACAGCATCTCCATCAACCTCATCAGCTACAACAACAACAACAACAACAGCATCTCCATCAACCTCGGATACTGCATCAGCTACAACAACAACAACAGCATCTTCATCAACCTCGGATACTGCATCAGCTACAACAACAACAACAACAGCATCTCCATCAACCTCGGATACTGCATCAGCTACAACAACTACATTGACACCGGGAGCAAGATCAGTAATACTTAACCAACCACAACAATTTAGATTTCGACGACAAGCAGCTAGCACCCCAGAGTACCGCTGCTTTATAGCCGAAATAAAAAAAGGCGAACAGGTTGAAGTGAATCGAGGTTGCGTAGAATACAAAACCAACAACACTGAAACATGTAAAACGCTCACTGATGGTGAATTGGCATGCAATTTGTGTGACGGCGAGAAATGTAATTCGGCAACAGCGGTCGTTACTTCGTTAGCACTGATTCTTGGTGCGTTGCTTATAACTTTGCGTTTGATATAATTTATATAGAATATGTTGTTAAATTTATTTATTAATTATGTTTACGATTTAAAAAAAAATTATGTTTCGAAAAATAAATTTTAATTTTTGCTGATTTTCCAAAGTGTTCAAATTTTTGTGTTTCATTAAAATAATGAGAAAATCTTCACATCTGCACCTAAAGGTCATTCTTTTTTGGATGAGGCGGGAACTAACCAGTTAAAAATTTTGCTTTAACTATTATAGTCGTGCTCCTAGCTAATCATCCGATTCCGTTAATGGCATTATTTTAAGCCCTCTCAAATCTCAATCATTACGAATATCATGTACTGTCTGTCTGAATTTGGTTCCGACAAAACCATCCAGATCAGTAAGTGATTGAATAACAAACAACAGTCGTTTGAGGTGCAAAGTTTTCGTTCTCACCATATAGCAAATATAAGTTTGTTTCTCTTCAGTCTTTATGAAGTTACTCTTTAAGTAACTGAGTTCAATCTCAGCCCAACGTTCTACATCAATCCGATTTACATGAACTACATAAATGATTGAATTCACGGTATAAAATAAATAGTCTCTGAAAGAGAATGAGTGAGCCGCGATCGATTTTTTGTCGATTATGAGCGACGGTTCATAACATTCGAAAGAAGAATCATCCGAACGATATATGTATGGCCCAAAATACGACGTTGATTAGACATACTGATTTTTTTCAATCACGAGATCAGGAGTATGATGTATAGCAGTAATGACATTCAATAGTGACACCTTTTAATTGTTTTCAACGGGTGATCGAAATCAATGGAATCAGATTGTAGACAGGGTATTGGCTAATATTCTTCCGGTTATTTGTATAGGAGTGGCTTCCAACGAAATGTTTCTACAATGTTTTCCACCTAAATCAAATTGTAGACTATCAAAATTTCAATCTTGATATGTGTACTCGATTTCGATTATGCCGGAAATATTAAAAATTACACACAAAAAACCACTTAAATCTGAAGTACTGCGAATCTTTTCAAAATTGTATACTTCTGAGAATCAATAATTGTAATCAAAATCGGACTTTAATTATTATGTGAAGTGGTCGTATTAAATCAAAAATTGTCATTATTCAAGTATGTGACTTAAAAGGGCCATAAACCTACCCTTACGTATTAACTGAGTTTGTTCGACTCAATCGCTTTGGTCAACGATAGGAATCGACAGATTCGGCTAAGCTAAAACTATGGCAACCTACAAAATGTCTAATACAATCCAAATTGTTAAAATTACTATCCAACGTATTGAAGACATTAAATTATTAACAGTCACCGCAAGGAAACTAGACATAACCTGTTATCAGTCAATCACCAAAATTTAATGTTATCTACACACTTAAACTAAAAAAGCCAATAAAAATACGTTCACATATAGACGTATAAAATGTCACGATTGTACAACTGATATAATTGTGTATAAAGCGAGATAGCGTCATCAAATCTATTTGTTGGTCGATAATGTCGATTAAAAACTAACGATTCTATCACAATATATTTTATATAAATCTACAACCTTCAATCAAACAGTATCGTGATTCTAATGTAATCTATCCCTTTTGTTTGGTGGGAGTGAGCGGCTGTGTCCTATAAACTATTCACCGATCAAACTTTAACATCGCATTTTTTTCCCGCAACTCAGGCTCATGTCTCAGTTCCGAAATCTGTTTGTTGTGCTAATGAAGTCCAAGATATCTGGTATCTTCAAGGTCGCCAGTTGATCCTCAAATAAGAATTGTGATCCAAAGTAGTGTAGTCTATATAAGTACTGTATGAAGAACAGAAGCACAAGAAGTGCTCTTCAGTTTCTTCTTCTAAAGGCCTAGGAAGACTTTCTTCGTAGGCGAGCAGCTGTTTGCACTGCACACCTTCTGATCCAAAAATCAGGCGGTAGCAGAGCCGCAGCGACCTCTAGTGCCACAGTGGGTATGGTGTGCATAAATAAGTGCGTACAGCAATGCACGCGTCTGGGTTTCAGTTTACATGTCAAAGTAGATGTTGCATTTTGCTGAAGTTATCTTCCGAATCAATCAATCAATTTTTGATAGACTATATAGTTTCCAAAATCCTACGTCTAGATTCTAGTGAAAAGAACCATCTCAAGTTTTCCCTAGGGGATGACTAATAGACGACCTAGGTCACACTTACAAGAGGATATCCCAACTATGTTAATCGCAATTTGAATGTGATGACATAATTACCATCCCGTATATATTTACCTAGCAGCAGTATTATGACGAAGTCATATCAGCATAACCCTGGCAGAAAAATGCATTGCCGTTAGTTGAACTAAGGAATGATTTGACCACAAACAAGACGATCAACAAACCGCTCCCACCTTTCGGCATACATCACTACCTAACTAATTCTGCTGTAATTCTCCTTGATGCCTCTCCAATGCCACTATATCTTTCAGCTGCAGAGATTATTGCACTGAAAGAAACTGATGCGTGTAGCTTTATGTAATTTTGAATGTAAGTTGTAAGTATATGTTGTAAGTCGTTGCTTTGTGTATGTTGTAATTCACTAGACTAGGGTTCGATCTGATGATAACGTCATTGAATAACTGTGTAATCGAAAGATCAAATCCATCTCATTAGGCATATGGTACCGGACTTGACAGTTCGTACTGTGCGATTCGATCAACTTAACGTATAAAGTCGTGACGTGACATAACTAGTGAATTACAAGAACTTAACTCGAAATATCGATTTTATTAATTGATTTACAAAGCGTTATGAAGTGCGCATTTGATGTCCAGTAACGCTGGCAAGGCAAATTTCTTGTTGTCCAGCGATTGCTCAATCCGTTCAACGACTTCATAAACTGATTGGAACGATTCCAATCAGTTCCAACTCGTCTACTTCAACCAATATCTCATGACGACATAACGTGTAATGCACTTTGTTGGAGCTGACTCAGTTCATCTGGGTAGCACTTAGAATGAAAAAAAAGGAGTTATGGAACATTTTTTAAACCAGATGACCAGAATTGAATAAGGTTCCGAAAATATCAAATTTTGAGATCCCATAGAAAAGTGTTTCTACTAAACTGGAAATGACAAAGGGAAAGCAGATCAACCACCATTATACTTCACGCTCACCATTCCGATGGATATTCATTATAGACGAATTGTATGCCATTCCATAAGGAACATTCTCCCATAATGTAAATATCTATACCATCGGGTTTCACACGAATTGGAAACTATAGATCTCAAGAATAACTACAGTGAGATAAAATTCTCAATATGTGTCGTAACCAAAAACAATGTAATCAAAACAGATCAGAAATCATCGAAGAAGTCAGCAATATAGAAGAAACTATATGGGAACAAATCAAGAAAGTAGCGCATTTAGTCATATGTGATAGAGTTAAAACTCTAATAACAAAACTATCAAGACCGAACCACTAACAGAACAGGAAGTTAGTGAAGTGTCATCACTTAAATAAAGAACAATAGAGCCTTTGAATCCACAAAAACAAGACAATCTATTTTTGGTGTAAAATCCGTTTTGCATCCTGCCACTATAGCGATTTGAATCCGGTACCTCCTGCGAAAAACTGCCGCAGATTTAATCACTGAGCCATTACTGTCTTATACAGGAGTTTACAGTAATTAGAGGAAGTATGTATAAATGGTTTTGGGATCATAGCAATTCCAATTATTTTATACCTACCTTTCAACGTGCTATCTCATAACTCTACTACAGGCCCAATTTATGTACAATCCTTCTGCTTCTGCGTGTTGGTTAATAAATCTTTGCGAACAACTCAAACCTGGGATCTACATAAAACTATTTTTATTGAATCTAATAATCAAATCGACTTATCAATTATTAAATTTTTATTTCATGCCAAATAAAGGAAATGCACTTACTTTTTAAGTCTGATAAAAGGTTTTTACCGCTTAAGCTATCGTCGATTTTATATAAAGTCTTTGTATATTCTCATATACACAAACACATAATCGAACTATAAACTTTAATAAATTATTTAATTTATAGATAACTCGCTATTTTGAGACAGTCGATTAATTAAAATAGACTCGGTCGATAACAACTTCAACCGCCATAAATAGTTAAGTAAATTATATATAGTCCACAGAAACCATTCGACAACGAGCGATTCATAAACGTTTTAAATTTATAATTATATAAAATTAAAATTAAATTAAAAATTTTGGGAACAATGAAAATTGTGAGCCTATTTTTATTAGTGGCATTAGCTACTACAGGTAAGCCAATTTCGGATTTATTTTGGATAACCTCGGCGATCGACTGTATTAAGTGATTGAGTGAAAATAATTTGTGAAGTGATTTACATATAATATATTTATATATTATATAATTCGTTAGATTTAATTAATTTTGTTAATAATAAAGAGATAAATTTGCTAAATATTAGCCTTTGAAAAGTCTAACAAAGTAAAAAAAGTCAGTTCCCTGTTTTTGATGGGACAATCAGATGGGAGTGAATTCAGTTTTATACATCTATCTCAAAGTTTTTGAAAATGGAACTTAAAATACTAACACTGGAATAACTAAACGGGATTGCTAATTCAAAAATTTTTTAAATTTCACTCAACATTCAAAAACCACTCAAAAAAAATCAACTCTTACATCATGTTCTCGAGCCTGTTTTGAGTGGTTTTCTATATTATATTTAGTGCATTATATGCTAGTATATAATCAGTGTTTTCCTACATAAAATTGAGTAGTATTTAGACTCATTTGTGATCTTGATTAAAACGAAACTTTAATTAAGAATACATGTATGTGAACTAATCAATCAAAACCTTATTTACAATAGACCAAAATAATAACAGTTTTTAACTTATTTAATTAAAATAAATATGTTTTGGTCACCGTTAATAGTTAGTAGATAATAAATGAAAATGTTATCGGTCAAATAGTTCAAAATCGTACAAGCTTTTAAAGACAGCGTTATACCAGCTTATTGATTATTTTGATTATTGAACATTTAATTAATAATTTGTCCTAATGCTGATAAGTGTTTCAAGTGAAAAAAATTATTTATACTCGAGTGATTCAAAACTGATGGTGAGATTAGAAGTGGTGATGAACTATATGAATTTTGGACAACATATAAATTTAACTCAAACTTTGATATTTTTATCACCTAAATCACGTTGTTAACATTTCTAGTTCTACTACCAAGTTCGATTGCTTTCTATAACCCCCAATTTACACATACGCTTGGACGGTCGTGTATATATTGACGACGACCAATGCAGTGCAATTCATATTGGTCATAACGAACAATCAAATTTTAAAATTTTAACTTGTCTAAATGTACACGCTTTTTAGTCACGTCTAACCAACCAACATCGTAGCATAGAGATGATTATAACTATTTTTAAATTTAAATGTAATATTTTTTTTATTTATGCAGCTTATTCACAACTATTCTGTTATGAATGCGAGGATTGTGACGAATTTGATGATACTATCAAATTAACAGAATGTGGACGATTAGATGATACTACAACCGAGGAGCCACCAACAGAACCACCAACTGAGCCACCAACTGAACCGCCAACCGAACCACCAACCGAACCACCAACTGAACCACCAACAGAACCACCAACTGAGCCACCAACTGAACCACCAACCGAACCACCAACCGAACCACCAACTGAACCACCAACCGAACCACCAACTGAACCACACACTGAGCCACCAACAGAACCACCAACTGAACCACCAACAGAACCACCAACTGAACCACCAACCGAACCACCAACAGAACCACCAACAGAACCACCAACTGAACCACCAACTGAACCACCAACCGAACCACCAACTGAACCACCAACCGAACCACCAACTGAACCACCAACCGAACCACCAACAGAACCACCAACAGAACCACCAACTGAACCACCAACAGAACCACCAACTGAGCCACCAACCGAACCACCAACTGAACCACCAACCGAACCACCAACTGAACCACCAACTGAGCCACCAACAGAACCACCAACCGAACCACCAACAGAACCACCAACCGAACCACCAACAGAACCACCAACAGAACCACCAACTGAGCCACCAACCGAACCACCAACTGAGCCACCAACCGCACCACCAACAGAACCACCAACAGAGCCACCAACAGAACCACCAACAGAGCCACCAACAGAACCACCAACTGAGCCACCAACAGAACCACCAACTGAGGCACCAACAGAACCACCAACTGAGCCACCAACCGAACCGCCAACCGAACCACCAACCGAACCACCAACCGAACCACCAACCGAACCACCAACTGAACCACCAACCGATCCACCAACCGAACCACCAACAGAGCCACTAGCTGGACCATCTGTAGTTCGAGCTCGGGCCCAAATAAGTAAGTACAAGTATATTAAATAACCTATAATTATCATCTAACTATTCCAAACCTCGTTAAATAAATGTTTCAGTTCCAAAAGTGTTTCGATTCCGTCGCCAAGCCCCTCGTAATACAGATGGCAAAGAGTATCGTTGCTATACAGCCACAATTGAATCAGACGATAAAACTCGAGTAAACCGTGGTTGCGTTGAATACAAAGAAACGATCGAAGAAACATGTAAAACCCTAAACGATGGTAAATACGAGTGTACGCTATGCAATGAAAATGAATGTAATTCGGCAAGTGCGATCCTTACATCGTCCATCTTAATTTTATGCGCTGTAGTTATAAGTTTACGATTGTTATAAGTTTATTTGTATTTAAGAATTAAATATATGTTTGTACATAAGTCTTAATGTTATATAGTTAACGAATAAACCAAAATTTGTAAAATAATTTAAAAGCTCGGGTTTTAAGCAGAATACATCTATCTGGATTGTTCTTGAGATCAGAGATCACCAGATTTATAAACTCCCTGAATTTCTTGTAGCAGGTTGAATGATTCAATAAATATAATTCAAAGCTTCGGGTGGGTCTGACATGTGCTATTTTATATATGAGTGCTATTACATATGCTTTTACACATAGAGTTAGAGATTGTATATATATATATATATATATATATATATATATATATATATATATATATATATATATATATATATATATATATATATATATATATATATATATATATATATATTTAAATATATATATATATATATATATATAGTTATGGGTTTGTTCACGTAGATGCAATCGTGGGGTGAATTGAAACTCAAAACGAATTTATTTTTTGATGGTTTTATTTATTTCTTTACGTTTGAACGTTGAAACTTGAAATGTAATAATGAGCGTTGTTCTACAATAGAATATAGTTTTTATAATTGTATAAAAGTGTTTACATTAAAATGATATTGTATATATTATGTGATACTGAATCACTCCCCGCTATAGTGGTGGAGTGATCTCATTCTTTATTGATTATTCTTTGTTATATGTAAATACGATATCTAAAAGGTTTTGATTTTGCTTATGATTGCAGTATATATTTATGATTAATAAAAATGTATATTTTGGTTCGCGCTCATTATCAACTATGTTTCTATGTTTACTTTATACTTCCTGTCTTTGCTTTGAGATGCTTGGGAATTTGATGTTTGCTTGTGGATGAGATTGTGCTGACGTGGTTGATATCTGGTGATATAACTCCTCCCTTCTTAGATTCTTGCTGTCCTCAGGAAGATTATCATTTTTCCGTTTTTTGAAGATGCTTTTAACGTCAGGTGATTTTTTTAATTTGTTGTACCATTGGCATGGTGTGCAGCTCGGGCAATAACGTAAAATGCATAGGTAGCATATAATAGATGTTATTGTAATTGATGTAATTCCCCATACTGAATAATGATGTTCTTGCGGTATAGATGTTTTTACAACATGGTTTAGTTTTTCCATGTTTTTTATGGCTAATCCTGATAATTTGTTTTCTTGAAATACTTTTGTTATGTTTGATATTTTGATTTCGTTGTATGGAATGTAACTATAAATTTCTTGATGTTCTTTTTCGTTGTTGTTGTATTGGATTCCGTTTATTGTGATTGAACAGTTTATAAATTTGATCAAACATTGTTTCGGTAGGTATTTGGTTTTTTGGTTGTTACAGTTTGTGATGTACTCTGGTTGCTTTTTTTCGTTGATTACGATAAATGTTTGTTCTATTTGCTGAGTGTATTATGTAACTTCACTTTCGTAAAGGTGGCATGTTGATTGTTGATTCGTTACGATGTTTCCAACGCATTTATCTCTGGCTTCGTACACTTCTTCTTGGTCGCAGAAATACGTGTCGTCGATTTTGTTACAGGGTTTGTTAGAGTATTTTGCATGTTTATCAAAGATGTGGATGAACTTGGATGGTATTGGGATAGAAAACGTTTCATTTATAGGAACTGGATAGATTTGGATGTGTTTGTAAATATTTGGTGAGTACTGTGGTATAATTATTGAAAAAATTACCATTGCATTTCTAAAATAGGTTTTTACCGTTAGGAACTGATAAAGCTCGTGTTCTGAATTTATTGTAATCTGTTGCCTTTCTAAATTTTCATAGATAAAATTGCTTTCCTCCTTTGAAAGAAGATAGTGTGATATGTAACCCTGTTTTGCCAGTTGAATTGAGTCTAGTATTTCGTCCATATGTTGTTGTAGATTTCTAGATACGTGTTCTATTGCGTGAAGGTTTTGGTCTGTTATTATGATTGATTCTAAATAGTCCAGTCTCGTGTTTATTGAATTTAATGATTGTGTCAGTGATTGTATTTCTCCATTAAGAAATCTGATTCGTCTGAGGAATCTGTTTGTTTATTTTCGATTTTTTCACTTTTTTCTTTCACAGGTGTACTTAAGTTGTACATCTATTTGCAATTTTATTATTAAAAAAAAATTTATTTTTATTTTATTTTTACTTTTTTACTTTGGCGTTACCCGATTGTAACTTATATTTAGGCCTTTGTCTACTCTTTTAAAATTCTATGTAGACAATGGTAATTTTTTTTTTCCAGTATTGGAATTATTGGGTCATTATTGGGGTCGTATAGATTATGCAAAAAATACTGTAATACTGTACTTACCCTGTAACAATCGAACAGACAATCGTCATGAAAATAATTATCATATTTGATTGTTCGAAACTGCTCTTTTCTCGTCGGATTGATTTAACACCTGTAATCTTCGGATAGATTGTCACAACAGTTCACTTTTCAACGAAAATTTATTTTCTTTTTTTTTTTTTTCACTTGATTCACTTAACTACGGTATTCTACCATGAGAATTTTTTTTCCACGTAATTTAAGTTTCACTTTATGCACACAATTTTTTTTTTTTTTTTTTTTAATTTTTAGTTAAAAATGTTCTAAAACTTTTTGTTTATGCCGAAAATAAAATTTTTTTTTCAAACTAAAATTCGAAAAACCACCGGCTGCGCCAGTTATGGGTTTGTTCACGTAGATGCAATCGTGGGGTGAATTGAAACTCAAAACGAATTTATTTTTTGATGGTTTTATTTATTTCTTTACGTTTGAACGTTGAAACTTGAAATGTAATAATGAGCGTTGTTCTACAATAGAATATAGTTTTTATAATTGTATAAAAGTGTTTACATTAAAATGATATTGTATATATTATGTGATACTGAATCACTCCCCGCTATAGTGGTGGAGTGATCTCATTCTTTATTGATTATTCTTTGTTATATGTAAATACGATATCTAAAAGGTTTTGATTTTGCTTATGATTGCAGTATATATTTATGATTAATAAAAATGTATATTTTGGTTCGCGCTCATTATCAACTATGTTTCTATGTTTACTTTATACTTCCTGTCTTTGCTTTGAGATGCTTGGGAATTTGATGTTTGCTTGTGGATGAGATTGTGCTGACGTGGTTGATATCTGGTGATATAACTATATATATATGTATATATATATATATTGTTACGGACGCGGGTGACATCTCTGATGGAATAGAATAACTAACTGTTCGCAATTGGAAATCAGCATTAACATACTGCGTTAAAGCGGCGAAATAAAGTTAGTGTAAATAAGAAAGTTATTATAATTATTCACAATTCAGTGATCGAACCGTGGATTGGTTTGAATCTAGGGGAGAACGTAACAATATTTATATATATATATATATATATATATATATATATATATATATATATATATATATATATAAATATATATATATATATATATATATATATATATATATATATATATATATATATGTTCTCAATCTTTAATAGATTTTTCAATGGTTTGGGCAGGTCGTCTGTTGTAGCTTAATGGTAAAGAGAGTTTGTCATCACGCTGCGGTCTCGAGTTCTATTCTCGCCGTTGACTTAAAAATTAACATGTACCGGATAACGCAAAACGCAAAGTTGTCAGTAGTTCTCAGTTGAGACGCGGTAAGGGCCGCTTATACGGTCTCTAAGCCATAGAATTATTACAAATCTTATTGAACCTCGTTTATGTTCCTGCTGCGCTACATACTCCTATAACGTAAGGAGTAAAAACTTGGAGACGGTGACATGTCTATAATCCCGTTTCTGTTATTTTTGGCATCATAACGTGGTGGATCGTTTTTATTTAATAGTTTCGGATCTGCTCGATTTTTGCTACTTACCTGTTTATTTACAGATTTAACTGTTGTGAACCGAAACAAAATATAGCCAACATGACTATTGAAATTGAAATTAAACGATGTATTTGTATAATCTGCCCGATTGTCTATTTACTGGCCCTTTCTAGATCAACGATAATTGCATAGTGCTGATGAAGCAGCCTCTAACAGAGGAACCAAACAACAATAAAGTGTAGGGCATTTCGTTTTTCGATCATCATATTGCCACCACATGCTATCTATTTAAGAGTCAAGACCACGACGACAATTCAAACGTGTTAGAGATTATTCTTATATAGGTATAGATAATATAGTTGGTAGCTTAAAAACAGAAATTATATACAAACATCCCATTTTACAGTGTATAATATCACCCCTAACATATTTTACAGCTACCTTAACGAATCGATCTTATTAAGAAATTCGCACCTCCTCCAACAACAATCAAACCCACATTCAGTAATGATTTATGAAGCGTTTATGGTTGGCACTGAATTATATTGAATGAAACCAGCCCTGTTCCAATTTAATTTTTTCTTGGCCAACCAACTTCTTTTGTGAGCACCAAACATTGCGACCATCGCCGTTGAAATTAATGGCTGAATCTAGAAAATAGTTGTAGTGTTTGTTTAGTAGTCTACTAGTGTATCAACTCTTCGATAATAATCTAGGAGTAACCTATACACAGCGATCTATATATTGTCTATTCGCTTCAAAGAGAATGCTAAATACTAAATCTCAACCAGGGTTTAGTTATAAATTAGAAATACATTTAAAAAAAAACACAATCGAACTAAGACTACTTACTCCTATAAGCAACCGGTATTGAGTAACTCAACAAAACAATGAAAATTTCACTAATATAAACACTAGATGCAGACTCCTTAGCTTCCAATTTAAAAGTGCGTGTGAATAAAATGCGTGCGAGCTATCGAATTGATAGACAACGAAAGGATTTAGGTATGTTAAGTCTTTATTGTATCTTCAACTCCATTGATTTAGCGACAAAATTTACATCGAAGCTTGATTTGCAGCAATCGTCGTCATACTATCTCCTGTGTTAATTTTTACGCATCCAGCATATACTATTATTTATTATGTTGCATTGCCCACTAGGGGGCTTACTATAATAAGTTTTTCTGAAGCGAAACTATTGCATACTTTATCTAGACATTTTTAGAAACTGTCAATGGAAAGATTCGATAAATAGATGAAAACAAAACACGTTCAATCCACAACAAACTTGAGAACGCAGATGTTGCTCTTGCGTAAAATTCTCCAAAATGCTAAACCGCGAGAAATTTGACGTGGTCACTAAATCAATATTATAGTTCGGTATTACATCGGCAATTAAGTCGGTTATATATAGTATGTTATATATTGCCAGTAATATAGTGTCGAAAACGTCGGTAATACAATATTTATAGCGTCGAAGTGCAGTGCCTTAGTCGACAATACATTATCGGCAATGTAGTATCGATAATGCCGGAAATACAAATAAATTGACACCCTGCCAACCCTTTTTCATTGAGTTGGTAAATAATAAAGGAAATATTAACTACAGTTTCCTATAGATGCGGGTCATCAGCACAGTGGTCCAAGACATCCTAAGAAAAGTACTAGTTACTGTATGGGAATTATGTAGCTCTCTTTTGCCCACACCTGACCACAGAGTTTAACAATAATTATTTTCCTGTAATTACATTTATATATTTTTTACTTCCGATTATTTATCAACAACACTTTCATTATCTTTATAAGCTCATATCAAAGAGTTGAAAAACACTTAAGATTACTGATAAGTCTATATAAAGACTATTTTTATTTGTTAGGTCAGATTAAGGGGTGACTACTCCCAAATGACTATTTTCTCAAAATTAATACTGTAAAAGCATAATCACAAATGCTCAAATATAATAACAATTTGCAACGCTGATAAAGGTATTTTTGATTGATTGAATTTTTGTTGTATCGGTTGATTGATGTGTTTGGGATTAACTTCGTTAATTCTTATATATTTATTCCTCATTTTTGATTTTGTTTAAGATTTTAATACATTAAGTTTATGTTAACTTAACTGCAACAAAGTATATATATATATAAATATATATATATATATATATATATATATATATATATATATATATATATATATATATATATATATATATATATATATATATATATATATATATATATATATTTATATATATATATAAATATATATATATATATATATATATATATATATATATATATATATATATATATATATATATATATATATATATATATATATATATATATATATATATATATATATATATATATATATTTATGTAAATGTCCGAATTTACAAAAATGTATGTTCAATCTACGTTTACCTACAAATTTAGACTATATTCACATTAACTCTTTAATTATTTTTATTAAAAAATGATTTCGTAGCAGACCCTAGAATGTTTTCGTAGTAGACCCTAGAATGATTTCCTAGAATTGTAAAGGCTAACGGCTTCGCTAGCTCTCACGGGCACGCGGGAGGTCGCTGCGCTCCCCCCCGCTTATCCCTCCGAGGGGCTTTAGATTTCAACTTCGGGGGACGTAGGAGCCGGGATAAGAAAACATGTCGCACTGCGTGCCGCATATAGGAACGGATTATATAGAATCTATAATGGATTTCGGTACACTTGGGTTCACATTTTTTGTAAATTCGGACATTTACCGGTAAATTCGGACATTCGCCGATTTCGGGCTTTAACCGTAACACATATATATATATATATATATATATATATATATATAATATATATATAGATATATATATAGATATATATATATATATAAATATATATATATAATATATATATATATATATATATATATATATATATATATATATAAATATATATATATAAATATAAATATATATATATATATATATATATATATATAAAAATATAAATATATATATATATATATATATATATATATATATAATATATATATATATATAAATATAAATATATATATATATATATATATATATATATATATATATATATATATATATATAAATATATATATATATATATATATATATATATATATATATATATATATGTATATATATATATATATATATATATATATCGAGTTTAAATATTTTAACACAGGTTTAAATAAAAGTGAAGACTCAGTGGTAAGACGTTCGAATAAGTATTTTCTGGAAAGGTTTTGAATTTTTACAAAGGTCCGTATGAGGTCGTTTGTTAATCTGAAAAAATCATTCATTGGTCATGACATCGGTCATACTAGCTCATCTGAACATAAAATATACAATAATGATGACGGGAGGTATACGTTACTTTTCATTTGAGGGTGGCAAATACAAATGACTTTTGAGTCAACTATACTTAATGGGTGTGTCTTCATATATAATTTAAGCACTAGTTTCGTAATGTTTGATGAATCCGTTGGTTCAGCTGATGTGGCTTTCTTAAGCTAAATTAGGTTAAAAATTCTAAGTTTCTGTAATAAATCATATACTGTGACTTCAACTTAGATTGTGCTTGGGAGAAGTACGGTAGATCCCAATTTTCCAGGAACTTTTCTTTAATGATTTGTCAGAATTTAATCAACATGTTGGCCAATTAATAATCACAGCACTTATAGAAATTTAGTCCCATGTTTCGAATCAAATCGGAATGAATTTAAAACTAAATTTTGTGGAAGGTTCGTTTATTGAGCAGTTGGTCGTTTGCTTGCTATTAATTTAAAGATGAACTTCACTACAGTATTTATTTTTGGATTCTCTATAGAGTCTTAACACTTGGGTGTAAAGTATATAGACACATAATTTACGAAGTCGTATGGTTTTTACAAAATTTAACCACAATTCAGGGTTCAACACACATATGTACACATAAGGTGCTCACAAGTAAACTACTGTTTAGATTTTAGGCCAAAACGAATGAACTGAATGTATTATTTTAGACTGCGACTTGCACAACCACTATCCTCAAAAATTACGAATAAAATAAAATTCTAAAGCACTTGAATAAATGTCGGTTATTTTTGCGTATATGTATATATGAATAAATTCAAGTGTTCGCGACACATATATTCGATCGATAAAATGATATGATAAAAACGTCAAAAGTCGACAATTAGACACGGCTAATCATTAAATAATGTTTGCAATTTATAATTCAATTTAGAAAATTATTTAATATCTCGTATCGCGATCAAATCGAAAAATATTGGCTTTTTGCTAATTTCGGCTATGTATACATATAGGACAAACTGCACCGCTATTGGTCGATTTTTTTCGACGGTATCTTCACTATCAATATATGTATATAAGACTGCTTGCACATAGAACATGTATACATTATAATTAATCAAATATATTATTTGAGTTTCAGCATTTTTACTACTATATATAGACCTGCCAATTGGTACTGTGCTATTAGTCGAAAAGCGAACTCTATTGTGAGCTATATTGGATTACTATAATACGAGAAAATTAATTATTACAACAACAATAAAATTTAATTATGAAACTATTAGTTACATTATTTTTGGTGGCTTTGGCCACAAAAGGTGGGAAATAATTTTTTAGTCATATATAAGTGTTTTCATAAAAAAAAATGTTTTCAATAATATTAGTGAATAACGAAATTATTTATGTGAATTTTTAAGTTTGTTACTTATTTTGTCAAAATTTATTATTTAGTTTAATTGATTTACTATTTTGTTTGTATTTTGTGCCTAAATAGCATATTCACAACTACAATGCTATGTGTGTGATGATTGTGAAGAATTCGACGCGGATAAGGCATTCCTAAAAACATGTGAACCTGAAACACCTACAACAAATATACCACCTAATGTAGAAGAAGAATGTGAGGATGATGATCCAGAGTGTGTTAGTAATAAAACTCCAATTGATGAAGATTGCGACGATGATGATCTAGAGTGTCTTAATAATAAAACTCCCATTGATGAAGATTGCGACGATGATGATCCAGAGTGTCCTAATAATAAAACTCCAATTGATGAAGATTGCGACGATGATGATCCAGAGTGTCTTAATAATAAAACTCCAATTGATGAAGATTGTGATGATCCAGAGTGTCTTAATAATAAAACTCCAATTGAGGAAGATTGTGACGATGATGATCCAGAGTGTCTTAATAATAAAACTCCAATTGATGAAGATTGCGACGATGATGATCCAGAGTGTCTTAATAATAAAACTCCAATTGATGAAGATTGCGACGATGATGATCCAGAGTGTCTTAATAATAAAACTCCAATTGATGAAGATTGCGACGATGATGATCCAGAGTGTCTTAATAATAAAACTCCAATTGATGAAGATTGCGACGATGATGATCCAGAGTGTCTTAATAATAAAACTCCAATTGATGAAGATTGCGACGATGATGATCCAGAGTGTCTTAATAATAAAACTCCAATTGAGGAAGATTGCGACGATGATGATCCAGAGTGTCTTAATAATAAAACTCCAATTGATGAAGATTGCGACGATGATGATCCAGAGTGTCCTAATAATAAAACTCCAATTGATGAAAAATGCGACGATGATGATCCAGAGTGTCTTAATATACTTTCAAGTGCTGAAAAATGTAAGAACGGTGATGTTGACTGTGAACCTGAAAATGTAGGTGGTGCTAGTGAACCATGTAACGTGAAAGGTAAAGACTGTCTAAGCGGAGGTGATGAAGGAACTGATACTAAATTAATAAAGAAAACGAAAACACTTGAAAACGTTGCACCCACTGTAGTTGATGTCGCAAACACACTTAAAAATGAGCAACAACTGACAGACGATGAATTAATCAAAATGGTTCAACTACAGTCAAACAATCCACGTATAATACCACGCGTATTCCGCCGCCGACGACAAGCTACAACTGAATTCCGTTGCTACACAGTCGAAGTAACAGATGGCGACAAAGCTAAAGTAAATCGGGGTTGTGTAGAATACCAAACCAGCGATGAGGATACATGCACATCGATTGATGGTAAAAAACCAAATAGTTGCGATTTATGCAGTGAAAACGAATGTAATTCATCGTCGGTGATTGTATCATCGTTAGTTGCACTAATTGCATCTATTTTAATTACCTCACGATTATTGTAATTTAAATTTAAAATAAAATAAAAACTCTTTAATTTATTACAAAAAAAAATAATTAAATGTTTTTCAATTAATTAATTCGAATGGCAACAGATAAAAATTCGCGATTGATAAGATTTGTTTAAATTGTACGCCAAACCAAATGAACTGCACCAACACGGTATTGCGAATAAAATAACATTTTGAATTATTTATCGAAATTTTTATTGCATATATCAACAAATTTAATTATTTATGAGCAATCGATAAGATAAAAATATCAAAATTCGAAGACTAAGGCCTAGCAATATTTTTGCTAATTTATAGTATAAATGTAATAATTATTTATATGTCATTTAATCTCCCAATCCAACCACTGTATAATATGTTTTATTACATAGCTATAGGTAATCAAATTCGGCTCAGTAGCGGTTCCATGTGTTGGACTTGATAAGCCCAATACGTGGTAGAATCTTACATTTACATTTTAATCGCAAAAGAGGAATAAAACAAAAGAGGAAACGATCTCAAAGAGTAAAAATCACTGAAATGTATTAAGACCAACAGGACGCAATTTTTGTATAGAAAGCAATGTTGTGTAGAGTAAGGCACTGTAAACCCTATCCACAGTTTTGCCGATGATGCAACATTGCACTCTTCGATTTCATTCAAGGTCGAGTGTACTCCTTCAGAGTTAAACGGTAAACGGCTGGAAGTTGTCACTTCGCTTAATTCCGATTTGAGTAAAATATTTGAGTGGGCAGTAAAAAATCAGGTCAAATTTAACGAGAACAAACCACAAATATGCACGTTTCCGCGTAAAAAAAGTCACAACGAATATCCTTTTGTGATAAAAGGCCACGGTCTCGTGGGTTGTAACTCAACTCGTCTGCTTGGTGTTTAGATTAGCAACAATTTAAAATAGAATATTATAAAGCATTGGCAAAATCATAAACTCGGGTTTTGCTGTCAGGTTTTGGGTAGAGGATATTTTATTACTCCCTAGTTGCTGAATAGAGTTCAGCGGCGTGCCATCCAAATAATACGAAACTCCAGACTTACGAAAGATCTAGGCAGCATACAGCACCGCAGAGATGTTGCAGAACTCTGCGTGTTCTATAGATTAATAAATGGTAAATGTTCTGCAGAATTAAAGTTGAAAATACCACCGATAGTTACTTTCACCTGCAGAATGGACCATATATAAAAAATCCGTTAGATTTAAGTCTCAGAAATATGGTGGCTCTGGCCATTGTTGTACAAAAATGAAGCTGGAAACTTGTTCTTTTAAAAACATTGGATTTCACAAGCTATATGGGATAAGCCGAGTCTTGTTGAAAGATGCAATGGTCTCTACCCAATTGTTTACTTGCCCCAGCGGCACCGAAAAATGTTTGTAGTAAAAACAATACGAAATTTAGAAACTCGTGCTAGTGACGACTGGATGTTGTTTTTAATGTGTTGATGTGGGTTGAATGCTTCCCTTCTTCGTCGTGACATTGAGTGCTGGAATAACTTCCGCCTGGTTTAATTTTTTAGATTCAGCTACATACGTATATTTGTGAAATTATGACATTATTTCATATTGAGGACACTTTTTATATAATGGTATGATACACGCTTAAATAACGCATTGAAACTGTTAAAATTCACTACAAAAATGGTGAACTTGTGGAAAAATTTGAGCTGTTGGGACAAGTAAGTGATGTGAAGAATCGATACCGAGTGCGTCGCACAAGAACAACTGGGAATATTGCTGCTCTAGTCCGTAGTGTTGAATAAAACCCAGGTTTGTCGAGTTCTCGTCCATCTTTGCAATTAGACATTCGAATACTTAGGTCTAAGCGGTTAGATCTTAAAGTTCAGTAAACACAAGAACTCAAGCCGGTCGATCACCATAAACGTCGTATCTTCGCTGATTGGGTTCTTCAAATGCATCTGATCCGGATATTCGTCAAAAAATCATCTTCAGTGATGAGGCCCATTTTCACCTCGGAGGCTACGTTAATAAGCAAAATTGTAGCATTTGGGGCTGAGAAAATCCAAGAATGATTGTTGAAATCCACGAATGATTGTTCTCTCCATCCTCAACGTGTTACTCTTTGGTGCGGTTTTTGGGCTGGCGGTGTGATTGGAAGATATTGATGTGGACGGCGTTTATTTTCAGCAATGTGCCACACAAGCCACGAAACAATCGCAATTTTGCACAAAAACTATCCTGACCGTGTTATTTCTCCAAGAGGTGATCACAATTGGTCACTGAGATCTTATGATTTAAAACCTTTAACTTTTTTCTTTGCGACCACGTGAAAGATAAGGTCAAGGCCTTAAAGGCGTAATTCGTGAAGTTATCGTAGATATACCCTGCCGCGTCTCAAACGAGACCATACGAACCAATTTTAATTGGTGCACATTGTAGGTGGTCAGCCAAACGAATGTTTATACACACAAACGCGTTTTTATGTCATCCGGTTGCTTGTTAATTTTTTGGTCAACGGCGGGAATCGAACTCGAGACCGCGGCGTGATGAGAAACTCTCTTGACCATTATACTATACAATCAAATATAAAAAAGTAAATAAATTATTAGCCGCCACTGGTATAAATGATTTATAAGTAGGCCAATACTATCTTTATTATTGCATACTGACCAAAAGATATTCGACTATCAACCAACAAGCGATCATAGAAGCTATTTTGGTAGCGATTGCATTATAACAAACATAATAGTACCATGAAATTATTAGTTACATTATTGTTGGTGACTTTGGTGACCCAAGGTGGGAAATAATTTTAATTCGTATACAAGTGTTTTGCGAACATATTTATGTGAATTTAAGTTTTGTTTTATCTTTTATATACCTACAGTATATTCACAACTACAGTGTTTCGTGTGTGATGATTGTAAGGACTTTGAAGCGACAGCAACAGTATGTTCGGATGAAACGGCTGAGGACACTTCAACTGAAATGTCAACTAGTTCCGCTATTGATACATCAAGTGAAACGATAACTAGTGCTCCTCTTGACACGTCAACTGAAACGTCAACTAGTTCTCCTATTGAACCGACAACTGTAACGTCAACTAGTTCTCCTATTGAAACGAAAACAGAAACGTCAACTACTTCTATTGAAACAACACCTGAATGTGATGAGGATTGTGAAGAGCAAGGTAGCGGAAGCGGTGATACTGAAATTACATTTATATCGTATCCAACTAAAATTTTTAAAAATAATGCACCCGCTATAATTCACGAGGAAATGATAATTGAGAATGAACCACAACCGGCAGACGATGAGATAAACAAACTGGTTCAAACACCATTGACTGATTCACAAATAATTTCAAATTTATCCCGTCGACGGCGAGAAGTCACATCTGAATTTCGTTGCTATACAGTCGAAATATTGAATGGCTATAGGGTTGAAGTGAATCGGGGTTGTGTTAAATACAATACGAACGATGAGGTAACATGTTTAATGATTAATGGTGAAAGACCGTATTCTTGTGATTTATGTAATGTAAATGAATGTAATTCATCGTCGGTGATTGCATCGCCGTTAGTATCTATTGCATTTATGTTTATTATCTCACTATTAAAGTAATTTTAAATAAAAACTTAACATTATATAACGGGTGATTTTTTAAGAGCTTGAGAACTTTTTTTTAAAAAAAAACGCATAAAATTTGCAAAATCTCATCGGTTCTTTATTTGAAACGTTAGATTGGTCCATGACATTTACTTTTTGAAGATAATTTCATTTAAATGTTGACCGCGGCTGCGTCTTAGGGGGTTCATTCGGAAAGTCCAATTTTGGGCAACTTTTTCGAGCATTTCGGCCGGAATAGCCCGAATTTCTTCGGAAATGTTGTCTTCCAAAACTGGAATAGTTGCTGGCTTATTTCTGTAGACTTTAGACTTGACGTAGCCCCACAAAAAATAGTCTAAAGGCGTCAAATCGCATGATCTTGGTGGCCAACTTACCGGGCCATTTCTTGAGATGAATTGTTCTCCGAAGTTTTCCCTCAAAATGGCCATAGAATCGCGAGCTGTGTGGCATGTAGCGCCATCTTGTTGAAACCACATGTCAACTAAGTTCAGTTCTTCCATTTTTGGCAACAAAAAGTTTGTTAGCATCGAACGATAGCGATCGCCATTCACCGTAACGTTGCGTCCAACAGCATCTTTGAAAAAATACGGTCCAATGATTCCACCAGCGTACAAACCACACCAAACAGTGCATTTTTCGGGATGCATGGGCAGTTCTTGAACGGCTTCTGGTTGCTCTTCACTCCAAATGCGGCAATTTTGCTTATTTACGTAGCCATTCAACCAGAAATGAGCCTCATCGCTGAACAAAATTTGTCGATAAAAAAGCGGATTTTCTGCCAACTTTTCTAGGGCCCATTCACTGAAAATTCGACGTTGTGGCAGATCGTTCGGCTTCAGTTCTTGCAGGAGCTGTATTTTATACGGTTTTACACCAAGATCTTTGCGTAAAATCTTCCATGTCGTCGAATAACACAAACCCAATTGCTGCGAACGGCGACGAATCGACATTTCACGGTCTTCAGCAACACTCTCAGAAACAGACGCAATATTCTCTTCTGTACGCACTGTACGCATTCGTGTGGTTGGTTTAATGTCCAATAAAGTAAACTGAGTGCGAAACTTGGTCACAATCGCATTAATTGTTTGCTCACTTGGTCGATTATGTAGACCATAAATCGGACGTAAATCGCGAAACACTTTTCGAACCGAACACTGATTTTTGTAATATAATTAAATTATTTGCAAGCGTTGCTCGTTAGTAAGTCTATTCATTATGAAATGTCAAAACATACTGAGCATCTTTCTCTTTGACACCTTGTCTGAAATCCCGCGTGATCTGTCAAATACTAATGCATGAAAATCCTAACCACAAAAAAATCACCCATTATATATATATATATATATATATATATATATATATATATATATATATATATATATATATATATATATATAATATATATATATTTAAATTAGAATTGTGGTTTCGATTAACATAATGCAATCAATTTAATTTCTTGTTCCAGTTCTTATCTACTATATACTATAAATTCTGGAATGCTACTAGATAAAAGTAATTCATACAAAAATTGGTGTTTTGCCCAAATGTTAACATATTGTTAAAGAGATAGCATATCTATCGATTCGAAACATCAATATATATGTATATATATGTATAATCAATATATATGCGGTATGTATAACACTAAAAATAAGACGAAATTGCGAAGTTTCAAGATATCAATTTCAAAATCTATACCATGACTCCTCACCAACAGGAGATGGTAAAGAATACTATCTTACCTTATTGTTTATTTTTGGATTTTTTAGGATTTGGCATTCGTTGTAACCAAATAAACCGACGCAAGTGTGTGTGTTTACACAAGCCCGCTTATGTTTATTGCACGAGCATAATCAAACGAAAATATCAACCTTTGAGTGTGTTGGTAAACGAAAAAGTTCATATAGAAAAATATCAAAATTACTCGTTTCTCACTAGCACTTCTTAAGGTTTTTTCGAAAAACAGACGCACACTAGAAAAGGTTGAGTACCATTTTAGCATTTTTGTTCTCTTTTCCGTCTCTACTAAAGAACGATCATTTGGTTATGTCAAAATTTTCTATATAAGAAGTCGTCAGGCTGAAATATATTACAAGGTTTCTGACATGAGGTGGTATTGGCGTATATATATCTATATATATATATATATATATATATATATATATATATATATATATATATATATATATATATATATATATATATATATATATATATATATATATATATATATATATATATATATATATATATATATATATATATATATATATATATATACATATATATATATATATATATATATATATATATATATATATATATGTATATATATATATATATATATATATATGTATATATATATATATATATATATATATATATATATATATATATATATATATATATATATATATATACATATTTATATATATATATATATATATATATATATATATATATATATATATATATATATATATATATATATATATATAGAATACAATGAGAAATCGAATAGAATACAATAATGAAAAAATTTGCCAATGAGCAGAATCATTTTTTAGTTTTTTATCTAAATTTTTAATTGGATTGTTGTTGTAAGCAACTAACATTATGAAATGTTTGGCAAATCATAATAATACACCTAATTCTCTTTTTACACGATAGATACGTTCCCGAAAAATTCGTGTAAAAAAAATTCGTGTAAAAAATGTTACATAGTAAATGGAAAATCAGTAGATTGGTTCCAGACCTGAAAATCAACTGAAAAGTTCAAAAAACAATATTAAATTTGTACTGAAAATGGAACTTCGCCATTATCACAATGATCTTGATGAGTCTCAATGGTGAGATCTATAATTTTATCTTCGCTCAAGCTTTTATCAAGTAACAATTCCTCTATGTCGTCAAATGATACATCATCGAATCCATCTCCACGAATTGTATGTGCCATCGTTGTGATTTCAGTAAAAGCTGTGTTATTACAGATGACATGATCAGGATCTTTAATTTTGATACATTCTGGCTAAATATTTTACCAGCATGAATACAAGGTAGTGTGGTAGTGTTAGGCGGAATAAAACAAAATTGCACATTTGAGTGTTTTAAAACCAGATGGGCACGTGCATTGTTTAAAACTAAAAGAACTTCAAATTCTAGGCATTTTGAATTCAAGAAGCATCTAACTTCTGAGATGAAGTATTTCTGAAACTATTCTGTAAATAATGCACTAGTCACCCAGTCTTTTTTGTTTGCCATCCAGTGAATTGGCAATTTATTGAAATCTAATAAAAAATATATGTACTAGATTCAGGCGTTTGTGATAAAACTCGGGAAATCCCACTCATACACGTATACAATTTATATAATCTTGTAATAGTAACCATTTGTATTTGCATACTTGTGGTTCCATTAACAATACTTAGAACTAACAACTGTGAGAGAGGTCCCTGGCATAGCGCGTGTCCGGCTACTGACTCACGGCGTTGGGGTGGGGTATACAATATTCAAGGTTCCCTCACAATCTTATAAAAACTATGCACTACCACTGTTAAAAAACATCTACTTTTAATTTGCCATCCACAAGTATTATTAGTTAATACTTATTCATGTTTATATATCTAATTATAATAATAAGATAACTTAATGCAATAAAATAAATTAAATAAATATGAATTGACAAAAAAAAATTATCTGAGGGCAAGAAAATCAGAACATTAGATTAATATATATACTTACCCAATACTGGATCATGTGGTTGTATATAGATTATATCCAATTCAACAATCTCAATCGCAAAAAGGCTGAAACGTGAGACTGCATCGCCAAAACTTCAAAATTACAACATCCTCATGGTCCGCGTATTATGTACGAAATAGTCCAAACTGGACTTTCACCATTTAGCAAAATTCAATCAAAATACACAACCAAAAGTTATCACGTACACTTTTGTATTTATTGTTTATATATATATATATATATATATATATATATATATATATATATATATATATATATATATATATATATATATATATATATTTATATATATATTTATCCCACATACGTAGGTTGAAATTTTAAATAAAAAAACTGATTTTCAGATTATAATATGTTTATTTTATTTGATTTTTAAATTATAATTTATAAAATTTAATAAATTAAATTAAATACACAAAACCACATAGCCAAAACTTGATTTTTTTAAAAAAAATCTAAAGACTTAATCTTAAATTCAAAATATATACTACTTAAAAATCAATAGTCACGTTTTCTATTATTTTTAATTTGGGTATCAGCAACTAATAATACATGTTGCTTACCCGAACTTTTCAATGTTAGTGTTCTACTTTTTCACGTTTGGTCCCAGTCTAGATTTTTCTACCGTTCTCCGTTAATCATATAATGGTTATTAAGATATAATCAAAAAAAAATTAAGAATACATACACAAAATAAAATACAAGTTTTTCACGGAAAAACCAACGGCTTAAAAAAAACAACTTCAGTCCGATGAAGAAAAAAAAACAGACGTTGGTACAATAAATTCAGGGTACCATATTAAGAAATTTTTTTTTTTTTTTTTTTTTTTAATTAAAATTGTGACGACTCTAAAAGCAGTCGTTACAATCTATCTGAATTTTGAAAAAATGCGGAAAATTCTTTCATAAATTCGCAAAAAAAAAATCATAGAATTTTGAAAATCGTGTTAAAACAAAGCCATTGTTAAATCAAATTCGTGTAAAAAGAGAATTAGGTGTATATGTGATTTAAAAAGTTTTCACGGCTTTTGGTACAGGAGGTTTTAGTTATATAATTTTTTTTTTACTAGCCTGATTTTCATTATGAAAAATGTACTGACAAAATAGTCAAAGTAGGATAAAAATATAATATTTCTTAAAGTGCGAGAGAAATAAAAAACATATCCAGTGTAAAAAATGTATTCAGTACTGAATACATTTTTATGGTTACTGAGAAAATTATTATAACTGACAAAATATATCAAGAGAAGTATTTTTATTCAGTACTGGAAAAATATTTTATAGGAAAAATATATGGATGTGCATTTTCATACTACGGTAACTTATATCCGGTAACTACTTCGTTTTATCCTTTTTACCTATAAAATAGGTTTTTTTTGTGGATTCATTTTTCAACCAAAATTTTCGTAGCTTGAAAAACTTGCAACACACCAACACAAAGAAAACTGAAATAGAAATATTCTCAAGGACATTTTGTTGTATTTTTTAGTTTAATTTTGTTTTTGAGCTTTACTTGTGTTGGTAGAAAATTATAAAAGTTACCGGGTACAAATAAAATGTGTGTGGACGTGAAGGGTGTAAAAAAAAGTTACGGATAAAAAAGTTACCTTAGTGTATAGATGCTCGATGAGAAATCGTTTGTATGACGTCATTATGAGCCTTTTATAGTAGTTATTTTATGGTCAATTGATAATTTTATTCCTCTTAATTTATTGTGAAAATAATTTAAATAATGAATAATTATGTTAAGTTTATTTTTTTTTAATTTATTGTTGTAGATTCAAATTGTTTTTTGATTTTTTTTTTCAAAAATAAATTGGTTATTTATTGGTTATGTTCCAATATATATACACTATATCACTATATATAAAATATATCCACTATAAAAAAAGAAAAAAGTAAAAAAAGTCACTTTAAAGGTATTTTTGATTTTTTCCGCGCTTTGGTTTTTTCAGTAAAAAATACTGACAAAAATTTTTTCATAATGGAAATCGGGGTTAATGAAAATCAGGCTTAGTGATATGATAATATTCTCATTCGGTTTTTACTATGCATTTTTACTAAATAATACTTAGGTGCGTTTGTTTATTTCTTCTATACTGTATTCGCAATCGTGTAGTGATGTTTAATTGATTCTGATCGAAACATCGATTGATTCGTTTTAAAAAGATCAGGTTAAAAAGATTCAAACGAATCGATTCGTTCATTTCTGAAAAACCATAATGTCGCATTTTTTTCTTTTACTTTATTATGCGAATGAGACGTACAATATTTTTCTCATTTTAAACACAAACATATAATTGTATGCCTTTAATGTTATACTGCTATCTTTACTCTATTTTACTAATGTGAAAGGAAGCTAATTATAAACCATACTTTTCTCAACTTTGTCACAACATAAAAAAAAATTACTTTTTTATTCGTTTTGTCTATTCGTCTCGTTCTGTCAATCGAACCGATTTGATTCTTTTGAACGAATTGATTCTTTTATACGAAATTAGTTTTGAACGAACTGAGCGATTTCATTTTTTTGAACGAACTGATTCTTTTAAACGAATTGATCATTTTAGCGAACTGATTCTCTTGAACGTATTTTGCGTAAAAAAATTTCATGACATTTTTTCATAAATTTCATGTAGTTTGAATCGTTTTCAGTAATGTGATGATTGATTGAAGTTTTAATAGAAATAATTTTATTCCGTTTTGAAAAAAAGAATCAATTGATCAAAAAGATCAGGTTAAAAGTATCAGGTTAATACCAAAAAAGAATCAATCGATCTTGATATTAAAAAGTATCGATTCAGCGCTACACTAAGAATATTATATATTCACCAATACCTAAAAGATTGGGAACTGTGAAAATTAGTATAACTACTAATGCATCCAACATTGCGGTGTTCTGCAACAGTTCAATGAGAAGCGGTACGAAATTGAATATTCTGCATTTGATCGGGAACTGTTAGCAATGTATTTGGCAACTAAGCATTTTAGGTATTTTGTTGAGGGTCGGGATTTTACAATATATTCCGATCGTAAGCCATTAACGAGAGCTATACAGTCTTAAACTGAACGGAATCCAAGGTAATCGCGTCATTTGGATTACATTAGTCAACTTACATCGGATATGTAGCAAGTGCATGGTGTAGAAAACGCAGTAGCGGATACATTATCACGTAATTTGAATCTTGATTATGTCACTAACGAAAGATATTTCGATTATCAAGACATAATCAAAGCACAACAGAGCGATATTGAATTCACAAATTGTTATCTGATTCTGGTGACCGTTATTCAGCTTCCAGTTTAAAGTTTGGAGTTATTTAAGTTGCCAGGCTTAGAAGTCTATTGCGAAACATCAACGGGTAAAAATTATTCGTATATCGCAAATTCATTACGTCGACTGACTACATAATATTGCACAACATAGAGTCCGAGCACCTCCTTAATTAGTTACGGCTCGATATTTTTGGCCAAGTATAAACAAAGACGTAACCGATTGGGCTAGTTTTTGTTTATCCTGCCAACGTATAATAAATTATTTACGGAATTAATCGTACTTCTTGGATCTCATCGGAATCGTACCACCGCGTACAATCTTAAAGCGAATAGCATGGTTGAACGCATCCATCGACAGCTCAAAGCGTCTCTTAAGGCCAACCAGCTAAACCAGTAAATTGGAGTTCTGAAATACCAATCATATTACTTGGTATTGCCAACTAGCGACACAGTTATCGACCAATTGCGTCAAGCAATGAAGAACCTCATACCTTCACCTAAGCGTAAAGCGAAACAAGATGACATATTTGTCCCGAAAACTTTGGACACGATTAATGCGCATATGTGAAGCTGCCGAACTGAAGGTGCAAGAAGCAAGATGAAAATTTATTTATCGAACATCTACGAATTGGAATTCATTGTCCTGTTTTCAGTTTCCGTTTGAGTATAAAATACACAAATTTAAGGCAGCTATCAACCTTAAGTTGAAGGATCGCGCGTTGGAAGCAGGAGCTCTGACAGTTACAAGGAGTTAGGATAGTCTTAAACTCCCTGCATCCAATTAAAGCTTAAAAAAAATAAAAAAAATCTTGCTGAAACCACATGTCCTTCAAACAAGAAAATTTCGAATCATGTCTTGGTACCGTTCAGCAGTAACAGTAACTTCAATTTAGTCATTTTAAAAAAAATTAGGACCAATGACGTTTCCAGCATGAATACCACACCATACAGTTGTTTTAATTGGATGCAATGATGCGTGCAGAAATGTGTAACTGGAAACACGTCTCCAAATTGATGTTTCTGGAGACTCTGCAACATTAACGTGCACCAGACCCACATTTTCAGCGTTACGAGACGTGCGCTGTCTTCCAGAACGAGGTCTACCTGCTGTCGTACCATAGTGCCGAAAATTCACATGTAAACGATAATTTGTGGTTTTGTGAGGCACTGAACGATAAGGATGTTTTTGACGCAATTTCCGCTGAATGACAATAATGGAACAATTATTTTCAATAAATATTGTCACTATTTCTGCTCGGTCTTGTGGCGTATATTTATTCATTATTAAATTGGGGCTTCTACACAACACAATGGTTAAAGTGAAACTGAGCCTAACGTCACATAACCAAGATGGCGCGCAATTAAAATGATAGCAGGGCTTTTGTCCCACCCTGTACTTTGTTTTGAAATGTTTGTATGATCTTAACTGTCTCTGCTCAGCCCCAAAGTTGAATGTTGTGTGTCCAGATAGGTTTAAGGATTTGTTTATATAAGAGTAGTTTGTTTTATAGCGTTATCAGCTCAGAGTTTTTTCCAATAATTCACTGCATTTTTCTGAAGTAAAAATTCAATTCTTACCGTTTCTTTTTAACATGCGCTTTCCACCTGAGCTTAATGTCTAGTATCATGCCAAGGTATTTCCAGTTTAGCGTTATTCTCCAAGTTTTTGTCCAAGTGTTCACTGTATTAATATAATTTTTTAGTTTCCGTGTTGACTCGACAATACTTGTATCAGTGGTCATAACTGCAGTGTCATCAGCCAATGTTCCTATTCTGGCTTCTACTATATTTGGAAAATCATTTGTATACAGAAGGTAAAACACACGATCACATCACATTTTTTGATAACGATGAGTCCAATATACAATCAGCCCTTAAATCCATTAAGAATTTTATCAATGTTAAACCTCAACAGCGGCATTGTTGATTATAAGATGGTCACGGTAGTTATATGTCTTTTGTGAAAATGATGATTATCACTTTTAATGCTTCTTTTTCATGGATCAATCAATATTTAATTACTCTGCAAATTTTTCCTTGATCAAGGTCTTGATGACCTGTTCTAGATGTTCTGAACGTTTCGTCGAAACCTCTACTTAGATGTGGAAATTAATGAAGCATTTAACCATAACCTTCCGACAGCATTCGTTGAATGTTGAAAGCTATAAATTTATAAAGGTTAAGTCTTGCTAATCGAAGTTATTTGATTTAACTTCGATTAGCTATAGACTTTACCTGTTTGCAATAAACTATATCAATAAAGACATTAATTATTTTACACAAAAGAAAGTTTACTTCAATTCAGTGCAATTAAATGATACGGCGATAATAGTGGCTAAATATATGGTATAGTTAGCTACTCTATATAGTTGTTATACCGACAAATATAACCCGATAACGTGTTATACAAAAATATTTACCCATTTTTATCAAGCTAATTACTGTCCAGCTTATCTAAAGACATTATTTTTCAAAATCGAACATACAATTATACTCGGAAACAATAAGTATCCAGGCGATGGAGATCAAACTGAACCTTGAGTTGGTAACACTTCAATTACATTCTGGAAGTGTGATAAAATTTATATATTGTGTTTATCGAGTCATAAAAATCAATAGTTCGAACCAAAAATCAAACAAACTTGTATCATTGGTATATAATTGATTGGTTATCGGCTCGTTATATATAGCAGCAAAATCAAATATTTCAATAGGATCGATTCATATCGATTAGTATATGACTTCATATACCTAATTTACATAAATACGTCACCACTATACGATATCCAATCGCATTTCGATGTGCCTATAGTTATATTCTTAACAAATTGTAATGGAATTGTAACGACAAAATATACCGCGGCATGATTCATATTTGAGTTAAGCCAAGATCTTATCAGGTTACATCTACATGACACTGATAACGTTTTCTATATATTGAAAATACTTAATATTTTTATCAATTAACGATAACTAAAATAAAAGGTGACAAATATTATAATAAATATGAATTTGGTAAAATAAATAAATATATTTTGTAATCGGGTTCCCTCTTCACACTTCGGTCCACTCAATACTCGAAACGTGATGTGCATAAATGTTTGATCGTTTGTTGTTAGTTTCAGCCAGCTAGTTTCCACTTAAAGGTGTCTCGTGTTTTGGGCATATAATATATAGATATGTACGGCAAAACAAAAATGCGTTATGGGTACTGACAATAGCATTAAGAGTTAAATTGTGTTTAAATAAGAACTCGATTAAAATTTATAAAATAAATGTGTGAGACATTTCTGGATTAAAACTTTTTTCTGAACCATATCTGCATAGCTCCATTTCACCTCTATCACAATTCAAGTAAAAATTTAGTCTTCGAAGGTTTATTGTTCTTGATATTAGGATGTGCCATCTCTTCGACGCCGATTTAAAGTAACTGTTCTATTTTAAACAGATTTCGGAGCAATACTTCACTCACTGAGATATAGGATATGTTATTAATCATATGCATGGCTTCTTTAGGGTTTGAATTTCCACAGAGCATTCATTTAAATCTTTTAATTAGCCCTGTGAGTGTAGACAGTCATGTTTCGTTAATATTACGAACGAAACATGAGATCCTTTGAATACCACCACAGTATCCAAAGCTTGTCGTAATTAAAAATGTCAACAAACGTGGCGCGTTTGACGTCCTCATCACACGTATCAAGGAGTATCGGTTTGAACTCGTAGCGTTCCAAGAAACTCGATGGAATAAAAGTGGAGACCATGTGTCTCAAGGCTATACGTTGGAGATGACCTCGGAAATCTTCAAGTTGGATTTCTCATTGGACCACCGGTAAAAAAAGATGTACTGGATTTCCAAGCAATCGATAATCGAATGTGTAAGCTTCGCTTGCACACGAGATTAGGCACCTGTGTACATGCGGCCACTGATGTAAGCCAACCCCAAGATAAAGACTCATTTTACAATAATTTGGATAATCTGATGGGTTCTATACCTGAGCTCTTTGTCATATTAGTGATTGGTGACTTTAATGCTAGAGCAGCAAGAAATCAGACCGACTTATGCAATAATATAGGTCCGTACTCCCAACACGAAACTGCGACCGAAAATGAGAAAAGAATGCTGTACTTTGCGATCACTCATGATCTCAAAGCGGCAAGTACATTCTTTGCTCATAAAAACATTCATTTGGAAACATGGACATATCCACGTAAAATATAAAGAAGGTAAATTAACCATGTGTTGATTTCTAGCTGGCGGAGCGGTTTGTTAAGAAGGACAGGGGAGAAAGGTCTTATTCTCCTGTGTGATAAATTAATAAACGCAAGGAAAATATCAAGATCTTGTCAGCAATAGCATTTTGCGATCTAATTACCAATGTGATGAAGTGAACAGTGTCTGGGAAGTATTGAAAAACTCGGTTGTCGATGTTGCTCATCACTTTTTCGGTATAGTAAAATCTAAGCCCATAAATCACCTAATTTCACTATACATTAAGATCTCGGTTAACTGCCATTCGGGACCAGGATGAAAACCTCTGTGATAACGTTGATGCGGTACTCGATACATGGCGTGAACATTTTCCTGATCTACTAAATGTTCCACATGTATCATATGCTGTATTTCAATACCCTTAAGTACAGACCGTAAAGATGTTCATTTAGGATCCTATGAGGAATTTACCATGGCCATGCGGAAATTAAAGAAAAATCGTTCACCAGGGGTTGATTGCATTAATTCAGAGCTTTTGATATATTCGAAGGACTAATTCGAAGGTATGACGAAATAAAGTTATGCCTATGGAATGGAAAGTTATACCCTATATATTTAAGAAGGGTGATCGATTGAAGTGCGAAAATTATCGCGGTATCGCTGTCCTTTGCACAGCATATAAGTTACAGTCATACATTACCTTGGGAAAAATTACTCCTCTGTCGGAGGAAATAATCGACAATAGATTATTCCGACAATCCAATCAACTTTTTCCGTATGCAATTGATATCTGTGTGATTGGATTAAATGGTAACGGAGTGAAAGGAATACTTGAACCACTGGAACCGTGTTCAGCTTCCGTTGGTCTCAAAATCAACGAGTTCAAAACCAAATATCTGATCTCTGGTTTTCGAGTCCAAGGCACAATTGATTTCAGTGATGAGATTCAAGTATGTACCTCTAGTTAGTTGGTTTGAACACTTTATATGACGCAACTTTGGCCGCGGCTTAATGTAAACCGAATGAAAATATGTCAAACGGTCACAGACATTTTCTTCCGCCGACAACACCAATCAATCTAGTTTTAAACGACACCAAAGTTTAATTACCACTGAAACTGAAATCCTGTATAGTGATTGGCAGTTGGGTGTTTGAATAACAAGTAGTTTTTCTTTTAAAAAACATAACTTTTGTAACTATAGCAGTTCCCGAATTTGGGTGCTTATAAATCAACGAGTCACGGGAAGCATATATTATTCCATAATACAGTGTGGCATATACAATGCGGCTTGGTTTCGTGGAAATTAGCCCAGAACTATGCTCTTCTCTTTATGATTATACTTCTCTTTATGACGGTGGTCGTTTTATGGTGCTTGATCACATTTAGTAATAAAAATGATATAATGAAATTATCGTAGCTTACTGCAGGTTAATCATGAATGAACAACTTCAAGTCGAATATTGAAACGAGTAAAACAGACGAGAATATATTCCATCTCGTTTTTACTTGTCCACATTTTATACTGTTAGTAATATATTATGTTAAAATGGTTTCCAATATCATTATTTAATTAAGTTAACTTCATATACTTACCCTATTCAAAAAAAATCTCACTACCTATTCAACCACTTCATATAAAAATGATTTAATTAATTTTGGGGTTATGCGAAACATCAATTTATCACTCTAAAATATTCATTTCTCCTTAAAATTCATTATTTCCCCTTTATAATTTATTGCACAGGGTTGTGTTTGTAGACTTATTTTATTTTTTCTACATCACGAAAAAAGTCTCCAACCGTGATATAAAAGTATGACAAAGCACCACAAAATGACCACCCACACTTTGTATCTTAGCGTTTCGACGGTTTCATATCATATTTTACCACTTCAAACTGACTTCAAAATTATAAATTATAAATTATTTGTTGAATTGTATCTCATATATACGCTATAAATAGCCAGATTATGGCTACGATTATGATGGGTGTCATGACTTTCGTTTATACTCATGATTTCAAAATTTAACATAATTTTTATCATATGGGATTAAGATGCTTATCAACTACAAATTGTTATCAGCTAGGTTTGCCACTTATTTTTAATTTTTAGTTTCATAATTTTTTCTCGTATACTAATCCCATTTAAGTTCCTATATAAACTAATGTCGTTTCCCTCGATAGCTTCATTTCACTAAAATAGTTGAACCGATATTAAGTAAAGACTACCAATTTGAAGTTGTGTCAGTGTGATAAAATATTAATTATTCGAAATGATGAAATTAATTGTTTGCCTACTACTGGTATTCGCAGTAATAGCACCAGGTGTGTGATTAATATAATGTGTAAAGTGTCCAAGTGTTTTTGGTGTGAATAATTTCAATTATTGAAATGAAATATTATATTATATATTACAACGAAATTTAATTGAATTTACTTATAGGATATTCGCAAAGACAGTGTTTTAGATGCACTAATTGTGTCCAACCGTTTGTAAGAGACCGACTTATTTTAGAAACGTGTACTCCACAAACAACGGCTATACCACCGCCAACAACAGGACCTACTTCTACTGTTGACCCCAACACTTCTACTGACTCTTCTACTGTTGACCCCAACACTTCTACTCCTACTACTCCTACTACCACACCAAGTATAACTACCATACCAGGTGATACCACACTTGATCCTAACTTAACTCCACTACCACCAATTGGCTTCAACTTATATCCAACTTTACGGTGTTTCCGAGTAATACGTACGGTTGGTGATACTACCGAAGTCGATCGAGGGTGTGTTGAATGGAGCAATACAGTAGAAGCCACATGCGCACGAATTCAAGGGGCAACTGCAGAAAATTGTGAAATTTGCAATGATAATGAATGTAATGCTGCTATCAAAAATATTACATCGTTTGGAACATTTTTAACCGCATTATTAATTGTATTGAAATTTTATTAGATCGTAATAAATTTTGTGTAGCCATTTTGATTTTACAAACTTAATTTAATTTATAATCTATTTATTTATTTGTTATAAATATAAAAATAATAAAAAAAAAATTTAAAAACAGCAATAAAACTATTTTATCTAAATCATATCGATCATTTATTCTTTACCAGTTGAAACCAGATTAAATGATTATGGTAACCCGAAAAATTAATACTTTTTTATTGATCAAGTGACCACCATATCAACACATAGTATAGCTTAATGGGATTGTACTATGCATTGAAGAATATACCTCTACACTTTAACACCGCACCATTAGATACCAGCTTAAGATAATATTCAATGTCATTTGATAGATAAGAATTTATTCTCTTATCTATAATTCCATTTCAAATTAAACGTTTTGTTTATTACGAGTATATGAAAAGACTTGAATCGGGACCGAGATTACTGATAGTGATAAGATAATGTTATTGACAACTAACTTTAATCAATGGAAATTTTTGCTAGGGATTAATAATAAACTCTGATAGCAAAAAATGTACGGTTCATTGAATACAAAGTCATCTGGATTTCGACAGTTTACAGAAAACGTATAATTGAAACACCATACTCGTTATGTTTTGGACTACATATTACACGATTCATTCGTTATCGAATGCAAAAAAAATGATTGATCGACTCGTATAGGCTTGCTGGAAATCTAGTAATACCTAGTTTTTTCCCGTCACTCAAGCTCAATTGGCAAATTGTGACATCCCTTCCCATACGTACACTCTCAGTCCCGAAACCTGTTTGTTCTTCTAATGAAGTCCAAAATATCCGATATCCTCAAGGTCGTCAGTTGGTCCTCAAATAGGAATTGCGAGCGAAAGCAGCGCAGTATATGGAAAGAGTATGAAGAAGTGCTCAAAAGTTTATTAAGTGCTCGCAGTTTTCGATATTCCGAATTTTCATTTGGAAATCATATGTTCCATTCAGGGAGCAATGCTTCGTGAGAATCTCCAGCAAGATCCTTAAAGTGCGTCTATCATAGTTAAAGATCGACTGGGATCTTTTCTGGTTATGTGATCAAAAGATTTTGGATAGTCGACAGGAGATGAGTCTATCCCATTTCTTTTGGTGCAGTTCACCAAAGTGATACTCAATTTCTCGTTCAAGAGATAGTGACGTCACTCCTAAAACGAGCTCGGGTTCCACAATAGTAGAAGCCGCAACCGAACGGGTCAATTTGTCAGCCAATGTATTTCGTTTGCTACCCATGTGACTGGGGATCTAATGAAGTCTAACTTCATTCAGACTACCTAGTGGATTTAAGGCAATTGTCGTCTTCAAAACAAGTTTCGATGAAACAGTATTTTAATTAATCGTCTTTAGAGCGACTTGGCTGTCAGAAAGGATGTAGATACGACGCTCTCTGCAGTTCATCTCATTTGCAAAGAGTGCTGCTCTCAAGATTATAACAATAGACTATTATAGTCGAATGTGTGATTTCCGGTAATAGTAACCAAAAATAATTGCCCGAAGACGTGCTTCGTCATCATAGTGTCCGAGGGCATGTGGGCAGTTGTGTGCCGGCCCACCTCCCTCCATATTTGACAATGCCCAGAAGGACTAGGAAGATTGCCTTTTCATTGTATGCGAACGGCTGTTTGCGCTGCACACCTTCTGATCCAAAGATCAAGTGGTAGCAGACCCACAGCCATCTCAAGAGCTGCAGTAGGAGTTGTATGCATAGCTTCTACAATACCCAGATAAACAAGTCTTTGAAGGCGTTTTAGAGGTTTCCCTTCAACTCCGCTCATTGTTCTAGGCCACCAAATAAGTGCGGCAAACGAGATTATGGGTCTGATTACCGAAACGTATAGCCAGTACACGCGTCTGAGTTTCAGGCCCCATGATTTAACAAATGACTGTTTGCATTTCCAGTAAATATTGCATGCTTTGTTGAATTTCTGTTCGATATTTTTGTACCAAGTAATCTTTCGATTTAACCCAGATCCTCAGATACTTGACTTCCGAAGATTGCGGAATCGTATGAGCCGCAATTTTTGGAAGACTAAAGTCCACATAAGTCCTGCGTCTAGTAAAAAGAACCATCTCAGTTTCCTTAGGGTTAACTGATGGACCCTTGCACTACACCAGGCTATAACTATGTTGATCGCAGTTTGCATGTGATCATATATTACATCCGTATATTTACCTAACATGAGTGATGGCGGTATCATCAGCATAACCCTGGTAGAAAAATCTCTTGTCGTTTAGTTGGACTAGGTTGACCACAAGACACCACAAAAGCAGAGACAGAAACTCACCCTGAGGATATCCTTTTCGGGTGGTCACCGACGTCGTACCACTACCTGTCTGCAGTAATTCTACTTGGTCTAAGCATGGCACTAATCCTCCGAACAAGTGTGGTCTCCATGCCATGCCTTTGGCTGCAGAGATCATTGCACTGAAGGAAGCGTTGTCAAACGCGCCTTCAATGTCCAGAAACGCTCCCATGGCAAATTGCTTGTTTTCCAGCGGTTTCTCAATCCGCCCAACATCTTAATGGCGTGATGTTTCAACAGATCTGCCTTTCTGATATGCGTGTTTTTTGGAATGTCTGGGATTTGCGTATAGTGCAATTAGTCGCTCTAAGCATTTAAGAAGAAAAAATTACAGGCTGATAGGTCGAAAACATTTCTGAGACTTGGAAGTTGCCGTGGAAGTCGATTTTCATCTACTACATTGGAATTCTCACTATTGGAAATATGAGTTTTCATTAGTACATCTAGAGCTTCCTGATTTGTACTCAGGGAAGTTCCATCAGGTTTCACTAGAGTTCCGATAGTGCTCTTCACGTTACCACAGAGAACTTTCTTGAATTTAGTGATTATTTAGAGTTTATTCTCACAGAAAGATCCCCATTTCGATGTTTTTTCACTTCGGTTACATTTCCTGTACTCTCTTTGTGAAGATTTGTACAAGTCCCAATTTACCGTTGAACTGGTTTTCATGGCTTTGTTTAGAAGTTTTCTTGTCTGCTTCATCAGTCTACACAGTTAACAGTGTTTCTTGGGTACCAAAATTCTCTAATTTCAGGTTTATCGCTGGTTAGAGACCAGGTCAGACGCAGATACGTATTCCAAGAGGGAAGTGCCTCTAGGGTTAGTATCGATGCTGCCCAAGCATGAGTAATGTGAGTTTGCATCGCATCCGGCAATGATTGAGATATCATTACGGTTTGCGTACTCTAAAGCTTTTATAAACTCTGGATTAGGAGGATGAAGTTCCGAATCATATGGAAAATATTACCAGAGATCACTAGAATCTCACGTCGAATACCATGTTGCTTTACTTCAACGACGACTGCGGTAAGGTCATTACAGCAAATATTTAGGAGTTAATAATTCATGTAATTACTAACAGGCTGTAAGTCTCGAGCAGGTATCACTTACCAGGAGAGAACCTCATGTCCCTGGATTGAGTCTTTTGATTTGTTCCCGTGATCAACAGTTTCTGAATCCAAAATTCAGGAATACTTATGGTATTCATCCTGAGATGATTCCTCTATATAGCGAGAAAACTCGATCAGAAATAGGAAAATTTTAACTGAGTAATTTCCTCTGATAGAGAAATGATTCTTCCCAGAGTATAAGGCAGTGCCTTATACGCTGTGCAAAGGAAATCTAAACAGTGACCTTTACAATACAATTTCGATCGATCGTCAAGTTAAAATAAGATCAAAAATTGTTCATGAGCTTCGAACGAACTCTGTAGAGTCGGTGGATTAAACTGTTGAATTTGTGATTGATATAGAATATAACCAGGACGATTTTTAAGTGATTATGTTATCCCATAGGTATATGAAGAGTTCCCAGTAGAAGCTTCAAAGAACTTGCACGATTGGATATCCCGTCGTTGCAGATGACTTTAGAATAATCCTTTATTTCATCAACGTAGTCTCCAGGAAATGGTTTTGATATTTCATACTTCATATTTTCATGTTTTAAGAACATCCTCTTAGGAGCCATAGTCTTTAATAACTCTTCTTATTTTTTTATAAATTATATTAATTTATTTTTACTCATTTTTAAAATGTTTTTAGAAGTTCAATATCAAAATTCTCGGGTGTAGTCCTAACTCCCAGTTCGCAGAAAACATTTCGCAGAAAACATCACATTTAGATAGTTCATTCTACTAAGAAAACGCTATTGAAATGTAAGCTATGACCTTCATGTTAATGTTCATTCCTTTGATTCGAAGAAACTTGAACAGTTTATAGAAAAATAGGACAACTGGTTTAATCAGATATATTTTCGTTATCAAATTCGATGTCATATAATAATTTTTGAATTTTCATGCGAACCATTGAATTTTTTCGCTTCGGTAGTCTTTTAAGTATTGGCGAACAGCTCAATAAAAATTGATCGTTTGAATCGAGCAAATCAAAATGAGCTGCACTCGCAACCGACTGTAATTTTAATTCTTGTTCACTATTGCTGTTTGCTTTGATTTGCATTGATGTCCCAGCTGAACCTGCTGACAACGGATCAATAGCTGACTGACCCAATGTATTGTTCGTTGACCCAACATCCGCTTCAATTGGTTGGCTTTTATCATTTAATGGGAAATGTATTAGTTCGTTTGTATCGTATAAATGCTCTTCTGATTCGGTTTCCTCCTCGATACTCTCATCATTTGGCATAAATTTTATTTCCTCGATTTCTATCTTTGTTTCTTTTAGTCCCGCATTGCTGTTGTCGTCATAATCGTCGCAAATAGTGCTACAAAATAGGTAAACAACAATTTAATTCTACATCTTCGAATTTAAATCATTCGATCGCGTCGAACGCAAAGCGCGGAAATCATCAACTTTAAACGTTCGACACGTTATGCGAACAATGCTGCATATTGGAACTAATTTTAAGAGCAATGTAAACATAGATTGTACATATTACCTATTCCCAGTATGTGCAATATATGGCATTAAGAATTGCATTTGATTAAAAAACAGCCATGTCTTCTTCTTGACCGTTTTATTTCCTTTCAGTATCCAGCGGTGCTGCTTCATAAAAGCGTCTCTCAAACTTCGCCATCTCTTTTTACATTCGGCGGCTATAAAACAATACTATTTTCAGATATCTGAATAGTAACAATATGCATTATTAAATTACCTGGAAAGTTGATTTGCTCCCCTACCGCTAGCCATGCATTTTCACGCTCCACAGGCTTCTTGTAACCCTTCAGCGTACGGTCATACAAAATTTTATGTTGTTTCACAGCCGTAATTAAATCAATTTCATTTAAATCTACATAATGTCGTACTGTCGACATGTTGATTAAATACAATTTTTACTTAATTTTATTCAACATACAATATTTTATATAATTTTGATTGTTATTATTTTTTACTATAACGCCGTTTGACGTATATCATTATATTTACGTGACGTGACTTTCGACTGTGTTAAATTCAATGGAGATAGATTCTAGTACACAATGTATTATTGTTAAAATAATTCACCAATAAAATCATATTTATCTCGTGTCACTTAAATTATAATCGAATTATGTTTACTTTGAGTATATAGTTTAAATAAATTCATTTATTTATTTAAAGTTTTTTTGATGAAACATATATAATAGACTTATGTTTGGACAACCCTGCGAGCATTTCGATACATGTTTGACATTTACGTTGTTTTTTTTATTGACTCGAAATGATAGAGCAGTGATGTTGCGTTGTTGTCAAACTTGAAGTAAATTATTATTAATAAGTTGGGATTTTGTTTATAATGAGTTCAGTAAATATATCGGTTGAAGCTCCAGTCGAAAACCAAATACAAGAGATATCATACGATGGAACGGAAATATATCAGCCGTAAGTGTATCAATTATGAACGGTTTAATCATAACCTCGCGGTTTGTTTACATTATTTTCAGGCCATTAACTTTGTCCGAAAATCTATCGAAATGTGCAGCTCGCATTGATTTTAGCAAATCATTGGCCGATACGGATATTATTAAAGACGATCCCGATAAAAAGGAAGAAGATACAAAAGATCCAGCACAATTTCAATCTAGTTTGTGGCCATGGGATTCGGTTCGAACTAAATTGCGAGATGCTTTTACTGAGGTCTGTGTACTGGTTGATGTGTTATCGGTGGCGAAAGATAAACGTTATATGGTCTTTGATCCAGTTCCGTTGGAACCGACCGAAACAAAACCAATGGTACAAGTCTACGCCCGTAAGAAAGCGTTGGCTAACGCATCGAATGTTTTATTAACGGGTGCGGAACGATTACGGAATTCACATAGCGAGCAAAGAAGTAATCGAAATGTTTCCGATTTTCATATAGAATTATTGAGATTACGACAAAATTGGCGATTAAAAAAAGTTTCTAACTCGATAATTGGTGATTTAAGCTATCGTACAGCAGGTTCAAAATTTATGCATCCTGGAATGTTTGAAGTTACAAAAGCGGAAGAGGAGACTACTACCAGTACATCGCCACCTAGTAGTCCAATTAGTGGAAATTCTGTGGGTAATCCTCAAACGCCGACAACTCCAAGCCCAAGCATCAATTCAGCGCTTCGAGTAAACGTTCCATCAGAATTGCAAGGTGTTGCCTATTTGAAAGTTATAACTCAAAAGGATCAGGAAGATTTGTGCACGGCAACCGTTAATTTAATGGGGCACGGTCCAGCACTAACTCAGCCTGTCGGTGTTTGGCAGAAAGCATTAGAATTTGCTCAAAATGTCCTGTTCTGCAAGGAATTGTTCAATCAATTAGCTCGCGAGGCTATTCAACTGCAAGCTCCGATACCACATGTTGTAGTCGGAAATCAGATTCGTGCTACGCTTTTACCAGGTATCCAGTTGATTATCAGCTTATGCCACTCTACGACGTTTGATCCGGTTAACACGAGCCCCATAAACGACCATGATCATGTACTAGAGCATTCATTGCATCAGCTACTTCGAGAGGTGCATCATAAAAATACCCATCATCCATTTCCACATCCGGCCAGTGGACCGCTTGGCCCGAGTAAAAAACGCATGTTGGCCGGGCCAATGGCCGCCGATCGTTATGAACTACTTGAAATGACTAAATCTCAAACTCTTCTCGAACAAATCATAGCCCAAGCACAGCATACGTTCATGCGGAAGCGAACTCAATATGTTTTGGATACTTTGGCGCGTGATGTTAAAGATCCACAAATTATATCGCATTGGAACGCAATGAATTCACCAACGATGTCGTGTGTAAAAATTCACATAATGACGCATGGCTATGATATAATTTGGCGTACGTCGATTGTGATTCACGTAAAAGAACGTGCACTAAAATGCATCTGTCGCGATGGCAAAGTAATGCACCTGTCGTACGAACCGCAAGAATTGCGTGATCTAATATTGTGCCAGATAAATCAACATCAAATCACAGGACTTCAGAACGTGGCAAAATGCATGGCGTGGCAAATCTTATCGAATAGTACACACTTGGGTATCGGATCAGTTGAACCGCTTGGCAACGCGAGTTCTTGTGTACTAGCTTCACCAAGTGGGGATCGTCTTCTGGCTGTGCAAATTCGTTGCGATCCACAGATCGATGTCAAAGTGTATATGGCACAGAGCCCACGAAAAGATTTCTTTCCTGGGCCATTGGTGCATGGTAAATATTGGGAACACCTGGGTGGACATTTCAAAGAAGTACGGTTTGATAAGTTAGAGGGTAAAAATTTTCTAAACAAAATGGAATTTCTAATGGCGAGTCTTTCATCGAGCACATAATTATTTTCAAATAAATCAATAAAAATAAGTTGTTTTTTTTTTACTCCAAATCATAGATGGTAGTGTATGTAAAATTGGTGTCTTGACTAAAATTTATTAATAAATAATTATGGAATTACAGAGTTTACAAATAATATCACAGATGAATAAAATACTAGCTGGCTTATCAATGACAAATTTTAAAGTGCTTAACACATAGAAATGGTTTTTCTGGACATCCAACGCAATACGTCGAAACCTGTTTGGTATTCTTCCGCGCGGCAATAACACCCTTCAGCTGGGACTCTTCACGATAGCACAGTTTACAACGTTTTCTTATTTTCCGATTATTTTTCAGCCTTTCCTTTGTTTCGACTAATTCATGGCGCCCCACTAATTTCATACAACTTTGATTATCGAGGTCAATTATTTTTGTGTACTCTGGTTGAGGCTCCGATGCGACAAGTGATTTGATTAGGATTTCGATAAATGACGTCATCGGCATTTTATCACCCGACAGTTGATTGTAGATTATCACACTATTTACAACAGCCGTTTTCATTAAAATCACAAATCCAACTTTATGAAACCATTTCATTGTTTTGCGTAGCTCATTTTCACGCAACTCGTTCTCCTTGGCCATACTAATCACCATGTCATATGTGTACCCGTCAAGATCGATAAGCTTAAAAAATTTAAAATTATATTTGAATCGTTTGCCAGGCATGAATTCGTTATTCTTCAGACGGCCTCGATACGGTATAACCGACTCGTTGATTCGGAAATTATTTATCGGTTTCCGATATTTTTGAAACTTTCGAGTAACGATCCCCATAATTTCGTCTATCTTATGTGTTTTGCTGTTGTTATTGATCATGTGCGGATGTGTAAAATGTAAACACTTCAAAATCGTTTGGAATCTATATTGCGACATTATTTTATCGCAAAATTTCATTTCATACATTTCATCGTGACGCCAATAGTCTGATAATTTAGGTAATCCCACAGCACTCGTATACAAAACAATTCCAAGAAATTTTTTCAATTCAACAACAGTCACATTATACCATGTGCGTGTGAAAAAATTCATCCGATCATTGTTTCGTATATAGTTTTGGGCAAATAAATTCGTGTACGTTACTATAATTTCGAGTATGTCATCGTTCACAAATAGCTGATAAACGGTTAATGGTGTGACGGTGGCCAAATTTATATTTGAAACCGCATCGTTCGGATTATTTGAGAACTTAAACCGTTTTGCTGGCGGTGTGGGCGCTTCATTCGTATCATTTTCATCGTCAGATGAATCGTATTCTAAAATACGATCATTAATCTCGAAATCCTCCTCCAAATCATCATCGATATCGTTCAGTTCTTCATCACTTATTTCAACGTCATTTATTTCCATTACGTTAACCACCTAATACATAAAGTGTATATTAGCCAACTATTTCTTACATTCGATATTGTGTGTACTTACAATTTGCATTTAGAATCCGTATTTTGTTATATTATATTATTATATATAGTCTACACTCACACGCGATTCAATGATGACTGAACGAATGAATGAATGAAAGTGTACTTCATCGATTTACACAATAGATTAGTTGTAATGCGCGAGATGGTGACTCACGAGACTTAATAATAAGAATAGCAACAAAAACAACACTTACAGCCTACATATGCGCTACGAATGGATTAATTTTATCAAAAACGCGAAAAAAGAAGAAACGCGAAAATATGTTAAGTTTTTTTTTTTTTAATATGCGAGTGACTCACCGATCGACTCACTTAAAAAACATTCGCATTTCGTCATCAACACAAAAGTGTTAGTCATTTCTTGAATGTTTTTTTTACACTGTGTCCGTTTTTAAATAGCGCGTCACATCGACCGTCTCGAATTGGATACTTATCGCGAAATGAGTGAAAGAAGTTACCAATTTCGAAATTTTGGTAGTGAAGCCTGGATCTGCTCGGTCATATGTCGAACTATTTGCAAAATTAAAATATCTCCTAATTTATCGTAAAAAACAAATTCGAATGCATCAATTTTCTAGGAATAGTTTATATAGTACATAAACTTTTGAACCACCAAGCTAGTGCTTTCGCTTGATGGAATTAATGATGCGCTTATCGATTACTCCAAAAACAATTTACACCGCAACGGGGTTATACATATAATTTATAAAATGTTGATTGTCTGTGCAACCACCTTGATTCAAAGTCGTTTATATTTTATGTAAAGAGTACTCATATTCATACTTGTTAAGATTTGAAATGTCGAGATGATACAAAAATTGTGCCGTCATTATTGTTGTTCAATGAAAAACCTCACAACCTGGTGCTCAACTATAGTAAATTGTTTTAAAGCCAAGATAGACCAAGCTTTTTACCCCATATATTATAACATCATTAAATTTGAGTCCTTACAACAATCTTCTTTATAATGAGGTTCCTCCACGTTATGATTTTCATTTTATATTGTCTTTAAAGAAGTTTAGGTTAGGTTGGGTGGCTGCTACAGCACACTTAGACGGTCTGTTGTGATACCACTAGTCTTAATTCGCTATTACCCTTATGAGAATCAGTTATTTGCTTTTCATAAGAGTATAATAGGGAAGTAAGGCCCTGTGGTATCAGGTCATTTGTTGAGCTATTTTTGTAGCTCGATAAGTCTCGCACCTTACAGCTTTCGAAATCAGAGAGGCAGTCTATTAGGAAGTTACCCAAATATGCATGTCTTTTGTGTGCCAAAGCTGGGCATTTGCAAAAGAGGTTGACTAGCTCTCTTCTTCTCCTCGTCCATATAGCTTCTGTAAAAGTCATTAGCTTCTAAACCGCTAGTTCACCCGCCCTGCTCTTCCCGATGAAGTCCGATTGGCTGGAGACCCAGACTATCTGAATTTTGAAATACTCCCTCATCTCATTCAATTCAGAGAAAAGTGGCAACCCAACGCCACTCAAGACGTCAGAAGAACAGAACCCAAGTGGCTTGATTGCCGCCTGAGTGTACCAGCTCCGGCTTCAGGTACCATCTCTTTCCAATGGCGTTTCTGCACGAGTACATGGCTATATTAGCCTATTGTTTACTCTTTCCAATATAATGGGCTTCCAACTAAGCTTACTGTCCAAGATTACCCCAAGAACTCTTGCCTTATCAGTAAAAGCTAGTCTCTTACTATTTAAGATAGCTGGATCTACTACCGGAATTTTATATTTCCTAGTCAAAAGTACCAGTTCAGTTTTGGACTAGCTAATTGCCAGTCCACATCTGATCGTCCACCTCATAATGATTAGGAGGGCATTTTGGATTACCTCCTTCAGACAGCTATCGCTACATGTACTTCAACGAAGTACACTAAATCGGTCAATCATAATAAATCTCAAACCAATGAGAGATTTAGATGTTGTGGAAGAAAATATGTATAATCAGTAAATAAGATGTAGTGTTGATTTGCATGGAATTAGTCTAATTTTTATATGTTTTAGCCATCCAATTATTTGTCTATTCCCAACTCAGTCCAACCTTTAATTCCTTCCATTTCAATATATAAGAGAGCTTGCTATAGGTCCCAGCTACATCTACGAACAACTTCCTAACACAAAACATTAGAATACTCGGTACCCAAACATTAGATTAAGCATTACTATTGAAGACGTGAAGGCACTAAGAAGATCTAACGCGTTTCTCGACTTTATAACATTTTTGAAAGGCTGGAGCCCGGTGCTCTCCAAGATATTTATTGAGCTAATAGTAAAGATTATGTGCCTCATGGCTATATTATACATTGGAGATGATTTCGGCAAACTTGAATATGGATTTCTTATTGGCCATATCATCAGTCGTTAATCAGATTTTTAAAGGCCACTTGTTTGCCAGTAACAAAAAGACTCGCATTCGGATAGCATGACAGTAATGGTTAAGAAATTTTCGTACTCAAGTCATGGAGGACACATCGGAATTTGCAGTAAAATGCTTCAGTGAATGTCTGTTAAATGAAGAAATGCAAAGAAAATTTTAACATCTTGTCAGCAATAGCATTTTGCGATTATCGAATCAATAGTTTGAAGAACACCAGAAATGATTGATTTCTTGCTATTGCAAAGCAAAATATGCTGTTTTTTCACTAAGATGATAGTTGGTCTATACAGTCTTAAGAGTACACCACCTAAGTAATTGGCACAAGTTGTGTAGTTTCTTTAAAGAAGTTACCGGTTTTCATCATACCTTAAAACTTTGATCAACTGCCATTCGAGACCAGCAAGGGAACTTTGGTATTAAACTCGACACATTTCTACTTAATGTTCCATATGAGTCACAAGTTGTATACTTGAGTACCCTCAAATCTCCATTGGGGTTCAATCGTATATGGAATACTCAAAGAGCATACAGAGAATGCATTAATTCAAGGCTCTTATATTCAGTAGAGAACCTTTATTATAGTACTCTTTTTTCGTCTTTATATTGGAATGTCTGAATAAAGGAACGTGGCAGCGAAAATGCGAAAACCATCGCAGAATAGCTTTCCTTTGTACAACATTCAAGTAATAGTATTTTTGGAAGAATCATTCAGAATAGTGCTGAAAATTATCAGTGAATACAATGAAGTTTCGTTCTAACCGGTAAGCCACTTCTTACCTAATTTCACGCAAAACTACGACCAGGTCACTCAAGTAATATTGCCTGTATTGAGGTAATCAAGTGAAATGACACTTGATCGAATGCGAGAGTATTCAAATTTCATTGCAATCTCAAAATTAAATTCAAACCCAAATTCATACATACCTAATCTCTACGTTTAGAGATCTAGATATATTGACACCCTCTGATTATAGTGTGGGTTCGTGAACATAGCTGATGAGAAGATTGTTGACTCGATATAAGAGCCAGCAAATCTGTGAAATCCAAAAATATCTTCCACATTTTGATCAATCCAACAGTTGCTCACTCTAACCACAACTTCCATCTCATTTGATTAGCTTCCGAAATAGCAACTTAACGTCGGACCTACCGTTAACATTTCACCACCTTCACAAAATGAAATTTCAGTACATCTACAATAAAAATAAATCTTAGGTTGATAAAGTAATTTATTTTATAAGAATCTTCTTCCAAAATCGTGGTTCTCATGAAAATAGATTTTTATATTAAAATGTTTTTTGTTATTCTTTATTTGTTCTTAATGTAATTTACATTTATAATTATATTTCTTTTAACAATAAAATTTGTTGTTTAATATAATATACATATAATTAAGATTTTGTTTTTATTAATTAAAATAACAGTTGTATTTCAATTTAAAAATAAAATAAAAAATTTAAATCACTCACGCAAAAAATCTCGCACACATCTAATATGAGTTTGTTTATTTATTAAAAGTTCCAAAATAACTGGACTTATTATGAGATATAAGATTTTCAATCTTATCAATTTCTTTTTTGATACATGAATGAAATAAATTGAAAGATTTTAGAGTTTAAAACAAAAAGTATAGTAAATTATATAAAATTAAATATTTTTATCTAGACTGTAGTATTGTGGAATTACTTAAAGCTAAACATAACTTAATTAAAACGTCTTCCGCCGCCCATCGGTGATCTTGATCGATAACGACCACCACCACCTCCTCCGCTGCCACCACCACTTCGGCTACCGCCGCCAAAGCTGCCACCATCGCGACCTCCTCCAAAACTATCGCGGCTATAGCCACCGCTTCGGCCACCACTATAACCATCATCATAGCTTCCGCCGCCACGACCACCTCCGCGGCCGCCACCTCTACCACCACTGCGGAAACCACCGCCGCCACCACCACTACTACGTCCACCGCCGCCAAAACCACCGCTGCGGCCTCCACCAAATCCACCACTACCTGATCGATTATCGCGGAAACCGCCACCACCACGACCGCCTCCATTGAATTTACCAGCGCGTTGATGTTTTGGTCGAAGACGTGAAATTTCTACACGAAGCTTTGATCCCAATGCCTCAGTGCCATTTAAAATGTCGCATGCCTTTTCCGCCTCGTCGTGATTCTCAAATTCGACGAATGCAAAACCTGGTGGATTGAATGCAACCCAAACCGATGTAAGCTTTCCATATTTGTTAAATTCCTCTTCCAAATCCTCTTTCTTGACCTTGTCGGTTAGATTGCCAACATATACTCGCGTGCCTTTTGAATCACCCATTATATCGTCGACGTTGTTTGTAGTCTCGTGTGTGTAAACGCGTAGAAGAATTCGACGATTTTACTGTGGAATTTATATTTTTCGTACATCGATAATTATTGGTTGGATTAATTTTGTGAAAATATAGTAGTTTGATTTTTTTTTAATTATGTCGAATGTGACTGGAGTGAGAATGTATTGCGTCGCCCCCATTTTGAAAATTTTAGTTAAAACAAAATATATTTTGCATGACTGTTAATACAACACAGGGTGGTGATTCATTATTTCTCTTCTCAGTACACAAACGTAGTTTTTATTGATTTGAAAATTATATATTAAAATATATTTGTTGTATGATATAAAGCCAATATGTACATTAAATATAAAAGGAGCAATTAATTATATGGCAATCAAAAACAAAAGGAATTTGTGATACGGTTTTAATTTCTTGATTTGATTGTATATTAATTTTAAGTAGGTGTGATAAGAAATTTTATATTTTCATGCATTTTTTTATAAAAAAAATGTGTTAAAAAAGTTACTCCATCTTGTTTTTTATTTTATCTAAAATTGGCTTTTTATGTACTAAGATATGTAATATCTATAATTTACTATATTAAATAATTTTCTACGTAGGCGATTTTGTGACTTGTTATTTAGAGTATATATTTTTCGCAAACAAAAACAATTAAAAAATCATCTTCATTAAACATCGAATCGGATGCGACGCTCCAGCGTAAAATTTTATTTCACCTTGCTATTAAAGGCATAACAGCAAGGCGCCATTTTTTTTAGGTTAGCGGACGGCATTTTGAGATGCATCACAATCGAAAATGATGATGTCGATGAATTTGTAAATTTAATTAACTTGCAGAACATTGATTTTATATGATTGATATATTTAAGTAAAATTAAATTATGTAGTAATTTGTAGTGATACAAATATGTAAATTATAATACGAATTTTTTTTTTATATATGGCGTCTAACACAACAAGGCACAGGCACTCCCTTGTCTAATTATATATAGATTTTTTTTATTTTATTTAGACAAAGAAAATCAAAAAACTGATAATACAAAAGCTTATAAATACGTTCGTAGAATATTGTGAAAATGTTTACCGTAGCGTAGAATCTGAAGCGATGCGTAGATTTCGTCGTTATTAAACACTTGATTTTTCTTTTTAAAGATTTATGATTTGACTTTTTATTTTTTTTTTATTTTAAATAACTTGATATCATAAACTGTACGTCTGACGACGAGGAGATGCAGTTTGTGATAACGAAGGAAAAGGAAATCGAGCGGCCGGCGAAATATAGTTTGCTTTATTTTCATTAGGTTGGTATTAGAACGATATATTTCGATATATCTACTAGATGTTGATTTGTGAAATACGAGGTGAATATAATTATCAAATAAATTTTATGCTAACGTATTTTGCTCAAGTTGAGTTAAAATTATATTTTATAATCATATGAAAATAAATACAAAAAGATAAAATGTTTTGCACTTCTCAATTAGAGCTCATTGGAATATCTCTTTATTTCTTTGCCGTTATTATAATTAGAGGACAAGTGGCTGTTAGAGCTGCAGAGCAGTGTGATCATTAAACTTTTGAGCAACGCTCCCTCATACGCAAGCTGTTCAGACAAAAAATCTTTTGGAGTTTTTGTTATAAATAATGCAGTCACAAGTCGAAAATGACTCGGAACTGGTCTACTGAATAAAAATAACAACGCCTAACCCAGTTTAATCACTCCAAAACAGTTTAAGATCCACATATGTATGACGTATGAGTGATGTTATTAGTTCCGCCTGTTCACTAAACTGGAAAATGGAAATCATTGCACTGTTAGCGCTTATACGATTAATCTAGTTTTTAGCCATACCACGATTCTACACAGCTCTGGCTGAAAACTAACTAACGGTTTATACCACTCTTCATAGCAAAGTTTACGCTTTATTGTTATCACAATTTTATAACCCTGGAGTTATAGGTGTTACTAGAAATCAGGGTGCTTAGACGAATTGATAAATGTAAACTTATATTGATATCCAAATAATACTAAGGACTTGCTAACTGTACAGAGGTCAAAATTCCAAGAACATAAATTTTCGTTTTTGGTTATTTCTGAATTGATGTCTGGATTAATCATATTTAGATATATCATATTAAGTTAATTAAGTTAATCATATTTAGATATATCAATGCGACTCATAAAAACATATCATACTCAAACCATCCTGAATTTTATGAATGGTTTCGTCAGTTCGATTTTGAATATTCCATCGTATATATATATTGAGATCAACTAAATCACCAAAACCATTTTGGGTAGAACGAAATGAACTCTGAATATGAAACTCCACTCCAGCAAATAGATTATATATTCAACTTTTGTATAATTTAACACATGCCTAACTCTACGACAATGGTTAATAAAAGTTTTAATATAAAAATATAGATGGCAGCAGTACTGCTAAACTGATAAACAAATACAATTTTCAATGAAATATATATTAACTTTAAATAAAATATGCTTCTAATTATTTGTCAAATAATCATTGATTAAGTCTAATTTCGAAATGATAATAAAAATCATCAAAATAATTTTTATGACGAATAATTATTTCAACTCTCGAAAACTCTCGATTTAAAGCCAACCTAACAAAATAAAAATACTAAATACCGGTGCTCTATTGATTATTTGATTGGCTCCTAAAAAAAATCTTCTTGTCATTTTGACATTCGCAAACTTCATCTCGTCATCGTCGAACGTATTTTAATCTGTCAGTTAATTAAACGTTAAATGTAATACAATATATTATAAAACAAGGTGAAATTTTCTCAATCGAAGTGTTACAACAAAATCTACGCATCGCGAAAACACTGATTACTACGCTACGGTAAAATTTTTCACAATATACTACGATCGTATTTTATAAGCTTTTGTATTATCAGTTTTTTGATTTTATTGTCTAAAAATAAATTAAAAATCTATATAATTACACGAGGGAGTGCCTGTGCCTTGTTGTGTTAGAAAGCCATATATATATAAAATAATGTTTTTATTATGATTTTGTTTTGTATCACTACAAATGCTACTTAAAAAAATTTGTTTAATTAAATAAATCATCGCAAGTAGCGTTCATCTTAAAATTGTTCTGCAAATTACATAAATTTATTAATTCATATTCCATGGTGATGCACAGAGCGTCGACATAATATACAAAATATGGCGACACCTTGCTCTTATCCCTTTAATAGCAAGGTGAAATAAATTATAATACGCTGCGAACGTCGCGCATCCGATCCGATGTGTATAATGACGATGATTTTAAATTATTTTTTATTGCCGTGAAATCAATATAAAAATATATACTCTAAATAACAAGTCACAATCTCACCTATATAAAACGTAGATTTGTTTACGACATACTTAGTAACATCTTAGAATATTAAAAGCCAATATATTAGATACAAATTCAAGATGGAGGTTGTTATTAACACACAAATTGTTTACCTTTGACAAAATGCATGAAAATATTTAAAACAAATATCTATTCCTACATCTATTTACAATGTTTGGTGTATTATATGTTAGATTTACCTAACGAGATTTTATAAAACGCAAATCACATCCTTTTTTGATTCAATAATATTGTTCCTTATAATATATATTTAATGTACATATTGAAAACATGGCTTTAATTCATAAATATTTTAAATATATATATACAAATATTATTTTCAATCAAAAAAAAATCGACGTTTGTGCACTGAGAAGAGAACTGATGAATCACCACCCTGTTGTATTACAGTCTGTTAAAATACATTTTGCTTAACTAAACTTTTTCAAAATGGGGGCGACGCAATACATTCTCACTCCAGTCACATTCGACAAATTAAAAATCTAAAATATTTTCACAATTATATCCAACCAATAATTATCGATGTACGAAAAATATAAATTCCACAGTAAAATCGTCGAATTACTTCGTTTTCAAGTACGCAACGCATCTACGACGACGACGACGTCTGCATTGTAATGGGTGATTCGAAAGGCACACGAGTATATGTTGGCAATCTAACCGACAAGGTGAAGAAAGAGGATTTGGAAGAGGAATTTAACAAATATGGAAAATTAACATCGGTTTGGGTTGCATTCAATCCACCAGGGTTTGCATTTGTTGAATTTGAGAATCGCGACGAGGCAGAAAAAGCATGCGACATTTTAAATGGCACTGAGGTATTAGGATCAAAGCTTCGTGTTGAAATATCGAGAGGTCGGCCAAAGAATCAACGTGGCGGTAAATTTCGTGGTGGTGGCGGTGGACGAGGAGGTTTTAGTTTACGGGGTAACCGACCTGGTGGTGGTGGTGGTCGCAGCGGAAGCTTTGGCGGTGGAGGACGTAGTGGAGGAGGAGGAGGCTTTCGTCGCGGTGGAGGTGGGCGCGGAGGTAGCCGTGGTGGCGGCAGCTACGACAATGGATATAGTGGTGGTCGAGGTGGTGGTGGCTATAGCCGTGACAGTTTTGGTGGAGGCCGTGATGGAGGCTTTGGCGGCGGTAATCGAAGTGGCGGAAGCGGTGGTGGTGGTGGCCGCTATAGATCAAGATCGCCGATGGGTGGCGGTCGACGGTTTAATTAAACAATTTAGCTTTAAGAATACATCAAACCTAGATTTAAATATTTATAATTTTAAAATATCTGTTTTATTGTATAAATTAAGTATTTTAACATGTATTTCAAAGAAGACATGGAATTTCTTAAATTTAAAATTATTTTATAACTTGGACGTAAATTTCAAGATCTTCCTCTCATTTTAATGTATATTTAGTTACTCAACTATTAAGTACGAAAGTCCAGATATTTTGGAAATTCTAATACATATTAATAAAGAAAACTACCTACTTACCTTATGTGTGCATGAGTGATTAAACAATTTGATTTGGTTTTAATCAGATTTCATTTTATATTTATTGAAAGCAAATTATTCAAAAAATATATTATACTTACAAATGTTAATTTAATTAAGAATAAACAAAAAAAAAATTATGTAACTTATAAATAAATTGTTTTTCTACAATGAAAAGAGGTTACCGCACAGTGGTTAAAGCTGCGACAGTTGGAGCGGGAGGTACCGGGTTCGAATCCGATAGGGGCAGGATGGTAAAGGGATTTTTCACCATACGATTACGATCGGTGGTGTGAATGAACACATCTATGACCCCTTGTTGGAGTGCAGAATTCATGGGCCAACCCATCTTCCATGTCAGTACTATAGGCTGACATGGAGCTATGCAATATACAGATGGTTCTACGTAAATCGGACCTATAGCCGTACTTCCTCAATTTGGATGTAATAGCGTAAGGTAAGGACGTAAATAAGCGAACCGCGAAAGAGTTGGGAGTGCCTCGAGCCCCGAAACAGATTGTAGAGATAAAAACAAACAATGAAAAGAGAAATAAAATTATCACTATTAAGGAAATAGACGATGACTATCTATAAAGGTTGATTCAAGGTTCATCCAGTTAACTTAGAACTCTTTATAATAATGTGTGTTTATTTTAACTTCACAGTTAAATTAAGAATATTTTAGTATATTTAAATCACTTAATATGAATAGGGATTTTTGCTCAAAAACTACTTGGTTTCTAAAAATTCTTACTTTTTATTTTATTTTTGTTATATATTGTTTTTTTACGATAATATCATTTGTACATAGAATAAGATAAAAAACGAAATAATTAATATAAAGGCCTGACGGAACTCACACGATGAAATCACGAAGAAAACTGTCAGTTTAAAATTCGACGAAGCATCGGTCCTTTCTCAAAATTAGAAACCCTATAGAACAGACCAAGAAATATGGTCCCTACTTGGAAGGCTTGAAATCGCCTTAACCTCTATCTTATATATTTCTAAAAATATAACTGGTTCTAAAACCAGTTTAGCTCAAAAACCTAGATATAACTATTATACCAACTGTATTTCAAATACGACTACGGTGAAAGCTCGTAAAATGGCAATTAACATAGTGGTAACCTCATGACGTGACTAGAAAACTTTCCACAAGACGTACAACTCTGAGAAACTTAAGTCTCGGAATAATTGACGATCATCCCATATCAGAAATCTTGTCTTGGAATCTATACTAAGATGATTACTTGACAAAACATTGAGTATTTATGCAACATTTACTAAAACTGTAAATATTCAATAAATCATGGAGCTTGAAGCCAAATTTCTGTACGGGGATATAAGTTTTGGTTAATAGATTGCATATTGGCGCAACATTCCAGATCTAATATAATTTAAACGAACTCTTGTTCGAAAGATTGAAGCAGCTTCTAGCATTCAGCAAACTCGAGTTGAGGCATCCTCGAGTCACACAACTTTAAGATACCATAATAGAAGTCAATGCCTCCGAAACTTGTTGTTTTGAGGGCAGAATAATAAGTCCTGACTAATGTCGGTGAGAAATATTGTCGGTTTCATTAAAAGTTTCAATATAGAATTTGAATGTTTTCCGTGCTCCACAGTTCAAAAAACAAGTATTATAACTTCAAGTGAATTACAAAACAAATTATGGCTAACTTCATACTTATATTTGACAAATTGCTAACTTTATACTTACATTTGACTAGACATTTTCATAATAGGAAAATTCGCGGCGAATCGAATTTTACGATATCGGAAAAAAATTCGAAATCGTATTATTTCATAATAGCCCTCCATTTCAAATTCCAACATTAGAGACATATCCCTGGTGAGGGGATGTCCATAAACGACTTCCTATAATTTCGTGAATTTTTACCGCCACTCCCCACCTATCACAGAACGTCCCTAATTCTTAGTCAAGTCCACAACGCACCCCTCTCACACGTTTATGGACAGCCCCTGAGATGAAATTAATATTTTCGATCGAATTGCGCATATATAAAATGCTACATATAGATTGATTTAATAAGTTGATATTATTTTAACGGCTGGTTGATGTTTGATGATGATTCGTTGGATTAGCAATGTCACCTACCTACCGGGTTCCTGGTGGATTTTAAACAATAACTCTCTTTACTCATATACATACTATCGGAGGCTATAGAAAACACAAATTGTTCTTCAATTAAGTAGGTGGTTACTTACGTACTTGCGCCTGCTATCCCACATTATTCTCCAATTTTCGTTAGTAAAAATTATATTTTTTTGAAAAATAATAAAAATTGTGGTTTGTTTAATACGTCCATTTTTGAAATCGAAAAACCATGCAAATGCTGAAATATTGTTATTATTTATTTGATCGAAATATTGTTATTATTTTTGGATATTAGAATTGGACCTTGTCAGACGAACTACGAAAAACGCAAAATTAAGAACATATATTCCGTTCTAGTTTTGATAATTGCCTTCATGGAGCATAGATCTTGGCTTAATCTTGTTATAGTGCTGGATATAGTTAGCATAATCGATGGAGCAAGATTGTTGGCATGGTGAAGGCCATAAAAGACTTACAGACAATTTTTTATCTATCTTTTGATACATGCTTCCATCAAACCGGGAGTTGATGTTAGAGTGTGATCTAATGAGCTCTATTAGAATGCTATAATAATTAAATATTGACTCATAAAAATTTATTTAACATCCAACATTTTTAGTTTTGCGAATAACTTTGATTTTAAATGGACATAAATATCACTTTAACTAGACAAAATAATACAGCCAAAGGAAGTGCCGCCTCGTTTCTTATATAAACAAAGAGGTATACGTCCGAATATTAATATTACCCACTGTACACCATAGTATATTCTCTTTTAAATTATTGGAAAGTTTACAGTAAATATTGAATGGAAGTTCTATTCGGATGCACTTTGAAAATTCTCTTTGTGTACAAAACTATTCCAATATGTATATAAACAATAAAATTACAGGTGAGAGTCATTTTCTTACTATTCTTTCATACACGATTTGTATGTATTGTTAAGAGGGGGACGTTTCAATGACGTACCACAGTCATGTGACCACTAGTTTAACAGCTTTTTTTATACCTTTTGTGTAATAAGTTTTAGACCGCACCTTTAGTATAAACGAATAGCTTTTAAATTGCGGACGCGAAATTATAGTTTAAGTTCTTCATATTCGTTATTGAATCGAAAGTAATCGAATAGTAAACGTCAAACAGTGATAATTACTTAATATTTACCTAATAGTTTAGTTTATATTACATGTATGTATCGAAATAAATATGAAATTAAACGAAAATAGTGGATTAATAAAATAAAATACAGTGGAGGATGTGTAGTTTATAAACGTGAAATGATATATAAAGTGAAAATCATAATATATAATATTGTAGTTGTAAGTGTATTGTATAGTTCTAGTGTTAATTATATAAGTAAATTTGTGGATTAAATAAATATATGGTTTATGCAAATATTGTACGCCACTGGATAATTACGCTTTTAAAAGTTATTCCATTGTTTCGTTTATAACAATAACAAGACAACGAAACTATTAAAAACACGAAAGGAGAAATAGCCATATAAAAACTTACATACACACATGAGATATTGGGTTTGTTTATTTTTGTTTTTCTTAAGCTTTAGGGGAGAGGAGAGAATATTTATTTAAGATTTTGTTTACATTGAGAATATCAACAAAAAGTTCACATTGTTTTGATTTGTTGTTAGTAAAAGTACGAGTAGCATGATGTCAGAAGATGTCAATGGGATGTCGAATTTTTGGCATTAACTTTGTTTTTAAACATCATGTAGCCTAATTAGGATTGCATAATTAATATTATTCAAAATTTAAGAAAAAACGTTAATATACAAAGATGTTTGGTTGTTTCACTTCAATCTTTTTCAACATAAAATGTCTAATCTTTGAAAAAGATAATCGTTTGGAAAGTGAGAACTATCACGGTATAGTTCTTTCCACAGTATGTTTTGGTGATATGATGGTGATGGTCTCTATGATTCATCACATAATCGAAAAAAGAATTACTTTATTCACTGGAACAAATGTTTTGTTCCAGTTCCCAAAATTAATGAGTCTAAGCCCAAATATCTGATCTATGGTTTTAGAGATTTTAGTAGTGGTAACCACAAGTTTTTTATTCTGCTTCCAATAATGAAACTTTATTTATAAGATGACTAGCTCATGCGGTTTGTATGGCTTTACTGTTCGTATGTTACAGTAATATTCTTTTATATTGGATGGCAAAGTAATATTCTTTCATATTCCTGGACCGCTTTATCAATCCACTAAGGTCTTTGTGTAATTCCTCATCGGTTACCTTGCGGTAAGCATTCGTTATTGCATGTATAGTAATTTATTTTGGCAGCGTTGAATCATTAAACGAATTGATTGTTTAGTGCAGCCTCAGAGTTAAATGCCATACGTTCAAATTGGTTTAATTATCGATTCGAAAATCAGGCGTTTACAGCAGAAGCTTAGTTTCGAATGTCTTGCTATATTAGCCAGTACATCTCGCGTTGTTTTATTTTAATTTGCTCTGCTTTATGTCTAACGTGGTATTTCCAGTTCAATCCTGAATCAAGATGCAATCCGAGTATAATGATATTAAGTAAGAAATGTATGGAGGTTGGTATTTTAGTGTCGCAACGTGTATGTAACATATACTGATTTTAGCTCGTTAAGCTTTATTTTCCAATCCTTAGCTGATTTTATCGAGTTCTTGCTGTAAGTATTCAACTGCTTAATTCTGTGATTCACTTGAAGCCAATACTGCGGTATCATCAGCAAAAGTTCCGATGAAGGTTGTGTTCGTTGTCGGTATATCTTAAGTGTAGATATAGGATGGGCCCTAATACGCTACCCTGAGGCACCTCTTTCTTCATGAGATAATCTAATTTTTCGTTTGGAGAGATACGACTCTAGCAATTGGCAGTCATTTTGTGGCACTATTTATCTTATCTTGTAGATAAGACCCTCATGCCACACTCTATCGAAAGACTGTCATACATCTAGGAATACGGCAGAACAATATTTTTCTTCAAATGCGTATTGTATCTTTGCTGTCACGCGAAGAACTTCAATTCAAACATCAATTGATGTTTATTTCTGAATCCATACTGGAAGTCGGGTATAATGATTATTGGTTTTAGTCGTTTCAATAACAACATCTCAAATAACTTTGAAATAGTTGGTAACAAAGAAATTGGCCTGAATGATGCAATTTGCTCAGCTAGTTTGTCTGTTTTTTTTATCATGATTATTTGTGCAACCTTGAAACACCCAGGCACATATGTAAGTCGAAAGCAAGCATTATATATGTATATGTTAACATAGTGACGCCTCTCTTTGGTAACTTCTTATTCCAGCTGACTTTTTGGGATTCAAATTCATATCTATTTCTTGCGTAATTTCTAGTGGGAATATTTGATGCAGAGCTATACATTGGCTTAGGATCAATCTTAGATTGTATATGTCGTGTGGTTGAAATACTGATGCCAGATGTTGTGCAAACAGTTCTGCTTTTTTCCATTACGTCGCACCTATTCTCCATATTTGTGCCTTATAGGCACTTGGACTATCGGCCTCTTGCATCTTTTAGTTACTTTTCGGTTAGCGCATATTATGAATAATTACCTAAAGAAGGGACAGGAAGATTTCGTATTTACAGTTGATATTATTCAATAAGTGAACCAACTTCGGTAACGTCAAAAGCAACGTTGAGTTTACTGTCTTTGCACTTCTTCAATTTACAGCACGATGAAGTCCTAATGGTTACCTAAATAATAGACTACCTCTCTAACTATGCAAGCATCGCCAATCTATAATCTATCCTGATGTACAGTTGTGCATTGCATAAGCTATATGTAACACCTGACTTTTAAAATGGATATTTACAGTAAACAATTTATTAAACTTTTAAGATAAGCAAAATTTTTGGATTACATAGGATATTGGTTGGTTTAGAGATTATATCATGCCGCGGTCATAGCGAAAACAAATTAGTTAATCTGAAGTAAAAGTTCGATTTACAGATTGATCGATATATTGAAACAATTAAAAGTTTTGTAGTTGAAGTTTACCAATTTGTGTAGTTGAACTGTATCAGGTAATAGGAAATATTCAATTTTCCTACAAAAACTAAACAACAAAATAATATCTGACCAGCAAAATATGTCTAATTTGTCCGTTACAAAACTGGTTGTCTTAAAAATTTCTTGCGAGCACACTTATTTTCTCTCCGTCTCCCTCTCTCGTTTTCTCCAACCTCACATGAAATTTACATAAATAATATCTTATTATTACTATTATTGTCTTATGCTCAATTTATTTGTCTTCTTATTATTATTATCTTTTCTTATATATACAAAAGCTTTTCTTCGTATTAAACCGAACGACGACGCCGTGACGTTAACTTTATTTTATATTCAAAACAAAAATTGAACAAAAAAAAATATTCTTGCAAGACATAAGTACAGTATGAGTTATAACGCCGCTATGATAACATACCAATGAGTAGTATGTTATTCGATCGATCGATTAGGTGAATTATTTTTGTATCCCGAAAGGTTTTCTGTGACAGTCGTGTAAAAGTGAAATTATAATCGTACGTGTGTGTATAATATAAAGTGAATTCGTTAAGCGAATATACACTTGCTCGATTCTTATATACTTACTCGTGTGTAATTGTTCGTGAGCAAGTTATCAATTTATCATTATGCAAACACTTAGTGTACGGTTTATATGATTCATAGTTTTAATTAATAAATGTATATATTAGCTATATAGGAAAAGTAGTTCTCTATATAGTCTAATAGTGTCTGACCTCATTAACTGTGCGGTGTTATGAATAGTTTTTGTAAATGTGTTTAGTGTTGCAATATTAATTTGAAAATATAATTCTAAGATACGACAAATACATTAAGACGTCACCACCTGTTGACTGAAATTAAATGAGATTTACATAACACAAGTTTAATTGAAAAGTGATTATTTCGATATAGTTATATAGTTTTGCAGTGGAGGAATTTCTTTGCACGAAGGTGACACACCCCAATTGTAAGGATATAGTTTTTTTTAAATACATGTTTATACGACTCATAATACATATTAAAGAGCTTATATATAGTGGACTATTTTTAATTTCTATGTACATATGTAATTTAATTGCCGCACCTGTTATCTATAATCATTCTATGATTAGATAGGAGAGTGATGTCATGAAATAAGGGTGGTGTATCGTTGATTAAAAATAGCTATAAAATACACTGATCAGTGATAACGTACACTTGACTACAACTATATATAGATAACTTGTTAGACACTGTCTAAACAATAAAATACTCTTGGTATGCAAAAATGTTTGATTTGATTCACTTCGCTTGATTTAAGTATATTATGCGGCAAAAAATTTAATTAATATCGTTGATTAAAATGAAAGAAATGCATTCACTAAATAAGTTAACCAGATGTATAAAAAGATTAGCTACTGTAGCAAAAAAATCAACATTTAACTGTTTTTACCGTATATATAGTTTTTAATGATGGTTTTTGCCAATCTGAAAACACTCTTTTGTACGAGTATAATATGTAGTATCCATAAAAATATAACTGACAATGATTTGAAACGTTTCTGTCCTATATAAAAATTTAGATAATTGTACTTTAACTGTAGTTACAGAGCCTCATATAGATAAATAATTTATAACTATATAACTTGATATTTAAAAAACTTAAGTATCATTGACCCCGCGCGTCACTATATGAACAAAACTCTTCATTAAGATTCTCCCGAAAAACTACGTCTTATGTTGTACGTTGTCTTTTCTTTCTTCGATATTATGTCTTTCTTATATTTTTTCTACAAGAAAGGTATAAACTTTGAAAAGAAATATTGAAAAAACCAAAAAATTGTAACACCATGAAATTTTAAATTCTTTATAATTTCTTGCGGTAGATAAAGACAATAGACGATATTTAAATGTTGGTTTGGAAATAAACTATTTTCAGTATGGCAAATTCATTAGTTTAACTATTAGAGAAATGTCTATGGGATTTTTAATGTTTATTTTCTGTAATCTAGGTTAACGAATATTATACAGAAGATAAACCCATTTATTATGGTTTTATTCTGTACCCACGAACTCACCACATATATAGTTTGAATTTCTTATCAAATGCCGATATTCTAGGCAATGTGTTCAAATATAATAGCTGTATACAACAAATTGGTTGTGTCAATTGTACAGCAAACGTTGAGTGTTTTACGCACACTTTAATTAATTGATGTTCATGAAGTTTGCCATTCTCGTCAGTTGGCACAAAGTTCGTCGTTTCAATTGTTCGAGGCTATTTTGATAATCTGGTACCGTTTAAGTTTTCATGTTTCATTAACAAGCTTTAACAATTTATCTATGAGTGATGGCTTGTGTAATATCCTATTTTGGGTGACATTATTTTATATTGTAAGAAATATGCCTGGATAAAATAGTTTATTTTATTTGGCCATCATTGATTATTATTTGGCAGTTGTTCCTTTAATTAAAATGTCAACCAATATCAACTGTCGTACATATTTTTAGCCAAGATTCATACCATTAATTATCTATTCAAAAATTTTGAAATAGTGAGATTCTACTAATTTTAAAATACAGTGCATTTAGATATTATATGGTTTTGTTGATTGTAAAAATCTAAATATGCTGAATATAGATAAATATTCTTCTGGATCTGACACGTACACTTAGAAATTGTTAAATTTCTTCAGTCCATTCTTATGTAAATACTCTAATATAATTATTTAAATTACCTTCTGCAATTAAATGTGAATTAGGGCAAAACTCATCGTCATCGATTAAGCGAAATACAACTCTTAAATACTGTTAACAAAATGACTTGTAATATTAAAGCAATGAAATCAACATAACTATATTTTTATAATCTTGCACTTGTAAATATTTCGTATTTACTTAATTTGAATAATCGTTTTTTTTTAATAATGACGTTTACACATTTCAAATTTAGAGGCCGGTTTTATTACCCAGTAAAAATTATTACCACAAGGATATTTCAAGTAGAATTGAAATTATGATGTTTTTATTTAACACAATAAGTGTATTGCTTTGGCAAAAGCTAAATTGAAAAAGTCGAATTACTTATATAATAAATCTATCGATAAATCCATTTGTGCGTACGTTAATTATTTGATTGCCTCTAAATATGAGTATATTTAACGATAATATTTTATTTAAGAATTTGAACACTGTAAAAATACTTATATATTCATAGTAATTTTGCTATTAATAACTCAACAAATTTTTTATGTTTAGATATGTTTATAAGCATCAGTTAAACTTTTAATAAATTCAATTTACATATAACTAAAATTTGATAATTCGTTAGCTTATATTATTACAATTAATAACAGTGGCACGCGCAGAATAAAACTGATTTGAGATGAAAGCTTCGACAGTTGAAGCTGAATAGGTCCGTGTTCGAATCCCAATAACGACTAAACTCAAGTTTTCATCATTCGATTACGAACTCTCGTTGGAGTGCATAGCTCATGAGTCGATACATATTCCATGTCAGTACTATACGCTGGGATGAAGAAATGCAATGTACAGATGGTCAACGTAAGTTGGATCTATAACTGTATGTTCTCGATTCAACTTCAGCTGGTAGAGTTTGATATTAAAAGTGAACTGCAAAAGAGTTGGAAGTGCTTATATTCCAAAACAAATAGTAGAGACAGAAACAAACAGACAATAATTAATTCTTGGTTTGGGTATATTTGGTCGCTATCTTTTATTAGAGTTTGTTGTAAACGATTGTATATAAATTTTCATACTGGTCAGTCAAGTTACACTTGATGAATCGACTGCATTAAAAAATTGTATGGCTTAATATTACCTGATGTGAACTACAACTCAGACTATACGGAATCAAAACGGAAAGTATGTCTTATATTAAAACGTTAGGTCCACTGATAAAACTCAAAGTATTTAATTGTTATTAAGGATTGCCAAAGCCAAAAAAAAAGTTCTTTTTAATGTTTGTGCCTTAAATAATGTATTGTCATGTGCATTAAATAATGTATAAAGGTATTGTCTGGTTGTAATTATTTCATTTCAAGGAATCCTTTATCATTATGCTATGGGTTTGAATCTTTCGATTGTTGAACTTCATATTTAGAATTTCTCGTATATGTGATTACTTTTGTTTATTAATATAAGGTTGACAGCAAATGGATTGATAGCTATAAACCATTTATATTTATACAATACGTAATTTTAACAGATTAGATGACAAGCTTCTTTAGGTCCCATTTTCAGTTTTGCGCATGATTTGAATAAGAACAACAAACATACTCTTCCCCGAAATTCAATCTCCCTATTCAATATACTTTATATATATATATATATATTCATTGAATTGATTTTATTTTATTTATTTTCATTTTAGCCACACAAAAACATAAAACTAATGGAAAACTGAGATAACGACAAAAAATTCCAACAGACGTATCTATAGACAAAATATGAGTTGACAATCGAAGACGCGACAACAATACGCAGCAATAAAATGTCAAAATTAAAAAAGTGCATACGAAAGACTTACAAATGTTTAAGAACAAATTTTATATTAATCTTAGTGCTTTATTTAAATTTATTACACAATGTGAATGCCGCACCAAGTGCTAGCAATAGTAATGAAATAGTGGAAATAAGTGAAAAATATCACTATACAAGTGGTATGACCGAATTAGATGGTGATAGTCAAATACTTGGTGAACGTATTATACGCGCCAGTGATAGTCCGTATATCGTACAAACGGATCTAGAAATTGAAAATGGTGGCAAATTGATAATTGAACCAGGAGTTCATATGTTTTTTGCCCCAATGGTTGGGATTACAGTGCGCGGAACCTTACATGCTGTGGTAAGTAGTGAAATTTGTTCAAATAGTTTAAACACATGTCTTACACATATAGTATGTAATCAATTCCATTGTTCAAGTTAACTTATGCGTGTCGTATATACAACATAATAATTAGACTTTTGTACGTACATTATGTAGATTAGTTTTACAACTTATTAATTCTAAACATGAAATTTAATGTTGAAAATTAATAATTTTTATTTAGGAATTCTATAATCCGCGGTCAACGAATTGACGATAAATTCTTCAAAATAATTTCAAGGCTGATCTCAAATATGGTAACCATATATATATCAATTATTTAGTTTAGTTTCTGAACTATATATATGTCTAATCAATGTGTTTCAAGGTAATACGTTGTGTACCTAATTCTGAACACATATATTGGTTTAAGGGAGTTATCAGTCATAACATATCCATATTTACATATACTGTGTTCGATATCGTGTCTTATCAAAACACACAATTCGTTTTGTTAATTTCTTATCGGAAACCACACAAAATAGTTCGAAAGTGAATTGAAACACCTTGCACATTCAAATAAATCGAACAGGTTGATGTATAATGTTGGTGTGTGTTGTTTATATCATATGTTTGACCATAATTCATATCTTAAAGTACATATATATGTATTCGTCAATATTTATTATAAGTAAATAGAGTCATGTATTGTTCATCGTATTTATATAAGTAATTCTATATAGGACTACTTGTATAACGATAGCCATATTGTGTATTATTTCGAGATAAGTATGTGTTGAATGCGTGCTGGAATTTGAACAGATGCTTAGAATGTCATGCATCATATTTCAATCATCATATGATCTATATAAAACTATATAGTGATCACAATGATGATAGAGAGGTGATTTTGGAATCACGATGCGTGCAGTGTTTGAATCGCCTGAGTCATACTTATTTAGTCATCTAAATTATTTGCAACACACATAATTATCAAACCACCGTTTCTTATCAAACATTGCGATAATCTATAATGATAATCAGTTCGCGGAAATTCAACGCGATATAATTATAAAATAGAAAATAAGATGTCATGGGCAATAAAATAAAAGAAAGAAACAAATCAAGAAATACCTTACAAGTTACTCATTGGCCGGAAACCCACTACCTGTATAAAGTAACGATGAATCGAACACACATGTATACGATATAAAAATATTTTCTCGTCGTATGTTTGGTTTAATCACCTTACTTCTATTACTTATATATATATATACAAAACTATTAACTCGTCTGTTTAACTATATCTTCTCGTAGAAAGAGGGCTTGTTTGGATACACGCACGAAATGCAATTATATATGGTATGATAGTGTTTTTTGGATTAACTATATAGATATATGATAAGGCAATCGATTTAAAAATTCCAGTCTATCATACGAAATAATGTATGTGAGCTTCCTGCACAGGATGTGGATGTCATATCTGCTGCTAATTACATACGTATATCCACCTTTCGAATTGTAATGTAACTAGTTCTTATATAACATAAAATTATGTACATCACTATAAAATCTTCTCGATTGTATTACACAGTATATGTTATATAGAAATTAATAAAATTGACATTTAACCCGTGACCTTCGACATAAATAGTTTACGCGCGTTTAATTCGAGGCTGATTGGATAAATCGATGTAAAATGTTTCATTCATAAATTGTTGTAAAATGGACGAGTTAATTAATTAAATTAGTAGATTGCAATGAAGTGTCGCGCAAATAGGAAGTGCATAGTATGAAGTATTCGACGAAGGTTGAGTATTTGATAGTGAACGCGCGGGTTATGCAATAATACCTACTAACATGATTTAGTTTCAGTATAAGAAAACGAAATTTGTTTGAATACTAAGCAAAATTGTTTTAATGTGTTATTGTTTATAATCATTCTGGTTCTCAGAGTATTATAATATTTTTATGTTTATTGTTTTGATTACGATTTCAGTTTTTATGTGTTAAGTTATGAATTCCATAGTCGTAGATAATACCTTACAAATAATTGCACTTTACTTGTTCCGGTACCTTTTTCCAATTTTGTACGGTTGGTAACTTTTTATGCAATTTTGTAAACAATTCATATAATGGATGCATGTTGGTACAACAAATAAGCTGTAGTTTAAACCAAATTTATTTGGATGTAACATTCGCGTTTATTTCAAAGTCATTCGAATGAGTCATATCAGTTGTATGACGTGGTTTGCCTTATACATACATTTTGCATCGTTAAGCAAGGTATACAAAAACTCAAAAGTGAAGGTGTAAATTATAAGCTAAACTCTTATGATGTCTTTGTGTCATAAACGATAGAAGTTTTTGTTTTGTATAGCATAAAACACTTATTTGGACTGGTTTGTATTCTTAGTATCGTCATTAATGTCGTCAAAGTTGCTCTATGATTTCATGGATTGATTTTATGGATTTTAATTTGATGATCTGGATTAATATATTGTATTAATGTATGTAAAAATAATTGTATTGTGCTGGTTGTCTCTTTCTGATCGTTTAAAGTCATCAATGATGGTCGATCATAAATTTTTCAATAATGGTTGCATTTTGTCTTACCAGTTGAAGATTTTCGTAAATGGAATAAAAAAACTTGCAGTTTTCCAAAACTTCAGCACGGATAGGCCCTTAGAAAAGGCTATATCAAAAACCTGTTTTATATTATCTTTTAGCGTTTAGATCTTATAGATTAAATGGGAGCTAAACTGAAATGCTTTCAGAACTCCAATACTAACAGTTCGTTTATATCAGCGTTCAAATGCCTTTTCTGTATATACCTATTATGCTTTGTTAAACATAGTCAAATCAATGGGTTACATGCATTTAACAGTACTGACATCTGAATGAATCAGTTATATTTTATTGGTACGACTCTTATGCCGGAGATATACTCGACGCGACCGACGTGACTAAGTAAAATAAATAAGTTAAAGTATATGAATTTGCACTAAAGCGATTATACTCAACGCGACTAGAAGTAACAAAAAAAAAGTTAATTTAACTTTTACTTTTTGTTGTTGTAGACTATAAAGTGACATCTTACAGAAATGTTATAAACTATATTCTAGTACATTTGTTATATAATTTCAAAATTTTATTTTGAATAAAAATCATCGTTTATAAATAAAATTCATTTGTTTTGTGCCATCCATCAAATTCAATTAAAAAAATATGAGTTTCGAGGAGAAATTAATTAAAACCAACTCTAACCACCTTTAATGTTTTTATTTTTTGGATATTTTTCATTTCAAGCTTATAGCAATTTTTAATGGCAACAAAATTTGAATTTAATTTTATTTTTCTGTAACGTCAAAGTAATGTCAAAAACGCGAATAGCAAACATGACTTTATCTTGAACCTATTGGCTACTGCGGTTTTGACATTTTATAGCGTTTGAGTAACGTCGAGTATATCTCCAGCATTAGGCTCCTATCTGAAATATTGGCAGCTCAAAATTAAAACGACCATCATTTTAGTCAAACTGACAACTTCTATAAATTGTGAAAGAATTGTCACTTATGGCGACTGTGTCACTAATACTTCTCTTTTATCACTTAACTGGTCAAAATACAACTTTTACAATACAGCGGATTTAACATTGCTTTTATACAAATCGGCTACTTACTCGATATTCCTTTGATAGTAGTGCCTAATTTATATCTAGTACATTTTAGTGTCTCCAACTGGTTTCGATCCTCTCGCTGCATTCTCATGATGTTGATTCGCTCATTGTTAATGTTATTTATTTCTTCATCTCACTACTATTTCCTCACTGTTAATGTTATTTGTTTCTTCATCTCACTACAACCAGAAAGTGACTAATTATTATCGCTTGAGGCGTCAAAGAAATAACCCCTCTCCTAGAATGAACTCAAACATAAAAATATTTCATAGTATTCGGGGTTGAGTCCGGAACATTCTCCTTTGATGACTAGTAACCTACACCGCGTACTATAATCAGTTGACCATTGGCTGCGATGTAGTTTACTGCGTTGATAAATAGGCATATCCGTTGCAATATATAATTTTAAACTGTTTCTAATCAGAATCTTTTGATCGAATATTGTTATGCAGAGACAATATACACTGGTATTACACTGGTCGCCGGTTGTAGTTTAATGGTTAAGAGAGTTTCTAATCACGCCGCGGTCTCGAGTTCGATTCCCGCCGTTGACCAAAAAATTGACATGCAACCGGATGACATAAAAACGCGTTTGTGTGTAAAAACATTCGTTGGGCTGACCACCTACAATGTGCACCAATCGTTAAAAACTGGTTCGTAAGGTCTCAGTTGAGACGCGGGAAGGGCCGTTTACGGCCTCAAGCCATAGATTTATTATTTTTTTTACACTGGTTATCTTAATATGGTTTGTAAGTTTTCCAAATTCCTTCAAAAAGTATTTTCTAATAAGAAGTTTTATTTTGATATTTAAAAAACGAGTATTTGAGGGGAAATACACTTAATCTATATATTCCATAGAAAATAGGAAGGTATGCCATTAACATTTGAAAACGGTATCAGCCAAATGGTCGTCACGGCTTCACTTGCAGCACCATATCCTTTTCATGAAATCTTCCATGACCAATTCGCACACATGCGACTGTATTGCCTCGATTACTTCACGAATTCTAACTTTAAGGTCTTGAATCGATTTTGGAGCATTGCCATAGATCTTTCACGTAGATTCTAAGAAAAAAGTCTAAACGTCTCGGTGAGTCTAACAAAACCTCGGTGCCCAATTGTGATCACCTCTTCGAAAAATAACATCGCCAGGAAAATTTTCCTGCAAAATTGTGATTGTTTCGTTGCTTGTGTGGCACGTAGCGCCGTATTGCTGAAATAAACGTCGTCCACATCAATATCTTCCAATTCCGGCCATAAAATATATTAATCATAGATTGGTAGCGCAATCCATTCACCGTAACAGTTGCATCAGCCTCATTTTAGAAAAAGTAAGGGTGAATCACACCGGCTTTTCAACAATTATTCTTAGATTTTCTAAGCCCCAAATGAGGTGAAAATGGCATCATCACTGAAGATGATTTTAGATGAAAATTCATTTTAATGAATTTGAAGGCCCAATCAGCGAAGATACAACGTTTATAGTGATCGAGCGGCTTGAGTTCTTGTGTTAACTTTACTTTGAAAGCCGGTGTAATACAGTTTAATGTCGTTTGTGGAATGTCCAATTCCAAAGATCGACGATGAATCGACAAACCTGGGTTTTCTCCCAGTACGGGCAACATCAGTAATATTCTCAGTTGTTCTTGAGCGACGCACACATTTTCGATTCTTCACATCACTTACTTGTCCCAAAAGCTCAAATTTTTTCAGAGTGCTTTAGTTTTGTTAACTGTGACAATATTTTCACCATTTTTGTAGTGAATTTATTTTAACAATTTCATTGCGTTGTTGAAGCGTGTATCGTACCATTGTTAGTAATGGCGTAGTTTTTACTTGTCAAATGTCAAACGATAACAGCTAACCAAATAGCACCCTATTGAAAATAAAAACTTTTATTGGAAACCCTTTATAAGAGGTCGTTCGTGCACAAATCGTAAATATACGATCTTGATAATTTGCAGCACCACCACGCGATGTAATTCTATTTAAGACTGAGAAATGAATTATGTATGGGACTTTTCGTCCAGTATTAAACCTATTGAAAACTGGGAAGCTCCGGTGGCAGAAAACCTGTATATTTATATGATACTGTTAAGATATGGTTCATATGCATTTTCAGTAAATCACCCATAACATGACGATATATGAGCACTAATCTAAATGCGACTTTATGTAACGATTCATTTTTCTGATAATTTTTAATTGGTCATTTGCGGTCTACTACATAGATCATGCACGAAACTCATCAGATCGTTATTATCTTGTACATGACTACATAAATTGTTAATGTGTCACAGTCCGAATCATATATTAATGACTAAAATCACGAAATCTATCGCGACGTGTAGATCTCAATCAGACACCTATATAGAAGTTAAATTGCATATTATGTCACAGTGCAGTGCACTAATGCACATATACAAACCATAGTTTCATTTCCGTGTTTTAGTTATATATTGTTTACGAAGTGAGGCAGGTATGTATAGCTACTAGCTATGTATACCGATTTATTATAATGTAATCGTATATCTATAGTACAGGTTACACCTACACAAACGACTGTAACAAGCAGCACAGAATAGTTTTTAATCAAAAGTAGTAAATCGGCACCGTAAAATAATAACTGTGTTTGTTGGATATTTATGATGCTGAAAAATTATTAATCCGAGCGTAGCCGCCTGTAAGAACTATAATTAGAGGGAAAATAATTATGTATACGTACATAATATTATGAGCATATACGAGTTGTTAGTTTTATGTAATACGACGATCGAGAAACTATAAAAATGTAAACAGTTAAATAGTTTTTTTTTACATATCAATCGCTATCAATATAAGTATATTTCTCCAGTCTATATTATGTATTTCGTTTCGTGTGTCAATCACCTCGCGCGCTTCTTTTACTCCCTATACGAAAGGTATAAAGATTACATCTTATGGTTATATTACATACGGGATGATATTTCAAAAATATTTTAATTATGTTTATTGAATTAATAATTATAATTTATTTCAGTCTTAATTAAAAGTATAACCGTAGTTAAATTAGAATTACCAATTACAAATATAATCAGATTATGTACTGTGTTAACCAAAAAATGTACAACAAATATAATGGAGCTACACATTGCTTACATTTATTCGTGCACTTACATTTATTCGTTTAGTTGTTTTAGTTTTAATTTTATTATTCATTTCAATTAACATGTTGTGTGTCACTTTGTTCTCGCTTTGATCATGTAGCGACAAAAATTTAATTAACAATAAATTTCTTTCAATTTTTATTAAAACTATCTTTTTGTTTTAAAATTCAACGCACTGCTGGTCATTTTAATTATTATTTAATTAATTGAAAATTTTGAAAGTTTCTTGTGAAATATTGTCGATACGTGGTTACGAGGACAATTCGCCACTATGAAATATTGTGTATTCTCATATAAGACTGTATCGTATGGCGAAATATCTCGTTGCTTCCTTTTTAATTGAAGATGTCTTTTCGATGATTATAGCATTGACAGTTAAATTATTTCTTCTGTCAACAATATTTGGGTACTCGCCCTTCATTATGTTTTTAGACTGTCAATTGTTATATAAAAACGAATTGATTATTGGATCTGACATGTTAGATCCACCACCTAATCACAAAAATGACGTATTGTCTGAGAATGCTGCAATTCCAGTTGAGGTCAACCAACCTCCTTAACGCCTTTGTAATATTATGTGAAGTATCACTAGCTTGTGGGAACTACATGTTCTAAACGCAAAACGTATATGAAATGAGCCTCATTATTCATTATCATTTTGCAACACAAATTCGGATTATCATGTATTCCAAAACTCAATGCCAACTAGGTAGACCCACGGTTCAACTAGACTTTCATTTCATGTAGACTTAAGATTTTTAAGTTTTGTTAGAATTTAACGGTAAATTGAAGTTCACATTAAACCAAGCCTAATTATGTCTCCCAAATAAATCGAGCCTATTTTGATTTGACTACATCTTTCACAGACATATACAATTAGGATATTAGACCTACCCAAACTATTCGCTGGTTGCAGTTTAATGGGTTACAGAGTTTCTCATCATGCTGCGGACTCGAGTTCAATTCTTGTCATTGACCCAAAATAAACATGCGTTGAACGATTGTGTGTCGAAAGTATTCGTTGGGCAGACCACCTTACAATATGCACCAATATGTATAAATAGCTCGTCAAGTCTAAGTTTAGGGCCGTTGTCGAGCCTTTACTAGGGCCTTTACTAAAATAAAATCATATGAAGCGTGTTGCTTTATGTAATTTGAAAGTAATATTTTAAAGTGAGAGTTGTGTACACCTCGAGAGTTGGAGGTTACTGTTTGCTTAATGCTTGTATGTTGCAATTCGCTAGGCCGGTTTCGATCTGATGATCATGACGTCAACAGAATGACTGTGTGATCAAAAAGATCAAATCCATCTCATATGGTATTGGACTTTATGATCGTACTGTGCAATTCGTATATGAACGTTCAGCCGTGATACGACAGTGCTAGCGAATTACAAGAACTTAACTCGAAATATCGATTTGATTCATTGTGATGATAATGTATTTGCGAATTATTTAAGTTACTCTGAACGCCTCAATTACCTACCCAAACTGTTAGAATTTTACGTGGGTAGAAATGAAACGCTTATACAAGGTATAATTTGTGAAGCGAGTTTGTCAAACAAGTTCGTTACTTGATAAACCAAAATGAGCATTTATAGTTCGTACGCAGGCGAGAACATTGCAGCTGTCGCTTAGGATGTGTCTGATCATGTATATCAACATCAAATCGCCATCGTGCTCAAGAATTGCACATTTCACGTACTTCTGTGATAAATTTTTGCATAAAGACCTGAGTACATGAACATAATGACCATCCACAACGTTTTCGGTTTCGCTTATGTGGTAGTGGAAGGTTCAGAAGAATATGAGCATTTCTGACGGAGCTTGATTTGGTTCGGTACGCCTTTTTTGTGAGGTTAAGAAGAACAATTGTATTACGCTAACCATCCAAAGAATATTCAAGTGTTGAAAGATCAGATCGAAGGTGTCATAGATAGTATCCCGTACAATCGAAAATTTACTGAAAAATTGAGTTCACAGAATCCAGTATTGTAAAGCCCGTCGTGGGAGAATTGTGTTGACTTAATAGCAATGTATACTTTCTGCTATACTTAATAGCAATCTATACTTTCTAACTCTTTGTATTTAGAGCTAAATTAAATTGCAAACCTTAGATGGGCCACTCTTATTAGATACAAGTTTGTCCGAAAATGAACGCTGTCGTGAAGCTATGCAGGTGAAGCTGCGTGAAGTTATACAGTTTGAAATTTAAAAATATTTATTACATAATTTGTAGTGAAATGTAACATAACATGGATGATATCGTATGTGACTTGTGTCATATCAATTTATCGGGGCTGTGCTGGTACATCGTTACAACGTAACTATACATCATCGTGTAAGATCACGAATCAACATTGTGCTTTTGTAAAAAGTTTCTATAAACTTTTCGGCCATGTATACCATCCACCGAAGCCAAATCACAATTTTAATGAGGTCTAGACATTATTGCACTTTGTTGAAGTATACAGTAGATTTCGATGAACAAATGTCTACCAAGACTATTGTTTTTATGTAAGGTTTGAATTAATGGCAGATTTGTACCTAAATGAAACAAACAAATGAAAAACAAAGAGACAAATTGAAAATATTTTGGCCATTGAGAAAATAATCGACTAGAGTATCTCATCACGCCGCGATCTCGAGTTCGATGCTCGCCGTTGACCAAAAATTACATGCACCGGATGACATAAAAAAGCAGTCATCCGGTTTTAATTTAACAGGAACACCTCATATTTCTAAAATGTCCTTGTTTTAATCGTCGACTTCCAACAATCTACGTTTTAATTTAGACAGTTGCAAAATTATGATTTTCTGTTGAAGAAACGATTCACCGGTTACTATAAACGTTAAATTATTCAAAGATTTCAAAGTGAGCTAGGAGGTTGGATAATCATTTGAATAAGGCTTAAGTTTAAACCTTCTCTTACCAATTTTGAGTTAATAATCAAATCTCGCCTGATTGTGCTCGTATTTATAAGAGCACGTTGATGAAGGTATTATTCATATATGAACTTCTTAAGCATAACAAATATATAAGGTTCATGTTAGAGTCATATAGGGAACTGAAATATTTATGCAGGGTTCTAATTCTTAAAAATTTAATTTCTATTAAATTAAAGCAAGCTGTAGAGGTACAGTTTCTGGTAGAAAATAAATTTTATGAAGATAACACAAAAAATCTTTGTGGAACTGTCTTTTCGATCTTATTAGATTGGTATGGCGAAATGAAGTTATTCCTGAAGAATGGAAAGTGGCCGCGTTATGCCCAATGTTCAAGAAATCACCCTTCTTGCAATGCGAGAATTGTCACGGTATAGTTCTCCTTTGCTCAGCATACAAGTTATTGTCATACACTATCTTGGGAAGAATAACTCCTCTGGCGGAGGAAATTATCGGTGACTGCCAAGGAGGATTTCGTCTAAACACCTCAAGACAAAATCTTATTCCGATAATCCAATAAACTTTCAACATATGCAGATGATATCTGTGTGATTGGTTTAAATGGCAACGGAGTAAAAGCGATATGAGCCACTGGAACAGGGTTCAAGTTCCGTTAGTTTCAAAATGAACGAGTCAATATCTGATCTCTGATTTTAGAGATCAAGCCGCAAATGATTTCAGTAGTAGTAACCACACGTTTGAAGGAGTAACGATATTCAAGTATCTCGGAGCTCTCATTCCTCACGATAATAGTGGAGCAATCGAACTTTATATCCTCTACGTCCATTTCTGAAATCAAAATATCTTGCAAATACGGATAAGCTTAAATTGTAGATTGTTGATTAGACCCGAAGTCAAGTATGGATGGGAGAGTTGGACCTTGAAGAATGAGCAGAAGAGATGGCTTCCAACATGCATTCGAGAGAAGAATCATGCGTGAGATATATGGCCTATAACGCGACTTTGATGGCACATACCGAGTTCTTTTCAATCAATAGATCAAGAATTTAATGTGAATTCCTGATATCGTGCTTGAAATGAAAGAACAGCGATTACGCTGGATCGGTCACGTTCCGCGTGTTGATCCGAACCAAATGATACAGCGATCTTTGAAGGGAGGGCCGCTTTCGGTAGGCGAAGAGTTCGCTGTCGGCAACGATGGCTCCACTGCGTATATAGAGGGATATGGCGTGCTCTGGTTGCTTGGAGCAGTATGAAGAGCTGGTTCGTGATTAACACCACTAATCCAAACTAAGAAGATGCAATAATCTATTAACACAACGGATATGAAACAATATATGAGTCTGTAATAAACATATAAATAGATTGTAGCTCACCTTTTGGAACCTACTAAAATATTATTTGTTTTGCCTATAAAACGTTTTAAGATCTAAGCTACTACAGCAATTTGAGACTATACTGTATCATGCAGTTGGGCAATCTTCTTCGTCTTGACTATTACAGTTAAGTAAAATATCGAACTTACATTTCGCTTTAAGTTCACGCGATATCATGATGCAAATGGAAAACTTCATTTAATTTGCACAAAATCGTGATTGTTATATTATAGTTCAATAATGTTTTTCGAAATATCAAAAGTTATTTGTAATTTTCTTAAACCAGGAACTAAAAATTGTCTTATGCTAACACAATGTTGGTTGAATGATAAAGTTCAAATCTTTATGAGCAATGACTAATGGCTTAATTTTCAATTGAAGCCAATCACAATAATTACCGTCTATATATAGTTTATATTTACTACTATACACCGTCTTATATGTTAGCTAATTAACGTTTCTAGTTAACATCGTCTTAACACGCAATTCTTAATTCTCCCATCTGGTAGAATTAATCAACCTTATGAATGAATTGTTTAGCACACCGCATCATCTTATCGTATACGCGATCAATGTGCATATGTATGTATACAATGTATAGATAAGATAGTAGTTGAATAATTAGATGCGAGCACGCGACTTAAAATTATATATAGTTGTGGCCTCGATCTGGGCGATCGTTAATTAGATTGGGTGTGACCATCTTATACGTTTGCATAAATAATTAAATTAAACTGTTTACGTATGTATGAATGAATGATTCATCTTAAATTAATATGAGCTGTAATTGATGAGGTATTATTTTGTAATATATGATTGTTGACTCATATTGAGTTGCTTAAAATGTATTATTGCATCTAAACGCGATTTAATTCGAATTAAGGTCAAATCTAATTTAATAAAAGTCCCGCTATCATTTATGGCAAAAACCGTCTCAAAGTATTAACTTTTTATGACTTAGGCCAATGTCAAACTTAGATAGAATATCCTCAAAAATAATCATTTAAAGAAGTGTATTTAGGAATCATTCTATGTGGAAATGTCAGAGCCCAAGCAGGAACTAACTTTGTACAGTTGTATTTTTGACCTTACTCGATTGGTTTGGCTTCTTGCTATCTTGGTTTAAAGCTTCGCTATCTGTCATTATTTTGGAAAGTATCACTAAATCGGTAGATTAAATTATCGACGATTATGCCAAAGCGGGTTTATTTTCCAAATCAGTCAGTCAATAATCAATTTTTTTTCACTAAAGATGTTTCTTTCTCCGACCAAATGGCGCAGTGGTTAAAGCTGTGGTAGTTGGAGGTGGAGGTACTGGGTTTGAATCCAGAGTGCAGAATTCATGGGCCAACCGATCATTCATGTCAGTACAATGTGCAGCTATGGTTTTACGTAGATCGGAACTATAGAAGTATGTACGTCCTCGGGTTGGCTATGAAATGGCGAGAACCGCCAAAGACATGGGAGAGCCTTGAGCCCCAAAACAGATTGCAAAGATAGAAACAGACAAAAAGATGCTTCTTTACAACTAAATTATAGATATTTCTAGATTTATGACAAACTCTATATATCGAGACAAATTATATCTATCATGGTACATATATCTAGAAAGCTAATGAATAGTTTACCTCAATTTTAGGGTACCGAGACTAGTAAAATCGTACTATCCAATCAACAAGACACGGGATATGAAGATAACGATTTAAAAAATTCTCAAACACTAGGCGCTCGATTAGTGGATGGTCCAACACCGTTAGAAGGCCGATTACAGATATATCATCATGGAAAATGGCGATCGGTGTGCACCAACTCTCGCAAGTAAGTTCACTTTTATTCGATAAGTTCTAAATATCTAATCTTCTTGTTAAATTTTAGTTGGACGATTGCCGACTACGAAACAACATGTCGACAAATGGGTTACCAAGGTGGACGATTTTGGAATTGGATCGATCGAACATTTAATTTTGAACCGCGTATGGTATACGAGGAACCATCGTGCCGTGGAACTGAAAAAACATTGTTTGAATGTGATTGGCGGACACGACAAATTGGATCAGGTGTTTGTGATTTTCACAGCGACATTGGAATACAATGTCTACCGCTATTAGATCGATCATCATCACATTGGCGGGGTATAAAATTTGAGAATGCACCATCAGCACGAGTATTAGCTCAAGATAATACAAATTATGTGGCCACATCATTGTCGCGCCTCGAGTATGTAGATATTAAAAAGGCTGGTGCAGGACGTAATCGAATGGTTCAAGCGGCGATTGAAGTTATCGGTATACCGCCTGTTCTATATCATACCGAAATTGATCAATCGGCATACACGGGCATCAATGTTACTCGTCCTGATTCGGCATTTAAATTCACGTCGGTTACCGTGAGCCGAAGTCATGGATTCGGAATTTATGTTAATTCAAGTTATGGACTCGTACATCTTGAAGATTGTGCCGTAAGTGAAAGTGGGTCTGACGGAATTCGTTATATAAGCCATGATTTACGTTCGGACGAACGTAACGATCGCGGGAGCATTCATGATTTTTGTACGATACCGATAACAACCGGACAAACCTATCCAATTTCGGTATCGTTGCAACAAACAAAATTTATGGCTAATCAACGAGAATGCGGAAAATATTTTTTCACCCAGCAAAACTATGTTTTAACCGTTAGTTTTATACATTTTGTGGTTTCGCGAAATGAATCGGCCGTTATTGAAGTGTACGACGGACAAACATCGAGCGATCGTTTGCTCGGCACTTGGTTAATACGTAATTCGACTCGGCCTCAAAGTTTGACTAGTACACAGAGTAAAATTTACATTCGTTACCGTGCCGAACCAAGAAGTGATGTGCTAGGATTTTTGCGAATCACCACTGGGTTCAACAAGGACTACGATTTGAATGTAACGAATTCACGAGTGCAAGACAATGATGGTCGAGGTATTGCAATCGATAATATGAGATCTCAAATATATGTCAAAAATAGTGATGTCATGAATAACGGCCATATCGCTGGTATACATGTAGTGAATGGAGCGGGTGATGTGAACATCACAGATAGCCGAATAAGTTTCAATCATGGTGATGGTGTAAACATTACATATTTTGGTGGAAATCGTAATATTTCGCGAACTTCGATTAGCTCGAATAACGGATACGGTCTAGCAGTTTGGCTGAATGAGACAATAAAGGATCGCGAAGAGTTTGTTCATTTCAACCAGACGACTACTGTACAATATTCTACAATAACGAGTAATCTCGAAACTGGAATACGACATGGTAATTTTTGTGGTGATTCATGGGTTAACGTGACCGGAAACTATTTTAATAACAGCCAACATAACGCCGTTGATATACAAACCTGTTGGTTTGATACAAATCCTGGTAAGCTGCTACGTCTCCAAATTGGACACAATATATTTGAACATTCTCACCGAATAGGCGTATTGATAAGCCCAGCACTAAATTTACACGCTCGTATTGAATACAATCACTTTCAGAATGGTAAATACGGTGCCGTGTTGATAAAAAATAAACCACTCGAAGAATTTCGTATGCTTCCCGCTCTTATCACTGTCCAACATAACTATTTTCAATCAAATACTGGAGTTTTTGTGATTTCAATCGGTCTGTCACCATACAGTGATCGATCCATACAGTATATGCTGTTCACACGAAATTTCGTTCGAAACAATAAAATCAAAGAACCTTTTGGCATGTCAGACGAAGAAGGTGAAGGACCTTTAGGTGAACGACGATTAAATCCCAGATCACAAGTCGCTGCACCGATTGTAATTTCATCGAGTAATGTCGATGTTTTTCGTAATATAATTTCTAATCGAGACTCGAAGTATGAGGTTGGATCACAATTTGCCGATCAAAGTGAAGTGCTAAATGTGACGTACAATTGGTTAGGCGATGCAGATGAGGAGAAAATTTTCAATCGTCTATTCCATCGCAAGGATCGCTATAATCTAGCCAAAATCGAGTATTTACCATATTTACTTCATAATTCTAATCCAGGAACAACCACAATACTTACTAATCCGACATTTGTACCACGTTTTCATATGGAAGGTTCTAATCGAATTGGTGGAGAGGTGGATGGGCAAGAGAGTTTAGCGGCCGGTACCTATTACGTAGAACGGGATATAAATATTCGACCAGGTGGGAAATTGATACTAGAATCGGGAGTTACCTTAAATTTTATACCGAACGTTGGTATGATGGTGGCAGGTAAATTGGAAGCTAGAGGGCGTCATTTAGACGATATAAAATTCACACTGAAAAGGGAACCTGTGATGGGATTTGATAACGAAACAATGGATTTAAATGAAATGGAAATGATGGAAATGGAGCGTGAGACTGAACCTGTGTTCGACGTAGATGAAACACCAACTATTCCGGTACGATTTACAGGTGGAAATAATGATTATGAGGGAAGACTACAGGTGTTCATAGATGGGAAATGGGGATCGGTTTGTGATTATGGATGGACTGAGAGAAATGCTGCACTTGTCTGCCATCAATTAGGACTAGCGTTGAATCCATACGATTGGAGACTGCAGAGAAGTGAAGTCCCTACGGCAGGTATTAATGAAGACATTCTCTTATCAAATGTGCGATGTACCGATCATGATATAGATATTACAAAATGTAGAACTGAGTATTCATCGAGAGGTGAGTTTGAAAATTCATGCAATCATGAAAGCAATGTTGGAATACGTTGCTATCCAGGGGCTTGGGCTGGTCTCAGATTAGGCGTACTAGCCGAACAAACCGATTTACAATACATAACTGTAGAGAAAGCCGGAATATTTGATTACATCACAAATAATTTTAAGCCAGCACTTCAAATGGATTTTGCTCATCATAATTTGGAAAATGTTCGGGTCGTCAATAATCTGCACGATGGATTAGGAGTAATATACTCTGATATATATTCAGGAGATAGTGTAAACAATATCAAACATTCCGAATTTCATAATAATCGTGGAAATGGTATCAGTATCAAGCAACTAGGATTGAAAATCATGGGTGCCACGATTACCGAAAACTTGGCAAGTGGAATTAATCATGACTCTGTTATATCCGCTATCGAGCAACGTGAACTTTCCGGATGGTTTAATTTGTCGCCCGATTTAGATTCCGAAGAGACAAATTATCATCCCCTTGTGCTTCCATATGACACGAAAGATCATATTGATATTGATATCTATACCCAGAAATATATTCTGACAACTCGGCATTTTGGTGAACCGATTGAAAGAAATATAAGCATTCGATGCCAGCCTCGTTACGTTATCGGATTACAGTTACTTAATCCAATTGAAAATCGATCAAGTGAAGAAATTTTTATAATCGATTCGCAAACGGCTAAAACTAAATCCGAAACGTGGAATGTGTCGAGAGATTTAACTGTGTTCCCGATGACGAGTAGCAGCTATGGTATTATATTCCACTACAAAAGTGGTGAAAATGCGTTAGGAGGGACTGTTTTTGTGCTGCGCGCAGTTCCAGCTCCCGTACAGGATATCCGGAATCGAATTGTAAAAGGTCCTGTACCGACACTTCTCATAAAAAGCACAAAAATTCATCAAAACACACGAGGAATATCGGCCACATATTACAACCGATATTTAGGAGAAAAAGGTGAACACTATCTGCGTAAGGCTAACGAATCCATAAAACTCCTTAACTGTGAATTAACACGAAATATCCAAGAAGCTGTTTATATTCAGGCACCATTCTGGGATGTTCATGTTAGTAATATTTCAGAAATTGCGATCCACATTAATAACAGCATGGTACGTGATAATGGCCGTGGTATTCATCAATTCTCGAAAGATTTACGCTCTTCCAATAATCTGTTCCATTATGTGATACATGACACGCGATTTGAGAACAACAATTTTGGTGGTTTACAAGTAAACCTTCCGTATGTTTGGCAATACAATGAAAATTTTACACACTCGATATACATCGGCAACTCAACGTGGACGCGCAATAAACGTTTTGAAATTATGATCCATGGCCATTATGCTGAAGTTAACCTAACTGGAAATTCCTTTATCGATAATGACTGTCATAATGGGCTAATTGGTTTCAAAGGCATGGAGAAAAAAATCCGAATCGAGGAGAATCGATTCAAAAATAATAATGGAAAGTACGTGATCGAGTTTAGTTCGGATAGTCAAAGCGAAATCTTGGGTGAGGTGAACGCAATTTGTACCCGCAACGAGATTAAACGGAATAAATATGATCTGCAAGCATTACTGCGAGGAAATACACAGTATCAATTACAACGGAAGTATACAAATTATCCAACAACTGTGATTAACTTCAACGGGATCCAAAAAGTAGCAGTTCAAGGTAATTTGATCGCGGATAATAGTTTGGAATATGATTTGGTCGCTGGTGTAAAGTCGGCTCGACTTAATAATCAGTTAGATGCAACGGGTAATTGGTGGGGCTCAGCCGACAACAATTTTATTAACCAACGTATTTTTGACTTTGATGACTGGAATAATCACGCTGAAGTAATATATCGACCGTATTTAATTGAGGATGATTTAGTCGGTAGTATTTCGAACACTATAATGGAACGGCCTATGATCGATTTGAATAATTTAGGTGGTCGAATTTTCGTAGACTTTACCATTTCACAACGTAACACGCCATACTTTGTTAAATCCGATATAACAGTAATGCCAGGTGTAACCTTAACTATACAATCGGGTGTCGAATTGGAATTTGCGCCGAACGTTGGGATACTCGTTCTTGGTAATCTAATGGCGCGAGGAACTCATGATGGCGAAATCAGTATGCGTTCGGCCAAACCGCGTATTACGAATATGAGAAATTTACCGCCACGAAATGAGCGTTCACTGGAAAATATGATTACACAAGACTCGATTAGATTGTGCACGAATCGAAATTGTTCGATCGACGACAATGAATTGGATCGCAAACATCAAGGATTTTTGGAATATTTTAATCACACCACATTGCAATGGATTCCAATTTGTGATCGACGATTCACAGAACGTAATGCACAGGTTGTGTGTCGAGAACTGGGATTTAATCCTTTGGACGTTTATTTTGGACACGATCGTCGAATTGAATTTCATACAAATTCGCTGACACGTATCTGGTCGTGGGTGGAACCATTGGAATGTCAAGGCGATGAAGAACGTTTGGAATTATGTCCCGAACGACTTAACGGACAGTTGTATGGTCGAAGACACGAGTGTCAGTGGGATTCTGAATTTGTGTTTGTCAGTTGTACAGGTTATACAGATCAACAACCTTATTGGGGTGGTATTCGATTTGCAAACAGTGATTTCGAGCAGAATTTATATCAACACCGGATCCATGATACAAAAACCCATAATACACGTAATCAACAAGAAAGTATTTTACAGTATATTCGGATCGATAATGCTGGAATATTGCATAACGAGAAGTCGCCTGCGATTCAAACGATCTTCCGAAACCCACAAATAAATCACGTGAATATACGAGACTGTGCACACCATGGAATTAATTTGATTGCACCGCAAAATACGATCCATTTGCAGCATATCAACATCGACAATGTGCTTGGTCAGGGAATAAATGGCATTTCCCTAAGTGGGGAGGGACGGGATAGTGATGAATCAAGTTTTACACCCGTTAAGGCACTCGACTTACCATACAATTTATTCTCGATGATCGATATTTGTGATACGTCGAAGGAAATCGGGATCGAGGAACGCGTAATCATTTACTACAAATACGATAATAATCCAGTGAATTGTGTTAAACTGTTTACGAGTACATTCCGAAATAAACCGATCGGTTTTCGACTACTTCAATCGAATCTATTTAATCATTCCAAGGAGTACGGTCGCCGTGATGTTATCCACTTATACGATGGCGATATCTATAATGTATCCTCGATACCTATCGGAAATGTTGAAGCCGATTCGGATAATCAGAAAAAAATATTCCGCACCACTGGACCAACCCTAAGTGTGAGATTAATCGCAAGTGGAGCACCTGCGCAACATGGATTTTTCGCCGAAATTGTAACACTTCCGATTTCAGCGATTGGGTTCAGTAAGTAATTCGAAGTTTAATAGTTTAAATAAGTATCTAATTGTTTTCAATCTTAAACAGATCGCGATGCGCAACATAATATATCAGACTCGTCGATATCGAGAGCTGTAGGCGGTGCAATTACGTATCATACAGCGGGTGAGGTTTCGCCCGTATTAACAATCGATCGGAATCGTATATTAAATAATTGTCGACAACTTTTTGGGAATTTTTCGACATGTGAGGCAGCTGTACGGGCCGATGTGCAAAATATGCAGTCACTCTATTTCAGGGTTTGTCTACCGATAACTTCTCTCTTATGCTCTCTGAACTATAATTTTTACTCATTATTTTTAGAATAATCTAGTGCAATCGAACCAAGGTGGGCTATATATTCGGGCCGACTCTCGCGGTTCTGCAACTTCACTTCGAGGTTGGATACATCATAATTTATTCGTAAAAAACTTGAATCGTCCATCGATATACGTTGAAGGTCGCCAGTCATCGCCATACCAAGAAGTTATTTTGTATAAAAATTATTTTACACAAAATGATGCCGCGTATCGAGATGTCATCGTATTACGACAAGTTGTGTCAAATTTTACATACAATTACGTTCATAGTAATCGTGGAGGTCGGATTATTGAAGTTTCTGGATTTAATAAAGTTCGCTTACCGATCTATCAAACGACGACCCATAATGGTTTTTATGATAATATTGCAACCGATTGGCGGGGCAAGGCGACTATAGTAGCGGGTACAGCAGGTCAACAGTACGTTGATAATATTTTCTTTAATCCAGAAAATGACTACGAAATGATCACGGTTAATCGATCTGAGTGAGTTATGTTGTTTTATTAGCACGAGGATTTTTGCATGTATCGATCGTAATTTTTGGTTCTAATCACTTGCACCATTGAGTAATTTGAGCCTCACTGCTTGGCCAATGTATTGCCTTAGGCCTAAATAACCAAAAATTATGATCGATGTTTTAATTTTGTTATTAACACTTATATACACAATTGGATTATTTATTAACCAGCAATTTGCATGTTAAATTATTATTTTTTTATATTTTCATCAAATTATTGCCTTGCGTAGCTTCGAATTCCAGTATTGGAACAGGTAATTTCATTCGAATGAAATTAAATTAATCGAAGTGGTTGTTGTTAGAGTTTTGGCTAATTTATATTTCGTTTCGTTGTTTAGCACACTCGAGGTATGGAAGACGAAGATTGATGCAACCCATAACTATTGGAATTGGAATGAAACGTTGGCGGTTGGAGGTAGAATTCGTGATCGATCAGATGATCCAATATTGTTGGAGGTTCAGTTCACTCCATTCCATATGAATAATGTAACGGTTTTGGATGGAAAATGTCCGCCTGGATGGTCATTAATGAGAGATACCTGTTATATGTATGTCGGCGCTCCAATGACGTTCTGGGAGGCTATGGAGTTTTGTCGCTCCGATAATGCATCGATGCCTTTTATAGGGACAACTGATACATCAGCCTTATGGATTTATTTACAGAGGCAGATGGATCATTTAAGATGGTCCGAAGGTGTCTGGGTACAGGATTTGAATTCACTTGAGAAATGTACATCGTTTGTTTACAGCGGTGTCGAAATAATCGATTGCAACACGAAAAACGCATTTTTATGTGAAATCGATCCAAAGGTATAAGCTAATGTTTAGATTTATGTTTTAAAAGTTTACTTGAAAATGATTTTTGTAATATTCAGGTTATAATTGATCCACTCTCATGGCGTGCCGACATTGTTGCAATCGGTGTTATAATAGCTCTGGTATGCGGCTTGCTACTATTATGCTGTATTGCATGTGCTTGGTACTCAAAATCAAAGCATCGTCATGTTGAACGACTTCAACGACGAAACAGTATACGACAAAGTTTACGAAGTTTGAATAGCATCGATCCACAAGGTTCGATGAGACGTCGTAATTTAGTAAGTGATTTATAATTATTTAAACTTTTAATACTAACCCACACGCACAAATACTATATACTCACACGCTTTCAAACACTTTAAATGGATGAACACCAACTTTTAGAATTTTGCAATACTTTCTAAATTTAAAAGGTCCAATAATATTGTTACTAATGTTTAATTAAATATGTTTCTTGTGTAAGTATGCAATAGATTTCTAGCTTCGCGTATTGTAACATGATCTAAGGCTTTAGCATAATATTTGTGTCAACTACTCATTTTAATATAAAATATTTTCATTCACAGAATATGACCCGTTCCACGGATACGCTTACCAAATCAACCAACACTGATTACAAAAAAATGATTTCGAATGGATCAATTGAATCGATGGAAATGGAAAAGAGTGTGCTCAGCTCGGAAACCAGTTTCGAAATGTATGATCCACATCCAACAACGGCAAGAATTTCCAACGAGTATGCAGATCCGACAAATCATAATTATCAAAGCGACGTACTTAATGCCAAGTACCAGGAGTATGCTACACAAAAAAGCAACGATAATCCCAACAATAATACAAAGACTAAAGTTTATGGAATTCCAGAATTTAAATCACCTGGTTTTGAGCTAGCTTATCGAAACGAAGGTTATCGGGACACATCTACGAATGGTGACGGTACACGGGCTAATTCAATCGATACAATACTAAATGAAGACTCGCCCAATCAACATTATCATGATTCGGGTTCAGATTTTTATGGAAATTCCAGTACGCTTCCGTTGCGTTCGAAAGGTGAACTTGCATTTTTGAGCGAGCTCAAACATCGCTTACCCGAATACGAACCAATGTCAAAACAAAGTCCTGGACATAGTAGCTTTTTACCACCACCACCAGCTCCACCTTCAGACGCATCAAACGGAAGCATACCATTCGATAAAAAAATCGATCGTTTAAATTTCACCCCGGTCGATGGTCCCGGCTATACCGTACCAGAAATTCGTAAACCAGTCAATTTAGCAGTATCACACATACAATCACAGGAAATAAAACGACCTGATTCATACTATACAGCTGTACGCAGTTCAAAATCACCACACTATATATTGCCTCGACCACCTGATCCACCGCCGCAACACTCACCAACTCGACCGAAAACAGTTTACGAAAGCTCGGGCGATGATCGGCCAAATTATTCCCGATCAAAATCTGAAGCATTGCTCGAAACAAATTTTGACGGTGACGAATTTATGCCGGCCCAACAATTAAACGCCGATAATCGAAGTCATAGTCAACCGCTCGAGACCGATATGTAGTCGATATATAGTTTTTAGATTAAGTATGTTTAGTGAATTTTTTAAGCCGTCCAAAAAACGTTTGTGTTCTTGTAATGCTGTAGATAAATTGTATTTTTACGTGAACGGGTTCTTAAAATGATTTCGAATTATTATATTTTGTTATATTAAGTGCAATTAGAATTTATAAATACGAAAATGAATGACTGATCGTGTCGAAGGCCTAAATTGCCTTCGAGTGCCAATTTGTATTTAAAACTGCTGACATCACAGTGTATGTGGTACATTATAATGTAAATGCCTTTAATTTACAACTGTTACCTTGTCTAATAATTGTTATAAAGTATATCTGTGTTCAAAGAAAAAACAAATAAACGAAAGACAAATAAATAAAATTAAAAATATTTTTAAAAAATATATTTTGTAAATATATAATAAAAATAAATAATTAAATTGTATAATTTTAAATATATATTCGAAAATAAGACATTTAGTTGTTGTCGTGTTTAATTTTGAAGAAATATGGAATTAAGACTGCGACGTGAATTGAATTGTGGAACATTCTTCAGATATTGAAGATTAGACTGTCGTAACATATTGCAGACATATAGATTTACCCCAGTGAGTAAGTGTCAAAACCAGTATTAAAATCCGGATTATAGTCAGGCAGAATAACAATATTCAAAGGGATTAATTTTACTTCATTGCATAGTAATGAGTATGGTTGCTGCAGATCCTAAGAAATAGAAATTTTTGTTCACTCAATTTTAGGAAGGCATACGTTAGTGTGAGAAGATCTGCAAAAGACTGCTTGACCTGTAAGCTTAATCTTACTATAATTAATAAAGGGTCCAAGGCTGACCCATCAGAGACCATGTTTTAAATGATGACAGCTATATATGTTTCGTTAGCCAGAGTAATGATGTTACAAATCAATCTATAATAGGTTCTCTAATACAAATATAAGACAGCTTTTATTAAAACAGTAGATTTCCCAGTTAAAAACACAATTTGATCTGAATTTAAAGTAGAATGGATCGGTAACTATTCATTTGCTGAGCATATAGCTTTATGTAAGTAGTCTCGATTGCAATCTTTAGTTTGTATATAGAAATACTCTAATATGGCAGTAGTTCAATTGAATCGCGTTTAGTAGTAGGTTGGGCACACATCGGCTCATTATTGATTGAAGCTGCCTAACCAATAATATATTGTATCCTATACTAAAATATTCCAATAGTCTTAAAGGTTCGGAAAGTTAACATATTTATGGTTTTAATTAGTTTGAGGTTTGATATGGGCACACTACTGAAAAATAAATATTTCTGATTCTTCTGAAATATTTCTGACTAAACCCAGGATTGAGTAGAATGACTTTTGACCAAGGCAAGTTTATGCAACACCAAAATGCTGATTTCTTTTTTCCCTCTTTGTTGCATTAGGACTAAAATTAAGGCAGATACATTTTCGGTGGATGATGTTTTCTCCACTATCGAACTAGAAGAGGTCAATTGGGAGACAGCATACACACGAAAGCTATATCTTCTCTTTGTTAAGAAAGCATTTTGACCTAACCATCATTGACAATCTTTCGATGAAATCTATATCATCTGATGCCATTAAATCAGAATCCAAATTAAATCCAATAAATCCAAATTTATTGAGTATAGTTACTCAATAAATTGATTTCTAATTGGAAATAATTCGCCTAAATGTCAGTTATTTTTATACTTTTTCATGTAATATTAGTATTCTACCATCGTCGCACTTTCTATGCACTATCTTAAGATAAAGAATTTTACCAAAGTTTGTATAAAAGTCATCAAAATATGACAGATATTAGAATCATAATACTTTATTATTTTACTCTCGAAAGGAGAGTGGAATTCAATTTGGCGGATTTTTGCACGATTTTTGCATAAGACTCTGCCTAACAACATAGACCATTTATCGTTGTGTCTGTAATCAACGAAGTAAATACTAGTAATTGATACTTTGATGTGATAAATGATGTTTTCTTTCTCTATACTTTCAAAAGCTTTGAAGATAGAAGCAATACCAAAACTAGAAAGAAAAGTTTTGTATATCACCATCAGCTTGAAGCAAAGTAGATCTTTTACTTAGTTGGTGGGTTGGTTAGAGCTGCGGTAGCTAAAGCGGGAGGTACCGAGTTCGAATTCCGATAGGGGCTAGATGCAAAAGGGATTTTTCACCATCTGATTACGATCGGTGGTGTTAATTATCTGTGACTCCCTGTTGGAGTGCAGAATCTATTGACCACCCCATCTTCCATAGGCTCGCATGAAGCTATGCAATGTGCAGATGGTTCTACGTAAATCGGACCTATAGCCGTACGTCCTCGATTTAGTTTTGTAATGGCGTAAAGAAGGATATAAATAAGCGAACCACGAGAGTTAGGAGTACCTTGAAAGATACAGACAGATAGACAACCCAACAGACAAATTGTTGGGTTCGAATTTCTTTCGATACCATCAGAAAAATTATACTTCAAATACTTTAATTTAAATGAAGCTATTTGCCTCTAGCTCATATTGATATATGTAAGTGCTATACTATCTGTCATACAATCATCATACATATATGTCGACGAGATTGTGTAACACGTTTATCAATATAATTATAATGTCTTTAAATAGAGACAAGAAAAGATTGCATCATATATATACAAAGGTATTCTCCGAAGTTTTCCACCTGACAAAGAAAATACGAATAGTTTCCCTATTTATTGTGAGAACCGATGTTCTCAAAATATCCATATTTTCACTGTTGGCAAGATTTATAGTACCAAGCTATTTTTTTAATTATTGATGGCATCAGATACAATTCGATCTTTGGTTTTGGCTACTAGCGAATGTGTGAACCGGTGCATTATCTTGATGCAACACCAATTTTTTTATATAAAATCTGTTTCCTTAATTAATTCACTAAAATACTGCAATAGGTATGCATAATGGTCGCACATGATTTTATTTTCATTGAAAATTGTGTTGAATTTTTTGGAGTTGGTGCTTCTCTTGCAATTCATGTTTTGACTGCTCATCCCCTTCAGATGTGTAGAGATGGACCCATGCTTCATCCATGGTTAATCGACACAAAATATTGAGCAGAACCGTCGATTGATGCATCCTTTTGACACTGTTCTTGTTCCATTGTGAGCAAACGCGGCACTCCTCTTGTATACACTAAGACCTTAAATTGCGTCGTTTCACTATGCGATTTTTCGAATTTGCGTCGTTACCAAATAAATACTTGTTTTCGTTCCACGTTTTTTTTTTTTGCAGTTGCGTTGTTTTTTAATAAATTGTTTTTAGAAAGTTGGTAGATATGCGAATCTTAATCTGACTGCAACAACTGTTCGAACTTTTCAAGCTCGATGCAGATGTAACAGTATTAAATACTTCGATAATGACTCGTACAAGGAATGACTCTATAATAAAATAGAGTCCTTGCTTTCTATTTGAACTTATTCGAAGATATTTAACGTAAATCCAATACTCATAAAAATTATGAACAGTTTAAATCTTAAAGGAGAAGCCGTTGGTGCTAATACCATATCTGCTGATTGTTTTAAATTAGAATTAAACGAATTAATTCAAGGGTGGTCAGGACCCAAACCATGTTTTCAATTTTGATGAAACTGGCTTATTTTGGAAACGTTAACCAAAAATAACTTTCCTATCCCAAACTGAAAAATTTGCTCCTGCATGTAAAGCCAGCATTCGATTGATTATTTTTCTAGGTGATTTTTCAAAGTATCAGCTTCCTGTCTACTGGCTATCAAAATAAAAAAGTTAGATAATACTCCTCACCAGGAGCATACATTGATTATCAATATCAGAAAATATCGAATTTGTATATTTATGCCGCCGAACAATATCAAATTTTAAAAATTATCATTTACGACGGTTAACGCCTAAAATGCAAGAATTTTAGAATTTCAAATTCGTAAGTTGACGTTAAATCATCTTGCATGAACGGTGCTTAGCGAAAATTGTGGCCGGAATGAAAAGTTAGATGATTTTGAAGGAATGGATGGTATACTGACATAAATGAGATACTAGCCACATCTAGCTATAAAATATCTCACGAGGATTTAATGCATGTATTTTCTTTTACTCAGCATTAATAAAAATTGTTGAACCTATCTTTAATTTGTACATGGTTTCTTATAGAAAACAATAATCCACTTTGCGTCGTTTCGCCTTGCATCGTGTTTTTTGGAACGTATCTACGACGCAAACCGAGGCCTTGGTGTAAAGCTTTCTCATGTTCATGTTTGTATACGACTGATCTTGAAATGGCCATACCAGGTAGCATACACATTCACTCGACTGTCTTTTGTAGTTTTTATTCACAGTGGGCAGGGTTCCATCGGGTTAGCAGGTTGGTATTTTCAATTAAAGATCAGGAACTTCTGGGTAGTCATCACGTAAGTGCTGAAGGATAAATCTATTAAACGGTCTAGGACAGAAACGTCTAATTCAAGTAAAAAAGTGTTTCTATGACTTACCAGAAGTACTTAATGGCAACCTTACTTTACGACCGATAGATGTAAAATTTAGTTTTTGGACAATTCGGGTAAAAATCCTTTGTTATTAACAGACTTGTATTTAAACAACTGACACAGTCAACAATTCAACTTTTAAAATGTGCTCGCAATCATCAATTTTAGCATTTCTAGAAGAGGAAGAGGCCAATCACTTCCTCTTCCAATGTATATTGTGCTTCTGATCAAGTGATACACGTTAAGAGTTTTTCAGTTATATAATCTTCCAACTGGCATACTTGACGTTATGTTAAATCCTTGGCGAGATTTATTATTAGTTTTGGGCCTGAACTTTTCAATGTAAAGTGTTCTAGATTATGTTTGTTTGTTTTTTATCTCTACAATCTGTTTCGGGGCTCGAGGCACTTCCAACTTTTTCGCGGTTCGCTTATTTACGTCCTTACCTAACGCAATTACAGCCAAATCGAGGACGTACGGCTATAGGTCCGATTTTCGTAGAACCATCTGCACATTGCATAGCTCCATGACAGCCGATAGTACTGACATGGAAGATGGGTTGGCCCATGAATATGTTCATTCACACCACCGATCGTAATCGTATGGTGAAAAATCCCTTTACCATCCTGCCCTTATCGGGATTCGAACCCGGTAGCTCCCGCTCCAACTGGCGCAGCTTAAACCACTGTGCCACCTGGGCAGTTGCGCTCCAATTGCCGCACTTTTACCACTGCGCCATTAAACTATAAACTCCAGTTAATAATTAAAACACGTGTTCACATCATTAAACTTGCAAATTTCACTACAGACACACGCACACACACATACACTTGCGAACACCAAACAAAAAAAACTATTTAAAATTCGAATAATCGCTAAAAATATCGCAATATATAAAAACTACAACTATTAAACAGAAAAACATTAAACTAGTAAATTTGTCCTTCAACTTCGTTAATGACATTCGAAATGTTATGTGTTATATACACAATCTTACAGCATTCCAAATACAACGCGCATAATACATTAGTCAATGTCTCTATATAACTATAATTTATATATTTGGATACACTTCCAACTGGCGAGAATCGTGAATCGGGTACCTATACCAACTATTATATCCCAGCCAGCTCAGCATTATAAATCGTATAAAGACTTTGTATATGTATATTGCCTAAAGTGAAAGTAAAATACAAACAGCACGATTACAGAAACTGGTTAGTGGAGTAGTGATACTGAGGGGCATGTTTTAATGGTACCAGAGTAACACTACTATATTATCTAACTACATAACAAAGTCTCTTATAATAGTTCTGGTTATGTGCTATCGATTTTCGATTGTATTTATGTATATACATGTGTACAGTATAATGACTCAGTGTGCGACTTGAATATTAATCGGCTTGGTTTTGTGCAAAATTTTTTTTGAATTCGATTTACAATTATAAAAGTAATATCTATTATACACATGTGGGTTGCAAGCGATATAATAACCGCTTACCAAATTTGTGAATATTCAATTTATTTTGTTATTTGAATTTTTAATTATTTTTATTAGCGTTGCAAGTTGTTTATTAGAACAGAGACAAACTATATCAGAGTTCAAAACTACTATATAACTTACATGGTGTGAATAATGTGGTTATCCGATAGTCCATTGCCAAAATCTCTTCCAGCTACTTCAAAGTGGAAAATATAAACCGGTTATCTTCAGTTTTAACTCTTGATTTTTGGTTTTTTATAGAAAATGGTCAAACCCCATACTGTCATATTGAGGACATCAGAGGCTCAGGGAAGCGTTCTCATCGATAATCCTATATTCGTCCGCTTCATCAATGAATCTAGAAACATCAATCTAGAAATGAGAGAGGCAACAAACTGCATGGACATTTTTATACACTTAGTGGGTGGTGGCATCAAAAGCCTCCAGGTTACATCGATATATTTGGCTGGGATATTTACGATGTTTAATCTTTTTTTTTAGGCTTATGTGTAAACGATTGAACATTTCTGCACAATAAAAGACCCGAAGTTATATACAAACATTTTTTTTATTATTTCTGGGTAAAACACATGGCTATATGGGGTAAGAACATAGGGTTAGCTGAAAATGAAGCTTAGGATGAAGTGGTTCATCCAGTATTAATGCTTACTAAGTTTTTCTTCGATTGATTGTGATACTATACAGGACTTGCTCCTTGCTATACCACGATTGGTTTGGGATTTGAAAAATCCTTCCATGTACCGTCCGTGTAAGTAGTGTTGCACAGGAGCAGAAACTATTCAGATTATGGGTTTAAAATTAACAAAATCAAAAATATTTCGAATAAACATTTCGGATTTACCAAGTCCGAAAGCATCGATCAAACGGTCATTCACGTGACTCATTAGATAGTAACTGATCGTTTCACAATGTTTCTCAATACATAGCAGTCGAACGATTTGAATACCGACTGACATTCTTTTTCAAACAGTTTAAAATCTGCCCCATTCGATAACCCTAGCATAGTACACACTGTAGTAGTCAAAGAAAAAGGGAGATGTATATATTGAGTTTATCGGAGTAATTTTCCTAAATATTCGGTTAATAACTAATCCAGTTTTCTAAGTATCGTGCTGGTTAAAATCACGTCAGTCTATTTTGTAGAGAATTAACCATGACCTCCTAAAATATTTGTACCCATATTGACCCTAATGAGTGAGCTTGGTCTCGAAGATTTACCCATAGGTACCCAATCCTATCACCATGTTAAGCATCACTGATAATATACATAATATGGATGTACAATATAGTAGTACAATGCCAGCGGATGTGGGTTTGGGGGTGTAAAGTTAGTTAACTTTGGTTTTAAATCATCGAAAGGATATTTTTTATGCATGAATAATTTTGTCCTTAATAATGTAAACAATCAATTTAATGGACAAGGGAGGACGTTCGTCTTCCATTTGGTTTATGTACAATGTAGCTTTATGTAATTTTAATACTTTATGAGCTTTTTTATTGGATTTTTATGTATTTCAAGTTATTGTACGTTGTATCGTTGTACAGGTTATCATTGTACATATATAATATACACAATATGTCTTTTGATTCATTATTATTTTTGGCCAGGGATTATGATTCATGGGATCTCTTATTATAAAACTATTTTAATTTATAGTTCGAGATAGTGACTAAATATGCTGTGTATGATATGCTCTAGAAACTTGAAAATCTATATATGTTCACCTTCTATGTACATATCTAGTATATGTACCAGGTAATACCAATGTCTTGAAAAAATGTTGATTTTTTTTTGTTTTAAGTTACAAAGACAAGTTATGCAAATGCAAATAATTCTTGACGTCTTTTTGAACACAATATGAATAAATAAGAACATTTGGTGAGAAGTTAAAAAAATAATTTCGATGAATGTATGTACGAGTGTATAATAATATAACATGTGCAAGGAAATGTCTATGGTTAGAACTATGCGGATTTTATTACACGAACATCTTACACTAATTTATTTTAAAATTAGTACTTTACACAACACTGTGTATATATTCGCGATGTCTCTCACTCCGCGCGTTATATTACTCAATCTTCTTACTCATTTCATTCATTAAAAATTAAATCACAAACAAAAAACATAACAAACTCTGTACACACACACACACAAACACTAGTATAAAAATCTATCGAGTGAAATTACAACAAAATATATTTTAACGAAAACGAGTATTTCCCCTGCAATAAAACGAACGATTTGGATGAATTTTGCAATTACATAATACTTATTTATTTACTACTTACTATATATACTAGCTTTTTGTACTCATACGTAGTTGCATTCGATAGTATTTTGCACGCATACACCAATAGCTGCATACTGTAACCTCATATAGAGTTATCTCTTTCATTCACAAAAAATTATACGCATGCGATCTACGAACGAATTACTGTGAGTATGATCGGTTGTGATTGTAAAAAAAAATTACTATATATTTAGAGTTGTATGTGTGTACGTGTTTCGTATACATATGCTAGCATACATATAAAAAACTTAATTTTGTTTTATTACAAATTAGTTTCGAGTAGAGCTTTAAGCATGTATTTGTAGATGTTTTATAGTAATCGGTGTGTTGGTATGTGTATTTACTACAAAAATTTGATTATCGAAATAAATACAAAATAAAAAATTTAATTTGCGGGAGTGTGGAGGGTGTGTATTACGAATACGCAGGCTTTGGTAATCTATTAAAATATTTAGTGTTTTTACCAGGGATGAATTCGTTGTGGTATGGGGCGATGGTAGGTATTATTATTGATTTATTATGTACATATTTATTGGTGCAATGTAAAGGTAGTTAATATGTTGTAGATTGAAAGTGACAAAAGTATCGTTGGCTGAAATTTAACATTTAAGTATTCTTGAATGGCTCGAACAAGAGCTAGCGCTCTTGAATACTATATGTGATTCGTTTTCAAGAATAAAAGAGTATATGGACATACTATAACGAAAAATGACTTAAGATGTTGATCATGAATTGCTGTCTTTTTATGTACTGTGAATCTGTTAACTTTAATTAAACCACAGCATAATTATCGTCATATTGATTATGATTTGTGCCACCGCTTATCAAGTTGATGGCAAAATTAACTTCTGTATGGTATGATTAAGCTGTAAAAGTTTCGACCTACATAAATGGTCCTGCCTGGTTTAATAACTGTTAAATAATTTGCATTATTTTCCATTTATCCTTTAAAAGCAGGATAGGTCAAATTTGGAGTTATTTCATGAGGTTCATAAAAGATATGGAATAAGTTATAAAGAATAATAGAGCTGTGTAATTTTCTTAAAAATTTGCGTAACTAGTTTAGTAATAAAACTGTCTTAATGATAATTTAAGATTTTCAAGTTATTGATATTGAACGAATTTTCCATCTCGTTGTAGTAAATAGTTTGAGCTTTAATGTTAATGCGTTGATATCAGCTTGTAAAGTTTCGTATATGAGATAGCAAACAATACTTGAATGATAATAATCTATTGTATATTATAGTTATATTACTGATTTGTCTTATTTGAGTTTAGTAAGACATTCGATAGACTCGATCTAAAGTTATTGCGTAATTACAACTACTTTAATTTCAATAACAAGCTTTCAAGAACTTCATACGATACAGTGTCGTGCAAATTTGCTGTTTTATAATGGTATTGAGCGTTTTTAATCTATCATCTAGTTTTTAATTTTATCCAAATATATGATTTTAATTTTTGTTCTAAAATCGGCTAAGATTTATTAAGACCAAGATTGTTATTGACATAACTAAGTTTCCTTAAATAGCAGTCAACGGTTAATAGATTAATTGTTTGGTTAACGTTGACAGGAATTTATTTCAGTGGACTGCTTTAGTTTGACTATCATAAGTTGAATTACGAAAAGGGTTTAGCCTCAGGACGTTTTGGACTATTACTATATAGCTTTGCTAATGTGCTCTTTCATATTTTCTATACTGCCTTGGGTTATCAGTTTGGGCCAGTTTTACAGATTGAATCAATCATTTAATTTTTATACTTTTGTGTATAAAAATCATTATCGAATTACTTCTTTGTTTCAAATTTCAAACATTGACAATATTAGGCTACTCTGTGCTTAAATTGCGGCACCTCCATCCATCAAATAAAAACATTAGCGATATTAAAATTGATCTTTAATTGATTATAATTCTATCTTAAACGATTTAATGTATTTTCTTACATAACAGTTACTAATAATGTGATTAACTGAAAACAAAATTGAAAGTGTATATCCGCGCAATTTTTTCACATTGGCCCAATACGCGCCTGATATCAATGAATAAACAAAATAACAAAATTACTTCATTTCGTTCTCTGTGTAGTGTTTTTCTTTTGTCATCAATGGGTAACGGGCGAATCCATTACTCGTATACGGAGAATCGCATGAGAAAATAACTTTAAGAAAGTATTTACAACAAAAACAATATCAAAATTACTCAGAGAGTATATTATAGTTACATATGTATGCATATGTGTTATCATGTAGCCGGAAATTGTGCATATTTGATTAAATTATTGTGCATAATTGGGCGACATAACCTAAAAAATTCTTTCGTTTATGTTAATCTATATCACAGTCACTTACTTTTAGTTGTATTTCAGATGATGAGATCGTTTAAAAACCCGGCGTACGCAATAAAATCGTATATTTGAGAGTAAATATTTATATATTTATACACATACATAAGTAAAATATATTGCATACACTTCCTTATATACTATTACTATGTGTAAATATAAATATATTAGCTCATATACATGTATATATATTCATCTCTTTTTGTCGTTTAGTTTGCGACTGCACCAGAAATTCGACTTTTTTCTGAATTACAAAATGTAATTTTTCCACTTTTTTGTTAACAAAAAGTTCAGAGCAGCAGAGTTATTCGGCCTGTGAGCGAGTGAAGAAGGAGTAACCAAGGAAATACATTAAAAAAAATAATTATTTTTTTGAAAATATAATTTACCAATTAATTTTGAAGAAACTTTGATTATGTTTAATAAATGAGATTTTTTATATTCTTGTGGTTGATAACACAAAAATTGATTGTTAAGTTTGTGCACTGGTTACTCCATTGTTAATTATTATAAAATACATACACACACACAATACAGAGTGGAAAAATAAAAGATAATTCGGATTTTTCGTTTGTTTCTGGTTTTGTTGTTTTTCCGTGGTATGTTATGTCAAATTTTAAAGAAAGAAAATTTTTTCTGTTTTCATTTGTTGTTTTGTACATAATATAAAATTAAAAAAAAAAATCGTTCGATCAAAACGGAAAAATTTTAATGTGTAAAATTTTTGTGAAAATTGTTTTTTTATGTTTTATATTGTGTGAAAATCTGTTAGGTTTAGTGAAATATATCGAATAGAAAAGTTAAAAAAAAAAGAAAATTTGTGAAAATCTTTTAATGCATATAAATGTGAAGTGAAAGAAAGTCTTTACTGTCATTTTATTTCAACATAATATATTAATTGGAAAATCCAGAAGGAAAAAGGGATACTCATTTTTTTTTTATTTTCTTTTATAGTATTTTTTTGTTTTTTTGCCATAAAATATGCTCAAGTATTTAACGCACAAACTTCGTACACAATCAATAAATGAAGACAATGTCCATGTAAAGGTGTGTATCCTTTGTTAAATTCTATATTAAAATATGTATATATGTATGTAGTAGAAAATTTTTTTCCTGGTTTTTCCATTTTCTTTTTTTTTAATGGTACTAACCGTACACATATATACAATACATACTCCTTACTTTTTGATTTATAGTAGTAAACTTAAAGGAGCTTATATACAAAATCCATATATTATGTACATATATTGTATATGGGGATGTATGTATCCCCAAAATGGGGGCAGGGGTCGAATTTTATTTGAAGGTCATATACAAAATGGCCGATTTTATCGTATTTTTTATTTTTAAGAGTGGTATTATGTGTTACTTGCGCGAAAAATCCTTGTTTCATTTATATATGCTCTCCATGTTGTGTGCACATAAGTACATAGATTATACATATTATGTATTGGTGCTTTTAAAAAAGTTCCTTTTTGCTACTTCTTGTTTATGTGAAATATATATATATACATTTTGAACCCTAATAATACTATAGCCTGATATGCGAGGAAGCGGGGAGTTTTGCGAAAAAAATATATTATGCGGTGACGTGGTACATATTTCTTTGTTTAGTCTGTGAGTGGTCGCAGATGGACTCAAACCAAGTTGTATAGAAGTATATAGTAAAAATCAAAAACGCTTAATATTTTCGCTAAGAATTGTTAGAAACACGTATAAAGATTCTTGTGCTATGTTGGGTATATAATGCTTTAGTATTGTCAAGGTTATAATAGATTATTGTGTACAATCATTCATTATGCGTCATATACCTATCTTCAGTTCATGAATTACTTATATATTAAAGGCATAAATTCTAATACTAAAGTATGTAGTCTCCCTAATTATATACCTAAAAAAATATATAGATGTGATGTGGTCTTTGCCTAAGAAATTAGAAACGAAAATCAAGTAATAACAATAGATAACATGGTATCATACCATCAGGTAACCAAGGAGTAACTCATTTTATTCAACCAGAAAATACATTTAAGAGACTTTAAGTGTGATTAAATATAAAACCAAGAGTCAAATTAAGGATGTATGTTTCAAATAGATTTTTTTTTGTTTTATGTAATGATATAACACTGAAGTAGTTGCAAAAATTTTCCAGTATGTTTTTAGCGAGGTGCTAAGACCGAGTCCTACTCGAGCTTAAGAAGTAATGTCCCATCTTCAATCACTGTGGACATTTTCGGCAAGCTGAAGTTGACCCTTATGACATTGAAGGTCACTCGATCAATCAATAGGTCCTTAAATAAAGAATTGGTGGACCGTTTTTATAATTCATCTGTTTTAGTTTCGATAAGGGCTTATGAATCATGGCCCTTCTTAGGAATGCTGTCGGTATCGGTAACTGGGGTTTTAGTACTTTTTACGGATGGCTATAAGCAGCTAGAGTCTTCGGCAACAAGTTTGAGATGAGCATTTATGTTGGTCGCCCTGAATGTTACAGCGTGTACCACTTTACTTACGTCTTATAAGTTGCATCGAGTTGTCTCTCATCACTTAACGAAGTGAAAGAACTCTTATGAAGAGAGTTAACACCTTGGACAAACGATAGGTGGACAAACAACTGAACGTGCAGAATAAAGTTTGGCTGAAAACTTTCTGCTAAAGCATTTGAAACCAGCGTCACTATACATTTTTTCTATTATTTTATCCGGAAACTATGAAACGTTGATTAAGATGAAGAAGCGGAGGCTCGCTTTCTTCATACCTGTCCAGCGTTAGCTCAAAGAATGCTTTTGTACTGTATATTTGGGTAGGTACTTAATAAACTTCCTCTATAAGCTCGGTAATAAAATAGCGCTACATCTAAATTATTACAGGATATCGTATAACAATCAGGATTCTAATCGTCAATACTGAATAAAGCTACAAATGTACGAAGGTTACAAATTTAAATGACATAAATTAGTAAATATTGACATAATGTTCAAATGTTATCAACATAATAATTATAGAAAAAAGTAGGAACGTTATTGCCTAATGTAACAAACTTATAGGCGTAACTAATCAATAAACTAATAAAATTGATTTTGGAGAGTAATTTAGAAATAAACGTAAAACTAAAAGTGATTAAATGGATCATATATTCATAAATAATGTTGAAAGTACTTAAATGTTTGACTAGTATGTCGAAAGAGTAATCTAAACTACTATAAATGAAATAGCCAATAAGTAATTTATTTGCTGAAAAAGTTATTTTCCTGAAAGTGTTGTTTAGAAAATATCTAAAATTTTGAAACTGGCGGTCAAGATGGTCACAAAATAAATAAATTGATTTAACATCGTTCCTTTCCAAAGTTTAAACTACCAGAACATGACCAGGATAGTGTTAATCGCTTTGGTTATTTTCGCATGTTTAAATGAAGAAGACTAAGTGTCTATTTAAGCTAAGTTTTTGTATCTTGCATATTTAAAAGAAACACAACAAAAAAAAATGCAGCCATCCTCTCTGACAACCAAGTCTTTGAGCGAAATTGACTTCAAGACTATTCTCTCTAATGGTTTGGATAATAATTAACTACTTTAAACCGATTTGGCAGTCTGATTGAAGTCAAACTTCACTTAGTACTCAGTCACATGAGTATGGAAGAAAGCTGGTTGGCTAATAACTTGTGGAGGGTGCATCATTTACTTTTTTATATCTAAACCAGACTTGGCCTAGGCGTTATATTTTAAAATAAATACCGAGGGTCACACACGGTATGTATCAGAAGACATAGGACAGCCTAAAATGACATTACTTCTCCAAAAAAAAAGAAAATACTTTCCTACTTAATAATAACTTTGAAGAAATACGACATTTTGACCGATCCGAATCTCTTAAGGCGACAACTTTTTTCTGAGAGAAAATAGTTTGCGGCCTTAAGAGATTCCGATTCCAGGAAGGAATGACACAATGAAATAATCTGAAAAAAAGTTATTTGTAACCTCATTTAAATGCACTTTAATTCATGTAACATTAAAAGTGTTACAGTCGATATCAATTTTTTTTACGTTTTGTTTTAATTGGGTGCAGGGCGGACTTTTAGACTGACCTAGCTCCTTGTAACCTTGTAAACCAGCCAACGAATTCCACTTCTTAGATGTTCGATAAATAAATTCGCGCTTTGTATCTTCAGTTCGAGGTTTTGGCAGCTTCACCGTAAACCTATGCGCATTAACCGTTCCTCGTGTTACCCGTCCTGGCGTAACAAATGGTGGTATTTTCTCCTTTAATCTATAGAACACGCAGAGTTCTGCAACATCTCTGCGGTGTTGTAGGCTGTCTAGATCTTTCGTAAGTATGGGGTTTTGTATTACTCGGATGGCACACCGCTAAACTCTATTCAGCAACTGGAGAGCAGTGCCATATGCTCTACCCCAAACCTGACAGCAATATTCTATACACGGTCTAATGAAGGTTTTATATATTTGGAGAACCTGATGCGATTTAAAAAACCGTCTGCATCTATTGATAAAGCTGAGTTTACGTGAAGCTGATTTGGTTAATGCAAGCAGACGAATTGAGTCACAACTCACGAGAACGTGTCGTTTTACCACAAAAAGGTATTCGTTGTGACTTCTTTTACGCGAGAATGTGCATATTTGTGTTTTTTTCTCGTTAAATTTGACCTGATTTTTAACTCCCCACTCAAATATTGTACTCAAATCGGAATTAAGCGAAGTGACAACTTCCAGCCGTTTACCGTTTAACTGTGAAGGAGTAGGCTCGACCTCGAATGAAATAGAAGAGTGCAATGTTGCATCATCGGCAAAACTGTGGATACGGTTTACAGTACTATCCAACAACTCATTAGTGTATAACAAAAACAAAATTGGTGACAAAACTGATCCTTGAGGGACTCCGGCATTTGGAGAGTGTGTTGTTGATGATCTTCCATTTAGCACAACGTTGATCTATCTTTGATGGTCATCGAATCCAAGCCGTATGCCACAAGTTTACAAATGAGATTCTCATGCCAAACCTTGTCAAAAGCCTGGGATATATCCAAGGCGATTGCAAAGGCTTCTCCGTGTTGCTCAAGGGTGAGATTTCATTTGTTCGTATAACATACGTCAAGAGATCGGTTGTGGAGCGGCTTTTGCCGAAGCCATATTGTTTCTCTGAAATTATTTTATTTATGTCAAGATAATGCACCAATTATAGAAATAAAATACCAATACAGAACCCAGAAGTCCCATTACTTACAACAATATAAATTATATGGTAAACTATTTTAAGGGTTCAGATCAGCATTACCAACAACTAAGTTACTTAAGAAGAGAAAGAAAAACTTTTGTTGAAGTGTATAGAACTTACTTTCATCCAACTTGACCTATTCAAGATATGAATGTTATCTACGACGATTCTGAAATATGTACAACATAACTTTTATGTAAAATATGATATTCGAATGTGTCGGTTTGAGTGGTGTAAACATATTTGATTAAAATATCATTTTCACTTTACATGGAAATTATATTATTCGCAGTGACGGCACTTTTCAATTGTTTTAAGCACTGTTCTGCATGTTTAATATAGGTTCATTAGTTACGCACGTCATCTAGGAGTAATATATTGTGCTCATAATCCATAGAAATTCTCTTTTTCAGCCAATTAAATAACTGTTTAATACTGGCACAGAAAATGGGTCTTTTAGTTCAGCACCACACCAAAAGGATTACAGATGTGCTCGTTTAGATCACTGATCCTGATAAATGACAAACAATAAGTTTTAACCCCCGAGGCTTTTTTTGAAACCAGACTCCTTTCGTTCAAACTGCTGTATATGCATTAGTCGCTTAGGGGTTTTTACTTGTTCTTTAAATACTGGTGAATATTGATGGGTAAACTTAAGGATGCGTTAGAATGTTTATTAAAGTTGTTTGTTTTATTAAACTTTATCTTTATCTACAAATATGCAAGAAGACAGATGATTTACTCAGTAAAGATTAAGAAAAAAAGCAAACCCGTCTATAATGATTAGTTAACGGTTGAATGAAAATCATAGAATAAACTTTTGTGTTTATGTTTTGTGAAAAATTGTATTATATGTATTATTATTTCATTATCTCAAATTGTATCTTAAAACAGTAAACTAGTAAAGACATATTATTTACATAAAGCATATAACACATATACACACACAATAAAAATAACATTGTGATAGATTGTTTAGTAACAGTTCAAGTGTAAATAATTAAATTAATACTTAAAGAATGTTTTCTTCATTTTATTTTGCTTACATTAAATTAAATTCAATTTACTTATCAGATGTAGCAGCAACGATATATATATATATATATATATATATATATATATATATATATATATATATATATATATATATATATATATATATATATATATATATATATATAATATATATATATAATCATGTGATAATGAGGTTAGAGTTCAGAATATCGTTTTGTCTCCTGCAACTTAAATATCTTATTTTTATTCGTTTCAGTTCTCGAACCGTTTAATAATAGAGTAGATGATTTATGGGGTGTATTTATTTTATAGTCAACGGTTACATAAAAGATGATAATTTTATAATAATCATGTTAGGTTTGAAAATGTTTCACTGGTCAACAGTTTAGAAATGAAATAAATTCCAACAATCATTATATTTTGAAATAAGCTTTGCGTTCATAAACATTCCAATGCAAAAAGGTATGCTCCAAACGATACAGGTTACAAAATGCTGACTAACACCAACATTTTCGTTTCCACCTCGATCGTCTAAGGTAATGAAATCGTTTTCATACTTTCGTGTTAAATAATAAATATTTTAGATATTGGTAAATTAATCAAATTATTCGCGACAGCAAAATCATATTTCGACTTGATATTTGCACAGTGATCAATAAATATATTATGATTGTGCAAAGTTGATATCAAAAGCAATTTTGTTACATTTAATCTTACACGTCTTTGTATTTGTCCTCCATTGGTTATTGTGTTGGTATGATAGCACACACTATCTACTGCAATGATAGCGTTTTCGTGGGCAATAGAAGCCGTTTATTCTATGGCTTGAATTATTCTCGAATTGTGTATAACTTCAGGCTTCGATCAATTTTCATATGAGGTAAATATTATATTTGGTCTGGATTAATTTTGAAGGTAGGTATATCAGTGATAAGGTCATCAAAAGTGTACGATAAAGTTGAGTAAGTTAAATAATGACGAAGTCTTCGTTTTTTGAGCTCATCTCATTTAAAAGACTACTATTGGAAACAGGGCTAATTCAAAAGTTGTGACAGATGAACAAAACAAATATAGAAAAATGTAGAAAAATGCGGCGACACCAGATTCTAACTTTAAAAATTTTAAAAGAAAATTCAAATGGTGCAGCCTTTGGTTAGGGCTGCAAGTGGAAGGTATATTCGATTGAAATCTTGATGCAAAAAATTAGATGCAAAAAACGATTTTTATCATCAATTTCGATCAGTGAAGTACATGAACTTCTTCATTGTTGAAATGCAGAGCTCATGTTTTTGTTTATGCCACTCTTGATGTTCTAGAGAAGAGAAGAGAAAAGAAGAGAAAATAATGAAAAGAGATGTTTTTTGAAGACTCTGAAAATGACAGAAGACTGTACTAGGGCTGAGGCGATGCAATATTTTCACTGTATGAACAAGAACCGATCTTTGATGAACATTATTTTTGCTTTTATATAGGAAATTTAATCGTTCAAAAAGGTTTGGAAAGGAGCTTACTGTACAGATATTAGTATCTTGGAGTAGTATATATACACACACACACACATATATATATATATATATATATATATATATATATATATATATATATATATATATATATATATATATATATACATATATATATATATATATATAAATTTTGTGAAAAGCCATCCATTGCACTTCAGTTTAACTTCATTGATTTAAAGTTGTATGTTGGATATGATTGTATATATATATATATATATATATATATATATATATATATATATATATATATATATATATATATAAATATATATATATATATATATATATATATATATATATATATATATATATATATATATATCCAGTTTCTTATTTATCTAAACAGGAATAATGAAATTGAATTTCCTTTTCGATTACATATTCTGATAAACTATTTAGATTCTCATAAGCTCAATAATTATTCTGCTGTAAGAGAAACATTGTTTTTGCAACTTACAAACTTAAGTTTTCGTTTTGATAGTATTTCGTGTGTAACACATATTATACCAATATCACCTGGAAGGAAATGGTATACAAAGATAAGAAAAGTAGATAAGCTATGTACACATGTTAGGTATATGGCAATGCAAGAGTTGTATGAAATTCTACATCATCACGTAAAAACTATATACAATAGACATTGGTGAAATTTGAGAAATGTTGGTAATAAGCTGGACAAAATATTTTTTGAAAAATACTCACATGCCATAAAAACATTGCATGTTAATACAAAACTGGATATAGTCGATGAATTTCAATACTTTAAAAAATAAAACATTTATTTTGACGGCATGGGAGAATAATGTATCCAACAATACGAAACGAAAACTGAGGCATGTGTTAATATGTCAAATGAAAAACTCAAGGTGAATATAAACAACTAAATTTTAGGATTAGTAATAGATGGCGTGTTAAAACAGACTCCGGACTTCCTATCGGACGAATCTGCCCGATATGCTTTCTAAAGGGTGAAAAATAACAAGTGTATCACTTATGTACTTGCCACAAAATATGAAAGAATATTGTGGAGTTCCGAAAAAATACTGTTGAATAATAAATTTAAGTATAATCTTTCATAGATTTTTTTATATATTTATTGGTGGTGATGCCTGTCTATAAGTTAACATTTTGTAGGAGACAATGTATTCTTAGAGCTTTGATAATTCGTATACAACATCATTATACAACATTAAATCCACATTCCTCAAAGAGTATCAACTGGAACTGATCGCTTCTAGAAACTTATAGGCCTAAAAGTAAAACTCATGTGTCCCAAATCTATATATAATTTATATATATAGATTTGGGAGTATCCGAATCCATACAACTCCGTCAGATCTTGACGGTTGTGTACGAGTTTCTAACATTTTATGAAATATCAGATACGTGATGTTAAGGTAAAACCGCGAAGTCAATGGCATTACTGCGTCTTTTGAAATTACAGGACAGGTCAAAAATCAGTGATGTCGATGATCAGAATAATCTAATTGCTTACAATAGTATAAAATGTTGGCTCTTAATAGAAACAGATGGAGTCAGATTCTTGATACATGGAGAGTTTGAGTTGATGATATTATCAAAAGTTTATTTGAATAATGTTCTACCAATTAAGTATATTTATAATTAAATAGCCTTTGCGCACTTTTATAGATAGAACCGTGTAAACCACATTTTATTAGCTGTAAATTGTATGTAATTTATATAATATATTCTCAAGATTCCGATTTCAGTTATATAAAAATTACTGTCCTTATAAGAGTATATTTTTGCCACTGAATTTATCACTATCAACATGACTATTCATCATGTTGATAGTGATAAATTCAATGTGATCTTCTTTAGATAATCCCGTCCCCACCATTCAGCCATGTGAAGTTATACCTCTAGGTCTACGAATTGTAGTTATAACAATAACAACAAACAAACAGCACGAAGAGTTTTACATATATAACAGATTTATGGAATATAATACACATATATACATACTGTAATATATTTGAACATATATGTATGTATTATTGTAAGAAAACATAAATCATAAACAAACATTTTTACTTAAAAACAAATTTAATAAAAAATTAAATCCAAACAAGAATAAGAATTCATATTACATACTTTGAAAGTGACCTTTAACAAATATATAAACGCTTCTTAGTTAATTTCTTATTATATTTTATACACAGTTGCCACTTGATGTTGTTTGTATATAAACTGATCGTTATGGGCTATAATTTTGTTTAAACAAACAACATCAATGATGTATAACATAAAAGCCAGTGATTTACATAACATCTTGAGTATATGCCACCAACATAATGAAACGTTAGATTTACTATATAACCCAAACAATTAGGCACTATCGAATTGTATATTTATTGGGCCAACTATATATAAAGTATTTTTGTGTATGTGAAACAATACGCCAAACTACACGAATATTAAAACTTTAAAAAAGTTGCAGAACAACAAATTAACAGTTCAAGTTTCTGTATATTGAATTGAATTTGCAGCAAGATATATAGTGGTTGTTAGTTTTCGTTTTCTTGTTCATCGCACAAGTTTTGTATATATAAGATTGTATGTACAACGAGTAAGTATATACTTGGTAAGATGGCTAGTATTAAATATTGAAAGAAAGTGTAATTTTCAAAGACGTTGGATGATAATTGTAAGACAAAACGTGAGAAATACAATTTTTTGTCCAGGCAGACAAGTTATAATATGTGTATGTGTGTGTAGGAAGCAGATTGTTCATTTATATAATACTTGCGTATATAAGATAGACTAAAATATCTTAAGAATTTCAATTTACCAACGGAATGTAATTTTATTTTAAAATACCTCAAGACTCTCAACGGAGATGGATAAATATATTTTTAAACCAAATCTCTGCATAGCACCATAACCTTAAACTAATCCAAGGTCGATGTTATTATATAAAGAAATACATTTATTTCTGTAAATTAATTACTGAACGAAGTTAAATAAATCAAAATTTGTCACTGCCAGCAAATTTTTATAATACACACATATATATACAACACCAATTTCTTACAATATTCAATCAATCTTATTTTCAGTTTCTTAATAATTTACTTTCATTTCTTAGGAATTTTTATATTTTTATTTAACGTTATTGTCATCATTGAATCGTCCAAAGTATATATTATGTAGTAAATAGCAATAAAAAAAATTGCTGAGAGGAAAATTAAATTTTTCTATTTTCGTAATTACAATTTTTTTTTTCTATAATTTAATTGATTTACATATAATATGAGAAAGTTATATATCGAATTACCTAATTTAAAAGTTGAATAAAAAAAAGATGATTAAGAAGAAGACAAAGTAGGAAAAATAACATCAATTCTGGGAAAATGTAATTTGCTTGTAAGAAATTTTAAGTACTTTCTAAGAATTTATTTTTTTGTTCATATCTTTTACAGGATATATTTTCTCAAGATTTATACGAGACACATTTTTTATGTGCTGCGCTCGTAACCAATTAATATTTTTTGGAATAGACTATGACGTTTGACGATTTAATAAGAAATAAAATTTGCGCGAAACTATTGCATCTTATATAATGAAAGAATCAGTTTTCCACCCCCAATACAAATAATATTGCACACTAATCAATTGATACTTATTATTAGGTCGATTTAAAATAAAGTCTTAAAGAGAGATCTTTGGAGCAGAAACGAAAAATCCAAAAGATTAACAAAATTTCTCTATATATACGTGTGTATAATAAAATATAAATTCCCGGTCTGCTCCCTCATATCACTGATAAAATACTTTTTTTTATATTAAGTATATATATATATATATATATATATATATATATATATATATATATATATATATATATATATATATATATATATATATATATATATATATATATATATATATATATATATGTATATATATATATATTCTTTAAGATGGAGCAAACAAAAAAAATTTAATCTCTTTAAGATGTATTTTCATCTCTTCGTATTATTTTCCTTATTTTTATTGCACGTCTTACGATCATGTGTAGATTATAAAAAAATTGTTACACGAAGTAAAAAATATACAACATTTTTTATATAAGAAGAAAACTCGGCGAAGACAACAACAACATATAAGAAAAGATAACATACAAAACGGTTTAATAAAGAAAATCTTGAAAATTAAAAATGATAATAGTAATTCAAATTTGCGTAGGTGTAATATATATTTCCACACCGGTGAAAAAAAGTAAAATCAGTTTTTGATCACTTATCAGTATTTTCCGATTCACTTGTTGTATAGCGTGGAAAAATTGTATAAATTATACAATACGTCTGTGTCTGTCTGTGTATGTAACTATATGTGTACAATGGACGCGTTTTTCTGCTGCTTAATTTTTAGATCAAGCAAAAGAGATTCACGTTTTGCAAGTACCGCCATTATGTAATCCGTTTGTATTGTTGTTGGTGTAAAGCGAAAATTGCAAATAAATTATTCAAGAAAACATTCTTTTTTGTTCTGATTTCTTATAGGATGTATATGTATATAAGAAATATGTAATATTTTACAGTACAACGGAATTCCAGAGACGAACAGGACATCATTTTTACTTTTCTCTATCGATTAGATAATTTTTATATGTCATATCAGTAATGGCGGTAAATTCGAGTCATGGCGGATAGTTGTATTTTTAAGATTTAGAAATCTTTTTAGCTGTAAATTACAAAAATGGTTCCGAGCCATTCAACTTTTTAATCCATCTGGTATGATTTGTCATTATAGTGGATGTAATTCATTTACGGAAATGGCCACCGATATTTACATTATTGTACGTCGGTTAGTTTCCGCTGATAATGTGCATCATCCTACCATTAAGAATTTGAAGTCCTTTCAGCATTTATCTATTATTTTTATTTGATACACATTGTCTGTATCGACACATGAAATTTTAGAAAGTTGGTCTTTATATGCCTGCCTTCTACTGCAGTCAGTGGTATTATTCCTTTTTTGCATTGAACAGTTTAATTTTTTAAAGAACAATCTCCAGTATAATAAAATTTTTGCCTACTTGTTATATCAGAGCGGTAACAAGTGAGTTAAAGTGAATCAAAAATGTCATTAAATTATGGCTTAATTGATTTGGTCACTCAAGTTACACTGGGAACGAATTCCACCCGCTTTATATCATTATGGGTTCAATATAATGTTTTTAACATGTCTATTGTCTTAAATAATATAAACACCATCTTTAATTGGTCTTACAGATTATGACAGTATAATATATGAGATAAAGAAGATTTACCTAACATAATCGTTTATTTTTATTTATAGGTTGATGGTCACGATTCTGGAACCGAATCTGATGGTGATTTAGATGCTGAAAATAATTATCAAGAACAACAAATGGAACTAAGTAAGTATATAATATGTAAATATACATGCATATGTGATAATTGAATCTGAATACGTCTGAATAAGTAACTTAAATATTTTGTCTTGATTCGAGTTGTTTTGGTTGCAGAAGTCATTGCTCGTCAAATTAAGAACTTTCTATATTATACCAGATATCACATAAATTTTCCAATGTTTTGACCAAGGTAACGTTAGTTTATGAAAAATATAATTTTATGGGCGGGAAAAGAGAATATTTTATTATTTACACAAAAAACTTTCTAAATTAATTAAAATTATATTCATATTTTTTGTTTCTAGAAACTATCCGCAAGATTACAATTAACCTTTTTATTTTAATTTTATAGTTTTTCTTATGTATTTTCCTTTTATGAGTGCAACGTCCGCGATTTAGTATATAATTTGCATATGCTAGTTTTCTGTTGTCTCTATAAAAATATTATTACTGTTTAATAATTCATATTGAAAATGTGAATTTATTTGCTTGTATATAGTATTTAGTATCGAATGGAGAATGTCAAGTTGTAGTGAACTATCCCGTTTTTTATCATATACAGTATAGCCAAGACGTAAAAAGGTTTGCAAGACATGTTAAATGGGATGTACTCTATCACATATACCAACCTATTTTATATATAGTTTTCTATCGATGATAATTCAATTGTATACAAATTATAATTATAAAGATGGTATGCTTTATATTCATTCCAGTATTTGCGACGACTTGTCTTTTATTTATGTGAAGAAAACAACTTAAAACTTGATATTAATTGATGATATAACAACAATTTCTTGTTTGATGATGCCAACGTATATAACATAATTGGTTAGTACACTGGGTACAAAAAATTCCATGGCCGAAAATAAAAACGCCAAATATATTCAAAAATTATGTGCATTCCATATTATACGAAAAATTCATTTTCGAAAAGAAAATAACGAAAACTACGTGAAAAATCGACAAAAATTGCTATACATTTATTTTATTGCTTTTCTTATTTCTGTTGTTGTTTGTGTAAATTATGTGTGGATATGTTCTATCCGTATAGGGTTGTCTCGTTTCAGCGATGTATACTATACAAATACAACGTGAATTTTATTACAAAACAAAAAAAAAATCGGAATAACAAAGAGCGAGTTGTAAACGTAAAATATCGCATGCGCATTTTTAATTCATTCATAGAATTTTTATTTTATTTGTATTTGTTGTTTTTTTTATATTTTTGTATTTTTAGAACAGATATAAAAATAAATTGACGTGGGTATACACACTACGGATTATAACAGTTTTGTGTTTTTATGGCTGGAAATATTTGTTGGTATTGGTAGCTATAAAAAGTGCGAATATAATATTCGAAAGTGTTAAAAAGACCGAACGAGACATAATTTAGTTATAAGTGTATCGAATTGCGGCTGCCGTCTCTGCTCTCGATCTTTAAGTTGAGATTCACCAATGTGCACTTATGTATTAAATTTATTAACACAAAACTTTTTCAATGCCAATCTGTATATAAATTATGTCATCCAAAATTTAGCTTATCTGTTATATACAAAAAAGTTTATGCATAAAAAAACATGCAATTACGCTCGTTTTCAAAATAAAAAAGTCAGTCAGCGTCACTAGATATAGCGAGATGATAATTTGTGCCAAAATAATTTTGTTATTTTCAGTATATACACAAAAAATACTATAATTTACTATTGGGTACAAATTCCTAGTAAATAGATTTGAGTATTTTGAATAATCGTTTTATAAATATATTTCTTTTACTAATTCATGCCCATATAAAGAGCTTTTGGATTAAGTAAGGGATTTTTCACCATCTGATTACGATCGGTGGTGTTAATGAACACATCTATGACTCCCTGTTAGAGTGCAGAACTCATGGGCCGACCCATCTTCCATGTCAGTACTATAGGATGGCATGGAGCTATGCATTGCGCAGATGGTTCTACGAAAATCGGACCTATAGCCGTACGTCCTCGATTTGGCCGTTAAGGCGTAAAGTAGGACGTAAATAAGCGAACCGCGAAAGAGCTGGGAGAGCCTTGAGCCCCAAAAAAGATAGCATAGAATTAAAAAAAAAAAAAAAAAAAAAAAAAAGTATGAAAGCTATTATTATAAGTTTCCATATAATTGATTTATTTTTGACGGGCGTGAAGTTTTTAACAAATAACAAATATATCATTGTATTAGTGTTACACTGTTAACCTAATTTCTTATAAGAATTTTGAGTGGAAATTTTTGAAAAAGAAATGCTTTAAAACGTTTACGGATTGACGGCAGTGAAGTTTCTAACAAAAAATTAGTTGAGTAGATCTCAATAAAATATTGTAGTTTATATATATATATATATATAAATATATATATATATATATATATATATATATATATATATATATATATATATATATATATATATATATATATATATATATATATATATATATATATATATATATCTATATCTATATATATATATATATATATATATATATATATATATATATATATATATATATATATATATATATATATATATATATAAATATATATATATATATATATATATATATATATATATATATATATATATATATATATATATATATATATATATATATATATATATATATATATATATATATTATATATATTGCATACGTATATATACGTTCTTCCGATTTATCAATTTTAAAATAATTATTTAAAACATGAAGATTTCTACTGTTTGAGTAGTTTATATTTCAAATAATAACATATGCGACACAAAAATTTCAATAAGACTTCCTAAGGAGGTTACAATAGCTCTATATACTAAGTAATAAACTGCCCATGTCATGTCCTAGCGCTCTCACCAATATTCAATTTTTTATTTAAGTTGTAAATCATTCCGATTTCACCTTCTTGAGTAGTTTATTGGTCGACTAAGATTACGAGGATCACAGGGATTATTCTAAGACATCATCAAGAGGTGACAATAGCACTATGCGCTAAGTATTAAACTGACTATATGTCATGCCCCAGCGGTCTCCCCAATTTTCAATTTTTTGTTTAATTTGTATGGCATACCGATTTCACCTGTTTGAGTAGTTTATATGTCGACTAAGATTATGAGGATCACAGGGATTATTCTAAGACGTCACCTGGATGTTACAATAGCTCTATGCCCTAAGTAATAAACTGCTTATACGTCATGCCCTAGCGGTCTCCCCAATTTTCAATTTTGTATTTAGTCTGGAAGGAAGACAGATTCCACCAGTTTGAGTAGTTTATCTGTCGACTAAGATTATGAGTATCACAGGGATTATTCTAAGACGCCACCTAGAGGTTACAATAGCTCTATGCACTAAGTAATAAACTGACTGTATGTCATGCCCCAGTGGTCTCCCCAATTTTCAATTTTTCATATGATTTGTATGGCATACCGATTTCACCTGTTTGAGTAGTTTATCTGTCGACTAAGATTATGAGGATCACAGGGATTATTCTAAGACGTCACCTGGAGGTAACAATAGCTCTATGCACTAAGTAATAAACTGTCTATATGTTATGCCCCAGTGGTCTCCCCAATTTTCAATTTTTTCTATGATTTGTATGGCATACCGATTTCATCTGTTTGAGTAGTTTATCTGTCGACTAAGATTATGAGGATCACAGGGATTATTCTAAGACGTCACCTGGAGGTTACAATAGCTCTATGCACTAAGTAATAAACTGACTGTATGTCATGCCCCAGTGGTCTCCCCAATTTTCAATTTTTCATATGATTTGTATGGCATACCGATTTCACCTGTTTGAGTAGTTTATCTGTCGACTAAGATTATGAGGATCACAGGGATTATTCTAAGACGTCACCTGGAGGTAACAATAGCTCTATGCACTAAGTAATAAACTGTCTATATGTTATGCCCCAGTGGTCTCCCCAATTTTCAATTTTTTCTATGATTTGTATGGCATACCGATTTCATCTGTTTGAGTAGTTTATCTGTCGACTAAGATTATGAGGATCACAGGGATTATTCTAAGACGTCACCTGGAGGTTACAATAGCTCTATGCACTAAGTAATAAACTGTCTATACGTCATGCCCCAGCGGTCTCCCCAATTTTCAATTTTCATATGATTTGTATGGCATACCGATTTCACCTGTTTGAGTAGTTTATCTGTCGACTAAGATTATGAGGATCACAGGGATTATTCTAAGACGTCACCTGGAGGTTACAATAGCTCTATGCACTAAGTAATAAACTGACTGTATGTCATGCCCCAGTGGTCTCCCCAATTTTCAATTTTTCATATGATTTGTATGGCATACCGATTTCACCTGTTTGAGTAGTTTATCTGTCGACTAAGATTATGAGGATCACAGGGATTATTCTAAGACGTCACCTGGAGGTAACAATAGCTCTATGCACTAAGTAATAAACTGTCTATATGTTATGCCCCAGTGGTCTCCCCAATTTTCAATTTTTTCTATGATTTGTATGGCATACCGATTTCATCTGTTTGAGTAGTTTATCTGTCGACTAAGATTATGAGGATCACAGGGATTATTCTAAGACGTCACCTGGAGGTTACAATAGCTCTATGCACTAAGTAATAAACTGTCTATACGTCATGCCCCAGCGGTCTCCCCAATTTTCAATTTTCATATGATTTGTATGGCATACCGATTTCACCTGTTTGAGTAGTTTATCTGTCGACTAAGATTATGAGGATCACAGGGATTATTCTAAGACGTCACCTGGAGGTAACAATAGCTCTATGCACTAAGTAATAAACTGTCTATATGTTATGCCCCAGTGGTCTCCCCAATTTTCAATTTTTTCTATGATTTGTATGGCATACCGATTTCATCTGTTTGAGTAGTTTATCTGTCGACTAAGATTATGAGGATCACAGGGATTATTCTAAGACGTCACCTGGAGGTTACAATAGCTCTATGCACTAAGTAATAAACTGTCTATACGTCATCCCCCAGCGGTCTCCCCAATTTTCAATTTTCATATGATTTGTATGGCATACCGATTTCACCTGTTTGAGTAGTTTATATGTCGACTAAGATTATGAGGATCACAGGGATTATTCTAAGACGTCACCTGGAGGTAACAATAGCTCTATGCACTAAGTTATAAACTTACTGTATGTCATGCCCCAGTGGTCTCCCCAATTTTCAATTTTTCATATGATTTGTATGGCATGCCGATTTCACCTGTTTGAGTAGTTTATATGTCGACTAAGATTGTGCGGATCACTGGTATTATTCTAAGACGTGACCTGGAGGTTACAATACCTCTATGTACTTAGTAATAAACTGCTTATATGTCATGCCCCAGCGGTCTCCCCAATTTTCAATTTTCATATAATTATATGGCATTTCGATTTCACCTGTTTGAGTAGTTTATATGTCGACTAAGATTATGAGGACTACAGGGATTGTTATGAGAACCGCTGCGTTATTGGAACACTATTTACTATTTCAGTTTGAACAACGATGTTTGAATTGTATCTTATATTGTGTAGTGTAAGCCTTTTAGTTGCATGACATCATTGGCTTGCGCCATTTTTTTAGTATGATGTTGTACTGGTATAAGTGGTATTACATTTTAATCACCTGTACATTACGAAGACATGACATAAAATCAGCATATTTATCAATACATGGGGCTATTATATTCACTTGATTATCAATGTATTAGAATAATAATAGTCTAAATATAAATGACTCAAACAGAATCTATATACGCCACACAAATTAAATAAAAAATCGAAAATTGAGAAGACCGCTGGGGCGTGCAATCTAGGCAGTTTATTACTTAGTACATATATATTGTGACCTCACGGTGGTGTCTTAGAATAATCCCTGTGATCCTCATAATCATAGTCGACATATAAACTACTCAAACAGGATGAATCTGTCTTCCTTTCAGACTAAATAAAAAAAATGAAAATTGGGGAAACCGCTGGGGCATGACGTATAAGCAGTTTATTACTTAGGGCATAGAGCTATTGTAACATCCAGGTGACGTCTTAGAATAATCCCTGTGATACTCATAATCTTAGTCGACATATAAACTACACAAACAGGTGGAATCGGTATGCCATACAAATTATATGAAAATTTAAAATTTGGGAGACCGCTGGGGCATGACATACAGGCAGTTTACTACTTAGTGCATAGAACTATTGTAACCTTTAGGTGACGTCTTAGAATAATCCCTGTGATCCTCATAATCTTAGTCGACATATAAACTACTCAAACAGGTGGAATCGGTCTGCCTTCCAGACTAAATAAAAAATTGAAAATTGGGGAGACCACTGGGGCATGACATACAGGCAGTTTATTACTTAGTGCATAGAGCTATTGTAACATCCAGGTGACGTCTTAGAATAATCCCTGTGATACTCATAATCTTAGTCGACATATAAACTACTCAAACAGGTGGAATCGGCCTGCCTTCTAGACTAAATGAAAAATTTAAAATTGGGGAGACCGCTGGGGCATGACATATAGTCAGTTTATTACTTAGTGCATAGAGCTATTGTAACATCCAGGTGACGTCTTAGAATAATCCCTGTGATACTCATAATCTTAGTCGACATATAAACTACTCAAACAGGTGGAATCGGCCTGCCTTCTAGACTAAATGAAAAATTTAAAATTGGGGAGACCGCTGGGGCATGACATATAGTCAGTTTATTACTTAGGGCATAGAGCTATTGTAACATCCAGGTGACGTCTTAGAATAATCCCTGTGATCCTCATAATCTTAGTCGACAGATAAGCTACTCAAACAGGTGAAATCGGTATGCCATACAAATCATATGAAAATTGGAAATTGGGGAGACCGCTGAGGCATGACATATAGGCAGTTTACTACTTAGTGCATAGAGCTTATGTTACCTCTAGGTGACGTCTTAGAATAATCCCTGTGATACTCATAATCTTAGTCGACATATAAACTACTCAAACAGGTGGAATCGGTCTGCCTTCCAGACTAAATAAAAAATTGAAAATTGGGGAGACCACTGGGGCATGACATACAGGCAGTTTATTACTTAGTGCATAGAGCTATTGTAACATCCAGGTGACGTCTTAGAATAATCCCTGTGATACTCATAATCTTAGTCGACATATAAACTACTCAAACAGGTGGAATCGGTCTGCCTTCCAGACTAAATAAAAAATTGAAAATTGGGGAGACCACTGGGGCATGACATACAGGCAGTTTATTACTTAGTGCATAGAGCTATTGTAACATCCAGGTGACGTCTTAGAATAATCCCTGTGATACTCATAATCTTAGTCGACATATAAACTACTCAAACAGGTGGAATCGGCCTGCCTTCTAGACTAAATGAAAAATTTAAAATTGGGGAGACCGCTGGGGCATGACATATAGTCAGTTTATTACTTAGTGCATAGAGCTATTGTAACATCCAGGTGACGTCTTAGAATAATCCCTGTGATACTCATAATCTTAGTCGACATATAAACTACTCAAACAGGTGGAATCGGCCTGCCTTCTAGACTAAATGAAAAATTTAAAATTGGGGAGACCGCTGGGGCATGACATATAGTCAGTTTATTACTTAGGGCATAGAGCTATTGTAACATCCAGGTGACGTCTTAGAATAATCCCTGTGATCCTCATAATCTTAGTCGACAGATAAGCTACTCAAACAGGTGAAATCGGTATGCCATACAAATCATATGAAAATTGGAAATTGGGGAGACCGCTGAGGCATGACATATAGGCAGTTTACTACTTAGTGCATAGAGCTTATGTTACCTCTAGGTGACGTCTTAGAATAATCCCTGTGATCCTCATAATCTTAGTCGACATATAAACTACTCAAACAGGTGGAATCGGTCTGCCTTCCAGACTAAATAAAAAATTGAAAATTGGGGAGACCACTGGGGCATGACATACAGGCAGTTTATTACTTAGTGCATAGAGCTATTGTAACATCCAGGTGACGTCTTAGAATAATCCCTGTGATACTCATAATCTTAGTCGACATATAAACTACTCAAACAGGTGGAATCGGTCTGCCTTCCAGACTAAATAAAAAATTGAAAATTGGGGAGACCACTGGGGCATGACATACAGGCAGTTTATTACTTAGTGCATAGAGCTATTGTAACATCCAGGTGACGTCTTAGAATAATCCCTGTGATACTCATAATCTTAGTCGACATATAAACTACTCAAACAGGTGGAATCGGCCTGCCTTCTAGACTAAATGAAAAATTTAAAATTGGGGAGACCGCTGGGGCATGACATATAGTCAGTTTATTACTTAGTGCATAGAGCTATTGTAACATCCAGGTGACGTCTTAGAATAATCCCTGTGATACTCATAATCTTAGTCGACATATAAACTACTCAAACAGGTGGAATCGGCCTGCCTTCTAGACTAAATGAAAAATTTAAAATTGGGGAGACCGCTGGGGCATGACATATAGTCAGTTTATTACTTAGGGCATAGAGCTATTGTAACATCCAGGTGACGTCTTAGAATAATCCCTGTGATCCTCATAATCTTAGTCGACAGATAAGCTACTCAAACAGGTGAAATCGGTATGCCATACAAATCATATGAAAATTGGAAATTGGGGAGACCGCTGAGGCATGACATATAGGCAGTTTACTACTTAGTGCATAGAGCTTATGTTACCTCTAGGTGACGTCTTAGAATAATCCCTGTGATACTCATAATCTTAGTCGACATATAAACTACTCAAACAGGTGGAATCGGTCTGCCTTCCAGACTAAATAAAAAATTGAAAATTGGGGAGACCACTGGGGCATGACATACAGGCAGTTTATTACTTAGTGCATAGAGCTATTGTAACATCCAGGTGACGTCTTAGAATAATCCCTGTGATACTCATAATCTTAGTCGACATATAAACTACTCAAACAGGTGGAATCGGTCTGCCTTCCAGACTAAATAAAAAATTGAAAATTGGGGAGACCACTGGGGCATGACATACAGGCAGTTTATTACTTAGTGCATAGAGCTATTGTAACATCCAGGTGACGTCTTAGAATAATCCCTGTGATACTCATAATCTTAGTCGACATATAAACTACTCAAACAGGTGGAATCGGTCTGCCTTCCAGACTAAATAAAAAATTGAAAATTGGGGAGACCACTGGGGCATGACATACAGGCAGTTTATTACTTAGTGCATAGAGCTATTGTAACATCCAGGTGACGTCTTAGAATAATCCCTGTGATACTCATAATCTTAGTCGACATATAAACTACTCAAACAGGTGGAATCGGCCTGCCTTCTAGACTAAATGAAAAATTTAAAATTGGGGAGACCGCTGGGGCATGACATATAGTCAGTTTATTACTTAGTGCATAGAGCTATTGTAACATCCAGGTGACGTCTTAGAATAATCCCTGTGATACTCATAATCTTAGTCGACATATAAACTACTCAAACAGGTGGAATCGGCCTGCCTTCTAGACTAAATGAAAAATTTAAAATTGGGGAGACCGCTGGGGCATGACATATAGTCAGTTTATTACTTAGGGCATAGAGCTATTGTAACATCCAGGTGACGTCTTAGAATAATCCCTGTGATCCTCATAATCTTAGTCGACAGATAAGCTACTCAAACAGGTGAAATCGGTATGCCATACAAATCATATGAAAATTGGAAATTGGGGAGACCGCTGAGGCATGACATATAGGCAGTTTACTACTTAGTGCATAGAGCTTATGTTACCTCTAGGTGACGTCTTAGAATAATCCCTGTGATACTCATAATCTTAGTCGACATATAAACTACTCAAACAGGTGGAATCGGTCTGCCTTCCAGACTAAATAAAAAATTGAAAATTGGGGAGACCACTGGGGCATGACATACAGGCAGTTTATTACTTAGTGCATAGAGCTATTGTAACATCCAGGTGACGTCTTAGAATAATCCCTGTGATACTCATAATCTTAGTCGACATATAAACTACTCAAACAGGTGAAATCGGTATGCCATACAAATCATATGAAAATTGGAAATTGGGGAGACCGCTGAGGCATGACATATAGGCAGTTTACTACTTAGTGCATAGAGCTTATGTTACCTCTAGGTGACGTCTTAGAATAATCCCTGTGATACTCATAATCTTAGTCGACATATAAACTACTCAAACAGGTGGAATCGGTCTGCCTTCCAGACTAAATAAAAAATTGAAAATTGGGGAGACCACTGGGGCATGACATACAGGCAGTTTATTACTTAGTGCATAGAGCTATTGTAACATCCAGGTGACGTCTTAGAATAATCCCTGTGATACTCATAATCTTAGTCGACATATAAACTACTCAAACAGGTGGAATCGGCCTGCCTTCTAGACTAAATGAAAAATTTAAAATTGGGGAGACCGCTGGGGCATGACATATAGTCAGTTTATTACTTAGGGCATAGAGCTATTGTAACATCCAGGTGACGTCTTAGAATAATCCCTGTGATACTCATAATCTTAGTCGACATATAAACTACTCAAACAGGTGGAATCGGCCTGCCTTCTAGATTAAATAAATAATTGAAAATTGTGGAGACCGCTGGGACATGATAAATAGGCAGTTTATTACTTAGTATATAGAGCTATTGTAGCCTTCAGGTGATGTCCTAGAATAATCCCTGTGATCCTCATAATCTTAGTTGACACATAAACTACTCAAACAGATGAAATCGGTATGCCACACAAATTTAGTAAAGAATTGAAAATTGAGAAGACTGCTGAGTCATGCATAGAAGAATACATGCCATTACAAGGAATATCTCATTGTAATAAATTTTGTCTTACTACGATTTTTTACTAGTTTTTTATTTTGTTTTATATAAAATTCATATTTGAAAAATATGGGAAACGGATAATTGTGTAGAAAGGGATAGCTCTTTTCTCTTCATATCTCTATCTGATTTTATATATCTGTCTCATTAAAAAATATGTTTTTACTGTGTTTCACTAATACACAAAAGAAGTTTAATAATCCAATTGGAATCGTATACGTATACTTGTTAATTTTTTGTTAAAAACTTCACGCCCGTTATTTTTGTAGATTAGTGGTAGATAATTAGAAAATGCTTATAGTATTTGGCTTGATTATGTCGGCCTAAGAAGGATATCACTGCGGACATTAACATAACTAGACAAAACTCTTATAATTTATATGTATCTCAAATGAAATAAAAGTTCTCCGACGAAGGTTTTATACTAACTAATAGGAAGATTGTAATTTATAAAGCTCAACTTCAAAATATCATTGTTCGTTTCACATTTTTCGCTGATTATATCTAAATAATTAGAAATTAGTTAGATCATCATTCTATTGTTAGTAATATTTTTCTGGTTAGAGAGAATATATAATTGGTCGATTTCCATGGGCTCGTCTTGATAGTAAATTGCAAACTATATTTATTTATGATAAATAAAAATCTTTAGATACGTTTTCTTTTCCTTATACTCATCTTAATGGGTCACTCATTCCGTTTTTAATTTCTGTTAGTAATTTGGGGATAGTTTTTAACAAAACTTCGCCTTATTCGCCTAAAGATTCGGAATTTTATAAAATAATAAGTCGACAAACAATGTCACTAATCAATGTAAGTATGCCAGTCAAGAGGATATAGGAAAAGCAGGACAATACCACTCGAACGTTTGACTTTGACTATATAGGTGGAGTCACTTTCTAGTTGAAATAGTCACCTTCACATAGACTTAAAAGAGCATACCACTAACTTTATTCCTTTTTTGTATACCAGTCATTTATTGCAACATACAGAATACGTATTTTCGACTTTCATAGGCAACAAAATTTGATGTTCAGGTCATTTATGAATTAGGCAATATGGACGTATTACGATGAAATAATTATTCAGACTATTATATATTGAATAATAACATATTTATTTAATTAAAATATAAATTATTTCTAAAAATACTTCAAAAACTTAACTAATTTATAATAAATAATGAATTACAAAGTATTAAGAAATATTAACCTGTGAGCCATGCGATACATTTTCTGATGAATCCTGTGCAACATGAACATTTTTGTTGAAACCCGGCCATTTTTTTGTTGAAACTCGGCATGTTTCTATTATACATATAAATAGCACTTTCTGCTGGAATGTATGTTGTAACAATCAATTGTAACTCAAGTCAAATTGGCAATTTTGACGGTTTTGTTAGTCCTAATCTTCACCTGAAACATATATGTTTCAGGTTAATATTACTATTCTAAAAAGATATTTAATGCTTGCACTCGTTTTATTTTCAGAATTAGGAGATTTGACCATATTTCACTCTAATATATGGTTAATTCTTGGTTGTAGTGTAACTAGTTTTTATGAGTCTCGGGTTTGCACTTTTATTACTATACCCACCCATAACTAAAGAACCAAATTATCTATTCAAAAAGTTATTATTTAGCAGGCATTACGCCAATCTTCGATTAAATTCCTGATTGTTTGTAGGCATTTCTCAGTATTAGGAGTTTGAGATATGCCGAGACTTTTAAATCCCAAATTTCTTGAATAGTGTGCTAGAATGACAATATAGGTAGTTAAAACTAAATTGTAAGTATTTTTGTTTTAATATTATCTGCTCCGTTTTGCTAATTCCATTGTGAATGAGCATGTATTCAAAATTGGAAGTGTGTGCATGGTGTTGATTTTTTCACTTAACAATTTAAGAGGGTTTTATGCCTAATGGAAGTAATAATTTTCACATGTTCCTTCCATATGTGCTTGAATGATGAGCGACACAGTGGTTAAAACTGCGGATTTCGAGCCCGGTTCTAATCCGGGAATCCCGTTGGAGGCAGAATCCCGATATGGGCACGATAAAAGAGATTTTTCACCATTTGATAACGATCGGTTGTTCGAGTGCAAAATTCGTGGGCCATCTCATCAACTATGTCAGTACTATAGGCCGGCATGGATCTATTCTCCATTTTATATCATCAGAATCGACTTGTTTCGAAACTAAATATAACATTTTTATAATAAAAGCTTCATCAAGAAGAAATTGATGAAGCTTTTAGAATAGAAAAATTGTATGTAGTTTCGAAACAAGGTGATTTTCACGATACAAACAAATATTGAGGAAAGTATTAGAGTTACTTAAAGCGTTAGAAATATATTTTGTAACGGTTACACATAACAGAACCTAATTATAAAATGTTATAGGTCGGAAAGCATATATACATGTCTTATCATATATACATGTCTTATGGACATATATAAGCATATATACATGTCTTATGGACATCATGGTTCGCCTACCCATTGCTCTTGGTTTATGGTTGAGCTAAAATTGATTTTAGTTAGAAGACTATACGTAAGCCATAAACAATCAACATAATAAGAACAACTTATTTAATCAGACAAACTTTGGGACACCTATAAATAATAATGTTAATATAATTAAGAATTTGTTGAGTTCCAGGATGTGTATGATGAGTCCATTGAATACATTAGAAATACTGATCTAGTATATAGAGAGTTGTCATTTAATTATAAGATTTTCATTTTCTTCTTCGCTAACTTTGTTAAAAGTTTTATCCGCTAAAAGTTTTATTTTAAAACGGCACTATTGGTATTTAAATTTCACTCATCCATGACAATGCACGACCAAAATTGGTAGATCCAATAAATTGTGATGTAATTCGATCAATGAACGATCATATCGATGCAAATATATCAGAGAGGATAACATCTTTTAGGCCTGACTACTCTGTTATATTGATATTCTGGATTAGTAAGTTGCAATTTGAAATAAATTTAAAAAACCGTGCAAAGGAGGAGATACCATAGTTAAACACTTCAACTTGGGTGATTAAACCCATTAAACCCATTCGTAGACTTATAATTACTTTCAAACAAAAAAAAAACGTGGTGGCCTGATTAAATGGCTAATTTTTTATGATTAAGATTTTTGGGGTCAAAAAACCATTAGCACAGGAGATTCTACTCAGTTAAATTATGTCAAATCATATAACGAATATATGCTAATAGTTATTCCTAAATATTTTGTATTATTCACATTTATTTATTTATAACATTATATGACATTAAAATGTCGAAATATATAGTTCCAAAATTATAGTGTACGTGCAGATAAAAGCATATGTATATGACAAATGTAAGAATTATCGCAAATTTTGAACTTATATAAATGTATGTGAATCGAATAAAGAAAATTTTGTGCACCGGAATATCATACCAATATGTTGGCTTCCGAAAGTTTTGTTTATCATACTTTTATATTTAACGTCTTATTTCCGCTTTTTCTATTTATCAAATCTTATAAATCACTCAACAATACATATATACATGGAAGTTTATCTCTGTATACGAGTATGTATATACAATCGACCATATGCAATATTATGTTAGCGCCTCTATCGTACACACATTCACCACATACAGGTATAAATTATATAAACAACTTAAAATAAAAATTCCTCCACAATTTAAAATTCTTCTAAGAAATTCGAAGTAAAATTTAAGAAAAGAAGAAAATCTAATTTAAAAATAAAATAAAAAATCGAATTTATTTTTAGAAAAGCAAACAAATAAAACAAAAAAATGTATGAAAGAGAAAATTCAGAAAATACAAGAAAAATTGTAAAATAGTTTTTCATGAATGATAAATATTTAACCCATTAACGTTCAACCGCACATGATATCGATGACGTATAGAATATATTTTGCATCATTCCAAATCGAAATAAAGCTTTATTCCGCCACTGACTCAAATGATTTTAAAATTTGTAGTTACTTTATGTATACAGTAATTAAACATATATGTGGAGTTTGAATGATCGATTTTGAATTAAGTTCATCTTAAAGACAAATGATACAATTAAAACGAGTAATAAGTTTAGTAAAACGCGATGTTTATTTATTTAGTTATGATTCAACAAACTACTTGTACAATAATACTATGCTATTTACTATATACACAGGGTGATAATATATTTTGTGTGCTATATCAGGTTACATTTAATGTAAAAAAATAAATTACACCAAACCTGTGATTTTTATCCAAGTGTTTTTGTCATGCGATTCTTTGTTTTTCATTTGTCAGTTAGCAATTTGACAAACATTGTTTTAGATCACCATGTTATTAAAATATACTATAATTATGCATTTATTGGTCAATGAACTAGAAAAAATTGTAGAAGGTTATTTTCTCGAAATAAAGGAAAATAAGAGTACATATATTGATAACACTCTATTATGTATATGTATATACGGTTCGAGTTGTTCGAAAGGTTGGATTACATATTCATTATAGTTATTGTACAATAATACTATTTTACTGTACGCTTATTTAAATAAATTTAATTAAATTTGACAACAACAAATTGTGCATATATGTACGTTTCTACATAGTCTATGTATACATAGACTTTGTTTGGTTTGATAACGAATTGAAAATGGTTTCGATAATATTTATTGTGTGTACATACTTATTTTATATAAATAAAATATATGTACTTTCTTAACTTTCCTTCCCGTGAATAATTAAACCTCCTTCGTGTAAACCATAAAGTTACGTGTAAACCAAAAGATATTTTTAGCCAAATTCTAATTAAATTACTTCTAATTTTTGTAGCTCAACTATTTATTTTTTTGCTTCTTTCGAGAATTTATAAAGAGTTGTATCATAAACTGGAACGAATTAAGAGTTGCAATTTTTTTGGTTAAATTTAGAAAAAATTTTGGTTTTACCCAGAGTAAATTGCTTAGTTTTTTTTTGTTATAAATTCGATGATGTAATGAGAAATTTTATACTATTATAGTGGGGATTTAATCTATAGCTTTAGATCTGTTCGGCCTTCCTTCCATGTTTTCATTATTGTTTAAAGTTTATTTGATGACTGATCAATTGAACGATGTTCCCATCCCATTATATTTTGGTCAATACATGTACATATATAGGCAAACTTTATATATATACAAACCAATCAGTATTTTTTATTTGAAATTCTTATTCCACATCTTTTGTGTATATGCTATATGGTATGTAGATATACGATGTTTACACAAAAAAATAAGTAAATTATTCAAAAACCTACTAAACGGCTCAATCTCATTCTTAAATATAAAAAGTCATCTGTTTTCATTTTCAACTTCTTATTATTATTATGTACCTACATACTATATAAGTTACATATACTTGAAAGTATACGAAGGTCAAAGAATAGCCGAAAAAAATCCATATATGTATTTATAAGGAATCTGTATTTATTTAGTGTTATATTTAGATACAAGCTGCCGTAAGTTTTTTCTTAATCAATTATATACAGGATCTTCGTGCTTTTGAAAGTAATCAAACGTCACTTTTGTATTAATTAATATTGAGATTTTGACTGAATAGTATATATCTAATTGTAACTTTCCAACAAATCGTCAATACATAAGTACGATGATGTAAATAGAACGCTTACATGGTAAAAGTTACTCAATGTTCATATTACGCATCCATTAATATTTTGTAAATATAAGCACAAACCCTGGTTTGTCCTATTGTTAATTGACGTGATATATATATATATATATATATATATATATATATATATATATATATATATATATATATATATATATATATATATATATATATATATATATATATATATATATATATATATATATATATATGCTCCAAATAATTGTTCGGTGAACAATTAGCTAAACTACTATAGGCGATTAAGCTAGAGCACCCATTGTAACTGTCCAGTTATTTGGATAATGATGGAGTGTTTAATGTAAGAGATGTGATGTTTACTTTAATTTGTACAACTTCTTTTTTCAAGCCTTTTTCTACCTATATCTTGTTGAACAGTTCCACGAAATGTCTATAAACATATTATGTATAAATTTTGAAATGTTTCATAACCTGGTAGGCTGGTGCTCGTCTAACTTGATTTTTTTTCCATGTATCTAACTCATCACTATATAAATCTATTCTTAATTGGACTATATAACACCCTGCATAAACATATTGTATTTATGTATATATGTTTGCATTCATAAAATCATAATATTTATGTTTTACTTATGCAAAACAAAACCAAGAGCAAATATGAAATTATGTGCGGTAATATTTACAAAGAATATTTATGCATATAATATATCGCTAATTAAATATGTACCTTTACATATTCCGCGTATAATTGGCAATGAATGCATAACAGCGATGGTCTCTTGTTTTATATGCTACACATCAAAATGTTTATTGTACAAAATGTTCTTTAAAACGGAAATCAGTTAAATTCAATTCCTAAGGCTTGGTTAAATCATAAAATGTGTATGTGTATATGCTTAAACATTTAGACCTAAGGACATATATATTTTATGTATAGAAAGCTTTGTTTGTTCAAATTATAACTATATAACTGTTGAAAGTATAATTTTAGAAAGTTATTGAATCCTATATAACAGTGTGAACTCACCGTTACACTATATAGTAGAGAGTCGAAAGCATGATTGGTTATCAAAGGAGTTAAGGATCTTGTTAATATCAAGCCGGATTATAGATGTTTTCAAAGCTTAGAAGTTTACGTCATTACAAAAAGTGTGCAGTGTTATCTATATCAGTTTATCTTCACCAGTTGTCCCTTACAAGAATATAATTTTTCCACACGTAAAGCCTTTTTATTTTGTGAGAGAATCCTGCGTTGCTTCGTACTATGTGACTACCTATTTTTACTAACACTTTCTATTTAGTAATGTAAAACACTGGGTTTATTGAAGTGATCACATAAAAAACATTTTTTAAATATAAAACCTCTTTGTCCCATGACGGTATACGCTGACACTAAAACACTGTGTCCGGTTCAGTTTTCTCACTTTCGGCATAGCTATACTTCAAATAGGCTTGAGTTTAAGAAAATGTTTGTTGAATATGGATTTTGAGTTGAATCCTTCTTATTCGACGAACTTTGAATATTAATTTTGAGCATCTCGATAGTGCAATCTGAAAAAAAATTGGTCCTTCCAGTCTTCTTTGATATGTTCTTTCGATCTATACTTTAGAAGTATATGTTTACTTTAAAGTTTCAACAACAAGGACCGAATAACCTTATTATGTTTTAATAATTAATATCTACTGTATGTCGATTACAGTGAATAGGTTGTTTATCTGTTAAATGGATTTAGTGAAATTATAATTGTATGTTGGTGGAAGTGTTATCTGAATGATGTTCGAAGATTCAGTAGTTTCCTGTTCCGTTTAATATTAAAAAACAAATAAATTTTTCACTTCACGATTGGAATGTCATATTCTTGAAGAACAACAACGAATTTTAAAGCTTTCCAATAAGTATTGAGTGTTTACAACTTTAATTCTTTGATTAATAAGTTCATATAGAATTCACACAATATATGATGGATTTTTTTCCAAGCTGTATCTTGGCGACCTTAAACATGGTATTCTTTTTGTTGAATGATTTGGGTCAAAGCTTCGACACCACTTGGAAATAGACCATATGAAGTGGTCCATATGCGCAATAGGTGCAATAGGTGCAATAGGTCCATATGCAATTTGGCTTTCATTGAATATTCGTAGTATATTTTGTTTATGCCGAAAACATTAGAGAATCACATAGCGAATTTTTGTTTGCGTTGGTTGTGGAATTTCACCTAAACTTTTTTGCATTTTCCCGTCTTAGAATCGATCGTTCAGAATTTTTGAAGAACTCTCATAAAACAATATCAATTGGTATTAAATATATAAGAATAGCCTACTAAGTGAACTTTTGTTACTCTCCTCATATAAATCAATTAAGTTTTTGTGTATAAATTTTTTGTATAAGAACTCAATAAAAATAGTCATATCGCCCATCAGCTGCTTGCATCCATTTCAAAATTTTGCACGCTCAACTGTTGCACGATGTAAGTGTACTGCTTTTTACAAGTAAAAAACGTGTAATTGACATAAAGTTATGTTTACATTTTATTTGTAAAACATGATTTTATAAAAAAAACTGACGCGCCATCTCTTATCAAATCTAATTGTAACTAAAGCACCATCTGTTAAACAGTTTTCTTACTATTTTATGAATAGAATTCGAAAAATAAACTGTGTACAATTTTTTCTACTATAGTACATATATATATATATACTAAATGTAAAAATGTCACAATAAATTTTGTATTAAATTAAAATTATTGACAGGTTAATTTCATTAATAATCACCGTAAACAGTGAAGGTAAAAAACTTATTTTGCAACTTATAACGTGGATCTGAAAACTAACAAATTTTCCAAATACTTATTTATCTATGTTAATTATTAATGACCAAACCGTACGTTGGTAGATTTTTGACATTTTAAAATAGATGGCACTGCGAATCGTGTTGCCTTCGTTTTGTACATGTAATTTACATTTTATGTAATTTACGCTGTTTTTATATAATTTAAATAAAAAATGTAAGAAACGTTTTTTACATGTAAAATCCCAACTATCTAGTAGACATCAATTAGGGTTCCAAAGTATGGAACAATAGAGCATATGATTATGAATATCATAAAATACTCCTTTTGGGCGAAATGAGATCTTTCCGTCTAGCACAAAAATTTAGGAAAGTTTGGGATAACGGATTATTATATAAAATCAAATAAGTACTACCAAAGAATTTTCACTCAGAATAAGTCAGAATATCGTAGTAGTCAGCTTTTACAATATAGATATATGTATAGGCAAAACAACACACATACAATCAAACAAGTATATTTTTATATCAATATGTACGACAATACCCAAAATATACGATGAGAATTATCATCGTAAATTAATGGTGTTGAAGTGGATTTTCCTGTTAGCAAAGTACATAAAATAAAAATAAAAATATTTTTTTTTGTTGGAAAATAGAACACATCAAAAAGAAAAATAAAGCATATATACATAGTAAAATTTGGTGATTAGGAGGTGTAGAGGGGGTGGATGGGCGATAAAGACTTTTTATATTATATATATAGATAATAAATTTGTAAAATTTTTAAGTATATTTTATGACTTCATATGATAGGCAACTTGATAGGAGAGATAAAAAAATAAAACTTTTCATATCTGTAACTAAAACCTATTAAAATTAATTTTAATGAGTTCCTGCGTCAAAACAATTTTCTACTATAGAGAACACCCATAAACCTATAACTATGTACATTTAGCAAAAATTCATGAACTCTTTTATGCGTTATATATAAAATATAAATAATTTGAATTTAAGATTAAATTCCCATCTCTATATGTACAATATTTATGTACATAGTAGGCTCATGCCAAAACGATAAGTATATATTGTTGTGATATGTGTTATGGTGGTTGGTTGGTTTTGTATATATATTCGTATGTGTGTTCTCCTTTAAAAGGGAATAAAATGAAAATGTTTATGACATTTTGAGCTAATCTAATAATTTCTTAGATTTTATTATTAGAAAAAATTTTCCAAAAAAAAATTTATTTTTAGCTTAAACGGGAGAAAAACTGCCAAGGTTATCTGTAAGATAAATTCAAATGAAAATCTCATTAGCAAAGTAATATTATCGCACTGTGAGTAAGACATTGATTATGTACACGTATATAATTATCACCATACACTTTGACAGACATTAGGTTAAAAACACGTCGTATATACACACAATAATTAGAAATAAATTACAAATGTTTACCTAACAAAAGAAATGTAAATATAATGTTTAAGTATATAAACGAGATAATCGCAAAACTATTGTTTCCTTAAGATGCCTACATATAGTTTATACTAATTTTTATATAATACGATAATATACCGGTATATATATATAAGAAGAAGAAATATATAGGAACAATGAACAATGTTTGTTCGATGATTTCGCTCGCGCGTTCTTGAAGGTTACTACTCGTATATACAAAACAACTAAGCTATTTACATTTTAAGTGTAAATACATTTTTTTTAAACGAAGTAGTACATACTTGTTTGTTGTATTACGATCGAATGTGGGATTCGAAAAGATATCATACATATTTAGCAGTATAGAATATCAAATATCGTAGAGTGCATTTGTACAAGTAATCAATTATTTGATATAAAATTGGTATGTTTTGACTTTGGGCTTAGCTGCGATTACAAATGACATTATGACATGCTATTTAGTATACTATAAAGATAAGTAATAATAAAGAAAATATTTTGTGTAGAAGCTTGTATGTTTTTTTTTTTTATTGTAGATTGGTTAATTTAGACGGTGATTCATGAAAGACTATTAATTTCGGAACGAGTTATCTAGACATTATATAACGTATTTTTAAACCATTATGACCTAAAAAAGACAGTGTTCATTACCGAGAACCTTATTATTTTGTATATAGTTGGACTCAAATTTTTACCGATGACAAACTTTTATTCATATAAAGCACACACTCACATATCCGACGAGGATCAAAATTAAACGACCAGAGTTGAGTCAAAATTTCACACAGTAAATTGTTAAGATTAGCGATTGCCACTGGTGGAGGTTATGGCACTTGTCACCAATTCACTACTTAAACACTTCACTGGTTAAAATCAAACCTGTCCGATACGGTGATTTAGCATTGATGTTATACAAATCAGTGCGATGCAGTATAGTTCGAGATGTTTCCATGCGTCACTGTTTTTATATTTTCAACTGGGTTTTATTCATACGCTGTATTCTTCTAATGTTGATTCGCTCGTTGCATGTCTTATCTCTTTCTTCATCTGCGTATCACTTATCCAGCTGAAATCGAATATTACTATCACTTAAGCTGTTGAAGAAATAATAACTGTCGCTCTCAGAAACAAACATAAAAATTATGCATTGTCCTCGGTTGAAATCGAACCAACTTTTATTTTGACTGCTACTACCTCGGTTCTGACTATAAATAATTAAGCACTCATATGTATTATTTCTACATATATAGTGTTATTTTGCAATCTGCAGACTATTCTTGTAACTCAAAAGGTTTAAGTCTTCTTAGTTTTTCTGTGGTACCCTCTTGATGAACTAGTTCTACAGCTTCATTTAGCGTGATGATGGAATCTCTCCTGATGTTTTTGAGCACACTTCTTTGTCCTCTGTGACTGTGTCGATTCCGAGATCTATATTACGAGTGTACCAAAGGGCGTTAACTATTCCTCTGAGAACTTTATTTTGAAATCGTTAAACTATCTGTTGATTGGGGATTTTGGTCCATCCCATAATTAAATATTTATTGTACAGATCTACTTGAGCACTTGTTTATAAAGTATAAGTTTATTATGAATGGATAACTGAGAGTTTACAGCTGTGCATGTGGGACAGGAATATTATTGAGAGCCACAGGTAGTGGCTTTTTTTAGATCGATTCATCACTTTAATTCTCCACTGAGCTATAGCCAATCTTGTATATTATTTATGGCTATTTGTAGATTGAATGTTGCTCCACCGATTGTGTCACTAACAACTAGAATTGCTGTGTCATCTGCAAACGTGGAAATATTTGTATTATTCGTCTGTCGTAAAACGTTTGTAAACAGTACAAAAAAGGTCCTAAGACACTTCCCTGCTGCACTCCTGCCTTAGCTTCCTTTATGCTGAAGTATTTTCTTTGCAAGTACGACTTTAACAGTTGGCAACACTCAACTGGCAGTGTTTTCTATAATTTATTTAACCAACCATCTAGCACAGACTTTGTCTGCGCTATATCCAGAAATTTGGCCTAACAAATCTTGTTTTGTTCTAAGGATCGGTCTATTAAATTACCAGTTTTACATGATCACATTTGTTTATTAACCCCTCTTACGCATACTGCTCAATATAGGTATATTACGGGTCTGAGCAGTAAAACACAATCGGGTTTCAAGTATTTTTGAGCAGGCCAGGTGCTTTTATTTTGTTAATTAAATGTATTCTTCCGCGAGTTAATATATATTATGAAGCTGGTTGGCAAAACTAGTAGACTCGATGTTTGTCAATATACTTGAATTACTTTCTGTATTCATCACTCGATGCGATTAGAATCGATAGTATACAGTCAAGATAACAGGGGTTCTTTCAAACATTTCTTTATTTCTTGTTTCGATGGTCTGAGTCCTATAGAGAAATTTTGGAAAGAAAATATTTTTACACAGACTATGTTATCGGGTGGTTTATTCGAAAATAATATTGAAAATTATTAATTGGGGTAGCTGGGATATTAACTCATAATCGCTGTAGGCTGAGATAATGTATTCTCATAAGAAGGTAATTGATACTGAAATACAGAGTAAATGGTGTGAAATACATGCCTTTCTACGGCCATCGTAATGTACATCGAATTGTTTAAAAGGCTAACCCAATATCGCTTCAAATATGTGGACGAAAAGAAAGCTTTTACCTGCACCTTCGGCAATTAAAAATCCTTAATCTTCACTACAAATATCCGGGTAAATAAATGTAAATTGTGTGTGTTTTGTACGGGATTTTTTTTAACAAAGTTAAAACAAGGTTTACGCAATATACCACATACCTTCGAAACCGGCGAAATATCGTATTAAAATTTGGTGGACTTGTGAGTCTGATACGGCGTTCCCATTGGATATTTACTGGTAAAATTGGAAACATCAGAGAGAAAAATCAAGATGCGCGTGTCATCAAAAATTTAGTGCCACATACAAAAATACAGGAAGGAATGTAAATATGACGATTTTTACGTCTCTTTCTCTAGCCATAAATTTGCTCAGATTCTTTTAATGGTCGGTAAAAGTTTGCGTTTGGGGAAAAAGTTTTTTTATGCTCATACGAACCGAAAACCAAAAGGTCTGTTGTGTTACAATCTACACAACATAATGATCCTGGCGTTTCCAGATCAAAATGTAAACCGCAGACATAATTTTGTATTATAACTCAACTTAAGGTACAGTGAGTCCAATAAACAAAATGCTTTCCCAATATAATTACAAAACGAAAAATCAACCGCTGGCCACTGACAATGCTGAATTTGCTGGATTTGCAACCAACATAATATTCACCACAAGCACAATCCGTAAAGCACAATGTTAGAAATGGTCGTTGTAGACAGTTTCTGGAAGAATTAGAGGAAAAAAATTTGTATGTCTTTTATAAACAAAACGAATTCAAAATGACTCAAAGCCTTTGAATTAGGCTCTGAATTATTTTGCAACCGTGCGTACAATGCAGTGTTTCATTCGTTCCGAATGATTTAATGGGGATGCGACATACACAGAAAGGTGCATACTATATGTGTTATATGACAACAAAGAGGCCTACAAGAAAATTTTGTGTCCAGTGCTTGAAATCTATTTGCGAAATACACAGTCTTACGTAAACCAAATGCCAATAATGCCATCTTAACAGTTAGATTTTAATTTGTTATATATAAATATTTTTTTATAATTTTCAATAGTTATTTGGAGGCTACAGATAACAATTAAGTAAGGCGACTTATGAGAAGTTTCAAACAAAATGTATAAGGAACAATGAATTATATACCCAGCTAGTTTTCGTAACAGCTTAATTTTTATAAATTTCATGCAAATTGAGTCACTGAGCTGAAACTAAATTATAATTGGTTTAAAGGCCGGAGAGATTTAAAATCACGATATTTACCCGAGTGTATACCGACAAGGTGAAGGTTAAGTTTGATCTATTTTCGAAGTATCAAAATTTTAAGAAACACGATTTCTTTAATTATCGAAACTATTACCTCACTTAATTTGTTACCTGCATACAGTACTTGACTTATGGTAAGATTTGTCGTACAAGTTAAAAAACTTGTATTTCTGGATAATTGAAGGCTAAAATATACTATCCAAATCAATCCCCAGTTCTTATCCCCTATATATAACTATCTATATAGTTCTGTAATATAATCGAATACCAACAATATCTTGACTAATTCAAACACAATTTAATGTTTTAAAATTTAAAAACTTTATTTATTTTAATTTATTTTACTTTATATCAATTGTGTATTAATGGATTTTTAGTTGTAGTTTTTTGTACAAAAACTAAAAACTTGTTTATTTAAATTTACAATATTTGTTACTCTCGTTTCTCGTGTACGTACTCTATTGTTGGTATAAATAGAGTATATCATAGTAAGTATACATACATACATACATATATGTATAATAAGTTCAACATAAAATAGTTTATTTCTCAAAGTGAGTATATACATATGTATGTCTACAGTATGTAGTCTGCTTATAAACCTTGTCTAGAATGTTAATAATTGAGTATAGAATAGTTTTGTTTTCGATCGACTTTATATTACATAATACATTATGTGTGTATGTTGATTAATGCTGTCAAAATATTGTTGAGTCTAAACTAGGAAATTCTATATAGTTTTTGTGTGTATATACACTGTTAATATAAATTAAAGTTTAGTCGGTAAGTTCACCGCTTAATTAATAAATTGTTTAACGTGCGCCATTCTGTCTGTGCTATTTTGTGTGTACATTCAAGTATGAATTCATTGTGAATACAAATATACTCGTATATAAACGGAAATGATATTTGTTTCAATTTTAATTGATCTGTTAACGATAATTAAATAATTTACGGTGTACATGTAATGAGTCATGTGCTCATATAATTAAATTAATATTATATTTTATTTAATTAGATATAAAATCTTGATCATACAATTCCAAGTAAATATATATTTATTTTGAGTGATGGTTAGTTATTTACCGGGCTTTTATTCAAGTTTTGTGTTATAAGAGGTCTTCTGAAATATAGTAGCGTCCTGTCGATTTGTGAATTTTAATATGAAAATAACTTTTGAACTATTTTACTTAGATTTTGTTGAGTGCATAAACTATAAGAGGCCAAATTACGAGCTAGTTATTATCTAGACAAGTATTAACACTTGACTTAAAATAACAAATTTTTTACACTGCTGTAATATCTGTACACATCTTATTTGGAAGTGAAAGAATTTCCTATGGACACTTACCTAGATTTATTTAATCACGAGGTCAGAAATTTAATGTCAATTATCGTGCAAAATGTTAAACTAGATACGTCACGTTCTGCTTGATGATCTGTCTGTGGTCAAAATTGACGGAGTCAGATAGTTGAGACGGTGTCGGTCAGCAATGGCCTGTATAATAATTAATGATCGCTAATAAATCGCAATTTTACCCAATGCTTAAATTGTCCAGAGTCATTTTTTGGATTTGGTTTAAACATCTTGCCTCCAAATAACTCGGGTTCAAAATCAGAGGTACGGCATGGTAAACTGGTGCTCTGCGCAAGCTTTGATATAATAAAAAATTGTTAGTTAAGTCCCCGTGGCTTTGTAGAGTTAAATCGATTCAGCCTTTATATACGACTATTTTGCGACAAAAACTTTTCGAAGTTTGAACACGCGAGAAATATTTTTACGGGAAAAAGATAAAGTGATAGAACAACAGTTATTTTGTCGTGTAGGGTTCAAATTTGGTTTTAAAAGAACAAAAATCAGCTCACATCGAGGCATATCAACCGAACGGTCAAATAAAAGCTCCACGGGTTTTTGGTACATTTTTTAACAAAAATTTTCAAAATTGATATTGATTCAAGTACCTATTGCGCATTTTTATCTATTTGTCTTTTTTCGGAAAGCTTTCATAATTCAATCGGTGTAGAACTTATGTGTTTAATCGTCGAAAAATTAGCCAAGTGGTTTTCAGCGGCGCTTCGGTTTGCCAATTATTCACAATCCACCATATCTCTTATGTGAGGTCGGTAAATAATTTCCATCAAAGTTCCGTCAATTTCTTCTGAGTCATCAGAGATGTTGTGGCCGCGCATTGTCATGATGTAATATAACTCACTTTCTGTTGACAGGTTTGGTCGCTCTTTCTTGACTAAACCTGTTCCAATGGTCGACTTGTGCATATGCCAGGATCAAATTGATGGTTTCTCTACATTGCAGCAGCTCATAATGAGCATTTCGTAAAGTGAGCATGAGTACCGGTCTTGCTCCACCAAATGCAAAAATTTATCGACTAGTTACTGGTCATCCGAATTTCAGACTCCAGTATGGAATTGAGCAAACAACTCCTGTGTGCTTCGTTCACTTACAACATTCTCATCGTACACTATACAAATTTTTCGGTATGTTTTTGGTGTTTTCTTTTTTTTAGTAAAAAAGCATCGCAAAGCGTATATTTCTTCAGATATTTCACTCATTTTCAGATCAATATAACTTTTTACACAAGCATGGAATTATAAAACAAATGAAGCTGAAATTTCACCTCACACATGTATCTTTGAGACCATCGGGTGAGTGTTGCCATATATTTGTAGGCCAATCATGTGGCAACAACCGCGGAGGATTTTATATGACTTTTTATAGGGTTTTTTCGATGTTGTTTCTCTTTTGTGAAACCAGCAAATAATTGCTAGAACAGAAAATGGCTTAATTTATAGTTGAAATTGATATTACTGCATATTGAAAAAAACATCATGGTTTAAATGATACAACTTATCGAGAAAGTATCGATCACTTTGTAAGGCAAGAATTCGAAAACGTGTTGTAGGTATTTCTTCGTTAAGAAATAAATACAACCGGTATCTTATGTTCCAACATCCTACTTTACTGATGCCAAAACGAGAATATATAAGACTATATAGGATCGACTGGTCTCAATTTCTTAAGGAAAGTGGTTTATTACAATATAATATAAAGATGCTCAAGTTTATCATAGTTCTCAAACCAAATTGAATTTATTACTTCATTTGTTGCATCCAATTATGAATTGCTTTTGTTATTAATGACATAGATTTTATTTTAAAGTTTGAAATAATGATTTATTTCTTCCATAATTTAAATTATATTTTTGTATATTTACGTGTGTACCACTGTTGTTATTTAACATAACTTCTTTTTAAAAACTATCTAAAAAATATTTAAACTACACAAAACAAAAATTTATTATGTGCATTCTAATATGTAATTTACTATATAGATTCATATATTGGCTGTTGGTGTACATACCCCAGCTGCAACTATATCACGAAAATTACTTCTCGAATTTATAGAAACATAGCAAAATTTGGAAGGATTTTTGTGCTTTTTCGAAATTTATGACATGTCTAGAATTTAATTAATGTCAATAAACTAATTTTATTATATATCGTATAATAAGATAGTCTATAAATTATAAACGAACATACAACAGAATATTCGATTAAGAGTTTGATCGGCTTGAACAGATGTGTATGAAGCGGAAAACTATTTGTACGAATCAGACCTTTTTTGGTTTAATTATATATTTATTCAGCTGATTGGAAATTCCGTTGACACAACAATTCATTTTAATACGTAGGCCATTGGTTCTTATCAATTTTGGTTCGAGTTATAACTAGTTACTATATGTGCAAAACTATTGTTTTTCAGCATTTTAAGATAACATCATCAATTTGCGTCTGTATTTGCGGTTTGAAACCAATTCTGTAATGATATGACTACATTTTAAAGAGTTCGGTTAGCTGTGTTAACCCATTGCCGAATTTGAATGCATTTTTATTGCGACACGGGCACTATACACAAAGAAATTGGGAACGAATAAATCGAAATAATCGTATTTACATTTTGGTTTTTATCTTATCAAATAAACTAAACTATAATTTATGTGTTTACTTTCATTCAACTAAAATATTTTTTGGGTTTTATCATATACACATTTGAATAAATAAAATCTATTTTTGAAAACTAAAAAAAAAAACAACGTAATGTACTCGAATTTTATGCAAACTGTGTGTGTTGTTATCGACGAAAAAAAATGATTTTTTTTGTTGAAAGAATTAAATATAATTTTCGAGATACAAAAATGATTTTTGTGCATGCGGTAATAAATCAAACCCGAGTTAACCATACTTGACGTCAAACTATATAGTATAGATGGAGATATGTACATATATATACATAATCCAATTGTCTGGTTTATATTTTATATATGGTCATATAAATAGTATATATATGGACCAAAACTAATAACTAGAATTGAAATATTTATATACAGTATATATATATATATATATATATATATATATATATATATATATATATATATATATATATATATAGTATATATATATATATATATATATATATATATATATATATATATATATATATATATATATATATATATATATATAAAAGGGGTCGAGCCATGGGCTTCTCAAATGTAGATGCCTCTGAAGTAGGCAAAATGTACAACTTCAGTATCTAGGGTTGATCTCTAAACAAAATATATTACTTAAAATGGAGAATTTCACGCAATAAGAATTATAACTAGTAATTCTTTCAGTATATGTATTTTATCAAAGGCTGTTGATTGTATTTTGTATCTTTTTTGTATCAAAACCATCGTTTTTTGTATCAAAACCAACGATTCTCGCAAAAGGACGGACATCTATCCTATTCTGGAATTAAATTCTACCAGATATAACTATCTTGATAATGCAACGGATAAATCAAAAACCCTATCAAAAAGTGAGATTTAAGTGCAGAACCATACAAATCAGGGTATTTAACAGTCCTTTGAGAGAATGGTAATCTTGGGATTGGGTTTGTACAACACTTGTGGATCAGTATGTTTTGCAAAAAAAATAAAATATTTTTCAATATTATAAAATAAAAATAAAATATGTATATATATATATATATATATATATATATATATATATATATATACATATATTTATGTATATATATATATATATATATATATATATATATATATATATATATATATATATATATATATATATATATATATATATATATATATATATATATATATAATTGGCAATAGATTTTAAACGACCCAAGTAACGTTTTGTTTGGACCAGCTTTTTTCTAATTTAAGAAGCATATGTAAGACATCTGATTAAAAAAAATACGTTAGAATGATCAAAGGGCATAGGAATGGGCTACAACTGCGTTTAGTCATTTAGTAATCATTTTACATGAGAAATAATTAACAATTGCTACACGAATATAAAAAAGTTAAATTTTCTACAAGAATGACTAAATAACTTTTGTAAAAGATATTTTAAAAATAGCTATTTTTTGTGTATTGACATTTTGAAATATTTTTAACTTCATTGTTTATATTTATGGTGACTGCATTATGCGTAATGAAATAAGAAATTCGCTCACCCGATATTAGGTGAGCAGAAGTTTATATCCGCTAGACTTGGAAAGCAGATTATATAAGTATAAGTTTTAAAACCTTGCAAAATATAATTGCATAGCCATAATATGATTATAATAGTTAAAAAGTCATCAACTAATTTGTATTCATTTTGATTCTAACTCTATGCTCATCTTATCTCGATAGAAATCATTAATTTTTAATGAGCCAAAATTAGTTCTCCATTTTATGTGTACTATTTTATATACTACTTTCTAATCCAACTAAAGAATGCAAAATATAACTTATCCATGACTCTGATCTCTGACAATCATCAAATAAGATGATGATATAGACTCAAATATTTTACTATTACGATTCATTATTGATTTATGGAAAGGAAATTATAACGATAACAACAAGGTGAACATATCTTATATGTAACATGTAGTTGTAGTCATTAAAAGATCCTAAATATTATGGGTCTTTTATACTCAGAATATGTAATCTTTTATCTCATTATTGTTAAATATGGCTGTGAATCCCTTTGAAATGCTTACCATGTCTGCTAGTTCGCACATTTTCAGATGGACACTCAATATTATATTATGATTTTGTGGATTTTATGCAAAATGTCTTGGCAGCTCGAACGGTCTCGTCTACTGTTTTAAAGAAAATTGTGGTATAAGTAAGGTTTAAAAATAAGTAAGGAAAAAACTTAATCGAAACTAACCCTTCATCCTCTTTGGGTTCTCCCATCCAACGGATCTCAACTTTCGTATCGTTTCTAGAACATATTTGATATAGTCAGATTTTATAAAGACTCCCTACATTTTTGCTTCATTAATTTGCAGACTTTGGTGGTGATGGTGACATTTTAATCTTGATGTTGTCATTATAGCAATACTTCTGAATGTTCGTTTGAAGAAGTTTGTCTGTTTACAAGTGAAGAAAAATGTTGTCTTCACACTTGGAGGACGATATTGGTGTCCATTTGTATTACTTTGGGTTCGTTCTGACTATAGTTACAGTCCAAGATTTTTGTTCCACTATACAGAGTCATTCAGCATTTAAGCTAATAAGCATGTACGTGAGAGTCAACATGATTTTCAATCAGTTGTCGCCTAACCAATCTTATATACATATCTAACGTGGATCTTGAATCATCGTTTAACGATGATTATTGCAAACTCTTCTTCCACGGACTCACGGAGTCTAGAAGTTATTGTAGCTATATGAATCCTGTAAAGAACTATTTGTGCTAGATAGTTGAAATATATATTCAACAATTACCAAAAACTGTACTCTTTAGTAAATGGGCTGGCTAAATTGTTGATTTCACAAATGGGAACACATATACTGACGAATTTATTCCATTATATCAAATACAAATGTTGAAGATTGTTGTGTTTTCTTTAAGAAGAAAGCTTTTTTCTTTATATACTGCGATAATATTCCTATTTATGAAATGAAACTTTTTTGAATTTCAAGAAGGAAGACGAGTAGGAAATTAAATTTTTTTTTATCAAATATGTATGTTTGAAAATCCTTACATTTTTGTATTTCGAAATTAAAAATCATAACAATGAACGTAAGCGATCGTATTTGGATAAAACGTTTTCAACAAAAAAAAAAAATTAAATTATGAATTTTTCATTCTAACAGGATATGTATATATTGTACTTTCAAGTATATACATAAGTAGCGTGGATTAGTAAAATTGTATTTATTTCATGTACACGTAAACATTATATATTTATAAGACTTTGAACCGTACGCTATTATGTACTTACATATTTACACATAAATTGCAAATCAATCGTTTCAATTTTCATGTCATTCATACGAACGATGTATACAGTAACCGTATGTGCATATATATAGAAGCAACGTTTGTCGGCTTCAAATTACAAGGAAACCAATGACGGAAAGCAGAAAAAACAGAAAATTAATCATGACGATTGCCAAAAAAAAAATACGCTTACAAATGTATTGTGTAGTAAATTTTTTTTAATCAAACCGAGAATTATGTTGAAATTCTTATCAAAATTATGAATGAAAATAAAACATATGTATATATACCAGCTATTCGACGATAGCGAAATTCGCGACATTTTTTGTGTGTGCTTTTTATCATACAGAACACAACGCCGCGCCCACTTGTAAAAAAAATCCAAATTGGTTTACTATACATGTGTAATAAGAAATATCACGTCTACAGAGAACATATTTAAGTTGCGTTCTAACTTGTTCTGACATGTTTTCTAATTGTATTAAACGCGATTTAATGATTCATCTTACAAATTTTTCTATATAAATATATACAGAGTGCCCTCGTATAACGTTGAAATACTGTACATTCCAACAAAATTTTACTGCAAATTTTAGTAATTAATAACTAATAAACTAGTTCAAATTTTAGTAAAAGTGAGCTTTATTATATATGTAGTAAACTTTTTTGTAGTGAGTGATTTTAGACGTTTTAAGGAATCTCATTTTGGTTCAATAAATTATTTGCGTAGTAATATTATGGACAAGAATATTCTTGTTCAAATTTAGGAAAAGATTTTTTAAATTTTTTACCGTTAAATTATAGAAATAACAAATTTATCCAAAATACAAGGATTAAATATAATCATAAACTTCTTTCGGACTTTCGGAGTATTTATCTGAACATGAATATTCCTGGTTGAAATTATGGGTAGAACAAAATCAGTTCAGTTTGTTATTTCATACAAGAATAAACTTTATATAAGCAACTAAATATTAGCATAATTATTCATATTTTAATGAACTATTTGGTTTATTATATTAAATTTTAAGTGCAATAAAAGTTTAAGTAAGTAAACTGATGATTATATTGATTTAAACCAGTGGATTTAGTAATACATTATTCGCATTTCTCGATAGTTATTCGAACATTAGGCACATTGACTACTTAATGGACTAAGCGTTTTGAGTGAGGGCAAACCTGAACAATTTAAATCCCAATCCACCAAAAATTGAAATAGTATAAAAAAATTAGATTTATGTAAAAAAAATGTTTTTCCTTAAATGAATTTTGCAACTATCTAGATAATCTTATTAAACTAAAAAATGTTTAAATTAACCCAATTCAATTGATTTTTCAATATAAAAAACGGACTGAAGTATATAATTAATTGGAAAAAGTTAAAAAATACCATAATGGGTTTTATTTTTTGTATCTAAATGGTACTTTAATTTATTAAAATACAAGATTTCTAATGGATTAAATTTTTGAATATCTGATCGGAGGGACACTATTCAACACCAAATCGGTATCCATTCATCCTTTCTGAGGACTGCTTAGTAAACTGTTATGACATATACTTCATAGGTGCAAAAATATGATTTGTCAAAGGTTCTTGATATTTGGTGGTACATATTAACAAACTAACTAGAACATGATTTATTGCTGTATCTGTTACGTACCTAATTCATATCTTAATCTCTTGAGATCTTAAAAGGTGTGCTACATGATTATCCAGCTCCTTTTGGTTTGAAGTGCCAAACTATCTGGTGAAGCATCCATTTTATTAGATTGTCGTTTTTATAACCACATAGAAAGGATAGCTATATGACCTTAACTCTTTGATTTTATCGAAAGCTTGGAACTGCATTCATTCTTTTAAATCATTTTTTATATGCTTCTACGTATATAAATAATGAGAAGCTCTATAAAACAGTACTTAGTACGAGGGCCATGATTTTAACTCCATGATTAAAGGATTTGCAATAGTTTTGGATGCAAATTCATTTTATTTTTTAACATAGTCCAACATTTGTTTAATTTCCTGATTTAGCAGGCAGGAAATAATCACATGGAATGTACCCAATTGTGACTAACCAAATATACAGAAATGCATTGTCTTGATGAAAAAATGTTTTCCATAAATCGTCGTGTAAACTATGCATACATTTTCCTCCTTCAGCGCCGATTCGCCCGAAGAAGCTACTATTGTACGGGGCGATTCAGAAATCAGTTTACGATTACGATTGAACATCACCAATCATTCCTTTTATGTTGTCTTTGTGAAATGTAGATTATTAAATTTGGCCTAAGGCACGGAAAGCATTTCTTGCCCAAAAATGTTATCAAGATATCACCAAATTTAATTGACTGGTCGGAACGTTTTGCATCGTTATAGGCTTGTTCAATTACAACGGAATACAGCGAACAACTTCTGACTAATTTCTGACGACGTTATATGCTTTCAAATGTTAAAACATTATCTAACAAATCTGTCTTAAATTGTTTCCATGTCCTATTCAAATATTGAAACGCTATATTTCTGTCACGCTCCTTTAAGAAGGCAATGCTGATTTAATAAGTGATGATTTTATTTAAATATCAATACCAATCTAATCTTGAGTTTATTTGATGCAGTACAGACACTTACCAGACTTTGAACGCTGTACGAAGTACATCTGTATTTGTTCATAGTTATATATAAAGACATGAAACTACTTTACTCATTCTATTTATTATAACATACATACATCGCATCGTTATAAACCTATACCAATTAATTTCAATTATAAAAGACAAGTCAATTAAAATTATAAATTTTCAGAAAATCAATTCAATTACTATCAATTAAATATGTATGATAGGAAAAAAGGAAAAAAGTACCTTATGTTTACGACAAATCACAAAAGAAAAAATTTAAGGCGATTTTCAAATGAAAATCATGACTAATACCCAATTTCTATAATACGAATATTTATTATGTATACTCTATGTATATACATATATATACTATTTAATTGCTGTCGTTTAAAATTCGGAAAGCAGATATTAATGAAAATTATTTTATTCATTCACCCACATCCCATCTTACGTGATGTGGTAATAGTAATACATACATATACTGAAGTACGTTAACCACGTTTATCATATACGATTATAATTTGATTGATTTGTCCGAGCAGACATTATCTCTTTTGGTATATCTTAACCGATAATCGTATTGTTGTTTTTCATTCTAAAAATAATATAATACTTAAAGATAAGTTTTTTTTTTGTTTGACTTTGGATTGTTTGATATTTTCGGTTGTAGCTTTGTCTTTTATTTATTCTAATAAATCGTGCCAAATAGATTAGTCTGCGCAGCTGATGCAAGTGATAAGAATATTACTAATTTGTTTTAAGTTTATAGAAAGACATATTACTTCCGCACATATTGAGATATTTTATTGAAGTGGTTATTTTTGATTGGTTGAGATTGGTGTTACGATGAGAAATCTGTTATATACAGTATGCGAGTTGGGGGTATATTAGTAGTCTGGTTATTATGAATATCTCATTCGCGTATTTTAGGAATATTTGGTTTGTTTCATATTTACGTCCTGTTTTGTGCCCAAAGAAATCCCTTGTTATCGTTCTATAGGCGGAAGGGTTTTTTTAACTAGTTTTTCCAGGCTAACTATCAATTTACATCTGAATTCTTAAAAACTAAACTATAATGTGGCCACTGTTGGTCCAGCGATGCGCCAGTGCTTTTTCGTTGGTAGGTAGCTGCTCACATGTTAACGAGCTCGAAGGATTTGGTTCGTTTTAGTCTTCTATTCAAATGTTTATTATCCAGTAGCCGAGAGGCTTCCGCATTGACATGTTCCATTCATGCTTTGTTGCAAATCTTTTTATCTCGTTTTTTATATCCAGAATCTCCAAATTACGATGCAACTCCCTCTTTCGAATGTACAAGGGTGCATTGACTATACTCCGAACTACCTTATAATGGAAGTTTTGCCCAAAGCTGAATGCCATATAGCCATCGGCTTTGGAACCTGATCTATATTTAAGATCAAGTTCTTTTCCTTTCTTCTTCACATGCATGCTCTTTCGATTTAAGCTTAACATCCAGTGTCATACTAAGTATTAAGCAGAGTTCTCATACAGAGTTATCGTTTAGGCTGATAGTCGGCGGATTAATTTACTTGTAAAGTTGACATGGGCAGATTTTAATTCATTAAGTTTGATTTTTCGTCGCTTGGTACAGTGGCGAATTTCATCAGTTGCACATTGAAGTTTATTCGCCGCCTCTTCCACAGTTTGCCCTGTTGCTAGTATGGCGGAGCCGTCAGCAAACGTTGCTATGCTTAACTTATCGGTCTTTGGTATATCATTTGCTTATAGTAGGTATATAGTTTTGAGCCCAGAACGCTGCCTTGTGGGACTCTCGTCGTTACCTCTCTCAGTCCAGAATAACTTCCGCAACTTTCCCGGCAGTTTAGCGATAGCTTTCTTTGGTTGTTGCTTTAGAAGTTCTCCCGTTAAATGTCATACCCAGGAGTTTTTGCTGACTTCAGATTGAAAGTTATTTCCCTAGTAACTTGTTTCTGGTTTATTAGAGGAATTCTAGCCCCATAATTATTGTTTCCATTTTCGATTATAATATCCGGTTGGATCTCATTCGGTTTGAAAATATCAGCGAGATGATAAACAAATTCTTCAGATTATAATAGGAGGTGTCTGTGTAATTGAGGTTTTTATACTTTTTGTTGCCTTCCATAGTGCGTATAGTTGGTATCTTCATCAGCGGTTAATTTTACAAGATACAAAGAAACCAACTTTTCATTAAGCTTCTGAATTTCTCGCTTAAGCTGTTGTGATTTGTTATTTAGAATCGTCTTGTCAGATGGACTCCTCTTTTTTCGATTTTCTCCTAGCTTTCCTTTTTTCTAGGACGAGATTCCGAATTTTTATTGGGTAACTTTTACCAATGGTTTTGGATAATGTTCTTTTAGTATTATTCTGCACGGCTATCTGAAATATTCGGAAGTGCTTCTTCGTATAGCATATATAATTAAAGTCCGGTAGCTTCCGTTCCAACATTTCCAGGAAATATAATTAGGAATTTACTGCACTCAAATATTATAAATGTAATTTTTAAAATGAAGCTATTTTAGAAAACATGTTGATGTTATTAATTTTTTATTTGTAGGTAAGTTTGAGCGGAAGGGTGATAATAATATAGCACTATATTGAATTCAATACAAGTAAGTTCAATAAAAACAATAAAATGAAGTATGGACGCACTTAAATCAAAATGTGTACTTTACTATGTTCGAAGCTTTTGTATATTTCTATACATTATATGCTTTTACAATGCTTTCGTTAAGGTATATATAATTCTTCACATTAGTTCTGTGTAAGTTGGATGTTTGATTAGAAAATATCTTTTATTACTGCATTGCTAAATTCCTTAAAACCATATGAACCGGAATAACTCGTCAAGTGTATTAGTATATTAATGAGCAGAACAACAATGCGCTTGATTGCGACCGGTTATAAAGTTTAAATATTAATAATATTGATGTGTAGACCAAATGAAGGACACTATCTTTAAGATAGTTAGATAATTGAAACCCAGAGTATCTTTCGCTCTAAATGACCATTGCATTAAAACAAAATGTTATATATTTGTATATGAGGTCAGATATTTGAATAATATATCTCAAATTAGGGCTATACATAGAATCCATGGATCGTCCCGTCCCATCGTCCATGTCAGTACTATAGGCTGACATGGAGCTATGCAATGCTCAGATGGTTCTACGTATATCGGACCTATAGTCGTATACATATAGTGGAATCACAACGGGCCATCGCCGGTCTTAGTGCCGGTCTAAGCCACCTAACAAAAAAAAAATAATCTACGTGACCTTGCTAGATTAAGTAATTAGACTAAATCTTTAAAAAGGTCAGATCAAATGCCTAAAATTATCTGCCAGTTTTTAAACATTGTAATTTGATATACGAAACAGCAAAACTTTTCTTGGGTTCTGTTAGAGCCCAATAAGGTTTCGTACTCCATGTTTTGGATGTAGAGCTTGATTTACTGCGGTTTAATTTCTTTTTTGATTCAAACCGTTTAAAGGGAAACTATAAAATCGCAATATTTGATTTAGGCAATACGTGACACCTAACGCCTCTGTTAACTTGCAATCTTTGAAAATTCTGCTGGTAGCATTTATTTGACTAATGTATAATTTTTCGCCGGTCAGCTCATCACGCTATTATTTAGACTTCAATTGGCGCCATTGAAGATAAATTAAGAAGCACCGGATGAAATAAACAGGTTTTTGCATGTAATAGGATTCGTTGGGCTTGACCACTTGGAATGTGAAGCAATACGTATTAAATGGTTTGGAAGGTCTTAGTTGCCTTTAAACCCTAAATTATACTTTTATACCATTTGATACTACAGATTCTTGTTTTATTAAATTGTTCGAGTAATGTTAAACTTATCAAAAGCTATGTATACGATTATGTTGGAGAAAATTTACTCACTGGAGAAAATTGTTACTGGTTTTTGAAAATGAGTTTTTTTGTCAACGAAGATTGAGCTATTTAGAAGACAATTGTTGTTAAGAATCCCAAATTTATTTTTCGTTTCATCGGAATCTATAACACAGGTTATCTTTTTTTTGAGTTCTTTGCTCAATCTGACTTTAAATCATGTAGATAATTAAAAATTATTGACCAGTTTACAGTTGTGTCCAAAAGATGAGGAGCAATGGCTTTAATTTATAACATCAGTTTGTTCATTATAAATTGGATTCTTAACATTGATTTGGTTGAGGCACTCCCAACTCTATAATTCCTTTTAAACGTCCTATCTTTAACCGAAATCGACCTTCCCACTGCACCATTTGCGGTCGGTGACTATTAATTCAATACTTAAAATGAGACATTCCAGTTTAACCACTCATTTAAGAAAATTAACACTGATTTTATTTTTTGTGACATATTACTTTGATCAAAAAGTTCCCGGAGTTTATTCAGAAAATTTAAAATACAAGTTTAGTAATATACATTGTCGTCTTTAAAGTAATCCCCATGGACTACAACACACTTATGCCAGCAAAAATTACGAATAATGATGGCACTGTGCGAAGGTGCGTTATCATGGTGCAAAATCCACAAGTTTTCTGTCCACAATTCTGGTCTCTTTCGGCGAATTGCTTCAAGCAAACGTTTCATAACGCCCAAATAATACTCTTTGTTTACGGTCTGGCCTTCTGGCAATAATTCATGATGCACTACACCGTTTTAATCCATTTAAAATGTGAGCATTGCCTTCTTTTTTGGTCTCAGCTCATTTGATGAACGCCATTCACTTGCCTGATGTCTGGATTACGTGTCGTACTCATAAACCCACGTCTCGTCTCCAGTAATGATCCTTTTGATAAATGTGGGAGCGGATTCAGCCTCGCAATCATTGTCTTGGACGGATGCATAGGCAATGTTCAAGCCCTCCGCTATTTCTCTTAATTTGCGGTTAATGACGAACATTTCGTTTACTTTATCAATGTTTTCGATGTCGATGGTCTGCCACTCCGTTCATCATCGTCGATTGACCCACGACCCGTTTTAAACCGCTCGTGCCACCGGCAAATGACTGTTTTCTTTAGAGAATCGTTGCAGAAACACTTTTCCAACATTTCCAATGTTCGCGTACCATTAAATCCGTTTTTACGCAAAATTTAATACAAGTTCGTTGTTGCAATTTTAAATCCATTTCTAAAATTGTAAATTATCGCCAACACTTACACACAGATAGATGTACTCTTGACGACGTAACTTTTTCAAATGTCAGAATAAGGTCTCAGTTGAGAAACGGTATAAGTATCGCTTACGGCCTTTAAGCCATAACTATGCAGTTTATAGATATTGTAAACTGATATGCTCGTATGTCACACCTCATTTCATGAGATTGGTAAACCAGAAGATGTCAAATCATATGCAAATTCTTATTGTCAAATAATTGGACTATCAAAAACAGCAACAAACGTTCGATTGGCGACAAAGTGTCTGTAAATATACTAACTAGAAGAATAATAAGCATCGTAACTCATATACCAATCACCATTAAGTATATAATTATCTGTTATGTACTTCGGTCAAACTTTTAATTTGTTCTTGCATTCAATTATCATGATAACCGCACGGGTTTATTGATTCATTTATAACAATTTTGTATCTCATATATGTACATTTACTATGTATGCGTTGTTTTGTTATCAAGTAAAAAATGGTTGCAAGTCTAAGCACTTAATAACAAATGGAAAATTACTGAAAAAAAAAATAAATTAAATTGATAGCGCTCGTCAGGTCAAGTCTGATAAAAAAAAATTTTTATTTGTTTGTTTTGGACAAATTTTGTCGTATATATATATGTAGTATTGAGCCGCACGCGAGAATCTATTTTTTTCACAACGGAAGACTAACATAAGTGTTTTTGTGTATTGTATAAGAGAAAATTACATTTTAATCGATAGATATTTTCGTATACACACTCGTATACTCATACATTGTATTTGATTGAATTTTACATATGAAGCGCGATAAGAAAATCTAAAATTATTATATTTTCGATTCGCGCCGAGTGCTATCTATCTGTATAGTTGGATCGGGTGATTTGATAAAAACAATATCGAATGATATTTAGAAAACCGTCAACTTATCGTTTAGTGCAGCAAAGTGTGCTGGTTAATGAGCACGGTACAGTTTTTCGGTGAAATTTTGATACTAATTTTAAATCATGGTAGGAGTTTCACGTGCAATTTTATTACGAAAGTTGCCCTCAGGTGAGTGAGCAATATTGGTGAATAAATTTATCTTAAACCGTTTTTTTTTATATATATTTTATTATGCTTATTATATACATTATGTATGTTAACGTTTCAATTGAAAGTGATAAAATTTAATATTTTCGATTAATATTTATGTCGCTTCTTCCGAAAAAAAATTGTACATAAAATATGTAGCCTCGTCTCATTCCCGGGTTAGTTCATACACGCCTACATAAAAAATATGTATATAATATATTATATACAATTATATCAATATGGTATATGATTAATATATTTGCAGTTTATGTATGTACACACATATATAAATATTTTACTAAGTACATAAGAAGAGAAATAAAACCAAACAAATTTATTATCGAGTAAATTAAGTTGTTGGTTCTAAAAAAATATTTGTTGGTGTTAATTTATGCATAAACACTGTAAGATGGTGATAAGGCTGGCTGCCGGTTGTATTGCTCGTTTATATATGTACTAATCATAATGTAAAAACTGTATATAGGATGAAGCTTAATGATGTCATGTATATGTTTTGTTACGAGTCTCAGCATTCCATTAGGTGTTCCTTTATTTAAATATCATTCTGCTACAAATCTCGTTGGTATCTATAAATTCTCTATGTCGGTAAATAACGTTTAATTCACTACACTCAGAGTGGTTTTGGAAATTGTGAAATTCACGAATATCGTTCGTTTTGGCATTTGAGTTGCTGTCAAAATTCGATTGGCGTTTTAATTTTGTTTGCAAATGGAATTTTATTTCCGTTTTCCCTAAATTAAGATCCAATTTTTGAAATAATAAGTTTATCTCTCTGCCCAGTAACATTACTGTCTTTAATTTTCGATACAGCTGGTTCGGCTGCTTTTCCCTTGAAGTGTGTTGGGAGGGTGGACAATTTGGATCATAGAATAATTCTTAATGAATTCAAACGACTGTGTCGGTACAGCTAGTGAGAGTAATAATTCAAGCGAGAATAATTTACTTTAATTGATTTGTGAAAATTAATAACTGGTAGAAATTATATTCATTAAAGACTAGTTTTTGCCAGTTAATAACTGTCTCGACTTTCTCAATCAGATATTCAAATCGCTAGTTTTATTTTCAGATGGTTCTCTTTGAAGAGAGTGAATTGGGTATTTAATGTTCATCGTCCATTTTAAGAACTTCTGGTATAGTTTGGAAGACATACTTTTATTTATGAAGCCGAATTAACTGCGGCTATTCAATAAGTGATAGCAGCGTCTACTCTTGCTTTCGACGAAAAAGAGATTGTAGTTTAGACTGCTGGTAAGTCAATTATTAACTCCTTGGACAATCCTTTAGCCGGTGCTTATAACAAGTAGTTATTAGTACTTACTTTGAGACAGAGTACTTTATCAGCGAGTTCAACTCAAGTACGAAGTTAACTGATATGTCCCGCATCTGATGAAGATTTCAAATGTCATCTTCATTGCATAGGGTGTATCAGTGATAACATACACTACATCAGCAGCTGTCTGGCTTTCAACTGGAGTAGATAACTTGTGTTCAGTACCAGGATTATCCCTGCCCATTTACTTTCTTGTTTATTATGATTGAAGCGATTCCAGTTTGCTAAAGATGGGGAAAGAGTTACCGCGGTTTGTTGAAACCCAAAATTTGGGGATTTTGTGGTATTGAATACGGAACCTTGATATGTTCTAGCTGTCTTTAATAGTAATAAAAAATCATCTCATTAATGAAGTTTTGCGGACATATACGCTTTTTTTTGAAATAGCTAACTGATTTCACTTAAGTGTAGTTTTTTTTTGTATCAACATGCCATCCCTAAAAGCGTTTTTGATTTACTCGTGTGGGCATGGGGTATTGTGAAACTGCCTGGATTTTAGATGGATGAATACTGTATGACTATAAATTACATAAACGAGGTCCTAACATTGTCACCTTGAGTAAGATCTTTGTCATATTAATGGTAAGCTTTGCATATCGCAATTGTCTCACCACTTCAGGTTGTAATATAATATAATCATCAAATGTCTCAGAAACGATATATTCATCGTTAAGGTAGACAGACACCCGATCATGCAACTGGTGGGGAATAACTTATTGCATAAGTCGCATAAGTCGACAAATCCTTTGGGTTACATTACACAATCCAAACGGTATTTTCCTGAAGGTATATTTAAAATCAAGTGAAATAAAATCGGCCTAGTAGTCTGTCGATGAGGGGCTGGGAATAAGGATCAGTGATCGTCATGTCGTTTATTTTTTACGGTTCTAGATAGAGATGTGTAAAATGGCAGTAACGCAATCACAATGCTGTATTAAAGTTGAGAACAGGCTATCGAGAACTTTTGCAATTACGTCTGGTATTTGACAAGGAGATGCGCTGTCCCCGCTACTTTTTAACCTCATTTTACCCTTCGTAAAACTGAAACACCTCAAGACAACATCTTATTCCGACAATCCAATCAACTTTTTGCATATACACATGATATCTGTGTGATTGGATTAAATGGCAACGGAATGAAAGAGATGTTTGATCCACTGAAAATGTGTTCAACTTTGGTTGGTCTCAAAATCAATGAGTCCAAAACAAAATATTCTGATCTCTGATTTTCGAGACCAAGGCGCAACTGATTTCAGTTGTGGTAATAAAGGAGTTATGAGATTCAAGTATCTTGGATCATTACTCATGATAATATTGTGGGAGATGATATCAAGGCTCGCGCTCGCCTTGCCGCTAGCAATCGGGCTTTATAACCTCTACGTCCACTTCTGAAATCAAAATTTCTTGCAAATGCGAATAAGCTGAAACCGTCCAGAGTGTTGATTAGACCCGTTGTCATGTATAGATGTGAGAGTTAGACTCTAACGGATGAGTACGAGAGATGACTTCTAACATTCGAGAGAAGAATGTTGCGTGTGATATATGGCCCAAAACGCGACGTTCATGGCACATACATGGATTAGAAAAATGTTCGCACCATGTATCGAGTACCGCATCGACGTTAACACAGAGGTTTCCATCCTGGTCCCGAATGCCAGTTGACCGAGATCTTAAGGTATGGTGCAATTCGGTAATTCCTTTAAAGAAACCACGCGAATTGTGCTCATTGCTGAGTTGTTGTACTCTTAAGACCTTGGTCTTCCACCATTCGCGCTTCTTTAGTCTACAAATGCGTTTAGCTGTCCTCCTAGCAAGAACTGCCTTGTGTTTCCTTGCAATTGTAAACCGAGTCTGCGCTTCATTGTGGGCTATACGCGGTTATAGTGTTTGGATATAATTCGAAGCTTCTTAGAAATTTAATGTTTGTTTCTGTTTTAAGTGGCATAATAGAGACGTAAGACATAGTACAGCAACAAAATATTTAAAGAATACTCGATTTGTACATTCGAGTCGAAACATATTTTCTGGTATATTGGAGAATATTTCTACAAATTACTTATAATTTTCATACGGTCGATCAATACCTTCGTCTGTAATACGAGTAATGGTTTAACGATAAAAGAGCGTTGTGACATGTGAATATAACTCAATTTTCGTCTGTTTGCTTAATTATTCACGGTTAATTATTTATATACAAGGCGTATTATAGTCTTATGTATTTAGTAAATGTGCCCGTGATACGGTTTAACTTTCATTGAAAGTTGTAATGTCGTACAGTTTATGCGTTGGTGTGCTAAGTTATTTGAAAATAACAGCTTCGTGGCTCAACACAACACCAAAACTATGCCGCTTGCTACCAAGGCAACTTGAAATATAATATTTCGTCCATTTGTGAATATTAAAAAAGGATAAAACTATAATATTTTATTATGCCTACACTTAACTAAGTAAATTAGGAATCGATAAAACCTTGAAATATATTAAATTGGAAATTTATTCTTACATCTATCGATAAACTTGTATAAACGACTCCTTATGCACATATATGTATAATTATAACACAACACAACGTGATAAATTTTTCAAGTTCGTAGAGGGCACAAATGGATCAAAATCCCGTGACAACAAAAGCAAAAACTATGCTACGTCATCACACTAAGCAATTAATTTTCGTTATATTTTTCATCGACTCACTGTAAAACTATATAATATAAATGGTATACAGAATAAAAATATGATGGCATGACTGAGCTGGAAATTATATGCTGTGTTCTCCAGTTCCTTTTATTACGTTTGTTTGATTGTTTGGCGTTGAGTAACTAACTACTCTACTCTAACTTGAAACGAAAAAAAAAAACAACGTCGAGGAAAACAAACAAAAGCTTTGCAAACAAATATTTTCTTCTAGTCTCCCATTACGGTAACTATTTTTTGTTTTTTTTTTGTTTGTTAAACTTTCAGATTAATTAGAAAATCAATTTTAAGAAACTTTTCGATATGATTAATTAAATTTCCTTGAACAAAATGGTTTTCTTTCGTTTTGTTCCTATTATTAGTTTTGTACATCCTTATATACGAGTACGAAAGTTGGTGGTGATGCGGTGAGTATATAGACGACGAGTTCATCATTCAAAAGTTGTTGAAGTTTTGTGTTTGAATTGTCGAATTGAAAAAGTTCTATATAGAGAACGATAATTTATTTCTAAGTTATGTGTTGCGCGCTATCGTTCACAAACTAAGATAAGTTATTTCTTTAAAGCTTATATAAACTTATTAATTATTATTCACCATATTATACGATAACCGAATAGTTTTGTTTGTGTAAGGTAGAGTTGTACGATACGGATATATAATTGATTGCTGACGCATATATATATACTGTACACGAATTGGGCTTAATTTAGTGTTTTGTAATCAGCTGGTTTTTAGTGTACGTTAAAGCAATAAAAATAGTTTGATAACACATTTTTTAACAATATCGTATAGGAATTTGGTTTATCGATAAGGTTATTAACCTGAATGCTAACCGAATTATGCTATAAATATGTTCAATTACGTTTATGGGATACTAAAACTTTTCGATCTCTTTTATTTGTATAAAACCGCCCATTAAGCTGATTCTAATGTAAAGGTTTACCGTGAAGAGTAATTTTTCTATAACAAAGCCATGTTGCTTAAAAATCAATACCTTCACCAAACTGTTAACAATGTTGAGTGAAGTCGACGAACAATTTTATGTTTTGCTTCATGTGGTTTGTTTTGTCGTTTAAGTCTAGATCCGTGTATTCAGTATAGAGTAACTTCAACCATATAAAAAGGGTTGGAACAAATAGCGAACACGGAAGAAACAAACATCTGGTTTTGTTCAGGTATTTTAATGACCGAATATTCTTTGAAGTTTCCTGATTCGCCACGTATTATAGGTCTACCATCTCTTTCAATTACTGATATCAAAATACTAAAATCTATAGAAAAAGTCATCTTGATCTGTATCAATACATTTTTTGTCACAATTAGATCTTAGTCCAGTAGAGTTAAGTACATTCTTATCAATATTTGGTTTTAATTGAAATTTTAAGTCTAAATACTCTCAATATAAGCAGTCAGTCACGAAAAAACAGATCTAAATTCCTGACTGACGAAGTGTTACCAAAACAAAACGCCACAGAATTTTTATGTTTTGATGAATTTTATTGAATCAAAGTAACAACTTGTGTTAGGAGTTTTCGATTTGGCCATCCTTAGCCGCGATTACGGCCTTCAAAGCTATTGCATGCAGCACGAAAGTTGCTCTGCGGTTTTTTGGCCCATTCCCGGCGAAGCGCTTGCTTGAGATGATCGACACTTTGGTATTTTTTTGTCCCAACCCTGCTCTACAAAATACTCCTAACCGAGAAATGTAACGGATTTCCGGTGAATTTGGAGGCAATTGAGCAGTGGAAGTGAACCGCGGAACGTTGTCCTGTTGAAATGTCCAGTCTCTGCGGCCGGAAGGTTTTTGTGTCCAAAGGCTTCAACGCTCGTCTAATATATGATCCCGATCAATTTTAGCATTTATCTTGATGCCACGGTCCAATAAAACGAGTGAGGAACGGATGTTACGGTAGCCCAAACCATCACCATCGACGACACCTGTAATCGAGGGGCGATCCGTTGGTCGAAACTTTCAGTACAACGGCCGGGGAACTAAACCCGGTCGTTTTGCTTGTTCCCATATTGTCAATAACGAACGGTGGCTCATAGGAGAAAACTAAATTCGGCAAATCGCCACTTTCGTGCAAGCGTAACAACTTTTTCCGCTCTAGCTTTTTTAAGCATCGGTAAGACCATGCGTTTTATGAAATTTTATGACCTTAAGTCCCAGATGATCTTTCAATATGAGCTGCATCCGTTTGAGTGAAATATTTTTTTTCACTCACGAGCTATTTTTCCGCCGCTACCTTCCGAATGATATCCGGCGATCTTGCAGTGTATTTCGACCCACCATCATGGCGTTTTACAATGCTGCTAGTATCGTTATAACGATTAATGGTGCGATACACAAACATTTTACTCACATGCAGATGTTTTAACTGGTTAAATATCTGTGGCTGTGAGACAAATATAGAGTAATCATACTATTACGCTTGAATTCCATTGTCGATAACTTTTTTCTGAATATTTCCTACTAAAATGCTTTTGTACGCTTGTAAACAATGAAATGAACTGTCATTAGTGTTAATTTGGGGCGCTCTGTCATTACTCGTTTTACAGCAATGACAGTGTAACACTTCGTGACAGTTACCATGTAGAGTAAACTTTTATCAAGATTTTAGCATTGTCAACGCAACAACCAATTAAGTGCTACGTGGAGGTTATGTAAACCAGTAAACAGGTGATGACAATCCTATCGAGTATAGCATGAGGTTGAGACACGGCTATCAAAAAAATATCTGAACAATGTATAAAATTTACCTTCTGAGCGATTAGAGTTAGAAAACTCTACTCTAATACTATAATCGATAGCTTAAACATAAAAGTGATGTCTTTCGTATGAATTACTAATACCGTTCACTTTTATTAAATCAATAGAGTTTCAAGCTTAAAATGTGATTACAGTTCTGTTCATTCCATACTATACGAACTGGGTTGCTCAGACAGGATACACCAGTCAAACAAGAAATATTTTACTATAAATTGAAACACAACTATTTAGTTCTAAACTTTTGAAATGTGAACTGTCACACCACATTACTGAAGTTTTATGTTCATATATCTTTTTGCCCCCTTATCCCACCGTACACAAAGTATGTCGTTCTTGTCGTTACCATCGGTGTATCAAAGCCAGATTGAGTTTCTGATTTAATTTCCACTATACTTTGATTAACGCTTTGTAGTCTGAGTGCAATATCATGATCAAATTCTTCTCCAATCGATCAATCTTATTGTTTCATAAAAGTAATTACTGTTAAAGTTTATCGGCAATAACATTTTGCAAGTCTAATACGCGAAATCCTTAATCAATTAAGTCTTGTCAAAACCACAATCGTAAATAAGTGTCTTTCAATTGAGAAACGAAAAGATAATGATCATGGCTCGAAAATGATGTCCACTGTTGGTGGACGAGTTGGTGTTTGTAAGATCGTAACGCAAAATCGTTTTTCAAAATTTGCGTTTTTCAGTGGATAAGCACAGCTCCATCTGAAACTTAGCTACAACTTTTGAAATAAAAATGCCCAGTTTCAAACTGACTGTCGCTTGCAAGGTGTGGTCGATGCGACAAACACCTTAAAAAACACTGTTTAAGAATCCTTTTGATGTAGTTAGGTATCTCACTTATTATTGATTATTTGTGGAAGTTAAACTGTTTTAGTTACCAAAATTAATGGAAAATGATTAAATAGCCGTCAAAACAAGCGTATCGACGTATGGTGTCGTGTTATAAGGAAGTGACTTAAATATGTAGATTCTCATAGGTGATCTGTAGTGGTGGAAAATTAAACGATATTCTTTCTGAAGCTCAATATTGTATAATGATACGCGACATACATCTTAAACAATAAAGACACGTTTAATCAAATGATTAAACAGCATTCAATTTTGAATCGAAGCACTAGTACAGAAGCGTCTTGATTTCATTGGTTAAGTTAGTATCATTATAATGGGTCTGGTCTGAAAATTTAGTTGTCACTGTTCTAGGCATTGCTTTCCGTAAACACCCTTGTGTTTTTCCCTGTTGAATCCGCTCCACCTATTCCTCTCTGTGCTGAGAGTTCTAGAAGTTGCATTTATTCTCATTCCAAGATCTCTCAATACCTACTCGCTAAATATCACAAAAACAAAATTACTACAAACTGATCTGTATCGCTCAATATTTATACACTATATACTGCTTCCTTTTGGCACCGGGGATCCTGTCCCTCATGGGAAATAGTCAAGTATATCTTGCATATACCTATCAGTTTTGTATAGCGGCAAACCTACTGATATTTACCTACTGAAGCAGAAGCTATGCTTCTAAGTTTTAGGTTCGGGTTAAACTCCCAACTCATCAACCATGGTGTTATTCACATATTCAATGGATGATATCATTCGAACTTTCCAGTTAAAATGTAAGCTTTTTTCACGAATTTAGTAGTTTTTCCATTGAACTTACTAGATTTATATTTACATATAGATTACACTGTATGCTATTTTCATATTTTCAATATGAATTTTCCAATTGTGTATATAGTAAAGTTGGATAATATTCAAGTATATTAAACCAGATTGCTCTCATTTTAAAAATATAATAATTCTCGTAAAGACTGATGGTGCATGAGTAGGTAGAGGTATCTCCTTATTATTTTAGTAAACGTCGAGTATACTAAATCAACATGGTTACAAAGTGATTTTTTTTCAACCATACACAGATATATCTTCACTTTTATATCACTTACGAATGTATACAAAAATATCCATATATTAATTTAAGATAAACTAAAGATATAAAGATTTTCATATTTTCGCCTCATTCAATAATTTTTGCAATCGATATCAACATATGAAAAATCAACACACACTAAAAAAATTTTTTATGTTATTTTGAGAGAGAAGGAAAACGACAACGACGAAGAAAATTTATATTTTATCAATATGATGATAAAAAAAAAATCGAGTGAACACAAAATGATAGTAAATCAAAGTCATAAATTTATGACGGATGATGAATTTCATTTTCTGCTCAGCTTTACTTATTGTATATCGATCTGGGAAAATTTTATTGCCAAACTGTGATTCGATATATTTTCGCGTGGGAAACGTCAACTGTTGTGCTGGAAACGTACATGTATAAATTGTGCGATGCTCACTATATTATATTGTATTTATACCACAAACTCCATCACCCATCAGTTAATAAGTGTCTTTCGAGCTTCACTTATTTTTGTCCACGACTTTCTTATCAATGACAAATAATTCAATTGCCATTGATAACATAAATGTACAATAAAGTTATCTATCGAAAACCATTAAAAAAAAACTTTACGAAAACGACACAAATCGAAATTTTCCATTTCACTTTAGATGTATACTCGCTATATAGAGAGAATGCCGATTTTATATATGTCGCCTCCGCGTATAGTCGATTGTTGTTAGCGCTCAACGAATTAGTTAATTTTCATTCATATCACGTTTTCACACTTGATTAATTTTTGTGTTGGGTTTTCTTCTTTCTTCAAGTTGTCTTATTATTATTTTTTTTTATTAATTTTTATTTGTTTGTTCATAAATGAATTTGATTTCAAATATTGATTTAAAATCGAAATGAAAATTGAGAGTTTTGTTTAAAAAATCTTGAGGCAGAAGTGGGTAATTTTGAAGATCGTTTGAAAATTGTTCAATGACACCTAATTTAAACAGAGCTGTATAGTTGTCGTTATTATATAGGCACCAAGTGTAGTATTTAGTCTCGCATTTATCCAAAGACTCTGACCAAATAGAACGTGGTTGGTGTGGGAAGCGCCGAGTTCGAAACCCGGTGGGAATGATTTGGCCACAAAACAGATTGCATAGATAAAAAAATGGTAAGGTTTTAAGAGTTTTTGAGCCGCACATATAGATCTGACTGGATAATTATTTCTAAGTCCTTCATAAAACCGTACTAAATTGTGACTTTTAGACTTCTAGTGGTTTCTCTATTTCAAAAATGGCAATATCAATAATTATTTTGAAATTGGAAAATATTTTAAGTGGGCTTTGAAAAATATTTTAAAAACTTTTTGGTATACGAGGGCAGCGTGAGAAGTCTAGTAGAATTGCAAAAGAGGGCGTAACAATCGCAAATCCTAGATGTCATGTGTCAAAACTATCGTCGCTAGATCAATTTTTAATTTTTAGACAGATCTGTCATTTAGTTCAGTTTTGACAGCCATTGAAATAAAAAAGAAAACCCGCATTGTGTTTTTTCAAACATGGAGAAAAGTGAATTTCGTGTGTTCATTAAACATTATTTACATTAAACGGGCGTTGGGTGTCGCGTTTGCTTACAATCAACCAAAACACGTATGATAACTGCAAAATCAGGCTTGGCAATGTCAACCAAAATAAAAAGGAGTTTTTGCGTCGTTTCGTAATTGTGAATGAACTATACACCAGAGACCAAAAAACAGCCTAAACAGTGGATTTCTACTGGCGAATCTGTGCCGAAGAAGGTTGAGGCGGTTTGTTCGACCAACAAGGTCATGTCCACAGCATAATCTAAATCGATTACTTTCAAAAGGAGACAACAGTCAAGGGCGAATAATACTTCAACTAAGTGGACTGTTTAAACGACCTTTTGAAAGAAAAACGACCGCCCTGCATACGTGTGTAGTTGTCATGGCCAAAATCCATGAATTACGCCTCGAATTGCTTCCATATCCGCCATATTCCCGACTTAACCGCCTGCGACTATTTCCTGTTTTTGAACTTGAAGAAATGGCTCGACGGAAAGAGATTCGGCTCTAGTAAGAATATCATCGATGCAACAAACGCCTATTTTGAAGGGTTGGAGAAATCGTATTATTCGAAAAGTATCAGAAAATTGGTAAAACCTTGGACTAAATGTGTCGACAAAGCGACTACGTTTAAAAATAAATATGTTTTTGGATTAAAATATTATTCCTCATTTCATGTTAACAAAAAACTTCTCACTCTGCTCTCGTATTACAAAGCTTTTTAATGATAAAGCATGACTTAGCCATCGTATTATATTACATTCACTATATATTTGTACTTGTCTCACTTTATATAGAATCAATATGTCTTTGCGGCCAATGTTGGGACAGCCATTAATTGAAACAATCCTTATGGTTGTTTTCGGTAATGTTTGAAGTAATTCTTTTCGACCCTGTCCCATTCTTTACTCATCAACTCTATACTAATCATGTTTATAAACTCTTAAAGATTCTACTGACACTCATACTTAGACGAATTGGTGATCAAAAAATTCTTGAGTTCAGATTTTTTGAGATATCGTCACGTCAGATTTTTTGAGATATCGTCACGTATATTTTCATAAAAGTTTTCTTAAAAAATATTAGTCACTTTTTACGAGATTTATAAGACAGCTCAGCAATACACCAAACACAATGTCAAGCTAACTGTTAGCCCAACTATTGCGTTAGGGTTTTTATCGATTTTTTAGGGTTATTTATAGTAGCGACACTTTGAATCATAATCTCGATTTTTTCAAACATATAGTCAAGATTTTACTCTCACCTCATCGTCTCTCATTGCTCTAATTTGGTCTGCGTAGCATGAATACCTTCAAATACGTGCAGTATGGATCATCGAGAATCTTTTCTATGAGGAAATCATAACCTTGCCCAGATTAAAGAAACATGAGTTGACTGCATTAATCTTTTTGACCTTATACGATTAGTATGGTGAAATAAAATTACCCTCGGGGAATGTAAATTCGTTACATTATGATATATGTCTCCTTTAAGCAGCATACAAGTGACTGAGTAACGTTTTGGGAATACTCCTTTTGTTGGAAGTAATAATCGGGAAATCACTCAGCGGCACTGATCAAATTCTTTCCAAGTACTATGGAACATTCCTTGTTGTTTATACGAGGACGTGAATTGCGATCGCAGTTTCATTCATAGCTTACGACATAGATCAATTGAGAGAGAATATACGGTTGTAGTTATTTGTCTGTTTTGTCCAACAATTGTATGACTGTGTTGATCGAGATTTTATGCAAATTGATATTATCAGACTACAGGAACATAAGGTAAATATTATAAATATTCGACTTGGTTCGCCTGTTTTATACTAATGACTTCTTGCAAGAAAAGTTTACCAAGGCATAATAATTCATAGATCGTGTATTATTATGACTAGGTTCATCAGCATTCTGCAAGTTTGGTTTTTGAGCTTAAATCTGATCTTTGATCAGTAAACCGTTAAAAATTTATGCTAATTTTTTGTTAGTCAGCTGCGACGACCTTAATAAATCAGAACTTTAATGTCTCCAATTATAATAAAATGACCTTGTAATTTGAATCAGTATCAATAAGATGACCTTGTAATTTGACAATCGAACCAAACTGGTTCCAATTAGCTTTTCGTTACCATGACACCGAACATCTTAAAAAAAATAAAACAAATAAATTTTGCATAGTTCAGCGATTACAATGTTGAAATGGTAAATAAAGCTTTGAATGCAGTTGTGATTGAAAATTTATTTCTTATTTATGTGCTGCCTCCATATTACACTCGTATAATCATCGCATTGAAATATATTATTTATTTAAGTTAATTAAAACAAATGTATAAAAATATTCGTAATTCAAGAAAAGCTTAAGACAATATTTACATTTTGCATTTAATTTAATTAATAATATTCTCTATAGAAGAAAAAATGTAGTATTTATTCAATTTACGATTTCCATATTGTCTCTCTATCGTTTTAGGTATGAGTTCAAGGAATGATACTACCTCACCAACAGACACAGCATGTTCATCGTCGCCGGCATTTTTAGGGCCCGCCCATTTATTATATGATCAACATAGTTCCGAAGAAGAATTAGAAGTAATAAATGGGCCATCGGCGGAGACTCAAGAAATTTTTAATTCACCTAAACGTTCAAGTTCCACAATTATTGAAAATAGGAAACGATCATTAGCGCATAGTTCTGATGATGAAGTAAGTGGTTCATTGTTCATCATTTTATTATAATATATACTTAATTTGTTTGTATTTATTTATAGGTAAGAAATTTATTAGATATTGTACCAGCACCAGTTGCAAATTTTCGTACATCCCCACCATTAGAAGCTGTTAAACCACTGGAAGCGTTTAAATTCCATCGTGGCCATATACAACGTTCAACAACTCCTTTAGTACTAAGCGAAACTGGTCGCGGTATCGAAAGTATTAGAATTTCATGTGATAGTCCTGTTATAATACCAACAGATTTACGATCTGTTAGTCCACCTGCAAAGCTATTTCATTGTGCCGTATCACCACGGCGTAGACCACCTAGACATCCACAACAGAGACTGCAAAGGCCTCACAGGCCTTGTTTAGATTTTGATAAAATGCAACAAGTAAGTTATGTTTTTTGTACACGATCGTTATAATAGTTTCATGTCTTATTATGAACCACCAGAATCTTTTTGATCAAGATACTACACCAGATAATGAAATGTCGAAAATTATAGAATCTGAATAGATCCAGAAAAGCGTTACTGAATTGTAATCCGGTAAAGAACCTTGAAATATTGATCGGAGCTCCTAGAAAAGCATGATTTTAAAACATCGCAGAAACTAATTTGCCAATTAGTTGCCCTCATGTGATGTGCATCGACGAAACTATTTACAGAGCTCAGTTCATTGAAAATATAGCTTCATAATTTAGCAATCTCTGAGAGAACCGTAAAAAGTATGCATAAGAAATAATTGCAAGTGTCTTATTTTTATGAATAAATATGGCAAAACTGAAAAATACTCTTTATTTTGAAATCTCACAATTACCAACTGAATTTTGCTCATTAAACACTTTGTTGTATCGAGGTTACTGTAACCGGAAAAGAAAGAATTCCCATTTATTTTGCCATGTGTTGATTTGATTTAAGTATAATGTCTCTTGTGAAAGTTCAAATAATAGCCTTCAATGGGAGGAGTACATTCAGTCAAACACTAGAGAAACTCTTTCATCTCATTCCTCCTAAACAGATTGATATGAGTAAAAAAAGCACTTATATCTATGTCTGTCGAGCTGTATTTGTTAAGTATGTATAAAAATTTACGGATTTACAGGTCATTATTGAACGGAAGACGCTGTCGCTTGACCTATTCCGTTTTGGTCTCTAACCTTGGAGATCAGATATTTAGTTAATGAACACTCGTTGATTTTGTGGCCAACGTGAGCTGAATACCGTTCCAGTGTATTCAATTACACAAGCAGGGTGGGGCAAAAGTCCCGCTACCCTTTTGATTGCCTATAACTTTGTTCAAAGAAAAGATAAGTAGGTTTGGGTTTCATAAAAAGTTTATTATGGCCTTTACATTTTTTTTTCGTTATAATTGGAAAATTATATCGGCTAAATGGTGATTCATCATGCATTTTTCGGGTCTTTTTAAGACAATTTTCATGACATCCTGCAACATCTCAAGATGAATTTCTTCAATTGCGTAACGAATATTGTCTTTAAGATGTTGAATCGTTTAGGGCTTCACTTAAACTTTTCATTTTAAAGAACCCCATAAGAAATAGTCTGGTGCGTGCTGTTAAATCAGGATATCTCATTCAATAATTGAATTGTTGAACGGGCTGTGTGTGCTGTGGCCCCATCTTGCTGAAACCACATGTCATTTAGTCCTTGCTCTTCCATTTCAAGCACCAGAAAATTTCGAATCATGTCTTAGTACCGTTCGGCAGTAACAGTAACTTCAACACCTTGGTCATTTTAAAAAAATAGGGACCAATGATGTTTCCAGCATGAATACCACACCATACAGTTGTTTTTAGTGGATGCAATGATGTTTGATAAATTAATTGAGAATTCTGTGTTTCCCAAAACCGACGGTTCTGTTTATTGGCGTGGCCACTGAGATGAAAATGGGCTTCATCGCTCATTATCAATTAGGCACAAAATCTTCAATTTCACCATACAGCCTTAGGATTGCATTACTGTACTCAACTTGTTGATCAGGATCATTAGGTAGCAATTTTTGGACAAATTGAATTTTGTAAGGAAACATTTTTAATTCAGTTTTCAAAATGTGTAACACAAGAACCAAGTGTCCGAATTGGTGTTTCTGGAGACTCTGCAACACTATCGCGCACCAGAGCCACATTTTCAGCGTTACGAGATGTCCGTTGTCTTACTGTCGAAAATTCGCATGTAAACGATAAATTGTGGTTTTGTAAGGCACGGAACGATTATTTTCAATATTCATTATAAAATTGGGGCAATTAAACGTCACATAATAAGATTAAGCGCAATTAAAATGGTAGCGGGACATGCCCCGTCCCGTATATTATCTACACATCCAAGAACTAAAAATTATATCATATAAAAATTATGGAGGACAGAACAACCTATTGTGGAACATCTGAACTAAGTGCAAAAGTTTTGAATCGCTTTTCAACTTTGACATTCTAATTGACTCTAAGCTTAGATAGATGGTTAACGAACCGTTCACCTTTTGTAAATTTCAGACATAACGTGGTCATTTTCCTTTCTTTACAAATGTGGAGCTTTCTGCAAGGAACTAAACATCTCTTGTAGTTTCAAAACTAGTGAGATGTCTGTCAGACTGAACTTATAGATTAGAAAGCCCTAGACTGATTGAATTGTCGGTCGTGTAGTATCTGTAATGGATATTGGCATATATACAGATTTTCAGGCACCTAGTAAGGTTCTACCATCAGGATTACCCAACTGGAAAATGTCTAGAACTGATATTCAGGAGCTATAGTCTGCGTTCAAAACCAAATAGACGATAACCATAACCTAATCTTAGTCCCAGTTTTTCAAATTTGTGTGGTTTTGCATTAGTAGTGCCATCTCTTGCCCAATACTATGTTTAATTAATATTATCATATATGAGAAGTGGTAGATCACAAACGATGGACATCGCGCTTAATAAATTCCAAATTATTACTAACAAGCTTTTATTTATTTTTTTTTAGCTAAAAGCTCGTTCCGTAACATCGTGGCGGCACAACAATGAGCACACGGGTGAATTATCGGTGTTTTGTTGGTGATCAAACAGCAATTCGAAATAAATATAAAAAAATATATATATAAGTGATATGCCTATATATCACATTTAAATTTAGAAATTATATATAAATAAAAAAAACAAAATTTAATTTTGAAAATTAGATTAATCTAACATAAAAATTGTTTCAAATTTTATTTTCCGAATATCTTCAAACACAAAAACAATAAAAGAAAAACAATGAGAAAATTAAATTAAAAATATTAATTTTTTTATATAAAAATTAAAACAAATGAAAATTTTTATTAATTATATAAATAATATAAAATTATTAAATATAGACAACAAAAATATTTTCTAGACTTAACAGAAATAAAAAAAAAATTAATTAACAAATAAAATTAATTAAAACAAAAAGTGATAAAACAAAATTAAACAAAAATATAATAATAAAATCTAATAAAATATTATAACAAGAGAAGTAAATCCAAGAAATGTTAATTAATTAAGAATTAATATGATTATTTTTTTTTATGTTTTGAATTATTATAATTAATCGTCATTTTTGGATTTTAATTTAAGTAATTTTTTTTTAGATTATTAAGTAAATAACATAATATGAAGAAGAAATGATATGATGTGGCGAGAAATGTTTATAAAATTAATTGTGCAATTTTAATTAATTAAAATTATTTTGATTATGTTACAAAATATTAAAAAAAAAATTTGTATAGTAAAATAAAAACAAAATATTAGAAAACTGTAAAAAAAAATTATGGAAAAAATTACAAAAAAACACAATTTAATAAACTGAAAAAAATAATTAATAAAATTAATTAATTATTTCAAATAATTAATTAATTTTTTTCCTATTTTACATGAAAAAATTAAAAAAAATCGTTTTTTTTATTATTTTGTTATGATTTTTGAAAACATTGGTTGGTTTTTAGATTTTAATTTTAATCATCTTTGTCGTAAATTCGATCTCAAATTATTGTTATAAGTTCGATTGGAAGTTGGTCGGTGGTCTTGCATATAATAAAAGTTGTTTATACTCAATTCCTTTTTGAAGGTTTGAAGAAGTAATCAATCAATGTGTGTCAAAGAGACTAAAACTGTTGTCTTTTACATGTATTCTATGTTAATCATAGATCGGCTACTCTAAACCGAGTCTGATGGTTTTGTGAATAACGAAGTATGATCGATAAAAAATGTCTAAAGTACAGCACTATCAGGTTCTTTAACTATCCACAAAAATATTTTCCCACCGATTTGTCATAAAAGTTTTTCAGAATCACTATTAAGATGTAGGGCATCTCTGGCTAGAGCACCGATGGCATTGCGTTCCATCTATATCTCGGTACTCAACATCTCGGAATATCGTACACCATTTCCACCTTTAAAAATCTTCTTTGTTATTGTTTCAAAGTGCGGTTGGTTCGAAACAAACCCAACTCATTCACGGGTTGCTTTAATCATCATACTAGACACCATTGCTTGCTAATTTGATGATGTACGGGCTCAAGCTCGATTTTCAGAAACAATTTAAACATAGCATTCATGCCACCTCTTAGTACAGGTACTGACCTAGACGGGTCTGTCAGATTTATACAAGAGGATTCACAGTTTTAAAACCACTATTTCTTCCAGTTATTTTCAATTCGAGAAAACTGGTGAATTGAATTACACAAGAGCAGTTAGTTGAAAAAAGTCGGGTCGGAAGTAGGGTTTATTAATGTTGGTATCATACAAACATCATTGGTTATAAATATTTTTCAGATCTCTAGTATATAGACTAATCTGTAAATCTCGATATATAAAAACTAAACAATATTTTTTTAAAATTCCGGCCCACAATTTATTCAAACATCTTTAATAGGTCCATTACCCTCCTGTAACTCGCGGATATATTTCCGTATCGAACCAAACTGGCTGGTTTACTATAGTCTGCTCAATTGTTATTTCCGGTACAGTATCCAAAAACTCTTCAATACTTAAGACACCGTACGATTGTGAAGTGGTCGACGATTCAGATGATTCGGGAACAAAACTGACATCACTGCTGTCACTATCCATATCATTAGGAACAATATTCTGCTGCTCACTAAACACTTCAATCGTTTGGTGTCGAGCAACATAATCACAACTATCATCACTAGCCATTCGCTCGATAATATTTTGCTGGGCCACCAAAGCTCGCTGCTTTGCCGAATAGCGTCGCTCATTTCGTTTCTTCTTCAATACATTCAATCGATCCTTCAGTATCTCGATGCACATTGTACAAATTCGATCATCAAGCGTCACATTTTTATAAATCGTAATTTTCTTGATTACCACCATCAATTTTTGGGACATGTGCGGCATTAAATTAGTACGGCCATTGCACATAATGCAATAATTTGACAATTTCGGTTGTGTCATTTTGTAGAATAAAATAAACAAAATAATATATGATCACTCGATCGATAGCCAATCGGACATATAGATAATATAATTTTATATAGTTACAAAACTTAAAAAAAATACTTTTTGGAATAATCATGACTGTGATAATAATAAAAATAAATCATTTTGGAGCCATTTTATAATTTTCGACCATTTTATACGTAACGAATACAAAACGGCGTTAAAAGTGTGTGATTTGAACGTTAAATTTTGTGTAAGTAGAAATTTACTAAGTAGCGTGACTGATATCTGTTGTTATATGTAATCTAGTGATTGTACATATATTGGTGTTGTAATTTTAATTGTGATAATGGACCGCGAATGACGAGGTCGGTTAAATTATTAGTTTTTATTTTATTAAATTTATTTATTGTGTTTCGGTTTCGAAAGAACATATCTTGTGTCTTCCTTATAGTTTAAACATTTTTATATATTTTGACCCATCCCTATAACTATCTATATATTATATAATAGAAGATATTGCTTATCCGATGGAGTGTTCACATTCCAACCTCGGAATTGTGATAATATTTAGTCTAGAATTTTGGATAACGTTCAAATCGCTATTCAGATATGCGTATATATTTAGATGTATAAATCAAGATTTGAGATCGAATTTTCTTATATAAATTTTGTAGTCACTTTTGGATTTGATGTCGAGACGCCACCACCGCGGAATGATAAACAATTTTAGTCAAGCATTTCGAATAAATATACGTAAATTAATATTAATCCGTACACGGGCTGCATAATATAGCAATTAAATCAATTAAATATATTACCTCATAAATAAAATCAAAAATTTGATTATATATAGAAATAGTGTTTTTTTATTTAATTATATATCTTAATTACTGCCATACATGTAATTCGATTTATCGTTTGAACGAATAACACGAAAACCATACGTTTCTATAGTATATATGTAACAACGAACGCACAATACATCATCTATATACATATAATTAATATTGTCGGCAATAATTACCGCAGCCGTAAACCATACACACACAACACACACAGAGACACAAACACACTCGAGTACATACTTTATCATTCTGCGTGTTTGGTGGGCCAAATCCCAAAGTTAAGAATTAGTATATTTGCCAGATCGGAAAGAATATGATTGGAAGGTGATATTGTCACTAGTCACTGTTGGTGAAATCTTTTTGGGTGACAGACATCTCACCAATATCACACCAAAACTTCTATATATGTCCATAAAACAAATTAAAATTAAAATAATTAATAAAATAAATAATGTGAATAAATTAAAAACAAGTGATAAACTATATATAATAAATATATAAATAAATAAAATAAAAAATGAAAAATGATTAAAAGACTTTAACCAATTTTTTTAAGACACAAAAAAGAAATAAATTAAAATAAAAAAATTAATTAATTAATTAAAAAATAAAATTTTGTTTAGTAGAAAAAAAAATATAATTGTATAAGTCTCATGAAAAATTATTATAGGCGAAGCAAATAATTTGATCTTTGTGTTAAAATAAATAAAAATTTAAGGAAAAATGTTCGGAAAATTAATTAAAATCGATTTTCTTTGCACACAAAACATAATTAAATATTTTTGTTATTGTAAAGTTGGGTTTTGGGATAATCATTTGGGTGTTCTCGCAACAGAATAGCATGACAAATATTTTTGACTAGATTTTATCCAGTGGCGTTATTGGAAAGCACGAACCACAAAGACGGTACGGAGTTTTACGAAATTGTTGCTTCAAAATATATATTTTAAAGCTCAACGACTGCGGCTGGTATTGTGTCACTACTGAGTGAATGTCATTGGGAAAGTTTTCCACAAACAATACAACCAGAGCAGAACTTAAGAGAAGAAATCGTTATTTCGAGTAGTAGATTGTTAAATCCAAGTTAAAATTAATCATTAAGTTTATGGTTAACATAATAAATGAAAAACGAGCCGCCATAACATCAACAAGCGTATTTATATCACGATCTTCACCGTTGCTTAAATGGTTTAAAGCTAGTTTTCTCTTAGCTGGAAACAAAGAAATATCAAAAGAATTAAAAAACTTAAAAATTCATTTTTTAACTAAGAATTTACCACACATTGAGCTAAAAGGTAGAACATTGGCTTGATCTCGATGTTCGGTCCAGGAAACTGCTAAAGCGTTGGGACAAGTTATTATTTGAAAGATGAACCATCCCAGTCAAACTCCTCACTTGGCAGTGTCCTTGAATTAGATCATACCTGAATAAATAGTACAAGCACCATAAATCCATATTGATATTTGGAATCTATAAACGTATAGTGAGAACTCATCACAGCTGTGTGGACTTGTTCCATTTGATCAAATCAATAAGAAAATAATAAGAGTTATAGTATTTCAATTTTGGTATATTGATCTAAATTTCCCACCTTTTGTTTCCTTACTGTTCCAGTACTGTTCCAGAGCCACGATCAAAAGATTCATTTTCCCGCTAATTTTTAAACGTGGATGCTACGTTTATTTGCTACTTGATATCGTCTTCGTTTTCACTCATCTTTATGTTTATTTTCACACAGATGTCGCATCCGTTAATTATAGAATTTTTATCAATCTCGCTTGTGTGATTCATAAGACTTAAACATTCAGACTTTTCAAACAAATATTTTGGACTACTTTTTACTATTTTCTAGACATGTTGATTTGTATCACGACATTTGCTTCCACAAGTTCCCTACGAAAATATTGATAATATTATGGTTTCTACCTTGAAAACTTTTTCAAGACAACCGTGGTCCCATTTTTTGACGGTTTTTACCGTACCGTGTCAACAATCTGACTCCATCGGTTTCGATCTTGAGCTAGCTTTTCATACTGTTGCAATCAAATAGAAGATGCCAGATCGCTCTCTACGCCGTGGAGCCATCGTCACAGACAGCAACCTCTTTGCATACATGATACTCTTTCCATACATGACAACGGGTTTGATCAACACTCTGTACAATTTCAGCTTATTTGTATTTGTAAGATATTTTGATTTCAAAAGTGGACGTAGAGTATAAAGCGTGATTGCCAGCAACAAGGTAAACCTTGATTTCTCTCCCACACTATTATCGTGAGAGATCCAAGAAACTTGAATCTTATCACTCCTTCAAACGTTTGGTTACCACTGCTGAAATCAATTTCGTCTTGGTCTATAAAACAAGAGATCAGATATTTGGTTTTGGACTCGTTCATTTTGAGACCAACGAAAGCTGAACACTGTTCCAGTGGATCAAGTATCTCTTTCACTCCGTTACCATTTAATCCAATCACACAGATGTCATCTGCATATGCAAAAAGTTTTGGATTGTCAGAATAAGATATTGTTTTGAGCCGTTCCTCTTCGACGAAGGATGTATTCCAATATGAGAATAACAAGTATCGGGAACAGCGCATCTCCTTGTCGAACACCAGTAGTGATTGCAAAAGTTCTCGATAGCCTGTCCTCACTTTTGACACAGCATTGTGACTGCGTTACTATCATTTTACACAGATTTACATATTTGTTTATTCTTAAATATTCAAGCGCACACCATATAGCCTCTCTCGATTGATTGAATTATAGGCTTGCTTGAAATCTCGGAATGCCTGGTGTACATTGCGAGAAGTTTCGTAGTACTTGGAAAGAATCATCCGTAGTAAGGAAGCTTGACCAGTGACTGACCAATTTTGACGGCTTGTTCTTGGTACTCACCGATAATTTCCTCCGCCAGACGAGTATTTTAAGCGATCACCTTTCTTGAATATTGAGCATAACACGGTCACTTTCCATTCATTAGGCATAATGATCATTTCCGCGATCTGTTTATTTGAGGGTATTGAAAAACAGCTTGTGATACATGTGGAACATTAAGTTTGACAGACAAATGTTCACGCAATGTATCGAGTACCACATCGACGTTAACACAGAGGTTAGCATCTTATGGTTCCGAATGGCAGTTGACCGAGATGGCAGTTGATCGTGGTCCCATAATCTTGCATAATAATTTCATAGGACTTGTATGAAGTGCTGCCTCGCGTTTCTAGCCAGAAACCATTGTATTTATATACTCGTCGTTTAAAAATTTTCCCGAACTTAATAAGCGACACTTATGAGGTTTCTCTAGGAAGAAGCATTGATATGGACGGTAATATTCTCTTCGCGAAATCTGTCTTTCGATACAAGATCAATATTCTATAGAATACAAGTAGTAAGACTGCAAAATTTTATACTGACATACCATAGATCACGCTTTGTCAGAATTTTGCATAAAATCCTTGATCAGAGCAAAAACATATATTTATCTTGTACTACATCCCACCCCATCAAATGTTGATTCGATATCAGCTTATTTTTCAACAAGATGGTTACATATTAGTATTTTATCTTATTATTCTTCCAACTTCTTACCATTTCTAGACATATGTGCTGCTGATCTATGGTACTCTTGGTTTTTAGTTTGATGTTTGAACCTAATTCCTCATCGATTATTTCTACGATTTGCATTTACTATATCTTTGTTAAATTCAACAAATTAAATAGTCTATTTGGTGACCCCAATATTATGAAGATCGTCTGTTTCTAGTTACAAAAATATATGAAGGGATATATAGAGAACTTATTGATTGTCCCAATAACTCAAAACTAATGAATCAAATAAAATAAATCAACGATCAAAGGAAAACGATCAGGTGAACTGAAAATAAATCAGACTGAAATTGGATGGTTTCTTAACCGAAAAACAAATATATGAACAAACAAAAAACTGTTAAGTTTTTAATTTTTATAGATCATAAGTTTTCAGTCAAGTACCTTATAAATAAGATTTAAAAAAAATTATTCCAATTTTAATTTAGTTATATACATATATATTTTGTGAATAATTTAATTGTTATAATAAACAAATTAAATTTATTAAATATTAGATATATTATATATAACTAACTAATATATAATCTAGATATATATATATAATGTTATAACTATGCAACAAATTTTTATCATCTCACCAAATATTTAATGAACAAAATCTCTAGATATTTAAATGTTGCATCTTCTTATATAAAAACCACCAACCCTTAATTGGATGCGATCTTCTTGATTTTTTTTTTGGTATAATAAATTCGATGTTAACAACACCACCATCCTTCATATATAATCTTATATATACACCATACACTGTTAAAAATAATAAATCCGAACATATTTTCATAACGAATATTAATTTTATAAAACCGATCGCCATTTTGTTCAATTAATTATACTATAGCAGTATCGATGAACAAAATGGCGTTATAAAAATTAACGATCGGTTTAGTTCTGTTTGTATACAATTCAAAAATTGTAAATTTATTAATTTAAATAAAAAAAAAATAAATTGAAAAACTGTGAAAATCAATTATTTTATCAGAAAAATGAAAATTAATTTAATAATGAAAATTGATGTTGTAATGAATAAGAGAACATTGATTTGTTGTATAAAAAATGGAATTATTTTCTAACACAGAATAAAATTTAAAAACAAAAAATAAAATGGTCAAAACAGGAAATTTATTTAAAAAATTTCCATTGTTTTAAAAAATTTAATTCGTTGGTTTGAGTTTTTTCAAATATGACGTTAAGTTAACTTAAGTCACCAACATAATCACATCGTTTTATATTCACCTCACTATCTATTGTTATACTAGAATCCCTCTTCTAATTCGAACTGTCATTGAGAATGTTCGTTTATTTATGTTTGCAGTGTAAATACAACAAAAGTAAGTGGAAGGGAAACCAGTCAATATGGATCACCAAAGTGAGACAAATCTTTTCACTAATGTATTGGTGAATGATTTGGTCAATCAATACGATTATAATCGCTGTAATTTATGAAATGGTTTATTATTCAAAAATCTATGAAAACCTAAACTTCTGCTTTGAAAAAATATTGAGATGTCGTTCGTTATGTATATGGCCAAGTAGAACTTTACCGATAGATATGAGATTCTTTCTACTAAAAACCATTGGTCCTTTAGTCTATTGTGCACAGTAATAGATTATTCTTACAACTGTCTTTGAAATAGGAAGTAGATCTTTTTCAGCGAATAATTTAAGAATAACATATAAACTCATAACATATAGTTACAGTTTGCTTAAATGTTTTTTTTGTGTCATCCGTCACTCAGGCTCAATTGACCCATTGCTTACATCTCACATTTTACTTGACGTTCGGCTAAAGGTCCTATTTTACATAGAAATCATGTGCACATTGCATTGCGCCATACCAGCATATAGTACTGACATGGAATATAGGACGGCCCATGGATTTAAAACTGAACAGGGGGTCTCAGATGTGTTCATTCACACCACCGATCGCACCGATCTCTTTTGCATGCTTTCTATCGGGATACGAACCCAGTACCTCCCGGTACTCTTCTAATATTTTAGTGCTAGTAGAATTATAAAACCTGCTAATAACAATAATCCGGTTAATGGGTAATAAAGAGTGTCCGTTGTAAATCAAAAGAAACTATACATATATAGAAAAAATATTACTAAGACAATTTTTCTAAACTTAGTATTTCTTAATCTTTTAAACTTTTTATCAGGAATGTTCATCCTCTTGGTTTATCGCATTTTTGGCACATACAACCAATATTTGCTTGATAGTTATCATATGAATAAATGGTAGTATGGTAGATGTCGTAGTGTTTGATGCTGAAGATCTTTCTTATTGGTCACTTTTAGGGTTATTATTTTGGCTGAGTTTGTTCTAATATAGAAGATATTTTGCTTGTTCGAATCTTTTGATGGAGTCAAATACTTCAGATTACAGAGTTCTCATGGAGTAACAACACTTTATCGGATGAACTGCAGATATAATCGTATCTACATCTTCTCTAATAGCCAGGCTGCTTTGGGGCAATTGATCCCCATATTATTTTCTGAAAACATGTTTGGGAGACAATAATTATTCCAGGGTGTCTGAACGTTCCTAACTCTTAAGAGAGATATTAATAGTCAATTTAATGGTCTGTACCAGACGCGATGAAAGAACCTCGTTTTATGACGCTTATTCTACATCTTCATTGTAACAATAGATCAACAAAGATCCCAGTTATTGTTTTACTATAAGAGATGTATATTGAGGGTCATGCTGGTTATTCACGAATGTGACCCTCAATGTACGTGTCTTATTCACTGGCTGTAAATGGGAGACTCTCGAGCATGTTCTTTTTTCTTTATGCATGCTATAAGCTATGCACTGTAAGAGAATATGATAGATAAAAGCAAAATGATCTATCCCGCTTTATATTTGAAGATCAATTAACGAAATCACCGGTTGTAGTTTAATTGATAATGGAGTTTCTCATCACGCCCGGGGTTTATATGGTAGTTTGATTCTCGACGTTAACTAAAAATTAACATACTCCGGATGATAAACGATTGTGTGTAAAAGCATTCGTTGGCTGACCAGCTACAAAATGCACAAATACGGTTCGTAATCTCCTCAGTTAAGACGCGGTTAGAGTCGTTTACATTCTTTAAGCCATTGATATTAATTAACAAACTTAAAGATACTGGATATCGTTTAAGAGAGGGTGACATCCCTTTTAGAATGTGTCCATTGCTCATTGAGCCTAAGTGATCAAAATTAACATCCTACGTTATTTTAGAGAAGCAGCTTGGTTCTAATGCAGTAAAAATCCGAAGTTCTTTACAGAAAGCAAGTTCGAAATAGGAGCGAACCCCGATTAGAATAAATTTCAAGTAGTGGACACATATGTAGTCAACAACTCGGGTGAGTTTGTCATTGAAATGATCTTTATCGTATTTTTACGGTTTTTTACAATCCATTGTTGGTCCGTACCGTGTCTACAATCTGACTCCATCGAGTTCGATCACTAGCCAGCTCTTCATACTGTTGCAAGCAACCAGAAGTCGCCAGATCGCTCTCTACGCCGTGGAGCCATCGTCTCTCCCTACGCCTCTTCCTCTACCGAAAGGCGGCTCTCCCTTCAAAGCTCGCTGTATCATTCGGTTCGGATCAGCACGCAGAACGTGACCGAGCCAGCGTGCTCGCTGTCCTTTGATTTGTGCACGATATCAGGAATTTGCATTAAATTCCTAATCTCGTGATTGAAACGAACTTATCGTAGTTACAACAAAAGAATTTAACATTTTTGTTCAAGGAACATCGACGCGAAGAGGACCAAAAAAACAGTGAAATTGATTTAATATTTTATTTATATAAACATTTCTTTATTACATTACTTTTCCTCACTTCTTCTGCTTCGCAGATCGGGGTGCCTTAAAGTTTTTACCTTTATTCCGTTTATTTAAACCGGCCTTGTTCATAATCTTAATGGAACTCGTCTTCTTTTTGGGACTTTTAACGTCCTTCTTTTTACCTCGGAATGGTTTTGCACCTGGGCCAGGTTTTCCACCGCTACCCGCCTTATGACCACTTTTGAATTCCTTCTGCTTAGCCCTAAACGCGTCCTTTTTGTGCTTGGTCGCCTCGTATCGTAGCAGCTTCGCCTTCTTTTTACTAACATCGGTGAGATCGGCTTCAAATCCGGAGTACTTTTGTTTGCCTCTGTTTTGCACAACTTTTTTTTCCTTATCGTCGAAGGCTCGTAATTTTCCTGGTTTACTCTTGTATTTGGACATTTTCGCTTGAACTAATGAAACCGTTTCTAACTCTTTGAGCGAGCGCTCAGCCGCTAATTGATATGGATTTTTCTTTTCAATTTTTTTCTTCTTTTTAGAAACTGAACCAACGACAGGCCCATCCTCTCCATCGCCACCGAACTCTTCATCGTCTCGTTTACGTTTTTCACCTTTTTTGGCACCTTGTTTTTTCTGCTTCGGATCGGTTGGATTGACGGAGAGTCGTTCTTTTTCTGCTGCTCGCACCTTCGGAGTTTGGAACCATGCCCGATTACTCTCCGTCTCTTTATTTTGTTTCAATAATCTACGTTCGGCTTTTGTAAGTTGTGATTCAGCCTTGGCCAGCATTCTTTCGGCGCGTTCATCGTCTAGAATTAGCTGGATTTCCGCTTCGAGTGCGCCCAATTTTTTACGATATTTTTCGATAATTTCAGGCGGAATAATACGATTTTTAACCGGACTTTCAGCATTTTTTATAATATCCTTAACAATTTTACGTTCCTTTTCGCCCGCTAGTGACACGGATACACCCGCTTTACCAGCACGAGCTGTACGACCAACTCGATGAATATAGTGTTCCATTGTGATGGGCATTACAAAATTAATAACTGTTTTAACACCAACGATATCTAAACCACGAGCAGCGACATCGGTTGCGATGAGTACATCGATTTGTTCGTCTTTGAATTTCTTTAAATTTTCTAAACGCATTTGTTGTGTTAAATTGCCGTGCAATTCGGCCGCCTTTATACCCAACAACCCGAGTAAAATGTGAATTCGATGCGCCTGCTTTTTTGTCTGCACGAATATCATACAGTGATCGTGAAACGTTCGGCATATGAGCGCCGCGAGAAGTGGTTCCCGATCACCTTCTTTATCTTCACGAATTCGGACAAACTCTTGACGTAAATTAAATGCAACCGCTTGATTACTATTCACGAATATTTTAACGGGTTTGTTCAGCGAAACAGCGGCCAAATCTTTAACCTGTTCGCTCATAGTGGCCGAGAAAAGCATAGTTTGACGCGTTGCCGAACAACTTTTGATAATTTCTTTCATTTGCTCGGCGAAATACTCATCCAGCATACGATCGGCTTCGTCTAGGATTAAAACCTGTGGAATAAATATTAGGTTACTGACTGTCGTTTAGACCAATTATTCGATACACAATTATTCGATCAGATTTAGCCAACTGTTTCGTTCCTAATTACCTAAAGTAATTCAGAGCGCAAGGAATGAATATCATCAAATAAATGTTGCCAGAAATAATTTCCAAAATATCATCTTACCTCAATCGAATCCAATGAAAAACTTGGCGTGTTCTTAATATGATCGATCAAACGACCGGGTGTCGCAATTACAATATCTGGATTATCTCTAAGAACGGTTTCTTGTGCCTTAACGTCTAACCCACCGATCGCCAACCCAGTTTGTATAGTTGTGAATTGAGTCAACTGTTTTGTGACCTGATAGACTTGGGCACCCAACTCGCGAGTAGGTACCAACACTAGAACACGAGTAACCATTTCTCGAGACATTGGCCGATATAACAAACGTTCAATTGTTGGTAGCATATAGGCAGCTGTTTTACCTGTTCCCGTAGCGGCACAACCGCATATATCACGACCAAGTAGAGCAATTGGTACAGTGGACGTTTGAATGGGGGTTGGATATATATAGCCGAGAACACCGATAGCTCGCATCAGTGGTCGTGATAAATTCATTTGATAGAAACTTGTAACATCTTCTCCATTTTGAGGTGCATCTTCAAAGAAATCTTTATCATTCTCTTCTTCCTCCTCCTCCTCATCTTGAACTCCTTTTTTCTTCTTCTTTTTCTTGAGTTTTTTCTCTTTGAGTCTTAATCCATCGTGCTGCAATTCATCATCCGACAAGTCAATCTCGCTGTCGCTCTTCTCATCACCATCGTCGATGATAACCGTCTCCTCCTTACGATTTTTGATCGCCTCCGCAATTTTATCGTCCGTTTTGGTTTTGACTTTTCGCTTCACATACTTCATCAAATCCTCCCACGTATCGTGATTGTACTCTTGCACCGAGGAAGCAAATTCAAATTTATTATCAAAATCCTCTTTTTTCTTGTGCTTTAATTTAGTTGGTTGATACTGGAACATAAAAATAAAATTATTGTATCGGAATTTTGAGGTTATGTCACATCACATTTGTACTTACTTCTACTTCGGCATCCGAGTCTTCCGATAAATCTTCAACTTCAGCATCGTCTTCAATTGTTTTTATTAGATCACTTTGTTTCGAACTAATCACGTCTGGGAACATTTTGTTGTATAATTTTTAATCGGCATACACAAAATAGTTGCTGTACGCGAACGTGCGATTTCTATTTTGAAATAAAATATTTGACAACTCGAGATGTAAATAACACGAGGGAGAATAAAATTTTGAGAGAGAAAATGAGTGCGTTTTGTGTTATTAAATAGTTGGTTGTGCTTTTCGGTAATAGATGGTGTTGCACGTATTTTTAAAATACAGAAAATCTCGTTAAATGGAACCAAATTAATTATTTATAAAAAAGTTTCTCGCAAACTAGGATTTAACAAATCAAAATATATTTTGGGATTTATGTTCAAAGAGTTAAGTTGTAGATGAAAGATAGTAAATGTCTGATTGTGTTACGTTGGAAGGTAGAGTTTAAACAGAAGACGAATCTGGGATCGTCACAGAACACAATCAAAGTAGATTGGGCTTTTGTACTTAAGATCATTTGAATAGAGGATCATCAAGTCACATCGGATTAAAATAAAATTGAAAAACAACGTTTATATACCATAACCTTGTGACTATTTACCATAACCTTGTGAGAGTAAGAGTCAATTATGTGATTCGTTGCTATCTCTTTGCCATCTGAATCAAAAATAAACCCAATTACAAACATCTTTATTGAATTAATAACTGATAGTTTCTAATTTCGTCCAAAGGTTTCATCTTTATTATGCACCCGTCCCAAACTTCTATTTTCTGCTATGCAACTTTCTTGAAGCCAAAGCCGTCCGTTCAATCTCTTTCTAGTCTGTTTTTAATGCATTATCTGATTTATGTAGATCGTTTGCATATTATACAATTGCGACATGCCAGCCAACAAAGAACTGGCATGATTGATAAGTCGGTTTTTAAACTCCAAAATTTACATAACCAATCGGAATCAGATGATCTAAAACTTCGTTCGCTATTGATTGTTATCTGGAAATCATAAATACTTTAGAGTTTGTGTGACAGTTAATTTATCACATCTACCACTTTGTGATCCATACAATCACATACAGTAGTGAATTCTACCAAGATTCTACCATATAGGTGGTGTTTACATGAGGCATTTTGCATCCATTTTTTCTTCGAAAAACGAATTATTGTTCCTTTTGCATCGTTTTGGCCTATAACTCTATTGAGCTCATAGGTAGTGGAGAGTTAAGTGAAGAAGAAGATCATAGATCGAGAATTCTCGTGAAAGCACCACCATTGATCGTAATTCAGGTGTTTAGCTGCTCATACTTAAACCAGTATCAACTCACTCTGATACCACAATATCGCATCATGCAGTACATGCGTGTCTTCTGAGTGCTGGAACTTGATCTAATCTTCTTGCATGTTACTATTTCCCCTCATTTAAACTCGTTCCCAATCAACACTCTCAAATATCCAATCCAAACGTGTTAATCATAAGTATCAGACAATATATGCAATTGGGATGATTACTTGTAAAAGGATAAGGATGAAACTCCACTCATCGCTTGAAATTTGAAAGCGGTTGGTTTTACTTCTTCTGTGTATCGAATACTATCTATGATATTGCGAGAAGAGTGAAGATTGAAGCTGAATACTTTTATCGGTTTGGATCAGATGGCTGAGTGAGACAATTCCACAAAACCACTGGAAAAATATTATCAATTAAAGAAATTAACACAATGATTAAATGCTACATTGAAGGCTTGACTATACATAGATACCAGTTTCAAATCCGAATATTGGCCGGAACAAATGTTATTAAAATTAACCATAGTAATAGGCACGATAGAAAGGATAGACTCTAAAGGTATTGGACAAGAAGATTGGTATGAAAGTCTCAACAGTGATGTGTTTGTGATTTAAAGTCACCATTGTTAGTGTTTACATTATGTCTAATCTGTAAGAAATTGATTCATAAATAGTTACTGTCATACATCCATTCCTTTGGCGGAGGAAATAATCGATGAACCACGGAGTGTTACTGATAACTATATGAACTGTATTTTCAAATGTTATGAAACATCCCGTGAGCTACACACAAGTATTACTAAACTCCAGACAATAAGAAAATGATCTTTAAGAAAATGATGACGACACACTTAGCCTTTGATATCCTCGTCATGATACCCTATGGTTAATATTGGACAAAGGCAGGAAAACTCGTGATGCATTTTATTGACCCGATACTGGAAGATTCAACTCGTATTCTCAAAATTTAATTTACAACATGTTTACACACATTTTACAACATGTTTGTATTTCATCATCATATAAACGTATACACATTAGACACCAATAAGGTTGAAATTCGTCAAGTTCGTTACAATTCAATTTGGTTTATTGCCACCTCCGCAATAAATCAATAAATCACAAGATTTGTGTATATGTCTTACAAAATTCTTGGTTTTGTTTGTCTAAATCTAAAAGATTAGAAATTTTTTTAGATGGAATTTTTTGTGTGTATATTTAGCAACTTTATTGCATGTAATGTTTCAAACAACAATAAAATGTATAAATAGATAGCGAGGATCGTATAGTTATATGGCCGACGTGTCCCGCAGTGGTTTCATTTAACATAAAAACATTGTAAACTAATAAATATTTTTCAAAATGTTTTGTTTGCATGGTTTTTATGCTTGAGAACCGATGTACATACATATATGTATATGTAGGTGTGCTCTATGGATGGATATATAGTTTGGCCTATATTCACTTCACAAAAAGACTTCATCTAAAATCATCTCAAAACGAAATACCGTTTTCCGGAATATATATTTCACCATTGTCACACACTTCGGGATAAAAGATCTAATAACTCTCCTTATATGTCCTCTTGTTTATGATTTCACTATTGCTCCTATATCACCTTACAATCAAAATATAACCCTTCGCCGGACTTTAACAGGATCTCGTTGATTCTTAGATGAAAATCACTTGTTATCCATGGCACTAATTCCACTAATACTCGATCATTTGTTACTGCCACCAACGTTCATATTATTACCAATATTATCAAGAATCTTCCATCGTGATAGTCGTTGCGCATCCTTTACATAAATCCTCAGTTTGTTCCGTCATGTTTTCGTTTGAAATAGTTATTTCTCTTAAAGGTTGAATCCCTCTGCTAATTATATCGATTCGCACAATTATTATTATCGTTCGTGAATCCAACATTATTATACCGCCATCTACCATCTTCTTCTTTGTTACGTTTTAGCCCGCAGAGTTCCTGATATGTGACTTGCAATTCTGGAACATCGATGGTCGCCGATGAGGTATTTCCGGGTCTGAAATTTTCTTCTGGTTTACGGTTTTTTATTGATACCAATTTCAATTTCCCCCTACAATGACTTCTGCCTTGATAGTAAGATATACGAACATCTCGATATCGGCCACAAATTATTCTCTTCAATACCTATCTGCGGTGAATTCCATATTTCCACTCTTGTGCCAACACTATTAACCCGTTGTTCTCCCATTCATAATCCACCACGATACTTTCGATCTTCCCCACGTCAACCATTTCTAAAAGCATCCATTCCTAACTAGAGTTTGCTTTATGGTCATCCTTTTTGTAGCTTCTCTGACACTGACATTTGATGAAGTGGTTAATTCTTTTTATCCAACAACACGAACTTATAATTATTTCTCATAGATGTCACCACATCACAATTGAAACTTTCAACGTCTCATGAGACTTGAGAGATATCGGTGCATAGCAAAATATCCCCTTATCTCTCCTTCAGACTTGGAAACCCACTGACTTTAGAAACAAAAAATTGACTATATTATACGAAGTGAACTAAAAATGACCACTAGATGGCCACGAATTAATATTTGTTAAAAAATTAAGTGCGAACATTCTAAATACAGTGGTGCACAAAATTATGGCACCGGTCCAAATGAATCTCGAGTGTAGATCTATATTTTCCCAAGACCATTAGATTTCAATTTGTTTTTCGTTTGAATAAAAAAACTTCAGCACTTCAGATTAACGTTTTAAAGGGAGCCCCCTGTGAGGTTTAGTAAAAACTTATAAGCAAGGTGAAAAACAATGTGTTCGGCGTTTTAACGAAACAAATAACCTCCCGAAGACCTGGAGTAGGAAGAACCATTTCATTATTTTTAATGGACCAATATAACGGTTCACTTGAAGTCTACCGTGAAGTTTGCATTATTCAAGTAAGTGAACAAAATTTACTTGTAGGAGTACAAGCAAAACGGTTTGCTTTAAATGTCTATCATCGTTCAACGTTCTGTCTGTCTGTCTCTCTCTCTCTCTTTATCTTTGCAATCTGTTTTGGGGGTCAAGGCTCTTCCAAACTCTTTTTGCATCCTGCCCCTATCGGGATTCGATCTCGGTACCTTCCACTCCAATTGCCGCAGCTTTAACCACCGCGCCATTTGGTCGGTGAGTCTTGTGTTTACCAATAGTAAAGATTTTGTTTTTATAGCTCTGATCGTCGACTAACGTAATACTCGCCCAAGAGTCATGTTTGTTACAGTTAAAGGATCTGTTACAGTTTGAAGGGGCTATAGCGTGGCGTTCAGTAGGTACCAAAATAATTAATTCGTTCAATTACTGCCGTAATCAAGTAAATCGAAAAAATGTTGAGTTTAAGTTCTTGCAATTCGCTAGCACTGTTGCGACACGATTAAACACTACCGATACGAATCGCTCAGTATGAACATCAAGTCTGGTAGCATATGCATGATGGGATAGATTTTTGATCTTTCCGATCACGCATTCATTCAATGACGTCATCATCAGATCGAAACCGTCCTAGCGAATTACAACAACATAATATGCACATCTTCGAATAACAATTCACAAAGTCTTTGTAGTGTGGCGCTTCAAAGTGAACAAAATGTAATTGTAGGTGTCTACTATCGTAGAACCGACTAAGAGAAAAACTTTGTTTAAAATATTGACTATAGTCGAGCCTTGTGCTTACCGATGAATCGACATTTTGCTTTTATTGCTCTGATTGTTGAATGAAGGTTAAAAGAAGGTCAAATGAGTCATGTTTTATAAAGGGTCTGTTACAGTTTGAAGAGGTGTTCTCTTAGTAATCAACAAGTATAACGATCTTAGAGACAAATTGGTTAAAACTTTAAAAAAATTTAAGTGGTGCGCTCATTTTGCGTCCCACTGTACAAATTATATTTCCTCATGTTTATCTTCTCTTATCAAACGAACTAGCAACAGTATATCGATCATTGTCAAGCAACTTCATTTTTATTTATAAAATATTAGCAGCTTAAACTCTTTGGTGTTGATAAAAAAAACAACTTTGGGGTATATATGGTATACACGATTGGATGGAAACAGTGTTTTCCTCCCGATCTCCACACCAAATTTTTTGTTTCGTTTTTTTTGGTGGAGATTTTTTTCGTCTGCTCGTATTTTTAAGGGGAGAAATTTGTACACATTTTCCAAATTGAAATGAGGTTATAAACGAAAAAAAAAATCTGTTCAACACAACACCATACATATACAATACAAAAGCATCGAGATACAACACTAATTGATTCAATTGGTTAAAAAACACGCTCGCTCGAAACAACAACGTTGGTATATACTCGTAGTATACAACGATGGTGCGGAGTGGCAACAACATTCGTGGACTTGGAAAATTTTTATATATAACAACAATCTACAATTTATAAATATTTTTATTGTTGGTAACGATTTTGAGTGATGTTGAATGAAAATTTGTGTCGTACTCGAGGGGTTTCGAAAATAAAATAAAAATTAATCCGATGTTCACTTAGTGCACAGTACGGCAATAAACTAATAAATTACGACAGAATATATGTTGTACACGATAAACGCATATGATGGATTTGTTATGCTTAAACATGGACATAATAGACCCAAACTCGGTTGGAGAATTAAGGTTCACGTACATAGAATATATAGAAAAAGGACACAATGCTTGGTACTGTATGTTACACATCAGTGTGATGTATAAATAATGGATAATTACATGCAGAGCACAACTACGAGTATATTATTGTGATAATCACTTTGAAAAAAAAAATTGTATACGATTGAGTTCCATCTCCTATTACTATTGTGTTGCGGATGTCTTAATTTCGTAGTATTTTTGGGATTAGACGTATTGTTCCGAACTGGTGTCGCACTGGTTTGTTTGGTGCGTTTTGTTTGTGTAGATGTCACAACTGTTAGAATTAATGAAAATGCCTTAATTTCGATTTTTATTTCGAAAGTGACGACTACATATTGGCTTATTCGGAATTTCGAGTTCTTATAACCGCCTCTTATATATGAGCTCTTTCGGCAGGGGAGGGTTTATATAAAAACCCGATAGCTATATGCTGTATGTCGCCGGTTGTAGCTTAGTGGTTAAGAGACTTTCTCATTATCCGCGGTTTCGGGTTCGATTCTCACCGTTCGGATGACAGCAAACGCGATTGTGTCTAAACGCATTCGTTAAGCTATCCACCTACAATCTGCACCAATAGGTTAAAACGGTTCATAAGGTTTCAGTTTAACCATAGATTACTGGACAACCAAAAATTTGCCTTGAGAGCGTATTTGGACCATGAAGGAGCGTTTGACAATGCAATGATGTCTGCAGCTGAAAGACATGGCATAGGGACCACACTGGTTTGGTGGGTTAGCGTCACGGTTAGGTCAAGGAGAATTACTGCAGACTTAGGTAGTGATAGGACGACGGTGACCACTCGAAAGGTATGTCTCCAGGGTGGGGTTCTGTTTTCTTGTGGTGTCTTCTGGTCAATTCACTTCTAATCCAACTAAACGACACCGGATTTTTCTGCCAGGATTATGCTGATGACATCGCCATAATACTGGTAGATAAATATACGGATGTCTATGAGTCAACCCTAGGAAAACTGAGATTATCCTTTTCACTAGACGTAGGACTCTGGGAAACTTTAGTCCTCCAAAAATTTTTGGATCATACGGTCCCACTATTTTCGGTAGTCAAGTATCTGGGGGTCTGGTTAGATGCGAAGATAACATGCAACATTTACTGGAAATGCAAACAGTCATTTGGTAAATCATGAGGCCTGAAACACAGACGCTCGTACTGGCTATACATTTCAGTGATCAAAACCATAATCTCGTTTGCCGCATTTATTTGGTAGCCTAGAACAATGAGCAGGATTGGAGGAAAATCTTTAAAACGCTTTCAAAGACTTGTTTGTCTGGGTATTGTAGGAAATATCCACACCACACCTACTTTTGCTCTTGAGATGGCTGTGAATCTACTGCCGCTTGATCTTTGGATCAGAAGGTGAGTAGCACAAATCGCCGCTCGCCTACAGGGAATAAAGATAATCTATTTGGCCCTTCTGGACATTGTCAAATATGGAAACAGGTGGGTCGGACCCCAACTGCCCACATGCCTTCGAACACTATGGTGACGAAGTACATCTTGGGGAAATTATTTCCGGTAACGATATGTTAATCTTTAAGGCGATTGGTTCCAATACTGTTTCATTGAAACCTGGTTTGGAAACTATAAGTGCCTTAAATCGACTAGGCATGCTGAATTATAAGGAAAACTTCATTGGATTTGGTTGCGGGTTCCACTTTAGGAGTGAAGTCATTATCTCTAAAATGAGAAATTGCCTATCACTGTGACGATTTGTACCAAAAGAACCTCATCTCTTGTTGAATGTCTTAAATCTTCTTTTATCAATAAACCAGCAAAGATCACAGTCCTTCTTAAACTATGATAGACGCACTTTAAGGATCTTGCTAGGCATTCTCACGGGCCACTGCTCTCTGAAAAATTATGTAACTTTTTGTGCTCCTGTTCTTCATACTCTTCCCATAGACTGCACTGTTTTGGCTCACAATTCTTATTTGAGTATAATACAATTTAATTTTACCTTGATATTGTCAATATTGTGAAATGATCATCCCCACCGCAGATTTAATGAGTATGGGTAGTTGACTCCAATTGAACTGTTGGTGTTTTTTACAGGGTATTATTGGCCTCTAATGTGCCTGACTCCACCGGTTTCGATCACAAACCAGCTTCTCATATTGTTTTACACGCAGTTTGAGCCAAGTCGCGAATTTACCTCTTCACTTGCTGAAAGGTGGCTTTTGATTAAGACCAATAAGGTAACGCGTTTGATTTTGAACTCGAAAAACTCCAAAACGTTAGAAAAGCCCCAATTAATTAGATGATCTATTAGTGTTCATGATCACTGCAGATTGCAGTAGGACTTTCGATCTGATGCGTAATTATCAAAAAAATCTCATAAGTATGTTCAGTTAAACGATTTTGATTGCTCTGCGAAACCATAACAGGTTTAATTTATATAGGAGGCTCTAATGCCATATAATGTCGAATGATTTTTAACTACAGACGTTTTCTGTATATATAGTAAATAATCGTTGCAATTGTTCGTCTAGAACGAAATTCAGGACTGTATTGTATAAAAGCTGCGAGGTGATGCTTATGAATGATGTATAACAGCCTGATCCAAGTATAATGGTTGATTTATATATGGTGACGGTTGGTTCAAATATGTTGTAGTGGAGATATTGGGCGATAATTTGACATCCATTGAGTGCCTGAGAGATTACCTAATGTCGCTTCGGAAAGTATATCGTAACAGTATGTTACACTCATATAGTCGATGTTTCTGCTATCTGAAATTCCGGAGACTGAATAATTCTATTTCGTCGTGTCATAATGATGGTAAATATAAATAATCTCCTCCGACTTCAGATATTTACGGGCTGGTTGATATAATGCTTTTTTTAGACATTATACTTGACCAATAGTGGGTGGACGATTATTTAACATTTTTCCAAAGGCATACATATGTGTGTTGGACTAATAATTAACAAATTATTATTATAATTATTTTTACGGCTTTTACAGGCCATTCATTATTGATTATTGATCAGGGTTAAACTATGTTGTATAACTCAGTAGAAGCTCTCACTTGTACTCATCCTTCAATATATAACTCTCTCGTCCATACATAATAACAGATCAGATCAACACTCTGTAAAAATTTACCTTATCCTCATTTGTTTAATTTTTGATTTCTGCAGTGGACGCAGATGAAATAAATCCACTGTGCCAGAGGCAAGTTTTATCTTGATATCCTCTGCCACACATATGAGCAATGAGAAATCTAGGATACTATAACCTCATCATTGTTTCAAATGTGTGCTTACCACTAAAGAACTCAATTGCATCTTGGTTTCTTAAACCAGATATAAGATATTTGGGCTTCGATTTGTTGATTTTGAGACTATGAATAATGTTCCAATTACCAGTCAACCGAATTGCACAGATTTCGAAATCGAGAAGTTTGGGTATCAATGCATAGCCTTGGAACACTTGGCAACCACGTTTATGCCATCTAGTTTTGTGTCCCAATACTTAAGTGGGGGGTCGTTGTTATGTTGGCGGTAGCCGATTTGCTTTGTTTTGTTGACATTTTTATAATAATCTTGATTTTTAAGGATGTGAATTTTCAGCCCGGCGATTTCACCCGATTTAGTATATTAGGAGGCAACTCTTTTCTACGAGGTTCTTATTTTTCAGGTAAGGTAATCCAAACCATATGTACTTATACCCTTTAGCCTATATATAGAGGTAACCGATCGTATAAGCCATCCCGATGCCGCTGTTTAATTCTAGACTGTTACAGAGTTTCTAAAACGCAACCTAAATACATCAAATCGCGATACACACCATTGTTATGCCATCTTCAATTCCGATAACCTTATTTATCTTCGTTTATGTATTAATTTTTTTATAATTCGCGATTTATTGAAAAACTCAATAAAACTTTGTGTTTTTTGTTGTCTTCCCATAACACAACATGGCGGAATTGTGTATGATTTCTTTTGCGCTATGAGTGGCTTCTTTTGTTGCATGTCACGAACTTAAATTGTACATACATACATATGTATGTATGTACACGAAAACCATCAACCATACTCTCTTGTACATAATATACATAGAAAGACATTATGTTATATAAAATCGAAACATTAAGTGAATGGATAATTGAGATCTTGAATTATTTTGTATGTCTACATGTTTTCTCTTCTCTATGTAGATGGTAAAATTGATAACGTATAGAAGGAAAGCTTTCTAACCAAACACAATGGTTTTATATACAATATTTAACATAAATAGGGTGTCCCATTAGGGTCGCACATTTTGATCCTCTTGAATTTCTAATTCTATTTCTAAGTGTCTCATTATAGAGGAGTTTCAATAAACTGGTAATGAAATTCGTCAATCGAAAGGCTGTCACATGGGATTACCATAAACCGTTTGTGATGCAGCGTAACACTTAAGGGGTTGAATTGACAGTGGGAGGTGTAATTTGATTAGGTTTAATTAGGTCCAGAGGCGTAGATAACGAATATCTAGACCAATATCGGTTCATTGTGGTAAGACAAATTTAACTTGTATTTATCAATAAAATGACCGGCATTAAAGATGACCAGTTATGAAGTTTTAAATAACTCCGTTTTCAAGCTCAGCTATGTCTTTATGTATAGCACCCAAGAGCAAGTACCTTTTGTGTGTTAGTGCTGGTCAGAAACCTCCCCATGATTGCCTCTAACATCACGTGAGGGGACGTTCCACTGAATACGAGGAAAACAACCAAGGAGTATTATTTAGCGCCGAAGTATGGACGGCAGTATTAATCGATCTCTGGTTGGAGTACGCATGTTTTGACTGTGCAGTTATTGCGATTCAGTTTTTTCTCAAAGTAGAAGTACCACTTAAGCACTAGGTTAGGTTGAGTGGCTACTACAGCACACTTAGACCGGCGCCAGTCCATTGTGATACCACAGGATCTAAGTTCACGTCTTCGGCTAATTTATAGTAAAGTGGCCAATAACTTTCCAGAATCCATTGTTTGCTAACTAAGTCTCCAGTGTAAACGATTGAAGTAATTAATATATACCAAATCTCACCTGAACCTCCTAACATCTCGGTAAATGAGTTTCCATGAGCAGTTCTAGCGAACTCAACTTCCCGTTCTATGGTTCCTTCTTTGATAAAAGCTAACTAGGTTACCGTTTGAAAGTTGGCCATTAAAATGTGGATTCCTATCCAACATTGCAAATTGATGTTAAGTAAATAATCGGAAAACGATATACCTGCACCTCTCTCATTGTTGTTTAAGCCAGCCCATATGTTATCGGTTTTTTCATCGACGATGGTCGACTCGAGCATCTTAAACGTCAAAATTTTCAAAGCGGAAACATGTGCTGAGCCGCAAAGCACCACAACCTATAAATGTTCCGCTCCAATCTACAAATATTCATTCTTTTATAAGCCTGACTACATCTTTCGCCGGTGTGAACATCAATCCATTTGGACTTATTGATCGGGGCCTAAGGTAATGTAGTCGGAAGTGAACTATAGTTACGGAATGGTACAACATATGTTTTTCAGATTCCCGTCTCGAATCGGAAAACCGACTACTTTCAGATGTACTCAGTCCCATATTTTTAAAGTGGTATTTTAAGCCAATGTCAGCCACTTCAACTCGAAAAAGTGAAGCCAGATAAATAGAATTAACTATAGCTCTTAACCAGTGAGTGAATATAGGTAAAATCATTTCAGTATAGTCTAAACAGGCTCGTTCGTAGATCTGGGAGTTCTGCGCATTGCATAGCTCCATATAGTATGACATCAACGATTGGGCGGTACATGGATTCTAAACTCAAAAATCTGGATTCTAATCCAGATGTGTTCATTCACACCACCGCCCAAACGATCGATGGTGAAAAATGACTTTTTGAATCTTGCCCCTATTGGGATTCGAACCCGGTACCTTCCGCTCCAACTGACGCAGTTTTAACCACTGCGCCACCTAGGCGGTTGTAGTACTATTAGATTGTCTTAGTTTGAGGTTGTATTTCGTTAGTGCTTCCGTTTTATCACCTTACTCTCAGGGTCATTTGGGAACTATTTTAATGGAATCCAATTGGATAAAAATAAATTTGAATCTGGAAATTAGTGGAAATAAATTTTGAGAAATGAATTGACATTATGTATATAGGCTTCGTTGGACTCGTCTACTTTTTATGTTTTTGAAGATAAAGTCAATTAAAATTTGCAAGGTTTTCTCGAGGTAAAAGCACATGAGTTTCGATAACGTTTCAGTGGGCAACAATGCTCGTATGCTGAATGGATAATTCTATATGTAACTGATTTTAGACTAGCTCTAAATCCTAGGTTAGGTTGAGTGGCTGCTAAAGCACACTTACTTCTCTATTACCCTCATGAGGACCAGTTTGAGCTATACTTACGTAGCGTGATAAGTCTCGCTTCCTATAGCTTTCGAGATCAGATAGGCAGTCCAATAGGAATTTATCCAAATATTCGTGTCTTTTGTGTGCCAAAGCCGGGCATGAGCATAGGAGGTGGATTATCGTCTCTTCCTCCTTCTCGTCCAAACGCCTTTTGCAAAAGTCATTAACTTCTAGACCTAGTCTCCTCACATGTTCTCCAAGTAGGCAGTGTCATGTGAGTATCCCCACGATCGTTTTTAGTTCACGTCTTCGAAGGGAGATCAGTGCCTTTGAGCGTTCAGTGTTTTTCAAGTCTTACTTTGGCCAGATTTGCTTTGCTATTCTACATAAAAGGGTCCACCTTTCGTTTAAGCACAGTCTTGAGTGCCTTAATGGGTCTCTTCAATTTTGCCCTTTTAGGTAGCAGTTGGGAGAGTTGTACGATGCCTCACTAGTTCATCCGCCCTGAAGTTTCCCATGACGTCCAAGTGGCAGGGGACCCAGACTATCTAAATGTTGAAATGCTCACTCATCTCATTTAGAGACGAGCGGCAACCCGTCACTCTAGACGTCTGAGAAACAGAGTCCAGGGGCTTGATGCCGTCTGACTGTCCATATAATTGCGATATCAGTCGAGGATACCACATTATATCTTAACCATTTCAGGAACTCCTCAATTGCCATCACCTCTGACTGGTACACGCTGCAGTGATCAGGGAGACGAACTGCTATATCTACTTCTAATTTATCACAGAAGACACTAGCTCCTACTTTACCGTGTAGCTTGGAACCATCCGTAAAGAACTGTAATGATTCCGTTTCCGTATATGTACATGGGGAGAAGGTGAAACATGACCTCCAAGGCACTTGTAGGTGTCCTCAGCGCCCTGCTAATGTAGGCCGTTCTTTGCACTTTCTCGATTCTTTTTCTGTACGTTACTTTATCAAGAGCTGGTCTACACACACTCACCTCATACATAAAACAGGGCTTACTACGGAAGTGAATAACAAGTGTCCCGCTCCGGCTTCAGGCCCCATCTCTTTCCGATGGCGTTTCTACACGAGTACATAGTTATATTAGCCTTGATTACTCTTTCCAAAATGATGGGTTTCCAACTAAGCTTACTGTCCAGATTACGCCTAGAAATCTTGCCTTGCCAGTAAAAGCTAGTCTCTTGCCATTTAAGAGAGGTGGATCCTATATTTCCTATTAAATAGTACCAATTCAGTTTTGGACAAGCTAATTGCCAGTCCACATCTGATGGCCCAACTCGTAATGATTATATAAGGATAGTTTTGATGACTCTGTTCATCATCTGCATAAGAAATCACTCCGATCCCTGTGAGGTTCTCTTAGCCAACCGCCTCCAGATGGTGGATTCCCCCAGCTCTGAGTTAACCACCCTGCACCCAAGCAGAATTGCCTCCGTCTTTACATTGTTAAAGGCGCCCTCAATATCAAGGAACGCCACTATACAAAACTCTTGCGAGAATATTGATTTCGAAATTGTACTTACTAGAGGATGCATAACTGTGTCCATAGATTTCCCTTTACAGTAACCATGCTGAGTCTGGGCCCAGTCACGAGGCTGTATTTTTTTAGCGTATGTAGATATCCATCAGCCTTTCCAAGAGCTCTAAATCCTAAGATGACTATTTTCCATAGGTAAAATCATTTCAGATTCGAGTATAGACTTAAACAGGCGCGTTCGTAGATCTAGCAGTTCTGAATCTGTGTAGCTAAGTCTTTATGATCTGTGTGATCAGGTACGTGTCAGTTACTGATCAGCGTGGCTGCGAGGACTAGTTAAGGTATGGCTCTGAACCTCTTTCTTGATGGCATCGACGAATGTTAGTTTACTCCCCTTGTTAGCCTTCTGACAAATTGCAACAGTTAAATATTCAAAGAGATTATCTCCTCTTGAATTAATATCTCTATTGCCACATACTGTGTGGTGTGAATTCGCATTAGATTCGATGATAGAGTCTAGTTCTTGCTTCATGCAGTGGATTCTAAGACATTTGCACTATTGAATTACTCGTAAATATCTTCCTAGCTTTTGGCATGTCTTTTTCTCGGCAGTATATGGCAAGAGACGTCGTCCTTCTAATAGTAATGTGGTTATTATTCATTCTATACAATTAGCATTGGTGTAATGCTATAGTTACCAGTTGTATACCAAGGTTGCATACATACACGTTTTTTTTTTATTTTTTTTATCTCTAATCTGTTTTGGGGCTCAAGGCACTCCCTACTTGTTCGCGGTTCGCTTATTTACGTCCTTACTTTTACGCCATTACAGCCAATTCGAGGACGTTTATAGGTCCGATTTTCCTAACCATCTGCACATTGCATAGCTCCATACCAGCCTATAGTGCTGACATGGAAAATGGGTCGGCCCATGAGTTCTGCACTCCAACAGGGGGTCATAGATGTGTTCATTCACACCACAGATCGAAATTTCATGGTGAAAAATTCCTTTTGCATCCTGCCGCTATCGGGATTCGAACCTGGTACCTCCCTTCCAACTGCCGCAGCTTTAACCACTGCGCCACCTGGGTGGTCACTTTTAGGTTATTCAAGGATAGAGACTCCATCATAACCAGCACAGCATATACAAGGAGTGGGTGCTGGGATAGGTTCTGGAGCCGAGGGTGAAGACTACTCAACTTGACCACTCCAACACATCCCCAATAATATCATGTTAAATATTACGATTTTAATGGGACACCCCTTTCAATCGTAAGTACACATATTTTATGTAAACGACCACCTTTGTGTCGTGTTTCCACCGAATGACTCAACAAAAAACTACTTTTATGTGTTAAATTGTGGAACGTAACAAACAATTAAGCTTTATATATGGTTACAAGAACTTTTGACATGGCGGAAACTTTGCGATTAACCGTTTTTTTGATAATGATTACACACACACAGACACGTTTTCGGATTTTGGCTGGAAACAACATTTTTATATCAAAGAACTGAAAATTTCAAACAAACACCTTGTACCAAAACGATTTGTATTTATTTTTCTTTTCTCGTTTAACAAGAAAATTTTTGTATTTATTTTTTATTTTTTTTTTGATCCATTTTTGCCCCCCGATTTTCAAAATCCACTTTGAAAAGAAAAATAGAAATAAATTCAAAGAAAATCAAATATCAATAAAGTGTATATATGAATGAACGTATCAATCATTACGATTCGAAAGTATACAACAGATTGGGTTAGTTATGGAACTACACATCTGTATGTACACACACACACACACACATCATGTATCGCGAGTATTCCAATGATCAGAAGCGAATTGAGGCTCCTATATACAGTCGTTCTATATACGAGTAGTGTGATGATTCAGTTCTGCATACATACATATATCCATCCAACCACATATACGGGTGGACGAAACATGTGGCAACCACTCGCTAATTCGTATGGTGCCAAACTTCAAAGGTGTTTCCAATTAATAAAATAATTTGATACTATTGAAAAACGAACGAAAATTCTAAATAATTTTGATTGTTACATTTATAAATAATTTTTTTGATTGTTTATGTTTACACCAAACGAATTTTCAATAAAGAGAAAACGAAAAATTTATTTCCTTTTCATTCGGCACCTGATTGATGATGATACTTAAGATGAAGGCTGAAAAATATACAATAAATTTTCTCGATTTTTTTTGGTTTTTTTGATTATTTTATTTGAAAACATAACGAAGTGTATTATGTCTAAATCGCAGAAGAACAATCAAACAGAATCAATCAAAGTAAATAAAATATGAAAAGTTGTGCTATACGAAGCTACGATTTATATGGGTAAGAATTACCATTTGAGCTTCACTTTCTACTCGTATATACCTACTAAACCGCGGCCTCAAGAGTATTTTTTTTAACTTAGCTTTAATTGGGTGCAGGGCCAACTTTTAGACTGTCCTAGCTCCTTGTAACTGTCAGAGCTCCTGCACCCAACGCGCGATCCTTCAAGTAAAGGTTGATAGTTGACCAGGACGCTCTTTGTCCTTGATGTCAAAATCACTACTTTTTAAGCGACTAAACCACACAAAGCACTGTGTTTTTGCAAGAGCATGCTCACCATACAAATCCACGAGCAAACGATGACTTTCAGCTGCGGTTTTTTTTACGAATGCTGTTTTTTCGTTGAAATCGGTTGGATGTGCATAATGAAAACAAAAACTTTTAGCCTATTTTGACAGGTATTGAATAGGGCTTCCAAAAGACATATCTGTCCAAGCCGTACTATAACGCATAAACAAGTACTGACATCTAGTATCAAATTCCAGTTTTTAATGCATATATACACACAATATTATTGGAAATTTTGTTATAAGAACTTCAGTTAGCTCATGAAACAATTCTTCATGACAAGAACAGAGACCACGAGATCACGTTTCGCGTTACGGCGGGCCTCCATCGTTGCGGGTCCCTTGCAGCACGGGGTTTGCCCCTATGTAGTTACGCCACTTCTTAAACTTGTCCATTTAATACTTCAACGGAAACTGAAAACCGGATAACGTATTCCACTTTCTAGATGTTCGATAAATGAATTCGCGCTTTGCATCTTCAGTTCGAGGTTTTGGCAGCTTCACTTCTGCAGAACTAGGCTGTCTAGATCTTTCGTTAATTTGGACTTTCGTATTATTCGGATCCCACGCCGCTGAACTCTATCCAGTAATTGGAGAGCAATGCCATATGCTCCACCCCAAACCTGACAGCAATATTCTATACACGGTCTAATAAAGGTTTTATAAATATGGAGAACCTGATGCGATCTAAAAACCGACTGCATCTATTGAGGAACCCGAGTTTATGTGAAGCGTTAACTTCGATCCTGGGAGAGAGAGAGAGAGACGATCATTCAACTTTGTGTCCGTTGCTGACTAGAATATTGTGTCAATAATCTACCTCCATTGATTTTGATTACATGCGTCATGGTAGTGCATACAACCAGAAGATGTCAAATCGATCTCCATACGTAGTTGGTATCTGTAATCACCATCGAAGCTTTCAACGGTACAAATGCAATCGGGTGGCCAACATAATACCGTAGAGTGGGCGCGTAGAACGTTCAGTCAATACGTGCCTAAAGACCTTAAGACACTATGATTGAACCCAGTTACTCAAGGCTGTACATTGGTATACAGGGAAGATAATCACGGCAATCGGTGAGTTGGTTTTTCGTTGGATTACAGATAAAAGGGAGTTGGACTAGTAGTTGATATTCAAATGTGTAATGTCCGCTTGACGACTGATGTTATTCAACCGATTGTTAGTCAACCAACGCCATTTTACAATAAGTTTGATAGTTTAAAGGGCTCTCGATAACTGGTGAGCACAATTCTTTGTACAAGAGCTGCCAGCACGAATTGGTATTCATCGGAAAGTATTGGTCTTTAATCAAACACAAGAAACACAACGAAGGTATAAAAATCTTGTCTGTAATATAATTTTGCTATATATATATATATATATATATATATATATATATATATATATATATATATATATATATATATATATATATATATATATATATATAGGTAGGAGTCAGATGAAGTGCACCTTATATTCAAAGTCTGACGGAGCGTCACCAATAATCAAAGTTTTACTTTGGTTATATGTGGCGAAAAATTTAAATAGTGGAGCTAAGATCTACGGAGTGCATAACAGATCATTATATAATCACTTTTTCTACGAACGAGTTTTCAAATTGACCTTTAAGGCCTCGGTCTTTACCTTTCGGACCTCATGGTTGAAAACGCTCAAATACATACCGTAAAGAGATGTCATTGGAAATGAATAAGATTCACAGAAGGCCTTGCCGAGATGCAAAAAAATCGTTGCGAGGTTGAGTTCATTATTTCAGAACACTTGATATTCAATGGGTTAGTTAACTTTATGAAATGATTATTTCTAAAACCTTCTCGATTGGTATATTATCCTAGTGTATACATGAGTGCGGAGTAATTAATATATAACAACCTCAACCTTCGAACTTCTCGGGAAATGAGTTTCCTAGAGTAATTTTATAGTGAGTTCCAACATATATATTGTTTTATGGCTCCTTCGTGGCAGTGATAAGAGAAAGAGAAAGAATATGCCTTCATTACTATCAACGTCCTAATCATATAAAAATAGCATCGGCCACTAATGTTACATCTTTTGTCTTAATATCATGACTGAAGTAATGTAAACGGTTTGTCCAACTCCACTTCCCATAATAACTTGTGGAGGAACAAGTGGGTCTAGCCTGTTCTCAGAATTTCTATTTTTGTGAATTTTTGACCTTAGCAAACGTCCATACTACAGAATGATTCATTCCTAAATTTTCATGCTTATCTACTATGCTCAAAAAAATAGGCCCAAACGAAGGTTGAACTATATTCGGGCAGTGATTTTGGCAGTGATTTTGTACACCGTTGATGAAAAAGTGCAAATGAATTATTGTCATTCCTTATAATTATCGTTTATATCAACGTTTCTATGCTCGGATTGCATCTAGGGCTGATAGATAATATTTTACGAGCAAAGTCGAATTACATTTCTCTATATATGGTGGAACCAGCTGAGTTATATTTATAAGCTTTACTCAATTCCACTGAAATCATTACTGGGAAACGCTACCGTGGTTAATAACTGGCTAGGTTGAGAATATACATGAAGAGTGGTTTAAGAACCTCCTTGAGAGTGTTCACTGCGAGACAATATGTCACAATTCGGTTGATTCTTGAAAGTGACCGTTCCAAACGTTCTCAAACACTTCTTATATGTAAGTCTCTCGTTTATATTTGGATAAGTTGTATCGGATTACCACATCCGAATACCTGGTCGAAATACATGTCTGAATTATTTCATTACTATACAGTCTGGATTACCTGTCGCAATCCAGAATGAGTGGATGGATAGTCCATTTAAAGCGTTACCAACTTCACGTTGCTGCAGCAGCCAACCAGCGCATGGTTTGTGGCAAACATCACATTTAAAAAAAAATTCGAAATGGAATTCAAATGCTTATAATCCACAACAAAGCGCAGTTCAAGGCAATTCGCCTAGCATCTATCGTCAACAAATATATACCGTGAAAAAATGTTAAACGATGCTTTATTACCTCGACACGTAAGCAATTGGACGTTTCAACAACACTAAGCCATAAAGCCCGTAAACCCCAATGTGTTTTACAAGAAAACGTTATCAGCTTCATTTCATCACAACAATGACCACCGTATCACATGGACTTAAGCCCAATGGATTTTTTCATAAATAATAGAAAATAAGATGATGTCGATGACTTAAAGATTGCTCCTCGCCGAGAGTGGGGAATACTACCACACCTTATTCGTGTGAAGCCTTCTCGGACAGAATCGATGCTATTATAAAGGTGGCTATTGTGTTGTACATTTGTGTACATCTCTGCAAAACAACGGGAAAAGGTACATTACACATTTTAAAGCATCAGAAAGCTTCCGCGAAAACAACTGACTACGATCAGGAGAGGAACAAAAGTTCGCTTAGCTGACCAAAAAAAAAACAGTTTTCGTATTTTTTCTTAATCTTCGTTTATCTTTTCATAACCTAATCGCCATTGATTTCAATGTATTTCTTAAGCCTATAGATCCACAACTCAAAACCCTCTTCAAAATCCAGTTTAAAGCTTATCAAGTTCAGCATTAACCGCATCAGTTATCCCCGCGTTACTTTTTTAGACCTGCTCCTGTAATTTTTGGAAATAACCAGAAATCACAAGGTGCTAGATCCGGGAATATGATGCTGGTCGTATTTTTTCGATGCCACAGATCGCAATGAAGCTACTCGTACTACTCGTGCTACTCGTACTCGTATTATTTTCGCAGTGGGAGTGGGCACGTTGTCATGATGTAAAAAATAGCGCCACAAATCCTCTTTCTTCCAGTTTTCCAACTTTTGCTAAGCAGTCTTTGTTGTACCAGTTTGCAGTTACCGTTTGACCCTTCTGAAGGGAAATAGCAACTACAATTTGTAATCAAGTGAAGGAACTGAGATCATAATTTTTGGTTTGCTGTTATTAGCCTCCATACCATGGATTGTTGTTTGTTTTCCCGATAGTATTCCAGATCAAGATTAGTCACCAGTTACAATTTAACTAAAGTTGGTAGACGCCAAATTTCGAATTTAATTAGGAAAAATTTAGCAAAAGGTACTCGAGCCTCATTTAAAATTCGTTGATTCTTTGTGTATCTCAAATAATTATTTAATATTCGCCCATGGCAGTCAAGGCCACTTCATCAGCAATTTTTTTTTTTGTGTCAATCGTGGATTTTCGCCAACTTTGGACTTTATCAGAGCCACTGTAACGTCGTTAGCAGAATATTTTGGACGACCTTTTTGCGTCTGTCCTCTACAAAAAATGTCCCATCTGGAATCTTGGCAATAGTCTGTAAAAACGGTGCAATAGTACCATATGAAATCGCTTAGCGAATTTCTATTTGCGTTGCTTGTTTGTCTGATGCATCTTTAGCTACTTCTTTGTTTTCTTGTCTCCATTTTAATCGATCGTTCTAAATTTAATTTAATTCAAATAACGATTTCATACGTCGATCTTTAATTGACAAAATATAAATATGATCTAGCACCAAAATACGGATTTTATAATTCATTTGAACCGAACATTTCATCGATCTCGACTCGATCGAACAATAGAAATGTGCTCAATCAACACAAAATTTCAACGATCGTTCTAGAAACGCACAAATCGATATTTTTTTGTAATAATATTTCATATAATATTATGATCAATACCATCATTCCACCGAAATTCCCTTGATCATCCGCACATGCACCGAAAAAAAAACGTTATCCATCTCATACCCGCGCGACTTTATATACAACACTCGAGTGTGTATCTCAAGATTATTTAAGAAAAGAAAAAAACAAAAATTATTATTTATTTTGAAATGTGTCAATGATTTGAAAGTGAAATCATCATCATTTTGGTTCATCATCATGTTTGATGTTCTTATATATATGCGTATAACTTCTTAAGAATATTCTCGTTTGTAATAAATATTTAATGTAATAAATTAAAAGTTGAAAATGTGCGCGCGGCATTATTTCATTATTTCAAAATAAATAAAATAAAAAATTAAATAATTTTTTTTGTTTAAATTTTTATTTATAAAAATTAGTTTTCTATATTGAGACCGCGCACGATTCGTTCGAACCATCGAAACCATATCGAAATGCATCACGACACTTGCGTATGATTTACTAACTTGTTAACAGACTTATTGTTTATAAATTATTTGTTTAAATGAAAACATTAAATTAATTTTTTTTTGTTTTTCAATTTTCATTTCGATTTTCTTTTTTATTTGATGTTTATCTCTAAATAAATATTTATAAAATAAACAAATCGATTTGAAGTACCTACTTGTGTATGTATATACGCAGGAGCGGTGAATAGTTGAAAGTAAAGGAAGTTGATCGACGCAAATTTTACATGCGTGTGTGTGCTTACCGTAAAAAATTTCGAAGGTCTCAATTGAAGAATTTCCAAAAGTCGTCGGTTTGTATAAAACATGATAGGCTGCAAGTTCTTAGTAGAACTACTTTAACTTGTGTATACAAAAGTTCGCTTAGCAGGCGGCTCTTATACACTGCAGTTCACTTGAATAGGAACGACCGTTTTTTTTAAATATTTTAAAATCGGTTCAACTTCTCCAAGATTGACTTTTACAAGATTAGCACTTGTTTAAAATTACATAATTTTTAAATAAAAATAAATTAGTAGGCCAGAAGAATTTTATTTTTTTTGTTTTTTCTTAAAAAGTGTGATTTTTGTTTGTTTCACTTGAATAGAAACGACCATATTATCAATAAATTTGAAGTGTTAGCAACTTAAACTAAAATTAAATTTATTCTTTTAAAAAAGGTTACCAATTTAAATATGGGTCGAGGAAAAAAACTTAGGAAGAAATAGCCCAAATTCAAGTACTACACAGTGAAAAAATGAGAGAAATTATTCCCTACATGCAATTGCAGATAAAATAGGGAGAAGTAAGACTGTTATCTTCAATTTTATAAAAAATCCAAGAGAATGGTTCAAACAATAAAGGCAAAACTGTTGAGGCCACATCTGCAGCCGACAAGCGGGCTATACTAAGGGCAGCATCCAATTGCGCACTATCTTGTGCAAAAATTAAAGCTAGAGTTGATGTGGAGGCCAGCCGAATAACAGTATGGAGAGTGATTAAAAAAGCAGATCACCTTATTCGAAGAAAGCTCCAAAAGAAATCATCTCTAAATCAGGAGAGGAAACAGAAAAGGTTATATTTCTCGAGGCAGCATATGACATGGGCTGAAAAATGGAAACGTGTCGTTTTTTCTGATGAGAAGAAATAATTAAACGGTGGGTTTAATTATTATTTTCACCACTTTCGAAAAGAGGAAAAGTTTTTGTCAAAACACCACAGCCGGGTAGAAGGCTTTATGGTGTGCGGGGCTATATCATTTTATGGTCCTGGAGATTTGTCATTTCCAACCGGAAAAATGATCGCAGCAACTTACAAGGGCATCCTTGAAGAAGCATTTTCCCGCTTCAATGATACTTTTGGGCCATTGCCATGGATATATCAGCAAGATAATGCCCCTATCCATACAGCTAACATAATCAAATCATGGATATCGCAGCAAAATGTAGAGCTTTTGACGTGGCCTCCGTATTCTCTTGATCTCAATATCATGGAAAACGTGTGGAGTTGGCTGTCTGGGAAAGTTTACGAAGGTGCTTGACAATTCTACAATAAAGGAAGCCTTATTAAGGCGATAAATGAAGCCTGGAATCAAATTTCTTTAGTTTATTTAAAATCTTTGTGTGATTCCATCTCAAGCAGGTTGTATGAAGTTATTTTTAATAAGGGAAGTAGTACACATTATTAAAACCATGTAAACTCAATTAATTTTTAAAAATAAAACGAATTCAATTAAATTTTTAGTCAATAAAATAAATTTTTATTATGATTAGTTAATCGTTATTATTCAAGTCAACATTCAAATTTGCCATTATTTTAGAAAAAAACAAGAAAGCAAAATTAATAATGAAAAAATAAATTTGTTTTTCCTTTAATATTAACAGCTTAATGAAAACTTATAATTCTGTAAAAAAAAATATTGAAAAAGTTGGATCGATTTCGAAATATTTCAAAAAAACTGTCGTTCCTATTCAAGTGAACTGCAGTGTATATTTTATTTAAAAACCAAAAATGTCAAATCGTTTGCATTTGTTTTATGAGACTTTAAAAATTCAGAACGATCGGTTAATATGGAGACCAGCCATCGGAAACTAGCTAATGATGCTCAAACCTACAAATATTCAATGAATGCCAAATTGTATATGATGTCTTTACATACTATTTTCAAATGGTTCCAAAGATTTCAGACGGGACATTTTTCTGTAGCCCAAAATCATCTGAGAAAGTCGGGCAAAATCATCGACTAATGACGTAACTGTAGTTGAGGTCAAACCCAAATTTGACGAAGATCGATGATTAGCACAAGTAATCACTGCTAATGAAACATGAAGAAATCTGCTCGATGGGTTCCACGAATTTTTAATCAGGGCCGAAAAGAGGCACGAATGCATTTGGCTTAATTTTTAAACGCCCGTCCATGGGCATGGACTGGTACAACAAAACTCGTAAAAGCTAAGCCACAAAAATCAGTAACAAAAGTTATGATGTCAGTTTACTTCATTCAATCAAAAATTGTGGCAGCTTTTTTCCTGGGAACGGTCAGAACTGAAAAATGGTATACCGAAGACTGCTTATCAAAAGTTTTCAAGGACGTGTTGAAAAACCGGAGGAAAGTGGGTGCACCATATTTCCAGGATCTTACACTTTTTGATTTTTGACACGGGAGGCAATAGATGCGGTTAATTCAGAACTTGATAAGCCTTAAAGCAAGATTTTGAAGAGTGTTTTGAGAAGTGGATCTATAGACTTATAAAAATATGTGCCATAAATATGTGGTGTAAGATATACATCAATAAAGCTACACAAGTCCCAACGGCTGGAGCGTACAATGCGCAATCTGAAACACCAATTTTCACAAACTTTTCGCCGCATTTCGCCAATAACTCTTCGAATATTGATTTCTAGGAATTTTCAATTGTCCATTGTTTATCGACTTAGACAACTGAATTTACATAACCCCAATTAATTAGACCATAACGCGATTTTATTCTTTCATCGAAGTTTCTTTGAGTAAATCAATAGTAGCGGGTACTGCGATGGACGTTTGTCTTTAATTCCTGCACAAGTTGATCTTGAAAGTATTTAAGCCAAGATACTTACGTTAAATCTTCCATAAAGTGGAAGGATACACCCCCTGTTGCTGACAACTGCTTAAATGCTTTCCTGTACAGCGGGTACAGCTCTTCAATACGCACTGTTCGACGTCTCATGGGATGCACATTATCATTAAGAGCAAACGTGGCTTGAAAACAAATTATTCAAATTCGCTACTCTGTATAGGAAAATAATGTATGCCATAAGTGTACGATAAGTTTGACGAACAGAACCATTATTTTGATAAAAAATTTCAACAATTTGCAAGTGTTGCTCTGATGTCAGTCTACCCATAATAAAATGTCAAACCAAACTAACCAAAAAGCAACTATTAGCTGTTAAAAGGGTTGTCAAATAAAGGAGTGTTCAAAATTGTGAACCTCTAAATTAAGCACCCTTTATTTTTATTGAATGAGACGATTTCAATTCTGTCCCAAAAGTACATAAACTATATGCTAATATCGTTAATTTATGTCGTATCAATGTCCAACTTGGGCCAAATTGATACGTTGGCTATATTGTTGTATTCATTTTTGGACAACAAAGGTAAAAACTGACTTTTTGATTTTTAGATACGTTCCACTTCCACAGATAGCTTATTATATTATAGCCTTACAATTTTAAGACATGCACTATGTGTCGCATTGCTATCAGCCAAGACCATATAAATTACAAAACAAGATTTCATCTATAAAATCTTAAAGCTATTTCGAAGTGCATATGGCCAAACACGACTTTTAAAGATGACAAGAAATCGTAAGAAAAAGCAGAACGTCAATGTGATAGGTTAGCAGTTCCGATGGTATACTAACTGGTAACAATTTACAAATAACAAAAAGATACATTCTCCGATAAATTGAAACATGCTTCTATAGAAATCTATCAGGATTAGAAATAAATTGGACACACTCACAAAAGATCAAATAAAATATTTTACAGAACAAATACTTCTCGTGCTGAATAGTAAAGCTGAGTTCATACTTTGATTTCTTCGTTCATTCATTCATTCATTCGTCCGGCAATTTTGTTTTGTCGAATGGCGATTCATACTTTCAGAACGATTCTCAGAACGATTTTGTCACTAACTAAAATAAATTGATCCCTTTGACACGCACGTACACATATGTATTTTTGGTTCCGAATAACATGGCTTTTATTTGCTTCCTTTTGATTTTGATGTCATTTCGTCTATTTTACTTGTTCGTTCAGACAAAAAGTTAAAGTTAAACTATCTCTTGTGACAAAATGTTCGAACAAAAAATTGTCATTTTGGAGTACTACGATTGGGCGAAAAAATTATTTGAATGAATGAATGAACAAAACAATTGAAGTATGAATTCAGCTTAAGTTACCATTCTAATTTTTTTATTTTTTTTTATTAATAGATTTTATTACAACTGAATACAATTCATCTAGTAACTTATCTTTAGTAAATTTGTTAGTTTTTGTTGAGTTTAACCCACTGGTTAGCTCCAAGTATATTATAAGATTACATTAACCGCCCCAAATCTAAAGGTTTCGTCCTTCGAAGCCTTCTAACTGGGTTGGTCATAATATTACGCATATCTGCATTTTGATGTTGACCGAGCCGTTGTGCGTGTTTCGTCGCATGTTTCTTGATTTCTTCGCTAACGTATTCCATCTTTAGATCCTTATGAAGGTTGTCGTTTCTTATGTACCATGGTGCATTCACAATGCTACGTAGAACTTTATTTTGAAAGGTTTGAATTATTTTAACATTGCTCTTCTTGGTACAACCCCACAGTTCTATACCATATGTCCATATAGGTTTCAATATTTGCCGATATAATAGTAGCTTATTATGTACTGTTAGCTCAGATTTTCTCCCTAAGAGCCAGTACATTTTTCTGTATTTGATGTTTAGTTCTTCTTTTTTCTTTTTAACGTGCTCTTTCCACTTCAACTTAGCATCAAGAGTCATGCCTAAGTATTTCGCTTTGTTCGCATGCGGAATTGGATGCGAGTTCAGTAGAACTGGTATACAGTTAACTGTTCTGTTAGTAAAGTTGACATGTATGGATTTCGTTTGATTCAGCTGAATGCGCCATTTCTTTGTCCAATTACTTATTGCATTAGTGGCATTTTGTAATTTACTAGTTGACTCTTCTATACTGTCTCCTACTGCTAGGATTGCTGTATCATCTGCAAACGTTGCAATGTTTGTATCTTTTGTATTTGGAACATCTCTTGTATAAAGTAAATATAGTATTGGTCCCAGAACACTTCCTTGTGGAACTCCAGCCGATATTTGTCTAAGGTCAGAGTATTCATCTTCAAATTTAACTCGAAAATATCGATCAGCTAGATAAGATTTTAATATTTGGTAAAATTGCTTTGGCAGGTCTCGATATAGTTTATATTCTAGTCCTTGGTGCCATACTTTATCGAAGGCTTGTGCAACATCCAAAAAGATAGTTGAACAGATTTTCTTCTTTTCTAGTGAATCTTCAATTATATCTGTAACCCTATGTAATTGGTCTATAGTAGAATGTCTCTCTATAAAGCCAAACTGATGTGGTGGAATTAGTTTTCTTTCCTCTATTACTGGTTTTAGCCTTTTCAGCAATAATTTTTCGAACAACTTCGAAACTATAGGAAGAAGCGAAATAGGCCTGTACGAGGTTTTAACGTTAGGCGGTTTATTCGGTTTTGGAATCATTATCACTTCTGCAGCCTTCCATAGGTATGGGACGTATTTTAGTCTGAATGCTGCGTTTATTTGTTGAAGCAGTTTTCGTAAGCCCTTTTCTGGACGTTCTTTTACTATTTGACCTGAAATTAGGTCATAACCAGGACATTTTTTTGAACACAAGTTGTTAATAATTTCATATTTTAGCTCTTGTAATGTTACTGGTTTGATGATTAGGTTATCCACTTTTCTAACTGGGTTTATATTTTCTTCCGCTGATTGCCTTGGAAGGGGCTGGAATGTGTTTTCGAGGTGGACTGCAAACAAGACAGCCTTCTCCTTACCACTTCTTGCCCAAGATCCATCGTTCTTTTTGATAGGAGGTATCTGCTTATTTGGTCGTTTAAGTCCTTTCGTTGCTTTCCAAAGTGAATAGTCAGTGTCTTTTTGGCTGGAAAGACCAGTTAGATATTCACTTATCGAATTGTTTTTAATTTCTTTGATTAACTGCTTTAATTTGTTGCTTAAATAATTAAGTCTCGATTTACTTCGTGATGCTCGATTCCGCTGCCAAATTTTTCGAGCTTTCCGTTTTTCACTAACCAAATCTCTCACTTCCAATGAATAGTTGTTTTTCTTTGGCACTTTATATTGACAAATGGGCGTACTCTGCCACGCTGCTTGAAGTATATTATTATTTAATATTTCTACTTGATCATCGAGTTGTGTCGGAGTTTTAATTGGTACTTGTAAAACCGTACTGTTTTCTACTAGCTTCCGGAAACACCCCAATTTGTTCTCTTGTTTGTTAGTTTAGGCAAATTCACTTTCTTGATTATGGTTGCACTCATTGTCATAATAACAGGTGTGTGATCTGACCATATTCCTTCACTGTTTTCTATCACAACATAGTTCTCTGATGCTCCTTTTGTTACAAAGAAGTCTATTAAATCTGGGACCATTCTAATGAAGCGAACATTGCTTGAGGACTAGTGAAAGTTTTTCTTATCCCTGTTACTATGAAGTGATTGATGAGGAGTCGCTGGTCCGAATCCTTCCATCTTGGAATTGAATTTCAGCTTGGCCTTCCTTTTCAAATTTTCAACGAAACGAAATTGAAATTGTCTTATATATTGAACAAAAGGTGTTATGACCAATAAAACTTTGTTCCACAACATTAACAAAAATCTGAAAAACAATAAAAATGTTGATCGATCCAATCGATCGATCCGCATACACATCGTCTAATTATAACGTCACGGCAAATTAACGATTTTTTTTTTACCCAACATTTTTTATTTCGATCGATTTACGATTGTGCATTAACAAACCCAAAAAAAATTAACAACTCGGTAATCGAGTGTTCCTCAACTAAATAAATTAATTAGATCATAAAAATTAAATATTATTGACTGTTCGATTCAATACAGCATAACGATAAAATTAAGAACATGCTGGTAACAAGGTATATCCATATATATGTTGAAACGACCCTCCGATCTGTATAAGAAGAGGTTTTCTATTTTTATATATCATTTCTCGGGTTTTAATGTGTTACAGGTTACACCTAAATTTAGATGTTAAATTTTTTTATTTTTTTTTTCCAAAATTACCGACACACACTCAAAATTATGTTGAGGATTAAAAATCGATTCGAATTATAATAAATTACGATCATCTATCATCTGTTGTGCTTGTCTCTGTATACATAGGTATAAAAGACCATAATTTGAGATATAAGAGATCAGTTGGTTGTGTTAAATGTTTCTAATAAATTTATCAAACGAGCCTATAAATTATTTTTGGAATGTAGTTCAAATTATTGGTTATAATCTATGTGCTAGGTATATCCTCTGAATAGTAAGAAGTGAAGTTCAATCTCAAAATATATGTAGAATTGTCATCTCAAATGACCTGGCGATGCATTGTTGAAAATAAATATGTAGCAGATTACACATTACTGTACTTGCGTCGTGAGTATTCATTTTAAGTCCTATCCAAATATAATGATGTTTCATTAACAAGGACATCAAATGAGTAAACTCTACAATTAGGCACGACAATTAATTGCCTTGTTAAGTCGCCTCCAAGCGGCGGATACAAAATTATCGTATAGGAAGCACGGAGTAAAATAAAGTACCTCTTTCGGAGCAACAAACATGTGACTTGAAACAGATATTCATACCACAGTTTTTACACCATAGAGTGAATTAATTAATCCACCCTGCCAAGTATATGCAACAAAACAAATACAAGACACATTGGTAGATGAGAATACCAAAAACAGCAGTTTGTATAGCGATCATCAAAACACGCTATTAAGACAATTGGCGCTTCGGTTTGCCAATTTGTTACCATCAAGAGAGTTTTGCAGTTACCGAAACAAATGTATATCAGCGCATTATCTTGATGGAACACAATTCCCCTTCTCTTGACCGATTCTAGTCGCTCTTTCTGGATTGCTCGTACTTCACTATTTTTTATCGAATATAATCATTCGTTGCAAATATGGTTCGATTTTGTTGTGTTTCAGCAGTATTTCATTGATGCCAATCGGTTTATCAAATTTCTTTGCGTTAATTCATCTGCCACCCAAACACCGAGCTGGTTTTTTTAGCCTACACTTTTGAAATGATTACAAACTGTCATTTGGTTGATGTTGAATACCTTCGACTATTTTCTGACCGTTTGCATGCCGGTTTTGCTACACTAATTGCAAAAATTTCATCGATTCTTTTAGTGACTGGCCGCCCACAGTGATGTCAATCGAGCAAACCACTCCTGGATTCTTCGTTCATTTACAGCAATCTAACACACATTCTAGCAGCATCCTAATAAGATAATCACAAATTTTTTGACGTGTTTTCCATTTATTTTGGAAGCCTTGCTATTTTAGGTGGCGACTGTTATTGGAATTCTAGACACAATCACAAGCGACAAGATTCTCCCAGAGTCTGTCAATTGACTAAAACTGAAAGAAAAAATACTATATCACATACTATACTATAAAAACAATACCAGACGTTCGCGAAATCAGAGAGTTGCTTAATGAAACAAGAAGAGCAAGAACGAAGGGGCAGCAACCTATTGATCAAATGATCTAACAAGACACATAAGAGTAGTAAACAATAACTGAAGCATCAAACTTATAACTGAAGGAAGGCAATTACAAATCTAAAACGAAATATAACTGGGACTGCACCTTGGCCAACCATATGTCAACAAATACTTTGGAAATAGTTAGGTTGTGAGATGGCGAGATAGCAAAATTTGCTCAAAGTCATGATCAGAGACTAAATCATCACAATTGGAGTAACTTTTTGGACAATGCAACATATAGTAAAAAGGTTCAAAAGAGTAAAACCTTTCGAAGGTCAATATTAGGAACTATATTGAAATACACATTAAAAATTTATAAATGAACAAGGGCCTAGATCATTAAATGGATCATTCATTGGCTTCAGAAGTCTTTAGAATGAAACAGAGTACATAACTTTTCGTCATAGTCTTCTGTAAGCTCAATTTAAACGGTTTTCAAACTCCTCAAAATAAGTGTTTGTTTCATTACGAGTATTATATCGACCATACGATTATGTTCCAAATCTATCTCCAAACCAAACCATTTTATAATGTTTGGAAATAGCAAACTGTTATCATAGGTGAATATGGGGAATTTTCCATGGTGTAAGGATTTACTTTTTTCAAGATAAATATTATAGCAGTGGCCATATAATCTTTCCAGCTGAAATCATGACCTGAAATCATATACTATCGAATACTCCCACTTATAGACTAAAGGGTTCGGCCTAACCATATAATATCAACTTCGGATTAGTGACCTTTATCGGAAAACAAAATATTGTCGATAGTTTCTTCGTGGTCCCTTGACTATATATTATCAATAATTACCACCAGATATTCGATCCAACTAAACTAGCGTCTTAATATTGAAGCCCGGGCTGCCACAATTTCTCGGTCATAAAGTATACAGTCTAAACGGTTATTTAGGCAAAAACGTATTGGGTTAAATAATCTCCACGGCTTGACGTGCACATACATTATATTTTCATGACTTTTATAAAAGTGGATTAATTGCCTCCTTGAAGATGTGTGGGTGGTCCATGCTTATTAATATAAACCTTATATAGAGTTGTCAAACCCCAAATTAAAAAGACCTTACTGCGTTAAATTACACGATTGGCCAATTCTGATCACCAAAATGATCATATTTTGCATCTTACGTACAAACTAGATTATCATATCGCGTAGTGAGCACTATTATAACTATTACAATCCAAAATCCTCACCAAACAGTTTTTTTGTCTCAATATTAGGCTTAATCTGATCCTGCATTACGAGTGACGTCATTATCTCTTAAACAAGGAATTAACTGTATTTTTGGTGATCTGTACCAAAAGAGATGGGATAGCCTCATCTCTTGCCGACTATCAAAAATCTTCTTTTGATCAATAAATAAGCAATGATCTCAGTCCTTCATAAACTATGATAGACACACTTTAAGGATCATGCTGAGAACTCTCACGTAACATTGCTCAACAAACATTTAATGTTTCGAATGAAAATCCGGAACATCGCAAACTGCGAACACTTCTTGTCCTCCTATTTGTCATACTCTTCCCATAGAATGCACTGCTTTGGATCACAATTCCTATTTGAGGACTAATTAACGGCCTTGAGGATACCAGATATGTTTGACTTCATTAGAAGAACAAACAGATTTTGGGACTCAGAGTGAGTGACCGAGGTTAAAAATTATGGAGACGTTGTAGATATTAGCAAAGTCGTCAAGATAAAAATAATCATAATCGATGAAAAATATTTGATTCGAAACACAAGCAAGTTCAAGTTTCGACTCAATCCACATATTTTGCTAAACGTGGCCAGTAAGGACTTCAGCTTTTGAGCAATTTAACTTTGAAAGCTAGAAAATATTTTTTGAGAATAAGTTGTAAGAAACTCGAAATATTTAATGGAACTGTAGTTCCCAATCTTAAGTATTTTAAGTCTCAAACTTAAGGGCATTGCTTATAAGAATGAAATCTCGTGTAGTATATTCTTTTGACACTCTTAACTTTTTAGACAAAAACACGACTAACTGTAGAGCTAAGCCAACGTTCGAATATATATATATATATTTAATTTTTATATTACGACTGTGTCTTGTACCCATTAAGTACATAATTTACATGGCATATAATATGTATTTGATTAGTCGGAGTAATCATATGATTATCCTAGTTTCGTCTAACTTCTTCTCAAATTTTTCACCACAGTAGGCCAACTGACCTCCTGGTCGCGATAAGTTCAGTAGTTTGGTTCTTTGCAGTCTTCTTGTTGGAGTGATAGTCATACAGCGTATGTCCAGTTTTTCATGCTGGTGCAGATGTTGTAGATGTTTTGGTGTATGATAATAAATTTCATCCACGACAAGCTCGATCTTTAGATCTCGATGGAGGTTGTCGTTTCGCATGTACCACGGTGCATTAATAATGTGTCGCAGGATTTTGTTTTGAACTGTTTGCAGACCTGACTGCCATATGTTCATACAGGTTCCAGAATTTGTTTGTATAACAGCAGTTTGTGGTGGATCGCTAGATCAGATTGTCTCCCTAAAGCCAATACATTTTTCTGAAGTTTATGTTTGGTTCATCTCTTTTCTTTTTTATATCTTCCTCATTTCATCTAAGCCTAGCATCTAAACCCATGGCGAGATCTTTAGCAGCTTTTGCATGCGGTACTGCTATCGTGTTTATCATTATTGGTATATAATTAGATTTGAGATTTGTAAAGATCACTTGGATTGATTTTGTTCGCCATTTCTTTACCCAATTATATAAGGTTGGTAGTCCTCTGTTATTTACTAGTGGAGTCATTGATGTTCTTTGCTGTTGCAAGTATTGTCGTGTCATCGGAAAAAGTTGGTTCTGTAATTGAGATATATCTCGTATATAGGAGATAAAAGATTGGTCCAAGAACACTCCCTTGTGGTTCTCTTGCTGTTATTCTTTTTAATTGAGAGTATTCGGTCTCATATATGACTCAGAAGTGCCTCTCTGATATGATGGTTTTAAAATTTGAAAAAAATTGCTCCGGAAGATCTCGCTAAAGTTTGAATTCTAGCCCCTGGTGCCATATTTTGTCAAATGCTTTCGCTACATCTTGAGAATATGGTTGAGCATATTTGTTTACTTTCTAGTGATTTCTTATTATATCATTATTTGATGTACTTGTTCTATCGTAGAATGTTTTTCGCTTAATCAAAACTGATGTGAAGGGATAAAAATACTTTCTTCTATAATTGGTTGTAATCTTTTAAGAAGAACCTTTTCAAATAGTTTCTATATGAAGCTATATTAAGCTTTATGAAGCTTTATCATTCGGAGGTTTGTTCGGCTTAAGTATCATAATTACTTCTGCACCTTTCCATTGTCTTGGTACATATCGTATTCGAAATACTGCATTAATAACGCTTTTATTATATGACCCGTTATTAGATCATACCCTGGAGCCATATGCGTATTCAGATTATTTTTTATTTCCCATTTAAGTTCTTTCAATATTACAGGTGTAACATCACCTACGATTGTTTGGGGTAATGCTGGAATGTTTCTTCGAGGTAATTTGCAATCAAACCTGCATTTCGAGCCCAATCTTCTTTGCTTATTCCATAATAAATAATCAGTACCATTTTTCCTAGTTAGAGTGCTGAGGTATTTATTAACTGACTGATTTTAGATGTCTTTAAGCTAGCGTTGCGCTTCATTTGCGCATGCAATTTCGTTGTTTGCGTGCTGCGAACAGCTCCTTTCCTTTGGCAACTGTTAACCGTGATTCCCAATGGGTTTTGAAAAATAGTCAACTCTAATTAAAAAGACACCTCCTAGAGTTTTGAATATAGATTAGTATAATCTATTTGTTTGAGATTGTTTAATCTCTTATCTGTTTTGGGGCTCAAGGCACTCCCTACTTGTTCGCGGTTCGCTTATTTACGTCCTTGCTTTTACGCCATTACAGCCAATTCGAGGACGTACGGCTATAGGAAGGTCCGATTTTCCTAACCATCTGCACATTGCATAGATGGGTCGGCCCATGAGTTCTGCATTCCAACAGGGGGTCATAGTTGTGTTCCTTTACACCACAGATCGTAATCTCATCGTGAAAAATCCTTTTTGCATCCTGCTCTTATCGGGATTCGAACCCGGTACCTCCCACTTCAACTGCCGCAGCTTTAACCACTGCGCCACCTGGGTGGTAGGTTTTACTATTGTTTAATTTTTTTTTATTGTTGTGACTTGCATCGAAAATCTCGACATTAAACTCTTGTTATGTTTTATAAGATCCACCTTTAGCTTTGTTTCCTGGATGTAATGCATGGTAGCTGTTATATTCTTTTATTTTACAGAATGAAGTTTTGGTAAAGTGGGTTTCTGATATAAGACAAATATCTATATTATGCATGTTTAAGAATATATCTAGTTCTTAAATTTGTGATGCACTAGCCCATTTGCATTCCAGGATACAATGTGCAATGTTTTATTCATTTCATTTGTTTATACATGGATTTCATATAATTTATATTTTCAATCAATCGATCAAGGGTCTTTTCAACTCTTTTATTGAAACTAGTTTGTGATTTCATTTGTTCTAGTGTGCTCTGCAGACTTCTTGCTTGTGTAATTAGTCTTTCGTTGGTGTTATATATGTTTTTCAGTATATCCTGTAGAACGAGCTCCTCTTTCAACTGTTTCTGTTCAACTGTTTACTCGCTCTCTTTGCATGTTAAGAGTTGGCAACTTTGGTTTCGTGTTTTTTTATGGGTTGTATATTTCTTCTTGTAAAAGGTTTGAGTGATTTATCTCTCATTTTTTAAAGTCCTACTGCAACTTCACATCCTGAGTAGTTGGCTGGATGGTGACCTATACAGTTGATACTCTTCGGCACTGTACTTTGTAGAACTATGCAGTCGGTTCCTGCATGTTTTCCTGCACATTTAACACATTGTGCTTCACGATGACAGTACTTTTTAGTACGTGTATGATTATAATCTTAGCAGTTTTTGCATAGGGGTATTAGTCGAGTGACCTTTCTCTGAGCTTGAGGATAGGCTTACGACGTACAGTATATTTTCAAATTAATCTACAACTAACTGATGTATATGTCTTGAGGTCTGATAGATTATTAATAGCCACAGCAGATGAAAAATGTATTCAAAATGTATATACAGAGACAGGTCTTAATAGCTAGCTAACAACAACCTGGAACGAATACCTGTGGTCAAAATATTCGTTTTAGCGTAATAAAACATATTTCCTCAATAAAAGTACAAATTATTATTTAACCTAAAATTATTTCACACTTAATAAAATCATTATTTCGTAAATAATAAAAAAACAAAATCTTTATAGTTGACTTCCTTTCGATATTAGAGCTCGACTCAAGTTTACCAAATTCGATTACCGGTGGCTTTGGTAAGACTCGTAATCTATATCGGCACACAGCATAAACCTGAGTGATTTCACGCCTTTCATAATTCAAATTTTTGCATTAAAATTTGCAAACAGAACGAAAATCAATTCCCCAGCCAACAATAGACTTATGTCGATGGATATAATTGAAAAATAACAAATTCAAATCATCTTAAGAGACAAGAATCTTTTATATTTAGATCGTCGTTGTTTTTTTTGCAGCTCCTAAACCATAAACAATTGACATATTGAATACATAAAGAAAATCCGATTATCTCCTTTTGTCCTGCATCAATCGCCTCATGTCATGTACGGGATTGAAAATAAACAGATTTTTGGATGCCCGAATAATTGAAAACTTATATCGATATAATTCAAGGTGAGAAATAACAACTCAGTTTGTTTCCCGGAACGCAAACACATTTGCTACCAAAAAAACATGTATAAGGACAAAAGACATCCACCTCCAACTGATCACCATATATATGTGTGCATTACATAATGTTAATTTTCGGCACAACATCACACGAACGGACAATACTGAGATTCATTACAATTTCATTAAGGAGTTTATTATCACTCCTACCAGTCAGTATGTTGTATTGTTTGTTGACCATTGTTTAGCAAATGGGCAGGTGATAAGTGACCAAAATTCTTAAAAATTGATATAAGCTCGATTGTTTCAGTAGCGCACGTCCTTATACGAATATTTCGATTTTCATTAATCAAATCGCTTATCAACACAATACATAATGTCTTAATGATATGTGTTGATTTCTGCTAACAATCAAATAATCATCATCATCATCACGATCGTCACACCTTCATCGATATAAAGGGATGCAAAACAATAGATCGAGACTCAGTATGGTATCCCTTTTCTCATTTGTATCCGCGTCGGACAAAAGAAATTAAACGAAACCATAAATACTCGTATATAGGCGAGAGAGATGGGGCAGATGTTCGAGATATAATATAAGAAGATGTAAGACGATTTATGCACCTGAGTATGAGGTGTAAATTATATGAATATTTCGAACGATATACCAAAAATCGATCGATTATATTGGTACATAGGGAAGTGAAAAGAAAATTAGCAGGACATGTTCAAATCTGTCGTCTAATCTGGTTTCTATAGGAGCTGCTAATTTTCTAAAGAAGTTTATTTATTTGGAATTTGTTGATTATTTAAAATCTATTATGTGATGGATGGGCCCCTTTTATGATCTGTCCCCTATTGTTGAGACGTATATTGTATTGATTTTGGTCGTTTATGATGTGTCGCCTCTGGTATCGAAACGAATATATCTAATTGGATAGATATGTAGATTTACAAATAGTTGGTGTTTATCATAAAACACACCTGGGAAATTATTAAGATGGTTTTATGTGTGTTTGTATATGTTACGCCAATCGTCGTCGGCTGACAACATCAGAATAAAAATATTTACACTTGAACGAATGTCAAAACCCACACATTATTTTGGCACCGGCTCACAGTTAAATAAATTAAAGTGTTATTCAAAAAAATGTTTCGAACAACCTGTTATCATTATGGAAAATATTGAGACAATTTAATGTCAAAATTAATGCAAATTTATTGTCAAAGGTGTATTAAGATCATGTATAAGATTAGAAAATTGTGTCGTGTACTGAATTTTTTTTATGGGTTTAAGTATACATAATCATCATGGTATATAGTGCCCTGCCATGTCGTTTGGGATTCATTGTGACTGGAGACGTGACATTAATGATTCCTGCGTGTACTACTATTAATCTTCTTCAATCCAGGGACACTTTAGCGGACTATCTCCGACATAGCTGTACGACAGTCTGTGTAGGCTTAAGCGACGATTAATTTCAAGAACATTGGCCCGTTTAGGTGCACATTCTACTTTTAAAGGACCTGAGCCCGCTTTAGGAGTGACGTTATTATCACTAAAAGAAATTGACTACTTTAAGGCTCTTGCTGGGCATTCTCACGGGGCTTTGCTCTCCAAATAATCACATCTTTCGAATAAAAATTTGGAACATCGCAAACTGCGAACGGTGTAGGGGAGGAGAAGGAGGAACTGTTGAGTACTTCTTGTGCTCCTGCTCTTCATACTCTTCCCATAGACTGCCCTGCTTTGGATAGCAATTCTTATTTAAGGATCAACTTACGTTCTTAAGTATCAACTTACGACCTTATCAGATATCTTGGGCTTCATTAAAAGCACAACCCGATTTTGGAACTGAGAGTGTGCATCTGGAAAGGGATGTCACAATGGGCAAAAGGGGAAAAACAATCGAGAACAGTCACTAGAAAATTGTGACAAAATTAATCGTCATAAGACAACTACCTGACTTAAAAATAATACTTTATGGCAATATAAAGGCAAAATATGGGCACGAAAAATAGATTTTGATAGAGAGGTTCATTCTCATTTTTCATTTATGCATTTCAGAGCATTTTTCACATATCTTTCAAACCCTCAAACAATATGCATACCGGAAAAGGAAATCTGAAAGATCTACACTTCGTATTTCAAAATATAAACCACATCAGAGTCGTGGTATATAGAGGCCACACTTGGTTTAAAAGCGTGCTTTAGTTAAGGGATATAACTCAGAATGACTGTCCTCTAGGTAAAATTGCGTCTCTGCTTTTGAGGTACTTCGTATAATTATCACCGTTAGAACTACAATATTATTATTAAAGTTGGCTAGAAACCTTTGAGGTTCCTGACTCAATGCCACAAATGGCTCGTGGTGCAAAACTAGGATTTCATCAGAGCGCACAGAAGTGTTATACTGTCTTAGCCAACTGGAGCAGTTTGAACCAAGGCGGAAAAGACAGTGTATGAACAGGGCAGAGTAAATAGAAGGATAATTTTTAGGGGCCGTACACTGCCCTTACCGCATCTCAATTGAGACCTTACGAATCAATTTTAGCGATTGAAGCACGTTGTAGGGGGTCAGACTAACGAATGTTTTTACACACAAACGCGTTTTTATGTCATCCAGTTGCATGTTAATTTTTGGTTAACGGCGGAATCGAACTCAAGACCGTGACGTGATGAGAATTTTTCTTAACCATTAAGGTACAACCGGCGACAGAAGGATAGAAGGATAGTTGCTGATGAAATGTAAGTTATCATCAACATCAACTCAAGGTATTTGTCACATACGTCATCACTGGCAAGTCCAATGCGATGAATATGACATTTGAAATGGCAATGACCAGTTACAATATTCTTAAGTTGTCCTTTTTCATGGAAAGATGAAATGATCTAACAAAATATTTCGCTTTACAACAAGTAGAGGTTGCTGACCCCTTCAGCTTTATATTCAATAGTTTAACGTTTTTATTTGATTTTTAACTATATGATGAGGCGAAGCAACAGCTGATTCAAGTCCTATGAAATACAAGCGAGTTCCAGTTTTAGACAGTCGGCAATCTCGTTGCTTTCAATGTCACAGTGACCAAGCACCCATATTATCGTTAACTTGTGGTTGTAACCTAGCTGGTTCAACCATCTCCCACAATCTTCTATGTCCCTTCGAATTGCTTCAATGTTGAGAGCAGCACTCTATGAAATAGAGTTAAACTGTACAACTAATTGTATCCGCATCTTATCTGAGAACCTGCAGCTTAAAAAATATGACAGCCTGAAACATTTCAAACTTAAAGAAACGTGTTGGCCAATAAATTGGCACTAGGAGTAGGGCGTGGCGGTATTGTTTCCAACAAAAGTTTTCACCTATAACTGCATCCATCAGCACTAGGAGAGATATGGGAAAACTTTATTCAATGTATTGCCAAAAAAGAGTAACATCTTATATGAACCTCGGTTGCATATAAACTAAAAATTCCAAAATATTTCTGATTTATTTGGTGATAGAAAACGAAATAGGATAAACATATATTTTTTATTTCGTTTCCTCTTTCGAACAACAAAAAAAAAATTTGACTATTTCAAAACTTCGCTTACTATTTCATATTATAATTCGATTGTAAAATGGAATAGATATATTTTCAAATCATAATCTATTCCATTTTATAATTGAATTATAATATGTTCGAAAGAGAAAACGAAATCAAAAATATATGTTTATCCTATTTCGTTTTCTATCACCAAATAAATCAGAAATATTTTGGAATTTTTAGTTTATATGCAACCGAGGTTCATATAAGATGTTCCTCTTTATATTTATTCTCTTTGGTATGGCTTTAAAGGATGGTTTAATTTTAATTTTAAATAATTTTAAATTATTGCCAATTCTTTTTATTATGATAATAATAGGTATAGTTCAATTATGTATAGAACAAAATATCGGCCAAATGGCCGCCGCGACCTCGGCGGCACAACTCCACCCGATGGTTCAAATTTTCGATGACGCTTAGACATAATTTAGGTTCTATGCCGTTAATGTGCCAAATTAAATCATCCTTAAGCTCTTGATTTGTTGCTGGCTTATCGACGTAAACCTTTTCTTTCAAATAACCCCAAAGAAAGAAGTCCAACGGTGTCAAATCACATTATCTTGGCAGCCAATGGACATCGCCACCACGTGAGACAACACGGCCATTAAATGTGTCGCGCAAAAGAGCTATTGTTTCGTTAGCTGTGTGGCAAGTAGTGCCGTTCTGTTGAAACCACATATCGTTCACATCCATATCTTCCAATTCGCGCCATAAAAAGTTCGTTATCATCTCACGATAGCGAACACCATACACATAGTAACTGCTTGACCGGCCTCATTTTGAAAAAATACGGCCCGATGATGCCACCAGCCCATAAACCGCACCAAACAGTCACTCTTTGTGGGTGCATTGGTTTTTCAACAATCACTCTTCGATTATTATTCGCCGCCCAAATGCGGCAATTCTGCTTATTGAGGAATCCACTGAGGTGAAAATGTGCCTCATCACTGAAGATGATTTTTTTCGAAAATTGATCATCCACTGTTGCCATTTCTTGCCACCAGTCTGACCATTGACGACGTTTGGAATGGTCAAGAGGCTTGAGTTCTTGAGTCAATTGCACCTTATAAGCGTGTAAATGCAATTCTTTATGCATAATGTTCATCAACGACGAGCGTGAAAGGTGCAATTGTTGGGCACGACAATGAGTTGAGTTGGACGGCTCTTCAGCCAATCTATCGTGAACAGCAGCAATATTTTCTACAGAACTAGCTGTACGAGCATGCGCTGGTGTTTTAAAATCTCCTACAGACCCGGTTTGCTCAAATTTTTGCACGATTTTTCCGATTGTACGCACATTTGGACGATTAAATTGACCGAAAAAATCACGAAGTGCACGATATGCATTTTGAATCGAACGCCCATTTTCATAATTTGCCTGAATAACTTTAACGCGTTGCTCGATTGTGTATCTTTCCATGGTTCAAATTGAGTTAGTCTGAAATTGAAAAATGTCAAATTAAATGCAGAAAAAATTTGACGTTTGAACCACACCTTCACATTCAACGTCGGCAAAATTTAACTACCCTAATTTGGAAGCAAACGTCAAGAAACCATCAATTAAACCAGTTAAACTGTGAGGAATTATGTTTTTAATGTCCTGCAGAATATCCTCACTGGGTATTCTAATGGGTATTGACTCCTTCCTTATATTTGGGTATAAACTCATGATTTGAAGATACTGACTATTTTATACTAGATAACGAACAGGTCTCGGAACTGAGAGCATTCATTTGGGATGGAATGTCTGTTTACAATTTTTCATCATCATTTGAACGACATAGAAGAGTCAGAATGATGTTACAAGCCTTTTATCAGGATCATGGATCATTAGATACTGGTTCCAAGAAGTTACGTGTGGCTCATAAGTCATCTAAATGAGGTGACTACAGAGGATACTGTCCGGCAAATTCACAATATCGTGTAATAAAATTATATCATAATTTGAGAAATGAAGGACACACCACACGACTGCTGGATCTTTTGTCAGAAACCCGCATAACTCACATTCACTTGGATTTGCTATCAGAGTAAATCGATCGTTTATGCTTTCGATGTTGTCACCTGAATCACTTTCTAGACCGTTAATGTTTCCTTATGATGAAATTTCATGTTAACGATACAGGCTTGTGCTTACGATATGAAACATTAAGCATTGGCATTTATAAAGAATAGTTATTGTGATGTTTTGATTATGTTCTTGTACCAAATGCATAGTGGATGTATTGTGGTTTTTACGGCCACATTCTTCATGTACGGGGAAGTTATCTGTTTTTACACTACTTCTACCCTATACTGTTACAATTTCAATATTCTTGGCATGAAAGGTTAGATCTCTTACACTTAGAGTTGATATTAGCTGACATAATGTTACTACAATAACTGGTCCAAACGACTAGACGATGACATCTATTTAAGATAATAAAGATAATTAGCAATCCACAAAATCAAGACCTCAAATCAGACGCACGCAATTCACTATAACTCCATATAGCGCATATATGTGTCAAATTGTCTCAGCATCGTTAAATTAAAACAATACAACAACAAATAATTCAATTTAGATTAGCGGAAGCCACAAATTAAAAATGTGTCCAACGCATCAATTAACAAGGCTAAATATATGTACTTATATATACAGACCCTTGATTAGCATGCGGGGGTGCGCAATAGAGTTTAAAATATCGCGCTTAGCGAACGACCATCCAAATCAAGTGTCGACATAAATCCATAATTTTATATATATGTACAGTGTTTGGTGACTTCCATATAACACCAATAAAACACAATTTAATTTAATGGACCCGCATTTTAATTTCTTTGTTGTTCGACGATGTTTAACAACACACATACTGTCCCTTGGTCAACATACGTATCTTGGGTATACATTTGTTGTAACATCATAAAATGCTACCCCAAAATTTGTGTATACACAACAAAACCCAATTAAATTCTAAATTGAGATTAACGAGTTTTGATGCGGTGTTTAGTAACCGCATATCGGCTCGCATCGAAACGATCGAGTTCGTTTCCAAAAATATATATTCACCACAAACACTGTATGTTCACACGAAAAGTGAAAAACTCACAAAAAAAAAACTTTTTATGATGGTGGGTTGAGCGCGACAATTTTTTTCAAAACTATAAATTTTGTCTCGTATAGATGTGCGCGTACATCGGGAACATATGGAACGTGTCACAATTTTTAATCCTTGTGAAAACATATGATCCATGTCAACACTAAATCTCGCCCGTATATATACGAGCATATAATCCACCCAAATTAATGATCCGATCGTTTTATAATATTTATAAATATTTTCCATACGCGACAATATTATGTCGCCGTCATCGCGGGTACAGATATGATAACCATGATTTATGTTTATGATTTTTTGCGTTTCCTGTCACCATCAAAATATATTGTTTTACAGACATTTGGACATGGATTCAAAACATGAAAATCTCTGGTTACACATTTCACCTAATTATTAGGCGACAAATTATATGATGTCGTACACATGTTTTCGGTGAATCAATTTAATGACGATCAATCGGTGCACATTATATATACACAAATGTGTTACAATATGTTTGGTACAGGGATACATGGAAAAAGGATGTATTATGTCGACAATTAAGGAGGATTAGGATAATGTAAGAGAGATACAATTTCCTAGAACGACGATATCGAGAAAGTCAGAAACGAGAGGAATGAATAAAAAATGAACCACTGTCGTACTTCAAAGTTGTTTTGTCGACGATACAATCAAAGCACGTGTACATGAATAGTAAATACACTTTTGATAACTAAGAATTCGCCTCCCCTCCGGTAAACTGTTTCAATTTAGCACAATTCTTATATGTTGCATGTACGAGCGAGTGAGGGTGAGCATAACGCTATGTACGTGAATTTTTATGTTTATAATAAACAAACGGCACGTGTGCAAAAACGAAATCTTAACACCTTAGACGAGGTTGGTTCGGTTATGTTCAATTGAAAATCTTTTTTTAATGATACCAACAATAACATAAACTAAGTCATGTACACTGTAACCCCTTTTTAACTATATATATAGTTACGAGTATATAAAGTTCGAACGGGTCGAGTCGAGACACAATTGGTAGATGGAATAAAAAATTAATGCTGGTCATCAAATGGTGTATAGAGAATATTATATTGATTTGAAATTAATTGGATGGAAACACACAAAATACACGGGTTTTGATTTATTTGTTGTTGGTCGGGTCGGGTGTTTATAAATGCATGAGTTTTTAATGATCGCTTTGATTCGATATTGAACCTTCACATTTATTGTTGATTAATTGATGCGGTGTCGTGACTATATGGATTCGAAATATTTTTGATTTTTGTTGAACAAGCGTATATAAGTATCAGCCGAATGGACCCTTTGCTCATGAGAATTTTAAAGGCATCTTTCTTATTTAACAGAAATATTACGCTTTCTTCAAAATCAAGAGATACAGCCATCACTCGTTAGAACACCGATCAAAATTTTTAGTTGATCTTGAATGGCAACTTGATCTTGAATGGGTAAATAAATATTCATGTCTTTTGTGTGCCAAAGCCGAGCATGAGCATAGGAGGTGGACAACCGTCTCCTCCTCCTCGTCGTCCATACAGCTTCTGCAAAAGTCATTTGATTTTAGTCCTAGCTTCCTCGCATGTTCTCGAAGCAGGCAGTGCCCTGTGAGTGTCCTCTCGATCGTTTTTATTTACGTCTTCGAAGGGAGATCAGTGTCTTTGAGCGTTTCAAGACCAGCTTTGGCCATCTTGCCTTGCTACACTACATGAGAGAATGTGCGTCCACCTTTCATTCGCTGAGCTCACTGCCTCCTTGTTTAGCCCTGCAGTTCCCCATGACGTCCGAGTGGCCGGGGACCCAGACTATCTGATTGTTGAAATGCTCACTCATCTCATGCAGAGACAAGTGGCAACCCAACGCCACTCTAGACGTCAGAGAAACAGTGTCCAGTGACTTGATTGCCACCTGACTGCTCACATAAATTGCGATAACAGTCAAGGATACCACATTATGTCTCAACCAATTCAGGACCTTCTTCATCGGTATCACATCTGATTAGTAGACGATCGAGTGATCAGGGAGACGACCTGATGTATTTGCCCAATTTATCACAGAAGACTCCAGCTCCTACTATACCGTGTAGCTTGAAGCCATCACTGAAGAACTGCAGTACTTCGTTTCCACAACCGACCCGTTCCTCCAAGATTCTCTTGAGGGACAGGAAGTTTGGAACCTTTTCTCGAAGCACCAAATCAGTGTAATGTAGTCTAGATTCACCAGTTCCTTCCTTAGCGATCTAATCATCGCCGAATGTCCAGTCTTGAAGACATTTCCACTGATATATGGCTGATAGTCGGGTGGCCGTAATCGCCGCCATCTGCTTACCATACAAATATCGACGGGGAGAAGGTGACACATAACCGCCAAGACACGTGTAGGTGTTGTCTTCAGCGATCCACTAATAAGCATGCAGGCCGTTCTTTGCACCTTCCCGATCCTTTTTTGGACGTTACTTTATCAAGAGCTGGTCACCACACACTCACCCCATACATAAGTACAGGTCTTACTACCTGTAGGTCGGAAGTGAATAGCCAGTGTACTAGCTACGCCTTCAGGCCCCATCTCTTTCCGATGGCGTTCCTGCATGAGTACATGACTATATTAGCCTTCTTAGGTCATTTTAAATTACCTCCTTCACCGAGCTTAAATATTTCCCAGAGACAGCTATCGCTACGTCATCTGCATAAGCAATCACTACGATCCCCTCTCTCTCTTTCTCCAGCTCTAACAGCAACCCATTGATTGCTATGTTCCAAAGAAGAGTAGACAGAACATCTTCCCGCGAAGGGGTTACCTTAGCAACTCGCCTCTTGATAAACCGAAACACACAAACCGAAGGTCTGTGTGTTTCGGTTTATCTTGAACTCAGTCGAATAATGTGGTATTAGAATAGAACAGCAAGTATTAGTACCGGAGACCATAGCAGTGGTAATGGCTTTTCATGCCAGAGTATGTTCTGAATAGATTTATGAGTTTTGCTTAAGTGGAACGATGTTTTGGGAAGTGTTGAAAAAAGTTGAGATTGGATCGAACTTCAAACCATTGTCGAACGTTAGACATTGGCTAACCTCATATTATTTTCGAGATATGTTTAAGGTCGTTGCGGCTTACTCAAAGCTCCAACCTCAGGGCAATAATTAAATTCGAAACTTGTACTACTGACCAAATGACGAAGTGGTTTAAGCTACTGTTCGAGTCGAAGGTACTCCGGATTAGAAACACTATTGCTGGGCTCATCATAGGAAATGGAGTTAATCACGGGCTACTAAACATCAAATATTTAATTCCTTTCGTAATGAAAAGAGTTCGCCAATATTCGTTGTAAAGTTCAATAATTTGGGTTTACGTGAATTTACACGCAACCCTTTCTCAACATGGTGCGTTGAATATTCACAATTTGTAAACCGGGTTTGCTTAAATTGAACATTAACTATATATTTGGACAAAGGTACGCGAGAATGAAACATTAAAAACATAGTTTGGTCAGCTCTATAGCTCGAGATAGATGGTCAGATCCATAGCTAGTTACGGACTAAGCATTGCATATGAAATGGTTTGTAGTTCACAAAAATGGAAATAAATTGATCCTATGAAGTGTTTATAGAGGCCATATGGAGTCTATCGAGACATTTTGAATCAATTTTGGTGTTTGACAATGAGATATGTGATGCTTGATAATTTTTAATCCTATAATGTTGAAACCAAAACAAATTTTTTATAGAGAGTTTAAGAAAGTATTGTATTGGATTCGAGTATGTCGGATCCATCATTTCCCATGGTTACAGTGTGGGAGAGAATTATGAGGATGCTTCTTGCGGCTGGTAATCGTACTTTGTTGCCTATAGGACCTCCTCCTTATACGCGTGGCTTGAGCATGTTCATTGTAACGTTCCAGAATTAATCCATCTATCAAAAGCGAACCACTCTTTGAAGGGTGAAAATGTGATGATTGGACACGTTTAACACAGTACGGACGAACAACATCTGTATATCATTATTAATAAGTTTGCATGCAACAATATAGAAATATTTTCAGAGCAATTCATGATTTTCAGAGCAATTCACAATTCCTGGTGAACTTTGCAAAGTGTCTGAGCATCTAATTTCAACAATAGTTTCGGAAGCTACTTGAAAATAATAATTTACAGAATATTTTAGGTCATTGGGCATCTCCGATGAAAGAATCTCAGCCTTCTCATAGAGGTGTAAATTGTATGACCTGTTTCTTCACGGCATTCAATTTTCTGGCACTTAATAACTAGAATCAAAATGGAGGGTTGAGTCGTTATAATACATTCGGTTTATTAAGTAACAGATTTGGAAAAACCTGTCAAAAACATATGTACTGTAAACTTATTCAAAAAGGTCAGAGAAAAGTTTATGGTGCTTCTTGCTTAATATTTGACAGTGTAGATTTTTAAACACTCTCCATGCCATCCCTCTACTGTGGAACGGAGGTTATATGAAAAGTTCACACCCCAAAAATGCAGATGGCAGCACTCGTCAACATAACTGGGGGAGTGTTTCCCCATGAGTAGAAAGGTCCACGCCGAAATTTTAGCCATATTTGGCTCGAGGTTCTTGTTTGACAACCGTTTGAGTGTCGATGTGTGTATTTTTGTAAAAAAGGGAATATCGAATAGACGTCGTTTTCCCAAATTAAATATCAGTTCGAGGCCCTCTACGTGGGACTCACCACCCTCATCTACTAATGTGCAATTTCGGGCAGCTGAATGCTATGAACGTTCGTAACGTTCAAAAACTGGAACACTGGAAAAAAAGGAGTGGTGGAGAAAAAGGTGGTAGATACCCGTCAATTTAAGTTAGAGAAATAGAAGAGGCTATATATGTCCAAGGTATGGGTTTTTCACATATTAAATTAAGATAAATCACGAGAGAGCTGCTCGTACATTGTGTACTGCGTTTGCTTTCTTGGACGCAGTTAGGACTAGGTTGACGCAATAAATCAGTTTTTGGTGCTGAATAATTACTGTTGATGAAACTAGGAGACGCCATTTCAGACACTCCAGAATCAAAAATTCCATCAAACCATTGGAAAGGTAATGGCGACGGTAATCGGTTATGGTCCAGAAAAAATTAAAATTGCCAGAAAAACGGAAATACTTGCAGACAAATATTATGTCCCACAAAGAGAACACGCCATCTCACGCCTCAAACGTGTTATGGCGAAAATTCACGAATTATGATATCAACAGATCTCCAAGCGGCTTTCTTTCAAAGAGCTTAAAATAAAATTCGCTGGGAGACGTAATATTTAGAAGGAGACTATGTGTATAGAGAAATAAAGGTAAATTTGGAGAACAATTGTCTTGTACCTTTGTTAGGTCGGAACTCTCGTAAATATTTATTATTTCTCACCTGCTCTCTGAAAACCATATAATTCAATGGATTCTATTCTCAGAGCTGCCTTATTCACTATTCTGAAATATTTTATAACTTATCGTGTACATATAGAGTGTTCGTGTTCTGGGTTTGAGATCTGATTATTAATTTCTTTTCTTTTTATACTGTGAGAGAGAAGGTGATTCGAGCATTCAATAGTAACCGTAAATAATAATTGGAGCCAAATCTAGTGAATCTCGGAACATAAATTCCTGATCCGTGAATACACCATGCCAACAATGGGGTGTTCTACCGATTTTGCTCACGATGCAACTCGTATAGCCAGATTGTTCTTTATGCCATGAACGCATCGTATACCTTGTATTCAACACTTTGCCTTTCAAAAGATCGATTAAGCTCGTAAAACGTGACCATTATAATCCTCTCGAACTTTTAAAATCAACTATCGTACCATCTCTCCGTGGTCTGTACAAGAGAATGTAAAGCGCGATTGAGGCTGTATATTGTTCTAGTACGGTTCAATTTTGTAGCGAATCAATTTGGACTGATAGTAGTCATCGACTATTCTTTCGTTAGATGGGCAATTCTTATCAGAATGTACGACAGGAACTTGTATGCTTGGCAAAGAAGTAAAACAAATTCAAAACATTTTCAATTATTTGAGCCTCTCTCTTTAACGTGATGCCATTCTTTTGAAATCAAATGTCGGCTAAGTCACCTTTTTCAATACTAATGCGGCTTCATGCTCATTTTCGAAACAGAATGGCTATTTTCACTTCTCAAATGCCACGTATGAATTTTCTGCAATTTGGTTTGTTCACATAACCGCATATTACACTTCTTTATTGAAAATGTGCATCTCCTTCCAACCGATTATCGCTCCATTCTAAATGATAAGTTCAGGAACAAACCAAAATTTGCGCTTCCACATTTTTTTATCGACACCTTACAAGCTCAACAATTTCTTTTTTCTCTGTGATCCAATGAGCAATCAAACTTCAAAAGTAAAAGTGTGGCACATGCGGGTAAAAGTAAATCGAATTTTATTTAGGGCAGTGAGCCCGGGCCAAAACTCGTTCATGTCATGTTCATTTGTCTCATTCAAATTGTCTCGCGTGCTACCTTAATATACAGGGTGGGGCAAAAGTCAAATTCTAAAACCCGTCAGCGGAATTAAATTAAAGCCTCAGACATTCGACGAAACAACGTCGTTTAATATTTTCAAATTACAATTTGAAACAGCAGCATTGAGAAATAATTGGTGCAAGCAAGACCATATGTTGCAGATCGTTCAAGAATCCGAACGCGGGGACTATGATAGGATCATGATTGCCTTGGAACGAAAATATGGGGCTGATCATAAGAGAGAGCTATATAGGATGGAGCTCAAGGGTCGTTCTCAAATTCTCAAAGAATTGGTGAAACACTACAGGAGTTTGCGGCAGACATAGAGCGATTGGTGCATCTCAGCCACTTTAATATGGCGCCCGAGTACACAAAAAGAATTGAAATTGATGCATTTACTGATGGTATTCGTGACGTAGAAACAAGACGAGCGATAGTATTAGCATCAAAAACAACATTTGCGAAGACCATCGCTTGTGCGATAACAAACGAAACTGCATACAATGTAATCAAACCAGCACCGAAGGTCCAATGATGACAACAGAAGAGTAGAAAAGAAGGTCGTTAAACGAGTAAGAGTCAGCTTTAAGGAGTGAAAGCTGACTCCCACAACCAGATCTTCGTCCCTGTTTCCCGATTGGCAAGAGGTGGAGATAGTTTGACCATAAGTGGAGAAATTGATGGCAGATCTAGTGTGATTTAGATACGGTGGCAACGCGGACGATTGTGTGGGCTGATTTGATAGATAATGAACTTCATCCAATTGGCGAAAGTGCAGAGATCAAAGGGAAAAAGGAAGTGACCATACGAATTGGTAACAGAAACTTCTGTCACGAAGTTTTGGTGGCCGATATTTTCGATGAAGTGATTTTGGATATGGACATCATGAAGAAGAACCAATTCGTATGGGATGTGGGAAAAGAAATACTTAGTTATGGTAATGTTGAGCTACCGTTACAGTTGGACAACAAGGAGCCAATCATCAGGCGAGTTAAGTTGGGCCATCGAACAAAACTGCCTCCACGCTCCGAAACAGTAATTTCGGGTAAATTGAATGGAGGTACTGAGACACGAAAGTTGTGGGTTGTATAGAAGCCAGTGACGAAGAACAACAAGTATGTGAAATAATGCTCGGGAAAGCATTAGTAAAACCGGATCATGACAATAGAGTCCCATTGAGGGTTCTCAACTTATCGGACAAGACAAAAACCATGAAAAAGAGGACTATTATCGGCAAATGCGAAGAGATATCCACTATAGTCAAATGTGAAGAAACGATTCCGAGTGTAAAGACTAAAGTTCAACGGCAGCAGGAAATCGTGAAAGAATTCACACAGAACAACTAAGTCCAGAATAAAAACAAGGCAACAAAGTGTTGTTGGAAAAATACACTTCCATTTTCTGTGGTGCTTCCGAAGATAACGGAAGAACGAACTTAGTTAAACATCGGATCGACACGGAGACAGCAATGCCAATTCGACAAACTCCAAGAAGATTACCATTGGCAAAACAATCAGAAGTGGATCGCATGGTAACGTAGTGCAAAGGGCAGAATCAACTAGTCCATGGAGTTCACCTGTGTTATTGATGCAGAAGAAAGATGGCAGCATGAGATTCTGCGTCGATTATAGAAAGCTAAATTTAGACACTAAAATGACAGTTATCCATTACCTAGAATTGACGATACATTGGATACGTTAGCAGGTGCACGATTGTTTTCCACCTTGGATCTACAAAGTGGATATTGGCAGGTGGAAGTCGCAGACGAAGATAAAGAGAAAACGGCGTTCAGTGTGAGTAATGGATTGTGGCAATTTAACGTTTGGATTATGTAACGCTCCTGCGACGTTTGAAAGACTAATGGACGGAGTGCTGAAAGGGTTGCACTGGAAAACGTGCCTGGTGTACCTAGATGACATCATTGTTATGGGTAAAAACATCGAGGAACATCTACAAAACCTGGGCGAAGTGTTCGAGCGGATTCATTCAGCAGGGTTAATATTGAGTCCAAAGAAATGTGCCTTGTTCCGCAACGAAAATCCTTATTCAATAATTTAATTGTTGAACGGGCTTTGTGTTCTGTGGTCCCATCTTGTTGACACCACATTTCCTCTAGTCCCTGCTCTTCCATTTCAGGCACAAGCAAATTTCGAATCTTGTTTTGGTACCGTTCGGCAGTAACAGTAACTTCAACACCTTGGTCATTTAAAAAAAAAGGGGCCAATGATTTCCAGCATGAATACCACCCCATACAGTTGTTTTGAGTGTATGCAATGATGTTCGATGAATTAATTGAGGATTCTGTTCCCACAACCGACTGTTCTGTTTATTGATGTGGCCACTGAGATGAAAATTAGTTTTATCGCTCTATCAATTTAGAAGAAAAAATTTCACCAGATTCGTTGATCAAGATCAGTAGGTAGCAAGTTTTGGACTAATTCGCCTTAAACTGCGTGCAGAAATGTATCACTGATGGGAATCACGTCTCCGAATTGATGTTTCTGCGCACCAGAGCCACATTTTTATTGTTAAGAGACGCCGTGTCTTCCAGAACGAGGTGACTTCCAGAAAATTCGCATGTATTGGGGCAAAATTAGGGCGTCTACACAATACAATGGTTAAAGTGAAACTGAGCTAAACGTCACATAATCAAGATGGCGCGCAATTAAAATGGCAGCGGGACTTTTGCCTGACTCTATATAACCAAATCGGATTGTCATGTAATTTACTTATTCACATTTGGTACACTTCTACACAGGTGGCTATCTTGCCCCAGATTATGATTCAAATTTCCCAGACTTAGTTTCCCCAAACACGAATTTACCCTCATACTCAATCTCATTTACCCCTCAATATATTCAAAATATCCTTTTGCCCTACCTACCAATTTTCATTATTTTTTACTTCCCGCAATTCAACAAATTGTTTTTGTTTATTTTACTCAATTGAATTACAATCGAGAAAAAGGATATTTTTGTGTGCAAGGATATAATAAAATGAATAAACTGAAAATTATTAGTCGCGATGGGAATTTGTTCATGTTGAATGGATTGCGCGACATACACGCATGCAGATATAGGGAGAAATTGATCTAATTTGTAATTTAAGGATTAGAATTGGAAATATGACTATATATGTGTACGCAAGGATAATAAAATCAAATAAAAATATTTATTATAATGAGATGTGTAATAAATTTTAAATTGAAACCATCTCTTGCATATCTACGAGGATGTGCGGATCTGAAATAATTAACTTGTGGTAATTCATTATCCTTGAAGAGTCCAACTCCATATAAATTATTTTATGATTGTTTACAGAATCGATTTTCAACAAATATATAATGATTTTACAACTTCTGACGAAAAGGAGATGGGTCCTTGAAAAAAAAAATAAGGACATTCTAATTAATATTTTGTTTACAAAACGACATTGAAACCCAAATACGTTGAGGAAATAAAAATGTCCTTGTGTTTACGATTCGTTTATGGATTTATGTATACATCGAACGTATAATTGAGTGTGAAATCTTTATTTTGGTTTAATGGGCAACCAAAATAATGAACAAAAAACTTTTGGCAAACCAGAAGACCAGAAACTACTTAGAAATTTGTGTGTTTCGATCGGTTGGTTTTTGGTTATACGCACTCGATGGGCGATCGGGCAAGGATATTTAGCCACCAAATGTATAAGACCTTCATCCTAAATTATGTTTATGTGTTTAACTCTAATTAAATGTAACAAAAATGTTTGTCAAATCGAACGTAATGGTAAATCACAATTATATATATGTTGTTGGTGCGCACAGCATGCGGTATCGTCATATCGGCACGCAGCGGGGCTACTTTATATAAAACACTGTGTGTATACGAAATGAACATGCGCCTTTCATTAAATGATCATCATTATAAATATTATGGGTTATGTTGATCATTATATATAACAACAATGTGTAATTTAGAAAACATTCCATACTCTAAATTCATTAATTATTTTAATTAGGAGAGTTGACACAATCGGTGACTGTATATACCCGTACATTATATAGTTTAGTTATATCATGATCAAAATTTGACCTTTTGGCTGTTCTACACCCATAAAACATTGTGTACATAGAAATAAATACTTAACCTTGCGGTTATGGTGATCTAAATTTGGGGAGAAAGACATACTAATCTCGAACTGGTGAGACAATTCGGCATTATGTACCACCATGACATAACCACATTTGTAACACAAAACTATCGAGCACATAATGAAGTGTTTATATTCAACATCTTAAAAAAAACACTTTGACTGCTATAGGTGGTGCACAAAACCAATATGATTTATTGATGCGCGCTTACTCGCAGTCATCTGGTTAAGGCAACATACTGTTATTATTAAAATGTTTAATAAATCTAAACAATCGGAGGTTTTGTCTTACATCCAACTATATATATATGTTTAATCACAACAAAGCATATACATACATGAGTAACATAATCTGTTTAACAAGAGTCGGTTTATATATAATCGGCGTTAAATCAAAACCGCACTGTGATGCTGTGTGTATCCCAAATGTGCGTTTAATTATATGTGAGCGTATACTTGGATGGAACAAAATTGTCAGACTCTTGTACTCATCAACGAAATAATTATGTTGAGTGACGTTTGCCTTTCGGTCTTATCTCTTTGAGTATGTATATCCTCTTGTACGAACAGCATAGAATAAACATCCTTGTTGTGTATACGAAATTTTTGGTTTTCGATGAATGACGAGATTCACTTGATATTTTGTACACACGATTTGATTGATGGATCTATATAGTTTGATGCGATATTATGAGGGATATAATTTCACACCATGAATGTTGATGGGTGTGTGTGTGTGTTTATAGGGTCTTAAACTGTCACTACATATAGTACTGTGTTGTGGTATGTTGTAATCATTCATAGAGATATCTAAATAAATAGAATAAATGGCTTCTGGATTTAGTAGGTCTGGCATAAATTAACTACTTTAATAATAAAACGTTTAAGTTCTGCAGAAGCTTTGGGCTAATTGAACATCAATCATCTAATCAAGCATAGTTGAGTTAAAGGGAAGCAAATTGGCCATGATTGGGCCGAATGGTTGCATTTATTATACAGTGAACATATACTGTCATAATTGACTGCAAATTATAACTCAGCATTTGATAAAAAAGTTAACTGTAAATGAGCATTGAATAGTCTTGAATATATAGTATATAAATCGCCGTATGCATGAAGTATTGCTTGCCCCACCTAGTTTCAAGCAACGTGTCTGACATATAAAGATAAGTGCTTTTGAGACAGGCCATTGTTTCTAGTAGCCAATATCGGTGGTGTAAATGAACACAACCCCTGTTGAGTTTAGAATCTATGGACTGACCCATCTTCAATTGAGCCTGAGTGCCGCAGGACACAAGCAAAAAAAATTCCACGGTCAAAGTTCGCTGCCTCGTTTTTAACGTTTGTGTTAAAAATGAGTAGTTGTATAATAACCGCTTGAGACGTCCACATCCGATATAAAGTATGCTTAGTATACTAGACTGGGCAGCATCCAGCTAGCAGAGGTTTCCAAGCAGTTAAAGAAAATGAGGGATCAGGCATGCAAATCCCATTTAAGTTATCCAAATAAAGATCGAGCAAGAAAAGAAAGAATTGAACTTTACATGCGAATCAAGAGTGTCTAAATTATCACGCCACGCGTGTGCCGCAAGATAAAACCACCTTAAACAACTTATTTGCATCAAACTTAAGGTACTCATAAAACCAGTAAAAATACCTTTTTTTCTTTAGCTCGTTATAAGATACCGACTATTCCCTCCTCAAAAGTAACACAAGTGTTAAAACGACCAAAAACGCAGATCCTCGCAATCAAAACAAATGATGGGAAATGGGCTAAAAGTGCGAAAGACAAGACTGACCTGTTTGCTGAACAGTAGATATAGTTAACACTCCGTGGTACATTAGGAATGATGACAACCATAGGGATCTAAATATCCAAACGGTTCAAGAAGAAATAAAAAAAACTTGCTGATCTAAACCAGTCGATTTAATGGATTAAGGATACCAGTGCAAAGACTACTGTAGTAAATAATCTAATATTGGAGTTATGGTTGGAGCTGTTCAATGGGCCTCTTCACGTTCACAAGTGACTAAATTAAGAAAGGAAAATTACTAGATGAATTCTATTCAGTTGTAATTTATCCATCCTGCAAGCACACTTTAACAAATCGGTTACTTACGAAGCTTGCCGGTATGCTTCATTATATAGTGGCAACTTAACGTTAGACTAGCTCAACGTCGCTCGATCAGATTCCAATACGAATTCACTTTATTCATATTTAGGATGATCAAATTTATTAGGTCGTACCATTAATAGCTTCAATCTCGCCAGTTGTCGTTGGAACTGTTAACTCTTTAATTAGTTGAATTCATCTCATAATACATGACTCGTACAATTATTTTCACGGTTGCCGAATCCAATGTTATATTGTACTTGAATTACCATCTGCTCCTCTTTTAATCGGCAATATTCTTCTTTGGTCGATTGTTTCTTTTTTTGCTGTGGCATTCGGAATATACGCGATGGTGTTCTCGCCTGTATATGCCTAATTTTTGCATCATTCACTCGATATGTTTTATCAAAAACCGAACGTCTTATGGCACCATTGTCGTCATCGGTCTCATTTTATTGCTGGTTTTAATCCCACAACTGAGGCATTGTTTCCAGGCGATGGTCTTTGCAATTGTATGTTGTAAAATCATTCAGATTCATTTATCTTGATTCGTATCGGGTGAATGCGTTTATATACGATGTAATTCCCATCTGTATGATCTTCTCCATATTTAAAGCATTTCCGGACCACTTCTTTAAGACATTATTTTTCCATTTCTTGTATAGCATTCCATCGAACGTTAGTGACTTTCAACATTTATTTTTCCAACTTCCTTCAAAATTCTGAGATCCGTCTACTCGAAAATACTATTGATTTTGCCTTGACTATTATATCCTCACAAATAAAGCTTACGTTTTCTACTCTTTTATGCACCTTAGCTTTCATAAATAATACCCAAAATTTTGAACAGGCACATTTACCAGCATTACTTTCCTGATGTATAGTTTGAAATAAACTTCCTGTTCCAGTTGATAACACACGGGTCTCAAAGTGCGGAGATTATAATAGGCAGCATATTTTTTGAATTCCTTAGATTTTCATAAAATCAAAATTTCTATATATCTGGTTCTGCCACTGTGATTGCTATATGTTACCATATAGTATCCAAAGAGGAGATTATATTGGGGGTACCCATAGTAGACTGATGTGTGGTGTATCTTAATGCACATCCAATTTCACTCATTTGATAGTAGGGCTCTCATTATCGGTAAACGGTAAATCGATTTACCGGTTTTACCGTTCAAATTTCTTTACCGAATTACCGATAAAAAATTAAATATTTACCAATAAATTTAAGTTTAACAATTTTGAAACAACGACTTTCGACAACATTATTGCCAAAGGTAGTCCACCATTCGTAAAATTTTGTATAAAAAATATTGGAATGGCAAAATGTTGGAATTTGCGGAATCAACATCGATTGGAATTCAAGCTTGATGACACAATTAAAACTCTTGGACTTCACTGGAATCCAGCAATAGATACATCGTCACCCATTCCTCGCCTGGCAAGCGTACTAAACGAAACCTACTCTCGAGATAGTGCCAAACTTTTTGATCCATTAGGCTGGCTGGCACCAATAACAGTTGTAGCTAAACTGATGATGCAAAAAATATCTGGATAGCAGGCCTATCTTGGGACGAAGAACTTCCGCCACACATATCAACAAAATGGCAGGAATTTAAAGATTCCCTGCCTCTTCCGGAAGAAATATTTATCCCTCGTTGGATCCATTTTGAGAAGAACAATACAACAGAACTTCATGGTTTCTGCGATGCCTCAGGCAAAGGCCTATGCTGCTGCCGTCTACTTCAAAACTACAAATTCAGAAGGCATTACTAATGTGAGGCTTCTTAAATCAAAACCAAAGGTTGCTCCGATTAAAAACCTACTTTCACTACCTCGTCTTGAGCTTTGTGGAACGTTACTGCTCACTAAACTAATGTACCAAATTAAAGAAGCAATGCAAATTCCGGAAACAACTTCGTTCTTTTGGACCGACTCAATGATCACGTTATGTTGGATTCGAGGACGTCCTCATAAATATAAAACTTTTGTGGCCAATCGAATATCGGAAATTCCAACATACTCAAATCCATCACAATGGCATCACGTTGGATCAACCGACAATCCAGCAGACTGCGCATCAAGAGGTACCAATCCAAAGGAACTAAAGAACAACAATTTATGGTGAACGGGTCCAGATTGGATACAATTTTCGACCGAACGTTGGCCACAACAAACTATACTGCTTAAGGGGAAACTACTTTGGAAACTAAACAATTGGTTACACTTACAACATCAACAACAGTCAATCCGTTTGTACAGATTATAGAACGATTTTTAAACATAAACAAAATGTTAAACAAAGCGTATAAACAAAGCGTTGTTGGCCTCTGCCGACGGTTTATAAATCAATGCTTAAAAAAACGGAATACTGGATCGGCAACTTTACTTTCTGCTGAAGAACTTAATTAATCCTACAACGAGCTGATTAGAATAATTCAACACACGGAGTTCCAGAATGAAATCATGCAGATTAACAAAGAAGGCTCAGTATCAAGAAAAAGCAGGCTCCTCTCGCTTAATCCATTTATTGATGAACATAAAATACTAAGAGTAGGAGGAAGAATAACTAACTGTAACCTAACTATGATACTCGACATCCCAAAATACTGCCTCCAAAACATACATTCACAAAGCTACTAATCAAAGATGCCCATATAAAAACTATGCATGGGGGGATTCAGTTAACTCTGTCATACCTTAGAAACAAATATTGGATCACAAACGGCAGAAACAGCATACGTACTGAGATAGCAAAATGTATATCACGTTTATTCGGTTCAACGCTTCAACAAGACACCAACTTATGGCAAGCTTACCCAAAGATCGAGTCATGCCATCACGTCCATACTAACACAGGAGTTGACTACGCCGGACCAATCTCAGTAAGAGTTTCCAAAGAACGAGGGAATAAGTCATATACAAAAGATACATATCACTATTTGTATGCCTTGTTACTAAAGCAGTGCACATAGAGATTGTCAGCGATATGACCAGTGCAGTCTTTATCGCAGCCTTAAAGAGATTTACGGCCCGAAGAGGTCTTTGCAAGCGGATTTACAGTGATAATGGATCCAATTTTGTTGGAGCCCAGGCACTGCTAGGAAAGGATAGACAACAAGCTATACAACAAGCAAATCTTGACCTCCAGCGAATGCTAGCTGATATTGGGATTCAGTGGCATTTTATACCACCATCTGCACCATTTGGGTGACTTTGGGATGCAGCAGTGAAATCTCTAAAATTCCATCTAAAACGGATAATTGGAGACACAGACCTCACATATGAAGAGTTAGCAACGGTTGTATCGCAGATAGAAGCATGCCTCAATACAAGGCTACTTACGTCAATTTCGTCTGATCCAAATGCGTTGATATTAACACCGACTACATGAAAATTTGCCTTCAAACGTGCATCGAAATTCTTGAAAACAAATTGCAAGAATTTGGAAGAAATTTGAGTAACGTTGTGGCAATAAAACAGAAGGTACAGCAGTTATAAAAAAGATGGAATCATGTATAAATATTCATCAGCAGCTAAGTTTTACGCATGGTAAATGATGCGTTCATTAGAAAATGAAGCTACTCGAGACGAGAGAGATCATGATTACTCTCTGAGGCTATAAATTTAATATTAACAGATGATCCACCAGTTCCATACAATATATCCCATGATGACCTACCATATATCCGGTTATCAATCAAATACGACGAGTAGTAATCAATATAATATTTGGCATTCACCCATTTCTGGGTAGCACACCCCGTTGGATCAGGATGGCAATAATCAGAAATACTGTGAGCATTTTTGAGCGTTTAAGTACGAAAATTGCAGATTGTATTATTTCTGACAATAACACCGATTCATCTGATATTATCTAGAAATAATTAGTGAACCACATCCAGTCACGATGCAAAAAAGACTAAAAACGCGCTATTCAGAAGAAACACGAAGTAAATTTTAAGTATGGGAGCGACCCAATTAATACCAAAGTTTTTGGAGAAAATAAAACAAAAAATTTAAAAGATTTTAATTTACCGATAAATTACCGATAAATCGGTAAACCGAGCGAACTTTTATCATTTGTCGGTAAATGAAAAAATCGGTAAATTTGCAACCCCTATTTGACAATCACAGTTTTGATGATCAACTTTAATGAACGCACGTGATTGAGGGATATAGATGGTTGTTTCAACAAGTTTAACACTTTGGCTGCCAATGTTGTAATGAGTATACACTCTAAATTCCACTCAACCTTGCCAATGTTGTTCTAGACATACATATACGAAATTCTGTTTTCCCGTGCCATGGACATACAGTTGTTATGGACATACATTTCAAATTTCATCTCACTAAGCCAGTGTTGTTCTAGGCATACATTCCAAATTCTATTTTATTACGCCAGTGTTAATACACTGGCATAGTAATAGATAATGTAGAATATGGTATATGTGGCGAACAACATTGGCCTTATGAAAAAGATTTTGCAAACTATGTCCGGAACAACATTGGCGTGGTTGATTGGCATATAAAATGTATGTCTATACAACAACACTGGCATTAAGCTGGTATTTTGATAGTATGTCTATAACAACAATGGTACAGGAAAACAGAATTTCGAAGGTATGCCTAATATAACAGTGGCATGGTTGGGTGGAATTTAGAGTGTATGCTCATTACAACATTGGCAGTCAAAGTGTTAATACATAACTCTCTAAAAAGGATTCTCATTTTATCCTGTTTAAGTTGAACTCTCACATTTTCCAGTTTACAAAAAAAAGTTTTAGGTAACATGTGGTACTAATAGAAAGGAACGAGTTACGAATAAAGTCGTTATACTTATAAGCTTCGAAATTGGAACAACTTCAATCGACAATAAAACTGAATGAAATTCATCATCTACGATAGTTAGCCCAATACATACACTATAATCAATATAACATCCTGATTTGGACCAAAATTCCGATTACAAATACAAACCATAAATAATTGTTGTTGTAAATATTGAAAATATTTCGAATTTTCATCAAGAGGTTTTCATCTATTAAACCATGAATAATATTAACAATAGAAAGTACCCCAACACAAAAACAACAATACAACTTCAATCACATACACAACACAATACGTTCGTGCTCAAGAATATAAATTTTCGATTTCCTTGTTCCATACAGTCTCTCTCCTTGTTTCCACCAATTTGTCCCATTCCTCCTTCCACACTCGAGTAGCAGATATATACAAAAGTTGTTATATTGTTACAAAAATATTGAATGTGTTCGGTGAATATTATGGGATGCTGGATGATGAATCTTATTCAATTGAATAAATTATACATTTTTTTTGCGTGTATCAGCAACTGAAGTTATTGTTGATCTTTGTAAAATATTTCTAGGATGAAAAAAAAACTTTTTACGTACATACCATATATATAAGAAGTGGGTAAGCGTGCCACAATAGAGACAAATATTTTTATTATGATGGTGATGTTTCAATGATAATGATGATCGAATATCTGTATACGAAAACAATAAAGTTGCTCAAGTGCTGCGGTTTTAATAAAATTATATCGGTATAAAATTAGAAGAAGGGTGATGATGAGTATTTAAGGTGGATTAATCGCGGGCACATACCTTATATACTCGTCATATGAATAAATTATACACTTTGGTACATTTTTGCCCTATACATACAAAACATATCAAAATTTAGATAATCCATGTCGATTTAAATACTCGGATTAGGGTGAAAACTACATAAAAGTCCCCTATCATGACCATCAAATTTTTCAATTGCCCAGTATTTACCAGTCAATTATATCAACAAAGATGAATGTCGAAACGAGCGCACTGTACATATACACTGAGACTATATTCCAACCGTTTTGTGCTAAACAAACTGTGATTTTAAATTAAAAAATAATAAATTAATTTAATTTAGTTTTTATTAAGGCCATTGTTATGTGTTGAGAATAAAAATGTCCCTGATCTGTTTCGGACCCGTATGTCCGACAAATTTCAAATGTAAACAATTGTTAAAAATATTTTATTAATGGTTTGTGTCTAGTGGTTTGTTGTTTCGTGTGGTGAGAGAGTTTTTTTAATTTATTGGCATGACAACAACAATTTTGTATTACATAATGTTGGCTTGTTTAAAGAAGGGTTCCAAGAATTGTGTCCTTTGATAAAATTTAGAAATCTTAAAAAGTGTCCAAACCGAAATTACTAAATTCGCTATAGATTGCTCCAAAATAAAGAAAGTTCCTGCTGGCAGACTGTTGTGTTCTCCGATGAGAGCGGTGGATGAAGTGTAATGGTTTGAGGCTGCATGAGCAATTTGAGTGCATCAGGAGAAACGTTAGGTTAAGAAAGCAATTGGATATTCCAACAGGACAACGATCCCAAGCATACTGCTTATATTGTTCGGGAATGACCTCTCTACAGCACTTCCAAACTATTGAATTCACCTTCAAAAAGACCTAAATCCGATAGACCAGATGTGGGATTATGTTGTGAAAAAGCTACGTAACCTCAAACAAAATCTTAAAGAAAACTATCAGAAAGATATTGGATAAGGTTCCATTCCCATCCTTCAGTTTAAAAGGTGGCCCAATCAGATATCGAAGGCTTTCATAAGTACAATTGTACAAGTACAGTGGCATTTCAGTTAATATTCAAGAGTTATGAGTCATAGCATTTTGTGCCCTATCGAGCAAGTATTTTTCATCATACTTATTTCTTGACTTCCCCTAGACATAAAAAAGGTTCAATCTCAAAATTTCAAGAAACCCCATAACCAATCTTCTCGTCCTTTTCTGAGCCATCTGTAATGTCCAGGGTAACCTATCCACCCACAGACGAGTAAGTGCTCGAGCCAAAAATTATGGTCTGTTAAGGTTATAAAGGCTGCCTCTATTTCCAGAAAGGTCGCCGCTGAATTTTTTTTATCTATACTTAAAACATTTCCCAATGCGGTCGATAAGAAAGTCGGGAGCAGTATTCGCTGAATGAAACTTTGCGAGCTAATACCCATTTGCCTTTACAAAAATTTGAATATAAACGGGAATAAGCTTGCAAGTTCTTCAGAATTGGAATGAGCACTTTTTGTACGGAAATTATTTCAGCCACTTACTTATAGGCTTACTTTGAAAATAACTACGAGCACGAATAAGATTATGTCAATAATTTGCCGAATTTTTGCAGAAGTGATGCTAAAGGTAATTCTAATTTAAATGGTATAAAACTCTTTATTATCTACAAATTTCTTACCTGTTTTAAACTGAGCCCATTCAGGAGTAACTGCATTGCTGAAAGTTCTACTAATACTTTCAAATAGATCTATACTATAGTTGCAATCTAACTCGAAAACATCTGGGAATTTGTCACAAAAGGGTCTCCAAGGCTCCTCTTGACACTTATAAATCCTATTTAAACATTTTAAGAGTGTCCTCACAGCGATCCCAAACTTCCTTGCGAGCAAGGTAAGACCCTAAATTCCGTAAAAGGCTTAGATCCTATCTATACTAAGTCATCAAATTCTTGTGTTGATATAGGTTACAACCGATTCCGGTAGTGAACTACCCACAGTATAATTTTAATGGCACGCCATTAAGTTATCCTTATAACTGGCTGGAATACTATTATTCCTTCCTAGAAGGTTTCGTAACCACTCCATACTAGATTGCACGTTTGCGTTGGGTGCTTTCCACGAATTTGACACATCTTACATATATGGTTATGGCCTTAGCATTTTTTATATTGTACTATTCCTGTACTACCTTTTAACAGCTTCGATCTTTACTCGTATGTTAAGTATGCCAGTTATATTGTAAATATTTTCTATTTGCTCGGATTTATCAAACGTTAGCATAAATAGGGGAAGCTCTATTTTTTTAAACTGCTTCTAGTCGGTTCTCACCGCTACACCACTCATTTTTAATAATGTTCACGGCATGAAGGATTTTAAATCTCTTATTTTCTAGGTGCTCCATCATTGAATTACTTTCAAAGGTTGGATGTAGGCCTCTTGACCTTGATGGGACGATTATTTTTGTTTTGGTACGTGTACCATTAATATTTTTCCGTATTCAGCCTCTTTGACAAGTATTTATAAGCGTGTTTCCGTAACAGAATATTCCATTTCTAAATAGTTGGTTACTCCTTTTACTCCTTACTCTGGTGACGACTCAGTTTTTCATTTTCATTTCTCTGGTTTTGTTTAGCTTTTGCCTTCTTCTACATCCGGTTAGTTTCCCATTCTATCTCTTTCTCGCCTTATAAGTATAACGACTTTATTCAAAACTCTTTCAAGTGTACTTGGAGGAGTGCATAAAAAGTAGATTATAAAGCAGTCACATTCGGCTAATTAACTTCTTTGACTGTTTCGAAGGTCTTTGTTTCTGCTTTCATCGTTCTCCTTCCATTGATCTTGACACAAGGCCAAACAATACTTGTTCAACCTGGTGGATACTTCCACCATTCTGTCCTTATAATTATCTGCCCAACTTCTATGGGGTTTGCCAATCTGAACCGTTTTACTACCAGTGGTTCATTAAACATCTTCTCACTCTTAACTCCTGTAGACTTCATAATCGGGCGTAGTTTATCCGGGACTTCTTTCTTCCGGTTGATATTTAATTTGACAAATTAACCATCGCGTTGAAAATGTCTCAGCTTCTGTTTTCTCTGAGAAATTCCAACTCTCAAAAAGAAATTCAACTTTTATATTGAATTGTCCATTTTTTGCAGTAACTCGATTACCTATGCAAGTTTGGCTGAATCTTCGGTATTTTCCAGTTTTCTCACTCTGTCTTAACCCAAACGGTTTCTTCCCGGCCTGCAGCTGCAGATTCAAAGTTTACAACTTGGTGCACTGCATTGTACTTTGGGTAAGTCAAATTCAAGTTCCTTGTTTCGAGCTGTATGCGTTTGAAAGCCTCCGTGTGATTATCGTCGTATATTAGCTCCAAGGTTTGCATCAATTTTCTATGTTTCGTTTTTTAACCTTCGCGCTTTGGAGAACCTTGAACTTAAGAGAGTCAAAATAATCCGAGTACATGAGAAATCAATTTAAACTTTCAGTTTTTGTTGTTGGCTATCGCGATAACGGACAAGAGTAAAAAACCGCTACATAAAACATCTCCAAATACTCGAGTGGATCATATCCTCACTACGATTTTTTCGTTTCATTCGGAATGGATGTAATGTGGTGCTATGTCTTCACACAGATTCCTCATTTCAAAAATTTCCAGTCGATGCACAATAGCTATTGAAATTTCTACCATTTCCGCTACCTCCGTTTACTGGCCATCTCTTACGGCGTCTTCTTTTGTTACCCAACGTTTTGCTATTGGACCAAGGACTAAACCCTGCTAGAGTTTAATTTAACTTAACTTTGATATTGGTTTGACTGAAACTTTTCAAAAGTGAGTACTGTGCCTATACTCTTATGTCCGGTATTTCTGAAATCAACTTAATATACTTAAAGAAGATTGATAAAATGTATGCTGGAAAAACTGTTAATTTAGGCTACCATCGTTCACGAAAGAATTTTTTGGATTTTGGCCATTAGTTCATCCAGGTTGATTCGAGAAGTGTCGAGTGATCTTACGACATTTTGGAAAATGTTACTTTTATTTGCCTGCTTTTATTTACTTTTATAATGTTACTTTTTAGCAGCCTGCTATCAAGGTGTAAACTTTATTTCGTAAATGGTATTACTACCGTTTTATACTACCGAATGGGTGGTTTTATACAACTGCATCGTCCTAGAATAGTGTCTTGCGGAACTCCCGTGTGAATTCTGCTTAACCAGGAGAAAATCGTTTTTCAGAATTACGTGGTTGTTCTTTGATTTTATTTTGTTAATGAGGCCATCGTGCTAAACTTTATCAAAAGCTTGTTACTACATTCAAGAAGATGGCCAGACCTTCGATTGCATTATAGGTCTCATAACTTTGTGTGATCTGCAATCTCAGATAGCATAGTTTTGTGGTGCTGTATAGATGTAATTATGGGAGTTACCACGTGCTCCTTGCCCTTAGCTATGGTGGCATTGATTACTTGTTGTGCCCCTGAATAAACCAACCATCAGACTATTGTTTCTGTACGTCATTCGTTTAAAGCTAATTATTTCAGGCTGTAAAAATCGGTGTGAACCTAAATGTAGCAGGAAGCGTCATATATAGCAAACGGTCAGGTTTCTTCTTTTGAATGCTAGTAGTCATCCGCGAATGTTGAACTGTCACATCCATATATGTCACGAGTCTGACCAACTCTAAATTTCAATTTATACGATTTGCAAGCAGATATTTCGATTTCAAAAGTGGATGTTAAGGACTAATAGTATCCTCTCCGTTGCAAGATGTCTCATCTATAACCTCTAAAACGTATATGGTAAACAAGGATTATGAACATTTAGGTTAAGACACATTGATGATTTGAACACCAGAATTAATTGGTAAAATGTCCGAATAGACTGTTTCAAGGACAAATCGAACCTATATAAATTATCGAGTCCTATATATAAAAGAAACTCCCAGCTACCATATTGTCTACCGTCACCACACCATTGCAACATTATTTACGATCATATACCGTGTCAATAATAAATTTCTTAAGTAAATTCATTTAAGATGTGATACATTTGTCAACAGCATCTTATATTACAAACAACACCACAAGTAAAAAAAAAATTGTCTTAATAATCTGTTTAAAATTATCTAATCCATCTAATTTTCTTAGTAAAAAGGCAATAAATAAAAATTCAAACCAAAAACAAATCTGTATAGATTCTTAAAACAAAAAATAAAAATAAAAGACGAAACGAAATTAAGAAGAATCAACAGAAAAATTAAGGCGATTTCATTTATTTATTTATTTTTTTCTTTTCTGTTCTCAACTCGACTATAATTTTCAAAAGATTAACAAAATCTCAAAGAAAATGATTTAAGATTTTTTTTTATTATCTCATTTATGTGTGTCGAGAGATTTTGTGATTTGCCGAGGGAGAATATACACTGTGTACCTATGTATCACTTGTTCCATGCCGTAATTATAACAAGCAGATCGGTCAGGTATCACAAACGATTTATAATCCTGTAGGATCAAAGTGTTTATTATTTCTACCTTAGCTAATCCGTTTTCGTTTAATATTCTTACTATATCAAACCACTTAAGCTGTCTTCATCCATGTCTCATGCACGCACAATATCTGTCCTAGCAGAATTTTCGACATTATATAGACATTTCGAATCGACGTTGAAGTGAACTCTTTGCGGATTATCCACAAAATACATTTTATTGACACATAAGCATCCCGCCTTGTTACCACCTCGATGGGCGTTCTATTTTCTTTTGCCAAAAACGAATAAAAAAAACGTCGGAAAATATTCACTTTCATTTTCTAAAAATAACCGTCACTTTTCCTCCCCACAAAGTATTTTCATTTTCTATATACACTCGTACATCGAAATGAACGAAATTTTCCGTATCAAAACGTAATCTTGATTTGATTACGCGAACAATTTGCTTATTCAGGGTGCACGAGCATTGTTTTCGCGCATTAAGTGCGGTGCTCAGCCGAGAGGAAAAATATGCTTGTTTTGTTGTTTATCCGATGTTTATTGTTTATTGGTAATATGTGTATTGTTGATGGTCGTCTATTGTTTCATTTGATTGATTATTGTTAATCAGCAAAACAAAAACAAAATCGAATATCGTCGGGGAAAAAAAATTAATGAGATGGAAATTTTTGTTTTGGGTCCAGATGTTCCGAGATCTATAAAGCTCGGCGTGCTGCTGGGACAAAATATTTGTAGATGTGGTGATTTTAATCTGTTGAAATTAATTGGTTTTTTACAGAAACTGGTGATTTCTAATAGAAACATAGATGCACAAGGCATCACAAAAATGAATTACATCTCAACGGACAAGTGGACGTTGTTATTCGGATATTAAATAAATTTAACTGAGGCGCTTTAATAAAAAAGCCAAACAAATAAAATAATCAACCCATTTTATCAGTGGACTGTCAAATCGGTCTGACATTAAATTCAACGTAATTTGGCGTGTAAAGTAAATTTTTATGAGCAATAATTATGCTATAATTAATTAAAGTTAAACCAATTAATGTAAAATATTGATATTTATTTAAAATCGTAGGGACGACTCTACCCAGGTGGAATTTCTCAATAATGCCGGGCATATAGATCTAATAGTCGTGGTCCTTCATGGAAGGAGTAGAATACCAACTGTGGTAAAAAGGACAGTAGTTTTGTTCATGGTCAGTGGGTAAAATTAATGAAATAAGTCCAATTATTTATGATAGCAATGAGGATCACTTATATGTTTTCACTGAGTTAGGAAACCCATTGCAGAATTGTAGATGGTTTTAACAGTTCATTCCAAATTCTAACAATATAATCCAACTTCTTCCCCTATTTTTGATCTAGTTCGTATTAGGTTTGGGAAGATAACCGAAGGGGTTAGCTAGACGAGGGGATGTCAGAAGTTCTAGCCAAACTAGTGCACATTCAAGGTAGAATCGCACGTTTGAACAAATCTCCACGCAATGACCGTGAAGCTAAAAGAGGCGGTAGAACAGTGTGGAAAGATCGCCTTGGAAATATAACGCGATGACCTGTCTAAGGAAGAGGCTAAGAAATAGTTAGAGGCTCTGGAAATAGGTAAGTCCAGTGAAGAAGCTTTTGGTCATGATGAGGCAGGGTCTAGTGGAGTTATTCGTCCCGAGAGGCCAATAACTAATCCAGAAGGGTTCGATCAGGATGACTGTTTCTATGGCCAATTAAACCGACTGAGTGGAAGGTGCGGTTCCAAGGTTGTCATAGCGAGTTGGAGTGGCATACTGGCAGGGCGCAGATTTCACTCGATCAGTCAGAGTCTTGGATTTGTGTCTAGAGGACGAGGCGCTAGAATGGTTCTGGAGCTCAGTGGATCGCAACCGTGAAACCACATGGGAACAACTAGCGCAAGAAATGATCTTACGGTTTGCCTCAAGCATCAACGATGAAGATGAGCGTCGAATGCTTAATAACATTTTCTATCAAGCGATTCAAAAACTGGCTCTTCAAGCTACTAGGCCAGTGTCAGGTAGTGTTCTTTAATATTAATTTATAATTAGGAGGAATATCAGACCGGGTTACAAATGGCTTTGCACGATGAGTCAAGATTTCCAACCTTAGCTGTATTTATCCGTCGGTGTAGTTCATTGGAGGAGATGTGAAGAAACTTACCACACTGAGAGAAATGATTGCTGTTATTGATTGCAATAGGGTCAGTATTGAGCATAAAAGCTGCTTAAATGTGCGCCAAGCAATTTTTTTCTCATCGAGAGAATAATTATGAAAAAATCCTTGATGATTCATGGCGTAGAAAAATTCTAAAATGAAGAAGTAAATGTATAGATAAAGAAAAGTGTTATTCTTCATTTAAATCTAATGCTCTTAATATAAACAATGGGTAGTTTATATCTTGAGAATTTGTTACAAGAATAATCTCTGTTTCGTCATACGTAGTTTGTGATTAAGAATAAAGCAATTCTTTGGAGAATAATGGACAAGAAATTCATTAATATTTTTTAAACTTTTGCTCGAAATGAGAACAACTTGCTGTAGTTGTCATTACACCGATTAAAACTAAACTATTGTTTTACTTGATTGAGGACTATTCTCTCTCAATTAGACACTTAAAATCATCAAATTTGAGCATAGATGCTTCTTTTGAAAGAGACAGTAGAAATATTTGAGCAAAGTATTCTCAATAGGAAACCAAAAACACATACAATTTGAGCAACTAAGATTTAATTTGCGAAGTGCATGTTCATAATTGGAAACTAAAAATATTCTCAATTTGAAACTTTTCTCGTAAAACTTCATGACTGCCTGTAGATTAATGAAAATAAATAAAACAATTGATTTTATTTTAGTTTATTTATAAAAATTATAATTTTTATTAATTGATAATATATATATTTAATATGTTATTTACAGTTTGAATAATAATACAATTTATATTTAATAGTTAAAACATATAATAATTTAAATCAAACTAAATGTACATTAATTCATGAGTATTTTAATGCTATTATTTTAGTATATATATATGATATAAAAATTCAACTAAGTAGTAGTAAATTACAATAAATTATATTTTGCATATGGCTTTCCTTTCTTAGTTTTTCTCAATTTTTTTAATTTTATAACTACATCATTTATATTAAAAACCTGGTACTCCAATATCGGTTTTTCCACTAGATGTATTTTATAATGATTATCAAACTTAGTTTTTATATTTTGTGCAATTATGTATCTTAACTACGTTAGTTTCATCTAAAATATGTATAATTTTATACAGTTTGATTTGGTAAAAAAAAGTCATCATCAATTTTATATTCAGTAGAACTACATGCTATATGAGAGACCTGTAACATTTTCAAATATTTTTCATATTCTTTCAGAAAACAATATTTTTCAACAAGTTTATTAAGCGTTTGAAATTTATCAAACTCAAGAATTTTAAAATTAGAATTTTAAAACTCAAGAATGTCAAAAACGTAAAACAATTTGAAGCAACAATCAATGGCCGTGATTACACTATCAAATTTATATAAAATGCCATCAAATACCGTAACACATTCCCAACCTGCAATGTTTTCACCAACTGCTATCACAAGAGGTTGCAAATTTAAATTATATTCCGAATATTTGTATTTAATTCTTTGTAGATGGGCTTCAACCTCGCTGTGGCACGATACCTCTAAGATGAAGGATGCTATGGAATCTGCAATTGAGGGTTTCCAAATGCTCTGCTTATTGTTGCCCTTATTAACCCTGAATGTTGGTGGTACGCAGTAATGCAGCAATTTGAAAATTAGCCTACATTTGATATCTGTAAATACAAATAATATGTATTAATTAAACATACATCAAAATAATAATTGGGTAATCTACCAATGTCACTGATGCTTCTAATGGTTTCCACTTCCTTCTTAGCTTTAGCGTCTTTGATATTCTGCAGAAATATACTGTCACAATGCTCAGTGAAGTGTTGCCAGCCAGATAATAAGAGAGTGTTCTTCTCTTCATATAAATTTTCGAAATCTATGTCGACGTGGATAAACAAATTGTAATTTTGTTAAATAGAACTAAATTCTATTCTAATATATAAGTTCCTTCTTACCAGTCTAAGCCCATTAGCAGATTTGTAGAGGCTCCACTCGATCAAAAAACTCGTAATTTTATCCGACGAAGATTTAAGATTTGTCAGTTCAGCTCGTCTTCCCGGAAATGTTGCCTGCCATTTCAACTCAACAGTTTCCCACGGCTCATGGAAGCATGACAACCACCTTTTATTTTGTAAATGTGTGTCGCTAAATTAGAAGTCACTCAATGAAGAATGCGAAGCTGTCTTGTCTGCAATATCTATATAAAAACTGTAAAATACGATTAAACTCTAAATTGGTTTATATAATTTACTTTACATGATTTCTCTTATGGTAAGTTCGATGGCAAATAAAAATTGGTATAAAATTGGTCAAACATGTATATATATATATATATATATATATATATATATATATATATATATATATATATATATATATATATATATATATATATATATATATATATATATATAATATACATATATATATATATATATATATATACATGTTTTTTAGTTGTTGTTTACATATACACTTACCTAATATCACGATACGGCAGCGCTGATCACACAATCACAAAATGTCGATCCTGTTTTCTTATGATTTAATTAATATACGTTATTTTTTAATATTCCGATTTTTACAAAAAGAAATCCTGGTGTTAGATCGTATATTTTCGCTTTCACTGCACTAATAAAACAAACACAATCTTTCAAACTAAATTTATGAACGGAAATGACAACCGTTTTTCACAAACAAAAACCCGAATTCACAACCGTTCCGGAAAATATATGAAAATCTTTTCTTTTTTAATTTTTTCAAGTCAAAATATCAAAAACACAGCCACAAAATATCAACACTTAATATTAAAAACCAGAATTATAAAAAACAATTATTTTAAAAGCCGCAGGTCCTCACTATTTGAATTGTAAACTTAAAATATGAAGAAACTGGAGATAAAATAGTAAAATGGATTTCAACAATATTTAGACACCTGCCGTGAAATGTATTCTCAAAAACGTAACATAATTTAGTTTCAAATTATGAAAATTAATCTCAAATTAAGGATAAGATAAAAAAAATGTGCATGAATCGTGTATTTAGTGTGATATCGATTCTAACTACACATGACTTGAGTGTAGAAGCTATATATATATGCATTTCCGTGATCTCAAATTGAGATAACTATATTCAAATTCACTAGTATGAAAAATTAATGCATTAGGAAATTGAGAATACTGGTTATAAAAATAAGATTATTGGCTTATAAATTGAGATTACTTGCTAATAAATTACTAGTTACCTAGCCAATCTTTTGTACTTATTTAAAATTTAAATTATCATGCCATTTAATCGTTTTGTATATATATATATATATATATATATATATATATATATATATATATATAAATATATATATAAATATAAATATATATATATGTATATATATATATATATATATATATATATATATATATATATATATATATATATATATATATATATATATGTATACATATATATATATATATATATATATATATATATATATATATATATATATATATATATATATATATATATATATGTATATTCTACCACGATCTATTGCTACATACGAATGATATTTAAACAAAACATTCCAATGACTTCCATTGACATGATCATTTACAATTATTTATTTCATAACCAACAAGATTTTTCAGTTTTTTTATGATTAGTTTTAGTTGGGTGCAGGGGGACTTTTAGACTGTTCTAGCTCCTTGTCATTGTCAGAGCTCCTGAGTCCAAATAGTTCATGCATGAGCTACATCAAGTTCGATTCCACATTCTTCGAGGAGATTAGCTTGTTGTCGCGTTAGTGGTTTAAGTGGTGCCCATCCCAATAAATTCTTATTAGGGATGAGGTGCGCATCTTGCGGACCAACTAACGTGTGCCAATTTCGTCGGATTTCCTGACCTAAACGATTGGGATGTTGGGTGAGTTCTAACTCCCGCGCCATCTGTTCAATTAAAATTAGGGGAGCAGGCATTGTTTCATAAGTTATATGATTAACATTATCGATAATTCCAAAACATTATCGATGATGTTAATCGGCCTAAGCAGTTGCGATTGAAAGTATCTCCTGTCAAATACATAAGGAGGCTTAGATTACGGTGAGGGACGGTAATATCCTTGATATGACCTATGCCGTAGAGATATTCGTTAATTTCGACTTGTGTTACAACCTTAAGGATGCTCTTTGAAAACGACATGTATTCAGCATCACCTATTGTATCTGAACGAAAAGAAAGCACTAACAATATATATATAAATATATATATATATATATATATATATATATATATATATATATATATATATATATATATATATATATATATATATATATATATATTATATATATATATATATATATATATATATATATATATATATATATATATATATATATATATATATATATATATATATATACAGGGTGTCCCCGATTGGGATGCTGATCCGTTACGGGCTGATTCCTTGGTTCATTTCATGAAAAAAATCGTATGGCAGGGGGGGGGGTCAATCTTTGATATCATTTTTTTTTTATTTTTTCAACTTTAAAACGCCATAGCTCTTAAATGGATACAGATGCGAGATAGCCAATCAAATCTTAAATATAGCCTATTTAGTTGTCCGTCAAATGAGACTTTGTTAGTTGCTGTCCGATAAAAATTTTGTAAGTTACAGCTTAATATCCGCTTGTACTTTTTTTCCGAACCAAATTTTTTAAACGCGCTGTATCTCAAAGAATATCAAAAATTGACCCCCCCTGCCATACGATTTTTTTCATGAAATGAACCAAGGAATCAGCCCGTAACGGATCAGCATCCCAATCGGGGACACTCTGTATGTATATATATATATATATATATATATATATATATATATATATATATATATATATATATATATAAATATATATATATATTTATATATATACGATATATATACGATTTTTTTCATGAAATGAACCAAGGAATCAGCCCGTAACGGATCAGCATCCCAATCGGGGAAACCCTGTATATATATATATATATATATATATATATATATATATATATATATATATATATATATATATATATATATATATATATATATACATATATATATATATATATATATATATATATATATATATATATATATATATATATATATATATATATATATATATATATATATATATATATACAAAAAAAATGTTTATATATATTTATAAAACTTTAAATCATAATATCGCGATCTTTTAAGTATATTTGATTGGATTTAAGAGTAAAAACATTAAAAATTAATCTTGAATTAAAAATAATGTTTCAAGAAATCCATTTTCTCAATTTTATACACAAAATTTCTGCCTAACTTGATCATAAATTAGACACAATTTCATAAAACTCGTGAAAATATTATTTGGTGCATACAATTCTTAATTTAAGAGTAGTAATTTCGAGCTTAGAACAAATCGGTTGAATTTGACCATTTTACGAGTATTCCAAATTGAGAATAATAATTTCAATTAATAAAGCCATAATTGTGAAGAAAATTTACTGTTTAGTTTAAATTAGTGCATTTAATTCATAAATCCGCATCATATATTCTTGAAATTATAAAATTTTTAAATTCGTGCATTTAAGAATACACTATTCTTAATATTAGATTACGATTTCTCTCAGTGCATAACTGGAAACTCAAATTATGAGTGCCACAAGCCATACCCAATACGGAAGGTAACATTTGACTCTCAGGCACCAAAGCTGCATGAGTTAAATAATGTTGAACTCATGTACGCAGAGGTGGAAGCTGAGTTACCACCATCATCAATGACTGATGAGGAGTGTTACTATTCGCAACCTCAAGTATTAGCAAACCCCTACAAGCAGAGGACTGAATTTTCTTCTGCCAGACCACCCCGTAGGAAATACTACAACGAAACCACCAGTGGTTAGGTGAGCCTATCGAACGTGTTGGAACTGTGGAGACTCGTTCATGGACTGCAGGAAACCTATATACCCTCCGTTTTCTGTTTTGGGTGTTGGTTGAAGTTTACCTTCAAAACGGATTGTTCATTTTGTAGTCCAGAGCCCTAGGGAGTCTCATCTTGGACGCGAGTACCCGAGGTCGGAAACGACCACTGAACAGGCAGCGTCCAACACCAATCCGGAGTTATACTGGCGGTGGCGGAGGTGAAAATTTCAAAAAGAACAAAACCGTCGCGTTCGATTTTTTGCCAAACAGATGACTGGTGAGTTATTCGAAAATTAAGGTATTTTAGCTTGCGCAGAATGTGATGCAAGAGCATATTATCGTCAGTTATATACCCAGGGCCAGACTATCGGCCATATACCAACATTTGTATGCAGGGTAAGTCTATCCGGGGACTGCTTGATTTTGGAGCCAACATCTGTGTGCTAGGTCAAGAAAGCGAGTAGTTTTTACAAGATCATCTTCTCACGTACCGCACCCATTCAAGACTCAGCTGCACACCGCAAACGGGGTACCAGCACCGATTTTTGGATACATACTTATACTAATTACATTTAACGGACGGACCAAAGGCATGCGACTGTATATCGCACCACCCTTGTCACAAAACTTATACTTACGAACTGACTTCTGGACTGCGTTCAGCCTTCAAATCACAGTTGCCGAAATCAGTACAAACAATGTTGTGATACAGCAGGAGCTTGCAGGAACAGATAAGCATGTTTTAACCTGGCTCGTGATCGAAACCGTTGGAGTCAGATTGTTTACATGGTACGGGCCAACAATGGCCTGTAAAAATCGAAAAAAAATAAGCCAGAATTTCCTTACACTCAACCGCAAAACAGTTGTTGAACTGCATTGAGTTTTTGAAATCGTTAACGTGAGTAATCCAAGATGCTTAAATCTAGTGGTGAAGACAGTGACTACTTTAAGTTTATGAATGCCGGTTTTTCATTTTCACGCCCTGTTTTAATACCCACAATATATCCAAGATAGCACAATATATCCTTTAGCACAAATATCCTTTTTTCGATACTAATAGAAAGCTTTGCACTATTTGAAAGTTTCATCTCCTATTTTGATTGAACCGTGAGACTGAAGTGCGAAAAGATAGGATTATGAATAAATACAATAGACTATCTGGAATAGCAATGGCGAGGTTTAATTCCTCGATCTCTATTTGACAAAAGACATCTTTTGAATCGAGAGTGGTGATCATCCAAGACGAATATTAGCAACACATCGATGGTATATTGTTAAGAGTAAGGTTCATTTACTGTTACTAAGGTTGGAGCAGTACTCCCATTTAAGTGCGAACTACAACTCTTGGCGTTCCGTGATAACTTCCAGTGATAGTAATGAGGCAGACCAGTATCTCTGAATAATGGGTTTTGATTGATGCTTAAGATTAAGTTATACGATAAATCAAATTCGGATATGCTAGATTTAAATCTTGATAACCTAGATTTAAATCATGATGTCATCTAGAATGCCTTCTATTAGATCAAATGCACTCTCTTATTTGCCAGAAGAAATAGTTTACTCAAATACTGAATACAATTATAGCTGATGTTGGTCCAACTGATTTGAGCAGTGGAATTCCGGTTTTCATTCCATTAAAGACTTTATGTTAAGATTAGCGTTTCATTCGGATAACTAACCGCGATTCGCTGGATCAAAAATAAGCCGTTTGGTGGAGAAATTTGAAAAGTATATGGGTTGTTGCTAAATATCGAAACAAATGGAACGTAATAATGAATTGGAAAATAATTTGTTGCTCAAGAACTGGGGCCAAGATAAACCTTCCATATGTTTACCAAAAAATCTCTTAGCCAAGTCATGTTGGGTAGTAGAACTATAATAGTGTCGTAGAACTTTTCTTAATAGGTTAATCAATAATTAAATCAATTGAGACGTTTTGTATTTATGCAATGTATCCAATTGCACGTTTTTTTTGTCACTCTGGCTTACATTGTGACGTCGATCTCCAAAAAAACAGTTTCATCATATAATCTATATATGTACAGCAGATACGCGATCAAAGCAATGGACACTGTGAAGAGAATATAATAGAACAAAAAAAAAATTGTGATCTTTGCTGGTTTATTGTTCCATGCAAGATTTTGGAGGGGCTCCATGAGATAAGGCTGTCCTTACTCTATTGTAGACCGTTAAAGCGACTGTCAATATCTCTTTTAAGATATACGTTATGGTTCGATTAGCTGAGATCCCACAAAAAAGGGAAGATAGATCAACTCGAGTGAAATGTGACTGCTAATACGGAAACAGTCCATCGCGCAGAAAGCTTCACGACTGTTAGACAAAATACGACGATCCCTGCATAGTTTACATGTATATAAAGTTAGTTCAGGTCTTATCCCATGAAAATGCAATGGTAACACCGAAACTGCCACGACAGTACCTATAGAACTAGAAAAATACTATCGTGATAGCTACTATCATTCCAGGATTTAAATATAAAAGTGTCGTGTCAGATCAAGTATGTTTTTGAGATCTTCATTTCGTGTGAGTATAAAAAAACTCAACGAGTGAGCCAATTGAGCTTCAAATCCCATTTTTCATATATATCTCATATTGATCCAAGGTTTCAAGCCTCTTTAACAGTGGCTTTCTTTGCGTCAGAGTTAGCCGGCCTTATTGATAACAAAAGTATCTTGTTGGTATTCGTTTTGCCAAGAGATGTCTGTTTGCGTCACGAATTCCTTCCTCTAGATCCCTTATGTTTACCACTGCTTAGTCTTTTTGATGACTGCAACTGCACCATCAATCTTTTCTATAATCACATCTCTAAGAGTCTGGCCTTAGTTTTTTCCATCTTAATATCAACACCTTATTTCACATTATCCATTCTCTAGTCTATCAGAATTGGGTTAAACACCTTTTTTCCAGTCCAGGCCTTTATATGGACTGCTGCACTCTTCAGTTTTAGCATCTTATGGGAAATATGCTTCCCATAACATGTTGAAACTGAGGAAGATCTTCTTATGGAAAGAACTCTCGTTCTCTTTACTCCCCCGAGTGGAGTTCTTCATTGTTTTTGCCACTTCAATGCACTGTTCTTTTAATATAGTGCCGTCGCTTTGTTAATTTACGTATCCAACGTGTAATGTTCGTATGTCGTTTTCTGTTCTTGATTCTCATTCCAGAAAAATTGTATCGGTTTAAACCATTGGTCACACAACAAACACTGAAGTTCTGGAATTATTCCTTGTTTATCAGGTCAATCTTGATTGGTTGGACATTGTAGATATTTAAAAAAAATTCGTACTCAGTTGTTGGACCGCAAAAAGCTATTGTGTCTCATAACTGTCGGTATTTCCCTTATTACGCTCAGCGTCATCGCCGAATACATTCTGCTATGTATTTTGAGTGCCCTTGGACGGCTTTCAATTTCATCACTATCACTTAGTTTGTTTTGATTATTGGTTCCATTTCCTTCACTTAATAGAACGAAAAATACTGTCACCTATGACAGAGCTGGACATAATGATAGGTTGGTTTTAAAACCGACTAGGCTATGTTGTAGAACCGAAAATCACCTAATTCGGAGTAGGGACTAAGCATTCCCTTAGCAAGCATTCCTTAGTTCGGACTAACTTTTTATACGTGCTAGTTTACCTTTATCTTATATAGTCTCTCTCTCTATTTCTATCTTTCTCTCTGTCTCTTCCTCCCTCTCTTTTTCGCACTCTCAAAATTGAAGTCATTTAAGACAGTAAACAGCCTACTACAGGTGCTAGATTACGATTACTTTAATTAACGCACTGTCATTTCGAGTATTGCACTGGGTGTGGCATGAAAAGCTCCAATAATCCCTTGACAAATCACTATTTGAAGAAGAATTGAGGAAGTAAGGCAATGCTGGTCAAATTTCGATTGGCATCTATGCATGGTTGTAGATCCTAATTAAACATTCCATTTTCCGACCAAAACCGCAGTATATTGTCTGATATTGTTTCATTTAGTCACGCAGTCATCTGGAAACATATATAAATAGAAATTGGTCGGCAGATTCTAAAGGGCTTGTATACATATATAAACAAAACACATTTTAAAGCAAAATAAATATTTTTAATTTGGGAACGGTTAAAATTCAATGGCCCGAAATAAAATGTCACAACCGATCATAACATATGGTCCTGATTATGGTATACACAAATATACGTTAAACCGAAAACATATCCCGATTACTCTCCCAAAACCATATCATGATTTCATGGCATCGCACAAAAATCCGATTCGTATCCAGATCTCGCTCTATATAATATGTCGATGTAACCTGAGACGATTTATTGATTCGGTTGACATACTTGTTGTTTTGGAAACAGGTTGTGGACGATGCAATTTTTGACCAAACCATCTATTATGGTACAAATCAAAACTATTTCTCCTCGGGTCAAAATATTAAATCAAAAAACAAAACAAAAAAAAAATATTACGAATACCCAGAATTGTTATAAGATCCATTTAACAAAAAATATAATACTTTAAGAACAAGTTGATGCGATGACACATGAAACGAAAGAAGCCGACTTGTATATATCTTAATTTTTGAAATAGATTTTCTTACACGGTCCCAAATGATCGGCATGTTTGGTGTGTGTAAATCTTATTTTGTTTCGTTTCGGGGGGTTGTCACCAATCTTTTTCACGCGATTAATTTATTTCGTGTGTGTGTGTTAGAAAACATGAGTCCATATCACCATCGTCCGGAATGCGGGTCAAATTTTTTTTGGTCGAATATTTAATTACAAATCTTGGCTAATTATATATACGATATCGTTTCATGTGTCGTATCCCGCAGATGCGGATTTTAAGTAATGAACTGGTTTACTTACACATAAATATAGAGATCGAGTGGACCGATATAAAATATTTCATGGCATGAGAATTCAATTATAATTCAACATATACAAATTATACGAATTTCGTTCCTATATATAACTATATATAATCGAACATCTCGAGTCTCTAGAGAGTATAAATTGATGACCTCATTCAATATAATAAAAATAAATCGGATTTTTTGACATTTCGTGGTCTTAGGATAAATATTGATCCATCTCATGATAACTATCTACCGTTTATTGTTATATTATATTATTCCGCGCGTAGCACACAAAAGAACCAAGTACATATCTTCGAAACAAATCGATTTTTGAAGCCATGTCTATACTCGTACATTTACGATTCTATAGAAATGGTCCAAAAAAGTGTATATTCACGAGAAGAACGCACACCGCATGAGATACACAAATACATAAGACACAAAATGATAAATCGATAATCGATGAGTGGCCAAATCCGATGTACAAATGTTTGTTTTCGAAGAATGTGCTCAATCAATCATGTGTGGATATGGTATCCCGATTTATATGCAACAATATTATGATCGAAACTGACTTGGATGAAGCGCACGCGGGTTAATATCGAAACACTCATTTATCTTACAATCCGCTTTGGTGATCCAACGTTAACTGATTTTTTAACTTCTTCGTATGCAGTGAGGGGTTGCTCAGTCTATGAACTATGTTAATAGCAATATCTGGTGAATATGGTGGGTGGGATGGGGCATACCATTGAAGTGCGTCCAAAATTTCGTTTGACTTCTGCAATATGCAGCTGTATTGTCGTGCTGAAAAATCACTTTGTCATGTATTTTGTTCTAATACAAGGGGTCTCTTCGAACTGATCCCACCAGATCAATAACATAAGCTTCTTGCCATGGATTTTTAGTTTGACCATTGAAGTTATATGACCGGGCCAATTTCAACCGTTTTATGCAGTTTGGGTTGTCGTAGTGGATTCACTATACTGTCCTTCTGCACAATCGATTTTGCTTTTGGAGCAGTTGTCCGCACGTTAAAGAGCGGTATTTGACGTCCCTTGGCTTGTGTTCATATACAGAACCCAATTTCCCAATTGATTTTGTACTCTACCCATTTGTTGTCGCGAGCTTCTCTTGAGTTAAGCAGGAATCTTGGTTCAAATACCTCCAACTGTCCTGGCGGACTATCGAAACACTCATTTAAATACTTAATCTGACTGTGGATCCAAAAATAATTATTTTTTTGGCTTCTTTGTGAGGTGATGCTCAGTCGATGAGTTATGGGAGTGACACCCGGAAGTACCAATATCTTGTGAAAACGGTGGGTGCTAGAGCATAACAACGAATCGCTTTGAAATATATCTTTGTCATGTCTTTTGTACATAGTGGGTCTCTTCGACCTGATCCCATCAGATGTATAAAATTGACGTCTTACCATGAATTTTCGGGTTGGGCGGTTGAAGTTGATGCATGACCGGGCTTTTTAAATTAAAGATGGTGGAAATTATTCCAGAACCAGTATGTGTGCCCACGGTTCAACCCACATACACATCCAGAATTAAAACCACCAATCGTGATTGATGTTTGGTCACCGCCCCAGGCATCGAACCCGAGCCTCCCGATTGACGATTCTTTGATGACTTTTGCAACATGTAGTCGTGGGTTTTCTTGCTGTAAACTTACTTTGCGTTGAGTTGTCTCTTTGTATACTGATCCCACCAGATGTATAAACTTCTTACCATGAATATTAGGCTTATCCCCACCATTTTATGTTCATGGCGTTGTTGTGCTGGACCCAATTACTGTACCTTGTCAAGATTCGACACTCTTGAAACCCTTTTGAGTTAGTATAATTCAAACGCTTCCAATTATACACCAATTATATGCTTCCTCGTATGCAGTGAGGGGCTGCTCAGTCTATAAGATATCGATCTTATAGAGTGAGCAGCCCCGGTGGGTGAGTAGCGCATACCGTTCAAGCTCTTCCACAATTTACTTGACGTCTTTTGTCATAAGTGGCCTAATATTGTAGTGCTGAGATATCTCTTTTAGACATATTGTGTGGGCATTTTAGCTTCAATGTTGGGCTTAATTCTGTATCAATTATTGTTGATAACAATCTTCAGTGATGGTTTCGTTTGACTGGAGTAGCTTATAGTGGGACTTTTCGAAGCGATCCCATCCGATGTTTATAACATTAACTAATTGTCTCGAATTTTCGGTTTAGTCGGTTTATCAGATGTATGGCCGGTTTCACCCCGCACCCATTTTTCTGTACCTAAGCTTATCGTAGTGGATCGCCTTACTGAGCCCTATCACGATTCAATGCAAAAAACGCTTCCAATTTTGTTTTTGGAGCAGTTGTTCTCACGTGCATAAACGGCATTCGACATCCCGTGGCCCATTTCCTTGATTTTGCACTTAACCAAATCCTTGAGACAATTTCTAATCGCCTGTCGAGTATTTCCCAAAGATGCAGCCAGTTTCACTAGAGTTTGACATGAATCTTGGTTCATCACCTACACAACTTTACTGGTGGACTAATATTGAAACACTCATTTATGTTCGGAGGCAAACATAATTTCACGGTGAAACAATAATTAATTTTTTGGCAGTGAGGAGCTGCTCAGTCCATGGGTAATTATTGAAACCAGAGATGGTATAGGAACGAGCACTGTCTAGTGAAAAATTACTTTATCACGTCTTTAGGACATATTATGTAGGCGGTTGAGCTTCACGGCACCTCTTAATTGTTTATCAATTGTTGTTGATAACGATCTTCGAGTGATAGTTTCGTTAGGCTTGATTATCTCGTAAGAGGTCACTTCGAAGTGATCCCTCTAGATGTATATCATTTACTTCTTGCCATGAATTTTCGGTTGAATTTGATGCATGACCGGGCTCATGACTCCACCATTCTTTTACTTTAGGTTATCGTAGTGGATCCTCTTATTGATATATTGAATAAATGGCATTGAACGTCTCTTGGCCAGAATTCACATCGATTCCAATTTCCTTGATTTTGCAATATCCCCATGCCATGAGACGTTTTGCAATCCCTTATTTAATCATTCTGAGAGTTGTAACGAGCTCCTTTTTAGTTTGGCTTGCATCTTGTTTCAAATACCTGCATAACTATACTGGTCTCCATTTGTACGGACTAATATCGAAACTCTTACTGAGATTCTGCTCAGTTCTTGTGTTATTGATCAAAACAAGTGATGGTCGGAAGGAACCATGTCTAGTAAATTGGTATGGATTGCCTCAATAATTTCTTCGACGACTTTTGCAACATGTCGTCGTGGGTTTTCTTGCTGTAAAATCACTTGCTGTAAACACTGCTGTAAACGTCCCGTTAGGCATGAAGTAGATCATAGTGGGTCACTTTGTACTGATCCCCACCATTTTCTATTCATGAGGTTGTTGTAGTGTCCCTCATCAAGTTCGATGCTCTTGAGACCCTCTGGAATTTAGTATGATTTTTGTTTCAAACGCCTCCAATTAAACTGCACTCTCTTTGCGCGCGCCCTCCCTTTAATTTTTTGGCTTCCTCGTATGGAGTGAGGGGCTTCTCAATCCATGACGGTGGGTAGCGGATATATAAACCATTCAAGCTTCTCTATTCAAGCTCCTCCACAATTTACTTGACGACTTGACGAATATCTCTTAGTCATGTCTTTCAGCCATATTGTGTGGGCAGTTAAGCTACAATGCTCGGCTTAATGCTCGTGCATCAATAATTGTTGATAACATTCTTCAGTGATGGTTTCGTTAGGCTGGAGTAGTTCATAGTGGCATTTTTTGAAGCAATCCCATCAGATGTACATATAACATTAGCTAATTGCCTTGAATTTTCGATTGAGCCGTCGAAGTAGATGTATGACTGGGTTTATCCCTCCATTTTTCTGTACTTTAGGTAGTTTTTCATACGTGAATACACGGCATTCGACGTCTCTTTATACGTGAGTTCACACGGAACCCAATTTCCTAATTTATGTTTCAGTATAGACGGCTTGTATAGCGAGCTCTTTTTGAGTAGGGCACGAATTTGCTGGCGGACTATTATCGAAACGCTCATTTATGTTCGCATGCATATATAATTCCACTGTCCAACAGTAATTAATTTTTTGGTAGTGGGGGCTGATATGGCCATGAGTTAATAATTGCAACACGTGATTGTCGGAAGGAGCAATGTATTGTGAAAAATAACTTTATTATGACTTTTGGACATATTATGTGGGCTTTAGGGTTTCAACGCTCCGCTTCATTGTTTATCAATTGTGATAGTTTCGTTTATAGGCTGGAGCAGCTCGTAGCAGCTGTCACTTCGAACTGATTCTGCCAGATGTATATAACACTAACTTTTTTCTATAAATATTCTGTTCATGGGGTTGTTGTATAGTAGTTCCTATAATTACTATGCCTCGTCAAGATTCGAGTGTTAATTTGTGTTAAGTGTTTGGAGCAGTTCGCACGTAATTAAACGGCATTGAGACGTTTTCCAATCGCTTATTGAATCATTCCTATGAGTTGTAGCCAGATTCTCTTGAGTTTGGCATAAATCCAACTTCCTTTGCGCGGGTTATCAAAACACTCATTTATCTTCAAATACATATACTTAATTCCATTTTTAATCCGACTGTAATTAACTTTTTGGTATCTTCGTATGAATTGAGGTGCTGTTATCGACCGAAAAAACTGATGGTGGGAAGGAATGTTTAGTGAATAAGGTTGGTGGACTAAGCATACCATCGACGTGGCTTTAAAGGTTTTATGACAATTTGCATCGTCCGACCGGGTATTCTCGTACTGAAATATAACTTTGTCATGCGTCTATTGGACATATTTGGATCACTTGTCATGTCTTCTGCTCATAGTGGGTGTGTACTGCTTCAAACTGTTTCCAGCAGATGTATAACATTAGCTTATTGTCATGAATTTTTTGGTTTGGCCACGCAAGTTGATGTATGACCGGGCTGCCTTTTTGGTTTGTCGTACTGGATCGACTTATGGACCCCCATGACAGTTCCCATTTTGTCATTGGAGTAGTTGTTCACACTTGAATAAACAGCATTCGATGCCTCTTGACCTGCGTTTTTTGATTTTGTAATTTACCCATTGCCTTGAGACGTTTTGTAATCGCTTGTTGAGTCATTCTCAGAGTTTCACTCAATTTCACTTTTATGGCTCTTAAGTGAGTTCTATGAATTACGGATCGGAAAAATGACTGTTGGAAGTAACAATATGTTTGGTGAAAATGGTCGGTGATGGGGAACATCATTGAAGCGCTTCCAAAATTACGTTAACGACTTTTACAACATGTGACCGTATTATCGTGTTGAAATATCACTTTATAATGTCATTTGGACATATTTGGATCATGTATTTTGCTCATAGTGAATTGCCATGAATTTTCGGTTTGGCCATTGAAGAAGATGTATAACATGGCCGGGCTTACCTTCCTATCAATATCTGTACTTTGGCTTGTCGTCATGGATCCACTTATTGTTCCCGTCAAGATTCGATGCTAAAACGCTTCCGATCTAGTTCGCACGTGTTAACCGTCATTCGACGTCTCTTGGCTGAGTTGAAATACTTGGGGTCCGTATATATTTGGTTTGCAATCGTTCATTGAGTCATTCCTATAGAGTTGTATAGCTAGACCTTCTTGAGTTTGGCATAAATCTCAAAACGCCTCCAACTACACTGGCCTCCCTTCACGCGGGCCAATATCGAAACACTCATTTATCTTCATATACGCACATACTTAATTCCACTGTTGATCCAACAGTAATTAACCAGCAATGTAAATTAATGAGGCATTAATTAAGTGAATTAATAATTTGTATGTTTATACATAATTTAGCACCCTCATCATTAAAACAATACACTGCTGTCGTAGATGTTAACTTCTATACACCCGTTTAAACAATTTTTGGGGTTGAATTGTGTGTACGAGCATTAAGTAATTTGGGAGTTTTATACACAAACATACATACTCGTATACAGGAAAATTGTACTTTTCGTATATCGCGATGAGAGCTGATTTCCTCCTATATATATGTATACATATATAGCTATGAAGAGGGTTGTGAAACATAATGTTAGGTCTAACCCTATATATATATTTATACAGTATGTAGTTTATACATAAACAGATTTACGCAGCTCGACCAGTATGGGTTTTGTTTTTGTACAAATTAATTTGTTCCGGTACTCTTCCCATCATCGTCTTATTCTTAATTTTATCTACAGCGCATCTTTAAACCATAAAACATAATTATGCGTTCGTAAATCATAAAGACAATGACATTTTTAACTGGCGTTCGCGCATACGAGTATATACATACATGCATACACATATACACTTATGAATAATACAAGCAAAATGTAATTATTGTTACGATCTCACTTTATCTCGTAATTAATTAATTAATTTTCTTAAACTTTTCGTCTTAACGACGATATATAAGTTGTAATATGATTACGTTATGTATATATGTTCATTCATAAAAGGTCTCAATGATTTAAATTAGTCAGTTTACGATTCTCATCATAATAAATGTTGAATATAATAAGAAATTGAATTAAGATGCTGCGATGATGATTGTTTTGGTTGATATTTTATTAATCATGTGTGTTATATGTATGTAATGTGACGGCGATTTACATGAGGGGGCTAAATATGGTCTTTCATTATTTTATCTTCTCAAATACGGGTCGCAGAGATGATCATTGAGGATCCATCCCTCGTTCACCAGGAGTTGATTGCATTAATTCAGAGCTCTTGCTAACTTTGTGGAACTGTCTTTTCGACCTTATTCGACTGGTATGGCGAAATTAAGTGATGGCTGAAGAATCGAAAGTGGCCGGGTTATGACCAATATTCAAGAAGGTGATCGCTTGAAGTGCGAGAATTATCGCGGTATAGCTCTCCTTTGCACAGCATACGCGTTACTGTCATACATTATCTTGGAAAGAATTTCTCCTCTATCGGAGGAGATTATCGTTGAATACCAAGGAGGATTTCATCTTAATCGGTCACTCACTGATCAAGTTTTCATGATCAAAGCGATGTGCGAGCCTATGTCTCGATTAATCGAGATATATCAATCGAGATTGGATTAAATTGCAACGAAGTGATAGAGATACCTGATCCACTCGAACAGTGTTCAGCTTCCATTGGTCTCAAAATCAACGAGTCCAAAACCAAATATGTGATCCCTGGCTTTCGAGACCAAGACGCAATTAATTTCAGTGGTGATAACAACACTTTTGAACGAGTGATCAGATTCAAGTATCTTGGATCTCTCATTACTCACGATATGCCTCTTGCAATCGGTATTTATATCCTCTATACGGCCACTTCTGAAATCAAAATATACCATTGAAGCGCAACCCAAAATTTTTTTAGCAACATGTGGCCGAGTATTGTCGCACTCAAAGATCACTTTCTCATGTCTGGTCAAAGGCTTATTGTGTGTTGGTTTGAGCTTGAATGCCTGGCTTAATGGTGCCATATTTTTTGTAGATAAAGTTCTCCTTTGATAATTTCGTTAGGCTGGAGTAGATCATACTAATCATTCAAAACTGATCGCATCAAGTGATCTTTGAGTACAACAATATAAAAAATCCTTTCGATTTCGCCTTTGGAGCAGTTGTTCACAGAAGAAACAGCGGCGTTCGACGTCTTGCTTATTATTCACTTCTAGAGTTGTTTGATCTAATAGAAACTCCAACTGAGCTTTTTAATTGAAGGCATGAATAGTTTTCTTGTAAAGAACGAAGGTTCAGTAAATATTTGAAAGTTTTTATCCCACGTGCGCAAAATATGAAATAATTGCAGAAAAACAGAGCTTCCAATTTATGCCTCGGTTCCAGATTGGAAGTATATGCTCAATTCCCTCTCCTTGCGTACTGCTATTTAAGGCGACAACAAGGTATAGAAGTCATAATCGTTGATGTAATAACGTTTTGAAATGGGACGTCCACATTAACGATTAAAGAGATGTGTTGAACATTAAAGGAAACAGTAGCGGTTTGTAGGGTTGAACTTTGAGGTAGTACTGCATCGCTCTCTTGTGTATGAGTTAGCCCTCAAATTGGAGTGTACTTTTAGGTTAGTTAAGAATAACTTCACATATGAAGTGGTTACATATATAGTTTGTCATTTAGTGATAGTATTCGTCATGACGTATTAAGTCAACGTGACGAAACCTATAAGAGTAGAGTTTTGAAGGCCTTATGAGCTATCAACGATAAGGGATTGTTGTCTTATGTTTTGATTCAATGTATAATAAGTGATAAAGAAAACTGGTTAAGCAGAAATTTTTTTGGCAACTTTTGCATCACCCTTTATATACCGAAAAAAGGAATGCATAAAAAAGGCATTATTCCAAATTCCAAATCGAAAAGGGGAATGATATCTATAATCCAGCTATGTGATTGGCAGCTTTTCTACTTGTCGATATGCCACCGTATGTCGGCCGTAAAATTTCATCGTCCGTAAAATTTACAATTTTCTTTGAGTTATTTTTTCACCATTCGATTTCGATGGAACCTGTCCAACCAGGTACACCTGTGAATCCACAGGTTTAATTTCGAAATTCATGGACGGATCGATTTTACTTCGACTGATCTTACATAGACGTGAATATAAGTACTTGAGACATTCACAAACATGCGTACCACTATGCAACCCATTTGGGGGTTTCCACTGTAATGAGAACTATTGTTTATGATTGGCTTAAAAAACATTTTAAGCTCGGTTTATAAGCGCGATTGCATAATACAAGTATTGTGTTTGATTCTTGATCATTACCGTTCGAGTAATCATAGCGATCATAGTCGACTAGAATTAGCAGCAGCGTTTCACAAATATTAACAGTGCCTCCTGCTTACTTCATGATAGTATATGAGAGTGATAATAAACTTACTGCTCAAATTACACATGTATTGAGCCCTGTATAGCAATTTGAACCTCAATTTTTGTGATTAGAATTGTCCTTGACAGATTCACACAAATAATAGTTCAATGGAGTCAAATTGGCTGATAATACGATTTATCGAAGATAGGAGGCAAACCATTAAGGTTGAGGTTGGTGCCATTGAGTTGTCATTGGTGCCATTATTCTCACTAAGATTGCTTTTGATAACAAGAAAATATAGAGCTAATAATGAAGGAACTGGCTCTTGTAAGACAGGATTTAGAACTTGGAGCAGAAGTAAATGGATATGAGTAATCATCTATGTAGAAGACGTAGCGTTAACTGTCTCAGAAAAATATCCAGAAACGATAATGGAAGTAATACAAAATGCTCTCTTCACCAAGAAATATAAAGCTCCGTCAGTTGCCTCTATAGTTTTGAATAGCTTCTCACTATCGTTTCCCATCTGGTTTTGTCAGATGGCTGTGTTATAGGTTTTTACAGGAAGCTAAGTTGGAGGCCAAATATTGTTTGTTACGCAAATCTGTAAACATACGAGTGCTAATTCACACTTAGTACAACTTCTAGCCCTATATATAGTGCCTTTGAACATACCAAACAGTCACTCGTCTTAAGCTACTCAATTGTGACTTAAGTTGGCTATGTCTAGATTTACGCGTCGATGAACTTCGTCGGAAAATATAATTTCTTGATAAAAATAAACACCTTCTAACTGATAATTGAGCTTTTCAGCAAAGCGAAAAGGCCAGGAGAGTTTATCATGCAGTGGTGGCGGAATTGTTGGGGTTAAAGTGTCGGAAACGGATATCCATATAGGAACGAGATACAAAAGGAATTTTTTATCAGGTGATCACATCATCCTTCATCTTCTATAATTCCAGTGGAGTGCTCGACCCTATACTATGATAATTTTCACTTACCATAATGTTACATACTCTCCTCCTCCTGCCACTGACATAAAATATATTTATGATGAATATCGAAATAAAAGAAAATTTTCTTCAATTAAAGACGACATTAATTGAAATGGGTTACAAGGGGGCATCATTAAATATAATCAAATAATTTTTTTTGTTTGTAGTTTGTAGTTCATATTTTTATTATTAAATTTTATATTTTTTAATAATAAATATAAATATTATTAATGAATGAAATTAAATTTTTAAAAGACAATGAATTGAATGATTACTCTTCTTAACAAATAAAAGGTTAAATATTATGACTTTTAACACTTTGTGGGGTCGCGCAGAAGACGACTATATAAAAAACTCTAAGTTTATATATGAATGAAATTTAAATAATTGAGCATTTCTATATGCGCGTACATAGTTCGGCTGATTGGGATGTGACTAAGTTTTTTGGGCAATAAATTAATTAAGATTTACTCGCACTTCCTGGATAAGTCATCTCATTTTTTGAGAGTTGACCGCGTCATAATAATTTACGTGATGTTATTTTTGGCCACACTTTTTGGTACGTTATCGCATCATCGTTCATATTAAGTGTGCGCTTATCAAAATGTTTATTTACACAAACGATCTGAAGAGAGTCGTGTCGACTCGAACAACAATAAATTATAGTGCGAGATAGTAAATGTAAATGTTTGTTGGGTAAATAACGAAATTGTCGGGTTGTAAATTATCGGGGCTGTAAAAAATATAGAAAAAGTCGAAGATAATAGGAAGAATGTGTCTGTTGGTTTAGTATGGTGAAAGTGCGGGTCTAGTTTTTTAAGAAAATTTATTGCAGGCTGTAAAACTATATGTCATGTTGATCCTGCGCGATCTCGGATCTGCATTTTCTTAGAATGTCTTGTAAACAATTTATATAAAATATATATTTAATTATTTTTTATTCAATTCAAGCTCAGTCATAACACTTGAATACTCGTACTATATGGAGTACATTTCTCATAAATTGTCGTATATAACCAAACAAATTCACGGACATAAACAAAACGACCCCATATACATATATCGAAACGAATGTAATCGATCTCAATGCAATGATCAAGCACAATAGTCGATGGTAATATACAGTCAATTGATTTTTGTTGTATTTATTTTCCCAAAAAAAAAACGATAGAAAATATGCGCGGAACGCGGACGTGTATATATTGTGTGTATGCACGGTTCGATGAATTTATAAGATGAAATTATGAAAAGACGAAAACAATGAGTGAAACCTCTTGTGTATACTTTGTACGATAAAAATACATGGAAATTATTAATAAGTTGTACGGTGAAATAGCCCGGTGTTCGGTCGAGTATCATGAGAATTTTTTTTTTATAAAAATTTTCATAAATTGGTAAAAAATTAATTGTTAATTGCACGGCAAATATATGTACATAAGATGATTGTTAAGTGGTATGCCCGTCATAGACTCTACGAATGACGTTTTCTTCGTGACATCTTGCCTCAAAGTCGCACTATGCTATAGCTAGCTTGTGGATTCTGCCGTTTCCTCCAGCTTGATGGCGTCTCTTAACTATTCGCTGGAAAAACATGAGGTTTGAAAACGAGTATTGAATCGTAAAACAGTCATGACCGACCTGGTCAAAAATAACAAACCTATAACTAAATGATTGAGCCAGTCTGCACTAGGGTTATTTCAAACAACATAGTTTAGTTCAGTATCCATACTGTATATATAATAGATTCAGCGCCCAAAAGGATTGGTCTAGTGCCTATTACATAAAATCCAACAAAGATTGACTCTTAGAACCACCCTCCTGTTTTCATTAATAAATGTTGCCTTCAGCCCAAAAGTACAAATCTAGAGGTTAGTAATAAGAAAGTACCCAAAAAGGACTTGTTATATATTCTAATACAGAAGGTGCGGACAACATACCTCCAAAATTTCTAGGCCTCATAAGCCCTACCATAACTCTTCACTTAATATTTTCATAGTTGACCTATTGCATAGCCAGCATTCGTTATATAAGTTGTTGACTTCTTTACAGTTTGAGTTCAGAGCTTCATAGCACTGCGACAGCTTTAGTGGATCTAACTGAGTTTTTACGGAATAACTTAGATCGAGATAACTGTATTGTTCTATGCTTCTTGGACGTGTGGCGTTCTTGAGCAACTCCAACAAATACAATTAAATTATCTCACGCCACAATTAATTAATAAAAATATTTCGAGTTAAGTTCTTGTAATTCACTAGTACTGTCGCGACACAACTAAACATATATATATACGAATCGCACAGTATGAACATCAAGTCGTCGGTAGCATATGCCTGATGAGATGGATTTGATCTTTTCGATCACACGGTCATTCAATGACGTCATCATCAGATTGAAACCGGCCTAGTGGATTACAAGATACAAGGAACAACTCAGATTTACGATTACATTTCAAATTTACAGCAAGCTACACTCTTCAGTCGTTAGTAAGGTTTTTAATTCCATATCATTTTTAATAGGTTATGATTAATAGGCCTTCAATGTGTTTATATAGAATAAAATCCAATTATCTGCCCATATAAATGCAGAAGTATCACAGGGTCAATTATGGTGCCTCTATTATATGAGTACCTGATACAAATCTGGGTTTGACTGCTCGTGTAAACTTGATAGTGCACTAAATGTATGGCCTAAGGAATCTTTGAGAAATGTCTCATTTATTGTATGCTACTGGGTCATTCTAATTAAGCTCTAACAGTGTGATGTGGTTTACTCACAGCTTAATGCAAACTTATTTCCTATAAAAGAAAGCAAGTTTATAATTAAGGTTAAGGTTCATCTGCAACTTAAAACGTATTTGGCTCTCTATAGGAAGTATCGGTCGGGAAAGTGCTATTGGCCCGACATAATCTCATTCCTGCTTTCTAGCATTATTTCGTGACTCATTTATTCCTCACCTATTTAAGCTTTTGCTGTTTTACATATATTCTCGGCGAAAATATGTTTTTAAGCTAACACGTCATTAACACGATCCTGCATCTCTAAGGAATGGTATGGATATTGAAATTATTCCGCGCATTAATAAATTGGTTTAAATGGAAAATATTTTTTTAAGATTTGCTATATGAACTACATGCACCTCATCTTGGGACCTATGGCGTTCAGAGTAACTCTAATAATTCTCAAATAAATGAAGTCATCATCAGATCGAAACCCGCTTAGCGAATTATAACATATAAGTAACACCTCGAATTACATAACTCATTCGAATACAGTTCAAAATCATAAATGCTACATTGTTTACTTTGGTGACCCCAACGGACATTACACAGGGAACATTACACGTCAATATCTTCTGACACAACCTCCCAAAAAAGTTTCATCCTATCTCCTTGCGTAACCAACCTAACACGGCAAAAATTAACTTCCCACAGTGGAATTTTCTGCCGTCTCACAATGTTTTGGTAGTCCGTTTCGCGCTTTTCGGGGCTCAGATATTTCCATAGGTATTTTGTTTCATGCTGCAACAAAGACTAAGGGGCAACCACAGATACAGCATGAAGTCAGGTTCGTTTCATGTCGCAACAAATCTAATCACTAAGTTGGTAAAATCAGGCATCTCAACGATTTACGAATCTCTCATGATCCTGCTATAACTAAAACCAGTGGGTTATATCTCAAAACCTAATACTTATAAAATGAAACGGTACGGATCATATAAATTGTATAGTGCAAAAAATTCATGGTCTAAGGACTCTTTGGAGACATGTCTCAGCTATTCAATTATGTTATTGGTATGGTCTTTCGTTCTATTCGTAAGTAAGCTCTAGTATATGATGCGGATTATCCTAGGTGGATTATTTTGATCAGAGAATCGGTAGCTTAATCATTAAACTATAATAAATAACCGCCAGCCAAGTTATTTATATGAATGGCTAACATTTACACAGTCTTCGGAGACACGAATACAACCAAGCTCCATAGCTATATAAAAGACTTTATTACAAGTATCGGACTGTTAGATATCTTACTATTCAATAGAACTGATGTGATTTTGTTATATCGTACGACTTTCATCGGTTCGTATCCCAACAATTTTTGGGTCTCTAATATGGTTCTTTTCTTTCTGCTTTTCGGATTTATTCAGCAACTATTTATAATTCACCTACTTCAGCTTTTGCCATTTTATAGCGGCAAAATAATGTGGTTTTATTTAACGTGTCGTGCTTACAGTCTAGCATGTCTCAAGAATGGTGTTGGTTTTGTAATTTTTTTCCATACATTAATTTTTCCCCATCCTGTTACCTTTGTCTTTTCAAAAGTCAACAGTTGCCACATGTTGTACGAGTCCAGAAATAGCGCAGTGGTCAAAGCTGCGGCAATTGGAGCGAGAAATACCGGGTTGGACGAAAATCACATCGGTGACCCTCTGTTGGAGTGCAGAATCCATGCACCAGCCCATATTCCATGTCAGTTACAAACACCTCATACTATAAGCTATGGAATGGAGATATGGAATGTGTAGGTTGTTCTACACAAATCGGACCTATAGCCGTACGTTCTCGATTTGGCTATATAATGGATTAAAGTAGGACGTAAATAAGCGAACCACGTAAAAGTTTGGAGTGTCTTAAGCCTCGAAACAGATTGCAAAGATACAGACAGACAGACAGCCAGACTCACTTCGGTTCGTATTCGAACACTGTTTGCTGTTATTACGTGACATTTATACCTCATACCTAGATTGCCAAAATAATGTGGTTCTTAATGCAATGCAGTATCTCTGACGAATGGTGTGGGTCTTTTTATACATTATTAAATTGGTGTAGTTACAAACGTACTTACTATCGATTACACGCACTTCATTCTGAGACCTTTGTCTTTTCAATTCAGAGAAAACAGTTTTCTGTCACCAGATTTCACTGCTCCATTATTAACTATGACATGAAGGTTTTAGCCGAAGGGACTAGAGACAATTGTCACTTATAGCCTTTGGTGATAGCGGTTTCGATTTCTTTTAAGTATGTATAGGCTTGTACGAGTTGTGAATTTGTTTACATGGACTATTTTACTGTTTTGTCCACACTTGGGTTCGTTTACATAAGCTGATATATGATTTCATTAGGTCAAATTTGACATTTACTGTCATAAAGCTTATCAGTTTATAAAAATTTAATATCAAATTCGTCTAGAACTTAACTGATATTAATTCAAAGCTGTCTAACTTTTCACGGAGAACGTTTTTTAGGACGGCGTTTATTTTGCCTTCTGTGGACTATTCTTGCAACTCAAAAGGTTTGTGTCTTAATTGTAATACCATCTTGATGAAGTAGTTGTACAGCTGCAAAGTAAGGGTGATGATGGAGCCTCTCCTGATGTTTTCGAGCACGTTTTTTTATTTCCTCTGTGATTGTATCGATACCGAGATCTCGATGTAGGTCACTATTACGAGTCTACCAAGCGGCAATTACTATTCCTCCGAGAACTTTATTTTGAAATCGAACTTTTTATTGATTGCTGGTTCTGGTGCATCCCTTTAGCTGAATACTATACGTCTAGACCGGCTTTGGCTTATTAGTAGTTGGTACAGAAATATTATTTCGAGTCACAGGAAGTGGTTTTATTCATCTATTAGTGAAATTATTGTGAGTAGACTTCGATTCATTCGCTATAATTCTCCACTTAGCTAGCCAATTCTCCACTTAGTTAGCAAATCATTTATGACTATTTGTAGTTTGAGTATGACTTCACCGATTGTGTCACCACATCTAGAATTGCAGTGTCGTCTGTAAGTTACTTGTAAAGTAACCAAAAAATAACACGTCGTTTTCAGTCAAAGAAGAAGGCAATACTCACGGTTTCATGGATTACAACGGTGTAGTGGATCATGCATTTTTGCCAGAATGCCAGACTGTAAACAAAGAGAATTATTTGGGCGTTACGCGATTCGCCGTTTGCGTGAACTAATTCGCCGAAAATGACAAGAATTGTGGGCAGAAAACTCGTCGATTTTGCAACATGATAACGCACTATCGCACAGTGCCATCATTATAACAAATATACCATCCATCAGCCACCGAATTCACTTGATTTGGCTCCCTGTGACTACTTTCTGTTCAATCGAGCAGCCGAGAAGAAATAATAGAATAATGCATGAAGCACTGATGGACATATCGAAAAAAATAATCTATGGCTTAGAGGCCGTAAACCTTATCGCGTCTCAAATGAGTCCTTACGAACCAATTTTAACGATTGGTGCACAGCCAAACAAATGTTTTTACACACAAACACGAGCTTTTGTGTCATCCGGTTGCATGTTAATTGTTGGCCAACGGCGGGAAACGAACTCGAGACTGCGGTGTGATGAGAAATTCTCTTAACTATTAAGCTACAACCGACGACTTATCGAAAACCGACTATAAAGAATGTTTCGAGGAATGGATCAAGCGCTGGCATGAGTGTGTTATAGGCGATGGGGGTTACTTTGAAGGGGACAATAGAGATTTAGATTAATAAACTTGTATTTTGAATTTTCTGAATAACTTCCGGGAACTTTTTGCTCAAGGTAATTTCAGTTGGGTAGCATTTACCGGTTTTTTTGTTTGTTTGTTGAATTGATACTTGTCCAGGCTACTTGCTGTATATCTACCTCCTGCTCTAATGTATTTCCTGATGAGAATTGTGAGTTAAACTAATGCTATTATTTAGTTCATTCCTAAATCTTTTCCAATCAGTATATTTATTTGTTAACATTGGATGATTGTCATTTGTAGTTATTGTATCACTTATTATCATTAAAATAGGACGAGTGATCAGACGAGTCAAATCCTTCTTGCACTTTTATATAATCAACCGGGACTTTTCTTGTTATAAAGAAATCAATTGGGTCTGGTATTTTATTTTGGTCGCTGGGCCAGTTAATTAGTTTACCTGTAGAGTGTCAGTTGCAGTTGTATTTAATTATAGCTTGATGGAGCTTTTGCCCTTTAATTCTTGATCACAATCCTTATATTTAGCGTTGAAGTCACCCTTATCGAGGGCGTCTATTTTTTTGAAATCAAGAAATAGTCGTATTTTATGTTGTCGTTTCAATATACCATTGCAGTTCCATACAAGAATTTTTGGATTATCTGCCATTAGCAAAGAGAGGCTGGTTTTAGTGAACAAAAAATGTTGGAGTGATATTTTGTAAAATGCATGGTGTTGACCAACAGATGTCAGACAATGCGATCCATTTACAATATTATATATATATATATATATATATATATATATATATATATATATATATATATATATATATATATATATATATATATAATCCTGACGCGATATACAATAGCACAATGCCAAAAATCTATTAACGTGCTAATTATGTGCTAAAAAATACTCAAACTTGACTGCCTGTATCACCTTGCATTTTGAATTTGTGTGTTTCGATATTTAAACCATTTGACTTTTTTTCGACATGTCTTAATATTTTCCTATTATCGACTGTTAAAAGTTAACAGATTATAAATTTATTTATTTATTTCTGTTCATTATTTGCCTGAGCGTGCCAAATATACAATCCTTAAGACGTCGAGTAAGATGAAATGAATATAAAAAAAAACTGAAAATAAATAAAAAAATATTTTCAAAGATCGACCGACACACAATATTGTATGTATACTGATATTGAAATCGGCAAATCAATAAGACATTGTGTGTATGACTGACTGTATACGCACATATATATATATATAGTTCAAAAGAAGGAAGAATTGTGATTTGTGTATTGTGTAAGATTTGTTTGGTTCTTTGACATATTTGCAAATCGGTATAGGTTTAACCATCTAATGGACGTAGACAGTCGTATATATGTACAATGTTGTCAGAATGCACGTCTTAAAGTACCGCGCGCACAACGTGACATCCACATATAGCTATACATAAAGTTATCACAACTTGATGTCTTATAATTTTATAGTCTCGAATATTAAATTAAGCCGCTTAATAATTTTATTTTATGTATGTCCTTATCGTTTATTGTGACAATATTAAGATAAGAATAAAATGAAGAAATTTAATAATTTACATGTCGTCACTGCGATGTGCGTTTATATTATAAAGACAAAGACTGGTAGAAATGTCTCGTTTCGTTCGAACCGCACACATGTCCCTCGGGCTCAATTAATATTGGTGTCAAGTGTTTTTCTTTGTATATACTTGCGGTCCTTTTTAACGATTTCACCAAGTTACGCTTTTGTTGTTGTTTGTGTATGCGACATTCTCTCGAGGATTGTTTATACACCGATATATATGTATGTATGTACACAGCGGTCTAGCTCAAAGGAAATATATAATTTCTAGAAATTTTGTTTTCTTTATTTGCAGAAGGATCTCAATGATTGGAAATTTGAGGCCAAATTAAAGCTTCAACGACATAACTTGTATATTTCGTCGTCCAAACTCCATTTCGATGTGATTTGATTCGATCGATACATACGAACATAAATCTTACATCTCGTATTAAAAACAGATATTGACTTCTTCATCTATAGTGGTTTGGTAAACAGAGATGTTCCTTTCAACAATATATCGCTTGTTCTATTATTATTATGACTGTTGTTGTTGTTTTTGGTCGAATAACGAGATCAAATACCAAAAATACCGACAAATGCACGTTTGTTGCAACGAATAACACAATAAGTCATTTTTTGTGTTGTTTTCATCTTTGTATTTAGGGATATTGATGTGATGACTTTATTTTTTAAAAGAAAACAACGAAATGTATATATAATCTATTGATAAGGACATCTATATAAAAATAAACTGGTCCCTTGATAAAAATCGGATCCTTTTCATCCTTTTTGCGGCTTTGCTTTATATATATCGTCTCTCTCTCTCTCGTCTTAACACATTCAATCATAATTGATTTTAATTCTTCGTTTTTTCTTTGGAATGTTCAGAACTCTTTGGGACATAAGTAAATATATCCATGCTTAAAAAATTATTGAGAATAATATAATGTGTGATAATAAAGCAAACAATCCTGCGGTGACATTTCGTAATGTTGTAGCTATTGATCGACAGGATGAAGATGTTGATCATTAAAAAGGGATCTTAAGATAACTTCCTTCTATATAGTGCTGTTTGAAGTCAGCAGTCAATGTGCATGCTGTTTTGCTTTGATCACATTATTTGGTATAAACCATGCTTTAATACCGATTTGACATGCCTTGCGAATCGTCGCAATAAGGTCGATACTCAAGGACATACTACAGATTAAAGAGGTGGATTAATTTTCCTCTCCTAATATTTATGGCCTTACCCAATACCTTCTGACAAAGTTTCTCAAATTTCATAATACTACCTCTTGCCTCACCTAACACGGCAAAAATATCTTTTCACAATGGAATTGTATGGTCTGTATAATAATGGTGGTCTGGTTCTCTTGAACCTCAACCCAATTACGGCATATATCTATAATCATATAATTATCAGAGGCGAAATCCATTTTCGGGGGATTAATTCTTGTTTTTTACTTCTACAGTTCCGCGACACGATTGCTACACCACATTCACGAGTCCGCTTCTTGATAGAGTAGGAGATATGGAATTCAACTTTTCGATCAAGCGGTCATTATTGTCGTCGTCATCAGATCGAAATCAGCCTAGCGGCCTCTTGCGGCTGTGTTAAATAAAGGGCCATTCCGAAACAAATACGTCCTTTACCTTCTGGCACAACCTCCTTGATTTCAAACTACCGCCTGCTTTACGAATGCCTTTCCAAAAAAGAATTGCGTGGTCTGTCTTTTTTCAATATAGTGGCGGTGTGGTTCTCTTATATCAAGGCATGGATATATTTCCAGGAGAGAAGATCGTCTCATGTTGCAACAAAAGCCAAACCACCACTTTAGTTGTGAGTGGTTTATATCCACCATCTTAGTTCTGACCACAGTTGGGCGTGTAAATTACACAATGTAATTTACTCGGTTCTTACATGTAAAAAACGAGTAATTTACATCAGGCTGTTTTTTACATTCTATATAAAAATGTAAAATGTGATTCATGTAAACACAGAAGGCACTGCCATCTGTTTCCCTCCTAAAAGGATTAAATCCCTCCTAAACTTTTAGCTAGCTTCACAAGATTTCTATTTCAAATACTTTTTGTCTGTCAGTATGTCCTTGCCTTATAGTTGTTGCTGTTGTGTCGAGGTGGTTGATCTACTTGAAATTTCGTTATCTCGCACAACATCACAATGGGGTATATATGTCGCTGTTGGTGAAGGAGTTCCACCAGATTCCAAACCCATTAGTGTTATATTATTCGCAACAATATACTGGATTAAGTGGTTGCATAACAAAAACACAATCGAAGATAGATGGTGACACAGAATAGTGAAATAGTGAGTGACATTAATTGTGAATATTTTTTTCTAAATTTATTTTTGTAAATATTGAGGGCATTGGGGCTCATCTTTTAAATTTACGTTAGGAATCGTTCTCAAATAAAAATCAGTTCATGGTACAAAGGGAGATAATCTTTAATGAAGCGGTTATGGGCGTGACTTAAGACTGGAAAGAATTTTTTTCTGAATCCTGAGTCCAAACTTTATTCAAAAAACTCCGAAAGGAGTAATGATGGTTTTTAGAATGTCAACTGGAATCAATATGAATCTGATTATATTCTTGTACTAAATGTAATGTAGTATATATGCAGTCACCAGAAAGTTGATATGTAAGCCCTGGAGATGTGATGCTAGGTAAAAACCTGGGCTTCCCTGACCAAGCTTATAAGCTTTTCGATCGGATTGTTTTGTAATGAAGACACTTAAATGGATTTTAAATTGATTCAATTTTGATCGTTGGAATACATGTAAAATAAGTTGGTAGATGTTTGACATTTTAAAACAGATGGCAGTGTCATCTGTGTGTTATCTTCGTTTTATACATATAATTTACATAGAAAATGTAAAATAAGGTTTTAAATGTAAAAGCCCAACTGTGGTTTTGCCTCTATGGCAGCACGAAACGAAGAAGTCCTTCACCTCAGTACAATTTGAGACGCATATTTCGTTATTCTTATAATTCGCTAATACTATCACAACGTGATGGCATACTGTACTTTACGTCACCTTTATGCTACCCGGACTTGTTATATGTATACGAGCAGGTATACATATAACAAGTCCGGGTAGCATAAGGGTGACGATGCCTGATGGGGCGAATTTAATCTTATCGATCAAGAGGTCGTTCACGAACGTTATACCATCAGATCTCATATTCTAATCTGATAAAGAAAATGAGGATCATTTAACTTTTTGCTAGTCCAAAGAGGTTCATCGATTTTCGTTTTTTTGTTTCGTCGAGGAAGTCGAAATTTTTAAACCAAGTCTCTTCATGTGTCCTTCTTAATATAGTACACTAGATTCTAAGCAACAGGTGGACGTAGTCCACACTGATTTCATATATAGACAAACAATCTCTGATATACTCTCACTTATCAAGGTTTTTGATCTATCCCGACTACATCAAATTAAAGTTGCAGTTGCTAATCTGTGGAATCGTTTTTCACTAGTATGTTGCCATGTTTTATATCTGGCATGGAGTTTGTGGATCGTCTAAACATTAAATAATAGTAAGTGTAGTTTGCTATAGATTTGTTCTGGAATATTCATTTACAGGTTGTGTCACCATCATAGCTCTATCATTCAGACAGATTTGAGTGCATTCCAAAGCAATCATCGTTCATGCGTGCTAAAATATATCAAATCATTGTAAACTACAAGGATGGCCGCGACTTGATCATCAATGATATTTCATACTCGCTCGTATTGATTGCAATGAAATACCATCCCCCTTAAATTTGTATGATTCATTTATGCAATGACTTTTATATATCGACAGTAAAGCTCCGAACTGCAGACTGTCCGAACCTATCCTTACTTATTCAAAAATAAGTGTTTTCGGGTTACATCGACAGTAGCCCTATACTTCTCCAGTCTATATTACCACAGTGTAAATATTGTTCTGGTGGGCACGGTTTTTGAAAAATCAATTTTGTCTATTCTCAGTACTCTATACTTATTTGATTGTGATATAAATGAGCCTCAGCACTAAAGACAACTTGCCAATTGAACACTGAGTCAGGATGCATTTAATTTTCACTCCATTTGTGATACAAACGATATAATTAGACGGTGTATAGAAGCTGGCAACGCTGACGATAAAATTTTAATAAAATTTATTCTTTGCCTCATGAGAGTATTAGGGTGTTCTCTGAGAAAAATAAACAATTCATGTAAATGGTTGCGAGTGCCAATAAAATTAGTCTCATTGTGGATATATATAGGTTTGAGAAATGGTCTGTTTCTTATGAAATTTCGACCCCTATCCAATGTGCGCAATGCTGCCACTATTAATATTGCTCCAGAAATTGATGTGTTGATGATTCGTTCTCCAACTATAAGTATAGGTCGCATAGTTGAGTCGATAAACAGTTTAAGGAAATTACATGTCTTTGAAGACCTTTTCTGTTTAGAGGCAAGCAGGTTTAAATATCAGAATAAAGAGGTTTTTTCAATTCTAGACTGGTAAGTTAGCGCAGATTTATGGTTTTCAGATTATGATAACTCTTTTGAAGGACAATCTTTGAACACGAATTTACTGTGCCTCGTTGATTAGTTCGTTAATTATTGGATCCCTATCACCATATATTTATCTGACATAGTTGGTTTAACTCTAATCCTCTAGATGCAGTTAGCATTTTGTTTCAGAGTTTACATGTATAGCCATTGCGATCTGTTCAGAGTCGAATTCATTTTCGGTGAAAGGTCATTTTGTAGAATCACCTAATATAGAATTTTGAAGCCTGTCGTATTGTGCATTTTGTGAGTTTTGAAAAACGCGAAGAACTGCTTCTTTTGGATATTTGGCACAACCAACCCCTGAATCAATTCTTTCAGAAATATTTTACTGTGGTTATTTGGTTTGGGTGCATTCCACTCGGAGTATTAATTAATCCAAATAACTTTTACAGTATTCCAGTCACATCAAGTAAATTAAAAAACTGGACCAATTGCGATCGGTTTGTCTTTTGTTTTGACGAAAAAGCGTGCACAGTTGGTTTAATGTATCAACGCCTCCTTTCGCAGAGTTATAATACGGATTAATCGTTGCATTATTACGAATATCTACATCTACTGTATCATCAAAATGCATCGACGATAGTAAAATGACGGCACGATTTTTACGGAAACCAAAAGCGTTTGTTTTTATAGGTCGTTGGAATACACCTTTTATTTTTCCGTAAAGTTCCAACACACGTTAACCTAACACTCAGCAACCGCTAAGCTAACTCAATACTTGTAAAAAATGTATCAAAAGTAGTATTCCTTTTTGAATAATGAAACGGAACACAAAGTTCTTCAATAACGTTCGATCCTTAGTTAACTACACGCACAGGCCCTTCCTTTCCCAAATATGGGATTCCTTTTAGTGGATAACTGGTAAGGCTGTCACAGATCCACCAAATTTTCATTCCATACTTATTTTGTTTTGATGGCATATACTGCTTGAATGAAAACTCTACCTCTAAATGGCAACAACTGTTCGTCGAAAGTGAGATTTTCTCCTATGGGATATAATCCTTCAATAAATTGGAATTATTTGTATCCAATTTATCATGAAGTCGTCTGCTAGAACGGGTGGTTTTATCCTCAAACCGAATGAAGCGGTATAGAGGTTCAAATCTATTCAAACCGGCGTTAAGCATAATAATCCAATGAAGCAACGAATTTCCACTTCAACTGTGGGCTTCCAAATTTCTCGTAACCATACAGGTTTGTGTATTTTACAAGACTTTCTATAACCTTGTCACTAATCAAAAGCGAAAAGGTGCCTATATCGGTGAATGATGTTACATGATGGAGTGCGTCTTTGAGTAAACGGGGAGTTTTTCCACTGGTTTCCATCTATTCCAGTATAGTAGGAATTATGAGACGCAAGTTCAATATCATAGTACCCTCGGTTTAGGATATTACTTGTTCGTTGTCATTTTCGGAATCGGTTGGATAAACATTCAAAAACAAATTATTAGACATTACTCGTATGCGATAATGCTGACTTTATCCATGTCGGTGGTTGATTTAGTCGTTGATTTCCGATTATTCTTCAGATCAGAGATCTTCCAGGGTCAGCCTACCCTATTGGATGCTTTGGACGCCTATTGCTTATCGATTTCCTAGTTTGATGTATGCAATTCGCATAATTAGTGCCATTTAACGATTACTTAAATTTTCAAGAATTCCAGCAATTACCTTATTGTTATTACATCAACCAATTTCAAAGAATTGTAAACAGTGCTGAACACACAAAAACAGCTACCAATTGGTCTCTAGAACAAAAAAATAACATCTCTAAACTATCCTTAATCTGCATGAAATGCATCCTAATAGAGTCCAATTCAGAATAATATTTGATTTAGTTCCACACAGTTGAATCCTTAAAATTGTTGTCCGCCTTTTGTTCATCGTTCAGCCTCATCATCAGTTCATCACATTCAAATAATTATTCCAAATTATATATGTGTATATGTATATACGAAATGGAAGGATTCCAATATATATCCTGGAGCGTTGACAATATATGATGATCGATAATTCTCCATTCAGTTCGTTTATATCCACACACACACACATTTTTTTTGTCTTAGTCCGTTACACAAAAGACGAATCTCTATACATAAGAAATTCGTTCCAGTGTCCCTTTTTGCCCTAGCACAATACAAAACAAAAAATTGATTTCCAAAAAATCCTGTTTACATTTCAATATTTGAGTATATAGTTGTGTGTGTGTGTGTGTTGTTGTTGTCAAAATATCTAAGAACTTCGATGTGACACAAATCAGCTCAATAATCAGCGTAACGAACGGATGCATTATCATCTATATATAAGGATACAGCTAAAGACGAACAATAAGATTGGAATTATGGATTCTAATCGATTGATTAGAAATCGTATTATGTTTGCAACACTGGAGGTCTTCGAGACTGAAATATATAATAAAGATGTTATCTACGCTCTAGTGCGACTAATTAGTGATGATTCGGGTCAATAATTTAATTATTGATTTTGGTCCTTTTGTGTATAATGTGTAAACCGGGTTCGGGTTTGTACATTAAAATTTGGTGGTGCCCACTAAAGTCATACTCATACAGTCGTACCACATATTTCGCGACGATCGGGCACGAGGATTATAAAATTGTAAACCGATCATAAATCACACAAAATTAACACATTTTTCGACTAAACACTCCGATCGTAAATTATCCCAATTTTATTCGGTTACCCGCATATTTATCGTTCGCAGCGCTGTTCAAATTTGATTTGGTTTTCGGTCGTGCAAATATGCACAAATTTTTAAGCCAACTCATGCCTTTCGAGTCCTTAAATCACATATATACCAATAAAATAATTGGTATTTATTGGTACCTTCGTATCGAGCAGCAGCACTCCGATTGTCGATGCCATAAAGCAGAGTGATTAACGTAAAATTTATATTTTTCTACCGCAGGATTTAACCCTTTTGTCATGTATATGTACCTTTTAGGGGATGAAAAACATAAAATATCTCGATCCTTCATTGTTAATTAGGAATTATATCAATTCTTTGGAATTTTTGTTTTCGATTTAACAGGATTCGTAGCCTATATATGTACATAGTTTGTTGATCCTGTTATAATAAGTATATCTACCCTATGCGAGTAATATACGCGCGGGTAGAACAATACACTAATTTAAAAGATTTAAGAAGAGATTAGGATCCTTTAGGTAACGTTTTAGTTATGGTAACGGTGAATTAAACATAAAGAATTAGTTAGATCTTATTGATTTTCGGCATGTTCGGTATATTATGTGCGCGCCGATTTCAATCCGAATACGCATACACTTCGAAGAACGAGATTGGGGACTAGATGGTAAGTCTCGATGATCGATCGAAAAAAAAACTTCCTTAATGATCGCCTTCTATTTAGATTTTATAGTCCTGCATCCGCCCCCCAATTTAGCGTATATATACATTCCTAATTTCATCACCTCGACATAATATAATCTTCGAGATAATAGAAATCAATAAAACAGAAATTAACTTTTAAATTTCTATGGATTGTTGGCAACAAAACAAGGACAATTAAAAAAGGGACACACATCAATTTGGGTGTTCACGTACCATATATACTCGTATAAATACGCAGCCAGGTATATACCAAAAATGGACCAGATTTTTTATATCCCCGCACACTACTAATCTGTTTATTAAATGTAATTACATTTTGCTTGAGATGGCTTAACACTTTGACCACCATTGAGGGTCTAGTATATATATAAAGATGTAAAACGGTACAATGGTGGTCGAGGTGTTTGCAGCAAAAAAAGGGGTTCATTATGTTATATATCAACAGTAGATCAGCAATAAAAATCAAAATATTTAAAGCAAAATAACCACTCGTCTTACATGGATGCTCGTTTGAGTGAAACGATTTTTCACCCACCCACAAAACAATATACTCTTCTCGTTGATGGTTTTTTTTTCCAAGAAAATGGAATTAAAAATAATTGAAGGGTTAAATTTAAATCTTTGTCCACACTTTTATTGTTTTGGAATGCTGAAGGAGTTAAAATTTGTATTGTTTGTCTCGAAAACTATTTTGGAGGGCGTTTTGTGTTTTATGAGTATATATACGATTCACATCTTCCACTTTATATATATATAAATACTCGCAGTTAATTGTTTTTAATTGATTCTGATTTAAGAAATATTTTGGTTATGGAATTCTTGGAAATAAGTGGGAGGATTAGGTGATTATTTTTAATTATTTGTGACACACGTTTTAATAGTTGGCCTTAATTTGGTGGTTATTTGTTTTAATTTTTTGACTACCATGCTACTCAAATGGTAGCATGTTAGTTGACTGAGAGAGAAAAGAATTTGGCTGTCCGTTAAAATGAGTGATGACAGGAACAAAACGATTCGTTCAGCAAAATTCAAATATAACATAATTTCAAGGTCATTAGTTTATCTTCAATAATGGGAACCAGCATCCTGAGCAATGCAACATGTGAATAGAATATCCCCACTTTGAACTGTTCAAAATTTTTATTTGAAGATAGAACACTCAAAGGACAAGGACCAGTTAGAATAACCAGCAACAACCTCAAAGTATGTCTCACAATTCAAGGAGATGATTCTATGTTGCACTGGGTGAAGTCAATTCTATTTGAGGTAACTATTGTTACCAAAATCCCAAATAAGTTTCGAGGAAACAGTGTTGAATCTGTATAATGCCGCTAACTGTTGACGCTTTATCGTTATTCAATTTAAAACACTCAGTTGTGTCCACCGTTGTTAAATGAAATGAAGCTATAAAGAAATTGAAGTCCTCTGTAAATCCTTTTACCCCCCGTAAATAGTTCACCCAATTTCTTTGCTTTGCTCCTGCACTTATTAATGATTGAACGTCAAAAAACACCAGATAGTTCTGATGTTGATTCAACTATCACTATAGATAATATCTCGTTATAGGAAACGACACCGATTTGATTCCGAATATAGAAAGTACCATGGTTTGCGAGCACTCATTTAAATCCTCGTATCGAGAAGATTCGATGACACATTACCCAAAAATTTTAATAGCTATTTTGGACCAGTATACCTGGATATTCGAAAAAGAAGAGAGCTCATTGACTAACATCAGACGTCTGTTTCGATGAAGTGGTTTACTTTTGTTGATTTGATGCAAGCTAAAACCATTGACTTATAGCTTTTGAGCGTTTAACAATACGGAACCCAGGTTTAGTGATTTTTGGGTTAAACAGAGTGATATTGACTGCATGATGGTGTTTCCATAAGAAGAGAGTCATTATGGGTTGAAACAAGCATGTAGACCATTTGTTGTCACATATCACATCAAACAGACAAGTGACGGAAAATCACTCGTTTTGAGTAGATCTATATACCTTGCCCAAAATCATTATAATTCCGCCTCAATACCTTTTGATATATCTTTATATGACTGGGTGAAGTCAAGTCTATGTGAGGTAACTATTGTTTCCCAAATAAGTTTCGAGGACACAATACTAACAATATTGTAACAGAAAATCTCTGTAAATCTGGAAACTCCTTTCAACAATTTAACACGTGCTCTTTGCTTTACTCTTGCACTTATTAATGACCGAACAAATACTCCAGAAAGTTCTGAAGTTGAGTGAAATCTGATCTGTTCTAGTCACTGTATATAACATCTCACGTAATCGTTCTTTCGATCGCGTGCACTTTTGTGAATTGGTTTATCGTACAATTTATATCAGCTCTACGATTTGGGGAGATTCGAGGACACGTTTACAAAACATTTCAATGAATATTTCGGACCAGGACATATCTGAGCAAATACATGTGTTATACAAGAAGAACGCGGGCATTTAAAAAAGTATGTTAGAGTAATACATTCAAAATATGCAAGACAACCACTATCATAACATATTAAAAGGAACCAATATCATTCATTTTGTCCTGATTACGACATTGTGTTAGATAGAAGTGATGTCAATGTAATTATGTACCAATGAGATCTAAAAAAACTTTGAAATACCGCGATTTAATTAGACACGAATGTAAAGTACGAGCTTAAAGACTCTCGAGCTTTTAACAATATATGGAACCCAGGAATAGTTGCTTAAGGCTTTGGTTTAATGATATTGGAGCTAAATTGAACTGCCTGATGATGTTCACCATTGTATCGAAACAGCATGTATATAAATAAAGGAGGTGAAAAGTATACTCAATGTCAACTAGGGCGCCCACGGATTCAAAATACAATAAACACATTAATAATAAACATCCAATCCTGATTTTTGATCACCGCACCGGGAATCAAACTCGAGATCCCCAAATAGCAGCTCAAACACGCTAGTTTCTCTGTAAACGAGGTTGACCGCAACCAGCATGTAATCCATTTATTGTATCAAACAAATTGTTCTTTTATTGATTGAGGATCATATCTGAAACAACGCTTGTTTTAAAACGGCGACTCAATGTTGTGGTTGAAAGCGCGTATTTTATCAAATAAGGGATGGCTGACTTATCTTTAAAACTTGCGTTCTGTAGTAGCTTCTTCCAAAGTAAAGATCATTAACATAAGAATACTTAATTATCACATCTCAAAAGAGATCACATTTTTAACCATCCGGTCTGTTTTGAGCAAAACAGTAACATGTATCAAAAACCAGCAAGGTAGCTTATATTTTCCACCGTTGCTTATAAAATGTACAGTAGATCTAACCAAAATTTGACTATTTTGACTCAGATTATTTTTTAGTGATTTCAGCGAGTCAAATTAGACATAATTGTTCCGATATAATCATAAAATTCAAAAATCTTAATAAACAATTTACTACCAACTGCGAACATGGTTTCTAATTAACTTCCAAAAGTTTATCCTTAAAAGAAAACCCGTTTTTAATATAAGTCTTATTCATCATATCCGCAACCCTCGCGAGGTTTAATTCGAGTATCAACAAGCAGGTTATATTAACCTTGCTTTGTGAGATGTGTACGTTCTGTATATGTTTTGTACTATTATAAACACCGAAGAAGTTATTAGTGATCCAGGCAGATAGAGAAGCCTTAAAGTTGTACATAAAGCTGATATCAACGAGAATTTGTAGAACATAACGAAACTATGACAAGAGACCAGAAGTTCAATCTACAATAGCAACATTGTGTGCTCTTCATACATTTAATCATATATACCATCATCACAATTGGTTCAGCTTATGAGTTCCGCACTCTAACATCGAGTCATATGTGTATCACACTTTCAGTATTCACCTTGCCAATATAACCAACAATCACATCAATCTATTAATTTCCATTAAACACACTCATTTCTATCAAAATCACATCAGCTCAGCCTTGTGTTTCCCACATTTTATATCGATACATGTTCATATACATATTAAGCAGAAACAAACAACAAAACAAACAAAAAAACAACAACACAACACAAAGCCCAACCAACCAACACACAATTTCAACTTCTCTCTATTGTTTTCTTGTTGTTTTACAACATCGCGTTATTTATTTTGATATAAACATTTTGTAAACAATTCTGTTGATTTTTCCTAATATTTTCCCAATCGATCTGTCCCGCTTGCACCGCACTACAATATATCGTTCGTTCCCTTTCATTACATTATAATGCATGCAGCAGTATTTAGATTGTAAACCCCCATAACGTTTGTAAACTAAACGATTTTATTTGCCCAACAACTATAAACACAGTCAACGACAACGATGTACAACAAAACAAAAGCAATTTTTTTTTTGGGGTGGAGTTTATTTTTTTTTGAATCGGTTTGGGTAGCATTGTTGTCGTTGCTAGATACGAAGTGATACGGATGCGATCGGTTTTTTTGTTGTTGTTCGAAACCCCGTTGTGTTCGTACAGCAGAGTTTTGTTGGTTGTTTTGTTTTGTTGATTGGTTAGAAATGAGTAAATATTATTGGTTGTTTAGTAGGTGGAGTTATGTTGCCCGGGTTTGGTATAAATAGGAAAAGGGGGAGAAATTTAATTTTAGTTTAGAACTTGTTTTCGTGAAGTAAAGTCGAATGCCGAATAGTTTTGTATTTTATAAGCAAAGTGTTTTGTGTGTGAATTCTGAAATTTATATGTTTATAAGAACAGTATCGATTACGAAATCAAATCGAATAAAAAACGAATATTATTGTGAATAAAAATTATAGTAAAGTGTGAGAACAATAAATGAAAATAGTGAAAATCAATAGTTTTTGTGAAAAAATAAAATTAAATAAATTATGGTAAAAGTTGATATGTATCCAATGAATAGCCAAACCGTATTTGGAATGGCTCGGAAACCATTACAATCGAGTTTCTCGATAAGCTCGATTTTGCCCGAAACCATGATAAGTCAATCATCACCAAGCGAAACATCATCACCGTGCCATTCGCCGTTGCTCGGATCCGAGGAGCCGGACCTAACCGACACCGAATCGGATCTAGATGTTACGGGCACACCACCGCCAATCGATTGTTCGAATAAAGATAAGTGCAGTGAAAATGGCGATGGCGACAACGATGGGGAGAGTGCAAATAAAGACGATGGCAAAAAGGGAAATGAAAAGCCACCGTACAGCTATAATGCTCTTATAATGATGGCGATACGACAGAGTCCCGAAAAGCGGCTAACACTTAATGGAATATACGAGTATATAATGAAAAATTTTCCCTACTATCGGGACAATAAGCAGGGCTGGCAAAATTCGATACGGCACAATCTCAGTTTGAACAAGTGTTTTGTGAAAGTGCCGCGCCACTACGACGACCCGGGCAAAGGCAACTACTGGATGTTGGACCCATCGGCCGAAGATGTGTTTATCGGTGGATCGACGGGTAAATTGCGACGCCGCTCGACCGCCGCCTCGCGTTCACGTTTGGCCGCCTTCAAACGATCGTTTATCGGGCCAATGTTTCCCGGTCTCGGCTACCCACCAATGTTTCCCGGCCTCGGCTATCCAGCACCAGGTTCAGCACCCGCCCTCCTCGCCAATATGTACCGATATGGACCGTATGCTACCAATATGCCAAAACCGTTGCCAATACCACTACAATTTCCACCGGGCAGTGGTTTTAGCATGGATCGTCTATTGTCGGCACCGCAAATGCAAACAAATCCGAGTGCACAAAGTTCCGTCGAACTATACCAAAGACTACAATACCAACAGCTACTGCAACAACACGCGGTCCAAGCGGCCCAACATCATATGGCACAACAACAGCAGCAGCAGCAGCAGCAACAACACCACCAACAACAGCACCAGCATCATTTACACCAGCAATCGCAACAGAGTCCGACCGAATCGCAACACAGTCCACCGATGCAGACGACACCGTCGCCCTTGTCACACCAGCAGCAGATTTATAAACCGGTCGCGGTTGTGACACGACACAGTTGAAATTAATCCGCGCCTAATTAATAGTTTAATTTATACAGTATATCTCTATCTCTATCTATATATTAATTAAATTAATTTATTGTGATTCTATTTAGGTAATTAATTAATTAATTTAATATTTTTAATTATTTTTGTTGTTGTGAAAAATGAACGAAAAACTATATAATGAAGATAAACCAAATATTAATGTTATGAAAGTAAAAAAAAAAAAAAAATTGTTAAAAAGACATATATAAGATGGCAAACGCCCAACCAGTGATTGAATTACGATAATAAACAATCGTTAAGTCGTCGATTCCGTCGAAAACTTAATTAAACCTCTTAAGGGCTCAAAATTTGTAAATTAATTTTAAACCGCATTCAAAGTACATAAAAGAAATTGTAAATATTTTTATTTTTTAATTAAGAAATTGTATATAAATTTATTATTATTATTATTTAAACGAAAAATGAGAAAAAAAAATTTATTAAAAAAATTTTCCAAAATTTAAAACAAAATTAAACAAAATTTTCTTTTTATTTCTGTAACACATCAAAATTCGATTCGATGTAAAAAAAAGTGCTGAAAATCGTAAAATATTGTGAATTGGTCTTGTTTGGTCTAATATATATATATTTTGGGCGTGTCTAAAGTGAATTTTATATACATATATATATAGTGTGGTTGTGTAGTGGTGTTTAAGATTGAGGTAAGTTTAATTGCTACACTGTTTATTTATTTATAGTTGTATTGTTTATATATAAATTAGGGCGTTTTATACCGATTAGTAGTCGAGATGGACGTAATGGTTAGTTTCGCGAATAATATATCGTTGCTACCGGTTATACATCCTTTTTGGTATAAATTTGTTGTTGTGCTGCTGCACAATGTTGAACAAAAGATTATAAGAAACTCGTCTTAAATATTATTATTGTTTAAATCTATTGCTCGATTTAATTTGTTTGTTTTGTTAAATATTTTGTTTAATGAAATTAAACAATTAAGACGTGGCTGGAAATTTGATCAAAACAAACGTTTTTGTGTGAATATTTATGCGCGCTTGATTGTGAAAGAAGACATTTCGCATCCGAAACACAAAGCGAATACAAGTAAGCAAAATAAACCGAATAATATATTTAAGATTTTTGACATCTTTATATTGTTTGTGGAAGATGAAGAATTATTCCGGGAATATAATACGTTTATTTTTGTTAATTTATACATATAAGGTGTATGTCTTAACCCGTTTCTTAATCCGTTTCTGTATAAATATGTGTATATCTTATACGTTTTGACTTGCGATGGTTTGGTTGTCTTAACGTATGGCTTGGGCCTCTGTATTTGAATAGCTTTCGCGACAGTATTCGACCTATTGAAAAACTTCTGTGATTTTGCACTTTGAGAGTTTGAATCCTACGTGATACCACACTTATTGTGATCTTCCAGTGCCATTAACAACACAATGATGTGGTAACGGCTGATACCGATGATTAAATGGGACAAGGTGGATATAAGGTCCTTACGATAGACAAAACTATACGATTTGTCATTAGACGATATGTTTGGACCAAACAAGATGTGTTGTACAAGCTTGTGCCTTCGACCTTTGAGCCTTCGACCGTCAATGGACATTTTGACTTATTTTACTTGGGATCCGAAGGTTTGAATTATTGAAATAATTGAATTCGGGTTTTGTTTAAATTGACTGTCTTGTTGTCGAGAGATAGACAGATCGGCCGTTACCTTACAGTGTGAGCGGTTTTATGTTTTGCAATCATTACATTTAAGCCAAGACAAACATCAGCATTTCTTTTCTGCAATTTGATCTTGTTTTTAGTCACATTCGGTTTGCAAGACGTATATGCGTGAATCCATCACCTTCATAGTCACTTTTGGAGTTTCATGATGTGATGTTAGAAAATTTTCGTTGCATTTTCACTGTCCATATGGGATATTAACCTCTGTTGTCTGAAACAGGTCTCTAACTGCGATTCATATACTAAATTATCTGCATGCGCTGCGCTATTATTTCATTAAGACTTCAAAAATGACGAGTTCAGCTATATGTCCTATTTGAGTCGGCGACATCGAGGTTGGTATATCTGATGTGCAGAATGAGTGTCAAATATATTACCTGAAATCATGGTATGAGCTGTTGCATTTTGTCCAGATTGAATGTCGAGTCATGTGTTCCAATTATTCCCTTTAACCCAGTATACATTCTATAGGGACAGGTATCTGTAATTCTAGTCTGTTATCAAAATTATGATCTGCATCATTGTGAACGTATATGATAGCCATACGCTACACCAAAGCCTATTAACAGCAGAACAATTAAATGGCGCCAAGATGTAGATAGAAGACTATGAATACTTTCAGTATGAATACGTTGGAGAAGAGGGCATGTCCGTATCGGAGTCTGGCTAATAATTCCTTTCGGAATTGTATACCATTGATGGTGCAAGGGTTCCAATGTCCAATTAAAATCCAATCCCTTTAAGGTACTCAAAAACCTTATTAATATTAGGTTAATATAACTATTCGATTGTGTTCAAGTGGGTATAGTTAGACTTCGTACCTTGTGTAAATATTTTTTAGAGTAAACAATTAGGAGTGAAATTATTGAAGCAACCCAGTATAACACTGTCACTGAGTGAAATGCAATATGGGTTCACAATAGGGAAGTTTTATCGTCATTTGGTTTTGTAAACGAGTACATTGGAATTAACGCCACAATTAAAGCTAACCATACATTATCCACCTTAACTGCAGATTGAGGCTTAGAGCTACAGCTCAATAAGCTTGCAACTACGCCTCAGGAAGATATTCCAGTAATACCGAGTGTTTTCTGAAGCCATTAACTCAATAAAAAATTGTGAAAACCCAGACGGTGGGTTTCTATCAGAAGAATTCATACATTTTTCAGCAATGAACAATTTGGACGGGATTATAACGTATATATATAGATTGAATCGCTCACGGATCATGAGCTGCAAAACACGATCCATATCAAGTGATACCGTAATATAATATCATTAGTTGAATATCTGTTTTCTATGTTTGGGTTCAATCTGCGATAGAACAAATCAGTAACATTGCTAATAAACGTGAAAGACTCTTGTATCTATTCTTCTCAACCGAACCAACGTCTTCAATGTAACAGAGCTTGGACCACTAATACCCGACATGTGTAAAACTTGAATAAGACAAATCACACGGTTTACAACGTCACCTATAGATGGACTTAAATAAGCAACCCCGAAGATATAAACAAAGTCTACGAGCTTATGGTGCTATGTATAGAAGATAAACTCTCTTCTCTCAATACAGTGACGATTTCCGACACATCTCAACACAAATATAACATCAAGAGAAAATCTAAACTATTTTGGAAATCCTTTAGACCAAAACGAGGAATTGATCCTTATCCACGACTAACATGTCCTATCAAAACACTATAAAACGTCTAATGCCAGTTCTGACAATATAACATCATTTGTTCTCGGGTCTAAGAGACGACATCTAATTTTATAGAGGGATATGTTGAGATATAAATTTCGACCAGCCTAATAGAACAACATCTATACTAACTTACATCCGTCCTTCCTTAAGGATCATATATTGAATTGTGGCCTTTTTGAGTTAAATCATGTAATTCCATCGGAAACCGAAGTCTATTTTCCACCTCAACAACACTGATTGACTAAGGAATCACTTTCATGGGGAAAATGTGTTTTAACAGGCATATTGGCAGTTGGATTGCTATAACGCGAATTCTATGGTTTCGTCAAACGATAAATGGGTTAATGTAGCCGCAGTACCCCCTGTAAGTAAATTCCCCCCGGATTATGAAGAAATGGTAAAGTGGATGATTCAAAGGTTTTTGGGATAGGCTGTTAAAGTCGGAAACGGACCAATTTCTTTGGTATTGTCTGGTTACTTTTATCTGCTAAGCTGAGAATACTATGCCGGTTTTAATCTGTCGATGGAAACATTCATATTTCGACCATTTTGCTCTAAAATGAAATGTTTCTTGAAACAACGAATGACTCTATACGGTCCATCGTAAGGTGATGATAGGCCGGTTTGTACTCTACCGATACTTCATTTGCGCATGTTCTAGCGAAATTTGCTTACAAAGTCTGTTGGATCGGGATTTGAATCCTGTAAACTGATCACAAAAAGTTATCCTGGAAGCTTGAGGAGTTGTCCATATACTAGTTTTGTTGAGGATCACTTCAGATCATCTTTGACTGCGGCTCGTATCCCCAACAAGATGATGGTAGGCCAGTCTCCAATGGATTACATTTGCTTATGAAATCGTTCGACCATACCATTTGCCTGTGGATGGTATAGGCAGTGGTACCAATACTATGAGTGCCTAGTAAACGAGTGAGCTTTGAGAAGAGTTTTGACCCAAATGGGCTCAAGGGGTATTCCCGACCTTGATACGTGTTGCAAAAGTCTTAGCAACAGTGACAATAGTGGCAGCGGTACTATCTCAAATAGGATATGTCTCCAGCCAACGAGTGAATCGATCTACGATGGTAAAAATAAAAACTTCTGGGCATTTCGATCTTCCATCGATGATGGAAAATTGAAATGCCCTGGTTATGGAACGAATGGTCGATGAACTCCTGTTGATGTTTCGCAATATAATTAAATATCGGATAGGATGGTAAGTTCCAGTTTGAATTCAGAACTCGCGGGGTGCGATGAATTTTCGAGAAGTTCTCTCAATTCATTATCAGACTTTTGAGCCTTGGTCCATAATTGGCAGCTTTAAGAGTGTAGAAACTGAGTTGAAGTTGAACTAAGAAAAAGGCACTCCCAAGTCTTTCGCAGTTCGCTTACTTACGCCATCACAGCCAAATCGAGGACGTACGGCTATAGGTCCGATCTACGAAGAACCATTTAGCCACCCGATAGTACTGACATGGAAGATGGGTTGGCCCATGAGTTCTGCACTCCAACAGGGGGTCATAGATATGTTCATTCACACCACTGATCGTTATCGATGGTGAAAAATACGTTTTACATCCTGTCTCTATCGGGATTCGAACCCGGTACCTTCCGTTCCAACTGCCGCATCTTTAACCACTGGCCATTTTGCCGGAAGCCCAGGTTTGTAGCCCTATACAGTCATTGTTTTAGATTTCATGCTTGGTAAAAAGTGGACTCAAAACCAATTAATGCGTGTGTACTTAAACGATCAGCCGATTAGCAATGCATATTGTGAATATCTTAAAATTACTTAAGACATCTAGTGATTATCACTCTATATATTACCTGAAAATGGCACCTTCACTTATTTATACAAGATTGAATATAGAAATCCTATTCAATTTGAAAAACATGTTTTTAGAAACCGATTCCCATATTTAAACGTCTTATGTGCAACACACACATATGTAGTTACCAACGTCTTATACATTAATATATATATTTCTTTCAAATGAATTTATAAAAGTTAAAAACTAAGACCGAGAAGCCGAGAGACATATAATTTATTGCTTCAATAATTACAATCTTTTAATATAAACAAAACCGGAAAATAGATTTTATCTAAGACACAACAACACACAACAAAACTATCAATAAATTTATCATTTTTCGTCGTTGTCGTCGTCATCGTCTTCGACCGCGTTACATTGTTTTGTATCATCACACACGAAATAAAAAAAAAATAGTTTTGACCATCTCCTAATATATAATATATAATTATAACATTAATATTAAGACATTATATAAGATGAGGTGGATCGGACAAAAATCAAAAGAGATTATGTGTGTGTGTGTGTGTGTCTATATATCTATATATATCCCAATAAGGTTGATTATCCATAACAACACAGCAACAACAAAGTTTCCATAATTTTGAGACCTGAATTCAGCCTTCATAATATTGTGAACGCGCGATCGACGGCGCACATCTTTGTATATACGAGCGAACAATCAAAGCATCATCATAACCGCAAGAGATTTTTTTTTTGGTGGAATTTACATGTATGAGATCGTGGACCGATGGTGTATTTGTGTTAATATTCAAATCGCGGATTTATTTGTTTATAGACAAGAAAAATGCCAATCAATAAATCATACGCGGCGGGCAACGTGCTGTATATATATGAACAAAGTAGATCAAAAGGATGGCGAGCTTAATTCGTGCATGTATACGTGGAGGGTTGCTTTTGTGCTTTGTATTAGGCAGCACCGTATAAATATATATGTCATAACCTCAGTACCGTCTTCAAACACGACTTAAACTTTCGGGTATTGATTTTGGTCTCTGGCTATGAGTTTGAATTTGTGCTGTACACTAACAAGATCAAATATCCTACACATAGCAGTCGTTCTCTCGGGATATATGCTATTGCCCATGAAGGTGCTATTGTCCATGAAGGTCAACGAAGGTGTAACATAGTTGTTTTGCGATGAATGAACGATAGTCAAATCGGAAATCGTCATTTTGTGATTCGATGATATCGTTGCGATCGAATGAAGCCCCGTACGGATAGAATGAATTTACTCGTTACAGCGTTATTGTGACCAATGAGTGTTTCAAAAGTGTTATACTTGTCTCAATTTATTTTCGGTTTAAGGATAAGTTCATTAATGCGGTTCATTAATTAGAGCTGGAAATTCTGTGGAGCTGGAAACTATATAAGGAGTAATGTTGTGGCTGAGGAATTCAAGAGTCATTAAGCAAATAACTGTTGTTCAAAAGTTATTAAACAAGCATCGGACCGATTGGTGTAACATGGAGTTACATCTTATGTGATCTGTAATGCTCGTTCGCTATAGGCAAGTTTCGATCTGATGACGTCATTGATTGGTTGGCTGATCGAAAAGATCAAGAATCCATCTAATCAAGCATATGGCACCTGACTTGATGAATGTTGCATTGTTTGTTTCTATATATGTTGTGAGGCTTTGTTGCAACAGTGCTAGCGAATTTCAGAATTTGAATTTTTTCGATTTTGTTTTGTTTTTACTTTTATATTGTGGTGTGACTATTTATTGTATTTGTGAGCGCCACATTATCCTCCTTCCCCTCGAACGTGATTTCTACCATCGACTGCGATGGTAGATGCATACTTGTATATGCTGGAACAGGCTACTATGTGCTGTAGTTTTTTGTGAATCCGTGTTGGCATGAGAGGTGTGTGCGCTATCGTAGCACTTGGAAATGCTGGGAGGTCGTATTAGGTTATGCCCTAAACCGGGTCGTTGGGGTCACCATCGTCAAGCCACGAGACCTTCGGGGGAAATTGATACTAGTATTGGCTTAACAAAAGTTCGGCCAATAAGTTCTTCATTCTATCAGGGGATCATAATCAGGTTTATGCTTCCTCCCTGATCTTAATCAGTTTATGAACATTTTCTTTTTCCATCTCGCGCCTATTGTGTTTCGAACTCAGTATCTCCCTAACCAAAGGAAACAGTTGGGAAAATTTCGAATGCTTGAGTGAAACGTTATGCTTGAGTCGTAGTGAACGTTATTCTCTCTATTCAAAATAATCCAAAACAACGTGCTTTACAAGGCCCAATTGATGGTTGAAAAATCTATTATTGCTTCATGATGAGTATAGGATCTGTATAGTTGACATGGTCAAATCTTCTGCTTTGCGGTTCAAACCTAGATATTTAAAATAAATCGATTTCAAATTTATTTACAGATGAGGGATGTCATACACTCATACTGCATAAACCATCCAATAGTACAATATGCATAGGCTGTCATCATTAAAATGAAAATGTGAGTTGGGAGTGCTCCGTCTCCATAAAACCAAACAAACAATAATCGTGTAAATATTTGCATTTATTCCTAAGAAAATCGCCTTAACTGTACACGCTAATCCGATCCGCGTGTGCTGTACTTAGTTTTGTTGTGCAAACAAGCAAACGATTATCGAATGGATTTGAAAGCGGATTATATAGAGTTCATATCAAAATAAAGTGTTTGATAAACAAAAAAAAATATAATTTGCATGATGATACCAACTACAGATATATTATAAGATTTAATAAAGATTTTACATAAGATTAAATGTTGATTGTTTACATTTGTACTAGTCGAGGTGAGTAACATCGTTTAAGGTGAGTAATTTTGTGAAAGTTTATTAGAAATCGTTTTGTAACGTGTAATGTTCGTGTATCGCATTGGACATCACAAGTTGAGGGACTGTGTATAGCTCACCATAGAGTTTCACCAAAATTCTGAACAACTGGCAGAAATGTAAAGTTTGGCTGGATCAACATTTCAGCGTTCAAAATATTTTTAACTTCGTCTCCATTCCATCACTATAGCGAGATACATGACAGAGTAGCATGTTACGAACAACTGGCAGAAAAGGATCACAAGCATATGCACCATGGAGGTTATAAGCCACATAATTATGGTCGGTATATTCATGTCTCGGCAGACGAAATCGAGAAACAGTGATGTGGCGAATCCTTCGAAAACGTATTGTAAAATGAAATAAGCTCTTTAACGGAATTTAAAAACTAGTCACCATCACCATGAGTCACCAAACCTTGCGAAAATAAATTTGTACACCACCAGGATCCCAGTATTTTGTATCTAGCTCCGAACAACTCGGTTCATTCACTTCTATTTAGATCGCAAATCAATTGGATGATGAAATCAACAGCTGCAAGAAGACATCGACAATCCAGCTTTAATGGCGTGAATTCGACCTTTTAAACCCCAAAACCAAGTATAAGATATTGTGTGGGTTTATTAAGCATGGGTGGTTGGAATTCTGAAAGTAGGTACTATAACGTTAACCGAAAAACAACTATACCGCCTTACCTAATTGGCTCAAAACTATATCATCCCGTTTGTTGCTCACCACTGTACCGATGAACGTACAAGAGTAGTCATTTCTAATGTAAAAAGTAGGTTCGAATTGGATTATAAACAAAGGATATAACTGTCTGGTTTCTACGATTCAAGGCCTTTGCAGATTCAATGACATCAAAGCCAAATACAAACTGAAATTAATACAAAAGTACTAGTGAGGAGAATAGTCGTTAATTGACTTCAGTTCATTACGACAGTGAGTATTACCCGAACCAAACTTCACCAAGCCCTAAGTGAGTCCAAACTTAAGTCCTCAAGCCACTTTATATTGCCCAACGTATTGTGTTCGTGTTTGCACTATTATAAGACATGACAGAACTGTTTGCACTGCCGTCAAAATCGGCAACTTTAAGAGAGATTAGTGAGTGTGTCAATATTTAACAAAAAATATGATATTGTAACAGATTGAGAGTTTATTCAGCACTGCAATATTTTGCCAACCAGCACATATATATGATGCCAAATGGTTTGGAGTGGTATTACGTAATACGAAAGTATGAGCATATGATCTTCCCAATACAATCCATTGTAGTCAGGAATATGAAACGAGAGATTTTCGTTCAAAAAGTCTAGAGGATGTTTTATAAACATACATCAGGGTTTTCAGGTTGGACCCTGTTTACGGTATGGGGTTCTAGTTCCTATATTTTAACAAAGCCCCTTTTTCAGGAGTTAGGCATAATGGTGGCTCACTCTATTCCATTTCTTATTTTTAAACTTTTTGGAGTATTTCACAAAAAACTGCCTACTACTCCTAGTTCAGTAACACGTTTTATTGATCCAGTTCAAGATAAAAGGGATAAAATCTACTGTACTTCTACTCACAAATCTGTTAGCAGGAAAGTTACCAAAGAATTTGGCTAACGAGTGACTCTTCTACACCCAAACAAATGCCCGTGTGAAAGGCTCTAGTCGTATAACGTTGCTAAACGTAGCCTGAGAGAATGATTGTTTTTCGTACCACAGAATATCCTCAAGTTCGGTTTTAGAATTTTAAATACCTACTTATACTCAGATGATTTTATTGTAACAGCCCCGATGCAGAGTGATGTGCAGTTTTTTAGGCCACCTCAGAAAGCTTGTTATAAAGCTCTTCTGCCAAAATATGTTGTTTTTGAACCAAAACCGGTAGTAAATTACCTAAGCTGATTCTGCAGGTAGCTCAGTCGAGCTGTTATATTAGCAGTTGTTCCTACTGTTTCTCTCACTACAACGGCCAGTGATAAATAGTCAAAGCTATATAATTTAGCTCACCCCAAATATTACGTATATGTTAGGGTTAGTACTAAAATACAATCAGAAGAAGCGCATTTGGGCTTTTCATATTAGTAATTCCCGAAATTTCAACGGCCAGTGATAAATTCCTGAAGCCCACTTACTGCTGAGAAATTGATCTGAAGAAATTTCAACATGATGAGAAGTACTTCCTACTACCTAAACCATAGCAATATCAGACTTTACTGCTGAAGTTGAGTTCTTCTTAACTATACGCAGTGCATGCTCAACTCTATAGACATAACTGAATCATTTAAGAGGGTTTCCTACTCTTCCAGCAACAATTGGGAAACATCAAATCCATCCTTCTTATATATAAAGCTTCAGTGTGATTGCAAGCCAAAATTTATAACGCCAACTATCTTTTCTAGTACCTCTGCATTTCAATTTTTTAAATTAATATTGCTCCTCTGTGGCATCTTTAATGTAACGTTCGAATCACTGGATATCAATTGAGTGCAACTATCTCTCTAGATTACAGACAATTTCCACCCAAAGTAATCACCTTCAGTTTGGAAAGTATCTGTTGTTTTGATAGAACCTGACATTTTTAATGGTTTCAATGGCAGACTCACCAGATTCAGTTTTCGGGTTTCACTCTGAGATTACGATTTAAGGTAGACTTTAGATTGTCGACCTATAGCTTATATAAACTGGGCAAACATTAAGTGAGCTATATACACTTGATCAGACGTATCTTGGTAATCTCTTACTAGTAAAAGCAGTAAGTACATGAATAAGATTAAAAATATTTGGTCGAAACCACGACACGACGAACCAAATTTTAATCGGTTTATCAATTATCGGTTTCATTAGTCGCACAACTACTATACATGGTTAAATATTTTCATTCTGAAGTAAGTGGAAGCTTCGTAGTTCCAACGGTCAATTCTCTTCTAAACTTGAACTGGCAGGTGGTTAAGAGAACCCCACGGTAAGTTGGCTTGTCTCCTATTCTCTGGAACAATCAATGGATTAGAGAGAGAGAGAGAAAGGATCCGAATGATTGCTTATGCAGATGATGGATAGCGATAGCTGTCTATTCTGGTAAATATTTAAACACGGTGAAGGAGGTAATCCCAAATGCCCTCCTAATCATTACGAGTTGGGCTATCAGATGTGAACTGGCAATTAGTTCATCTAAAACTGAACTGATACTGTTTACTAGAAAATATAAAATCTTGGCAGTAGAACCTCTTCTCTTAAATGGCAGGAGACTAGCTTTTACTGACAAGAGATGTTCATAACGTTGAACAGAAAGCTTAGTTGGAAGCCCAAAATATAGAAAAGACTTAATAAGGCTAACTGGTTAATACAGCCATGCACTCGTGCAGGAACGCCATCGGTAAGAGATGGGCCTGAAGCTGGAGCTGGTACACTAGCTATTCACTTCGGTAGTTAAAACTGTTATTATGTATGAAGTGAGCGTTTGGTGGCCAGCTCTTGATAAAGTACCGTCCAAAAAGGGGATCGAGAAGGTGCAAAGAACGCTCTTCATGCTGATAAGCGGAGCGCAGAGGACAACACTGCGAGGTAATGTTTCACCTTCTCCCCGTCGATATTTATAGTAAGTAGATGACGGTGATTCCGGCCACCCGACTATCAGCCATATCTCATTGGAAATGTTTACAGACAGGACACTCGACGATAATAATATCGCTAAGGAAGGAACTGTAACAAATCTAGACTACGTTTCACTGACTTTAATGCTTCGAGGAAAGAATCTGAACTTTCTGCCCCTCAAGGTAATCTTAAAGGAGCATGTCGGTTGTGGAAATGGAGAACACTAGGTCTTAAAGGATGGCTCCAAGCTAACCGGGAAAGTTGGAGCTGGAGTCTTCTGTGATAAATTGGAAGTAGATATATCAGTTCGTTTCCCTGATTACTGTAGCATGTATACCAGGCAGAGCGATTGAGGAGGCCCTGAACTGGTTGAGGCATAATGTAATAACCTCGACTGGTAACGCAAACTAGCGCTCAAAGACACTGATCTTCCTACGAAAACGTAAACTAAAAACGATTATGGGATACTCACAGGACGCTACCTACCTGGAAAACATGCGAGGAGGCTATGACTAGAAGCTTATGACTTTTGCAGAAGCTGTAGAAGGATGAGACGGTAGTCCACCTCCTATGATCATGGGTAAATTCCTAAAGGAATGCCTCTCTGATCTCGAAAACTGTAATGTGCGAAACTTACCTCACGCTATGTAGCTCAAACAATGGTATCACAACAGACCGTCGTCGGTCTAAGTGTACTGTAGCAGCTACTTAAGCTAACCTAACCTTACCTTATGTCTTGATCTTTGAACCTTATTAACTCTTCTCTAGATCCAAAATTGCACTAGAGCTTATTGGTCCTGGTTTAGTTCATGTCTTGCCGGTAGCTGGCAATGACGTTATCGAACTTGTAAGTAGACCAATTGAATTTTTTATACTTATTTTCCCGCCAAAAACGTCTATGTAAATATTCACACAAATTCGATGTCAAAATCAATAAGTCCCTCATTGACAGCATATTATATACCATCTTAGTAATGTCTACATATAAATTAATTGATTTCTTTACAATTTTGTATTATAAGTCAATTATACTCCATATCCAGCATTCCTTGAGAAATATACGACCAAAAATGAAATACATTAAAACTGTTACAATTCTAATAAAGCAACCACTTAACACTCAATAAAAATAATATTAACCACCCGCTGATCTCATAAAAATGTACCCCCTTTATATATCTACATATACGAGTACATAAGAAAATCCCTCCTTTACGCGTCTATAAGAAATGTAACTTTTCATTCCCTGAAGTATCACTTACCGATTTGTCAAGATTTATCTGATTCACAAAATCGGAATATTTGTGTATACGAGTATATCTACAAAAGGGGGAACGTTTTATACACGTCCCGAATTCATCCCCTACCCGATGTATAATTGCATGTTGATTTGTGTGCGCTACATATGTTCGAAGGATATATGTTCACTCTTGTCACACAGTTAAAAGAAAACTTGGCATTGTAGCGCGTATTGTGTTGAATGGATCATCAAAAGGTTTGATTACCTTTAATTTATGGGAATTTATTTTTTTATGTATACGAATTGAGACCGGCAACCAATAAAAATTTAAGGTACTTAACGACAAGATGTGTGAATATTTTTGATGACTATACGAGTGTTCACCTTTTTAATCAATTCCGCATTTTGATCATAAAATGACAGCATCTTTGCTCTCGTCACGTATATAAATTTTTCGTTGGTTTTTTTTTATTGTCAATTGTGCCAATTAGATCTGTACATTTGGTTTAATCAAAATAAATTTATTTGTTTACATATATATGCATATATAAAGACGAACGATTCTTATCGTACACATATATCGTTTATCTTAATTCTTGGATTGTACTCCGGTCGAAAAATATGGGAGTACAAGTCGAGCACATATACGAGCATTATATATTCAAATCGGAAATTGTATTTTCGACGACATACATATTTACTTGATAACCTACGTATCGTATGTGAGTGTGTGTATACATCATACACAAATTACCATTGAGTAGGATGTCTTAACTAGACAAGAAGCAAAACAATCAAACACTTAGTACTTAAAGAATAAACGGAAATAAAATTTAAGCATCTTCTAACAAATAAATAAGAAAATATATACAGTCTGTCCACAAAAATAAAAAAAAGACGTTCGACCGATCAGGTACGGATTGAACGCAACGAAGTACTGTATATAGAGCAGAGCACAATTATAAGCTCTCGCACAAGATTAAATGTTTGCATTTCATAATAAAACCGAGTCGGTTATTTTAATTTAATGATAACGTTTTATATTAAGAAAATGTTCATATTTTATTATTATTATTATTATTAATACCATTGTTGTTGTACAATACAGATTATTTAATTTAAAGAAATTTATAAAAAAAAAAACTCCACAACTAAATTTGTATCAGTCTCTTATGAATTAAATGGAATAATGTACAGCAACAAACAAATTATCTCGTATATAATATGATGATATACGAGATAAGTTTGTGTATACAGTTAAACACTGTGTGTGCAAATATACATATATCTACATAGGCACGAGATCAACAAAATTGATAAGTGGTCCGGAAATACTAAATTTATTGTTTATCTTCGATATAGTTAGGTTTGCGTGCTAAGCCTCGAATGTGATACATTATCAAAGATTTTAGTATGAGTTTAGTTTATAAAGTGACCGCAAATGGCACTGCTACTGTCACTCCCCACTCATTTCACGAAAATGTAAAAATTGAGTTACCGATTTATGAGCTTTTTAGAAGCTTGGATGGGGACTGATGAATACCACCAGAGTGTGTCGTAGGTGGTGAATCTTGTTAGGGTACTGGGCTGTCAAATTTCGAAACTTTTTAAAGTGGCAACAAAACAAAACATCGGATAACGTCAACGTAACAACGAACCTCTGTATAAGTACGCGGATACTAGATTAAGAATAATGGTTGGAATGACTGTGGGTCGACTGTCTCCAACTTCGTTTAGTTCGTTGAGTTAAGTTTATAAAGTGACCGCGAATGGCGCTGCTACTGTCACTCTCCACTTATTTCAGAAAAATGTAAAATTGAGTTACCGATTTATGAGCTTTTCAGAAGCTTGGATGGAGACTGATGAATACCACCAGAGTGTGTCGTAGGTGGCGAATCTGGTTAGGGTGCTGAGCTGTCAAAAACCTGAACTTTTAAAAATGCCAACAAAACAAAAACATGGGATACCGACAACGTAACACCAATTTTTTTTTAGTATTATCCGTCACTCAGGCTTTATTGGCCCATTGTGACATGCCACTATATTACTAGAGTTTAGTTTATAAAGTAACCGCGAATGGCGCTGTTACTGTCACTCTCCACTCATTTCGCAAAAATGTGCCTTTTTATGAGCTTTTCAGATCCTTGGGACGGGGCGTTATGAATACCACTTCAGTTTGTCGTAAGTGGTGAATCTGGTTAGGGTGCTGGGCTGTCAAAAAGCTAAACTTTTAAATATGCCAACAAAACAAAACGTAACACCGAATCGTTTTTTTTAGTATTATCCGTCACTCAGGCTATATTGGTCCATTGTGACATCCCACTATGTTACTTTACGTTCCAGGTCTGATTAACGTAGAAACCATCTGCAAATTGAATAGCTTCACGGACGGCATACCGATTCTAACCTCAACTGGGTCTCAGATGAGTTCATTCGCTCCACCGATCGCACCACCCAACGATCGATGGTGAAAATCCCTTTTCGCATCCTCCATATCGGGATTCGAAGCTGATACCTTCCGCTCTACGCCGTAGCTTTTTAACCACTTCGCAGCCTGGGTGGTCTCTGTCTTAGTACCCGGACACTAAATTAAGGATGGGGGTCGGAACGACTGTGGATTGACTGTGTCCAACTTCCAAGCTTTTGATAACCTAATTGTATAAGCTGCGCTTGGGTATGAGATCAGCCAACCTGTCAAATGTATGTGCGTATACATGCCAAAATTTTAGAATAAGTTGGTTATTCTATATAGACTCTGAGCCGGTAGCTAGGTTTGTGTGCTAAGCCTCTTCCGAATGTGATGACATTTCTTCTATCAAACATTTATTATGAGTTTATTTTATAAAGTGACCGCAAATGGCGCTGTTACCATCCAAACTAATTATGACTATGGCTTGTGTTTACGCTTGTTGATTTAACTAATAAATCTTGAGCCTATTTATGAGTTTTCCTCTGTGAATAGGGGAATGTAAACACATAGAAAACAAACATAGTAACCGGAGTTGGTCATAGGTGGCGACTCAATCTAAAAACCTGAACTGATTAAAATGTCAATGAAAAAATATCGTATACCGACATAACACCAAATCCCTGCTAAAAAACCCGGACACAAGAATACTAATTGAGGCATTGAACGAGTGTGGATCGACTGTGTTCATTTTCTAAGCTTCTTATAACCGAATATATAAGCTGCGCTTGGGTATGAGATAAGCCAACCTGTAAATTTTGATGTGTACACGCCCAAATTTTATAATAAGTTAGTTATTCTGTAGAGTGAACCGATAGTTAGGTTTGCGTGTCTATCAAACATTTACTATAAGTTTAGTTAACTTGTGTCACTCCCCACTCATTTGCAAAATTATAAAAACTGAGCTCCTTATTTATCTGCTTTTCCGACCGTAAGGATGATGAATGTCACCACAGTTTGTTATAGGTGGCGAACCTGGTTAGGACGCTGGGCTGTCAAAAATAATTTTAAAAATGTCATCAAAACAAAAACATCGGATACCGACAACGTAACACTGAATCTCTGTCTTAGTGATCATTCGATTAAGGATGGGGGTTGGAACGACTGTGGATCGACTGTGTCCAACTTGAAAGGTTTTGATAATCGAATGTGAAAACTCCGTTTGCGGGTATGAGATGAGCCACTCTGTTAATTGTATGTGTACATGCCCGAAATTTATAATAAGTTGGTTTTCTGATGGACTCTGAACCGATAGTTTACGTGCTAAACCTCTCACGAATGCGATGACGTATCTTCTATCAAACATTTACTATGTATGAGTTTAGTTAATAAAGTGACCGCGAATGATGTCCAAATGCCAAGGTTTTTATAATCGAATGTATGTATAAGCTCCGCTTGGGTATAAGGTAAGCCAAATTGTTTGTGCTATTCTGATGCTAACCTGACCACGATGTCAAAAAGATGTTCATTTCTTCCTTACCAAAAATCTGGAAACATAAACACTTCGATATGTGTTGGAATCGAGGTGCAAAAGGGATTTTTCATCATCTGATTACAATCGGTGCGTGAATGAACACATTTATGACCACCTGTTGGAGTGCAGGATTCAACCCATCTTCCATATCAGTACTATAAGCTGGCCTAAAACTATGGAATGTGCAGGTGGTTCTACTGAAATTAGACCTATAGCCGAACGTCGTAGATTTTTCTATGTAGTGGCATGGAAAGCATTGAACCCCAAAGCAGATTGCAAAGATAGAAACAAACAGATAGAATATCCGGAAACCAAATTGATCATTTGTTGATTTCACAATTAACGAACTAGGGTTGTCCAAGACGGAGATCGTATAGTAACGAAGTTTTCGTACAATACCAGTCTGATAGCTTGGACTTCTGTTTGTGAAGTAACGGGTTTTCCATTTGGGACTGACAACTTTGAACTTTCAATGTGAACGCACCGCACCCTTAAACAAACAACCAAATTATCATTGTCAAAACAGTCAGTACGATCACGTTTTTATCATGTTGAAGTACACGCACGAACAACGTTAATGTCCACGGCGTTCCTAAAAATTGGGAATCCTTTAGCGAATTTTGCAATAGGTTCTTGGGTTGGAAATGAGAAGCCTGCATTTTGATGAATAGTGTTGATTGCCATATTCGATCTGAATCTGGCGATTTTAATCTGTCTAACGCAAGAATGAATATATTTATATGGGTTTGACAGGTGCTTCACCGCAATCAAATGGACGTTCATACACCAAAATATATTGGCATGAAGCTTATCCAATATCACAAGTAACTTTTCGGTGTTCCATTAACGATTAAAAACAACAGATTTTGGATCTCAGTCTAGATCTCAACTATATTTTCAGTACTGTCTTAAGTGGCTGTATTTCTTTGATACAGAGCTCAATTTTAGATAACCGTTAGTGGTAATTTATACAAGTTGGCCTTAGTCTTCATTCAACTCCAATAAACTTCATGTTTAAAGAGGAATGGTTCGTTGATGGCCCTCGCCTGAATCCCTCACAGAACAGTCACACGAAATTTTGACTCAATTTTTATAAAATCATAAAATCCTTAATATCTCGGTAAATAAAGGCCCTAGAGCAATTATTTGTAACTATAATTTGGAATCACATCGGAATTTTGACTCGATTTTCAAAAATCCTTAATATCTCGGTAAACAAAGGCCCTTCTTGTGTCACTTGTGTTACTTGTCACTTTGTAAGGCGATGAAGATACAAACCTTTTGTTAGAATATATAGAGGATTTTTTGAAACATTCATAAATCACCATCTTATCGAATTGATGTTGTTCCAATAATACTCTATCAAGCTGCTTGTCTGTTTGACGTTGAACGAAATGTTAAGCAATCATCCTTTGCGAGTTCTTCCTGACACCGATGTCATATCGAGGACGTACTGGTACGAAACAAAGTCGTACTTTGCATCTGTAATTACTATAGTCTAGTATTAGTATCTATCGACAGGCTAACTGTGATGTACGTGAGGTAGTGATGGGAGTTTTGCATAAACCCCAGGTAGCAGATTGATTGACTGCTAAGACCCAACCACATGAGAATGGTTATAACGAGTCTTTTGATATAGAACAGCGTATATGGTGTGCTAGCAGATGTTTTATTTACCTGTGACATTCTAACTAAGATGGTAGTACCTGGAAGTTGTTGGTCTTGGTTTCATGTCTTAACTGAATGATGTGTCACGTTTGATCTCATTAATGTGGATGCTATGTATTCGAAAACCACTAATCATATCATAATTATAAGTCATCTGATGGCACTTTCTATATCGCCGCATATGCTAATTATTAGACGTCAATTACAATAAATCAAGGTAACCAATTCATCAACGCTTCTCACCACCAAAACGATGATATTGACTAACATTAATAACAGGTTTCATCTAAACCAAACAAAATCTGTCTTAAATCTTCAAATCATTAATCAAGAATATATTAAAAGAATCAATTAAATTATCATAATTAAGACATTAAGCTCGCATCGATTTAATTATATATTCGCGTCGTTCGGCCAATTTTTGTAAACCTCAAATTTATACGATCGGAGATCAAAAGACGCATGGACTTGCGCTATGTACATATACTTTATAATTAAGACGTTATGGGATGGTCTTAAATTCGTGCAATGAACGAGGTTACCCTGTGGCCTGTACATACATAAAATCAATTAAATGTAATTCAAAATCTTAATATAAAGTCAAGTGTGTTGTTATATATCTGCAAGATGTTGCGTGTAAGCGCACAGCATATATATAAGTAACGGAAGTGAGTTCATATCAATTGTCCTCCACCATACAATATATAACCTAACACCATTTAGTGTATATATGCGCGGCCAATTATAAAAATATAATTTTAATTACAAACAATTAATGCAATGTCTGCAAGTCGTGTGCTCGCTCATAACATATACATGTAATACATGTTAGCGATTAATTAACAGTTGATGCTAGTCTATATATAATCGGCATCGTCTAATTTCTAATCCCTTCTCATTAGATTAAATCTTTTTTTAAATTTATAAATTGGAGACTCAACATATATGCTCGTCTGTATGTGGTGTATAAGCTTTTTAATTTGTACTGTTATGTCATCATCAGTTGGCTATAATCACTATATAAATTGGTGTTTTGATTTTCGGGTTATACACAAAATTCTAACGAAACACTGCTTAGTCGGTTCTTATATACTTAAGAGACGGTATCTAGAAAAAATAAATCACAAAGTTGTAAGATTTATCGGTCATTATACTCATCCAATAGTTTATTATGAGTACAACAGGTAAATCTATGTTTGTATGTGTATACAGTAAAACCCCTCTATGCATGGGGGACACTTAAGACATTGAAATATTCGTCAAAGTTATATAGAGGCTTCTAACATACTTAGACTCCAGCATATCTTAAATTTGTCACTTTTGCTTTGTCAGGATTACGATTGGTGAAAAGTCTTGCTGTTGGTGCGGGCGGAACAAGGTTAAGTACATATGTATATGCCCATAAATTAATGCTGTAAAATTCTAAATAAAAACTGGTAAAATTTTAAGCTCAGTTTTCTGGTGCGAGAGATGTTATTTCTTCGACACTTCAAGCGCGGTAATGGTAGACGCGCTATCAGCTTCAGAAGTAGTTGCGACATAAGGAAAGAATCAAGCAGCGAGTATCTAAATGTACTATACTTAAATTCATGCACTACTTTGCATTGGCTGTTACAGTGGAATGGAATGATCGAGAATCCATCCAATCGAGAATCCATCCGATCGAGGATCCAACCGATTTAAGCATTTTTGAAACCATAAAGTGCACAAGTATTGCAATTTCTTCTATTTCAAACCGCAATTGAAATTTTCTCTGCAGTGGCTTAACGACCTTGCCGTTCAAGATTAGGCTGGTGACATCTTAATGACGAATCGTGAATTTATGTTATGGAAAAAACAGTAAAGCTATAGGAACCACTTGATGAGTCATCTCAATCTCACCACTCTTCCAATATGTTGTTATGTTGGCATAACCGTTTTTTAAACTGCTAAGTGGTTTAATCCTTGATGTCATTTGAGAGGTTCTTTTTTCAATAGAACGTCTGTCACTATCGAACTAACGGGTTAAACACAACTCAAATTGTGATCCAGGCAGAGTTAAATGAAAACCAATTTTAGCGAGTGACACGAAATTTGAAAAAAATCAAAACCTCAAGCTTAAGCTGGCTGAGTTTCTCTTTTTTGAATCTGCCACTGTAACCTTTTGAAGCTTAACCGTATTTAGCATGAGGGTTAGCATATCGGTATGGAAACAAAATCTTTTGATTTTGAAACTTTAAAGTCCTTGCTTTGTGAATATTTTTCTTAGATAGTTTACGTCCTTACGGTGTCGGTTAAGACCTGGAATGTATAACATACATATATATTTTTATCGCTTCTTGGTTATATTGTATGGAATAGTTTCCTTCATGTTGTGGTTCTCACAAGGCCGTCTAAAGATGACATTATTATGATCCTGTTTTTTTGTTTTGTTACTACATTAGGATTGGTGCATTTAAAACGAGCATAAATTTCAAGTACATTCCATGTATTCTACAGCCTCTATACATCATTTGTGTATTGGAAGTCTTGATTTCCGAAATATAAACGGCCATTTACGACTTTTACAGGTGTTCCTTCAGCTATGGCTCCTCGAATATGGCGTTTTCAGACATATTTATTTGCGATGATGTGGGATCTTTCATTGATTACTGGGGTCGTACAATTTTTTTTCTTCTTTTAATACTTTGAGATGATAAATTCCCACACTTTTTCATGATTCGTTCGCACTTGTAGTATACAAAGATTTGGTTTATGGTACAGTCTGATAGAATGGGTTTATGGTGGGCCAGTAAACCGATTCGTTTGGTTAGATATCCATTGTTGTTCATGTTTGAAAAGAAATTTTGTTGTGGGAGCTACCACATCCGCAAGGTTTCCTCTGATATCATAAGTGTTGAAAAAACTAGGCATGAACTATAAGCCTCTTGGAGATGTAGTGTTTGCCGGATAATATATACTTCCTAGGTATAATTTGACAATTAGCCTTTGAATGAACATATATAAACTCGGTTTATATGAGGCCTGCTTGATTATTGACCCTACAATAATCCGATATATATTTTTCCCCCATTCACTTGATTGGCCCATTGTGACATCCCTTCCCAGACGTACACTCTTAGTCCCTAAATCTATTTGTTATTTTAATTAAGTTCAAGATATCCTCAAGGTTGTCAGTTGATCCTCAAATAGGAATTGTAATCCAAAGCATTGCAGTATCAGGAAAAATATGAAGCACAAGAAGTGCTTAACAGTTTCTTCTTCTCCTCTCCCATTCTGTTCACAGTTGGCGATGTTCCAAATTCTAATTTTATTCAGACTGCCTAGTCAATTTAGATATTGTCTTCAAAACAAGTTTCGATGAAAAAGTATTAGAACCAATCGCCTTTAGAACAGTATTGACTATCAGAAAGGCTGCAGAGACGCCGATCTCTACAATTCATCTACTTTGCAAAGAGTGCTGCTTTCAAATTGCAGCAATTTCCACCTGAAAGAAAGTAGTGTACCTACCAAGGAGGATAGATGGATTACAAAATACTGATTCGTCAGTAAAGATCATCGTATCGTCACCGGAGATGTAGGATGGGATATTATAGTCCCATATGTGTATTTCCGGTAACAGTTACCTAAAATTATTTCTCGAAGGCGTGCTGCGTCATCATAGTGTCCAAGGGCATATGGATAATTGTGTGCCGGCCCACCTGCCTCTATAGCCCAGAAGGGCTATGAACATTGTCTATGCTTTGTAGATGAGTGGCTGTTAACGCTGATGGAGAAAAAAACACTGCACACAGGTTAAGGCTGAACAAGTCAAACCTTAAAAAGATTAATTTGTATGCTCTGTAAGGTTCGTTTGCACAAAGGTTAACGACTGACGTCAGGATGGTTTAATTAAGTTTTGAATCAGCTATCGGTATACTATATAGCTTGGAGATCGGTTTAAAATTATATAACTTCTAAGATTCTGTTCGATAAATTTAAACCTTTATACTTTGTTGACATAAATGTTGCTTGTGAGAGATATTGGACGGAAGAGTCTGTTAGATGGCCAATCAACATTTCCATTTTCTAAAGATCACTTGTGCCTTACGGCTTAAAGGTCGAAAACGGTCATAACCGCGTCTCAACGACCGTATATATGAACTATATTGGCACATCTGTACGTGGCCAGATTTTTATGGCCGATTTTTATGTTATGTTAAGTTTTGGTCAACGGCTAGTTTCGAACAAGTAGAGAACGCGGTGTGATGAGAAACACTCTTAGCCACGAAACAAAAATCGGCGACACTTATGATAACCATGTCAAAACGTTATCAATCATGTTCATTAAGACTTACACGTAACACCACGGTTATAAATATGAATCCTGAGAACTAATCGTCAATGCCGGTGGGTCAGTATAGCAACTAGTCGTAACCTGGTGGCCAATAAGCGATTTCTTTTCGTTCGTCTGTATATCTTGTATGATCTTCGGAACTCGTATTAGCTTTGTATTTAATTTACCTCTAGTGATGATAATCTCAAGTTAACTATCCCAGTGTAATCAAGTGAACTAGTGGCCACTATTATACTATACGAAATAATAAATTTCTGGTTGATCTGTAGGATATATATATATATATATATATATATATATATATATATATATATATATATATATATATATATATATATATATATATATATATATATATATATATATATATATATATATACATATATATCGGTTAGATGAGAAATTTAAATTTTTGTTTGATTGAATCAACCATTGGTACCTGAGCTGATGTGTTGAGCTCTCGGCACCAATGATTCACATAACGTTGAAATGGGTACCATAAAATCTCTTTTTGACGAATTATAATTTGATTTAATTCCTCCACGTCCGTGTATCTCATCATTGTACAGTGTTTGACTGAAATTTAAATTAATTTATTTCATTTTTTGTTGATCAAAACGGTAAAAGCGCGATATCTGATTTAGCCAATTCATTTTGAAAGACATATTTATCACGAATTGTACAGATGTTCTGGTAGTCCATTGCCTCGAGGGGTTATATATGGTTAGCCAAAATAAAAAAATAATTGATTTGATAGTTTTGACATCTTAATTATTGTTGGTGCATAATCTTAATCCCATTTAAATAACCGTTAAATGTTTTCAAAATAATCGATTGTTCGATTATATGCGAAGAAGCTCTCCGCTGTATCGTCTATATATGTGTATATTGTTTATGTATAATAAATAAATAGAAAATTATAATAAAATATTAATAAATTAGGTGATAAGAAAGCAACATCACAACAGCAACAACAACCACTATAAGAAATTGTATAAACAGTTTGGATTAATTACGCGGCCACCGTATGATGATATATAATGCGTATGCGACTGCGTATTGTTACGAGATGATATATGATCTCTAAAGCGCTATAAATCTATTGAAATGGTTGAATGCCACATATAGTTTTTAGCTAGTTTTTGAGGTCGGATGGATAAATCACGTAGAATGTCAAAATAATGATGTCACACTGGTATTGTTATATCAAGGGCGGTAAATTGGCTTTGAAGAATTTTGGTGAAGAACTTTGTGTCACTATATACTCATTCGCCTATGGACATATTTATAAAATGTAGAACAAACCAATAAACTATAAGAAGTGTTTTGTGTAGCTAGCAACTTTTATAAATAATAGTGAAGATGTACCAGGCCGATGATTGGGATTTCGAACAAAAATGAGGCTAATAAACTCGATTCGTATCTATATAACAATATGAGGAGCTAGAACTCGTTGCTCTTCAATAATCTTGGTGACCTAAAAGGAGAAAGAGCGTTAGCAGATGATTTTAGAATTTGTATGCTCTGGTTGTGAAGATTATACATGTGCATGATAGGTGTCTAGTGAAGGTTATATAGGTGCATAATACACGTCATAATACACCAAGACGCAACTGATTTCAGTAGTGGTAACCACATTTTTGAAGGATTAAGAAAATTCAAGTATCTTGGATCTCTCATTAATCACGATAATAGAGTGGGAGAGGATATCAAGTTTCGCCTTGCCACTGGCAATCGGGCTTTGTATTCTATACGTCCACTGCTGAAATCAAAATATCTTGCAAATGCGGATAAGCTGAAACTGTACAGAGTGCTGATCATGTGTCATGTGTCCCGTTGTCATGTATGGATATCAGAGTTGGACCTTGACGGATGAATACGAGAAATGGCTTCTACATTCAAGAGAAGAATCGTGCGTATGTGGTTTATGGTCCAAAACGCGAAGTTTATGGCACGTTCCGAGTTTAGTTCAATCACAAGATCAGCAATTTAATGAAAATTCTTGATATCGTGCATGAAATCAAAGGACAGCGAGATCACGTTCTGTGTGCTGCTCCAAACCGACTGATACAGTAATCTTTGAAGGGAGAGCCGCCTTTTGGCAGGCGAAGAGGTCGCTGTCGGCGACGATGGCTCCACGGCGTAGAGAACGACCTGGCCTTTTCTGGTTGCTTGCAAGAGTATGAAGAGCTAACTCGTGATCGAAACCGATAGAGTCAGATTGTTGACACGGTACGGGCCAACAATATCCTGTAAAAAAAACCGTAAAACAAATACACGTCTAAGGATATTCTGATCATGCTACATGAATTTGAAATATTTAAATTATTTTGAAAAGAACTTAACGGGTCAACCACTCGTTAAGTCAAACATGTAGTTCTAGTTTTAACCACCTGTAAAGACTAGAGCTACATGTCTCGAAAGTCAAATAATAAATAGAAAAAAAATTGTGAGAACAATAACCATTATCAAGTAATATGAATTGGCGTAACCTGCTGGAATTTCTGTGGATATTCAATAAACTGTTATCTTACCACTACCAGCTTTAGTTTACTTTAAAGGCAGCCCAGAGGCAATCACACGGGTACTTAAATGTTTGGGAAAAGAGGAAAACCGGGTTCTAGATAGGTGACGTGCTATACAAGTTCGTTAAAACCTACCTGGTTAAATCCTCTGCTAGCAAAATGGGGAGTGGATTCATACGGTGGGGTACTGTTAAATTTCTCGAAAGAGGCATTATTTGTGGTCTGGATATCGGAATGCTGAGAAATCCTTGCTTTGACTTACCCAAGTGAAGTACCTAGTTCTTATCTTGGGAAACAAACTAAATTGGCAATTACTATAAACCGATTTACTCCTGTAAAAGCGTCATTCGAAAAGATGGAGAGTATAGAACCTCATGTTGTATGCTGGCTCTATGCTTCAGTGATTAGGCAAAAAAGTTGAACGAATCTATGTGTATTAAAGGCGCACTTAGAAGGACACATAATCAAGCATAGTCATTAGGCTCGATTTAAACTAGGTTTTGAAGGTAAATCTTTCTTTCCGTATTCCTGACTACTAAAGAATTTTCAGGCTGAATTAAGGAGTTTAATTGTTGTCAAATGGTATATTATAACAAATCGCTCGTAATATTTGGGCAGATATGGTAAAAGCTGAATATGTCAAGATCCGAATTGTCTCCACTTAAAAGGCATCAAATTTTTACCGTATGGCAGTTGTGACTGAAACTGTTTCATATTCCAGCATGTGAATAGACTGTTGTTCTTATCACTAGGTTACTGTCGCACCGGTGAATATGAAGAAGAAACAGTACTCCTCTAGCTTTGCAGCTATCGTTGTCTGTTAGAGGGAAAATTGGGCATCTGCTCTAGTGTGCCCAGATAGTTTTAAACTTATCATGTCATATACAATTCTAAAACACTACCGAACATGGCAGACGGATTGTACTTTTTCTTCATTAGAACCATATTCCGAGCATTGTAAGCTTAAATTATAGAATGTAGCCAACATTTCGAGAATTATTTCAAGATTAAATACATTACCTACATTAATTGTAATAAAGAAAAAAATTAAGTACGATCGCAAGTATATTTTTGGAGCTTTTTAAGTCAAAGGTGAACGTTTTCCCCACCATGCTACGGTCGGCAACTGGACTATTGAAGTACCACATAACACAATGAAATACATAAACAAGGTTCTGAAAACATTCGGCGATGGCCGTGGTACTGACCAAAGACCTGCTTCATTTTTGACATATTACACCAGTTTCTAACTACCTCTTTGCATACTGTTCAATAAGTCGTTGAGATTTCGAAAATTTTTCTATAAAATTTGAGTTAATCAGAATAACTCCATTATTCAAAACTGGGGATAGCAGTAATGGATCATGTTATATAGAAGTATTGCGTGTGGCGTGAGCTAATTTTGCAATTTATTTGAGTTGCTCTGGAACGCCACAAATCAAAGTTAAAGAAAGTTACAAGCAAGTCGACGTGGTTTACACCAACTTTTGCAAGGCATTAACTTAATTTAGCCATTGTAAAGTACACTAAAATGTGATTATACTCATTAGGGTTCGTAATTATCTTAATTGCATAGTTTAAATTTTTACTCAGCGATCGCATCGAACACATCGATATGGAAAACAGCAGGTCCAAGTCAAATATGCCACTACAACGTGATTCTGAGATTAGGGACCTAAGGGCCCTTGGAAGACCAATGAAAATAAGCATTACCAAACACATAGAAAACTGTGTTGCTATATCCGCACGTATCCGTAGTACAGGATATTGATTGCTTTCAGGTCATAAATATCGGCCACCCATAGTTTAATAAAACCTTCATGGAATTAGAGCTATAGATCTAATTACATGAGAGTTTGTTTTTAACGATAAACCTGGAAGTAATGTGTATACTATGGTTAGTGCGTACCTAGAAAATCTGCAGCGTGTATCACTATAACTGCATGGCTGTAAAACACTACAGCATTTTCAAATAAAAGTACCCAGAAGAGACCAAAGAAGGAATGAGTTCTTGGAAGTTGATGTCTATATGTACATCCAACCAACTATAAAATTCTAATGAACTGGTAACATAATGTGTAAAAGCTTCAATCAGATAAATCATCTGCTTCGATTGTATTTTAGGAATGGATGTAAATTGAAGCTAGTATAAGAAGAGACTATACAGAATTTATCACACGGTGACTGTAGTACTCGTGTTGCCTTGTACCTATCCTCGTCTGGTGCCAAGCCGGTTGCAGTTAAATGAAAGAGCGTAGTCGTTTCTTGAGACTTGTCCCTCTACTGTATATAGTACTGGTTCTAAGTTCAAAAGAACAAAAGCTGTAACTTTGAACTGCAAAATGTGTGTCCAGTTAGATAAACTTATCAAATCATGAGGCTATCAGATTGGCGAATGACAGTTCCAATTCCACCTTTTCTTCGTAATAATTCATATCTAATTTTATTTATGACGAAGAATCCCTGAAACATATTGTTGCATGTCCGTAACATAAATCTTCCAAACCCATTCAATTTCACAACACAGTTCCAGTTTCATAAATATGTATATCTAAATCGTAAATCAAATTAGAAAACCCAAAACATATCGAGCCGAAAAATCAAAATACCATCACCATCGAAATTCAAAACAAATACGTGTATCATTATCATTATTATGATTAGACGTGAGATCGATTTAGAGAAAGAAGCCTAAAACAACATATACATATATACGACGATATACACCAAAAAAAAATACCTTCTTATAAATTAAGATTTTCATTCAGTCGGTATCCGAAAAAGAAATCGTTAAAACAAAAAAAAACTCTTTCACAATTCGATTCCAATTATTCAATCGATATCTCAAACAACACAGCATCAAAAAATGATTCAAAAGTACCGAATTATCGACCTTTAATACGTTCATGCCCCAATCGTGCTGTATATACGTATATGTTTGGATCGTGTGGTCTGAATGAGTTTTGTGTGTAGTAGACAAATCAAATCAAAATCAAAGATAAAAATTAAGAAAATCAGATATGATTATGAGATTCAGTATATCGATGCGAGATCGCGATGTAATGTATAGAATAGATTTGTTAACCGGAGGCGACATCAACCGATTAATATAATTATTTGTTGTTTTTGTACTAAATTGGTCCCCGCGTTTCGTTATTACCTCGTTATATAGGTAATTTGTTGTATTTATAGTTTCGATCGACTTCCCTGATTCTGAGACATAGATAAGGTCATTCACTTAGATCTCAACCGTATACACAATCCGGTGAGAGATTATATGTACGTATATATAGCCAAAACGGCACGATATAATATATTGACAGGTTATACGCATAAAACATTATTAATTTCCAATTCACCTACATTTCTACCAATACAACGCCGCAGCGAGCGAAAATTTATTTTCTTCACATCTATACAAGATAATTTATCATTTTACCCAACAACAACAACAAAAATTAATAATTTTTTAAATTAATATTTATTTTCACAAATTTTAAATTAAAATATTTATACAAAAAAAAAAAAAAATAAAATTAAAAATCTAATCAAATGATTATTTCTCCCATGTCGAGTCGATATATGGTGAGTATGTGGTGTTACCAATTCTTCCCTCTTGGTTTGCTATACACACACGCCGCGGATTGCGTGTTCATTTCAAATATTTTGCTTCGTGTTTGCCTTCTCGTTTTGACAACAACAACATTGTTGTCTACAATTTAATGTATAGCTGTGATTCGGATTAACGATGTTTCCATATAATGTAATATCTTCATCTAATGTGTCGATTATATAACATGGTTGGTGGCAATAATGCTAATTCTTAGATAGAATCGAACGGTAGTTTATGAGAATTCATCGTGCCATCGACGACCCACTTGGAGAAGGATTCGATTACGATCGGTGAAATCATCAGGTGGCACCCAAGCGCGGGATCGACCAACTTTTGAAGTGGAGACCAACCAGGAGACATGTATGTGAAGTTGGCCCAAAAGATCATCACGAAAAGGATTTTTATAATTTTGGCATGTTTCATTACTAAATTCCAATCAATCTCGAAAAATTACTTAAAAATGTAAGAAAAACATTTTACTCAACAACTCTCAAATGAGTTTTCTTGATAACGGTGGAGATAAAATTCTCATCTAAAGTCATATGTCGTTATAGTTTCAAAACCGGATATATGCATGAGATATATGAAAATTTGTAAATTTTTCAGGAAAACCTTGGAGATGACTCCATCGGGAAACTTTCCTTAAAAGCTTAATAGTAAAAATTTTCGGGATGACAAATCTTTTTCTTACATTTTATAGTAATTTTTCAGGATGGATTTGAATTTAGCAAAGAAACATACCAAATTTAGCAAAGAAACAAACCTTTTCGGCTAACTTCCGATTAAAATTCAGTATTCGTTAGTACGAAGCACTACGACACAAGTATTCTAATTAAGAATCCTGAATTAATTTACACTATCCGTTTCTTGCAGAACAAAATTCTTCAGGGTTAAAGAGCTGCATATTCTCCAGGTAATCAAGTATTTATACATCATTCCGTACCCTAGATCAACGAATTATTCCCTCGATCTTGATGGTCCTCTGGTTCTTATATAATTTCAAATGAGTAAAAGTTCACGTAATCTGCACTTCGTCTTAAATTAAATTCAGGGTGCAGCCTATTTAATCGTTCAATTAAGGCTCCCAAGTTATAAATAGGCTGGGTATAAAGTTATATTTCACCGATCAAAATAACTGATTTTTGAGACGGTCAACAGCGTTTTGGTTACTATGACAATTTCCTAATAGTCACTCCTACAGTCGTGGTCATCCATAGTAGGAGTCGAATATAAACTGTGGCAGTTATTTATCATGACGATGAGAATGACTCATGTGGTATTATAGAGTTATAAAACACGAAATTTTATCTGACTATTAGACCCTAATATCGTATATACAAGTATGCAATGATGAAGGTGAGAGACCAGTAATTGATTATCGATAGTTTGGAAATTTGAACAAGAACGAGATAACTCTTTCCTAATTCCCAACACACCACCAAGAGCCGGACAAAACCTGGAAATTGAGGCCTGTACCAAGAAGTTAGTCCAAATACACAGGCTGGTGTAAAGGAAATAAAAGAAGGGATCAGCTTTGATGAATGATTATATAAGAAGCTTGAAGTATTAGCTAAACCAGTATACATATTCAAGGTAGAACTATTGGATTGAGTAGAACACAAATAAAATAAAACTTCAACACGGGTCATCAACCCGGAGAGTAGTTCGCCGTTTCGAAAGGAACGGAAGACAATAGAGCAAACCAGCTCGGTTTCTCCTTCTGTCGTTAACGTGGTACTATTTTATTAACTTATTAACACCCAAACTTATTGTAGAAATTGTTTATGGTCTCTTATTCATGACCACATCATGACTATACTGCGCGTTTATACGTAATTGGTTCTTTTTCCGATCTTCGTTCTTTTTATTCAATATTAAATAAAATAATATACCCACTACTCTTTACATGCAGTAATCTAGGTCTCTAGAGGTGCATCTCACAACCTATTTCTCTATACTGATCTGAGCTGCAGGAAAAAATGCCACAAGAGGTGCAATACTATAGTCTATACTCGAATTGAACCTTTAGTTTTGAATTTGGCTGATAACGGCGAAAGGTAGGACGCTAAAAATAAACTGCGAAAGACTTGCGAGGCCTACGACTCTAAAACAGATGAAACAGTGCATAAAAGGACGTGATCCGTCGAACCATGAATAATTTTCACTCCAACTCATAGATGCGTTCCTTATGGCTTCATCAATTTAGGACTGATTTGTGCTGGAGTTAAGCTTCCTCATTTATGATGATTAGATCTTCATGTTGAAGATGCTACTAATTCTCAAGTATTTTGTATATCAACCCTATTATCTGTATTTTTCACGTTTGTTCATCAAAATTCGTCATGATACCCATTGCATCGAGTTCTCGGCAGGATTTAAACTAGTTTGATAATTGATCGATTTTTTTTAAATTGGTTCAAGTATGACCACGGCTATAAGCATATATGTATTCAGCTTTTGTATGAGCTTCTCATGAGTATAAGCTTTAGCTTAAAATTTCATTCGATTCACTATCGATGTTGTTAATCGTTATAACTTTACATCATCTAAAAGCTCTCCATTTTGTTTAGTGACCCTTCTTTTCTGACAAGGTTCACATGACGTCATGTTTTTATTTGGTGTCGCTCCAATATTTCAATATTATTATGACGACATTGTACTTTGTCGTTTTCAGGTGCAGTTTTGATAACCAAGCATACTATATACGCAGAGTTTCGTATTATAACTTTTTTGAAAACGTTTCTTTCAGGCAACACTATTATAGTGTGGTATGGATACATTATACAAGTTGATTACAGTAGAGTTGGTGGAGCCGAGATGTGTTAAAATTTAGGGACTTTTATGTGGTAAAATAAAGGAGGTTTTTGAGGTAGCTAGATTAGGTAAGGTACTATTTTTAATAAATCATCAGTTCTGAGTTATCTCTCAACGGTTTGGATGGATTTTGGAGCATAACCTGGATCTACTACTATAGAAACCCAATTTCAGTATTCGAACTGTAATGAGTTCTCTTAATAACGGTGGGGATAAAATTCTCATCTAAAGTCATATGTCGAGTCATATGTCGTTACAGTTTCAAAATCGGATATATGCATCAGATATATGAAAATTTGTAAGTTTTTCAGGAAAACCTTGGAGATGACCCCATTGGAAAACTACCACTAAAAGCTAAATAGTAAAAATTTTCGGAATGACAAATCTTTTTCTTACATTTTATAGTAATTTTTCAGGATGGATTTGAATTTAGCAAAGAAACATAACAAATTTAGCAAAGAAACAAGCCTAATAACAATTCTGGAGTTCTCTCCAGAATTTTACATGATTCATGATTGATCGTTTTTTTTTAAATTTGTTCAAGTATGACCACGGCTATAGGCATATATTTAGCTTTTGAGCTTGTCATGAGTATGAGCTTTAGCTTTACACTCTTTTCGATTGCCTTTCGATGTTGCCAATTGTTATAACGTTACATCATCTATAAAATCTCTCCATTTTGTTCAGTATCTATATGGAATTGTGTTTGGAGGATTTTGATGTTAGTTGTCATGGGTTGGAAGTTGTTCAGATGAATTCACTATTGATGGTACATATATTTGTAAATTCTCTGGTGGTCTCTATTTTCTGACAAGGTTCACATGACGTCATGTATCTATTTGGAGTCGCTCCAATATTTCAATCTTATTATTATGGCAATGTATACTTTGTCGTTTTCAGCTGCAGTTTTGATAACCAAGCATACCATAAACGCAGCGTTTCATATTATAAATATGTGTTGAATACGCTTTTTTCATGTAACATCAGTAGTGTGGCATGGGTACATTAATCAGTTGATTACAGCAGAGTCGGAAGGCCGCGAGATGTGTTAAAATTTAAGGATTTTTATGTGGTAAAATAGAGGAGGTTTTTGAGGTAGCTCGTTTTGGGAAGGTACTATTTTTCATAATTCATCAGTTCTGAGATATCTCTCGACGGTTTTGATGGATCTTGGAGCCTAACCAGTAATAAATACTAGGATCTACACCTAGAAACCCATATCAGTACAGTTCAGTAGTTGCTCCGGGTTAGAGATAAGATAGCTAGAGACATAATCGTGCTTAGCCGTAAAACCGTCTTCAAAGCAAACCTCGAACTTGATCATATGCCAAAAAAACGGAGTGGGGTAGATATAATATTTAATACCAAAGGTAGAAAAAATCCTGATTATACAGTATAAGAAGACTTTAACCTTTAAGCTTATCGTACTTTATGTTGAAATCTTTGGGAAAACAGTATGAAGCTAATATTAGAGACTCGATCGAGTCGAAAAAGCTGTGAGACATTGAAACTAAACTTTTTTCGTCTCCCTGACTACTCAGCGTTTTTAAGCCGATCAAATTGTGGCAATAGAAGTATGCTGGGCACTACATGGTGTCTTTTACCACTGAAATGCCTTTTGCCTCATGCAAAGTGAGTTTCTCATCACGCCGCGGTCTCAAGATCGATTCTCGCTGTTGACTGAACATTAAAATGCACCGGATTACATAAGAAACACGATTGTGTGTAAAAACATTTGTTGGGCTGACCACCTAGAATGTGCACCAATTATTGAAACCCTATGTATGCTTCACCCACTATTTAGCGGAATATTACGGTGGGTCTGTTGCAACTTGATCCGTGGATCATAAAGACAGCCAAATCTAAAACATTGCCTCGGACAGTATGGATCAAGCAAAATTGGACTACAATTGCCCATCTCACCTTTCTCACGGAGATATAGTAAACTTTACAGATGGATTAGTGTGCTGTAATCTGACTGGAACACTAATTCATTGTACATATGGTTTATGTCCTTATACGTTATATTGGTGAAACTTTCCACCTTGGTGGCGTTCCACACTGTATTTCAAGCGATAATTGCTGCAGATTTTGAAAGTAGCAATCGTAGTATCTACATCGCTAAAGTGCTTTTGCTTCAGCTATCTGAATGTAGTCCAGCTTAACTGGATATCAAGGGAAATGTGTTCACCATTAACTTTTCTTGGATAGGTGTGCCATCCATTTTTGTGGTATCTGAACCGGTTCTAAACGTGACGTTGTAAAGATATCATAATTCAATTTTTGGTAGTCGGCATCAAGGACAACTTCATCTCAGGTCGCTTACCTGAAATCTTCCTATGGGAATAATAAACCAATAAAGATTGTAGTTCATCTTGAACTATATATGATGGATGAACCATGAGGGTCTGGCTAGGTATTCTCATCTTGCCAGTTAGGAATGAAAATTGGAAAATTGTTATTTCTTCCTTCTCTTCAGTCCAGCGTACTGGGCCTTGAAAATACCGGATATATTATTCATAGTTCGGAGGGGAAACAGGTGTTTGACCTGAGAGTGTCAACGTGATCATAATTACCTATTTGAGTTTGAGTGATGGGGGAGGAGGAATTGAATAAACTAACAACTAAGAAATAAATGGAGGACCTACATTTTTGATACTCTCATTTCTAATTGCAATTATATTTGTTACAGGTATGAAAGCTTCGATGCTAAACCTTGGTGAATTTCGAATTCACTATTTTACAGTTGAAGAAATAGGAATTTGAAAAGGAATTTCCTGTTCATGCAACGGTGTACTTATTTGGGACGATATATGAAACATCCCACCGCATAGTCTTCAAAGTGTTAGCAAACACGTTAAACAAATCAAAGAAGAAGGCAGAATGGCAAAACAATAATTTATGACTTTACAATATAATTTATCTTAAATCTTTGGTTTGTTCTTAGTTCCGATTTCTTTTTAAAATATTTATCTGCCATAAAAAACAATACAAAAACAATAATAATCTGATGACAAATTGAACAATAACAACAATAGTGAATTGATGACTTTATATATATGTACACACATATGCTTTATAACAGTCATTAAGACGAATTAAGATGCGAACGCGGATTGTCTGTTAATTGCATTTGTGAACCAAGACTCATACTCGTATACACAATTATTCTATATAATGTCTTAATCATTAAATTAATTACGGTATATACCTCAAATTAAAGTAATTTGGTTTTTAATTAACGATTTAGCACACACACACACACACGTTTGTATGGATTATTAATCAAAACAAAGGTGTTCTCACAACTCGGCTACCTTATACACACATTTGATCAGCGACTGCGTTAATTAATTACATAAATATAACAATCAAACGAAATATAAAAAAAAAAATAACGAAAGAAATCCCAAAGGATGATTAAATATCTTGAAGGCATTTTGAAACAATCCGGAATGGGAGGATTGTATTATAACGAAAGAACCGCATCATTATACAAATTAATTATGTTGTGCGGTTCGAAACGATGTTAAATATTTAACCGCAAGTGTTATAAATACCAGAAGGGTCTATATAAATACCAGAAGGGTCCGCTATACGATAACTATGTTATCGTATAGCGGACACAAGATAATTTATTGTCGCGGCCGACGAGTCTGCTTTCGTCGCAACGATAAAAATTATCCAGAAATAAGAGAGATAATTACACAGCCCCAATGTTTGTTGTTGCCATTTGTGCTGGTAGGGTAACCATATACAAATCTCAGAATATAAATAATATTATTAATAATAAAGTAACAATAATCACAATAATAATACAAAAAAGAATAAGAAGAAGTGGAGAAAGGGAAAAGACGGTGATCTTTAAATGTATTTTAACGTTACACATAAGCAAAAAAAAAACCTGAGAAGTGGAAAGAACATTTTGCACAGCAGGAGTTATGTTAACCATTTATTAGCTGCCGCTGCCTTTTCCATACCATATATCTCTTCATTTGCACATAGAGACAAGACACCAAAAACAAATCGAACAATAACAGTACATACGAGTATATAAGAAGTTGAATTACAAGATTAAAAGTTAAATCCGCATTTCATTATAATTTTGTGCAGACATTTTACTAATTTTTTGTCTTAAGTATTGAACTCTTCAATATTTTGGTTAATCGATTGAACTTAATGTTATTCGCCAGGTGTGCGCGCGGATTATTAAGTGTGTGGGAAGTTGAAAATTTGGAATTTATATTTTTCATGCAGTATCGATCTTATCATAAATGTGACGATAACATTATATTATAGTCTCGTAAAGCTTAATTTATATAGTTCTTGTTTTCGAACTTATAGATATCTTATACTTCATCTATATATCGATACAATTATTAAGATAAGTTTCTAGCAGGTGGGATAGCTTTGGGTTTTGTAATGCACACACACAAGCAGGAGAATTACTATAACATACTGACAATAACAGGACACAACCACAGGACATAACAACAAGAGATAAGAGCTCGGATACTAAAAGGACTTGTCCACGTTTGGGGCAACCGGGCAAGTAGCGATGATACATTAACTAATAAATCGGTTACTCAACGGTATCCTCGGCAAGAGCACCGATCTAAGTTGTAGTGATTTAGAGTAGAGAAAAACTTCACAATCGCACACGGGTTAAATGCATCTGGTAAGGATGCTATAAGATATGCTTTGGACCAAAGATATATTGCCGACGAAATAATTTTTTCAACGTGCCAAAATATATGGGTTGCATTCGAAACCGAAATGAGACTGTCTCAAAACGAACCCTATAAATAAACAGGGGTTTAAAGAGCACTTTGGCCAATCGTAGCTTTTTTCTATGAGCAGCCAAATAGTCTGTCAAGCCAAAGTATAATAACTACTTTTGAAACGTCTAAAAGACGTGTGAACATCTGCTTGGTTTAAATAAATTCTTTTAGTGAACAAAACGTAAAAACCTGGCAAGGAGAAACTCATACGGGATTTTTTAAAGCCGGACGTCGATGACTGTATCTGCGATGTGCAGTATATAAACTGACCAAGAGAAAGTTTATTAAAAAAATTTAAAGAAGGCGGAAATTATTCCAGGACTCAATGCCACTAGAGGCGCACGTTACAACCCACATACTCATACAGATTAAAAACACCCAATCGTGATTGATGAATGGTCACCGCCCCGGAAATCAAACCCAAGACCCCCGAATTACAGAGCAAGTACAAAAAAGTTGATGAGTTATTGACAACCAATTTAGACTATATCTCGGAACTGATACAGAACATCCTTTCAAACCTCACCCGACTTAAATAGAAGGTGCACAGTGAAAACGCTGAAACATAATCGACTCTTTGATGTCAGAGCGTTATTTCGGATATCGGCCGCTATGAATACTGGATACCACAGAAAAATATATTTTAATAAATAATTTTCAAAAATTGAAAGTTATTGCCCAGTCCAGACGTCACACTAAGAATTGACGTACTTCACAAACACGTTCTTAAGTTATGAATACACATTGGTTCGACACATGGGACCACCACTTTGTATTACTTCACGAAGCTTGGTCAGCTTCAAGGCACCTCCTATTCAGGTTGTACTATAGGTTCTAATCGCGTTTCTGCATCTTACGAAATATCTTAACTTCTTTTCAATCCGTGATACGGCTTAACGCCCTCCCGACATTTCACCCGTTCTTTGATTTCAACATAAAACCAATAACGACGTCTAACGATGTCACCCTGCCCTAGTGTTGTATTTTTTCATGTTACGATCACGATCAATGGGATCACGCAATGAGTATATCGGGTCATCAGGCTGTCATGGTCCCGCTCCATGCTATTCTATGGTTATCTTTTTTGGTTCTGTGACCATATCTTATAGATATGTATAGTTGACGTTTCTTAGTCAGTATATCATTGAGATGCATTACCTCAAGAACACAGGTAGCCCCATCAGATATCGCTCGGAATACATATACTATATAACTTTTAATGCACTTAATATATATATATATATATATATATATATATATATATATATATATATATATATATATATATATATATATATATATATATATAAATATATATATATATATATATATATATATATATATATATATATATATATATATATATATATATATATATATATATATATATAGACATATATATATATATATATATATATATATATATATATATATATATATATATATATATATATATATATATATATATGTATATATATATAATTGTGGTGTTCTTATTATTTATTGAGACATGGTTAACTAATAACTTCTTAAATAAATATTCCTACATGGGGGCTCAACAAGAAATAAGTGAATCGTGAAAAAACTTTCCCAGTAACCAGTAAGCGTGATTTGTGAGGCCGTTAATTTTAATCATTTACACAAATTTCGGTCAAAAATAACGGGTGAGCCATTGTTTTCCGTATAGTGAATTAAAAGTGATCACGTGATTAGCAGACCAGTATATAAATTTGTTTGTCTCGTAAAATTCGCAATGTCGTCTAAGTCTAATCAAGGAAATACTATTTCAACTGAAAGGTGGAAGAAACCTTCAAACCGAAGAACAGTAAAAAATAACAGTGATTATTATAATAACATGTTCCAAAGTTTTTGCTCTAGAATAAATGAAATGGGCTTCCGCAATAGTTCTACAATTAATACTCCAAATACTGGAGCTGTAAGTGAGGGTCAAGTAGTGTCTACTGATCAAGGAGTGTCAATCGAGGCAAATATTCTTAAACGAGAACTGGCCCATAAAGATAAAGAAATAGAACTGTTGAAGCGTGAACATCAACTTAAAGGTTTCGAAGCACCAGCAAATTCTGGTACTACAGAGAGGGTTAGTGGACTTAGCTTTTTGTTCAAGGATGTAGCAGAATCTCTGCAACATTTCAGCGGCGATGGTAACTTTCCCGTTACAAAATGAATTAAGGTTGTGGAAGAGTTCGGTCATGTTGCCGGGTGGTCCGACGTACATAAGACGTTATTTGGAAAACGGCTTTTCACGGGAACAGCAAAGCTTAGCCTTATATAAGTTTCACAAATAGACACATGGGTAAAGCTTAAACAGTTTCTCCTAACGGAGAGAAGTCAGATGCTATAATTGTGACAACGAGGTCACGTGGGCAAACACTGCCAAAATAAAGACAAGGGGCCTAAATTTTATAAGTGTCGGGAATTTGGCCATTTGTCTCCAAATTGCACTAAAAAAGAGAACTACAAGCCTTCATTAATAACGGAAGCGATTTAAATTTCTTGTCAACGAGTAAGTATAAGGAAAAAGGTGAACCTGATTTTGTGGAAGTCACTTCAATGTTCAGCGGTGCTGGTGCTTAAAATATTGCAACACTTGGTCGTTTAAGCACGAATATTAGTGTTGATGATGGCAATTTCTATACGATGTTTCACATAGTTGCTGTTGGTATCCTTCCGTATGAGGTAATTTTGGGCCCGATAATATTTTCATTAAGAAACTTAACCCAGAAATTTTAAGTATAGCTGTTGACGATAATGATGATCTAATGAATGAACTCAACCACTTGTTTTAAAACAAAGTTTTAAAACAAAAACCGAAGTGGCACGGATGATCAAATTGTATACGCCCACTAAAGAATTCCGTAATGATACTGAGATTGAGATGACAAATGTCCTTCAATCCAGTTTACCAAAGGCCTCGGCGACTGTCACTATTGGAAACTGAAAAAGTTCAGAAACAGATTGATATATGGTTGGAGGGTAAAATTATTCAGCCTAGCAATTCGAGCTATGCAAGTCCAATAGTGCTGGCAAATAAAAAGGACGGAACAAAAAGGCTTACAGGAAACTGAATCAAAAGATTTTGAAGAATAGGTATCCGGTACCTTTAATTGAAGAAAAAATTGACAAATTGCAAGCTGCACGAATTTTTACCACCCCAGATCTTTGGAATGGATTTTTCAATGTTCCTGTGTCACTAAATTCGATTAAATATACTTCATTTATAGTACCATTTGGACAGTTCAAATTCCTACGCGTACCATTTGGGCTGTGTATTTCACCAGCCACATTTCAAAGATTCATAAATCGAGTTTTTCAGGAGCTTTATCGAGAGAAAGTAGTGTGTGTCTAAATAACATAGTAATTCTTGCTGTCACTTAAGAAGAGGCACTGACCAGATTTCAAAGGGTTATGGAAGTAGCTGCAAGTTATGGTCTAGAGTTTAAATGGAGCAAATGTCAATTTGTACAGTCCAAAATAGAATGTTTGGGATATGAAATCAAAGGAGGGATTATCAAGCCTTCATCACAAAAGACTGTAGCAATTGAAAGATTTAGCAAGCCCAAAAAATTTAAAGATGGCCAACGATTCCTTGGGCTTACTAGTTATTCTCGTAAGGCCTCTGTTTCTACGAAAACATATAAAATTTCATTTTGGTGTTAATGAGAAGTCTGCGTTTTTAAAATTAAAAGAAGTTTTTATCAAAGAGCCTGTACTTAAAATATATTCTACAAGTGCAGATACTGAGCTTAACATCGATGCGAGCAAGTTTGGATTAGGTGCCATACTCATGCAAAAATGTTCAGAAGACCTCAAATTTCATTCTTCAATGGTCTACTACTTCAGCAAAAAAAACGTCACCAGCAGAAGAATGGTATTGCAGTTATGAATTGGAGGTTCTGGCCTTAGTTGCAGCACTACTCGGTCTACCGTTCCGTATTGTGACGGATTGTTCCACTTTTAAGGCGACCATGGAACGTAAGGAGCTGACGTCCAGGATCGCAGGTTGGGCGTTGCAGCTGCAAGAATTTAGTTATGTTTTAGAACAGCATCATATAGAATGCGTCATGTAGACGCGTTAAGTCGACTTCCCGTTTTAATGATCATTGAGAGTAATACTGTTGCCAGATAAAAAGTCGCTCAGAGAGATGACCATTCAATTCAAACAGTTTAGAAGCTTTTGCAAAAAGGTGCGTATTACAATTACCATTCGAATGATGGTCTTTTATTTAAGGTGATAGGTGGTGATTCAAAAATAGTTGTTCCTGAGGCTATGTAAATTGAAATAATTCGTATAACGTGCATGAACAAGGACATTCGTATAACGTGCAAGAAACGTAAAATGGAAGAGCTGATGCAACGTGAATTTTACATTCCAGAGATAAGTGAAAAAATTGCCAGCTGCTTAAAAAAGTGTGTTTCATGTAAAATAGTGGACCGTAAGCAGGATTACGCGATGGTCTGCTGAATGTTCCTAAAGGTGATATTCCTCTGGACACTTACCATTTGGATCATTTAGGACATTTTGTTGCAACGAAGAAAAGTTATCGTTATATTGTATGTGTTATCGACAGTTTTTCAATATTTGTGTGGCTCTATCCCAGTCGGAGTACTGGTTCCAGAGAAGTTATACAGAAATTGGCCCAAATTGGTGGGGTTATATCAGAGTGGGTGTAACTGTACACTAGCTAGAATAACTTTTTGCTTTGTCGAGCTCCTCTCGCATGCGACATTAACCGTTCCAATACTACGTTCACACTGGTTGCCCTTTCGCTGGAGGTAATGAGATGAGTCTTATATGAAAGGCTAGCATCAATCATTACGCCTAGCAACCTAATGTCCGGTTAGGTGAAAGTGTTTTGGGCACCAACCTCTTATGTTATATTCTCCATAGTTTTCATGCTAGTCATTAAGACTTGTCTTAATGACTTAATTTGCAGTTGCTGTCTTATGTTAAGTCTTTACCTAACAAAAATATTGAACGGTATATGAGGATTGCTGCCTTGCTGGCTTGTCTAGTTTTGGTAACAGTATTTGTTCGAAAAAGTGCCATTTTCAAGCACCTATTGTATAAAATAGCTAGCACTTGGAGAAAATAGCTGGATTTCAGCGTCGAGTGTCCTTTAAGAAGTCATTGGTTAGTGAAGAACATAAGCATAGGACAAATTGGAACAATAGTGTACTTATTTAAATTTGTTCATCACTGATCTCTAAGGTGTACTCCAGGTTCTGCCCAGTACAACATTCTCCACCATAAAATGAAAGATGTTCTCCTCGAACGGTTTTTCTTGCAAACCATTGAATCTTTGTTGTATGTCTTCCTTCTTGCAGGTCGTTTAAAAGTTAGATGATCATTGTGTGTTTTCAATTCGTTTACTCGTCATCTTATTCCTCGCTCGGTCATCATATGTATTGTGATTTTTAAAATCCTGTATGTGCACTCAGAAAATATATTATGACCAAAGACGTAGTAATACAATTTGGTTACTTTAACACTAGTGTTTTTGGTAATATTCACTTTGGTAATAGTTAAATATTGGTATGTAAATTTGGTTAAATTATCTAAAAAAAAAATAGTTAAACAACCCAAGAATATATTTTAAATAACAAAGTTAAGTTTTTTCTATAATTAGTAATTTTGACCAAACAATTTTGCCGTGTAAACTAAGTTTTTAGTAATATTGAGCGAGCAATAATTATTTTCAGAACATTTTTTAAAAATTTTGGTTAAATATACCTTGATTAAAGTAACTATAATATATTTTTTTTCACCAACAATTGTTTGTTTTAACTAAATATTTAGTTCACATCAACAAAATTCTTGGTTACTCGAATACGGGATTTTATTAGAAATGCAATTTTACATGTCAGATTGTGTTTTTTTTCTTTAGTGAAAACAGGTTTGTGCTGCTCATTTTAGGACGATACTACAAAAATAAATAACCAATTTTGTAATAAATCAAAAAATGAGTTGTTTCTGGATTTATTTGGTAAGCAACGTTTTAGGTTTTATTTTAAATAAAATTGGTCTCACGTTTGGAAAATATTGTTTAATTGTAGCTGGACAGAAATAATTTATTTAAGCAAACTGGGACAACCAGTTCATAGTAGGCCGAATTAAATGCAAAACATCTGGCCCGAATCCTTTATCAACAAATTCATTACTCAAAGCTTCAGCATCGTCTGTTGTGAGTTACCACCATAAAATACTCAATAACAATTCCAGTATTAATTTACGATTTTAATTTAAAAAAAACAATTGCTGGTGAAAAACATACTGTTACTTTAATCAAGGTATATTTTACCAAAATTGTTTTAAAAATTTTCTGACAAATAATTATTGCATGATCAATATTACTAAAAACATAGTTTGCACGGCTAAATTGTTTGGTCAAAACTACTAATGTAGAAAAAACTTAACTTTGTTATTTAAAATATATTCTTGGGTTGTTTAACTATTTTTTTAGATAATTTAACCAAATTTACAAACCAATATTTTGGTTAACTAAATTTTGATCAATTATTGCTTTCACCATGTAGCAAAATTTTTTTTTTTTTTAAATTAAAGTAGGGAATTGGTGAATTTAACCAAAAAAACTGGTATTAAAGTAACCAAATTGTATTACTAAAACTTTGGTCATATTATTTTTTTTGAGTGTGGGTTCGTTTGTTAAATTTTCGCCAAATTGGAAGTTTGTATTGGCTGCACACTTGACAATACACTGAAGCTGTAGGATTACTCGAAAGTAAAGTGCTTGTAAACATGAAAAGAAAATAATAAAAATCCATTTTATTAAATAAACGGAATCTTTCTTATAAGATTAAATATACTAACATTATGTGTTGTTTAATCTAACGTTGAATTTACCCTAGCCAATTGTTGAAATATACTACATTTTTGGTAAATTTAAACAAATAATTGATCTGTACAACCAAAATAATCTCAAATGCTGACTAAATTTGGGATTATATCAAATAACAAAACTTGTTAAAACTAAGTCGTAAGTAAAATTTACATTTTTTTGGTTAATTAGTTAAATTATTTTATTTGGTTAGTAAAAACAATTTTTTTAAATTAAACTAACTAAATATTGTATGTTAATAACCAAAGTTTGGTTATTTAAAATTAAAATTTATTTTAACCAAGATTTTAGTTATTTATTTTACTAAGGCATTTGGATGGTTAAAAAATACTAAGTTTTTGCTTAAATTGGCTATTGATGTTTTTGACACAAGTTTTGTTCTGAGTGTGTTTGCATTTGCAAAAAATATGGTTTATGTTGCATGTTTAAAAGCATCACCCGACGCTAACTCACCATAGATTTGAGTAAAAATCGGTTTGTGTGACGGAGCAGTTGAAAGATCCCATCATTGTAAACCTAGTATTCACTATTTTACATGGAAGATGATTTGAATTAAGGATTTAACAAAAAAAGCTCTTCAACCGATTTCTCCTTGTGTATATATAAGTACGAATTCACTACTCTTCCACCCAAGGCAATTTTGTATCAAACATTTATTCTCGAAAAGATTCTGCCTTAACTCGAGTTTAGGTATATAGTCGGTATACATAAACTGATAATCACGGCAATTATTTTAATCGTACATATCCCTCTCAAACCCAACTATATACATCAGGTTGAGATCTTAATATTCATGATTACTTGAAAAATTTGATTGGTACTTTTGATATTTGATTTGTTTTGGTAACAACACTTGTTGAAAATAAAAATTAACGATTTTTTTTTGTGTGTGTGATCATCTTGATATACAAACGAATATATCGTGCTTTTAAGCTTTTCTCTCGTGTTTGGAATAAATCAAAATATTAAAAATATAATTCATGACATGGGTTTCGGGTATACCGACCAACAACAACAAGATATAAAATGATTTTAATGGATTTTTTATTTATTAATTAAAAATTTTACACCTTGTATATAGGTATACAGTCTCTCGTACATACAGACGAGTATGTGTAGGTATGATTTGTGATTATAAAAGACCAAAGTTATGATCGTTTCGTTGAGATAAACGCTAATACGATCGCGCAGCTTGATACAATGTTTTGTTGTTGTAAATTTTAATCACGATAAAAATGTAATTTTGGCTACGCGGACTGTCATCTTGATTTCTATATTTTTACGTTACGAGATTTCCGTTCTGAATATTTCGCAATACCGAAATATTTTCGATTTCCTGAATACTTTCCTGTATATGTACCAACGATCGTGATCAATCGGATCAACAATAACCACAAAAAAAAAATTATGACAAATTCAAACTTCAACATTCGTTTATCGGTAAACCAATTGTTTTGCTCTTATATTTTTATACCGATCAAAATGGTCCATGCATAAGAAATCATGAGCCGCGCTCGGATAAAAGTATATAAAACAAAAAAAATATTATTTTGTTGTTTTGATTTTTGTTAAACATTAAAAAATCAAAGTCGGTTAAAATCTTTAAGATATTTTTCTCAAAATCAAAATAATACAAAGAAGACAAAGATGAAGATCGAAAAGATCAAGATGAAGTTATATATAAATTCATTAATTGATTCTTATAACTTTAACATCTACCAAAATGTAAATTTCATTATTCTTCGTCCAATTGTCTTATCATCGTTTCGAGATCGAACTTAATAAAAATATTTAAGATGAATCTTAAATAACAAACGATATGTTCGAAAAAAAAACAAAGATCTCAATCTCAGAATACACAACTTAAGAGATCACAAATGGAATGATTTTACAAAATATTCAATTCGATTTTTTTTTTTTTTAACTTTTAACAACAATATAATGAATTGATCAATCAAATGCAATTTGGAAATCGATTTCTTAATGTTTTGATTTTTCGATTTAAGTATAAATGTTTTTGTTGTTATTGTCCGTTCGATTAATTGGAGTTTTGTATATACTTGTACGTTTGGAGGTAAAATATGAAATTGAAGATAATGTTCATGCAGTTTTGTACATGATGGGATACATCTGAGTGATTCTTAAAGGTTAAACGTTTTAAAAGCTTTGTTTTTGTGTTGTAAATGATTGTTGAAAAAAAAACTGGACCAAGAACAGTATAACATTTTGTTTTGTTGTGACAGACCTAAAGCTTGCGGGTTTAACACCTCAAAACGTAAATTCGATACTGATTATGCGATTCTGCTATTTCACTCACACATAATATCAATGAAACGGGCTTTATTGGATAGAAAATTGCATGTCATTAATATGATTTCGGCCATTAAACTACCACGGCTGGCGTGGACAAGGCGCAATCTGGGACACCTATTTACTTCGTAACACTTCCGGCCGTATTTCACCCATAACTCTTCAAATGCTGATTTCTAGGTGTTCAGTTGTCTCTTGTTTATCGACGTTGTGACTTTAAATAACGCCAAAGAAAATCATGCAATGGGGATTAAATCACACGATCTTGGTGGCCAATTAATTGGACCATTACGGGAAATTATTCTTTTATCAAAAGTTTATTTGAGTAAATCATAATGGTAGCGTGTGTGCTGTGACATGTGGCTCCGTTTTAACCAGGTGTCAGCAAGATTAATGCTATAGCTAATCGAAGTAGGAAAAAATTTCTAATCATGTTCCTATACCGTTCACCTATATACCAACATTTCAACCATCATCTTTTAAAGACCAATGGCTCCGTCAGCCTATAAAGCGCATCAAACACTAACTTTCTGTGGATATAATGGGGTTTCGACAAAAGCTTATGGATTATCTTCACTCCAAAAGCGACAATTCAATAGAAATTGAAGTATTGGCGGCGCGTAGGATGATCTTAAATTCCTGCACAACCTGAATCTTGAAAGCTTTTAAGCCCAGAGTCTTTAGTAAAATCTTCCATTAAGTTTAGGACTAGGACACAACCTCAGTTGGTGAGAACAACAACGAATTCATTGATTTGGATCTACTTCAATGCTTTCCTGCACAATGGCCACCGCGTCTTTAGTGCGCACTGCTCGGCGTCTCACGTTATACACATTATCATTAAGAATAAACGTGGCCCAAAAACGATCTATTGCTTTTCGAAGTAACCGTTTTGAAGGACGATTATGTATACGCCATAAAGTGGACGATAAGTTTGACGAACAGAACCATTATTTTGATAAAAAAAATCAACAATTTGCAAGCGTTGCTCTGATTTAAGTCTATCCATAATGAAATGTCAACCCAAACTTAACAAAAATAAAGCAGTGTTGCCAACTCAAAGTTGTGAACCTCTAAAAAACCATCCTTTATATCATACGAGACTAAAGATGAATGCTTTACTTGAACCTAGTCAAATACACAAGGTTATCTTTTTACGATTCATTGATGGTTGACCTAAAAAAAAATATCATTAGCTATAAGGTTAAATTCTTTTACTGTAAAATTATTGAAGGACGACCGAAAAATTTTGTCCCGAGAGTTTGGTTCACTATGAAATACTAGAAATCAAATTTGACCAATGGGATGACTACCATCAGTAATACTGGAAATAATTGTCTTATTCCAAATCGGTCCTAAAAACTGCTAATATATGTGGTCGGAATTTATCTTGCATGGTTGGAAAATCCACCAGAGAAAAATGATATATTTCGCACGAAACGTAAGAACCATATAAGACTAGCACAGTCAAAGCTGGGTGAATCGATGGCCTGATGACTCGCTTCCATATAAACATCGAGCTTTGAAAAGGCCAAAAAAAACTCGAATGTCGCCAAAATAACTCTCACTTATTTACCCGAACAAGAGATAACCCAACTAATCCTCACTTAATTACCCAGACATGAAATTAAGGATGAGTTTGAGAAGAGGTGGAACGTTTGAACCTCCAAGAAATTCGATGGCCTAACTTTGAGAATTTGGTGTTGGATTTTTCTAATTGTAACACAGGTAGAAAAAGTCTGATTGAGTAAGCTATAATATTTGCACATGAGATAAGCCGACCTTTCAGTTATCTTTGTACAAGCGTTGGTGACCTTAATGCTACAACTGGTAGAAATCAGACCGACTCATCTAATAATATAAGTCCGTATTCCTGACACGAAACCGAAAATGGAAAAAGAATGATATACTTTTCTATCACTCATGAATCAATCTGCAGCAAGAACACTCTTTTCTCTCAAAAACTTTCATTTGGAATCATGGACACATCCACGATTTCAAATCCTAGTTCACCCTTTTGAAATCATCACACATGATGATGAAATTTTCCTACTGTGAAGGTCCCTAGTTATAAGGGCGTTCTGATGTGGTCAATTAATTTCAAGAGTGGTAGCTACACGTCGGATGGAGTAATGAGAATTGAATCTCTCATTATTCTCAATAATAGTGTGGGAGAAGATATCAATTCGGACCCGTTGTTATGTATGACGTGAAAGTTAGATTTTAATGGATGAGTTGAAACTTTCAAGAGGAGAATTATGCCCAAACCAAGTTCTTTCCAATTACTAGATCTAGAATTTAAAGTAAATTGCTCATGTCATGCATGTAATCAAAGTATACCGAGACAGTAGCCCGTTACTGTATGCGTGCTTATTCAGAGAGAGGTCACTGTCGGTGACGATGGGTCCACGGCATTAAGACTGCAATCTGACATCTTCTAATTTTTTAGAACAGTATGAAAAACTTGCTAGAGTGATCGAAAACATGTTAATTTAATAAAAAATTTCTGCCAACCTATAAAGTATTGATATGGAAGATGGGATGGCCTACGAATTCTGAGGTTTTGGATTAATTCATTCTCACCACTGATCGTAACTAGATAGTGCAAAATTCTTTTTAAATTCTTTCCCTATCGGGATTCGAATCCGCTACCTCTCGTTCCAATTACTGCAGATTACCATTTGGTCAGTGTTTAAAATCCACTGATTGTTTTGAGGATTTTCTAATACGTATATACTCAACAGATATAAGGGCTCCCAATCATAACCGCTTTTTGCTGTATCGATGAAAGTTTTATGACTTTCCTGTTAGCATCGACTTTATCGATTGAAATAGGAGTGCCTATCGTTCCTTCACAGTAGGAAAATTTTATCATGTATGAAGTTTTCTAAATGGATCGATAAAATAAATTGTCAATGCTTTTATAACATGATCTTAATAGTTCGATTTCTTTAACTTTGAAACACGGGAATCATTTTGTATGGCACTGCAGCTTTTGCGCCTCTATGTAGCAATCGATAGATGAATCTTCTTGTTTCAAGTACCAGAATTTACCATATACTAGGGCTAGCTAGCTTTACTGTATATAAAATGGAATATTGATTAGAAATCCTCTTGAAAGTCGTTTACGGCCGCGTTTTACATTCATTGAGTTTCTTGTAGATCATAAAATTCGAGTACATGTTCGTTTCCATGTTACAGTTGGTCATCAGATTTTCCTTATATTAAAGGCTTGTTAGCCAATAACCGGTTTAGATTTGACCAAATGGTTATTTTGGCTATGGCAACACTTATGTCATTCTTTATTTGATACAAACTCGGTATATTATTTCTAGTTGGCTAATGAATCCACAACAAAGACAATTGGTTCGAAATCATAACAAAATGTCGTACCAAATTTGATCAAAACACGGGACTCACAACCAACAGAATCAAGGGGTTTGAACATAAAGTGCGTGATGCGGGCTAAAAATATCGCAGCGGTGCCAAAAATGTGCACCAACGGCCGTCACCATTAATTCGTCATCGTGCATCGGAAATGAAAATCAGCAGGTCGTTCATGCAACGAATTCTGTGTAGGGATTTTGGTTAAAGTGACGATCGACAAACTCTAAATTGATGAGAATTGTGCTCAAAAATCATCTTTTCGAACGAGGCGCATTTCCATCTTGGTGGGTTCGTAACCAACCAAATTTGTCGCATTTGGGGATCCACAAGGATATGCATGCCAATGCATCGATTGTCAACAGAATCAACTATCACTACATGTTAACATCTGTTTTGTTGCCTTATCTTGATATAAAATCCATCAATAGTATACAGTTCACATATTGGTTTCTGTCTCTTTACTATCTGGTTTTGGGACCAGAGTACTCGATTCAACTATTTCACAGTTCCTTTGTTAAATTGAAATGCTTCCGTAGGCTTGTAAACAATATAATTCTGTTTGGTTGCTACACCATCGTGAAGATGGTAACACTTCGAGTGGCGACCTCTGTATAGATCGTTCGATTATATGAAATGGGTGCTAGTTGCAAAATTAAGTGATCACCAACCTCATTAAAACTTCCAACAAAAAACTTACCTTGATGATCGCACACCCGATCATTCGAACCAGTATACAAACCAAAATCCTTGATCTCGATTAATAAAAATACATTTTAAACATATCTACAGAGTGTATATATTTTTTATTGTTATAATTTATTAATTAATTTATAATTAGCAATTCAATTAATATCAACAAAATAAAAATAAATTAAAATCAAATATTTTTTTAATTTTTAAAGTTGCGAAGCAATTCAATAAAATTATAAATAAAATAAAAAAAAATCGCGCGATCGTCTTATTCAGCGTAGGTTTCGCTTAATGTGTTGTTGATCAGTAATTTTTATTTTGATCGCGGCATATTCTTTATTTATATATAAAATATTAAATTAATTAAAAATTGTATTTTATTAAAAGTTGTGTTATACGTGTAAATTATTATGTCAAACACGCATATACGAGTTTAAGATGCGGATGGATGGTGATTGATGTGGGCGAAACACATTGTCTTCGAAAATACCAAGAATATCCTTGATGACGAATCCAATGCATTAACCATACATTTTTTATGTATACAAATAAATATATAATGTACACAAAACACTTTTGTTCCATTTCAATTAAATAACAATATAACGATTCATAATCGAAGATCGTACACACAATGTACCTAAAATACATCATCTTATTCAATAATATATAAGATAATAAAAAAAAAAAAGAAATAAATTAAATAAAATATAAAATTATAACAAATTTAAATACAACGCGGTCACGCGGGTCGCTTGATCTCTATTTCAATTTACAACATATACACAACACACAGATCGTTCGATCATTCACAAAAAAACCAAAAAAATCTCATCTTCATTTTTCATCTCAAAAGAATTTATCTGTAAATGTTTTCATGTCATTTCTGTTGTTTGTTTTTATTTTTATTTCAATTTGTTACTTCATACCCATCTTTGATCATGAAGACGATCATCATCATCATCATAATATATATTTATAACGATTCACGATGATGATCAATAATAATCATAATAAAAATGATCATTATACATTTTTATTATCGTTTTATTACCAATTTTTTGTGTTTGTCAAGATCGACGATCGACGATGATGATTATTAATTAGAGAGGAAACCTCAGTAAATTATTTTATATTCGGGCGGGGGTCTCTCGATCGACCGACCACAAACTGTAAAAACATCACCAACCTATATAAGATGGTTAATTTACTCGATTCGAACCATCATGTTTGATTTGATTTGATTAGTTTTACATGTTGTGCAACAATAAAACCAGTATGATCAATACACACAAATTATCTCATGATCATGATTATCGATTTGAAATAAATATTTGATTTTTTTTGCCCTTTGGGATGGGCAGTAACTGTAAGAAGAAATTGTTTGTGTTGATTATATGGTGGCGGTTTGCCTACTGTAGTTGTCCGAAATGTTGGTTATGAGTGCACCATGATCGCGCACGTGGAATGACTGATCGTTTTTTGAATGTTCATACATTTAGACTATAATCTTGTTTCAAAACTATTCGGTTTCATGGCGTAAAGATAATATAGCTACATCCAATGACTATTGAGTCAATATAGGAGCTCGTGTACTCCTTGTTTCCTTGCTTAAAGAGGCTAGATTTTTGTAACATATTATACCACACGTTATGTGATCTTTAATGGTATCTATATATCCTGTTATATTTTGATTAGTTTGGAATACCAAGTCTACCAGAAAAGAAAAGTCTTCTCCTCTTTTTAGAATTGGAAAGACAGCGCTTACTAACTAGTGTTGCAGCACTTAATAAAAAAGCACTTCTTGGCTGATATGTAAGTATTTTGGGGAAATAGAACTTTATATCTTATTATATATTATATCTTCAGACCAAATTTGAAATTAATATGCATCAAAATCAGTTATCATCTTCAAGAGTATAAATATAAATCCCATTGAATCACGGTAGTCCGAAACCATGTCTTCGACTGCGGAGAATACAGCTACCAAACGCATACTGAATGTCCAAATTTATTCCCAAATCAAATCCTTTATGGTTTGGGGTTTGGATGATGAGTTCAATAACTTTATAAAGTTCTGATTCAATAGGTTTACCCTTTCTGGTATGCGCGTTTTGTCTAAAATAAATGAATTTTTTTTTCAGATCATACTGCTGCTCACTTTGATAGTATCTGCCCATGTTTCAATCTTTAATTTTACTTGTTTATGATTGTAGAGAAAATTTCTTCTAACTTGAAATTTTTTTCCAATGCTGTTCTTTTTATTTCCCTGCTACTCTTTATTTATTTTAAAGCCTTTCCAGCTGACTAGAAAGTCATCATATCACGCAGGGTTATAGATCGGTTCGTTTTCAGTTGTGTTGTCAAGCTGTACGACTTTAGTAACGATATCATCATGTAATAATACTTGAAAACGATATAGTAATGTTGAACCTTAATAGATTTTATAAATCATAGTTAAGGAGATTATCCATGGGAATGTGAGTTGAACCGTGGACTCTAGTGGCATTGAGTTCTGGAATAATTTTCTCCATCTATTTTGCTTCATCAATTTAAAACATTAACATGCACCGAATGACATAAAACCGAGTGTATGTAAAAACATTCGTTGGGCTGACCATCTACAATGTGCACCAATCGTTAAAAAAATGGTTCACAAAGTCTTTATTGAAACGCGGTAATGGAAGATTACGGCGTCTAAGACATATATTATTGGATGTTAGTTTACTACCAATAGATTTTTGTAAAACGTTAGCCATTAAATAAATTTAGCCAAACATCTGACAATCAATGCTTATACAATGGTTATAGAGCTTTTCATGGAAAATTAAAAGTGAAATCTGTTACTTCTACAATTACCAAAAGACGCGCTATATCATACTTTAAGATATCATCAGGAGTTGTTTCAAGAAATATACTCAAGAGGTCATCAGGATTTATTCAAAGAAATGTATTAAACACCGATATGGTATAAATGTGAAGTACATGAAGCTACAACTTATACACATTGAGAATGCAGCTACACCTCAGACTATAGTCAAAGTCAAAACATCACTAAAACGATAATTTCATAATTGAAAGTATCTCGTTAAGAGTATATATGAGGCATTTTATGAAATTGTGTTGCATTTCAAAAACTTGATTCTGCCTATAACGCCCCTATTAAACGAAATCACTGATTACGAACCGAACAGCGATGGTTGAGTTTCCTATAGAGAGCCAGTTATTTCGTAAAAATTCCATGTGGAACTAACAGTAAAATTTTTACTCCTCTTCCCTAAAAAATAACTGAACACATTGTTTTCCATACTTATTTATAAGCATGCTCATTTCTACACCCCAAGGAACTACACTGCAATGTGTATGAAGCATCTTCCTAGTTTGTGTGACTATTGGTCATCAAGAACCGAGCTTCGGGATCGCTTAATATGGCTTCTTAAACACGCATTTGAACGACATCTTATATTATCAAAAACCACAGACACCTAATTATAATCATAAGATTAGACCCCTTTGTAACCAGCTGAGGAAATTGTTTCGGATTTTATATATGTCACCAGGTGAGCCATTATGAAAATTTCGATATCGGATCCGAAAGCGGATTTTACTGTTTTGAAAATCCGACATTGAAAAATCCACTATTATGAAACTAAAAAGACAAAATGAAGACGAATAGTCATTCATAATTTTTTGTGGCGAATCGGATTTTCCGATATGGAAAAAAAACCGATTCCGGATTATTTCATAATAGCTCTGTAAAACATGAGATGACCTCATAACAAAATTTAAAGGTCGGACATCATTGCACCAATATGTGGCGATGAAACAAAATGTGAGTACAGGGTCGGGAGTTCAAAATCTACGCAAAAAAAATTTGGAGACATCCAAGAGAAATACCTCGGATAGCAAATCTGTAGAGCTGCAAAAAGGTCCAAGTATAAACGCCCAGTTTCCCATGAAATTTATTTTGATGGACTCATTTACCAAGGCGTTTTAAAGCACGACGATGTATAATTATTGCAGTATTATATTCATGGAGTTGTTCCTAGTATGATGTTGGTCTTTGTTATAACGAAAAAATCGATTTATTTGCCACTAGCACCAACTATTGCCTACTCCATGAATAACCTTCTAACACGGACAAGTTAACACACTCCAATAAATCATGTTTTGCTAACAATAGCCGCATTTCATGACTCCAACTGACTCAGATCAATCAGATCACTTTTTCCATGCAAACCAATGACACATTTAGAGACAAACTGAAATTTTGATCAAAATGTGTCTTTGGTTTGCATGGAAAATGCGATCTGATCTGAATCAATTGGAGTCATGAAATGCAGCTAATATTACGTTTTGATCCAAATTTATACATCAGTTGCAATATTCCATCCAGTATCTTATCAGAAATATTCTAACTTCCATAATAAATCTCCTACTGCAACAGAACCAAGTCAATCTGAGGGGTGAGTAAGTTTAAGCAATACCTGCTAAGTGCAAGCTTGAATCTTGAGACCCGTATTGCCGTTTGATAACCTTTCCCAAAACGGCATAGGCATTAGGACTACCATTATCCACAATGATAGATAATCGCCAATGTGCAAATGTATCAATCAATGACACTAACTACATATCTCCTTTTGATAGTGATGCTATACTATCAACGGACTTGGTGCCGGCTCGGTGCAATATATTCCCTAAATGTCAAACACATTCAAACAAAGCTAGCAGAAAACGTCAAAGAGATTAATTTGATTAAATTATATGTGGTCCCATCCTTAGACCAAAATCTTTATTTAGACTATTGATTTTTGGAAGAAGTTTGAGATCAGTTCAAATTGCCAGAGTTATTCACTTATCTTTTCGATTCTGAATGTGATATAACCGCTACCAACGGCCATGAATTATCACTGGTAGATCAGGCAACAAAAACTAACCAAAATAATACTTTTGAATGAACAAAAAATGAAGTAGGTGAGCTCAACGGTTAAAGTCAATGTAACATTTTTGAAGAGTTTAAATCGTGCTAACCGTTGGAAAGTATATAAAGTCTACCTCAATCGATGGCGTTTCAAATGTTATAGCTAACAATACATTAAAATGCAGGACCTCCGAAAAGACACGAACTCGGTGTTGAAGTTTTGTTTACATCCTACTTCTAAGCAACTGAAACTAATGAACCGTTGATTTTCAATCAAGTAATAGCGCTTCCGATATTGGCAAATATTGAACTCATTTCTATATTTCTACCAAAAGCATATTCAGTATGAATTAATAGTTGGGTCAGGATAAGGCATTTGGTTTTGGTTTTCAAGGTCATTGGAGATGAAGGAATCTCATAACATGTAAATGTTATCTTTAATCACTGTTGGGATTTTATATGTAAAAATAGTTGTTTACATTTTTATGTAAATTATGTAAAAAACAGCGTAAATTACATAAAACGTAAATTACATGTAAAAAACGAGGATAACATCATTCGCAGTGCCATCTATTTTTAAATGTCAAAAATTTACCAACGTTCGGTTTGCTCGTTATTAATAAACATTGATATAGGGGTATTTGCAAAATCAGTTAGTTTTCGAGGCCACGTTATAAGAATTCTACAATGTTAATTATTTCACAAACTCTATTCATAAAATAGTAAGAAGAGTTTACAACAGATGGTGTTTTAGTTACAATTGTATTAGATAATAGATGGCGCGTCAGTTTTTTTTACAAAAAATTTTTTTTTACGTTTTTTACATATAGAATGTAAAACCGTTTTTACGTGTAAAAAACCGTGTAAATTACATCGTGGAGTTTACATGCCCAACATTGTCTTTAATTTCGTAGGTAGTCTCGAGCAATCTATTTTGAAACCACCTTGATATTATGTTAGCAGTTTATAAGAACCAATAGTGGTTGTGTCATAAAGAAAATAACCTCGTTGCTCGGCCTAATAACTCCAGACCTTAAAATCCAACTAAGCCAATCAAAAGCCAACAACAACTAATTTATATGAATTAAGCCATTTTCGTATAATTGTACATCAATCCAACTGGCTTTTAAAACCAAGTCCCGATTTGGTGTGTATTCAATTAAGCAAATTTTATGACATAATATACGAAGCAGTTAACAAGCAGCATACAACAACATTGTTATACCATAAAAATATTTTGATACTAAACAATGTTAATTCGTACGAAGCGAGAGGGTCAAATTGATCAGTATATATGGATTTGCCATAAAAGTATTTATATACAATATCGCGGGCTTCATTCATGTATAAGTGTACATATATATAAGATCATCGATTACTATATAGCAACAACATCAATGAGTTTTTATATCGAGAAGCTTTATAAATATCGATTTTATTACACCAATTAAAACCGTATTTGGATGTGAATTGAATCGCATTTTATTATGGGTATCGAACCGCACGCAAAACTCTTTTTTTTAAGTGTGCACGTTCCCATCGATTTATATACACCCTCGAGCAAGTAAATCGACTCAAACTACCGCGCGAACAAAAAGGCATATGTTTCTAGAATTTTGTATAGCTTAATAGTTTTACCTAACAAGGACACTAGTATCCTTATGATCTAGAAGGTTTCAGGAAACGGGTACCTTCAATCGGTGGCCACATACCACCTGGTATCGGTGTGCATCTGAGATAGACGAACTTCACTGCGAAATCACCATTTCATGGGCATCGATGTGCAGCACGAGGTATAAGAATAGCTCGAGATACATCTCGAATCGCTACACTAGAATTGCTACAACAAGCAGACAACGGACAGTCCGCAAGACCGTCTGCTAGAAAACCAACATTGACAGAACGAAACCGTAAAGGGCGACTCAAATTTGCGTTGTCACTCGAGTATCAAGCAATTGAGTGTCGATCAATTCACTGACGAGTACATAATATATCACCATGGTAGGGAAAGAAGATGCGGGGTTTACTAGCGTTTTGCTTTAGCAGGCTCAGGTTTTTGTGGCTGGTGGTGGCTGTAGAGATACTCAACCATGTAGTATACTACGCAAGATATAAAAAAGAAGATCTCATATTGATGCATCATAATGCCCGGTGTCCCACAACTCGTTTGAGCGTTTATGGGATGAACAATAATGCCGAGCTCGAGCCACAATTGGGTTAGTGGATGAGGTTGAACACGAGACAATAAAGTGCTCAGCTCCAGACTAGAATCCAGTTCGAGCTCCAAATGATTCGTTTATTAGGTTGAATTCCAAACGATGCAGTGACCAGCCTTGAGTCCAGGCTATAATCTAATTGAGTATTTATGGGATAAGCTAAACCGACGAACTCGAGCCACCATTGGTTCGTGGGTGAGGTTAAACTCGAGACGATGAAGTGGCCAGCTCTCGGTCCAGACTTGAATTCAATTGAGCATTTATGGGATGGATTACTAGGACGAGTTCAAACCAAAATTCAGTTCGTGGATGAGGTTGACCTTGAAACAGTAAAGTGACCAGCCTAAATCCAGACTATAATACAATTGAGAATTTCTGGGATGACCTATGACTACGAGTTAGAGCCACACTTGAGTTCGTAGATATAAGGTATAAGGTTGAGACGATGAAGGGGCCAGCTCTCTGTCCAGGCATGCATCCAATTGAGTGATTATGGGATGAAATATTACGACAAGTTCGAGCCACAATTAAGTTCGTGAATGAGGTTGACCTGGAATTCAATTGAGCATTTAGGGGAAATTTTGAGACACTGAAGTGACCAGTAAGTCTAGACTAGAATCCAATTGTGAATTTATGGGATGAACAATAACGAAGAGTTCCGATACCAGCTAACAACAGTGTCCTCAAGATGGCACTTTATAAGGAGTGAGGTTAAATCGTCCAAGTCGTCAAAAATTCGACATTCTGTGAGAACTCAAGGCTTGAGTCGATTTATTGGAAGATATCATATTGATACATGATTATGCGCGGTGTCAACTCGAACCACTCAGCAGTTTGTAGATGAGGTTGAACTCGAGACGATGAAGTGGTTAGCACTAAGACCAGACTTAAGTCCAATTGAGCATTTTTGGGATGAACTATAACAAAGAGTTCGAGCCAGAAATCTAGTATCCTCAAGATGGCGTTGTATGAGGAGTGAGGTTAGATCTCCTAAGTCTGAAGATTTGAATTGATTTAGTTGCTCGGGAGTGTATATATACAAATTGATACAAAGCAGATTCGATATGTAGTTCCTCCTTTTAAAAATTTGTTTATAACTAAAGTCATATATACACGACTGTCAATCATTTAATCGACGAATGAAAACAAAACAATTTGTTTTTGTTATCCATGATCTCTTAATGGGATCGTATTAAGGCGCGCACACACTAACTAATTTTTCTATCTTGTCATCTGGTTCTTAAATGCAGACCCGAGTTTATATATACACACACAATCGATTTTTGAAACCGAAACTAACTCAGCGCATTAATAATTTTTTTTTTTTAAAAATTCGGTCCGAAACATAAAACTTAATAAATTTCGGCTTAATTTCAAAGCGTTTCTACTTATTTATGACATAATATAACTGTCAGTTGTGATTGATTACCGCGCATTTTTGTTTTTATTTTGTTTTTGTATTATGTTTGTCTTATGAATACATTAAATAGTTTTTATGTTTGGTTGTTTTGTTTTGGTTATAAACATTTAAGAAATACATGTCATAATGCCATTGGCGGAGTGCACTGTGTCTCAAACCTCGTATATACTTACTTGCAGTTTATGTATGTATGTGTAGATACATGCTAGCAGCCGATAAGTTGGGCAGTGGAAGTAAAATGGCCGAAGAGTTTTGTTGTCGAGCTAGTGCCTACACTTTTTTATATTTACCATATACCAGCCCATTAATCATCTTTAATAAACATTTTAAGATGAGAAGATGTAAATGTAATTTTTTTTGTCGCATCTGCACAATCTAACATTTTCATTCTCTCATTTCAACTATACTCGTATAAGACGCGCACCATAAAGACAAATTAATTAATGATTAACAAAAATATTTTTCATAATTTTTTGGGATGTTGAATGGAATGGAACATAATTTGTTTTGAATAAAATTAATGATCTTTTAATTATTTTTGATGTCGGATGTCAAAATGATTAGGTTTGATAATGAGATAGAGATTTAGAGACATAGAGTTTTATGGTTTCGTTGATTTTTGTGATTTGTTGCATTTCTTGATTTATATACGGGACGACTTATGCCATATACCATATGAAATCTTTGAACGACGTGCACATTTTTTCGAACAATAAACAATTTTTAAATTTTGTAATTGTTGGTTAGTTATGAGGTTAAGGTGAAACTTAACTTCTGAAACTTTTACATCTCTTCCAGTGGGGTCGTTAAAACATATATATTAAGCAGCATCCACTAGAAACATTCCAACTATATATATATATATATATATATATATATATATATATATATATATATATATATATATATATATAAATATATACAGTAACACCTCATACAACGCTCCCTCTAACAACGCTGTTTCGGTATTACGCTGTTTCTAAACCAAAAACCAAAGATCGGCCAACCCAAAGATCTTGTTGTATCACTCGGAAAACCCTCGGACAATAAAGGGACAGTGTAAAGATAATTTAACAGTGATTTGGGTATCTAATCGTAAGGTTTGGGTTACGGCTACCATTTTAAACATTCGTTTTTGAACTATTTTTGCCTATCCGTTACAATTTATTAACCAAAGTAAGAACTTAGATTCCAGGGCACTTCTTATCATAGACAATGCACAAGTGCATCCAAATCATTTATCTTAACTTGCAATATTCTTACCTGAGGGATTTTATGTTTTTAACTCCGAATATGACTTCTAACCAATTTTATCTTTGGCCTACTTTCAAACAACTTAAACATGTAGTTTATGCAAAAACTAAAAAAATTCAACAATTTTTGAAAAAGTGTTCAGCATAATGAATGCGATGAAAAAAAATATTCGAGACTCGTGGAAAAAAGTTTCAAATGATTGCACGCGAGGGGTATATGGAAAAAAATGTTTCTTAAAAAAAACAAAAATTCTGTTGTGGAAACAGAGCAGATGGCGCATGATGTGGGGTTTGATTAAATTAACGATTTACTCTTAATGAATAAATGGCATTTATTTAGCACAGTAGTTTAGAATAGTAACATAACCCCTAAATTCAGTATATTTCTTGCCTCCTATGCGCTTTTTTCTATTACGCTCAATTATCAGGAACGCATCTACAGCGTTGTACGAGGTATTAATGCATATATATATATATATATATATATATATATATATATATATATATATATATATATATATATATATATATATATATATACCCTGCACATTAAATTGTTCCATGCCAGCCTAAAATACTGAGATGAGGAATTGATTTATGAGCTCTGCAATCACTTACAGTTCATTGGTCGTGAGAGTTCTAGCGACAAAATTTTACTAATATTTTATTTATAAAGAAGTCTACAAATACGACTTGATATTAAAAATGACGTAATAGTCAGACATAATAATTAAATCAGGAAGAAGCTAGATGTTGCTTCAATCGTGATTTATCTGATTAAAGCTTTTGCACATCATGTTAATAGATTCATTAGAACCATAGTTGGTTCTATGGACATTAACTTGCAAGAACTCATTTCTTCTTATATGTCTACTGGGTACTTTAATTTGTATATTTTTCAATATTGATGGTGCGTAAATGTAAAAATAAAATATTACCATCAAAAGAAACTCTTTAAAAGCTCACGTATATTTTCCAGAGTTGCTATGTTGTTTGTTTTGCAGCCATCCAGATATGGTGGTAAACGTTGCAGGTTTTCATGGTATGGTAATTCGTAATCATACTCCCAACCGCTTTTCCAAGTTAAGTGACGGATAAACTTTTTCTGAATACCCTCAAGTTTACTGATGTTTGTATCATAAAATGGACACCAAACAGTAACAGCATATTCCAGTTGCGAACGTACGTATGCGAAATACAGAATCTTAATTGTCTCCAGGTCATAAATGTCTCCCGTCCATCGTTTAATAAAACCCCACATAGAATTAGATTTAGCAACACATTGTTCTATATGTTTGTTAGTGCTCATATTTTCCATGAAAACCACACTGAGGACTGTGATCTCTGATACTCGCTTTAGTAGCATATAGTTAACTCCATAAGGGTTTAAAACTGGATTTAATTTCCGGTGGAATGATAAAGTCTAACACTTATTGATGTTCAGACTGAGAAGATTTTACTCACACTATATCGCTAAATTGTCAATGACCTCTTCTCGGCATCGCTTAAGTTATCGACAGTTCTGGATATTTTAAGGTCGTCAGCAAACATTAAAATTTTAGAGTGTAGAATGACTTCAGTGATTGCGTCGATGAAATAGCCAAGATGGGAACTTTGTGGAAAACCCGATGTAGCTTGAATTGGTTTGGATCTGCTGTTAATGACGATGTATTATAGATGCGGTTGCTTCAGTAAGATTTAAACCAAGCCACATATTTGTTTGAGAACCCAAATGAGTATAACCGTTTTAGTGCTTTACAATGGCTAATGGAGTCAAACGCCTTGGCAAAGTCTGATTGTGCTGCTGGGGAACTCAATGTTGATGTTGATGTCTTAGGCATAAACCCATGTTAGTACGGTGAAACATTCCAAGGCACCACTTCTTTGAAGGAATTACATATTACAAGTAATTTGAGTATAGATGAAATCGGCGTTATACCTCTATACCATGATACAGCACTTCTATTCCCCATTTTGAATAATGGGGTTATTCTGGTTATCTTCCATTTTAGGAAACTCTCCCAATCTCAGCGACTCATTGAACAACATGCAAAGAAGGAGTTCCAAACTGGTGTAATCTTTTAAAAAAGAAGCAGGACCACAACCGTCACCGAATGTTTTCAGAGAGTAGTTTATATCTTCTATTGTGATATGTGGTACTTCAATGGACAGGTTCTCTATGCTAGAGTGGTGGGGATTTTCGTATTTATTAACGTCTTCTGGTTTAAAGACAGATTGCAAAAACTCAGCGAACATGTTGGATATGACTTGTGCGTTCGATGATTTCCCTTCTTTGAATGTCATATATGCAGGAAAACCGTTGATTTCACGTTTTGTCTTAAAAAAAATGTCTTAAAAAAAGTGCTTTGGATCATTTTTAATTTTGTCTTTAAGTTATGTAAGTTCTTTATTTAGTCTCAACGTAGTGCTCGAAATGTTTTTTACATTCTGCATATTTAAGCTTTAGCCTCGGAATAATGATGGAGATTAATAGTGTCTGCCTTCCTGAAGTTGTAATAAAACGTTAAGCTCTTGTGACTAGAATTTTGGTTTATAATCTCGTTTCCAATAGGATTTCAATTGATTTATGGTGAACATCATTAACAACAAAAGGCGTTACTGATTGATTTACCTTAAATGCACTTCGTTCATTTGTAAAAATTAAGTCAAGAGTTCTATCTGAGCCATTTAGTAGCTGGCAAATTTGGCTCAGGTTTGAGTCGTAGATAGTATCAGTGAACAAATGTTCCTCGTCCGACTTTATATTCATTGGTAAAATTTCATACAATTTTTCGTCTATATATGGTCCAATCAATAGAAGGAAAATTGAAGTCACCCGTGACTAAGATAATGTCGGATTGATTAGCCATAGTATGTAGTATATGATAATATCGATGCGTCAGCTGAAATATATACAACGTAGATGTGTAATGTCGTTTTATTAAACGATAAGACACGCGTTTTAATTCAACAAGCTCACACGATACAGAGGTGTCAAAAGCTATTGATACTCCACCACCAGATTTTTTAGTACTGGTTTCTGGTGAACGATCACATGTGTAGACAACGTACTGGCTGGGAAAAAAATTCAGAACTCAGAATTTCTTTGTTGAATGCGTCTCACAATTTAAATTTATCCCGGGAATATGGTTTTTAAAACGAAATTATGAAACATGGTAGCTTGCGGCGACATTTTATTTACATTTTGAAAATAAAATGTAAGTTTTCTTTTCCTCAATGCGTTGGCTTTCTATGCTCTATTACTTGGACTAAGTGATTTGTCTTCAGGTTTATGAGTGACTTCGTGTAGATTCTGCTCATTTGCATGGATAGCTCTATTTAGTAACTTATGAAGTTGGTCTACTGAAGAAAAGTATAGAAATGTGTGTGTTTGTCTGATTAATGCTCTTTTTGCATGTGGTAAGCTGTCAAACAGTTTAATTTTTTATCCGACAATTGAACACAAATTACATTTGAAGATGTTAAACTTGCTCTTCATGGATAGCTAGTATTTTACTTTTGCCACAAGTGGGCTAACCACAGCAAATTCTGGGTATATTGGCGGCCTATATTCATTACTTTGTTACCTTTAAGTTTGATTGCTGTCTTAATCGTTTTTCTGCGAATTGCTCACAGTCAGAATATTTTTGAGAGAACATATTTTATTAATCAGAAACCAATTGTTTATCGTGTATGAAATTGTTGGTGGTTCATAAAGCCTTGTTATGGTAATGTGCTGAGTAAACATTTTTTGCCGTTATGTTCTTGCAGGTATTAAATGTGACATCCAACCGAGTTAAGCTATATTTTTTAGCGATATATATTTTTAAGGTCAGAAGCAAATGGTGGTTTCTAATTTTCATGATTAAGAAAATTTGTGAATGTTGCCAACAAAACAGAGCTACTTCACGTAAATGAAAACTAGCTCCAAAATGGGGTTAAGTCGATTTACCGTAGTCGATTTACTCGTTGAATTTATCTATATACTTGCTAAAATTTGTAACAAATTTGGATTTGCCTTGATTTAAAAATCTATTGATTAATTGCGAAATCCTTAAGCGAACTGGAATACTAACACAAAACCTAGGCAAAGAAGATAGTATATAGATTTGAATAGTTTTTTTTTATGGAAAGAGCGTACTTGGTTAGGTTTGAGTTGAACTGGCTGATAATGTACTTCGTATTAAGCAAACAAGGTTCACTTTTATCTAAACTTCAAAAATTTCACCATTGGTGATCTATTTTTCGTCGTTATTCTAAACGTAGTAATTTGTTGCCCTTATTGGGAAAGAAAGTAGCGTGCTTGCTCTGTTATTCCGGGAGTCTCGAGTTCGGTTCCCAGTGGTGACAAAAATCACGATTAGGTATTTTCAATGCGTTAGTATTTGTGTAGGGTGGGTGGAACCGTAGTGGAGAACCCTTCGTGGCATTGAGTTCCGAAATACTTTTCGCTTTGTTTAATTTTTACATGTTGCGTTTCCACGATCGTGCTTATAATAATTATACAGCATCCAAACTATATCATAGCCACGTTTGTATCTTTTCAACCAGCTTTAGTAAATTGTTTGTGTTCAATGTATTATAATTTGACCAGATGACGAAGTAGGTAAATCTGGGTCTATGGAACTGGAGATACCGGTATTGAATCAAGATAGAAGTGGGATGATACTTGACTTGAAGAAAATGAACGGGATGGCATGATCCCAATTTATGGGAAAATTAAAGTTTCCTAGAATTTCGTGTTTGGTAAAAACAACCAGCACAGGATACCATACATTAATTGGCATTTGAATGTGATCAAACAGGATAAGCGAATATTTACGAACTAGTTTTATGGCGATGTTGTTAGCATAACTTTGAGAGTAAATTATCTTTACCGTTTAGTTTGGCTAACAGTAATTGACTATTCACGACACTAAAACAGCGGAGAAAAAATTTCACCTTGAAGACTAAACCAAATGTCTAGCCGGTTGCGAATCTGTCCAATGGCTTTATAAAGTGCTAAACATATTTGAATGAATTTTAGCGCTTTAACCGTCTAAAATCTATCTATCAACCTCTCTGAACATTTGAGTAGAAAAGAGGACAGGCTCATAGATTAGAAGATTTAGCTTGGTCATATCTATATAGGTTTCACATCTTTCGTAATGAATCCAATTCTGTCTTCACGATTTTGGAATCTATCCCACAGAAATAATGGTTCTTAAAGATATACGGAAGGAGGTCTAGGATGGTTACAGAATGAAAAAACACCCTGTCAGTAAAGTATAAGATAGGGTTTTCGTATTTAATTATCTAGAAAAAGCATCTGGATGCGGTTCTATATATAGTATTTTTGGGTACGTGCTTAAGGGAACCATTGGACAGTTTTTTCCACTCGAGTATAAGCATATAGGTACTACAATCGGATGCAAAATAGTCTACTGGTGTGCATCATTTCGCTATGTAAGATACATATCAAATCGTTACACGCCGAACATATACGACTGTTGGAGTTAAACAAACAAGAAACCGATAAAAGTTCAACATGAACTTGAGTAAAAGTAGAAGTTCTTCAATAAAATTAGAAACACCAATCAAAATAAAGTGAGCAGTCCGAAAAGTATGCCTGGCTAGCAAGGATAGTCAATTTGAAGAACAGAAGAGCAATCCGTAAAGCACTCGAAAATAGAAGCATTCCGAAGAAAATAATGCAACTCTTTTAAGTCGCCTAGAAATGTATTTTAATGTACTTGAAGGACATATGGCATACGAATGGGTGGCATTCCATTTACACTAGCAAAAAGTTTTATTGGAATGTCTTGAATTTCAAAACAACTGTAAGTCCTATAGTGTTCATCTCGGCTGCTATTATATAACCAGTGACAGTTCATTGAGGTGAGTCTGTATTTTTAAAAAGTATTGAAGAACCAATTTGTATCCTTCTGTTACGGCTAACCTCATGGTTTAAATTGTTCGATCCAATTTTCATTTTAGTAATGGTCTTATAAGTTCCTAGAAGACATTAGTATTCGGATAAGCGTTGACTGCTTGGCATGTTCAGTATATTGGATGCCCCACATCACTTAGTATATTGAATGTCTGATCTAAACATTGTTCCGACATAGCTATATAAAGTAGTTGTTTACCTACTGACGTCATTTCTCTTGGACCGCATTGAGTATAATAGGAGTTGTTATGGCCACTCAAAAGGGATTTATTTCCCAGACATCTTGTTTATTTTTAACATTTAACGAGTTTGACATATTTCAACCTTCTCGTAAATCCCAAATAGCTTTAGCCCACTATGTGGTTTATTATTTGGGTATAATTGGTGCCGTAAAACTAATAGTTAGACAGTTAAGATTTCATAATACAATATTATTAGATTTTTGATCCGAGATTCACTCCTTACGTTGCATAATAGCATATGCAACTCCAAAATTCTCATTTTAAATTACGGTAGTTATATCTGGATACCCTATTTTATTTACCGAACAAACATGATTAATTATTGTATGCAATTCCCTTAACAACATTCGTCCATGATCTGCAACAATTGTCTCTTGTGTTCACACAACAAGTATTAAACACATTGCCAATATAATTAATATTGATCAGCAAGGTACTCACAGCACTGTAAACCTATATATATGTATATAAGATATTCTCTTCTCCAGATCAATCTGTCAAAATAATCAAATCAAATTACGATATTAACATTTGTCAGTAGCTTAGCTTTCAAGCCCACCGACTTCACATACATACATAAATATACATTCTTAACAATTTTTTTATTATTTCCCACATCATTGGCTTCCTATAAGATTTATATTATATTCTCGAGAACTGCCTGTACACAACATATATGTATTTTGTGTCACGATTTAATTAATCCAAAGTTGTGATTCAAAAATTTATTAATCCATCTAAATATTTAAACAAAAATCTTAAAATTACAGGTCGTCACCGAATATCTCGACCTCTATATTTTTATATATTAATCTACATATTCTTATATCGATCGTCAACTGTATATAAATGCATTAGACTGTAAATATAAACATTTATTACGATCTACAAAGAGTTGATTTGTCTGGGAAACTACAGTACATTTCCATCTTAATTCTAGATCACATCAATATCAAAATTGTCTTGAGGAACGTAACCCCCTTTTTAAACCGATGTGCACTCGAATTTGCTTTGACTTCAACCAATTCAACCGGTGTATGTACGAGTATACGAAACAGAAGTACAAAACCAAATAGTTGTTACCAGAAGTTGGTTGCTTGTTGTTGCTGTCTTCATTCGTCGTCGTTTGTTGTCTTGTTTGTCAATTTTAATCTGACTTTTGTAATGATCTCGGTTTGATCTTATAACTTTAATTATAAATTTCTATATCATTATTTCACAATATTCAAAAACAGATTTTAATCGAAAAGTCGTCGAGATAGATAATTAAATTAATTCAAAATCAAATTACTTGGGTATATGTTGTGTAATAAATTAAATTTCAGCGGGCAATAAATTTAACTGAGGTAAAAGTATATTAGAATGGTGAATATATAACTGTAGCGACACCCACTTGATGTTGTCGGCCTAGATATACGTACACTCGTCGTATAATTAAGTTAAATAATTTCGGTTACGTCTTTACGAGCAGCCAAATAATCTGTTCCTGTTTGTTTACGTAAAAATTTGGTTAGGCCGGCCCACAAGCATCCGTCGTCGTACCGCATCTATATACACATTACGATCATCATACATGTACACGCAACGCAACTAAATATCTTAACTGCGGACAATTCTTATTTTAATAATAAATTAAATGTAAGACAAAATATTCAGCCTACACTCAATTGAACGAACACAAACTACTGTTTCACATTATATAGAAATGTAAGTTTATATAGGGTCTTTAATTGATCGCGGTTGACTCTATACATGCACATCTGTATGTGTGTATCATATATACACCATAAGATTGTATTCCGCGACTCTATATACGCGATCTCGACGAGTCGTATACACAACAACGAAGATACACAAATTTGTATAAATATTCTTATTCATTTCATTCAATCTTCAACTAGATTAAACGGTCTGAGGTCAAAATATTTACTACTTGACCCATAACATTAATGAAACCGTGTACGTGGGTTTTAATTTAACGTTGTTGGTGATGTTATTGTTGTTATTTGATTATATTTAGTTGTGTGTTTCGGGACAAAATATTTGAGTTATTTGAAATAAATAAATTAATTGATTATATACAGACTCGCTCTCTCTATCCATCCCGGTATATAAGCACACGATATGACCTCAGACATAAATGTATGACTAAAACATTTTATAAATTTTTAGAGGTTATGAAACCAAATCAAATATGACCTTATGGTGTTTGGAATTTGGGTTTCGGCTGTATTCGGATGTATTTTGTAACGATATTTGAAGCCAAGTCACGAAACAGAGATAGTTTATTGTGTCATTCTTTTCCCCGTGCAGGGTTTGCTAGTTTTCTCCATCGGGCGCCTCCCCAGGTGGCAGATAGGGAGAAACCCGCAAGATATGGTAGGTACTGGGGAAATCAAATACTCGGGGCGGACTAAAATCTAGCACAACACAAGTCAAGGTGGTACGCCGCCGAGATCACTTAGTCTCGAGTATGTGAACTCCTAATTTGGTGTCATTCGGTTTCAACCCATAGCCTTCCTATGATAACGCAGAGCTTTGTCATAGGCGACCGTTATTTCTCGTGCAACTCGTGGGAATAAAAACAAATATTATAATAATGAATGGAAAAAGTTTTGAAAGCGAGACGGATGCGCCTTTAATAGCAACAAATCAACCCGGCTGCTCCATATATTCTTCGGAGGCCGGTACCATAGATTCTGTGGAGAAACAACTACTTCCAAATAGAGGAAATAACTTTCCGAAAAGCCCGAAAATGTTTAAATCACCAATTTTAAATAGCAAATTCATATCTGCAAACAACGCGTCTCCTCTAAAAAAAACTTTATTATCAGAATAAATGCAGAGATTAAAAACAGCAAATCTGAGGATTCAGCAAGAGTTAACAATCTGTCTTCGAACGATATTCAGCCATCATTCAGTAAACATGATCATTCAAATAATTCCAACCGGTTGCTGCGGCAATTTCCATCTTTTCAACAGAATAATAGATTCAGTGCTCTGAGTCAAGAGGATTATTGCACAGATGAGGAGGAATTGGAAAAAGAAGTTTCCAGTGCTGATGAACTCGTTCCTATGCATTGTAACTTGGAACGCTTATGGACTCATCCAACGAGCTAAAGAACTGCAAATATTTCTCCATACAAACAACATAGACGTACAAGGTAGCCGAAGAAAGAGTCAAGGGTGGTTTAGCTGTACTAATTAAATAAAAATAATATCAAACATAATCAACAAGAGGATATTCGTGAAAGCTATATGCAAGTAACTGTGATCTCAATCCAACATAATAGCGCAGATTTAAATATTGCGGCAGCATACTTTCCTCCACTAAGATTATAATATAAAACAGCTTGAGGTTCCAGGTCAATAACTCCTGGGAAAGGGAATTCTTTGTTCAATGCCATTCATGAAAACAATTGCGAATATTTTTCTCCATGCCAACGTATTTTCCAACGGATGCAGGAAAAATTCCAGATCCACTTGATTTCTTCATCACAAAAGGTATTTCATCCAGTTGCACCAGAGTCGAAGGAATTAACGACTTAACGTCTGATCACATTCCTGTACTGTTATCAATGAACGCTATAGTCATCAAGAATAAGAAAAAGCAAAACAGAGAAAAATTCGAAGATCTAGTTGAGCCAAAAGTTAGTATATTAAAAGTATTGACGAATTGGAACAACAAACAAACAATTTCATTGAATACATTCAATTGGCCGTCAGTTTAACTACTCGAGAAATAAAGGATAAAGCAGAGTTCGAAGTCAAATAATCGGCTGAAATCAAAGAACAAATCAAAGAAAGAAGAAAGGCAAGGAGAATAGGGCTCTGACCAGAAATCCCGCTGACAAGACAACTTTCAATCGTGTCAATAGACACGGTTGAAAGTTGTCTTGTCAGCGGGATTTGGACTTTTATCCAACTTTAGAGGGAGTTCTGCAGGGAAGTGTTTTGGAACCTGTCCTCTACCTTCTCTACACTGCGGATATACCTACAACGAATAAAACATTCATGGATACGTTTACCGATGACACTGTAATTATGTCAGTAGACGAATCACAATCAAAGGCAGTGGAAAATCTGCAACAAGCAATGAACAACGTTACTTAATGGAGAATTGACAGGAAAATCGTGCTTAATGAGCTTAAATCAACCCATGTGACATTTACACTTCGACACAAAAATGACAATCTACCTTAATGAAGCGCAAGTGCCGCAGGCTGATTCGACAAAATACCTTGGTCTGCATTTAGATTTAAGGCTCAACTGGAAACATCACGCGAGACAAAAAACTGAACAGATACGATCAAAACAACGTCAAATGTACTGGTTAATTGGGCATCATTCCAAAATGAACCTGTATTGCAAAAGTCTATCAAGTCTGTCTATCAAACTATCTTCAAACCAATATGGATGGAGTTTATTTTAAGCGGTTTGCCAATGGCTATCACTGGAAAAAATTGAGTCAAATGTCCTGGGGGAAGTCCGCTTAAAATAAACTTATATCCTGCCATAACACTATTGAGGTTGATTTTATAGAGATTCAAATCGGATTTAATATCCCCTACGTCCACTTCTGAAATCAAATCCATAGAAGTCAAGAACTATTCGTTGGCCCAACTATCGATGCATTTTGTTTGTTGCCAGAAACTATCTTTGATTTCCAACGCAACCACTCTGCAAATGAATGCGTAGAAAGCTTTGTGTGGGAGATAAGGAAGCAAAATAGGAGTTGTGTGGCGGTATTTTTGGATATTGAGAGGGCATATGATTACGTGGTATCAGGGAAACTATTTCACTTCCGCAAGGGAGTAAAATATCACCATCCCTCTTCAATTTGTATACGAGCTCGATTCGTCGTCACAATTCGATCGACAAAGTTGTCCTGCAATTTGCAGATGATTTTGTCATAATCGGAAAGGGAAAAAAATATCGATGTGGCTTTAAATCGAGCTCAGGAATGTAAACCAGGTTACAAACGACTGATTTGAATCTGAGATTTAATCCTAGAAAATGCTGCTGTATGGCTTTTAGAACGAAGACAATAATTGATGTGCGTGTTTATGGTAATAGTATTGAATATGTTACTCTGACTAGATATCTGGGAATATGGATCGACAAGCGTTTAAGTTTTAGTGTACACATGGAAAAATTAGCCGATAATTGCAAGAATAGATTGAATGTAATCATAAGGGTGAGTAAACCTAAATGGGGAGCTCACCCTGGAGTAATTGACATAATACGAAAATCAAAAGTGTCTTCCAAAATTTCATATGGAATGAGTGTATATGGTGATGGGTCCAAGGTTGGGTTTGATAAATTAATGAAAGTGGAGAATGCATGTGGCAGAGTGGTAGTGGCGGGCGATTAATTCGACCCCAATACACACTCTTTGGTCTGAATTGGGTGATTCTCCTCTTAAATTATAAAAGAGAATGAATCACATTGCGAGAGACTGTGCGAATGTTAAAAAAGGGCAATGTATTAGTTAATGAAATGATAACAAGAGTGCAGGGAGGGATGGACTGCCAAAAACACAAAGAACGAAACTTATTTTGGAAAATATTAATATATTTTCCAAAATGAGACCAGTGGGTCCAAAAATTCCTCCCAACAATCTTGTTGTATATGCTTGAAATATGGAGACACAAAAAAAGAGTTAATGAATGAGCTATCGGTCAGGAGAGAATTTAGAAGAATGCAAATGAATCATTTTGGTCATGTGGAAGTATATGCTAGTGTAATTGAGGACCGAGTGGGTGTAGCAATTTTCATTCCTTCAATGAGAAAAGAGGAAATGGTTAGATTAAATGACAGCATCTGTTCAATGAACACTGAGTTAATTGCAATAATGGAAGGTATCAAGTTGGCAATGAATGAAGGGAGAAGGAGAGTAGTTTTATTCTCCGACTCCCTGAATGGATTAGATTTAATTAAACGGGGAGGGGGTTCTTAGGGCAGCGTGTATATAGAAATGATGTATGAGTACCTTCAGTCTTGTGGGAGTGAAAACCATCACACCTTCGAATTGAAGGTAATGAAAGAGCCGGTATGCTTGCAAAGAGAGGTGCTTTGCTTGAGGAAATAAATGAATATGATTTCATGGGTGCAAGAGTTGTACTTCGTATGTTGATGCCACGCCACCCACAATCCTGAGGCTAGTTGATATGACTGACTGATGGGACTGTCTGATACACTCATCTCACAGTCATATCGACCCGCCTCCTTTCTTTCTGGGTGGGTGCGTGACATCGCAAAAGTGATTCAACATTGCCTTGATCCGGAATACCTACATTTCAAAAGTGTGTGAGGCTCTCGGATTTGGTGAGCGGGTTTGTTGCCGGTTGAGACTGAACCGGTAAAATTCTTTTTTTATTTTCCATTTTAGATGTCTAAAATAGATGAAAATGTAATAAAATAATGTAATAAAAAATATAAGAAAATATAATTTTTTTCTTATACATTTTTTTGAATTTAATAAGATAAAAAACTATTAATTTTCTTTACACTTTCCATTTTCCAATGAAAAAAGGCTCCTCGAGAGAAAAATCATGAGTGTGTATATGGCTCAAAACGCGACATTGTTTCCAAACACGAGATCAGATTTAATGTGGATTCCTGATATCATGCATGAAATCAAAAGACAGTGAGTACGCTGGCTCGGGCACGTTCTTAGTCGTGATCCGAATTGAATGATATTGATAGGCGAAGAGGTCACTATCGGTTACGATAGCTCCATGGCGTAGAGAACAAACTGGCATCTTTTAATGGCTGGCAATATATGAGGCGCTCGTGATCGAAATCGATGCAGTCAGATTGTAGATAAGGTACGGGCAAACAATGGTTTATAAAAGCCGTAAAAAAGATTCTTTCTAATATCGAAATTGTTTTCTTTATCACTGTTTGCCCTTATTGCCATCATTAGCAATATAACCCTGCGACCGGTGCTTGACGGTTCATGTTGAAAATTAACCAGATCAAAACAAGGCAGTTGACCGAGGTCAATTACTGTATGAAACATACCTCAGGAAAGAGTGATGCAGTGAGACAGAGTCTGGCTGAATGACTCTCTTATCGATATCGCACCTAAAAATTGAGGCTATTTATATTCTGTTGTTACGTAGCACATTTCGACTTAGCTGGCTCTGTTACTAAACTGAATAGTCACTATATGGGAAACCTGAAACCATCTATTGATGCACGACAAACCATTACACCGTCGCAGAGTAATTGTATGTTGAGCAATTTAGCCGGCGACATCATTGTAACATATTTTTTAGGTTCTGTAGAATACTGTGATAATTCGGGAGTGGTAAGAAAATTCGATTGTGTCCGCATTGAATCATTGAGGCCTAACGAATAAAAGTTTCCAATAAGATGGTGCCACATCACACAAATATCTCGTTCTGCCATGCAAACTTTGAGAAACATTTTGCTCTGCCGAATAATGTCAAACATTCGTGGTAGACTAGCTAATACAATCCCTTGATTGGACTTCTCAAAAATATCACAACCAATTCCCTGTGAACTGAACAAAATAAATTGCATTGGAATATGATGTCCCTTCTTGTTGCGATTTTCTTTTAACCTGTAAAATATATTCAGTAATTTGTGACCAAAGCTTTTAAATGCTTTGGACAGATTTACTGAACTTATCCTCTAAAAGGTTTCGCCATCAAATTTGGGCACTCTTTTGATAAAATATGGTTTATATATCAACTGTATACAGGTTAAAGCTTTCGTTGTTGAGATGCCAGTAGAAAGCAGGACATGAACATGTGAGCTTTTCCTCAAAACATGTTCAATGGTTTCTGAATGCTCGAAATCGAGTTTCACAGAGGCTGTATGTTGAAAGCCATTCAAAAGCTTTTGCTCCAAATAGTATGTCCGATTAGTCTAACGAATGCTTTCACATAAATTCACTGTGCTCAAATATTTGGCGATCTGTGATTAGAAACTCTCTTAATAACTAAGTTTTATCCGGTGGCTGTGGGAAATATCTACTCAGCAACATACAGTTGGAGTGACAAGAAAGTTATGAGATATGTATGATAGAATACACGTCCCAACTCAAAAGTTAATGAACGAAATCCATAACAAAGTCCGTACCCGAAACATATAGGTTTGCCATACTGATGATAATCATTTTACGACCCAACTGTTTTAGAGATCGAATCCTGGCAACAAAAATGATGTCAAAACATACAGTATGATAAAACATCAGTTCCTATATAGATAGAATATTTTCTGGTCTCCTCCAGGTGGAACTCATACTACACCGATTTAGCTCTCGGCTAGCTTTTGAACTATTGACAAGGTCACACATGTCAGACCACAAAAACGACAATAAGCAATGAAGTAGTGAAGGAAACTAATCAGTTTCTGAGCTCCATTCCTTCATACTGATCCTGTAAAATTGGATTTGTTCAATTCTGTTCGTTTAGTTTTTAAATCAGTCTGTATAAGTCGTCATTAGTCCTTAATTTCATAAACCAATTAAATTAATTAACATCCATACAAGGGTGTCAAACTGTTTAGCAACCCACATTTGGAATACAAAAAAGCCTTTAGTTTGACTAAAGGAAATTTTACTGAAAGTCAGTAATCTGCTAAAGAAGAAGAAGGGGCAGTCCTCTTAAGAACCAACAAACAAGTTTCAGCGATGTGAAACTTTGCAGCTATATGGAGGTGATAATAAAAAAATAATCTAGGCCGGTTTGTTAGATAGTAAGGATTTCGCCTTGGACCAATTTTTTATATTGAAAAGGTACAGGTGTTGTCTCCTTCAGTATAGTGATATTCAAACACCACAGTAACGCACAGAACAGATGTTTTCACAAGAGTTTTGTCTTCATTTTATAGTGATCAACTATGTGTTAGGTGACAGATGAGGGTATTGTTAAATTTTTGAGACAAAGTCTTACACTTCTTGATGAATTGCGACCATCAAATTAAATTGTTTAACATCCATTCCCAGGTGTCAAGCAAAAACACTTTGTCGTGTCGCCCCAACACTAAACACACATCATCGTAACAGCGAACATGTTAAATGATGAAATTTAATTAAGACATTAATACTTTCAACACATAATATAAATTTTAATTTTTTTTTATTTTGGTCGTAGATTAATAAATTTTTTGTTAATTTATTCTTTTAACAATTTTTGTCGAATTCGATATTATAATAAAATAAAATAAATTATTTATATTATGACATTTGGTACAAATAGCAAATTATCAAAAAATAAAAAAATACAAAAGAAACGCGAATCGAATAGAAATGAATAAATCGATATAGACAAAATAGAAAAATAAATTAAAATTAATTTTATAAATAATTAATCAATAAATTATAATCTAGAGTTAAAATATTTTTTTTTCTCGAGCCAACGTAACGTACCTATTCATCCGAAACTTGTATCAGTTACGCGTATGACTGCGACCTAAAACGATGTTGGTATAAATGCAGATACGTTATTTGTCATTCCTATGAATCTGAATACATTAAATTTCTAATTTAAATTATTGTTAGAAATTGAACAGCTTGAATTTGAACAGCGACAAACGACCGTTTGAAATTAATTATATTTCGATGCGTTAATTTATGAACTCGATCGAATCTACATATATACGAGATATAATTCAACGGCCGATCAAATATACAACCTATAATAAACACACATCTAATGATCACCATATATCGTCCGACGACCATGTCGATTCGTTAATTATTTAATTAAAAATTTTTTTGTCTTTAAATAACTTAATTATTGTATTTATCAATATTTACGAAACTAAAATCATAAAATCAAATCAACTTAATTATTCCGATTTATAGATCGAAAAAATCGAAAGCTTATTAAATCGACAAGCTTTTTGTATAAAAACACTTATGAATATTTATAGAAAATTAAAACGTGTTAGATGGCATCTAACGTTTCAAAATGATATCTAATTTTAGGTCTGCGACTCGCAGCCAAGTTATTTATTATTGCTTATCATTCGCCTCATGAATATAGCACTGGACTGACCCTCATTCGTAAAAAGTCCAAAGCTGCCAGCATAACAACGAACCCAGACTTAACACTAGTCAACTTGTCATATATAACATTTGTAGTGAACAGTGTCAATGTATTGAAAACCTTGGTTTCCGATACTTCCCAGACACTGGGAAGAATTTGATGACGAGCCTCGTCTTGCTGTTGAATATAGGAATATAGGACCACAATGAAGCGCAGACACGGTTAACAATTGTGAGAAGAAGTAAAGCAGCTCTTGCTAGAACGACAACTAAACGCTTTTGTCCAGGATGACAGGACCTCTGTGATAACGTTGATACGGTACTCGATAATGGCGTGAATATTTTTCTGACCCACTTAATGTTCCACATGTATCTCAAGCTGTATTTGAATACAGACCGCAGAGATGTCCAATGAAGATCCATCCTATGAGGAATTCACAATGACTGAGATTAAAAAAATCGTTGACTGGGAGTTGATTGCATTAGTTCAGAGCTCTTAATATGCAGAGGGATTACATTGTGGAACTGTCTTTTTGACCTTGTCCGATTGGAATGGCGAAATGTAGTTATCCTTAAAGAATAGAAAATGGCCTCGGTATGCCCAATACTCAAGATGGGTGATCGCTTAACATGCTCCTCTGGCGGAGGTAATTTTCGGTGATAACCATGAGGATTCCGTCCAAATCGGTCAGTCCCTGATCAAGTTTTCTCGCTATCGATGATGCTTTTCAAGTACTACGGAACATCTTGCGATGTACCCCAGGTATTCCTAGATTTCAAACAAGCCTATGACTCGATCAATCGAGAGAGGCTATAATATGCGCTCGGATATTTAGGAATACCAAACAAATGCGTACATCTACGTAAAATGACAGTAACTCAGTCACAATGCTGTGTTAAAGTTTAGAACAGGCTATCGAGAATTTTTTCAATTAGTTCTCGTGTTCGACAAGAGATGCGCTGTCCCCGATACTTTTTAATCTCATGTTGGAATACATCTTTCGTATAAAAGAGCAACAGCTCAAGATAATATCTTATTCCGACAATCCAATCAACCTGTGGCATATGCAGATGATATCTGTGTGATTGGATTTAGTGATTGCAACCCGGTTTTCCGGTATCCGAAAAACCGGATTTTTTTGTTGTTTTACATCACCGAAAACCCGGTTTTTATTACATTTTAAAATTTGCATAAGAACAGATAATTATGAGAAAAATTTAGAGATCGGTTCATAATTCTGATAATCTAATCGATCTAATTAAAGATCGGTTAGTTCTCCGATTGTAGCTTAATGGTTAAGAGAGTTTCTCATCACGCCACAGTCTCGACAGTGTTTCACAACATAAATTATAGGAATGTGTTATATTGTAAAGATAAATCTTCTATAGCTCGAATACTTTGAATGCATTTAAACAGACAGAAAATGATGGTATGTTTGATATGTATGATGATTCCGAGTCAGACGGCGATGATGATAACTTTCTGAACAATGCAGTAAATCCTGATCTACATAAATTTACCGTTTCATCAAGTACGAAAAGTTATAAAACTTCTTAGAAATACACCAGTGAAAAACGACGACAATCTTCAAAAATATGTTGTATTAGAATTCGGAAAAGAAAAAATTTGGTCTTGGACTCGAAAACGCGACAGTTTCCTTTTCATGTTGGAGCGATTTTATGAATTTCGAACATGCGTTCAAAATGGTTTATTGCTGTTCTTTTACCAATGAAATTGGGAGTCGAGTAACTTTGTCGGCAATATGAAATTCTTCTGACTGCCGATGCGACCTTTTAAATTTATTTTATAAAATTTTATGAATATTATGTTGTCACAAACATAGTGGCCAACTGGCAATTGACATGAAAATGGAGTCGAATTAAAGAAAGACGAACTGATTTATCTTGATACTGTAGTATCTTCATTACAAATACCAAGTGTCGGATGCCAAAAAATATGAACATGTTAATATTTTCTGGAATCTTGCTAAATTGTCGATTGTTAAACTGTTTAATGATTGAAAGAATGTCTGGCACAATAAAAAATGAAAAAATGTTGTCAGGCGATGACGATAAAATCGAAGTAGAAGAAAAACAATCCCGATCTATTAAACCAATACAGACATAAGAACCTCCAACAGTGGTTGTGATAAAAGATTATTCATATAGGTCTTAACACTAACGTTCATCGTAATGGGATCAAAGACCTGGAACTCAAGATAGTGTACAATTTTCTACTGTCGATTCTACCGACCAGCGTGGAAGCAGAAAGAGCATTCTCGGCGTAAGGAAGTATGCAGAACCATCACGTCTAGTGGATAACACAATAGACATGTCGTGTTTAGTGAGATCACACTTTTTAAAACCGAAAATTAATTAAATTATTTATTTCAAATACAAATATAATATAATAGATTTTTTTTAAACTATTGTTTTTTTAAATTCTGGTAAACATTTTGTAGAAATTAAAAATATATTTTGTTAAAAAAAAACCGGTCGGAAACCGGTTTTGTTTTATAAATAAAACCGAAAAACCTGTTTTAGAATATTCTAAATTTGCTATCACTAATTGGATTAAATGGCAAAAGGGTGAAACAGATACTTCATCCACTGAACAGTATTCAGCTTTCGTTGGTCTCAAAATCAACGAGTCCAAAACCAAAGAACTGATCTCTGGTTTTCGAGACCAAGATGCAAGTGATTTCAGTAGTGGTAATCACACGTTTAAAGGAGTGATGTGATTCAAATATCTTGGATCTCTCATTACTCACGATAATAGTGTGGGAAAGGATATCAAGGTTCGCCCTGCCACTGGCAATCTTTTACGTCCACTTTTGTACAGTGTTGATAAAACCCATTGTCATGTATGGATGTGAGAGTTGGACCTTGACGGATGAGTACAAAAAATGGCTTCTAACATTCGAGAGAAGGATCATGCGGGTGATATGGCCCAAAACGCGGCGTTGATGGCACACACCGAGATCGTTTCAATATCGAGATCGGGAATTTAATGCAAATTCCTGATACCACACATGAAATCAAAGAACAGCGAGAACGCTGGCTCGAAGCCTGAAACCCGTTTTTCGGTAGGCGAAGAGGTCGCTGTCGGCCACAATGGCTCCACGGTGAAGAGAGCGATCTCCTGGTTGCTGCAACAGTATGAAGAGCTGACTCGTGATTGGAACCGATGGAGTCAGATTGTTGACACGATACGGGCCAACAATGGCCTGTAAAAGCCGTAACAAAAAAAATATAGGAGGGTTGGACAAATTACATAAACTGTTTGTCGCAATACAATAATTAAATGTCCGCTTGTATATATTGATTGTCTAATTATAGTTTTTGTCCAAAACCGAAAATCGAAAAATGTTGTATTATTATATCGTCAATTATATTGTTACATTGATCGTTGATCGGTAATTATAATCAAGACACCCATTATTAATAAATAAATAGAACAAGTCGAACCCCCCTTTCGATTTTATCCAACAATGTATGTAGCCGATAACAAATTATAAATTCATTACATATTCATATCGTATACAACAAAAACAAATTACATAAAGGAAAAATTATGTCTTGGGAATATTCTCAGATGTTCAAGTACAAAAGTATTATTTATAAATTTTGTGGTCAATAAAATTTATATATAAATAAATAATTAAGGATGTACGTAATTAAGATAATAAATGTTTTGTTATAAGTTTTAACGGTGGGTTGGTTACTCATCCTCGTACGCACTACGCCTCATATATATATATAGGCATGCTCGACATGATTACTTACGTTAGATGACTACATTGTATAAACACTGCTGAAGTGGCCACGGTTTACTATTCAGAAACATGTGAACCTGACATTTTTCCATATATATAGCGGTTCAAGTGTCTTGCCTTTGCAATCGCTTTGGATATATCCAAGGCTTTTGACAAGGTTTGGATTCGATGACTATCAAGTGGATAAAAAGCTTTCTCGAAAACCGAAAGATCAACGTTGCGCTAAATGGGAGATCAACAACGACACACTGCTCAAATGCCGGAGTCCCTCAGTTTGGTCACCAACCTTGTTTTTTATACATTAATGACTTGTTGGATATAGTACTGAACCCTCTCCACAGTTTTGCTGATGATTCAACATTGCACTCGTCTATTTCATTCGAGGTCGAGTCTACTCCCTCAGAGTTAAACAGTAAACGGCTGGAAGTTGTCACTTCGCTTAGTTCCTATTTGAGTACAATATTTGAGTGGGGAGTAAAACATCTCGTGGATTGTGACTCAATTCGTCTGTTTGGTGTTCAGATTAAAAACAAATTAAAATGGAATGAACACTTTATCGCTGTCAGGTTTGGGGTGGAGCATATGGCACTGCTCTCCAGTTGCTGGATAGAGTTCAGCCGCGTGCCATCCGAATAATACGAAGCTCCAGACTTACGAAAGATCTAGACAGCCTTTGTTGTAGTTCACGATAGCGTGTTTTTCTTGAGTATTGTCATCGGGTAGTGGCGTACTGTTCTGCCGGTGATTGGTTGTGGATATGTATTTTTGATTTGTCTCGTCGACTTTTGCCGTTTTTGTGTGCGATGTGTTTGGTGGTCTTGGGTTCGTTTCATAGTCGTATTTTGACATCGAGATCTTGTTTGGTTGGTGTGCTGTGTAGTTGGGTTCGGCTGTTTTATGCTGGTATGGGTGGTTTGAGTTTTTATGTATGATTGGATACGTTTGCGTGGGTTTCCTGAATGTTTTGAATGTGTGTTTGTTGTCGATGTTTTTGATCGTTAGATCCTGAAAGTTGATTGAGTTGTTCTGTTCTGTTTCTAATGTGAATTTTGTGGTTTCGTGTGCATTGTTTGTTTAGTCTTGCATTTGGTCCAGTTGTCTGGATGTGCCCGTGAACGGTATGAGTATGTCATCTACATATCTATATCAAATATTCGCATGGATATGTGGATGACATGCTCGTGTTGTTTGCAGGTATACGTCTGGACAACTGGATCGAGTGTAGGGTTGTAAAGGTAGTGTGTGCGGGGGATTCGCATTGGAAGTATAACGGAGTAGTTCAGTTGGCTTTCTGGATCTAGCGATTGGGGGCATCGACGGCAGGCACACGTTCGGGGTATTTGGAGGGCCTACGTGGGTGGTCAGGCTATACATGGGGCTCGGGCCACCCATGTCAGCGTAGGGTAGCCGCATGTAGTCGTATGGTACACCGATTGAATGGGATCCCGATGTTGGAGGAGGATTGTCGGGATGAGCTTGTGATCATTGAGTGGATCGCGCGTAGGTATGGTTATACCACGGCTGGGGTTGGCACGATGGATCGGAGATGTATGTTCGAGGCCAGTAACGACGGAGTGTTATGGATTGTAGTGAAAACGCTTGCCAGCATGTCCAGAGGGTGTTCAGGGGCTTTCGATGTGGGGGAGTTTGAGATGTCTAGCGGTCACGGAAGTTAGATTCTGCTCGGCAGTGGGGTTGGTTCTGTGACGGGCAGACTTTGCGAACTGCTTTTGAGGGGTACGTCATGGAGTGGTCTACCCTAAGGCGTGGAGGTGGAATTTACTTATTGGTTTATATTGGATGATTGCCGAAATGTATTTGATATGTGGAGATGGGTAGTTCCACTATAGGGAGTGTTTTTGGGTTGGAAGTGTAAGATGTTTTATTTGATTGAATTTATATTCTCCCACCAGTTATGGATGGTGATGGATTGGGTGTTGTGGGGACGCGTCTTTGAATGCAGCATATGATGAGATTACCGGAAAATGATGTTTATTTTACTAACAAATTATATTATTTGACTAATTATGTAGTAAGTTTTTTTTCTGTGACTAAATTTCTTTTCGTTGAGATGTAGTTTGCATAATTTTGTAATATAAGAAGTATTCAGATATCTATTATGATTTTCTGATGAACATATTGTAGAATTATGGTCTTGTGATTGTCTGCAAACAGTAGTTTAGTAACGATTTGCCAGGTGTCTGTAACCGGGTCGTTCTCTCCTTAATAGCATACCTTCCTATCCTTACCTATCGTTTTATGTAAACGGCTGTAGGAATAAGCCCGGCGTTATCCGGGAATCTTGCCTAGGTCGTAAATGCGTAAAGGTTTACGGTGAAGTTGCCGCAACCTCGAAGTAGAATTCCTTGTCCGTTTTTCAGTTTCCATTGGAGTATAAAATGCAATTGAACTCTGACAGTAACAAAGAGCTAGAACAGTCTAAAATTCCGCCCTGCACCCAATTAAAACGAAACACAAAAAAAGTCTTGAAAGCCAGCATAACAATACAAAACAATATCTTATCTGCCACCATTTTGTTCCAATTGCATTAAACCAATTTTTTATGCTTCCAATTTAAAAATTTATGCGCGATTTTATTTATTTATTGCAAAACTTAATGTATAACATACATGAATTGTATATAAATTGAGATTTATGTACATATATACCTGAGACACTCGAGAAAATACCGGTGTAATTCTTTTGAAATTAAAAAAACGTTTTTTGGATAAATCACAATGCTAAATATATGCGTGAGCGCGGCCATTTTGCACAACAACCTCTCAATTCATCACATATGGATTCGTTGCGGCTGCGCGGCATATTTAACACCACATTCAGTACGGAATTAATTCATTAAGATTTAACCCATCTTAATGATGGTAATTTATTATAAATTGTTCACGGTTGTGTGTCTTGTGTGTATATTATAATTCATATATTTCTTATTAAATTCTGTTGTTGTATATATAGACGTTTACAAACAGCGCAACATATACACAAGACAATAACTCGATGAATGTACTTTGTGGAATTATTCTTATATACGTGATATCTTAATTGAAGCTCAAAAATTGATCTTTTTGGTAAATTAACACAGAAAAACCAGATTAATTTTATAATTTGATCACCATGTCGACTAAACGTGTTAATTGATTGATCCCTTTAGGGATATTATATATTGAGAATTTATACCGTTTTTGTTCAATAAACACTAAGATCAGTTAAGATCAATGGTTATGTTAATCGTCTTATCGTTTTTTTAGTGGATTTTACAAGTCGGTGCCCAGATTACTCTCTAGACCGTGGAGCCTTCGTCGCATACCGAAAGACTCCTCTTCTTTTAAAGATCTCTAATTCATTCGATCTATGGATAAGCACCTCAGTATATGCACCATATCACGTATTGTTTTAGCCCATACACCACACCCACAATACTGTCTTGAGGTATTGCACTTTAACGAAGGATAGATATTCTAATATGAGATTAAAAAGTATTGGGAACATCGCATCAATCACTTTTTCGAACACCAGAAGTAATTGCGAAAGTGCCTCCCTCGATTGTTCGAGTTATACACTTGCTTGAAATTAAGGAATACTTACTCCGGTTTTCAACCCGAGATGTTTGATAGAACATGGAAAGAATCAGACGTAGCAAAATACTTGATCGATTTGGACGTAACCCTCATTGAAAGTCGCCGATAATATCTTCGCCAGAGGAATAATTCTGCACAAGATAATGTACGTAGGTTACTTGTATTCTTTGCAGCCTTACATTATTTGTGCTTAGTTTTTCTAAAAATATACGTTTAGCTGTCATTCTAGGTGAACGGCTATATTTTTACCTGACTTTTAAGAACTTCTATCGTAGCTTTTCAATAACTAGATTTGGTTCACTTCCCACGAATTTCTTGTAAACCGATGTGAGTCTAAGGCAATCATACTTTAACCCTTCCTTATTTTTGAAATTAACACATGGTCTATGTCATCAAGTTCGTTTTTGTGGGGAAATTATTTTTCTCACTTTGAGATCAAAAGCGATCACTATTATATCACCCTTTTTCTATTTTCAATCGTGGAATACGGACCTATATTATTACATAAGTTGGTTCGATTTTTATCAGTTCTAGCATTAAAGTCACCAATTGCCGATCTGACATTGTGCTCAGGTGTAGATTATCCAAACTATTATAAAATGTGTCATCATCACATCAATCACAAATAACTTTGGGAAACATGGGCTTTACTCTTGTCCAGCCGATTCTTTTCATACTAAATAAGGCCATCAAATCTCGTTTCCGGGAACTTAAGCGGGGAGTCATTGTTGTTTTGGCGAAAATATTTACGAAACATGGGTGCTCCCAGCCACAGGACCTATATACCCCTCTATATTCCTACTAGTATATAGTTTCCAGATTCTCGCAGTTAACAAACAAAAAACAAAACAGGCAACAGACATCATTGTACCCAGTACGCAAGTAAATCCAATCGAATATCGTTATATGATTAAGTCATTTGTCTTATTTGAATGTCTTTAAGATGAATGGAAGTAAAACGAAAAGTTTAAATTAAGATACAACCTTTTACCGCTTAAAACATAAAACACGATTATCGTATATAACATTTTGTTTATAACATATAAGAAGAAGACGATCGACTATGGTGATAATTTTCTTATACAAAAAAGATTTGGTGTTAAGGTATTACACGCACATAAAGCGATGAGTATATACATGTGTGTACATATCGTGTGAATAGAAAAGAAATTTTTACCTTTTATGTTGAGATCTTAATTAGTCACCGCATCTTATAATGTATTATGTGCTCGCGGTGTGTGTATATGGAATGCACTATTTATTATTGATAATCCTCGACAATAAAAGAAAAAGATTAATTACTTAAAGAATCGATCGACAGAACACCGCAGGTATATTATATATCTATATGAAACGAGAGAGATGATTAGAAAAATTCAGTGAATTGCATTATACTGCGCATGCATATGCATAGGCTGGTCGAGCATGCGCACTGCATGAAATATTTCAATTTATTCAGTGCTAAAATGACTGATTATATTTTGAAATGCGAAATAAGTACTGTCGGAATTTTCACGATTTATATCTGTACATAAACTCGTTTATCCATAGCACGCATGTATATTGATCGCTATATGGATCGAAATGGGATTGTGTGTATTCCGAACACAGCAGCAATTCTAATTGAGATTTTATCGTTTATTTATTTTATTTAAAATAATATTTACATATTAAGATAATATATGTTTGTTGGAAATGTGGTTGGTGCATTAATCTGGTAGACAGTTTCCATTAATTAAATACGGATTATCTGATAAAGCAGAATAGAACGTGTATTTGGTTGATAGTACGGGTGAATCGCTATTTATATATTTATATATGTCGATCTTTAATTTTTTTAGAGCTTTCAAATAATTTAATAAGATTTTCTTTTAATAATTGTTTGTCGATAATGAAAGCTTTTTACAGTTAACATATAAAGTTTATTTTATGTGCTTATCTCAACCCGGTTTTAAGAAAGGAGATCATCTATTTAAATGTTACTTAAAAAATCGGTTTTATGTTGATATCAAATATGTTTAGACACATTAATACAATCATTTCCCGTAAGATCGAGCTTTTTAGTTAATCTTTCCTAGCCTAATTCGTTGGAATGAATTGCGTCGGTTGCAGTTTCGATGAGTAAATCTCGAAATAGATTTGCATTACTTACATATACTATAGGGTGCCGTTTCAATTGTTTGAAATATTCTTGACTTCGTTGTTTCCAGTATTATACTGTTGGGAGCAGACGCGGAGCCCCATTGCTGATACCAAAAGTTCAGATAGACTTAATTATCATTTTGTACAGCAAAACCTTACTGTCTAGACCTAACTGTGAGCGTTTCCAATTAATAGTCCAAGATATTTAATGTTGTGGCAGAACAATTTTATTTAATCTCACGGGCAGACAGATGAATGAGTTTACGGAGTGTGAATATAATGTGTGTTGATTTACGCTCATTTGTCTTAATTCTCCATTTTGGTGCGCAGATAGGACTGCAGTATTATCCGCGTATGCAAAGAATTTCACTTAATTTGATGTTGGTAGGTCTGCTATATAGATCAAGTATAGAACACTTGGCCCAGTACACTGCTTTGACCTACTCCTACATGAACATCATATAAATCTGTCTCGGAAGCATTATAATAGTTGACGTTTTCCAGATTTCTGGATAGTGACTTGTTTTCTACATTAGCCTGGTATATTGGGGCAGAATTTTTCCGGAGAGTGATCAGATGATAAATAGAAGCACGTTTCGGTCTGTAATAATGTTCAAGGTATACCCTTTATTACACCAAAGCCTTATAAATCGGGAATTTTTTGCCTGTCTGGCTCATAGTTTAGTTCAGATTTTTTCTGTACTTCTAAAGTTCCAAGTATGAACAAATATTTACTGATAATCTACATACTCGTATTGGATTAGCTAATGGCGATATTACATACCTGTTTATAGTGTTTACAGCTATCTTTTGTAAACATGTATCTGATTGATCAATTTGCTTTTTCGATGCCACAATTGCTTCTCTGTATAAAATACTGTGAACAATTTGACATCAGACTCAGACTGATAAACTCCTGCTCCATCGTGATAAAAAGCAAACTCAATTTGATGTCGAAGATTACCGATGTATTGGAAGCCCGAAAGTGTACGAACACGCAAGGTTTTACATAAGGCGTGACTCAAAAAGCAAATTCACATCATTTAAAATCATTAGGAATGATTTCGTTGGGTTCCATTTGACCTGGGACCTAAAGATGCCGAATGCCGATTTTTTCATGTGAAATGCTGATTGCGAGCATTGGTATCCAGTTTAACTTCAAATAATACCAAATTATTCTACTATATGATTATACTCGTCAACATTTTGCTCACCGTATTCACTAGACATTCACTCTTCCTATTATCGTTCGTTTGGTTCTATCGATAACACATGCCTTATTTGTCTGAGAAGTACTTTACATATCAAGCACTGCTTAAAAAGGCTCAAAAACAATGTGTTTATTTTTATTACCAGCTTTATTTAATAACAGATATGATACAATAATATTGACATCCGACGTGGTGGTTAGATGCTGCCTGTTGACAGTACTTTGAATAAAACATAACCTGGTCTAGCATAATAAAGGTTCAATTGTTAAAAAAAGACCCTGCAATTTGATTTTCGATTTTCAATTTTGAATTTTGAATTTTGAATTTAGAAATTTTGAATTTTGAGTTATGAATTTTGAATCTTGAATTTTGAATTTTGAATTTTGAATTTTGAATTTCGAATTTTGAATTTTGAATTTTGAATTTTGAATTTTGAATTTTGAATTTTGAATTTTGAATTTTGAATTTTGAATTTTGAATTTTGAATTTTGAATCTTGAATTTTGAATTTTGAATTTTGAATTTTGAATTTTGAATTTTGAATTTTGAATTTTGAATTTTGAATTTTGAATTTTGAATTTTGAATTTTGAATTTTGAATTTTGAATTTTGAATTTTGAATTTTGAATTTTGAATTTTGAATTTTGAATTTTGAATTTTGAATTTTGAATTTTGAATTTTTATTTCGATTTCGATTTTCGAACCCCCAGTTAAAGAAAAAAGGTTTAAATACACTTGATCGTCTGCTGTTGTCTAGAACTAGTTTTGGATATATACACCAAGGAAACACCAAATTATACACGAAATCGTGATAATGGAAGCCATGCCAGATTCCGGTATTTTTTACTGGTTCAGGACCAATATACTCGTACATCTAGTACTGCTACTATGATTCTTTCTTGATTAATAGAACTACTTAGATTCTGCATTCTAACTTCGATATTTCTGATGTTTTCGAGAAGTTAGCCGATCATATACAGATTAATATTTGATTTACGCATTTTCACATTGTAAAGTTAACATAAACTGATATAGAGGGAAGGGGGCTAATACAGGTTTTCATTAATAATACCGCTTAATGGAATCAGATTGTGAAAATTCTCTTTGCATATCGTCAAGATCAGGGTTGTAAACTCAGAGTTGAAACTATACTGAACCATTTGGGAGGTATGGGTACAAAGATGCTTAAAGAAATTAAACTTGATGTTGATATAGTGGCCCTATGAACCAATTATAGATCATACTAAGTAATATTTATCACTTTCAGTGCATTCGGTTGCAAAGTCATCTCAGGTAACTGAAGAAATTCCAATGATGACAGGTAGAATCTGACGCTCTAATGCGTTTGCTATTACATATTATGGCGAAGTTGAAATATAAAGCACTCTATGCTTTTCGTATATTTTGTTTTTGAAAGAGGATACCAGATTTTTGCCATTATATCCATCTCAATTATCTCTGAAACCTCACAGATCACTTCTTGTAATTAATATACTCGTATAACCGCTCAGGAGGTACCGGATTCGAATCCCGATAGAGGAAGGATGCTAAAACGGATTTTCACTATCGATCATCTGGGCGGTACGATCGGTGGTGAGAATGAACTCAACTGAGACCCAGTTGGGGTTAGAATCCGTGTGCCGTCCCATCTTCCATGTCAGTATTATTGGCCTTTCATGGAGCTATGCAATGTGCAGATGGTTTCTACGTAAATTTAAGTAATATAGTGGGAAGTCACCATGAGCCTGATATAGCCTGAGTGACAGATAACACAACCAAACGAATTTTGATAAATTCAAAATGTAAATAGGCTGAACATACTTACTCAACAAATGTGGTAGATCAATCAAAATATCTTTTCAATGACTTGGCGATTAATCTTATTCAGATTTGTTCAAATTTGCCCTGTTCAAATGAGGGTGCGGGTCTGATTGATCCTAAAATTGGTCACTGTGTTTTACGTAAATATATAAACAAGGCGATCAAATCTCTTTTAATTAGATCTCAAGAACTATGTTTTCTAATCAAAGGACCTTATATGCTGACGAGTTAACATTTAAATGTAAAGGCAACTGCTCCACAGTTAAGCATCATTTAAATACGACAGAACGTTTGAAACATTTTTTAAGAATGTCCTCTCAATATTGAATATCAGAATAAAATGCCCGAAGTTCTAAGCTCTTTCCAACTAATTGATCTGTAATTCTTTTAGTGACATCAACCAGGAAATCTTTCGAAGTCTGCTCAAGCACCGCTAGTACTAATCCAAAACACCCGAAAATCTTCTTATATGTCTTTGACAATAGAAACTTTGCAATGGTTTAAACTCTATACGTCATCTGCCATCTATACTTTCTGAAATATAGACAAAGATCTGGTCATAAAAATCATCAGCATTAATCAACACAGTGTTTGTGGCGCATTGTAAAAGGATCTTCCTGTGACGATATTATCTTTTGATGTAAGATTAAATTGAATTTGCTAAGATACGTCTTTTATATAGATCTAAACTTAATGGTCCTTATTGTTTCACCACGGACTTGGTTCGCTGTTCACCATAATAACTGTTTACCATATGTTAACATAAGGGTTGTTTTTCGCCGAATCAGGGTATTCGCCTTATCTATCTAATATTGAGAAACCACCACGAATTAATCAATTCTACTGAGAACAGTATATGTGGTCCACTAAATCAGTATATTGTTGGTCTAACAAATTCATAACATGTCTAGTATAATAAACCACCACTTTTGTATTCCTTCCTACTTCAAATCGATCAACCTACGTAGCATTGTGTGCGGTTAACCCATTAACAATTTTTTTTTCTAAATAAAAACCCATTACCGTGTTCATCTATCTCGAGTCGTACCAACAATTATATGTGACTAATTTTAATCACTTAATTTTCAATATCTATATCCCAACCATCTTTTCATCTCTAATAGCACCAATCATTCAACTTATCGTATATTCAACTTGATCAGTCATCTCGATAATTTATCTCGTCTTTCTCTTCGATATAATATATATAGTGTGTGTGTGTGTGTGTGTTGTGCACCATCCATTTCAAATCATCTAATGATGTTGTAAGACAAAAATAAATTAAGAAATTTTAGAAATATTAAGTAGTAATTATTACATATGTATAAGACTTATATTCCAGATCAGCACTTAGTTCAATTTAAATTCGTTACGCCTCATAATTCATTTTGCCGCGCGGCATATCTCATATTTAGTCCAAATATTTTCGGTAGATCCTTTTTAACTATATATGGTATGTAACACACGAGACCATACCACCACCAATGTGTATCTAATTTTTAAGGACTTAAATTAAGTTATTTCGTTCGTTCGTTTTGCTTTGTGTGGTCCTTCAAATGTTAAGAGGATAATTACATTTTTGTTTCTCGTTTTGTTTTTAAGGTTCATCCGGAATCTCTAAATTAATTTGGGCGTTATTTCACTTGAGTCTAAATTGAAATGATGTATACATATTCGGTTTTTTGTTTGAACCCCGAAATAGTATATTGGTAAATATTTTGATTGCCCCGTATCCATTAACTTGTTGTGTTGATCACTGTATAAATAGAGATACGACCGTTTTCTTCCATTTTACATCTCAAACTTATTTAAGATCGCAAAAACTTAATTCCAACTTTAGATGTATTATATAAAATTTATAATCTGTTTATTTATCATATTAATGTTTTCTATCCCAAAACCAATCATCATCTTCACAACACAATTTATATGTGTCTTATGTATGAAACCAGTTTAAAGTTGATATTCGTTGAAGAAACGCACGCAGCACCCAACACAAAAGAGAAGTCAACTTAATTTTTATATAAAATGATTATGTTATCACATTAAGATTCTCTAATATTTATTAGTTTTTCATTTAGATCGTTAAATACAATTTCTTAATTCGATCGCAATGTATTCATCTTATTCGTCCGAGATGAAGAATATAACAACAATAATAAAACGAAACGATAAGGTGTATTGTAGAGATACAGTATAGTGATCATTATACTTAACTCATGCGGACAAAGGGTTGAAATAAGCGACCTGTTGCTTTGTTACAGGAAGATAAGATCCGGGTAAAGGATCTTCCGGGTAAAGGATATTCCATCTACACCGCAATGAGTTTTGATCCTGCCAGTAGTTTTAAGATTATCTTAAGCCATGAATATTTCTCGAGTAGTATAAATCGCATGGTGTGGTACCAGTCTGTCCTATCAACTTTCGACGGTACCATCGAAGACTTCCATTGGTTGCAACGAGTAAAGGTGAATCAGGATTCGATTCCGCAGAGGACGCTTGAAAAAAGGCAACCACATTTATAGAAGGCAGCAGGTGCGTAAATTATACAATTTCAACATGGGAAGATAGTGACGAAAAATAACTATTCAGAACTCAATCAGTGGCCTAACAGGACTCAAACAAGGAACCATTGGTGGGGAAGTTTAGAGCCAGCAGCCGTGGTAACTCCAACTCCAATACCGTATATAAAAGTTGTTATGCTATAAAAAGGTTCGTAGTTGAACTTGAGTCAAGATAGGTGGTGTACCATAATAGATGGTATGAGATGAAATTAGATACCGCCCTAGTTTGAATGATAAAAGATGTGAGTTAGAAATTGGACAGAGCTCGCGGGGAAAGTATCGTTGAAAGTTTTTCAGCTCCGGGGAAAATATGTGAGCACTTACCAAGTCCGAACATAAATAAATGAGAGATTAATAGCTATTTCTCGAATCTATTGGTTCTTAGTTCATTGAGTGATTAGTCTGGTAAATTCCTATAACGAACGAGTTAATTATATAATATCACAGACTAATGAAATACTATTTGATGTAATGGAATTGTCACTGAAAAGCAGTTGATAAGACATGGAACTTAAGGAAAATAAATCCAAACGAATATAAAAAATATCAACTGGCAACAAAATTCCCGATAGCATCAACGACAATGTCGACAATAGTTTTGTGGCGTTCACAAATACGATGAATAGTCACGCCACAATAGTGAAGTATAAACAAAAATAAACGAAAAAAGATTTCGAGTCAAATTCTGTAAATTCGCTAGAACTGTTGCAACATAGCCTCACAGTATATATAGAAACAAAATGCAACATACATCAAGTCCGGTCGCATATGCCTGATGAGATGGATTTGATCTTTTCGATCACACAACGAGTCAATGACGTCATCAGATCGAAACCGGCCTAGCGAAACGAATATTACAGACCATATACAAAAGATGCCATTTCAAGACAAACGTCTTCGGCTGGTTGATTCAGCGCCCTAGCTGTCAATCAATGCCACTCTGTGGAGTCGAAAGTTTAACTCCCGCCATTTATCCATTAGCTGTCACGCTTACAAGCAACCAGCATCACAAATCACACTTCAACAGTTTCGAACGAACACTACACATCTAGAAATGACTAATTCTAAGATCAATAGTTCAAAGTATGATGACGACGTACCTATTTAGAAACTGATAAAGATGCATTCAACAAAATTAATTTCGTAGATTAATTGAAACTCTGACCCCAAACTGCACTGCTAGAAAACGTGATATTTAGTAGAAAAGTGATCGGCCAACAAAACATTACCATTTCTGAAGACGCGAACTTAGCGGAAACATATCTTAACACTTTGGCTGCCAATGTTGTAATTATACACTCTAAATTCCACCCGACCACACCAATGTTGTTCCGGAAATACATTCTAAAATCTTTCTCGTAGGGCCAGTGTTGTTCTCAACATGCATGCTATAGTATGCATTTCTAGGCAATTGTATTAGCACTGCCGTAATAAAATAGAACTTGAAATGTATATCTAGTACAACATTGGCATGGTTGGGTGGAATTTAGAGTGTATTCTCATTACAACATTGGCAGCCAAAGTGAAGTGTATAACTTCAGAAATAGCACCTTCTACTATGATTACAGTCAAAACCCAGATAGATACAGTCTACAGCGATTCAGTAAAGCGTTTGAAATCACCAGCTATTGCAAAGGCTACTATGGTTTGCTTTTCTGATACATCTCGATTTATTGAAATTGGTGAGCTAAGATCAAACTTAATAAATGCTTTATCCAGAGTTCCATAAGGATCACACTTAGGTCTGTTCTGTTAACTTAGAAATCTTCAAAACTATTTCTAATCCGAATTACACATTTGGCTAACTATTTTTTTATTTTGTAAACTATTATGTTGTTTATGATCTATTTTGTCTACTTCAAGACCCAACCGGAGCTCATGTCCATTTTTACAATCGGACAACATTAAAATTCAGAATTTTGTTTGTGATTCTCGAAAACCGTTGAAATTTAGCCCCAGTTCTGGCAAAATCACGTATAGTACATTTACAGTTTTTGTTGCATCAATTAAAATGGTGCCTTTGCCAGCTGCCTGCAGATAAGGTAACTAATCCAGCTTCATTCATTTCTTCATTTTTCTAAATGCAGTCTTCGTGTCAACTTCGCTCGCAACAAAATCACGTAATATTTGAAATGTTCGCATGTTGAAACCCAATACGTGTATTGTAACATCATCAAACATTAGAACTCGGTCCATTGAATAGTTCTGAAGTAATTAGTTTTGGGAAGTTGATTAAAACATCGCTTGATGGCATATCTAATCCAAGACCTCTAACTTCAAGTAAAATAGTAAGAAATAAGAAACGATTAAACCGATGCTGAAATACCAATTGATACCGATTGATAGTAAGAGTGCATCACAGTAGTCGATCTCTTTTACATAAGGCTCATCGGTTTCAAAGATTTCGAGTGCCAGTTAACCACTGCCAAACCCATATTAAAAGTTTAAGCTAGCTTGAAAAACTGTTTCGAGACCTTTTTTTATTTTCTGATTGTTTCGACCATCTGAATCCTTACCGCTGATAAAGTCTCTATCTTAATCTCTTCTATTGAGTAAAACCTAACTTTCAGCAATTTCTTGGCTACTCTTTCCGTATATTTCATTAAGGAACTGTGAGAACTTCTCGATCTTGTATAAAAACAAATGCGGAGATTAAAGAATAATTCGGTCACTTGTAAATGACCTTAACCAAGTGGTATGGCGAAATGCCGTTACTATATATCCAAAAATGAAAAATTTCCATTCCGGGTACATTATTCTGGAACATTCTATAGCGGAGGTGACGGAGATAGCTTAGCAGTATGTTCCCAGTGCTATTATATATTTCTTTTAATGTCTAACTTAAGAGCATAGGACTAGATAGACTAGACTGGACCATGACTTCCCAACTCTCCTCTTTCCTTGTGGATTCCATTCCAATAATATAGGTGATATGTAATTTGGCGTCTTATACCCACGGAGTATAACCGATCTATTTTCACTTGCGCTTTCTGATGCCGGTTTCAGTTTGGTTGCCACAACTCTTTATTTTTGGCAGAAACATTTGTTTGCCGGTTTTTGTTTGATACGAAGTTCCGTGTGGGTGTCCACGTTTCGCGCTCATACAGTAGAGGTGATATCACACACGCATTATATAATCGAAGATTTGGTTTTCGCGACAGGACGGATGAATTTCAAGCGAGTTAGAAGGTATAGGTAAATTTCATCTGCGGAGTCGAGAGTTTTGTCGTGTTAGTGATCCCCATTGAATACTAAGCGTCACTAGGAATAGTAGTGGAGATAATCCTCAGCCTTGCCTTACTCCTCGGGAGTTGCAGAATTTATCTCTTTTAATTTCTTTGATTAGCTCAATTATTTTCTTCCGTAAGTCTATTTCGCAAAGTGCTCCCCAGATTGCGTTTAAATTGAATGAGTGGCATCCACGTTCCAGTTAACGAAGAGTATAGGTACAGCGGTAGAGTTCATTCATTTGACTGTTCTATGAAGATACGTGTAGTGTTGATATGATCTGTACAGGATTTTCTTGGCCTGAAGGCAGTTTGTCTTATTCTTTTTTGTTGGTTGACAGTATACTAAGCTGTTGTGAAGTGCGATACTAAAAGTGTTCATATTTCAACTAAGTGGTATATAATTACCTGCAGCTACATGTGCTTCGGCTTTGAATAACTCAGGTGGTATATTTTAATGCTTCTGGATGACAGTCCTAGTTCAAATTATCAACTCCGTTGGTGGATGGTTGATAAAAATTTCGTTATATTTTCTATCTCGAAAGTTGTATCCTAGTTCGATTGTGATGTATGTGTGCCTTATACCATAATTTACCGACACTAGTGTCATCTATGATTGACTTTATGCAACTAAACATCAATTAAGCTTAGTGGTTAAAGTATGATCTATTAACTAACCGTGAATTCTTAGTTTGGATACTAAATTATGCATACCTCAACAATGAGACGACACTCCTCATATGACCTATCAATTTAAACTTGGTTTTTACTAAGACCTATATACAGATAGGTCGTATGAGGAGTGTAGTTTTATTGTTAAGGAATGCAGTACATACTCTATAATGAAATGCAATCATGGTTTGCAATTGGAAGGAAATATTAGGCAAGCTTGTAAGTCTTGTTAAAAGCTAAACAAATTTCTAAACGTAAGAGTATTCATACCATGAGAAATTTACAGAACCAATGCAGAGACGAGACTAAAAAATAATCTGTCATTTGTAGTTGATTCATTAACTCGTAGCTCTTGATATTGAGTAACTTTACCAAACTTTCTTTTCGCCCTAATCCAATTCGTTAGCAACTAAGCAGCATGTTTCAAGTGCTTTATGCTATACACTTTGATGTTTTATCCTTTATCTCCAATTCCAAATGACTATCTGACCGCTTTCTTTCGCTATGAATAGCACCGTTGTCTTCCAGATTATTTCTCGTTATAGGTTCATTTTCTCTAGCGCTTTTTGGATTCGGTTTCAAAGTTTGTTCGCGTAATTTGATGCAAAAGATCTGTGCCAGTATGTGTGTGTATGTTTCCTGGTTTCAAACCACAATAGAGCAGAATTGGTATCACAGTCGCATTGAACAATTGCAGCATTTTTTTTCTCAACAGGACGGATACATCCCAAGCGTTGTCAAGCATGTTGACTTACGATGCTATAATTGATGCCTTCTTCCGTGCCGCCGGATTTTATTACAACCGCGGCATACGAATTTCTCAGCCTCTTCTATTGACGTTCTATTGTTCGTCTTCTTTAGTCTCATGATTTTGATTTTACTGATATTTATTTTGAGACGAACTTTTTTTGTATTCTGACAGCTTCTGTACTTCATGCTACATGTCAGCATGTCTATGTGTTAGCAGACGAAGTTCATTTGCGTAATTCTTTGGAAGTTGAATAATTTTTCATTATGTTTTACCTTGTATTGTATTTTGTTTCCAACATCCCGATAAATTATATTCTTCGGTATGCCCATTTCGCAATGTAAACCTTTCAGATTGCGTTACGACGGAATTAGTCAGGTACTGCGGTGAAGTCCATTCATTTAAATATTCTATCATAATACGTATAGTGTTGATATGATCTGTAAGGCTCCTTTCTGGCCTAAAGCCAGTTTTTTTCAATGTTAGTTGTTGATTGATTGGTGGGGATATTTGCTCAAGGGTAATTATTGCTATCTTTTATAGTGCTTGTATGAGTTCGTGCAGTTATACTTATATGGGTCACCTTTGAATAATCAAGCTTCTAGATGACAGTTCTAGCATTTCGCTTCGTCAGTGGGTGGGTGTTAATAGTCCTCTTAAACTGCCATCTGTCAGTTCGTAATCCGGTTAGATTGTGTTGTTGGTGTCATGTACCCCAAAATAATTAACCGACACTAGTGTCATCTATGATTTGCTTAATGCAACTAAATATTAATTCGGCCTCAGTGGTTAAAGTATATGATCTATTACCGAACCGTGAATCCTTAGTTTCGGTTATATAAAATTAAAGCCAAATAGTTCGATCCACTACTGTATCTTAATTATATGGTAAGTTTTTGTTTTTCTTTTCATCTATACATATATGTATCTAACTTATTAATAACGTCTTTATAAATACCTCCAACAATTAAGTTGTCTTGATTATAAAATTAATATTTTAATTTAAAATTCTATATTATAAAATGACTAAAATACCGCGCGACACAAACAGGCATATATACAAAATATAATATGTTGATACGGGAAGATAAGAAGAAGGCGAAGAAGTGGACGACGACGACAGATCTTAAATTTATATATTTTGGTTTATCTCCATACGTATAGATATACAACAACGTGCTCCTCCAACTAGTAGCACTTGTTTTGGGTCCATAAATAAGAAAATGGATATGATTTTCAATCTATATAAATGTTATGTGATGATAGTTCGACGAGATACACGAATACAAATTTTGTGTTAATTTAATCATCTAAATATTTTAATTCGTAAACAAAGTATATAAGAACATCGAGTTTATATTATATCGATATGTATAGAGAGACAGAGGAGTTTTGTGGTTTGAAGATTTAAATAAGATTTTTGAACTGTGTATATTTAAGATGTCTATCTCGTCGTATACCACCTGTGACATATATATTGTATAATTTGGTATGAAGATTTCATAATATACACACCAGCGAGCGATAGATAACAAAAACAGATTTTTATTAATTGCTTCGAAGAATTTGTTATTTCGATTAACAAAAATTAAAAATTAAAAACTGATTTTTAAAATCGAAAACCCACACTCGAATCAATTTCGTGTTTAAATCTGTATAAGAGATACATATATCTCAAACATGTTTGATTGTGATATGCTTTTATAAATGTTTAAGCTTTGAGATTAATTGTTGAATCTTAAAAATTGATTTAATTTTTTTCGTTTTTATATAATGAGTTGATCGCAGCCAGCATAAAATATTCATATAATGTATATATATGGGCGCGCGAAGAGGGACGAAATTAGTTAATTAACGCAACGCGCGTTCGAATTTCGATGATATTGGTCATTCATATATACAAGACCTTAACCATAAATGTATAATAGCTATATAGTATATAGGTTATCGATAAGTTAATTCATTCATTAAAAAGCAGACATATTAAGTTTTGGGAATACCTAACCGCTCTACAGATCTTATCATGTGAATCGATGAAGAGCGAAATGTGTTTTACCATTTAAGATCCTCCACAATCTTATATACTTTTCCGGATAAACTCTATATCCCGTAAACATTATTTTTTGTACATCCTTAACAAATTGAAGTAGTTCTACATCCTTAACAAGCTGGAGTAGTTTGAACCAGATCAAAGAGGACAATGTTCAGGAATATTCTTAGAATTGAATACAAAGGATCAGCTGCGATCGTAAGCTTGGACAACTGCTGATGTAATTTAAGTTATCATCGACACCTTCAAGGCATTCGTTACATACGTCAGCACTCGTAAGCACCATGCGATGAAACCAGTAAGTCACATTATTCTCAAAGCGTTTTTTTTCTGGAAAACAATGTAATTAGACAGTGTTCAACAGAACACACCACGCAAGTATACCGTGACGTATGACACATATCTGTGTTGAATTATCTTGCATTTATATTATTTTAATAAAAATTCTCTTTACATTAAATTGCTGACGATACTATATAAACGACAAAATTATTAATATAAACTGAATAATTATAAAAAAAAGTAAGAATAAATTTATAACTACGATTGCAAAGATTCACAAACAGGCAAGTGGCACACTCACCCGCCAGGAGTTGGAGAAAACCCAGTTTAAATACTGAAATGCGGATAAAAATGATCCCAACCATTCATAGCTGCCTGAATGCCGACAAATACAGCGTGCTTACCAAGAGTACATGGAGGACTGCCAAGCATACAATGTTCTACCATCACTACCATCACAGAAAGAAGAAAAAAGGATATCGCCAAAACACCATCAACGAGTTCCATCACTGGGATTGACAAAAAACCAAGGTCAAGTGTCCACATTTCTGCTGAACTAACGGACAAACAGCCACTTTCGCTTGTATAGTACAACCATTACCATCGGAAAAAACTGCAATACCATCAGAAGCGGCCATCTCAACAATTTAGAAGCTATACTCCGTCAACAAGACGTCTTAATACGTCGCATGTACCGACTATGCCAAGGAATATTTAGGGTTAAAAATCAACCAGATCACCAAAAAATTAGTGAAATTGACTCACTTGATAACGCAAGACTTATCGAAAAAGAACCCATCAAATACATAGCAGAAAACTATTATGATAGCACTTCAAGATAAAGTGGAATTCACCTTGATAAGCTTGCAACCAATGGTGCGCTCTGTTAAAACAACAAGGGCAGTGAATATACCTAAGATCGAACTGCCTATATTTTCGGGAAAATAAATAAACTGGAACGTTTTGAACCAACAAAAATGACGTATTTAAAATCTCGCCTGCAAATTCAGCTGCCTAACCATCAACAATTAGAAAAATTACGACGGAGTATGGGAAATTCTCTGAACAAGGTTTAATAACAAACGGTTACTAGCGTATTTCAACACAATACTTACGATGCCGAACATACATCATGCGAATGCATCGGAGAAAATGCGACATAACATCAAAATGCTGGATCTAGAAAATCCATTCGATACACTAATTGCGAAAAATTTGATACAGAGGCACTGGAGCGGCGTCAAATGCCCGCGTGAAGTTCCGAGACTGGAGGAATGCATGGAATTTCTGATGAAGGATCCAAGTAATGGAGACGGGTTAAACCCTGTGACAACGAATTTTCCCTTATGTCAAGTAGGGGTTGCTGACCACGTCAGGTTTAGATTCAATACGGTTTTAATTGTTTTTTAATAATATGAAGAGGCAAATGAACAGCTGTTTAGTCAATTTCACATTTACAACAAGCGAGAATTTAGACGACAAACTTACATCATGTAATCGTGTAGGTCGCGAACCTAATAATTAATAACAATTGGCCATTTCACGAATTTAGTTGAAATACTAGCTGGAGTTTCAGACGGTCGCTCCGATATCGTAAGAATAGTTTCCAGTAGGGACGTTTTTTTACGAATTATATTTGAAATGATGTTGTTTTTTAAGCCTTAAAAGCTGGACTGTCAATCGACGAATACTTTACTTTTTATAAATCTCCTAAGCAATCCTAAGTAAATCACATGATCTTTTCGCGATTTTCGAAAAACCTTTACTATTCGTCGATATTCTCATGCGTATAGTATTTGGCCTAAGGCGGTTATGACGACCAAAATATAGCGATATCATTATAAACGATGTTTAACCTAAATCGGGTCTAATAGCCGGAAATAATCAATAGACCCATCACACTATCGTGAATGAACAACGGATTAATACTCAACAGCAAATCATAAGCAAAATATAGGGTAGCAGATACAGTAAAAGTTCAAACATTCGAGGCACATTCCAAGTGGGAAGAAAATGTCTCCTCGGTCAATCAAAACTGTTTTAAAATATAAGTTAGTTAGTATCAAAGTTATTTCGTCGTCTGATGAATCAAGAACCAAACCCGTTGAATTCATCTTGTAAATTAATTTTTTTTTTTTTAAATGAATTTATTAAGAAATGTTTAAAAGTATTCTTGATGTTTAAATATGTGTACTTCTTAAGGCCAAAGTAACTACGGCAAAGCAATATGAATTGTTGGTTGCATTTATGGATGGACATCCTTCATTAGCTAAAGGCTATAATTCCACAGCGGATGGCAGAATATCCACCAAATTGTGGGCAGATATAAGTAGCCAACTTAATAGCCACAGACCACCTATAAAAAATCCAGAAGGTTGGAAGAAAGTGTGGGCTGATTAGAAGTTTAATATCAAAAAGAAGTTGAAACTTAATAGATTGAGCATTTCGGGCACAAGCGGAGGCTGATCTAGAATTCAGGCATTCTCACCTACAGAAGAGGCAGTTATTCAACTAATGGTTTAAATACCTCCGTTAATGGTTTCGTCCGTCAGTACATCCTCGCTTGGTGACAACTTATTTGAACCACCAAATTTAAACCAAACTCCTAATGACCAAACTGCAATACTATCCGATATATTAGAAGCAATGATCTTGCTCTACAGACAACTAGATGAAAAACAACAAGAACAAAAGTTACAAGGGATCATCTTATTCAAAAACCAATCAATTTACGAGAAACTTTTCACAACAACATAACAAATAAATTAGATTCTATAGTTAAGATAATTTATGGTTATAGCAAATCTTTGAAACGACAGGTTCGTCTAAAAGAAAAGTCGTACGATCTACAAAAAACGAACACAAGAATTAACAGAAATGCATTTCGCGAGCTCCCAAGAGACATCTAGACCTAGACAACCCAATACATCGTTCAATGATGTTGCACGTTTTAGAATGAACTGTATTAAATGAAGCCGATCTAACTGGGGTCAATATCCATGGCTCTAAAGGTCTGAGTCACCTAATAAAATAAATTAAAATAAGAATTTAGCAGATGACGGTGTAGGTGCTCACGATAGCTGCTGAGATCCCAAATAAACGAATCGTGTGATGCGCCTCCGTATCTAGCATCAACCGCCAATATCCTCATTTGATGGTCGCAAAATAGTTCACTAGAACTTCGTTGAAAATAGCTCATGTTTAACAATGTCAACATACATACACGTCTACATGTACGTCGATTTCAAATATTATAGGTATGTATACTTATACTATCATAGTATTTATACTATGTTTTCCTTTTCGATTGAAAAATATGTGTTCATTTTCAATTGGGCGCACAATATTAATATGTGTCCCGTCACAATATTAATATGTGACCAGGAAATCCAGTTTGGTGATAAAAATGTTTTGCCACCAATTCTCTATCGCGCTCAGTTTGCCGGAAGACGACACATTTTGTCCTCAATGGATTCATTCCAACCAGAAAATGTTGACCCACGCTACCCTTATAACTGCCATGTGCACAATACTTAAGACTTGCAGCTATTTTTATTGAATTTATAGAATTGATGTTGATCTTGACCAGATCGGAAACACATAACTCATCAATTAAATATTTAACAGCAGGTTTAGTGAGTCTAAACAAACGCAAAAATCTGAAGTTGGATCGAAGCTCATTGTTAAATATATACTAGCATAGTAATAAGGGGGATTTTACTTACTTAACATCAGGAAGTGCAAACATATTAGATTCATCTCGAATTTTCCGGTACGTAATGGCAGATGAATTTTCATATTCGTCGTCGCTGGATAAATAGAGTCCTATTAAGTCCATTATATCGAATATATTAGATATTAATTCAAATAAAAAAATACTCAAAAATTATTTATTTCACACTCAAAATTATTATTATTACAATATTTTCAATTATTTTATAACACACAACCAAGCACAATTTATTTATTAAAACTAAAACAGAAATGTCAAAATCAAATAAATTTTGACTCATATTTAATAGGAAATTTTAGAAAAAAAATTCCTTTATGTACACTGCAAATGCATTTTTGTATCGTATTCAGGAATAGGGGCCCTGATTCGACAAATAGGATAGAATCCACCTTAACGATAACGCATCACACTAAAGCTGTACAACCTTCACTCAAGTAAAGCCTGGTCGATTGCATGGAGCAATGCAGTGTGCAAAATCGGACCTCTATATCGACACGTTCTGGGGCGTAAAAAGTGAAAAGATGTAAGAGAGTCAGAAGTGTTTTAGCCCATAAAAGACAAGAAACCACTGTCAAATAGAAATACCAAAAAAAAAATTTCATAATATTTGTTGGGCTCCATTTTCCTAGTAAAGTGTTTAGGAGTGAACTTGTATAAGCCAAGCTTTAACTTTAAATCTAGCTTTAAATTTTAAGCTAACTACTACAGTACAAAAGCGTAGTTCGAAACCGGAAAAAGTACCTATAAATACTGTGCTAGCGAAATGGAAGAAAAATGTCAAAAACATTTTGATTGAACTCTATAGTCTTGGGAACTCTATTCCGAGTATTCATTTGATTCCACTTTGATTATGACGACATTGTGTAACTTGCAATGATATTTGATGAATTATTTGAGGATTTTGTTCATCGCTCATTATCAATTTAAACGAAAAATCTTCAATTTCACCAGACAGCCCTAGGATTGCATTTCTGTACTCAACTCGCTGATCAGGATCACTCGGTAGCAATTTTTGGACAAATTGAGTTTTGTAAGGGAACATTTTTAATTCAGTTTTCAAATTTTGCTTTAAACTGCGTGCAGAAATGTGTAACATAAGAACCACGTGTCCGAATTGGTGTTTCTGGAGATTCTGCAACACTATCGCGCAGCAGAGCCACATTTTCGCGTTAAGAGACGTCCGTTGTCTTACTGTCGAAAATTTGCATGTAAACGATAAATTGTTGTTTTGTGAGGCACTGGACGATTAGGATATTTCTGACGCAATTTCCGATGAGTGGCAATAATGGAACGATTATTTTCAACTATTTCTACTCGTTCTTGTGGCGTATATTTATTCATTATAGTACCTGGGACCGAACACATTATAAAATTGGGGCATCTAAACAACACAATATGGTAAAAGCGAAATTGAGCTAAACGTCACATAACCGAGATGGCGTGCAATTAAAATGGTTGCGGGACTTTAACCCCACCCTGTATATACTTTTTTCCTTTATCTCCAATTAAGGAGCATACCGACTTTCCCCTTTCGTTTTTGATTCCATTCCAATGATATTCTTGTTATGTCATACGGGGGTTCTTACACAGAATCTTTTCATTTTTGATCCACTCTGGCCAGAAGTATTTGGTTAGTCTTCTCAAATAGTTATATAAAACACCAATAACTTTTATGTGATCATCTCTGTGTCTTTCCAGACCAACTTTCTTTCATTGATCTGACAGCTTCTGTAATTTTTTCTTCAGGTCGGTATATGTCTACGTGTTAGCAGGCAAATGTCACCTGAGTAAAGTCGAGATCATTGAGTCGAAATTATTGAGTCGAGTTAGTGGTGCCTATTTAGTATTATTTGGGTATGTGTTAGGGTTCGTAATGTGCAATGATCCTCCAAGTATTCTTTCTCACTATTTAGTTGTTACTCATGAGTGATTAGTTTGACCAGTCAGAAGGTTTATTGGTAGAATATTTGTTAATGTTTCAGTGACTTTTTTTACACATTGGTGGAGTGTGCGCATATCTTTGCTTGAAACTGCTTCTTGTGACGGTTTTCGAGTTGGAGTATTTCTTTGAAAGTATTGATTGTATCATTATTTCTTAAACCATCGCTGTTTGTACAGTAGCTGGTTTAAGTGTGGATGTTACTATTACCATTTGATGGTGCTGTGGTCATCTTCTTAGGAGGTAGGGATTGCAAATTTTGACAAAAATAAAAAAAACGGAATTCGAAATTCGCATTTAAGCATTTTCGGAATTCGCTCGAATTTCTGAAATATTTTTTCTGATCAATATTAATACCATTACTTGTACAAAAATTCAGTTAGTACTTCGTGCAGACAAATAATGTTTTAAAATGGTATATTATTGTTTTGTTTGCTGAAAATATGCTTTAAGAAAACAGAGATCATTAAATACTACGTCACCTAGTTTCGATCGAACCTTTGTACAAAAGGTACCAGCAACTTAGATAGCTTGCTCGAACTCTACGCTCGTTGGTGAAATCGAAATCAAAAATGAGTATACGGACTCTAAAATATTTCCTCGTACGTCGTTCGCTTCAAAGAATTTCATTCCGATTTAAATTTTAAAATTCAGCTCGGATTTGTTGCTAGCTGAGTTGAGCCGAAAGACGATATGTTCGATGACAAATTCGAATGAATTGGTTATCCATCTTTTGCTTTAATGACTGGGACTGCGCGTTGTAACTCGTGATTCAAAATACTTATTCTAAATTGTCAAAAATATAATAGTCAAAGTAAGTATTTGACTATTATATTTTTAAATGGTCTGGTGAAAGAGGCATCAGTTTTACTTATTCCACCATCTTGAAAATACTGAAGAGAACCTGATACATTTGTGCGTCTTTGGCTTATTCGTTCTTTTAAAGCGTGTTTCAATTTTTAGTGAGAGTTCATCAGATCTGAAGTTCTCAAGCATAAGAGATAGTACCGCATCAGCAGAAAGAAGATTTGCGTCCTCTCGCCCTCTGTCGACAGTAAGCTTAACTGGGAGTAGTGCAGAAATGATGTTATTTCAACATCTGTAGTAAAAATATCGGACGAGATGTCAATCAAAGCTTTTCTAAAACAGTTTTTTAGTTGATTAAATCTTTAAAGGATTTGGACTAAGCTATTTCATCTAGTTCGTGTCCATAATAAGTTTCAATTCTTTTTGAAATTTTTTTAACAAAAATTTTCTCAATTTCTGATGATCAAACTCAATCAAAATTCTTCAATTACCACAACATGCTCTAATTCAGTTTCATTATCAATTTATACAATCAAGCCACCGCAATCTTCGTCTACGTACTCCTAATCCTTTGATTCCTTTGTCACTTTCTGGATTTTCTCCACTAACATTTTCTGTTTTATATGCTCCAATTCAGCTAACTGAATCGCGAGTGCGAAGCACAACTACTGATAACATGGAAAAACCATCAACATGCTTTTTCATAAATGCTGCTCCATCAGTTGTTATGGACATAATATCTTTACCGAAATTTAGAATGTTATTTTGCAATGTGGTTTCCAGGGCCGCAGCGTATTTGCAAGGAAACGTCTTTCAATGGAAACTGGTTCTAAGTTCCAGAACTTTTCCTTCAAATGGTCATTCACATTCAAACAGCATCGATATCTTGATGATGTCCATTGATCTGAAAGTTAAGCAGCAAAACCCTGTTCTATTTTCCAGTACTGCAACATTTTGCATGGAGTTGAGTGATTTTGGTAGCACATAATTTCGACGACTTCTAGCCAAAACAAATCGGAATTTGCCATGAATATTTCGGAATTCGAAATTATATTTATATGGACTAATTTCGAAATTCTCGAATTTCAAAATTCGAAAATGCAATCGCTATTAGGAGGTGTATTACTGGTACATGTTTATATTTTAGTTTTGGTTTTTCCATTTGGAAGAGCAAGTGTGTTTATGTATATCGTGTCCATCCTGTGAATATATGATTTGTAACACAGCAACCGACGAGTCTATCTCATCGTTATTTCCTATTGTTGCCAATGCACATTTTCCCAATGAAAGCGTGCTACTATTATTCTGCTACTGATTAGTTTCTATTCGGGTAGTGCTTTGTTAACCTTAGCAATTGTTTAAATGCATATGCCTTCGTTGTGAGTGCCGGTGCGATCATGGAACATTATGTAGTTTCCTGTGTTTGTCATTAGATCTTCATTATTTTTCCATCTTACTGCAACTAACATCCCGATGTTGTAGCGTTTTATTTTCTTCTTTTCTGCTAACTTGCCAATTCGTGTTATTGTACGTTAGTAGGACTGCTGCCGGTGGTAAGCCGGTGAAAGATTTTGTTATTTAATTATATTTCCAAGCAAATGTTGAAACTACTTCCAGCTAGTCTATAACACTGAAATAAATTCCACACGTCGCAACAGATCAGGAATCACTTCCGGAACATCCCTCACCATTTATTAGTTTGTGTCATCCATCATTAAATCTTATATGCAAACTCGTAATTATGGTTCGCCGGCATATTAAACGATTGAATTGTATTGAAACTATTTTCACAACAAATCTACCTCCGCACATCGTATCTACGAGCGCACACAACCGCCAAGACAGTATAATATCTAAATCACAAAGTACATTTTTATAAATAACGTCTTGAGAGTGACTAAGTTGTTGTAAACTATAATTTATAAGTTATGTAAAAACATAATTAAATTAACGATTTTTTGTTATTTGTGGTCGTAAATGGAATAAACAAAACCTTGAAAAATTATTAAACCAATCCAACCCAATTAAATTGATTCATAAATAATATTATTACTTAACTATTTAATTGTTATATTTGACTCGAGTGAACTTTTGAGGCAATTGCTTATTTCCTTTCAATATGCGAGCATTATGTCTTATATACGAGTATGTATCATCAATACAACGGACGGAATGAAATCACAATAATTATGTGATTTCGAAAAGATTGCGCCCGCCTGGCCGATAACATAAACCCGCCGAATTTATACTTTAAGTCCGAAATTCACTCATCTTAAGTCTAATTTATGTAAAATTTAATTAAAACAAAAGATTTAAGAACTAAATCTTATACATATGTACATCTGTATACTGTGTGTAACTGCGCGAGTGTAATAATTAGCTAAATTGATCTTTTCGGGCGGTTTTAATTTTTTATTTAACTTTCACAAAATCATAATAAAATTTGGAAAAATATTGTTAAGTAATTAATACAAAATTATAATTTTATTAATGTTGTTGTTGTTTTGTTTGATTTTGATCTTTTAATTAAAAGAGATTAAAATTCCCGCCATATACTTATATGTTATGTCGTTGAATACATTTGGTTAACCCTTTATCTCTGTTAACTGTGCTTGTTCATAATATTTTGTGTGTGTGAAGTATTTAATTAAATTTTTTAAATAAATTATTGATTTTCTATTTTTTTATTGGTTTACTATATTGACACTATTCCCAGGTGTATTATGTTAGACATCGATAGATTTAAGTTTCACATCCACTAAATCAATGTTAAATGCGATTAAGAATTTCCAGAATTTTCCCAAATATTATTATGACTTTTCTATATATAGCAATCAATGGGTTGCTGCTAGAGCCGGAGAGGGAGAAAGAGGGGATCGGAGTAGTCGAAGCAGGTAATCCAAAATGCCCTCCTAATCATTATGAGGTGGGCTATCAGATGTGGACTGGCAATTAGCTCGTCCAAAACTGATCTGGTACTATTTACTAAAAAAATATAAAATCCGGAAGTAGATCCACCTCACTTAAATGGCAGGAGACTTGCTTTTACTGACAACGCAAGATTTTTAGGCGTCATCTTGAACAATAAGCTTAGTTGAAAGCCCAACATACTGGAAAGAGTAAAAAAGGCGAGTAAATAGCCATGTACTCGTGCAGGAACGCCATCGGAAAGAGATGGGGTTTAACCCGGAGCTGTGGTGGCCTTGATAAGGTAACTTACAGAAAGAGGATCGAGAACGTGCAAAAAACGGCATGTTTATAAGTGAGGCGCTGAGGACAACAGGATTAAATGTTTTGGATAACCATGTTTATCAGCCATATCTCAGTGGAAATGTCATCAGACAGGACAATCGACGATAATTAGATCGCTTAGGAAGGAACACGCGAATCTGGACTACGTTACACCAAATTTGTGTTTCGAGAAAAGGTTCCGTACTTAGAGGAGTGGTTCGGTTGTGGATCATTGCAGTTATTTATGGATGGCTCCAAGCTACACGGTAAACTAGGAGCTGGAGTCTTCTGTGATAAATTGGAAGTAGATATTTCAGTTCGTCTACCTGATCACTGCCACTTGTACCATTCAGAGGTGATAGCGATTGAGGTGGTCCTGAACTGGTTAAGACATAATGTGGTATTCTGGACTGATATCGCAATCTATGTGGACAGTCGGTGGCAATCAAGTCGCTGGATTCTGTCTCTCTGAATTAGATGAGTGAGACAAACCTTTCATGTAGTGTCTCGCCGAGGCTGAACTTGAAACGCTCAAAGACACTGATCTTACGAAGGCGTAAACTAAAATCGATCGTGAGGATACTCACAGGACAATGCCTACTAGGATAACATACGAGAGCTGAATGGACGAGGAAGAGGAAGAGACGGTAGTCTACCCCTTATGCTCATGTCCGGGTTTGGCCCACAAAATACATGAATATTTGGATAAATTCTTAAAAGACTGCTTCTCTGATCTCAAAAACTCTAAGGTGCAAGACTTATCACGCTATATAAGTAGCTCAAATTGGTTCTCATAAGGGCAATAGGGAAGTAAAATCCTGTGGCATGACAACGGACCGTCGCCGATCAAAGTGTGCAGTAGCAGTCACTCAAGCTAACCTAACACCACCTACGACACTTCTACGACTCATGTATCTACTGCCAGTACCCATTCTTCATGGGCGTGGTTTGCTTGGCTGGCTTTAGTCTTCTCTGTGGTTGTTTGATAGCGGGAGTGATTTATATTCCATAGGTTGCCATCTGTTATTCAGGTCTTTTCGCTAGTTTTGTATCCATATTCTCTTCACTCAAACTGTCAAACTATCTTCGATTCAAATAAGTAGAATAGTTTCAGATCGCCTATATCACAATGTGTGGTTTCCGAGATCCAACCCTTATCTGGTTCTATCTGAACATCTGGGCTGATTGTTCACTAGCCAAAGTCTGCTATAATGATTCCACGTCAAAATATTTCCTACTCAACTGAACTAATCACACTCTCAAGAAGTTCACCGATATAGGCGATTCTACCTCCTGTAAAATCTTCGTTAACCCCCTGTTTACATTCGCCATATCTCAGCAAGGATAGAGACTATCGCCATATCTCAGCTCGGATTCTGGACTGAAATGTTTTCCAAGCCCACCTCTAGTTGTATCGTCAGCCCACTAAGCAGTTATATCTTCTGCTGCAGCAACTCTTTGTTTAAAATTTTTTGTTTCCCCTTTTTGTTTTCTAACAGCTCCTGCTGATGTTGATGTTTTTTTGGCAATATATCGATCTGTTTCAGTTGCTGTATTACCCGCAATTTCTACTGCTCTTGCTGTTGAGTTTCCTGCTGCTTATTTTTGTCGAGTAACGATATCGGCCAGTTGCAACTATTTATGAATAAAAAGTATTTGCAACATCGATGGTATTTGAACCATTGATGGATTTAGGGTTGCAGGACTTCTTTTAATTGGTTCTGATTTGCTCCTAACTCTGTTTTCTATAGCCACTTTTACTCGAATTTCACCGACGAAGTTTTTCCCTCTCTGTTATCAAATGTCTATCAGTTTTGATTCAGACTATTGAGAATGCAGTTTCCGATCTTAACGTTTTATTTATTTAATACAATAAAACCATCAATTATATAATATTAAGGCCGCTTTTCCGTTTTAACTACGTTCCGAACACTTTTATGTAGCGGATACTTTTATATTTGACTGTAGTAGTGTATATGATTGATTTTAGTGCACTCCTTGGGTCACGTGATGTTTATTCGCTCGGTCTAGTGTTATCTCTTTCTTAATCTCGTTAAAAGTTTCGGAAATTGGAAGAAACTGTTATTACCGCGTCGAATAGATAACATCTGTTACTCTCAAAAGAGACTTCTCTTTTGACCAATACTACAATGTACGTTGTACTTTAACCACTATAGTAGCTCTCATGACGTTAGCTGCACGATGTTATAATATATTGTCATTTAAACTGCTTTAAGTAGGTCATAAGCAAGCAGTACAATAATACTTCACAAGGTGAGCTGCTGAACTTTCATCTAAATATGATTTTGGTTTGATACTTAGATTGTATCAAGATCTTCCCTAAAATTAATTATGCTAGCTCTGATAAAGGATAGAGTAACCAGTTTGCTTACCGGTACTGGTTGTTACAAGTACTGGTCTAGGAGTAAGACTACTGTTTGTTTTACTAATTGCATCTAGGAATAAGTTGGTCCACGGGATGTATTTAAAATCTCTTTTACCGTCTTGACGCTCCCGATGGAGTTACAAGTTTAATTGAAACAAAATATCTATGAACTATCAATGTACGTTGTGCAATAATAATATATTTACTACGTATGTAGGGTTTGCATTATTGGTTAACGGTAAATTGATTTACTGGTTTTACCGTCGAAATTTGTTTACCGAATTACTGATAAAATCAAATATTTACCGATAAATTTAAATTTAACAATTTTGAAACAATTACTGATGATTCACTTCCGGCTTTAACTTCAAGAAAGTATCCAAAAGTAATTAAACTTAATTAATGAAATTATAAAGACACTAGAACCTGTAAAATTGGTACTTGGCTGTGGAATCGATAAGCTTATCAGTTTTTACATTATTAAGTGTAGATGTCACAGAATTCATTAATTTGCACAGAATTCACTTCCTAGTAAGGAATTGCAGCGTGACGAACCAATTAATCAGATGTATTCCAGTTTATACAAAATCCGATGGATCATGGCAGAACAACTGATAATAAAAATTATTGGTTATTTAATTTACTAAGTAAAACTGCAATAGTCAAAAATATTGTAAGCTTTATTGAGTGTTTAAGTATGAAAATTGCAGATTGTAATATTTCAGAAAATAAAACGGATTCATCTGATGTTTATCCAGAAATATTTTCTGAGCCAAAACCGGTCACAACCTATTTATTTACCGTTTTATTACCGGTAAATCGGTAAACCGAGCAAACTCTTATCATTTACGGGTAAATAAAAAATAAGGTAAATTTGGGACCCCCATACGTATGGTACATGATCATATTGGTGAAAACTTTGTGAGATCTAACTTTTGTTAAAACTTAAAATAGTGCTTAAAATTTCTTATGGCATCGTTGTCCCTCAAAAATCGGTCTTAATGTGTTTTTCAATAACAGTCCTTCTATGTTCAGAAAATAATGTTAAATTGGTTGTGTTTTATACGCCATTATCACTTTTTTTTTTTTTTTTTTATATTTTAATCTATGCTATCTTTATTGGGGCTCAAGGCTCTCCCAGCTCTTTCGCGGTTTTTTATTTACGTCCTACTTTACGCCTTAACGGCCAAATCGAGGACGTACGGCTATAGGTCCGATTTTCGTAGAACCATCTGCACATTGCATAGCTCCATGCCAGCCTATAGACATGGAAGATGGGTCGGCCCATGAGTTCTGCACTCCAACAGAGGGTCATAGATGTGTTCATTTTCACCACCGATCGTAATCAGATGGTGAAAAATCCCTTTTCCATCCTGCCCCTATCGGGATTCGAACCCGGTACCTCCCGCTCCAACTGCCACAGCTTTAACCACTGAGCCACCTGGGCGGTAATTATCACTTGAAGTATTGTAAAACTATATTACATGAGATTTTAAGACATTATTTCGTGGTGGTCATTCTTTCAATTTGCATATTTGTTTTGTCTGTAGGTTTCCTGATAGAGAGCGCAATCAAGTACAGCTTTATAAGCAGCTCATCTTAATACGTATGTAGTCTCTAGATTTTGTCCTCGAACGAGCAATTAATGTTCTTTTTCCTAGTTACGGTAGTCGTGTTAATCAGTAAGATGTCATTAAGTCCCTCTGGTTTCTTTGATATTTCTCAAGGTTATGACCATATCTAAGGGTTTTGTTTAAAGCAGGAAATACATACACTCTTGCTTCACAGCAATCCGTGGCAATGAAACTGATGATAAACATGTGACTTATGGAAAATTGTATGACAGTGCCATCTTCTGGAGACTGCGTTCAGTTTGGTCTTTATTTATTGGTTTGGTGCCGCTATGGCTAATTGACTTGAGTCCCTGGACGATACATGACGCTTAATGTACACACCCGTCCCCACACGGATTCAAAGGCCAACAACTTTTCAACTCTATATTTATCCTAATTATATCCATGTGTTTTACCCTCAAACTCATTTTATGCCATTGTATACCAACAAAACAAAAAAAAATATTATTAATTATATTGTTAAAATTATTATAATATGATAATTATTTATCGATGAGGTCACCTAATTAATATCAATTAATCAAAATGAAACTATAAACAAAAAAAAAATAATATGCCAACCGAATCTAACATCTTTGTTTATACTCGTACACATCCAACTTCAAAACCGCTTTTGAGACGAGCACAAAACACTAAAACCTAATTAATGACAGACGTTGTGGTGTTGTTAGGTAATTAACTATCTGTTTTGGTCAATTTGCATATAAACAAAAGAACAATTAAGCAAAGAGAATTTCACGGTTTTATAAAGATGCGCGCATGATATATCGCGCTGTTTGGTGTGCTTTAATGCAATTAACAGTAGCTTTTATAGCATACACACATCTATATATCGAATCAACCTTCGTCATCGTGTAATTTGGCGGTAATTAATTTCACGATGATGTGGATTTATTGCATATGTGTGCATCGTTCGTGTGTATATAAGAAATAGTGGTGAGACTGTCCCTTATACAACATATATATGCTCGCGTGATCTTTTGATTTTGCTTCGAACAATATCAATAAAGAATCAAATTAAATATTTATGCTATGTAAGAAATATTGTAAGTATCAAACCACCACATATCGTTTATTCAAATTCGAGCAGTAAACAATGTACAAAAGTTGTATCGTTAATAAATAATGAGATGGTATAAATAAGGGTTGAAAAGTTGTAAAAAGGAGTGAATTGTATATAAACTCAGGCTATATACTTGTGACTTTGTTACTATCATCTTAGTAGAAAGTTTTGTACAGGGTGCGCTATCTTTTATGCCGGTATGTAAAAATGTGTCAAAGTTTTATTCGACCGCTTGACACCGAAACAGCGCCACGAAATAGTGACGCTTTGTGTGTTCGTTTGTGTTAACTCAATACAACTCACCATTGAACTGATGAGGTGGTTAGCGAAATCGATGGACAGAATACAAACGTTTCGTATCGATCAGCATTTTGGCGTTAGTGAAACCACTTTGCACGCATTTTTAAGGAAGACTTGCATGTGTTTCCATATAAAGTACAATTAAGACAAAGCATATTGCCGAGACTATTCGTTGAATCGTTAACGCTCGAATGGTTGACACTGTACATGATTTTTGGAAGAATTGATGACATGATAAGCAAAGTTGCTGAATTTGGGGAATGGAAAATCCTCGAAAAGCTATGGCATGCCTGAAAACTGATTGTTTGGGCCGAGTATTGCGCCTAAACCATCATTGAGAAAATAAAACAGAGAAAAAATGAAACAGAAAATTTAGACAGACAAAATAAAACAGTCGGTGAAAATCAATATCGGTAGATGTTGGCTTAAATATTTGCCCGCACTGCGTTAAAGACACACAGAAACGATGCCACACTGAAAATCAAACAGTTTAGGTGTTGCAACGAAAATCTCTTGAACGTCTGATATCAAAAAGAGGCAACATAACTGGCAACCCTGATTTTCAGATTTGATCCCTCCGGATATCTTTTTGTGGGGTTTCTAAATATAGTTTAAACAAGGAGGAAAGTATTTCAGAACTTAATGTCACAATAAGCCCACGGTTCTTCACCGGGAATCGAACACGAGTTTCGTCAAAATGTCATTTATTAACATCTAAGGCGTTCCAATAAACTGTTTAATGCGGTGCGAGAGAGCGTTGGCGAGTCCTAAAATTGTCGTATATAGTAGCCTTGCTCAGCATTTTGACGTCAGTGACATTCACTTTGTGGAGCATTTTGAAGGAAGATTTGAATTTAACAAAAATAATTTGGCTTCGCTTGAAGTATGGCACAACAGTCGCTCGAATATATAGTTGACTCTAAACATGTTTTTTGGAAACAAATATTGATTGCCGATGAGACCCATTTCACTCTTTCTGATGGCATTAATAATTAGCATTTCGGAAACAGAAAATCGATCGATATCAATGAGACGCGGTCGAATGGCCAAAACGATACTGTTTGGACCGTTTGTCCCAAAACAACTACTGTTTGGTGGATATTGGCTCATTATGCCTGTCCGAAAATGCGTGGAAAAGGATTCGATTGTTATAGGTTTCAATAAGACACTGCATACCAAACTATCAGTTCCTGCAACGAAAATTCTCTGGACGTCTGATGTCAAAAAGAGGTGAGTCATTGATTGGCAACCCTGATTTTCGGATTTGATCCTTCCGGATTTCTATTTTTGTGATTAATAATTATAGTTCAAACAAGTTGAAAAGCATTTTAGAACTTAATGCCCCAACTAAGCCCACTGTTCATCCTACATTCACACACTCATATACTTACACATTAAAACACCTAATATTGATTTTGAGTCACCTTCGGGAATCGAAATCGAGATCCGTAAGTCAGACCAAGAACGCTACTGTTTCCACCAACGAACAGAGCGTGATAACTTGAATTTGTGGGGTTTTTTGAAAGACAAAGTGTACCCCAACAAGCCACAAACCATAGAGGAGCTAAAGACAAATATTCGTTCCGAATCATCGCTATATACCGCCTGACAGTTACCAAAAATCTCGTATATCGTATAGCTGTGCTCATCATTCGGGTGTCAATTGCAATTACCATAAAGAATTATGCCATAAGTCCACTTCGCTTGATACACAGCTAAACATTTGACAATTGACTCTAAACTTGCTTTTTAGAAGCAAATATTGATGACTGATGAGATCCATTTCACAATCTCTGGTGTCGTTAATAAGCAAAAATGCCACATTGGGCGAACAGAACATCCATACGAGATCCATGAATTGCGGCCGAATGACCAAAAAGGGGTCGTTTGGGTCGTTTGCGCCAAAACCATCATTGGGCCATATTTTTTTAAAGAGAAAACGAAACAGTCGATGTCGGTGGATCTTGGGCTCATTATGTCTGCCCGAAAATGCTTGAGAAAGGATTTGATTGTTTCAACAAGACACTACATATCAAACAGTTCAGTTTCTGCAATGAAAATCCACTAGACTTCCGAGATATAAAAACAAGTTGTCATTGACTGGCAACCCTGATTTTCAGATTTGATCCCTCCAGACTTCTTTTTATGAGTAAATAATAATAATTAAAAATGGGCGGAAAGAGTTCCAGAATTCAATGTGCCATACTACGGCCTACGGTTCAACCCAAATTCACTCACGTGCTTAAAAATTAAAAACACCTTAGCGTGATTTTTATTCACCACCAGGAATCGAATCTGAGACCCACGAATGAAACACTAAGCACACTACTTTCTCTGCCAACGAGGGTAACAAATTGAATTTAAAGGTTCGTTTCAAAAGCAAAATGTACGCCAGCAAACGTCAGACCAAAGCTAATATTTGTACCGAAATGCAGCAAAGGGCACATTATGCTTTGGCCAATAAAGGCGGCCACTTAATTGATGTGTCAATAGCATTCACTTTGCGGACCATTTTGAAAACAGATTTGAATTTGTTTTCGTATGAAGTGCAACCAACACAAAGAATTTTGCCAACCATACCGTCTACTTCGCTTGAAATATGGCACAACAGTCGCTCGAATTCGGAAAGACTCTTAACACGTTTTTTGGAATTAAAAGCCATACGATATTCATGAAACGCGGTCGAATGACCAAAAAGTGACTGTTTTGTCCGTTTGCGCCAAAACTACCATTGGGCCATATTTTTTCAGTGAAAACGAAACAGTCGATTAAAATCAATATCGATTGATGTTGGCTCATTATGTCTGCCCAAAAAAGCGTAGAAAAGGGTTTGATTGTTACAGGTTGCAACAACCACTATGTATATCAAACAATTCAGCTTAAGCACCGACAATTACCTGGATGTCTGATGTCGAAAAAGGCAACATTTACTATGATAACCCTGATTTTCAGAATTGATCTCTCCGCACTTCCTTTTGTCGGGTTTATAAGAAAAGTTAAAACAAGGTGGAGACTATATTTCAGAACTCAATGCCCCACTAAGCTCACTGCCCAACCCACGTTCACACACATACTTAAACATTAAACACCTACTCGTATATTTTGTCACCACCGGGAATTGAGCCTAAGATTCGTCAAAATGCCGATTATCAACATTCAATGCATTCCAATGAACTGGTTGAAGCGGTGAGAGAGGGCGTTGGCTAGAACCCAGAAGTGTCGAACCCAACATTTTAGTGTTAGTATATAGTTAACACTTAACAGACAATCGTATAACACTACAGTAACACCTTAACATCCAAACACTGTTGGGTGTGTAAATTACATGATTTAACACAGTTTTTTTACATGTAAAAAACGTGTAATTTACATAAGATTATTTTTTACGTTCTATATGTAAAAAACGTAAAATATGATTTTATGTTATAAAAACTGATGCGCCATCTCTTATTAAATGTCATTGTAACTTAAGCACCATCTGTTAAAAACTCTAATTACTATTTTCCGAATAGAATTTGTGAAATAATTAATTGTGTAGAATTTTTTTCAACTACATACTGAATGTCACAATAATTTGAACGTTCAACGTTGGTAACTTATTGACATTTAACACAGATGGCACTGTGAATGGTGTTGTCTTCGTTTTCAACCTTTAATTTAGGTTTTATGTAATTTACGCTATTTTTTACATAATTCACATAAAAAATGCTAAAATCCTTTTTTATTTGTCCCAAATCCCAACAGTGCATCCAACGCAGGTGCAGTTTCTTTCCTATAATAGAGAAGGAAAGCCCGCAGTATAAGCGAAATGATTACTTAACCAATAATTCAGACAACTTTGAGGTAGACTGCACTGTCTAACTGGGAGGTAGACTGCACTCTCTCGGAACATATACATTTAGAGCAGCATTGATTATGTGCTGTAGTTTTCGTGGTGCTTTTTTCAGGTAGTGCTTTGATTATTTTCGCTGTATCAGACCGTATCCAGGAGCTTTTATATCTTAAAGATTTTTTACTTCTTGTTTGATTTCTTTTTACCGGTGTTAAATATTCATTTAAACTTTTGATGGGCCTGTGGAATCACTGAATCTCGTATTATTGATAAGATGATGTCGTCGAGGAGAATTTTCAGAAATTTGTTAATGTATGGAGTGATAGGAGCATCGACTGCTAAAAGAATTAGGCGACTGCCTGGAAATAATAGTCAATTTGGAAATGTAGTTATGAATTGGATTGAGCGAGATACAAACCGAACAGGTAAAATATCTGAAGGAAAATAACTCTACAGGATCATACGATTTACCTGTCACTCCATCGACCAGCAAACATTATAAAAAACAAAAATTAATATATTATCTGGCATTTATGTTGGTAGGGATACATCACGTTTGGGTCACCACTTTAAAAGTCATTGGCTTCTATTTATTAATAGGTTTGGCCTTTGGTTTGTCTCTAGGCCAGTTTCGAACTGATCCACAAAAAACGTGGAAGAGATCAATGCTAGTTGTTGCTCGATCTTGCTTGATCAAAAAACCAGTAGTAGCCTAGAGGCCAAAAACCATATACCTGATTTGTTACATATTGTTCGGTTTGTGAAAGACAAACAATCGATATAAACCAAATACAGCAGCACCTTTTTATCGAGATTATTGATCAGTTTACGATCATCTTATTGTTATCAAAACAATGCAGATTTATAATAAGAAAACATAAGAATAAACCACAAAACTGCTCATCTTACACAAATGTATTATCTTACAGTGCGCTACCCATAATGTAATTCGCTGTATACATACAAAAAAAAAGTGAGCAATCCTTTTCACAACTCATAATCACTATTCCCATCAATCTTTCATACGAACAAGAATAACAAAAAACTCCTTACATCAAATGACGAGGGTGGCGCAAACTCACAAAATTGCAACATATTCGATCGACGAAAAATAAATGGACCGCGAAATTTAACGTTTGTTGAGTGCTACACATAATGGATCGAGTCTCACTATTGTTTGATGTAATTTGTTAGGGTTGATTGATTACATTTTGATTAGAATTAGTGATTAGAATCGAATACCATGAAGCGCTGCAATAGTAACGCAATGTTAGCTTATAACAATATGTAGTTTTAAGAGGGTTAAGAAAACAAAAAAAAAAAGGTAAAGGTAAATGTTTAGTCTACAGATAAGGAATAAATAAAAAAGGAGTTTTGTTACAAAATATTTTTTGTTTTGTTTTCCGACAACAGAAGAAAATTGGTTAATGGAAATCCTATATATTTGATCGAAATCCAGTGATAAAATCCCGACGTCATTAAAATCATGTGGATTTTTATTATAACGAGTACATCTGTCCGTGTATAAACTGCCCCATGTAACGTACGTACATATATATGGTGCTTATTTCAAGAAGTCAATATACATAAGATGACATCAAGTAAATAATATTTATATAATGACATATTTAACATGCTTTAAAGTCTTAAACGTGAACGATGAAAAAATGCGAAGAACATCTCTTGGATGTGAGATAAAATGAAAAGGTACAGAACATAGTACATTTTAAACAAATGCGCCGACAATGTTGATAACTTCTTTAAGAAGATATATAAACACTTATAATATTTTCGTTTTGGTTTTCTTACATATTCCGAGTATATATGGATTGGAGATTTATTCCACCTTCTCATTAAGATTCTTTAAAGATTTTATTCGTTTCTTAATTTGAGTTTTATTGCCTGTGTATGATTGTTAAATGTTTTTTTGTGTTCTGTTTGGAGAAGTTTTTGTGTTGTTTGTGAACACTATTATATTGATTTATTTATGCTTATTAATGTCTTAATAATAATACTTTAGTTGGGGAATTGTCTTATATATGTGGAAAACACTATCACGTGCAAGGTCCAAAATTAGTGTTTATGTATGATATTCCTGACTTAGTATTGTTCTCTTCCATGTTATACTGAGCTTTGAACTTTCCTCTCTCGTTGCGGGTTTCAGTCTAAAGACATCTGTGTTACTTATTTTGGTGGAATCAAACCAACTAACGAAATTTCAGAAGTGCGTAAATGCTGTCAAAAGTGAGGGAATCCATATTCATAAACTCTATAATCTGAAATAAGATCTTTCCTTATAGGCGAGTGGGATATCATAATGTTTGTGCCTTGAGCTCATCAATGGTCTGTCACTTGTTGGTGTATATTTTGTTTTAGCTGGCAGATTAATTATCATGTTTGGTCTGACGTTCGATTCCCGGTGGTGACTAAAAATCACGATTATGGTTTTAATGTATAAGTATGTGTGTTAAACAGTGAGATTAGGAGAGCATTGAGTTCTGAATTACTTTACGCCTTGTTTTAACTATTATAATTAACTCCACAAAAAGAAGTCCGAAGGGATCATATCAGTAAATCAGGGTTGCCTGTCAATGTCACCTCTTTTAGATATAAGACATCTAGTGAAATTTCGTTACAGAAACTGAATTGTTTGATATGCAGTATCTTGTATTGAAACCTGTACCGATATCGATTTTCATCGATTGTTTTGTTTTCTCTAAAAAATCTGGTCCTCTAAAAACTCGGGTTTTGTCCAAAACCTGATTTTTTCGTCGATCGATTTTCAGTTGCCCAAATTCCACAGTTTTCCTAATTAACGCCACCAGAGATTGTGAAATGGGACTCATCGGTCATCATAATATTTGGTACCAAAAACCAAGTTTAGCGAAGTGAATCTTCATTCAAAATGCGCCATAAAGTAATAGATATAGTGGTGCAATGAGCAGTAGTTTGAGCTTTAAGTATTGGTTCGAATTCCGAGATGCAACTGGACGATCATTGGTGAAGACGAACACGTATATATGTGAAAATCTGGTAGAATCTTGATGGTATAGTAGAAGCTTTATAGTTTTGATCAATAAGAATCGTTGAGAGTTTTGAGGCTGTATACTGGCACTTGATGATGTTGTTGTTTAATAGCTCGATAAATGAGATTCCAAGATTGATCGAACACCAAAATTGATGCATCCAAAATGTGAAATATATAAAATTCTATTCGGATCTAGCTGGTGATGATGTCAACTTCACGCAATTCTTGCTTTAATCAACACGTTACAAAGATGGTTTTGTATCATCTATATGGTGTAAAGGTCATTCTAAAAGTAACAGAATCTTAACAGATCAGATTTGAAGTGGGATACAATCATTTGGTTGTGACATAAGAGTAGATTGAGTTTACTATATGTTCATATTGAAACTATTACCCACATATATTACACATTCGGGTATGTGTCTCAGTTCATCGACAAAGCAACTGGAACATCTAATCTTTCAATAATCTAATACAGTCGTCAATTTTTCAATAACTTTTCCATGCCTTAATCAGTCACACCAGGGTGACGAACACGAAGTGTTACCAACTTCAGACTGTCATTGCTGTCAAACGAGCTAAAATTTACACGTATGACAGTTCATTTCATTGTTACGAAGCGTACAAAACTATTTTAGTAGGAATTATTTAAAAAAAAGTTATCCGCAATGGAATTCAAACGTATTATCATTCGGAAATGGCTCGTCTCGAACGGATGCAGAATATATTTGAAGATCATCTTGGACTAAAGGCCTTGAAAATCCATAAAACGCATAGTCTCACCGATCCTTAACAAAAAGATAGAGTGGAAAGAACAAAGGAGTTGTTATACGCTTGTACGATAGTAGTGATTTGCCGAATTTTGTTTTCCTCTTTATTGAGCAATATGTTAACAAACAAAACGATCGGATTCACTTTCCCGGCCATTCTACCTAAAATTTGGATCAACGGATTGCCACTCGAAACCAAGTTCCGCCGATGGTGATGATTTGGGTCGACGTAACGGCCGTTCAACTCTAGTTTTTTGGACCGTAGCTTCAAAATAAATGCTCAAATTTATCAGGATCATGTGTTGGAGGGAGCGTTGAAGCCTTCGGCTGCAGAGCCTGGACATATCAACAGGACACGACGCCGAGTCATAAAGCGCGCGTCAATAAAGATTTGCAAAGAAACAACATTCCGCGGTTTATTTCCGCTGCTCTTTGGCTACCAAATTCACCGAATGCAAATACGCTACATTTCTCGGTTTGGGGTTTTTCGTGGAGCGAGGTTCGGAAAAAAGATACCAAAGTGTCGATCAATTTAAACCAAAATACCGCAGAGTCACTTTCATGCTGCATGCAATAGCTTTGGTGGTCGTTTGAAGGCCATAATCACGGCTAAGGGTGGCCAATACAATTCTAAAATTTAAATATTTGTGGCATAAAGTATTTTGTGAGAAAATTCATTTACTATAGAGCATCAGGCTTTCTTATACATTTATCTCGTTCACATGACAGAATTTGAAATATGAGGCGCGGACTAGCTTTACAATCTTTTTTGACTTGGTGGGACCTATAAACTTACAATAACGACACCAGTTACCCTTTCAAGTTCAGATGCCACAGTCCAATCCACCTATCCGATTATAAAACGATATTGTTTATGACAGATGTGTTGTTTACATAAAAAATACCTCCAAGTTTATTGTCACGCGGTCTCCTATCACATGATCAGTATATAAAACTCTTCAACTTAATCAAAAATACTAGATTTTTATTCGAATTTTAATTACATTACAAAACTAAAATTTCCACTTATCTATGTATAAAATACCTTTTTCGATAATATACGGGCCCATATACGAGCACTCAAGTATCATCGACAAAACACTCGTCAACAAAAAAAATGTTTTTTTTTGTGTTGGATTATAAAACGAGAAAATATTTTTTAATAATAATCCAACCTCGAACCAACGATGACTGATTTAGAAAATGAAAAGGATTTGTGTCACACACACACAACTGAAATCCGGATCAAAATCGGTATCCTTGTACGGATTTATCGAAATGACCATTCATCGTCGTATTCAAATAATAAGGATTTGTGATTAACACGGCTAATAATAGATCGCATCTAGGACATAAGATAAATATACGATCTCGTTTCAAGATGTGGATATAGCATAAATATTGGATGCATTTAAAAGGTTTAAAATTTTCGCTCAAATGATTTTTCCATCGCATTATCCCCGGCTCACCTTTGTATAAACGAAATACATTTTTTTTACTCTCTTGGTTGGTTGGATGGATGTTTGTTTTGTAGATCAGTTTTGTGAACCCTTTTGCCGATTATCAGGTAAATATTCGATTTTATGTTTTGTATATATTATGTGTACGATCGATGACAGTCCGTCCGGTGATCCGATCGACCCGACAAAACATATTGTATATTTACTGTTCGTCTTAATGTTGTTGATGACAAATTTTATCGTAATCAAAGTAGATAAATTTGATATTTGTCTTTTATGCTTTCTTAAGTTATTTATTTAAGCTTTTCGTTTTGTAAGATGTTTCTCTTTTGTAAACTGTTACAATAAATAAAATAAAGAAATAGAATAAATATTAGATTTTAACAACCGTGAGAATAATAGAGGAGAGGAATAAAATACAAAATTAAAAAAATTTATTTGATTTTAATTCCGAAATTAATTAGCGTGATCCAGCGGAGCTTTATTGTTCGATCACTGGGGTCCGCAGATTAACATCATAATTTTGTGAGTCGATATGTCTCGATGTGAAATTAACAAAATATGTTATTAATTCGGAAGCTCCCATAATGTCGTTATCGTTTACGATATACACTGTAAACCGATTGAGACATTTTGTATTGATCAGTATTACATACATATCGGTCGGTCGGTATTTGATCTTCAGTTCGGTTATAAGAATTTTATTAAGAAGACGAAGAATATATAAAACAGAAAAAACACTTTGACTTATAATAGATAAATATAACGATCGAGAAAGATCTTCTTATTCTCATCGTTGTATATTCTTTGTCGTTATGTATGTACTGTAACAATTAATTTAATTAATTAAAAGAAAATCGAATTAAAATAAATGTCACAAATAATTTGATTTAAATATGTCACAATCAATTGATCGCTTACATAGTAGTTGTTAGACTACATACACAACGATCGGTCTATCGATACATGCTGTGCACTTAACAAACTATATTCGGAACCATTTTGGATTTTAACGTTTTATATTCTATTTAAACCCTATATTGTACTCGTGTACAGGTTAGAGTCCCTCATTGTGTTTAGGACGTATATAATCCTGCAATATACTGTGTGTGTGTATAACAATAGTAAATTTAGATTAAATTCGAATGGTTAATTGAATGTGGTGTTATATTGTATAGCCAGCCTGGGGCTTCCTTCTGTATAAAGTAACAAAAAAAAATGAATTTGCAGTTTCAAGTGGTCTTAAAGTGTTGGTTCGGTTAGTAAAAAATTCTAAAGTACAATCTCTTATAAGTAATAAAATATGAATCGCAGTGCAATGAGGATGCTAGAGGTAGTTTTTCGGGAATGATTTTAAATATCGGAGAGAAAATTGAATAAACTGGTCTTCTGTACGATTCATACGTAATCCAGCTGATGAATAGATCCAGCTATAACATACTAGAAAAAATTTATTAATATCGACAAGAAAAGAAACCTATTCAAATAACCTATTATAGCAATAACCTTGCCTACTAGAGGATATCTGTGAAACCAGATTAGTATTGTTTTCTGTTTTACCTATAAGTAGCCTGCAGTGAACATCTGACATTCTGCAACGTTTATCAAATCGAAATTATATCATGATGGAAGAGTCACGATGAGAACTGATGAATTTGAAATTGTATACGAATATCAGATTAAAAAGTCTTTCAAGAAGAAATTGCTGCAATTTTAAGAGCAACACTCTATGCAAAGGATATAAATTGCAGAGAACGATTTACTCCAATACTGTTTCATCGAAACTCGTTTTGAAGAAGGTCATGCTGAATCGATTTGAATCGATTGAATTGAATCGATTAGGCATTCAGCCTTTCTGAGGTTAGATATCTACTATCTCTTTGGTGGTCTGCACCCAAACTCTTCTTTGCAACAATAAATCAGCCAAGATCTCAGTACTTCTTGAATTATGATAAAGTGCGTGCACTTTAATGACCTTGCTGGGTTTTCTCACGGCACATTTTTCCCCTTAATAATCATATGTTCCAAATTAAAATTCGAAACATCGCAAACTGCGAAGGGAAAAAGAATCTGTTGGACACTCCTTGTGCTCCTGTCCTTCATACCCTCCTCAAACGCTTCACTGCTTTCGATCAAGATACTTATTTGAGGAATAAACGACGACTTTGAAGTTACGGGATATTTTAGGCTTCATTCGAAGAACTGTCAATTCATTCGAAATCCCACTTTTCTATGTGATATCAGTACTTTGCCACGCTGATATAAATTTACAACAGAGTGTTATTTATCAAAGTTATCAATTCTGTCATGCCCACAGATTTTTGGCCATATGACTATCACTATTCATCTTGTAAATTTTGAGTTGTGTGAGCCAAAGTGCTCACGAGATTCCTTTGTAAAGATCTTTTGTTTGATTTTAAAAGATAAAGACTGATTAGATCAGCATAAGGTTACTTTAATAAATGGTGCAATAGACTGTCCGTTTTTAAAAAAACGAAGATCCTGTTTTACGAATAAAAGTACGTATAATTTCAATCGATTGGTCCTGTCCAATAATGATACTAAAAACCACCGTGTAGGATACAGTAAATTGAAAATTTGTTTAAGGCAATCCTAGTATTATTTGATGGGAGAAACGAAATCTGCACCATCCTTCGCTAATTGCTTATGGATTCTTATCTAGTGGCTTTTGGTTTCTTAGACACGTAAAATATTCTAGCCTCTTAAGCTCTAGCTAAATCATTACAAGGTCGTGACAAAGTGTGCCTGCCTGATACTCGTATATGTTGCACATCACTCGTAAATTGAGAGATAAAGTCTTATATTGTCGAGTCTTCCGTGGACCATTGTCAGTTATAGAGTTGAGGTCGCAAACATCCGTTATTAAATTGTTGCAACACTTTTAAAACACTTGTGGAGATACTTTATCTGGCATTGAGAAGAAGATGGTGCACCATGTAGTTGACTATATGCACCATGTAGTTGACACCATGGAGTTGGACGGTACTCGTTCGATTATTTTAGTAGTCTTTGAAAAGAAATTTTTCAAATTTGTTAATAGCCACGATGCATGTCATAATCTATGGCATGAAGTGACGCAGGAGGCGCATGCGCGTACAGAAAGAACTGAACGGGTGTCTGGAAGCTTAAACTTTAAATTTCTTATATGATAGAACAATCTTATAAAGATTCTTAGGCTTAAATCATTTATTGGAGTTGATTATCTTGCTATAAAGCTTTTGATCTGAAAGACTTAATATTTCATTTATTTGTTGAATAATTTGCGGGACATTTATTCCAAAGATTGCCAACATCCGTTATTAAATTGTTGCAACACTGTTTATTTAGTAAAAGTTCTAAATTTTGAAGCGGTGTAGCATCTTATGGATATGAGAAAAATCGATTCGTCCCAGTTCGTTCAGTCTTTTGATTTCAGTAGTTCAGGGAACCACCAATTCTAAAGGCTTAGATCTTTTTATACGCTTTGGTCCATTGGCGAAATCCAGTAGGTTCCACAGTACCTCATTGTTATGCTGCTGCAGTCACAGTACATGACTCCTAGCAAATTTAAATATTTCATCGCTGACGTATTTTTTGAATGTTAAATTCAATTCTTGCCTTTTATTTTTGATATGCGCTTTCCACCTGAGCAAAGTGTCTAGTGTCATGCATTTCGCATCGTCAGAGCACGAAATTTGTTGGGAATTCAGTCTAATCGGAATGTATGCTACTTTCTTGTTTGTGAAGTTGATGTGTGTTGATTTTGATTCGTTCAGCCATTATTCTTAAAATTTTTGTCCAAATGTTCATTGTATTAATAGTATTTTGTAATTTCAAAGTATACACAGGAGTAGGTATACAGAGCCAAGCACAGTACCTTGTGGGACTCTTATCAATATTTTATTCAGTTTTGAGTATTATTCTTTCTGTCCCACCCGAATGTAACGGTCATTTATGTAAGATTTTTTTTTCACTTACCGGATGTTCGGATGGTTGAGACTGAAGCGTGTAGCTTGCTGTAAATTTTGAATGTATTGTAAAAATCTGAGTTGTTCCTTGTATCTTGTAACCCACTAGGTTTCAATCTGATGATCATGATGTCATTGAATGACCGTGTGATCGAAAAGATCAAATCCATCTCATCAGGCATTTGCTACCGGACTTGATGTTCATACTGTGCGATTCGTATATATATGTTTAGTTGTGTCGCGACAGTACTAGTTAATTACAAGAACTTAACTCGAAATATTTTTTTTTTTATTAATTAATTGTGGCGTGAGATAATTTAATTGTATTTGTTGGAGTTGCTCAAGAACGCCACAAGACCTACCTGGCTCTGACTTTCACAAAAGAGTACAAATGGAAGCATAATTGCATGTCATTAACATTACTTATACAAAATTGGAACACTCGAACTTGTGTAAAATACACATAATACAGTACAACAGCAAAAGCGAACTGTATCGCCGACTACACGTAGATGGCAAAATGAGCGTAGAAAATGGATTTATAACAACTCTAGGGACACATAACTAGGGACAGTCTTAAATTTTAAATAAGAGATTTTGGTTTTGTTATACAAATCATCTGACTGGAACCATTATCTCCAGTTCAGGGTTTCAGCTTACCGTTGTATGATCTGGTATGCTTATTTCGACCCAATGATTACTTCTCGTTTACTTGTAAACATAAAGCAGGTCTTAATAGGTACCTTAAGTAGAAACTGTATAGTTCTTGTGGAAGCAAACAAGCACATAGATCTTGTAGCTCTTCCAAGCCATTATATTTATTTTCATATGGTTGAAGGAGGACTGCTTTCAAATTTGATTGGGAAAAAATCGTAAGGTGTTAAGTTACACAACCAAACCTTGATACATCTATAATCGAGGGGTATAGAATGAAACTAGATATCCTTTGATCAAATAGCTGTATTGTTTGGCCAAGTTTACCTCCATACAAATGAATTATGAATCGCAACTTTATTCGAGTTCGAAATCCTTTCGATATAAATTTAAGGATTAAACTTATTTATATAGGAAGTTGGGTTGGCTTCCTTATATAAAGTATTTTTATAATTGTTCCTTACTCCCAAATACAATGAAATTTTCCATCTCGTCACACAATCAAGTGCAGCATGTATGTTATACAAATTAAGACGGTATACTAATCTAACCAAGCGCAATTAAACTGGATAGGGGATTTCGCTTAAAAAAAGAAAATCCTTTCTTTTCATCATCTTACATGATTAACAAACGTAATAAGATTTGTGTTTTCGTTTTAATTGTTAGAAAATATTTGTACAATAAATATTAGATTTCATTGTGTATACAGTTATATCGCTGCACTGTGTGTTTTCTGCTCAACTCTCTAAATCCATTATTATTGTTATATTATAGAAAGACCAAGAACCAAAGTCTGTATAATTCTTAATTCTAACAATAATATAACCGATATTGTATAAGGAGATTAGTTATAATGAAAAGTAACCAAACCAAAATTTTTATAAAGAAGATCATCTCAACCACACATATACCTTAAATGATATCATATACACAGCTAAATTTGGCTAATAAGACGACCAAAACCAAAATCTTAATACTTTGAGCACAATATTAAGTTAAATGGATAAAACCATATAAGATGGTATTTTGGACTTAACGAAGAATATACCATCAGGAATTTGATGTTCGATAATGCGCGGCCTATATATGCTGTACGTACCTGACGACTAATCGGGTCCGAGACTCAAGTATATACAAAAAGACAGTCCATAATAATTTTAATTAAAATTTTTGTCAAAATAAATTTAAAAATAATATTTTTGGCATTAAGATTTCTTATCTGTGTCTTATTTATTTGTTTATATATTGTAACGAAAGAAAACAACAGACGGACAGCTACACACACATTTGGCAAAGTATATACAAAAAGGACACACAACTTCTCTTAATTTGTTTTCTGTTATCATTTATTTATATTTTTGTTTTTCTTAAATTAAATATTTTGCTCTGTGTATGTGTGTGTGTTCGTCTTAAGATTGTCAAACGATTTTGCCGACCGACTGGCCCATATATACCCAAATTGACCATTTCGGTGTATTGTTGTTTTAAGATTGGATTTTTTTTGTGTGTGTATTCTGGAGCTGTGTCCTTTTGATTACAAAACAATATTGTTATTATTAATATTTATTGTTGTGTGTGTATATGTGTATGTGTGTTTGAGGATGGATTAGAAAGGACGAAAATAATGATTAGAATAACAAAATATTGAAACATAAAGGATTGAATATGAATAGGAAAGGTTTGTTTTGTTGGTGCCGTGAGAAATTTAAGGACTTATGTATGCCCATGCGTACATATGGGAACTGATATGTGAATACAACGATTTGAAAGGTTTTATACGAAATCAGTTGACTGGAAAATAATTACTGCGTGGTACAAATAAGAAATGTATAAACCGCTTTTGTAATCGACTTATCGATATATTATCAACTCGTTTGTCATACACTTGATTTGGATCAATCATCTAAATCTAACTTATAGCGCTTCCTTCGATCTTTTCCGATCAACCGGTCATTGGCATTAGTCTGTGCCACATTGACTTCGAAACATTTTACGTTGCGAAGTATGAAGCACATGTGTTATCACCAACAATCTCTGAAACCTGCATAATTCATTAGAAAGCTCTCATAAAGCTTTCTTTTAAATATTTAATAAAAATACAGATCGCGTTTTATATTTAAGGAGTGTGATTTCTAAATATGTCTGAACATCTTGAAATATTCATCAAAGGTTATACTTTGAATACCTATATGGTTGTAATCACACGAATCAAAGCCAGTGGATTATTTCAAAAAAATGTATTTCTGAAATGGATCACGGAATCATCTTGCCTAATGAAACACATTTTGAAATTGGTAGCCAAATTGACGTGGTTAGGGTGAAGAAACGATTCACAGTTTCGTGTTTCGCATTATAGTGTGGCAAAGTGTAATTGGGTCGAATTTTTTTCAAAATTCTACTAGTTAAGGAGTGGTCATTTAGCGTTGTTCTTCGTGTATATATAGTAGATGTGAGTTAAATTCATGATTCCAACTGTCAATGAAAAACTGTCAATATATATATATATATATATATATATATATATATATATATATATATATATATATATATATATATATATATATATATATATATATAAATATATATATATATATATATATATATATATATATATATATATAAATAAATAAATAAATAAATATATATATATATATATATATATATATATATATATATATATATATATATATATATATATATTTCAACAGATGGCGCCACTGTCATTCTAACTACTTTCATGAATTTCGACAGATGGTATCACTGTCATTCCAATGAATTAAAACAAAAACAACGAACGAATGGTGACGTTTCGAGTTGTGGGAACGACGGCGAATGATGACGTTTAGAGTTCGTCTATATTCACGATGAGTTCACGGCACATGCATGAATACGTACAAGATGCGATGACATATACGTTCGCGCATATGGCCGTCCAGATTTGTTTATCAAATTTACATGCAATCCAACATGGGATGAAATTAAAAATCATCGGGTAGCTGGACAAGCATTTTCGGACCGCCATGACATTACCGCACGTGTATTTAAGCAAAAAATGAAGTCTTTCATGGATTTTATAACCAAGCATGGATGCTGGATGTATTCCATTGATCATTTAAACTGCCGTTGAATTTACAAAACACTGAGGCACCAACCAGCAACATCACCAAAAACTCTGGAATGGGCAAAGTACTCCAAAAGAGTGAAATTGTCATATGGGAAGAATGTACAATGTTTCCAACAGAGCATTGGAAGCGCTTGACCGTACACTGTGAGATTTGAGAAGAACCGCACGAATTTTCGGTGGCGCAGTCAACTTATTGCTGGTGATTTTCGACAAACACTACCGGTTATACCACGTTCAACACCCGCTGAGTTTAGGGCGTCATTTACAGAAATTTACTTTGAAAACCATCATGCGTGTGCAACTACAATAGGATGTATCGGCTGGAAATTTTGCAAAACAATTAACGGATATTGGAAATGGGCGAATGCAAATTGATGAATCCACGCAACCTATCAGCTTGCCAGCAAACTTCTGTAAAATCACAGAAAGCATAGACGAATTGGTGCAAAAAGTTTTCCCAGACATTGCACAGAACTACAAAAATCATAATTTTTGTAGTTCTGTGCAAAGTCTTTGAAACTTAAATCTACCACAACTTTGCAACGCAACCAGACTCTCAGTCAAGAAAATGATAAACAATGTTATCGAGGCAGAAACTTCGACTGATCCCCTCAGATATGTCATTCGCAATGATCCCTTCAGATATGTCATTCGAATTCGAACGTTTGCAATTCCCGGTGCGACTTGCTTTCGCAATAACTCTCAACAAAGCACAAAAACAATCGTTGCAAGAAATATTGTGTATCCCACAGCACTTCAATAAATAGCGAATTGAAATAAAACGCTGCAGTGTCACAATTTTTTCGAAGTGAATAAAATCAACTTCCTATACAGCGTCTAGTCTGGTTCAAATCGTATTTGAATGTACTCGAATTTAATTGTAGTCGAACTTTGAAATATGAATATAAACGATATATAGGAATCGTTTGGGCACATCGATCTCATGTTGAATCGGTGATGTGAATCAACACTTCTATGGTCGTTTTTTTGAAGTGTATAACCATTAGCCAACTTATATTATGCACCAGTACCACAGTGAGTTGGTTTACGACAATATTACTCTATGTAGCTGGCATCATGGTAAACTAAGATGCTAAAAGGAAACTTATAAATAGTTAGTATTATGGAAGTTTAAAACAAATTGATCACAATTTTCAATAAAGCTCATTCGTCGTTTATTTGCGCCATAAAATTACCAACCCGTAACTTCTCAACGGGCACAATATCACCTACTGATATGTGAATACAACGATTTGAAAGGTTTTATACGAAATCAGTTGACTGGAAAATAATTACTGCGTGGTACAAATAAGAAATGTATAAACCGCTTTTGTAATCGACTTATCGATATATTATCAACTCGTTTGTCATACACTTGATTTGGATCAATCATCTAAATCTAACTTATAGCGCTTCCTTCGATCTTTTCCGATCAACCGGTCATTGGCATTAGTCTGTGCCACATTGACTTCGAAACATTTTACGTTGCGAAGTATGAAGCACATGTGTTATCACCAACAATCTCTGAAACCTGCATAATTCATTAGAAAGCTCTCATAAAGCTTTCTTTTAAATATTTAATAAAAATACAGATCGCGTTTTATATTTAAGGAGTGTGATTTCTAAATATGTCTGAACATCTTGAAATATTCATCAAAGGTTATACTTTGAATACCTATATGGTTGTAATCACACGAATCAAAGCCAGTGGATTATTTCAAAAAAATGTATTTCTGAAATGGATCACGGAATCATCTTGCCTAATGAAACACATTTTGAAATTGGTAGCCAAATTGACGTGGTTAGGGTGAAGAAACGATTCACAGTTTCGTGTTTCGCATTATAGTGTGGCAAAGTGTAATTGGGTCGAATTTTTTTCAAAATTCTACTAGTTAAGGAGTGGTCATTTAGCGTTGTTCTTCGTGTATATATAGTAGATGTGAGTTAAATTCATGATTCCAACTGTCAATGAAAAACTGTCAATATATATATATATATATATATATATATATATATATATATATATATATATATATATATATATATATATATATATATATATATATAAATATATATATATATATATATATATATATATATATATATATATATATATAAATAAATAAATAAATAAATATATATATATATATATATATATATATATATATATATATATATATATATATATATATATATATTTCAACAGATGGCGCCACTGTCATTCTAACTACTTTCATGAATTTCGACAGATGGTATCACTGTCATTCCAATGAATTAAAACAAAAACAACGAACGAATGGTGACGTTTCGAGTTGTGGGAACGACGGCGAATGATGACGTTTAGAGTTCGTCTATATTCACGATGAGTTCACGGCACATGCATGAATACGTACAAGATGCGATGACATATACGTTCGCGCATATGGCCGTCCAGATTTGTTTATCAAATTTACATGCAATCCAACATGGGATGAAATTAAAAATCATCGGGTAGCTGGACAAGCATTTTCGGACCGCCATGACATTACCGCACGTGTATTTAAGCAAAAAATGAAGTCTTTCATGGATTTTATAACCAAGCATGGATGCTGGATGTATTCCATTGATCATTTAAACTGCCGTTGAATTTACAAAACACTGAGGCACCAACCAGCAACATCACCAAAAACTCTGGAATGGGCAAAGTACTCCAAAAGAGTGAAATTGTCATATGGGAAGAATGTACAATGTTTCCAACAGAGCATTGGAAGCGCTTGACCGTACACTGTGAGATTTGAGAAGAACCGCACGAATTTTCGGTGGCGCAGTCAACTTATTGCTGGTGATTTTCGACAAACACTACCGGTTATACCACGTTCAACACCCGCTGAGTTTAGGGCGTCATTTACAGAAATTTACTTTGAAAACCATCATGCGTGTGCAACTACAATAGGATGTATCGGCTGGAAATTTTGCAAAACAATTAACGGATATTGGAAATGGGCGAATGCAAATTGATGAATCCACGCAACCTATCAGCTTGCCAGCAAACTTCTGTAAAATCACAGAAAGCATAGACGAATTGGTGCAAAAAGTTTTCCCAGACATTGCACAGAACTACAAAAATCATAATTTTTGTAGTTCTGTGCAAAGTCTTTGAAACTTAAATCTACCACAACTTTGCAACGCAACCAGACTCTCAGTCAAGAAAATGATAAACAATGTTATCGAGGCAGAAACTTCGACTGATCCCCTCAGATATGTCATTCGCAATGATCCCTTCAGATATGTCATTCGAATTCGAACGTTTGCAATTCCCGGTGCGACTTGCTTTCGCAATAACTCTCAACAAAGCACAAAAACAATCGTTGCAAGAAATATTGTGTATCCCACAGCACTTCAATAAATAGCGAATTGAAATAAAACGCTGCAGTGTCACAATTTTTTCGAAGTGAATAAAATCAACTTCCTATACAGCGTCTAGTCTGGTTCAAATCGTATTTGAATGTACTCGAATTTAATTGTAGTCGAACTTTGAAATATGAATATAAACGATATATAGGAATCGTTTGGGCACATCGATCTCATGTTGAATCGGTGATGTGAATCAACACTTCTATGGTCGTTTTTTTGAAGTGTATAACCATTAGCCAACTTATATTATGCACCAGTACCACAGTGAGTTGGTTTACGACAATATTACTCTATGTAGCTGGCATCATGGTAAACTAAGATGCTAAAAGGAAACTTATAAATAGTTAGTATTATGGAAGTTTAAAACAAATTGATCACAATTTTCAATAAAGCTCATTCGTCGTTTATTTGCGCCATAAAATTACCAACCCGTAACTTCTCAACGGGCACAATATCACCAAGAATTCTAGAAAAATATACATTAGTGGACATTATCAGAGCCATCTAGAATTTAGACGGTTCTGATATTGTTCGTTCTTCCAATAACACTTCTACTGCAACTGTGGTGATTGGATGAAAACTGTGAGTCTGATTACGTTATTGGAAAACTAATGGACTACACCAATGGGTCGAGTATATAACGCATGTCATTTACACGCTGTTTTTGCTTGTATATGTAAAATTCTATTTGCAAAAAATGATTTCATGTAAAATACTGACGTGCCATCTGTTATCAAATGTTATTATTTTACGAATAGAATTTGTGAAATAATTAACTGTGCACATTTTTTTCGACTGTATATAGTGAATGTCAAAATGTCACAATAATTTGTTTTAGATTAGAACTAGGAACATATTGATTCCGTTAAAGATCGCCTTAACTGGCTCAATAAATGCGTATTTGTAAAAAATGAATTGTTTTTACAAATACGCATTTATTATGTTAATGATCAAACAGATGGCACTTCGAATGGTTTTTAACATGCAATGTAAAATCTCAACTGTGATCGAAAGATGGTCATATCTAGTTGTGCGCATTCGGAAAGTGTTAGTACCCAGTAAGTTTTAGGTACAGTGTTCATCAATAAAGCAAGAGTATTCACGACTCTCCTTATTATAAAGATGTTTTGAGCGAGAAGCACTGTCTTGAAACTGCTGTTTCTGATGACCTTGGCGAATTGTACAACTCTGGAACGATAGTCAAGAGAGACAGTCTCGATTATTCTAGAGTCCGTTAGACTGCTATGTGATCTTTTTTGAGGAGCTGTTTGGTGTCCTGGGTTTCAAATCAAACCCAGGAATCAAACCATAATATGGAATTCACCAATTTCAAAGCATCCATCAGGTTATATATGTCTGTTTTGCCGTTGATAAGGTCCGTAAAACTTTTAAGTGTTATCTTCATAATGCCAAATCAACCCATTAAAAAAATTTGTTTTTTTGTTTGTTTTTTATCTTTCCAATCTGTTTTGGAATCTGGTAGGTTTAATGCACTCCCAACTCTTCCGCGGTTCGCTTATTTACATCCTACCTTACGGCTATAGGTCCTTACGGCTATAGTTCCGATTAACGTAGAACCATCTGAATATTGCATAGCTCCCTGCCAGCCTATAGTACTGATATGTAAGATGGGTTGGCCCATGAGTTCTGCACTCCAAGTCTCATTGTTCATTCACAGCAACGATCGTAATCGATGGTGAAAAAACCTTTTTGCATCGGGATTTGAACCCGGTACCTCCCGCTTCAACTGCCGGTAATCCATTAAAAATATCTGATTCAGTGAATTGGATTTATTTATCTTAACACAAGATACTTTTTTCTCAAATATCTCAAACTTGGTCTACATATCCCTTGAGAAATATCATATTTTCAAAATAATTGTGAACAATAATAACCTGGGCAGTTATAGACTGATCGATCGGATTTTTTTGTAACAAAGATTTAGAAATAAATGGAATTTTTATCGTTGGAAAATTTACAAAGAGATGAATTGAGAATTTAGAGGGTTCTGATATTATTCGTTCTTCCAATAAAACTTCTACTGCAACTGAAGTGATTATGTGCTTAATACAATCAAACATGAAAACTGTGAATCTATACTTCCATGATTGGTAAAAACAATGGATTGCTATAGCTTTATAAATAGTTAGCACAGCACTGCACCTTCCCATAGCTAAATAAATTTGCTTTTATCTGTTTTAGGATCGTCCCGACAATTGCGAGTTGATTGATTGTGAGACAATTGATGTTTAAATAAACTAATCTGGAATCAATCGTTGATATATAGGATGTTTACTCCGTTAGAGGATTTAAGTTGTGTTGGATTTAACTTCTGATTCGAGTAATTGAGCTTTGTCATGCTCCTGACAATATGAGATCCAGGTAAGCGATAATAGATCGAGGCGTTAATGAAGTGGATTAATTTGAGGTTAGTGTTCAAACTTACCATAGAGCAGAGTAAAAATGACCTAGTTCAAGCTTATAGTGGTTAGGTTACTCTGTATAGTAAAAATGCCTGCAATATACTATGAAGATGCTTTAAAAAGATGTCCCAGAATGAGATGTCCGAGAATTAGCTACACACTCTATGCTTCGTCTGTCAACAGAATGAATCGACGGAAACTCCAGAAGACTACGTTATAATATGTATATTTATTCCACAGACTTAGATTCACTTTAGATATTATTTGGGCTGAGTATGCTCAGGGAGTCAGTAGAATAGCGGCATTTGTTTAATTTATCCTATACGAGTATGTCAAAATAAAAGAATTCTCTTAAGCCAGGATATTAAAAAGTACTAAGCTCTAGTTCTCTCACTCCTATATATCTGCAACTTGGAATTTATGAGATAAAAGGGTTGCATGTGGGTAATAAACAGTTTCAAGACCTTATATGGTTCAAGCCATGATATAACAAACCTTATATCATGGCTCGAAGCCTTAAACTCTTCTCACATTTCAAAAAATAGTCTATTAGAACCGTTCTATTTATTTATAAAGCGAGAAAAGTTCTCACTGTAAACTAAAGAAACTGGAATCCTTAAGCTTACTTACTCTGCTTTTTCGAAATCATCGATGAGATAGATGAAATCTCACAACAGGAGCCGGATTGAGGTGGAAAAGTAATTGAAATCCCCACACGTTTACTTATTATACGATAAAGGGGAAAGAAATCATCTATAAAAGATGTAAGTTTCTCGAAATAGCATCTTCTTCCAAAAGTGACATTCAACAATATGTCAATCTGAATCAAAATTACAGACTAAATGAAAAGATATGACAAAAATCAATTTTAATAACTTAATATTACATGGACAATTGACCGCCCAAGTGGCGTAGTGGTTAACGCTGCGACAGTTTGAATGGGGAGTACCGGGTTCGAATCCCGATAGGGGAAGAATATAAAAAGAGATTTTTCACGGGATCGTGAATCTCCTGTTGAGTTTAGAACCCATGGGCCAGTCCCATCGTCCATATCAGTAGGCTGACATGTTGCCGGTCTAAGTGTGCGTCACCCACTAAAAAAATGGCCAATTCATGCATCTACTTATAACTATATGTACTTACAGTCCAAATATATAAACGAAAAATAAATAAGATCTCAAATTACCCGGTAATGACTGTGAAAATATAAGAACAATCTTCTTGAGGCATTTACTCGAACATACATTAAAGTATAAGAACCTCATTCGAAACTAGGCAAAAAATGTACATTTTGTTACAACATTTAGTCGACATACCTCAAATTACAAACGTGCAATTACAGATAGACAATGGGAGCAAAGATGAAATTGTTGTTTGCAAAATTGAAAGAAATTTAAAACTTACCTTTGCCTCGCATCGTCTCAACAGACAGACAAATAATAGACCCGAAAATTTGCCATATCATTATAATGTATAGAGAGAAAGAGCATTTTGCTATATATCTCCAATTCTAATCTGTTCGATCTGCTAAAAAGGAAATCTGTTACAATTTTAGATTTCAAGTTACCTAATTGTGTTGAATGTTTTCTTTTTTTGTTGTTGTTGTTATACAATTGTGTCGGGTTCCAACTTTTATATAAAAAACCAGTTGATGTTATTTGATATGTTATTTGCATTACAAACCGCCTTATTTGTACATTGGCTCTATTATATAACAAATTTATTTTATTATCCTGTCGTGCTATCAAGATTTGATATATTTATAAAAATGGCGATCCTTTTCGGATATACATTGATAAAATTCGCTAGACGATGAATTTCCCACATTTGTTTGGCTAATCGTTTGAATCAATATAGACGAGTATATTGAGCATGGACAATATATTGCATTGTGTCCGAGAGAAAAAGGCGATTACGTCCTAAGTACATATAGACGTTTTGTTACAATTCCGGATTATTTACGGAAAATAACGTAATTGTTATTGTTACACAAATCCAAAACTATCATATATTGTGTAACCAAACACTTTAATGACCAACTGAAGGAAACTATGTATATATATGTTGTATTATGTTGTTCGCAACATCGACAAATAAATAATAATCAAATAGATTTTGTAAGATGATTTGTATTATTTCGTTTTTGTGTACAAATAGAATTGGCCTAATCAGTCATCATCGTATTTTTGTTGTAGTATGTTTCAGCCACCCTACATAATATTCCCTCTATACATATATGCTATATACATATACAGCATAACACAATGTAAGTGAAATGTGATATTTTATTTTCATGTGAATTGGTAACATTTACATTACATATTTATGTTGTATGTTGTTGTTACCTCATTGAGAGGATTATTATGTTAGTGAATTGTAACGTTTTATATAGCCTAGATATCCCTTCGATCTAAATATTTTCAAGATTTTATCACGCAATTTTTGCATATGGCGCTTATATCAATTATATCGTCGTCTTTATATTATATATCCGACTAATTCCGGCCTGCATCGAAATATAGTGAATCCCGAATTGTTTACCAAAACTACGATCTGTATCTAGATAAACCCCTTCACATATGTAATTCGATCTTCAAGTCGGAAAAACAAAAATTGTCTTTATACCCCGTATTGTTATGATTGGTGAATGTCTTCGTACATGAACACCGTATACACACAGTGGATATATACAAAATGTTCGGTAATGAATTTTAATTAAACCGAATCACATTAAACCGCACATATATTATCGTTATAACTTTCTATATGGGCAATACGAGTACAAAACACAGTAGTGAAATTATGTCTCTGTAATTATAGACACAGAAGGTAGTAATTATGGATATCTATATACACATTGTTGAACTCAAATTAAATGATCTCAAAAAAGCTTCATTGTTCGAATCTTTTTAATGAAATGTCTGTTTGGTGAACGTTAATTAGGTTTTGTGAACAACTGGAACATTACGTCGACTGTATACGTATTGAAATTGAAAGACACTTTAAATTGGGCTTAAATCTTTAAATATACTCAAATGGGCAAAACCAACCACCCAAATTCAGTAAGTGCAATTAAGTTGAAATAGAATAGCTAGGAGCTACATCTTCATACTATTGCAAGCAATTAGACGATACCAGATCGCTCTCTACGCCGTGAAGTCATCGTCGCCAACAGTGACCTCTACGCCGACCGAAGTCAACGTACTCGCTGTTCTTTGATTTAATTCAAGATATATATCAGGAATTTTCATTAAATTTGATATCCTCTCCCACACTATCATCGTGAGTAATGAGAGATCCAAAATACTTGAATCTCCCTACTCCTTCAAACGCGTGGTTACCACTACTGAAATCAGTTGCGTCTTGGTCTCGAAAACCAGAGATCAGATATTTGATTTTGAGACTAATGGAAACTGAATACTTTCTAGTGGATCAAGTATTTCACTCTATTGCCATTTCATTCAATCGCACCGACATCATCTCATATGCAGAAATGTTGATTGATTTGTCGGAATAAGATATTGTCCTGAGGTGTTTAACTTTTACGAAGGATGTATTCCAACATGAAATTAAAAAGTATCGAGGACATTGTATCTCCTTGTTGAACACCAGAAGTAATTGCAAAAGTTATCGATTGTCATTTTCCACAGATGAACGTATTTGTTTTGTATTCCAAAATTTTCAAGCGCATGAAATATGGGAATACCTGGTGTGGATCGCGATATGTACTTGGAAAAAATCATCCATAACGAGAACAAGTGATCTGGGACTGACCGATTTGGATGGAATCCTCCGTGGTATAGTCACAAATAATTTCCGCCGCCCGGGGGTCATTTCCCCACGATAATGATTGTCGCTGAGTTGTTGTACTCTTAAGACCTAAGCCTTCTACCATTCGCACTTCTTATGTCTACAAATGCGTTTGAATGTCCGCCTAGCAAGAACTGCTTTATTTCCAACCAATCATTTTGGATTGACGACTGAGGTCAATACGTCTCAGACACATTGTTCACTTCATCAGATTGATAATTAGATAGCAATCTATTGCTGGCATGCTATTGCAGGCAAGATCTTGATACTTTCGTTGCGTTTCTTCATTTATTAGCCCTTCACAGGAAAATCGCGTTTTATATTCCCCTGTGTTCCTTGAGTTTTCCACAGCAAATTTCTGTTTGGACAACCTAGTCTGAGACATCATTCTCGTCATCTAGGATCTCTTGCTCTATATCAATTAATTCTTGGTATGCGAGCCTTTCTTTTTTGATCCATTTTTTGGTTTATTGGATAAGTTATTCTCATTGCAATATTTTGTGACCGTAGGTACGAAATATTCCTTGAACATTTCCTGAAACAAGAATTTTGTCACCGACAGGCCTTTTATTTGCTTTCCATAACAATGTCAATTTCTGTTTGTCAATATGGGATTTGCTGAATCCTATCCTTATCCGCTTTTAGCCCTGGCATTGATTTTTCTGCCTTGGAAATAAATATTGTCGACAGCATTTTTTCTGATGCAGCTTCTGTATCGGCACATTTAAATTACATCTGAAAAGAAACGAAACTCCGCATAGTATCGAGATATATAAACCTAAGTAGGTTGAACTTTTATTTGTGGGTTCTTTTCGAGCGGAGTATTAACATATAACCTTGCTGATACATTTAAAACTCTGCATCTCATTGGTTGCTACATTGCATGAGGTAGGTTCCCGACTATTTATATTAAGGATTTTTTATATCAACACTAAATTTAATACTATATCAACATAAAATACATTTTTAGAGAAACCAACATAAAAGTTGAGTAAACAATAACATAATATTTTCTAACCTTCCAGGTGGAGCAGTGGTTAAAGCTGTGGCAGTTGGAGCGGGAGGTACCGGGTTCGAATCCCGATTCGGGGCAAGATGCAAATGGGTTTTTCACCTTCGAGCGTTTGGGAGGTGCGATCGGTGTGAAAAATGAATCTGGATCCCCTGTCGTGTTATATCTGGATCCCCTGTCATGTTTAGAATCCATGGGCCGACCCATCTTCCATGTCAGTACTATAGTCTGACATGAAGCTATGCAATGCGCAGATGATACTACGAAAAAACTCGGACCTATAGCGGTACATAGAGTTGCATCACAACGGACCGATCGCCGGTCTAAGTGTGCGATAGCAGCCACAACAACCTAACCTAACCTACAATCAACATATATTTGACTTTTGACATAAGTAGCCTATTAGCAATAGTCACTTACTGTATTGGCCTAAACCTAGCCTGACGAACCCAACCTTCTTCGAATCTGATTCACCCAAAAAAACCTCATAATTAACTAGTTTCCGCTGCTGAGTAGATTTCCCATGATTTCCTATTCGTTTTGATTCCGATGCTGTCTCAACTTTTTTGCAGTTTCCTTTAAATATCTTACGGTACATCGTAGCCAAATTGAAAAAGTATGGCTATAAGTTTGGTCATGCGCCATTTGATCGGTATTATGGGGATTTAATGTTAACTTAATGGTGGAATAGAGAAAAGGGAACTTGACCTTACATATACAACATTTTCTGACTAATTGGCCAGTAACAGATTGCTTTCGAGGCTGTATTTGAAACCGCAATTTCCAAATTAAATTGAATAATAATTGAACCGCGTACTTGCGGTCATTTACGAGTATTGAACTGACATAATATGGGGTTAATTCATCGATGTATCAAGCCGATTCTCCAACTGATGTTGATGTAATCACTATATGAAGAACCGTTAAACGAAGCAATAAGTTTTCCCACATTTCTTCTTCTGATCTTGATTTACCAAAACCCTTGGCGTTGATTATGTCTACCACTGTTCTTTTCCAGTTTGTTGCTCTATTTCTACTTTTTGTGTTAACCTGTTGAATTATGTAAAATTTTGACAGTGACTGAATTTCAGCCTGACTTTTAAAACCATTCTATTTGAGATGTTCCAACTGTCGAAATAAGCAGGATGCAAAAGTTTGCGCAGATGCGTATGAACTGGAAGCTCGACATAGGAAGCAATATGAAAACGCACAAGAAAGATTTGATGGGACAATTTGTACAACGCGTCATGATTTATTATTTTAATTTTTTTAAATCGATATTTTCAGACTATGAATCGTGTTGACTAATGACGAGAGATATAATAGTCAATAAGATACTTGCTAAGTCGAATTAAACGTTTTACTGAATCATACCTGATTGTGCATTTGATTATCGTTAATCAGTTGACTTGACTACAGTAAACAACACTATAAGTTAGTCTAAATTTGGTTCTCCCAAATTTCTTGAGCCAGACTTATCTGTTAGTTAGTAGACCACTTCTTGATAATAAAAAGAGAAAGGGTCCGCCATCTAAAGTTTTTTTTTCAACTAGTGCTTATTTCGTGAATGGTAACACTTAGCTCATGTCTGATTTGACAGATAATTAGTTTTATCCTTCCGCTGAACGAATATGGTTGTGTATACGCTTGAACAACGCTGGGAAATATTGCGACATTACTTTGGAAATCATGGTAATGTTGCAGAATGTGTGCGAAAATTGCGTACGGGTTTTGGAAGAAGAGAAGCATCGTCAGCTCCGTATGTTCGTTATCTTGTGAAAAAAGTGAAAGAAACTGGCATCCTCATCGATAAACCAAAGTGTGAAAAGCCAAAAACAGTGCGTACACCCGAGAATATTGATACTGTGGCAGAAAGTGTGCGTGATGTCGGAGACATCATTGAGACGAATTTTGCATAAAGACCTTGGTATGACGCCATACAAAGTCCAATTGGTTCAGGAATTGAGGACAACTGACCATTCAATGCATTTTCGCTTCGCTGAGTGAGCCTGCGATCGACTTACAGAAGATGCCGATTTTGCCAAAAAAAATCATCTTTTCGGATGAAGCTCATTTTGATCTTGGCGGGTATGTAAACCAGCAAAATTGACGCATTTGGGGCACGGAAAACCCGCACGCATACATTGAAAAGCAGGTACACCCAAAACGAGTCACTGTTTGGTGCGGATTTTGGTCCAGAGGCATAATTGGGCCATTTTTCTTCGGAGTGGCCGTTACAGTCAATGGCGATCGTTATCGGGCCATGTTGAACGAAGTTTTGTTCACAAAAATTGAAGAGGAGGATATTGGAAACATTTGGTTTCAACAGGACGGCGCTTCGCGCTACACAGCTGAAGCTACACTCGATGTTTTGCGCCCTGTTTTTGAAGATCGCATTATCAGCCGCAGAGCTGATGTCATTTGGCCACCTCGGAGCTGCGATTTGACACCGTTGGACTATTATTTATGGGGTGCCCTAAAAGATAAGTGTTACACCGACAAACCAGAGACAATTGACGCTTTAAAGGACAATATTCGTGAAGCCATTGGTGAAATACAGCTGCACGCAATCAATAATGTGCTTAAAAATTAGACCGATCGTGTAGGCTACTGCATGGCCAACTTTATAATACAGTACCATAATTTCTATGCTAACACACCCCAAGGAATTCAATAAAACATCAAGCAACAGACCATACAAAAAGCATGCCATTTGTTAAATGATCGAGATATTTGTAGTTCACCTGTAAATTCTTCGACAAGTCCTTTGCAATTGGAAGAAATAAAAATTCTGATTAAATTCACTGTATAGTTAAACTAGCACTTATATAACATTACAGTGCCAGATCGATAAAATGTTAAATACACTAACGAAGGTTTACTATCATCATTGATACAAATTGAGGTTTGCGATATTCCAAAAACATTAATCTCTACTATATTTGGCCATTTTGAATTTACGTATAGATCTCAAGAAACTCAGGTAACTCTTTAGAAACAATTCATGAATTCGCTTCATTAGAACGGGATAATATTATAGTGGCGTTTTGATCAATGAACGAACACCTAGCCAACGAGGGAAATGTTGCAAGGAATACCTTACTTCGTGGCACTAATAGATCGCTTGGTGAACAGAAATATTTGGATTCCTACATCAATCATCACGGACCAAGAAACACAATTCGAGTCCGAACTGTTCGTGAAATTTACTGTTCGTAACCAAGTTAAATATATTCCTGTTTTCATAAAATTAAACGCAATAGGTTTGTTGTCTAACTATCTTAAACACATTCCCCATAGTTGAAATTCTGAAATTTAGATCTTCCAGAACTATAGTAGTATAGTTTGTTGTACAGTTAAGATGCAATAGAATGATTACTTGCATCTAATAGAAGTACTATAGTGAGGAGTAAGCCATGACCCGGAACAACTGGTAATCGGAAGTAATGATGTTTGATGAATAACGCGGCTATATACTAAGAAATCCAATTGAAGCTCGTCCAGCGTTACCTTGGCATCTTTTGCAACATGTGGCCGAGTGTTGTCTAGGTAACAGACCACTTTGTCATGTGTTTTGGAAATTTGTAGACGGTTGAGCTTTAAGCTTAATTGTATTAATTGGTGTTTGGAGCAGATCACTCCAGACAAATTCCTAACAGAAGTACAGCATTAGCTGGGTGCCGTGTAAGTTGTTACATGATCTTATATATGGTCGAAACTATAGAATTGTTTCATAATGGAAATTGCTGCAGATGCGATGTCAATGAAATTTAAAATTTCGAACTTCTGTCATTATCTTGTTGATATGTTAAATCATCTTGAATGTTGCTCATGCTCTATTCAGGTTACTCCTTTAGTTGAGATGTTCCGCTGTCATGCTCAATATTTTCATGGAAAGCGCGAAATTGGTTAGCTTCCGTCTGACAAAATATTTCGCCTTATGGGAAGTAGGGGTGGCTGACCAGGTCAACTTTAGATTCAATAAGGAAACGTTTTCATTTGTTTATAAACTATGTGAATTGGCAAAGGAGCAGCGTCATATTTAACATAAGCGGGAACTTCTTTTTCCCAAATAGTCTGTTATTTCGTTGCCCTCAATGTCCCAGTGGGCAGGCGCCCACATAAACTTTACCTTTGGGTTTCAGAAATTTCCGTTCAGAAAATTCATACAATCTCCCAGCAATTTAGGCCTGGTTAGAAGATTTTACAATAAGTTAAGGACAGTTTTACTATCCGAACAAAATATAATCTCTTAATCGTTGACACGCAGTGGTTCACCGCAAATACAATCGCTTAAATAAAGTATACTCCCAAACTCCCAGAAGTCATGCGATGGACAGAAAATGCCAAAGCCAGTACCCCGTTCGAAGAGAAAGCCATCTGAGAGAGGAAGAGAGAGAAAATAATAACAGTGATTCAAATAGATGGATAAACCACCTCAAATGAGTTGTAGAAATTCAAAATAGGCAGAAACCTATCATTCCCCATGTTTCAGGCATAGCTCATTAAATTTCATTAAGAATTGTTCTATTGGCTAAAGAAATACTGAAAAAGTACCACGCCTCAGCACTCCTCAAGCGAAAAGCAGTTGAATAAGCTGTACCACGAATTTATTATTATAACTGTAGTAGGAAGAGAATGAGTTCCGACCGAGAATGAGTTCCGACAAGACGAACTTAAGTTTTGCAATTGAAGATCGTACTTTAACCACTGGCTACCAAACAACATATGTATAAGTTAGCATAGGTATAACCAGTGATTTGTTATTATGTGGCAAAATCTCCAAAAAGACTTTTGGCATTGCCAGAAAATAGCAGTGGCTTTTTGTAGTTTGATATCATCCAAGAAAGTTTATTATCCAGAAATCACGTGTTTGATGTTGAAAAAGCTGCAGTGTTCCTATGCTTTGAAGACATTCTGGAGCTTTCCTGTCACTGTCTGAACCGGATTGTCAGCGTTACTTTGAAGCGATGAAAGCGCACTCATGAAGATTAACAAGACTAACGCCAATGATAAGAAGCTATAACAGGATGAAAACCTCTCGCTGGAGGCATCCTCTGGAAAGCTGGACTGAAATGAAGGCATTCTTAACGTTCAAAGTGTTAATGTGTTATAAAAGAAACTAGTAGTCACGTTGACTACTAACAGTGCCTCTTATAAATTTCCAACTTTAACCATAATCTTGACGGTTTTACTGAAGTAAGATAGTGTCTAAGATTTAACCGATTTGTACTATTTATCTTACAGTTTCTGTAATAAGTTTTGGGTTCGGGTTAAAGAATTCGCCATACCAAGTGGTGTGAAAATTTCGGATGCTGTGCCAAAAACTCATTATATCTTTGCCAATTTAACTGTTTAGTCCCAATTAACATTACCAACAATTTCAGAAGCTCATAAAAATTTGTTAAATTATTTTTGTTTTTATTCAATTTACAAATCTCTTAACAACAACAGCAACACCAACCATATAATAGATCAAATATTAGATGAAAAAACTTAATTTATGATGTAATTATTAGTTACCACTATGTATATAGAGATGAGGCGCGCGGAATGATTGAAAAGAAGCTGCTATATATACACACACAACACTGGGTAAAATCTTGAAAAGTAAATAATCATAATGGTTGGTGCTCGATGGTGATCAAGATGATGAATCGTCTTAAATCGTACAAAGTAGGAAAATAAAATTAATAAAGTTATTTGTAGATGTAATTGAGAAGGATCGGAATATTATTTTTTATTTTGTCCGATCATCATCATCTGAAGATTTTGTTTTTTGTCTGTTTGTTAAATAAATAAACAGATTATTATATGTTGAATGTAAATAATATATGTATATGGTTTTACGAGAGTAGAAAATGTATCTTTTCTTCTTTCTTCTACACGCATCTATATACACAAGATTTTTGATAGACTTCAAATCATCAAGATCATAACCATTTATTTAATAGAATGAAAATAGAAAACCGCGGCAAACTCAATCGTGCCGCACCATCACATATAGTTATGTTAACGTTTGGGACTGTAGAGAATCTCGGCGGCCGAACATATTAAATTAGATATTAGAAATTTTTCGCGGCGCAATGTTTGAAATCTCAATAAAAGATGAATTAAATAATTTTATAGTTGTTGTTGTTTTTGTTGTTGTGCTTATAATTAATAATTACGGAATTTCGGTGAAATAACTATTCATTTTGAACGAGTATATGCGCCGAAAAAAAAATAGTTTTAACACTTTTGTGAAACACATCGAAATTGAATTAATTGGTATATGGTTAGAGGTTAGATGTGTTATGAAGGTAATATTTGTGTACATTATGTATATCCAGACATAATGCAGAGAGTGGGAATATTTTGATGAGGTATTTAGAGGCGCCTGAATTATGACATTTTAATTTTACGTTTAAACGTTGCACGATAATGATGACTGGGAATCTTTATATGTGTACATATAGTCGGAATATTTACCGGTGCGGTGTTTATGTAACATGATTATATGAATAAATACTCTAATTAAGTGTAGGTTGGCCGTATATTATATAGTTTGTACAGAGTTCAACAGAATCTGTCCAGCCGAACTGTACATATACGTTCATTTCGAAGATATACAGTTTCGATTCGTATAACCTCTGAAGGGTGAATTATGACGCATGGTTTGCTAGAATCGTTATAGTGTATTTAAGAATTAGTGATCGATGCTGGTGGCAGTTTCTGGATATACACTGCGTGGGGCAAAGTATAGTAAACTATGGGAGTGAAATACTAGTCTTTAGTGGTTGGAGAGACCATTAAACCAAACCTGAATTGCTGTTTATGACGTCTCATTATAACTACAGAAGATTAGATGTATTTAAGGTGGCAAATAAATCTGGTTGGATCATTAAAATTTTCAAGACCTTACTAGATATACAGAAGAGTCTCGTCTGGTTCGACATCGTTATGTTCTCTTTAAAACTCAATTACCCAGAAGTGGAGACCTAGCTACACATTAGATGGCTTCGGTAATCTTGGGGTTTGATTTGTTAAGCCACAGGTTAAAGCGGATTTGTTGGATTTACGAGCTTTGAATTTAAATTTAGCTAGGGGAAAGCATCCCGAACAATAAACCAACCATGGAAGATCAGGAGAAGAATGAGGCATTCGAAAGCTTAGTACTGACGGCTTCATAATGTAAGCGAGCAAGCTTCCAGCCATCGATATACAGCGACCACAATGCTTTAGTAGTGAAAAGTTTAGATACCACACCAGATAAAAGTCTAGGCGACAATGAAATTACATCAAATTTAAATTCGCTTGAGCGCCAGAATAATAGACTAACGATAAAATGCCAGCAATATGAGTTACAATGACATAAATACCAAGCTATTATGGTAAACGTAATATCAAGCTATTATGGTAAATTATGGTAATTATGGTAGAAGTCAGAGCCTATACAAAGTCTCGGCAATGAATACTTTTTAATGATTTGAATTATACGATTTAAGACCAAGTTAATTTACGATAATTTGGATAATCTCATGAGTCCTTTCCCACAAACACGTTAAACGTTCCGGATTTATCATATATTAGTTTTAAATTTACGGGTCGGCTTGTCCTAGATGTGCGATCATATCGACGTTCAGCGAAATAGGTAAATAGTCTGGTAGACTTCGCTATGGAAAAGCTATATATTTGATGGAAATATCCGTCTGTCATTGAGTATACAATATGTTTGCGAGCCCCCTGCGAACATGTGATCCAGTAAGACTATTAACTGTAAAGACTATTTACGATAAAGAAAATTTAAATTCGGAAGTTCTATAAACCTTGTTACGTTCGTAACCACAAAATAAATTCTGAAGTTCTAAGTCCCCTTTTTGGTTCGTGCTTGTTTTGGATTACGTTCAGTTTAAGACTGAATTGCTCTTGTTAAAAGCTTGTGGTCGGTGTAAATGGTATAATCCGACAAAATATATAAAGTGTTTCACTGATAGATATATTGCGAGTAGTTTCCGATCGAATGCAGAGTATTTCTTTTCGGCATCCGACAATTTGTTTGAGAAAAATCCCAACGATCTTTTTTAAGGAACCATTATACGTCAATATCCTCTGACATAACCTCCCAAAAAATTTCATCTTACCTCATGACAAACCTAACATGGCAAAAATTAACTTCTAACAAATCAGTTGGAGCGGGAGGTACCGGGTTCGAATCCCGATAGGGGCAGGATGCAAAAGGGATTTTTCACCATCTGATTACGATCGGTGGTGTTAATGACCCCCTGTTGGAGTGCAGAACTCATGGGCCGACCCATCTTCCATGTCAGTACTATAGGCTGGCATGGAGCTATGCAATGCGCAGATGGCTCTACGAAAATCGGACCTATAGCCGTACGTCCTCGATTTGGCCGCTAAGGCGTAAAGTAGGACGTAAATAAGCGAACCGAGAAAGAGCTGGGAGAGCCTTGAGCCCCAAAAAAGATAGCATAGAATAAAATATAAAAAAAAAGAAAAAAAAACTTCTTACAATGGTATTATCTGCCTTCTCTCAATAGGTGATAGTCCGTTTCGCGCTCTCAAGGTTCATATATTCCCAATAAGTTCGTTTCATGCTGCAACAAAGCCAAACAACTAATGTGAGCAAACCCAAACGTATTACTGCATAGACAAGCAGTAATGCGTTGGAGTGCCAAAAAAACGGAGAGGGAAATTCACTTACGGTGAAGTAATGTAGCGTTCAGAGTAACCCAAATAATTCGCAAATACAATTATCATCATGCCACAATCAATCAATTAGTAAAAATCGATTGTTCAAGTTAAGTTATTGTAATTCGCTAGCACTGTCGCCTCACAACTTAATAAACGAACACCAAGTCCGCGGTAGCATACGCCTATGGTGAGATGAATTTTATCTTTTCGATCATTCAATGACGTCATCATCAGATCGAAATTGGCCTAGTAAATTACAATAACAAACAACAACTCGAATTACAACTAACACTCAAAAGTGCAATTCGTATTACATAAAGCTTCGCGGTTTACAAACTCTTCCTTACTGTCATCTTGCTCATGTTGAGCAACTAAACTATTAACTATACCACGCTATTCTTACTAAGAGTAGGTTTATTGATGATTTATCCAATGAATATTATTTGTCAATGCCATGCGAAATTAAAGGTAAATTCCCCTGTTGTTCGCAGAGCACTGGATCGGACATAATCTGCGTGATGAATTATATAGCGCTGGGTGTAGCGATCTCTTACAGAATTATCAAGTTTTGGCAGGCGAGGAATCGTAGTCGATGATGATAGCTTAACTTATGGTTCCTTACTACAGTATAACCTTTTTCTATCAAATGTTTCATCCCAGAACCACAAATTTCTCCTTTTCAATCACTAATTTTGTTTTTAAACAATTGGAGGGCTACGACATCGTCCAGAATCTTTACTGAAATATCACATACACAATGTGTGTGTAAATGTCATCTTGCATCACTCTAACAGTAAAATTAAGACATTCTGTATGGTCTGGCAATGAGAAATCTAGCCAGACCGTATTAGCTATTTGATTCTAACAAAATCCCTGACCTTATAGATTGCTACATCACTAAAGACATATGGGAACGCTTCATCTTCTTAGAAAATGACGAAAATCTAATATCTTAAACAACGAAAAACGCAGATCCCCCCAATCAAAACAAACAATAGAAAATGGGCTAGAATTGCGAAAGACAAGGGTAACCTATTTGTTGAACATCTTGAAGAAACATTTCAACCTCTAAGTCATCAGACCAGGTACGAAAACACTACTGAAACGCATAGAACATCTTTCTTCTAAGATATCGGCCCTGTAACATTGAAAGAACTAAAAGCTGAAATGAAGAACTTAAAAGCAAATAAAGCTCCTGGTTACGATCTGATAATAGGGCAAATAATGAAGGAACTGCCTGAAAAAGGGACCCATAAATTATTGCATATAGTCAATGCAATACTCAGGAAAAAATATTTACCAATGCAGTGGAAAGTAGCAGAAGTAATAATGATTCCGAAACCTGGCAAGCCACCGAATGATAGGAAATTTTACCGGCCAATTTCACTTTTACCAACAATATCGAAATTATTTGTACCAACAATATCGAAATAAAACAATATTAATATGATTTTAAAATAATACATTGAAAATCGCCACTTTCGGGTGAAATATGAAGAAGAATATTCCGAGCTAAAAAATATATCGGTTGTGGGACCTATTCTTTACCTGATCTACACCAGAGATTTACCTCAATTAAACAAAGTTACCGTTGCAACATTTGCAGATGATACTGCAGTTCTCTCAGTAGGAGACACTATCGAGGAATCTACAACGAAACTTCAAGAAGCATGTGACAAAATCATAAAATGGAGAAAAATGTGGCGTATCGGGCTCAATCAATCGAAATTCACGCATGTGAATTTTACTAATCTAAAAATCAGCTACAAACCTCTAATCATTAACGGTCCGCAGATTCCGTGTGCAATTAAGGATAATATTATCTAGGGAAGACCTTAGATACCAGGCTCAGGTGGCAAGAGCATGTTAAAAAGAAAACAGATGAACTTAATATCAAATATCGAAAAATGTATTGGCTGCTCGGGAAAAACTCGGAATTGTCAACTGAAAATAAATTGCTGTTATATAAACAGGTGTTAAAACCTGTATGAACTTACGGATTATAGCTTTGCGGCTGCACAACGAAACCCAACTCTAAAATAATACAAAGTTTAAAAAACAAAGTGCTACGAGGTATAGTTAACGCTCCGTGGTACATTAGGAATGATGACCTCCGCATAGGGACCTAAATATCCAATCGGTTGAAGAAGAACTAAAAAAAACTTGCCATAATTCATGGACAACGTATTTATCAACACGTAAACGAAGAACTTCGGGATATGTTGGATACTTCACATGCAGTCAGACGATTGCAGAGAACGAAACCGCACATGATTTAATGGATTAAGGACATCAGTGCAAAGACTATTTTAGTAAATTATAGATGGAGCTGGCCAATGGGTCTCTTCGCATTCACAAGTGACTAAATTAAGAAAGAAGAATTACTAGATGAATTGTATTCAGTTTGTAATAGTTAAAATAAAATAAAAATAAAAATAAAAAAAAACATAAGGCCATACAGCGTACACAGCGAACTACTTTTGATCTGCACTTAAATTTGCCCAAAAATGAGTGATAATTCGTAGAAGGCCATTTATTTCGAGTTTGAAATAATGGTAAAGCACAACCAGAAAGACCAGAAGTACTATAACGGATTGCCACATTGTCATTGCGGGGTTTAAATGAATTTTCACCATTTATATTCTAGAAGCGTATATGAATGAAAGCTGTAACTGGGTTAGACCAAGCATCAAATAATACTCTCCATTTCACTGAAGTACATCATGTCGATGAAACATGATTAGAGAGCAGATCTATAAAAACTTTTACCAATACAATTAACACAAGATGTTATGAATATCAATGTATTTAATAATGCTACATTAATGATTCAGGCATTGAGCCGCTTGATCGTTACTTCCATCTGAAACAAAGCGATACCTCAGAGATGCATATGGTAGAATACTACGAAGAATCATGCAGTGACCACTCAGGTGGCGCAGTGGTCAATGTTACGACAGTTGGAGCGGGAGGTACCGGGTTCGAATCCCGATAGGGGCAAGATGCAAAAAAAGATTTTTCACCATCGATCTTTCGGATCTCCTGTTGAGTTTAGAATCCATAAACTTTCCCATCGTCCATACCCGTACTATAGGCTGACATGGAGCTATGCAATATGGCCATCGCCAGTCTAAATGTGCGGAAGCAGCCATCCAACAAACAAAAAAAATCATGCAGTTAACTAACAATATACCTTATATCGCTCATTGGGGCTAAAAAGGAAGCATGGTGATGTACACACTTGCATAGCTCAACTGATATTGGACAAATACTGTTTGGTGCTTATCTTTACTGAATCGGACCCGGAAATGAGCCAAACTGCAGTAGTTTGAAAAATGCTTCCAAATCGATGAAATATAAACGATCATTGATCAACTTGTCGGAAAGAAGTGTTTATAAAATAGAAGTGGAATGCTTTTGGCCGTATGACAACACTTGTGATGAAAGGATTACGTTGTTTTCAAAGATCAGTGGTGATCTCTTATGATAGTAGTCCATTGGATCACCACTTATAGTAGTAATTCTACATACCATCAAATAGTAAAATCAAGAACCAAATCGATCGCGTTCTGAATAACACGAAATGCACATCGTCAACAAGTTGTGTCTTAAAGAAATCGTAGGAAAGACAACCAAACAGATCCTTACAGCATTCAGTGGTGATCGATAAAAAAGCACAATAGGAATTTCATTTGTTAACGTTCAAGACTACACTTACTTGATACGACAGTCAGTTCGAATCCTACCTTACTCTAAATCCAAATCGATGACATATGGCTATTCTCATATCGGAATATATTCCTATCACTCGATACTTTTCACAGTTTTAACCATTTGGACAGTGAATGTCCAAGTCTTACATATATTTTATAATTGAGTTATTAGAGACTGCCCAATCAGAAATCAGCTCGTAATTGGATTAATTGAAGTAATCCCATATAGCCTAGATCGACCGTATGTAAACTTTCTTATGTATAGAAGAAAATTATCTTTTTTTTTTTTAATTGACATGTCAAAATGGTTTCATTAAATTAATACATTTTCTCATTAATTTAACGAAACAAAACATTGTGAACACAAAACCGAAGCATTTCAAAATGTTATTATTTATATCACAACGGGAGCACCAAGAAATTAGACTTTTGTGTTCATCTCTTACATATTGTAGTGTTATTATCGTGTTATGGTTTGGAGTTTGGTTAATTTATGAAATTAAATATTGTATTATGTGTCGGTAGAACGAATACCACGTCATCTTGTTTAATTCGCACCTGGATATATATATATAACAAAACGAAACCTATCTCCGTTTGTCCGCCGTGATCTTATTCGATATACAATAAGACCGATTCTATTGTGATCGAAACAAAATAATATTTTAAAGTAGAAATGCCGCCCGTTTTTTGAATATCGTTGGTCTAATTAATTACAGTATTTTGAACGTTGTCCACGTCTTATAATTACAAGACAAATCGCCGTCTCTGAACAAATAGTATTCAATGTGTGTATAAACAACAGCCACCCATACATTGACTCGCATTCCAAATACAGTTTGTTTTTCTTTCAATCCCAATCGCCAACAATGAAAATGTACAGAATATATAGAATCATAAACATTCATGATTACAGTACACCATAATCGACCTCCGCAATGAACCGTCTAATGATAACACCGCAAAATAAAAACTAAACCATGTTCGTACAACACATCAGATGATTATAATTTTAGTCTTCGCTCAAAAATGTCATTAAAAACAAGTGTCTTCTTCGTCCGGCGACAAGTGAGTTTGTTGCCATTTACACTAAAACGGTGGTATTCGATCGAAAATGGCGATCGACCGGTTAAGACGTCGCTATACGATTTTCATGTTGCAAATCGTGGTAAAATTGTCGATTTCTCCGGCTACCTGCTACCCGTACAATACAACGATTTGAGTATTTCGGCATCGCATTTGCATACCCGCAAGTCGGCATCGGTCTTCGACGTGTCGCACATGTTGCAAACCTATGTCCGTGGCAAAGATGCAATTGAATGTTTTGAATCGATTACGACGGCTGATATACGTGGACTGGCGAATGGTAGTGGCACATTGACGGTGTTCACGAACGGTAAAGGTGGAATACTCGACGATTTGATTGTGACAAAAGTGGAAAACGATTTGTTGTATGTTGTGTCGAATGCTGGTTGCAAAGTGCAGGATAAAATATTGATTCAAGAAACGGTCGTAAGTCAATAAAGTTATTTGTGTGTATGTGTATAATACAAACGATCTCGTTTTAGGAACGATTTAAGAGCCATGGAAAATCGGTTGAATATGAATTTTTGGAGACACCCGATCGTGCTCTGTTGGCGGTACAGGGTCCTCAAGCAGTGAAGGCCGTCCAAACACTAACCACGACAAAACTAGACAAATTATATTTTATGACAAGCATCGAGGCTGATGTGGCCGGTGTACCAGGCTGTCGGATAACAAGATGCGGTTACACGGGCGAAGATGGTGTTGAAATATCGACACCAGCGCACAGTGGTAGTATGATAGCCGAAATGTTGCTAGCGACCAAAAGTGTTGATGTTAAGTTGGCGGGATTGGGGGCGCGCGACACACTACGTTTAGAGGCGGGCATGTGTTTGTACGGTAATGATATTGATATCACGACGACCCCAATCGAAGCGGGCCTCGGCTGGTTGATTGCTAAACGGCGTCGCGATCAACGTGACTTTCCCGGTGCAAATATTATATTAGATCAACTTGTGAACGGTGTAACAAGACGACGAGTTGGGCTTAAAATGTCGGGTGGACCACCGGCACGTCATGGAGTGCTTATATACGCCAATTCGAAAGAAATCGGTCGTGTTACGAGTGGAGCGCCTAGTCCAAGTGTTGGTTGTAATATAGCGATGGGATATGTGTTAAACGATTTTATAAGTCCGGGGACGCAAGTGGAGCTCAAAATACGCGACAAGCTGTATGCGGGCGAAATAGTTAAAATACCGTTTGTCAAATCGAACTACTTCACCAAACCGAGAGTATAAATCATGAGAAATCTTATAATAAATGTTAACAAAACTTGTCAATTAAATATAGTTTCTTATATAATATAAAATACCTCGAAGCCATTTGTGTTTATGAATGAGGACATCTTATATCCGAACGTAGAATTATGAAATAATATTTAACTCGGGATAGTGGGAGGAGGAAGAGAACAAACAATAGCCTTAAGACGTTCATATATATGTACCATATAGACATATATAAAGACAACTTGAGTACATGTATATCCTATTATGTGGTTTATGTTTTTGTTTATTTGTCTAATTGAGGTAAAAAATCTAATCGCAATCTAAACAAAAACAAGGGTGTCAAATTACCCTTTTTTGTGTACGTCAAATACATGGTACTTTGCTGTTCGTGTTAATAGGCCTTAATAGACTTAATTTTAAAGAAGTACATGTACATGTATAACCTGACACTTCCATATACTCGTATGTATGCATACACATCATCTTCTTCTTCTTTTTCGTCATCTTCGAGTTTACGGTTTTGGGGAAATATACAAAACAACTTGAGACGATGTATAATTTTAATGGGACTTCTTCTTGTGTTTGTTGGTTGTTTGAAGACGGTGTGCGAAATTTTTTTTTTGCCATTCAATCCCATTTTGTGTTATTTGATTTTGGCAAATTATTGGTAATTTAATATTTTGTCTATATATGGCGAAAATGCGTTCGTTCGGTTGGACTTGGACACAACAATTGAATTTTGTATAGTTTTGTGTGTTTGTAATTTGAATATTGATGGCTTGGCTGGTGTGCTGTACGAGTATGTACATTATATACAAACAGAGATAAACATAATTAGATTGTAATATTGAGTATAATGATGGTTCTAGTGGAGAGATCAATTATCTCATTATTTTTTGACATAAGGGTAGTATATGGCAAAAATTTGTAATTAGACCGATGGTATATAAATTTGAGATGACTTAGATAATGATGACAGCATAATTCGATTTGAATGGGTATAGCAAGATTTGGATCTTTTTTGTTGGTGTCTGGGAAAAAAAGATTTTTATTGGAATACCGCTGTATCATGTTGTTCAGTAATATGCCATTAAGCCTTAACCTTTACCTCGTATTCTAAACTTTCATTCTAATCTGTAACTATAAAGCAGGTCACTCAAATTAAATACATAATTGAATCTTCTTTTCCTGGTATAAAGATTAAGTTTTAACAAGCTATATAGCGTTATGATTACTAAAGTCGATTGGAGCACTAAGAGACTCTGTACTTAATGCCACATTGAGCAGATGATGCGAATCGAGCATTATTTCATAATTCGCAACTCGAAAGAGCTGAAATCGAGAAAGAGAGGCCAACTACAAAGGCAGGACCACTGCAAACCATCTTGCAAGTTACCATCTTCTTTCAGGCCTAAACGCCATACGATCCTTACTTCGTCATGAACAAGATTTCTTAATTGGCACAATTCAATGCCAAACGATTGCTTTTGGTTTCGTCTGATCAGTTTTATGTGATAGTTCATGATTTTGAGTAGAATGCATAAACGAGGGTGATATTCGTCGGAAGCTCAGAATCAGAAATAGGCATTTCGTTAACGAGAGGGTCATAAAATATGTTAATGCTCAAAATATGATTTGCTAAATGCAATTGATAAACATAGTGTCTTCTTACTTTTTTCAAAGGTTTCTTGCGTTTAAGAAGCCTTTCATCGAAATCGTTGTTCATGAAAATATGGAAAAAAATATTTTCACACCTTTTGACAAAAAAGTGACAAGCATGTGAAAATTGGCACCTACAATATTGATGACAAACTGCATTAGTTTCGAAGTTATATTAAAGACTATATTTAAAATGGCAGAATAAAGGTTAGATTTAGGTGTCCTGTCGATCCTATATACCTATAATTTTGCTTTGTCATTCAAATCATTGTATTTTAAACCATTGTACAGAGTGTCCGCCAAGAAGGTATAGTAATTTGTTTTGCCGCCATTTTGGTAAACGTTAGTCTTGACAGTTCATATTTGGCAGTCGTGAAGTAAGTACGTGGCAAATCTGTTATGGAAAAATATTCGATAAACCAACGTGTTTTAATTGTTAAAACATTTTATCAAAATCAATCATCGATTACTGTGACGATCAGAAGTTAGGTGAAATATTTGGGAGAAACAACGTGCCAACAAAACGCACTATTTATCGTGTAGGGAATGGTTTCGAAGAAAGAGGGTCTGAAGTGATAGGCCCAAGCATGGCCACAACGTACTACAAGATCGACTGAAAACATTACTGCTGCTCAAGAAAGTGTTCAAAACAATCCATCAATCTCAATTCGACGCCGTGCTCAGGAGCTTAGTCTTAAAAGAACAAGTTTGGCCACAATTTTGCACAAGGATTTGCATTTGTTTCCATTTAAGATTCAGTTGACATAAGAGCTTCTTCCACAATAGCATTTACGCCGCCGTACATATGTCAATAGGATGTTACAACCCCGATTTTCATGAAAAAATCATTTTCATTTGAATGGATATGTGAATAAACAGAATAGTCGGTTCTGGGTCAATGGAAAACCCTCAAATTATTCATCAGTCACGTTTACATCCATTAAAAGTGACAGTCTGGTGTGCAATTTGGTCAGGAGGAATAATTGGATCTTACTTCTTTGAAAATGAAAACGGCGTAATGGTAACTGTGAATGGGGAGCGATATTGTTATATGATTGAAAACTTTTTAACGACACAACTGCATGCTTTGGACTTGATTAACATGTGGTATTAACAAGACGGTGCCACATCGCATACAGCCAGGATTACAATGGAATTACTGTGAGACCTCTTTCCACAACAAGTTATTTAAAAAGATAGTGATGTCGATTGGCCTACATGGTCACCTGATTTGACTGCTCCGTACTTCTTTTTGTGGGGATATCTGAAAAGCAAGGCTTATGCAAACAAACCAGAAACGCTTGAGAACCATGCAGAATAATTGAGCTAGCAGAATATCGTTGTAGATACTAAAGCTTTGATTTCTGATTTAAAGCTTCAATTTTACCACCCTGATAAAAACATTCGATCTAGATCTTGTAAAAAGGTAGACCTCACCAAGAAAAGCCAATATTATTAATATTTTAGAAATGCAGTTTATGAATCGCCTATTACCAAATCAAACACGATCGCATTTTTGAGTTTGTGTTGTTTTTTATTTCTGTATCCAGCTTTGCATACAGCTAGACGGTCGGACAAAGGCTTAAATTTTTTCATGGTTCTTTTCTTAACTTTCATTGCTCGTATTTTGGCCTGATCTGCCTAGAGTAATTTATAAGGTACTTGAAATCTGTAATTTATTGGCAAAAGTAGCTTTTTCTGAAGAAGCTTGATTCTATCTAATTATTTTAAGATGTAGTGCCTTCTCGTTAAGATGCAAAACGCTTCTGCACTCTAACGGTGTGATTCGTATTTCTTCTCATTTACGATTTTGACTATTAAGACATAAAGAGATTATGTAATTTCCATGCTCTGGAAATGTTCGATAAATATGGATCATCATGTAAAATTCTTGATTGACAGTGAAGCAGACATTTCAGTTACAAGCTTGATTTATTTTTTGCAGCTAATACATTCTACAACACGTCTTCAGGCATATCGAACAATAGTGTTCAAAATATATGTTAAACGTAAACATCGATCTCCTTCGATCTCTACATATTGGAGATTATGTCCCGGATCACGAAAAACTGTATAGTAGACAAAGTCAATACACGCCCAGATATTCTCGATGATTAGAAATTGATGGTTTACTTGGTGTTACTTAACCTTCGTTGCTTAACGTACCAGAGGGGGTTATTATTGGCATAGTCTACTTTGAGTGTTTGATGACTCAAGAAATATACGAGCTTCAATCCGTTGCACTTTGAAGTTTATAAGACCGGACAGATTTTGGTAACGTAATCGAATTAGATCGATTTTACTTCCACTCGGGCGAATTAAGATGATTGTCGATCACAAACAACCTAATGTAATGTATATACAGGAATTAATCGATTTATCACGTTTCATAGCCGATTTATTCCAGTTGATGCTTAAAATCAGGTCAGTCATTATATGATTATTAGAAAAGTAAGTTTACAATTATAAGGTTTTATTTCGCCAGTATATATTGCATTGTGTCGCCCAAAAATTTAAGCACAATAAGCAATCATGGTTGATGCATCCGATAAACCCAATTGGGATTTAGTACAGCAATATATGATGATAACCATTGATTACTGATAAAAAGTACTGATTTTGATCTGCACCGAGTGACAACGTCTTTGTCAATGAGAGACAACGTTTATCACTTTTCGAGTCAATTGAAAGTGATAAACATACCTTGTGGAGACTCTTTGACTTTTGAGGGTTGTATATAACGGCATAGTGCAAACAATAGAACTCTTAAGTGGGTCTTCGAAGTTGTGCCGACTCTACATACCTGGGAGCGAGCTGAGCTGCAGTGTATCCTGTTTTAAAATCATACTCAGACCTAAAAATTTTTGTACCGGGCCCAAAAATATAACCTTTTGATATTCTAAAGCAGCTTTAAAATCATAACCCGGGTTCAAGACCGACAAATGGACTATATTTGGGCAAAAGAGGTAACCAAAAGGCATTTTTTTCAATAAGCTATTTGTACCGAGGATGGAAGCACTTGTTGAAACACAATAGAGGTTTTAAAAGGCTCAAGAAAAAATTTTCCTTCAGGATTCCATTTGATTGGCATTTTTAGGGGACAGGTTATACAGATAAATTTGCAGCACTCAAAAGCGTTATCCTCTCTCTTAGAACGAAGCATGAAAATCTTTAACACATAAATATCTGAATATGTCTGTTTGATCACTGGATGCAAATAGCGATTAACATAGTTGTAGCCTAATGTAATGATCAGGTTCTATTAGTAAACCTTAAGAAAACTAAGATGGTTTTTTTTCACAAGACGTAGAACTCTGGGAAACTTAAAGACTTCCAATCTGGCTAAATGGGAAGATTAGTTGGAAAAACAAATAGAACAGAAATTTATTAAAGCATGTACCATTTACTGATATGCAAACTGTCATTTGAAAAATCGGGGGACTTGAAACCGAGAAACATGTACTGACTATATATATGTTTAGGTTATCTTGTTCGACACACTTATTTAGTGGCCTAGAAGATTGAGTGGTGTTTGAAGTACATATACCTTTTAACCGATTTCAAACACTACTTCAAACACTTACAAAATATGGAGGGATGTGGGCACATCATTTCCCACATGCATTCGATCACTATAATGGTGTCGAAGCACCATAATTATTTCGTGTAATTATTACCGAAAAACACAAAAGGAAGTTCACCAGCCCACTTTATCTGACCGGTGCAGTAAGATGAGCTTAAAGGATGGATGAGTATACTGTTATCTATGGCTGGACCTGACGTGAAAAGTACGATATGCAAAGAAGATGAATAGCAAAGATCATCGTATCTGTAACCTTTCTGACAGCCAGGCTGCTCTAAATGCGATTGACTCCAATACAGTTTTATCAAGACTTGTTTAAGGACTGTAATTACCTTGAATCGACTAGACAGTCTGAATGAAGTAATACTTTACTGGATCATATGGAAAGCAAAGAAAACACATATTGATGGGACAACCTATCGAAAATCAGCAAAAATGCCAGTCCTTCTTGAATTATGATAGACGCACCTTGAGGATCTTGCTGGGCATTTTTCCCTGAAGATACGTAGTTTATTGGTGGAGTAAGTAAACTAAGAAAAGTAAATTTGTAATTCGAGTCATTAAATATCTGGGTAACTTGGTTCCTTTAGGATGCCGATTACAACCAATTTTCCTCGAATCGTGAAGCACAGTCATGTTTTGATAAATTAAAAGTCTTACTATCTGGATTACTACTACTATACGACTAAATACTAACCTGTGTTGGAGATAACCAAAGGTGTACTGTGCATGCAGGTGTATCCATACAGTATACTATAGCATGAAGTCAGGATCAAAACACCACCATACTGATGTAAATAGTTTCAACTACTTCACACCATTTGGCCGGTAGCTATATATTCATTATACATGTCGTGTACATTGTGCGTCGTATACAGTCGTCAAAGCTTAATTTACATTCCAACCTGCAATTAAGTTTAATCAAAATACAAAATTTATTTAATTTTTTTTTTCACTTAAGCCGATGATTTAATTCATTAATTTACATATTTTGCGTTTGTGTATCGTTTTAATTATGTTGTTCTTTTGCTTCGTGTGTGTATGAGTGTTTATATATGTACATACATAGACGGTTGGAGTGTTATCGTTACATATATACGATATACGCGGTTTGATGATACGTGTTCGTAGCGCATAAATTAGTTTCTTGAGTTGAACGCGATTTGTAAAATATTATTTGTTTATAAATTAAATTATTAATGTTGTTTATTTTGTTAACATAATTAATAGTTTATTTTGTTGTGGAGGGGTTGCTACGAGAGTATATATAAACGTGTATACGGTGAATTAGCATGTTGAACACCGCGCCAGTTTTTCGGTTCACGTCCGGTGTTCATAATTTTTTTTTTTTGCAACACAACACTTCAAATAAATAATTTATTTATATTTATTATGTTTTTAGTAAAACTGCTTAATATATTAAATTTCATAATATTATTTTAATTTTTAGTGTGAAAAGTGTTTTTATTATTATTCGAAAAGCGAACGAACAAAATCTGTTTTATACGAGTATAATAAGAAATCCGTCATACGAAAACACGTCAACGCGGCTAACAAATGACCATGGATGCGGATAGTCAGTATTGTTGTTACCTACAAAACTAAAACACTCTTTCTTTATAAATTATTATTATTTATATAACACAAATGAATAAATTATATTTTTAAACAATATTTATTATTATTTATATGAATAATTTATTTCTAATTTATTCACATCAAATAATATAAGATGACAACAATATGATAAGAAATTTGTTGAACAAAAGACTTTTCGTTTTTTTTTGGGATTGTATATTTGTATATATGACAATCAACAAACAGAAAAGAAACGAATTACGAATAGAAATGGTCAAGAAGCAAAATAAAATGGCGTTATTTCCTGTTTGAAAAAGAATTGTGTTCCAATTCACCTTTTTGTTATTTGGTTTTTTTGCCAGACAGTGGAGAGACAATGTACATTATATAAAATAATGATGGAGGAATTATGTTGTGGGATTTCCTTTCAAAAGCTTTCAAGAATGGAGTTTTGATTTTGAGGCACATACAGTGAAATAAAAACGGTGAGCTTGTGGCGTTCGCAATCTGATGTTAACTGAGCGAAATCAATTAGGTTCTGGCTCTAGTGAAAAAGCTTATCGGAAAATCTAGACTCTTGAAAACCCAATCATAAGTCACTAGAGAGAGGCCTACCCACTAGCCCTCATTATTTAGTTGCCCACATTAAAACGAAGGAACCTTGATTTATTCAAACGATAAAGGTAACTCAGGATCTAGAAATTTGAAACTAATTCATATACGTTTGAAAATTTTTTTTCAGTGTGCAAGATCTGATATAAACTTAGCTAAATCGAATTAGGTGTGGCTGGAGGAGTGTAAAAAAGCTAATGGGAAAGTCAAAACCTTTGATAAGGTCAACCAAGTCCCTATAGGCAGAAGCTTACCCACTGGCCCTCATAATCTAGTGTCTCTCATTATCCACGTCGTTTCTTTAAACGATATAGGTAAGTTAGGGTCTAGAAATTTGGGAGGCAGCGAGCTTGTGGTGTTCACAATCAAATACTCATTCGTATACGATTGTCTTTTTTTTTCAGTGTGCAATATCTCATATAAACTGAGTTAAATCGAAACCCTCAAAAAACTCAACCTCTGGGGCAAAGGCACTGAGAGCGAAGCTTACCCACTGGCCTAAGATACAGTGAAATCCAAATTGCACTTCTAGAAATTTTAAACTAATTCATATACGTTTGTAATTTTTTTTAGTTTGCAAGACCTGATGTTAACTGAGCTAACTTGAATAAGGTTCTGGAGGAGTACAATTGCGGTAGGTGTACTTCTCTCTCAGTCATTCTAGTGAGAAAATCTTGTGGAAAAATCAAGACGCTCGAAAACTCAGCCAAGTCACTGTTAGGTAAGCATACCACTGGCACTCATTACCAACTGGCCCTCATAGATAACATACAGTAAAATCCAAAGCCACTTACTTTGTTCAAACGATAGGTAAATCAGGTTTTAGAAATTTGAAACTAACTCATATACGTTTAATATTTTTTTTCAGTGTGCAAGATCTGAGGTAAACTGACCTTAATCGAATTAACTGTGACTGGAGCAATGTGAAAGCTATTGGAACATTCAAGACCCTTGAAAAACTCCAACCAAGTCACTGAGAGGGAAACTTACTGACTGCCTATCATTTTGGCAAGTTTTTTGGAATTTTTGCCATATAAGGAACTACACGTTCTCCCGAAAAAATCATTACGGTACCAGGTAGGCTGTTTCACCATAATTTACTGGGATGCTGTTTGGTTCATGCAATGCTGTTTATCTATTTAGATAACTTTATTATAATCGCATATCTCGAAGAATATTTGAATTTACTAAAACGTATAGCCACACTTTTGACACAAACCGGATAACCGATCAATCTCAGTAAAATAATATTTTAAATGTAAGAAATTTAATTTCTGGGTTTCCTGGTTGCTGCAAATGATACCACTATAGCTTCAAAAGCCCTGTGGGTGGGGGCATCCATGTCTCGTAAATATTTCGAACGAAACATGAGATCCATAGAATACCACCACAGTATCCAGAGCTTGTCGTAGGAGGCGACTAAATCTGGTTAGATCGCTGGGTTGACGACTCGCATCCGGTAAAAACAATTACAGTGAAAAAAGTCAACAACCTAAAAAAATCGGATACCGCCTAAATAACAATGATCCCCTTTAGTACCCGGATACGAGACAGCGATCTTTAAGGAGAGAACCGCCGTTAGGTAGGCGAAGAGGTCACTGTCGGCGACGATGGCTCCACGGCGTAGAGAGCGATCTGGCATCTTCAGGTTGCTAGCAAGAGTATGAAGATCTGGCTCGTGATCGAAACCGATGGGGCCAGATTGTTGACACGGTACGGGCCAACAATGGCCTGTAAAAACCAGAAAAAAAAAAGCTTCAAAAAAATTCAAAGATTGCTAGGTATGGAAAGATGTTATAGAATATACTTTCATAAATTAAAGATCTTACTATATAGTTCATCTGTGCTGGTAAATTTGGATTACGCTAAACCGTTTTGCATCAAGATGGATTAAAACGGTAGCGAAAGGTCTATATTTTACGCTGGAAAATCTCATGACTCAAAAGGATTTAAGTAGTATGGCTTAGCCAAGAACTTAAAACTCCAATCACCGGTTTCACCATTGAACACCAGCACGGGTCTTTAAATGTGGTAATAAATGCCTTGTCGCGAGTTTTCCGAATTTCAAAAATGTATACCGGGTTTGCTAATCTATCTAAAATCGTCTATATGTTTTTTTAACGACAATTCACACTCGTAAATAAAATCCTCACCAAATCCCTATTTCAAGCTATAGATAGATTCATAAAAGTATGATTGACCATTTATAGTTACATTAAAATAGATAAAAATTATTTAGGAGGTATTATTTCTGGCCTTGTTGTGTATGAGTGTGCTTGCTTTGACACAACACGATTTTTCATTAATCAAGAAGCTATCCCAATCGTCAGTTAATTTTAGCTTTGTTCCATCATCTTTGAGCAGGAGTAAAGTAATTTCCATCCCGAAAACTGACAAATCGGATTAAGCTGACTCTAAATGTTTAGTCGCATTTGTCTCTCTTCAAAATATCTTAAATCTGTAGAAATAATTGTCGGATTGAAAGAATCTGTTCTGTACTAGTTTTCGGTATAGAAAACCGCATTGTTCATTGGATTTCTTGTTACACTTTAGAAATATTTTTTTTTTTTTTTTTGTAAATAATTTTTCTTTATTATTTCTTTTTAATTACAATCTTGTCTTAGACTAATAAGCAATTTTATTCAAACTTAAACCTTCTACATTTTATTGAAGTTTAAGGGTTCATCCATCGATGTACTCCTTATTACATGATATTTGTTATTTAATCGCGCTTTTGTGGTGCGCTAGATACATTTATTTTAATCGATTTTACACTAAATCAAAAGGCTTCACTCTTTTTAGCCTTCTTAATAAATCCGTATTATCCAGTAGCTGGATATAGCCTCTATGTTGACATGATGCAGCAGTCGTTGTTCGTGACTTCTAGCAAATTTTATAATTTCAGTTTTTTCAGCTTTGCCCAAATCTTTGTGTATGTCTATATTTCTGACAAACCATGGTGCATTCACGATGTTTCTTAACACCTTATTTTGGAACCGTTGGATAATATCTATGTTGGTCTGCTTAGTACAGCCCCACAGCTGTATACCGTAAGTCCAAACAGGCTTCAATATTTGCTTATATAGCAGAACCTTATTAGGGATTGATAGATGAGAATTTCTTCCCCGTAACCAATACATTTTATTGTATTTTAAACCCATCTTTTCTTGTTTACATGAGCCTTCCAGCGAAGCTTAGCGTCTAATGTCCTACCAAGATATTTAGCAGTGTTTGCATGCGGTATTTCTTGGTTGTTTAAATATACTGGTTTGTATACTAATCTCTTGTTCGTAAAATCGACGTGGACAGATTTAGTTTCATTTATTTTTATGCGCCATTTTTTTTGTCCAGTTCAATACTTGATCTATGGCGGCTTGCAATTTCTCTGTTGTATCTGAGTTGTTGTCACCTACTGCCGTGATGGCTGTGTCATCGGCGAAAGTGGCAATCGTATTGTTGTGTGGGATTGGAACATCTCAGGTGTATAATAAATACAGAAGTGGCCCAAGTATACTTCCTTGTGGAACTCCTGCTTTTATTTCTTTTAACTCAGAGTATTCATCTTCTTGCTTAAGTCTGAAATATCTTTCTGTTATATATGATTCCAGTATTATGCTGTACTGTTTAGGTAGGATTAGTTTGAGCTTGTAGATTAAACCTTCGTGCCAAACCTTGTCAAAGGCCTGTGCTACATCAAGGAATACTGCAGAACCAACTTTTCTCTCTTCTAATTTCTTCTCAATAATATTGGTTATTCTATGGACTTGGTCAATAGCTGAGTGCTCACTGCGAAAACCAAATTGGTGATTCGGAATAAGGTTATTTCTTTCAACTATTATAGTTTGAGTCTTTTTAAAAGTAACTTTTCAAAGACCTTAGACATTATCGGCAGCAACGATATAGGCCTATATGATGTTATTAGATGTGGTGGTTTTCCTGCAGCTACTTTCCAAAGTTTTGGGACATATTTTAATCTGAATGAAGCATTTATAATATGAGTTAACTTCACCGTAGCTTTTCTCGGTAGCTGTTTTATTATTTCTCCGGTAATCAAATCAAACCCGGGTGCTTTCTTTAAGTTTAAATTTCGTTTGCTACTTCTTTGGACGATGTAGATGTAACATCATCGTGTATTTGAATTATGTTTTCATCAAATGTTTCTCGCAATTGACATTCATGAGGTTGAAATATATTTTCAAGATGGTTAGCAAATCCTTCACCTTTTTTCTTGTTTTTCCTCGCCCATGTTCCATACATTTTCCTAATAGGGTGTATTATGACATTATTGGCCTTTTCAGAGTTTTAGTTGCTTTCCAGAGTGAATATTCTGTATTACTGCCATTCGTCAATTTACTTAAGTAGAAATTAAGTGACTCATTTTTTAATTTCCGAATTTCTCTTGTTAATTGTTGAGTAAGATTGTTTAGTCTTTTTTTATCTTGTGGAGCTCTTGTTTGATGCCACTTTTTTCTGGATTTGCGTTTATCCCTAAGGAGATCTCTAATTTCTATTGGATAGTTATTTCCTTTTAACCTTGATTTGATTTCTGGAGTATTTTTCCATGCTGATAGCTGGATATCCGTAGTGAACTTTTCTACTTCTTTGTCCAGTTGGGCTATAGTTTTTAAAGGAACTTTCAAAAGTATTCTTTGTTCGAGGTGTACTTTGAAACTTTTCCAGTCCGTGTATTTGTTAGTTAATGCTGGATTATTCCCTTTTTGGATGATATACTCGCTTAGAGTTAAAACTATTGGAGAATGGTCTGAGCTCATATCTTGGCTCACTTCGACTTTCATAAAATTATTTAGAAATATTTTTGGTCATAAAAAAATCGATTAGGTCAGGTATTTTTCCTTGGTCAGTTGGCCAATATGTTAGTTTTCCTGTTGAAATGGATTCACATCCATTTTCTTTAATAGCGATTAGTAATTCTTTTCCTTTAGTTGTTGTCAATCTAGAACCCCAGTGAGTATTCTTCGCATTGAAGTCACCGCCTATGATGAACCTTTTCCCGAGCCGTTTGAAAAACTCTGAATATTGTTTGTTTTTAATAGAATGTCTTGGTGGACAGTACAATCCTGCCACAACAATAGGAACGTTGTTAGTTTTTATATAAACAACTGTGGCCTGAATTTCTTCTTTTTCATACTTTGCTTCTTAAAAATTCTGGCTGAATTATCTGGATGAATAGTATGATAAACACAATAACCTTTACATGTAATGAAGGATTGTTTAGTAAAATGTGTTTCCGAAATAAGACACACATCTATATTCTCAATATCGCGGACTGCTTATAGCTCGTGCTGATGTCGGAGCAAACCATTAGCATTCCATGACATGATTTTCATTGTGCTTTTCATTTCTGTATTAATTTGGGTTTAGGTCCCAATGCTTTTTCTTCCAATTTATAGCCTCTCATCAAATTTAGTTAATTTTATGAAAATATCTTAAAATGTTTGACTGATGTCAACATCTATCAATTTTTGCTGGGGTTTATTGACTGCGCTTCTAGTTGCTTCGGCATATGTAACACCTTCAGTTCTTAATTGGCGGCTAAACGGTTGCCCGTTATTCTGTTCTGTATGCTTCCAAAGCACCTATATATCCAAGCCGCAAACATCGAAATCGAGCTTATAAAGTTTATACCCTTTATTTACTAACACATTTACAATTCATGACGTCATGAAAAACAAACTTTATCCGCTCTACATTTCAGCATAATTACTAAAAAATTAACAGTGTCTAGAAAATGAATTTGTTTTTAGTTGAAATGTCAATTTTTTTTTGTTTTGTTTATTTTATTTATTTTATTTTATTTTAATTTATTTTAATTAAGTAATATCAATAAATAAATTTAGTTTATATGTGAAGTTAATAAATTATAAATAATGTGATCGAAATATATTATTTAAATATATATAAGTGATGTTTTTCTGTGCTTCACATCAATATTTGTTTGGTTATGTTACATTCCAGTATGAATGTTTACATTCCAGTATCAAATCGAGTG